>CM050447.1:19750000-24550000 GCA_027563935.2 Costus lasius | reverse complement strand
GCATGAATGAGCAATGGCGGCGAGCTCGAGCAGCGATGGCAAAGACGAGTAGTCAAGAAAAGCTCGTATTGAGCGAGAATAAGTAACGGTGTGGTGAAAAGTTAAGTGTAAATAGTAAAGTTAAGTTATACTTTCAGCTTTCCATCCGATTTGAGCGGAAAGCAAATGGAAGGATTAATGACTAACTTTTCCTTTTACTTTCTCTTCTAAACTATCCATCTACCCAAGTAAACAAGTTTATATTTTTTTTCCTTTCTATTTTTTTTTTCCTTCTAACTTTTCCTCCAAATAAACAAGTCCTAAATGTTGATACAACAAAGAATAAAAAACTGGGGTCCCAAGGAACGATATTACTATTTGTGATAAAATCAAGAAATGTAGTGATGAGAACAACTCACTCAAGCTATTTTAAGATGCAGTGGTGAAATAATGGCGTTATCCAAAAAAGTAAATAATAATAATAATAATAATAATAATAAATTAAAAAAAAGTAGAAGAAGAATGTATGGCGTTACCATTGTTGTGTATATTGTGATTTAAATGATTCATTTATTGCACTGTCATGGATCTTGTATCTGTGTGATGTCAATAATCAACTCCGATAATGGCGTTTATCTAAAAAAAGTTAATAATAATAATAATAATAAAGGTATGGTGTTACCATTGTTGTGTATATTGTGATTTAAATGATTCATTTATTGCAGTGCCATGGATCTTGTATCTGTGTGCTGTCAAGAATCAACTCCGATAATGCTCTGTTGCATTGTCATGTGATGTTAATGATAGCCAAATGGACTAAATAATATTATGTTATAAATAACAGAGAAAATTATGATTAAAAAATTATCAGTGATTTATTTGAGCAATAAATGACGATGGAGAATATGAGAGCTTTGAGCCAGGTATTGTTTCTTCTTATGGAGATAAAAAATTATTTCATAAAATTTAGAAATTTCAAATAAATTAGATCAATCAAGATTGTTGCTTTTTGTTTATACCATATAGTATTAGGAAAAATATTAATCAACACATTTAATGTCTTCATCAAAAGCAATAGAGAAACTTAAAATATACATTATTGTACAGATTTCAAATTGTGTGTAATTTCCACATAGGTTTGACACATTTAGGATCAATTCAAGTGCGAGTAACATGAGAATTTTTTATTACGTATAATTTTTTTTATTGGGGTTTTTGAAGAAGAAATATATGCTGAGCAATTATATAGATTAAAACCCAAATAATGAATTTAAGATTTATAACATTAAAGATGAATTCACATGGCTTAAACCATTGCCCCAAGCTTATTTCGATGCCCAAAATTTATGCTAAATTTTTTTTTAATAATAAGTAGAGTCACACGAGACTTTGAAAGAAAAAACTATCTCATGCAGAGGATAAAATAGCATTGGGTACAACCGACAAATGTGACCACTCATGTCTCAGCCTAACCCATTAAACAGTAAACACTGTATGCAGACGATGGCAAACATGTGCGAACAATGAACACTACGTAGGGTGTTAGGGAGGGGCTAGTTGCATGCAGACGATGGAACATAAGCCAACACAATAACACACAGAACAACTAGAAAGGCGACAGGATCGCACACACTGAGAAGAGGGGAGAAGCCGGCTCGCTTGAACGAGCAGGGGAGAACGCCGGAGAAGCGAGAGACCGCACGTGCCTAAACGCAGGGTCAAATGCAGAACGCCCACACACATAAGCAGCGGAACAAGGCATCGACAAAAAATATAGCGATGTCGAAAAACTGTAAATAACATAAGTAAGGAGCTGGGAGAGCGAACATACCTCGGTAGAACCGCCGGCTCCACCACTGCACAACGGGTTGATAGAAAACTGATTTGAACTTCTCGACGTTGAACCGCCCACAAAGCGTCCCTGGTCGTCGCACAAAGTTCACCGAGAATCGTAACCGATCGCCGAAGTCTATCAGAACAGTAGATATGACTATGCTGAGCCGAAGAGGAAAATACGGTGGACTCATTGATGCTGAACTGCCCACATCATACCACCGGTCGTCAGAGTCCACTGGCAATCACCGCCGATCGCCGAAGTGGAGGGATAGACGCTCCGACGCTCTGAACCACCCGAGCTTGTTGGACTTCACCACTGAAGTCTGCTGGAGGTCATCAGACAATAATGATCACTTTGATCGTCAGAACCAAAAGGTCGCCGGACCTCCCTGGCCTCACCGGAGTTGCAGCCCTCGCCGGATATGGCCGGACATTGCCGGAAGCTGCCGGACAACGTCGGAGACAAGAGGGAAGGGAGGGTAGCGCAGGAAGAACAGACACCCGCGCGTCTGCCCCGCAGCCGTGTCCACCTGACGCAGCCGCTTGCCGCAAATGGCGTCCAGATCGACCCGAACTGAATGCAGATCGCGCCTGTGAAGATGCACATCACCCTCTCAACAAAGCTCCAACGGATTCTCAACCCTATCAAACAAGTTCAATCTAGCGAACCAGCCTGTTTCTGCAGCCCAGCCGACAGGCACAATCTGCTTGATAACCATTTTAATACTGTTTATATATAATTCAACCATCCACATTATTTCTGTCAGATCTCAGCCGATCATAAGAAGTTCTTGACAATCCAAAGTAAAAAATGTCAACTGCCTAGAATTTAAATGTAATAGACTATGATCAATAAATAAATTCTCACATTTCATTAAAGAAAAATAGAGAATCCCACACAATACAAGTGATGACAAGCACACTTGATTATTACACCATGTCGAGACAGGGAACTAAAACAAACAAGCACACAATTAAGGAGAATTGAAACACGCAATTAAAGAGTTGAGGAAGACCCAAGATTACAAGAACTAGACTAGTTCCAGTAACTTATTCTTGGTGATTTGATCGATCCTTTCCACCATTTCTGGACTGATGTTATTATTCTTCCAGTCGCCTACTACTCCTTTTCTATAAAAACTATCTGTAGTAATTTGCTCAGAAAAACTGACCGGTCGGTCTTGTTGTATTGCCAAATCCTTGTATATGCATATAATTACTTTTCACCTATCTTGATTTGCTTCCTTGGACGTGACACTAAAATGTATATGCATATAATTACTTTTAACTTGTTCCTATGAGGGGCAATTTACCTCCATCATAAGTAAAATATCTTGTATGGCACCTATTAGTTAGGTGAGGGTGGGGCCATCTGACACATGCCAAACGTGTGACAGGATCCTTTCTTTTCTATCGAGGTGGCAGCTATTAGTTAAGTGAGGGTGGGGTATAAAATTTTAGATATCCACCCTAATTATTATAGTTACTAAATTATTCCTCGAGTTAAAACTTATCAACCCTAGCTCTCTCGCCACCCCATTCGCTCTTTTATTCTCCTTCCCTCTATTACTTTGTGACATTTTTCACTGTGAGATTGATCCCTATCAGGGTTGAGCGTGGGACAAAGCTTTTAAAGTATGATGAGTCATGTTCAGACAAAGCTTTCCATCTTACTCATTCTGGTCCGTATTGTCGATCGTATAATAGTGAACAAATGATTTAATGAGAATGAGTATTCTCCAGTTGAGTTGGCCTTCAAACTTAATGATGGTAGATATGTCCAATTTGAAGAAATTAAAACAACCACTCCAACAAATGAACCTATAGATTTTTTTATTGGATACAAATTCACCTACTGCCTATTCAAATGATATATACACTAAAAAAAATTGAGTATTGGATCATTCAAGAATGCCAAATCTATATGATAAACTAACACATTCAAATGAAATCACTAAGAAATGCATTTTACGTGATCAACAATCTACATGAACCTCAAGGATCAAATATATGGGTGCTTAATCTTTCACTTAGTTCATGGTGTTTGGCTAACTCAAAATTTTCTTAAATGACATAATATTTTCTTTTTCAACTCAAGTTTAAGCCTTCACCTTAGAGTGACCGAATTTTTAAGCCTTGAACTCTTAAATACACTAGTCACTCGAGAAACTCCAAACTGACAACTCTATATATTAACTCCCCCACCTATCATTTTGCAACAACAAAAGGAAAACATCTTTCTATGTAATATGTAGTAATAACAAAAAGAAAATTAATTCCGTCTAGCATTAGTACAAGACGACGTATTAATATGACTTGCTAACCACATGCGGTGCGTCAGTGCGATTGCTACAAAATGAATAGAAAATAATGGAATTCGCATAATTAATTAATAAATAGATAGATAGAGGGAAGTTTTTAAATTTTCTCAAACAGTTTACACTTTTAGCCAATCACTATCAGCCATTCATTCAAGTACTTGAGATTATAATTATTTTTTTTTCAACCACAATACAAGCGATCAAATAGCTGGTTAATCTAATAATTAATATATCTAGTTAATGTCGCTATCACCCGAACCAATCTTATAATAGTATTTGGCACGTTAATTTGTATATTCTTCTTAATTGATTGTCCTTCAATCGCAATGCTTCCCTTTCTAAGTCACCCCGGTATGAGCTCTAGCATCTCTTGGAATGCCCTCATTGATGACGCTGGCAGTCCAATAACAACTGTTGTACCCTTCACTCTAACCCGAGAAAGAAACAGTGCCACTTTCTCTGGTAGCTCAGCCGGCCCTGATTGACTCGCCTGGCCCCACCCAAAGTCCCAACTCGTGAACTCCAGCTTCGTCCAAGTCGAGATTATCAACGTTGCAGTTAGCGGCGGCCTAGCCCGGTTCAGCTCAAAATGATCAATTGCAGACCGGATGTATCGGTCGGTCATGTTCTGAGCCGCGCTTCGGATCAATCCAGCAGTGAAGGAGAGAGGGGTGTTTTGCAGTTCCCCAGCTTCGCACAGGCAGCAGCCAAGCATAATCCCGTTCCCGAAGAATCCGTTGGGGAGGGGCGGTTTGAACCGCCGCCGGACATCCACCGCGAAAAGCAGCTTGGTCTTCTGGCGGGGGGTCATTTTCAGAGATCGGGCCCAGGCCCGCCAGATGAAGGCCGACAGGGCCGTGAAACTCGTGCAGCCGTCGGCTGATCCATCCTCCGCCGCCATCTGCTTGAGATGGTCCAGCCTATTGGAGTCAAAGATGAACGACCGGTACTGATGCGGCTCCGACTCGAGTCTATCTAGCTGCGATTCATCTTTAAGCTCGTCGAACTCCAAGTGGGTGAACTCGGACTTTGGAGGGTGACGGGGCTGCAGAACGATCCGGTCCAAGAAAGGCGGGATGGAAAGTGGCAGATTGCGGGCCGTGTCAGCCCATGAATTGAGGAATTGCACGCACGACAGCCCATCCGCCATGCAGTGGTTCATGGCAAGCCCAACCATGAACCCGCCACATCGGAACCGTGTCACCTGAACGGGCACAAATTAGCCTCGGCCGTTGACTACTCTGTGATATACTTACAGTTTACCTGAACAGTCAAGAGAGGAACCTCCATCACATGGTTGGCTTCAGGGTCAACGTAGACCAGCTCTCCAAGCTTGGCGCCGGGGATGGAGATATCGCCCAAGTCTTCTAGGCTGCACTCCGCCGTCGCCTCCACGAACGGCACGCCGGGGCCATCGCACTTCACGATGAGCTTCCCTTCCAGGCTTACGGCGAGGCTTCCGGCTAAGGGGTAGAAGTGGACCAGCACCTTCGCCAGGGCGTCCCTCAGGACATAGCCGGCGCTATCGCTGCTCTTGTTTGAGTTGGCGGAGAACAAGTGCACCGTCTTCATGATTCCGGCGATGTTTTGATCCAAGTTAGACAGCAAGTAGTATTCACCGCCGGCGGGCTCAACTGGGTTTACTCTCACCGGTTCCGATCGCTTCACCACGAGAGTGACTTGGTCGTTGAAAGTTTTCGTATCCATCTGAACTGGTAAGTACGTGCAAGTGCAACTCCTAGCTGTTTGTCTAGAGGATTTGGCCATGGTGACCATGTCCCCTAAAATAGTTATCAGGCAAACTATAAAGTAGCAACTGGTTCAGCAAAATTAATGAACCAATATCAAAGCAGAGAATGGATACACGTAGTGGGGGAAGGAAAGATTTTATTGTGGCAAAATGTATAAATGCAATTAGGTGGATTGGTTAATGTCGCAGCATAGACAACTCGTGAGAATGACTTCTTTTCACTCTTGTCATTCAATATGAGAGCATGCAAAAGTTCCATTCTCATGTAGCAGCATTTTAGGCGAGCTAGAACAACTACTACTGCTACACCACTATTTATTCTTCTCTTAATGTGTTGCACGTTAAAGGTGTTCAGTTTTGGGATGAACAAAGGCAGGTGAAGGTTTTGCCTCTCCTTTTTGTAGGAAGAGAACTCTATAACTAAGACTGGCGTTAATTGGACGGTAAAAAGGAAGGTGGAGCTCCGTTAGTTGATTAGATAATTTACTTAAATTTGAATCCATCCATTTCTTTTGATCCGATAGATCAAATTGGTCCGGTTACCTGATAGTTGACAGTAGACTTGTGAAAGTATTGTACTCTATGTAGTATAGAGCATCTAGAATTTTCGGCGTGCTGCCTAATCCATCTCAATTGAAGGGTAAGCATTTAAGATTCACACGGGAGATCTCACTGCTTGATAATCCTAGGCAAAGACCTTACTAGACATTTTAGTTGGTACTTTGGTTCCAAAGTGTAGCTGCTTTTTTCAGCTGTTTGCGGTCAAAGCGTCTTTCAAAAACTATTGTTAATAGTATTGTTTTTAAAAAAATACAGAAATATTTTATTTTTCAAATTATTACAACTAGTAGTCTGTAAGTACTACCGATAGTAATTTATAATTACGATCGATAGTAATTTATATAATTACTATTAATAATAATTCGTAAAAATAATCTCTTTAAAGTAATCTGTAAAAAATTTCATTTATTTGAATTTGTTTAAAAAATTATTGCTTGTACTAATTTGTAAGTGTTATTCTTTATGTTAATTTTTTTGAAAATTACTATAGTAGCAGTTTATAGAACTCATCGTTATAGTAATTTATAAAAACTACTATTTACAGTAACTTATAAAAATCAACTATTTTGAATAATTATGATTATATTCTTTCTAGTAATTATAAAATTACTACTTTTCAGTTAATCAATTTAGCTGTTAGGGACTTAATGATCTCAATAATGTGGGATTATGTTTCTTAATACAACAAGCATTGAGAAACATCCATCGTAAATACCAAAGACATTTTGTAAGCAAGATACATACTAAAAAAAATATAATTAAGCATTTCGATTTTCAAAAAGAAAAAAACAAAAGCTAGAGGCCACTTTGGCACAAAGAGCCAAGTTAGGCGAACCCGTAGCCCTGTTTCCTTGACGGAAAAGACCCAGGCAAGAAAGAAACTTTTGTCTTTGTTTGTTTTTTTCAGAGACAGAAAAAAAAAATCATCACTTTTCCATCCAAAACCATTCAGCCCAAATCGGGCGAAAAAAAGGAGGGAGAAAAATGATAGCTATCTCATCCCTAATACCTTAAAACCTATTGTTGATCCGAATACATATACTACATTTACTTATAATATTCTTATATATATCTTGGCATTGTTATTATCATAGTTTTTTATATATTTGCGCATATATATGTTTACATGATAATATCCTTGGAGATTGTATCTCAAAATGTTGTGTCTTAATAGAGTACCATAGTAGATAAGGGACAGCTATACTGTGGGTGAGACTAGTTTATGCACTAGTTAAGCACGAAGTGCTAAACACAGACATATGAGTATATCAAGATAGATATACTAGACCAACTCGTCTGAAGTTTTAACTTTGTGTCTCAAGTTAAAATTCACAATGACAAAGGTGCATTTGTCTTTTGACTTGAGGGAGTGAGTTCCTCTATATAGTAAGGGGTATGTTTTAATATAACCTAAAGCATCGCCGTAGCAGTGAGGTCATAACGGTTGTCATTGGATATATCATGAGTCATATAAGAGGTACAATTTGTCAATAGATGATTTACCCTTTCCATAAATGGAAGCTTAACGTCCTTGAGTCCCCCCATATGGATGCATAACTAAAAGTTTGTAGTCATACCTAGGGTAAGCCTGATTTAGTCATGACTATTTGATTGGAATAAACAAGTGTGACACGCTTGTCCAATTTGGATGTCAGTTTAGCAAAGGGATAGAAAATACACATGTGTTTTGTTGCAATTTAGGGGTTATCGATGATGATATCAATTTCAATAGCTTGGGTAGTAGCGATGTACTACTATGTGTCACTCACTGCTTGTGATGATGAGATTATCACTGCCAATGTCAGAGGAACCTACATAGTTGCATACCTAGACACTTGAGATTCCGTATTGATTGGATAGTCTCACGTCGAATCTCTAGATGATTCGGATTTGTTTGAGAGTTTTATGTATCACGAATGCATGCGTTGAGATGGGAGATGATTATATAGAGTTAGATAACGCTTTGAGATCAGTTGACCTTCAGGTGACCACATTTGACCTCGGTTGACTAGATCTAGTCAACGGGTTAAGTGACGTAAAAAGATGCTAGATTTATTTGGTGGCTTGTCGACTTGATTTAGCATAATCTGACGGGGTCCACAGCTTAAGCGCATAATTGAATATTTATATTCAATTAATACGGATCTCTTCTCTCTAAACCCCTCAGGCGTGGATCTTCTACAAAGAGGCGCAAGCAAGGTGAAACTCCCTTAGGCGTGGATCTCTTCTCTCGAGGCTAGCATCGAGCGTGGAGGAAGAGGGATCTCGAGGAGCCTGTGTGTGCACAAGCGTAGAGGACAGGCACTTACGCGTCTCAACGTTGTCATCGATCCCTCCTAAATTACTCAAAAAGGTACATTCTTTGTCACATTTGGTTCCTCTCTCGTAAGACCGATCCTTAGTGAATTAGGAAACATGTTTCGGGCATCGCTTCCACTTTGATTTTTATTTTAAAATTGCCCGAGATTTCTCAACATTCCCTTCGCTGTTACTCGCCCAATGCTGCCCACATCGCCTAGCGCAGCCCCACCCCCACGTAGCCCCCCTCCCCCTAGGCGGCCCCTCGCTGGCACCTAAGGGTTGCCCTCTCTCCTTCGTCTCGCTTGTGTCATCCCCTTCGTCCTGCCTGCATCGTCCTCTCCTCTTCGGCACTGCCCACTAGCACCCCCTCTCCCCTTTGGTAGTCCGTCGGCACCCCTCTACCCTTCTTGCTCAATGAAGATGATCTTTTTGTGTTACCCCCTCCAGCCTCCTCTTCAGGTGACTCTGTTCATCTCGCTGCCCACGGGTGCCCCCTCCCGTTCATCCGATGGCCTCCCCTTCATGCCGCCCTTTCCATCATTGTCACCTCTCCCTCCATGATCACATGAAACTCATGTGATTATCATTCCTTCCTCTTCATTTTCTTTCCCCTTATTTTTTCCTTCTATTGAAGGAAACATAGCCTTAGATCATTTTAGTAATAAACATACCAGAGAAAAGGCCTCCAAGATTATTCATATCTTTGGCATACACAAAGCATAAGCATTATATTCCAAAAGAACGCAAAAATTAAAGATGAAGGAAAACAATAGAAGTGATCAATATCCCAAGCGATATAGGATTCATTCTGAGAAAGAATTGTTATCTTGTTTGCTTTTCTCAGCAATCATTTAATCAGCAGCAACTAGCTTGCTCAATATGTTAAATTTTATTCTATTTCAATGTATGGACAAAGTCTTGGCTCTTAGGGGTGCGTAATTGGTATTTTGGTATCAGTACCGGTATCAAAATTTTGGTACCGAAGTACTGAACTTGTTTTTTTGGGTACCGGTACTAGTACCAAAGTACTAAAATTATTATCGTTGTCGGTACCGATTTTCCAAAATAAATTAAAAAAAATTCTGAAATCCCGAACCTGGTAAGTGATTCTGACTTTCGACTTACGTGTTTTGGTACTTCGGTAACAGGTAAGTGGAGTTCGGGTACTTCCGACTTTCGACTTACTAGTAAATAAATAATATTTTTAATTAAATAATATAGAAATATTCGAAAATTCAAAATTTTTTTAAATTAGTTTTTAGGTACCGGTACCGATACCATACTCCCGAATAAAATTTCGATATCGATACCAAAATATTGAAATACCAAAATACCAAAGTACCAAAAAATTCGATACGGTATTTCGATACCAGGGCCATTTGCTCACCCTATTAGTTCCTGAATTGCTCAAACTTTGGTAGTGAACGATACCAACACTTTTGTTCAATAAATTTGACTAGCTTTCAAAGAAAAGAGCACAGAATCCTAATTATCGAATAAACATGAAAGCCAGAACTTTTCTGTTTTATTATCTATTTATATAACAGCAGTATTGAGACTTTGAGGGTGCCAAAATTTCTACTTCGAGGCTGATATTCAGTTAAGAATTGAACCGACGAAAGACTAGTATGATATTTTTATTGGTGAAGCATATATTAGGAGATTAAAAAGAATTCTTTGATTTATAAGCAATACGACAGCCAGTCTTGTTTGTAAGTCTAGTCTTCGTTTCTTTGCAACCTAGAAACAAAACAATCCAAATGTTCCCATCGGAAGACCCTTACAAATGCACTCCTGAATCAGCAAAAGTACAAAGGGCCCTGCACATCAAGCAGTACGCATACTCTTCCTAAGATTTCTGTGGACTTGCTCTTCTCGAGTAAGTTTTCTTTTTTATTAAAAGCTCTAGCTTATGTTCTCGACATGCTGACTTTGCCAGAGAGCTCTTAACATATACGAAATTTGAGAAAATTCAAGAGAGCATTCTTCTTTTCCATAAAGGTAGAATCAGCAGCTATTCGGATTTGAACCAAACAGATGATGATACAAGTTCTGTTTCAATTCAAATTATCAACAAACACCCAATGTTGGTAAAGATGAAATACACCGACAAGAGCAAAATAATAGCAGTGCCAACTACGTTCTGCGGCTGATAGTCACAATAGTCCTTCATTTTATAATAATATTCTAAGGATACTTCTCAAACTGAGACTCATGGCAATGTGGATCTAGCCAATCTCTCGCGGAGCTTTTCGGCATGCTGCCTCGCCTCACCTTGCTGCCCAGTAACTGTTGAAGTGATTCTACTTTGTTCTCACGCCCAGCTCCAGAAAATCTACAATCCGCTTCCCTAAGCTTCTCTTTAAATCGATGCTTACGGCCAGCGGCGTTCAACTCTTGTTGCTTAGCTTGAGGTGGAGCACCGTGAGGTCCCAAGTAAATTTTATCAGCTTCCTTGATAATCTGGTTAAAACATTCATTAGTGGGTTTGTAGATCAATTATATGTATTATTTAGAAAATTTAAAGAATTAATTTTTGTTTACCCAAAGTGGTAAAACTGACTCACATTTTTCACTTGTGAATTAAAATATACCAATTAACCCACTCATGATACATATTCTGTTATTATAATACTCATTCGGTTACACCACCAGAGGTGCAGAGGTGCCACCAAACCCAATAGTGCCTACGGAGCGAGGCTAGTAGGCAGGAATGGGGAAAAGGCATGGTAATGAAGAGGGTTGGGATTTGGTCAAATGGAGGGTTGCTGAAAACCGCCTGGGTGATTCAGAGAGCAGAGGATTTGATGTGTGCATGTTGTTCGGTCTAAAGAGAGATAAAAAACTAGATGGTAAACTTGGGACAGTAGCTAATCTTTGATAGCACCAATTGACGATAAAGCAACAGAGGACGAGGTTGGTGTGAGTAGTTGTTACGCTTCGAGAAGCGAATCGTTCCTCAAGCCATCACCGGCGAGAATTCGTGTGAAGCACGCCTAACAATAGAATAACTAAACACTCAATGACTAACACTAAACCCTAGACCCTTATTTATAACCTTATCCTACTTAGCGGACCGGGTATAACATACTAACCCGGATCCACTTTATTACACATCCAACTACTAATACTGGGTCCGTAACAATTGCCCCCTCTCTAAAGAAGCCTTGTCCTCAAGGCTGCTCAAAATTTATTTTAGAAAACTTCAGCTTGTGCCTCCTCTAGGTTCCAAGTTGCTCGAGTTTCTCCCTCTAGTTCCTCATCAGCAAAGTCCCTCTCCTCATCTTCTGCTAAGATCATGAGTCTCAAGCCTTTGTTCGCGCAGTGATGCATCGGATGGTAAGGTTGATTGCATCTAAAACATAATCCTTTTCTTGTTTGGATTTAAAATCTTGGTAAGAAAGGTATCTCCCTCCTCGGTTTTTATTAGCTGTCTGACTCCCCTCTCGCGTCCGTTGAAGTGTATTCTCGCTAATTGGAGGTTGAGGTTGGCTGCCCTCAGCTGCACTAGCCTTGGACGACATAGCACTCCCTGGCTTGTCGTCTAGATTGGTTCTAGCTCCTCTTGAATAATGTCAGTCTGTCCTTGTGGCCCTTGACTGTGTGTATGAAATACTAGTCCGTCCCCCTACGATGCCTTCAGTTAGAACCCCTTCGAAATTTCTAGCCAGTTGTATCGTCTTCCTCACTGTGGGAGGGTTGAAAGTGCGCACCCACCTCCTGATCTCCGTATGCAATCCACTGAGAAAGTAGCCCAATTATTGTGAAGCAGGTAATCTTGGGACTCGTGCCACCAATCTTTCAAATAGCTCAACATATTCGCCCACTGACTTTGACCCTTGCTCCAATGAAGATAGCATCTTAAAAGGGTTGGCTGCATTAGATTCGCTAAACCTTTCAATAAGTTCTTCCTTCAAAATATCCCAAGTGAGATTGGGTTCTGTTCTCCTCACCCAATTAAACCAATGAACAGCTGGACCTTCCATACTTACAAATGCCAAAGGAACTCGGTAGTGATTAGCGGTTCCTTGCACCATAAAATATTGTTCAGCCCTTGTGATCCACCCTAGTGGGTCTATCCCATCAAAGACAGGTAATTCCACTTTCCTACACATCACTCTACGCTCCTCACGATCATGCACGCCCCACTCCATAGAATCAGTCATATACTCATCTCTATCATTTCTCATATAAGTCTTCGTGGCGTGGTTCATGACGTCCTGTAACTCCTCCCATCAAGGAATTTCTTCGCGCATTACCTCCACCCGTTGCTGTTGAATTAGCCCACTGCAGTCGCCACAAATCATCTTCTATCACATGAATCTGCTCATCCTGTCAATCTCTCTCTCTATTACCAACCTCCTGTGGAATAACTCGTGCTCATTCCCTAGATTGTTGCACAGGATCACCCGTACCTTCAGCCATTTTTGCTTTTATAAAGGTTGAGAACATCTCCTTCAGATCAGTCATATTCTCTCTTAACTTCCTTGTATCTTCCCCTGCTGCCCGATATCTCTCCTTATTTGCTGCATGCTCTTCTTTGCACTTCTCCAGAATTTCTACTACACTTTTCTCTAATGCTTCTAACCTCGTCTCAGATCGTGTTGACGTCATAGTGAATCACGGCTACAGAAGAATTGACCCTTCAATGTCTCCCCACAATTTTTTTCCCTTCTACAGTAACAGTATATAATTTTTTTTCTCTAAACCTCTTTCTTTTTTCTTTCTTTTTTTTTCCTAATCTACGCTACAGTAATCCTCCTCGCTCACGCAAGCACCACGCCTGCTTCGCTGCCGCTCGTCTCGTCGGTTAGGATTCCGGCCGAGGAAACCATAATTGTGCCGGTCAGCTGCTCCGGCCGGCTAGGGTTCCGGTCAGAAAAGAGGTCATGGAAGGGGGGCGTCCTTGTCGTCTTCCACCAAGCTTCCGCCGCTTCTGAAACGTAGTTGCTGCTCAGGTTTCCGCCGGTCGTCACACAAGTGTCAAAAGAAATCTCCACCATCGCCTTGTCGTCATGTTGGCGCCACCTCGTCGTCACCTGCCGCCGCACCTCTCTGATGACGCCTAGTCGCAGCCGCAGCAGCCCGTCATCATCGATGATGACGCCTTCTGCCCAACCGCCAAAACCTCCGCCTCCGCTAGAAGAAGATCTCCGTTGCCGCTCGTTTACCTCCCAACGGCGATGGCGACTTCCAGGAACCACCGAGAAACCTCCGCCTCCGCCAGAAGAAGAAGAAGACGCCTTCACCTGGATTCGCCGCAGATCCCGTCGCTGATCCGCCTAAGAGGAGTCCGCGCCGTTGATCTGCCTGGATGCCGATGAGGGAAGGAACCCCGTTGCTTCCTTGCTCGAACGCCTCCTCCTAGGGTTTCAGGGATTCCTCTCTAGGGTTTCCTTCGTCGGTTTGATTAATGATAATAGATTCACCGATTAGATCTACTACCGACAACGAAATCTTTCCGCCTTTATCCGTCACCGGACCATCGATTTCCCGACGATCGATCTGGCAGGTCGGACCAATGTTACGATTCGAGAAGCGAATCGTCCCTCAAGCCGTCACCGGCGAAAATTCGTGCGAAGCACGCCCTAACAATAGAACAACTAAACACTCAATGACTCAACACTAAACCCTAGACCCTTATTTATAACCTTATCCTACTTAGCGGCCCGGGTATAACATACTAACCCGGATCCACTTTATTACACATCCAACTACTAATACTGGGTCTGTAACAGTGGTTGCTGAGGCAAAACTGGTTAATGCTAATTCTACTTTCTGGCTCAATATTTTAATCAATAGAGTGGTTTTATCCCATAGGAAATAAGTATGTGATGGATGAGAGTCTCCGCTTTAAGCTACACTCCGAGAAAAGAAAAGAAGAAACTAAAGCTACACTCCGAGAAAAGAAAAGAAGAAACTAGCTTTCGAGGAGTAGAAACACCACATATGTGCATTTAAAGAGCATCATGTTTGAAATTTATTAAATTTTCTGGTCTATGTTCACAAAGATTTTTGGCCTATGATGCTTTGTTTCCTTATTTGTAGGAGAAATATTAAGCCGTGGACTATGATTCTGTCTTACTCAGAAATGATCCAACTTCAAAATCAAAGCTGAGAAATCGTGTGTTGATGATATCATGGATATAGGTACACGTGAAAATCATAATCATTAGCAATTCTACTTTCAGATTTACTATAGTTATACAATTATTTTGTTTGCAAAGCAACAAATTCTACTTAATGAATTTTGGCCGTGTTTTTCTCGCACATATTTCCATGATTGCTTTCTTAATTTATTGTAAATTGATGGCCTTGTACTCTTTTGTTGACCACTAAGCAGGTAGACATTCTGCAAATTGCTATCTTCTATTTTTTTATGATTCTTTTGCTAGTGTTTTACTTAAGAAATGTAGAAGAGAAACTGAATTTGAATTCTCTAAGTCTTCTTGGATACTAAATCTAGTGTTCTTGGAGAGGAAGGATGCATATCAAGAAAGGTAACTCAAATGACTGCATCCAGCTGCCTCTCTTCATCAAATGTCGATCTCCACTAGTAATTTTTGCAACTTCGTTTCATTGATTCATCCTTTTCTATATCTCTACCTTTTCAGTACTTTGCCATTTTGGTTCTAGATACGTTGTCCAAGAAAGCAAGGATAGAGTTCGAGTATGCCACAAGTAAAAGAAATTTTTGAGAACTCAGTTCAGCTTCGAGCTGGCTAGTTCAAGTCTGTGCAACAAGCAAGCATAACATTTTTCAATATGGATGCAGTCGACAAACAAGAAACCAATTGAAGCGGTGACCACAAGAATGCTCATGCTTGAGCATGAAATATGAGGGAAAGGGAGGAGTGGTGGGTACAAAAATATGTCAAGGTGCATGAAATTGTTTCATGTATTAAAAAATATTATATCATCTCCAGCCTATTTATCTAGGACATTAAGTATTTTTTTCAATTGCACGATGATAAATATTGTAAAGCGGCACGTCAGAAATGTGGTAAAAGGTAGGTCAAGTATAAGATAATCCAAGAAGGCAAACTGAGAATCAACACCATCATTGGCGGAAAACTAAAATTAACCTGAAATTCAATCCATAAGAACTTAGTTCAAATACATAATTGGCATTACATACTTACCGATTCAGGAGGTCTAGAATCTGTTACTCCACGCACATGTATGCTTGTAAGATCTGAATCCCCACCAATGGATAGGCTTGGTATCACAAAACCATCAGTATCTGTAACATAAATATAATACTTAATTCAACTAAGCAGATAATGCTGAAGAAGAGGGTCTCTATGATCTCCATTAAATAAATAGAAAAAGGATATCCTGTACAACCGCATTGTACAGAAGCAGGGGAAAGAGTGAACAAATGATCAACATACATTATTCTGTGAAACAAATGCACCTGCATAGGTAAAATGATCAAACACTAAATATTAAGCAAAGAGTAACTTAACATTAATAAAAAAAATCACTTTCATGGGAAGTGCCTGAATTTCAAAAATTATTTCTGCGGGAAACTTTGGAATTACAATAAATAAGACAAAGATATAATAAATAAATAGAGAAGGCCAGAGATCAATTTTGCCTTTTGTCAAAGCTTTCCACTCGTAACTGGTCCTGAACTGGTGTGATATAGTTGTAGCTGGCGGTTGGGAAATACCTAGAGAGTCAAATTAAGTTATCAATTTTTTAGTATTGTTGTGATGTAATAATCACAATTCTGTCCCTCAAACTTAGTTTAACCTTCAATAAATCTCTACTCCTCACCATTTCTAGCCCATTATTCTGCAGTATGAAATGTGCTGCATACAATGATTGACTTTAATACACATCTTCCTTGAGAGATTTTATTAAGCAGAAATAAGGAAAGGAAATTGTAGGATGGTACCAAATGCAAGCAGATTAATATGGATACTGAATCTTAATGTGGCCATGAGATAAAAGCTAGCCCAAGTTTTCTGCGCATGCAGTAGAGAGCATGCTTCTCCTTTGAGCAATTTTCTCGGGGGAAAGAAATTTTTTTAGCATACAGGGATGAGATGGCAACAAAATTACTCCTTTCATTCTCCTTCAACTTTAAGCAATTTCAGTTTGAAAATGCATGCATAACCTCATCAGTTATCGCAATACGAATTTACATCATTCCTAAACCTCAATGTCCAATTTTGGATCAGTGTTCATTTCTTCCTCTTTGTGTGTGTAGTCGTGGGTCCAATATGTATCACGGAATCCATTTAGGGAAGGCGTCCGGTGTCCGAATTTTGTATTGCTTATTCTAGTTAGCAAAGCAGTTGATCTATCAGAGAAATAAAACAAGACGAGAAAGGATATGAACAAGCTGGATTAACAATAAAATCGACCAGAATGACAGACTCAACTATCTGAATTGAATCGACAATATTTTTCAACTAGATTACGATTCGACAAAAAAAAAAAAAAAAAGTCTATTTTCACATTTTAGGATATCAATCGGAAGCTTGGAAGAAATGCAGAAGTAGACATCAACGAAGAAAGAGTAAAATATCCACTAGTAAAAACAAATATTAGGGGGAGAAAGGACAGATAAAATCTTACCCCACTCATCTTCTTCGACCTCTGGTGGGGAGTGGCTCAGTGATGGATCCATGAGGCGCAAACGAGCATCGATTTCAATGGCTAAAAGGGCGCAAAAGCCCGCACCTTCACCGAATCGGCAACAACAGCAAGGAAGAATAAAATATTCGCAAGAGAAAAGCAGAAGCTAAGATCGAAGAACCGCGTATCAAAGAGAAAAGGAAAAAAAAAACCTTGGAGAGGATTGAGGAAGCTAGAGATGCTCCCGAGCTCTGCGAAACAAAACTGCTGATGAGGGTTAGATTCTTGCCGATTTATTACAATACTTGCAATACCCCTATGTTTGTTTAAAATTAGGGATTGACGCATCTCGGGCTATCGGATTTCTGCCTTCACCTTTGCTCATTAATGTTCACGGGTCAGTAAGTTTGCAACAAGAATTTATACATTATAGTAAAACCTTTTACCATATAGCAAGTTATTCCAATTCATATGAATTATGACAGCCATATCTATTAGATTATTTCTATTTTTTTCCTAAATTATTTAATCAATAATGTTTTTTTTTGGGCCTTGGCGAATACGAACTCAAAATCAGTAAGGATCCGCTTCAAATTTTGCAATTCGGCGGTGTGAAGGGCTTATTTGGTATTTAAAATGCCATAAGGGGCATGGAGGCTTCAACCACGAAATGGACACCATTTATCTCTGCATTATTTGCTTTAAGATGATTAGCATTTTAAAATCACAAATCCAGATGACTTTTGCACCCGTGTATCCTCAAAGTCGGTTCGGTGGTGGCTGTCCTAATAATTTCTCCTCATCGCCAAGGAAAACTTGAAACAACGGCAGTTGTACTGCCACCTGTCTCTGAGATGCTTTCAGTGTATGTAATATAATTTGATTAAAAGTTGATGCCAAAACGTAGTACAAAGTCTGAACAGATGCCACATTTTGATGTTTATCACGATAATACCCAACAAAGCACTTCATTTTACACCTATTTTAATAAAGAAAAAGAAATCTTAGGCGTTAATAAGGTTAAGACATTTTGTCCTTTGTAATTATAGCCAGTGATGATTTTTTTTTTTTTTTGTGCGCATTATTTAAGGTTTATTTTTCTACTTATTAAGACGTAAGATGGGGAGCCTTTATTCTAATTTCTCTCTGCGCTCCTTAATTTTTTTTGTATGATCTAATATTTCTTAGATGTTCTTTCTGTCTCTATCCTCTTTTTGTTTTGTTTTTTTTTTGTCGAACTAACTACTCTTGCTCTCTTCTAATTTCATCATTAATGGCATCTATATTATCACAAACATGATCAAGAGAGAAATGAGAAGCTTTATAATTTTATTTGGATATAAACATATTTAATTCATTTTTAATGCCATACATCTCCTCTTTTCTTCAAACACTGAACATCTAACGGGTATGCTACTGACTGAATTTTCAACGTGTTAGTTAAGATATTAAAATTTATTAATATAATTAACTATAATTTGATTATTTAGAGTTTTTTTTAGTATTAACAGAAATTTATTATCAGCTCAAGGCTCTTGGTTAAAAGATGCTCTAATTTTAGTTGTTGGATTCTTGATCAAGGATCACAGTAGCTCTTGCCATGTATGTTGCCATACACACCCAATTGCCAATTTTCCATTGCGTGGAGAACTCTCGGCTATTATGTAATAAATTTTAAATTCGTGTCATATAAAATTCATGTTTAATATTTAAAAATTAAGAACACAAATAAGAATCAGAATGTATATTGTATAGTTCTTACTAACAAGTGAAATTAATAATCTTTGTCCATAGTGAATGAATGACTGATATTGGAATTGCATGTTGTAGAAAACTCTTTTTATATCTTGCCCTTTCTTATTATGTTCTCATTTTTTATGAAAAATTTTGAGTCATGCCTAAATGGCTGAGAGAGAGATTTCTTATATATTAAATTAGCACTTTGCATGTTTTACATCAGTGACAACTTATTCTTAGATTATGAAATTATTCTGGAGATAGATTGCAAGTCAGTCTATGATCTCGTTACACCTAAAGATGATACTATTCCAGACCTTAGTCAAAAATTTATATATGAAATTAGATTATTGTTTCCTTTATAAAAAAAAAAAAAAAAAAGTTTTAACTGATGAATTTATTAAAGTAAAATAGAAAAGTTAGGGCGGGGACTGAAGTAATAATCAAAACATCATAACGGACTACAGAAATAGAGGGCGATCTTCTCTGTGGGACCCACAGATATTTCCATTTGCAAAAATTGGTGTTCGGTGTTCGATATTAAATACCATTCCGATCAAGCGAAAGACGTAAGTGCTTACGTCATTAAGCGATTCTTAGACGCAAAGGTATCGGCCATTGAAATAGACAACTTTCAATTGGAGAAAATTCATTAGTGAAGCTCTTTGTCGAGGAATCTTAAGCAGAATATAATCTGAGCCGTTCATTTTACGGGATGTTCTAATTTTAAAGCAACATACATATGTGACTTTTCTTTCAGATCCATAATTTTAAAAATATGGACGGCTGAGATTCTACCTGCCTAAGATTACGGGCCAAAGACTAATTGTCTGAATTTTTCTCCTTCCAATTGGGCGCTGTTAGCTGTTCAAACCAATTATCCTTCGACGCGTGTGAGAATATCAACCCTCCAAATGCCACCTACCAAGCCTTGCCATCCACAAGGCCCATGGCTCCTCAATAAATACTCCTCTGCCCAATTGCCTCTGCTATCAGACATATAGACCACGGAAGCATTATGTGTTCTCCGTGTGTTGCGTCTCCGGCAATTCGAGGGATGTTGGATCGGCTTCCTCCGGATCTGGGCTTCATGGCTTTTCCATCCACCACGTTTTTTTTCGTTCTAGGTTTGTTGTGTTACTATTTTCCATTCTATTGGACTATGATCTAAAATTGTATTAGTCTTCTTGTCCGATGCTTTTGTTTTTTCGTTTTCTTTCTGCCCAGGAGATTTATAATGGTTTGTTCCTTTCTTTTTGTGGCCGTGGTTTGCGTTGTATTCGGATCTTGTTCCCTTTTTATTGGTGTTTGATGGTTTGTACAAGTTGAGGTTCCGATGCGGCTCGTTGAGTTTGGGAGCTCCCTATGCCTTGAGTCTTCTGAATTGTGATCACGAGAACCTGTGACGGTGAGATCGTATCGGCTTCGCGGATCATCGATGTTTTTTGATGGAAAGCGAGGATTTGATTATCCCCTGCTGGTTCTCGTCTGGATCTCATTGTCTCTTATCTTTGAGAAAATAAACTATAGATCTTGATATGGATTCTTTCTTATGTAGTTACGGAAAGACAGCCTTCTTCATGGATCGTTAAGGTAAATGTGTATGTACCGTAGCAGTTGGTTTATCCCATTGATGTTATCTCCGACCTTTGCCATGTTGGGTGCGCTCGCATGGCAGGTCAAAGAATCGTAATAAAATTTATTTTGTTTGTGCGCTTTGGGGGATCGCATGGGGTTATTTCTTGCCCCAGGTTCCCCTGACGGTGTTGCGTTCTCCTCTTCTTTTGCCATGCTATTGACAGTCTACCCTCCGGATACTGATTCACGTATATCACAACATCGACTACTCCAGCAAATACCTATTCAAGATTTCGACAACAATAGTTATCATCTGCTTTACTATAAGGTACTATTTATGGATGCATTTAAATTAACATTTCAAATTAGCGTTCAGTTAAACATATGAAATCTTTATAGGTTTTTCAACCTTAGCAGTTGTTCATGCCTATTACAAATGTTCGCTGAATTATCAATACTGCATTGTTGGTTCTTCGTGCAACGTCCAATTTCGAGAGCAAATTCTATGCACGAATTAGATGTTACATTTAAATGCTTAAATTTAATAAAATTTACTTGCAGTATTCAGTGTGTACGAATTCGGGTTAAGTGTAACTCCTTTACTTTTTTAGTTACAGGTGTAACACCAACTATTTTTTTCACATTAATTCTCACTAAAGTTTCATATCTAATTATAATTTAGTTTTTTTATATCGCTAATGGAAACGTGTAATGCCTTCCTGCTCAAATATCTAGTAATTATTAGAAGCCCGATCAATGTTTTTATACTGAATTTATTTGTTAAAAGCCCAATCAATTTACTAATTTTATTAATAGCATAACCTCTTTGCTTATCTTATTTTAAATAGAATATTCTCTTCTTTTTGTATCGTTGTTCATAATATTCGATGTTCGATACTTTATGGTGATTAGAATTGTATTATGTTATTGTAATCAACATATCGGTGGTGTATCAATCAGATGTGATGAGCAATACTGTGATAAATGACTTGTATTCCGTATCTTTTCTTTCTGTATATTTCTGACTCATATTTATGAGATTTATGAGATGATAAAATATGACAAAAGCTATACCAAGAATTGGTTCACGTAGGAATGGGCGTATTGGTTCACGTAAGAATGGACGTAGAATACCAAAAGGAATTATTCATGTTCAAGCAAGTTTCAACAATACCATTGTAACTGTTACAGATGTACGAGGTCGGGTGGTTTCTTGGGCCTCCGCCGGTACTTCCGGATTCAAAGGAGGCTCAACTGTAATTTTTTCCATCGATGAAGGTTAAATATACAGTATTATGCTGGTTGTATAGATAAAATTCAATTAGTTTGCACGTGTGACTTCATGCCTTGGTCAATGGAACTCTCGTGGAACTGCAAATACGCTCCAGAATAGCTTATTTGAAGATGCTGAGCAACTGTTATCATTTAATCGTTCGTCATCCTCGACCCGAAGGTCTTCATGTTGCTGGTGTTAACCCTCCCGTGGACATATCAGAATGTTATCTATATGCGGAATGCAAATGTGTTCATGCTAAAATTGGTACCGTACGAATTTGTTTGTTTGTAACTTACTGCTGGCGTCTTTGTTTAACGTTCTACTTTTGAGTTCATATGTGATTTTTATAGTGCGGTGTTATCAAAACTTTTCTCAGTCACCTTGTCTTTTGTAATTATGTCGCTCTTATTTTCATTTGGTACTCTACCTTTAAGTCAGTTTACATTGATCATTAGTATGCCTCAACTTTCATTTGTGTTTAGTGAAGTTATTTCCCTGATGTCTTTTGTGATTGATTCATTGTTAGCTACTTGATACTTTGATGCGTCCGTATATATTTTACCTGATGTCCTTGCTTCATTCTATTAGGTTGAGTTCTAGCAAGTGATTAATTTCATAGATACGCGTATAATTGTTGATTATGATGTTGTGTAATCCATAAATTTAATTGAATATTTAATTTTTATTGTAGTTACTTACAGGTTGTGTTGGTACTCCTACTTTGAAGCGGTGTTATTGCTCGTCTCAATTTTGAACATTGTATAGATAACACTTGAAATTGTTATCGCTAGTTTGAATTTCAAGATTTTGATGTTTTTTGTTGTAACATCGAAGTTTATCTAAACATTAGCTTTTCGTTTTTTTTCCAAATCTTGTTCCTAGAATAAGCTAGTTCACCGAATTTTTTACCTTGCTTAAATGTTGTTTTTGTTATACTCTCTTTCGTTTTTCCTATTCATTCATATTTATAGGTGTTGCTTTTTTATATCGAAACTTTATTTTAATTTTGTTCAGTCTCAACATCTGAACTGGTCGTTTATTCATGATACACACGTAGCTAACTATGCTCGATTGGTTAGATTCTGGGTTTACGCCTATTAACTTCAAAGAGCACAGTACTTGAAAAGTCTAACCTTGCCCTCTTTGTTTGGCTACCGTCCTCATGGGACATTTATAGTTCTTCTGTTTCTTTTCTTCTTTTATTCTTTTTTTTTAGTTCTTCTGTTTCTTGATGTTGATTAAATGTTTTTACATTGCCTTGTCCGGTGCCAAACCTGTCCGGCTTCGTATAATACTGTATTGCAATTAATTCAATTTGTTCTTCAGTGTAGTTACGGGCATTTTCATTCATCTCTGGATTAGTAGTTATTACGTTATGGTTCTCCTGAATGTTTAGCTAATTACCCAAATGGATAAAGCATTTTAGTTGTTTTGAAACCGGCAAGTGAAACAGCGATCTGGATCTTTAAGCTCAAAATGGTAGAGCGCTCGGTCATGGTTATGATTCGAGAGGATGGTGGTTCGAATCCATCAAGATCCTTGTTTTTCCCCTTTTGTCAGCCCATGGACTACCGGCCGCACTCAAGGGAAGTGGCCCAAGCCCAAATCCAAACCCACGCCAAAAGCACAAAACACGGAGCCCAATTTGGGAAAAATTGCGATCAAACAAAGGCAATGACTCTGAATCTCCCCCTTCAATTCACGCAAGACGTAGGCATTCGGTGTCTTCACTGCTTCCGATGGATGCGAATGACGCTGGCGGTGACGGCGGGGCGACGAGGTCTTCGGCGGAAGACCCGGACGCGGCAACGAACACGGACGATGTCGACGTGCCGGAGACAAGCGGACGTCGAAGCCCTAATCTGGGTCAGGAGACGAGATCTTCACAGAGATTTGGAGACGGCGGCTCGTCGCGTTAAAAATAGACGGACGCGACGGCATCAGGAATTACCTTCAGCAGGAGCGAGCTCAGAGTTGGGAAGAGATCGGCGTCTGGGGAGACGTCGACCAGGTTCTTACGTGAAGGAGAGATTGTAACCAACGGCAAGTGCGCCGTCGGCGAGGGAGGGAAGAGGGCGTCGACGACCAGAGGGCCAACGACAAGAGAGGAAGATTTCTGTAACTTATGAGAGAATAAAACGGTTCTTCTTCTCCTCTATCCATCTCCCATGTTCTGAAATCCTTCGGTGGCTGTTCTCATTGACGGCAGCAACTCCTAGTGGTGCCCGACGGCTGAGGGTGGAAGGCGGCACCCTTCCCTGCCGGTGGCCGTCTCCAGCGACGAGGGCGCGGCGGTGTTGAACGCAGGCGAGCGTTCGACGCAGGACGAAGATCAACGGCGACAGAGGTAAACAAGCTGTGCGAAGCTTGACGCGGCGAAGCAGATCGAACGATTTGAGTGTTCGATTTGAGAAAGTCAACATTCAACGGATTTCAAGCCGAATCGATTCGACAAACAAATTTGGCCCTGACGGAAGCGCAACGTCAGTGGGCGAATTCGATCGAATTCAAAATCGATCGGCTCAGCGACGAGAAGGGCTGACGTTAGCAATTTAGTGGATTTCGGCTTAGGGTTAGGGTTTTCACTTTCTTCTAATTGGGGGATAAATTTTGGATGAAAAATTAGGGTTTCCGACTTGAGGGTGAAATTACGCCCATAAATCCTAGGGTTTCACGCCGGTCTGAAGGTCCGTCGGACTACCTTAGACCAGGGTGTGACAATTGGTATCAGAGCCAGACGGTGGGCCCATAACCCGCAGATATTGGAGGAGACAACACGGCTACTTCACCCGCGAAGGTGAAGATTGGTCGGAAGTTTCAAAAGATCACGCACACAGCCAGAGGGTCATCGGAGGACGTTTGACCCTAGGGTGGTAAAGCCAAAGCGAAGGCTAAACTACCTGATGACATGATGAACCAAGGTGAGCGCATAGCGCAGATCGAGAAGGTGCTCTGGCTGACTGGTGATGGGGACAACACCGTGGTTCCCCAAGTGGAGCATCTTCAGAGGACTGTGGAGTAGTAGATGTTGCAGATTATTGCTCTGCAGTAGACTCTAGAGAATCTGATCGACTTGCTAGAGCAAATGGCACGCATGCGAGAGGGGATGCAAGCAGAGATCATTGTACTGTGTTTGGCCCTAACGCAAGTATCACGATCGACGGCAACAGCGCAGCAGG
Organism: Costus lasius; assembly: GCA_027563935.2. Classification (NCBI taxonomy): domain Eukaryota; kingdom Viridiplantae; phylum Streptophyta; class Magnoliopsida; order Zingiberales; family Costaceae; genus Costus; species Costus lasius. The sequence goes on along the minus strand of CM050447.1, from coordinate 24,524,893 downwards.
AGGCTCCTAAGTCGAAGGTACGTATACCTGAGCCAATGACGTTCGGGGGGGCCCGATCATCCAGAGAGGTGGAGAACTTCATATGGGACATGGAGCAGTTATTCTTTGCAAGCCAAGCCGTGTTCCAGAAGAAGATCGGGTACGGGTATGCATCGCATATCTCACAGCTGATGCAAAACTTTATGGCGGACCAAAGTTAGCTCGACATCGGGGGCTTCTAGTTGGCCTTGGAAGAACTTCCGTGATGAACTGCGGCGGTAGTTTCTTCCCAGAAACTCGGTGGATCAGGCGCGTGACAAAGTGGATCGATTGAGGCACACTGGGTCGATTCAGGAGTACGTCAGAGCGTTCTCTGCACTGATGTTAGAGCTACAAGACATGGCAGATGTGGATAGGAGGTACGTCTTGTTCTGGAACCTTCAATCATGGGCAAAGACGAAGGTTCGGCGACACTCACCACCAAATTGGAGGGCGGCTACGACAGTGGCTGAGTTCTTAGTGGATAATCACAACTCCAGATCAGCACCACCAAGGAAATCGCTATCACCACCGAAGCGCGGCTCCCTGTCGAGAGCTAGAGTTTCAGAGAGGGGTAGACCCTTTCCCCGGTAAGATAGAGGTTCATCGGGACGACGAGAGCTACATCGTCCTGCGGGAAGGGCACATGCAGAATCGACGCCACAGGGTTGCTTCCTGTGCGACGGTCCTCACTGGATGAAGGACTATCCAACCAGATAGAAAATCATGGCTATCGTGATGCAGGAGCCAGCTGAGGAAGCTGAAGTCAACACCGAGGAGGTAAGGGTCGGTGCAATCTAGGCAGCTCCGAACACTGCCACGGGGGCGCAGTAGTGTCGGATCGGGTTTATCGCTGCGATGGTTGCAAGAGATCTGCCTGTGACAAACATCGAAGGCGATATCCAAATTGGGCGGGGGAGATTTTGTCAAGCCCATGGACTACCGGGCCGCACTCAAGAGAAGTAGCCTAAGCCCAAATCTAAACCCATGCCAAAAGAACGAAACACGGAGCCCAATTTGGGGAAAATCACGATCAAACGAAGGCGTTGACCCCGAATCTCCCCCTTTCGTTCACGCAAGATGCAGGCATTCGGCGTCTTCACCGCTTCTGCCGGACACGGACGATGCTGGCGGTGACGACGGGGCTACGAGGTCTTCGGCGGAAGACCCGGATGCGACAACGGACACGGACGACATCTACATGCAGAGAGAAGCGGACAACGAAGCCCTAATCTGGGTCAGGAGACGAGATCTTCACGGAGATTTGGAGACGGACGTGAGGGCATTAGGAATTACCTTCAGCCGGAGCGAGCTCAGAGTTGGGAAGAGATCGGCGTCTAGGGAGATGTCGACCGGGTTCTTACGTGAAGGAGAGATTGTAAACGATGGCGAGTGCGCCGTTGGCGAGGGAGGGAAGAGGGCGTCAACGGCTAGGGGGCTAACGACAAGAGAGGAAGATTTCTGTAACTTTTGAGAGAATAAAATGGTTCTTCTTCTCCTCTATCCATCTCCCCTGTTCCTGTTCTGAAATGCTTCGGCGGCTGTTCTCGTTGACGGCAACAACTCCTGGTGATGGCTGACGGCTGAGGGTGGAAGGTGGCACCCTTCCCTACCCACAGCCTTCTCCAGCGACAGCCGACAAGGGTGATGGTGGCATCAAACGCAGGCGAGTGTTTAACGCGGGACAAAGATCAACGACGACAGAGGTAAATGAGCTGCGCGACGAGAAAGTCAACGGTCAATGGATTTCGAAGCCGAATTGATTTGGCGAACGAATTTGTTCCTGGCGCAAGCGCAACGTCAGCGGGCAAATTCAATCAAATTCGAAATCGATCGGCGCGGCAACAAGAAAGGTTGACGTCAGCAATTCGGTGGATTTCGGCTGCGGCGCGCGCGTGAGGCATTGATGGTAGATTTGGTTGATTTTGGTCAAAATAAGAGTTGACCAGGAGGTAATTTTCGAATTAGGGTTAGGGTTTCCACTTTCTTCTAATGTGGAGATAAATTTTGAACGAAAAATTAGGGTTTTCCAACTTGGGGGTGAAATTACACTTGAAAATCCTAGGATTTCACGTAGATCTGAAGGTTCATCGGACTACTTTAGGCCAGGGCGTGATACCTTTTGTACCGCGCTGTATCTATACAACGGCATTATTGAAAAAAGTTTTTATGAAGCCGCGGATTCCTAAAAATCTACACCGTTCACATTGCTTTGTGATATGCATGCTTGATGTGATATGCAGGTGGGACATGTTGTGCAGATGGAAACGAGTTGTGGAGATTTCAACCATGCACAATTCAACGGCTGTTGTGTAGGTTTATTAATTTTGTATGAATCCGCGGATTTATAGAAAATACGCTCGGCATTATTAAGTTAGTACGCCTGTCAACATCCAAAATGACAGGCATTAAATAATGCAACACCTGCGACGCACTTGTTTCCGCCATCAAGGTAAGACCAGTTTTTACTCTAGGCTATTTAAATGGTGCAACTACAAAACAAAATGGTGCAACTTTTATCACAGTTTACGTAATAAACAGGTAAGGAATAAGGCAGCGTTTTCTAATGTTCAAAAAGCTGCTGCGGAACTCGCAGCAACACTGGAAGTAAAATACCTAGTATGAGGTATTGCGAGCATCTATGATGACCGCAATTAATCTAGTCAAGTGAATCAGTCATATCCAAGTACAAGTATTTAGACAAGACATTTTATGCAAATAAATTGGAGCTAAAAGGGAGGCAACAATTATGTATTTTAATTTGCCCTAACCATTCTCTTATAATTGAGTAGTGGCACATGATTGCTTTATTGATTATTCTTGGTTTACCATCTTTGCTTTTTAATTTGCATAGGCATCTCTACCTCAGGGTCATTGTATCTATCCTCCACATTGATTTCATAATAATCTTTAGTGGAGATTTAATATTTACTATAATCCATTGCTGGTTGACTCCGTGAGGAAGGATTATTAACTCTTTTGCCTTTTATTAAAGCTTAAACAACATCATAGTAGAATGCAAAAATCTATAATAGTCACACACTTAAGTTTCTAGGGCTAAGGTTACCAACAGTCGAGGTCAACTAGCTTAGCTAATTTTAATCTGAACTATTCTAATAAGCTGATAAGCCACTAGTCTCATAAGCTTTTCAGTTAAGCCATCCTCTTAGGATTTTAAGTCGAGCTCATGCTTGCAAACTTTATGATCAAATCATTCTCATAATCTCTTAAGTTAAACTAGAGCTCGAGACTTGAAATTGATTGATCTGAAAAAATCTAATCTAGTGATGCTTGTAACCTTTATAGTAGAACAATCTGAGAAACCAATAAAAAGCTAAAAATGCTTGACTTGTAAAGCAACAATCAAATTCATAAAGCTCGGGAACCTAGGCATTAAAGAGAGAATCAGGATAAAATGACAATTGAACTTGGTGGTGGTGTACCCGTTTCAACTTACCTCTTTACAACATATTTAAGTACCCGATTAGTTAAATGTTAAATGAGACATATTTGAGTTCAGTACGTTATGTTAAAAATGAATTTGGGTTTATAGATATGAACACCAAATTATATTTTAAAATAAATAAAAATATTTATTTTAATATTATATAATCTATTTGATAATTATAAAATAAATATTATATATGTAATGCTTTATCAAGTAATTTAGAATAAAATTTTAAAATATTTTTTATTTAATTGGGTATCTACTTTACCTATTTAAATGGAATATGTTTGTGAGACATTTAGGCTTTAGACTTTGGTGCAATGAGTAAACATCATGCCACTTTGATATGTGAAGTCTACAACTTGGTCAACTATGTAGGTAATCAGAGGATGACTAGATATATAAATATTAAAGGCATGAAAAAATTTTGAGTGTTAGGCTAGTCAGTTCTCTAACTTTATGAATCCAGCCTAGTGATTGTTGTTACCCTTTTTCAAGATAAAGTTGGGTTGGTACTTGATGAATGAATGGCTCAACGTTTGGCACATTAAGTCGACACTGTAGGTCAGCAATCGAGAAGAGTCAAGCACAAACACAATGTATTGATGAATTGGGATTGATCAGTCTAATCGGTGCACCAAAGTGAAATATCCGAGCGACGAAGCTAGTGTATGCACAAAAGTAGAGGCATGACCACATGGAGAAAGAATAGCACAATTGTGTTGTAAGCAAACAATAATTACAAATAGCTGCAGGGTAGGATTTTGGAAATGCCAAACGATGATTAACAAATATGAATATAGAAAATCAAAGGAAGACTTATCCAACCTTTTAATAGGAGTGGACAAATAGATTATTGTCATCAATATGAAGATCAGACAAACAATTATGAAAGTGATAGACGGTCATTGAACTTTGCTATAATTTTTTTGATGTATTATTTGAGAAAAGAAGACAAGTGAATATTCGGGTGAGTAACTATATGAATGAAATGAGTGAATTAGTAGTAAAACATAGTATACTTTTTATTTTTTTTATTGCCTTTACTTTATAAGCTATTCTTCTTGAGTTAATCGAGAAATTTCTAGGTCACTCAATTTTGTATTATTATGATTTTTATCTAAATATACACGTGGCTAAGATATTAGTGCTCGAGTGGGATAGTGAAGTGGAACACAATGGATAAAAGAGTAAAACGAGTCTTACCACAAAGTAAAGGTAAGTGACATCTATGCTGATTATTAATTAGTCACTTATTGGATAAAAGAGTAAAACGAGTCTTACTCATCTAATTGTATCTTTCTACATATCCAAAACTTGATGTAAATTATAATTCATCCATGTCTTTGCGTAATTGCATGCTGATTATTAATTAGTCACCTATTTATGATTATACAAATTATGCTCACTTAGAATGAAAAAAAAAAAAAAAAAACTTGAACCATAAAATAAACCATTATTATTACATTGAATAGTATATTTAATAATTGCATAAAGTTCCTGACAGTGACAGCTGGCTAGTTTGGAACTTGAGTTTACATTTAATTCCTTGTATCAATGACTCATGACAATACAAACTACAGAGAGTGAATAGCCCGGGTTTGTGTATTTTGACTAGGTGTGAATTTGGGTTAAGATATTGAGTGGTCTATGACGAGAGGAAGACCAATATAAGACAATGGGCCAAAGTGGGTGGGAGTGGGAGGACCAGACAACCATAAAGCGCCGGTTCTCTTCTCCGGCATATCGAGGCTTTCCACAGGGAGCAGCGGCGATAGTGTCCGTCGCACGTAGAGATGTCTCCTAGCGAATCTTCCTTCAAGGTTCTTTCTTCTTCTTTCTCTCCATCCCTGCCTCATCTACACGGTCGTTTATTCACTTATTGTCGTTGCTTACTGCGTTGAACACTGCAGATAATACTAGGGTCTTCCTCAAGGTCTCGCCGCGGGATACTATCCGAGATGGGATACGACTTCACCATCTTGGTGTGTGGTTTCCACTAAAACCTCCCCTTTTTTCCTATTTATGTTTCCAGCGGCTCAGTATCCAGTGGCTTGATGTCAGAGTTCGGATATAGACGAGAAAGAGATTCGGATGGAGAAGCCAGAGGAATTGGTGATGGCCTTAGCTGAAGCAAAGGTGAGGAAGAAATGCGCTGCATATAGACTAAAAAAAAAATGTAACTTTGATTAATTTTTTATTCCCTTTTTTTTTCAGTTAGAACTTGGATTTTAGGTGTTTGTTGATCATCTGATTGTCGTAATGTATTGTGTATGGATATCAGGCTGATGCTATAATATCACAGCTACGGAGCAATGGTTTTATAGAAGACGATGCAAGACCTACGCTACTGATAACTGCCGATCAGGTTTCTTTTGCTTTCCCCTGTCCAGGAATTGTTATTAGTTCCCCAGTCATTTAACGCATTCGTTCTTCCTGAATTATTGAACTAGCGCTACTTGTTTGAAAGCGAGGGAGACAAGTAGTTAAGTGTTGTGCACGCACAATAAATCGATTTGCGTGCAACAATGATAGCGTTGCTCGTTATGAGAGAGGCACAAGCAACCAAGTGAGTTATGTTCATGCATTGGTTCTTTGTGTCAATTTGCATGCGTCTTTGAGACTAAGAGCACTACTAATTCTTGTACAAAGGCATGTAGATGATAAGTTTTTTTTAGTACAGCAAAATCGTTGTGAGGGAAACCTAGACAAGTTATTAGGGAGAAGATACGGATATATAGAGTTTGAGGGCAAACCTATAGGTTACGTTCCTATCATGCTTCCACTATGTCGTCCACTCTACATGCCTCAAGTTCAGGAAGCAATCAAATCCATTGAAATTAAGCATGGTCGCATTTTTTGCAAAATCTATTGCTCATTGTGCAATACCATCAGGGACATTATGTTTTATTTGATTATTGATCTTTAGGGGCTTGTATTTGTATCATGCTAGACCTTATCTCAATTGTTAGATGGGGAACGAAGCCTTTGGATGAAGGGAAATCCAATGTTCATAATTAGCATCCCTAAAACAAAAACTCCAAGGAGCAATGTCATTGATGATTCCTTGATTCTAGTTTTGATGTAAGCTGCAACACCAATATATGGTCATAAATCAATTATCATTGACTGTGATGCCATCTCCATCCGTGTTGAGTTGTCTTCCGTCATCATAAAGTTGAAAGGCAAGAGGCTAAAGCACCACCTTTTCAATATGATTAAGGAGAAATATAGGGAGGCCAGTTCCAAGATTTTCGTTGTAGTGACTTTTTTTTTGCAGGTTGGGTTATGTTGTCCAATTGGGTTTTGCTAATTTTTTAGGCTTACATGGTTGGTTTTGCAGTATTGCTCGAGTTTACTGCTAGTGCGTTACTATATGAATCTACCGGTGCCACTATGAGAATCCAGAGGGGGCAATAACTGTAGAGAACTAGAACAATATGTGCAATGATTCTAAGATTACATGTGGCCATCTGCAGTGCATGCTGCAGCAACGAATAGGGTTTGAGAAGGATGATGATGACAATGAGGCTGATGATAAACCTCTAACTTTTTTTTTTTTGCATCAGAGAAAATTATAGCGTTATAGGAAAAGAGTTAGTGGTGGTTTGTTGTCACCAGAAAGTTGCTAACTATGGAAATAGTGCTGTTGTGTGGTGCCGCTTAGGGAATGCCAAAAGGATTTTTTTTAAAAAAAGGATACTTTTATTGAAAGCTGATTAGTCTACAGCATCAGATAATAAAAATCTAGCCCGCTCATCTGGCCAGTTACCAGTCCATGATACCGTAAGTCTGTCTCTCTTGTTGTGTCCTGCTAGCCAGTTAGCAGATTGTGACTAGACACGAGTGTGAGAAGAGATAAAAAGAGTGGAATGGCTAGGTTCAGTGAAACTAACCCTATTATTAAGTTGGATGAGCAAAGTAGTCCTTTTAGCTAAGTTCATATAATATGTAGATTTCTACCTCAATAAGGCTTAAAAAGAATAAGCAATGTGAAATTAAATATTGGTAATGACTTACTTTAACAATAGGAGAGGCCTTTATGGAAATTTATACTGTGGTTTATAAGTAGAAGGAACAAAATATTTTGTAGTAACTTTCTTACACGAGTGACCTTTAGGAATTCACCCATAAGCTGAGCATGTGAAGTTAGGTTCCTCAGTTCTTCCAGAAATCTTCATATGAGAATGTTGGCTTATTAAATTATTCCAGCAAACTTTCATCAATCTTTTTATGGAGATCATTTTGAGGACTTCTTACTGTTAACTTCCAAAGCCTTACTAATCCTATTATTCAAGCCTGTAAATGCATCACCGCACTTGCTTATGAACTATTTCAGAGTTGTCTGAAAACCTTGGTACACGTTTTAAGCCTGCTAAACGCTAATTTCCAGTCCAGGAAATTTTACCTTAGGCCTCTTTTGTAAGATGCAAGTTGAGGGCAATAACTCAGCAAAACTCCATTGCATAATCCTTGTCAATCATCATCGTGTAGCTTTATTAACTTGTCTTTTTTAATGTGCAAAAATTTGTGTGCTGAAAGTTTGATACTCAAGCATTTTGGTATAATTAATTTGCTATTATTTTTCCACGAAGGAATCTGGTAAAATTTCTTAGCACTGTTTTTTGGTCACATGTTAATGGCATCTTTGGGAATGCTATAGGCTTTTCTGACATGCATTTTCGAAGCACTTTTTGAAAATAAGTGGGAGGTGTTTTCTAAAACTGGCATTGGGGTGGTGATTTTTTATCACATACTTAAGAAAATATTTATCAAACATTTCTCTCAAACCCCAAAGTGCTTTCAGAATGCATTCCCAAAAATATTATTAGGCCTATGAGATTATCTATGCCCCATGTTTTAGCATGCTGGTATTATTTCGTCAGTTGCCTCTTTTAGGTTGATTGGATGCATCTTAAGGTCAAGTACCTTTTTAGTGTGTAATGAACGAGAACCAAAACATGGCATGCAACAGCGCAAGATAGTTTGATGAAAGATATACTTCTGTGAGTCTTTATAGGGCCTAGCAGAAAATAGTCATTTATTTTACAATGATATTATGGTGTATTGCATGCATGATTTATGACGTTTGTTTGGTCATCACCAGAAATGTAAGTCGTCGTAGCCTCAGAGGGGGATCATGAAGAGCCAAGGCTAGAACGTGAAAGAGGTGAGAAATAGACTAGGTAGGAATAAGTGAAAAATAAATGAAATATAGGGGAAGTGAAGAAGATGAATGGAACTAGGGGAGATGGGGTTTGAAGAAACAGATGAAATGTAGAGGAGGAGAAGATGAATGGAATTAGATACCAATCTTTATCATCCTAGTAAAGTCTGTAAGACACTTTAACAAGGGTGAGGGATTGGCAACAAGCGACTCCTTTACACTACCAAACCCATCAGCAATTAACCTACGATTGGACTTCAACCTAAGTCAAGCTTAATCAACCCGCAGATAAGTCACCACTGTGGCAACACAATAGATGCCAACTTATCCTCTGCTTCACCTTTCCCCTGTATGGACAACAATCTTCTGGACGATTGCAAAATTATTATACCTCTGGATTATGTTTATTTCCAATTAACTTCTCTTATCCACATCAATAGAAAAGCAAAGTTCAGCTTGTGCATGACAACCTTGTTGATCGACCAGCTTTCAATACGTGATTGCTTTTGCAAAGTTTTATTTTCAACAAGTTTTCTGTTTCTTATAAGCAAATTACATCCTTAGGCTGATTTTATCTTTTGTGCAGGTTGTAGTCCATGGTGGTATAATAAGGGAAAAGCCAAGCAGTGCAGAGGAAGCTCGGGAATTTATAAAAGGTTTGCTCAAGTATGTTTTAATGATTCTTACAAATTCTGATCGCCTGCCTTCACGCAATTATTATGTCCAAAATGTCTTCCATCCAGGTTATTCTGCAGGCCATGCATCAACAGTGGGTTCTGTACTTGTTACAAATCTAAAAACTGGGGCTAGAAAAGGAGGGTATGATAAAGCTGAGGTATAAACCAAACAAATTATATCAATGTGAAAATTTGCATTTACCAATCTCTTCTGATTTCAATATCTATGTCCTATATGATGACACCTACAAATACTAGTTGAAATGGCTAAATATAATCCAGAGAAATCAAATCTGAATCATAGTTCATTTACCAGAGAATGTGACTTCACTTGGTGTCTTTCTGAAGGTTAGTTCTATGAATGTACAATAAATTCCTCTCAATATTATGCAGGTTTATTTTCACGAAATACCAGATGACGTGATTGATAACCTGGTAAAAAAACATTTCTTTCTTTTTATTGATGCTCCATATAACTATCCATTTGTTTAACTAATATGCACTTTATATTGACGCTCCATGTGACTATTCATTTGTTTAACTAATATGCACTTTATATTTTGTTGAAAGTGCATATCTCTTTTAAGGATAATGATGATAATTAAACCTATATCTTTTAGATTGAGGAAGGTGATGTGCTTTATGTTGCCGGTGGCTTGATGGTCGAACATCCATTAACCTCACCTTTTGTAGATGCTATAGTAAGTATTACATATATTTTTTGTTTCTTGTATAATTGAAAATTTTGGAACGTTTGTCCCTGCAGCTCCTTCAATTTTGTGAAAACCCTTAAAAAGCTACAGTCAAATCACAACAGCAATTGCTTGTAAATGTATGAACGTTCTGTTGGAACCAATTTCAATTGTTCTTCCACAATATTTTATTTACTGCTGCGGAACAAGGATAGAAACCCTATCAAAAGGATTACCTAGCCTGCAATGTGAAGCATGTTTTATCCGCTGATGTTCATACCTGTCCAAATACTTGAAGTTAACATTGTTAATATCAGTATATATATATATATATATATATATATATATATATATATATATATATAGTTTGTCACGTTTATTTTACGTAGTTGTTATTGGATAGCTTATTGCTTATCTTAGCGGGTTATGATCCATTAAACGTAACCTAGATATTTGTATCTTGAAACAATTTGTGGTAAATAGATTTTTCAGATTTTGTTCTCAACTAACATCATGATGTCTAGCATGGCATACTGGGAACGATAAAGAAACAAAAACGTTTAGGTAGCATGACATCTTGTATTTTTATGCGTATCAACATAATTCTCCTGCATCAATCCCTCCAGCTGAAAAGGATGTTTGTGGATCTCCATACGTGTCACAGGCATATACCAATAATACGAAATTTATTCTAGGTTTCTGCAATACATATTCTAGAACCATAAATGGCGCTTCAGAGCATGTTGAACCATGTATGCAAAATCGTCCCAAAACATACTGGTTTTTAGCATTAAATTTGTTCATTTTGCAGGTTGGAACAATCGATAGCGTTATGGGGCTTCCAAAAGCACTCACTCAAAAACTCATTGATGAGGCCCTTCAGTGAGGGAGCAAAGCGTTTCGTCTCTGATGGTCCAACTAAAATTCTGATTTATGATATGTAATGGCCAGTCGGTCTTTTAGTAGAAAGAGTAGAGAACAGGCTGTAATAAGTCTGCGTGGAATAGCTTCAGAAACTAACTATGAATTGGGGCTTGATGCAAGTTTTTGATTGGCCACATCAAATTGTTGACTTACGGACACTTGTTGATGGCTCATTATATATTAATTATGCAGGACCGAGTTGCATGATACGTGTCACGTCCGGAATTAGGGTAATAAAATTTTTAATAAAATACACCCGAGTCAACACCTTGACTCGCACGCAAGCACGCCCACATAGGGGCTAACCGGCTGAACCACTGATTCAGGCGCGACTGGCAGGAGCATGTCCTCGACGTACTCCTCAGCCTATCCCATATGGCCACTTCGACTCTCGTCTCGATGAATCATCGACCGCCACATGCCCACGAGGACTGCTGCTCACTCAAGCTCTAAAGTCCACCAAAGTACAACACCCGAGACTCGACGTCGGCACATCGCACGTCTGAGTCCGGTACACCGGAAAATAGACAAACCGCACGCAGGCGGTGGCGCACACTCGCTCAAGGAGACGATGCCACGCAAGACGCCGGGCACACGCCCTAACTCCGACTGGACCGCACGCAGGTGACCGAACTCACCTCTCGCCCAACAAGGACGTATCGCAAACGTCTGGAACAACCATCCGGCCAAAGCCGGGCAACAACACACAAGGCCGGCGCACTTGACCGGAGCGCGGAGAGGGGCGAGGGATCGCCAACCAAGAAAGACGACTCAGCCGGGAGCACGAGGCTCGGGGAGCCGGAGAGAGGAAGACGCCGACCGAGGGCAGCTGATCGGCCGGGAATGGGAACCGCGTCCGGAACCCGCGAGAGGCGCACGCACGAAAACCAAGGCGCATGCACGCAAATCAAGGCACACAGACGACGATCGGAAGATCGCCGGAAACCGCCCGAGGCTCGCTGGAACTTCGTCCGACCGAGCCCAACCCCGCCAAAAGCTGGAGAAACGCTGGCGAACTCCACCAGTTCACCAGATGTCCGCCAAAGAGAGGGCGGAGCCGCCACCCACGCAGCAGCCGGAGACGCCGGGCAGCCAACCCACGGCCACCGGACGTCGCCAGGGAGAGGAGCAAAAGCCCTAGCCTCATCGGCCATCCCAAATCTCGCCAGAAGCGAGCGAAGAAGGGAGACGTGGCGAGAGAGAAGAAGAGGAGACCGCGACACTTGCCGACCCAAGGAAACCGCCCGCCGGACGAAGCCAGAGCGGGAGGGGAAAGAAGCTAACCTCGGCGAACCTCTGTCCGCCGGCTCCACCACCGGCGACGCCGAAGAGATCGGAGGAGGAAGGAAAAGGGGACGTCGCCCCTTTGCTCCGTCGTTCCCCATACCGCCGCACCCAACCCACCGGGAAACCATCGGAGATCGCCGCCGCTGCCGGAGAAGCCCTCGTCGGAGCCACACGATGAAGCGAGAGGAAGAATCGGGGGAGGAGGAAGACGAACGGCCGCCGCCGTTCGCGTCCAAGCAACGCGCGTAAGCTAGGGCACTGCAGCCCTAGCACTATTCACCTAAATGAGTTCCAAACGGAGCTCCACGCCATTCGCCCGCGTCCGATAACCCAATAACCCGCTTACCTGATCCGTTAACCCATTTCACTAACCCTTGCGGGCTTGGGCAACGAACTGGGCCTGGGCCTGGGCTTGGGCCCAGCGCCTAGGCCTCACATTCTCCCCCACCTAAGGTGGTCGCCGTCCTCGGCGACTCGAGGTAGCTCCTCAGCTAAGCCTCAAAACCAGAACTCTGAAGCCTCTCACCAAAGTGCTTCATCCTCAGGCCTAACTCTCCCAATGAATGAGAAACACCCGTTGTTTACTCATTCAGTGATCAAAGAGTCGATAACCTCAAATCTCGACAATTCTTAGATCAAACCTCATCCGAACCATCAGAGAGTATAATTTGGAAGCCTTGTGTCAGGTTGCTTCCTCCATTAGGAATTTATCCAATCGGATGTGAAACTCCGTATATCGGTTCGACTTACTTTGCCCCAACACCCAGTGATATAAAATATCACGTATCCCTTGGTTGAACTCCGTTCGAACCATCGGTGTGGCTTGGTAAGACAATGACCGAGAAGGATCGTCCGGATCCTTGTGAAACTTCCTCAAGTTCACATGGAATGTAGGGTACATCTACATTCTCTATTGGAGTTTCAAACGGTATGCTACTGAGCCCACTCGACTCAGTATCTCACACGGACTGTCGTATCTTCGGACAAGACCCCGGTGAGCCTCCCTCACCGAGCTTTTTCTACCGATTTGCGAGGTAAGTTGAAGAAGAATTAAGTCGCCCACGACTAATTCTTCATTCCAACAACGACGGTATGGATACCTTTGCATCCATTGTACAACCAACTCCAAGCTACCTCTAGCCTCTCGGAGTGAATAGATTCGTTCCCGAGCATACCGTTGAGTCATAGGGCACTTCCCGTAGGAATCCCTTTGTACCACATCAACGAAGGTTAGGGGCTGACTCCCTAACACTAGCTCAAAGCTCAAATGAGGTGAAACTTGTGGATGACAACCTTTGCAAGGTGTAGGCATTCCATGCCACTTCAATCCACTTCACTCAGTCATCCTGACTGGCGATCACAAAGTGACGGGGGAATTCTTCCACAAGAGCATTCACCCGCTCAATTTGCCCATCCTCCTGATGATGATTGGCTATGGAGAAACTTACATTGGACAAATATTTATTGAATAAAACGGTTCAAAAGTGTCTAGCCAAAAGGGCATCCATATCGCTCTCGATATCCACTTTGATGCCAAAATGTTTCACCACATTTTGGAAGAATAGGTCTATAGCAACCCTTGCTATACACTGCTCAAGTGCTGGAATAAAGAATCCACCCATGGAAACTCATTCCACGACTACCGGCACTGAGCTTATCCCGTCAACTTTAGGACCCCACCAATAAAGTCCTTGGACACCCTTGTCCAGGACGTCTCGGGAACAGGCAGTGGTTGTAACAACCCTGCCCCTAGTCTCCAATCGATCTTACCTTCCTGGCAAATTTGGTAAGTGTGGACGTACATCCTCATGTTTGCGCTCGTGTTGGGCCAATAGCACAGTCGTGCTGACAGGACAATTTTCCCCTTTTGTCCTGGATGTCTTGCCCAAACTCTACCATGGAGCTCCCTCAGTAGCTCCCGGCGCAGTCCGCCCATCGATGGGACTAATGACCTATCACCTCTGGCCTATCATCTGGACCCAGATAGAAATGTCAGATCATGTCCGACTTAACCTGATGAACTTAGCTTTTGATTCTCCCTATCAAAAGCTGAGGCTGCCTTTATTCTGCTTAGCAGATTCCCTTTTCACATTGGATAGGGTACAACACATAAGAGCATTTAGTCTACTGAGCTTATAAGGAAACACGTTGCCTTTACCCAATTTATGTTCCCCATGGAACTGGAATTTACCCTAGAATTCCGGCCAACGTGTTTATTTTGCCGACAACTACATTATGTGGTGAAATGTTGTCGGTCTTCATAACCTCGAGAAGGTTCTCCGCGTCCGGAGATAGTGGACTCCCACCACCTTTTCCTTCTCGCGGCCAAATACCGTCGCTCAGTCCTATTAGCTTTCAACTTTCCAAAGCTAAAGGATGCCCATCCTATAAAAATATACCACCGATAGCTGGGTCCGAAGTTCGGTGTGAAACTCGAAAGGCATACTGAAGTCGGGTAACTTCAGGATCGGTTCAGAGACAATATGGACCTTCACTATCGGAAGGTCAACTAATACCGATCAAGCCACTCCCATTTCGAGTTCCCTTTTCAGCAAATTACTGAGGGTAAGGCTTTGTTCGAACAGCCTTGGATGAACCTTCGATAGAAGTTCACAACACCGAGAAAATTCCATACTCGGTTTAATTTGAGGGGGCGCACCATTCCGCAATGGCTTGGACCTTTCCCTGTCCATGCGCACTTGTCTGTGGTCCATCCCATGACCAAGGAAAGAAATCTCATCCACCACAAATGAGCATTTCTCCAACTCCAAATAGAGTTGATTTTCCCCTCAACAACAGTCATATGTGACTTGGGTGTTCCTCAATGCTTGAGGAGAATACCACGATATCGTCCAAATAATCAACTATGTAGTCATCTAAGACAAAGGGGTCAACACTTGTTCATCAGATGACAAAACATAGAAGGAGCCTTTTGTAATTCAAAGGGCATCACTTTGAACTCCAGGACTTATATCGAGTTATCCATATGGTTTTTCTCTATTCGTTGCTCTCAGTAAAACGAATTTGTCCGTTAACTTGCTCTCAAGTTTGGCATAGAGAAAACCTATGCTTCCCCTAGTTGATCCCTCAGATCGGGGTAAGCAGTATAAGATAACAGTCTCTCACCATTACCTCATTCAAGGTTCTATTGCCAACTTAGAACCTTAGCGACCGGTTCTTCTTTTAGAAGAGGACCGGGAATCTATAAGGCGATACCGTAGGCCGAATGAACCCGGCTTTGAGCAATCCACACCATTGCTAACGAAGCTCGGCCAACACCATTGGAGAAATACGGTAAGAGGCCTTTAGAGGGGGAGTAGATCCTGTCACAAGCTCAATCTTGTGATCGATCTCTCTCCTTAGGGGAAGGTATTTAGGAAGCTCCGAGGATAACTCGTCGGATAACTCTTCCAACCAAACCTTCATCATCGAAGGAAGCTCTCCTTCGCAAGGAGAATTATCAACCCATGTCTCTCTATGGCAAAACCCTACCGCTAGGGTATTGTTGACAGTGGAAACCCCTCGTTTCCAGCATCACCTGGGTATATCACCGGACATAGTCCCGTATGGCCCAATATGCCTTAGTCATTTTAGGATGCCTCACGCAACCCATAAAAAGTTTCACGAGTAGAAACAATACCACAATCTCATCTTTTTGAGATATCCTCACGAGAGCTTAAGGGTCAGTATAGACCCCGAAAAGGGTAGTGTGTGGCCCGAGTCCACCACCACAATTATGCGTCTCCGAAGAGATACACGATATAAGCATCTACCTGCTCCTCAGCAGGAACCTGGGTTTTTTTGGAAATATAATTCCAATACACCATAGGAAGTCCTCAACTTCCTCAACGTAGCAAACCCTTAAAAAGGGTGCTAGCTCGTGAGCACGCCGTCTCACGGCGGTGACACAGCCACTCTTGGCCGGTGTCCCAAATATCGTCGCACGATATCTCTCGGGTCATAATGCCCTCAGTTCTTAGAACGCGTCGTCGCACGACAGTTACTTGACCGCCATCGACCGATCTCTTAGATATGTCGTCGCACGACAATCCTAGGAAAAATCAGCTGGTGTTCGTGACACATCGTCACACGATTGTCCCTCAACAACCAGCAACCACTCTCCAGGACAAGTCGTCGCATGACTGTCCTATGACATCAATGATTGATGTCCGGGATATATTATTGCATAATTATCCCATAGGCACACTCGACTGCCCCTCGGGACATGTCGTCGCACGACAGTCCCTATGGCCACCTCTAGCCTTGGTCGGTGCTATATAAGCATTGTAAACACATGCTTTAGCAACACCATCCCCATAAGATATGCCTCCGCTAGGGAGACAAGAAAACTGAGCTGTGAGGCTCTAGTTGGACAAAGCCAACTCTGTCGGTATCTTTGGAGCGAAGCTCCCCCATATCCGACAGTCTCCACCAGCAACTCAATGCTGTGGACACTTGTGATCATCGTATTGATCACAGCTGCCAACACGTACAATGCCGGTTGTTAAGTCACTTTTATATAGCATTTTATACGATGTTACCGCCATGTTTTCACTCTTCCTCGCTGTTAACTTTAGATTTATATTAAAATATTATGATAGTTGTGGAATCTTCATTATTTTGTGCTTATGCTTAATTTCAGGAAAGAAAGCGAGGCGATACAGCAATTTTCAGCCAAGATGGAATTCGCAGCAAATAACACACCCCACCCAGGGAAATCAGTCACGCCCCGCGATTTCTGTTCCGTCGGGAATCGACTTTCCAGATTTTGTCCGTCTCTTATATGCATTGAAGAAGGATGATTACTGGGGGAAAAAGAGGAAATCGACAGGGAGAGACGTTGAGGCGAATTGAGCAAAGGGAATTTAGAGGGGCGGCGGCACTTACCAAAAATAGAGGCGGATCTTGCACACGAGAGGGAGAACACGACTTGCATCTGTAGCGAAAAGAAGGAAGAAGACGATAGGCATCTGTGTGGCGACAGCAAGGAAGAAGACGCTTCATCATCGCGAGAGCGTGAAGAAGAAGAAGAACGAAGAAGAGAGAAAATCCTCCACGCTCCTAGTTCCTGCTTGGGGAGATATCCATCATCTTCTCCCTATTATCTCATTTTAACTTGTTGTTCATGGCTGCTATGATTAAACTTATTGAAAACCTGTTTTGGAACATGAACTTGATAGCTTAAATCCATTTCAAGGCTAGGGGAAAACCCCTCGTATGATTTGTGCATGGATGTTTGGTTTTAATATATGAATCCTTTGTTGTTCTATCT
The DNA here is from genome assembly GCA_027563935.2 of Costus lasius. Lineage (NCBI taxonomy): Eukaryota > Viridiplantae > Streptophyta > Magnoliopsida > Zingiberales > Costaceae > Costus > Costus lasius. Next base: position 24,507,408 of record CM050447.1, on the reverse strand, counting down.
TACCTAGTTGCGTTCTTTGCATGTTGATTCATAATTGCTTTCTACATGATCTAGATATCTTATACTGTTGAAAGACATATATTGATGTTGGAAACCCTAGGTATGAATGTGCCAATCGCCATGCGAAAGCTGGCAATTGCTCATGGGCAGTGTATATCTCCTCGCGCCCATTGGGTTTATGAGACGAAGCGTACTACGACGGTAGACGCTTAGCCGCATAAACACCTAGTTGCGCCTTTGAGAGAAGGGTGACTAGTACATTAGAGGGGGAGATATATACTATATCATCTCGCGCTTATTGAGTTCGTTCGGGGGAGCGTTCTACGACGGTAGACGTATACCCGTTCAAATACCTGGTTGTATCTTTGAGAGAGGACAACCTTTATATTCGATGCGTGCCCTAGAACTCTTTGGATAATTATCATGTTTTTTATTGTCCATGCATAACTCATCGAGGTGGTAAACCCCTTGCCTTGATTTCTTGCATCCTTGATCAACCCTAGTGCAATTTTGTTATTCTTGTGCTTTTCATTTAGTTAGTCTTAATTTAGAAAACTATTCAAACCGTCTATTGCTGTTTAGCTTGTAGAAGCTTAGTTAGTTGGTACTTGGTATTTGGTCTCTGTGGGATTGATACATTTATTACTTCGATATATCCGTATACTTGCGGAACGTATCAAGTTTTTGGTGCCGTTGCCGGGGACCAAAATACCAATATTGACACAATTAAGTAACTGCTAGACTAAACCTTTCTACTTTACTTGTTTTCCTATTTTTAATAGCTTAACGATAAAATCATTTACTTTGAGCTATCACTTCTTATCATTTATCTCTTTGGGAAGTTTGACTTAAATTTTTGCTTGGTTTATGCGTAGAACTCTACGGTCAGGACCCCTTACACCTGCCGATCCGGAAATTGAGAAAACGTTCCAATGCCGTAGAAAAGCAAGAGCAACTGTTCCAGAAAAAGAGATTTTAGAGGAACCTAAGATTGATGACCGCCGCACCCTCAAAGATTTTGCTTTACCTAGTGCTCAGGGCATTCAGAACAGCATTACTCGGCCTCCGATCGAGGCGAATAATTTCGAGATCAAGCCAACCCTCATTAATATGGTATCGCAGCAACAGTTCGATGGTTCCCCACTCGAAGACCCAAATTTGCATCTGAACATCTTCTTGGAAGTGTGCGACACGCTCAAGATGAACGGTGTTACTGACGACGCATTGCGGATGAGATTATTCTCGTTTTCCTTGCGGGACAGAGCTCGATCTTGGTTCCATTCACTTGCTGGAGAACCCATTACCACATGGGAGCGACTTTCCGTGGCTTTTTTTTATCAAAGTATTTTCCATCAAGCAAGATGGCCCAACGGAGGACCCAGATCACGAATTTTGCCCAACGGGACACAGAATCATTATGTGAAGCGTGGAAGCGCTTCAAAGAACTTCAGAGGTTGTGCCCTCATCATGGGCTGGAGAAGTGGCTCCTCGTCCATACATTTTATAATGGGCTCAACTATAATACCAAGCTCACTCTCGACGCCGCAGTTGGTGGCGCCTTCATGAACAAAGAACTCGAAGACGCTTGGAACCTAATAGAGAATATGGCCACGAATCACCATCATTGGGCAACCGAAAGAACTGGGTCATCAAAAGGAAACTGTAAATTCGATCTGGACACTTTGACTTCTATAGCTACCAAGGTGGACTCCTTGGCCCATAAACTTGATTCCTTGGGTTTGAACTCCATTACAGTTAATAGTATATCATGTGAGAATTGTGGCACACCAGGACGTTCATCTTCTGATTGCCAGATGGGACCTGTTCCTTTTATGGACTTACTGCCAGAACAAATGAATACATTAAACGGTTTTCCATCAAGGCCGCAACATGACCCATCTTCTAATACAGACAATCCTGGGTGGATGAGCCACCCGAATTTTTCTTATCGCAACACCAATGCGGCGCAACAAACTAATTTCAGGCAACCGCCGGGTTTCCAGCAACAACGGACACAGAATTTCCAACAAGCCTAGAATTTCCAACAACAGCAGCCGCCGAAGTCAAGTATGGAATCCGCTTTGGAGAGTTTCATTGTGGCTCAGACTAAACAGAACAGTCGCATGGAAGAGAATTTCCAATGGCTAACCTCCCAGTTTGAAGCATTAACCACGCATACCAAGATGCTCGAAACTCAAATAGCACAGCAAGCCTCCACCTCAACCAGAGCTCCTGGGAGACTTCCAGGACAACCGAAGGCTAATCCTCGGGAGCATTGTAACGCAATAACGACACGAAGCGGCAAACAACTTGACGAGCCCGCAATGCCTAACGATGTACAGAGAGATCCCGAGCAAGAGATTAACTAGAACGAAGGAGCAAATCCTGAAAAGTCGGGAGGCGAGCAAGAGAAAAATAAGGAACTGGTTTACATACCGCCACCACCCTACAAACCGGTCATCCCATTTCCACAAAGGCTGGCGAATGCGACACTCGATCGCCAATTTGGAAATTTATGGAAATGCTGAATAAACTTCATATTAATATTTCATTCACTGATGCACTAGCGTAGATGCCCGCTTACGCCAAATTCCTCAAAGAGATTTTGTCTAACAAGAGGAAACTGGAGATACAGGGGACAGTAGCACTGACAGAGGAGTGTAGTGTCATAATTCAAAATAAATTACCTCCTAAACTGAAAGACCCTAGAAGTTTCTCGATCCCATGCCAGATTGGAAATATGAATTTTGAAAGAGCTCTATGCGATCTTGGCGCTAGTGTCAGTCTGATACCACTCTCGATATGCAAAAAGTTAGACATGAGAGAACTGAAGGAGACAAGCATCTCACTGCAACTAGCCGACCGCTCAGTTCGGCACCCGATGGGCATTCTTGAAGATGTATCGATCAAAGTCGGTAAATTCTTCATACTGGCAGACTTCGTTGTATTAGAAATGGAAGAAGATGCAAGACTTCCCATAATTCTTGGCCGACCATTCCTGGCCACTGCTGGAGCTGCTATAGATGTTAAAAATGGGAAACTCTCTTTAAACATTGGTGAAGACGTTATAGATTTTGATATCTCTGAAAGCTTAAAACGTCCCTCTTTTGCAGGTACATGCTATAGCGTAGGTGTTGTGGAAGACGAGATAGGCAGCACATGTACCGTAGAGGACGAACCGATATCGTTGGAAGAAAGTCAAATCGGTGAAGAAGAGCCAGAAGAAGAGGATGAATCGGAAGTAGCAACATGTCTACAGCTGCCGAGCACCATTATCGCGGTAAACGAGTGTAAAGAAATTGAACTCAAACCGTTACCGAACAATTTAAGGTATGAATTCCTAGACTCGAACTCCACTCTACCGGTAATTGTCGATGCGGGACTTGATGAGGTACAAACTCGCTCTCTCTTGAATATACTTAGGGAGTATAAGAATGTCATTGGATACAAATTAGAAGATATTAAAGGTATTAATCCCTCCATTTGCATGCACAAGATATTCTTGGAGGAAGGTAGCAAACCCACCATCGAAGGACAAAGACGACTTAACGCAAATCTGAAGGAAGTAGTGAAAAAGGAGATCTTAAAACTTTTAGACGCAGGGGTAATCTATCCCATCTCCGACAGTGCATGGGTAAGTCCGGTACATGTAGTACCAAAGAAGGGAGGAACAACGGTGGTGAAGAACGAGAAGGATGAACTAATTCCGACACGGACAGTCACAGGCTGGAGGATGTGTATAGATTTTAGGAAGTTGAATAAAGCTACTCGAAAGGACCATTACCCGTTACCATTCATCGACCAAATGTTGGAACGTCTAGCTAACAATTCTTATTTTTGTTTTCTCGATGGATATTCAGGATTCTTCCAAATTCCTATCCACCTGGAGGACTAGGAGAAAAAAACGTTCACTTGTCCCTATGGCACATTCGCCTACCGGCGAATGCCATTCGGCTTGTGCAACACACCCACCACGTTCCAACGCTGTATGACCGTCATATTCTCAGACCTCGTGGAAGATGTGATGGACATATTCATGGATAATTTTTCTGTATATGGTTACTCTTTTGATATTTGTCTTGCTAATCTATCTCGAGTCTTGCAGCGATGTAAAGAAGCCGACCTCGTGCTGAACTGGGAAAAGTATCATTTCATGGTACAAGAGGGAATCGTGCTTGGGCACTTGATATCGAAGAGAGGAATAGAAGTCGACAAGGCAAAAGTCGACACGATTGAGAAGCTTCCACCTCCAACCTCCGTGAAAGCAATTCGAAGTTTCTTGGGTCACGCCGGTTTCTACCAGCGCTTCATTAAAGATTTTTCAAAAATTTCTAGACCATTAACTTGTCTCTTAGCTAGAGATGTACCTTTTCTCTTTGACAAGGATTGTCTACAAGCCTTCAACACTCTGAAAGAAGCTCTTATCTCGGCACCGATTATGCAATCGCCGGATTGGACCCTCCCATTCGAACTCATGTGCGATGCGAGTGATTATGCCGTGGGAGCGGTACTGGGATAGAGAAAAGAAAACCGGTTGCACGCGATCTACTATGCGAGCCGAACACTTGACGAAGCACAAGTGAACTATGCGACGACTGAAAAAGAGCTATTGGCCGTGGTCTTTACATTTGACAAATTCCGATCTTATGTTGTGGATTTTAAAGTTATTGTGTTTACTGACCATGCAGCCATCAGGTATTTAATGAGCAAGAAGGACACGAAGCCGCGACTCATCAGATAGATTTTGCTCCTGCAAGAGTTTGACATTGAAGTAAGAGATAAAAAATGGGCAGAAAACTCAGTAGCCGACCACCTCTCTCGTCTGACATATGAACAAGATGATCGGTTGGAAGCAAAATTGGAAATCAACGACTTCTTCCCTGACGAGAAACTCTTGGCACTCTCAAGCGCCGAACCCCCATGGTATGCGGACTTTGTGAACTTCTTAGCTGCAAAGATTTTACCTCCTGGACTCACCTATCAACAGAGGAAGAAGTTCCTTTATGATGTCCGTCACTACTATTGGGATGAGCCATTTCTTTTTAAGAGGTGCGCAGATTCAATATACCGGCGATGCTTATCCGAAGAAGAGTACTCAGATGTCTTGTACCACTGTCATGGATCTTCTTATGGAGGACACTGCAGCACATCGAAGACAGCTTTTAAGGTTTTACAGAGCAGCTTCTACTGGCCTACATTATTTCGAGATGCTCAGAAATTTGTGAAAAGCTGTGACCAGTGCCAGCGCACCGGCAATATATCAAGAAGAGACGAGATGCCCTTGAACAACATCTTAGAAGTTGAAATCTTTGATGTCTGGGGAGTGGATTTTATGGGACCGTTCTCATCTTCATTTGGACATAAGTATATACTAGTTGCAGTGGACTATGTATCAAAGTGGGTGGAAGCGATGTCCTCTTCCACCAATGATTCCCATGTTGTTATGAAATTACTCAAGAAGGTAATCTTTCCACGGTTTAGAGTACCGCGGGTGATCATCAGTGACGGTGGCTCCCATTTCAATGAACAGCGCTTTGCAACACTTCTGAGAAAATATGGAGTCACCCACAAAGTCGCCACGCTATACCATCCGCAAACGAGTGGGCAAGTTGAAATCTCTAACCGAGAGCTTAAAAAGATTTTGGAGAAAACCGTCTCACGAGCACGAACAGATTGGGCAATGAAATTGGATGATGCCCTCTGGGCGTACCGTACAACATTTAAGACACCTATAGGGATGTCGCCCTATCAATTGGTATATGGTAAATCTTGCCATTTGCCGGTTGAATTAGAGCACAAAGCATTTTGGGCCACGAGGACCTTGAACTTTGATTTTAAATCAGCTGGTGAGAAACGAGTCTTGCAGATTAACGAACTTGATAAATTGAGGTTAAGCGCTTATGAAAACGCACACATTTGCAAGGAGCACACCAAGAGGTGGCATGATCAAAAGATCTTAAGGAAATAATTCAAAGAGGGAGATCTAGTTTTGTTATTCAACTCCAGATTAAGGCTATTCCCAGGCAAATTGAAAACAGGATGGTCTGGACCATTCACTGTTATGAAAGTTTACCCATTTGGAGCAGTTGAGATCAGTAAAAAAGGGTCAGGGACATTTAAGGTTAATGGGCAACGTTTAAAGCACTATTTCACCGATGAGCAAATTAAGAAGAGAGGCACCATCCCTCTTTCAGATCCTTCAACTCCCCCCTGACATGACATTATGGTCAAGCTAAAGACCTTAAAATAGCGCTTCTTGGGAGACAACCCAAGTTTTTTTCCTTTCTTTATTTATTTCTTTTGGTAGTTAGCTTTTGATATTTTCATTAGTGGTAATGGTATTTTGATTTTGAAATGGTAAAATGATCTTTAGAGTATATGGTTGCTTTGAATTCTTATTGGAGCCTCATTATATGTTTGCCATTGTTCAGGGAAGCTGCAGAAGAAATTTGGTCAATTTTTACAACCTACAGAAAGTTCCGCGGGTGACCCCTGGAGAAGACCCTTACCCTGCGGCATCTGGAAGGAGTCCTGTAACAACACTCTGCTCTGGTACTCTGTTCTGAAGCAGAGCACATTTTTCCCACAGATTCTTCCGCGGGTGACCCCTGGAGAATACCCTCGCCCTGCGGCCTCTGAAGCTAAAATTTCCAGCATGAAGGCAAAAAGACCACAGAAGGTTTCTCACGGGACCCTACGATCAAAACCTCACCCGAGGTTTTTACAAACAAAATCTGACTGATCGGCCCAGCCCTAGGACGCAAATGCAGTTTTCTCTACAGAAACTTCCGCGGGGGGGCAAGGGATCCGAACCTCACCCCGCGACTTTTGGCGACCGACCTCGTAGCATATGTGCCGATTTCCACAGATTCTTCCGCCGGTCGCCCCTCGACTTGAACCTCACCCCGCGGCTTTCATGGGGACCCACTTAATCACTTAACCCTTCTAACCCACGTATCCTCCCACTCTCACCAAAACCCACACCCTGTGGAACCCTAGTCCCCAACCCGCCGATTCCCTTGCTCCCGCTCGCCCCCTTCGTCGCCGACCCATCCCCAGTTTTCCCTCCTCGCCGGAGTAGCAAGTCACGCCGGCGAACCTCCTCCACAACTAGCAACCTCGCCCCTCGACAATGGCTCCACGGAAGGCTAGTGCACCACAGCATTCCAATCCATCTCCTCAACCGCCTCCTCTAGTCGGATCGATGCCTCCTCGCTAGAAGACCTTCGTCCGCCACCCTAAGCGGCATCAAACATCATCATCGGCGGCTCCACAATCTCCTCCCCGCACCTCTGCTCCGCCCGATTCCTCTCCGCCACCAGCCGGCCGTTCCTCCACCGCCACCTACAGCCGGCGGATAGCAGGCAAACGCCCCATGCGCTCAAAGCAACAATCTGCCACTACACCAGGATCCGCCGAGACTTCCCCTGCTGACGAGTCCCCTGTTGCCGACCACCCCACTATCATCTTTCGAGATGCTGATCAAGAGGCGAGGTATGCGATGCTCTCCAAACGTCAAATTGTCAATACAAGATATTTGGATGCTCCAACGTTGGTACAGCTAGGTCTTTTGGATGATGTCGTGTGGCTTTTGAAAAACTTGGGATGGGATAAGTTCATGAACATGGCGTCGCCAACCCACATCCCTATCACCCTGGAAATTCTTAGTTCTGTTTATACGAGATATGCAGGCAGGGACAACGAGATATTCCTCATCTATTTCCGCCTACAAAACAAGGAATACACCATCCCTCTTGAGGAGTTTAACTCCATCTACGGTTTCCCACCTGAAGTAGAAATCCACCACCAGCGTAGCGCATGGGTGAATGACTTCTGGCGCTCCATCTCTGGTGAGCGCATGTTCAACTCGAAGAATGCGCGTGCTAGCGCAATTTCCAACCCGTGCTTGCGCTACGTCCACAGGCTCCTTTCCAACACTATTTTTGCCCGTGGAGACAGTGATTGTATGACACGGCAAGTCGAGCTGCTATTCTTATGGTCTATGCTGCATCAGTTCCCTCTGAACACAGGTCACTTCCTAGCCAAAAACATGGTTCATGTAGGCAGAACAACCAAAGGGTCCACTGCCATTGGGGGTCTGTTGACGCCCCTTGCTCTCCATTTTGGCCATAACCCCTTTGGCACTCCTGAAGCAAAGGGCAGTAGACGTATCAATGTTGAGGCTTGCATTGCGATGCGGATGCTAGTCCGCCAAGGTGATATCTATCACCTCACTCTTAGAGGAAGCTTCAAGACCATACCGCTGCCGAATACCTTGCGCACGACCATCCGATCCAGACATAATTGGCATCTAGCTCCCGAGGATGGCGACTCAGCAACCCCTTCTATAGCCACATTAGATCCTGCCCCATTCACCGATGGACCGAACCCTAGAGCTCCTCATGAACTCTCTACACATGAGCTACTCGTGGCATTACTCCAGCGGCAACAAGAGCACGAATCACAAACCGCATAGCTCTTGGAGACTGTGCAGCGGATCGAGCAGTTTCTTCATGCCCACTCTCTAGGCTATCCTGACGCTGATGATTCTTCCTCTACTGAAGACGATATCAGCGACGCGGGAGATGACCCCCGCGATTGATCTTGTGAGTTTCCTTACCCTACCCCCTCCCTATTTTGCTATATTCTTGGTTCTGTAGTTTTGCATCGTGGACGATGCTTTGTTTTGTTGGTGGGAGGGGTGCTTAGGATTGTAATTTTTGAAAATTTCATTTAAAACTATTTCCAGCACTTACCATTTACTTTACCATTTCTAAGACTTAGTTTAGTTTTAAAACTCCTCACATGCTATAGAATTCACTTAGAGTATCTTGCTATTCTTCAAGCTTGATTTTATGACTATTTTTAGCTGTTAGTGTGCTTCATTTACATGATCCTATTTTTCTATCGATACATGCTTGAAACCGGTCCAATGTCATGAGATACAATCACTTACATCAGACAAATTGAAGATTAATTTTAGTTAAGCCGAGCACTCACTTAAACTGTGGGACACATAAGTTTGCCATGCTTGATCGATATAGATTGGTTCCTTCCCTATACCTGTTGTACTTGAACCTTCCACCACATCCCTCAATCTATGTCACCACAAAAATAAATAAAAAAAAAAGAGAGAAGAAAAATAATAACAATGACTCCCCTACTTGACACTGTGTAAAATTGACAGTGGTACCTAAGAGATGGGTTGAAGTCGAGCATGATGAATGAAAGAATCTCTAGCAAAGTCTAGAGACATTCAAAAATAGAAAAAAAGGGGGAAAGAGAAAATATTTGTATACATTCATGTCGTTCATGGCACATCTCTTTCCACCTCCACCATTTCATCTCATTATCTCAGGGGATATGCATCAGCTATTGGGAGGAACCATGTCATTGACCATCTAGTTTGGAAATTTTGTGGAGTAACACGTTTATCTTGAGTTGTAAAGCTCATCATTTTGATTTCTGATAGGAGTTTACTGTTTGTACATTGTTTGACCACTTCATGGACCGGCGATAGCATTCTCCTAGTGAGACTAGGATTTATGTTTTATGAAACATCCTTACAGCTGAACTTCATTTTATCTTTGCTTGAGGACAAGCAAGAGTCTAAGTCTGGGGGAGTTTGTTAAGTCACTTTTATATAGCATTTTATACGATGTTACCGCCATATTTTCACTCTTCCTCGCTGTTAACTTTAGATTTATATTGAAATATTACGATAGTTGCGGAATCTTCACTATTCTGTGCTTCTGCTTAATTTCAGGAAAGAAAGCGAGGCGATATAGAAATTTTCAGCCAAGATGGAATTCGCAGCAAATAACACACCCCACCTAGGGAAATCAGTCACGCCCCGCGGTTTCTGTTCCGTTGGGAATCGACTTTCCAGATTTTGTCCGTCTCTTATATGCGTTGAAGAAGGATGATTACTGGGGGCAAAAGAGGAAATCGACAGGGAGAGACGTTGAGGCGAATTGAGCAAAGGGAATTTAGAGGGGCGGCAGCACTTACCAAAAATAGAGGCGGATCTAGCACACGAGAGGGAGAACACGACCTGCATCTGTGGCAACAAGAAGGAAGAAGACGATAGGCATCTATGTGGCGACAACAAGGAAGAAGACGCTTCATCATCGCGAGAGCGTGAAGAAGAAGAAGAACGAAGAAGAGAGAAAATCCTGCACACTCCTAGTTCCTGCGTAGGGAGATATCCATCCTCTTCTCCCTATTATCTCGTTTTAACTTGTTGTTCATGGCTGCTATGATTAAACTTATTGAAAACCTGTTTTGGAATATGAACTTGATAGCTTAAATCCATTTCAAGGCTAGGGGAAAACCCCTCGTATGATTTGTGCATGGATGTTTGGTTTTAATATATGAATCCTTTGTCGTTCTATCTTACCTAGTTGCGTTCTTTGCATGTTGATTGATAATTTCTTTCTCCATGATCTAGATATCTTATACTGTTGAAAGACATATATTGATGTTGGAAACCCTAGGTATGAATGTGCCAATCGCCATGCGAAAGCTAGCAATTGCTCATGGGCAGTGTATATCTCCTCGCGCCCATTGGGTTTATGAGACGAAGAGAACTACGACGGTAGACGCTTAGCCGCATAAACACCTAGTTGCGCCTTTGAGAGAAGGGTGACTAGTACATTAGAGGGGGAGATATATACTATATCATCTCGCGCTTATTGAGTTCGTTCGGGGGAGCGTTCTACGACGGTAGACGTATACCCGTTCGAATACCTGGTTGTATCCTTAAGAGAGGACAACCTTTATATTCGATGTGTGCCCTAGAACTCTTTGGATAATTATCATGTTTTTTATTGTCCATGCATAACTCATCGAGGTGGTAAACCCCTTGCCTTGATTTCTTGCATCCTTGATCAACCTTAGTGCAATTTTGTTATTCTTCTGCTTTTCATTTAGTTAGTCTTAATTTAGAAAACTATTCAAACCGTCTATTGCTGTTTAGCTTGTAGAAGCTTAGTTAGTTGGTACTTGGTATTTGGTCTCTGTGGGATCGATACATTTATTACTTCGATATATCCGTATACTTGCGAAACGTATCACCGGTGTACAAGTTGGAACGTGCAGAACCTGGGCTCTGATACCAGTCTGTCACGCCCAGAATTAGGGTAATAAAATTTTTAGTAAAATACACCCGAGTCAACACCTTAACTCGCACCCAAGCACGCCCACGCAGGGGCTAAGGGGCTGAACCACTGATCCAGACGCGACTGGCAGGAGCACGTCCTCGACGTACTCCTCAGCCTATCCCATGCGACCACCTTGACTCTCGTCTCAACGAATCATCGACCGCCACATGCCCACGAGCACCGCTACTCACTCCAGCTCTAAAGTCCACCAAAGTACAACACCCGAGACTCGACGTCGGCGCAGCGCACGTCTGAGTCCGGTACACTGGAAAATAGACAAACCGCACGCAAGCGGTGGCGCACACTCGCGGAAGGAGACGACGCCATGCAGGATGCCGGGCACACGCCCTAACTCTGACTAGACCGCACACAGGCGGCCGAACTCACGTCTCGCCCAACAAGGACGTATCGCAAAAGTCCGGAACAACCATCCGGCCAAAGCTGGGCAACAACACACAAGGTCGGCGCATTTGACCGGGGCGCGGAGAGGGGCGAGGGATCACCGACCGAGAAAGATGACTCGGCCGGGAGCACGAGGCTCAGGGAGCCGGAGAGAGGAAGACGCCGGCCGAGGGCAGCTGATCGGCCGGGAACGAGAACCGCGTCCGGAACCCACGAGAGGCGCGCGCACAAAAACCAAGGCACGTGCACGCAAATCGAGGTGCATGCATGCAAACTGAGGCACACGGACGACGGCTGGAAGATCACCGGAAATCGCCCGACCGACCGAGCCCACCCCCACCGGAAGCTGGAGAAACACCGGCGAACTCCACCAGTTCACCAGACATCCGCCAAAGAGAGGGGGGGAGCCGCCACCCACGCAGCAGCCGGAGACGCCGGGCAGCCAACCCACGGCCGCCGGACATCGCCAGGGAGAGGAGCAAAAGCCCCAGCCTCACCGGCCATCCCAAATCTCGCCGGAAGCGAGCGAAGAAGGGAGGCACGGCGAGAGAGAAGATGAGGAGGCCGCGACACACGCCGGCCCAAGGAAACCGCCCGCCGGACGAAGCCGGAGCGGGAGGAGAAAGAAGCTAACCACAGCGAACCTCTGTCCGCCGGCTCCACCACCGGCGACGCCGAAGAGATAGGAGGAGGAAGGAAAAGGGGACGCCGCCCCTTTGCTCTGTCGTTCCCTGTACCGCGGCACCCAACCCACCGGGAAACCATCGGAGATCGCCGCCGCTGCCGGAGAAGCCCTCGCCGGAGCCACACGACAAAGGGAGAGGAAGAATCGGGGGAGGAGGAAGACGAACGGCCGCCGCCGTTCTCGTCCAAGCAACGTGCGTGAGCTAGGGCACTGTAGCCCTAGCATTGTTCACCTAAATGAGTTCCAAACGGAGCTCCACGCCATTCGCCCGCGTCCGATAACCCAATAACCCGCTTACCCGATCCGTTAACCCATTTCACTAACCCTTGCGGGCTTGGGCAACGAACTGGGCCTGGGCCTCACAATACATATAGTTGCAAAGCAGACAAATTTCGGCACCGAAAGTTCACATAGTTGAGTTAAATTAAGACTCGTTTAAGACAGTCTTGTTGCATTTTCCGTATCCCACTGTATAGTAGCTGCTATGTGTTGTATGATGAGGTTCTCCATAATGTCGGATGGAAAAAAAAATCTTCAACTACGATGGGGAGAAATGAAATGAAAATGAAGAATATGAAACATGGTATACGGTGTCATGCCCCGGCCTAAAGGTTCTCCAACGGAATTTTAGACTAGCGTGAAATTTCTAATCTCCGGGCGTAGTTTCGCCCCAAATAGGAAATCCTAACTTCCTATAATTTTTACCCCCAAATCGAAAAATACGAGTGGAAACCCTAACCCTAATTCTAGAAAATCCAACACCTTGAATTAATTTACCTCTCAGTCAATTTTTGATTTTGACCCACAGTCAAAATCCGCCGATCAAAATTGCCGTGTCGAATTCGAAATTCACCCTTGCTGATGTCAGATGGCGTCAGCCGCAAAATTGATTTTGCATCGCTCTGCTTGCTCGCGAAATCGGATTGCTAACGCCATGCTTGTGTCAGCGCCAAATCAAGTTCTTTGTTCCGATTTTGCGTTGATTGCCTCGCTGTTTCTGACTCCTCGAATCGAGCACCACGAGTTCGTCCTCACCACTTTCAGTGTTCGAATGAATGAACAACGCCACCTGCGTCGTCCTTGCTGCCGTTCATCTTCGTGCGTCGCCGGGAAGGAAAGAACTACCGGGGTCCGAGTGTAGTCTCGTCACCTCCTTCCTTGGTCTCATCGCCGTTTGGAAACACCGCAGGAAATCATCGCCAAATCAGAAACAGGGGAAGAAGTTCGTAAGAGGAAAGCTTCGCTTCATTAATCCAAAATCAGAGTTACATAACCCCTTTTGTTGGTGTATATGCCCTAGGACCTAGTTTTGGTCAACTTATGTACTACTTGACACTGATATTTATATGTCATTCTGGCATTGTCATTATCATTGTTTGACTACACCTGCGATTGTGTACTTACATGATAATGTCCCTGGAGACAGATTGGATCTGTGCTCGAATTATAATCCCCAGTCGATGTACCTTAGTGGATATGGGACAGCTATGGTACTTGAGAGACTGATATGTGGGCTGGTTAGGCACATGGTGCTAACGCAGACACATGGATATATCATTGGGGATATACTGGATAGACCCGCTATGAGGCTATGACTTGGTGTCATGAGTTATCCTCATAAGTGACAGGAGATGCATTGATCCCTTGACTTGCTGTCATTGATCATTCTGTATGGTTAGGGACTTGCTTTGATACAACCTAACACCTTGCCGTAGCTGGGAGGTCATAACGGTTGTTATTGAGCATGTCACGACCCATATGAGAAGATCAATGGACAGACATAGGATTTGCCCCTTCCCTAAGGAAGTATGATATCTATGGAGCTCCTTTATGGTTCTATGACTGAGAGTGTATGGCCATACCCAGGTGAGAACCTGTTTTAGTCATAGCCATGTGATTGGATGAAAACAAGTGGTGACACACTTGTCCAATCGGATATCAGTACGGCAAAGAGACTGTAATGCATCTGTACCTAGTTGCGATGATGGGGATGTCGATGTCGATATCCATTCCAACGACCTGGGTAGCAGCGATGCACTGCTAGGTGCCACTCACTGCTTGTGATGACCTTTGGTGAGCACTGCCAGCGTCAGAGGAACCTACAGGGTCGCACACCTTGATACTTGAGTTCTCGTATTGATCGGGAAGCCTTATGATTGAGTTATTGGATAACTCGGATCTAATTGGGAGATTTCATCTGCGCCAATGGGCCTGATGAGATGGAAGAATGTTATTGTAGCCAAACTTCATTTTTGGCAGGTTGACCCGTATTTGACCATGGTTGGTCACATTTGGATTAGGGTTACATTGGATTGGATCCAAGTGCTTAATCAACCTATGCAATGATGTTTGGGCTAGCTCATTATCCAATGAGGCCCAATAACAAGTTCTCATGAAGAGATGAGAGGCTAAAAGGGTATAATGGGGAGAAACATGAACCATTAGGCGCCTAGGGGCATAATGGGGTCATGTTGGCGCCTTTGCTTCATTATGGAAGTAAAGGGCGCCTCCCCCTCTCTTCCTAGGATGGAATGCATGCCTCTATGGCATTGCTTGAGGCGCAAGGCAAGGCCTTGGCACACAAGGAAAGGCGTGGGAACAAAAGGTAAGGTTGAATGAGAATTATGGAAATGTATTGGAGACTTTCCTTATCTCAAACCTCCTCATCCTAGCCCTACACTTGTCATGATCCTAGCCATTACCCTAACGGCCTCTTGCCCTATAAATATGACCCTAGTCGCCCCCTCTTGTGAGTAATAAATCCTTGAAGGCGTGAACACAAGGAGAGGGGCGAGTGCTTGGAGCAAGGGTGCATCTTCCATAACCGCAAGCTTCTTCCTCCTTTCCTCTTGGCGCAAGGAGATCTAGGGCTTGGCGGCTTGGGCAGTTTTCTTTCTTCTCTTGGCTCATCATCTCTCTTGGTGGCGCAAGTGAAGTAGAGTAACTCCCTAAGGCTTGGATCTTCTTCCCGAGGCTAGCACTGGGCGTGGAAGAAGAGAACTCAAGAGATCCGTGTGTGCGAGACTGCAGAGGGCGCACACTTGGACGCCTACATCGGCATCGCTCCATATTTCTCTTAAGGTATTTCCTAACTCATCGTGTCGACTCCCTTGCTTGCGATCTTCACTGGGTTTTTTGGGACTGGCCTGTTTCGGGGACATTCTTCCGCTGCGAAAAATGTATGTCCATAACTCTGAAAATTGTAAAATGTCCCCGGGGTTTCCCAACAGTGGTATCAGAGGGACTTGCAAGACTCGAACGATGTTTTATGCTTTTCTTCCATGCTCACATGCCATATCTCTATTTTCGTAAATAGCATGATGCATGGCAATCGATTTTTCTAAAAGTAGAAAAATTAGGGTTTCTTGTTTCTATCATCCTCTCAATCTCTTTTGGAATTTTTGGACTATTTTTCTTGTTTGATTTAAAGATCAAAGGCGCACGTAATTTTATCAAGTAGGACGGGCATTGTGTCTTCGGACTGGCCAAGTCTCTTGATCTGACAAAATTGCCAGCCGAAAGGATCTCTGAAATCATCATGAAAAATAAATCGCAATAAACCAAAAGACTTGTGAGAAGAAGATGAGAAAAAGAAACTGGTTTTATGAAAAAGTAAAATTTCAGATTTTATGTTTTTCATGAGCATGTAGAATTGCATGAGTAAATACCTTGATTGTGCATAATGTTGTGATCATGAGTCAAGCCCCTCTTGCATGCCTGTGATGTATCCTTGTGCGGCCTGCGTGCCATCTTTTTATTATTAAGAGGAAGATTAAGGGCTAGGCGCATCCTTCTTGGACCTTGATGCTCGCATCTTGCTTGATGGCGCAAGCATGCAAGGTGGCGCATGCAAGCTGGTGCTTGGTTGCTTGGTGGCGCAAAAGGTCTTGTTCCCTTGCATGGTGGCGCACCTTCCTTGGAGGAAGACCATGGCATTGGCCGAACCTATGGGGAACTTCGAAAGTATTCCTCTATGGTTTGAGAGCTAAACCATGAGAGAAGGACCTTGGAGCCAACCTTGAAGTTCAAGCTAGAGGTCGGCTAGGCTAGGTCTAGTTTTTGGGGCTTGAGTTCTAGGACAAGAGTTGAACCTATTTCATGGCATGGATTGGTTCAATGTCTTGTATAGGATATGATCTCATCATCCTTTACTGCTTTTATTATTATCTGCAGAAGCATGCCTGAAATGTTTTACCGTTATGTTATCACTATAGGATTGCATGCCTGTAATGATAGACATAAGATAAAACTGAGATGATGAGACCTTAAACAAAAACCCTCAATTAAAATATCATGTCTGGTAGCCTTCTAACGCGTAGCCCTTACTAAGCTATCGATCAGTGGAGTTGTGAATTGTTTCCCACCCTCGTGGGACACACCCACTTATCTTTAGAAAGTGCGTGGTGGCAATGGTTTCCCCAGTCCAGTTTTAACCTAGGCGTGCCTTCGCAAGGAAACTCGTTGGCCCTGGGCATAACGGTTAGGAATGGACTTGACTAGAAGTTCACATGTGCTGGGCACATGGTGAAAGTCTAGAGGCATCGTTGAGAGGTAAAGGTTTCATGTTGTATCCAGCCCTCGCTGGACATGAAATGCCCAGACTGTCTCGACAAGGGGAGTTGCTTGGAGCAACCGGCCGGCGCGCCCACCTTAGGAAGCATGGGTTACTTTGTGCATCTCATCCCACCCTCGTGGGACGCGAAGCCTCATGTGAAATAAGGATCCCATCTCACTAGGAAGTCTTAAACTTCCCGATTGACTTTGTGGGTTGTCAATTCGAATATAAAATAGTGGGAGCCATGGTCATTTAAAACAAGTCCAGTTTAAATGATTTGAAGTAGTACTAATCTGTTCTTCTTGGGTGTTGTAGAACAATGGCTACGAACACTGGCGGATTATCACTGCGATCACTCCTTGATAAGGATAAGTTAGTTGGAACTAACTTTATGGACTGGCATCGGAATTTGAGGATAGTCCTCAAGCTCGAGAAGAAGCTGTATGTCCTTGAACAGCCTCTTCCTGCGGCTCCTCCGCCTAATACCCGGAACGGCAGACAGAGATGCTTATAGAAAGCATCAGGATGACTCTTTGGAGGTTGCATGTCTTATGCTAGCCAGTATGGCACCTGAACTGCAGGTGCAATATGAGGAGCAGAACGCTTTTCAGATGATTACTCGTCTGAAACAGATGTTCGAGGCTCAGGCTAGAACTGAGAGATTTGACACCGCCAAAGCAGTCTTTCGGTGCAAGTTGTCTGAAGGTGCACCAGTGAGACCCCATGTTCTCAAACTCATTGGGAATGTGGATCATCTCAGGAGACTGGGACACACCATAGACAACGAGCTGGTTGTGGATCTTATTCTTCATTCCCTGCCCCCTAGCTTCAGTCCGTTTATCATTAACTTCAACATGAACCGGATTGAGTGCACACGGGAGGAATTGATGAATATGCTCCAAACAGCCGAGCGAGAGATGGGTAAGACCAAACCCAATTCTGTTCTTTTGGTCCCTGCGACCAAGAAGATAAAGAAGAAGGGTAAGGCACGTGCTAAGAGCAGTGCCAGAGGTCCTACCAAAGCACTGAAGAAAAAGGCGAAGAAGTCAAAAGAACAAAGGTGTTTCCACTGTGGCGAGCAGGGCCACTGGAGAAGGGACTGCAGGCAGCTTCAGAATGAGGAGAAGAAAGGCTTGGCCTTAACTTCTAGCTCAGGTATTTATGTTACAGAAGTCAACCTTTCTACTTCTATGTCATGGGTATTGGATACCGCATGTGGAGCTCATATTTGTACAAATATGCAGGGGCTCAAGAAAAGTAGATCGGTGCGGCTTGGAGAGATTGACCTACGCGTTGGAAAAGGGGCACAGGTTGCTGCTGTTGCTGTAGGCGTTTTGACTCTCTCCTTGCCTTCTGGACTTCAATTAGAACTAGACAATTGCTTTTGTGTACCTTCGCTAACAAAGAACATTGTATCCATTCCTTGCTTGGCGAGGAAAGGATTTAAATTTGAAATAAATAAGAACTCCTGTTCTTTTTCATTTGCAAATATGTTCTATGGGAAGGGTACTTTGTGCAATGGTCTATATATCTTGGATATGGAAAGTTCTATTTGTAACATAAGCAATAAGCGGACCAAACTGAGTGGTTCAGTTGGTGCTTTCCTATGGCACTGTCGATTAGCCCATATAAACAAGAATCGCATCCAACAACTCCATGCAAATGGATTGTTAGATTCAAGTTCCTTGGAGGAATTTGATACTTGTGAACCTTGTTTATTAGGGAAGATGACAAAGGCGCCCTTCACCAAAATTGGTGAGAGGGCAGAAGGTTTATTGGATCTCATACATACTAATGTGTGTGGGCCCTTCAATAAACAAGCCAGAGGAGGGTACAACTACTTCATTACCTTCACTGATGACTTCAGTAGGTATGGTTATGTCTACTTAATGAGACATAAATCTGAATCCTTTGAGAAATTCAAGGAGTTCAAGAATGAAGTAGAGAACCAGCTTGGAAGATCCATTAAAGCTCTTCGATCAGATCGAGGGGGAGAATACCTGAGTGGTGAGTTCTTTGACTATCTGAGAGAGAGTGGGATCATATCCCAACTCACTCCTCCTGGAACACCTCAATGGAATGGTGTGTCTGAAAGAAGAAATCGAACTTTATTGGATATGGTTCGATCCATGATGAGTCATGCAACTCTACCTTCATCATTTTGGGGGCATGCACTAGAAACAACTTCTCTGATACTGAATAATGTTCCATCTAAGAGTGTCTCCAAAATACCATACGAGGTGTGGAGTGGGAGACGCCCTAATCTCACGTTTATCAGGATCTGGGGATGTGAGGCTTATGTCAAACGTCAAGATTCTAGCAAGCTAGAACCTAGATCTGATAAGTGTGTATTTGTGGGGTATCCTAAGGAAACTAAAGGATACTACTTCTATGTCCCAACCGAGAACAAAGTTTTTGTTGCTCGGGGTGCTGTCTTTCTGGAGAAAGAATTTCTTATGAAAGAAGTTAGTGGAAGGAAGTTTGACTTGGATGAGGTCCAAGTGCAAGCAGAAGACAAAGAGATGGAATCTGAGCCACCTGCACCGGTTGCTAGGCAACCTGAGGCTTAGACACAGGTCCCGCGTAGGTCTGGGAGAATTCGTCGTGCACCTGAAAGGTATGGGTCGCTACCGACCCAACACGATGGGATCTTCATCATTGAGGATGAACCTAGAACCTATGATGAGGCGGTCAGTGGACCGGACTCCGAGAAATGGCTTGACGCCATGAGATCTGAGATGGATTCCATGTCGGCTAACCAAGTCTGGGATTTGGTTGAGCTGCCTGATGGGGTAAAACCCATAGGGTGTAAATGGGTCTTCAAGAAGAAGACAGACATGGATGGCAAAATAGTTACCTATAAGGGTAGACTAGTGGCTAAAGGATTTAAACAAGTCCACGGGGTGGACTATGATGAAACCTTCTCGCCAGTTGCCATAATTAAATCCATTCGGATTCTGCTTGCTATAGCTGCATATCATGACTATGAGATATGGCAGATGGATGTGAAAACAGCGTTCCTTAACGGGAAGCTGACTGAGGATGTGTATATGACACAACCTGATGGCTTCATCCATCCTGCAGAGGCTAATAAGGTCTGCAGGCTAAAGAGGTCCATTTATGGATTAAAGCAAGCATCTCGAAGTTGGAATCTTCGATTTGATGAGGCCGTGAGAGATTATGGCTTTATCAAAAGCGAAGATGACGCCTGTGTATACAGAAAATTCAGTGGGAGCTTGGTAATTTTTCTGGTCTTGTATGTTGATGACATACTGCTCATCGGAAACGACATCCCTAGTCTTCAAGCTGTGAAGACATGGTTGGGGAAGTGTTTCGAGATGAAAGACTTAGGGGAGGCCGCCTATATACTAGGCGTGAGGATCTACCGGGATAGATCCAAGATGCTCTTGGCCCTTAGTCAAAGTACTTACATTGATAAGGTACTGGAGAGGTTCTACATGGAGCAATCCAAAAAAGGATACCTTCCAGTGAGACATGGCCTTACTCTCTCAAAGAGCCAGTGTCCTACAACACAGGCTGAGAGGGATGACATGAGTCGAATTCCTTATGCTTCGGCAGTAGGATCAATCATGTATGCAATGTTATGTACTAGACCAGATGTGGCATATGCTGTGAGCATTACCAGCCGATACCAATCCAATCCAGGTCTACAGCACTGGGTGGCTGTAAAGAACATCCTAAAGTATCTGAGAAGAACTAAGGATTTGTTCTTGGTCTATGGGGGATAGGAAGAGCTCAGTATGCAGGGCTATACTGACGCATCGTTCCAGTCTGACCCTGACGACTTTAGATCGCAGGCCGGCTATGTGTTCAAGATAAATGGAGGCGCTGTATGTTGGAAGAGCTTCAAGCAATCCACCATAGCAGATTCTACAACCGAAGCTGAGTATGTGGCTGCTTCTGAGGCAGCCAAGGAAGCTGTTTGGATAAGGAAGTTCTTATGTGATCTTCAAGTGGTACCTAGTGCAATGGATCCCATTGAACTCTATTGTGACAACAATGGAGCAATTGCACAAGCCAAGGAACCACGATCTCATCAAAGATCCAAACACATACTCAGAAGATTTCACCTGATTAGAGAGATCATTGACAGAGGTGATGTCAAGATTAGCAAAGTAGACACAGAGAACAATCTGGCAGACCCATTGACCAAGGCTTTGGCGCAGCAGAAGCATGATGGTCACGCTAGAGATATGGGGTTGAGATTCCTCAACTTCTAGGTCTTAGTGCAAGTGGGAGATTGTTAGTGTATATGCCCTAGGACCTAGTTTTGGTCAACTTATGTACTACTTGACACTGATATTTATATATCATTCTGGCATTGTCATTATCATTGTTTGACTACACCTGCGATTGTGTACTTACATGATAATGTCCCTGGAGACAGATTGGATCTGTGCTCGAATTATAATCCCAGTCGATGTACCTTAGTGGATATGGGACAGCTATGGTACTTGAGAGACTGGTATGTGGGCTGGTTAGGCACGTGGTGCTAACGCAGACACATGGGTATATCATTGGGGATATACTGGATAGACCCGCTATGAGGCTATGACTTGGTGTCATGAGTTATCCTCATAAGTGACAGGAGATGCATTGATCCCTTGACTTGAGGTCATTGATCATTCTGTATGGTTAGGGACTTGCTTTGATACAACCTAACACCTTGCCGTAGCTGGGAGGTCATAACGGTTGTTATTGAGCATGTCACGACCCATATGAGAAGATCAATGGACAGACATAGGATTTGCCCCTTCCCTAAGGAAGTATGATATCCATGGAGCTCCTTTATGGTTCTATGACTGAGAGTGTATGGCCATACCCAGGTGAGAACCTGTTTTAGTCATAGCCATGTGATTGGATGAAAACAAGTGGTGACACACTTGTCCAATCGGATATCAGTACGGCAAAGAGACTGTAATGCATCTGTACCTAGTTGCGATGATGGGGATGTCGATGTCGATATCCATTCCAACGACCTGGGTAGCAGCGATGCACTGCTAGGTGCCACTCACTGCTTGTGATGACCTTTGGTGAGCACTGCCAGCGTCAGAGGAACCTACAGGGTCACACACCTTGATACTTGAGTTCTCGTATTGATCGAGAAGCCTTATGATCGAGTTATTGGATAACTCGGATCTAATTGGGAGATTTCATCTGCGCCAATGGGCCTGATGAGATGGAAGAATGTTATTGTAGCCAAACTTCATTTTTGGCAGGTTGACCCGTATTTGACCATGGTTGGTCACATTTGGATTAGGGTTGCATTGGATTGGATCCAAGTGCTTAATCAACCTATGCAATGATGTTTGGGCTAGCTCATTATCCAATGAGGCCCAATAACAAGTTCTCATGAAGAGATGAGAGGCTAAAAGGGTATAATGGGGAGAAACATGAACCATTAGGCGCCTAGGGGCATAATGGGGTCATGTTGGCGCCTTTGCTTCATTATGGAAGTAAAGGGCGCCTCCCCCTCTCTTCCTAGGATGGAATGCATGCCTCTATGGCATTGCTTGAGGCGCAAGGCAAGGCCTTGGCGCACAAGGAAAGGCGTGGGAACAAAAGGTAAGGTTGAATGAGAATTATGGAAATGTCTTGGAGACTTTCCTTATCTCAAACCTCCTCATCCTAGCCCTACACTTGTCATGATCCTAGCCATTACCCTAGCCGCCTCTTGCCCTATAAATATGACCCTAGTCACCCCCTCTTGTGAGTAATAAATCCTTGAAGGCGTGAACACAAGGAGAGGGGCGAGTGCTTGGAGCAAGGGCGCATCTTCCATAACCGCAAGCTTCTTCCTCCTTTCCTCTTGGCGCAAGGAGATCTAGGGCTTGGCGGCGTGGGCGGTTTTCTTTCTTCTCTTGGCGCATCATCTCTCTTGGTGGCGCAAGTGAAGTAGAGTAACTCCCTAAGGCTTGGATCTTCTTCCCGAGGCTAGCACCGGGCGTGGAAGAAGAGAACTCAAGAGATCCGTGTGTGCGAGACTGCAGAGGGCGCACACTTGGACGCCTACATCGGCATCGCTCCATATTGCTCTTAAGGTATTTCCTAACTCATCGTGTCGACTCCCTTGCTTGCGATCTTCACTGGGTTTTTTGGGACTGGCCAGTTTCGGGGACATTCTTCCGCTGCGAAAAATGTATGTCCATAACTCTGAAAATTGTAAAATATCCCCGGGGTTTCCCAACACCTTCTCCTCATCGTCAGCCCCCTGGCCGGTGACCCCTCTTCCCTCCCTCGCCGGCAACCCCTATCGCCGATTACAATTCTCTGGTTCCCTTACAAAAGTTCACCCGCCAGTGTGTCTCTCAGACGCCGAAAAATCGCGTTGCTCCCTGCTTGGTGGTGGTGATGATCGGATCGCCTTCCTCCCTCGATTTGTTGCCTCAGCTTCCCTTTTAATGAGAAGCTACCGTGCCACCTAAGCTGCGTCTTCCGCCTCCGATTAGGGCTCCGCCGCCCCTGTTTGCTCCTTCCGAGCCGTTCACGTCCGCTTCCTTCGATCGATGCCTGCCTCCGCGTCCGATCCCTTCGGAGACGTCATCCGCACCTCGTTCCGCGTCCGAGCCGCCTAGAGGAGAAACTATCGCCGCCGCGTCCGACAATTGCGGCGCAAAGGATGACACTGGGTTTAATTTGGGCGTTGACCCAAAATTCGATCACTGACTTAATCTGGCCGCCGTTTCTTTTGCCGCGTGGGTTCGTGCTGCCATGTGGACTTGGGCTTGGGCCGGGCCCAAGTTCCATGGCCTAACAATTCTCCCCCGCCCAATTTGGACATCACCCTCGATCTGACACTGCTGCGCCCCCTTGGCAATGTTTGGAATTACCTGTAGCGCACCGACTCTCGCCTCCTCGGTGTTGATTTCAGCTTCCTCAGCTGACTCCTGTGTCACGATGGCCATGATCTTCTGCCTTGTGGGGCACTCCCTCATCTAGTGAGGACCGCCGCACAAGAAGCACCTGATCGGTCTCGGTCGATCCTGCACTCCCTCTGCAGGTCGGTTCTGCTCTTGCCGTGTTGGCTGAACTCCGTTTCGCCGGGGAGAGTGTCTATCCCTCTCTGGTGCTCTCGCTCTTGGCTGAGAGCGATGCTTCGGTGGTGACTTTGATGCCCTCGAGAAAGTCGTAACTGAAGCTCTCAAATCCACGAGAGATTTGGCTATCGCTGCGGCCGTCCTCCAGTCCTATGGCGCATGTCTTCGGACTTCAGCCTCTGCCCATGGTTGAAGATTCCGGAGAAAGGTATAGCGTCGATCTGTCTCTAACATGTCCGTTATCTCCAACATGAGGGTCGAATAAGTCCGGACATACTCTTGGATTGGGCCCGTATGCTTCAGCCGATTTAATGTGTCTAGTGCTTGTTCCTCTGAGTTCCCGGGAAGGAACTACTGCCGCAGTTCTTCTCAGAACATCTCCCATGTCCAACCAGCTACTCTAGATGTTGACTTAACTTTGGTCCTCCACCAAAGTTTTGCATCACTAGAGAGATATGCGGTACACACCCTCACCTTCTCTTGGTTTGAAATATGGTTAGCAGTAAAATATTGTTTCATATCCCAAAGAAAGTTATCCAATTCTTTGGATGATCGGGCTCCTCCGAATATCGCAGGCTCTGAGATGCGAACCTTCCTTCTAGTAGATCTATACTCCACCATGGCCGCTGTAGGCACACCGCTTGGTGCCTGCGCCAAGGGCATGCGCTTCACCGCGAGATTGCTAGTACTTGTTGTTGTAGCGCAGGGGAGTTGATTACTTGTGCCGTCAAGGTTGCTATCTGTTCTTGCAAGACCGCTAGTTGCTCCTGTAGCGCTGCCGTCCCTTCAAATCTTTGCTGAGCCTCAACTACTCCAGCCAAAGTTTGTAGAAGGGCAAGGATTTGCAACCTTTGCTGCTCCACCGTGCGTTGCAAATCCTCTACCTAAGGAACAACTGTGTTGTCACTGTTCCCCGTCAAACCCATCACTTGCTCCAATCGTGCAATGCAATCTCCTTGATTCACCATCTTGATTGGATCTTTGGCTCTGATACTAGTTGTCACGCCCCGGCCAAAAGGTTCTCCGACAGAACTCTAGACCGGCGTGAAATCCCTAATCTCCGGACGTAGTTTCGCTCCAAATAGGAAACCCTAACTTCCGTATAATTTTTATCCCCAAATCGGAAAACACAAGCGGAAACCCTAACCCTAGTTCCAGAAATCCAACACCTTGAATTAATTTACCTCTCGGTCAATCTTTGATTTTGACCCACAGTCAAAATCCGCCGATCAAAATCGCCACGCCGAATTCGAAATTCACCCTTGTTGATGTCAGATGGTGTCAGCCGCAAAATTGATTCCGCGCCGCTCCGCTCGCTCGCGAAATCGGATTACTGACACTATGCTTGCGTCAGTGCCAAATCGAATTCTTCGTTTAGATTTTGCGTTGACTGCCTCGCCGTTGCTGACTCCTTGAATCGAGCGCCACGAGTTCGTCCTCACTACTTTCAGCGTTCGAACGAATGAACGACGTCGTCTGCGTTGTCCTTGTTGTTGTTCGTCTTCGTGCATCGCCGGGAAGGAAAGAACCACCAGGGTCCAAGTGTAGTCTCGTCACCTCCTCCCTTGGTCTCGTCGCCGTTCGGAAACACCGCCGGAAATCGTCGCCAAATCAGAAACAGGGGAAGAAGTTCGTAAGAGGAAAGCTTTGCTTCATTAACCCAAAATCAGAGTTACAGAACCCCTTCTTCTCGTCGTCGGCCCCCTGGCTGATGACCCCTCTTCCCTCCCTCACCGGCGACCCCTGTCGCCGGTTACAATTCTCTGGTTCCCTTACAAAAGTTCACCCGCCATCGCGTCTCTCAGACGCCGGAAACTCGCGTTGCTCCCTGCTTGGTGGTGGTGATGATCGAATCGCCTTCCTCCCTCGATTCGCTGCCTTAGCTTCCTTTTTAATGAGAAGCTGCCGTGCCACCTAAGCCGCGTCTTCCGCCTCTGATTAGGGCTCCGCCTCCCCTGTTTGCTCCTTCCGAATCGTCCGCACCCGCTTCCTTCGATCGATGCCTGCCTCCGCGTCCGATCCCTTCGGAGAAGACGTCGTCCACGCCCCGTTCCACGTCCGAGCTACCTAGAGGAGAAACCGTCGCCACCGCGTCCGACGATTGCGGTGCGGACGATGACGCTGGGTTTAATTTAGGCGTTGACCCAAAATTCGATCGCTGACTTAATCTGGCTGCCGTTTCTTTTGTCGCGTGGGTTCATGCTGCCGTGTGGACTTGGGCTTGGGCCGGGCCCAAGTTCCACGGTCTGACATACGGGGAGGTTTTGCAAGAGGTTTTGTAATTGTTTTATGACTGCAAAGACGGTTGGCAAAAATATAATCAATAATGCTCGTGCGGCGGCGTCGCCCGACTTACAAAGGAGTTTAGCAACCCTTGCGACGACGCTCATTTTTATCCACTGTGCCGCCATTCAGTGGCGGATCTAGGCCCCGGGGCTAAGTGGGGGCGATATAATAAGTAGATTCAAAAAAAAATTTCTGATTGTCATCATGTAGAAAATTTTTTATTTTTATGTTGAAGGCTTGAAGATATAAAGAATGTGAATAATTTTTTTTTTCAGAAAATACCGTAGCGATTTAGCGTGTGCAGCATGCTAAAAACTTTTTAGAATTCTTGAGATTAATAGCCTAGTTGTAGGTTATTACGTTTATATGGCTGGCCCACAGCATAGTCCAATCAAAATTAAGTAAATTTTTTCTCAATAGGGGATGCGAAGCTAGCTAATGGGAGCAAACTTTATATAATAATGTATACATAAGCTAAAAATATTTTAGCCAGTGGGGGCAAATGCCCCCACACTGGTGACCATGTAGATCCGCCACTGCCGCTGATTCACTTTTATCACTCAATTGTTGGCCATTTTACCTGCGCCGGTGTGGCTACATTAGGATAGCGGTTCATGCCGGACCGTGCCTCGTTTTCGTAATAACTGTTGTTTCGTTTTAACTTGTGTATATCATGCTTCTTTTCCGTAATAACGGTTGTTTCATTTTACTTCGTGTATATGATAAAATCTTGTCCTCATAGTTTACTAGGCACGTTTATTTTGCTCATTAGTTTAATTATTTTGTTTACATTATGAAGTGACATAATTAAAACCAATTATGTAGGGGTGTGCAAAAAAAAGAGTTGAAACCGGTGAACCACGGTTAACCGAATCGAACCGAACCACAAAACCGATTAACCGAACCGAACAATTCATTATGCTGTCTGTTTTTTTACCTAGGCACTGGTTACCGGTTCGGTTACGGTTCAGGAGATAGCCGAACCGGCAGTTAACCGACCGAATCGGTATCATAAGATAAATTAAATATTTTTATTAATTTTATTCATTCAAAGCTTAAATTAATTTCATTTACTAATTTACATTTAATAACTTATTGTTTTAATAATTTAATATTCTATTCTCTAAAGCCTAACCAAACTCAATCTCTCATTCTCTCCCACTCTTCCAGCCGAGGCCCGCCGAACTTTACCTTTCGCCCTTTCGGTTTCGGCTTTCACCTTCAAATCTTCAATCTTCATCCTCTGCCCCACAGTCCGGCGTCCACAGCCCCTCGACAGTTCGACAGCCTTCAAGTTTCATCCTCATCCTCACGGTTCAACCTTCGACTCTTCAGCCGGAGTTTCACCTTCTTCGCCTAATCACCGGACGCCATCACGATTCACGCCCGCCAAAACCCTAACTAGTAAGTACGTTCGTCGTTCACCTTCTTCTTCGCCCTTTCCTCTCTTCTTCCACCGAAACCCTAACTGACTTTCACCTTCTTCCTTCAAGCAGCCCAGCATCTCACCATCGCCATTCGCCAGTCACCTTCTTCCTCCATCGCCAGCATCTTTTGATTGCTGGTTTTGAACTTTTCATTGGTGGTTTTGAACTTTTGTTTGCTGCTTTCCTTCAAGGAAAAGAAGGAGAAGCCTCAATCTTGAACCGAGAACGGTTCGTGATTTCTATTGAACCGAACGGTTCGGTTAATCAGTTGACCAAGTAAATCGATTCAGTTAACCGCACATGCACAACCCTAAAAAATAGGGGGTTTTTGCTCCTGTGGATATGGAAGAAAATCTCAGGGTGAGGACTGAAAAATTCCTAGGCTAACCTTTGCATTCGTGTGTTTTATTCAATAAATTTATAGAACTGTTGCATCATGTTATTATTATACGATAAATCAATATTGCTATGGCAGATCGCCTCTACAACAGTTTGCTTCAAGCATAGTTTCTTCATTTTTCCCCAGAGATCGAGCGAACTACGACAGGGTCTTTAGCTGCGAGGGAGAATTCTGCCAAGAGGGAGATTAAAATAACAAATGACTAAAAGCTCAAGAGGGAGAATTCTGCTATAATGACTAATGTTCATAATAGGGCAACCGGTATACTGCCATATCCAATAATCTGGAGAAAACTGTTAAGTATACACACTAGTGAACAAAATTACTTGTGTCCAACTTGCTTAGCCAGATAACACTTTCATAAAAGCTAATATTTGGAAGCATTGCAAATCGAAAATGTTCAAACAAGCACCTGAAATTTGCTGTGGTTTATAATCTTACGCCACTTCAAGAAACTAATTACTTAACAATAAATATTACTACATTGATGCCACAGGAAACCATAGAAACATTAAGAACAAAGATTGAAAACACTACATAAAGCTAGAAAATCTGGAGCGTTGACATTTTCCTACCACAATTGTTGATAAACAAAAACTTGTTTCAAAACTCAATATGCTTTTGCGATAGTTCGAACTGTCGTTACTAAATAAACAAAAACTGATTGGGCATGAGAATTAGGCGCTAAAATCCATGTCGTCAAACACGTCATCTGCTTGAACAAGAAGCCAGTTAAAACACTCGGTATGGCTTCCCCATTGTACTCTTCAGATACAAGCACCTGACCTGTAAGAAGTATTCCATAGTCAGCAACAGGATTACATAATCCAGACTCTACTCAAAATGAGATGGAATACAAATGAAAATCAAACAATTAAGCGAGAGACAAGATGAACTATGAAGCCACAAGAAAATTTTAAATCGGTAAGAGCACCTAAATCTCACAGCAAAGAAAAATGGTGAATCAGCTAGTTGAGTCAACAATGCAATGAGCTGCGATCAATTTTTTTGACATTATTACATTAATGAGTATACTAATTTGGAACGACAGACAATTTTCATATAAAAATAAAGCATAAGACCAAACAAATTATTTAGTTATGACACAAAGAAATACTCAATCTTGAAATAAAAGGAGGGAAAATGAATCCGTTAGCTCTAAGAACCGCCAGTAATTAGGTAAGGAGACTGAAGTACTCACGTTTTGCCAGTTCTTCTTCAACAAGGACACCAGGAAGTTCACACTGAGCTGGACATTCTGAAAGATTTGTTTCTCCTCCATACCACAGTTACCCACTGCCACACCCATGCAAAGAACTTTCTTGAGTTGAAATTTCACCATTGCTTTTGTCTCATTAACTTTTGCCTCCAAAGATTCCTGGTGAGTAACCAACGTTGGAAATTTCCCTGCACAAAGAATACAAACAAAATGCAGATGATAGCAGTAAGAATATGTAAAAATAAAAGATCTGCTACAGAACATAAATAACCCTCTGAAAGACTAACGTGATCTGACACAAAAGAGAATCAAACGAACAAACTTATTAGATTCCCAGATGAGTCAAAACAATTGAGGTTCACCCCTAGACATGAATGCCCAGCTCGGTAGTAAAAAAAAAAGAGCAGCAGCTAAACCGTAAATAATAGGTAAGAATATTATGGTTTTTCTTTTCAATCGCTTAAGAAAATAATGCACTGCAAGGCATGAGCAATAGAATTTTCGAAGCAAATGGCACTTGCCTGCCTTATTCAGACCAGGGCCAAGTAGACGAGGGATCTGCTTGATGATCGCCTCTGACGCTAGGAAAGCGTGGTACTTCTTAGCCAATTTTTTAACCAGCTTTTTGTTTTTGTTCATCTTCTTTAAACCTTCAACATCCATGTAGTCCAAGCCAATTTTCTCAGCCTAGAAGCAACAACAGCAGATAGTGGCAGAATATACACTATCAGATAATTAAATTATACAGGGAAAATATTTGGATAGCAAGAGCCATTTATTAGTACCATTAACATGTGAAGCATTTAAATTGCAAGAACCACTTAAAGAGAACATACTATTGAATAAGACGTGTATAAGGCACAAACATAAGCATGAAAAATTGAAAATGTACTAGACACTGCATGTTAATGTAGATTCAGCAGTTCATCACTAAAAAACTTTTATTAATTTGAACAAGGGACCAAAGTGACAGATCATTGAGATATCACAAAACAATTCCAACACTATAATCGGCAAGTGAATTGAGAATTGTAATTTTGTATGATAGCAATTTAGTGCTAGAAGCAATTCAAATGGGATTTGAGAAAGGGTATAAGCACTACAATTCTCATGGACCATGGAAAGCACTTTGCAATAGGGACCTACAAATAGTTGCTCTGCCAATTTAAGTCAACAAGTAGAAAATGCGTTCCCAGCATGACTTACCTCCTCAACATGTTGCGCATCACCAAGCATGCAGACTTTCATCTTAGGGCGAGGAATATGAGGTAACTTCACAGATCCACTAAATCGCTTATCCTTTTGAGGATCATAATTTTTTAGCCCAATCTGCAATTCAACTGTTTCAGTGAATTTGCGCTTCTTCTCCCGAGAATCACCAACTACTTGGGTGATTGCTTCCCTTAGGACATCACTCTGTAACTTGCTGTTTAAAGCAAAAACATTGAAAAGTGAATTAAATGTGATAGATGTGTTAAAAAAAACGACACAAAGCTTCGATGCAGATTAGATACAAACATATGTTTCAAAAACATTAAAGCAAGTAAATAAGTGGTAAATCCATATAGCTTGTGGTGCACATTGTAAGTTGAAGCAAACTAGTAAGAAAATACAAGTCATTTAGTAGAAGCATACAAAAATCTAGCGATCTACTAGTCTAAGATCTGATGTTCAGAAAAAAATTAAAGCATATATAAGGAAAACGAATTTGAAGAGCAATTAGTTACAAGTAAAAAGAAAGAAAGAAATACCCATGCAACAAAATTACAATCAAAACCGTTGAGGTTATTTCAAACTTGCTATGGCAAAGTCGTCTAACCAAATCTAAATAAATAACAATATGAACTACATTACATACTGATCAAAATGCATACTCAAGTTCACTGGTTAACAAGCATTAACCAAATTATAATGTTCAATATCATCAATTAGATCAAAAACAGATAATCAAATTGCATTTGATCACTGGAAAAAGGCTAATAAGTAAAAAAACGAAAACGAGCCGTATACTATACTGTTTGTCAATGAATTTCCTATAATTATTGGAGTATATCGATTATCATAAAAAGGAAAACATATGTCAACTCGATTAAGTAATCCACACAAAACTGTGTGATTGCTAAACATGTTCAATCAAACAACAACTAGCACATCACGAAGTGATACCGGTCCAAAGAAAACAAGAAGAAGCATTGTCAGAAAGCCAGCATCAAGCAATAATAATGCAATGATGACAACAAAAAAAAACAATTGCAATACCTCATTGTTGAGAACACTGGCTATATTCGTTGCTCCAAACCTTCGAAAATCATTATAAAAAAGGGTACGAGTTCCCCGCCCAAAATGAAAGAAAGAATTTAGATAGCCAGAAATAACAAATCATGCAAATCTAAAACAGAGCAAATGAAGAGAGTTAAAGACACACCAAGAATTCAACAGTCGAACTAGGCGGCGCGTAAAGAAGAGCGAGGGGGCGATCGCACTGCAAAATATAGGATACCTCTCTCGTTTCCAACCCTAGATTTTTATCGTCTTTACCATTGGATTGCAATCCAACGATGCGCCTATACCCATTAATATTAGTTGGGCCGAAGTGTTAGGGCTGGGAATTTGGGTCCATGGATTAAAATGTAATATGTTTCTCGATCAGATTGGTATGTCACTTAAGAAATACATACATACATATTCAAATAGAATAATAGATTTTGTAATATACATATATATATATATATATATATCAAAATTATATATTAAAAAATAGATTCAATTTAAAAAAATTCACATATCATCATATTTTAAATGAAATCTTAAAAAATTTATGCAATTAAAATCAAATTGCCTTCGCTAAAGGCTACTAGTGTATACCCTATAAAAAGATACCACGATTAGTGGGTCAAATCCAATAAAAATAAAAGAACTAATGAATAAACTTTATATTTTTAAAATTTTATACAATAAATTAATTGCTATGTTTCATCACATTTTCATTTAAAGAACACATTGTCTACAGTTTCTAGCTTAATTTTTTAAAAAAGAATATACACTGCATAAAAATAATAGAGATTAGAACAATTTTATCACCCTTTCCATAAAAAGTCATTCTCATGAGTGTCTTCATAAATTTAATTTTTAATAAATGAAGCTTTTAACTCAACTATGAGAACAAAAATAACCATAAGTAGAAGAATATGATAACATAAATAATTTATCTTTGAATAAGTTGTCTATTCATAGAGAAGGAAAAGTAAATATTAAATTAATTGGTTGAAATTTATTTGTTGTAGTGAATTTTAATTAGCTGATTCTTGTGCAAAAGTTTAAGATGTAAAATATTGTATCAGCCTAATAGACTATTTTGATCTGATTTGCTTTGTGATTTTGTACCCTTCACATTAAAGAGTTTTTATGTTAAATTTCTATATTATTATTGTTTATTATTACCCATTTTATACTTGTTTATTATTGTAATTTTCTGGGTATCATACATAAAGGACTTAACAATCAATACTAAAAATAAAATAGGCAAAAAAGAAAGAAAATAAATTTGAGTAACAATCACAGACTTGTTATAGTACTTCAACTACTAATTGTTTAAGACCGACAACGCATAATTCAAATTAGGGTGCATAGAGAACAATTGATAATGGCAAAATGCTTATTACAACTGAGGAAGCCATTTAGATGTAATACAACAATCAACTTTAGCTTAGAACATTGAGTTAGAGACGATTTAATAATAAGACACAAAGCTAAGATCGTATGCTTGTGGAAGATAGATAAGATGATGAAAGAGCTTAGAACGAAGGAGAATAGTAGCTGGCTAGTGCTACTACTTTTGTGTTTAATGCTCTCAATTCATAATGTTTCGCGTCACATGCTTAAGTGCTAGTGGATGTAAATGAAATCTAGAGCTACCGAAGCTGCATGGATGCGCATGCAAATAATCAATTAATCAATTAAATTTTTAGTGAATGTCAATTAGTTCAATTGGTAAAAAAATTTATTATTATTAATAAAATTTTATTGCCTTTATTAATTACTAACCTATATTATAAAAAGCTTGCTGGGTATGAGTTGTGCCGATGAGAATAAGTGCTCAACTTGCACTAGATCGTTCACTTAATTGGTGTATCTTAAGATTAAATAAGCCAATGGGGTACGCTCCGCCAAGTGTCACACTGTAATTAATATAATCAAATTATCGGTGCTAATCTAGTTTGAAATGGTTGGATTAAGTGTACGCCTATTTGTACTTTTTCTATACAATGGCTCTTTTTTTCTTAGCAAGTATCGGAGTTTGGTGGTTTAATTTTGAAAGCGGATTCGGATTGCAACCCTTTGATAAAAGTCTATCTTGGTAGCTCCCTCCTTTTTCCTTTCCTTTCCCTTCACACGACGTGGTTTGCCTTGAGATTCTTCCATGCTAATTAACTGTGCCATGAGATGCAGATTTCAATGGAATTTATTTTAATTAAAAGCCAAAATGCACATGCTAGATTAGGGTTGAGGATTTCTTTACCAAAAGGTGCAGCTCTAGGGTAGATTCATCGGTTCCATTATATATGGCACACTAAATTAATATTCTTATTTTAAGGTGCATTTATGTCAACATTAACTACTGGCGTGAATTGATTGGTTGCTCAATTGTGTAATTAATTAGTCAAGTACGTAGAACAAGCTAGTGGTCAAATGGCCATTTGCACATGGGGCAAAGCTTTTCTCACGTGTTCCACCATTATATTAAACTACAAGTTGTAAATCTTTCTGAAAGCGAATGGGAGATCACTCTACTAATTGT
This sequence comes from Costus lasius, assembly GCA_027563935.2. Classification (NCBI taxonomy): domain Eukaryota; kingdom Viridiplantae; phylum Streptophyta; class Magnoliopsida; order Zingiberales; family Costaceae; genus Costus; species Costus lasius. The sequence continues at coordinate 24,473,416 of CM050447.1, read as the reverse complement.
CTCTAATTGCGAATGGGGCCTACCCAATTGCGCAACAACACCTGTTAATTACAGCTATATGTCTCTACCTCTTGCTGCAAATTTATTAACAACACCTGTTAATCAAAGAGATCATAGATGAGCTCATATATAGCTACTTGAGCTAATCATACTTGTCTGCCTGGTTTCAGACTGATTTAAATTTTTTTTTTTACCTAGCTATTAGTTGTTGTTTGTTTTTATTTTTATTTCATGCTCTATTGCGTGTGCTTGTATATATTTAATTGTTTTTCTCTTTAATTAATTAAATAAAGAATATGAAAATTCCAACATGATCCTGAGACGTCACACTATAAATTTCCTGTCTGAAGAAAGATGAAAAGAAATCTCCTCGTGACTCGTGAGGGTCCATGCGCCAGTATGTGATTAACGAAAAGCTCCATGGTTAGTTTTTATTTCTGAGGTTAACAAGACTAATCTCGTGAGTAGTTAGTTCAAACTGCAGCAGTGTTGTGTAATTTAATTATTTAACCCAAGTGCTTGCTCCAAAACAAGACAAATTTCTCTGGTCCGGAGCTACGAGGATGATGATTTTAAATTACTTGTGACAGCGGTGATCGGTGAGGATGAGATTAGAACAAAATAGCATCTGTTGCTGTTGGGGTGAGGATGAGATTAGATAGATTATCCGCATTAGTGGATCACAGTTCACAGACAGATTATCAAGATCTGAAGCAGGCGCAAAAAATCCAGCTGCACATATACCAAGATTCATGTTATTTTCTGTTGAATGCATCATTTCAAATAATATATATTACATTATTTATAAATGCACTGCGAAACAAAACTTTATCTAAAACATGATACATTAGTCTCTTTACATATTTAATTCTATGAGTATTTAACTGCGATGAATCCAGTCTCTTTTGCTTACGAGCTAGTCATGACGCAACTCTATGACCCCATCTCTATTCCGGACACTTAACCATGTGCCCAAGTAAGTAGAGTTTTATGACATTTTTATAATGTTTAATAGCATATTTTGAGAGTTTAAGCACTGAACAATTCTTGAATATCGTTTTGGGAGGCACATTTACTCTCATGAACACTAATTTACTCTTTGAGCTAAGTGTGGCTTACAGATGAAAAGTTATTTCAATAACTCACCTATACACTACAGTGGATTCTATTCATTTGTCCTCCTCTAAAAAACAAAATAAAATATTGCTGCATAATCATGAACTAGTTAACAACCGCGATCCTTGCTATCTTGGAAATGCATAGATATCATGTTACCTCCATGAGAATAGAAATTGTGCAAACTAAATAATTAATTACATGAGAAAAGAAATGAATAAAATAATGAAGAATAACCATAAAGTGGCAAGGTATCTCAAGTGTCACGCCCCGGTCGGATCGGCCTAGAAAGAGCGCTTATCCGCTTCCTAGAGTCGTCCGGCGGAACACCGGAACGTAACTCGCCCTAGGGTTTCCGACCCAAAATCGAAACCCTAATCTCCCCGATTAATTTTTATCCCCAAAATACAGTTCGCACGGAAAACCCTAACCCTAATTTAGAGAAAACCGATCGGAACCCTAAATCCAAAATTACCTCTCGGTCAAAATTGATTTTGACCGCCGAAATTGCCTTCGCTGACGTCACGCTGACGTCACGCTGACGTCAGCCTCTTTAATCGAATCGCCGCTCGATTTTTCGCCCGCGCTGACGTACGCCTTACGTCAGCGTCCGAAATCGAATTCGAAATCGCGAAATCGATTTCGCGTCTGGATTTTGACCGGGTCAAAATCCGCTCGTCGCCACCAGCCTCGAAGCGAACGCCTTTCGCTTCGTCTTCACGAGCTCGCGGCGCAGCTTTCGTCCGCTCGAACGCCGCGTACCGACGCCGGAGAAGATCGCGTCGACAGAGGGAAAAGCCGCCTGTTGTCGTAGCCAAGAACACGCCGCCGTTCGTCGCCAGAAACCGGAAGCAAAGGAAGGAAGGGTGGAGAGAAGATCCGAAGTTTTATTCCCAGAAAACTTCTACAAATTCCTCTCTACGCCGGCGACCCCCGTCGCCGGTGCCCTCGTCCCCTCCCTCACCAACGACCACCGTCGTTGGTTACAATCTCTGGTTTTATTCCTCTCCTCAACACTCGTCGCCGCCAGGTGATGATGATCCCCCCCGCAGAGCTCCCCGAGCTCGCTTTTATCGTCTATCGCCGCCGCCTTATCTATTTTGGGCGTCGTCCGCTTCCGTCGCCGCAAACCTCGTCGCCGTCGCTCCGTACGCGCCATCGACCGCGTCTCGCGGAGAGCTCGAAGATGAAGACGAGCACCCAGTCGCACAACGCGTTCCGCACGCGTTGTTTAAGTCGAGCACCGATTTCAATTTCTGTGGGCTTGGGCTTGCACATGGGCTTGGGCCGAACCGGGTAGACCGGGCCCTGACATCAAGTCAGCGTTAAGCCTATCCAACTATTTTTTTTTTTTAATTATCGGAACACGCTTCGCATCACGATCATATATAAATACATCACGCGGTGGACGGAGGGGGGAAAGAGAGTACTGTGCATCTAGCGGCTGCCATGACTGTGGAAATCTAGCACACTTGCCGGCTCAGCTTAGGTAGATTTGCTTGTATAAAGAAGGAAGATGGCAAACCCCTGGGTATCAAAAAGTGGGTGCAATAGTAAGGGAGCTTCTTTGCTTTTGAAATCACAAAACTTCCCTTTCCAATATTTTTCAGTAAGGTATGCAACTTGTGAGCTGCAGTATTCTTATTTTGATCTCCTCCGGCGCCCCCTCCTCTTACGCTTCCTCTTCCTTTTTCTCGCTGGATTCTTCCATCTCTCCCTCCATGGAGGAAACATAGCCTCTTTTCTTTTTCTTATTCTTTGATTTCATCTTCTTCGGATACCTATTGTCAACTGATTCTAGCTATAACGTGCGCTTCTCAGAATAGGATTCTTTAAGTGATCGATCGAGGATAAGATCGATTGTTTCATATTCTCAAACTTTTATGAGTAAGCAGGATCTCTGTAATAAGCTTTTGAGTCGCGATTACTCCAGGCTACATGTGTAGCTTAGAATATTAAACTAGGGCAGATGATGATTCTTTCTGAAAAGGAAAATGCTGTTTGAAATTTGTAGACTTGTATCTTCTCATACGTCATGAACTTGATTTTCTAATCGATCTGTCCCTTCATTTAAAGTCGTCGGGCATGCATGGAACCTTTTCTACACATGAAAAGGTTATGGTATAATCAGCTTTCATCATCATCAAAACATAGCGGTACTTCATTCTTAATAGGAACTACATAGTGTATGCTTTCTTCATGTAGATCTTATATTTTGAATGTTTTCCGAGCATGTTTTTGCTCTATTCAGATCTCAATATCTTTCTGCTAATGCTTGGTAATATTAAATCTACAGCTTCGATTTCTAGGTGCAGTATGTGGTGTTCTATCTACTATCACCAAACCTGAGCCCATACATACAGCACATGTCCCTCGCTTGAACTATTACTATCTCTGCAAGCACTTAAGCATCAGGAGATGGAGCCATCATCGGAGCAATGGCCACCAGAAACAGTGAGTAGTAATATATTCATCCGTCCTCCCTATACGATCTGTATATCAATTAAGTAAGAGCGTATACAACAGTTGTTTGATCAAGTAAACAGTATTGAATGAGTGTGTTAATCATTGCACAGGAGAACGGCGATATTTCCTTCTTCTACCAACTGGAGCCTGAGATAAATTCTCTGGACCAGTACTTCACTGCAGCTCAAATTATGGAAGAGCACCAGAGTCCTCTTCCCTCCCTTAATCTGCCACACGCCTCCAGCTTTCCCTTGCATCCGCTAGCTGCGAGCAGCGAGTTCAGCGGTGCGATCGCTGGGTTTCCTTTTGGTAGGCCCGTCCCGGCTGTTACAAGCGGACTACTGTCAGCTGATCAAGAACCATCCGGCTTTCTCCCGGTTGGCAACAGCCTGTTTGTTCCACAGAACGACATGAATAACTTGTTTGTTCCGCATGATCGCTCGACATGGAGCAGCGACAAATACACATCTACTACTCTGGACTTCCAAAGGCAGGAGACGAGGAACAATATGGGAGTTAGCAGGCCAGCAGCTGCTGCTGCTTCTTCTTCTACTCCAGAGCATGTCATGGCGGAGAGGAAGCGTCGGGAGAGACTTAACCAACAATTTGTGGCATTGTCCTCCATCATCCCTGGATTGAAAAAGGTGCCCCTTTTTTCATTTGAATTTTCGTCTCTCTCGCCTGATTTGTCTTCTTCTTTTTACTAAACATTGCCATCAGTTTAGGACCTTATTCAAATCAATAATTAGTGGAAGATTTACTGATTAGGTTTTGAGTGGTCACATATAGGCTCCACGGAATTGTCCTTTGCCATCTTTTCAGTTTGTTTCTTATACATAATGCAGATGAACCGCATAAAGAAATGAAAATAGTGAATAAAAGTAATTCAAATAATAATAACTGATGAACTCAAATATAGACAACAAACTTTTATTTATGTTTAGATGTAATCATCGAACAAGAAAAAAAAAATCATCGAACAAGATTTAATTTTGATGTCAATGTTCATAAAGCACCTCACTCTTCATCTTTCTAAAGCTTCAAGCTCAATGCAATTATAAGCATGGGTCTAATTGTAAGTATATTCAGAAAACCCTTTTAATGTGGAAAAGGGTCAACGGGTAATCTGATTAAGTTTCAGCAATTCTATTCCAAAATAACTATTGTAATTAATTTTGAATACTACTTTTAAGCAAGTCTTCCATCAGTTCATCAATCGGTTAGCTCCATCGACAATATTGAATTCAACTATGCATTAGGTGTTACATAATAGTATGATAATTAATTAGTGCATAAGTTGCTCAAACAACTAACCACTCATTTGGATATGAAAGAACCAAAAGTCATTAACCTGTTAGATATGTGTTTTCATAAAAAAAAAAAAAATTCTTTTGGTATAATTAAATTTTACAATGTCCAGATTTAGTATTTTTTTTTTACCGACCTATGCTTTTAGGTAACCAGGCTGGGCATCTAAACATGGACACTCACATTAATTACATATAAATTATTACTAGTATTATATTACTTACATATAAATGTAACACTATTTATTAATGATCTTGTTATTAATTGTAGTTGTATCGAAAGATAACGAAACTCAAATTTTTTATTATGTTAAACCCTAATAATATTTTTAATAAATAATTCTACAGTTATTGTAACGTTAATAATAATTTTATTAATGTTAAACCCTAATAATTTACTTGTATTGAACTCAATCAAGTTTAAACCTTATGCTTAAGCTTATTTTTTAAAAAAGCATACATGTTAGGGATAAGTTTTTATTGATTTAGTATAATAAATATAGACAAGTTTATACTTGGACCGAAACCCAACTTCATTATTTACCTATGTAAAAAAAAGTTTAAACTTGGTCCTTTAACTATTCATATTACCATATATTAATTAGATATGTCAATAATAAAGTAAGATTGATAAGATTATTTATGAGTTGGTTTATAAAATGCTTATAAATTCTATTTATGTCTTGTTTACAACTTAAATATGTACATAAACAAGTTACTTTATAATCATTATTATCAACAATTAACAAGCTCTATTAATGATAATTAGGAATCAAACTAGCTCATGTTCAAGCCTTTTCATTTATCTGATGAAGTTCATATCTTTTTCCCCATAATGAGCCTAAGTATGAGATCATATTTTTCACCCCCTTCGCCAACACGGAATACAAAGCGTAGTCTTTGAATTGTTACTCTGGGCCAATACTCATGGACCTAGCAAAAAATTACCACATCAGGAAGATGATACAATATATAGCAACAAGGTATGAGTTCAATATGCAAAGCATTTATCTCCATTGATTTATCTGTGATAATTGTGATATTCTAAATTCCATATGAATATTTTGTTAAGGATCCAACACTTATGCATCGGAACTAAAGATAATGTCTATCATACTATCATTTCCAAATTCAGTGTGCATATATATATATCATTTTATTTATCATGTGCCTACTATCTAGTCGTAATGTATATCATTGAAAAGAGTTTAAATATATTACATGAACCAATAGCATGATTAAGAGAACCATGCCAATTCATCTTCGGAGGACTAGAATAACAACAGAGTCCAGCAAAGCAACAAAAACATCATTAAGATAATTGAGCCAAAATGTCGAAAGTTTATATGAGTTCAGTCATTATCGTTTACAGAGGGAGGCTCTTGAGAGCTATCGAAGGGCTGCATATTCCTCACAGCTTATGCAGATGTAATGTCTGGGTGCTAATGACAGCCAACTCCAGTTTCCATCTTCAAGATCTGGTAATTGTAGGTTGAAAGATAATTTTGGTATTTCAATTTCCATCATAAAAAAACTGGTAATGGTAGATCCAAGGCATCCTAGGAACTTGAGGCAGTGACTGAAGAATTTGCCAAGTTAGCAGATGTTGAATGGTCTATCAGTTTCATGACACAGGGCAAACTACTCTCAATATAGTGAGAAGGATTAAAGTAGTATTCAATACAGTTTGTCAGAAATTGCAAACCAAAAATGATATTTGGGCTGATAGAAGGAATCCTACCACGTCTGAGTTTGTAGGGATATAAATGCTTGTTTGAGGAAAACCACCACTTAGTAACCAATCATGTTCTTCCTTTTAATCTTGTTTTTTCGAAGGAGTTTTTGCATTTCGCCAGTTGTTGTAATGTCCTGGCCTGAGTGAAGAAGTCAGTGGTTGATTCTTTCCCGAATAAATAATCTAATAGTTCAATTCATAGACTTCACTCCATTGTAAATCAGGTTGCGTCTTCAGCAGCCTTCGATCCATCCAATCCATCTTCCCTCCATAATTTGATCTTCCTCCCATTTCCAACCTGAAAGCAGATGCCAGCAACTGATAGATCTCCAATTAGAAATAGAGCAGTGAGAAAATTGGTTGCTTCGTTGAAGATATTTATAATATCATCAATGAATTGAAATAGTCGGATTGCTTCTGACTTCAGCTACAACTAGAAATAGGGCAAGGAGAAAGGGGTTGCATGCCTTGTCAGAGGCCCTTTCTTGCCTTTGATCTAATGAAACTGTTGGCTTCTAAGGAGGATAGCAGACTGCGTTTTGGGAGTGAAAGATCTTATTCAATTTATCCAAATGGTATTAAAGAGGTTCATGACTCCAATCATATAAATTACTGCATACCAATTCACATTATCAAAAGCCTCAGTAAATTCAACCCTGGATAAACATCTATGACTAGATAGCCCCGGCCCTCTGAGCTACATATCCTACTCTATAAAACATCCTCAACATCAGAAGTTACCTAATCTTCAAGTATCCTAATTCGGAACAATGTTTAATGTGCCAATTTAGCTATATAATTTTTGCCTCTTGGATATGCAGTTGCAAATGGTTATATGGACAAAAATGTTCAAGAAAGTTCTTCCATGATCCTTTTCCTTATTACCAAATATTTTTACCTACTACTTTGGTATTTACTTTCACTTTTATGTTTAGCCCAGTCATCAAAAACCAAAATAACACATTGCTAGTGTATATACTTTCTTTCTTTAAGATGGCTAGACTAATCTAATGGGCAAATGCTATGACCTGAGCAAGGAAAATTGGGATTCCCAATATGCCATAAGTGTACATTGTGTAAAATCAGTTTTATTCATATTAAATTTGCTAAGGGTTTTTTTAACTCACGTTCTACCGTTAGATCCATGCGGTTGTTTATCCATTATAATCATATGTGACTAATAAAATTCAGAATCATTATAGGTTAGATATATCATAGAGGGAGGCTTTGCAGTCTGCAGACCTCTCTATTTATTTTTGCTCGACTAGCTGTTCATTCCAATTATCACAATAAGGATTATTGCTCTGCTAGTCACTGTAGTAGAATCATAACTCAAAATTTTTAGTGCAGAAGGATATGTAAGTAATATTTTTGGCATTTTGTGTTCTTCCTCTGCAAGCCAATTATTGATCATAATTCTCCTTACAAGTGGATATACCTATGATCTAATGCAGTTCATTGTTCTTAATTAACTATCTTGGAAGACTGACAAGGCCACACTTCTTGGGGATGCAATCGGCTACATCAGGCAGCTTGAGCAGAAGGTCAAAACGCTAGAAGAGAAGGCGTCGGAGAGGACCGTCGAATCAACCATCCTAGTCAAGAAATCTAACCCCTCCGCCACCGACATTGACAGCGTGTCAAACTCCGGCGAGGCTGCCTTCCCCAAGATCACGGCCAGCATGAAGGGGAGCTGTATCCTGGTGAGGATTCAGTGTGAGAAGAGAAAAGGGCTATTTGTGAAGGTGCTTTCCGTGATGGAGAAGCACCACCTCTCTGTCATCAACACAAACGTCATGCCCTTCGCTTCCTCCTGTGTCAACATAACAGTCACTGCGCAGGCAAGTGCCATGGAAATTTACGCATCGATCTTTAGTATTCTCAACGAATTTAATGGTTAAGTTGTTTCAACTTTGTTAATGGCAGATTGAAGAAGGATTTGCGACGGCGATGAAGGATCTGGTGAAGGATATAGACTCTGCTCTTAGCCTGCCTATGCAGGAGGAAATTAGAGTCTGAGTGTTTCTTTCTGTACGAATGTTAAATTTGCGATCTTTTGGACTTCTTTTTTGCCTGCGATAATGGTAGAGTAAGTTGGTAGATTTCGATGAGATAAAATCTGTTGTACCATTACGAAACTTTAAGGACTGACAAAAAACATTGAAGAAGTACGAAGCTTTTCTGCAAAACAAAAGCGTGATACTGAATTTTGTAATTGCCTACTCTGTGATCTGCGATGCAAAATAATGAAAATAATTTCCTTCTCATACAAGTCGCTTCTTCCTCTGCGAGGATCGTAAATCTTGGCCATGCCAGCATCATCCATCTTCATTGCAGTAGGCCAAGCCAACAGCAGACAGTGACGACAGAGATTGTGATGAAGCCATCAAAAACTGGAACGAGGCAAAAGAGATGGAGCAGCCGCGAAAGAATGGTTGCTGCAAGCCTGCCTTTGCTATGATCTGGAATTAACTTACCCCGGAAGATAAGGAAAGATGGGCCCTCTGCAATCTCGACAGAGGACAGGCCGTTGAGTCGCAGAGCTCATCGGATCCCCCCCCCCCCCCCCCCCCCCCCTGCCCAAACCTTGCGCATTCATTCAGTAAAACTTAAACTACCCGAATGGCCATTCAAGGGTAGATGCAGGCTTACTGGAGAATTTAGCAAGGAAGGCGGTAAGCAGGAAGAAGCGGTGGGTGGGTGGCCTTTCTTTTATTTTACTATTACGCTGCGCTGTCTCGGGGAACAGCGGGACGCCGGAAACAGGGGACCGCGCGTTTGGTGCGTATATGGACTCAAACCTTGTTGTGTTGCGGCAAATACATAATTTCGTGGGATTCGATGCGTTGGAATCAGGAATGAAGGCGACGGGTCGTGCGAGAGAGCCCCCAGAATGAGACGACGGTGGGGCTGCGGCCCGTGGCTCTGACTGCCCTCTGTGTCCCAAATCTGGCTTGCTGAACCAGTGCGGCAGCAATCAATGTGGAGGCTCTTCCTTGGCTTTTTGCCAGCTTTGTATTGCATGCAAGTCGGGGCTGTTGCAGGTTTACAGCTCGAATGCTATCGCGAGGTTGCGCGTATTGGATGCAGAGGTGGGAGTTGGCGAGGGAGTTCGAGCTTGAAAGAGACTGTCTTGTCTGTGGAAGCGCTTTAGGATGTGGCTTTCTGCACGTTGATTTCCTGAGATTTGAATCTTGATCATAGTAATGGCCTGCTGTTAAGAAAATGGAGACAGTTTTCAAACATATTAAATGCATATCTCTACGCTACGCTCCCCACTTTTAATTACTTAATTAAGAACACGAATTCCGAAATTGTATTAAATTAAATTAAAAAGGCTCCATAAATAAAGCCCACGTCCTACCCGACACTCCTCAGTCTAACCTCCGAGCTCAGACAGGGTGGGGCAGAGAGAGCAATGGCATCCTTCATTTGCTGCCGCCACCACCTTCTCGTCCTGCCCCTCATCCTCTGCCTATTCCCATTTTCCCCTGCGGCGGCTGGGGAGGAAGCACCGGAGACAGACGCCCTCCTCGCCCTCAAAGCCGCTTTCTTCGACCCCTCCGCCGCCCTCTCCGATTGGAACTCCGCCGACGACCATTGCACATGGCCGGGCGTCGCCTGCGACCCTCTCCGTAGCTTCGTCGTCTCTCTTGACCTCACCGGCCTCAACCTCTCCGGCACGCTTCCCCCAGCCATCGGCAGCCTGCGCCACCTCCTAAACCTCACCGCCGCCTCCAATTCCCTCTCGGGCACCATCCCCTCCGAGCTCTCCCGCCTCTCCAACCTCCGTCACCTCAATCTTTCCAATAATCTATTCAATGGCTCCTTCCCCTCCGGGCTCACCCAGCTCAAGAACCTCCTCGTCCTCGACCTCTACAACAATAACTTCACCGGCCCCCTCCCCCTCGAGGTCGCTGAGTTGCCCAACCTACGCCACCTCCACCTCGGAGGCAACTTCTTCACCGGGGTCATCCCACCGGAGTTTGGCCGCTGGGAGTTCATCGAGTACCTTGCCGTCTCCGGCAATGAGCTCGGCGGTCCAATCCCTCCAGAGCTGGGCAATCTCACACCCCTTCGCCAGCTCTACGTTGGTTATTTCAATAGTTTCGACGGCGGCATCCCGCCGGAGCTAGGTGCCCTCTCTGATCTCGTCCGCCTCGACATGGCCAACTGCGGCCTTACTGGAGAGATTCCGCCGGAGCTAGGTAACCTCCAGAACCTCGACACGCTGTTCCTCCAGGTGAATGGCCTCTCCGGTAGCCTACCAACGGAGCTTGGCCGTCTCCACAGCCTCAAGTCCTTGGATCTCTCCAACAACGTTATCACTGGCGAGATTCCCGCCTCCTTCGCTGACCTCCAGAACCTGACCCTGCTCAACCTGTTCCGCAACAAGCTCCACGGTTCAATCCCGGTGTTCGTCGGGGACATGCCTATGCTGGAGGTGCTCCAACTCTGGGAGAACAACTTCACTGGTGGCATCCCTCGGCGGCTGGGCCAAAGCGGCCGGCTACAGATCCTCGACCTATCTTCGAACAAGCTCACTGGGACTCTGCCTCCGGACCTCTGTTTCGGAAACAGGCTGCAAACCCTTATCGTCCTTGGCAACTTCCTCTTCGGCCCGATTCCAGCAACCTTCGGCCGCTGCCAATCGCTTAGCCGGATAAGAATGGGGGAGAACTACCTCAACGGATCGATCCCTGATGGCGTCTTCAGCTTGCCCAAGCTCTCCCAGATCGAGTTACAGAATAACCTTCTCACTGGAGGATTCCCCGACACCGGCGGCTCCGCAATCTCGCCGGACCTAGGCCAGATAAGCCTCTCCAACAACAGGCTTTCGGGGACGTTGCCATCATCCATCGGTGACTTGTCCGGCCTTCAGAAACTCCTCTTGAACCAAAACCATTTCTTCGGCCCAATCCCGCCAGAGATTGGAAAGCTGTCGCAACTGTCCAAGGTGGATTTCAGTGGGAACCAGTTTTCAGGGCCGATTGAACCGGAGATTAGCCGGTGCAAGCTCATAACTTTCATGGACCTCAGCCGGAACGAGCTCTCCGGTGAGATACCACCAGAGATAGCCGCAATGAGGATCCTCAACTACCTCAACCTATCTAGGAACCATCTCCAAGGGGCCATCCCGCCGTCCATTGCCACGATGCAGAGCCTCACAGCCGTCGATTTCTCCTACAATAACCTGACCGGCCTGGTCCCCGGCACTGGACAGTTCAGCTACTTTAACGCGAGCTCGTTCGTTGGCAACCCCGACCTCTGCGTGCCCTACCTCGGCCCTTGCGGTTCTACAAGCGACGGCGCCAGCCCCGCCCGCACACGCGGGCCGCTTCCGGCCTCCTCGAAGCTTCTATTAGTGATTAGCCTCCTCATCTGCTCCATTATCTTCGCCGTCGCCGCCATTATCAAGGCGCGATCAATGAAGAGGGCCAGCGAGGCCCGGGCGTGGAAGCTGACCGCTTTCCAGCGCCTGGACTTCACCTGCGATGACGTCTTAGATTGCCTCAAGGAGGAAAACATCATCGGCAAAGGCGGCGCGGGCGTCGTGTACAAGGGGATCATGCCCAACGGCGAGCGGGTGGCGGTGAAGCGGCTCCCAGCGATGAGCCGGGGCTCGCCGCACGACCATGGATTCTCGGCGGAGATACAAACCCTTGGGAGGATCCGGCACCGCCACATTGTGCGGCTGTTGGGTTTCTGCTCCAACCACGAGACCAATCTCTTGGTGTACGAGTACATGCCCAACGGGAGCCTGGGTGAGGTTCTTCACGGCAAGAAGGGCGGCCATCTGCTATGGGACACCAGGTACAAGATCGCCGTTGAGGCGGCCAAGGGACTCTGCTATCTCCACCATGATTGTTCACCACTGATCCTGCACCGTGATGTCAAGTCCAACAACATCCTGCTCGATTCAAATTTCGAAGCCCATGTTGCTGATTTCGGGCTCGCCAAGTTCTTGCAAGATTCCGGCACCTCCGAGTGCATGTCGGCCATCGCCGGATCCTATGGCTACATTGCGCCAGGTAATTTATTGTATATCAATTAATTGCAATATCTAGTCAACACTTGTCCTCGCCTTTTATCATCAACTGTTTCCAACTTTTGCTGATCAGAGTATGCATACACACTAAAAGTGGATGAGAAGAGTGACGTGTACAGCTTTGGAGTGGTGCTTCTGGAGCTGGTGACCGGCCGGAAGCCGGTCGGGGAGTTCGGCGACGGCGTGGACATTGTACAGTGGGTTCGGAAGATGACGGACTGCAACAAGGCAGGAGTGCTCAAGATTTTGGATCCGAGGCTGCCCACTGTTCCCGTGGACGAGGTCATGCATGTGTTCTACGTCGCCATGCTGTGCGTCGAGGAACAGAGCGTGGAACGTCCAACAATGAGGGAGGTGGTGCAGATCCTTGCGGATCTACCGAAACCGGCAATTGAACAGGGAGAGCACTGTGAGGCATCGGTCAAGGACTGCAGGGGGGAGGTGGCACAGAACTCGCCGCCCCCTGATCTCCTGAGCATTTGAAGCGCCCGCCCCAATGCAGAAGTTGTGATCAACGATATGTTCCTACAAATTTTTGACTACTATTTACATACTGTAGGAACTAGGAAACATGGTAGTCCTTGTACAGTGGAAGTGGTGGGGGTTACAGCTTCCTATGAATTGGTTCAGCTATTACTATCTCCATCTTTTTTTTTTTTGAGCAAGCTAACTCTCTCTTGCGCGTTGTGCACCTGTCGGTGCTTTTTACTATGTAAATTGTAAAGTTCTGCTTCTCAGCCAGTGTATGCTTTCTTTACTATGCAAGGCTCTGGCTGCTTGTTCATTGAAAATTGAAATGCAAAGGCTAAAAAAAAAAAAGGCTCTGGCTGCTTGTTCATTTTTCAATTGAAATGCAAAGGCAAAAAAAAAAAAAAAAAAGAGTTTGAAGATATCGAAGAAATCCATAAGAAAAGGTGCAACTATCAACACTCGCTTTTTTTGTTGCACCATTCATGCGGGGCCAGTTATAATTTTTGATAACGTCAGCTTATGGAAATTAGGTATACTTTGAAAAAAGATAATGCTAACGTGTTAGTAAATGAAAATTCTTATTATATCAATGCTTGTGAATATAAACCATCGTAATATAATTTAAATATAAATTCTCTCCCTTTTGTTATTACCCAAGTATATTCAATTATTTGAATCAACCAACCTCATATACTTATCAATGTGCATTATTAATCCAAAGAAAAAAAAAAGGGGGAAGACTAGACAGTCCTAGTGGAGTCTCAAATGAAAACAAATTACGTATTCAAAGATTCAGTAAAAAAATATTAACAATGTGGTAAGAATATATCATAATAATATTTTTTTAAAAAAAAATTACACAATCATCTAGAAAATAGTATCTTATATAAATCTTTCAGATAACCTTATATATATAATGCAATCAAAAGATAATCAAATATGTAGTCAATGACTACATATATATACAAGAGGAAGAGCCACAAATTTTCTTTCTTAATAAAACCAAAACAACAATAATAATAATAATGTCATGGGAGGGAGAAGAGAGAATTGGTGAGATTCATTAACTTATTTTAATTAATTAAAGATTAAATGAATTATAGTGAGCCATACTTTAACCACACTTTTTTTTACTTAATCTTTTTTCTCTTTAATATGAGTGCCTCGGGCACTAGCCAAGCTTGTCTCAAGCACCAACTACCTCTTATGTGCTATGCGTTGAAAGTTAGACTTGAGTTACCGCAAGTGCATATCTCAAATGTTTCCTAGGTGTCACGCCCCAATTTTTCGCGCTAAAACTAGGACGTGATAGCACAGATTTACACAACCTCTGTGTAAACCCGTCAGCTAACACACCTATGCGTCTAATGCGGAAGTCTAATAAATACAATGCGCGCCTCACTACAAGATCACTCTCCCAGCAATACAGATCACTCAAACCAACTAAACTACCCAATCAGAAGAACCCCTATGAGCTGACTGAGCACTGTGGCCGAATATATAATAAGAGCAACACTGAGCAAGGTGGCGGGCTAGGCTCTTCCTCTGCCACTAGCCGCTTTGCACACCTTGTGCGCCCTGAAAACCACAAGAGTTCACTGGCAGATATCGCACACAGCAAGGTGACCTATCGTAGGCCAAAGAGCAATAGACCTCTGCTCAAAACCTAACAAACAGTGAACTACCGGCCTGCTGAATCCTAAACAATAATATGTTCTACACAGCGAGACTTGAGCAAGACAAGCACAGTGCGTGCGCTTACTCAAAGCCTAAATCCGATGAAACCAACGAAGATCCAATCCTCTACCGAGGTCAATACTCGATATACAAAAGGACCCTATTCCCTAATCCCGGGAATAGGTACACAAATAATATATAAGCAAGAATATCGGCAATACAATGATTCGTTCAGAGTTATACCACTCCTCGCTTATGCACAATGGTGATGGCGTGAACAGCCCCCTCTCCCTCAAGAAAGCCGCTCACAAAAACCCCCTAACCACAAGTGATTAGGGTTCGGACCCTAAGGTGGGAGACCTTAGGGTTGCTGATTTGTGCCTCTTCTTGAACTCGCCACAAGTCCAAGAACACTCCAAGAACACGTCGCCAAGAACACCTTGAGAACAGCAAGTAGACGCCCTCCAAAGGTGCACGCCGGTGATGGAGATGATGGAAGGAGGTCGCCGGATGCAAGGGTTCTCACCTCAAGAACCCGCTTAGCCAAGCGCCCCTTCAAGTTGTCTTCCTCGCCACAAGGAAGATGATCGCCGAAGCTCCAAGACTTGTCGCCACAACAAGCACTTCGCCTCAGCAAGAGCGTGAAGAGAGGATAGCCGCCAAAGCTCCTCAAGTCGCTATTTGAATCATGTTGGATCGGGTAGGGTTAAGTGAACCAACCCGCCAACCCTCTTGATGGATCCAAGCCGCCAACTTTAATTGGATAGTCGCCCAAGTGGATCCAAGGGTCTTAAGTGAGTGGGGATCCACTTATGTCTTAATGGATCTTCACTTAAGTCCTTATTGGATGTTCTCATAAGTAAGCACATGCAAGACATGTGCCACTTATTCAAACACTTAGCCAAATTCGCCAAGGCCTTAAGAAGACTAGATCAGCCCCCTTAAGCCTCCGGTATGAACCCAGGTCAAGTCCAGAGTAGGCCTGACCATGGTTAGCCTAACCCTGGTTAAGTTAACCATGGTTAAACTAACCCTGGTCCACCAAAGAAGTCCAATGTCCTCCATAGAACTCCAAAGCACCCCCAGGCCATGCCCAAGGATAGAGTATGTAGATGTTCCTGCAAAAACATACTAACACGGTGTCAGTAACCTAACTCCTCTAGTAGGCTCCCTGCAACACCAGCCTAGCTCCCCTCTAGACTCCTCCATCCCTCCCCAGAACCCCGCTGGATCCATAGGATGGGCTGGGGTATAACCCCAGCATACCCAGGGCATCACAATACTCCCCCACCTGAGATGGAACTCGCCCTCGAGTCCATGTGATCCTGGTACGCTCTAGCAAGCTGCTCAAAGTGAGCTATATCCTCCGTCTTCTCCCAAGTCGCATCCTCCTCAGGCTCCTCAGCCCACTGAATCAAAAATTCAGAACGTCGACCTCCAGGTGAATGTGAACTATAGACTCTGTGATCTAAGATCTTCACAGGTCTCTTTCCAAACTCAACTCTGCCCCTCGCAGGTTGCCTCCTCACCTGTCCACGGTCGGGATGCCTATCATCCTCATGATATTTCTTGAGAAGACTAGTGTGGAATGTAGGGTAAAACTGTAGCCATCTAGGTAAATCAAGCCTGTAAGAAGCTGGACCAACTCTCTTCAGGATCCTGAAAGGACCTTCATATCTTCTTACCAAGCCTCTGTGATATGTCCTGGCTTCTGTCTTCCTCCACATCTGAGGTGTGAGTTTGAGAAGAACCAACTCTCCTACCTCAAACTCAACGTGCCTCCTATCTCTGTCGGCATAGAGCTTCATCCTATCTCTAGCCTCCCTCAGAGAATCCTGAGCTTCCTCCCACAGCTCAGTTCTATCATGCACAAAATCTATAGCCGCTTGGCACTTCCCCCCTGCGCCCCTGTTCAAAGTATCCATGGGTGTCAATGGTTGCCACCCCAATGCTGACTCGAACGGGCTCTTTCCTGTTGCAGATGACTTTTGTATGTTATAGGCAAATTGGGCAGTGTCCAATAGCCTAATCCAATTCTTCTGTGTAGCAGAGACATAATGCCTAAGATACTCCTCAAGTAAGGCATTAACTCTCTCTGTCTGTCCATCTGTCTGTGGATGGTAAGCTGTAGACATCTTTAGGTCTGTACCCAGCTTCTGAAATAAAGATGACCAAAATTTCCCTGTAAATCTAGGGTCTCTGTCACTGATGATCTCTCTGGGTAAGCCAAAATGTTTGACTACATGAGTCATAAATAAGTTTGCAGTAGTCTCAGCCTTGCACTCCTCAGGTGCAGCAACAAAAATGGCATATTTAGAGTATCGGTCTACCACCACGAATACCGATGCCATCCCATCCACTCGGGGAAAATGGGTAATGAAATCCATGGACAACGAGACAAACGGTCTCTCAGGGTTAGGTAGTGGCTGTAGAAGCCCTGCCTCTTTCCTCCTCTCTACCTTATCCTGTTGGCACACCAAGCAAGTCTTGGTATAGTGCTCTATGTCCTCCTTCATTCCCGGCCAATACCATGCTCGTGAAATCAGTGCATACATGCGCCTACCACCAGGGTGTCCTGCCCACACCGTGTCATGGTACTCACGCATCAGACCATGCCTAATGTTCGCTGCCGCTGGAACATAGGGTCTGTCTCCTCGTGCCATAATCAATCCCTCATCGCTGATATAGTATCTCCTCACTACTCCCATGCGAATCTGAGATATAAGTTTTTCATATGCACGATTTGCCATAGCAGAATCTCTGATCAAACCAACAATCTTACTCTGAGAGTAAGACATAGCACAGCAGTGAGCTACCTCAGCTATCCTGCTCAAAGCATCAGGGACCTGATGTATCCTCCCTGGCTTGTGCTCCCATGTGAAATCAAACTCGGCCAGCTGCTCCTGCCACCTGGCCTCTCTAGCAGATAACTTCTTCTGGGTCTGGAAGAAGGTATTTGCCACATTGTCTGTCTTTACTGTGAACTTGCTCCCCAGCAAGTACACTCTCCATAACTTCAGACAATGGACAACTGCTAACATCTCTTTCTCATGAGCCGAATAATTCACCTCTGCATTCTTTAATTTTCGGCTCTCGTAGGCAATCGGCCTACCTTCCTGAATAAGAACCCCACCCAAGGCTCTATCACTAGCATCCGTGTGTACCTCAAAAGGTAAACTAAAGTCAGGAAGTCTGAGAATAGGTTCTGAAGTCACCCTCAACTTCAGATCATCGAATGCCATCTGGTGTTTGTTTCCCCAACACCAGGAAACATCCTTCCTCAATAGGTCAGTCAGTGGCGCTACCACTCTGGAATAGTTCTGGATGAACCTCCTATAGAAGTTAGCCAACCCTAGGAAAGACCTCAGGGTGCTAACAGATGTAGGGGCCGGCCAATCCCTGATTGCCTCCACCTTTCTTTCATCCATCCTGACCTGTCCTTCTCCAACGATGTGTCCAAGGAATTCCACCTCCTTCTGGGCAAAGTCACACTTCTCCAACTTTAGATATAATTGACTTTCCCTCAAGACTGCCAACACCTGCCTCAGGTGCTCTGTGTGCTCCTCCAAGCTCCCAGAATATATCACAATGTCATCCAAGTATACCACCACAAATTTATCAAGAAACGGGTGTAGGATGTCATTCATTAAATTACAAAATGTAGCTGGAGCGTTGGTTAGCCCAAATGGCATGACCAGGAACTCATAAGACCCATAACGTGTAACACATGTGGTCTTGGGCTCATCCCCTTCAGCAATTCTGACTTGCCAGTAACCAGACCTCAAATCTAGCTTACTGAAAACTTTAGCATGCACCAGTCTATCAATCAAGTCCTGGATCAAGGGTATAGGATAGGAATTTTTAACAGTCACCTTGTTAAGAGCCCTATAGTCAACACACATCCTCATTGATCCATCCTTTTTTCTCTGAAATAACACTGGTGCTCCATATGGTGCTTTAGAAGGCTGGATGTACCCAGACTCTAGCAACTCATCTAGT
The DNA here is from genome assembly GCA_027563935.2 of Costus lasius. NCBI lineage: Eukaryota > Viridiplantae > Streptophyta > Magnoliopsida > Zingiberales > Costaceae > Costus > Costus lasius. The sequence goes on along the minus strand of CM050447.1, from coordinate 24,454,596 downwards.
TGCTTCCTGAGTTCTTCTAGTTCAGCAGGAGGCATCCTGTAAGGTGCCTGGGCTGGTGGAACAGCCCCTGGGATCAACTCGATCGCATGGTCAATGTCTCGCCTAGGTGGTAACACCTTCGGCATCTCTGGTGGTACTACATCACTGTACTCCTGCAACAACTCCCCTATAGGTGCAGGTAATAGCTGAATCCGATCCTCCAAAGACATCTTCGCCGCCCCCAAACTCATCTCAACTCCACGGCTCCTACTAGAACTAGGAAGACCGGCCGAATCTCCCCTATGTCCTCTCGGCTGCACAGGTGTAGAAAAAGTCTGAGGAAAGTCCTCCACAACCCTGACATGCGCCAGATAAGTGGTCTCACCATGACGAAGTCCTCTGGCTACAATAGATGCTGCCACAATCTCCTTGCCCTTGTTGTTGCTCTCAACCTTTGCCGCAGTGTGGCAAGGGAGAAAACAAGGTGATCGTTCATCAACTATCTGCAATCCGTTTAAGTGTGGCATTGGGACTGCCTTTGCTCTACGAAGCAAATCCATACCAACTATAACATCAAAGTCGTCAAGAGCAGTCACCATGGCATGTACCCGCCCTGACCATGAACCAAGTCTCACTGGTACATCATAAGAAACTCCGGATGCTCTCCTCGGGTCTGCATTCACAGTCTTTACACTGTTGGTACAAGGCATAGTCTTCAATCTCAATCTATCTTTCACTCTATCTGACACAAACAGATGAGTGGCACCTGTATCAACCATAGCAGTAATTTGAACATCGTTGAGAACCACATCAATGTACATCAGGGGACTAGACCTGACACTAACATTTGCAATCACCATGGGGTTAACAGATACCCCTGCACATCCAAGGTCGTCCTGGCCCTCCTGTGTACTACCAAGTGCTAAGGAAGCTACCCCCTGCTTCCTAGGACAGTCTCTCATCATATGAGGACCGTTGCAGATGAAACATCCTGGCCTAGCCCTGCTAGTAACTGTGCCAGATGTGGAAGCCTTCCCCTGCTGTTGTCTCTGGGGTCTATTTTGAACTGTCTGTGGCTTCCTCTGCTGAGCCTGTGGCTGATGTGCCACGCCCTTATTCTTCTTCCAATTGGGCACCCACTTCTTAACCTGCCCCTGCCCTGTAGGCCTCCTAGGTGGTGAAGAAGTGGTCCTAGCTGCAGTAGACCTAGATCCCCCCATGTCTACTAGTGAGTCAGCAGCTGCTACAGCCTCTCTGTAGGTAGTAACTCCCTTCCTCTGGAGTTCTCTGTATGCCCATTCCTGAAGTCCACCAATAAAATCATGGAACTTCTCTTCCTCATTCATGTTTGGTATCTCTAGCAGTAGAGTACCAAACTGCTTTACATACTCACGAATATTACCAGCATGCTTCAGGTATCTCAGTGCCATCCTCGCACTATGTAATGTATCTGCAGGTCTGAAATGTGCTCTCATCTCAGCCTTAAGAGCATCCCAGTCTGGGATCTCAGGAGCGTCTCCCTCTGTGCGTGGAGCTACATGTGTCCTCCACCACAACTTCGCATCACCTCTCAAGTAGGCTGCACAAACCTCAATACGCTCTGCTGCAGTGATACCTGCTGCTCTGAAGTAGTGATCCATATCAAAAAGGAAATTCTCTACTTCCTTTGCTACCCGCGCCCCCGCAAAGGTAGTAGGCTCTGGTATATGGCGCCTAGCAGTCTGAACTGGTGCTGGCGCTGTGGGTGTAGGTGGATGAGCAGTCACATGCGCCAACCCTATCTTTACCAGGTTCAGATCCGCCACAAGTGTCTCCATCCCCTGGGACATCTCTGCTAACTGACCCTCCACAGTCTGCGTCAGCTCTGCCACATGACCCTCGGACTCCATCTGGACATGGTGGATCATGTCTCTCATGGCACTAACCCTCTCACTAAGGGGACCCTGATCAGCATCACTATCAACCCCAATAGCAAGCTGTAATCTGGTCAAAGCTGCCTCTAGCCTCGAGATCCTCTCCTCGAGCTGTGCCTGCGCCGCCATACTCCTCGTAGATGGCGCAATCTCTGTAGAACGCTGTGTAGGTAAAAGTAAGGAAAATACTGGCTAAGTACTCTGAATGGTCGAGACGGACCGTGTAGCAGAATTACTGAGGAATTACGCCCCGGGCACTAGGCTCCGACGTACGCAACCCCCAAACAGTAATCTAACTAACATCTATATCCCTGACTCACTCGTCCCAACTCAGAAAAACACCAGTAAATCCTGCTGATCTGTGCTGGAAGTGGGCTCTGATACCAGTTGTCACGCCCCAATTTTTCGCGCTAAAACTAGGACGTGATAGCACAGATTTACACAACCTCTGTGTAAACCCGTCAGCTAACACACCTATGCGTCTAATGCGGAAGTCTAATAAATACAATGCGCGCCTCACTACAAGATCACTCTCCCAGCAATACAGATCACTCAAACCAACTAAACTACCCAATCAGAAGAACCCCTATGAGCTGACTGAGCACTGTGGCCGAATATGTAATAAGAGCAACACTGAGCAAGGTGGCGGGCTAGGCTCTTCCTCTGCCACTAGCCGCTTTGCACACCTTGTGCGCCCTGAAAACCACAAGAGTTCACTGGCAGATATCGCACACAGCAAGGTGACCTATCGTAGGCCAAAGAGCAATAGACCTCTGCTCAAAACCTAACAAACAGTGAACTACCGGCCTGCTGAATCCTAAACAATAATATGTTCTACACAGCGAGACTTGAGCAAGACAAGCACAGTGCGTGCGCTTACTCAAAGCCTAAATCCGATGAAACCAACGAAGATCCAATCCTCTACCGAGGTCAATACTCGATATACAAAAGGACCCTATTCCCTAATCCCGGGAATAGGTACACAAATAATATATAAGCAAGAATATCGGCAATACAATGATTCGTTCAGAGTTATACCACTCCTCGCTTATGCACAATGGTGATGGCGTGAACAGCCCCCTCTCCCTCAAGAAAGCCGCTCACAAAAACCCCCTAACCACAAGTGATTAGGGTTCGGACCCTAAGGTGGGAGACCTTAGGGTTGCTGATTTGTGCCTCTTCTTGAACTCGCCACAAGTCCAAGAACACTCCAAGAACACGTCGCCAAGAACACCTTGAGAACAGCAAGTAGACGCCCTCCAAAGGTGCACGCCGGTGATGGAGATGATGGAAGGAGGTCGCCGGATGCAAGGGTTCTCACCTCAAGAACCCGCTTAGCCAAGCGCCCCTTCAAGTTGTCTTCCTCGCCACAAGGAAGATGATCGCCGAAGCTCCAAGACTTGTCGCCACAACAAGCACTTCGCCTCAGCAAGAGCGTGAAGAGAGGATAGCCGCCAAAGCTCCTCAAGTCGCTATTTGAATCATGTTAGATCGGGTAGGGTTAAGTGAACCAACCCGCCAACCCTCTTGATGGATCCAAGCCGCCAACTTTAATTGGATAGTCGCCCAAGTGGATCCAAGGGTCTTAAGTGAGTGGGGATCCACTTATGTCTTAATGGATCTTCACTTAAGTCCTTATTGGATGTTCTCATAAGTAAGCACATGCAAGACATGTGCCACTTATTCAAACACTTAGCCAAATTCGCCAAGGCCTTAAGAAGACTAGATCAGCCCCCTTAAGCCTCCGGTATGAACCCAGGTCAAGTCCAGAGTAGGCCTGACCATGGTTAGCCTAACCCTGGTTAAGTTAACCATGGTTAAACTAACCCTGGTCCACCAAAGAAGTCCAATGTCCTCCATAGAACTCCAAAGCACCCCCAGGCCATGCCCAAGGATAGAGTATGTAGATGTTCCTGCAAAAACATACTAACACGGTGTCAGTAACCTAACTCCTCTAGTAGGCTCCCTGCAACACCAGCCTAGCTCCCCTCTAGACTCCTCCATCCCTCCCCAGAACCCCGCTGGATCCATAGGATGGGCTGGGGTATAACCCCAGCATACCCAGGGCATCACACTAGGGATATTTTCAAGACTATGCCTAGAGCATTCACTTGATCTATGAAGGTTTGTTGAAGGCTTCTCTTGAGCTCGGGCACTTACCAAGGACTTCTTTCAGTGAAGACTAAGAGCTTGTCTATGTATTAAGTGTCAGCGCGCCATTCATCTTTTAATGCTAATTTGTTGTATACCTTTTTATATAAACACAACATTTATTTTCAAGCTATTGTGCATTTTAAGACATATTTGTTGGTCTAAGCATTATGATTGGATGTTTACTATTGAAAGGACATATATACGATTGATTAAAGACAATTGTAGCTGCTTTTTATATAATGCAAAAGCTCTTTTATCTTTTGAAAGAGTTTAGATTAACCCTTTCAAAATTGAGCCTCCTAGGAAGAAAGCATCGATTCTATTTTTTTCATGTTTAAATCAAATTTAATTTGCATAAAAGCTGTGTGCCTTTGGTTCTTTATTTAAAGTTTTCTGAATGATTTTTGTTTGTGTTTAAATTAGATTAATCACCATTATTTCTCTTCGCTGGGATTAAATTTTATATGTTCTACCCAACATTTCTATCAAAATACTATAGTAGAAAAGGTTGGCGTAAGACTAGCTACAGTGATTGAAACTTCAAACAATAAAGTACTACTAAAGACCAAAGTCAATTATTTCTTTAAGGTAGTTTAAAAAAATTGATTGCACTAATTTCTTCAAGAAAGAATAAACCTCCTGTGGTTCTGAATGTGTCGATCTCAAACTCGCGATGAATTATAAAAAAATAACATCCAAGAAAGTAATGGCGAGATATTTACAAATTCATTCAGAAGTGGTGTTGGGTTCCTCTCATATTCTGCGGTTTGTCCTTGAAGGATCTTGGGCATGCCGTAAAGTTTCTCTTTCTTTTGTTTATACTAATTTCCTTGCACTTTCCTGTTTCTCTTTCTTTTGTTTATACTAATTTCCTTGCACTTTCCAGTTTCTCTTTTAATTTACACTTAATTTATGGTTGTACATGTAAGAGGGTTTTAATCAGGATCTAGTGTGAGAGATTCTGCGCCAACAGGCAACGATTGCTTCACGAGGCAGCTTGGCATATATTGGTTTAGTATACTCCAGTCCAAGAGCTAAAGGGACAAGTCACGGATAATAGCTGAATTCTTTTACAGTGTATCATCATATATCATCATAAATGAGGCCATAAGACACAACTTTATTACCAATTATTGTGAAGCTTGTTCGCTGAATAGCATAGAATAGGATAGAGCCATCTACAGAGGCCAAAAGTTGGGAATTTTTTTTTTCTTCTTCTTCAGAATTGCTACTAGTGGCGTTTGGTGTGGCTGTGAAAAGGCCAAAAGACCTGCAAGGTTTGCTCTTTCATCCATGTGCGTAGGCATTCTAACTCAAAAGGATTATGACAACGAGGTCTTCCTTTTAGCGATTAATTACAAGGACGGCTGCTTGGAGGGCCACGTGAAACTTTTTGCTTAATATTCGTCACAAAGACACGAAGAATATATACTGTCCGGTAAAGAAAGAGCATATATTTAAGACATCCAGCGTCCTTTTGTTTGGTCAACTAAAAGATCGATTGATAGTTAAACAACTCAGGAACCAAGCTTCCTCTGTATGTTTAGGTCAAGGAATCAAATTCTTCAGAAAAACAAAATTTGATTGGACCAATCTAATCAGTTTGATCGGCTGAAAGGCCAAGGTGGGAACTAGTCAACACAAGTCCAAAAAACATCCCCGGGTAGTTCTTTGCCTCCTTGCCCTTGTTCTTCTTCCTTTTAGCTGGTGGCTTTTTCGCTACCCCTATAAAGCAAAACCCCTCTCTCTCACACACAGGCACTGTGTCCCTTGTTTCCACCCTGAGAAAGAGGAGTAGAGAAAAAGCGGTCCTTGGTCAGAGAACAAGAATGGACACTGGCAAAGAGAGATACCTTCAACAGCACATAAGAACCAGAGCAATATGTGGATTCCAGGCTGTGGTGCTGTCACGTTCTATATGTTTCAGCTTTTCTTTTCTCCTGAACTGTCCTTCAATCATTCAAGCACATATATTGGGGCACCAAAGCCTATATAGCTTGTCTTGTTCCCGTCAGCTCCAACTGATCAAGCCTCAATTTCCTGCATGCCACAAGTGAGGAAGCATTTGATGCTTGTCCTTGTATCTAGGCCCTTTTTCTTTCTAAAATCATGTGCCGCTCGTGAAGAAGACAAGTGGAACAAACATTCTATGTTTCCATCCGCTCATGAATCCAAGAATCTCTTCATTTTAGTGCTAACCTGCTCCCCTTAATTTTAAACAACTGAAAAACTAGTGATCATGCCAGCTCAAACTCTATGCATGCGGCCAGTGTTGTCATGTGATCATGTCCTTATAAAACATTTGGTCTTACATCGATCACTGCCCAAGTCCGTCCATCCATCTATCCATCCATCGTTTACCAAGTTTGAGAGAAGCACAAGATTTAGGAGTGAGCGAGAGAATAAATACTAGCGACAGATTCGAATGGAAGCCTTTCACTTTGTGTTACTTTTAAACAGCTGCAGTTTTGATGGATGGACAGCACTAAAGATTCCGCCTTGTGAGAGAATTTATAAAGCATTGCCCAACCGCTGCTAAACTCCAAAGTCCAAACTCGGCTCTCTCCACCGATGCATGGAATTCTATGCCAACGATGGATTGGAGCCATTTTTTATATAATTTAATCCTCTAACTGGACTTGGCTAATTATGATTTATTTATAGCCTGTTTGAATTGCGGCCCATCAATCGGAGGTTTCCTGGCCCGAGAACGGCGTGTCAACCCATTAAAAGCCCATCTTCGTTACCGAGTGAAGCGAACCAAGAGCCCCAGAGCGACGTTGAGTCGGAGGTGTTACGGCTGCGGACCCGTGGCGTACGGTTCGTTTCCGCTTCCCCTCTCATTTTAATTTTAATTTTAACAAGAAAAAAAAAGGGAAAATCTGTCGAGTTCTCACGCTCGTGGCTGTTTCTTATGGATTCTCTCCAAATAAACTGACCCCGGGTGTCAGGCCTGTGGATCAACAGGCCGGACTAAGCAGACGTGGACGTGACCCAAGCCCAAAGCACAACCCAAATCCACGCATAAACCTAAGCGAATCCGATTTCGGTCGGTCAACGCCGAAATCGAACGCGGACACTAACTCAGCCACGAGGGCGTCATCGCTCTCGCGAAGCTCGGGCGCAAGCTCGCCGGAGGAAGCGGACAGCAACGAGGTCTTCGAGCGACATGATCCACGCGACGACGACGGATGCGGACACGGCAGTGAGGGAACACAACAACGAGAGAAGCGCGGACGCGGATTTCCCGATTCAGGGAAGGCGGACGCGATCGCGGCAGACGCGTGAAGAAGTCGGCGGCCAAGGGGTCGGCGACGACGAGTAAGGAGTCCTGTAGCTTTTCCGATGAGAAATAAAGCTTCCTCCTTCTATTTCCTTCCTACCCTATTCCTCTGTGTTTCCGGCGTTTCGGCAACTGCGTCTGGTCGACGGCATACGCAGGTGGACGGGAGGAGTTCCGGCAGCGTTGGCGGCTGCGTTCAGCAAAGGAGCGCGGCGGACGGCGGCGACAAGCGCGCGAGTTCGAACAAAGAAGACGACGACGAGCGAATCGAACGGCGTTCGATTCGAGGAGTCAAAATCGGAAGACAGTCAATGGAGGTTTCGTTCGATTTCAAAACATGAAATCAAAATTGGCGGCTGACACGAGCACGACATCATCTTCGGGCGGCCGACGTCATCTTACGTCAGCAAGCACGATTAATTTCAGCGGCACGGTTAATTTTGATTGTGGTCTAAATTGGAGGTAAATTTCTGATTAGGGTTTGATTATCTGAATTAGGGTTATGGTTCACTGATTTATTTCGATTTGGGAAGAAATTTTTAGACGGTAGTTAGGGTTTTCTATTTTAGGGTAAAATTATGCTCCGAAATCCTAGGGTTTCACGCTCGGTCTGGTGTTCTGTCGAACTGTCTTAAGCCAGAGCGTGACAATTGGTATCAGAGCCAGACTGTGGGCCCATAACCCACAGATATTGAAGAAGACAATACGACTGCTTCACCCGCGAAGGTGAAGATCGGTCGAAAGTTCCAAAAGATCACCCACATAGCCAGAGGGTCATCAGAGGACGTGTAGCCCAACCAGGACAAAGGTAAAGCTAAGGTGGCGACTAAACCTGAAGAGATGGTGAACCAGGGTGATCGCATAGCGCAGATCGAGAAGGTGTTCGGGCTGACTGGTGAATGGGACAATGCGGTGGTTTCCCAGGTGGAGATTCTTCAGAGGACAGTGGAGGCTCAGTGATTGCAGATCGAGACTCAAAGGTTGCAGATCGAGGCTCTGCAGCGGACTCTGGAGAGTCTGATCGACGTGCCAGAGCAGATGGCACGCATGTGAGAGGAGATGCAGGCCGAGATCGTCGTACTGTGTTTGGCCCTAACGCAGGTATCATGATCGACAATGACAGTAGAGCAGGAGGCTCCTAAGTCAAAGGTTCACATCCCTGAGCCAGCGACGTTCGGGGGGCCTGATCATCCAGAGAGGTAGAAAATTTCATTTGAGATATGGAACAACTATTTTCTACAAACCATATTCCAGCAGGAGAACGAGTGCAGGTGTGCATCGCCTACCTTACAGCCGATGCGAAGCTTTGATGGAGGACCAAAGTCAGCTCGACATCGGGGGCTACTAGTTGACCATAGGAGACCTTCCGTGAGGAACTACGGCGGTAGTTTCTTCCTGGAAACTTAGCGGATCAGGCGCGTGACAGAGTGGATCGATTGAGGCACATTGGATCGATCCAGGAGTACGTCAAGGCGTTCTCCGCGTTGATGTTGGAGCTACTAGACATGGCGGAAGGTGACAGAAAGTATCTCTTCATCCGAAACCTTTAACCATGGGTAGAGGCGGAGGTCCGACGACACTCCCCACTAGACTGGAGGGTGGTTGCGGCGGTGGTTGAGTCCTTGGTGGATAATCACAACTCCAGATCAGCACCACCAAGGAAGTCCAGGTCACCACCGAAGCACGGCTCCCCGCCGAGGGCTAGAGTTCCAGAGAGGGATAGAGTGGTAGACCCTTTCCCCGGCAGGACAGAGGTTCATCGGGACGACGAGAGCCAAATTGTCCTGCGGGAAGGACGCATACAGAGACGAAGCCACAGGGTTGCTTCTTGTGCGGCGGTCCTCACTGGATGAGGGAATGCCCCACAAGACATAAGATTATCGCTATCGTGACTAGGGGTGAGCATAATTCGGTTTTTACCGAATTTACCGATCGGTAAATCGGTAATTCGGTAATTCGGTTCGGTTATTCGGTAATCGGTTTTCGGTTCGGTATTAGATTTAATGTACTTCGGTTTTTCGGTTTTCGGTACGGTAAAATACATTCGGTTCGGTAATTAACCGAATTACCGATATATATTAATATATAAATAAATAAATACTCTCTTATCTTATATTAATCTCTCTTAATTCTTATCAGCGACTCAGCGTCTGTTAGCCACTCAGCGTCTGTTACAACCCTTGACTCTCTTATCTTATCTTATAAATAAATACATTCTGTTACAGCCCTTGACTCAGCCCTTGACTCTCTTATAAATAAATAAATACTCTCTTATCTTATAAAATACATTCTGTTAGCCACTCAGCGTCTCTTAAATCTTAATCTCTCTTGACTCTTATAGTCTTATGTAGTTATGTGGCGACTGGCGAGTCACGACTCACGAGTGGCGACTCCTCAGTCTCTTACAGCCCTAACCCTAAAATCCCAAATCCACTTACTCACTTAGTGGTGGCGACTGGCGACTCCTCTCGGCTCTCTCCGACTCTCCGTTTGACAATCGACAGCGAGTGGCGACTGGCGACTACTCTGTCTCTCTCTCCGTTGTCCTCTCGCCGTGGTCCTCTCTCCGCTCGACAATCGTCGCCATCGGCCATCAACCAAGCACCTCATTGCGGCTCGCGTCTTCGACAGTTCGACTCTTACTGCTCCGGTGCTCCCAGCTCCCCGTCGGCCTTCGCCATCAACCAAGCCCTTGCGGCCTTGCGTGACTGCGTCCTTGCGTGACTGCGTCCTCTTTCCGGTGTATCGACATAAAACTCAATCTGACAAGCCAGCAAATGATGGGATGTTTCTATCGCAATTTGCCGTGATAAGGAGGCGGCTGCAGTGGGTGTTGATGAGCTTGGCTGAGCTCGTTGAAGCGGTTCAAGTCAAAGTTATGTTCTTCCATGAGGAGCTTCTGCTTCGCTGCGAAGCAGCTTTCGAAGAGGTTCTGAAAGGTGGGTTCTTTGGAGGTCCTGAGGAAGAAGGTATAGCCGGCCAAGAAGTAAGTGGAGGTGAGATAGAAGCAGATTGGCTCCATCACATTCCATGACAGCTCGCAGAAAGTCATCCTCATCAATACGGCTGTTTGTGCCATCATGAACCCCAGCCCACACCATAGCTCCTTCCTGGCTTGAGCTGCTGCTATTTTATCAATCTCAGGCTCTCAGCTTTCTTCTCTTCCATCTTCACCAATTCGTCAGTGTTTAGACCGTTCTGAAGTCTCAACCATAATGGAATCATGTTCTCAATTGCTCTGACAACCTGCAAGATACATCAAATTATATCTTTATCTTTGCTTATTTCGAGCTCAAATTCATCAAAGTTTTTTTAATTTTTTAATCGGTAAATCGGTAATTTACCGATTTACCGATTTACCGATCGGTAATTCGGTAAATTACCGATCGGTAAATACCATATTCGGTATCGGTTTCGGTATTATGATTTTCGGTTTCGGTAAATCAGTTTTCGGTAATTCGGTATTCGGTTTTTCGGTTTTTATCGAATGCTCACCCCTAATCGTGACGCAGGAGTCAGCTGAGGAAGCTGAAGTCAACACCGAGGAGGTGAGGTTCAGTGCGATCCAAGTAGCTCTGAACACTGCCATGGGGGCGCAGCAGTGTCGAATCGGGGGCCATGGTTGCACGAGATCCGCCCGTGATAGACATCGGGGGCGATGCCCAAGTTGGGTAGGGGAGAATTGTCAAGCTTGTGGATCAACGGGCCGGACTAAGCAGACGTGGACCTGGCTCAAGCCCAAAGCACAGCCCAAATCCACACATAAACCTAAGCGAATCCGATTTCGGCCGGTCAACGCCGAAATCGAACGCGGACGCTGACCCAGCCACGAGGGCGCCATCGCTCTCGCGAAGCTCGGGCGTGAGCTCGCCGGAGGAAGCAGACAACGACGAGGTCTTCAGGTGACGTGATCCACATGATGACGATGGATGCGGACTCGGCAGCGAGGGAACGCAGCAACGAGAGAAGCGCAGATGCGGGTTTCCCGATTTAGGGAAGGCGGACACGGTCACGGCGGACGCGTGAAGAAGTCGGCGGCCAGGGGGTCGGCGGCGACGAGTAAGGAATCCTGTAGCTTTTCCGGTGAGAAATAAAGCTTCCTCCTTCTATTTCCTTCCTCCCCTGTTCTTCGAAGCGGCGGCGGCGCCATTCCTCTGTGTTTCCGGCGTTTCGGCGACTGCGTCTGGTCGACGGCATACGCAAGCGGATGAGAGGAGTTCCGGCAACGTTGGCAGCTGCGTTCGGCAAAGGAGTGCGGCGGACGGCGGCGACGAGCGCGCGAGTTCGAACGAAGAAGACGACGACGAGCGAATCGAAGAAGACGAACGTGTTCGATTCGAAGAGTCAAAATCAGAAGACGATCAACGGAGGTTTCATTCGATTTCAAAACGCGAAATTGAAATTGGCGGCTGACGCGAGCACGACGTCAACGGCCGAAATCGAGCGTGGCACGGAAAGATAAATTCGGGCGGCCGACATCATCTTATGTCAGCAAGCACGATTAATTTTAGTGGTGCAGTTAATTTTGACTACAGTCAAAATTGAGGTAAATTTTTGATTAGGGTTTCATTCTCTAAATTAAGGTTAGTGCTCTCCGATTTATTTTAATTTGGGGATTTTTGGACGACAGTTAAGGTTTTCTATTTGGGATAAAATTATATTCGAAAATTCTAAGATTTCATGCCTAGTCTAGTGTTTTATCGGACTACCTTAGGCCAGGACATGGCACGGGGATCTTAAGTGCATACTGTCTCCATTCTTTACCTTTTCCTAGTTCACATGATGATTCGTATGATTTTTGTGATTGTTTTCTTCATTGGGTGTGATATTGGATTTTTTGTATTTGTTGTTTACTACTGTTTGAATGGATGAGAGGTTAGATACTTAGGTTCCGTCGGGTCCTTATCTGGTCCAGTTACGGATGAGTGCCCCTTAAGGGGAAATGTGCTTCTCTCGTTAATTTAATTTCTTCTTTCTTCCAGGGTTTACCTAGCTGTAACTTTTTTTTCCCGATACTTGGCACTGACTAAAAAATGCATGAACATGTTGAGTTTTATGTGTGGTGTTTTGACGAGGTTTTACTTGTATTTACTGAAATTGGACGTTAGGAGATGGGCAACAATGGTTCTATGCAACGGCCGCGGTATGAGAAGAATGAGAAAAGGAGGGTAAATAGAATACTTAATTATGCAAGCAACAATCTATGGTTGTGTTTTCCTAGTCTGGCACTAATGAAACGATTATCTTTTTTGGTGGCAGTGAGTAGAAGCTGGTATTAGTAGCTTGAACTGAATTGGATGGATGGCCTTATTGATTTGCTCGCACAGATTCAAAAAAAAAACAGATAAATGCATGCCTATGGTGTACCAGTTCAGAAGGCAACTATGTCCTGAAATTGGTGACTATATCTATATGCCTTGTCGATTGCAACTCTTTTATAATCCTCTCTGACATCATCTTTGTTTGCCACGATTGCCATAAGCGCATTATACACCTGATTCGTACAGATGAACTGATTCTGCATTTTTCTTATTTCAGTGAGTAGTTCATCTGGGTTTAATCCTCATAATTTACTTTAAAATATAGTAATATCTCGGTGGTTTAGAGTTTCCAGTAGCTGTATGAGTAATAGAATTATCAATTTTGAAAAATGTGTAATCTGCCGTTTTTAGGAGGTTAAAGACATTTGGACTATACGAGGGGACTCCAATTTAATTTTATGAGGAACACCAATGACAACCCTAAATCGGCTGATATCATCAATTATATGGATTGACTGGGTTACTACCTTTATTTCTTCTGGATAGTTGGGCATTCTTATCAATGAGAATGAAGGAAGATGATTAAATTGCAAAGGTCGCATTTCATAGTAATCCTATGTGATTTCTGTAATAAATGGTTGATATTCCCAACAATCCTGTGTTGATGGTGGAATTCAAATTCTACTATACTTTGAAAACAGCCTGAACTTTGTGTTGTGAAGATAGAAAAGACTATTATTATTATTATTTTTTTGGCCAAGACTTAGCTAATTTACCAGCTATAAAACGTATAGTGGCCCGAGAATTAAGTACCACTAAAATCCTGATTACTTATTGTTAAGATGTTAGAAGGGCTACTATCATATGAACATCTTGGACTACAAGTTTGAGAATGTACCTACTTAGGTCTTTGGTACTAAAAGACCTCGTACACAGTTTTGGATGGATGTTTTGCAAAGTGCAGAATAAGCATGCAGTATAGAGCTAGCTTACCGTCGATTGGAGTCGAGTTACATTAACAAATATTGTTCCCACAAACATACGCTGTTGCCAAATTCAACTCTTCCTCATCCCTAAAATGATCACTAACCACATAGACATGATGTGAAAAAAACTCTATTTGGGTAAGGTTCACATCAATGGAATTCGTTAAAGACACAAGTTGGCAAACTATGGCTTTTGAAAATATACAGATTTTATTTATAACATCTCATGTGATTTTTAATTGCTAAGCCTGTTTTGCAAGTCAATTAAGTTTCTTTTTTACATGCATATACTCAACGTTAATAATTTTTTCAAGGGGTTTAATTTAAGCTGGTAATTTTGATTGAGGGATGCCGTTTCTTGCTGTACATTTATTTACATACTTCGTTTGGGTCAGTTTCCAAAAGCCATTGACTTGACCCATAAGGTAGCTTGAGGTGGACTGGAAGTGTGGGCTGCCTTTGCAATAATGCATTTACCCATACCCTTGTGATCTCTGATCAATTATCTAACTCTAGCTTCTCTATTGCACCGAGTTTCGTCCTTGGTTATCTTTAACACTGTGTTTAATAGGAAAGAAAGGGGAAAGGAATGGATGGATTCCCTAGTTTAATGAAACGGAGGGAAAATAGGAAGGTCTAAGCAGTATCGCTATTTCTGCCGAAATGCAATCCGTCCAAATTGGATGGAAAGCCAATCGACGCTCGTGGCTGACGCAATGGCAGCGGACGCCACTTCGCTACTGACGCGAAGCTGACGGAAGCGAGCGAGGTGTGGCTCGCGGTGGCAGCTTGTGGACGGAGATGGCTCGCCGACGACGCTGCTCATTGATGTTTGCATCCACAGAAGGCGACGAGGAAGGCGAAGGCGACGGCGACGCTCGCTCACTGCTGCTGTTTGCGTCCCCGGAAGGCGACGGCGATGCTGCTCGCTAATATTCGCGTCCGCGGAAGGCAACGAGGAAGGCGAAGGCGGCGACGATGCTCACTCGCTGCTGCTATTCGCGTCCGCAGAAGGTGACGAGGAAGGCGACGGCGACTCTGCTCACTAATGTTCACGTTCGTGGAAGGCGACGAGGAAGACGAAGGTGACGACAACGCTCGCTCGCTGATGTTTGCGTCTGCGGAAGGCGACGATGAAGGTGACGGCGAGCGCTCTCTCACTGCTGTTTGCGTCCGCGGAAGGCGATGACGAGTGCTCACTCGCTGCTGTGAAGGCGCCGCGGAAGGCGACGGCGAGCGCTCGCTGCTTCGTGTCCAGTGAAGGCAACAGACGGGAACGGTTCGACATGGAAGGAAGGCGGGGAGTTCTCACGTGGCGTTGACGGGACATAGGTATGGGAGAGTGGCACGTGCAAATCACCTGCGTCCACTTTCTCTTCCCTCATTAATCCTTTCTCTCCACCTTACCGTTCCCATACTATCCGTCTCCCCCGTTATAAAGCTTCATCCATCGGGGTGTTCATTTGTCGTGTGTTATTCTATTTTCAAATGGATGGAGATGAGATTGATGCTGACTACAGGAGTTAGCACTCAAATGGGAGGTGTTGGCGACAATTGTGCCGAGGGAGGTGCTATCAGAGTTTTGAAGGTGCTTGGCTGGAGTTATGGCAAGGGAGGGAGTTGCAGAGTTGAGTAGCAACACCACAAGAAGAAGCGGAAATGTCCCTACATCCTTGTTGATTTTTAACCAAATTGAATGAACATTTTATTTTATTTCTCTATGAGAAAATGAGAAAAAGGCAAACTTTTCTTTTTCTTCGCTTTTACTTTCAAAGATATAATATTAGTGTTCTAGGTGATTGTTTTTGTCGGTTTTGTTTGTCTTGCTTTATCGTTCATTCTAACCACTGAACTGTATTGCATTGTTTCTTTCTCTTGCAAAAAAATGTTGTAGGTAGTTCACGAATGAAATGGACGCCTTAGCTTTTACCTTTTTTTTTTTTGTTTAACTTGATTATGGAATCGCTAGATGGTTTTTTTTTTTTTTTCATATTCTAGTTTGGAATGTATAGACTTTGAGTAGGAAAAAAAAACTTTTGAGAGATCTTTTGGTATAGCAAGTGGTCACGCTTATTTATAGACTAAACTTTTACGTTATAACTATTGAATTAAAATGAACGGTTACAATGTATTTGCTATTAATAGTATTATTTACTTAAAAATAATTAATATGATCAAATAAAATAAATAAAATATTTAAATTAAATTAATTAAAATAGATACAAAAAAATTAGAAAGTTTATTAATTTTTTTATTTTAATAATTCCCACAAAATAAAAAAATATATAATTAAATTAAACTATTGCTCATTATCTATATCATATAGTTTAGTATGTATAGTGAATTAGTCTTAAACGATGCTTCTTTAACTCAAACTTTAATAATTCCACACATAATATAAGGTTAAATCGATTATGGGATTGTGTATGTTTGGTCGTGAGCATATATCTTCAAGAGAGTTTTTGAGAGTTATCTATATATTTAGTTGCGATTGTATACAGACTCTCTCATATATAAAATTTTTTAAACAAATATATATAAGGCTCACATAAGATTGTTAGCCCTATAAAATAGAATTGGGGAAAAATTATTTTAATCTATATTCATAGATTTAAATAGAAGAGTTTAAAAATAAAAGAACTTAGAGACGTTCTTAAGTGAAAATTTGAGCTCTTTGTACAAGTTTATTCTAGTTGAACACTTAAGATATAATTAGGATACAAGTTAACTGGTACCTTTCTAACTTTAAGCAATAAAAAAAAAAAACTTACGAAAGACTTTTTGCTAATGCAATTGACTATGCACTATATTGTAAATTTGTCTAGAGGTCACGCACTTATATGTAAAATAAACTATCATGAATCATCGGATTAAATTTAATTAAAAATATTATTTAATTAAAAATAATTTAATAAGACCTAATAAAATAAATAAAATATTTAAATTAAATCAAATAAATTAGCCTCACATAAACTCAAATAATATTTTTTTATTGAAACATCATTTGTGACCTTTCACTCCACCAAAAGGCCAACAACATTTAAGTTTTGTTAGCCTCACATGAACTCAAATCCCATTTTAAACTTTGCTTTTGTAGTTTAAATAATTGTAAATTGATACCTATATTTTTTTTGTTTCTTATAAATTGAGCCTTTGAGGGTATTAATATAACTTAAAATTCAATTTTTTTTTAGATTATGTGATTATTTCATAGTTTCATTCTCATATTTTGCCATTTTGGGCTTGAATTTTCGTGTGTACAGATTCGGATCCCGGCTAGTGTTCACAAAACTGGGAAACAATCCGACCCGTTTACACCACTGGACTGTACTTCCAGAAATCCCGATTCCTCTCGGCTCCGCCTCGCTGAGGGAGACAGCTCGTATCAATGGCGATCTTCTCCCCGCACGGCGATACCCTCATCCTCCTCCTTGCCGTCCTCTCCGTATTATTACTTGTCGAGGTCGATCTCTCCCGCAGCTCCGCCCTAGCCTCCTCCCACTTCGAGGGATTCGATCCCGAGGCCAACGAAATTGACTTCGCCGGCGAAACCATCGTCTTCGCTACTCCCGCTCCTCCGGCCACCTCCCTTTCCGGCCCATACCCAGATATCCACCATAGCCCCCCCTCCACTCCCCTTCCTCCCTCGCCTTCCGATCTCTGGGACGAGGACGAGTTCGAGGGCATTCCTCCCACCGCCCATGCCCAGGACCACCACCACGACTCTGCCGACGACCCTACTCTCTCAGCATCTTGCACGCCCGCCGAGGAGGCCTCCTCCTCTACCTTGCCGACCTCTACGTCTCTCTGGTCGTACTCCCTCGAGCTCGCCTGCATTATCTTCTTGATCTGCTTTGCCCTTAACTACTTCCACGGGAAGCGCCGGAACGAGGCCATCGCCCACGCCTGGGCCACCAAGTTCGCCGCCAAGGACTTAATATTCGACAAGAACTTCAGCCTCGTCGGCGTCGGCGACGGCAATGACGCTCCTCTTCTTCTCAAGGAGGGCCAGCACGTGTTTAAGTTCTACGCTAGTGGTCGGCGCTACTGCCAGGGGATGCTTGCAACTATGGAGCTGTTGAGCCGGCATGATCTCATCTCCCGTTCTCTCCATCTGGTATTTTCCAAGAAGGACACGATCACGTTCGAGGTGGTAATGAATGAGGACGCCATGGACCACGTGGTACTTGCTCTCGCGAGGAAGAAGACAGTGAAGGCAATGCTTAAGGAGGAGAGGGACCTGCAGAAGTTTGCGAGCCCGGTGCTTGCACCTCCAACAGGAAGGAATTGGGTCGCTGACGAACTGATGGTGGTAGCAGAGTCAAAGGAGGTTGCAGGGGACTTGATTACGGACGTTGTCCTCGATCAGGTAACTTGCTTTTGTACTTGTTTGGAACAAATTTAAATCACGTTTTTCATGGTAACCTTCGTTTAAATTTTAAGATGCTCACCTGCTTATTTAGTTGAAAACTTGAAGAACTGCGTCGTACTTTTCCTGACAAATCCTATAATTTGGAAAGACAAAATCTCATAATAATTTGGGTAATCTGGATGCATTTGAAATGTGTTCTTGAAAAAGAGACATGCATATATTGTTGAAATTTGGTAATTTCTTAATTTTTGTAATTTTTATGGATTAGGATCTCATTCCGCATTTCATCCTAACTCAACCAATCTCGTTATTATTATATCTACATGCTTCATAAAAAGAGACAGGCATATATTGGTGAAAATTGACTTCATAGATTAATTATGTTTCTTAATTTCTGATGTTTTATGGATTAGGATTCACATTCCTCATCTCATCTAAATCGCCCAATCTTGTTATTCTTATATCTAAATGCTTCATATTATATGAAATCCAGTACAGAAAGAAATAGGTCTTGCAATTTTGGATGTTAATGAATGAAGTGGCTAAACACAATGTGGTTTGATATGTGAGCATTATGTGTGTGTATACGTATAACATCTATATGTATGGTACCAGGCAGCATCAACACTTTATCGTGTATCAGTACAATGTTAGATTGTTACATATTGCCTATATTGGGCATTGCAGACCAATTTTTAAAATATTGTTAGATATAAGCCTTGACTTCTTTTGTAGATTCTTAGAATATTAGACTAGTTATTGAACCAAGGGTTGATTGCATGAGCCCATTAGAACTTTGACTGCTGAAGGTTTGTTATGTGATTTGACTTGTAGTACACCATGTGGCCTTAGTGTGATAAACCATGAATTTGAAGCCTTGGTTATCTGGGCTAGACTTGAGTTTAGTCATTGCACTCGGTTGATATTAGTTAAAACCAAAATTTTAGTGATTGCTTGTGGTGAAGATTCACCCTCTCATGAGTTGGGCTGTTTTATCAATCAAGTGCTCGCGGTGAATCTCAAATCAAGCCATGAGTTGAATTAAGTGGTTGGTTATGTCATATGAGATTGATTTGGCATACAATAATTAGCTAGAATTGGCCAGGCTTATGACCAAAGGGTTCAGGTTGTGTGGATTTAAGGTTCAACTAAATCCTAGTAGAATCAAAGTTCAGTTGAGAGCTTTGCTATTGATCAGATTATTATGTTGGCTGTGTTTTTTACTCAACTTCATTTTGAAATGTTTTGGTATTCTGCTCATTTATATATGCTTGAAATAAATCATAGATGTTCTATTCCTTGGTTTTTTTTGTTGATTGTGCAATGAGTTGAAAAAAATTTGCTTATCATTCAAATATGTGTTGAATACTATGAAAGAGGTGGGTGATATGCCTAGTGATTTGATACAAGTTATTTAATCAGTTGAAATGATGTGCGAATATGATTTCATGTTGTTACACATGTACTGGAGATTGATATTGACTAATTGTGAAACTAGGAGTTGTATACTTTCAGTTGATATTGTTTGGTTGTAAAATCAGAGGAATGCATCTTTGATTGATATTCTCAGGTTGTGAAACCAGACTTCCCTTGCGAATTCACTTATAGAACTTATACTGTTTGAAGGTATGAAAGATTTTTTGCATTCCCATTATTTGTAGTGTGAAGTGGCTTTACGCAACACACTACATTCCATGTATTTACACATTTGAATCAAAATCAAACTTCTCATGTCATAGACAATAAGGACTTGTCAACAATAGATAACCTGGAATGGGTATGTAGTTCAGCTGTCATTTGTATCGTAGCAGGTCCCAATATGGAAATCAAGTATATGCAATTTTCTTTGTCTATGATCATTTTCTAGTTTACCCCTATACAATATGAAAGTATGAAGGATGTTGTTGCTTTCGGCATGTACTATGATGTTGAGTGGCTACGTGCAACACGCTACATTAAGGTTGACAATGTTTTCTTATCCCATATATTATTTATATTTTCCTCATATCATCATCAAAGGTCTATAGTTCTCAAAACTGTATCTTCAGGTTTGTTGCAGATTATGTTATGTTAAATCATCAAAGTCTGATGAAGACATGGATGTAGCATGACCTCTATTATCACAACGATAACATTCTCTTCTGACATTTGGCACACAGGGCCTTTTAGTATCGAAATATTTTTAGCTACAAGATGACCAACACGAGTAGTGAGAGTACTACTATTAAGTGGTGCATCTTACACTTTGTGTGGTCGGTTGTGCAAAAAATTGTGGTCTTGGAATATTTCTCATTCTTGATAGCTTTATGGTAGCCTTTTGTTGTAGAAATTTAGCTTAAGCTAACCTCTATATTTATCTTTAGACCACTGATGAATCTATTTAATTTCAACCTATACTCTTCTCGTATGCTATAACACAATGTAACTCTTAAAATTTACTCGGGCATTAAGTTGCATTATTAGTTGTTTCAAGTTATTCCATTGTAAATCTGATTGGTAAAGTATGTAAAAGAATTATTTTCTTTGAGTCTAAATTTTAAGTCTAATTAACTCATTTAGTGCTGTCTTTGAAATTTTGATTTTCGTTGGAATTCCTTTCAATATCTTATGGAAGCACTGATAAGTTTCGTCTTAAGAAAATATGTTTTCAACACATCATTCACATCGTTACTACACATTGGAGTTCAATTGACCATAGAAACTAGGGGCTCCAATATTTACTCTCTTGGTGTTATTTCCAAAGTCATCCCTTGGTTTGATTGTTGTCTATATAGTTGTTCCCGTACATATTTGCTAGTTCAATGAATGTGCAGCCTTTGTGTAAGTCAGTGATGGATAACTAGCATAGATCTATAATCAAATACACTATCTTTTTTGCTGACGTAAACTGTGATTGAAATAATGAGAAGTATAAAGAACGTAAATCATGTAGACTAATGCAAATATTACGAACTAGGTGGGCAGTAATTTTTTACTCTCTTGTGAGGAAAACAAGTAGGTAGGTTGTCTAGATTTCATTTTCTCTCTTCTCTCTATTCTTTTGTGGTAGAAGAATTAAAGTTGAGTTAAATATCTCAAGAGGTTTAAAGTTACCAAGCCTAAAAGATATGAAGTATTCAGCTCAATTTTTCTTTAGTAGATATCATGCCCTGCTAATGATATAAGAGATCAATCTTAGTGTGAAATTATGAACCAGTGAAGGATGTGTTTTGATTGATGTGATTGTGATGTAATGGACACAGAATTGCAAGTTGCAGCTCATTTTAACATGTTTTGAAGGTGGGCAGTACAGATTGAAGTGGTTACGAATTGGTGTTGGAATATACATATGTATGTATACATATATACATATTCGTTAGACTTGTGCATTAAACATATATATACTGAGTAAATGTGTATATATGTATGCATACATATTACTACATGTATACATTACATGTATTCTATTTTGTCATTTGATTGTTTTTTTTTCTAATCTCGATCATGTGATTTTCCAAGGATTTAAAAATCAATGTGATTCAAGGATTTAAAAATCGATTCATGAGTTTGTATATCATCCGGTACTTCAAACCTTGGTGATTAAAATCTTTTTTTTCATCTCATGCTCATGTTGAGCCACCATGCCTTTGACGTGATAGTGGTGGCAAGTGACAGTAATAATTAATAATGCCAAAAATATCAGGTGGTAGATTACTAGATTCAGTTGTTGCTCTCCGACTAGTAATGTGCAGTAACTGCAATGATGAACCTTGATAGAGTGGAGGAAGTGCTTTGATTTAATCTTTGCTAGTTGTAGGAGGAAGTGTACTTGCAGATGCTGAGTTTTGTTGTTCAACAACGAAATAGGTGCTAGATGAGAGGTGGCAAGGATGGCAACGTTGTCATTAGCTGAAGTGCCCTAGTGTTGAGTAAAGACTTATAGCAACATGAGATAATGACAAGTTTTTTGTTTTCAATAAAAATAAAGGAAGGGCACACTCTCTCGCACATCTTGCTAATCGTAGAACTACATGAGAAGAGCATAATCACCAACCCATAAAGCATTGGGTCAATACGTCATTTGTCAGATCAGTGGTTCAAATTTTGTTTAATAATAATTTAAAATCTATGTCATATTCTGTTTACCACCTCCCTTGTGATGACAGACTGACTGGCAGCAAAATTCATCTGCAGAAAACATCCAGAGAAAAAGTAAATATCAATTGGTCTTTAATCTCTCTATTTTTTATGAAATTAGCAATGAGTCAATCTTTTTTGTAATATAAATATTTCATGTGTGCTCTGTGCACCAGACCTGGCTTTGCAGCCTGTGGTTCTTCTTATGGCATAAAAAAGGTGAGCACACAATCGTGATCTTGATGCCTAGAATTGTAGGTCGTGGCAAGAGTGTGAACGCTATCAATGCCTGTGAGGATCTGCTGTGCCTGAAGCTCAATTCTTCTGCTTTAATCGGCTCATATAAAACTGGCCAGATTGTAGTATCTTCTGTTATTCAGCATCCCAATCTAATTTCAGGATCAGAACTCGCCAGAGGTGTGGAACTTGAGTTATTGATATGGATCGTCTACCCCACTGTACATTTGGATTAACAATGGAGAGATATATAGAAGAGAAACATGCGATAGAGATGAAAAAGAGAGAAAGCAGAGTAAATCTTTGTATCGATGCCGACTTATGAATTAATACAGAATAAGATAATAGAAATAGATTGAAAGAAATAGGTGGTAATTCTTAGTCAATAATCTGATCTAAATGCTGCAGAGCTCATGGTGTACATTATTTTACTAGAGACAAAATAGGGAAAAAAAAAACTTACTGAAGGAGCAGCGAATTATCTCTTAATTTCTGAGGATTAATGCAAAATATGCTAATCTGCTTAAATATATTTGTTTCTTTCTTATTTGCATCAATAATTCTTGAAACCCTGCTGTTCAAAATGCTGATTTAGTATTTCCTACATGGAATCTCCTCTTGATTTTTTGTAAATTTACCACTACTCAGTTAACTTATCCTTCAAGATCTGGCGATCTATCAAATATAATTACAAATTTATGGTTTATGACAAGTATGGTTAAACGTTTCCGTTGCAATAATTATATACTAAACCTTGTAATTTGTGATAGTTATAGCCAACAGTCAATTCTTAATTGTCTTAATTTATTAATTTGGCTTGATGAAAAGAGCTTCACTTACCACATTGATCACCCTATTAGCATCACATAAAAATCAATTAATATCCAGAATTCTTGATCCTGTTGGTCCAATGAGTTTATATTTGGACTTCTGATCTACGGTTGACCTTGTTGGACACCTAGTAGCAAATTAATGTGTTCATCCACATCTTAAAATCATCCATCTTTGTGATCCATATTCCAAATTAGTGGTCTAGTTAACTTGGTTATCGGCAGTTAGCAATTTTTATAGTTCATGCATATGACTGTTGCAATTGAAAATGCTGGATCATATTTCTTACTACTTCGGGTACATTTAACTATTTAAAAACCTGTGAATCCACTAGACCCACATGTGGGGGTAGAGAAATAGGGTTATGGGTATACAAACACATTTACCTGCACTAATTTGGATGCACATTTATAATTTTTTTATATCACATTTATAATTAGTTAAGCTAATTTAGGACTAGTTATTTGTCATTGTTAACCTTAGTCTGAACTTTTTTGTCCTTATTTGTTAACCTGATATTTAAGCTTATTGTTCTAGTTAATCTAATAATCAAGGGATTAACCTAAATTCTTTTAGCTATGGTTTAAATTTGGAATTGACAATTTAGAGGTTAACTTGGAGTAAGGGGTTTACTTCCAGAGTAACTTGTATAAAAATGCACCAGTTTTCTGAACCCAAAACCTTCTACAAACACTGACCATAACGTGTATGCCATATGGGCTAGTGCGAATAACCAATATGTTATCTGGTTATTAACTCATCCTCCATTAACATGGAGCGGAATTCTTAAAGACAATAATTGTTGGAACTCTTTTGATCGTCATGCTATTTCAAACTCTGAGCGCAGTTCTTAAAGACAAGTCATAGATGGAGCACTTTTGATCGTTTTGCATTCATGAAAGACTATTTAGTTGATTTTAGTATTGTTCAATATCATATTCCAAATGCTTTGAACTGTGTTTGGTTTATTACATGAGAATGTAGCAGCTTGTGGGTTGATTCTAAATTGATTGATTCAACTTATGTTGTGACGATTGTCCATCAGGTTTTTGGTAGTAAAGCATTTGCAACGCTTGGGAAGTGGTTTATCTCACTTCATTTCTCCGATCATCCAGGATATCGCAAGAAGAATCTTATCTTTAAGTTTGTTCTTCCAGATGCCAATGGTATGTCGGACCTGGCAAAACTAATTACTCTTATACCATATTATATTGATTTGATCGGGCGATATAAGCTTAGTTCTCATGTAAGTAAATTGTGTTCTTCCAGAAATTTGTATTAGTGCAACCTGTACATTTCTACATATACTTCACGTGTTTTTCAGGCTCGCTCAAAAACAGAAGCTGCTAGAACAAAGGCAGCCCAAGAGGCTTATAAAGAGCTTCAAAATTTGAGACAGGAAGCCTCGCAAAAGAAGAAGGCAGAAAAGAAAAAATTGTGGGAAGAGGTTGAGGCTAAGCTTAGCGCTGAAGCACTCCATAAAAAGGAAGAGAAAGAGCGTGCTCGACAACTCAAGAAGTCAGGGCCAAAAGTTAAGATGCTTCGACGTTAGAATCTGTCACATCAGTGTATTGCTACGTTCTCCAGCCTTCGCAGGGAATGGCAGAAGCTTCACACACTGCTACCGTGCTTATACCGCAGTTTGACGCTTCCATGTTGGTTGCTGCTCTTTTTTTTAGATAATGTAATATTGCAAGGCCATGGTGGAATCAAAGACGAGCAACGTAAATATCAGCTTGGTTGTTCTGCAGCTACTTCAGATTTTAGGACGCTGTTTAACTGATACAGGCGTTGCTTTCTACCTGGCAATTGCAGTAAATCGAAGGAACTGTTGTTTTATAATTGCTTTCTACAGCTCAAAAGTAACTCCCATAATTGTATTTTGCAGTTAAATCTCGACTGTGAGAATGAGGACGAACCATGTTTCCCTAGATGGCTTGCCTGGTGGCTGGTGCTACATGCACATCAATTTTTATCTGCATGGTATTTTTGACTTAATTTTTTTTAGTGAAAAAGATGTATATATTTTCTAGCTTACAAGCCTGTGGTTAAGATAATTTGTGTTCTGTCGAAAGCGATGGATGAGATGCACCATATTTATATATTTGATAGTGGTGATGTTTCAAGAAGAAAGATCAATTTAAAAAGTTGGTTTCTTTAATAAGGAAAGAAAGATCAGGTTACCGATATTATCAATAATGATTATCCGAAATGGAGAGATGCATTGGAGGCTCATTGGCTAAGGCAGCCTACTGCCATTCTTTTGAGCAAAATTTGTAACATCGAGGCCTTGGAGAGGATGGAAATTTTTATGGCGCTTATATGCTATCCCAAGGATTAAGTCCCTGAAGCTATTACTTAATAAGATTTCTACCTCTTATTTCCTTACTCGGATTGGACTTATTGAAGCTAAACCTTATTGTTTTTGTTTAAATAATCCAAATGATCTTATTCACTTCTTGTTTTATTGTTCTTTAACTGATATTATTTGGCAGTATTTATTGAATATTTATGATTTAAAATTTAAGTTTTGTAACTCTTGGTACTCTGAAAGTTGGATTTTTGAGCTTGAACACGTAGTGTCTATTATTTTAACAACTTGTTGATTTATAAGGAAAGCTTATAATGTTTATTTCTTTGAAGGGTTAAAATCCATAGCACTTGATATTGTAAGAGTAGCCCTCATTGGATTTAATGACTTGCTTCATGTTTGTTGTTACGAGAGAATGATAATCATTCTTGATCAAAGGATATGTCGCTGGCATAAATCACCCGATGGATACATCAAAGTTAACATTGATGGTTCCTAGGTATCAAATTCTCAATTTGGAGGCCTTGATACCAGATTAGAGATGATCAAACAACATGTCTCTTAATTGTCTCAACTCAAACTATAGTAAACTTTGTTGGACTTGTATTAGTCCAAGTGGGTCCACCCCTATTTGTTTTATTAGTCTTAGCTTTCCTTTATACGCAGCTATCCTCTTTTATTGTTACAGCTTACCTTTCCCTCTTTAGTTGTTTGCTTTGATGAATAAGATACTGCCACCTAATCCAATCCAGTGGCTGAGAAGCAATGAGGTTTAGGTGACTTAATTGAAGCTCTCTTTTTTGCTTTGAAGCTGAGAGCTGTGTGCTGTGGCGGCTGTAGAAAACATATGCGAGAGTAGTGAGGTTTTCTATTGTTCTTCCGATTTTCAGTATTGAAGCTGAGAGCTCAAAGTGCTGCCGAGTTTTGCTGCCAAGAAGGAAGAAGCTTGCCTATAATCCAAGGAATAACAAAGAAAGAGATAAGCCTTTGTTATCTCATTTTTCAGTTTGGTTCTTGCTTATTATGTTTGAAGAACTAGTTGTGTTTTTGCTATTGGATTGTATCTTAAGCTTAGGGCAATAAGCTTAAGCGGAGAATACTTTGTGCTACTCTATACTTTGCTAGTGAACATTTTTGGATTGATTGCCCCGTGGTTTTTCCCTTCATGTTGGAGGGTTTTCCACGTAAATTGTTGTGTTAGTGTTTGTTGATATTCCTTGTGCTAGAATTACCTTTGCATCAAGTTATTGGTTATGCTATATATCATTTGCAATAGTATTTGTCTCTTTTGTGCTCAAATTGAAATCAGCCCTATAAGTGCTTGTATTTGAATCCAACAAGGGGTATTGAATCCCAATAAGTGGTATCAGAGCTTTATTATATTCTTTCACTCATGGAAGGAGATATGAGAACTATGATAAAATTAACAGCATCAAACTATTCCATTTGGAAGCCAATGATGGAAGATCACCTATACTGTAAGGATCTATTTGATCCTGTATTAGGTGACTCGGCTAAACCAAAAGACATGTTAGAAGATGAGTGGAGAAGATTGGATAGAAAGGCTTTAGGCACAATTAGAAAATGGGTTGATCTTAGTGTCTTTCATCATGTAGCACAAGATACTAGTTCATTTGTTGCATGGAAAAAGTTGGCAGCACTGTATGAAAGGAAAACTGCTATGAACAAAGCATTTGCAATTAGAAAACTCTCAAACCTTAAGTACAAGGATGGAAGGTCTATTGTAGAACACTTGAGTGATTATCAAGACTTGTTGAATCAACTGACCACTATGGAAATTAACCTTGGTAATGAAGTCACCGCCCTATTCCTCTTAGGATCCTTGCCGGACACTTGGGACACTCTAGTTATCACTGTGATTAATTCAGCACCAGATGGCAAGGTAACAATGCAAATGGTAAAAGATAGCTTGCTTAATGAAGAAGCAAGGAGAGGCAATATGGAATCAAGGTCAAATCATGCTTTTGTTACAGAAAACAGAGGCAGATTCAAGAATAGAGGTCAGAATTACAGGGGTAGAAGTAAATCCAAGAATCGGTCCAAGTCAAGGGAACCAATGAAATGTCATCATTGTGGAAAAGTTGGTCACATCAAGAAATATTGCTGGACCTTGAAGCAAGAGAGAAAAGACAACAAAAACAAGAAAGACCCTGTGGAGAGTAACACTACTGCAGTTACATCTGAGGAAGAGACAGTATCATTAATCTGTGGGCATGGTGATTGCAACCATGTAGGAGACCCATTAGTAGAGTGGATTGTTGATACAGGTGCAGCATACCACTGTGTTCCAAAGAGAGAATTGAATATATCACTTATAAAGCTGGTGATTTTGGAGACACCAAGATGGGAAATCAAGGTGTATCACAGATTATAGGCATTGATGATATTGTTGTTCAAACCAACACAGGGTGTACATTAACTCTAAGGGATGTGAGACACATTCCTGATTTGAGAATAAACTTGCTTGCAATGAATGTCCTTGACAAAGAAGGATATGATAGCAGACACAAGGATGGACAGTGGAAGCTCCTCAAAGGGTCTATGTTAGTTGCAAAGGGAAAGATGTGTTGCACAATGTACAAGATTTGGCTAAAGCATTCTGAAAATTACATCAATGCAGTGCAAAATGAAGTATCATCAAATCTTTGGCACAACAGACTAGCACACATGAGTGAGAAGGGGATGCAACTATTGGCAAGACAATCTCTCATTCCTACCCCTTCGGTGGCAAGCAAAGGTATGACAATTAATTCATGTGATTATTGTTTACTTGCTAAGCATAGAAGAGTTTCTTTTTCTATACCTGCTAAAAGAAAAGAAATTAGATTAGAATTGATACATTCTGATGTATGTGGTCCCATGGAGGTAGAGTCATTAGGTGGCAATAGGTATTTTGTTACTTTTATTGATGATGCTTCACGAAAGACTTAGATATTTTATTTGCAATTCAAAAGTCAGGTACTACAGGTTTTTCAAAAATTTCATGCCATGGTGGAGAGGGAAACTCAATTACCATTGAAGTGTATTAGATCAGATAATGGTGGTGAATACACATCCCGTGAATTTAAGTCATATTGTGCTAAGCATGGGATAAGGCATGAGTTAACAGAACCTGGTACACCCCCAGCACAACGGTGTAGCTGAAAGGATGAATCGCACCCTTGTGGAGAGAGTCAGATGTATGCTAAGGATGGCAAAATTGCCTAAGACATTCTGGGGTGAGGCACTCAAGACAGCTTGCTACTTAATCAACAGGTCTCCATCAGTTCCATTAGGTTTCGATATACCTGAAAGGGTATGGACAGGAAAGGAACTCTCATATGCACATTTGAAAGTATTTGGGTGTAAGACTTTCATTCATGTACCTAAGGAACAGAGATCAAAACTTGACAACAAAGCCACTCCTTGCATTTTCATTGGATATGGTGGTGAGGAGTTTGGTTACAGATTATGGGATCCAGAAAAGAAGAAGGTTGTTAGAAGCAGAGATATTATTTTTCATGAGAATGAGACCATATCTGATTTTGAGAAATCAGAAAAATCATTCCGAGTTCCTGTTGCCTATGATGAAATGGAACAAACGACAAACTTACCAAGGAGAGTCATACATGATGATGAAATTGCACGAGAGACAGAACATGATACAAGTGAGCCAACAACAACTAGTGATGAGTCTGATAGTGTTCATGACAGTGCACAGCCAGATACAGTAGGTTTTGAGCAGGGGGAGCATTCTTCCTTACCTGATTACATGGAGACTCAGGTTAGAAGATCTACTAGAGTGCACAAACCATCCACCCGGTATCCTAGTTCTGAGTATCTACTACTTACTGAAGATGGAGAACTAGAAAGTTACCATGATGTGCAATCTACTTCAGATAAGTAGTTTTTGGTGGAGGCAATGAAGGAAGAAATGAATTCTCTAAAGAAGAATGATACATATAAGCTTGCTGAGTTACCAACAGGGAAAAAGGCACTTAAGAATAAGTGGATATTCAAGCTGAAAAAGGATGGTGACAAGCTAGTGAAGTACAAAGCTCAGTTAGTGGTAAAGGGGTTTGCCCAAGAAAAGAGAGTTGACTTTGATGAGATCTTCTCTCCAGTTGTTAAGATGACTTCCATTAGAGTTGTACTTGGATTAGCTGCTAGCTTAAATCTTGAGATAGAGCAGCTTGATGTTAAGACTGCATTCCTGCATGGTGATTTGCAAGAAGAAATTTATATGAGTCAACCAGAGGGATTCATAGCTGAAGGAAAAGAGCACATGGTATGTAAGTTGAAGAAGAGCTTGTATGGTTTGAAACAAGCTCCAAGACAATGGTATAAGAAATTTGATTCCTTTATGATATGTCATTTCTTTAAGAGAACTAATGCAGATCCATGTGTTTATATTAGATCATTTGATAATGGAGAATTCATTATTCTTCTGCTTTATGTTGATGATATGTTAATTGTGGGACATGATACTAAACAGATTCAAGGGCTAAAGGGTGAGTTGTCTAAGTCTTTTGACATGAAAGACTTAGGGCCAGCCAAACAGATTTTAGGGATGGACACCATCTGTGATAGAAAATCAAAGGGGCTGTGGATATCACAAGAAAAATATATTGAAAGGATACTTAAGAGATTCAACATGCAAAATACTAAGTCAGTTAGCACACCTTTGGCCAATCACTTTAAATTGAGTAAGAAATCTAGTTCAAGTGTAGAGCATGAGAAATCTGAGATGTTATGTGTTCCCTACTCTTCAGCAGTAGGTTCGTTAATGTATCTTATGGTTTGCACAAGACCTGACATTGCTCATGCTGTGGGAGTTGTAAGTAGATTTCTTTCATGTCCTGGTAAAGATCATTGGGAAGCTGTCAAATGGATTTTCAGATATTTGAGAGGTACTTCAAAGTTGTGTTTATGTTTTGGAAAGTCAAAGGCAGTCCTAGAAGGATTTACAGATTCAGATATGGCAGGGGATCTTGATAGCAGAAAATCTACCTCATGGTATTTATTTACTTTTGCAGGGGGAGCTGTATCTTGGCAATCCAAATTGCAAAAGTGTGTTGCTTTGTCTACTACAGAAGCAGAGTACATTGCTACCACTGAAGCTTGTAAGGAAATGTTATGGATGAAAAGATTCCTAAATGAATTAGGACTGAAGCAAAAGGAGCATGTGGTGTTTTGTGATAGTCAAAGTGCATTGGACTTAAGTAAAAACACCATGTACCATGCAAGAACCAAACACATTGATATACGGTATCATTGGTTGCGCACAACGATTGAAGATAGTAAAATGCAATTAATGAAAATTCATACAGATGAGAACCCTGCAGATATGCTAACAAAAGTGGTTACAAAAGAAAAACTTGAGTTGTGTTGTAGCTTGGCCGGAATGGATATATCGGCCAAGATGAGCTTCAAGTGAAGATATCTACATGGTAAATCTCCTCCTAATGGGGTGGAGGGGGAGATTGTTGGACTTGTATTAGTCCAAGTGGGGTTCACCCCCATTTGCTTTATTAGTCTTAGCTTTCCTTTATACGCAGCTATCCTCTTTTATTGTTACAGCTTACCTTTCTCTCTTTGGTTGTTTGCTTTGATGAATAAGATGCTGCCACCTAATCCAATCCAGTCGCTGAGAAGCAATGAGGTTTAGGTGACTTAATTGAAGCTCTCTTTTTTGCTTTGAAGACGAGAGCTGTGTGTTGTGGCGGCTGTAGAAAACATATGCGAGAGTAGTGAGGTTTTCTACTGTTCTTTCGATTTTGAGTATTGAAGCCGAGAGCTCCAAAGTGCTGCCGAGTTTTGCGGCCAAGAAGGAAGAAGCTTGCCTATAATCCAAGGAATAGTAAAGAAGAAGATAAGCCTTTATTATCTCATTTTTCAGCTTGGTTCTTGCTTATTATGTTTGAAGAACTAGTTGTGTTTTTGCTATTGGATTGTATCTTAAGCTTAGGGCAATAAGCTTAAGTGGAGAATACTTTGTGCTACTCTATACTTTGCTAGTGAACATTTTTGGATTGATTGCCCCGTGGTTTTTCTCTTCATGTTGGAGGGTTTTTCACGTAAATTGTTGTGTTAGCATTTGTTGATATTCCTTGTGCTAGAATTACCTTTGCATCAAGTTATTGGTTATGCTATATATCATTTGCAATAGTATTTGTATCTCTTTTGTGCTCAAATTGAAATCAGCCCTATAAGTGCTTGTATTTGAATCGAACAAGGGTATTGAATCCCAACAAACTTGGCATTGTATATGAAGATTTTAGCATTCAACACTGTACTAAGCTATATCCATAGCAACACGATTTATTATGATAAGTAATTTGTTTTGAAAATTGACGATAAACAAGTGTTGCTTCTTATTAGTGGGCAAGAGCATCTGCTAGATCCTATTTGTGATAATTTTCTGAAAGGGATTAAAATTCGCGTATGCACAATGAGCAATTATAAGTTGATATACCTTCTTAAAGAGGCTAATAGAGCTGCTGGCTTACCAAATTTGCTTTCTCTATTATGGTATGTAAATGTTGGACAAGTTAGTTGTGGAGCTAGAGAGACACTTTTGGATAAATAAATTTTTTATTTTTAAAAAAAAAAATAAAGAAAGAGAGTCACTTGAAAGTTTGCTTGAGGGGGAAAAGTATAATGCGAATAGGTCACCTCAACCAAAATATCACTCATTTGATGCGCATATATAAAAAAATATATTACGGTACATATGTAATTATAAAAAAATTGTTAAAAAATATTATATAAACATTTAACAAAGACTCAATATTTCTCTATACACATGTTCCACATCGAAAGAAGGGCGTGAACTCCAATGAAAAGAGGTAAATTATTATCCTATAATTTTTAAGTTACAATTTTGTGAAATATTAATTGCTGACTCTCACCCAAGATAAATTTTAGAATATACATAAGTCGAATACCATATATTCAAACTGGAGACACATATAAAATTCTACTTATATATTATGACTTACTTAGTAAGCAAACTATTTATTAATTTAGTGAATTAAGATAATACTTACGCTTAAATTAATAAATAAACTATTTATTAACTTAGTGAACTAGGATAATACTATTAAATAGTAAGCAAACTATTTAATAACATAATCCAATTTATTAAAAATACTTAAGCTTAAATTATAATAATAAGCTCACTAAACTTTATATACCATATAATTTTTTTTTATTATTTTTAATATGAGAATAAACTAGAATATTATATTATACAATCATGAATAAGAGAATATAATAAAATAAATCAGTTGAGATAGAGATGCCAATGACGCAAGACGGCAAGAGAAAGCAAAACCAACTACAGTAGGTGGCATTAACATTTAATAGGGAAGGAATTGTGGTTGAGAGAGATTGCAACTAAATGTCCTAGTAATTTAGGGATTTCATAAATATTCTACATATACATGGCTTTAAAATATTTTGGAATAACTATTAGCCTATTGTATCAACAATTATAGCCTATGGATTGGGTTAAGAGTGACAATATCATATTGGATCTTAAACAACATTTGGGAATGACAATTAACTTAACTTAATCAGTATTGTTCTATTAGGATGGATTCACATGTCTGATTAGCCAAAAAAGACAAATTTAAGTTTAGCTGGTCACATATTAATCGAGTTCAGGTTTATATGTACAAGTACCTAGCACTTGATATTAGAATTAAAAATAAAATTTTATTATTTAAAATATATAATAATAATAAAATAATCATTTTATAAATATTTTTATTATTATAACAATTTATAAAATTATAATTTAGATAATAATTTAAAATAAAATTTATATATTTTTTATTTAATTGGGTTATGTAATGTGGCAAGTTTGGATATCGGTAAAAAAATCATGTATTGATCCATTGCCTTCCCTAAGTTGATTGGGTTGTACTAAAGTATTGTACTGGGCCAGAATCAGATTGCGCCGGCTGTTGCACTATCGACTTGGGCCAGATCCGATTGGGCCGGGAGCACTAAAGGATTGCGTCGGTAATTGCTGGATCAAGTAGAGTGATGTTAGATCGGACAATGGCTGTAGAATGGAATAGGTTGGGCGGATGGGCCACGTTCCACATGATATAGCAACCTGGATGTTGCACTGTTACTCAACTGTGCTGGGAACAGATTCAACCTGCTATTATTGTAATGATTGGGCAGACTGCTTTAGTAATAAATCAGACTGTGCTACAGAACTAGGTTGGACCGAGCGCCACCGCTCTGATCGGGCTGAGAGTTACAGTATTGAACTGGGCCGGGAACAGATTGACCTGAGTGGCCTTCTACAATAACGGTCTGTGACTGGATTTGGGGCTGTTTTGGGTTCATCTTGTTGGTTTGCCCGTTCAGCGGTCCAGTTCAGTTCGAATCTGATCAGATTTGATGAAATACGTTTCTCTTAGCGGGCCTGCAGGTTGCAGCCACTTTGATTCCATTCTGATCGGGCTTGTGCCACAGTATCGGGTCGAGCCCATTATTGTCACCGAAATCGGGCGAGACTATGGCGGGTAAGGTTTCTGTAGCGAGCCGGGTCGGATCGAACCGAACTCGCCGAAGCACAGTTCAATCCTGCCTCTCGATTCCACGTCTTTGCGTTGCCTTCGTCCACGGCAGAGAGTAGCGTCGGAGGGACTCGACGGCGGCGACAGGCAACAGCGACAAGCACGTCACTACTCTGCCCTCTTTTTGCTGGCAGTGGCTAGTTGTTGCCACTTCCGGATCGCGGCGGCGATGCTTCGATTTTTGGTCATCGTTTTCGGATTGCAGCGGGGATTCCTAACTGCTCTGTTCACTGCGGCGCGAAGAGCCAGCGAGAGAGGTGGTGTGACGGGCGGGACAAGGAGTGGTGGCAGAGGTACCACGATGTATACTGTCATTCGGCGTGCTTCGGCGCCATAGATTGACGATGGCGGCAGCAGCGACGGCTATGAGGAGGCGCTGACGACAGGGACGGCGAACGCATGAACCATGATCCAAATTTGGATTGTTATTTATTTATTTTTTTAGCCCATGAACCATGATCCCACGTTTATATTTTTTATTTATTTACTTTCTTAACCCAGATGTCCTCGTCCTAATTTTGATTAATATTTTGTTTTCATTTTATTATTATTTGATCGATGCGATATTCTGCTATTATTTTTATTTTATTTTTTTAACTCATCCGGGGCCATTTTCTCCGTAGTAAATTAATATCATATACGAAATCTTTTTAGATTTTTTTTGTATATTGACATCATATTTTATATATAATTTTTATAAATTATCATCATATTCTCTATATTTACACCATATCCTAAATTTGTCAATCTATGGATATTAGATTTACATAGATTGGCAGTATATTTTTTAGATAGACATAGATTTTTGTAAGTTGTCATTATATACAAAAATCTAGTGTCAATATATGAACATATAATGTCAATCTATGAAAATGTGAAAAGTAAATTTTCGTTCACACCATATTTTCATAAATAGACACCAAATTTTTATATATTTTTACATATTTTCACCTTATTATCATAGATTAACATCACATTTACAAAAAAATATAGATAGTAGATTTTTATATATTAACACTATATTTTGACACCTGATTTTTTTTTATTGTGACCTTACTCTTGTAGATTGAAATTATATCTATGAAACTATACTGTCAATATACAAAAATGTAGATTTTCATAGATTTACAATATATTTTCATAAATGCACATTAGATTTTTTTGTAGATTGTCATTATATACTAGTATATTGACATTATATCTATGAAAATCTAGTATCAATTTACGAAAATATAGTGTCAATCTATAAAAATTTAGATAATAAATAATTTTTTATTAAAAAATTACTAAGATAAAAATTATATGATTAAATTTGTAGTTAACTATAATTAAAGAAGCAGCTTCATCCCTACTTTTCAAAGAAGCAGCTAATTTGTGGGTTAGAACAGAGAAGCTAAAGGGTCAAACGTCTCAGCTTCTTGATTTCTACTTATCATAAAGTCATAAGTAAGCCCAGAAACTAGGCCAAACTATACCTTTACCAATAAAGGAGACTAAAAGAGAAGATAGAATACCTAATGAAATAATCATATAAGAAAAATTTACTCAAATTATGAAATAAGATACCTTCTTGATGTGGTAGAGCAAGAGAAAAATGGGAGGTTGATGTGAGTTAACAGCTCCGCTAGTGACTAGGCTTCATCGTCTTCTTGATGCTGCAAAGCATGAGAAGAAAAGGAGTTGATGTCTGATGCAATCTAATATCGAGCTAGTGGAGCAACAAATAGAAGGGAAAGAAAATGGATAAAAAAGAAAAGTAAATCATACGTGAATCACATGATAACAGACAAAGTTGACCAAGTTGTTATGGCATTAGTTGTGATTGTGATATGTCCCTATCCCTGACCTCCCCTTCCAAAACCATAGCAGCAATAGCAACAGCATCAACCAAAGCTTGCTCACCGAAGGCGGTCTATTCCTCTCCAGACGCCCACCGTGCTCTCCGTCGTCCTCATCTCTCCACCTCAGTCGGTGCTGGCACTAGTGGACTAGTCGAATTAAGTCATGTCCATCACCATCCTGCTTCACAGCAAACCCACCCGTTGCATCACCTCTCCTCATCCAGAATCTCGATTACCACATCTTTCGTCCTCCCCGGAGAAGATCCCAAAGAACCTGCACTAACATTGGGACAAGCCAGCGACGATGGGAACATGCATTGAAATTGGAGATGACTCCACAAATTTAGCGCAGACGCCAGATTTGGCAACTTTCGGCACGTCAATCTCCACCGCACTTGACAAGGTGGACAAGCCGGCGATGAAGCGAAAGCAGACAAGTGGACGAGCTAGCGGTGAAGAGGATGCAAGCTAGATGAAGCGAGCGTGATTTTTCTCCCGATTTAGGCGGATTGAGTTTGGAAGATTTTGAAAGGAAAATTAGACAAGTTTTTCTTTCTTGATTTTTCTTTCTCTTCGAGTAAATCAAGGAAAATAAAATTTTCTTTCTTTATCCTCTGTTTTCTTCTCTTTCATATACGGTGTTAGTGATTAAGGCTTAGAAAGAGAGACAAAAAGAAGAAAAATGCAACGATAAAAGGCAAGGGTTTTTGGGCTAGAGAAGAGATAAAAATGCGTGGTTTTTTTGGGACGGAAACGAAAACGTAAACCTTAGTTAGGATAATACAAACGAGAAAAGAAAGAGTACGAGACGGATGCATAACGACGAGCAGCAATTTCATTTGATGGGGTTGAGTTTTTTAATACATACAGTACCCGTTGACTGCTTTTTGCATGGTTCCTACCAATGATCGCTACACGTAGGGTCTATACTCTGGAAATTTTTTCTTTCTACCTGTCTATCTATCTCAAACGACATAAGAAAAACTTCCTGGACAAGGAATTCATCAAAGAATTTTTAAGTAGCGTAACACCTGAGTCATTTACATTTTTAGAATTAAGAATCTTGCTTAAGCAAGGTGACATATGTATTACTTTAAGATTTGTGAGAGAATGGCCCAAATGTCACCTTGCGTAAGGATTTTGGTCTTGCCTAGAAATTTTTTTCCCCTCTATTCGTCTAGCTTTAAATGACTAGGAGAAAATTATAAGCAAAGCCTAGCACAATATTTGGCATGTTTCTGATTTAGGGCCATGCGAAAGTCATAAGGAATTTGTACTTTTCTTTTTAGGGATGCGATAGTTTCCATCCAGAATTTGACCCGCATCTGGCAGTCTTTTCTCTAATCTGCACAAAAAAAACATGGAAATTAAGCAAGCGCACGTCTTCATCAGCAACCCATGCTCCAACCCTAGAACAAGCCAAATCTTAGCTCGTCTATATAGAACAAAAGAGGGGGAGGAAGAAGATCCAGCATGGCTCAGATGAACGGCTCCACCTCCTCCTCCTGCTATAACTGCACAATGCCAGCTGCCGTCTGCGTCACTGGAGCTGGCGGCTACATCGCTTCATGGCTCGTGAAGCTTCTCCTTCTGAAAGGCTACCGTGTGCATGGAACTGTGAGAAATCCTGGTGCGTAGACATTTATATAAATACGTTTACATGCATTCAAATTTACACAAATTAACCTACGTGATCATGCTGTAGTGATTGATCCTTTGTTTACTGATCTACTATATATATAGATGACCCCAAGAACTCTCACCTGAGATCATTCAGGGGAGCCGACGAGAGATTGACTCTGCACAAAGCAGACCTTCTCGACCAAGATGGCAGCCTCCACGACGCCTTCCTCGGATGCCACGGCCTCTTCCATGTCGCCTCTCCTGTCTCCAACGATCCGGTTGGCACCGTATTCGATCTAAACCTTCAATACTATCATTATTGATTAATAGTTACAAATTGTAGATCATGTATTCGTGTGTGTGTTCACAGGTGCGAGTGCGAGATGCAGTGGAGGGCACGAAGAACGTGATGAGAGCGGCA
The DNA here is from genome assembly GCA_027563935.2 of Costus lasius. Classification (NCBI taxonomy): domain Eukaryota; kingdom Viridiplantae; phylum Streptophyta; class Magnoliopsida; order Zingiberales; family Costaceae; genus Costus; species Costus lasius. Next base: position 24,416,671 of record CM050447.1, on the reverse strand, counting down.
GCAGAATCAAGAATCCGTCGCGTCGTCTTCACTTCCTCGATTGGAGCAGTTCACATGAACCCTAATCGGAGCCCCGACCAGATACTCGACGAGAGCTGCTGGAGTGATCCTGAGTTTTGCAAGAACACCAAGGTTCAACGATCTAAACACATACAGCTAAGAAATTAATATGATTGTGTTGAACTTAATGTCGTGCTGTCTAATTCATCTAGAACTGGTACTGCTATGGCAAAATGATGGCGGAGAGGGTAGCGATGCTGGAGGCAGAGAGGACGGGAATGAAGCTGATGGTGATGGTGCCGCCAGTCGTGATGGGGCCGATGCTGCACCCGAGCAACAATAGCACCGCGATGCGACTGGTCGATTACATGATCGGACTGAAGAAGTCTTACCCAAACATTGTGCAAGGGTATGTGGACGTAAGAGACGTCGCTCGAGCACATTTACTTGTTTATGAGACGCCTGAAGCCTCTGGCCGATACCTCTGCATCGAGAGTGTCCTGCATCACTCCCAGATCCTCGGAATACTTCGTGAAATGTTCCCTAATTATCCAATTACCAGCAGGTAAAAGAAGAGTCAGCAATACATATAATAATGTGCTGCTTGATATGATTAGTGTTGTTGAATTGTTTGCTTGATATAAATGCAGGAGCGGAGAGGAAACAGCTAATGGGCAAGTGAAACCTTTCAAGTTTTCAATTCAAAGACTGCGAAACCTTGGATTTGATCAGTTTATTCCCATCAAACAAAGCCTTTATGAGACAGTGAAGTTCTTGCAGGAGAGAGGACATATGCCTCTGCCATTGCCATCCACATTGTAGGTCAAACACAAGACTGTTCATGTATGGTGTGCCATTGAATTTGGATTAGCTTGTCTTATTTGTGCGCCATCCTAGTTGTAACTCAACGCTGTGTCGTGTATTCAAATTGGATTATCACAAGATTTTCAACATCCAGAAAAACATGTTTAATAAGTTTGGGCAACCATAAAGATGTGTTCGCAATAACGTAAACCTGTCGTCCAAGGCTAAGTGAAACTATCAAATTTTGTTAGTTGATATTTCATGACCCCATGAAAAGAATATGTACAAGGGTAAAAATTATCCAAGGATATAAAACTAAGTGCACACAATTGATAATCTCTAATACACTACTACAAGTATTGATAAATCCTACATGAGCTAGGTACACAAATCCTAACCCAAAACTCTACTGTGTGATTCTCATATGCTTCTATAAAATCTAACTTGAGCTTTAGAGAAATTATTTTTTGAATCCCTTTAGGATCTTCCTTTGCTTGCAAATTCTAGAGGTTAATCCATCGAGACAAAATGAGCTAAGCTAATTCTATGAGGTCATTTATAAACGGTCATAACTAATTCATATTAGATTAGCATTAAAGAAAGGCATACCTATCTTCATGGATCATTGAAGAGCAGAAGCACACTCGAGACCCTTCTCTTTCATCCGTTTTCGTAGTGTTAGGAGGATCAAAAGTAAAAAAAGACAAGCTCCTCTTTAGTTTCCATTTACCTGCCTCTTTTAACCTTTCCACGCCACAGAGTTACGCTTTCGGAGTTGGGAAAGAAACGAAGAAAGAAAAGAAACAAAGAGAGAAAAGAAATAAGGAAGAAAAAGAAATTAATTTTTTTACTTATAAGTCTTGTGTTTCAGTGGGAAGAAAGAAAAGAAGAAAAAATTAAAAAATTTAAACTAATTATATTATACATAATACATAAATAATTAGTAATATTATAAATAAAATAATTTATTAATTAAAAAATACTATAAAATTCTTATTAAATTCTATAAATTTTTTAAAATTTATGATTAAAAATTAAAAAAAAATTGAAAACATTTCCTCTATATTATAACACAATACCTGTATACACAAAAGTATAAATACCACTTGCAATTCAACACAAAAGTACCATAATATAAATAGCATCAAGTTAACAACAATGGTAAAATATCCATGTCTATACCATCTACACAATACCATTAACACAATACCATCAATGATGCATCAAAATACAATAAGAATAAAGTCCAACACAAGTCCAACATAAGTATCCACCAACATACTACATATTCATCAGGCGACTCAGAATTTGACCCCGTAGCCTTTCTGGAGCTGAGAAGAAGAGTTCTGTTTTTTCCTTGCTTGTACCCAATGTGATATATGCATTTATCAAAGTCTCTTCAGGAAGATTAAGCTTATCTAGCTCCTCAAAGATTTCAGCCTTTGTGTACTCCTTTACATATGCAGGAGTGACAGCATTTACCAGGACATTTGTATTTTTTTCCATTGAGCTCATCAACATGTCAAACTTTTCATTTGTAACTTTTGATATGGAATCATCATACTTTCTTTTACTAGTCCTCGCCGACGTAGCAGTAGTGTTATTGTCTTGGCTTTGTGGGATGAATGATGGACTTGCTATATCTTCAATATTATCACCTTGCTGCACATTAAATGCAATATCATCATTGCCATCTTCACGAACAGGAGTGCTCAAGTTTATGTCGATTTCTTTCGGAGTTCCAGCCATGTTTCCAATTGCGCGATCCTTTGAAAACAACTCCACTAGTTTGTCGTAATTGTTCACAGGAGTATTTCTCCATTTTTTTCATTAACGGATTTGCCTGTAAAATGTTAACCAGAATTAGTACATATGGTACAATTATCATACAAAAGATTATTATAAAGAAAGACATACCGCAATAAGGTCATCCCACACATTGTTGTCAGCTTCAAACATTTTTGTTGAAGAACTCCATGCAATACCACTCTTGTTTTTGAACAACTCGTGACATTGATTGAAATGGGCTTTCAAAGTCTTAATTCTATTCTTTAGATGTTCTTTCATTAATGGTAAACCAAATCTCTCAACACATATAATTTAGCATGTTCTTATACGCGGTTGAGGTAAATGTACCATCAACCCTAAATCCATTAATTTGTTGGTCTAGCATTGAATCAATGAAGACATTATCCATGTCTTCAGTCCATTTGATATGGTCTCTTTGTGATCCTTCAACAACTTTTTTACTCATCTTATAGGGAAATAAAAAGATATGTTAACACAATGAAATATAACAAGTCTAGGATAGGAAAAGTTCAATACAATACAAGTCTAGGATAGGAAATACAATACAAGTTCAATGCAATAAGTCTAATACAACAATGACAAGTCTAATACATCATCTTATAGCACATAATCATTCCACATTGCATCAGCTATTGCATCTCTAACAAGAACACCTTTTCTAGCATCTTCATCTTGCCTCTCCACTACAGATGCATCATTGTTCGTTGTGTTTGATAATTCTTCATCAACTTCAGCAATAATATCAACATCAGGATCAATACCCATTAGATAGTTATGTAAAATGCAACAGGCTGTAATAATTTGGACATGTGTACGTATTGGAAAATGAGGTTCTGTTCCACTTGCAATAATAGAAAATCTTTTCTTTAGTATACCAAAACATCTTTCAATGACAACTCGAGCAGCTGCGTGTCGATGATTGTATAATTCCTTTGCATTTCAAGGAGCATTTCTGGAGTACTCTTTCAAGTGATATCGTACTCTTCTATAAGGTGTCATAAGCCAACTTTTGATACCAAAACCGGCATCACCCAAATAGTACTTCCCTAATGTAAAAGCATGTACTATTAGAATTAATGGTAACACCTAAGTAGCTAATTGTATAGTAAGTTTACCTTCCATAATTTTTAAGTTATCAGATCTACTGATCGCATCTTTTATTATTCGTGAATCTGATGTCGTCCCTTCCCACCTAGCTAGGATATATGTGAACTTCATGTCGAATGAACAGGCTGCAAAAATATTTGTAGTTGGCCAATCCTTTCTTCCCCTATACCTAGGTACATCACTAGAAGGTACCTTAACTCGAACATGTGTACCATCGATTGCACCTAGACAATCCTGCATGTATTATATAATGCTAGCAATAAACATAATTTTTATGATATTTTATAAAAATTACTTATTCACGAACATACCTTAAAATAAGGATAAAGTCGGCTGCTATTGTATATCTCAGGAGAAACTATTGAGCCATCAGGTTGTGAGATAAATTGCTCATGCAAGCTAACGATAGCTCGCAAAACCTCATGAATGTGATAGCTGATGGTTCGTGTACCACGATGAAAGAAAAAACATATTTCTCTGTATTTAACATTGTGAGATACTAAATACAAGAACGTGAACACTTTTTCCTCCATAGTACAATACTTTGTATCTCTCAACCCGTGCCTCCCTTTTAGTAACTGACACAAATGCTTAAAAGCATGTACTCTCATTCTTATCATGTTATAACAATGTGAATCTGAACTAGTTAAGGTTTTTAATATTTCTATTCGAATGTCATGCTTAACTTCATTACTCTCTCATAATGGTTTTTCAACCCATGTTTGTTGTAGTCTATCTATCAATTCTTCTATAACAATCCATGCAGCTATGCATGTGTACTGACAATTAAGAAAATGAACTTTGAGTATCATATTCTTACTCGGAGCCATAAGACGACCTATAAATAGACAAACAAATTGTTTAAGCAAGCAAGCAATTTGTATTAAAGTAAAAGAAATGGTAATGATCTTGCTATTGGTAACTGATAATCCAGTTCTAATGGAAACTACATTGAATTGCAATTCACAGGCAATTGCAATTGCAAATTATAACATTCAATTGCAAAATTTATAACATTCAATTGCAATTTATAACATTCAATTACAAAAGTTCTAGTGGAAACTACATTCAAAAGCAATTCTATTGGTAACTGATAATCCAGCGAAGCAAGCAATTTAGACACATGATGCAGAGCAAATCGAAAGATGCGCATAAACACAAGCCCTAAACACAAATGCTTCATGCGTAGCAAATCGAAAATGAGGTGAAGAACCTTTGAACAAGCCCTAAATACATTCAATTGAGATGTGCATAAGGGAGTACCTTCTGATGGAGCGGCGAGGGAGGATGCAGCGGCAAGGGAGGACACAGCGGAGGCTTATCACAGGCGAGGGAGGATGCAGCGGCGGACGTTGCACAGGCGAGGGAGGATGCAGCAGCGACTTCAGGCTTCCGTCAGGAGAGAGGGCGGCGAAGTCACAGACGTAGCAAGAGGGCGAAGTCGCGAGAGGGCGGCGTCGCAGCGAGAGGGCGAGGTTGCAGCAAGAGGGCGAAGACGGGAGAGGGCGAGGTCGCGGCGAGAGGGCGAGGTCGAAGAAGGCCGGCGAGGGTCGAGGACGAGGGTGGAAGACGCGAGAGGGCGAGGTCAAAGACGAGACGCGAGCAGCGCGGAGAAAGCGAGACGCGAGCAGTGGAGAACGTTTTCGGTCGAAGACACGCGCAGCGAGACGCGAGTAGCGAACGAAAATGAGCTTTCCCTCTTATTTCGAGGGAACGTTTTGGAGAGAACGGAAACCCTATTTTTTTTTTCTTACCCTTTCTATTACCTTCCTTTGAAACCAAGGAAATGGAAGGAAAGAATTAGGTTTCTTTCTTTTCCTTCCCTGTTTTCCTTCTTTGAAACAGGCTGTTAGAGAGAGGTAAACCAGACCCTTGGGAGTTTATAAGCTTATTCTTTTTTTTTTCTTTCTTTTATTTTATTATTATTATTATTTTTGCTTTCTTAGGCTGTGTTTGCCTTAGGGAAAACTAGAGGAAGAGAAAAAGCTAAAAAAAAATCAAAATGAGAAAAATAAATGGGGAAAACTAGAGGGAGAGAAAAACTAAAAAAAATCAAAATAAGAGAAATAAATTCACATGATTTGTCTTTTGTGGGTGTTCCACGGCAGCATGACCCAAGGGGGCATGGCAGGTGGCAATAGGGAGCAAAAGGGCACAATGGGCAACAGAATGGAGCAATGCGAGATCACTATAGGGGTTGAGAGAAGCTCACAAGGGCCAAGAAGAAAGGCGATCGACAAAGCAAACCCACCCGAGTGTAGAGGGCGCAGTCGAGGAAGGAGAGGGAGTTCGCAGGCAGTCAATGAGGAGGGGAAGCTTGCAAGCAATTGGCAGAGGAGAGCTTAACAGTCGACAAAGACAAAGCTCGACGATTGGTACAGGGACTTCACTCGAGAGAGAGGTGTAAGAGCATCAAACATACAAAAAATAGTTTATTTTTTATTTTCTACGCAAATTGAGCAAAAATAAAAAGAAAATAAAATTTATTTTCTTCTTTTTTTTAGCTTTTTACAACTATCATATCCACCTTATTCAATCATAAGGTACAATCATGATGGTTAAGCAGACGGTATATGATCTGACTGCTTTACGCATAAGCAGCAACACTAAATAGTCCAGATAAAATAAGTGTACCAGCTCCTAAATAGTGTCCAGTTTTGTTCTTCGGCTCGGTATAACAAAACATAGGAAGCACCAAGCACCCAAAATGCAATAAGAAATATACAGTAGTGGCACCCAGTGGTAAAATGAAAATATACAGCAGTGGCAAAACTATTTCTTTCCCTCTCTAGTAGGACTGCTAACTTTCATTAATTCCACTATCCCTCCACATGAACCTGGTCAAAGTTCCAGTTTCTGACTAGGTCCCTGCTCACAGCTCGGCTTCGTAGCAGGCGAGGGGTTTCCCCCATGCCTTGACCCGTTGACATCAGGGGGAATGGTGTCACTTTCGCCGTTGAAATGGCATTAGCAGTGCCAGTGGCCAACTTCCGAGTCAAGCAGGTGACAACAACAGCACACCGCCCCTCATCTTCTGAACTTGCACTTGAAACAGAGTAGCTCCGGAAAGATCGTGATGGGCTTTCCATGCTATGACAAACAAGACAGGTAAAACTCATTGCTGTGGTAAAGGTAGCAAGGCAGCAGCTGTAACACACAAGAAGGTTTTCAGGATGAGCTCATATATCTTGTAATGATTAATAGCCATGCAGTAAGAGTATTCAATCCAATGTTTTCAGACAGCTAATTACTTATGTTACATCCATGGCATGCACATAGTTTTTTGCTATGTCACAACAGAGGGACTTGTTTGTTTCAAAATAAATATAAAACAGTAATCAGTATCCAGTGGACACTACCTATTAGTAGGGGCAAAGGTTATGTTGAGTACGGTAGGTTAAAGTAATATTCGCACAAGCTTGATGCATGCTGATGACTAGTTTGTTGAAAGAACAATGAAGTACATGTAGATCTCTAGTTCTATTCTCGCTGGTGGTGTCTTGTACACTTGTATGGCTCCTATAACTTTTAATATATGTATATATATATCTATCGATCTATCTATCTATCTATATATATATATATATATATATATATATATATATATATATATATTAGAAAATTTTATAAGTGAAAAAATTATTATAGAAGCGGTCAATCCACTAAAGTAAATAGTTCCCTCACCAATTTCTGCAATGCTACTTACCCTAACCCATATGATTCATAATGATAAAAGAATGTCCAATTTGCACAGCTGTAAACAACATAAGGTTTGGCGGAGCTTTTCACCTTGACTGTTGTCCTCCCGGCAATTGACCCAGGCTTTTTTAGAAAGCTGAATTTACCAACTTTTTGATAAACTTGATAACTGCACCAAATGCACCCATCCATAGTACACAAGCACTAAATAAAATAAATATATACACACATTTTGAGCTTATTAACCAAATAATTGCTTATAAGGTACGTGTTCATATATCAATTTGAAATTGATAATGCCTGCACTTAAAATATAAAAGTCGATAAAGATAGTGGAAGTGATGAATGTGAAAGCGCTTCTAAGGAAACACATCGAATATTTGGTTTCATGAATATCACTACCACTCATATCTGCCGCATGTCTCTAGCATGTTATACATTTCCAAATCAATGCTTATTATCATTGTAATCTAATTTCTCGGTATATAATCATTCTAATAGTAATACAATTTCTCCGCTTTATTTCAATTTAGTATCTAAATTGAAGTCCCTAGAGTTCCTCCCTATGTTTTGTTATTGACTTTGCCTGTGGCGATAGCCTGAATGAATCTTCAGCATCGCTCTCTCTCTTTTATTATTTTTCACATTCCATAGGTAAGGGATGCCTCCTTCAATCCCAAGCTCATAGAAAGCTTGTGCTTAGCTATTTTGTGATGAACTCAACTGCGCCACACACCTTCATCATTGTCTCCTTCACTTCCTTAACATCACCTCCCTCGGCAAGCTCCATGGGGCATATTGCTAACATTTGCAACTCTGCCTTTACTCGTTGATGCCTTCACCTTCAAGTCCTTCATTGCCAACTTCTATGCCCATGATGTAGCCTACCCACTCTACAACTTTTAAAGCACCATAAGCTTTCCCTTGTGCTATTCTCTAATCTCTGTGTTTTTACTCCACTGATATCTTTATGGATCTCTTCCATCTTTGATGGCACCTTCTTTTCCATTGCAATAAAAGCATAGTGGGCCACAGTCTTCTCCAGTCGAGAACTCACAACTTCTCCTCTCTCACACAAATATTTTGGTATACAAAATAAGATTTTTCCCATTTCCGGATCTCTTTTTGCACAAACAAGCAACATTCCAACTAAAGAATGCTAAAATAGATTGTTATATATGCATAGACAAATAGCTTTTAGCTACTTGTCTCCCTTTTTCTCATACCACAAACAAACAACACTCTTATCATTTCATGCAAACTAAAGCAAACTTTCTATCATGTGTGCATAACAAACTACCCTCATCTACTTGTGTGCTAATTTTTATCTCTCTTGCTTTTTCTCCATGTAGTGAATACCTTTTCTCGTTGTAATTTTTCTGTTAAGGTTGTTTCAACTTTGCCTTACATTTATGGAGAGTATTAAATATAGAAGCTAGTAAAACATGGTAATAATATTTAATATGGCACTCCTATGATAACACAATCTAGTATTCTACTTATATTTAATTATTTATCACCATAAACATCTCAACTGCATAGTTTATATCTACTACTATACATGACTATCATATTATGTATTTCTATATTGTATAATTCTATTACGTATTACCATTATCACTCAAATTTAGCCTCTATGTATAGATGAACTATGTAATCAATCCACAGAGTAATATAATTCTCATCTTTTATTTCAAATAGATGCATTGTAAAAACCTACACATAATGGTTCTCTAGTCAGCAACAAAAAAAAGTTAACATAAAAAATTTTAGAGTCTTCACCATGTATATGTTTAGATAACATTGTAGGGAATATCATCTACAGAGAGATCGTATGAGTTTCTTCATCCTGATCGATTATTTAAAGCTAATAAAACCTATTCGCTACGTCAGTAGGAAAGATAGTTATTTATACCTTGACCAATGAGTTAGCTTGTCTACTACAAGGTAAACCTATATGAACATTGAAAAATCTTGTTCGATCTAATTCCATTTGCACTAAGGTATATTTAAAATCAAACTGGACCAGTTTGTGTATGTTAACCCATTTTTAGTATTCGAGGTACTATTGGTCCACATAGAATAGTTTCTTTTTTTTTAGTAATTTTGGTCTTTGTAAGCACATATATCAAACATTTTTTTCAAATAATGCTACATTTTTCCTCTCATTTTGGGACTATAGTAGATTCTCTAGCCCTAAAACTAACCCTAGCTACCCTCGACCTTAAATATGCAATTCTTATTTTTCTTAACACTAAGGTTTATTCTCTCTTTGTTTGTGTTTGAGTTTGGAGTTTTCTAGCTCTTTCTGTCTAATTAAAAGTCATGTCATGGCACAATTATGCAATAATGTTAGCTATATCCTCTAGACAAAAGCACTTTGTTCTCAAAAGAGAAACTTTAATGCATTGATTCTTATCTAGATACAAAGAGTAAAAACTTTTTTGTTAAGTTTATGTTTTTACTAGGTTTTTGGTTTTTGACCAAGGTTGTTAGGATAGACATCCTACTGGGTATGATAGAAGGATCAAATCGTAATAAGATCCTACCAAATTAGAGAAATATATTTTTTTAAAAAAATATATTTCTCTAATTAGCCTTAAGAGTAAGATAAATATTCTAATAAGCAATAAGTAATAAAAAAATAATAAATATCTATGTAGTATTAACTCCAAAGGGTAAATAGTATGTGTAGAACGTATTATCCTATTATTCAAATATATTTGTTGTTCAGTGTAGAATCGTGAAATTGAATATTTATAAGGTGATGATAAAAGAAACAAATTTATAGAAAATAGCTACAATAAAGACAGTGCAATAAAATTAGAAACAACAAATGCGTAATAAAAACAATAAGAAAAAATATATATGAAAAATGACAAAGATAATTACCAATAAAAATGACAAAAATGATAATAAAAGTGTTAAATAAAGATGAAGAAATTTATATAATTAATATTGATAAATAGTTGAACTTGAAAAATAATTAAAAATGTAAGAGTTTTAAGATGATGAATGTCTTCAAAGACAATGAAGAGCAAGTGATGACAACTAAAGACTACAAATAGCATCATGTACCAATGTAAGGCTTTTATCATAATAGATTATCAATTTTAGTATAATAATAGTCAAATATGAACTCATTCTACCCAATCGGATTATCGGATCCTACCCAATCCTAAACTAGATCAGTATTCCTCCGAATCCTACAACATTTCAAATTTTATGTTCATTCCGAAATGGTTTGCCTAATTTCGGTCATAGGATCGGAAGATCCTAAACCCAAAAGGCATTTTTGACAACTTTGCTTGAGGCTTCATATTCAAAGTATTTTTACATTTTCTACGTTGGGAAAGAGATCCGGGATACAATTAGGTAATATTTAAATCTCAAACAAGATAGTCATCCTTTTCAAGAATAATATGTTATTCAAAAGGCTAGTAGGATAAGTGTAACACCAGGGTGCATGAGGGGTGCTTTTCCCCTTCTTACTCAGTCATAGAGGGTATGACTGAGGCTAATATACACTCACCATTGGTGATCCCTAGAGTAAGAAAGTCTATTTAGAGGAGATAGAAATAAAAATACTAATATTGTGTTAGGATGTATATGTAGGTTATCTACTTAGAAGTAGTAAGCCACGGTGCATTATGTATCCTTGGGTTAGGCCTTGGGGTGTTCGTGGAGCACAGCGCAACGTAGTGCACAAGCAATGCATAACTTGAGTCGTGGGCGAGGACTATTGATGCATTGGTGTAAAGTATTGAGTGCATTGAGGAAGTGTGAAATATGTTGAAGACTGGGGCACAAGTAAGACTAAAACCCAAGACTCAGGGGTGTACTAGAGACCTATGTGTGTTTGGGAACTGACCCAATATGCAAGTGTTGTAGTTTTCTAGAGAAGTGGCACACATGGTGAACCTCCATTGCCTTGAAGCTTAGCAAAATGGGTCGGGAAGTTGATCATCCCCCATATCCATTACCCAGGCACATGAGGGCTTGGACGTGGGGTGTTCTCCATGTTGGCTGAAACTAGCAAACAACAAAAGAGGAATTTGCTTGAGTGTTGCGGAGCAAGGAATCATTCACACGAGTTCTTCCACTTTTGCGAGAGCACTTTGGCATAAGCGACATTGTGGAGGACGAGATCATCATCTTCTTCATCTCCTTCATCACCAGCGGCATCATCTCCTTCACTGGCGATCACTTATGAGGGACGTGTGGAGAGCTTGGCTAGAGGGTAGCCGACATTGAAGAAGCTAGCATCATCTTCGGTGAGGGACTGAAGTTTTCACAGGCGACCTTCATCTTCTCCGACGAAGGTACATTCTCTATAGTGTTAGAGATTTGTATTGTTGGATGCTAGAACTTGGTGTGTGGCCAAGATAAAGGTTTTGTGTATCAACATTTTGGTTGAGTCATTGATATTTTTCTCTACGTGGTGATTCTTCATCATGGTTTCATATTGTTGTGATCGGCGCATATTCTATAAGTTCGACCAAGCTTCATGGTTTCGGTGTTTTGTTCGCTAGATTGTATGGTGCATTTGTCTAGTGCATCATTGTGCTTAGGGTTTGTCCATATGTCTAGCGCGCCTAGGACTATGTAGGTATTGTGTTGTGTGTACCACGCATAAGTATAATGCGTGGGTTGTGTTATTGCTCTGGGCGCCAACTAAAGGTGTGCAAAGTGGTTGAGGGCAAGTGCCAACTCAATCAGCCACTTAGAGTAATTTTGCAAGTTGCTATGCATAAGTGACATAGTGGTTTCTACACACCCCAGGTGTTGGGGGGCGAGAAAAACACTAGTTCATGGCAGGTGGAGTGCGCACACGTAGTTTACGCAAAGGTGCATAGAGGTTTCTCAGGGGCATAAGTTGTTTACACAAAGGGTGCTTGGAGGTTGCACCGTGTGCATAGAGTATACACAATCTGGGGTGTTACTCATTTTCGAGAGTTAAACATTTTCGAGGTATGAGAATTTAGTCATTCCGGTGTGTACACTTTAGTGTGAGTCAGAGGTTGGATAGTCGAGCACTCTGCGCCATCACTTCTCGAGTTTTCTATCGCAAAAAATTGGTGTGTGAGAATAAGTTGAGTATTTATCATCCTCCAACTTACCATCAATTGATCTCCTCAAGCAATAATAAGACTTTCAAGGTAATAAAATTTCTCTTTGGCCTTGATGATACTTACAATGATACTCAAACTCAATTACTTTTTAAGGTTAGTATTTACAACCTTTAGAATACCATGTCATGGCTTCTTCATGTCTCTTCATTTAGATATTATAATGCTATACCGATCAATAACTACTTCTTTGCTAATGAGGCTAATAACTGCTAATAACATTATTCACAACCTTCAATAATTGTCAATGACATTATTCACAGCCTTCAAAATGTAATCCAATGGCTTCTCCATGTTTGTTCCTCTAGATCTTCTAATACTGCTACACTTTTCAATGATGACTTTGTCCATAGTGGTGGATATGTTCATGGTATCTATCTAAAGTACATTCACTGTAAACAGTAAAATTACCTTATTAACTGATGCTGGCAAAAGTAAGGTTTTTAATACCAACACCAATATTGGACCAAATTGGTGCAATCAGGTACATAGCAAAACACACCGGTACCAACTATACTAGTGTACTAGAGTGTTGGTATCTATAAATAAATAAAATACCAATCGGCTTGATCCATGTATTGATAGAAGACCGAACCAGTACATATCAAATAGTAAACCCAATATTGAACCATCCTTGGGCAAAACTCTAGCCATTCTATCATATAGATTATTACTAGTCCTCCACCTACTATGAAGACTGACAAAGTACTTCCTCTACAATCGCTATTTGTATAACTGATTTTAAGACATTACTTTAGCCTATTATTGTCTCCACCAGTGATTTGAAAACCGTTCCGTACTAATCCGGCGAGGCAGCAGTTCCGGCACAGGCTTCGGACCACGGTTCCGCCGAACGGCGGTAGGCGGCAATGAAGGAAGGTCTGGCAGTGGCTGGAGGGAGGTCTGGTGGCAGCGGAGGGTGCTCACGTTCCATCTGGCAGCTACCGGAAGCTTCAATCGGTAGCAACAAAGCTCGCCCGAAGCAACGAAGCTGCCGCCGAGTTCGCCCGAAGCTCGCGCTCGCCTGCCACTGCTTGCTACCGTCCGGTATGTCCAGTACGGTACCGGTACCATACCAGTCCGGCGACTCACCGGACCAAGTCGCCGGACTGGTATTTCGAACCTTGATCTCCACTTCATTATTTATTGCCTATTACAATGAGTTATGGTATAGTTTTTCTAGTCTCTTCAATAGGTCAGTGTATTATCAATTACAAGGCTTCTTCACATGTGTTGCTTGTAAATAATTTATTTCCTAACCTCACTCTTAATCTTATAACTTGTCTCATTTGTCTATTGTTCCTCAATACATGTTCATGTTTCGTGTTCAATGTATATACATTCATTACCTTAAGAGGATGTTCTATTATTTTCAAAATTATATTAGTTATATCACTTATTAAATTGTTCATTGACATTTTACCTTACTCATTATACCATTTTGGATCTATGATGAAAAACAACAATTAGTGGGTGAGCGTAGTCTAGAGGTGCTCACTTTCATATGGATTGTCCTTTTATAGCATTTTTTAGCACATACCTTTATCGCACCTAGTGTTTAAAAAACAGATCCATACCACAGAATGACTAGTTTGTGCCCATCAAATCATGTATAGGTACAATATAAATAAGTATAATATATATAATTAGGACCACCTGGTACTACCGATATCATGTATAGGCCAGTACGTATTGGCCGACAATGGACTGGTACATCAGTATATATCAGCATTTAGAACTATAATCTTACTATCTCTATACTGATGACACTATCAATTGAATCACCTTTTATTGTTCAAAATAAAATAGTTATTATCCTTGGAGCCATCTCCTATTTTTATCTAAGGCTTGTCATTCAAGCAAACAAGAAGGCATTTCCTTTATCATCATATCATAGTAAAAGGATTAGCTTGCAAATTGAGTTAATCCACTCTAATATTGATGATCTAAGTCTTATGTCTAGTATTACTTAATCCACCCCGCTCTATTATCCATCGTGTCTAAAATTTATGTTATATTATATGAGAATAATAATTTAATTATTATTTTTATATAAAATTTCATTTTTTTTGTAAATCTCAAATTATTATTTATTAAGATCCTTTTCTCTTACACTATTTTAACAAAATGGGTTGTAGAACATGAAATATTATCTCACTATCTACCACATCATCAATGTGTTCTTGGGTTGTGGCAAATGATGACCATGTCCTAAAATTAATCTTCTCAACTTCTACCATCTTGTTGACACATCCATAAGTATTGTCTCCTGTCCATTGTGGCTATGCCCTAATTAACTCATATCTTCTACTATCCAACCACAACCACATATGTTCCCCTCTGCACCTAAAGTGAAACCCCATAGTCTATTATGCAACTACATATGTGCCCTATGCCTTCGCCCATCCTACCAAGTTCCTATCACCCACTACCTTGCCAGCACCCTAATAAGTAAGCACAACCCCAATGTTGCTTTCCTCCTAGCATATGAAAGACCCAATCAAGACCCAAAGATTTGAACCTAACTTATAGGACTTAACAAAATATTAGGTTTGGGTCCAAGTCTGAATATGAAGATCAAAACTTATCTAGAATAAACAACTCAAACTTGACAACTTGTGCTCGCCTGTATAGGTTATAGAACTACTGCCTCCATTCCCATTGATCACGATCTCCTTATTGCACCTCACGATGGTAAAAAAAACTACCCAGTAACTAAAATTAAAAGATATAAAAAGAATAATAATTTCAAATCATTAATTAAAAGTATCAAATAGATTTTGAGCACAACCCTAAATAAACACTAACAACAAACAAAATATTTCACTAATTAATGAACTAATATCCACTTAACCATTAAAAAAAGATTTGATAATACCCACAAATAGTAATATCCTTACTAATTACTAAATATTTGACACCATATATAATTACATTCTATAAATTTGCATTATAACACCTATATTTCGATTTAAGGGGAAGTGTAAGAGTATATCGATGCTATTACTATTAGTCCCACTACATAATTTTAATGTTGACCTTTATAAGGCCTTGTAATAGATAATTAGACACCTTTTAGCAATAATAATGATGATACTAATAATAATACATCTTTTCTCATTCAACTTTTAGATATCCTATTATTCAATCCTTATGAATTGATTTAGCATGAAATAAGTAGGTTATCCATTTATCTCAAGGTATGATGCAACTTAACCATACAGGATAAAATACATCAAGTAACATATAGTGTACTTAATCATCTATAACCAACGCATTTGCAAATTTGAGTATCACAAGGACTAAACATAGAAATGTGTTATTTAGATAACTATGAAGGAATATATTCTGCAGTTGACTTGTTTACTCTTACATAAATGAAACAAGTTGTATGCCACTCTTCACATCAATGTGATCATAGATAAAAACAAAAGGTTGCACACAGGTTCAAGTCTTATGAAAAGGTTGCTTATGTTGACCTCGTCATATTAAACATTTCTTGTTTGCCTCTATTGTTTCTAACAATTGTTTTCTTCCTTTCTCTTAAGCTTTTGAGATGGCCCCTGATATGTTTTAATAGTTGTATTGACTTTATAATGCAACTTATTTTACTGTATTATGCTTCTCTCTGCATGTACTTAAGCACGAATTAGGATCCTTCACTACCCACCCCTCCTTAACCCAAAGGTTATCGTAATAACACAACTTTGTCAGAGAATGAAGAAAACATATATATCTTTTTTTTCCTTATTATAAGAGGTAATATAATTATTAGATTAAATAGTAATTGTACGGAAAGAATATTGAAATCCGAAACTGTTTTGAGACTATAAAAGGTTGCATCTGCTGATTCAAATTGTACAGTAAAAAAAAAAATCAATAGTGTCAACAATCAATGTGAATCAGGTAAGTGAAAAACATAAATATGTGAATAACGACCAAAATGGATTATGACAACAGCACTATATGTAATACTCCTTACAAAAACACAGAAAAATGAGTTACTAGATAATGCTCTGAAGAGATATTAGACGTGGCCAAATATAAAAAAGTGGATTTGAAAAAACAAAACATAAAAAAATCAAAATGAAGTATGAATTTTAAGGCTCAAGATATTCTACATGTTGGCAATCGCAACATGCAATAACTTGTAATTCTTCAATCAAAGATAACTGAAACCGGAATGATTTGTATTGGCAAATTAATGAATCATTTTTAGCATAACTTATGATAATACTCAAAAGAAATAAACAGAAAGGGTAAAATCTCCTCCTCGAAACCAAAAAAGAAAAATTGAATCTTCTCACAAGACATCACATCCCTAAATATTCTTGATCAAAATTTGACCACATACATAGGTATTCCATTGTTGAAGTTAAGGCTGGTAATTCGTACTTATCTTCAGTATAAATTGACCATTAACCAATTTGGCAAAGAACATAGAAAAAACTTCTTTTAACGGCGTTGACTATCATAAAGAGAATTGCACTGATATTATAAGATGCAACAATCTTCTTTGGAACACATAACTGGTAACTGCATAAAGTATAAATCCATTCAGTAAAATTCGCAACAACAATTCACTCTTTTCTCCATTCTAGGTCATATTGTTACATCATATTATATTTATATTCCCAAACAACAAAATCCAGGTTTCGAGTTTTACCCGACGCTTATTATTTTCGAGCAATCAATTGAGGAGAAACCGTCAGCAATTCACAGAAACGAAAACATAAGATCAATTAAAAATAAATAATAAAAATCCAGTCAAGTCAACTTGTTCAACCTTAACGAAACCCTCAACCCAATCTTCACAAGAGTTACTAAGATTTCAAACGAGCAAGATCAAGAAGGAGCAGGACGGACAGGAGAAGCCAAATTCGAACAAATTAGATACAAATTTAGAACATAATTATAAAACAAAATTCAGTAATTCACACTGGAATAGTGGGAGATTAGGCGGCACATGAATCAATCAAACGCCTCTCTAAAAGAGTAATCAAAAACCTAAATCATTACGAAATCGGGCGAAAGAAAGTCGCCTCGACCGAAGTAGAGTAAGAACAAAAAATAGGAGGGGGGAGAGCGGAGGCTGACCTCACGGTGCGCGATAAGCTCGAGTACGGGCTAGCGGTAGGTGCCGAATGATAAGACCGAAGGGGATCGAAAATGTAAATGGAAACTTCTTTTACAACGAAGTTAATGCCTTTTGTCCTATATGTGTTTTTTTGGAGGAGGAACAAACTTAATGATAATGACGATTTAAAACTTAGAACCGGATAGAATGGGAGAGAGAAAACAGTGGCAACTCGTAACAAACAAAAATAGGATTTAAAACTGATGGAAGGAAACAATAACATTTTTTTTAACTCAATTTCTTTGATTTTTTCAAACCGTCATTTTTTTTTTGCTATTATAATTTAAAAAGAAAACAAGAATTAGCCTCGTTATTTTTTTAGTTTGGTCCCCATTTTAAATTTTTTTTTATAGATATTTTTGTTAAGAAAAAAGTCCTGAGCTGTTCTTAATTATTTTACATTATGTTTTCAGGGGAAAAATAATTAACAGAATTTTAAAAATAAAAAGAAAGAAAAAAAGCAACAAAAGTTTGGCGAAATTAAGAAGGAACCTAATGGGAAGAATGATAATTTTTTTCTTATATTTTCTTTCTTTATTTCTTGTCCTCCAAAGAAATAACATTCTATTTTTCTAACATTTTTTATTTTCTAATAAAAACCCTTCAATAAGGAATTTTGAAACAAAAAAAAAGCTTAATTAGTAATCTAGTGCAAAATAAAAGGCCAAATTAGTAACTATAAATTATCTTTGTACAAAGAAATCTAAAAATCGACCTTTTTTATTTTCATCGAGGAAATAAAAAGTATTAAAAATTTCTTATTTTTCTCATTTTAGTTTTTTTCATGACATAGGCAAGTAATAGTTTATTTTGTTTTTCTCGTTTTAGTTCATGTAAATTAAGAAGTAAAAGTTGAATAATATTTTATTTTATTCATTAATCATTTTCCTTTTTTTTGCATATTTTGAATGGATTGTATATTTTAGAATAAAATATAAACATTTATCAGATAAGTGATAGCTAAATGAGTCTCAGTGACGTAATTTCCTACTTATAGTGAATTCAAATAATCTATTATAATTTATAAAGATAAAACTGACTCAAATTTTATATGTAAATATGTGTGCGTGCCATAGCCTTGACTTAAAAATTAAAAGAATAAAAGTTAAAATTTATAAATATAGATTTTAATAAAAAAATAAACAAAGAAAATCTTTAATTTGGGCAGTTTAAAATTATTTAATAATATACCAAATGAGATAATTGACACATATTATTTATTAAATGTTAGGTCACATTTACGTTTGAAATGAAGGCGATATTCATTAACTAAACTAAATATTTGTTTAATATGAACAATATAATTAATTCACATTTAATTCATGCAAATAACTAATTTAAAAAAAAAAGAAAACTTTGCAGGACCTTGAGATCAAAACAGATCCTGTGCAAATATTATTTAACCAACCTTTGCTTTGGTAATCAAGGAAAGTTTGTAGTGCTAAATTACTACACTATAAGTGAATGAAGATTGCATAAAACCAAAAATATGTATCGCTTAGGCTGACTGAAGTGCTGAACAGTGAACACAATATGCACAAGCAAGGCATAGAGATCAATCATGGCACACAAAATATGCAATCCAAATAGCAAGTTACAGTAAAACTATAATCCATTTATAGGCTTGACAAATTAAACAATAAAATTGACTAAGAATGTTTTTTTGGAAGAAAAATCACTTTAGAAAAAGCTCATAAGAGAAATGCTACTTAAAACAGACCAAATTCTAATTCCCTACAGCAAGACTCCTTTCCAAAATCATGCTACATATAAGAATAAGAATGTACACAAGACAAAAAGAACAATAAAGAGCAAAAAAACCAAGAACTAAACTAAAAGGAGAATTTATCTAAATGCAATGGCTCAAATTTGAATGTAAAAAAAAAACAAAAAAACCAACCTACGTTTTGATGTGTTCTCCAAAATGGCAATTAACTGATAAACACAGAACTTAGTCTATTATTCAAAGTTTGTATTCAAACAAGCATGTCTCTACCAAGTTGGTTTTACTATAATAAAATGGCAACAAGCTTATGAGCCACGGGACTGCCAACATAAATTATTGAAGATCATGTTACTATAAAATAATAGGTAGTAATTCATAAACGTTGCAGCTATAAAACAATACAAGTTGTCAAATAACATAACGTGAGATCTGCATTAGCTTTATACAATGACAAATTTAGCTTATAGTATGAGTTTTTTTACGTCAACAATAAAATAAAATAGCGTTGGCATAATAGCATATTGCAACCATAAGTAATTGAATTATGTTTTGGATTATGATGAATTAATTATCAAGTGTTGATTGCTAAAGTAAACCTAGCTAGTATTATCAACTAAGCACTTATGCACAACTTCAAACCAAATATTATTTTTGTTTCCACAAAGCAAATCAAAACAATATAGACCATTAAAGAAACTTCTATAGAATCATCAAATACATGTGTTGTGTTATTAATCCAGAGTGTCAAGGATTAATGACATCATATTTTACTTAAATCTTCAATGGTCAAAAAAGAATCTTATTACTTGTACTATAAAGTTAAAAGTATTTTGAACTATGGTTAAAAACACATTATGCACTAGCTATTATATTAATAAACAATTATAATTATTATTTTAATATAGTGTCTGTTTGGTATAGTTGAAGTTTTTAATTTTTACTGATTAAAAAAATTTTAATTAAAATTTTAATATAGATATAATAAAAACTGACCCAAGAAGTTAGACTTTTTAAGTTATAAATAGATTAAATCGTTTATGATATGAAATTAATTGGATAGTATCGAATTATAAACCAGTTGACCCCTCATAAGATTTTCTAACTGCGAAGGGTGATATTTTTAGTTTTTCACCCTTCAACCTTCATCCTGCTTTAAAATTTATGCAAAATGTAAAATTTAAAATTCAATCTCAATAGTACAAATCTCAAGGCAGGCGCAGAACCTACCTTAAATTTTCTCCTCTCCTCGCTCGGCTCCCCCACCCAGCGTCCGCCGCCCTCTCATCCTCTCACTCATTTTTCCTCTCTCGGATTCTCCCTCTCTCGCTCGACTCCCCTCTCAGCATCCGCTGCCCGGCTCCCCCTCCCAGCGTCCGCTGCCCGTCTCCCATTCCCTTCCTTCCTCTCTCTCGCTCGGCTCCCCCTCCCTCCGCCGCCGCCTGGCACGGCGTCCCTGGACATGGCGGACGCCGTCGCCTGTCACGCCGCCATCCCACGCTGCCAGGCGGACGACGACAAGCCCCGAGAGGAGTGTGGCGTCGTCGGCATTATCGGAGACCCGGACGCTGCCCAGCTCTGCTCCCTGGCCCTCCAGCACCGCGGTCAGGGTCAGGAGGGCGTCGGCATCGTCTCATCCGATGGTGAGTCAGTCCACTCCGCCACCGGCCTCGGCCTCGTCTCGGAAGTCTTCTCCGACCCCAGCACCCTCGCCCCGCTAGTAGGCGAATCTGCCATCGGCCACGTCCGCTACTCCACGGCCGATGCCGCATCGGCCCTCGCCAACGTGCAGCCGTCCGTCGCTGGATACCGATTTTGCGTATATGCTGTAAAATCATATGATCATGCAGATTAAAAACAGTAAATAAAAGATCAAAATGAATCGGAGGCGATTACAGGTCTGTCTTTGGCAAATTTTTGAATTTTGGTACGCAAGTTTGTTTATGATGATTGCCCAAAGATACAATCGATGTAGTGTCTCTACCGGCGCCACGGTGAAACGATTGTTACTATCACCTTTCAACGTTGTTCAGCAAAAAAGAGAAGAGCGAGAAGAAAACTGTATGTGTCTATGTGTGTTAACGCCTATCGCCTAGCTTTTTATTATATAAAGAAGAAAGCGGCGATGTTAAAATGAGAAGACTAAAAAATAGCACTTTCAAAATAATATTATATTAATAACGTGATCTCGTGTCTATCTCTAAATAGGCATGCTAATAATCATAATTAAGACTAATATAAATATAGTCTTAATTACGGTTATTAATAATAATAATAAAATACGGGCCAAAATAAAGAAGTAAATTAATTGCCCGATAAACCCGCACATGCGACCACGACCCGGCTCGACTCGGTGTGGCATGCGCACGTGCGCGTGTGTGTTTTGGATCAATTTGGTTTAGATAGTTGATTGCCCTTTGAATGCCCCAACTACTTTTAAACCAAAGTATCTCTTTCAACTCCCTCAATGGGGGACTAAGGGACTTTTGGGCTTTCTTAAACTCCAACAATCCCCCACAAAACTCAAAAATTCTTTTTAAATTAATTTCATAATAAAAATAAAGTGCTGAACAACATTTATATCACGGAGTCAGGAAAGAGTAGTGCTCAATACACTTAGTACACGGAACTTCACCGGAAGAGATGTAGTGAACCATGTCTTGAACTACAACCCTTTTGATCCGGCTTAGAACGGTGCACACATGATACAGCTAATAGTGACGCGGGGTTGCGCATTTTTTGCCGTGCGCGGGTACCTTCTTTTCTTGTGAGTTTGCTAGCAGTGTCTAGTTACTAGTCCGCAGTCGTATACGAAAACTCACATATAGGAGAAATCCTATGAAGAAGTGTGTAAAGGCACTTCTTAGGTTAAACCTTTTGGATTTCTTTAAGAGTTATCTTACTTAACCTAATATCTACATAAGAGTACTCAATCACCTTAGGAATGGGGTATTAGAGCCTTTATAATTAACTCTAATAAACACATATAGTGTTTTTATAATTTTTAATTATACTCCTTGGCTAACCAGTCAACTTATTATCACCCATTGAACCTCTTTTCAGGGTCTACCTATCACGGAGGTTGGGTTGCCACTGTAGGAGGGCCCATTATGGACAAATCCCCATTTTCCTAGATGAAACCATCACTTTGGTTTGATTCAAAACTTTTGTGAGGCAGTCAGTAAGATTGCTGTCAGTTCTTACAAAAGATAAGGAAACAACATTATGAGTAGATAACTATCTTATTGTTTTCTGCCTGATTTTGATGTGTTTACTCAATCTAGTGTTTACTAGTTTCTTTTTACAAAATTCTATTGTAGCCTTACTATCACAATTTATAGACATTGGTGGACTAAATATTATGGCCATTGGTATAGATGAACAAAGGTTTTTAAGCCACTCAACTTCTAAGCAAGCTAAGTCCAAAGCAACAAGTTCTGCTTCCATTGTACTTCTAGCTATAATTGCTTATTTTGTGGATTGCCATGAGATGACCCCTCCACCAAGAGTGAAAACATAACCTAAAGTGGATTTGATATCATTGGAGTCAGAAATCCAATTTGCATCACAGAAACCTTCTAAAATAGAAGGAAATCCACTATAGGTTAAGACATAGCTAGAGGTTCCTCTTAGGTATCTAAAGACTCTTTTAAGGGCAGTCCAATGAAGGTCACTGGGATTACTGGTATACCTATTGAGTCTGGATACTGCATAGGCTATATCAGGTATGGTTCTATTTACAAGGAAAAGGAGAGAACCTATAGCCTTAGAGTAAAGCTCTTGGTCAATAGGAGAATCAGGGTTCTTAAACAAATGACAATTTGGGTCATAAGGAGTGCTAAGAGGAGAGGAAGAATCAAATTTGAATTTCTCCAAAATCTTATCCACATAATGAGATTGAGAAAGGGAAATGGAGTTTTGATTTCTATTGATCTTCATTCCTAAGATCACATCAACATCTCCAATGTCTTTCATGTCAAAATGAAGAGACAAGAAATCTTTAGTGTCTTGGATTAGGTTAAGATCATTAGAAAAGATTAGGATGTCATCTACATACAAACACAAAAGAGCGAAGCTAGAATTTGCAGTTTTGTAGTAGAGACAGTTGTCAGAGTCGTTGATTGAAATCCATAAGAAAGAATGGCTTTGTCAAATTTCTCATGTCATCGTTTTGGAGCTTGTTTCAGTCCATACAATGAACGGATAAGTTTGCATACTTTTTTTTCACAACCCAAACCCTTCAGGTTGTGACATATAGATTTCTTTATCAAGGTCTCCATGGAGAAAAACAGTTTTCACATCCATCTGATAAACTATCAGTCCATGAATGGCAGCAACTATGGTTTTAGGACCAATCTTTTTCCTCTTAAGTTCAGGAATGCTTACTTTTGCTAAACACTCCCATATTCTAAGGAATTTAAGGTTGGGCCTATATTCTTACCAAATTTCAAAAGGAGGTTTCATATTGTTTTTGGAGGGAATCCTATTTTGAATGAAGCAGGCTAAAAGAATAGTCTCCCCTCACAAGTTCTGGGGTGCTCCAGAACTGAGCAACATGGCATTTACCATGTCTAGTAGGGTTCTGTTCTTTTTTTCTGCTACTCCATTAGATTGAGGAGAGTAAGAAGCAGTTACTTGATAAATTATCTTATTTTCTTGATAGAATTGAGAAAATTCATTAGAGGTGTACTCCCCTCCTCGATTTGATCTAAGGATTTTGATCTTCCTATCCAATTGGTTTTCTACTTCAGCTTTGAAGATCTTAAATTTGGAAAGGACTTCATCTTTGGATTTTAAGAAGTAGATGTAGCAAAACTTTGAACAATTGTCAATGAAGGTTACGAAGTATTTGCTACCTCCTCTAGTGGGTTCTCTAGTTGAATCACAAACATCTGAGTGAATTAACTCAAGAAGTTTTGAATCTTTATAAGGTAAGAGTGGAATGATTTTCTAGGTTGTTTTGCTTGAACACATAGCTCACACTTTTCATATGAGTTTGAGCTAGTTTTAGAAATCAAGCCTAGGTGACTCATTCTAGCAAGATATTTGAAGTTAACATGTCCAAGTCTACCATGCCAATAATCACAATTTTCTGTATTCAAGGCAATAGGAGAATCAGACATAGAATTTAAAGGAACAATATTCAATTGAAATAATCCATTAGAAGTAAAGTCTTTTCCAATGAATAAGTCACCTTTAGAGAGTACAACTTTGTCTGCATCTAAAACAATCTTAAAACCACTTTGAACTAAAAGAGATCTACTAGCAAGGTTCCTACGGATCTCTGGTACATGGAACACATTATTTAAAGTAAGAGTCTTCCCAGAAGTAAACTTCAGAAGAACCTGTCTGTGTCCTAGAACTATAGTAGATGATTCGTTCCCCATGGTTACATTTCCTCCACTTGAGTCCTTGTAAGAAGAGAACCAGAGCCGGTTAGAACACACATGTATGCTCGCACCTGAATCTAACCACCACTCAGAATCATGATGAGTTAGATTTATGGATGGGATAAAGAAGACAAACCTAAGAGAGGAGGTGGAAGCAGGATTTTCTTCTACCACATTGACTTGGTGTTTGCTCAGCTTTTGCTTAGGCTTTTTAGAAGGAATCCTTTCTGTCTTTCTGTAGAAGCAGTCTGGGGCAAGATGATTGTCCCTTCCATATATATAACAGTAGCCACCTGCAGGAGCCTTCTTATTTCCTTGACCAAGCTTCTTAGGTTTGAAGTTGGGTTTGGGATTTCTACTCTTCTGGTTTTTGAATTTCTTATTTTTATTAAGAATTTGGCTTCTAGAAAATGGGCCAAGGTCTCAGTAAGATACACTTTTATTTTTAGAATGATAGGGTCTCTTTACCTAAATTGATTTTCTATCTTTATGGTTTGGATAACAACATCTATTGAGGTAAGAGAGACAGTTCTTCTAAGATCTTGGTCAAACTTGGACCAAAAGGGAGACAATTTCTCAAGAAGATAGGAGATTAGGAAAGATTCACTAAAGTGGGTACCACTAAGCTGGACTTCATTTACAGATTGTTAAACCATGCATTCTTACCAAAAATGTATACATGGAAGTTGAGTCAAAATTGATTTTGACCCTTGCAGGAAACAAGTAGTGTTTTACAAATGTGTTCAAACAAATGACCCAGCGCATGGCCTGCGAGGGTCAGCCCATCTAAAAGCCAAGTACAAGCATTCACAATAACCATTGGAGTCAAGTTCCAGTAAATGCCGCTACGCAACAAATACACAACTGGAAGATTACATTTCTATTTATGGATGTTCAAAATACAGTACAACAAGTGTATCCTTAAAGGTCCGGCCACCACCCACGAACACATTCCTATTTCAATCTTCAACAAAGAAATAGTATGCTTCCGCCATCCACTATACACTGCGAAAAAAAAAACAATATATCGGATCCTCTCACTAGCTCAAGCCATAAAACCAAGGGGTTCTGGATGTTACAAGGAGTAAAATTGGATAGATCAATACTGCCCACATCATCAATTCTTCCTACAAGCTGTAGCATTAACATATATACATCCCCGGAGGTTGATCAATCATCCCATGAATCCGGCTATCTTCCAATTGGATTTGGACATACTGCTTTGCTTCCCTGAAAAGATAAAACATGTAAATAGATGATGGAGCACAAACACATCATTATTCATAGTTTTCGTTAATAAGTTGCTAATGGCATACGATGTAGCTAATTACAGAGAAAAGAGACATATTCCAAGAAAGCAAAAATCACACAATTGGTCAGACGAAGGCAACATTTACATTGACTATGGGCTAAATCATATGTAACAATTGATACTCGACTAAAGGAGATCTCACATAACTGGTTAGGTGAAGTCAACATTTATTTTGACTAGGGGTGAAATCATGCGTGATAATAATATTTGATTGAACGGATCTTATACAACTGCTCATGGCAAAATTTATTTTGACTCATGCAAAGACAAACTCTATTTTGACTCATAGGTCAACAACAGCCAAACGTCAACAATTGAAAAAAAAAAAAAAAAAAAAGGACAGGAGCCTGCATGCGTCCAGAAAAATATGAATAAAAAAAGAGAAGAAATAAAATGAAAAAGGAATCGCAATAGACAGCAACAAAAAGGACAAAACAAACAAACAAAACAACCGACCAAGGAAGAGAGCAGGGCCCACCAGGAGGAAGATGAAAAAGGTGGTCGGGCCAATCGATGGAAAATGAAAGAAGACAAAGGGGACAACCAAGAAGGAGGAAGAGGCTTGCTGAGCTGATAGCTTATATAAGGGAGGCTCGGCCAAAAAAACGAAGACATCGCAACACACGGGGAAGCAAGAAGAAGAGCCAGGAAGAAGCATACGAAGGTAATGAAAGGAGGTTTTCTTTTATTTTTCTCTTAAGGCCTTACAGATGCATTAAGCATCCTGGGATTATGTCTGAGAGGTAGATTAGGGAAGGGGCTGGAAAGCTGAGTTCGAGAGCAAAAAGAGAGAAGAAAACTGAGAGGTAGCAATGAAAGGGCTGGAAAGCTGAGTTCGAGAGCAAAAAGAGAGAAGAAAACTGAGAGGTAGCAATGAAAGGGTTGGAAAGTTAAGCTCGAGAGCTAAAAAAAGGGGGAAGAAAGAAAAAGAACCTGAGAGGTGGCAATGAAGGGGCTGAAATATGTCCTTGAAAGCTCATGTAAAGAGGGAAGGCGCCGAATAAAAAAGGGGAAAGAAGAGATGCCGTGAACAGAGAAAGCGATGCGAGATAGCTGAAGAGGGAAGAAAACATGCTGTGGGTGGTGAAAGTATGCGAAGAATGCAGTGAAGAAGGTACCCTGTGGGTGATGGAGGTATGCGGGTCGGAAGTCGGGCAGAAGAAAAGAATAAAAGCCCAAAAGACGCAGAATGCGAAGAGGAAGACGTGAAAGGTGGAAGAGTAAAAAAAGAGGCGGCGGTTCAAAGAAGAGAGCAGGTAAGAAAATACGTCGAAGGTGGCGGAGGTGTGATCGGGTTAGAAAGTTAGATAAAGAAAAAAAAAAGAGATGCGAGGAAGTGGCCGAAGAGGTTCGTTGAAAAAAATAAAAAAAACATGACGAAACTGATGAAGAAATCATAAAAAAAGGGAAGAGAAAGAAAGTCAAAAGAAGAACTCGTAAAGAAAGGGGGAAGGAGCAGAGCCCACGTCCGAACCGAAAGAAGAAGAAGGAAAGTACCTGTTTTCTGAACTTTCCCCTCGATTTTTGATCTCAAGAATTCATGATAAAATTGCTGAAGCTCGAAAAGAGCTGATGAAGATTCGCCTCAGAGAAATCCCTGCAGTACATGTTATGAAGGTGTTCAACTGGCAAAAAAGGGAAGAAGAAAGGAGAGGCTAAAAAGGTTCTCTATTAGAAGGGGTTTGGCTGGAAGGACGCTCGGAAGAAATCTTGGGCAGCCAAAAATAATAATAATAATAAGAGAGAGGTCGGCAGGAGCTCCGGGAGGGATGAGGTTTCGGCAATAAAAAGATGCCATGTAAAAAAAGAAGAGGCCATGCGAGAGGGAAATGAGAAGTGCGATAAAAAAAACGCAAAAAAAGGGGGGAAAAGAGAGAGCGAGGTAGGGATAAATCAGAATCAGCAGAAAGTAAAAAGGGGGAAGGAAGAGGGTGATGCAGAGTAAATTTTCCTGAATAAAAGAAGGGGGAGGAAGGGCGGCGTATTGAAAGAAGAAGAAGAGGCTGAGGCGAAATTTACAGCACAGACGAACAAAATCGGAGATAGAGAGGGAGTTTATCACCTCAGGGAGAAATTTGACACCTCGCTACCGAAGGATGCTCGTTGCCGCGCTAGGTCCTAGAGGGAAGTCTTTGTTGCAAATTTGCTGCAAAAGGAAAACAACACAAAGGGGTTACGTCAAAATCTATTAAACAGAATGTGAAAGAGGGGCGAAAAGGAAAATAATAGAAAAAGCAGAAGAACTCATGAACAGATAGAAGGGGAGCACTTGTCAAAGCTTTCGTTCCTCCTCTTCAGTTTTCTTTATTAAAAAGGTCGCTATGGCAAAAAAGCAGGCGAAGGCGATGAACATGTTCCGTCAGGGAAGTCCCATTAAAAGGTGCTCACTACCATATCAGATCCTTGAAGAAGACTATTGCTGTGAAAGAAAGAGGAAAATAGCAAATGGGTTACATCAGGACCTACTGGAAGAAACACAAAAGAAAAAAAAAAAGAAAAGAAGCTGAGATCTCAGCAGTGGAGATGGAGATTAATAAAAAAGGGACCAAAGATTCAGTAGCCAAAAATGCCTCAACAACAAAGGGGAAGAAGGATGAATTAAATTCATCACAAAATCTCAGCAGGAACTTTTGTTACCTTAACCCAGATCTGCAATCACTTCGTCACTCCAAAATCCGGAAGGCTACAAACCAAGTGATCTGCTGCTCCAGACGAGTGATTTTTCCTCTACTATTCTAAACTGCAAAAGATATTCAGCGCTAAATATTGGAAGGATAATAAAAAGGCCGAATTCATATCTTACCTTGAAGGAGAAAGAACGGCTAGTTTTGACCTTCCCCAATGAAACTCAAGGTGGAGGCGCCGCAACCCTTGTAAGAAAATTTCTTGATTCTCTCGGCCGAAAATATCACGTTCAAAATTGGAAACTTTCTCTTGCAAAATTAAGTCTACTTTTGTTTCCGAGATTTGGAAGGTAATCATGCACAAATCCCTCGATCACGAGTCATCTCCCTACGGACGACGCTAACGAGCTCGTCCCAAAAATAGTGCCTTGGTGGCTTTCCACCGCCGTTGGATGCTAGGGCTTCTCCCCCTGTCACTCCCCTTTACCGAGACGCGAACCATTCAGCAGCCTCCCTAGGTCGCCGCCGCCCAGATGGGTCGCCCGAGCTCCGCCTGTTGGCCAAGCAATGGAAGAGATCCGCCCGCCGTTTGAGTGGTCAAGGAAGGAAGCTTTACCCTTTGACCGCACACTACAAACAACAAGAAGGAGCTCACACAGCGCTACTAATTATGCTCCCTCAAGCTTTGGTTTGGCTAACAACGCGATTAAAATTTTTGAACCAAAGATGACATTCATATGTTAAGTAAACAGGTCTAGACTGCAGACGAGTCATTAAGCTTGCACCAATTTTCAAGCCCCTCGCCAACATCGCGAAGACGTTGGAGCTACAGAATCAACACATTTGCAACTTTGCTCTTCTAGAAGTTCTTTTAAAATAACTAATAAATGCGCGTGACGTGGGAAAACAGAAACCAACAACGGCGTTACCACACTAATCACCCGAACCTACCCTAAGTCGCATCCAACTAGCTATTGACTCCAAAGACAAGCCATATAAATACACTCAGAGGCCTTATATCGACGTGACGAAATATCGTTCGAAAGGTGTATATGTCGATGTTTATCGTCGGGGTGTAATTTCTCGATATGACGTTACGCTCATTAAGGCTGAAGAATGTTAAAAAAAAAATCAATTATCCAATACACCGTAAGGCCGGATAATTCTCCAAATATAATTATCCAATACGCCGTAAGGCCGAAAAATTCCCAAAATTCAATTATCCAATACGCCGCAAGGCCGGATAGAATCCCAAATCAAATTATCCAATGCGCCACAAGACCGAATAATTGCCCAAATTCAATTATCCAATACGCCGCAAGGCTGGGTAATCCCCCAAAATTAAATTATCCAACACGCCTTAGGGCCGGATAAATTTCCAAAATCAAATTATCCGACATGCCGCAAGGCCGGATAAACTTTCGAACCAAATTATCCAACATGTCATAAGGCCAGGTAATTCCCCAAACCAAATATCCAACACGTCTGAATGCAATTACGGTGGAATATTGCTTGGGAGATGCATACGTCGGTGTTTATTATCGGGGCGTAGCTCCTCAATATGACATTGGATTGCCTAGACCGGATATCACTTAATGAGACGTTTCAAGACCGAACACCCGACAGACACAAAATGCCCAAGCCGATGAAAGCTCATTTCGTTTATCATTTAAATATTATGTCAAGTTTTGTATTTCTGTCACGTTTATAAATGATATTGTTCAACTTGTTTCTCTTATTCCGTTACGTATTATAGATCTCTTAATCAAAAGTTCCCTAATTTTAGGGGTAATTAATAATGAACACTTGCGTTCATTGGAAGCCAGAACTCATTAAACAAAAAGTCTTACTAATTTAAGGTGAATTTGAAAACGGTCATATTACATTTCTAATGTAACAATTTTGACCCCACACAGATTATTGAAGGTATCTATCTGGTCTATGATAGGTAAGTTTTCAGACAATTTGAAGTTTATGAAGTCCGAAGCTGTGAATCTCTTCACACCTTCATCATCTTTATGGTAGGTTTTTAAGAGTGCTATCCAGACATCTTTGGCTGTCTTATATTTCCTATATGTATCATATAGGGGATCAGAAAGACAACTTAGGATCCTAAACTTACACATGAAGTCTGAAGTGTCTGGTGTAGATGAAGGAGGTGTATCCAGAGATTTATCTGAAAGGTTTTCAGAGCTTGAAGCATATTTTTGAATTGAGTTGTCTAATGGGTGATCTATACCAATGGCGGTAATCAGCCCCAAGGAAATGAGCCAAACTTCCATTTGTTCTTTCCATCTTATAAAACCAGATCCATTAAATTTTTCTGCTTTAAGAGAGGAAGTTTCGTCATTACTCATTATAAAGTTCAAGGAATTAATTAGGCCTTTTATGGAAAACTGCAATAGATTTATGATTACCTTATAAGTAAAAGGTTTTAAACATGCAGGTATAGAACAGAATAGCAAAACATGTAAGAAAGTAAGCTATCATCATATTTTTTGCAGTAATTAAAATTGAACAGGAAAAATTAGAACAAATAATTTTGTGTATAAAATAGTATACTGCAAATCTATAATAAATAAAAGGTATAATGGTAAGGATGTGGTAGTGGTCATGCTGGTCACATGCGCACGCTTAAGGTGCGGCGCTTGCGCAGGTCGCGCGTTTGACGAATTGCGGAGTTAATTTTAGCTTCAAGTCACGTGTGCGACGTGTCCGACAACTTGGTGGTTGCGGGTGCTCGCGTGAGCGAGGCGGATCCGATATTGGTCGCGGGTTCGGATCCCGTGGCTAGTGGATCGGATCTGGATTGGATCCAAACTAGATGCGGGTTCAGAATCGTGACACAGAGAATTAGGGTTTGACCAAAGCCAGCCGCAATCACCACTTAACAGAAAATGTAATAGGTAAACAGATCTAATTAATACGCAAGCAAATAGAGATTATTAGATCTAATGATTAACAGCAGATTAAGCGATTAGCCGATCTAATTAATTTAATACAATTAGCAATATATGAGAAAATTCGTAATCAACAAACGTAATCAGCAGATTATGCGAATAATAATAGATCAACCTGTAAAATCAGATAATCAAGTAGATTAAAAACAGTAAATAAAATATCAGAATGAACCGGAGGCGACCGTAGGTCTGTCCTTACGCAAATTTCCGAGCTTTGGCGCGCAAGCTTTTTCCGGATGGTTGCCCAAAGATACAACCGATGTAGCATCTCTGCCGGTGCGACGGTGAGACGGTTGTCACTGCCACCTTTCAACGTTGTTCAGCAAAAAAGAGGAGAGTGAGAAGAAAACTGTATGCGTCTGTGTGTGTTAACGCCTGTCGCCCAGCCTTCTATTATATAGAGAAGGAAGGCGGTGACGCTAAAACGAGAAGGCTAAAAAATAGCACTTTCGAAATAATATTATATTAATAACTTGGTCTCGTGCATACCTCTAAATAGGCATGCTAACGACCATAATTAAGACTAATATAAATATAATCTTAATTACCGTTATTAATAATAATAAAATACGGGCCAAAATAAAGAAGTAAATTAATTGCTCGATAAACCCACGACCACGACCATGACCCGACCCGACTCGGCGTGGCGAGGCGACCGCGTGTGTGTTTTGGATCAACTTGGTTTAGATAGTTGATTGCCCTTTGAATGCCCTAACTATTTTTAAACCAAAGTACCCCTTCCAACTCCTTCAATATGGGACTAACCCTCTATTTCCTTGAAGGGAAGGAAAACTGTAAGGAATAAAAAACTGCAAGGAAAGAAAACTCCAGGGAAAGAAAAAAATTCATATCATGTTTCCAAGAAGGAAAAGAAGAAGAAAAATTAATTTCGAAGGTCGGGAGAAGTGGTGTTGTGTTTTCTCCAATTTTTCTGTTCGATTTAGGCAAAAACGTTTTGGAGGAAAAGTTATAAAATTTTTCATTTACTTTTCCACTCAAATTTTTCTTTCCGCCCAAAAAAATAACGAAAAACTTATTATTATTATTATTATTATTATTATTTCTTATAATTTTTCTTTCAACTTTTGAATTTTCTTAAACTCCAACAACCGATTCGGCGAGCTTGCTGTTGCCTACAGTGAGAACCTCGTTAACTACCGGGCCCTCAGCTTCGCCCTCGAGTCCAGAGGCTCTATTTTCAATACCTTCTTCGACACGAGTGGAGAAGGTTCCCAATTTGATGATCAAATTGGGTTTTTAAAAAAATAAAAAATATACCATGATGATCTACTCATCGAGATCTATCCAATGGTATCAAAATCGTCGTAATCCAAATCTTGTATGCTGAGAAAAAAATTGGAGAAGATATAGTAGAATTTATGTTTCATAGATTCTACTATATCTTCTCATTTTTTTCTCAGCGTACAAGATTTAGATTGCGCCGATTTTAGTACCATTGGATAGATCTCGATGAGTAGATCACCGTGATATTTTTTATTTTTTTAGACCCAATTTGGTCATCAAATTGGGAACCTTCTCCACAAGTTGTGGAGAAGGGTCCCTTCGCAGGAACTTTTTGCCTCCGACACCGAGGTGATCCTCCACCTCATCGCCACGTCCTCCTCCCGACCACTCCTCGCTCGCATCGTCGAAGCCTGCGAGGCCATCGAGGGGGCTGCGTTTTTGCGGAGGAGTGGGCTGAGATTCGAGACACGAATCCTGAAACACCCTCGCACGAATCTCCACGCAACCCTTACTTAAGTGCGAATAGCGCCGATACAAACCACGCGTTATAGCAAATCCTGATATAACGCAGCCCGTAACGCCCGTTCCCTGTGCCATGTTATACGAATTTCAGATCCTGTTATACCATGTTCGTCCCATGTTATACAATGTCTGTGCCATGTTATACGAATTTCAGATCCTGTTATACCTTGTTCGTCCCGTGTTATACGATGTCTGTGCCATGTTATACCAATTTCAGGTCCTGTTATACCATGTTTGTCCCGTGTTGTATGATGTCTGTGCCATGTTATACGAAATCGTATAACATGGCACAGACATCGTACAACATGGGACACAAATGGTATAACAAGATTTGAAATTCGTATAACATGGCACAGACATCATATAACACGGGACAAACATGGAATAAAAAGACCATGTTATACCATGTTTGTCCCGTGTTACATGGTCCCGTGTTATACGATGTCTATGTCATGTTACACGAATGACAAGTCTTGTTATACCATATTACACGAATGGGATAAAGTCGATCTTATCCTATTACATAGCTATGCAATAGGATAAGATCGACTGACATGCCTACAAACATAGCTATGCATTGTATGTCTCCTGTACGCTCATGGGTTGGGATGAAATTTGACCAGACGACCATCTATCAAGATTCACGGGTGGTGATATAAACAAGACGACCACCTATACGACCCGGCTGACATGCCTATAAATTCAATATGACCATAGAAGTTAACGCGTCTGACGTGTCTACAACTGGAGATTTTATGGTGAAGCTTCACTATAAAATCCCAACAACATAATCTTCTCATTCGTAGTAAAGTGAGTGGAGTTCCGAAATGTTACTCCAATGCTCTTCTCATATGGTTGGTTTTACAGGCAGATGCATGGGTTCCACTCGGACGTGTTATGACAAGATTATAAGTTGTCCATGGCCGAAAATCCCTTCCAGTTCTACCGAAGTCCTAGGCCATTGGATGAACACCAAAATCAAGGGATGGATCCGATTTGTCTACCACGAGTTTGGGCAAACCAGACGGGTTTACAAAATTGATGTGCTATGGCAAGCTTATAAGCATTGAGAGTGTGCCTGATGAGAAAGTTGGAGGGCAGGATACAATGCGATGCCCTCCAACCGACTATGGTAAGTGCAGTCTCACGGTATAGTTTTTTGAGGAAATGGACGGACTATGGTAAGTTTATGATCTTTGATAGAAGAAGGTTCAGCACGATGATCTTCGTCGGAATGAAGAAGAAATCACGCTGGAACAGTGTCGCCATCAAGAAATCGCTCCAAACCCTAGGTTGTCGCCCCTTTCGCTCGTTCTCCTCAACCGCTTGATCAAATCCGATAATTTAGGTCCTAAAACGTTCGTATCCAAGTTAGGAAGGTCTCCACAAATTTTCAGCGAAATCCGCTTCCAAAATATTAAGTTATGGGCGAAAAACCGGACGCCTGTCGAACTGGGCGGGACAATACATGCCGTGCATCCATGCACGGCCGTGCCTGTGTATGGCTTGGTGACGTTTAATCTTTGAAAAAGTTGCTCTTCACGGCTGTGCATGGATTCACGGGTGTGCTCGTGAATGTCTCGGGAAAAATCTGAAAGTGCAGATTCATACACGGCCGCGCATGGATACACGGTCATGCCCTTGAGGAGCACAAATAACTCCGTTTAAGCTGAAATTCGACATGTAGCTTCGTCTTACCATGAGGAATCGTTCTACATCTTCATAACTTCCAAATTCCATCGATTTTGGGGCGAAATCCCTACATTTCAATAAAACAAAAGAAAAATGAAGACTCTGAAGAATATGAAGCATTTAAGCAAATAAATGAGACAAAATATGCATTTTACTTTTAAATAATAATAAAATTAAGCCACGATATATTATATATTTGTATGTCATCAAAATACATCAGACGTAAAGTTTTGCTTGTCCTCAAGCAATTGAATTGTTTAAAACATAGTGATGAAATGAAATGAGGGATCTCAAATGGTTTAATTAAGTCTCTAACAAAGTTATAGTTTGTTCACAATAGGCCTTAGGTTATAATACAATATTAATGCAAATTAAATCAAGTATTACTAATACAATCCTTTGGAATATGCAATGTTGACAACACCAAAAACCTTTATCATGCATATCATTCAAATGAAACCTTTGATCAAGCGTTCACAAATCATGTGATTGTACATCAAGTATATTTCGGTACTACTATTATTATTTCTGATTCCCATGACAAGGCGTACAAATAAGTATGAAATTATAAAGTAAAATTCAAAGAATCATTATATATGTGATGCACTATAGGGTTAAGAGGAAGACAACAATCATACTCATTAGGATCATAGAAATAACTAACTGAGTTAATTAAAACATTCAGCTGCACGTAACCCAAAAGCCATATGTGTAAATTATAACAAATATAGACCACTAAAAACAATCAAGAATCCTATTCCAAACCAATTAAGCATCCATAGAACAAGTCAATTCCGAAGGCCAAACAAATATCATGGATAAGAGGGTGAGTTAGACACTTAAGATGTTGATACAACGAGAAAACTAAAACATGCAGAAAGGGAAATGATAATCTAATAAAAGAAAACTAATAACTAACAACTAAAGTAAACTACTGGAAACATAGAAAGCTGACCGAGTGATGGTGAAACCAATGGTGCTCATCCCCAGCGCTGATGAAGTCTCGCCTGAAGGTCGTGGACAGACTCTAAAATAAAGGACTTCACTCGTCCTTGGTGGTCGACCTCTGTCTCAAGTTGGTGAATCCGATCCAGTCCTTTATCGACGGTAAGGTGAGTCTCTTGTTAGGCATCTCGGACAAACCAAATCATCGTCTGCATGCGGTCAAGTTGGATAGTAGGTCTCTGAGAAGGTGGTGGTGGCTCAGTCCCGAGGGGCACATCATGATTCTCAACTGCCTCTACTCTCTAGTTCTGCTGCTCACGGACTGTGGTGCGTGTGAGATTCGGTAATGGTAGCTTGACATCGCTTCCGGGGAAGAGCAGACTGTAGAGTTCTCCTTCTTTGACTATCATTCGCATGGAGATGCAGACGTCAAGGTCAAGGTGAGAGTTGCCCCAGGCTTGCTCCATCTGGTAAGGTCGGACTCCAACCGCTAGAGCAAGTGGAGTAAGAAGCTCCCCCGAGAGCAATGACACCCTTCGGCGAAGTAAACTAAAACAAACTAAAAACAAGCAGAGCAGAAAACGAGCAATCGGAGTTTGAGATCTTTGAGAGAAGATCGGGGTTTCGGGTTTCACCGCACATGCATGAAAGTTAATGTTGATATTTTAGATAGGTTTTTACCTATGTTCTTAAGGTGATCCTTCCTAAGGTACAGACACATTCCCTCTCAGGACACGGTCTGGTGTCTAACTTAACCCAAGTCTCCTACTCTCGTGGCCTACCGGGTTAAGCCGACCCAATGGGTTCTATGAAGGATTAGGGTTCCTCGGGTGATTTTGACAACTCTCGTGGCCGAAATCACCAGTCCAGTCTAAGGGGGTCCGATGATTGTGGTTCACCTCCAGTCTAAGGGAGTTCCACCATATGCTTAGCACATGTGGAAATCTAGTTAAATCCATTCCTAACCGTTATGCCCTGTGCTAACGAGTTTCCTTGCGAAGACATATCCAGGTTAAAATTGGACTGGGGAAACCATTGTCACCACACACCTTCTAAAGATAAGTGGGTGTGTCCCACAAGGGTGGGAAACAGTTCACAACACCACTGATCGATAGTTTGATGAGGGCTACGCGTTAGAAGGCTACTCGACTTGATATTTTAATGAGGGTTTTTGAGGTCTTATCCTCTTAGTTTTATCTTATGTCTAGCATTACATACATGCAATCATATAGTGATAACATAACGATAAAACATTACAGGCATGCTTTAGCTTTAGCAAATAATGAAAGCAGTAAAAGGATGATGTGATCATAGCCCATTCAAGGCATGCTTGATCTTCAAGGTTGGCTTCAAGGTCCTTCTTTTGATGGTTTAGCTCTCAAACCCTAGAAGCATACTCATGGGTTCGGCCAATGCCATGGATCCTCCTCCAAGGAAAATGCACCATCATACAAGGGCCAAGAAAGCTAGCTCACAAGCCCAGGCTTGACTATGCTTCCTTGTGCCACCATGCATACTTGCGCCACCTTACTAGATGCGCAACCAAGCAAGCACGCCACATAGATTCATGTAGGACGCGCCTCCTAATCTTCATCTTGAATTACAAAATAAAAGAAAAAGAAAGGCGGCACGCAAGCCTCACAAGAATACTAACACAAGCATGCTAAGGGGCTTGACTAATGATCACAACATCATGCACAAACAAGGTACTTACACATTCAATTCTATATGCTC
The DNA here is from genome assembly GCA_027563935.2 of Costus lasius. Taxonomy (NCBI): domain Eukaryota; kingdom Viridiplantae; phylum Streptophyta; class Magnoliopsida; order Zingiberales; family Costaceae; genus Costus; species Costus lasius. Next base: position 24,378,839 of record CM050447.1, on the reverse strand, counting down.
ATGAAAAACTTAAAATCTGAAATTTTAGTTTTTCATAAAATATATCTTTCTTTCTCATCATTTTATCATAGATCTTTTGATTATTTGAGATTATGTTTCATGATGATTTTATATATCCTATCAGCTGGCAATTTTGTCAGATTAAGAGACTCGGCCAGTTTGAAGACACAATGCCCGTCCTACTTGACAAAACTACGTACGTCTTTGATCTTAAATCAATCAAGAAAAATAATCATACAACAATCCAAAAGAAATTGAATAGAAGATAGGAAGCAAAGACCTACAATTTTTCTTACTAAGAAAAATCATGCGCCATGTATATGCAATTTGTAAAAATTGAAATATGATATGTGAGCATAGAGAAAAGCATGAAAGAATATCATTCGAGGCTTGCAAGTCGCTCTGATACCACTGTTGGGAAACCCCGGGGATATTTTACAAATTTTGGCATAGACATTTCAGAATACATTGCACAGCGGAAGAATATGATAGAACCTCTTAGTCGTCACCAGCGAGTAATCGTGCAAAACCCGCCAAAGTAGACAAAACAAATGCTTCACATCCCCTAACTCTAACCCTAACCCCTCAGCTGTCACCGACGAGTAATCGTGCAAAGCACGCCAAAGTAGACAAAACAAATGCTTCACATCTCCTAACTCTAACCCAAGGCTTTTATTTATACTCTTTTACTACTTAGCGAACCGGGTATGACAATCCAATCTGAATCCGCTTTATTAATAACCACTAACAATATTGGGCCCGTAACAATTGCCCCCCTCTAAAACTAGCCTTGTCCTTAAGGCTGAATAACTTTATCTTGAGCTGCCTCCAGGATTCTACATTGCTCGATAAGTTGTTGAATTAGAAACACTAAACATCGCAGCCTCAAGCTTGACAGCTGTATCTTGCTCTTCAAAAAAAATCCCACCCCACTCATTTGGTTGAAAAACATTACTAGTAAGTTGAAGTTGTTCATTGATATCATGTGGTGAAGGACTTGCGACATTAAAGCTTAAGTATCTAGGATTTGCAGGTTGTGCATGTAAAGGTTGCTCCTCCTCCATATCTTCAGATTCTTCTAAGACAAATGGTATCACCATAGCATCTGGTACAGGCGACCTTGGATGACCTTGTAAGCCCTTTTCCTCATCTTCTCTTGTGGAAACTTCAACAACAGCACCAATCATTTCCTCTTCTTTATCAGTACTATAATTAATCTTTGCTGGGTAAATGCTTGGTTCAGAACAGTGATCAAAAGAGGTATCGATAGATGCTCTAGAGCCTTGATCAACATGAGGCATATCGTCATCCTCATAGTAGCTTTGATCAGGAATTGTACTAAATCTTAGTATCATCTCTAGCTTCAACCTTTTCCAAGAGAGATTGGGAATCTGGCGTCTCAACCCTCGAATCTAATCGTATGTTTCTCCCTCCATACGAACAAATGCCATAGGAAATTTAGAGTCGTCTGGCGCACCTTTAAGGTTAAAAAAATATTCAACTTGTGCAATCCAATCCTTTGGATCAGTACCGTCAAATCCTCGTAATTCCATGAGAATACGAGTCTGCCATCTATCCTCCATGGTACTTTGACTCTGTGGATAAATTTGCCCATCAATAATTATTTTTGCACTCTCTCGCATTGTCTTTTCCCTAACCCACTCTTCAAGAATTGCTCTCATTTCATCTAAACTATCAAGATGATGATTCATCTCCATATAATATAAAGCAATTTTACCTCCCTCACCTCTCATCGTCATCCTTCTTCTTCTTTTTTTTTTGGTGCTACAGTACTTGCTACAGTACTCGCACAGTAACCCTGATATATTTTTTTTTTCACTAACTAATTTTTTTTTACCTACTGCTATAGTGTTGAGCGTGTCGCGTCCGCTTGAGCCGCCTTCGTCCTTGCTCGTTTTGCTGGCCAGCTATGCCCGCCGCCGGCTAGGGTTCCGGCTACCTACTTCGCCGGTCACTTCTTCCGTCGTCGGCTAGGGTTCCGGGAGAAAGGGGAGCGTCGACGTCGCGTCTTCCACCAAATCGTCCGTCGTCGAAGTTATTTTCGCCCGCTGAAAGCCGCGTGTCATCCGGCGTCGTCGTCTAGGGTTTCGGATGAGGGAAGCGTCGCCACCTCATGTTGGAGAAGAAGACGCCTCTTTGCATCGTGGAAACTTTGTCGTTGTGTGTTGTTCCCGATGATGCCTTTCACGTGTCGCCTCTCCTTGCTGTCTCGTGCATTTGCCGATAGCAACGTCTCAGCCAGATCTCCGAGCCTCTGGCACCTTCCTATTGCCGCAAGAAGGAAGGGCGTTGCCACCACGGGAAAGATGTCGCTGGGGCGTCGATGAGGGAAGGGGCACTGCCGCTTCCTTGCTCGTATGCCGCCTCCTTCAGCTTTCTTCACTACACCAACACAGCCGCTGCTAGCCACTCACCAACACAGCTGCTGCTAGCCTATCCTGCTGTTGATGCCACCGATGTCGTCTTCCAACCTTCAACTTGATAGTCACCTCCTCCTAGGGTTTCAGGGGACTTCTCCCTAGGGTTTCCTTCGTCGGTTTGATGAACGATAATAGATCCACCGATTAGATCTATCACTGACAACGAAATTTCATCCGCCTTTATCCATCGCCGAACCACTGGTTCCCCGGCGATCGATTCGGCAGGTCGGACCAATTGATAGAACCCCTTAACCGTCACCGGCGAGTAATCGTGCAAAGCACGCCAAAGTAGACAAAACAAATGCTTCACATCCCCTAACTCTAACCCTAGTCCCTTATTTATACTCTTTCACTACTTAGCGAACCGGGTATGACAACCCAATCCGAATTTGCTTTATTAGTAATCACTAACAATATTAGGCCGGTAACAGAATATCCTCGAAACAGACAAGTCCCAAAAAACCAGTTAAGATCGTCTTGCGGGGGAGTTGACACGATGAGATAGTAAGTACCTAAAGTTAGAGGAGGCTGATGTCGAGGTAGGCGCCCAAGCGTTCGCCCTCTGCAGTCTCACACATACGGATGCCTCGAGCTCTCTTCTTCCACGCCCGGTGCTAGCCTCGGGAAAAAAATTCAAGCCTTTAAACGCCTTTTTCTATCCTTGCGCCAACTTCAAAGTGTGTTGCGCCAAGTAGAGAGAAGAGGATGATGATGCCGCCAACCTCAAGTCCTCCTTGTCCCAAGAGGAGAAGGAGAAGATGTGTTTCGGCCTTTTGGAAGATGAAGAAGGCACCAAGCAATCCTTCTTCTTGCGCCAAAGAAAGAGGAAGAAGAGAGGATGCTTGTGACTTCAAAGTGGAAGAGATGTTGCGCCAACTTCAATTGCTCTCGCTGCTCATCTTTGCTCACGCCAATTATTCTATCTAGCTCTTGCATATACACATGTATATATAGAGAGGCAAGAGGGGGCGGCAATCCAAGAGGTGGGCGCAACTTTCATGAAGAAATCGGCAAAGAATAAGGGCTTGAGTGCAATTAGGGTTAGGGCTAAGGAAACTCTCTAAGAGCTTTCCATAAAACCCTTCCCATTAGCCATATGCGCCAAAGACCTTCCAAAGAAGTTCCTCTAGCCATATCTGCCTCAAGACTTGCCATAGAGACAAGCATTCCATCCAAAGAACCAAGGGGAGGCGCCAATTGCATAAGAAGGAAATTGTGCCAAGCTCACCCCATTATGCCCTTGGCGCTAATGGTGTTGGCTTTTCTCCTCATTATACCCTTTTGGGTTCTTATCCCTTCATGATCACTTGTTCATGGGTCTCATTGGATAATGAGCTAGCCTAAACTTCATTGCATGGGTTGATTAAGCCATTGGATCCAATCCAATGCAACCATAATCCAAATGTGACCAATCTTGGTCAATTTCGGGTCAACCTGCCAAAAATAAAATTTAGCTCCAATAACTCTTTTCCATCTCATCAGGCCCATTGGCATTGATGAAATCTCTCAAATAGATCCGAGCTATCTAATAACTCGATCATAAGGCTTCCTGATCAATACGAGAACTCGAGTATCAAGGTGTGCGACCCTGTAGGTTCCTCTGACATTGGCGGTACTGACCTAAGGTCACCATAAGCAGTGAGTGACACCTAGCAGTTCATCGCTGCTACCTAAGCCATCGGAATGGATATCGATATCGACATCCCCATCATCGCAACTAGGTACAGATGCATTATAGTCTCTTGCCAAACTGATATCCGATTGGACAAATGTATCACTGCTTGTTTTCACTCAATCACATGGTCATGATTAAATCAGGTTCTCACATGAGTATGACCATACACTTTCAGTCATAGAACCATAAAGGGTCATGTGGATATCAAGCTTCCCTCAAAAAGGGGCAAATCCTCTGTCTGTCTATTGATCTTCTCATATGGGTCGTGACATGCTCAATGACAACTGTTATTACCTCCCAACTACGGCAAGGTGTTAGGTTGTATCAAAGCATATCCCTAATCATATAGAATAGTCAATGACCTCAAATCAAGGGATCAATGTATCTTCTGTCACTTATGAGGATAACTCATAACACCAAGTCATAGCCTTATAGCGGGTCGGTCCAGTATATCCACCACTGATATACCCATATGTCTGCGTTAGTTCCTCATGCCTAACCAGCTCATATACCAGTCTCACAAGTACCATAGTTGTCCCGTACCCATTAAGGTACATTGACTGGGGACAATAGTTTGAGCACAGATCCAATTTATCTCCAGAGACATTATTATATAAGTATACAATCGCAGATGTAAACAAACAATGATAACGACAATACCAGAATGATATATAAATAAATATCAGAGTCAAGTAGTAAAAAAATGGACTAATACTAGGTCTCAGGGCACACACTTCAACAATTCTCAACCCCACTCTTGTGACTTGGCCACACTCTCAGGCCATATTCATGGCTTTCTCCACTCTCTTTGAACATAACTTTTGTTTCTTGGCTCTATCTAATTCTTGTTTCTCGGCCCTTTAGTTCATTATGTTTACTTACACTAAAACCTCTATTTTCTAACATAGAACCTTACTTTACTAATGTAAGACCCCTGTCTACTAATGTATAACCTCATTTTACTGACATAGAACATCTGTTTACTGACGTAAAATCTTGTTTACTAATGTAGAATCCTTGTTTACTAACATAGAACCTCAACTGTTTTATGTTCTAAACACTTGTTTTTTTTTTCTAGGACAGTTATTTAAGGTAAACAATGGATTTAAGCATATTGGTGATTAGAAAGTTTAAGTCATCATCAACAAGTAGAGCTGCAACAATCGAGGAAGTTACGCAATTGTTCCAAGTAATATTGTAATTTATTATAATTTTTATCTTATAAAGCTCAAAGTTTTATATTCTAGTGTTTATAATAGGAAACTTAAACAACTCGAGAGCTCTTTAAATAAGCCGAAAGTTGGTATAGAGTTCTCAAATGGAGATAAAACTTTATACATTTTATAATGAATATGCTAGGAGGATGGGTTTTAGTATTAAAAAATATAGTAATGGGTGTAGAAAAAAATGGATCTTTAAAGTTTTGAAGTTTTGGGTTTAGCAATAACAGGACTCAACAAATATATCATATGCATGTCACTAGGAAGCCTCAATTTAATTATTAAACTAATTATATGACTCATGTTGAGTTTAAGATTGATTGTAATAACATTATAAAAGTTATGATATTTAGAATTAAAGCACAACCATAAAATGGTAAGTGATGATAAAGTTCGTATGCGTAGATCATATAGAACGATTTTACTATTTCAACGTGTCATAATAGACTAAATGACTAAATTTGGTATGAAGTCAATGTAAATTTCAACTTTTTCAAATGGGATTAAAAAGTATTCAAAATGTTGGATTTATTAGAAATGATAATAATAATTTTATTGGTAGACAAAAAAGAGAATAATTACAAATATAAAAAATACAAGGCCTTCTTTACTATTTGAAAAATAGGCAAATATTATATCCTATAATTTTTGTATCAATTTCATATAGTGAAGAAGACCTTGTGTTTCTCTCTTACTTGTAACTATTCTCGTATTTGTCTACCAATAAAGTTATTGTTGTTGTTTCTAACAAATTCAACATCTTAAGAACTTTTTTTTATCTTCGATTGAAAAAAGTTGAATATTTATATTGGTCTAGTATGACATGTTGAAATAGTGAAGAAGACCTCATGTTTCTCTTACATTAGTAATGAGAGGTTTTATATTAGTAAAAAAGAGGTCATACATTAGTAAAATGAGGTTCTACGTAAGTAGATACTGCATTAGTAAAGTGAGGTTCTATATTAGTAAACAAAAGTTATATAGTAGTAAAGTGAGATTCTACATTAGTAAATAGAGGTTCTAGTGTTTAGGTGGAACTGATGATGGGATAGGAAGTGCTAAGAGTGGAGTGGAGACTGAGGTCAAGGGTGCAGCCATGCGCGAAGAATCATGAGCAAAGAGAGCTGAGAATCGTTATTATTGAAGTGGAGCCGAGAAATGTGTGTGAAACAAGCAGGGATAGGGTTGAGCGGTGGGGTTACCCTGCTTTGGATTGGTGTTGAACCAATTCTTTACGATTCGTGAAAGCAATCCTGCATTCCTGCTTAACTGAGTTAGGCAGGACCCTACTGAGGATTTTTATCTTGCAAGGAGGACTTGCATAGTGTTTTTTCTAATCGGTGGATTCCTACAATATTATCATTAGATTTCTGTTGAAGCTGTTGAAATAGAAAGAATTGTTTTATTTCTAAAAACCTTAACCCTCTTTACACAACACAAATATATATACACTCAACCATTAACCCTAACGGGTTAATGGGTAAGACCCTGATTACGTAGCATATCCAACACTTCCCCTCAAGCTGGAGCATGTATATTAGTCATGCCCAGTTTGTTACACAAAGGAGAAAATTTTGACAGTCCCAAGGATTTTGTAAAAATTTCAGCCAGCTCTTCTTCAGATTTGATGTAGGGGAGATGAATGAATTTGTTGGAGTCAGCATCCCTGATGAAATGACAATCCACTTCAATGTGCTTTGTCCTTTCATGAAACACGGGATTGTTTGCAATAAAAATTGCAGCTTGATTGTCACAAAACATGGGCATAGAGTCGTTGCACTTGATCTGGAAGTCGGTGAGGAGATTTTTAAGCCACATCATTTCACACTGCGCCATCGCCCTGTATTCTGCCTCACAACTAGATCTAGAAACCACATTTTATTTTTTACTTTTCCAGGTGACCAAATTCCCTCCAACATACGTACAATACCCAGTAATCGAGCGTCTATCATCCACATTACCAGCATAATCTGCATCTGAGTAAGCTTCAATCATAGCATGTCCATGTTTCTTATATAGAAGGCCCTTTCCTGGAGCTCCTTTGATGTACTGTAGTATCCTCATCACTGCTTCCAAATGAGCTTTCTTAGGGTTTTCCATGAATTGACTAACTATTCCAACAGAGTGAGAGATATCTAGTCTGGTAACAATTAAGTAGATCAACTTTCCTACTAGTCGACGGTATCTAGTTAGGTCCACCGGAGCAGAGTCCATATCCCGTGAATACTTTTGATTGGGAATAGAGGGAGTGTCCACAGGTTTGCAATCAACCATTCCTGTTTCCTGGAGCAGATCAAGAGCATATTTTCGTTGTGAGAGATATACATGTGTGCCTTTATACGCAACTTCAATCCCCATAAAGTATTTCGGTTTGCCTAGATCTTTAAGGGCAAACTTAGAATGTAGATATGACTTAGCCTCCATTATACCTTCAGGATCACTGCCCGTTAGAAGAATGTCATCTACATAGACAGCAAAAATAACAATGCCTCGCGTGGAGTGCCGAATGAAAATCGAATGATTTTCCTTACTGCCATGAAAACCAATTTGAGACATAATTTGAGAGAACTTCTGGAATCAGGCCCGCGGACTCTACTTCAAGCCATATATAGCCTTATGTAGCTGGCATACCAACTCCCCCTGAGCAACATACCCAGGAGGTTGCTCCATATAAACCGTCTCATGAAGGTCACCATACAGAAACGCATTGCGGATATCCATATGGTGAAGCGGCTAATCAAGGTTGATGGCTAAAGAGAAAATAACCCGAACGGAGTTAAGGCGAGCCACAGGGGAGAAGGTCTCAAAATAATCAATACCAAGCGTTTGAGTGAAGCCTTTGGCAAAGAGCCGAGCTTTGTAGTGGTCAATAGAACCATCTGGACGATGCTTGAGGGTATAAACCCATTTGCAAGCCACAAGACGAGCACCAGCTGGAAGAGGTACCAAGGACCATGTGTTGCGAGAGCGAAGAGCGGCCATCTCATCCTCCATAGCAGCACACCACTTAGGAAGCAACCGAGCGTTCGCATAGGATCGAGGGACCACAGCAGACGAGAGTCGAGTAAGGAAGGCACGATGCAGAGGAGAAAAACGATGATAAGACACATAATGACAAAGCGGATAAGACGAGGTGTGACGCTTACCTTTGCGGAGGGCAATAGGAAGATAGAGATCATCTGGTGGAGGCGGCGCAGGAGAAGGAGGACCATCAGACGAAGAAGAAGGTGCGGGCACCGAGACGCAAGCAGGAGGACGGGGACACCTACTGTAGACCTGCAGGGGAGGAACAGAGGGCTCAACCAAGGAATCGGGGGGTGAGGGCAGCTGACCCACAGCGGGAAGAGGGATTAGCAGGGGAGGGGATGTGAAAGAATCCATAGCAGGAGCAGGTGGATAGGAAAAATACGGAGTAGACTCAAAAAAGGAAACATCAGCAATCATAAAGGAGCGACGGGTAGTGGGATCATAGCAGCGATAGCCTTTTTGAGTCCGGCTATAGCCCAAGAAGACACACCGAGTAGCCCTAGGCTGTAACTTATCACGAGAAGAAGTAGGGACATGAACGTAGCAAACACAACCAAAGACCCTAGGAACAACTGGAAAAACGCACTGGTGAGGGAAGAAGACTAAGAAAGGGGATTGCCCCTGAAGAAGCTTCATAGGAACACGATTAATAAGAAAAGCAGCGGTGAGAACGGCGTCACCCCAAAAGGAGCGAGGAACCTGCATGTGGAAAAGAAGTGATCGAGCAACATCAAGAAGATGCCGATTCTTCCGTTCAGCGATACCGTTCTGTTGAGAAGTGTATGGACAGGAGGTTTGGTGAAGTATGCCCCTGTCACGACAAAAGGTTTGAAAGTGAGCACTAGTGTATTCCAATGCATTATCAGATCGAATAACTTTCAAGGACAGACCAAATTGGTTTTTAATTTCTTCATAGAAGATACGAAACACATTCAAAAGTTCAGAGCGACACTTAAGTAAAAACAACCAACACATACGAGAATGATCATCGATGAAGGAGACAAAATAACGATGACCATCCTTCGTAGGTACAGGACTCGGACCCCAGATATCAGAATGAACTAGCAAAAAAGGGCTAGAGCTAAGAGACACACCAGAAGACGGAAATGACACACGATGGTGCTTGCCTAACTGACAGGTAACACATTGAAACACAGGACTCGATGACAAAGACAAAAAACGCTGAACAGTAGCCGGAGAAGGGTGGCCAAGACGGCAATGCCACTGGAGAGGAGTAACAGTAGCCGAGAAACAGGTAGTGGTAGGTGAATGTGGAGCAGCCTGCAGCACATAGACGCCCCTGTCTCTATGCCCCCCACCAATCGTCTCCCTCGTCGTCAGGTCCTGAAAAATACAATGAGATGGGAAAAAGGTCACAACACAATTCAAGCGACGAGTAAGCGCACATATAGATAGGAGATTATGTGGAAAGGCAGGAACATATAAGACATCAGTAAGAATGAGAGCGCGGCTAATGTGGATGGACCCAACTCCCGAAACAGATACAAAGGACCCATCAGCAATCCGAACTGGGGGGTGGTAATCACTAAAGGTAATAGTGGAGAATAAAACCTTATTACCTGTCATATGAGATGTAGCTTGAGAATCAAGAATCAAAGAGGAGTCATGTGTGGCTAAGGAGGCAATACCAGAAGGTGCTCCGGGAAGGGGAGCAGAAGAACCGATAGTGGGAGCAATAGTCGGGGCAGTATCAAGAGTCTGTCCAGCAGAGTCAGAAGTCACAGCTAAACGGGCATGAGGTGGACAACCAAAGTGAGCCCAGCAGCGCTCAGAAGGATGATTTGTACGCCCACAATACGTACAGGCAACCGGACGTCGCCCACGTCCACGGCCACGGCCAAGACCATGGATCATACCCCTAGACCGACCACCAGTCGGGGGTAGGCAGAACACCAGTCTGAGATGCACCAGTCTAAGGTGCAAGCATGACACTGCGGGGTTCAAAGGAGGCAGTGGTAGTAGGAACCCGAAGAAGCCGATGGAAGGCCCCCCTGAAATGTGGGAACGGTAAGTTCTACAAGAAGTTGATTCCGCGCTACAGTGAGGTGAGCATCAAGACCAGATAAGAATTTCGCAACTATAAAGTCTTCTTGTTGTTGAAGGATAACCGGGATATCAACAACAGGTGGATGAAACTGGCGCAATTCATCCCACTTAGCCTTTAACTGAGTATAATATTCTTGAAGAGGTCTACCATCTTGGCGCATAAACAGAATCTCTTCGTACAGTTGATAGATACGGCTGATGTTATACTGGGCCGCATAGGAACTAGCAAGTCCATCCCATATTTCCTTTGCAGTATTATGAAACATCACGGTGGAAGCAATCTGTGGTTCCATACTGTGAAGGAGAGAATTTACTACAGCCTGATCTGACATGCTCCAAGTCGGATACTGTGGGTCAGGGGTCTCCGGTGGATTTTTTTCAACGTGCTGTCGTTTGCCATGAGAGCCAAGAAAGAAGAGCATAGCTCTTGCCCACAGTAAATAGTTGGAGCCATCTAACTTCATAGTGGTGCCAAGATTGGTATTAGGTTTGTTCTCAAACAAGGTAAGTTGAGAATCCATTAATTGATCGGAGAAGCAGCTGGAAGAAGTCTGCCAGAAGACTCATCGCAAGAAGCAGGAAATCTGGTCGCCAGATGAAGACGCGTCGCTAGATGAAGAATCCCAGTCAAGAACGCGTCCGCCGGAAGGAATCGCGTCACCAGAAGAAGGCGCGGCGTGTCCGCTAGGAATCGCGTCGCCAGAAGAAGGCGCTCGAACAGAGACTGCCGCCAAGGTCAACCCAGCCAAGCGAAGGGGAAGGACGAAAGCTAGGTAAGATGAGGATGCGACATTGCGAGAGAGGCGGCAGCGATCACGGCGTATGACGGCAGAACGTCGGCGATCACAGCATGCGAACGAGTCGCTCTGATACCATGTTGAAATAGAAAGAATTGTTTTATTTCTAAAAACCTTAACCCTCTTTACACATCACAAATATATATACACTCAACCATTAACCCTAACGGGTTAATGGATAAGACCCTGATTACTTAGCATATCCAATAGAAGCCTTCACCTGTTGCAACCCTTTCATCTTTGCCAACATAAACATATTTAGCGAGACCATAATCAACGTACTTTTTCTCCAATTCCAGTGCTTCCACCGCCATATTCAGCTTCCTTTTATAGATACTTTGGTATACTAATTTACATTTTCCGTTTGCAAGGTTTTCTTTCTTGCATAGACAAGTGACTCATAATTGCTATTGTTCCTCCTCTTTTTCTCGTAGCAAAATCAAGCATAGCTCTCACCATCATATATTGACTGATACGGACAAGCGATTCAATTACTTGCTTATTACTTATTCTCTCGTACATGAATAAATGAATATTTTATCAATGCAACAATCACCTTCTCTCATATGCAATTATTGTATTAAAAATCAAGATTGTACAAATTTCTGTCACCTTGAGGTTAAGGGAGTGTCAGAGAACATAAAAATTATAGAATCGATACAACAATATTACCACAATATCTCCTATGTTCAATTATGATTTCCACCTCATATGCCTTTATCTTATTATTCATATATACGACCATATATTTCATTATGGTATTAGGTATTTTCATGGTATATGTTACTATTATCATTGTATTCTAGCCCTTACAGAACGAGGCTATGTTACTACCATGATGTCATGAGGTAATACCATTCCCATTCTCTTCTATTCCAAATTTATTTGTTGGTTTAGTGTGACATATGTTTCACTCACTGAACATTTAATTGAATGGAAGAATATAGTTTTCATCAGTTCTATTGAATCACGTAAGAAGAACATGGGATTATATATGTTCTTTTAAATTTAGATTGAATACTTAGTTTTGTTTTGTCAAAATGGTCTGATAAGTGGAGAAGCAAATCATCCATCTTATTTGTGGTTCGAAGATTGCTTACATGCTGCTATTTTGACAATGTTTTTTTCTGATTATTGGTAAGATACATGTTGGAATAGTTGGTTATCCCAATGTTGGCAAGTCATCTTTGATTAACCGTTTGTTTAAGCGAAGAATGTGTCTAGCTGCTCTGAGGCCTGGTGTCTCTAGAGAATTGAAGTATGCTCTTTTTATTTACTTCAGTTTTTTATATAAAAAAAACTGTTTTGACGTATGCTGAAACCGTCATTTCTTTTATGTCGAACTATGTGCAGCTAGATTTGGCAAATTCTTATATTTGATTTCTTGAGAATAGAAAAATCTTCTGGCCTTTTCTGATGTTTCTAGATTACATATTTTGTACAGATAGGTACGATTTGGTAAAGATCTTGAGTTGTTGGATTCTCCTGGTATATTGTCAATGAGGATCAGTGACCAAGCAGCTGCAATCAAGCCTGCGATGTGTGATGACATCGATGAAACATCATATGATGTTGCTGATGTGGCAGCTATTCTTGTTCAGATGTTGGCGAGACTTCCTGAAGTTGGTATTATACGAATATCCAAAAGAGTTGTAATTATTTATTTATTGTTTCCCTTTTTTTCGGCATATATATAGATATATAAACATTCATCTTCTTGATACCATCTTCTGAACAAGAGCGGAGTTTTTAACTTGTCGATGAAGAAAGGACAAAGTACTAGGTAAAGGTTATGATGCTAAACATGCAAAACCGACAATCTTGAGTAGATTGAGAGCTTTTTTCCTTGAGGACACTGCACTATTACCTAGTTATAGACTTACAGTACATTAGGAACGGGAAACTAAAGCCTAATGCTAAATAGTTTGCAGCAAGTCTGTGCGTTAGACCCCCGTAACTATGGCAGAGTCTAATCTATTTAATTCCTTTGTTTAATAGTTGTACAATGTTCCATAAAACCATTGATTCAAAAACTCGTTGCTAATGTAAGTTTGGAATAATATATATATAATTGTATATAATACATATTTTAGCAATATCAACCGGGACTATTAGTATCATATATTGGTATGGATTTATCCGTACTGGTACATACCAATATGATAATGGATTGGTAAATTGGTACAGATTGATATTTTAAACCGCCTATGAAATACATTTTGCACTTTCCACTCTTGTGCTACTACAACAAAGTTATACTAAGTACATGATTTTGTCTCTTCCTCCTTGTTCTAACTCTAATGTTTAGTTTGCACCAAGGATACGTGTTGGACCCCAGTAATTATGGCCATGTCTAAATTAATTAATTCATTTGTATTAGTCTATATAATAATTGTAGTTAATCGGTGTTCCATGAGACATTTTGCACTGTGCATTGTGTGCTAGTACAATAAGGTTATACTTTTTGAGCCCTCATTTTGGCTCTACCTTCCATGCTAATATATTTTTTATCCAACAGGTTCAGAGGCACTTTATAAATGCTATAGGATCAACTTAAATGATCAGTGTGGTAAAATGTATGTTTCCTTCTTTCACCAAATATACTTGTGAACTTTTTTGCCTTTGTGCTACTTGGGTAAAGTTGATTGATCTTATCGACATCAATATCTTCAGATTTGTCGAGAAGCTTGCCCTCCAACTGTTTACCGTATCTTGAATGACTTCAGGAAGGGAAGGTTCGGTTGGGCCTAGGTGAATGAAGCAGTGCCTATGAATGTATGTATTCTTCACAACTAGGACGCCTAAAAAGAGACGGAGCAATTATGTGTATACCGTCTGACTATCCCCAAATTGATCGAGCATCCAAGTTCTCGCCTGCCCACCGTAAATTAGATTTTGTTGCAATAATCAAGCGACCTTTTTGGATGCTAGAGAATTATTTGGAGTCCTAGTTGATGATGTGCTGAACTCTCCGATGTCAACCCTGTTAGGCTATTATTCGATATATTGAACAACATAATTTACAGCTAATTTTATGGGTGAGATTCTTTAGCCTAAGCATTACCTGATTGTCTGACTCGTGTGGTCATTTTACATATGGCTGGCCTGTGCACTGCGTTAACGTATGCTGTTGAAGAAAAAAACAAAGCACATGGTTTAAACTGGAGGCCTTGAGCGTATTCCAATATTAAGGGTTAATTGCTTGAATAACAAACTGTCTTTGTGATTAAGATTTCGAACTTTCTTTTATTTCAGTTGGTACATAAACTTCGTTACTATTTTAATAGAGGGGAATGAGGATAGTAGAAATAAAACGTAAAAAATATATATTTTTAATTCTTTATTAAAAAAGAAACATTGAAGACCATTTGTGTGTGTTCACCCGAAAAGATGTGAATAAGGAAAGACCTAATTAGTGTGGCAACTTAGATCAGCCACAAATCAGGCCTTAGTTGTTTAAACATTGCTTGTGTTTATATTATACCATATTTTTGTAGTAGAACTGAATATGTTTTGCTAGCAAATCAATAAAAGTTTAATATATTCAGAACCAATCAATTAACTTAGCTAATAGATGGTTTATATGAGAAATTTTGGAGAGCTACGAGTGATAGTGGTTGGAAATATTTGGATCACTTCTGTATATCAGGATCAAATCAATTAAATTTTCTTAGTTGTAAAGTTTTTCTAGTGGTTGAGGTGTAGAGGTCCAAATTAATTATAAATCATAAGCTCAGTGGCTAAGTTGAAGTTTTTAAAAGTATAAAGATAAATCTCAGGATTGGGCAAACAATCTGAATTAATCACAACTCAGCATTGGATGTACGCTAGTTTAGCTAACCAACAATCTTTTTAATGCATCTGATAGCTACTTAATTAGATAACACTAAATCAAATACGACCTCTTCAGTTATTCTAAAAAAAACTATCTAAACAAATTGCAAAAGAATGATGTATCAAAGATGTGCTGAACGGGTGATGCTGATTCTTTATTGTGTACCAGCCATCCTCAAAGCTTCTTCACGACTGCATTGCATTGGCTTGCCAGCTTCTCACATATTTTGTAAACAAGGAGGCATGGCCAATTATAGGGTCCACATCAATCGACAATTGAATTGGACTAAGCAACTTGTAATAATTCGATGCATTGAATGCTACTGTTGCTGAATTTGAACGAGCTAAATTTTGTGATTGCTTGAAGATATTGACGACCAAGGAAGGGATACTTTTGTTAATTTTGGGCACACAAAGTATATATGTGTGAATGCAAGGGCAAATTAACATCGACGCCAAATCAATGAGATAAATTAATATAAATTAAAGTTAAAAAGAACTAAGTCAAATTTCAGGGCAAGCAAGCAAAGATATAAAATAATTCAGCAAAAGAGACGGTTTACAGAGTTCAAACAACTGCGGCAGCAACTGGCACCGCAGACCGTTCCTACGTCTAGAAGAGAAGAGACACTCTTCAACTTGTCACCTGCCCCCGAATTTAAAATTTAATACCTCTCTCGGCTCTTTTCAACATCACTGGCCACCAAAGACCAGATCCGAATAGAATTTGTAGGGAGACGTCTCCTTAGAAATTTTAACGTACGGAATCTCGACTGTTGGATCGCCGCCTCCTTCATTCGCATCGCATGGGGACGACTGCTGGAATCACTGACCGTATCGCCGCTGACCCGGTTCCACCGCCCCACCGGCCCCTTGTCTTCTTCTCCTTCGGCGCTTACTCCAAGGCCGTTGCCGCCCACCTCCGCGCCTCCGGCATCTCCGTCGCCCCCGGTCTATGCGACTCCGAGTTCTCCGCCATCGAGTCCACCTACGGCTTCGAGTTCCCACCCGACATCCGTTCTATCCTCCGAGAAGGCCTCCCGTTTAGTCCCGGCTTCCCAAACTGGCGCTCCGCCTCGCCACAGCAACTGCGCCTCCTCCTCCACCTCCCTGCCGCCGGCCTTCTCCAGGAGATCTCCACGGGCTTCTGGCCCCCATTGTTGGGCACTCGGCCCCGAGATCCCATCGTCGCTGCCGCTATCGCGAGGGCCTCCCTAAGCCGCGCTCCGCCGCTCGTGCCGGTCTACCGGCACTTCTACATCCCGGCGACCCCCGTCCTCGCCGGGAACCCGGTCTTCTACGTCCGTGGCGCCAATGTGCGGCTTGCTGGGATTGACCTTGCGGACTTCTTCCGACGAGAGCGGCCGCGGGGTTGGGCGTCGGGGGTGCCAGCGCCGGCGTGGGCGGCGACGTCGGCTAGGAGGGTGGATGTGTGGACGGAGCTGGCGGACTGGTGCGCATCAACATATCGGGAGTCCAGCGGATCGCCGTGGGAGGCGAGAGTGGAGAGGCAGCTGGAGGAGGCGGGCCGGCGGCTGAAGGAAGCAGGTTGGAGGGAGGAGGAGGTGGGAGAGATGGTGGCGGCAGGATCCAGTAGCTTCGACAGGGACAAGATTTGGACTTCCGCCACCGAGAACCCGTCGGTCGTGTTGAGACACCGTGACGATGTGCTCCGTCAGCTGCGGCTGCTCTCGCTTGCGTTGCTTCGCGGAGGGTGGTGTTCCGACGATGTTGTGGAGTCGATGGGGTGGGACGATGCGGCCGCGTGAGCACGACTTGAGAGACGCGACATCAGCACGTGGCGCACCTCCACTGGAAACAAGGAAAGCGGCTGCGGCCCCCTACCGGAGATTGAGAAGGTCGTGGCGCATTGATCACAAAGAGGAAAATAATTCATCCTTTTGTACTTGGGTAGATATAATAAAATTCCTCTTTTTCTCATAAACTAAGAAAAATAATTCCTCAAACTTCAACAAAAAGTTGTTAATTTGTTCGCCAATTGACTGAGGGCTGAGAGAAAATATTCATCCGAAGTACACAGGGTCCCCTTATTTTTGCATTAAAAATATTTTTTTTTATTTTTTATTTTTTAGAAATAATATATACCTTATAAGCTATTAATGATATTAATATTAGGATATTTTAGATTACATATAAGTATAAAATACCCTAACTAATATCATATATAAGACAAAATACTATTCACTTTATAAAAAAATTTAATATTAATTAGGATATTCTACGTCTATAAGTAATCTAAAATATCTTAATATTAACATCATTAGATAGCTTACAAGATACACATCATTTCTAAAAAAAAATATATAAAAAATATTTTTTAATACAAACACGAAGGACCCCACTTAAAAGTTTTAAGCACCCCCGGGCACTTAAAAGTTTAGGCGCTTAAAACATTTTTCCCACTTCCAAAGGTAACTAATCCCGTATTGAATGAACTCGTGTGGATTAAATTCACATAACCCACTGTCTTTCTTTCATCTTTCCCTCTCCGATTTAGTTTGAAAGGGATAAAAAAAATTCAGAGTATATAACTTTTAAAAAGTTAATATTTTTTCGATAATATGTGCCGTGCCTTACATATTGTCACGCCCCGGTCGGATCGGCCTAAAAACAGCCCTTAACCGCTGTCTCAGGAAAATCCGGCGGAACACCGGAACGCAACTCTCCCTAGGGTTTCCGACCCGAAATTAGAAAACCCCAACTCCCGATTAATTTTTATCCCCAAATTACAAGGTCACTCAAATCCCTAACCCTAATTTGGGAAATCCAAACGAAACCCTAGATTTAATAATACCTCCAAATCAATTTTGACCGAAAGTCAAAATCACTGTTTATGCTGACGTCCGTTGACGTCAGCCCTCGATCGAAATCTCGCCGCGCCGAAAATCTCCGTTGCTGACGTCCGCTGACGTCAGCGCTCCAATTTGATTTCGAAACCGAAATCGCGGATCCAAAATTTGCTTTGATGACGTCGGCCCGACGTCACCCTTTAATTTCGCCGAATCACGATTTTGCGTCGTTGACCGCTCGACGCGTTGACCTTTGCCTCGTTTCGAACGCCAAGCACATTCACCGCGTCCGCCTTCGTCTTCTCCACGCGACGCTTGCGTCTGCCGCAACGCTCGAACACCGCCTGCGTTCGAGCCGACGCCGGAGAAGACTGACGACAAGGGGAGGACGCCGCCTGCGTCTCGCCTCATCGCCGATGACCTAGCAGCCGCCAAAGCTCATAACTGGGGAGAAGAGGATCGAAGATGAATACTGTATTATTCCTAAAATAGTACAGAGAACTCTCCTTCTCTCGTCGTCGGCCCGCTGGCCGCCGAGCCCTCTTCCCCTCCCTCACCGGTCATCGCCGGTTACATGCTCTAATCTCCCTCGTCATCGACGCTCCTAGCGCCGGCATCGGTGCCCCTGGAACCGGCATCAGAGCCCTGCTCTGGAGTCGCTCCCCGGCGCTCCTCTGTGGTGTCGCCCTCTGCGCACGCCGATCTTGTCTCCGTCAAGCTTCTTATAGAGAAGCTTCGCCTGTCCGCGCGATCCGCTCGCTTCGTCTCCAGCTCCGCGTCCTTCGCGTGCCCGCATCTGAGAATTCCTCATCTGCGCCCGAGTCTTCCGCCGAAGACTCTGTCCTCAGCTGTCGCCAGCTTCGCGTTGACGACGCCGCGTCCGCCTCCTCTGCTCGACGCCGCCCGCGCCGTTCGCGTCCGATCTGTGCGCTGGAGACGAGCTCGCGTCTCCGTTTGATTTCTGCCTCCGAACTCCACGGGGAAGACGACGCGGAGCTTGCGCGTCTTCCCAAATCTCGTAGCCGCCTCGATTTTGGGTCAACATCCAATGTTGACCCGGTTAATTTCTTCTGCGTTTGGGCTGGGTTGTGGGTGCATTGCTGGGCTTGGCTGTAGGACTGGGCTTGGGCCGGACCGCCTGAACCTGGCCCTAACACATATTGTGCTAACCATAGAGACTTTTTTTTTTTTTACTTTTTCTTCGAATATGGTTAATTAGAGAAAAGAAATTAACACTGCATAACATAGATACTGCTCCCTTTTCATTTTTTTTCCTAGGTCAAATTTTGTAACAATAATACTCGAAACTTTAAATTTACCAATCGGGTCAACTTGTTTCATGAATTAAAATTAATTGGATCAGATCTGATCAGATTATGAATGAGTTGACTCACATAACACATATACATATATCATAGTTTTATGATTATATATCAACATATTATATGGTGATATATTGTAATATATTTAATATTTTTTCCCCAAGAAACAAGATGCCAGTGAAGGGTTCGAATCTTTTGAAGTAATTACATTTTTTTATATCCAAAAATTAAATCCATTATTTTGATGACCTTATTATCAAGGCTTAATATTTGGATTAGGCTGTGAATAAATATTTCCATTTAGGGCATTAATGGGTCACGATTTGGTATTTGATTACATTAAAAACAATAATTAGGAGTAC
This sequence comes from Costus lasius, assembly GCA_027563935.2. Taxonomy (NCBI): domain Eukaryota; kingdom Viridiplantae; phylum Streptophyta; class Magnoliopsida; order Zingiberales; family Costaceae; genus Costus; species Costus lasius. Next base: position 24,359,284 of record CM050447.1, on the reverse strand, counting down.
AATAGTAAAATGTATGATAGATTTGATAATATTATTTATAAGGTAAGTAGAAAAACAAAATGCAGGTTCCTAGAGGAATGTTTTAATTATAATTAGTATTGTGGTTAAATTATAATATGTATAGAAAGAAACTAAAAAATTATTCATATTAGCAAGTGAAACAAGTTACAAGTAAGCAAAAAATGATTATTGCTTAACCTTTCATAATCTTAATACAAGTGCAGACATTTCTAAGAACTTGACAAGGGAAGGAGACTAATGGTCAAATAATCTACTAACTTGATATTATACATTATTAAACTTAATATAAATTTAGTCATCCCCAAGATGACTTAGTTATGTATCCGACTTACTAAGAAATGCTCTAGCCCTCAGACAATTGGCTACCAAGAAAGTTTTTGTGACATTTCTTAATTTCTCTTATGATCCACTTTGGACCTTTAAAAGACCCCAAAGTAATAGGAGGGGATGGCTCAGATTCTATCTAGAGAGCATCTATCTGAACCTTCAGCAAGAGAAATGTATCAACTTTGAGTCTATCTTTCTTAGATTGGCACAAGGAAAAGAACATGTCCAGTAAGTAAAATAAAAAAAATGAAAACTTGCAACCTAACTCCTGAGCCACAGCGTTATCCTTTTTCATCATCTCAACTACCTTATTGGAATATCAAATCATTTACTTTATCAAGTGTAGGCTGTGCTTCATGTTTTGCATTTATAAAAAGAAAAAAAAAAATCAAACAATCATAAGCATGACAAAAGAAAAGCTGCACATAATTAAGCTGCTTCCTCACCTTGCATGCTTTATAATAATCTCTCATGCTCCTTATGACCGAGACAACATGTTTCCCTTTCTCCACATATCGCCTCAGCCATATCATTCATCCACAATAAGCATCAACACCCTCACGAAAACACTAATTATATCTCCAGCTAGCTCTTGTACCAACGCCCTCCCATCATTCCAAACATATCCTACCTCTCCATATTTCTTACCAAACACCAAATCCTTCACATTCTCTCTCTCTCTCTCTCAATTATATATATATGAATAAATATAAGTCTAGGGTTTAAATGTTGATTGTGAGCAGTAACAGTAGCGCGAGCTAATTCATAATGAACATATGGAATATGTATGATGCTTTCTAGTAGAGTAGAAAGTGGTTAACTCATATCGCCAGATAGGTTTGAAAAGTTACCAATATAATTATATACCGGAGACTATATGTTGAATGCTAGATAAGTAACCCTAAACAAGTGACAAAAAAAGTACAGTCAGGAGTATCATGTTACAATAAGCAACAACAACCTGACGCTGTATTTCCAAGAAAGCGAGCATTCACATCAAGATCTTAATGTACAGTGTAAGTACTAGGTAGCATAAGTATATCCAGCTGAAAGAATGAAGGAAGCAGCACTGCATGATTCAGTTTCCTGAAACGTTACAAGCATTATTACAAGTAGCATGTCGCAAGACAGTGCTTCAGTTCAACATCACAAATGATGTAACCTCAAACATAACCTCCAAGTCCAGTGTATAGATAGATAGAGAAATGATACACTAGTATTAGCACATAATAATACCCAATCAACACTGAATGGCCCCTCAAGAAACTGCACGCCTGACAAAAACAAACACACACAATCTTGATCTGCTCATGATCGATCCATCTTATGCCCAAGCATCAATTCTAATCAAACCCTAATTAGAAAGCTGAGTTTCACTCCTTACGTGTACAAATCAGCATTCTTTGTTATGATCAGACCCACCTCGGCCTACCTGTTGTGAAGAAGATTTGAACCAGTCGGGACCGTTCTCTTTTCCTCCACTGTTGTAGCATTGCAAGTAGAGACAAAAACCACTGCCTGAGGAGTTGTAGTTGATGGCATCAGTTTAGTACTCACTCTCGCAGAATTGGCAGCATTCATAGCAGCAATAGACACTAGAACCATCACTAAGATAACCACTCTACTAATAGCTGCAGCCATTGACAACACAGCTGGGAGCTAACTCAGGGAGTCGAGGAAGAGGAGGAGGAAGAAGAAGAAGAAGAATAAACAGTACAAGTGGATGGACAAATAAAAAGGATATGCAGGAGGTATAAGGGATGGAAGAGAGGCCTCTGCCATTTCTAGCTACTCTAAAAGGAACAGATGAGACTAGCTAGCTGCTAAAGGAGCTAAAAGAGGTGGCAGAAAGCTAAGCTAGCCACATCAAAAGAAGGCCCTCCGGATCACTAATTCCATGTAGTTTAGTGCCCCCATTTCTGAAGGGAACCAAAAAAAGAGCATCTCCTTTTGCACCCTATCCATGGCACAACTCCTGAGCAAACTTAAGAAAAAGTTCAATCAATAGATGGCTTCAATGGAAAGCAAGGGTAGCTTCTTGAGTTGTTGATCTAAATATATGCATGGCCAAGATCCCAACCCATCTGCTGAACATAATGTGTATTTTGTCGTTTTAAGCCTGCATGTAAACTGAGGAGTGTATGTGATGGTGAGCAAACCGATGGCCAGGTGCGGAGCTGATGAATGATGGCCTAGCTATATGGATCCTGACACGGAGAGACCATTGGAGCCGAACCCAATCCCAATGGGTTGGGCACACGTGGTGGGTTGAAAAAAGAATTTGACATGTCTTATCTCGTCAACCTCCCTGATTTAGCAGGCACATGCTCGTCTTTCCCCATGATTTGGAAGTGGAGAGATTCCCCTGTAGAACAATCTTTTTCTTTTTCTGTTTGACCATTTGATCGTATAGTATCTTCTTCTTTTCAATCAGCATGCACTTGGTCGTCAGTATGCACAATAAACGTCTCATCACTGGATTTGATCCATCCTCAATTTATTTCTCCCAATCGATTGTGCTATTAATTGACAATGCACATTTAGGTGTTTGAAGCACAACATTTTTAAGCATAACAATACAAGCAGTGGATTATGTAACTTTTGCATTCATATAAAGCTAAATGTATATACTTTGTATATATCTTACGTTGATGGTATATATGGCAACACCAAAGTGTAATAGTCTAGTGAGTTAATTCTATAAAATTAACATGTGAGAAAAGGGCATGCAAGATCCTGCATAAATTTTCTATCTCAATCTATTTTATTTTTTAAGTTTTGAAATGTCTCTTGTTCATTAGAATAATGCCCGTGAGTTAATTCTATTGCATTATGTGACTCTTAAGCTCATCTAAGAGTAAAACTAAAGTTTTTTTTTTACACTTTTCCTTAGGTTATTGATATATATAGATAAATAGATAGATGTTCATTCAACATATCAAGTTATTTGGTTGATTACTTGTAATGCATTGTAATTAGTATAACAATTAAGGTTAAAAATCCTTAGGGTATGTTCTGTAGAACGGAATCTATGATAGAAAGCCATTTAGATTCATTGCTCTTTCCATCATTTTCACCGTGGATTCCGTTCTACAGAACATAGCCTTAGAGATAAGTAAAATAATTTGTTATACAATTTTTCAAAAAGAATGTTATAACTATGGCGATAAGGAGTATGTTCAATTAGTGACATAATAATATATATAAAAGATTATACTTAGTGGCCTAACATAGAAAAGAGTAAATAATTTATATGAGAGGATCACACTAAGTAAATGATTATTCTCATAAATAAATATGAAGAAATTATGAAGCTTGAATTTGAGGTAGATTTCTTCTATCCTTCCTCATGTATGAAAATAAAATAAAAATTATATATTTAAAAAATAGCTGTGTATACCTCATGAAATGTATGTTTGTTTCATTGATTTTATTTGGCGAATAATATATATATATATATATATATATATATATATATTTGTGTGTGTGTGTGTGTTATAATATAAGTGAAAATTAAAGACTTTTTGGGTGAATTCGGATTTGGGGTCTGTCTTTTTGGATTGGTTTCAAGAACTTCCGGCTGACATGGTCTGACATGGACCTTTTTATATAATCGAAAAGCCCAATCCGTTGAAAGAGAGCATAGACCATATATGCAGTCTTGCACCTGAACTGCGCTCAAGCCGATCGGGTAGAGATATTCGGCCCGTAGTTCGGACAAATAGTGTGCTGGGGGCTTAGGGCTAGGCCTATCCGGGCCCAGTAGTTCGGACGATTAGTAAATCTGTTTTTTTTGGCTAGGGGCTTAAGGCTAGGCGGATCAGGCCAGCATTGCACTTTTGTAGTTCAGCTTGGGCTAGCCCTGATTTTTGTCTAAGCCCAGTCAGTGCTTTTGCTTGCGGATCAGATCGGACCAGAACAGATTTGTGTTCATCTCTGGCCATTAGGCTGGGTAGACTGTAGGTCTGAGAATGAGGATTATACGTGCCAGATCTGAATTGGGCTCAAATCCTGTTTAGCCTAAATTATGGATGTGTGATAAGTCTTGTCGAATCAGGCTGAAGAAAATGCAGATTGGGTCTGTTCGGAGCAATTTGCTTGGGCTGAGTCTAGTGAATCAGATTAGCTGAGCTCAAATTAATGTGTTGTTCAACCTGGTTGGATCATGCTAGAGTACACTGGGCAGTGATCCAGACAGTGGTCCAAGTCTAAAATGGGCTGCATGATTTGAAATTAGACCAGATCGAGCCTGGACAGTGGTCTGATTTGGTTCATGCTTGGTCGGCCAATTAGATTTGGGCCTTCACAGCCTGTTTCTCATATTTTTTTTTTCTTTGTTTTAACTTGACTTGAATTAATTAAGTCCAAATTTAATTATTATTAATTTTTATAATTTTTAATATGCTGAATTTATGGATAAGAATTCTAAAGGTTTTTTTAAAAAATAAATTTGTACTCTGTGATTGTTATCAATAAAATAAAATATATTTTATTTATAATCTTTTAGGATCTATAGTTTGATTATAAAAGCACAATTTAACTTTTCATGCCACTACTTTATAATATGAAATTTATTGAGTAAATAAAATAAAATATTATTATTTTATGTATAAAGTTTAATACACTTACAGGAAGGATGCCATAGTTATGGGGGTTCAACTTGTTCACTTTCTACACAAGTTGCCTGAGATCTTGGAGGAACTGAGAACCGACCTGAGAGTTGTGGCCGTGGGCGGCCTGGCCGTACCGGAAATCACTTGTCTTGTTCGCTTTAACATTACATCAAACACCTTCATACAAAGTTCAATGCCTAATTTTTCTTCTCTCTCACCTGCCCATGGCTCCTGTTTCGTAAAACGAAAGGTGAATAGAGTTTGAAGATATTGTGGCCTACTTTCGGCATCGTGGTTCCTCCACGTCCACATGCATCGTGGTTCCTCCACGTCCATATATGTATACACACCGCACGTTTTGTAAGGGCGTCAAAGCCGTCAGATCGAGCATACGAGCAGTCAGATTATTTGATGAAAATATAAAAAATAAAAATTATGCACTTGTTACACCATACACTTGTAAAATTTTGCATCTCACTTAGAAAGTGGAGACCAAATCAGCATTGTTTAAGTACAAAACTTGTCTTATTATCTCTCTCAAACCTGGCTCATGCCTCACAATTTCAGTATGAGAAGCATTTGGTATCTTAATAACCTTGAGATCTTGCTCAACAGATTTTGACCACTCAGATTCAACAGCCAACAAGCTCACCAGATTGGCCGTGCCATCGCCATCCCCATAAATGATCTCAGGGAACTCATCAAATCCTTCTTCCCCGTAGATTAACACCTCAGGAGTGTCAACACCGACACCAGTTATAACAGTCACCGGCACCAGCGGCGCATCCAGCTCCTGAAGCAGCGGCAAAATTCTAGCTTCGTAAGGTTCAACACCTTCGCTGAATCCAATTCCATTAAGGAACTCAGCCATTATTATCGCTGAGTAGTTCTTCTGCTTTGTGATCACCAGAGGCGCCTCGCCAAAGACTGCGGGGGAAGGAAGGAACCACAGGTTGCTTTCCCAGCTCCGTGCATCCAGCAGCAGTATCTTCGGGTCGACCAAGGGAAGCAGGTGATTTAACCCGTTGGCAAGTGTGATCATTTCTTGAACAGTGCCTCCCCATGGAGCGGCCACGGAGATGAAGTGCTTCACGAATCTCGCGCGCCAGTCCGCAGGGCTGCGATTGAGGAATCCAAGTGTGAGCAATCCGCCCATGCTGTGGGTGAGGAAGATCACTGGTCTATCGCCATTCAAATTGCTTGCGTTCTGCACAAGTTGCCTGAGGTCTTGGAGGAACTGAGAACCGACCTGAGAGTTGTGGCCATGGGCGGCCTGGCCGTACCGGAAATCATAAGGTGCGCCGAAGAGGTTTTGGCCTTTCGTGTACCCAATTCCTTCCAAATGTTGTACCAGCATCGCCATGTAGCAAGTATTCTCCCTGGACATAGTTGCCGACGCAAAAGAATCGATAAGTGTAGCAGAACATCTCAAACTATTGCAACTTTTTTCAGAGATCAAGGACACAAGTACTTGCTGTCCGGGTCCGTGTAGAGAAACCCCTCAGGGGAGCCGAAGAAGGGCACCCGAGTCTCGACGCCGGGCGCATTCCGGTAGTCGTCGACTTCCGCGTCATAGAAGATGCTCATCTGCTCGGCGAAGCAACGTTGGGATTGCGAGTCCTGTAAAATGGCGTAGTCGAGCCAGAGCCTGAACCAGCCTTGGCTCCAGCGAGCTTCGCAGGCGGGCACGGACGGCTTGTAGGCCGCCGTGAGACGTGCTTCGAGCTGGCTTTTGCTATGGCCCGGCACCAGGACGATGGGGTAGAGGCCGCTGGCGAGGAGGTGGTATCGCTCCGGCGAAAGGCAGAGGAGTAAAGTGATGAAATACAGAATCTTCATGATAATTTTTGGGCCGGCAAATAACAATTGCTCTAAATGAGTACAATTTATACAAGTTCATCTCCCTACAAATGCTGTAAATGAGGCAGATGTGATTTGTCACACATACCAGACTTCTCACTTTATAAAAAATGACGGTGGTGCGTTTGAATTTAAAACTCAATCATTCAAACACCCAATTATTGCAGCTCTTAAATAACCAGGGGAGAAGCACTGTGCACACTACGCCAATCGAACCATTAGATGGCCCTAAGTGTCAAGCCGGGTTAATCCGATCCAAGCCAAAGCCCATTGGGCTAAGAGGAGACCCAAGCCCAAGCGGCAACACAAGAAGCGGAACTCATTCACCGAAGGAATTCACATGGTCAACCCTCAATGTTGACCACACAACAAACGGAGCGGCTGCTTCAGCCGCATCCTCTACGCCTTCATCAAGCCATTCGGCTTCGACGGCATCGTCGTCCCCGCAAGACTCGGACAGGGACGAGCATAGCAGGAGCATGGCGGCGCAAGAGAGGCGAGCGTTCGACACCCTAATCCCGAGAGACGCGGACCGAGACATTGAAGTGAGCGGGTCGAGTGGACGAAAGCAACGCAAGGAGGCGACTAATCTCCTTTAAAGCTGCGACGTGATGAGGATTGAGGGAGCATCAAGAAATCCAGAGAGCATTCGGATGCAACTCCATCTTCACCATCAGACAGAGAGCTTGGGGAAGTGTCTGGTGTAGATTCCGGCGTCTGGGGAGATGCCACCGTGCTAGGGACTTTGAGCGAGCGTGAGGTCGAGAATTAGTAGCCGGCGTCTGGGGAGATGACCGGCGAGGGAGGGGAAGAGGGCGGCGACAGGGGTCGCTGGTGAGTGAAAGAAGAGAGGTATTGTAGTTCTAATATCAAATAAAGCTTTCCTTCACCATTTTTGACTTCCTTGCCAGTACGGCCCTTCGGTGAACCTCCGGCGGTGTTCATGTGACAGTACGGGAATTGCGACGGAGCAAGTGTTGGTGTATATGCCCTAGGACCTAATTTGGTCAACTTATGTACTACATGACATTGATATTTATATATCATTCTGGCATTGTCGTTATCATTGTTTGACTACACCTGCGACTGTGTACTTACATGATAATGTCCCTGGAGACAGATTGGATCTGTGCTCAAATAATTATCCCCAGTCAATGTACCTCAGTGGATATGGGACAGCTCTGGTACTTGAGAGACTGGTATGTGGGCTGGTTAGGCACGTGGTGCTAACGCAGACACATGGGTATATCATTGGAGGATATACTGGATAGACCCGCTATGAGGCTATGACTTGGTGTCATGAGTTATCCTCATAAGTGACAGGAGATGCATTGATCCCTTGACTTGAGGTCATTGATCATTCTATATGGTTAGGGACTTGCTTTGATACAACCTAACACCTTGCCGTAGCTAGGAGGTCATAACGGTTGTTATTGAGCATGTCACGACCCATATGAGAAGATCAATGGACAGACATAGGATTTGCCCCTTCCCTAAGGAAGTATGATATCCATGGAGCTCCTATATGGTTCTATGACTAAGAGTGTATGGCCATACCCAAGTGAGAACCTATTTTAGTCATAGCCATGTGATTGGATGAAAACAAGTGGTGACACACTTGTCCAATCGGATATCAGTACGGCAAAGAGACTGTAATGCATCTGTACCTAGTTGCGATGATGGGGATGTCGATGTCGATATCCATTCCAACGAATTCCAACGACCTGGGTAGCAGCGATGCACTGCTAGGTGCCACTCACTGCTTGTGATGACCTCTGGTCAGCACTGCCAGCGTCAGAGGAACCTACAGGGTCGCACACCTTGATACTTGAGTTCTCGTATTGATCGGGAAGCCTTATGATCGAGTTATTGGATAACTCGGATCTAATTGGGAGATTTCATCAGCGCCAATGGGCCTGATGAGATGGAAGAATGTTATTGGAGCCAAACTTCATTTTTGGCAGGTTGACCCGTAATTGACCATGGTTGGTCACATTTGGATTAGGGTTGCATTGGATTGGATCCAAGTGCTTAATCAACCCATGTAATGAAGTTTGGGCTAGCTCATTATCCAATGAGGCTCAATGACAAGTTCTCATGAAGAGATGAGAGGCTAAAAGGGTATAATGGGGAGAAACATGAACCATTAGGCGCCTAGGGGCATAATGGGGTCATGTTGGCACCTTTGCTTCATTATGGAAGTAAAGGGCGCCTCCCCTCTCTTCCTAGGATGGAATGCATGCCTCTATGGCATTGCTTGGGGCGCAAGGCAAGGCCTTGGTGCACAAGGAAAGGCGTGGGGAACAAAAGGAAAGGTTGAATGAGAATTATGGAAATGTCTTGGAGACTTTCCTTGTCTCAAACCACCTCATCCTAGCCCTACACTTGTCATGATCCTAGCCATTACCCTAACCGCCTCTTGCCCTATAAATATGACCCTAGTCGCCCCCTCTTGTGGATGATCAATCCTTGAAGGCGTGAACACAAGAAGAGGGGCGAGTGCTTGGAGCAAGGGCGCATCTTCCTTCTTCCATAACCGCAAGCCACTTCCTCCTTTCCTCTTGGCGCAAGGAACATTAGTGCTTGGCGTTTTTGGATAGTCTTCCTTCTTCTCTTGGCGCATCATTTCTCTTGGTGGCGCAAGTGAAGTAGAGTATCTCCCTAAGGCTTGGATCTTCTTCCCGAGGCTAGCACCAGGCGTGGAAGAAGAGAACTCAAGAGATCCGTGTGTGCGAGACTGCAGAGGGCGCACACTTGGACGCCTACATCGGCATCGCTCCACATTGCTCCTAAGGTATTTACTAACTCATTGTGTCTTCTCCCTTGCTTGCGATCTTCACTGGGTTTTTGGGACCGGCCTGTTTCGGGGACATTCTTCCGCTACGTAAAATGTATGTCCATGACTCTGAAAATTGTAAAATGTCCCCGGGGTTTCCCAACAGTGGTATCAGAGGGACTTGCAAGACTCGAACGATGTTTTATGCTTTTCTTCCATGCTCACATGCCATATCTCATTTTCGTAAATAACATGATGCATGGCAATCGATTTTTCTAAAAGTAGAAAAATTAGGGTTTCTTGTTTTTATCATCCTCTCAATCTCTTTTGGAATTTTTGGACTATTTTTCTTGTTTGATTTAAAGATCAAAGGCGCACGTAATTTTGTCAAGTAGGACAGGCATTGTGTCTTCGGACTGGCCAAGTCTCTTGATCTGACAAAATTGCCAGCCGAAAGGATCTCTGAAATCATCATGAAAATAAATCGCAATAAACCAAAAGACTTGTGAGAAGAAGATGAGAAAAAGAAACTGGTTTTGTGAAAAAGTAAAATTTTAGATTTTATGTTTTTCATGAGCATGTAGAATTGCATGAGTAAATACCTTGATTGTGCATAATGTTGTGATCATGAGTCAAGCCACTCTTGCATGCCTGTGATGTATCCTTGTGCGGGCCTGCGTGCCATCTTTTTCATTATTTTTGTAAAAATCAAGAGGAAGATTAAGGGCTAGGCGCATCCTTCTTGGACCTTGATGCTCGCATCTTGCTTGATGGCGCAAGCATGCAAGGTGGCGCATGCAAGCTGGTGTTTGGTTGCTTGGTGGCGCAAGATGTCTTGGCCCCTTGCATGGTGGCGCACCTTCCTTGGAGGAAGACCATGGCATTGGCCGAACCTATGGGGAACTTTTAAAGTGTACCTCTAGGGTTTGAGAGCTAAACCATGAGAGAAGGACCTTGGAGCCAACCTTGAAGTTCAAGCTAGAGGTCGGCAAGGCTAGGTCTAGTTTTTTGGGGCTTGAGTTCTAGGACAAGAGTTGAACCTATTTCATGGCATGGATTGGTTCAAAGTCTTGTATAGGATATGATCACATCATCCTTTACTGCTTTTATTATCTGCAGAAGCATGCCTGAAATGTTTTACCGTTATGTTATCACTATAGGATTGCATGCCTGTAATGATAGACATAAGATAAAACTGAGATGATGAGACCTTAAACAAAAACACTCAATTAAAATATCAAGTCTGGTAGCCTTCTAACGCGTAGCCCTCACTAAGCTATCGATCAGTGGAGTTGTGAATTGTTTCCCACCCTCGTGGGACACACCCACTTATCTTTAGAAAGTGCGTGGTGGCAATGGTTTCCCCAGTCTAGTTTTAACCTGGGCGTGCCTTCGCAAGGAAACTCGTTGGCCCTAGGCATAACGGTTAGGAATGGACTTGACTAGAAGTTCACATGTGCTGGGCGCATGGTGAAAGTCTAGAGGCATCGTTGAGAGGTAAAGGTTTCATGTTGTATCCAGCCCTCGCTGGACATGAAATGCCCAGACTGTCTCAACAAGGGGAGTTGCTTGGAGCAATTGGCCGGCGCGCCCACCTTAGGAAGCATGGGTTACTTTGTGCATCTCATCCCACCCTCGTGGGACGCGAAGCCTCATGTGAAATAAGGATCCCATGTCACTAGGAAGTCTTAAACTTCCCGATTGACTTTGTGGGTTGTCAATGCAAATTTAAAATAGTGAGAGCAGAAATCATTTAAAACAAGTCCAGTTTAAATGATTCGAAGTAGTACTAATCTGCTGTTTCTTGGTTGTTGTAGAACAATGGCTGTGAACAATGGCAGATGGTCACTGCGATCTACCCTGGAAAGGGATAAGTTGGTTGGATCCAACTTAAAGGATTGGTATATGAACTTGAGAATTGTGCTCAAGCTCGAGACGAAGCTATATGTCCTTAAGAAGCCAATTCCTGAGCCAATTCCATGCTTGGCCTCAGCGGCTGAGAAGGATGCTTATGATAAGCATCAAGCTGATACTTTGGAAGTTGCACAATTAATGCTAACCAACATGTCACCCGAATTTAGAGGGCAATATGAATCTAAGAGTGCCTCTGAAATTATTTCTAATCTAAGGCAGCTCTTTGATGCATTGATTGAGCTCAACCCTCCTAAAGTAGACTTTCAATGTGTTGAGCCCAAAGGCTTAACTAATACATTGAAAACAAAGATGGAAAGAGTCAGGAATAATAAGTGCTACTCATGTGGAGGACCACCTCACATGATAAAGGACATAGTACGACTTCAGAATGAGAAGAAGAGAGGCAAGGCTTCGTCTTCATGCTCAGGTATCTATGTTACAGAAGTCAATCTTTCTACTTCTATGTCATGGGTATTGGATACCGCATGTGGAGCTCATATTTGTACAATTATGCAAGGGCTCAAGAAAAGTAGATTGGTGCGGCTTGGAGAGATTGACCTACGCGTTGGAAACGGGGCACAGGTTACTGCTGTTGCTGTAGGCATTTTGACTCTCTCCTTGCCTTTTGGACTTCAATTAGAACTAGATAATTGCTTTTGTGTACCTTCGTTAACAAAGAACATTGTATCCATTCCTTGCTTGGCAAGGAAAGGATTTAAATTTGAAATAAATAAGAACTCCTGTTCTTTTTCATTTGCAAATATGTTCTATGGGAAGGGTACTTTATGCAATGGTCTGTATATCTTGGATATGGAAAGTTCTGTTTGTAACATAAGCAATAAAAGGACCAAACTGAATGGTTCAGTTGGTGCTTTCCTATGGCACTATCGATTAGCCCATATAAACAAGAATCGCATCCAACAACTCCATGCAAATGGATTGTTAGATTCAAGTTCCTTGGAGGAATTTGATACTTGTGAACCTTGTTTATTAGAGAAGATGACAAAGGCACCCTTCACCAAGATTGGTGAGAGGACAGAAGGTTTATTGGATCTCATACATACTGATGTATGTGGGCCCCTCAATAAACAAGCCAGAGGAGGGTACAACTACTTCATTACCTTCACTGATGACTTCAGTAGGTATGGTTATGTCTACTTAATGAGACATAAATCTGAATCCTTTGAGAAATTCAAGGAGTTCAAGAATGAAGTAGAGAACCAGCTTGGAAGATCCATTAAAGCTCTTCGATCAGATCGAGGTGGAGAATACCTGAGTGGTGAGTTCTTTGACTATCTGAGAGAGTGTGGGATCATATCCCAACTCACTCCTCCTGGAACACCTCAATGGAATGGTGTATCTGAAAGGAGAAATCAAACTTTATTGGATATGGTTCGATCCATGATGAGTCATGCAACTTTACCTTCATCATTCTGGGGGCATGCACTAGAAACAGCTTCTCTGATACTGAATAATATTCCATCTAAGAGTGTCTCCAAAATACCATACGAGGTGTGGAGTGGGAGACGCCCTAATCTCACGTTTATCAGGATCTGGGGATGTGAGGCTTATGTCAAACGTCAGGATTCTAGCAAGCTAGAACCTAGATCTGATAAGTGTATGTTTGTGGGGTATCCTAAGGAAACTAAAGGATACTACTTCTATGTCCCAACTGAGAACAAAGTTTTTGTTGCTCGGGGTGCTGTCTTTCTAGAGAAAGAATTTCTTATGAAAGAAGTTAGTGGGAGGAAGTTTGACTTGGATGAGGTCCAAGTGCAAGCACAAGACAACGAGATGGAATCTGAGCCACCTGCACTGGTTGCTAGGCAACCTGAGGCTCAGACACAGGTCCCGCGTAGGTCTGGGAGAATTCGTCGTGCACCTGAAAGGTATGGGTCGCTACCGACCCAACACGATGGGATCTTCATCATTGAGGATGAACCTAGAACCTATGATGAGGCGGTCAGTGGACCGGACTCCGAGAAATGGATTGACGCCATGCGATCCGAGATGGATTCCATGTCGGCTAACCAAGTCTGGGATTTGGTTGAGCTGCCTGATGGGGTAAAACCCATAGGGTGTAAATGGGTCTTCAAAAAGAAGACAGACATGGATGGCAAAATAGTTACCTATAAGGGTAGACTAGTGGCTAAAGGATTTAAACAAGTCCATGGGGTGGACTATGATGAAACCTTCTCGCCGGTTGCCATGATTAAATCCATTCTGATTCTGCTTGCTATAGCTGCATATCATGACTATGAGATATGGCAGATAGATGTGAAGACAGCGTTCCTTAACGAGAAGCTGACTGAGGATGTGTATATGTCACAACCTGATGGCTTCATCCATCCTGCAGAGGCTAATAAGGTCTGCAGGCTAAAGAGGTCCATTTATGGATTAAAACAAGCATCTCGAAGTTGGAATCTTCGATTTGATGAGGTCGTGAGAGATTATGGCTTTATCAAAAGCGAAGATGACGCCTGTGTATGCAGAAAATTCAGTGGGAGCTTGGTGATTTTTCTGGTCTTGTATGTTGATGACATACTGCTCATCGGAAATGACATCCCTAGTCTTCAAGCTGTGAAGACATGGTTAGGGAAGTGTTTCGAGTTGAAAGACTTAGGGGAGGCTGCCTATATTCTAGGCGTGAGGATCTACCGGGATAGATCCAAGAGGCTTCTGGCCCTTAGTCAAAGTACTTACATTGATAAGGTACTGGAGAGGTTCTACATGGAGCAATCCAAGAAAGGATACCTTCCAGTGAGACATGGCCTTACTCTCTCAAAGAGCCAGTGTCCTACAATACAGGCTGAGAGGGATGATATGAGTCGAATTCCTTATGTTTCGGCAGTAGGATCGATCATGTATGCAATGTTATGTACTAGACCAGATGTGGCATATGCTGTGAGCATAACCAGCCGATACCAATCCAATCCTGGTCTACAGCACTGGATGGCTGTAAAGAACATCCTAAAGTATCTGAGAAGAACTAAGGATCTGTTCTTGGTCTATGGGGGACAGGAAGAGCTCAGTATGCAGGGCTATACTGACGCATCGTTCCAGTCTGACCCTGACGACTTTAGATCGCAGGCCGGCTATGTGTTCAAGATAAATGGAGGCGCTGTATGTTGGAAGAGCTTCAAGCAATCCACCATAGCAGATTCTACAACCGAAGCTGAGTATGTGGCTGCTTCTGAGGCAGCCAAGGAAGCTGTTTGGATAAGGAAGTTCTTATGTGATCTTCAAGTGGTACCAAGTTCAATGGATCCCATTGAACTCTACTGTGACAACAATGGAGCAATTGCACAAGCCAAGGAACCACGGTCTCATCAAAGATCCAAACACATACTCAGAAGATTTCACCTGATCAGAGAGATCATTGATAGAGTAGATGTCAAGATTAGCAAAGTAGACACAGAGAACAATCTGGCAGACCCATTGACCAAGGCTTTGGCGCAGCAGAAGCATGATGGTCACGCTAGAGATATGGGGTTGAGATTCCTCAACTTCTAGGTCTTAGTGCAAGTGGGAGATTGTTGGTGTATATGCCTTAGGACCTAATTTGGTCAACTTATGTACTACTTGACATTGATATTTATATATCATTCTTGCATTGTCGTTATCATTGTTTGACTACACCTGCGACTATGTACTTACATGATAATGTCCCTGGAGACAGATTGGATCTGTGCTCAAATAATTATCCCCAGTCAATGTACCTTAGTGGATATGGGACAGCTCTGGTACTTGAGAGACTGGTATGTGGGGTGGTTAGGCACGTGGTGCTAACGCAGACACATGGGTATATCATTGAAGGATATACTGGATAGACCCGCTATGAGGCTATGACTTGGTGTCATGAGTTATCCTCATAAGTGACAGGAGATGCATTAATCCCTTGACTTGAGGTCATTGATCATTATATATGGTTAGGGACTTGCTTTGATACAACCTAACACCTTGCCGTAGCTAGGAGGTCATAACGGTTGTTATTGAGCATGTCACGACCCATATGAGAAGATCAATGGACAGACATAGGATTTGCCCCTTCCCTAAGGAAGTATGATATCCATGGAGCTCCTATATGGTTCTATGACTAAGAGTGTATGGCCATACCCAGGTGAGAACCTATTTTAGTCATAGCCATGTGATTGGATGAAAACAAGTGGTGACACACTTGTCCAATCGGATATTAGTACGGCAAAGAGACTGTAATGCATCTGTACCTAGTTGCGATGATGGGGATGTCGATGTCGATATCCATTCCAACGACCTGGGTAGCAGCGATGCACTGCTAGGTGCCACTCACTGCTTGTGATGACCTCTGGTCAGCACTGCCAGCGTCAGAGGAACCTACAGGGTCGCACACCTTGATACTTGAGTTCTCGTATTGATCGGGAAGCCTTATGATCGAGTTATTGGATAACTCGGATCTAATTGGGAGATTTCATCAGCGCCAATGGGCCTGATGAGATGGAAGAATGTTATTGGAGCCAAACTTCATTTTTGGCAGGTTGACCCGTAATTGACCATGGTTGGTCACATTTGGATTAGGGTTGCATTGGATTGGATCCAAGTGCTTAATCAACCCATGTAATGAAGTTTGGGCTAGCTCATTATCCAATGAGGCCCAATGACAAGTTCTCATGAAGAGATGAGAGGCTAAAAGGGTATAATGGGGAGAAACATGAACCATTAGGCGCCTAGGGGCATAATGGGGTCATGTTGGCGCCTTTGCTTCATTATGGAAGTAAAGGGCGCCTCCCCTCTCTTCCTAGGATGGAATGCATGCCTCTATGGCATTGCTTGGGACGCAAGGCAAGGCCTTGGCGCACAAGTAAAGGCGTGGGGAACAAAAGGAAAGGTTGAATGAGAATTATGGAAATGTCTTGGAGACTTTCCTTGTCTCAAACCACCTCATCCTAGCCCTACACTTGTCATGATCCTAGCCATTGCCCTAACCGCCTCTTGTCCTATAAATATGACCCTAGTCGCCCCCTCTTGTGGATGATCAATCCTTGAAGGAGTGAACACAAGAAGAGGGGCGAGTGCTTGGAGCAAGGGCGCATCTTCCTTCTTCCATAACCGCAAGCCACTTCCTCCTTTCCTCTTGGCGCAAGGAACATTAGTGCTTGGCGTTTTTGGATAGTCTTCCTTCTTCTCTTGGCGCATCATTTCTCTTGGTGGCGCAAGTGAAGTAGAGTATCTCCCTAAGGCTTGGATCTTCTTCCCGAGGCTAGCACCAGGCGTGGAAGAAGAGAACTCAAGAGATCCGTGTGTGCGAGACTGCAGAGGGCGCACACTTGGACGCCTACATCGGCATCGCTCCACATTGCTCCTAAGGTATTTACTAACTCATTGTGTCTTCTCCCTTGCTTGCGATCTTCACTGGGTTTTTGGGACCGGCCTATTTCGGGGACATTCTTTTGCTGCGTAAAATGTATGTCCATGACTCTGAAAATTGTAAAATGTCCCCGGTGTTTCCCAACAGCGAGCAGACGAGATTCGACGTAGGCGAGAAGACGAGTTCCATTTTTGAACAGGTCAAAATCAAAACTGAAGATCAAATTTGGAACGGCGAAACTTCGATTGGTGCTGACGCAAGCAAGAGGTCAGCGATCCGATTTTGCGAGCAATCGAAGCAGCGCGGAATTAATTTGGTGGCTGACGCCATCCAACGTCAGCGAGGGTGAAATCGAATTTCGATTTCATGGCGTAATTCAGTTGATCAGGTCAAAATTGCATCGACCAGGTTGACCAAAAGGTAACTTTAAATTAGGGTTTCCGATTTTCTAATTTGGGGATAAAATTCGGAATGGAAAATTAGGGTTTTCCGATTGGTTTTCGATTTGAGGGTGATTTTGCACCCGGGGATTAGGGTTTTCACGCCGGTCTAGTGTTCCGCTAGAGGACCTTAGGCTGGGGAGTGACAATGGTATCTGAGCCAGACTGTGGGCCCATAACCCATAGATCTTGGAGGAGAAAACACAGTTGCTTCACCCATGAAGGTGAAGATTGGTCGGAAGTTCCAGAAGATCACACACACAGTTAAAGGGTCATCAGAGGACGTGTGGCCCAAGCAGGACAAAGGTAAAGCCAAAGTTACGACTAAACCTGACGAGATGGTGAACCAAGGCGATCGCATAGCACAGATCGAGAAGGTGCTCGGTCTAATTGGTGATGGGGACAACGCGGTGATTCCCCAAGTTGAGCATCTTCAGAGGACTGTGGAGTAATAGATGTTGCAGATCGAGGTCCTGTAGCAGACCTTGGAGGGTTTGATCGACTTGCCAGAGCAAATGGCACGCATGAGAGAAGAGATGCAGGCAAAGATCGTTGTACTGCGTTTAACCCTAACACAAGTATCACGATCGATAGCGATGACGAAGCAGGAGGCTCCTGTTGACACAGATTTATATAGCCTTTCAAGTATGATTTTACAGTTATAATTATCTATATTTCTGGGCTTTCTGCCTCATTATTGCCTTAATTGCCTTACATCTATGGAATCTATACCTCTCTTGGTATTTTCACGTTTTCAGGTCAAAACGACCATAAAGTGGGTGGATTCCGGGACTTTTGTGGTAGAGGAGCTCCACCTAATTCCAGGACTTTTGTTGGAAATCACAACCGAGTCGCGATCAGAATCATGCCCGTGACTGGTCTCCGCACTTAAGCTGCAAGTGATAAATCACAACCGGGTCACGACCAAATTCATGCCCGTGATCACGGACCCACATGTCACGAAATCTCAATTTTAATCCAGATTTCTTTGATCTAACCCTAGGAGAAGCTCAGATGCACCCAAGACCTTTCTCCCCCGTTGACAAAAGAGGTATGGAGCAGCTTTTCAGGGCAAAACCTCTCCACAAAATGATGATTTCGTAGAAATGGCGGACTGGCAGCATTGTAGGGCATGGAGGCTGGTAAAAATATCTTTCGGCTGAAGCTTTACAGCAGGTTCTTTTTGCAAGGCATGGGGAAGAGAAGATAGGCTACGTTCTAAATCAGGATGTGGGGTAGCTCTTGATGACTTACTAGTTGTAATAGTTTAGCTCCATCTGCCGAAATCTTAGCTCGACCTTATGTGCGTGCTCTGCCTGCGTTACCTAGAACGATATGCTTGAGCCTTTAGTCGTCTAAGTGAGGTTTGTTAATCATTATCTCTAGGAGAAAAACTCACTTGTGGATCTGTACTCACTTGCGGGGACTATAAGGAGTTTAGACGCAGCGGGGAGAACTCAGTCCGACCGCGCGTCAGAACCATTTGGTTGAGAGTTTATCAAATCTGTTGGTATGCTATGCTTGCATTGCCCGAAAGGGAACGTTTGAGCCTTTAGTTTCTTGTGTGGGGTTTGTAAATCAGGGGCTAGGGAAAACCCCCTTGCCGAACTGTACTCCCTCTGTGAGAGCTCCCGGATCTCCCAGATCTTAAACTCATCCGGCAAACAAAAAGTGCGCTGGCACATTGGATTGTATCTGGGTTCTTTGCCTGCGCTGCTCGAGAGGGCGCGCTTGAGCCAGGAGTTCCGCTAGGGAGGTTAGTAAACCAAGAATTCTCGGGGAGGACCCCTCTTGTTAACCTGTACTCACCTTGAAAGTATTAGGGCCTTAGATGTGTTAGGGAGACAACAAGTCTGATTGAACGTCAAAACCCTACGGATTGGATCGGTGGCCTAGTCCATGGGAGCGGACGAGGCCATTGGAGGGAGAGACCTGCACGACAGGTGGCTAAATCGCTTGAACTAGATAGGACGTTGGTAATGGAGTTTAACTATTCAGCTATAAGGAGTTAAAGCGGTGAACCCATATTCTGACTTTCCCCCCATTAAAAATTCTCTTGTGCAAATCCTCTATTTATGTTCTTGTGTATTTAATTAGTTTAACACTTCAAAATTCTCCAATCTCGATGTCGTCTAGCTAGCAAATTCGAGATATGTCAGTACTTGCCCATTAGTCCCTGTGGGATCGATATTTTACTACTTTGATAGACCTGTGCACTTGCGGGAAGCCCATCAACCTTTTGGGCACTACCAAGTTTTTGGCGCCGTTGCCGGAGACTAATTTTAGCAATATTGACAAGATTCAGAAGTTACTAGACCAGACACTCTTAGCTTAATTCTATATATTAGTATAACTTCTTTTATTTCATTTTACACCTTTCTTGATTTGGCGAAATGCATGCTTGTTAGATTTTAGTTTATGCATAGAACTCCGCGATAGGAACCTGCAATATCATTTGATTCGGAAATTGAAAGAACGTTCCGGCATCGGAAGAAACTTCAGAAACTTCAACCTGAAAAGAATTCGCAAACATCAATCATGGACGGTAACAAGTCGCTCCGAGACTTCGCAACACCGAATGTCCAAGGATTTCATTCTAGCATTGCACGTCCACCAATAGAAGCAAACAATTTCGAGATAAAACCTTCGCTTTTGTCAACGTTACAGCAAAACCAATTTGGTGGATCACCAGCTAAAGACCCAAAAAATGCATTTATCTGTTTTTCTTGAATATTGTGACACTCTTAAAATGAATGGCGTAACCACTGATGCTCTTCGACAGCGACTTTTTCCTTTTTCACTTAGAGATAGGGCGCGAGTATGGTTACATTCTTTACCATTTGGATCCATTACCACATGGGAACAACTCTCGCATGCTTTTCTTGCAAAATATTTTTCGCCAAGCAAAACCGCACAACTGAGAAACCAGATTACTAATTTTTCTCAAAAAGAAGGCGAATCATTATATGAGGCGTGGGATCACTTCAAGAAATTGCAACGAATGTGTCCTCACCACGGCCTCGAGAAATGAGTACTAGTACACACTTTTTATAACGGCTTACTTTATAACACTCGTCTTACTATTGACGCAGCCGCTGGAGGAGCTTTGATGAACAAGGCTGTCGATGAGGCCTACAATCTGATCGAAGAAATGGCACTCAACCACTACCAATGGTCGGGCGAAAGAGGTACTTCATCACGGCAAGCCGGTAAGTATGAACTTGATGCTCTTAGTTCTCTCACTGCAAAAGTAGATTCATTATCTCATAAGCTCGACTCTATGAACATACGTCCTACTACTTCTAACTCTGCTATGTGTGAAGTTTGTGGAGTGGAAGGGCATCTTTCTGATACCTGTCAATTAAGAATGTTGATATCCCAAGACCCCCCACCCGCTTCTGTGAATGCTATAGGGAACTTTAACTCAAGGGTTCCAAACAACCCTTATTCAAACACCTACAACCCTGGGTGGAAGAACCATCCCAACTTTTCCTATAGAAACAACAACGCAGCTTAACCATCGAACTATAGGCAACCTCCTGGATTTCATTCATCCAACACCGGGTATCAACCTAAGCAATTTGACCAGCCACCACAGCCAAGTACCAACACAATACCGCAGGAGCAAACCTTAGAGTCATGCTTTGACAACTTTGTGTCAACGCAAACTAAGGCAATAGATAGTATCTTAGAAGCAATCAAAGGCTTAACCACACACCAAAAGATGCTAGAGAACCAAATAACCCAGCAGGTCAGTACATCTACTAGACTGCTAGGCATATTGCCTGGACAACCTGAAACAAACCCTAGAGAATATTGCAATGCCATTACCACGCGTAGTGGTAAACAGCTTGAAGAGCCAGAAATACCTAAACAAGACCATTATGAGGACGAAGGTAAAACTCCAGAGTCTGAGGAACCCACTGTCGTTGAGAGTGAACCACAGATGAAAGAGACTGAACCTGTCTATGTTCCACCACCACCTTACAAACTGCCCATTCCATTTCCCCAGAGGTTGGCAAAAGCAAAGCTTGATCGACAATTCAGTAAATTTTTGGAAGTTTTAAAGAATTGTACATTAACATGCCATTTACCGATGCTTTATCACAAATGCATTCCTATGCAAAGTTCTTGAAGAAAATCTTATCTAATGAAAGAAAAATGGAAGAACATGGTACAGTGGCGTTAACTGAGGAATGCAGCGTAATCATCCAAAACAAGTTACCGCCAAAGTTGAAGGACCCAGACAGCTTTACTATTCAATGCTTAATCGGAAACACATCTTTCGACCGTGCTTTGTGCGATCTTGGAGCCAGTGTAAGTCTGATGCCACTCCCTCTTTGCAAGAAACTGGATATCGGAGACTTAAAGCCGACAGACATCTCTTTGCAATTGGTCGACCATTCCGTACGACATCCGGTAGGAATTCTAGATGACGTGCCAATAAAGGTCAGTAAATTTTTTATTCCAGCTGATTTCGTTGTACTTGAGATGGAAGAAGACACCAAGCTTCCTATAATACTGGGCAGACCATTTTTGGTAACTGCCGGTGCTATAATCAACATTAAAAATGGGAAGTTAACACTGCGCATAGGTGAGGATGCGATTGAATTTGATATTACCGAAAGCCTAAAGAAGCCTCTTTTTGCAGGCTCCTGCTGTAGTATCGGAGTCGTCGACGACGAGCTTAATTCATCTGACATCCCTCGGACAAACGTCGACCCCCTCGAGGTATGCCTGATGGGTGACTATGACAAAGAGCAGGAGGAAGAAGTCCGTGCTTATGCCAATATTCTCGACTCGAGCACTGCAGTTGTGTCAGATGTAGAAAAGCTTGAGGAATCATCTGCACCGAAATCTGAGGTTTGTGAACGACTTAACTTAGAGCTCAACTCCTTATCGAGCAACCTCAGGTATGAATTTTTAGGTGAGAATTCTACTTACCCCGTCATTATAGCAGCTCACCTTGATTCAGAATAAACAAGCCTTCTCCTTGATAAGCTTCAAAAACATAAGAAGGTAATTGGCTACACTTTGGAGGATATAAAAGGTATTAACCCTTCTTTATGCATGCATAGGATATATCTCGAAGAGGACAACAAACCATCTATCGAATACCAAAGACGTTTGAACCCAAACTTGAAGGAGGTAGTTAAGAAGGAAATTCTGAAACTATTAGATGCTGGGATTATTTACCCTATTTCAGATAGCCTATGGGTAAGTCCGGTACATGTGGTACCAAAGAAAGGAGGAGTAAAGGTAGTAAAGAACGAAGATAATGAATTGATCCCACAAAGAACCGTTACTGGATGGCGCATATATATCGACTATTGTAAACTGAACAAGGCTACCCGCAAGGACCATTTTCCTCTTCCCTTTATTGACCAAATGCTTGAGAGATTAGCCACTAACTCGTATTTTTGTTTCTTGGATGGCTACTCAGGATTTTTCCAGATACTAATACATCCCGATGACCAAGAGAAAACCACGTTCACATGTCCCTTCGGCACTTTCGCTTATCGGCGTATGCCATTTGGCTTATGTAATGAGCCCGCTACTTTTCAGCGGTGGATGATGGCGATCTTCTTAGATTTCATCGAAGACATCATGGACGTCTTTATGGATGACTTTTCGGTATATGGGTCTAGTTTCGATTCTTGTTTATCTAATCTGACCTGTGTTTTGCAGCACTGTGAAGAAACTAACTTGGTGCTCAATTGGGAGAAATATCATTTCATGGTAAAAGAAGGAATCATTCTTGGTCATTTAATATCGGAGCGCAGCATCGAAGTCGACAAAGCAAAAATCGATGTAAAGGAAAGAATGCCGCCTCTGAATTCCGTCAAAGGAATAAGAAGTTTCTTAGGACATGCAGACTTTTATAGACGCTTCATTGAAAATTTTTCTAAAATTGCTAGGCCTTTAACATCTTTACTTGCTTAGGATGTTTCATTTGTTTTTGACCAGAACTGCATGGATGCGTTTCAACAATTGAAGAAGGCGTTGATTTCTGCTCCAATAATGCAACCTCCAAATTGGTCATTACCCTTTGAAGTCATGTGCGATGCCAGCGATTATGCGGTAAGAGCCGTATTATGACAGCGGAAAGACAACCGAACACATGCCATCTATTACGCTAGCCGAACGCTTGATGGAGCACAGAGCAATTACGCCACAACAGAAAAAGAACTCTTAGCTGTAGTTTTTGTGTTTGATAAGTTCCAATCGTATCTAATTGACTCGTGTGTTATTGTTTATACAGATCATGCGGCGATCCGTTACCTTATGACAAAGAAGGACGCGAAACCATGACTAATCAGATGGATATTATTATTGCAAGAATTCAATATTCAGATCAAGGATAAGAAGGGGGCTGATAATTTAGTAGCAGACCACCTATCTCGTTTGACATCAAACTCCGAAAGCAGTTTGGAAGAAGAGATAGACAATGCATTCTTGGATGAAAATTTGTTAGCCGTCACCACAATAAAAACACCATGGTATGCCGATCTGGTAAACTTCTTGGCAGCCAGTATTACGCCTCCGAATCTCATGTACCAGCAACAAAAGAAGTTCTTGTCAGATGCAAATACTATTATTGGGACGAGCCAATTTTGTTCAAGCGTTGCGCAGACTGTATCATTCGGAGATGCTTACTAGAAGAAGAAATTGCAGATGTCCTGTTTCAATGTCATTCTTTTTCTTATGGAGGGCATTGTAGTGGTAAGAAGACAGCATATAAAGTCCTCCAATGTGGATTCTTTTGTCCGACCCTATTCCGAGACGCGAGGAATTACGTCCAATCTTGTGATCGCTGCCAAAGGACGGGTGGAATATCGCGAAGAAATGAGATGCCTTTTAATACCATCCTTGAGATCAAGATTTTTGACGTATGGGCAATCGACTTTATGGGGCCATTTCCGCCCTCCTGTGGTAACAAATTCATTTTAGTTGGGGTTGATTATGTCTCCAAATGGGTCTAAGCCTTGGCTGCCCCAACAAATGACTCCAAGGTAGTTCTCAAATTCTTTAAGAAATTGATATTTCCGCGATTTGGAACACCCCGCGTTGTAATAAGTGATGGTGGATCTCACTTCATTGAGTGAAGTTTTGAATCACTTCTCAAAAGATACGGAGTAACACATAAAGTGAGCACTGCTTACCACCCTCAGACTAGCGGCCAAGTGGAGATATCAAACCGGGAGATAAAGCGCATTTTTGAGAAAACTGTATCGCGTACTCGTACAGACTGGTCAGTCAAACTCGACGATACTCTATGAGCGTACTGTACAGCATTCAAAACCCCAATCAGTATGTCTCCATTCCAGTTGATATATAGTAAATCATGTCATCTACTAGTTGAAATCGAACACAAAGCCTATTGGGCAATACGACAACTGAATTTTGATGGGAAACAAGCTGGCAAAGCCAGAAAACTTCAGCTTAATGAGTTCGATGAGTTTCGATAGGAAGCCTATGAAAACGCCAGAATCTATAAGGAACACATTAAAAGATAGCCCGATCAAAGGATTATGAGGAGAGAATTTCACGAAGGCGAAATGGTACTACTGTTTAACTCCAGGATCAAGCTTTTTCCTAGTAAACTGTGAACTAAATGGATGAGACCATTTGTAGTACGCAAAGTTTACCCTCACGGCACTATGGACATTTTTTGAGAGTCAACTGGCACGTTCAAAGTTAATGGACAAAGACTTAAGCATTACGTCCCCCATGAACCAATACCAGAGGGGACTGCACTGGTCCTCATGGACCCCCCCTTCACTGGAATGACACTGATTATGGTCAAGCTGACGGACCATTAAATCCGCACTTCTTGGGAGGCAACCCAAGCATCTTACCCTAGTTGAATTTATTTTCAGCATATTTTTCTCTTATTTTCATGTTTTGTGTAAGTTTAGTTTAGTTTGCGTATTTTGAGGAGTTCTTTTGATGATTGGTCTGAAATCTTTAGTGATCCCATGTTCCTGTTACATATTAAGTTGACACTAGGACGTATCAACCAAATTAGAACTTCCTAGCTTCCTCTGCTATAAGTTGAATCTCATCTCCTAGTTGTGTCTATTCTTGTTCTAATGCATGGTTTGGATATCTAACACTGATGATAATCTTGCAGAAAATGCGCATGCACTATGTCGATGCCAACCATCAAACTCCAAATACGGGCGCAGGATACCGATATTGAAGTCGGTGTGAAGGTCCTCAACAAGAAACACTCACCGAGAAGGACGCAAGCTACATTCGCACTAATTGATTTTAATCCTTTCTATTTGGGAGCTTATACGCATTCATGAACTGATATTATTTATCTTCAGCATTGGCAATTGATTTTTATAAAAGTTGAAAATGATATTTGGGTCTTGTTGTGCCCTTTCATTACTTGCATTGTTTGTTATAATTCTGTTTATTTAGCTGTGGATATTGATGTTTTTACTTGACTTTGAATGACACAGGAATATCACAAATTGATGCAGTAAAGAGAGGCATTTTCTTCTAGTTTTTCCAAAATCATAGGTAGGGCCTGACAGAAATCTCGACTGTGATTCTAACTCAGTCCAACATCAGAAATTTGGCCGAGTGATTTACGACAGGGAGGAGACTGAAGCCACGGCCGTAATCAGCAACGTGGAATTACGCGAGAAAATCATGACTTGGGTACGCCGAAAGTCGTGACCGAGATTTTTCATGGAGGCAAAACAAGACTTATCCACCGAGAGATTTACGACAGATCCGTAACTATGGGCACAGCCATAAAATTTGTGCACAACCTTACAGAAGAAATCACGGGCGGGTCATGACAAAAATCATGGGCAGAATTTCCAGAAGACAGAACGTGTACAAAATTAACGAGAATGTCACGGCTGTCCCATGATTGAAGTCACCACCGTGAGAACTTGCACCAAAATTCTGCGAGAAAATCACGCCTGGGTATCGATGAAAATATTGACCTTGATTTCCCAGCATATGCTTCTATACAATTTCATGACCGGGTCCTGACAGGAATCTCGGACTCGAACCTTGGCAGCTTAACAGATCCGCCTGGCCAGCCCGACCCATTAAGCTATCCACTTAAGTTCCACCCCAAATCTCTTCGCTAGGGTTCCCGATTTCTTGCTGTTTTCGTACATTGCATCAGCCCCACCTGCTTTGCCCCACCAATCGCCGCCATTTGCTTCACCGCCAACCACTGACTCTCCGGTGACTTCTCCGATCACCTCCGGCGAGCTCTCATTCCAGGTTCTCATTCCTTCTCTCGCCGCATACTTTGTTTTTCTTCAACCTCAGTTCTTCGACATCCTCAACCAGCCACTTGAGCAACTATGCCGCCGAGAAGGAAGAACACCAGCAAACGTCTGACATCCTCAACCTACCCTTGATTAGTAATTTCCCTCACTTTCGAGTTTGATTTCTAAGGTTTTTGTGTGTAAAATGATGTATACTTTAGAGTAAAACCCTAGTTCGGGACTCGGGCGTAGTCAGTTGAACAAATTCTCACATGTAAACATCGTTTATGAATCTCAGTGATACTTTTTAGTAAATTTACTTATTTAAATGTGGTGTGCTTATTGCGTATTTATGTTTTGGCTAAACATCGATATGTGTGAAGTGTTACGAGAAGAGCCGAGAGGTGAATCATAACACTCGACTGCCCATTTAAACTTGTGACTTGGATTACGAGAGTCGTTCAATATCACTCGAGGATTCACGATCATCATAGAGCCCAATGGGTCTCTTAAGTTAGTTTTGCTACAGAGTAGGAAATTAGCTTAAGTAGGCACCGGATTACGCTTCAAGAGAAGGTAATTCTTACCATAAGATAGATCGTCTTAAGTTGTTTACTGTCGGATTGCGCTTCGAGAGAAGGAGATCCGTTTTTTATTTCAATTTGATTCAATGTTTTGCATATAAAGCAGTTAACGTGGTAAAACTTGAATTTTCGAACACTTCTAAAACTGTAACTTTCCCTTATAGTCGTTGATTCTTCAATTCGATAATTTAGTCTTAGTGAAATTATTTTATTCCGAGTTTGAATTATCTAGCTTTCAATGACACTAAAGGTCGGTACTTGACACCTACTCCTTATGGGAATGATATTATTTACTACTTCGATAGACCGTGCACTTGCGGAACCTATCAAGTTTTTGGCGCCGTTGCCGGGGAGCAAGGCTCAGTCAATATCGACTAATAGTTGAATTGATAGACTAGATACTTTTTGTTTTTGTTTGCTTTTTGTTTTTTCTTTTATTTAATTTGTTTTTATTTCTTGTCTTCTTCCATTCTTCAAGCTTATATTATTATCTGGTTTACTAATCCTATGTATGCCAAGAACCATTAGAATAGGCCACTTAGTACCAGAAGACCCTGAGATTGAACGGACCTTTTGAGCTCAAAGGAAAGTTCACGATCAAAAGCTTGAGGAAGCCCATTCGGACCAGCCTACTGCAATGGACCAAAACCGCTCCCTAAGAGATTTTGCTGCACCAAATGTATAGGGCTTGCACTCTAGCATTGCTCGACCGTCGGTCGAAGCAAGTAATTTTGAGATCAAGCCGGCCCTTGTGCATATGGTTCAGCAGAACCAATTCAGCGGTTCACCACAGGAAGATCCCAATCTTCATTTGTCCATTTTCCTTGAATATTGTGATACCCTGAAGATAAACGGGGTAACATCTGATGCAATACACTTACGTCTTTTTCCCTTTTCCCTTAGAGATCGCGCGCGAGCATGGCTACAGTCTCTTCCCCAAGGCTCAATCACAACATGGGGTCAGCTTTCCCATGCGTTCCTCACCAAGTATTTCCCGCTGAGCAAGACCGCTCAATTGAGGAACCAGATAACGAATTCCAGCCAGAGGGAAGGCGAGTCATTATATGAAGTCTGGGACTGTTTTAAGGAGTTGCTACGCATGTGCCCGCATCACGGACTGGAAAAATGGGTACTTGTGCATATTTTTTATAATGGTCTCTTGTATCAAACTCGTTTGTCTGTGGATGCAGCCGCAGGCGATGCGCTAATGAAGAAGAATTTAGACGATGCCATGAATTTAATCGAGGACATGACCCTAAATCATTACCAATGGACGAGCGAGAGAAACGTCCCGGTAAGAGGAGTAGGTAAGCATGACCTTGACATGCTCAGTTCGTTGGTGGCAAAGGTTGATTCCTTGTCGCACCAACTTACTTCAGTGAATTTTAATGCATCATCTGTTAATACGATTATCTGCGAAATTTATGGAAATTCTGGACATGGTGCTACTGACTGCCAGATAATAGCACTTTCATCTTCTAATGTTTCTGTTGAGCAGGTGAATGCCTTAGGCAATTTCAATGAGAGACAGCAGAATGATCCATTTTCCAGCACCTATAACCCCGGGTGGAGAAATCATCCCAATTTCTCCTATCGGAACAACCAGAGCCAGGCCATTCCCCCAAATTTCAACAATCAGGCTCCCCAGGGAAATATGGGCAATCAGTTTAACCAGCATTCCTTTCTGCCACCACCAGGACTTCCACCGCAATAATTCAACCAACAATAGGAGTCTAATTTTGAAATACTGCTTGAGAACTTCGTCACCACCCAGTCAAAGCGAAATGAAGATGTGGACGAGTCTATTAGGCACTTAAATTTTACGGTGGGGCAATTGAGCTCTACGGTGGGGCAATTAAATTCTAAGGTGGATTCATTGATTACTCACTCCAGGATGTTGGAGACTCAGATTGCTCAACAAGCTGCTTCAACATCTAGGCCAATAGGGAAGCTTCCTTCTCAACCCGAGGTAAATCTGAGAGAGCACTGCAACATGATTCTGACGTGTAGTGGCTCACAAATGGAGGCTCCCCATGTGACACCTAGAGAATTGGTTGTTGCAGAGTCTGCAGATGTAAGCACAGATGCACAGTATTCAGAGGACTTGCTTTTGGATTCTGCGGTCAAACAAGCACCAGTCCTAGTTCCTTCATCACGTCACACGCCACCTGTGTCTTGTCCTCATAGATTGGCCAAGGCATTGACAGGACAATACAGCTTACTGATGCCTGTGAAGCGTCAAGATCCTGACATTTTTTCTATTACTTGTAGTATTAGCAATTTTTCTATTGAGAGAGCTCTCTGTGATTTGGGGGCTAGTGTGAGTATCATGCCTCTCTCCTTGTTCCAAAGTTTGGACTTGGGAGGCCTGGAACCCACATCCTTAGCCCTTCAGCTTGTAAATGGCTCTATACATCGCCTAGTGGGGATAGTAGAGGACGTGCCGATCAAAGTCGGGGAACTCTTTGTCCCTGTAGACTTTGTAGTCTTGGATATGTCAGAAAATTCAAGATTACCACTTATTTTGGGCCGCCCTTTCCTAGCTACCACTGGTGCCATTATAGATGTCAAGACAGGGAAGCTTTCTCTAAACTTTTGTGATA
This sequence comes from Costus lasius, assembly GCA_027563935.2. Taxonomy (NCBI): domain Eukaryota; kingdom Viridiplantae; phylum Streptophyta; class Magnoliopsida; order Zingiberales; family Costaceae; genus Costus; species Costus lasius. The sequence goes on along the minus strand of CM050447.1, from coordinate 24,329,560 downwards.
CTATATTAGATTTTCATTTATCTATTGGTATGTCAGGTCTTCCTTTTTCAGGCTCGTGCTGCAGTGTTGAGACAGTGCCTGCGCCTGCCAATGGTTTTAAGGCTAAGTGGGATTTTCTTGCATCCCACCTTTGCACCGATATGCAAGCAGGTGCCACATTGATGAGGAAGGACCAGACCACTCATGTAGACTTGTTCGATGGGGACCCTAATTTTAGTTGCGCGAGGCTGTTCCATAATGTGGATGAGGAGAACCTTTCATTGGACTGTGGGAAGCAAAACTTTGAATTTAAAAATGTTCCTATTTTGTATGATTATAAGACATTTTTTACTTTACACCTATTCTTATTACTGCTTATCTCTATAGGTGTTCATTTTAGGCGAAGGAAAAAGGGGCATTCATATGCCATTTCTTCGGCCTCTAATCCATTGGATGTGCACTGAAGCATGTTCATTGGTCAAGCTGTTGATCTTAAACCAGCGCTGCTTGGGAGACATCCCAAGTATTTATCTTTTATTATGTTGTGTTGATAGGACAAACTTGATATTATTTGTTGTGATACTCTGTTATGTTTATTTGTTATTTCTATTTTGATAATCTTGTGATATCCCATGGCAGGATTTTTATGATTTTGTACATTGCAAAACATGTTACTAATATTGGGAATTTTCTGTAATTTTTCAGGAATTTTTACAAGCCGACGAGCTAAACACAGCCTGGCTGTGACCACCGTCACGGTCGTGCTTGACTCGTCGACTTCATAGCAGCTTTGCCACAGCGAACACGGCGATGTCGTGTTCATCACCACGGCTGAGGACCACCTAGCGATTCAGGAGATGTGGTGACGCATGAATTCCAAGGGGAGCAAGGCAATCTCCTGTTGTCTTGCCCTGTTCCAGCTCACTTTTTGCTGCCTTTATTACCTTAGTAAGTTGCTTCCTTTACTTTTGCTATCATGTACTTCTTACTGCATAGGAGACTATGCAGTTCTTTTGCCGTGGGTAGAGGGTTTCCCCTCTTAGTGTGCCTTTAGTGTGTTTACTATTTAGTGTGTTTGCTCTTTATTGAGATTTCATAACTAACGTGCATATGATATATTTTGCCTGTGATGACTTCAAAGAACCAAGTCTGTGATGGTGTTTCCTAATCTTGTCCTCATATTTACATGCTATTTTGCATCATGATGAATATCATAAAGATATGTCTGTCTTTTGAGTTAAGGGAATGAACAGGTTCATCATGATTGCTTTTATGCTTAGGAATCCATGGTTCTAGATTATATTTGAGTATGCTTACTGAGACTTGCATGATGTTCAGATGGTCGATCCTTAGTTTTCTGAATTACTTCTTACACAATATTATGTTTTAGAATATTCAACTTGATTGCATTAGGTTAAAAAAATGATAGAAAAAGAAAAAGGGGCAGTGGTACCTAAGTGACAATGACCCAAAGATTCATTTAACTTGGCACTGTCGACAAAAATAAAAAAAATAAAAAAAATAAGTAAATAAATAAATAAATAAAACAAAAAAAAAGAGAATAAAGAGGAACATGAGAAAAGAAGGGGTGTGGGAAAAGTGAACAACTCCTCTTTCTTCTACCTTAGGGAGAAGAAATGAGTTTGTGTGCATTATGTGATGCATACACTTTGAGTTCATTCTCTAACTAAGTACCGAGGGTGCATTCATTACAAATGTTTGTCCTTCGCGTAACAATGTTGAAAATGAATTCAGGGAAGTAGCTTGAACCCACCAATTGAAAATTCATGTTTCCATCCTTAAATGTATTGAATAAGGTATCTAGTGCAATTACCCTTGATTGGCTGAGTTTAGAAGGGAATGATGCGTATGAATAATCTTAGCATAGTTATGTGTTTTTCTTATTTTCAGATTTGTGATTAGACCTTGAATATTATTCATTGTTCACAGTTTTGTTTATCTCAATATATATTCTTCAACCTAGGATTGAGTCTAAGTGCTGTCATATGAGGCTCATACCTTAGCTTTTGTACATGCTGTCTTTCTGATATCTGATTATTTCAGATAGTGTAATTGCTTGAGGACAAGCAAGCTTTTAAGTCTGTGATATTTTGATAGGTGTCAATTTTATAGGATTTAGAGTCTTGTTTCTACCATCATTATAGGCTTAAGTTCTATTTTATGTCATATTTTGATATCTTTTCTTGTAAAGTATAGAATCTTCACTATTTTTTATATTATTTGTGAAATGCAGATCATTTTACCATATTTTTGTGAAGATTTTGATGATTTGATATTACGAGAAGATTCCTCACAGTGCTAGGAGGTCACAGGTTAAATTTGAGGCAAATCGGAGCTAGAACACGGGCAGGCCATGTTCACCGTCAAATTTGACCTGTGACCTCCTAGCACTGTGAGGAATCTTCTCGTAATATCAAATCATCAAAATCTTCACAAAAATATGGTAAAATGACCTGCATTTCACAAATAATACAAAAAATAGTGAAGATTGTATACTTTACAAGAAAAGATATCAAAATGTGACATAAAATAGAACTTAAGCCTATAATGATGGTGGAAACAAGACTCTAAATCCTATAAAATTGACACCTATCAAAATATCACAAACTTAAAAGCTTGCTTGTCCTCAAGCAATTACACTATCTGAAATAATCAGATATCAGAAAGACAGCATGTACAAAAGCTAAGGTATGAACCTCATATGACAGCACTAAGACTCAATCCTAGGTTGAAGAATATATATTGAGATAAACAAAACTGTGAACAATGAATAATATTCAAGGTCTAATCACAAATCTAAAAATAGGAAAAACACATAACTATGCTAAGATTATTCATACGCATCATTCCCTTCTAAACTCAACCAATCAAGCGTAATTGCACTAGATACCTTATTCAATACATTTAAGGATGGAAACATGAATTTTCAATTGGTGGGTTCAAGCTACTTCCCTGAATTCATTTTCAACCTTGTTACGCGAAGGACAAACATTTGTGATGAATGCACCCTCGGTACTTAGTTAGAGAATGAACTCAAAGTGTATGCATCACATAATGCACACAAACTCAAAGGAGTTGTTCACTTTTCCCACACCCCTTCTTTTCTCATGTTCCTCTTTATTCTCTTTTATTTTATTTTATTTATTTATTTTATTTTATTTTATTTTATTTTGTCGCCAGTGCCAAGTTAGATGAACCTTTGGGTCATTGTCACTTAGGTACCACTGCCCCTTTTTCTTTTTCTATCATTTTTTTAACCTAATACAATCAAGTTGAAAAGCTCGTAAGAAGGACTATAATAAGCATGAATATTCTAAAACATAATATTGTGTAAGAAGTAATTCAGAAAAATAAGGATCGACCATCTGAACATCATGCAAGTCTCAGTAAGCATACTCAAATATAATCTAGAACCATGGATTTCTAAGCATAAAAGCAGTCATGATGAACCTGTTCATTCCCTTAACTCAAAAGACAGACATATCTTTATGATATTCATCATGATGCAGAATAGCATGTAAATATGAGGACAAGATTAGGAAACACCATCATGTAAGTGTACGGGTGATAAGCCCCGCAAGTGTACGGGTTCTATCGAAGTAGTAATAAGTATCGTCCTCAGGGAGCTTGGCGTCAAGTACCAACCTTAAGCATCATTGAAAGCTAGATGATTTAAAATTTAATTCAGAAAACAAATGAACTACCTAAGTAGACCTTAATTATCGACTCCAGAATTCGGCAACTAGTAGGAAGAAATACAAGTTTTACAAAGGTTCGGGACAATAGGTTTCACCTCGTCAGTTAAATAATATTGTAAAACAATGAATCAAAATTTAAGGTAAAGAAAACAGATTACCTTCTCTCGAAGCGTAATCTGACGGTAAATTGTTTAAGGCGATCAATCCTTCGGTACAGATTATCTTCTCTCGAAGCATAATCCGGTGCCTGCTTAAGCTAATTTTCTACTCTCGTAGCAAAATTAACTTAAGAGAGACCCATTGAGCTCTATGATGATCATGAATCCTCGAGTAACTTTGAACGACTCTCGTAATTCAAAGTCACAAGTTAAAATTGGGCAATCGAGTGTTACGATTCACCTCTCGGTACTTCTCGTAACACTTAATACATACAAATATTTGGCCAAAATATTAATACGCAATGAGCACACCCAATAATAATAAGCAATTCACTTAATAAGTAATCTGAGATTCATACAATGTGTTTTACATTTAAAGAGATTTTCCAACAGGCTACGCCCAAGCCCCGAACAAGAGTTTTACTCAACCATATACATCATAAACACATGAAAACCCTAAAGAATGAGTTCGAAAGTTGGGGAAATTACTAGTCGAGGTTAGGAGACGATGGATCTTGGGTTTCCTCTTGAAAGCCCCAAGGAAATCAGTCGAATCGAGTCCTCGAAGTCCCAAAATTGCTGTTTTTGCCCTAGCCGCGTTCTTCCCGAAATCGACCCCCAAAACTGCTCCAAAAATCCTATTTTATGGTTTTATCTCTTCCTTAGGCAGTTAGGAAGTTTCCCTCCAAATTTCAGCCAATTCCGAGTTTGGAATCACTCAAATCAGGCGAAAAACCATCGAAAGGTCGATCTGTGCGGAAGCTGTCACGGGTGTGATGATAAGCATGGCCAGGCCGTGTCTGGCTCTGGAACTTGCAACGAAGTAAGCACGGCCAAGCCGTGTCTGGCTCTGGAACTTGCGATGAAGTAAGCATGGCCATGCTTCTGGACACGGCCAGGCCGTGTCTAGCTCGCAGATTGATGCGGAGACGATCATGGCCATGACGGTGAACATGGCCTGCCCGTGTTCTAGCTCCCGATTTGCCTCAAATTTGACCTGTGACCTCCTAGCACTGTGAGGAATCTTCTCGTAATATCATATCATCAAAATCTTCACAAAATATGGTAAAATGACCTGCATTTCACAAATAATACAAAAAATAGTGAAGATTCTATACTTTACAAGAAAGGATATCAAAATGTGACATAAAATAGAACTTATGCCTATAATGATGGTAGAAACAAGACTCTAAATCCTATAAAATTGACACCTATCAGAACTCAAGGTTTCAGCTCTTGATACATACCCTGGTTTGCTGACTTTCCGACTTGAGAACACCGAGTATCGCCTCACCATTGCGGATTTGAATGACATCTTCGGCTTCCCAGCATATGCCTCCAGGGTTGTACTGCCGAATTTCAATGAAGATATCTTCTAGCAGTGTATCTCCTCCATGACCGCCTACTCACCGCGGAGTGCAAGAGCTTCCACCATCTCTAACCCAGGTATCATATATGCACACCAACTGCTAGCGCACTCGATCTTTGAGTAGGACGGCGATGGAATCGTTCACCAACCTAAACTGCTTTGTTTGTGGGGACTGCTACATCATTTTCAAATCAATGCCGGATATCATCTTGCATGCCAGTTCCTTCGCGTTGCCCACGCACAAAAGGAAAATATCTATATTGGCAGGATGGTCACTATGATTGCTTTATCATTGGGACATAACCCCTATGGCCAACCAGAAGTAGTAGGCAGCAGTCGACTGGACCTAGAGCACCTTCATTTGATGAAGATGATCATCAGGCGAGGAGATATCTACCACCTTACCTTTGCAGATACCACGGTTACCATGCCTCTCCCAAACTCTTCGAGAACGGATATTCATGATAGTGCCAACTGGCGTCTCCACCAGGAACTGGTAGTACCAGAGGCTCTTGATGTTGACCCTAGCTTCTCCATTGGCAGCCAACCCAGGACTATAGCCAGACCATCAACTGATGACATGCTCCACCTTCTCCGACAGGAACAGATTCACCAGGGGAAGCAGCTTGCTACTCTGGTAGAGACAGTGAAATCGATTGCAATCTTCCTCCACTGCAACATGGGACTGCCACCACCACGAGATGAAGATGAAGATGCTGATGACACCATCCACGTTTCTGACTCCTCCGAAGAAGCTGATGACGACGACAATGACCCGGCCGAGTGCAGCGAGTAGGACTGCACTTCACTAAGTCTTCCCCATCTATTTTGATACATATCTATGCTATTGCATCGAGGATGATGCACCATTTTGCTTTGGGGGAGATTTACTTCTTTTGAAACCTCCACGATACATTTTGATGGGGTCATCGTGATGAACTTTTATGTTTTTATGATATAATATTGTATGTACTGTTGTGGTAAACTTTATGATGTGATAAATTGCTGCTACTGATGTGTTGTTGTACCAAACCTGCCAAAACTTTAAACTTATTTACTGCTGAATGTTAATATGCTCCACTTTCATGATGTTTTTATTGCAAGTTACTTTGATGATATTTCAGCTTTGCAAGGACACTTTCATGATGCATTTCTATTATGTCTTTATACCTTGCTGACAGGCCTAGTCGCTTCTATGACATGCTATACCTTTCTGATATGCTTTCATCATGACTTTATTGATAAGGCTTGTTGACCATTACTACCTGAACATGCAAAATCCTAAGGAAGATTCTAGCTGAAATTTTTTCATTTTCACTGATTAATATTTTTCTCATTCATGATTGATTCTTATCTATGATTCATTTACTATACTCCCACACCACATTGAGAGTATCTTTCGTGCTAAACAATTCACCTGGTCACTTGATTCCTTATACACTGAACACCTAAGGATTGAACTTTGATGAGCTTTGAATCTAGGAAGTATCTGTATCTCAACATGAGTACTATTTGTTTGGATGATTATAGACCAAACCACTTGACACACCTTACCACTCTTGGGAACTCTCGGTATTAGTTTTGGTTCGAGCTCCTCTAACTTGCCACTGTACAAGAAATAGAGAGAAAGAAAAGAGAGGAAAACAAAAGGCAGTGATACCGAAGTTACAACTTGGCATTGCCCAACAAAAAGAGAAAAGAAAGAAGAAAGGCAGTGGTACCGAAGTCTTAACTTGGCATTGCCAATAAAAGAAAAAGAGAGAGAAAGAAAAGAAGGGTAGTGTTACCGAAGTTGCGACTTGGCACTGCAAATCAAGGCAAAAGAAAAAGAAGGCAGTGGTACAGAAGCTACGGCTTGGCACTGTAGAGGAGAAAAGAAGCGATGGTACCAAGGTTATGAGCAAGGCCTTTACTACTGCCTTAGAGTTTACCTTCCGAGTGCTTTAGTGGATTAATGCTTCATGTGGTAAGGAACTATTATTATCCAATATTATCGTACAACAATTTCCCATAGATTTGACCTAGATACTCTACTTTTCATCTTGACATATTTAAAGTCTACAGTGATTTGTGCATCCTGTGACTAGCTGTGATTATTTAGCATTTATAGATCATTGGGAAGTATAACTTCAGTCGAACAACCCTCATGGAATTTCATTTCTTTCTTTTTGCTTGAGGACAATCAAAGATTTAAGTCGTAGGTATTCTGTTGACACAGATTTATATAGCCTTTCAAGTATGATTTTACAGTCAGAATCATCTATATTTCTGGGCTTTCTGCCTCATTATTACCTTACATCTATGGAATCTATACCTCTCTTGGTATTTTCACATTTTCAGGTCAAAATGACCATAAAGAGGGTGGATTCTGGGACTTTTGTGGTAGAGGAGCTCCACCTAATTCAAGATGACCGAAGTTTTCAAACTCATTGGGGCCTTTGTTGGAAATCACAACCGGGTCGCAATCAGAATCATGCCCGTGACTGGTCTCCGCACTTAAACTGCAAGTGATAAATCACGACTGGGTCACGACCAAATTCATGCCCGTGATCGCGGACCCGCCTGTCACGAAATCACAATTTTAATCCAGATTTCTTTGATCTAACCCTAGGAGAAGCTCAGGGGCACCCACCCAAGACCTTTCTCCCCCGTTGACAAAAGAGCTGTGGAGCAGCTTTTCAACGCAAAACCTCTCCACGAAATGATGATTTCGTGGAAATGGCAGACTGGCAGCATTGCAGAGCACGGAGGCTGGTAGAAATCTCTTTCGGCTGAAGCTTTACAGCAGGTTCTTTTTGCAGGGCATGGGGAAGAGAAGAAGGGCAGAGGAGATAGAGATAAAAGGGCTGAAGAGAAGGAGAAAAGGGAGTTCGCACGGGAGAGTTCACAGGTAGAGAAGGGCTGCATCTTAGAGGAGGAAACCACACCAAGAAAGAGGGCTGCGCACCTGCAGTAGTTGAAGACCTTCCTGCGTGAGCATCTCAGAAACAAGTTTGTAAAAAAGATCTTTATGCTTCATTCTACTTGCTGCGTTTATTGTATGATCCATGCAAAGTAATATATGATCTTGTCTTCCCTTTGTAATTCCTGCACAACTTGCCTATGCATGTACTGTTAAAGATTATTACTTGTGATTTCATGATGAATATAATAGGCTAAATTCTAAATTAGGATGTGGGGTAGCTCTTGATGATTTACTAGTTGCAATAGTTTAGCTCCATATGTCGAAATCCTAGCTCGACCTTATGTGCGTGCTCTGCCTACGTTACCTAAAAGGGTATGCTTGAGTCTTTAGTAGCCTAAGTGAGGTTTGTTAATCAGTATCTCTAGGAGGAAAACTCGCTTGTGAATCTGTACTCACTTGCAGGGACTATAAGGAGTTTAGACGTAGCGGGGAGACCCCAGTCCGACCGCGCGTGAAAACCATTTGGTTGGGAGTTTATCAAATCCGTTGGTATGCAATGTCTGCGTTACCCAAAAGGGAACGTTTGAGCCTTTAGTTTCTTATGTGGGGTTTGTAAATCAGGGGCTAGGGAAAACCCCCTTGCTGAACTGTACTACCTCAGCGTGAGCTCCCGAATCTTAGACGCATCTGACAAACCAAAAGTGCGCCGACATGTTGGATTGTATCTAGGTTCTCTGCCTGCACTGCTCGAGAGGGCGCGCTTGAGCCAAGAGTTCCGCTAGGGAGGTTAGTAAACTAGGAATTCTCGAGGAGGACCCCTCTTGTTAACCTGTACTCACCTTGAAAGTATTAGGGCTTTAGACATGTTAGGAAGACAATAAGTCCAACTGAACGTCAGAACCCTACGGATTGGACCGGTGGCTTAGTCCGTGGGAGCAGACGAGGCCATTGGAGGGAGCGACCTTCACGACAGGTGGCTAAATCCGTGGAACTAGATAGGACATTGGTAATAGAGTTTAACTATTCACTTGTAAGGAGTCAAAGCAGTGAGCCCATATCCTGACTCTTCCCCCCATTAAAATTCTCTCATGCAAATTCTCTATTTATGTTCATATGCATTTTATTAGTTTAACACTTTAAATTTCACCAATCTCGACTACATCTAGCTAGCAAATTCAAGATCCGTCTGTAATTGCCCATTAGTCCCTATGGGATTGATATTTTAATACTTTGATAGATCCATGCACTTGCTGGAAGCCCATCAACCTTTTGGGCACTATCAGCTCCTAAGCCGAAGTTATGTGTACCTGAGAAAGCGACGTTCGAGGGGGCCCGATCGTCTAGAGAAGTGGAAAATTTCATACAGGACATGGAGCAGCTATTCTCCACAAGCCATGTTCCAGAGAAAGAACGGGTGTAGGTGTGCATCGCATACCTTACAGCCGACACGAAGCTTTAGTAGAGGACCAAAGTGAGCTTGACGTCGGGGGCTTATAGTTGGCCTTGGGAGACCTTCCGTGAGGAACTGCGACGGCAGTTTCTTCCCGAAAATTCGATGGATCAGGCTCGTGGCAAAGTGGATCGACTGAAGCATACCAGATCGATCCAGGAGTACGTCAATGTAACCCTAATTCAAATGTAACTAATCTAGGTCAATTTCGGGTCAACCTGCCAAAAATGAAGTTTGGCTCCAATAACTTCCTTCCAACTCATCAGGCCCATTGGCGCTGATGAAATCTTCCAAATTGATCCAAGTTATCCAATAACTTGATCATAAGGCTTCTGATTAAAGCAACGTCAAGAGTCTATTGCGTGTGACCCCGTAGGATCCATATGACGATGGCAATGATGTAAACATCATAAGTAGTGAGGGGTATCTAGCAACACATCACTACTACCCATGTCATAGGACTTAAGTCATTATGGCAATAACTCCTAACAAGCAACGAGGATTCCCATTGCATTATAGATCCCTTTGCCTAAACTGATATCCTGCCATTGGATTAGTCTCAAGTTTTATCAATCCAATGCATTGGTTATGACTCAACAAGTGTGGCCACACATTCCTGTCATGCACCAATAAGGTGGGGCGCCCCGAGAGGATATCATGCTTCCAATAAGGAAGGGGCAAATCCTACTATTGGTCATCCATGTCTCTACGTGACTTATGACATGCCCAATGACAGTCGTTTTTGTCTCCCAATTACGGAGAGACGTAAGACTGTATCAAAGCATACCCATCATCAAATCTAGACATGAATACCTCAAGTCTAAGGATCAATGCAAACCTCTTGCATGTGCGATTGACTTGTTGACTAGACAAGTCAATCCTCATGGTGGATCACTCCAGTGCATCCAATGCACCTGTATGTCTGCGTTACTGTGCCCCGCACTTAACCAGCCCATACACCAGTCTCACATGTACCAAAGCTGTCCCATATCTGCTAAGGTACCTTGTCTGGGGATTTCCTATGAGAATGGATCCAATCCAAACTCCTGGGACATTATACATGCAACTCAATACATCAACGCAGGTAGAGAAGTCTGCATAATAACGACCATGCCTATACAAAGAGTAATAGTTCTATCAAAGTACATTCAAACAATGCCTGTCCATGTCCATACATTGGTCTTCAGGGCATATACACCAACATCAACAACAACAGTTTAATCCACCACAGAAATCTAATCTGGAGCTGCTTTTGGAAATTTTCGTCGCCACCCAAACAAAGCACAATTAGAGTGTGGACGAATCCATCAGACTGTTGAATGCAAGTGTGGATGCCCTGATTTCCCATTCAAAGATGCTTGAGAACCAAATTGCTCAACAAGCTAGTTTATCCTCTAGGCCATTAGGAAAGCTTCCTTCTCAACCCAAGGCAAATCCAAGGGAGCACTGCAGCCCGATTTTGATATGCGGTAGCACCCAGATGGAAGATCCTCATATGTCACCTAGAGATGATTTTGTTGGAGAGTCTGAAGATGAAAGTAAAGATGCTCAATATTCAGAGAAGTTATCTACAGAGTCTAGGATCGAGCAAGAGTCGGTCTATCTTCTACCACCACCTTACAAGGACGATCCTCTTGTGACCTATTGTTTATACAATTTCGATGATTGTGCCAAACAGATGAGGCAGGAGGTGACTACTTATGTGGATTTGTTCGATGCAAGCCCCAAAATTGATCTTAAAAAAGTACTACACGAAAAGCTTGAAGTTAAGGAACCACAAGGCGCTGGAAAGAAAGACTATGAGTTTAAATATCTTCCTATTCCATGCTATTTGAGGATGTTTTTTATTGTACACCTATTATATTTGATGCTCATCTCTATAATTGTAATTTTTAGGCGACGAAGAAAGGGGCATTTACATGCCATTTCTTCCGCCTCTTATCCATTAAACGTGCATTGATACATAGACATTGGTTAAAGCTGATGACCTTAAACAAGCGCTACATGGGAGGCACCCCAAGGATCTATCTTTTGTTATGTTCTATTTGTTTATTGTTGTAGTTGTTTATGTTGTGTTGTTTTGATAATATGTTGTGATGACCCATAGAATTATTTTTCTTGTTTTATACATTGAATAACATCCTATTAACATTTGCAACTTTTGCTATTTTTCAAGGAATTTTTGCTCATCGCCGAAGCGTTCACGGCCATGATCGCCTCACCAATGCTAGCGTGGTCTGCCAGAGTGTTCACGGGTAGGCCATGATCACCGTCACGGCTGTGCTTTGCCCTTCACCGCTTATAAAAGGAGCACGACGGTAGAACTTAGGGTTCACACTTGTTCTTAGTGCCACCGCCGCAACGTTGGTGATTTGTTCATGATATGCACCCTGCGGTGAGAGCATTTATGCTCTTTTGTCTAATTTAGTAAGTTATTTTTCTTTTACTTGCTATTTTTATACTTTTTACTGCATAGGAGACTATGCAGTTCTTTGCCGTGGGTATAGGGTTTCCCTCTTTGTTTGTGTTTGTTGTTAGTGTACTTTTAGTGTGTTATGTTTTGTTTCATTATACACTGAGTTTCATGATGAAATTAATGCATGTGCTTCAATAATATTAATGCCTGTGCCTTTAACTTGTGATAGTGCAAAACTCTAAGTCTGTGATGGTTTTTTCGGTTATTTTCACTTTGTTTTCGTTTATTAAGCTATTTAGAGCTATGATGTAGAAAGTCTAGTTTGTTCTTTGTATTAAAGTAGTTCTTATTATGGCTACTTTTATGTATTCAATCTGAGTTTTCAGATTATTATTGAGTATGATTATACTATAGCATGAATGATGTTTGACAAGTTAAACCTTATTATCTGATTTATTTTTCTTGGCACGAAGCTATGTTTTTTATTATTCATGGTTATTATATTTCCTATTTTTCGTTCAACAATCTGGTTGCATTTAGAAAAAAAAAGAGGAGTTTGAGAATAAAAAGAGGCAGTGGTACCTAAGTGACGATGAACCCAAAAATTCATCCAACATGGCACTATCGACAAAAAAAAAGTGAATAAAAGTTTCATGAGAAAAGAAGAGGTTTGGTAAAGGTGAACAACTCCTCTTTCTTCTAACTTTGACATAGTGTGAAGAAATGAGCATTGTGTGCATTATGTGGTGTACACACTCTGAATCCGTTTTCTAATCGTACCGGGGGTGCATTCATCACAAATGTTTGTCCTTCGTGTTACAAGGTTAAAGGCAAATTCAGGGAAGTAGCTTGAGCCAACCGATAATAAACTCATGATTCCGTTATTGAAATTTGAAAAGCTCATCTGGTGCAACCTGTTAGATTGATTATCTTATGGTGGAATTGATGATTATGAACGGTCTTAACATAGTGTTAGTGTTTAATCCTTTTTCAGATTTGAGGTTTAACTTTGATAAATAAGTTATGTTATCAGTTCTGATTATATCTCAATTTTATTCTTAAATAGTGGATTGGGTATAATAGTTTTCATGTTAGACAATACTTTGACCTTAGAACATTCTTCTTTCATTATCATTGATTTTTTAAATGGTTTAATTGCTTGAGGAGAAGCAAGATTTAAGTCTGTGATATTTTGATGAGTCTTATTTTTATTGGATTTAAGATCTTATTCTTATGACTTATTCAGGCTTAATTCTTGTTTTCTGGCTAATTTTGGATTAATTTCCTTTAAAGTACATAATCTTTACTATTTTCAATTGTTTGTGAAATATAGGGTATTTTCCTCATTTTTTATGAAGAATTTGAAGATTTGAAGTCATGAGAAGATTTCTCATAGTGTTAGAAGGTCACAGGTCAAATTTGAGGCAAATCGGAGCTTTCTACAGAGAACACGGGCAGGCCATGTTCACCGTCACGGCCATCATCATCTCGGCAGAACTCTGCAGCAATCTGCGAGCTAGACACGGCTTACCCGTTCCTCCCATCACGACTGTGCTTACTTCGTCGCAAGTTCCAGAACTCATCTTGGCCTAGCCGTGACGGCCATCACACCCGTGACAGCTTCCGCGCAGTTTCGACCTTTCGACGGTTTTACGCCAGATTTGAGTGATTCTGAAGTCAGAATTTGCTGAAATTTGAGGGAAAACTTCCTAACTTCCTAACGCCGGTTTTGGGGTTCGAACGTTTGAGGAACGTGACCTAGGGCGAAAAGGGGCGATTTTGCTTGTTCGAGGGCTTGATTTGACCAGATTCTTTAGGGCTTTTGAGAGAAAACTGAAAATTCATCGTCTCCTACTCTTGTTCTGTAATTTTCCTTCTTTTTGAATATATTTTCTTGGGTTTTCTTTGTCAAACGATGTATGCTTTAGAGTAAAACCCTAGTTCGGGACTCGGGCGTAGACCGTTGAACAAATTCTCATATGTAAAACATTTTTATTGAATCTCAATGTTGTTTTTAGTAAATTGACTTATTTAAATGAGTTGTGCTTATTGCGTATGATTGTTCTGGCCAAACTTTTGTATGTGTTAAGTGTTACGTGATGGACCGAGAGGTGAATCGTAACACTCAAACGTTCTCATTTAAACTTGTGACTTGAATTACGAGAGTTGTTCAACGTCACTCGAGGATTTACGATCTTTCATAGAGCCTAATGGGTCTCTTAAGTTAGTTTTGCTACGAGAGTAGGAGATTAGATTAAGTTAGACACCGGATTACGATTCGAGAGAAGGTAATCCGTACCCTAGGAGTGATCGCCTTAAGTTATTTACTGTCGGATTGCGCTTCGAGAGAAGGAGGTCTGTCTTCTAATTCAATCTGATTCAATTTTGTACATTTAAAGCGTTCAATGTAGTAAAACCTGAAGTTCCGAACATTTCTAAAACCGTAACTTTCCCGATTAGTCGTTGATTTCTTAATTTGATAAATTAGTTTTAGTGCAATTCTTTCATTTCAAATTTGATTTATCTAGCTTTCAATGACACTAGAAGTCGGTACTTGACACCCTGCTCCCTTGGGACGATATTTTACTACTGCGATAGAAACCGTACACTTGCGGGACCTATCAAACACATATGGCAACTTGTTTTGTCAACCAGTTCATCATAAGCTGTAAGGCAACTTGTTTTACTACGCGAAGAGGATGACCAAGACAAGACGGTTCATATCTCGGACTCATCCCCATCTGACAATGACGATGACCCATATGAATGCCGCAAGTAGAATTGCACTTTTGTAAGTCTCTCCCTCACCCCTTTTGATACATATCTATGCTATACGCATCACGGACGATGCAATATTTTGCCTTGGGAGGGGAGATTTACATATTTTGATGGGTCACTTTACTGTGTTTATGAACTGCACTGTGTGGTAAACTTTGTGCTGTCCTGAACTATTCTTGCTGATGTGCGGTCATACCGAACTTGCCAACTTTAAACTCTTTTACTGCTGGACGTACATCGAACATTATGAACTCTGTTTACAATATGCTCTTCCTTCATGACATGTGCTTTGCTTTTATGATGTTTCAATTTTACATAGGCACAACCATAATGTATTTCTTCATACCTTGTCAATAGACCTAAATGCTTTGATAACATGATGCACCTTTCTCATATGTTCTCACTATGATTTTGTTGATAAGCTTTGAACCTTACTGACGAATACTTCCTGAACACGCAAAAGCCTAAGTCGTAGGTCTTAGCTAAATTTTCTTACTCTAATTGATTGATATTTTCCTCATTCATGATTGATTCTTGTTCACTTACCTTATTCATGATTGATTTATATTCCCACACTACATTGAGAGTATCTTGCATGCTAAACAATTCACCTAGTCACTTGATTCCTTATACACTGAACACTTGAGGATTGAACTTTGATAAGCTTTGAATCTGGGATGTATTTATATCCCAACATGAGTACTATTTGTTTGGATGATTATAGACCAAACCACCTGACACACACTTACCACTCTTGGTAAACCTTTAGTATTGGTTCTGGTTCAAGCTCCTCTAACTTGGCACCGTACGAGAAAGAGAGAAAAGAAAAAGAGGCAGTGGTACCAAAGTTGCAACTTGGCACTGCCCAACAAAAAGAGAAAGGAAGAAAATATGCAGTGGTACCAAAGTTGCAACTTGGCACTGCCCAACAAAAAGAGAAAGGAAGAAAAGATGCAGTGGTACCATAGTCTCAACTTGGCACTGCCACCAAAAGAAAAGGGAAGTGAAAGAAATCAAAAGAAAGAAAGGGCAGTGGTACCAAAGCTATGGCTTGGCACTGCAAAAAGGAAAGAAGTGCGGTGGTACTGAAGTTATGAGCAAGGACTTTACTATTACTTTAGAATCTACCTTTTGGGTGCTTTAAGTAGATTAATGCTTCATGTGGTAAGGAACTATTTTTATCCAATATTATCGTACAATTGTTGCCCATAGATCTGACCTAGATGCTTTGCTTTTCATCTTGACATCTTTAAAGTATATAGTGGTTTGTGCATCCTGTGACTAGCTGTAATTATTTCGCATTTATGGATCATTAGGGAGCATAACCTCAATTGAACAACTCTCATGGAACTTCATTTCTTTCTTTTTGCTTGAGGACAAGCAAAGCTTTAAGTCGTAGGTATTCTGTTGACACGGATTTATATAGAGTTTTACATGTCAATTTACTTATGAAATCACGTCCATTTCATGACTTTACGCCTCATAACTGCCTTTATTTGGATACATCTATGGAATCTACACCTGTTTCGGTATTTTCACGTTTTCAGGTTAAAACGACCACAAAAATGGTAGATTCTGGTACTCTTGTGGCAAAGGAGCTCATACTAACTCAAGATGATCATAACCAAAAGCTTTTAGATTCGTTGAGGCCCTTATTGGAAATCACGACCGGGTCCTGATCAGAATCATGCCCGTGATCGTCGTTATGCCTGAAGCTGAAACTGTTAAATCACGACCGGGTCACGACCAAATTCTCGCCTGAGATCGCGGACCCGCCTGTTACGAAATCGCGATTTTAGGCCAGAGTTCTTCAATCTAACTTGAGGAAAAGCTCAGGGGCACCCAGGACCTTTCTCCCCCAATGACAAGAGGTCGTGGAACAGCTTTTAGGAGAGGAAATCTGCCACGAAATCATTATTTCATGGAGATAAGGGTGGCTGCAGTTTGCAGGACATGGGAGGAGGCTGGCGTAGACTTTTCTTCAGCTGGAAAACGGCTGCAGTTTGCAGAGCATGGGGAAGAGACAGCAGCCCACTAAGGAGAGGAATAAAAGCCTTAGGGAGGAAGTAAACTTCTGGCAACTAAAGGAGAAAAGGATAGAAGCTTCAGCCTATATAAGAAGAGGGAGTTTAGCTGAGAAAGATTATCGGAGAGAGGAGGAATCACATACGAGAGGGGGCTGCACTTGGGAGAAAGCCACACCAGGGAGAAGGGGGCTGCGCACCTGCATCTATTGAAGATCTTCTTGCGTGAGCACCTCATAAACAAAGTTTGTAAGGAAGATCTTGCAATTACATTCAATTTGCTACACTATTTGTATAACCTTAGCAAACTATCATATGATCTTACCTTCCATTTGTAATCGCTGCATAAACCTACACATGTATGAGATGTTTACTATTGTAGTTCACGCTGTTACCATGAACATGCATGGCTAAACACTAAATCAGGATGTGGGGTAGCCCTTGACAATTTATTAGTTGTGATAGTTAGATTTACTTGCTAAAATCCTTGCTTGGCCTACTGTATGTGCTTTGCCTATGTACCCAGAAGAATATGTTCGACTTTTAATCCCTCGAGTGAGGTTTGTAAATCAGCTTTTCTAGGAGCTTACTCGCTTGCATAGCTATACTTACTCGTAGGATTAAAGGAGAGCATTATTCCGAAAGGTATGCTTGAGCCTTGAGTTACAAAGGTGAGGTTTGTTAATCGGATCTAGAGGAGAAAACTTGCCCGCTAGATTGTACTCACCTAGGGAAACACCCTAGTGAGGTTTGTTAATCAGATCTCCGGAAGAAAAACTCGCTCGCAGATTCGTACTCCCTTGCGTGACTGTAGGAGTCTAGACGCGTCGGAGAGACCCCAGTCCGACCGCGCGTCCGATCCACTCGGTTCAGAGTTTATCCATTCCATCTGTACATTATCCCTACGCTAGTTGAAAGGGGGCGTTAGAGTCTTTAATCACCTCAAGTACGGTTCAGTATCTCTAGGAGGGTAAAACCTCGCTTGCGGGTCTTTACGTACTTGCGGGGATTATAAGAATCTTGGACGTTGTGGAAAGACATTCGTCTGACCGCACGTTAGAACCCTACAGATTGGACTGTTAATCTAGTTCGTTGAAGCGGACAAGATTATCGGAGGGGAGCTACCTACGTGACAAGGAAGCTGAGCCCCTTGAACTAGACAAGACTTTGGCATTAGAGTTTAACTATTCAACTGTAAGGAGTCAAGTGGTGAACCCATATCCTGATGCATCTCCTCATTATAATTCTCTGGCGTGATTTCCTTAGTTTACATTCCTGCACTTTTAATTATTTCGTTATCTTAACCTTCACCAATTGCGACATTGTCTAGCTAGTCATTTCGAGATATATCGGTATTTGCCAGTTAGTCCCTGTGGGATCGATATTTTATTACTTCGATAGACCCGTGCACTTGCGGGTAACGCCTACCTATACCGGTGGGTGCTATCACCCTTCCAAGTAGGCTGCGTGTAACCACAAGCACAATATTATAAACCAGAGGGAGGTCTCCTGTTTAGTTTTTTGAGAAAACAGACGCACTATGGCAAGCTTATAATCAAAATATTGTCATATCCCAGTGCGGTCAGGCAATATTTAGATGATAAACATACCATAGTCCGTCCATTTCCTCAAAAAACTATACCGTGAGACTGCACTCCAGGATGTCGGCATACACGCATCACAAGAGACTGTTGCATCCTACCCTCTAACTTTCTCATCAGGCATGCTTTCGATGCTTATAAGCTTGCTATAGCACATCCCTTTTCAACCACGGGACTAACTCTGGTATGAGTTTTACCATTTTGTCAACCTGTTTGGCTTGCCCAAACTCCTTCCAGAAGGACAAATCGGCCTCGAACCAATTGCACGTCCCAAGTTCTGCAACAGGCATCACATCAGAAACCTACCAGAGGAACCCTTTAAGACAATTTATAAGCTTGCCATTGCACATCCAAGTATAACCCACCCATGGCAATTGTGTCTGGTCAAATGTCGATAAGGGAGGAGCTTGCCATAGTATCGACACTTCACTAAGATCTCTTCAAGGGCGGAGCTTCGTCGGAGATAGAGCATTGGAGATTCTCTCGGAACTCCACTCACTTCACTACGAATGAGAAGATTATGTTGTTAGGATTTTATAGCAATGCTTCACTATAAAATCTCCAACTGTAGGCACGTCAGACGCGTGAACTTCTCTAGTATAGACGATCTTTTTTAGGCATGTCAGCCACGTGGTATAGGTGGTCGTCTGGTTTATATCACCATCCCACTCCATGAGCGTACAGGAGACATGGATTTATATGTTTTGGCCGCATGTTATAAGAGGTTGATATCAACCATATTCCTGTTGATATCTACCATAGTATCGCTGATCTTACATGTTGTATAGTTGCCTAACCCGTGAATCTTGATAGATGGTCGTCTGGTCAAATTTCATCCCAACCTGTGAGCGTACAGGAGACATAGCTATGCCATTAGGATAAGATCGACTTTATCTCATACAATGCCAGGAGGCCTCCAATGCCAAACGAATTTGTAGGCATGTTAGCCGCGTGGCATAGGTGATCGTCTGGCCAGTTACATCCCACCTGTGAGCTTAAAGGGGACATGAAATTATAATATGGTTGATATCAACTATAATATGGTTGATATCAACTATAATATGGTTGATATCAACCATAGTATTGCTGAGGAAAACTATATGATTGCCACAAAAAATGTGTTGTCTAGTTTGATATTTAACAAAATATGGATAAGACATCGGAGGTTCACATATTATCATTCAAGTTCAATGTTCAACAGCGAAGTTCAAAACATTAATATTTAACACCTATGGCAACTTGTACATCAGTCTCATTTCATCATTCACCCTTTAGCCTGTCCATCTCCTCAAAAAACTAAGTCTATCCATAGAAGGAGAAGGAGAATATCGAATCCAAACCCCCTCTAAAAGAGTGTGCTAATTTTAAAAGCTTGCCATAGCACGTCCCTTAGCTGACGGGGCCAATTTTGGCACGTTAGATGTGTGAAGGGTGGTAGAGGTTTGCCTGGTGATTGTTGATATCAGGCTTTCCATGCCGTCCTTCCACCCTCAATTAAAAGCTTGCCATAGTACGTGGCCATTGACAAACTTGCAACAAGCACCTCACCGGGGATTGAATTGAGTCTCTCATCTCGGAACTTCACTGAGTGTAAGATACAAATGAGAAGCATACGGAGTCGGGATTTTATAGTTATGCATCAAATCATTACGGTGATATCAACTATATAGTCTGCTTACCAGTGAATTATTGCACAAAAAATGAGCTGTCTAGATGATCGTCTAGTCAATTCCATCCGCGTGAATTTGTAGGCATGTCAGTGCTTAAGTTTGATATTTATAGGGGTGCATCGGACACAAACCCGTGAATTTGTAGGCATGTCATCCGTGTGGTAAAGCTGCTAATCTGATCAACCATAGTTTCGCTAATATCAACTATATAGTTGCCAAACCCTCACGGGTTATTTATAGGCATGTCAGCCGCGTGTTATAGGTTGATATCAACAACAGCTCAAATTTGTAGGCATGGATAGTTTTGACAGCCGGATTTTGTACGTATGCCAGCCGCATGGTGCTCATCCTCATCTGTTCAATTCCATCCCAATCTGTGAGCATATAGGATAATGTCGACTTTAATATCAGTAAAATTATTGTTGATATCAACGATCGTATCGTTGATATCAACCTTAAATGGAAATATAATGCATGTAAAGGGTCGGCTGACCATAGTATGGTTGATATCAACCATCGTATCGTTGATATCAGCCATAGTATAGTTGATATCAACCTTAATTTGAAAGATAACAGATGTAAAAGGTTGGTCCACCATCGTATGGTTGATATCAACCATAGTATAGTCGATATCAACTTAAACAATAATACAGCTGCAAAAAGTTCATATCAAATATTGGAATGCCTCCGATTATTTAACTGTCAAATGCGGTCGGAAAAAGACATGAAAATAAATTGTAAAAATAACTAATAATAAAGCATTTTGATTGCCACCGATTATTTTACTGTCAACAAGAATAACAAAAAGATTAATTCTCATCCTCATGTTGCTGCTCCTGTGATTGTGATTGTGACTCTGCTATACGGGATGCTTGGTCTGATTACTGCAACGGAACTAAGAGTATTTAGTTTAGAAAACTAGATAGTTTGTCATCCATTAATTGAGACAATGCACTTACATAATAAGAGTTCATTCCCGTCATCCATTTAGCATTTGAATGGTCGGGAGGCGATGAATTAACATTACTTGTTACAGTTGCTTATGCAGCTGAAAAGGGGGGGTGTGGTAGCAGGTCGCACGGCCACCTATTTCATGTAAAATATTTTAGTAATGCAAACAGAGGTAGACATGATACTGTGTCTGGTCAAATGCACCCACCTGATTTAATTGATGCATACAAGGACTAATGGTTGGAGGAAAAGAAGGTCTCGTACAGCATGGTCGTATAGGCACATATGAAAGAGGTGCTGTGACTGTACAGACCCCTTTTGTATTTGTTTTACATCTTCTTCTTTCAAGTACACCCTTCTTTCGTTTCTCCTTTGCACCTTTTTTCGATTCAGGGGGGCAGATAGTGATAATTGCATTCGGTTGTATCTCATTACTTGCTTCATCAAGGTCCTCATGTGGGGTCTTAGCATGTAATATTTCATCAACTTGTATACTTAGTGCATTGGTGGCAACTTCTATCAATTCAAGAGCTTTTCTAGAACCAATACTCGTTGTTGAAATACAATATTATTTTTGACATACTTGGCTGTATACATATGTCAAACTCTCCTCTCCAAGATTATCAATCGGAGGAGGTCTAGTTGTATTAAACCCATGACCTCGTCTAGCATACTTTGTCCACCTTGATAATATATAATGATTTGGTATTGAGTTCACATTGTTGACAGAAAGCACCTTTATGCCATGAGCACATAAAATTCCATTGCACTCAAACGATTTGCAGGTGCAACTTACGGCCACAGAAGAAGGGATGTACACCACCACCTCTTCTTTACCACCAATTGGAAAAGATATGTGAAATGTCAGTCCACCATCGGCCCAACCCATGAATGCAATAGTTAAGTCAAGACTCAATTTATATTGATGTTCAAACTCCTTATACATAACTCTGGTATAAAACCCAGCTGCCTCTTTTAGCATATTACAAAAAACACCACTTGGCATACTGTTCCTACTCCTGAAATCTTCTTTTAATTCTTTCTCACGAAAAAATTTAACCGCTTTCTCATATTGCTCTAAAAGACCAAATAGAGACAATTTTTTTTTTTGGAAAAATTGTTTGAAGTGAGCATTGATACTCTCACTTCGCTGTGTTGTGCTCATATCAGCACAAAATGTATATATACGGTAGCATGTCGCCCACTTGGTACGCAGTCTATAAAAATTGATCATCCATGGATGTTCGATTAGTTGGTACTTAGTCAACAACTCCTCTCATATTATCTCGAACCTATCTACACTACACTGCTCATATACACAGTGCCTCAAATCATGAAGAAATGTAGAACTGCCATGAATTGCATGACTTAGATGTATTGCTGCATTATTGAAGATATGCCATAGGCAAAGACGGTGTGTTGTATTTGGCATCACTGTCTTAATGACTTTTGATATTGCAGCCGATTGATCCGAAAAAATGGTAACAGGATGCCGGCTAGACATTGCTTTCAAAAACGTATCAAACAACCAAACAAAAGAATCGGCAGACTCATCATATAATAATACAGCACCAAATATAATTGTTTGCTTGTGGTGATTCACACCAACAATTGGAGCAAATGGCATATCATACTCATTTGTTTGAAAGGTCGTATCAAAACAGATTACATCGCCAAAATAAGCATAATCCATTATTGATCTTCCATCAGCCCAAAAAAAATTAGCAAGCTCTCCTGATTCATGAGCCTCAATAGCAGAAAAGAAAGAAGGGTCATTCGCTCATCTCTCCTATAGGAAATTTAAAATACCTTTCTTTTCCTTGCCATCCAATGTTTTTCTTTTTTGTTTTTGAATAAAATTTGAACTATCATCTCTTATGAAACCAACTTCATGATTCACTACCCCTAACTCAAAATAATTATAGATATTATGAGCTTTCATACCAGACACAGTCATCTGGTTTATAAGAGCATGTTGGAAAGGCAAGATTTTTCTGTGTGATCTCAGCATTTGGACCTTATCTGGACTAGTCATTGGATGGTTATGATCAATAGAAAACTTGGATACTGTCCACACGTCATCAATAGAAATTTTGAAGTCAATCCGAGCCATACAGTTTGTTCTGGTCTCAGCTTGTGGTTTCTTAGTCACATGACTACTATGTGCTCCTTTCAATCCTTGTTTGCTACAGGCAAATGTACGATACTTCAAGCTACCGTCTTTTCTACGCTCTAGGTATAATTTCTTGATACTAAAACCCAGTCGTTTGGCATACTGATTATAAAAATTGTATGCTGCAACTTCACTATTGAATATCATACCAATAATTGGCACAACTGGGCGACCAAAACTAATTTCCCCAACAATATAATCTTCCGACTTATCATCATTCTTGCAAAAGTAATATTCTATAAATTAACTTGTTGGAAAATATACACCAAAAATAACTACAAAATCCTTACCAACTCTTCAATGTCATGATCAGCTTCATGTGAGACCGTATTTGCTGCATCTTCTGACGCTATTAATGTGTCACTGAAAAATTACGTCTATCATCTATACATGAAGGTTTGTCTAACAATATTTTTAGGATGGTATGTCAACTATCAAAGGGTATAACAACTATGATGTATCGTCAGTCAACTATAAAATCTGCTGGACTAATGAATATGGTTGATATCAACGATGATATGGTTGATATCAAAGATGTTTTACAATCGTTTATGTACAGTAGATATCAACCATATTGTGTTGATATCAACCATATCTATGGTAACCCGAGGACCTTTAACAGTCGATATAGGGTTTTTACGGTTGATATCAACCGTAGTATGTTGATATCAACATATATACTATCTGTCACTCACAGATGAATAAGAGTATACCTTATGCTGCAAAAATAATCGTCAGAGGTAGGGGACGAGGACGAAACGAGGCAAGCTTCGGAGACACAACTATAAAGGGTATACACGACAGTACATAGAATAGGGAGAGATGAAGAAATGATGAATAAACTTTACATAATAATCAGAAGACAAAAGCCTTGGAGGTTGGACGAGTGTTGAGAGAGGTTCGCGGAGGGCACGCCGGTGAAAATGGGACATGAACGAGGAGACTTGGCCGTACGGAGACACAGAATCGCCGGAGCTAGGGCACGAGGTTAACCATGGTTAAGCGGAGAGAGATAATGAGAGGTGGAGGCTACAGTAACAACCGGTTACGGGGGGTGGACGGCGACGGTGACATATTGTTACGGGAGATGAGACGTGACGGAAACGATCAATTGCACAATGCTAAAACGTCTACTCGAGCTTTGGGATACGTGCGATGCCATTTGGCATTTAAGATTCGTGAAGGAGCGATTAAAGTACCCATGCTAGGCCATTTTTTCATTGTTCGGCCTCATTGCTCTGTCGATTCATAGCAAAAGATGAAACAAAAATTGATAACAGTAAACCTTTAATTGGTAGCTACAGAGTTGGTAGAATTGGCATTTATGCTTCGAATCATTCCCAAAATCTCATTCAACGCTCGCTTATCCTTGAGAATCTGCATGTGCGACACCCCCTCTACTCTTATCATCTTCACCGCCTGCCTCCCCGACCCCGCCCACGCCTTCTCCAGCGCCAACAAGCTCACCATGTTCACCGTTCCATCTCCGTCCCCATACTCCACCTCTGGCTGCACATCAAACCCTTCCTCCCCGTACACCGCCCTCTCCGGCGTGGCCACCCCGCCGCCCACCACGCACGTCACCGGCACGCCCACCTCTTTAAAACCCTCCTCCCACATCGGCCGGATCCGCGTCTCGTATGGGTAAACCCCCTCCTCAAACCCTATGTCCCTCAAGAATTCCGGCACGTCACGAGCGGAGTAGCTTCTGTTCCCCCAGACCACGAGTGGCATTTCGCCGAACACTTGGGGGGCGGGCAGGAGCCAGAGGTTGCTCTCCCCGCTCCTCTGTTCCCCGCGGACGGTGAGTGGGTTGACCAGCGGAACCCCGAGCGTGTTTCCGGAGGCGAATGTGATCAGCTCCACCACCGTGCCGGCCCAAGGCGTGGAAAGCGCGAGGAGGTGCTTGACATGCTTTTGGCGCCACGAGGCGGGGCTGCGGGCGAGGAGCTGGAGGGCGAATAGACCGCCAAGACTGTGGGAAAGGAGGATCACGGGCTTGCCGCCGTTGGAGGCGCACGCGGACTCGATCAGCTGTACAAGGTCTTCGAGGTACTTGGTACCGACCCTAGTAGGATGGCCATCGGCAGCGAGGCCGTAACGGAAGTCGTAAGGCGCGCCGAAGAGGTTTTGGCCATCGACATAGCCGAGCTGCTCCAGGGAGCTCACTAGGGTCTCCATATACCCGGTGATTTGCCTGTAGAAAACCAACTCTTAATTACACAGGCCTAGAAGAGGAGCAAGAAGAAACACGTACTTGAGCAGAGGGTTGAGGTATCGGAGACCAAGGGTGGAGCCAAAGAAGGGGACGCGGGTCTCCACGCCGGGAGCGTTGCGGTAGTCGTCGATGTCTGCGTGATAGTAAAGCATCATACGCTCCGCGAAGCAACGGGCGAGTGGTGGCACCAACACCGAAGGGTCAAACCACAACCGGAACCATCCGGCCTTGGTCGACGGCGATATACTGCAGAGGAAGCTCGATGGCTTGTAGTCCTTGGTCAGCCGCGCCTCGAGCTGGTTGCCGCCGCTACCTGGTATGAGTACTACAGGATGGAGCTCGCTGCCACCGACACCCCAACACATCGGTGGCAGCAACGAAGTCATGGGAAACAAGAGAAAAATGGAACGGCGAAGAAACGGATTGGATGCCATTTACTGGAACTTTTTTTGGTTTGTCTTACCTCCGCATGACTCGTATTTGATGAAATGAAAAAGGGGAAAAAGTTTGAAGATAATGTGTGGTGTACTTTCGACATCTTGGTTCCTCCATGTCCATGTATGCACAACTTGAAATGGAGAAAAAGGTGTAGCCAAATTCTGCTTTTAGGTATGCCATATGAGCCGTTTAATCGATAAAATGACTGAGTGAGCAGTCAACTAATTTGATTTAAAATATAAAATACAAAAATTATGCGCTTATAACATGTTACACCATGCACCGGTAACATTTTACACGTGACTTCAGAAATTGGAGATCAAATCACCATAGTTTATGTTCAGAACTTCTCTCAGTATTTCTCTCAAACCAGACTCATGCTTCACAATTTCCACATGAGAAGTATTTGGTATCTTAATAACCTTGAGATCTTGCTCAGCCAATTGAGACCACTCAGATTCAACAGCCAACAAGCTAACCAAATTGACTGTGCCATCCCCATCCCCGTAAATGATCTCAGGGAGCTCGTCGAATCCCCTGTCCCCGTAGATCAACACCTCAGCAGTGTCAACTTCGACTCCAGTTATAACAGTTACCGGCACCAGTGGCGCATTCAGCTCCTGAAGCAGTGGAAGAATTCTAGTTTCGTAAGGTTGAATACCTTGGCTGAATCCAATTCCATCAAGGAACTCAGCCATCCTTGTTGCCGAGTAGTTCCCCTGCTTTGCGATCACCAGAGGCGCCTCTCCGAAAACTGCGGGGGAGGGCAGGAGCCACAGGTTGCTCTCCCAGCTCCGAGCCTCGCTAACTAGTATCTTAGGGTCGACCAAGGGAAGCTGGAGATCTGTCCCGTTGGCAAGGTTGATCATTTCTAAAACAGTGCCCCCCCATGGAGTGGCCACGGCGATGAAGTGCTTCACGAATCTTGCGCGCCATTCCGCGGGGCTGCGATTGAGGAGTTGAAGTGTGAGCAACCCACCCATACTATGGGTGAGGAAGATTACTGGCTTATCGCCGTTCAACTTGCTCGCATTCTGCACAAGCTGCCTGAGGTCTTGGAGGAACTGAGAACCGACTTGAGAATAGTGGCCATGGGCGGCCTGACCGTACCGGAAATCGTAAGGTGCGCCGAAGAGGTTTTGGCCTTCTGTGTAGCCAATCCCTTCCAAATATTGTACCAGCACTGCCATGTAGGAAGAACTCTCCCTGCACATAATCGCCGACGTAAAAGAATCGAGTAAATTGTGGCACAACATTTCAAAGTAATCTCAAGTTTTTCAGAAATCAAAATAGCGAAAACCGAAATGAGCAGTCTAACGGAGGATGAATGAGGAGATGTACTTATTATCCGGGTCCGTGTAAAGAAACCCCTTGGTGGAGCCGAAGAAGGGCACCCGAGTCTCGACGCCGGGCGCATTCCGGTAGTCGCTGGCTTCCTCGTCGTAGAAAATACTCATCTGCTCAGCGAAGCAGCGTTGGGACTGCGAGTCCTGCAAAATAGCGTAGTTGAGCCAGAGTCTGAACCAGCCTTGGCTCCGGCGAGCTTCGCAGGCGGGTACGGACGGCTGGTAGGCTGCTGTTAGCCTGGCTTCGAGCTGACTTCCGCTTTGACCCGGCACCAGGACGATGGGATAGAGGCCACTGGCGAGGAGGTGGCATCGCTCCGGCGAAAGGCAGAGGAGGAGAGTGATGAAGTAGAGAGTCTTCATGATATTTCTTGGGCTTGTACAAACAGCAAGCATTGTTCTAAATGCTTACCAAATGGGAACTTGATATTGATTCCAAAAACAGCTGCCCGCAAACGCAAACGCCTTTAAAAGCTGCAACCAAACGGGCCCTTGTATCCTTTCATCGTTAATTTGGAGACAGAAATAAACTTGGTTGTAAATCAAATCATATTTTGACTGTCTAATTCAATCTAAAACTGTGAATACTCATCAACTTGTTATATGGAAAACCGAGAAAAGGGCAAAGCATCATTGATGATGCAATTATGATATGAAATAAAAGGTTTCACTGGCGATCCAACGTGTTGCACATTGGTGCCGGTAACTGTTATGAAGAACGCATGTGAATAACTATTATGACTTGTCACTCTCCTCATTGATGGAGTGAGGCTGATGTGACTTGTCACTCTCCCCATGGAGCAGAGAGCACTGGGCACTGGGCACTGGGCAGGGATTAAATATAAATACCCTTCGCTGGTAGCATAAAAATTGGATTGGCCTTTTACTTGTGCGTGATACGAACGAATGGCATAGCCGACAAGAATATTAAATTCGAGGCGGGAGGCAAGGCCATGAATGTTCCACGTTTCCGCTATTTGCGACTGACGTACGGACCTATGGTGCCAGTCCTGAAAATTTTTTTTAAAGGAGGCCATTCTGCAAACTCACGCAACAGGGTCCCTTCATAGAAAAAAAAATTCTAAGCGACGGCGTTATTAAGTAATATCCCTTAAAAAAAATTTATGATCCTAAAAATCATGAAAAAAATTACTGTAGTATAGTGCACGATGAGAGCTTTCCAAAGGTATCAAGATCGTGAATTTTTTCCAACGGTATTAAGATCGTGAATTTTAGCTGTATCTACTATGAAATACTATGGATACAAGATCGTGAATTTTTTATATTATGAACAAAGTAAAAATTCATAATCTTTGTGTCCACAATATCTCATCGTGGACACAGCCAAAATCCACGATCTTGACATCGTTGAAAAGCTTTCATTGTATACTACACTACAGTAATTTTTCCACGATTTTAGAATCGTAAATTTTTTTTAGAGAGTATCGCTCATGATCACTTGAGCACCTCCCTTCTCAAGATTTTTTCTCCTTTATGAGAGTCTTTACATAATAATTTATAATATAAAATATATAATAAAATATTAAAAAATAATAATTTATAATAGAAAATATATAATAAAATATTAAAAAAATTTATACAATAATTATTATATAAGTCCCCTTTGTGAGAACCTTTACACGATAAATATCGTATAAAATTATACGATAATTATCTATAAAATTTATACGATATGCTCTTACAAAGCTGCTGCGTGAGTTTGCAGAATGCCCCTTCTGCAAAAAAAATTTTCCCAATCCCTTCATGAATTTAAATATTCAATCGTCGTGCTGTTGACAGCCATTTTGGAGATGTAAAGAGTACATCACAGCTTGCCAACTTTAATTTTAATCTCCGTTGCTGAATGCATCGTCGTTGACTAAATTTAATTAATTTTGACAGAGCTACATGCTGTGCGGACCCGGCCAGCACAAGCTGACCCTGTACTCGTGTTTGATGGTACAGCTCCGCTGCCAAACAGTGTAAACTTTTTCAAATTAGCAGCAAAAACTTATAAAAATAATTGCTTTAAAATTAAAAAAATATTATATATATTACTAATTAATATTATATATATTACAAGGGATTAGTTACTTTAATTGGTAAGAACCTTGTTGTTGATAATAATGTGTTAATTTTTAAGATCACTTTCATCAATTTAATTATTTATATTCTAATTTAGTAAATTAATTCAATATATATTAGTTAATATATAAATTAATAATATTATAAAGCTTATATGTTTTAAAATTAAATTAAACAAATAGTATAATAAAATTTTAAAGATAGATAAGCTTGGTAATTTGTTTGATGACATTATAAAAAAAATTAATTATTAAAAAGTATATTATTAAATATTTATATAAAAAATTTATAATTTAATTATAATATTTAAACTTAAAATAGCACTAATAGCAACTCTACCCAATACTTTTAAAAAATAGTAAGAGCATGTGCTGGGTTACTGTGGCAAAAGATGCAAAATTTTCACCTACATCAATCTCAGGTATATTAATCAATGATGATGAATTATTCGGACATGAACCAACTACTCTAGATGATGAATTAAACCTAATAAGTTTTAACTAACTAATTATCTAATATAAACTATTTTTTTTCTTAATTTAGCCATATCATCTCTCAAATAGTGCCTTAGGCAAACTGTAATTTCACTACCAATATAATTATAAAAAAATATTTAAAACAAGGGTGAACACGCCACTAAATTGGCTTTTTATGAGTAAATAAGATATTATCAAGGAAAAATACTAAGAACCTTTAATAAATTAACAAAATAATAGTAATAAAGTATTGCATTCATAGCATATGAAAACCATATATATCATTTTTTAATAGTTATATTATATTGCAGTCAAATGTCATCGTTGTATCTAGAGGTGGCCATGGGTCGTGCCCGGGCCTGCCTCGGCCCGCTAGAAGTCGGGCCGTGCCAGGCACGGCCCGATTGCAATCGTGCCGTGCCGGGCACGGCACGACCGAATTTTATCTGGGCCCGGCACGGCCCGCGGCACGTTTAGCCGTGCCGGCCCAGGCACGACTCAGAATTTGGCCGGGCACGGATCCGGCACGCGGGCCAGTTTCGGCACGTGAGCCAGATTCGGCACGCGGGCCAGATGCGGCACGCGGGCTGAAACGGGCCCGCGGGCTACAGTCGGCCCAGCGGGCCGTGCCTGGCACGGCCCGAATGTGAATTATATATTTGCATAATTTTTTTAAAAAATATTTAATTATTATTTTATTAATTATTTTATTTTAAACATATATAATTTTAATTTTAATATATTTTATTAAATTAATATTTATTTATTTATTAACAATACTAACAACACATGACTAAAGTTAAAATCAACTCAATTAAATTTCATGTTCATAAATTATACATTTAAGCTTAAATCAATTGTCGACATAATGGGCATACACAATTGACTCGTAGCCAACTACGCAAGCAGCTACTATGGAAGATATGCGAGCATTGTGTTAAGCATACTTGCGCTCCGTGCTCCATCTTCTCTATGCATATTGCACACTCCATGTTTTCAGCTCTACCTTCTTCAATAATAAAAAATTCAAGTGACTCTTGTGCTTGGACCGCTTGGTTTGTTTCGATAGATTGCTCCGGCTCATCGTTGATATTATCACTATCCTCCTCACTATCACTTATTTCAAAGTCCTCAACCTCTATCTCAATCTCAACCCCAGAAGGAGAGGGAGAAGCCAAAAATTCTTATCTTGCATGATCAGATAAGTGGATAAAGTGTTCTTCAAACCTGAATACATCAATTTGTATAATTTGACTAACACGTTCGATAATACTTAAAATAGTGATTCTCCATTGATCAGCATTGAAGAAATTTAAGGTAGATGTAAGGAAGATTGAACGTTGAAAATTTGGCATAATGATAATTATCTTCACTCTTCTATTATCTGTCATTTTTCTCTATGCCTCGTGCTCGTGCTCACCACGTGATAATTATATTATAAAAGTAAATTAATTTAATACCTACTTGATCTTCTCCACGTCTAGTCACGTGGTGAGCACGAGGTATAGAAAAAAATGACTAGTCTAGACCGAGAGAGCATTGAATTCTTGATGGCTGAAAAGAAGCTTAAGTTTGAGTTCAATTAAGAAACTAATTGTAACTCAAGACTTAGAAAAGAGATTAAGAGGGTATTAAGAGAGAATAAGAAATTATTCCAAAGATAGTTGGAAACTTGTGTGAAGAAATGAGAGGGTTGGGGGGTCAATTTATAGGGATGAATTGGGTGTATAATTACATATTTATACCCTATTTTTAATTATTAAAAGGGGCTAAAATGGTAATTTTATACCATAAAGACAATTATATCCCTAACTTTTAAAATTTTTATAACTATTATGAGGGCATTTAGGTAAAAATGCAGAAGAATTGTCGTGCCGTGCCGTGCCTGGCCCGGCCCGCGTGCCGTGCCTGGCACGGGTCCGTGCCGTGCCTGGCCCGGCCCGGCCCGCGGGCCGCGAACCTCCGGCCCAGCACGGCCCGAGCTGGGCCACGGGCCGCCCGCGGCCCGTTGACTTGGTCAACGGGCCGGGCCGTGCCGGGCCGGCCCGGCCCGTTGGCCACCTCTAGTTGTATCACTTTGTATATCAAATCTTATGCGCCTAATGTCACGCCCACGATTAACAGAAATAAAATTTTTTTAACTAAGCCACCAGTGGGAGCCACGCAAGGCTCGGAACAACCAATTCCACATAGGGAACAACACGAGAAGCAAAGAGCGGAAGCACAAGGCAGCAACAGGATGGGACGTGACCGGCAGGTGACCAAGAACACCACCTCAGCCTACGAAGAACTTGTGGAAACAGCACACGACGATTACTCCGCACACCGGCAGCGAGATAACTACGGCAGGCGACAAGAGCTACGCACAGACGAACGGAAGGAAAGCGCGAAACAGGGAGCGCGAGGAGAACGAAACGAGGCTATACGCAGACAGCCGGAGGCCAAGACTACCTTGCTCGCATGCAAGAAACCAACCAGGAAAACCAGCGACGCTGCTCGCAGACAGCAAGACAGAATGACCAAACGTCCACACGCAGATGGACTATAGCGGGAAAAAAAACCAGAAGAAGAAATACATCCACACGGAGGGGAACCGAAAAACCCAAACAACAAGAACCCGACGGTAGACCTTCGCGACGAACTCACGTCGGAGCGGAACAAGGAAACACCAGAGGAAGAAGCCCACGTTACCGACGAAACTCATGGACGAACGGTAAGCGAAAGACGAGAACAAAGTTCGCACACGAGATCACAATGCCGAAAGATGGGTTCGGACGAAAGGGAAGTTACCTCGTCGGCGTCGAGTCGACGACTCCGCCGTAGATACGCCAAATAGGGGACACAGGAGCTCCTTCAACGCCGCACCGCCCACAACCGCACCACTGGACGTTGAAGGAGTGGCTGGAGTTCGCCGCCGAACAGCCGGACCAAGAGGGATGAGGGAAGGAAGCAGGAGTACAGGGAGCGCCGGGAGTCACCGAGAACAGCAGTCGTCCCGGAGCAAAGGAGAAGCAACGAAGCCAAAAGCCGCATGTCTTTTCTCGCGGGCGAGCGTCACCTATATGGCGTCGCTTCGCCTGCCCTCCACCAACTCGACACCCAGGTGGACTAACCCGCGTCCTCCACCTGTCTCCACGTGAGCAAGTGACTCAAACGCGGAGCCAGCCTGGCCGTTACGTCGAGCGTCACCGCCATCATCGCCAGCGGTTCCTTGCCACATCGCCGCTATCAACTGGAACCAACATCGCCCGTTGGAGTCGAGCTGTATACGCGGTGTCACCGCCCGTCGTTGCCAATCGACGTCTGCCACACGGCCGACGGAGCTCTAAATGAGGCCCTTGCGCCTCACGCCTGTTTTGCTCTCAAGGACGATGCTCCCTCGATCGAAGCCACCGTCCGCTGCGCTCGTGCCACACGGAAACTCCGCCAGCCGACGAAGCTCCACACGGCGTTGTTGCGCTTGCACGAGGTTACTGCCGACCTCGTCTTCCCCGTCTGACAGCGCGTGCCCCTGGAACCCGAGCTACCGCTGCTCTTTCCACGTGGGTGAGATCCGCCAGATCTCGTCCTCTCCGCGTGCTCCACGCGTCGAGCTCGCCGCCGGTCTCCAGCCACCTGTCGCCAGCCACCACGAAGCTCGAAGACGCCGGGCATAGTCAACAGACGCTGCCGTCCTCTTCATGTGACTTCCGCCCACTTGCCAAAACGAAGCCGGGAGCCCTAATTTCCTACGGCTGGATTTTGGCTCGATTTTGACTGAGTCAACCCGCCTATTGACTTGTCCAATTTGGCCTTAATTTTGGGCCTAACATCCTCCCTCGCCTGAGGTGGTCGCCGTCCTCGGCGACTCGAGGTAGCTCCTTAGCTCACCCTCGAACTGCCATAGTTTGGAAGCCTTATGCCATGTTACTTCCTCTATGGGGGATCCATCCTATCGGATGAAAAACTCTGTACGTCGGTTCCTCTTACTTTGCCCCAGAATTTGGTGATCTAGAATACTGCCGATCCTCCGGTGGAACTCCATCCTAACCGTCGGTGGGGCTCAGTAAGATTGTGACCGAGAAGGATCCTCCAGATCCGAGTGAAACTTCCTTAACAAGCTCACGTGGAATGTAGGGTGCATCTGCATTCTCTCAGGGAGTTTCAAGCGGTATGCTACCGAGTCCACTCGACTTAGTATCTTAACCGGACCATCGTATCTACGGATAAGACCTCGATGGGCCTCCTTCGCCGAGATCTTCCTCCAGATCTGCGGGGTGAGTCGGAGAAGAACTAAGTCACCCACCGCGAATTCTTCATCCCGACGTCGGCGATTGGCATACCTTTGCACCCATTGCGCAGCCAACTCCAAGCTATATCTAGCCTCTCGGAGTGAGTCGATTCGTTCCCGAGCTTCCTGTTGAGCTGCAGGGCACTTCCCCGCGGAATCCCTTTGCACCACGTCAACAGGCATTAGGGGCTGTCTTCCTAACACTAGCTCAAATGGGTTGTGGCCAGTGGCGGAAGACTTTTGCAAGTTATAGGCATACTGTGCCACATCCATCCACTTCACCCAGTCCTTTTGACTGGCGGTCACAAAGTGACAGAGATAATCATCCACAAGAGCATTTACTCGCTCAGTTTACCCATCCGTTTGAGGATGATTGGCTGTGGAAAAGTTTAACTTGGACCCCCAACTTATTGAACAATGTTGTCCAAAAAGCGTCCAGTAAAGCGGGCATCCCTATCGCTCACGATATCTACTGGGATGCCGAAATGCTTCACCACATTTTGGAAGAATAATTCTACAACAACTCTTGCTGTACAGGGCTCAGGGGCTGGGATAAAGACTCCATACTTGGAGAACCTATCGACCACCACCAACACTGAGCTCTTTCCGTCAACTTTAGGGAACCCACCAATAAAGTCCATGGACACACTCGTCCAGAATGTCTCGGGAACAGACAACGGTTGTAGCAACCCTGCCTCTAGTCTCCGATCGATCTTGTCTTGCTGGCAAATAAGACAAGTGCGGACATACATCTCAATGTCAGCACGCATATCAGGCCAATAACACGATCGTGCCAACAAGGCAAACATTCTGCGTTGCCCTGGATGCCCAGCCCAAGGTGTATCATGGAGCTCCCTCAGTAGCTCCCGGCGCAGTCCGCCCGTCGATGGGACTAATGGCCTACCGCCTCTGGCAATAACAATATCCTCTAGACCCAGATAGTAACGTCGGATTGTACCTGACTTAATCTGCTGAACTAGCTTTTGATACTTCCCATCAAAAGCGGAGGCTGCCTTGATTCTGTCTAGCAGATCCCCTTCCACACTGGATAGGGTGCAGCACACAAGAGTGTTAAGTCTACTGAGCGCGTCAGGCACAACCTTGGCTTTACCCGGTTTGTGTTCCCACTGGAACTGGAATTCAGCCAAGAATTCCTGCCAACGTGCCTGTTTTGCCGACAATTTCTTTTGCGTGGTGAAATAGGTGTTCGCCACATTGTCGATCTTCACCACGAAGGCACACCCGAGAAGGTAGACTCTACAGGTCCGGAGGCAATGTACCACTGCCACCATTTCCTTCTCGTGAGCCGAGTATCGCTGCTCAGTCTCATTTAGCTTTCGACTCTCGAAAGCTACAGGATGTCCATCCTGCATTAAGACACCACCGATAGCTTAGTCCAAAGCATCGGTGTGAACCTCGAAAGGCAAACTGAAGTCGGGTAACTTCAAGATCGGTTCAGAGGCGATGTGATCCTTCAACTCCTGGAAGACCGACTGACATCGATCATGTCACTCCCATTTCGAGTTCTTTTTCAGCCGATTACTGAGGGGTGCGGCTATTCTTGAATAGCCGGTGATGAAATTACGATAGAAGTTCACCACACTGAAGAAACTCCGTAACTCGGTTTGGTTTGAGGGGGCATGTCATTCTACAATGGCTTGGATCTTCGCCTGATCCATGCGCACTTGCCCGTGGCCCACCACGTGTCCAAGAAATGTTATCTCATTCGTCATGAATGAGCATTTCTCCAACTTTAAATAAAGTTGGTGATCCCTCAAAGTCTGTAACACCTGCCTCAAATGGCCCAGGTGCTCCTCAACACTTGAGGAATAGATGACGATATCATCTAAATACACGACCACGAACTCATCTAAGAATGGAGCTAAGGCTTGATTCATTAGATGGCATAACGTGGCGGGTGCATTTGTGAGTCCAAAGTGCATCACTAAGAACTCAAATGACCCGTATCATGTTACACATGCGGTTTTCTTTTCGTCACCCCCAGCGATACGAACCTGCCAATAACCTGACCTCAGGACTAGCTTTGTGAAAACCTTAGCTTTCCTAACTCGATCTATCAGATCGGGGATAAGCGGAATAGGATAATAGTCTCTCACTGTTATCTTATTTAAGGCTCTGTAATCAACACAGAACATAAGTGAGCCGTCCTTCTTCTTTTGGAAGAGGACAGGGGCCCCATATGGCGAAACCGTAGGGCGGACAAACTTTGCTTCTAGCAATTCATCCAATTGCTTACGAAGCTCGGCTAACTCAACTGGAGCCATACGATATAGAGCTTTAGAGGGAAGAGTAGATCCTACCACAAGCTCTATCTTGTGGTCGATCCCTCTCCTAGGGGGAAGGTGTTTAGGAAGCTCTGAAGGCATCACATCGGAGTACTCTTCTAACAAGCCCTTCACTATCGAGGGGACTTCTCCTTCGCAAGGAGAGTCATCAATCCAAACAGCCATTACGGTTATGTCACCTTGATACAACCCTGCCGCTAAGGCATTGGCTGATAAGGGGACCCCTCTTAAATCCCTTTTCTTTCCCTTCATCGTCATCGTGCTCCCAATGCATGGCACGAAGCCAGGGACTTGCTCGTCATAAATCTGTATCCCATACAGATGAGGCATAATACCAATCTTGGCTTTTCTCAAAGGCTCAAGTCCAAAGATAGCTTCATAATCAGCTAACTTTAGGATCTTTGCGTGGCAACGGCCGTGCCAATTGCCCACCACAATATCGATGTCATAAGATATCCCTAAGACTTGTGGGTCTTACTCACCGACCGATCTAACTCGGTCCCGTGTAGGAGATATCTTGAGGCCGATTCTAGCTGCTATCGCTTGCCCTATAAACAAGTGCGAAGCACCTGTACCGATCATAGCATTCACAGGTTGTGCATTTAAGAGAGTTGACATAAAGCAAAGTAGGTCTTTCATTAATAGTAGATGAAGTTGCAAGTACAAGAGGGTTAAGGAGTCCCTCGGGCTCCTTTACAGTTTCTTCCTCTACCACTAAGGCAGCCAAACGATCCCTCTTGGGGCAGTTCTTCATCATATGTGGACCTCCACATATATAGCAGGCCATGTTGGAGCTCGCTGTCTTTGGCCCCGGGGTAGCTGGTTGGTTCTTCACTGATTTGTACTCCTTTGGTGCCGAGCGGCTCTTTCTCACGAAGGGCTTCTTGCCATTAGCCGCATAGGGGGTGCTCGACCTCGAGGACGATGCGCTAGTGTGATGATGAGAGGGCGGGTCCCTCGACTCCTTACGATCTGTAAGGCCTTCAGCAGCTATCATTGCCGCCTTAAGAGTCAGGAATTCTTGGCGGTGCAGTTCATCCCGGGCCCACCCTTGGAGTCCAACCATGAAGTGGTAAAGTCGGGTCTTCTCCGACAGGTCATTGATCTCAAGCATAACCTGCACAAACTGCTGGACATAATCCCGTAATGCGCCAGTGTGCTTGAGTCGCTTTAGTGCGTCCCGCGCCGCACAATAAGAGTTCCCGGACAGGAACTGATTCTTGATCTCCTCTTTGAGCTCTCCCCATGAGAGCTTCCGGGCGGGATCCTGCCCAAATAAGTTGGGTGCGGCCTGAGTCCACCACCACAGTTTCACGTCTCCGTGGAGATACGCGACGCAAGTGTGAGCCTGCTCCTCTTCGGGGACTTGAGCATTATCAAAGAAAAGCTCCATGTCCCACAGGAAGTTCTCAACTTCCTTAGTGGAGCGTATGCCCGTAAAGGGCACAGGTTCATGGACACGCCATCACACAGCGGTCACTTGGCCACCCTCGGCTTGAGGTTGCTGCTGGGTAGCAGCGCGTTTTAGGAGGATCACCTCCATTCAGTGGCGGATCCACATGTACGTGAGTGTGGGGAAATGCCCCCACTCAAATTTTAAAATTAGCAAAATATGAATATATATTTATAATATTATATATATATAAACTTTGATTTGCCCCCACTCAATAAATTATAATCTTCTATATTTCCCCCCCCCCCCCAAATATTAATTGCCCCCATACACCTTGGGTCCTAGATCCGCCACTGCCTCCATTTTGAACTGCTCAAGCTCCGCAACTTGGCGATCCACGCGGATCTGCAGGTCGGCATTAGTAGCAGCCAAAGTGTTGTTGGAGGCTATCAGCCACTTCACCAAGTCCACCAGATTCTGGTCTCCCAGACCAGAAGCATCTCCTACAGCATCTTCAAGGATACTGATGCGTTCGCTGTTGGTTTGCACCATTTTTGCAGCTTTAGCATTCCTGTGCAGTTACAACCCACTGATCTGTTCTTTATAGCACAACAGAACAGAACAGAACACAAAAACCAAATACAACACACTGTTCTGTTCCCAATAGAACACGCACAGAACAGAACCGCAGCAACAAAGCCCCAAAATACAACTTTGGAACGTGAACTGGGCTCTGAAACCAGTCTGTCACGCCCACGATTAACAGAAATAAAATTTTTTTAACTAAGCCACCAGAAGGAGCCACACAAGGCTCGGAACAAACCAATTCCACGTAGGGAACAACATGAGAAGCGAAGAGCGGAAGCACAAGGCAGCAACTTGATGGGACGTGACCGGCAGGTGACCAAGAACACCACCTCAGCCTACAAAGAACCCGTGGAAACAGCACACGACGATTACTCCGCACACCGGCAGCGAGATAACTACGGCAGGCGACGAGAGCTACGCACAGACGAACGGAAGGAAAGCGTGAAACAGGGAGCGCGAGGAGAACGAAACAAGGCTGTACGCAGACAGCCGGAGGCCAAGACTACCTTGCTCGCAGGCAAGAAACCAACCAGGAAAACCAGAGACGCTGCTCGCAGATAGCAAGACAGAACGACCAAACGTCCACACGCAGATGGACTACAGCGGGAAAAAAAGAACAGAAGAAGAACTAGGTCCACGCGCAGGTGAACCGAAAAACCCAAACAACAAGAACGCGACGGCAGACCTTCGCGACGAACTCACGTCGGAGCGGAACAAGGAAACACCAGAGGAAGAAGCCCACATTACCGATGAAACTCACGGACGAACGGCAAGCTAAAGACAAGAACAAAGTTCGCACACGAGATCACAATGTCGAAAAATGGGTTCGGACGAAAGGGAAGTTACTTCGTCGGCGCCGAGTCGACGACTTCGCTGTAGATACGCCGAACAGGGGACACAGGAGCTCCTTCGACGCCACACCGCCCACAACCGCACCACTGGACGTCGAGGGAGTGGCCAGAGTTCGCCGTCGAACAGCCAGACCGAGAGGGATGAGGGAAGGAAGCAGGAGTATAGGGAGCGCCGGGAGTCACCGAGAACAGCAGTTGTCCCGGAGCAGAGGAAAAGCAACGAAACCAAAAGCCGCGTGTCTTTTCTCGCGGGCGAGCGTCACCTATATGGCGTCGCTTCGCCTCCCCTCCGCCAACTCGACACCCAGTTGGACTATCCCGCGTCCTCCACCTGTCTCCACATGAGCAAGTGACTCAAACACGGAGCTAGCCTAGCAGTTACGTCGAGCGTCGCCGCCATCATCGCCAGCGGCTCCTTGCCACGCGGCCGCTATCAGCTAGAACCAACATCGCCCATTGGAGCCGAGCTGTATACGCGGTGTCATCGCCCGTCGTTGCCAATCAACGTCTGCCACACGGCCGACGGAGCTCTGAACGAGGCCCTCGCGCCTCACGCCTGTTTTGCTCCCGAGGACGACGCTCCCTCGATTGAAGCCGCCATCCGCTGCGCTCGTGCCACGCGGAAACTCCGCCCGCCAACGAAGCTCCATGCGGTGTTGTTGCGCCTGCCCGAGGTCGCCGCTGACCTCGTCTTCCCCGTCCGACAGCGCGTGCCCCTGGAACATGAGCTGCCGCCGCTCTTTCCACACGCGTGAGATCTGCCAGATCTTGTCCTCTCCGCGTGCTCCACGTGTCGAGCTTGCCGCTGGTCTCCAGCCACCTATCGCCGGCCGCCACGAAGCTCAAAGACGCCGGGCGTAGTCAACAGACGCCGCCGTCCGCTTCACGTGACTTCCGCCCGCTTGCCAAAACGAAGCCGGGAGCCCTAATTTGCTACGGCTGGATTTTGGCTTGATTTTGACTGAGTCAACCAGTTTGTTGACTGGTCCAATTTGGGCTTTAATTTTGGGCCTAACACCTAACATAGTGATAGTAGGCGCATCCGTCATTTC
Source organism: Costus lasius (assembly GCA_027563935.2). NCBI lineage: Eukaryota > Viridiplantae > Streptophyta > Magnoliopsida > Zingiberales > Costaceae > Costus > Costus lasius. The sequence continues at coordinate 24,289,344 of CM050447.1, read as the reverse complement.
ATATCATATTAAATTTGTAATTCACATTGCGTATTGCTATATATCTCTTATTTGACAAAACAAATGGTTTAGGGAAACGGGGAGATACGATGCAATTTGAGTGTGTATGAGCCATCGAAAGGAGCAAATGAGCAATCAAATTATCTGGTTAATATATATCATGCAATTGTTGACATTCTAAACCCAGACTTAAAAAAGTGGAGATCAAATCACCATAGTTTATGTGCACAGCTTCTCTTAGTATCACTCTCAAACCGGACTCGAGCTTCACGATATCCATATGAGAAATATTTGGTATTTTAAAAACCTTGAGAACTTGCTCAGCAAATTTTGACCACTCAGATTTAACAGCCAACAAGCTCACCAGATTGGCCGTGCCATCCCCGTCCCCGTAAATGATCTTTAGGGAACTCATCGAATCCTTCTTCCCCGTTGATCAACACCTCAGGAGTGTCAACTCCAATTCCTGTAATAACAGTCACCGGCACCACTTGCGCATCCAACTCCTGAAGCAGCGGCAGAATTCTAGATTCGTAAGGTACAACACCTTCGCTGAATCCAATTTCATTAAGGAACTCAGCCATTATTATCGCTGAGTACTTCTTCTGCTTTGTGATCACCAGAGGCGCCTCGCCAAAGACTGCGGGGGAAGGAAAGAACCACAGGTTGGTCTCCCAGCTCCGAGCCTCTGGAAGTAGTATCTTTGGGTCGACGGAGGGATGCTCCAGATCTAACCCGTTGGCAAGGTTGAACATTTGTAGAACAATGCCTCCCCATGGAGCGGCCAAGGCGATCAAATGTTTCACTAATCTTGCGCGCCAATCCGCAGGGCTGCGATTGAGGAATTCAAGTGTGAGCAGTCCGCCCACACTGTGTGTTAGGCCTGGGTTAGGCCGGTTCGGCCCAAAGCCCACTTGGGCAGGAGTAAACCCAAGCCCACTGCCCAAACGTATTAGCGGAACCCGATTTGAGAAACTTGGATGGTCAAAATTGAATGTTGACCAAGCCAAGCAATCAGCTGCGGCATCATCAATGGACGATGCGGAGGGGCGACGCGATCACAGCTCGCTAGAAGATTCGGATGCAATGTCGGAAGTCGGCGGGACGATGAGGTCTTCGGCGGAAGACCCAGTCGCAGAAGTTGGCGAGGTCCAGCGGTAGAAATAGAGGCGGAGACGCAGTCGCTACGAAGGCGGACGCGTGAGAAGAGGCGGTGGCTTCTTCTTTAAGAGGAGCGGATGAAGGCGAAGGAGGGATCTTCAACAGCAATCACCACACCAAGGTCGATTGAAGGATTGAGCGTGAAGAGGAATCGATGCATCTCCACCATCGACGAGCGAGATTAGGGAGCGAGCAGCGAGAGTTGTAACCAGCATCGCCAGCGAGGGAAGGGAGTGAGGGCACCAGCAACAGGGGTCGCCGGCTTTGAGAGAGAAGCTATAAGTTTTCGGAAGGAATAAAACTACATCTTTTCCTCGAACTTCCTTTCCCCTACTCTTTGGTATTCCGACGACGACAGCTCCCAACGGCGGTGTAGTTGAGGGTGGAGGGCCAGCGTAGGCGACGTGTTCCCCTTCTCGGCCGGTTCCTGAGCGCTGCGGCGCTCGGCAACAGTGACACAAGCGGCATCGCGAACGAAGACGAAAGCAACGTGAAAGAAGACGATGAGAGAATCAAACAATCAGCATTCGATTCGAGGTGCACTGTTCCGATTTTGACCAGGTCAAAATCGGAGGAGTGAAATTGGAGCGGCGATCTCGAGCGAAATTGGACGCTAATGTAGGGTGACATCAGCACAGCAATTCGAGTCGGCGAGCGCGCGCGGCAAAAAAATAAAATTAAAGGGCTGACATCAGCGTGATGTCAGCATCCAAAAATTATTGAGTGGTGGTCAAAATTGGGTTGACCAAGAAGGTATTTGATTTAGGGTTTCAGATTTTCAAAATTAGGGTTAGGGTGTTCCAGATTTTTATGTGCGACTTGTAATTTGGGGATTAAAATTGATCAGGGAAGTTAGGGTTTTCTCTTTAGGGGAAAGTTTGTGCCGAAAACTCTAGGGAGTTCACGCCTTGGTGTTCCGCCGGACAACCCTAAGACACCAGTTTAGGGCTAATCCGATCGGGGTGTAACACTGTGGGTGAGGCAGATTACTCGCTTATCACTGTTCAGCTTGCTCACGTTCTGCACTAGTTGCCTAAGGTCTTGGAGGAATTAGGAACTGACTCGAGAGTTGAGGGAAAAGTTGTGGCCAGGTGTCAATTTCTTTGGATTTCATCTCAGTGCTACCAAAAGTGAGGGAGCTAGGCTCTATTTTAGTGGTGGTCGATCGGTTTTCAAAATATGCAACCTTTATTGCGACCCCCCTTCACTGCTTGATGGAACAGGCAACGAAAGCTTTTATGAAGAACATTGCCAAGTATTGGGGAGTGCCTCACAATATCATCAGTGATAGAGACTCAAGATTTCTAGGAACGTTTTGGACTGAATTGTTCAAATTACTTGGGTCAAAGTTGCATTTCTCCACGAGTCTTCACCCCCAGACTAATGGCCAAACTGAAAGGATAAATGCCCTTTTAGAACAATACTTCAGACATTTTGTAAGTGACAACCAAAGAGATTGGGTACACCTTCTTGATGTCACACAGTTCTCCTACAATTTGCAAAAGAGTTCTACCACAAGCAAGAGTCCATTCGAGATACTCTTTGGTCGGCATTCGTCAACTCTAGATTCCTTAGCTATAGGATATATGTTGACACAGATTTATATAGAGCTTTACATGTCATTTTGCTAATAAAATCATCCCTATTTTACAACTTTAAGTCTCATAATTGCCTCTATTTGGATACATCTATAGAATCTGTACCTCTCTTGGTATTTTTACGTTTTCAGGTCAAAACGACCACAAAAGGAGTAGATTCTGGAACTTTCGCAGTAGAGGAGCTCATCCTAACTCAAGATGATCCTAACTGGAGGATTTCGGAGTCATCGAGGCCTTTGTCGGAAATCACGACCGGATCTCGACCAGAATCATACCCATGATCGTCGTTATACTAGAAGTTGCAAGCGATAAATCACGACCGAGTCACAACCAAATTCTCGCCCGAGATCGCGGACCTGCTTGTTACGAAATCACAATTTTAGCCCAGATTTCTTCAATCTAACTTGAGGGAAGGCTAAAGGGCACTAAGGACTTTCATCCACCGTTGACAAAAGGGGCGAGGAGCAAGCTTTAGACAGCAAATTCGGCCACATAATCATCATTTCATGGAGGAAAAGTTGGCTGGCGGCATGCAGGGCATGGAGGCTGGCAGCATGCAGGGCATGGAGGCTGGCGGCAGAGTTTTCTTTCGGCTGAGCAGAGACGGCGATTTCAGAGCAGCTTTGGCAGGGGATGGGAAGAAGGAGAAGGAACAGAGGGGACTAAAATAAAAGGTTGAAAAGAAGAGAGGAGAGGGAGAAAATTCCTGGAATCGCTGGGCAGAGGGATCACACGTAGAGGAGAGACTCGCATGGGAGCAGCGGAACTTGAGGAGAAGAAAGGAGAGAGCCACGCAACTGCATTCCTTGAAGATTTAATCCAGCGTGAGCACCCTAGAGATAAGTTTTAAGGAAGATTTCATATTGATATTTGAATCGCTGAATTTGTTGTATCACTCTCATAGAGCAACGCATGATCTATCTCTCTTTTGCTACTCTTGTACAAGATCTGTTGTTACGCATGATGTTTTTAGCTGGGAAAATTATCTATGCTGTTACCATGAATATTGTAGGCTAAAACACCAAATCAGGATGTGGGGTAGCCCTTAATGAATCACTAGTTGTAATGGTTTAGATCTATTAGTCCAAAGTCTCCACTCAACCTTATGAGCGCGCCTTGCCTGTATTACCCGTAAGAGTATTGCTTGAACCCTTAATCGTCTGAGTAAGGTTTGTTAATCAGCATCTCTAGGAGGATAAATCTCACTTGCGGATCTGTACTTACTTACGGGGATTATAGGGAATTTAGACGTTTCGGGGAGAAGTTTTTCCGACCGAGCGTTAGACCCATTCGGTTGAGAGTTTATCCTTTCTGTTAGCGTGCTATGCCTATGCTACCCGAAAGGAGGTGTTTGAGACTTTAATCACCTCAAGTACGGTTTATTAATCAGCATATCTAGGAGGATAATCCTCGCTTGCAGATCTATACGTATTTGGGAGGATTATAAGGGTCTTAGATGTCATGGGAAGACACCTGTCCGACCGCGCGTCAGAACCCTACGGATTGGACTGGTAATCTGGTTCGTGGGAGAGGACAAGATTACTTGAGGGGAGCTACCTACGTGACAAGGAAGCTGAGTCCCTTGAACTAGTCAAGACATTGGCAATAGAGTTAAACCATTCAACTGTGAGAACTCAAAGTGGTGAACCCATATCCTGATACATTTCCTCGTTAAATCTCTCTCGTGCAAATTTCCCTCGTTTATGTTCTTGTGCGTTAGATTAATTCAACATTTATACTTCACCAATTTCGACACCGTCTAGCTAGTAAATTCGAAACCCGTCAGTATTTGCCCATTAGTCCCTGTGGGATCGATATTTTATTATTTCGATAGACCCGTGTACTTGCGGGAAACGCCTACTATATCTGTGGGCGCTATCAATATACAAGAAATAGTCCTTCCGCATATAGTTTGGCAAAAGAATGACATCGAAATTCTGAAATTGCTAAGGCATACTTAGAGAAAACCGCTAAGAAGATGAAAAAGTGGGCAGATTTGGGTAGGGGCCGCAAGATTTCAAGAAAGGTGATCAAGTTCTTGTAAAACTCTAACCAGATACGCTTAAGGTTTTTCGAAGATCCATTCACAAAGGGTTAGTTTAAAAATATGAATCAGAATGAGAGTTCAAAGAAATTTCACAAGGACGATATCCGTAATGAAAGAGCGTTGAAAAAGAGGTATTGTGGCACAGGGGCGGCCTGGCCGTACCGGAAATAGTAAGGCGCGCCAAAGAGGTTTTTGCCTTGCGTGTATCCAATTCCTTGCAAATGTTGTACCAGCACTGCCGTGATGGAAGAACTCTTCCTGCACATAGTTGCGGACGCAGAAGAATCCAGTAAATTGTAGCAGAACATCTCAAAAGTTATATACGGGGCACCACATCATGCGGGGCCCCTCATAGAATATTTTTCAGAACTACTGAATTGAACCCAAGATGTGATTATGTGATCAAATCATAAATCCTAAAAGAATATATAAAAAAAATATTTTATTTATTACTAAAAATAGAATGGACATATCTAATATTTCTACATCTTCGCAAATTTCATCCTAAACTCTACGTATTAGAAATCATATAAAAACTATATGATAGTAAAATATGAGTCTAATTAATCAAAATCTAATCGAGATAGTATAAATCCAGCAAAAGGGACCGACAAACCTAATTGAGATATTGCCCGTATAATTATTCTTAGACCTGAACGGTGAACCGTGCCCAATACTAAATTCGGTTTTGTCTAGTTTGACCTGCAAATCACAACACGGATTGAGCTTGGGCCATAGTATAAGCCAGCGCCCAGGTCAGAGCTAGGTCTCCTCTGGCCTGGTTTGAATTGTCTCAGACCAAACTACCTACACAGGCCCAAATGCATGTTTTAAGACCAATACAATCGCATAGCTAGGCCTGATATTGGGTTCAGTGTTCTCACGCAACCGGATCTGCTTACAACTCCAGATTCAACTGCAACCCAGAGCATCTTCAGATTGCAGGCGAAACACAGTTCAAGTGGGCTGGGCCAATGACCGCGACTACAATGGTTCAAAACACTCCAAATGATTCAGAAAATCCCATCAAAAGCCCAATTTATATTAATTATATATTTCTTATTAATTACACCACAATAACTCTTGATCTTCAAGCAAACAACATTTAAAAATTTAAACGACAACTAATCACATCAAGATGCAATACTCAACACGAGTACGTGATATGATTTTTTTTGTGAATTCAATGAGGATATACGTATTTGGACGGATCGAAAGTACAAAGTAAAAAAAAAAAGAAAAAAAAAAAATAGATGGATGGAATGTGTTATAGATTTTCCTTCCTTGTGTTTATTTGGATAGAAAAATTTTTTGAAGGATTGATATATACATCCTAATTTTTATTTTTTTATTCATATTATATATATATATATATATATATATATATATATATATATATATATATATATATATAATATTATAAATTTATTAAATATTAAATATTAAATACGAGCGACGATGGCGAGGGCAAACAGTAGCTGCATGAATGGCGGCGAGCTCGAGCAACGATGGCAAGGACGAGTAGTCGAGAAAAGCTCGTATTGAACGAGAATAAGTAACGGTGCGGTGAAAAGTTAAGTGTGAAGTTAGTAAAGTTAAGTCATAGTTTTAGCTTTTCATCTAATTTGAGCGGAAAGCAAATGGAGGGATTAATGACTAACTTTCCCTCTTATTTTTCCTTCTAAACTATCCATCCGTCCAAGTAAATGAGCCTATACTCCTTTTCTTCTTACTTTCTTTTTTTTCCTTCTAAGTTTCCCTTAAACAAGGCCTAAATTAACATAAACACTATCATAAAATGTAAAGTGCATGTAATTTTATTTAATTTCATGCATGAAATGCGAAGGAGTTGTATATGTGGAACCCAGATTGCATGAGTTACTCCATGGAATTTAAAACAAAGAGCATCAAATAAGAGAATCAACTAAATTTGCGGAATGGAAGAAAGCACAAGGATTCTGCTTCCACAGAGCTGTCACAGACAAATTGCTTCTCTCTCCACTGGAATTAAACTCAAATGTCAACTCCTAATTGCAAGATACTGTTGCTTTCGTAGATTACAAGCCATGTTTCTATGTGATATTAGCCTCCATCTATATTAGTTCTTCCGAGTTGCAGTTGGTGTCCGCCTGATCACCAGAATTCTTAGGGGCCCATCTGGCATCGATTTAGCATTCACTAGAATGTGTAACCAGAATCCAAGTGCAGTTAATGTATGTTCCTTTATTCTCATGATCTTTCTGATTGTGACCAAACAATTCGGAAGCCTTTTCTGCCTAACACGAGCCGACGCTCTTTACCTCAAACAGGGAAAAACAAGGATACGATCTTCCCTGTGATAAAAATTAAAAGCAACTGTTGATGGCTTTACTGATCATTCCGGATTTGGTTCTGAAGACATAAATTAGGTTGCTGATTACATTATGCAGCAAGTTGGCTTACTCAGATTGCAGAAAGGGCAATATAAAAATATAAAGCAGGCATCGCCTTGTTCTTTGTTGAGTGTCAGTGTTTTAGCAGTATACAAGCACCAGCGTTTTTGAGGTAGGCACTCCTCAGTACTTGTCGAGCATTTAATCGCCACTGGAGCTGATTCAGATCCCTCTAGTTTCTGTAGGGATAAAAGGCTCCCAAACAATTGGGAAGTGGCAACAGTAATCCAGTTGCGTTCCCAGTAGACACGGATTTAGGCCTACCCAACGTGGAATCCAGCATGATGCACAACAAAGAGATTCCTGGTGGTGATGGATGGCATCGCATCTTTCAGTGGCTCCACGCAACTGAAGTCGTTCTCTAGTGATGCCAGAAATGGGGAGGATTAAAAAGTATTTGTCATAGAATCTTTTAATACGGATGAATGCACAAATCTTGGAATGGATCTGAGCGAATCTAGCAGTTCAATGAGAATCTAAACGAGATCTGCAATTCGATCAGTTAATTGGATCTGCGCAAGTGCAATGTTACAATTGGTTGCTCCAAATTTAATCGTCACGCAACTTTTTTGTTAGCAAAGTTCCAAAATATGTTGAGAGATTCCCGTCGCCACATTGCAGAGCTATAAATTGCCGTTTCTCAATTCTCTATCTCAACGCGATTCAAAGCCAGAGCAGTGGAGAAGAAAGGAGGAAGAAAAGACCTGACCCTTTTAACAACAATGGCACTACGCAAAACGCTCGCTCGCAGCTTCTCTACCACCGCCAAACTCTGGTCGCCTGAGGCACCACCTCCTACTCCTCGTTCCGCTGCCGTGCTCGTCCCGAGGCTTCTCCCCTGCTCCGGTGCCCCTGATTCGGCCCTCCTCCGTCGTCGGTTCCTCCAGCGCCGGCCGTTCTTCCAGTCGGCGGCGCCTAGGATCGCTCTCCCGGTTGGTGACAAGCTGGTTGAGCGGATACGGGAGATGAACGCGACCCGGATTCGATTGGAGGGGCTGCTGCCGCCGCCAACACCGACGGTGCAGAAGGGGGCGATGGTCTCCGCGGAGGAGGCGAGAAAGATTGTCATGGCGGCGCGCGCGGAGGCAGCAAGGGAGAGGCTGAGGGGCAACGGGCATAGCTTTGTCTCCTATGCCGAGTTCGCGCGGGTATGCCGCGAGGTAGCAGGGGGGATGGAGGAGGGCGTGCGGCTCGGGAGCGCGTTGGACGAGTCCGGTGCTGTCATCGTTTTTGGAGATGCGGTCATCGTCCGGCCGGAAATGGTTAGCGCTGGGAAAAAGAATTATTCGACCTGATTTAGTCAGGTCTTCCTTCTTTGCGTCCTCTCCGTTATAATCTTACGGCTGTGGACTGAAACTGTTTGAATCAATGCTCAGGTGGCAAAAGCGATTGAGAGCATGATTCCAGCCTCCATGTCGCCGCAGAGAGACCCACGGAGGCAGGAGGAGCTGAAGGAGATGGAAGCCGCGAAGGGGGAGATCGAGGCGACGGCGGCAGCGCTAGTGAGGAGGGAGCTGTGGTGCGGGCTGGCCTTGGTAGCTTTGCAGACCGCCGGCTTCATGCGGCTCACCTTCTGGGAGCTGTCGTGGGACGTCATGGAGCCGATATGCTTCTTCGTCACCACACTCTACTTCATGGCGGGCTACGCCTTCTTCCTGCGCACCTCGAGAGATCCCTCATTCGAGGGCTTGTTTGAGAGTCGCCTCGAGGCCAAGCGGAAGCGCCTGATGAAAGCTCGCAAGTTCGACATCGCCCGGTTTAATGAACTCAGGGGAGGAGCTGCAGGCTTCTCTTTGTCATGGACTTCAGAAGATTCCTCTGCTTCTTCTTCTTCGCCGTCGTCATCGTTTTCCTATCACTGTCATGGACGAAGAAATAGCTTAGTTGGCTCTGCGAATTAGTTTGTTCGAATTTTCAACTGCCTTGGTACATAAAAAGCTGAATTATGCAACCATGTACGTGGAAAATTAAAAGGATTTCTAGTGGAATTGCGAAGAGAAGCACCGCTAGTCAACAGAAAGAATCCAAATCAAAAGATCTATGGATGGAAACACCCACAAAAAGTTTTCAGATGTGAGATCCGCCGATCATTTTTTCAAGACAAAATTTAGTTCCAACGCTTACAGCCTGTTTCGGAGGGATATATGGAGGAAAAAGAAAGATTTATATCTTTTCCCTTAAGAAAAAAAAGAAAAGAGAGAAAAAATTTAGACCACTTCTTCACTCAAACCAATCCCTCCGATTCAGATGAAAATCAATTTTCTCTCCCTCACGTCTCGCTCTCTCACACTTCTCGCTCCCTCACGCGTCTCCAACTCACTGTTCACCTCCACCTCGCATCTCCACCTCACCGTTCGCCTCCACCTCGTCACCTCTCGCCATTTGTGTCGCCCTCGTTGCCTCTCACCTCGCGTCTCCAGCCGTTCGCGTCTCCCCGACGCCTTCCCACCTTGTCGCCCTTCGTCGCCTTACCGCGTCTCCAGCCGCCGACGCCTTCCCTTGTCTCCACCTCGTCGTTCGCCTGTTGCCGACGCGGCTAGAGACGATGCCGCTAGCCTTAGCCCGCCCGAAGACGAAGACGAAGAAGAATATGCGAGAGCCTTGGGGATGGCGTTCGATCTCTCACCGTCGCCGCGAGCGCTGCCCTGAAGTTTGAGTGGCTGCAGCGAGGGGAAGGGTGGAAGTCCTCACCTCTTCCACTCGTCACTTCTTCCACGGAGTCATCGGCGAGGGGACGAGCTTGAGGAAAGCCAACCCCCCTCTCTACCCCATCACCATCAGCGAATCCCCTTTCGTACGCTGCCATCCTCCAAGGAAAAGAAAGGGGCAATGGATCAGTTGATGTCCGGCCCCTTTGAAGTCCTCATCGGCCAGTTGATGTCCACCCCTCCGAAGTCCTCTTCCACGAAGCTTACCAGAGAGGCTTGGAGCTTAACGAGAAATAGTTTCTCTGCTTTCCTTTCTATTCTTGAAACAAAGGAAAAGAAGATTTTTCTTTCTTTCTCAATTTTTATTCTTTTTTTTTTTCCTTTTTGTTTTCTCCCCCTCCTCTAAACAGGCTGTTAATATCGTTAAATTAAGCCGCCGAGGCACGCATGTTCTGTACGTGCATGTTCCACTTAATGCATATATTCACACACAAGGCAACTTGGTAGTGGAAGATATTAAGTAGACGATTATACAGTGAAATGTTGTTAAATTGTGTTGCTAAAATTTTGCATACGTGTTAAAAGACTCATTTAACTATATTTTAGTTGGTACGGAATTTTGGTAAGCTTTCACTATATTCAATATAGGCCTGGCAAAAAATTATACGACCCGCCAACACGACATGACACGACACGAGTTTTCGCGGGTTTGGGTTTAACATAATCGTGTTTCGTGTCATTATCGTGTCGACCCGTTTATGACACGCTAAAATTCGTGTCGTGTCGTGTCGTGTCGCGGGTTGACCCGTCTAACCCATATATAATATATATTATATAAAATTAATAATTTATAGATAATTTTAATATAGTGAGTTAAACAGGTTATTCATGTCGTGTCGTGTCAATCGTGTCGTGTTGTGTCATCTAATAATTTTATATTATAAATCGTGTCAATCGTGCCGTGTCGTGTCGTGTTATGTGACACGACCTATTTATTAAACGTGTTAATCGTGTCGTGTCGTGTCACCTGTGAAATAAGCGGGTCGTGTCTGTGTTTCGTATATTGACACGTATACATAAACGGGTCGTGTTCGTGTCAAGCACAATCGTGTCACGTGTGAAGTATGACACGACACGTTATGACATGTGAAACACGAATTGCCACCCCTACTATATTCTTTCTAGTTGGTACGGAATTTTGCTAAAAATTTTTCACTATATTCTTTCACTATAGTTGTCTTTAGTTTGTGGCCAGAAATAATTTAATGTGATTTCTCTGTTTAAACAGTAAGGAGCTTTTAGTCATATTTTGAGACGTGATTTTTCTCTTTCATGCTGTATGATTTTAACATAAATACAGTATTTTTGTGCTTATTTTGCCACTGTGGTCTTTTTGTTTATTTAATCATTAGTATTATCTAGTCTGTTGGTATTTGGAGTAACTGTGCATTTATTGTCTATTTTTCCCCAACAAGTAATTTGTGACTTCAATCATACATGAACACGAGAGATTTAGATACAATGACTACATGGCATGTAACTGATCGGAATTTTTCAAGAGATAAGCCTGCAAAGGAGAAACAAAATTAACAACATTTCGTGGGTTGAAGTCCCTACTCTCAAGCAATTTAACTACATTTGACAATCGGCCTCTAGCTTCTAAGAAAGATAACTTGCTTCATAGTAAATATATTGTAGGGTTGATTTAATTGCAAGGAGCTCAACTAGACTGGCCGATTGTCGTGTAAAGTAGGCAGCAGCAGTAAAAACACAACATCCAGAGGAGTCTCTAATAAGGTAAAGCAATACCGCTCTTCTTACTCAGAGCACACCAGGAGCCATGTTGTTTATTCAGAAAAAAAAGGAACTATTTGCTAATCTGTTAAATTACATACCAATCGATCAATTTGGCACTTCATTCCACATCGAGCATCACATTATACAAGTAGTTAGATGTTTGACAAGTGATTAAACAGATCAGTAGGGTGAACATGGAGTCCTGCCAATGCACCCAAGGAAAAACCAGGAAAGCATAAAGCTGTTTTTTTAAAAAAAAAAACAAAAAATGACAAGAACTCTTATACCAGAATCACAAAATTTACCTCTTTTCACAAGGTAAAATAGGACAAACTCACAAACGCTGAAAGTTATTCTGAATGACGCATTTAAATTTAGCGCTCAAACCTGGGTATATACTTGCACAGAGCATCATTATCATTTTGTTCTTACAACTTTGCCACAACAACATGTCCATCAGCTTCAGCTTCGCCCCAGATAACACCACTAAAACTCAATCCGAAAGGAGTTATGTTTTAAGGCTTTCATCATTCATCTTGACCTATATCTGGGTCTTGCTGTGCAGTGCGAAGCACAGGATCAAAAGAAATTTTTTGCATACATGACTATTATTTAACTTCAACTTTGGAGGATCATTCAACTCCCTTATGCTGGGTGCAACAGGATTGATTCATAGGTCATATTGTATCTCTGAATAATATCCAATTTTGCACATTTCTTATTTTCTTGTCCAGCAAATAGGCCTAAGAGTAGAACGGCTTAACTGCTCGCAGGATGATGAGCAACTACATTAACCTTGATCTCCATCTGCCATTTATACAAGATACTGCCTCTATATTCAAAAGCAACTAGTATAAGGAAAAAGAAATAAAATATGATCGTTATAATTTCAATCAACATATACAAACTTTGAGACAAAAGAAAGTACTGAATTTTGACACTGAAGAAATACATTTCGGGTACGTGTTTTATGAATCACAACGAGGATAATAAGATGGTCATATAGCCTCTTGATAGGTTGAACTAGTGAGAAATTTCCTAAAGTATCCGTATGATCTATTAATGCTCCATGCTGTGATGAACCAGCTCTATGTAAATAATTATGGAAAAAAAAAACCATTAAAATCCTCATCAATTGGGCCCTTTAGTTGATTTTTGTTATGAGCATTCTGCAGGTAAATCTAATTATCAAAAAATAAACTAATATACTATAGTTTATGTTTTTTTTGTCATGCTCCACCTAATGGAAATATGACATGTTAACATGATAAGCATGAAATAATATGACCTAATTAAAAATGCTTAAGCCTAAAATAACAGTGATAAGTTTATTAAGTCATATATACTATTGATAATTCTTCTTCAATATTCAATGTAGGACTAAAATGAAAAAAAAAACCATAACCTTATACACTCAAAATATAAATTGACTTTATACTTTAAAAATTATAAATATACCCTTAATAGTTTTTATTTCTTTGCAAAACTCATAATGTTGCATACGAAACAAAATTTTTAAAATTTAAAAACTCATTTAGTAAATTGTAAACTTTATTGGCTTACCTACAAGGAATAGAAAACTTAAAGAGTTAACTTGTATTGAATATAATAACTATATGTCAAATTTTAATTTTAACTATAGGGGAGCTAATTTATGCGTAGCCCTAAGATAAATAAAATATTAACTTTAAAGATATATTTAAAACAAAAATACATGTAAAGAGGCAACAGAGATAGAATAAAAAGTTAGATAATAGATTAAGAAAAAAAATGAAATTTGATGGGAAAAATAGAATATTTGAACTTTTTTATTAAAAGTGAGAACAAAATTTTTACTAACCTAAAATTCTTTCTCTATTGTTCAACGGGTAAAAATGTTAGTTGCCGATAACAAGATATAGGGGTCAAGCATCATCTTCATTACTTAATTTGCCTATGTCAAAAAAAAATACCTTCCTTTATTGTATTAAAAAAGACATATTGAATATTTAAGCTTTTTTATACAATTAAGATGAAGTTAAAATTTTAAATAACCTAAAATGTTAGCTTTTATGTAAAATTTTACATGAAAATATGTAATTAATTATTAATATAAAATTTATAAATTTTAATGGTTCAAATGATATAGATGAGGTTTGAGGTACAAATGGGATAAATTAAAATTCTGACTAACCTAATATGAAGAGATGTAATTAATTATTAGCTTAAAATTTCTTAGCTAATATTAGTTCTAATTACTTTCGATCATTGAAAAAAAAATATTGGTTATTTGCTTTTAAAAGAAACCTGTTGAACTAAAAAAAAGGAAGATGATTCGACCCAAACCAAGACTCCCTTGTATGTCATGTGCTGCCTTGTTCTTTCAAAATTATGGCTTGGAGCTAAGGCATTATCCATTTTATAAGATTCTAATCAAAATTCACTCTTTACAATTAATTACACACATCGATTGATTCCTTTCTCTGCATATCATATGGATTGAACACAGGATTCACAACCTTTCACCCAAAAAAATAATACATTAGATCATCATCCAATACTAGCATACTCCGACAAATTTCTATTTAGAAACAATTAAGATTTGAAAATTTTGTCCAGCACCAAGTGCATAACCTGCGTGGTCGTGGTTGAAAGCTACATAAAAGTTTTGAACATTTAAGGGAAGATATAAGGAATAAAAGTAAACAACGACAGCCTTAAAATTCATGACTAAATCAGTTTGGTAAAGCTTAACAGTATGTGCAAAGCTATTGCATATTGGCTTGCTCACAATTTCCCCCTACAGTATCTGAAAGTCAATGTGACCAATCAATCAGCAGCTAAGCAAAAAAATCATGGTTAATTGGAGGGATCACAAAAAATACTAAATGGTTACAGCAGCAGGAGAGAATCGGAATGTGTTTTGAGAATTTTATATTGAAGTTTATGAAAGTCTCCGACTCCACTCTAAAAAGAGGGGGTTAGTGAAATTGATAAAAATTTGTTGAGCTAATGGGTGCTGCCAAATTGGCAAACAGGTTCGCCAGCAGTGGATTGTTAAAGCACGCGCCTTGTAAAACTGGAAACAAATAGTTGTAGCCAAAGCAAGAAAGAGGGGAGTAATTTGTCTACAAAAAAATAGAAGCAAATCTCGGCGACAAAAGACCAAGCAAAAAAAAAGGAAATAAATCTCATTGAGAAACAAGCAAAAAGAAACAAAAGGTAAGAATAGAAATTCTAGTACGAAATTGCGGCAGCAAAAAAAAAGGGGCAAAAAGGAAAGAGCAAAAATTGTGTGCGCGCACAAGAATGAGACCTCGCACAAAGAAAGAAAAAAAAACACAGGTGTGAGGTGTCAGTAGGTAAATAAATCAGAATTTATAGAGAAAAAGGGTAATTCGGGAAAAAAAAAGAGAAAATATCTTTAAACTTGAGGAAATAAAAGCAATCGAATCAAATAAAAAAGGGAAAGATTTGAGCCAACTCTTTTATAAAGAGGAGTTGGTGCCACCAAAAAAAAAGAGAGAACACTCTTGCGTCAAGGATAACACTACTCTCTCCCTGGCAGTATTAGCAGCAAAAGACTATCTTATATGTGAGCAATTTTATTTTTATGCGGTTGATTCTTTTATCCGAGAAAAGCAAAAAAACAGGAGTTGATAGAAAGTGCGATCTCCTGTTGTGGTTGAAGAGAAAGTATTAAGAAAAGATTTCATATCCTAGTCTATTTCTAAGATTTTATATCCTATACTCTTGGAATTTTATATCCTAAATTATTCTTAAGATTTTATATCCTAGATTATTTATGAGATTTTATATCTTATACTCCTGGGATTTTATATCCTAAATTATTCCTAAAATTTTATATTCTAGTTTATTCTTGAAATTTTATATCCTGATTATTCCTAGGATTTCATATCCTAAATTATCCCTAGATTTTATATCCGAAGTTATTCCTAGAATTTTTATATTTTAATTAATCCTGGGATTTATATCCTAAAATCTGATACAATATTTTATTTTAAATGTGCAAAATCCTTTGAGTAAATCTGATCGTATACTCAAAATTATTAGGATCTCATATTCCCTATAAACTTCCTGGGATTTATATCCTAAAATCAGATACAATATTATTATTATAAATCCGCAAGACCCTTTGAGTAAATCTGACCGTATATTCAAAATTATTGGGGTATCATTCTCCTGTGTACATCCTGGGATTTATATCCCAAAACCTGATTCGAGGATGAAATGTAACAATAAAAAAAAAACTCACGGTAATACAAGCAAACAGAGAATATAAAATTTTCGAAGGAGAGAAACCAGGCTACGATAGAAGAAATCAAAACACAGAACCAACTATATATATATATAAAGTAAATAAGTAAATAAACATACGAACCAGAAATTAACAGTGCTCTAGGCTTAAGTCAACGATTAAGGAGAGGGATGCTTTAAGTATTTGAAGACTTCCTCCAGCAGGATTCGCCTCGTCACTTGATAATTATCAAGAATGCTGTCGGCATTCAACGAACGATCTGTTCACACAGGGTGACAGCAAAAATTTATGAAACTGTTGATCATGGAAGAAGAGGAAGAGATGAAAATACCTGATTCGGCAAAGAAAGTGGATTTTTTTTAGCAAAAAAAACAATGACGATGAAAATTCAGTTCAAGAGGAAAGAAGCAGGATTAAGTTTTCTTACCACATTTGGCTTGGACAAAAATTTGTACACTGGATCGTGATCCCTCTATGGAGTTTTTAATCAAAAATTTGAATGAATCTTAATCGGATTCAAAGTTCATTATTGAAGTCGGATCCAATTGAAGTGATCTGACCAAATTAAGCTCCGCCCCCTCAGAATCCTGTTGATTATTATGCTAGCCGCTCATGGCCGCGACCCGTTAGATCGATCCTAATATCTTGCTTATAAATTGAATGAAAAAAAACTGTAATAAAACATACTGAATTTTATGATGTTGTGAATTCAACCGGAGTGGTCTTCCAATTGATTGTGTCGTTGATCAGAGAGGCGGGGTGGCTGATGGGAACCAAACTGAAAACCTCTCAATTAACACGTACACCTCAATCAGGAACTACACCTATATATAGGAAAAACCTAATGGGCATAATTACTTATCAGCGCATCAGAGATAAGACAATTATGCCCCCCGAGATTCTATACAATTAAAAGCTCTTTTCCACATTATAATTAATAGATAACAATTAAAGATATTAGAGATTACATTATACACAATTATTGCAATGCATATACATCTACATGCCCAAATGCAATTTATTATGTACATGGTGCTTAGTCCATAGATTCTAACAATCTCCCACTTGGACGAGACAACCATATAATTACACAATAAAACCTTAAATCGCATATGAATCTCCAAAGCAATCTTTATGCGCATATAACTTAAGATGTCATCTAAATCAACTTTGTCCATTAGTCTTATTAACACAAGGACCAAAGAGGCAGTCATTGACATATTATCGCAATTAGACCCATAGTGATCACATGTATTAACTCAACCAAATGACATAAATCTAGTATGGATGTGTAGCATGGAAATAACATAATGTGATAGCATCACCTTTTATTTCCAACTGGTCCAACTTTAACCAAATGAGATCAAAGAGCAGAGCAAATAATGAAAGCTGAAAATTTTCATTAATGTCATGACAATAAATACAGTAATAACCAAATGGAACAAAATGTGCGCTCTCACTAAATCAAATAGCATCAAAAACAGTAATGCCCATGTTTTCAACATGTCCATGAAAAACTTTTGGAGCTAATGCCTTAGTGAGTGGATCTGCAATCATAAAATTTGTTCCTATGAACTCAATAGAAATTAAGTCACTCTGAACTCTTTCTTTTGCAACAAGGAACTTGATGTCTATATGCTTTGATTTAGAATAGCTCCTATTGTTGTTGGAATACAAGACTGCTGCTTTATTGTCACAAAATAACTTGAGTGGTCTTTCAACACCATTGACAATGTGCAGTCTTAAAATGAAATTACGTAACCATATAGCATGATTGGATGCCTCATAATATATAACAAATTCTGCTTCCATAGTAGAAGATGCAACAAGTGTCTGCTTAACACTTTTCCAAGATATTGCACCTCCAACTAATAGAAACACGTATCCAGATGTCGATTTATGACTGTCTTTGCATCTAGCAAAGTCAGAATCAGAATACCCAATGATCTCAAGACTGTCTGACTTTCTATAAGTGAGCATATAATCTTTTTTGTTATGCAAATATCTGAAAACTCTTTTAGCTGCAACACATTGTTATCTTCCTGGATTACTTTGATATCTGCCAAGCATTTCAACAATGTATGCAAGGTCAGGACGAGTGCAGACCTGTGCATACATCAAACTCCCTACTGCCAAAGCATAAGGGATGTTTTCCATAAATTTAAAATCTATTTTACATTTTGGACACTGTTTGAGACTTAATTTATCTCCTTTAGCCACAGAGGTTTCAAGTGGTCTACAATTTTGCATGCCAAATCATTGCCATGATGTTTATGTCCTATAAAACACTGCCAGGATTTTATATATCCTGATGAATCATTGCCAGAATGTTTATGTCCTATAAAACTCTGCTAGGATTTCATATATCCTAATGAATCATTGCCAGGACGTTTATGTCCTAAAACTATGCCAGGATTTTATATATCCTGATGAAAATCATTGCCAGGATTTTATATCCTAAAATTATATCCCAATGAGAAAACTTTGTTAGAGTCTATATATCCTAACAACTTTGGTGCGATCTTTATATCTCTAAATCTTGTTAGGATCTTTTATCCTCTTATTGATACTATTCTGATTTTCTGAACAAGAAGAAAATTTTATCGTCGTCACTTGGAAGCCCCATTGTAGACACTCACATACGTACGAAGCTTCACGTCGGAGCCCTCTTCGTTCGCCGAAGCGTCCATTGTAAGAACTCAGGATCCGACCATTGGATCTCGTTAAAATCACACATGCATGCTCTCCCCACGCCAGCGAACCTACAACCTAAAAGATCCAACCATCCAAGCACTGGATCACTGGAATCGAACAAAAATCCGTCGACGACGCTGTTCTCGCCAAAAGCTTCAATTCGCCGCCAATTCTCCACCATATGTCTCCAAACTCCGGCAACAAGTCATCCACGACTTAGGGAAGACACCCTTGAAGTCGATTGTTTGGAGGAGCAACGAGTAGCCGGCGGCGACAAACCCTAGTTTCGTCCGCCGCCGCCGACGTCGAGAGAAACGAAAGAAAGGACGAACGGCTACGATTCATCCACAAAAATCCAACGGCCCAGATCTGATGAAAATTGACGATTGAGATCAATTCAAGATTAATCAGACGGCCAAGATCAACTCAATCTAATTAATTAAATCCAATGGCCGAGATTCATCTCACGAAATCAACGATTTAGATCTTTATAAAATCGACGCTCCAGATTATTTCGAACAAAATCGAATGGCTGATATCTAGCCAACTTAATAAATTCAAATCAACAGATCAGATTAAATCAAACTTTGATCGAATGGCCGAGATCTTTACTTTGATCGAATGGTCAGGATTAATCAGACGCAATTGAACGGCTCAGATCGCTTCATACAAAATTGAACGGTCAGGATGATTCTACTCAAATAAACTGCATCCGACGGATGAGATTTATTCAAATATAATCCATGGTTCAGATTCAATCAAAAGCGAACGGATCCGATTAAATCAATCGTTGATCGAACGGTCCATATCTTCACTTAGATCAAACGGTCAGGATTAATCCAATGCAAACAAACGGCTCAGATTTAAATGATCAAATGAACGGCTGGGAATGTTTGTAGCATATCTTGGTTAATTGGTTGACTTATAACGTGATCAAGGTGTTGATCCCTACTAAATCGAACCTAATCTCTGCAAACATGATATCAGATTTTCGATCCGAGACTCGGATTGATACAAATCTGCAAATTTAAATAAACAGTTGTGATAAATATGATCTAAATTCTAAATTGACGGCTGAAATTGATCTGAGCATATCTAGATCAATTGGTTGACGTTTGACATGATCAAGAAGTCGATCCCTACTAAGTTGAACCTGATCTCTCTAAATATGATATCTGATTTTCGATCCGGATTATGGATTGAAACATATCTGTGAATTTAAATGAATGGACCAGATGAATTTGATCTAAATATATAATCAACGGCTGACAATGATCTAGACATATCTAGGTCAATCGATTGATGTTTGATATGATCAAGGAGTTAATCCCTATTAAATTGAACCCGATCTCTTCAAATATGATGTCGAATTTTCAATCTGAGTCTTGGATTAAACAGACGGTCACAAATACAATCTGGGTATTTACTCATAGTTAAGTCCAATCTTTCCAAATACGGTCTTGGATTTAAATTGAAACATGTTTTTCATCCGGTTGAACATGAGCTAATTAACTCACTCAACTTATTATGATCAAACCCATCACAGTATAATATTGTTTGGAAGATGCGTACGCCGATGCTTGTCATTGGGGCATAGCTCCTCAATATGATATTGTGCATGTGGTGCTCTCATTCCTCATGATAAATCAAATGCTCACAAGTCATCAAGACTGAGCAGAAATCTTTCAAATGCACACCAAGGGCCAAACCAATTCCAAATATCCAAAAGCCGTCACGGCTAGATATTTTCAGTGTTATCGATCGCAGATCGCGGAAAATAGCGGCAAGCCAAAAATCCGCTATGTAATATAGAGGATAGCGTCGCAGGCAAATAGCGGAAATCATATAGCGGTCAAAATATATATTATATACATACAACACAAGTTGTATAAAAATTAAAATGTCCTGTAATAATTAAAATAAGCTGTATAATGATTAAAACAAGCTGTATAAAATTTAAAACAAGTTAAAATAAAGAAAGATAACATGTTACTAACACAACAATGCAACATTTAACAAAAGACATTGATTTAAATTTTCAAACTTCAAAACATAGTAATAGAAACACTACTAAATCAAGACAAAGTTCAATACAAAATATTGAAAATAGTAAAACACAAAACAAAACCAAAAATTTATTCATCCTCATTTGTCTCTTCTTCAACATAATCATTATTCTCATTTTTAGATAGCGAGGCATATCCTTCAACTTCTTCTTCTGAATCCCCATAATCAATGTCTTCTAATTCTTTTTCTGATTCTTCAAAAGTTGTATCATCTTTTCCCTCAACCACAATCTCCTTTCCTTTTTTGGTTGAAGAAGTTACACTTATCAAACCTTTGTTTTTCTTTGATGTTGCACCAACAACACTAGGAGGTTCCTTTCTTTTTTTAAATGTTTGCCTAGATGTTCTAGGCTCTCCAACTCCTGAAGCCCTATAAACATCATTCCAATTAAGGGCATTATCATTTTCATCCTCAAATACCCTTTCATTACCAGCATCATCTTCATCACCATCCATCTTCCCAAGTAACCACTCATTGCACTCATCAATATCATTGAGTGAGATTGGGTCAATTTCATCTCTTTAATTATATCTTCTGTGCAAGGCTTGATTGTATTTAACATACACTAAATTGTGTAGTCTTTTATGCTCAAGTCTATTCCTTTTCTTGGAATGACTCTGCAACAAGTTAAATAAATAATTAGAAAAATTATATAAGTGACATATCTTAATTACTAATAAATTATTAATTGCATAATATAATTACTTGCTCAAACACACTCCAAGATGTGAAAGGCACTACATGTCAAGCTCAAGATCCTTATGGCGAGTTGTTGTAAATTTGGAGTTTAAAGATTCTCCACGTGCCATACTAAAAAAAAATTTAAAAAATAAATTAGGGTATACTTGGAATAGAGAGTATAGAGTATGAAAGATGAATAAATTATACAAGTGAAAAAAATTAAAAAAAAGATTAAAAGAGTTGTTACCTTAATGGAGATTTGCAAGAAGCTGGAAATAATAAGGCTGTGATGAGATGAAATGAATAATAACTAAATATAATCCAAGAGATTTGAAGTTAACAGTAATTAAAAAAATTTTAAGATAAAATAAATAGTGTTACGTAAAATAGAGAAAAATAAAATTATTACCTTAATAGAGAATAGAGACTCGGAACACTGAAAGCTGGGTGAACAGTAATCAAAAGATCAGTTGAAAATTTCAGACGACTGGGAATTTGCAAACGTGAACGAAAATCTGAAGAAGATGAAGACGCGAGACAGAGAGGGCAGCAGAGTGGAAGGAAAATAAACAAGACACTATTTTCGGAAGGTGAAGGCGTCGAATATTTTTTTCATCGCTTACCTTATTAGCTTCAGGACGCTCAGACGCTTCATCTCCCATGTTAGCGGACGCCACATGTTCGCTAACTCATCCAGCGTGTCGATTCCACGCTTCCGTTCATCTTCGTAGAGCGTTCTTCCAGCCAAAGCCTTCCGCCTCTGCCGACCTCGACGCTTACGCCTTCCGCTTCTACCAACGCCACCCGCCTCTACTGGCCGACGCTGCATCTCCTCTTCCGCCTTCGCCTACTTCTTTTCCACCGCCTGCTTCTCCTCTTCTGCCTTCGCCCTCTTCTCCTCTTCCGCCACCTGCTTCTTTTCCGCCATTTGCTTCTCTTCTTTTCCGCAGCCGCTTGCTTCTCTTCGCTCTTCCGCCGCTACTTCTTTTCTACCGACACCTGCTTCTTTTCTGCCGCCTGTTCTCCTCTTCCGCCCACCCGCTTCTCCTTTTCCGCCGCCATTGCCGCTTCGCAAACACCGAACGCCATCAGTGAAGCGGCCGCAATGGCGGAAATTGCGTTTTCCACCACGCAACAACGATTTCGTCGTGGACTCCAGTATTCCCGCTTCTGAATAGCGCTATGGCGGCGCCATAGCCACTATTTGATAACACTGGATTTTTTCTAAATCCAAATACTCAATAAGCCATTGAGGCTGGGTATTTCTCAAATTGGTTACCCAATAAGCCTCTAAGGCTGGGTATTTTTCAAATTTACAATATCCAATAAGCCATTGAGGCCGGATATTTCTTCAAATTTGAAATATCCAATAAGCCGTCGAGGCCAGATGTTTTCCAAAATCAAATTCAAGTGCTCATAAGCCATTAAGGCCAAGCACATATCAAATTCAAATACTCACAAGCCATCAAGGACGAGTACAAATCAAATCTAAATGCTCACAAGCCATCAAGGTCGAGCATAAATCAAATCAAATGCTCGCAAGCCATCAAAGCCGAGCACATATGAAGTTCAGATGCTCACAAGCCATCAAGGCCAAGCACATATGAAATCCAATACTCACAAGTCATCAAGACCGACTATAAGTCAAATTCAAATACTCATAAGCCGTCAGGCCGAGCACAAATCAAGTTTAAATACTCACAAGTCGTCAAGGCCGAGTACCAAATTAAGTTCAAATGCTCTTAAGCCATCAAGACCGAGCTCATTTGAAATCCAAATACTCACAAGTCATTAAGACCAAGTATCTCAAATTCAAAAACTCTCAAGCCATCAAGGCCGAGTACCAAATCAAGTTCAAATGCTCATAAGTCATCAAGACTGAGCATCTCAAGTTCAAATACTCACAAGTCATTAAGACCGAGTATTTCAAGTTTAAATACTCACAAGTCATCAAGATTGAGTATCTCAAATTCAAACGCTCATAAGCCATTAAGGCCGAGCATAAATCCAAATGCTCATAAGCCACAAAAGCCGAGCACATATCAAATCTGATGCTCATAAGCCACAAAGGCCGAGTACATCTCAAATCTAAATGCTCACAAGCCATCAAGGGCCGAGCACAAATCAAGATCTAATGCTCACAAGTCATCAAGGCCGAGCATAAATCAAATTTAAATACTCACAAGCTATTGAAGCCATGTACTTTCCAAATCCGAATACTCACAAGCTGTCAAGCCATCAAGGCTGAGTGCATGCCAAATCCCAAATACACTATCAAGGCTGAATGTTCAAATACCCGCATGATCATAGAAAATTGGACATCCGCTAACGAGTCTTTCTTTGACTAATGAAGATTACTTCAAATTTTAAGTCATTTATGATCTATGTATTGATATGACATTTATAAAATATTTTTGCCCTCCAATCATGTGATACTGTCTTATATAGATCTCTTAATCAAAGGTACCCTAATTTTAGGGATAATTAACAATGAGTGCTTGAGCTCATTGGAAGCCAAACCCATTAAATAAAAAGTATTATTAATTTAAGGTGAATTTGAAATGGTCATATTATATTTTAATATGTAACACTTTTTGACCCCACAGTTAGCTCGACGTCGGGGGCTTCTAGTTGGTCATGGGAGACCTTCCGTGAGGAACTACGACGGCAATTTCTTCCCGGAAACTCGGTGGATTAGGCTCATGGCAAAGTGAATCGACTGAGGCACACAGGTTCGATCCAGGAGTATGTCAGGGCTTTCTCTGCACTAATGCTGGAGTTACCGAACATGGCAAAGGCAGACAAAAGAATCTTCAACCATGGGCGGAGACAGAGGTCCGACGACACTCACCACCAGACTGGAGGGCAGCTGCGGCAGTGGCCAAATCTTTGGTGGATAATCAAAATTTCATATCAGCACCACTAAGGAAATCTAGGTCACCACCGAAGCGCGGCTTCCCACCGAGAGCTAGAGTTCTAGAAAGGGGTAGACTCTTTCCTCGGCGAGACAGGGGCTCACCGGGATGAAAAGAGCCACAGCTGGCTGCTGGAAAAGTCCATGCAGAACCAAAGCCACAGGGGTGCTTCTTGTGCGGCGATCCTCACTGGATGAAGGATTGCTCCACCAGGCAGAAGATCATAGCTATGGTGTTGCATGAACCAGTAGAGGAGGCTGAAGATCACACCGAGGAGATGAGAGTTGGTGCGATTCAGGTAGCTCTGAACACTTGCACGGGGGTGCAACGGTGTCGGATTGGGTACATCGCATCTATGGTTGCGAAAGAAACGCCCGTAACTGACATCGAGGCCAATGTCCAAGTTGGGCGGGGGAGAATTGTCAGACCCATGGACTACCGGGTCAGGAGAAGCAGGCTTGGGCCAGGCCCAAATCCCATACACGATAGCAAGCCCTAAGATTGAGTAGAAAATCCCGGTCAACGGGTGACTTTGACCAGGGGCGAGCCACGTCGACATCACCTTCGTTCGCGAGTTCTTCGGAAGTGGACGTTGGCGACGACGGCGGCGTCTTCGGCAATAAACCCAGACATGGGAAGGGGCGGCAGCAGCATTGGACGCACGCGGAAGACTCGGGCAGGCCTTCCAATCTGAGAAGGACGACACAGCCCTAACCAGACTTAGCGGGAGAAGGCGACGGGAGCGGAGCTTCGCAATGGCACTTCTCCCTATAAGTTCGTCCGATGGCGAACGAGAGGGGGGATCGAGCGATCATCACCAGCAACAGCAGCAAGAATCGAAGCTTAGGGAAGCTTCGACAGAGGTTTTTCCGGCATTTAGGGAGATGCCGATGTGAGTTCTAGGCTGAGCGATTGTAACCGGTGATTAGGGGATCACCGGCGAGGGAGGGGAGTGGGTCGTCGGTGTGATTGAGAGGTTTTGTAGCTGGTTTTGGTGAATAAAGGAAGTTTTCCTCTCCGATTCCTCTCCTTCCTCTGTTTCTGTGTTCTTCAACATGGCGGCGACGATTTCCGGTGGCAAGCGGCTGCCGGACGGCGACAAGCGGCAGAGGGAGAGGCGGCGACTTCCACCCTGCCATCACGCCCAGTTCTCTAATTCCCTTCTCTGACGTCGAGCGACGAACACAGGTGGCATTCGACGCGCAACGGTGAATGTGGCGAAGACGAGAACGAACGCGTGGACATTCATTTCGAGGCAAAAGTCAATAGTCAACAGACGAATTCTAGCAATGAGAGTTCGATTTGGTGGTTGGCGTAGGGTTGACGTCAGTAAGGAAATCCAAAATTAGATTTTGGGCACGGCAATTTTGCATTGACCGGGTCAAAAATAATGTTGACCAGGTTGACCAGGAGGTAATTTCATTAATTTGAAATTAGGATTAGGGTTTTTCCGATTTGGGGGTAATTTCACACCCGGAAATTAGGGTTTCACGCCGGTCTAAAGGTCCGTCGGAGTACCTTTAGGCCGAGGCGTGACACCTTTGGTCTTTCTATGATTAGTGAAAAGACACTCGCAGAACTCGTCTAATTAGAGTCAAGAGAGTAAAGTTAGTCTTTGACTTGGGTGAAGCGAAATAAAATTGCTGGATCCATGACGTTGATGATTTAGCCACATATGAACAAAAATCTTTAAAATAAATCTTATACCACTAAGCCAAAGAAAAAAATGTTAGTAAGCCTTAATGCGCTACAACGAAATATTATTTAGGGGGTGCGTACGTCGACGTCTAACGTCAGAGTGTAACTCCTCAATACGACGTTATAGTTAAGGCTAAAGCCTATAAAAATATCCATTAAGCCGTCAAGGTTGGATATTTACAAAAATACCCAATAAGCCATTGAGGCCGGGTATTTTTCAAATTTAAAATATCCACTAAGCCGTTGAGGCCGGATATTTTCTCAAATTAAATATCCAATAAGCCGTTGAGGCCGGATATATTCACAAAATAAAATATCCAATAAGCCGTCAAGACCGGATAATTCACAAAATAAAATATCTAACAAGCTGTTGAGTCGGATATTTTCTACTATCAAATATCCAACAAGCCATCAAAGGTCGGATATTCTCCCAAAATTAAATATCCATTAAGTCATATGGGTCGAATATTTTATAAAATCAAATACCCAATAAGCCATTAAGGCTGGGTGTTTTCTTAAATTTAAAATATTCATTAAGCTGCGAGGCTGATATTCTTTAAAATCAAATACCCAATAGACCATTAAGGTCGGGTATTTTCTATCCATTAAGCCATATATTTTACAAAATCAAATACCCAATAAGCCGTTGAGGCCAGATATTTTCTACTGTCAAATATCCAACAAGCCGTCATGGCTGGATATTCTCCCCAAACTAAATATTCAATAAACTGTTAGGGCTAGACATTTCCAAAATAAATGAGCTGTTATAAAGCTAGATATTTGACTCATACAAATCATCCAAATTAATTGGCAAAGACTATTTTCCTTTCGTTACTTTTCTTTTTGTATTAAATCAATTATGTATTTCCATAATGTTTATGAATAATATTGTTAATCTAATCTTTTATTTTATAGCGTAACATAGATCTCTTAATCAAAAGTTCCCTGATTTCAGGAGTAATTAACAATGAGTGCTTGCGCTCATTGGAAGCCATAACCCATTAAACAAAAAGCCTTATAATTTATAAGATGAATTTGAAAAGGTCAAAATATATTAAAACAATGACAAAAAATGACCCAACAAAACCTTATTTAATTTATTAAAATAAATGATATGAAATAAAGATCAATATTGTATTATGCATAATTTTGCATCATGTACTTTAAAACTATGTGATACATTTTATGATATGCTATGTAAATATGAAGTGTTTATTATTTCCTTTAGAGAATGTGGAGAGTTCTTTATGATTAAGTATTTTTAAAATGGAATCATGTGTTTATTAATAAGTACCATATTAAGGGTTAAGGAACATGTGTTACCAATGAAAATATTTTTATAAGTTGATAGGGTTAAGACCTAGTTAATAAAAATAGATAATGTCTTTCTAAAAGACTTAACTAAGATTTTAATGCATCAAGAGGAATGAAATTGTGTTTAGAAGGGACTTTCTAGTGAAAATCCACAATTTGTAATAGATGATACCTTGAAACCTTGAAGAGAGTTTAATTGGCAATAACAAGTCAATTGATTGACAAAATACTCAAACTAAAAATTATAAAACACTTTAGGAATATCAACTTGTGTGATAAGTTGTACTCTACACCCTTTCCCTGTTTCTCTTGTTTAGTTTAGAGAATGACTTAGCAATTAAATTCATTAGATAAGCCTTTATACTCATCCCTTAGAAAAGTTCTCCATATAAGAATATTTCCAACACAACCATAGTTCAATATATATGTGGATCACCAACAACTCTGTACAAATCTATATTATATGTGAGTTTGATGTGACCTAATAGAATATAATATAGTTTAAGCTTTAGTTTACTATCTTTCTTTCAAACAAAATCTTACTCTAAGAAGTTGTCTTTAAAAGCAACTAACCAACAATATAATATAGCCATAGGGCAATACTTTTATTTTTCTTATGAATAATAAAAACTGTTAAATTTACAAAGGCTTATTGATAAAATATATAAAATTTCTCGTACTTCTCATGCCCTTGGAGGGAACATGGGTGAAATAATAGAAATATGGTACCACATATATGATCTAGTTGATGAAGAGCCTACTACGAATTTTGAAGTATATTATTCAACCAAAACTGAATCACACAAGATGCACCTGCATGCAAATTGAACCATCTAGTATCGGATCAAGCTCAAGCTCAGGTCTTGGTCGCATATTACATGCCCTGAGCCTTAGGCTGCAAGTGGCAGATAACTATTAGTTTTATTATTTCAAAATAATATTTTTCACCAAGGATGAGAATGTGTGATAACATTTTCTAAATTATTTATGTCTTATTTACACAAACACTATTATAGATATAATTAATTATTTCTTGAGTAAAAATAGCATTGTGTCGACCTAAGGACCACCTATTTATTTATGGACGTCCTCTCGGTTGACACAGCATTGTGCAACCAAAGAAAGCAGTGTGACCACCGAAGGACCACCTACTTGTTTTAACTTTGTATGCCCACAGTTTGTGGTGTAATAATTAAAGGAATCTTGGTACATTGTTTTCCTCCTCAATTGAGACAGGCCGTGACTGCTGCAAGGATCAAAAGACAAGAAGTAGGGACCTCTCACCTCCCTTAACTCACATAACAAGCAAATTACTTGCAGTTCTTGAGGGGTAGTGCTTGTGCACATCATTTATAGATCCTGTGCCATTTCAAGGAAGGACGTAGTTGCTCAGCACCATCGTTATTTAGAACAAGAATTAATAGATACTGAACAATTTCGATGTTAATAATGAAGCAAGTGAATGAAAATAAAATCACTTTTGTCCAGAAAGAGAAAGCACTGCAGGGAGGGTAGCAACAACATTATTACCTTTATTTCAAGGACAGCATGAGTCCTTTGTTCATGTTCGATCTCTCTGCTGTCTGATTTTTACACCAAACCTGTCTTCTGCTGCTCCAAAACTCTTGGTCCAAGTCCCGGCCTCTGCAAAATAATTACAGCTAATGCACGTATTATAGAATTGTGGAATTTATGTATATGTAACTAAGGTATCTGATTGATGTTCTTCCCGTGAAATAAAATATTAAAATTGATCATATCATAAGCAGAGATTGACTAACCACGGCAAGAATTCATATCTGATTACTCGGGAACCCATTGATCTAATGGTTACAAAGCACAAAAAGTTCTCTTGGCATAAACTAGCAACCCTGTGACTTGAAGTTAATTATCACCAATAGAGAAAGATCTGAGTACCTTATAAATGCGTTTATATTTGGCCAGGCTGTAAGAGTAGCCTAAATGTTGGAACAAATCATGTGTAATCTGAAGAATCATTTTAGAAGGAAACTCTCATGGCATAACACTTGTTTATTTGTAATCCCCTTCTTCATTTGGTTACACACTCCTAATTCTGAATTACATATGTCAAGGTTTAGATCGTGGACGATGACGTATAAGATCAGTTCAGTTGCGCTGTCCAGATTTAGAACAGAGCCGGCAGAGAAAACACCAAAATCCAACCTGGCTATATTCAATCAAGAAAAAGTTTGATGCCGATAGGATGGACAAACCAATCTATCAAAAGATTTATTTCAGAATCGGAAGCTTCTGATAGAAATGCAAGCAATAGCAAACTCTGGAAAACTATGTGCTCAGCAATCCCTAGTTTTACTTTTGTTGCAAGGTTCAAGTTTAATTGGTTACCATATTGGAAACCAAGATTCCCATCACAGAATATGGCCACATTCTGCAATCAGGTCAGTGCTTTAATAAACCCTCCCACAATGAAGACAATCCAAAACCTGCAATCCCACTCGTCCAGTTGTTCCCCAAACCCCATCAAATTCTTCATCCGTAGACTGTTCCTGCAGACCACCACACACCAACCTTCCCCCTTAAAACCCTCCCTCGACGACCTTCTCACAGGAGTAGTGAGATGGCTGGACTAAGCGTTCTATTGGAAACGCAAAAGGACTCGCCTAAATACACACACATCATAAGCAAAACCTTCATCTTGAAGAACTCTTGTACGTTCTCTCTTCTTTCAACTTCCTCTTCTTCTGGCATCTCCACCAGCCCTTTCCTGGAACGCTGCTACCTCTGCAAGAAAAAACTACAAGAAGGAAAAGATATCTACATGTACAGGTGAAAGAAACTACCTCTTTGCCTTTTCCGGAAATCTGGGAGCCAAATTAGGGCTTCGACCTCTGACCAGGGTTTGGATTTTTGCCAAAGCAGAGGGGATCGGGCGTTCTGCAGCGAGGAGTGCCGATGCGGGCAGATCATTATGGACGATGAGAACGGGCGGTGGGACCACTGCTCCCTCGCAGCGGCAGCCCTATCCGGTAATCAGGAAGAGCGCAGCCGGCCGGAGAGGGTGGCCGGGAAAGGATAGCCGCCGTGGCCGGTGGTTTCGCGTACTAGTACGGTTGCAGGAGTACTGCTCCGAGCGCCTATCTTTGAAGTAACGCGGGCAGTGGGCTTGCTTGTTCACATGCCCTTTCTCGCCTTTTTATTCGCCTCTCCTTTAAAACCTCTTTTTGTTCGAGGAATGCGCCTACATTTGTCTCTTAATTGACTCCGGCTAATATTTTTTAAAAGAATCTATTAGATAGAATTTTGGTGTTGGTTCAATACTTAAAATTAGAGCATAAATAGTTGAATAACTTATGCTCTAATACTATTTCGTAGTATATAAATTTTTTTTCTATTTAAAATTGATATATGAACTATATATGGTAAATTTCATGCACATACTTAAACCTTCTACTATTATAATTAAATTTTATTTTATTTATTTTAATCACTTCATCTCATGACCCAAATAATCAGTCAAAATCTATATAAAAAAACAAAACTTAAATATCTACTATAGTCTAAGCATCCGGTTAAATTAAAATAAAACTAAAAGAATATAATTTGTAATTTAATTTAAGAAGAAAATAATAACAGTCATACTTAATGTAATTTCACAAAGATATCAGAAACTTGAATTACTATATATATATATATATATACTAAACAAAAGGATCATGTGTGCAGCAATTGTTGACAAATATATCATATACATTGTTCATAGGTATAATTAAGTCATTTAGTTATTAACTAAACTCATAAGAATTATAATGATTAGTATTATTATTGATGTTCTCATCTTAATGTAAGAACTGGAGGAATTATCGATGCTGTAGCGAAGCAAACCACTAACGAAAGAACATGGAGCAAGAGTTAGCCATCAACAGAGGAGTTAATGGATTAATAGAAAGAGTCTTGAGGGTCCTAACTCCTATAGTCCTACGGGGGCCCTATGCTGCTGAGCAAAGAGCCATAGAGATGCTATTGTAGCATTACAGTGAGTCATTGGATGAGATGCAGAGTGTGCAAGAAAATAATTTTCATCAGATATTATCCTCTCTCACATTTCTAGACCGACCGTGCATGATCACAAACCAAATCAGAATGGATAAGGAATTAGAAAAACAATTTGAACTCAGATTTGTTGGATTACATGTGTATTCAATTTTAACACTTATTTAAGTTCTTGTTTGCGTTATGCAATAAATAGAAAGTAGAATAGTCGTTTCCCAGAGAAAGAAAGACAATCCAAACATTATTTAGTAAACGCTCAAATTATCAAGAAAATGCAGTCATACATAGAACAGGAAATAAATCGGCACTGTGTATCGGTCTGCTTGATCTCGCAGCAACTTATTAAACACGTAGATAATATCTCTGTTTTTATTCTACAGCATTACAAGCTATTTCCTTTTATTTTAACAACTCGGGGCAACGCGTAAATATGTAGACAGCTGAGATTAGTTAGTGCTTCGGCTTCGGCTTTTTCACTATCATCACGGTGCAATGCGCATGGTGAGCACAATAGTCGCTTACACTACCCAAGACAGCCCTGAAAAATGTTTGAATGCAATAGAAATAAGTAGTGGTAAGGAATTTAAAATGAACGTATGATAAAAGTATATTAACTTTCTTTTGCATATTTACCAACAGCAATCGTTCCAAGGTATATAATTCCTCGTTCATTTGTTATAATCCAAAGACCAACATATATCCAAAAACCACAAGAGGCATTATTTACTCTTACTCAGCGAAGTGCCCGGCAAACGTCATATTTGATGCTATAACAAATTGAACAATGTAATATTAATTGTTTTAAATGATGAACAGTACGAACTTAACTTCTAAATTTCTAACAACTCAGATCACTCCTAAAATGTATCATCATCCTATATGATCGAAAAGTTTAATTGACCAGGCACCTGAAGCATAGCTTCAGTACATAGTTTGGAGCACATGCCTGAATAAATTGACAGCAGATCGGTTTCTAACTTCTTGGCTATAAAGGTTGATAGATACCCAACAGTGTAAAACCAGTTTGTGCCTGGACAATATGGTCACAAATTTTGACCTTGCTGTATTATACAATTTCATAAATTTCATGAACTTTCCTATCGCCTAGAAAAACTACGATCGTAAAATCTTCTCTAGTCTAAAAAAAAAAATCTTTTCTAGTCAATACAGTAGCTTTTTCATCATGGTTACAGTTACATGTTTCAAATTTGTTCATTATAAGTTTTTCGTGAAGATCATGAATTTTCAATTATGCCTGTACAATTTTCTCCACTATTTGCATCTTAGCACTTTGTTTTGAAATTTAGGATAAACTTGAAACATTCTGATAACTTAAAGCCAACATTTGGCAAGTGATGGTCAATTACCAAATTATGCCAGGCCCGGATTGGGCCCACCTCGGTATATCACTCTGAAGTTTGTGTCCGGCAATGAGGATCACTTGCTGGTTTGACCACATCTATATTTGGGGCATACTAAAAGTCAAAACAGCTAAAACCTATCTTGTTTTTGAGGCTATCCATTTTTGTGCGAGTAGCAATTACTTTGGTAAATGTTCCTCTTTCTGAACTAATTAAAATCGTTTTCAATTTAATATCTAAAGTCTAGTTAAGATGTGCTGACTGTTTCGATTTCTTATGTCAGATATCATGAAAAGGCAAGTTTGTGTGGAAGAACATATTTAGATCACACAATCAACTATAAGTCCATGCCCGTGGAAAAAGTTCAACCATCGTTGAAACAGAAAGTAGGATGTTCACTAAAATAGTTCAGCAAACATAATGAAGAAAGGAATCTTGGTACCTTTTAATTGCTCCATATCCATGACTTCCCACAACCAACATTTCTGCATTGTGTTTCTCCACTGCATCACAAAGGACGTTTCTGGGATCTCCTTCCACCACTTCAAATTCTACATCGGTCGTCACTTGCTGAGCAAAAGAATATCCTATTATTTATCTCAATGGATAGGACACATCCACCAAACTAAATGTATTGGCACCACTCATTTGAGAATGATACGCTCATAACTAACGAAATTATGATTCTTTACTTCACTTCATCGGGCTGGGACTTTGACTTATTCTCAGTAATTCTATTAGTATCTGTATCGAAAAGCTTTTTCCAGTAAAGTTAGAGACGATCATAGATAAATTACTGCAGTATTATAGTATGCCAAGTAATTTCCCCAACAACAAAGTAAAAGAGTCACGAATAGTCGGCATAATTTACGACAACTAACGAGGAACCAATCGAGGTACGCTAAGTTACCGAGTAGGCAGAACAAATCTCCCTAGCTTTGTCCACTGTCCGCATCGAGATCATCTTCAGATCTGTCTCCACAATAGGCAGCACATCCACCGCTCCTGCGATTAACAAAGGCGGAATCCACAATCCAGCAAAAACTACAACGTTAGATTATTTTTAAAGGGACAGGAAGAGGAGACAGATGGTACCGGGGCCGGCGATGCCGATGGCGGTGGTGGGCGTAGGTTTGGCGTTGACGATCACGAGCTTGTAGCGAAAGCCGGAGGCGGCGGAGGAGAAGAAGTGGGTAAGCGTCCACTGCAGCGCGTAGAAGCTGTGCTCGCTGTCGTCGATTCCTACCACCATCGCCGGCGTTTCCCCCGCATCTGTCGCCATTCAGCTTTACCTCTAACCTTGCGATGCTGGCACAGGAAAGCCGAAGAATCGAAGCGCAATGGAACGAAGAGCAGGATCGAGACAAATGCGCTGTGGGATCGAGCGCTACCCAAAAGCAGTGGCGGGGAAGAATAACACGATCCTTGTATTTGTAGACCAACTGACTCGTCTAATCAATAGGACGGTAAAGAAGAGTGGAAAGAAGGTGGGAACGATTATTTTACTAAAATTACAGAGAACAAAGTGAGTGTTGTGTGGGGGAGAAACACCTCCAATCGTGGATGATTGGACACTGGCGCTGTGGCGCATGATCGGGGACCGGCGTTCCATCCAGAATAGCGCGACTTGTTATGCAACGACAAGTTTGGACACATTAATCATGCGCCATATAATTTATGTCCGGCCAATCCGGCCCAATCCAGCTCGAAAGTTTGTGAGTTGCATCCTAGTCTTCGACTTTAAACTTTAAAGTGAAAAATATGAAAGCAAAGCTAAGCTGATATAAAGTAAATAATTGTATATATATGTTAAATATCAAAAAATAAAATTAAAAGCTAAATTCCAAAAAAATTCCAAAAAGAAGATGGATACTGATTCGGATCAAGTAATGAGTTAATAATGACTTCTTTCTCATCCAATTATGTTAAAAGTCATCGACTGTGGAAAAAAAGTTATGTCAAGTGCCAATAAGCCCTTCAACATTCAAGAGAGAGTACGAGGGCTAGCAAAATATGACACGACACGTTAATATGATATAACATGATATGAGATTTTATACTTATCTTCCGAAAAAAAAAAAAAATTTATAGATTTAGGTTAGAATAATTGTGTTTTGTGTCAACTGTTAATAATTTACCAAATTTCATATCGTGTCGTATCGTATTAACGAGTCAACTTGTGTAGCCTATATATATATATATATATACATATATATATAATTCGGACCTATCAAATTTTTGTATCGTATTATATAACATGATTTGAATTATAGTATGTTTTATTATGTCATGTGACATGATCTATTTAGTAATCATGTTATCTATGTCATATCGTATCACATGTGAAATAAATAGATTGTATTTGTGTTTTATATATTTGACCCATACACATAAACAAATTATGTTCACGTTAAATATAATCTTGTCTGTGTATTAAGTATGATATGATCCATTATAGCACATTAAATCCGAATTAGAAAGACGCTGGCTTTTATTGGCATCGCAAGGTAAATAGTCAGATAATCATCTTTTTATTTTTATAAGATAATGTGTCACAAGTTTACTAGTAGACTCTTCTGGAACCTGACTTTAAAAAATTTGCCATTTATTTTTTACCGCAAACTTCATGGTCAACATAATTGTTCAAGTCAATACAAAGCAAATTAATTTTTCCTCCAGACAGTGTGCGGTCCGCTATGCGCCGCCTTATGTTGTTCTTTGTAAATTTCATAGTATGCAATAACACAATTCCAGTCAGTTTGTTTAACAAATAAGAATTTTAGTTATTGGTAATAAAATTTTAGATCAAACCTTACTCTCATCACTTAACTTGTAACTTGTCTAGGTTAAAAAAAAAAGATAAATTATGTATCAATTTGAAGTATAATGAATTTGAGAATCAAATCACAAACTACCTAAATTTAGTGTTACAACTTTACATAAGCATGGATCAGCTGTCAAAAGAAGCTCATCAGCAAGTGAAATTTTAAAGAGAGATTCCAATTCCAATGTCAGGCAGAAATTGTTATGAGAACATGTGTCCACTCTTAATGGTTCTTTCCCTTGCAGAACTTGTGCCTTGTAAACCAACCATGAGTTGAACAAAGAGAATCACTACATTTCAGCTTGCCAGGTTATGTAAAGTCTAAGAGAAAGAGCTAGAAATGTGCATGTAAGCATCGAAGTCAACATCAACTCCACAAGAGAAGATCCATCAATTCCTGTTACCCAACTGTTGCAGAACAAATCTGAAACTGAATCACCTAAGGTTAAAGGTTAGCTGTTGCCAAAGAGGAACGTAGATAAAATAGCCTATGACTTGCTCTCTCTTTCCTCATTAGCTGCATTTGATTCCTTTTCGACTTTTATTGTCACATCTGAACTACTCGCATGTCTTACTCTGTCTCTAGCCGGCTCACTCAGAAGAGGCCCTCCAAAAAATATGGATCGTTCAATGTACATTAATCTCTCTTGCTGTGACACAGAAGGCGAAGAAACTTTTAAAGCAGGACTCCTATCATGAGTGCTAGATTCCGCAGGTCGATTTATTTCTGAAGTTCTAGCATGGATGTCATCTCTAGCTACTCCAGCCGATGCTGGTACTGAAACAAACCTTCCAGCTTCTTGATCCCAAACTACACTAGCCTTCTGTTTGAGGTCTCTAGCAGCTGCCACTGCGGATTGGAACATTGGCTTGGTAAGCTGGGTAGCTGAAGGACCCCTCAAAACAGATTGAGGTGGTCGATCAACAACAGGATGTTGAAAACGGAGTGAGCTGGGGGCAGCAGCTTTCTGAGCTGGAATACCAAGACTAGGTGCTCCTTGCATACTGGTTTCACTTGGTAAATTGTAGTTTCTTAGAGGTGATAGTTTTGATGCACTTCTCGTTTCTCTAGTCGCGTTGTAATCCATGCTCAAGCTGCTCCGCACGCTAGCATTGTCGCTAGAACTAAAATCAGTGTCGAGTGCACGATGAGCATCTATAGGACGGAGGACTGAAGACGATGCCCTGGCTTTGGCTGCTGCTCTAATTGCTTCGTTGGAGTCTAACTTGGCAAGCTTCCATGCACTAATCTTAACAGCCTTTTTGTTTTTGTTAGCCCTTTCTGCATACCCAGCCGCATCTGGATCAACAGTTGAAGGCACCATTCCAGGATCCAAATGAGAGATAACTTCGTCCTGATGGAGATATTTAGTCAAACGTCAAATGTGAAGTTAGAACAGACTAAATGCTGGAATCATGATGCCTCACCTTCTGATCGACAAAAATCCTTGGAGGTGTGCACCACACACCTTTGTATTGAAGACTAAGAGAGCTTCCAATGCTTAGGCCAGTCGTTGCAGAATTAGTAGGAGAATATGGAGTATTTGGCTCTTCTTCATCTGCTGATGCTGGAGGTGCCTCGCTCATTGCCCTCATTGCAACAACATACTCGTAGGTTGTGATTCCCTGAAACAATCACGAGAATATAATTATTGTTGTAGTTAAAACTTGAATGATTGAACCAAGTTTGTGACAAACCTTTTTTATCAATATCATGTGGAAAAAGAAGAGTTCTCCAAGAGGTACGCATGCCAACAATGAAACAGCAGTGCATATGGCCTACAAAACAATGCTAGTCAAGTGCAGGGTCTTCTTCCGATTGCATCTAATAATAAGTTTCCCGAGTTACAAAGTAGATTAATGTAAGTTTTTGCACATGTGACCACTTGATATGCATTTTAGAGAGAAAGAAGAATAGTAGTAGAGGCCAGAGGGAAGATACGATAACGAAGCTTCAATGCAAAGAGGATCAAGATTTGGTGATGGTCTAGTAGAATATATACTTCCCAGATCAACAATATAATCAAAATGGTGGCGGTCAATTAATCAGGCCACCATTTTTCCAAACAAGTAGAAACAAGTGGAGCAACCAATATTTTTGTGTCAGCTCATTTCATAAATATGGACAAATTAGATGACTGATACAAACCAGAAATCAGAAGAAAAAGTGAGGCATATAGTTAATCTACTCATCTGCCTCCAGCTGTGCTTAAATTTGAATTGAAAATTATCTATGAATATCTAAGGAGTACAAGGTTTAAAATCTTAATTTGTATAGGTGTAATAATCTAATCTCAGACCAGTAATATATCATATCAATATTGGACATTCAGATATGTAGTATACCAGTATCCGTTGTCATATTGGACATTCAGACCGATTTTAAAAACCTTAAAACAGCAGCAAGTATTACTTAATTTTACAAATATAAATAGAATTTAGGCAATAATTCAGAATGGATAAACGTTATCTGCCAAACATACCACAATAACTGCAAATGGAGCACGAGAAAAGCCATTTCCAAGCTTTTCCTTGATATTGGTTTCCACACCCTTCTTATCAACAAAGCAAAGTATAAGAACAGCAATACCTACTCCAATTTCGACTGCAAGCTGACAGTGGGAATCAGCAGGCAAATTTTAGTCTTGACAATAATCATTTATCAAGCAACCAAATGAGAGTCCAGAAGGATTAAAGGAGAGGTGAATAGAAATACCCAAACAAGGCTAGTGGCCATGAGGGCTACAAAAGTAACATAATTTTTCCTCCCCACACAATTATTCAGCCACTGCTGCCAACAATAATATAGAATGCTCACTGTAAAGCTGATAATTAAGAAAATAATAGTAAAGTCTTTTATCAAAGACTAAGGTTACCCGACAGTGGTGATCAAACCCATCCACACACTTATCACAGCTTCTGCAATGTTTACTAAATTTGCATACCTGCAAATCAAAACATAAACACGCAATAATATAAGAACTAAGAAGAAAACAAAAACTAATATGACCAAAAACGCAAGTAAAATAAGCTGTCATAATACCCAATTATCATAAAAGTGGCTCAATCTCAAGTTTTGATATGATTCCCCTCGTTGTTACTCCACATCTTTTAGTTATGGAAAGAGCAAATGAGGACAAAAGAAAGAACATATAAATTTCATGTCCTCCCATAAAATCCAAACTTTTGATCTAAAGTTACATATAAATGATTATTTTCTGAAGAATTTTCAACAGGGAAGATTTGAAGTTACAACCTGCGGCACAGAAGATAGCACTAGAAAACATTGCAGGTATAATAGCTAATAAAGCGGATGTAAAAGAAACCTAAAGTAGTCTCCAGTATCCTATTGTAGGTAAAGTTGGTGTAGGAGCAGTCTTAATTGTAGCATGAGCTGTAAAAACATTAGCTTAAGTAGGATAAGCAAATTTGTCCTAGCAGCAATCAAATGGATGATTATATACCCAAGGTATATACAAGGAGGAAACAAGACCTAGCAAAACATAGTATTGTAAACAAGCTGAGTCCAACTTGCATGTTCACACTTATCTATTTACCATACCAGCTTAAGGCTGAGTTCGGAATTGCGGGTGCGGCCAGCAGGTACAGTGGTTTGAATAGGTGTTTGGGGCTGTTTTGCGGGCCGCAATTTTGAATTTTCAGCTGGCCCGGAGAAGCAGCGGGGTCCAAGCTTCTGTGGGAATCTAGCCAATCTACAGGGCCGCGTCACGAGTGAAAATAATCTATGTTTTTTCCCATTTTGCATGCTCTCCTTTCGTGAAACCAGGTGCATCTCCTCTCCTTTCCCCGTGCTTCCTCGACGCTGACGGACCAACGCCAGCTTCGACCAGACGCCGGTGGACCAGCGCCGCCGTCCACTCTCCTTCCGCCGACACGCCTTCCGCCGTCCTTTCAAGCTCCATCTCATTCCTTCCCAACGCTCGAGCTCCATCCTCTCGTCTCCTTCTGCCGTCGCCTTCCGCCACCGAACGTTGAAGCCAGCTCCGGTTCCGGTTCCACCGCAGTGCTCCATCCAGATCCCTGCTCGCGCTTCAGCTCCAGAGGCAGATCCACCGCAGTGCGCCACCGGTTCCAGCCACAGGGGAAGCTCCCCTTCTGCCGCCAGCCAGCTCCAGAGCCGCCGGCCAGCAACGTTCCTCTGCCGCTCTTCCCACCAATCGGTTCCAACTTCCCACCATGCCACCGTCGGTTCCAGCCACAACGCATAAGGTTCCGCCGCCAGCCAGCTCCTCTTCCGGCAACCATACAGAAGATCTGCTTGTCTCGCTTGTGTGGTTCTCAGCAAGGTGACAACGACAAACCAGATAACAAAAAACAGAAGAAAAAGAGTAATCATCATCACCTCTCATTCTTTTGTTAAGCCCTTTTACAAAGGAAAAATTCTCGCTTGACAATCGATCAATTGCATCAAAAATAATTGGAATACTATTTTTGTTGATTCTGCTCAATGTGACAATCGATCAATTGCATCAAAAATAATTGGAATACTATTTCTGCTTAATATATAAAAGAAGTTTATTTTTTATTTGCTGACCAGCAATTGTAGTTTTCCAAACAGCTTCTGCTTCTCTCAGCCAGCTACCTTTCAACCAGCAATTCTTCAGTCAGCCGCCAGCAGAAGTAGAATCAGCTCCAAACTAGGCCTAAATTTGGTCCAAACTTGTCCTTAATAATCTACCCAAAGCATAAACATGCTCTTACCAAGTCAAGCTCCAAATATATTCATGAATTATTGTTTCATTTATAGCCTTTCTTACACTGCCCTTGGCCTGAAATGGCAACCAGCATCTTTCTCTCTCTCTCTCTCTCTCACACACACACACACACTCTCTCTCTCTCTCATGCCTAAACTATCGCCTCCACTCTCCTTTACAACAAATTACTCTTCATTGCAGCCTACTCTTGGTTTCTTGCTTTACATTCCTACACATTTCTTTTCTCTCTTCATTGGCATCTTCATGCGCCTCTTTCCTCTTCATCACGATTCCCTTCATTGACACAATGGAAGCATGGTGAGATCATAACCCAAATGTTTCTCTTTAACTTCAGTTATTTCAACTATTTCTCGCTCAGACACACATACTTTCTCTCTCACGCCTAAACTATTGCCTATATTCTCCTATACGGCAAATTACTCTTCAATAAAACAGCATGTGCATATCCTCTTTGAATATCATCCACCTCCTCAGTTACATAACACCCTCAACAATATTACATGTTAACGATAACAGTTGCACCATCAATGTAGCCTTCTCTTGGTTGCTCATCTTTATAGCCTTTTTGTAACTTTTGAAGCATCATAGGTTTCTTACGCACTTCTTTTCTCTTCATCGGCATCTTCATGTGCTTCTTTATTCTTTGTCACCACTCTCTTCATTGACATAATGGAAGCATGGTGGGACCATAACCCAAATGATTTTTCACAAACTTCAATGCTTTCAACTCTTATTGAAGTCTCCTCTTGTAAAGCTGCCATGTAGTAACCAGACTCTCATCTACAACTTATGTATTAAACACAAGGTTGCAAAGTTGTGCCACCTTGAGTTTATGAGGAAGTGTTAGACGATATGAAAATAGAACATGGATGATTGAAAACGACAAGATACTGATAGCAACACCATTTGCCTTATCAAATTTTTTGTATCTTGTATTTACCATATTTGTTCTTACCATATTATGTACGTTTTCATTATCATTGTTATCCATCCTTCATAAAGAAGCACCAAATAATAATTCTATATGCAATATAATATTTTCCTTTCCTTTCAACTTTATTCATGTCACAATTATTCTAAAACAAAAGCAGAATAAATGAAGTGAAAGATTTCTGAGAAGCAACTATGTGTAATATTGAACCTATACCTCAGCATTGCACAACGTACAGAACAAAGCATCCTCTCCACCAGGTTGGTCAGTTTCTTCATATCTACGGCAATCTTCTTTAACAAACAATGCACATAAAATTCCACTAGAACTGCAGCGAGCAGATGGTTTTTCCCGTGGATTCATTAGGGCATTTATTTTGGGATCTACTGCAGATGAATCTTTTAAATTAGAAGAACATCCAAAAACAAACTACAGGAAAGTATAATATGTTCAAATTGCATCATTTGAAATCTTTGACATCATTCAGTCGTACCTACTCCTTGCAGACTAGGGTTATTCTTTACTTCACTCTCAGAGTCACTGTCAAACTTTGACATGGTTCCAGGATCAGCAGGGTTAATTCGTGTACATCGTACATAAAGAATAAATACTGCTAACGCCTGAAGTATAAATAAAATATGAAAAATCACCATACTGGAAGACCACAATGCATAAGAAATTTGGTGCTGTACTATATAACAATTGCCTTTGGCGTAGAAAGTGATTATTTACCACAGGAGTATAAACAGCAGCGAAAGCATATTCAAGGATGTCTTTACCCAGAAATGGAGCAAAGAAGGCATAGTATGCAACAACCAGAAGAAAGAAAACTGTTATTGCAACGACCTACACAAGAAGAAGCAAGTAATCAAACTTATGAACACTGGACAAAGAAAACAATGCATACTCCAGAAGCATTTACATGGAATTAAGCTGAATCAAACAAATGATCTAAATAGCCCGAAATACATACCAAACTTGACAGCACGAAAAAAATCTATAGTATAAGACTAACTAGACATGAGCACCCTTTTCATACACATATTTCTGAAATTTCCTAACTTTTCTAAACTCTTTACACTAACAGCTGACTTTATTCTCTAATTCAATTTCTTTCAATACCTATTAGTTTGAGTCAATTTAAAGCTTCGCATATCTATCCTAACATTCAAGTTTTCATTTAAGTTGAGGCTCACTCAGTGAGAAAAAGTAAATCCTAAGTTCAACTTCCTCATTGAAAATAAAACTTAGTAAGGATTTAAAATCGAATGGACTGACTAGATCTAGCATAATCCATGTAAAGACAACAAGATATATGCATTCTTTCCCTAGCAGTCATCTTATTTATAAATGGGTCAACTACCCAACCCACATAACCTGTTTACATATCAATAGATATATAAATGTACAAAAATAAATAAAATAAATAGAAATTAAATATAATTTATACTAGAACAATATTTTAATTATATATATATGTGTGTGTGTGTGTATAAGTATATTTATAATATATTATAAGTATAAAAAATAACAAAGTGTAGTATACATACATGTATAAATATGATATACATATAATAGATATAATATAAACAAGCCACTTGAATCAACTAGCTAATGACCCAACCCAACTAATCTTGAGTTATAAATAAGTTGATGTAATTATGACCCAAATACAAATACACGACTACACTTTGACCAAAACCCACCTAATTTTGAGTCAAGTCAAGTCAGGGTGGCAGGTAGATCAATTTTGCAAGAATACTTATCCAATATTTCAAATTCTATGTCATGATAATTTAGCAATCAACTAATCTCTTGATAAATCTAATCAGGACCTATCACCCGGGAGATGGACCCTGGTACCCAAATGATGGAGCCCGGCATATTAGCCCCAAGGCGCATCTAGAGAAAGAGATGCTTCGAGTCTAGGCCACCCCTAAAATGATGCACTTCAAGACCAAATTATCCTAAAGCTGAGACGTTCCGAGGCCAAGATATCTTGATAATCAGTCATCCTAAGTGTGGCCAAGACCCAAAAGTTGAGACTACCAAGAACTGTACACCTGCCACTCTCATTTTCTGCATCATTTGTGAGGCGCTCAAGCAATTGAGTTTAGTTGGAAACAGCAAGGTACAGGTCAATATTGCTCATGTGAGGGCAAGGCAATAAGTGTCTACCTCACATGTTGATAATACCCTGAACTAGCTGCTCATATCATAGTAAGGAAGGTTATTGCAGGTACCACTTCCGCACTTAAGGAAGATGGTGCACCCATTGTAACATTGTACCCTGCAAGCCTATAAACATCACTTCCTGTGGGTTGACAAGGGTAAGCTAGTTCACACATTAACATTGTACCCGTATTATCTTGTTTGATGAGAACTTTTTTCATGAATGTACACTAATTGACGTAAGTACCAAAATAATTTAACATTGAAGTAGAAGAAAACTTTAGAT
Organism: Costus lasius; assembly: GCA_027563935.2. Lineage (NCBI taxonomy): Eukaryota > Viridiplantae > Streptophyta > Magnoliopsida > Zingiberales > Costaceae > Costus > Costus lasius. Next base: position 24,245,692 of record CM050447.1, on the reverse strand, counting down.
CTTTGCACAATCACATGGCATGAAGCCTAATAGTGTTTGATGAGCATTATCCCTGCACTTTATCCTTAGAGAAAAAGTAAATCCAGAAAGTTTGTTTGTTTGGCAGTTTTACAGGCAAGGTGCCTACTATATCTGCCGTGCTCAATTAAGCACTAAAAAAGCTCACTTTATAATAACATTTGGAGGAAACTAAATTTTAAGGTTCTTCAGGAGAGGGTCACATGGTTGAAGCAAAATGAAACAGCGAAGTGAGAACATATGAAAGTGTTGAACATCAAACTAAGGAAACAGATAAAATATCAAAATTACATACAAAATGTCATAATACACCAGGTAGCAGGTAGTAACTTACTGGTTTGTATTAATCACCTACCAACATTTCTTGCAAATTCACTGAAAGATTCAAACAAGAAATTTGAAGCTACGGTTGCAATAAGCATTGAAAAAAAAATGACAAATACTATCGGGATCCAAACATTTTTCTCTGATAATTTCGCTAGATTCCAAAAGTACTCCATTACAACTTGCTCATTGGCAAGAATCCAAAAGTAATCCCTAGCAAACGATACATCACATATTGCATAGCAAGTTTTATTTCATTTTTGCAAAGCCACACATACTTGTGGGTTTGGAGATATTTGGCATATAAAGACAACACAAAAGACAGGGACCAAAGGCATTGGAGAACAAGGTTGGCCTCTCACCACATTTATGGGTCCAATGAGACAAATAGCTAGGATTAGAACAATATTGTTGGCCAAACAAAAAAAACAGAGGGCCTAAGAAATCCAAGAAGACGCCTTGAAAAATGAAACAAAAATAGAGGCAATTTCTCAAAAGATTGAGAATGTAACTAAGAAGAAACACAGAAAAATACCTGGAAGTTGTGCGCAGGAAGCTGCCATCCATGGCGCCTCGCCATGCCTAGGAGAAGCAAACGCTCAGCAACCCCTCAGATCACGTGGAAGAGGAGCATACACAGGGGACGAAAAGGAAGGTTTTTTCTGTTCCTTGAGGGGGCAGGGAAGTTATCTTGGGCAGGCTGGGAGAAACGAACAAGAGATGATCTCTCTCTCTCTCTCTCTCTCTCTCTCTCTCTCTCTCTCTCTCTCGGGCCGCAGAACTCGGATGAGCGAGACGAGGAAGAGGTTGCGCTGGTGTTAGCAGTTGAAATTGCGTGCGCGTGCGTGCGTGTTGTGTGTGTGTGTGTGGGAGAGAGGGGGGTAGGTGGTGATAAGCGTAGAGTGTGTGTTGTGTGAACAACCTGTGAAACATGGGATTGAGACATGAGAGCTGACACCTGAGTGTAGTAAACAATAAATAATAATTAGTATCTTCCCCACATGGTTGAAGTGGGAGTGGATGATCTGCGCCAACCCTACTCAACTCCACAAGTTGTACTCGGGAAAGTGTTTGGATTCAAAACCAACGGCTTCCAGCTTGTTGACTTTGTTTCTGGAAAATAGTGAATGTTGTAGTATAATTAACAATAGTTTGGCTTGTAGGGCCAAAGGGCCGGTTTGCTCTTTTTTACGTTTCTTTGTGTCAGGATCATCTGTGAAAAAATTTTATGGGCAACCTCTGCACTAAGTAAAATTTTTCTGAGTAACCCCTGCACTAAGTAAATTTAAGCATTTTAATCATTTGACCATCAAAATTTTTTTTTAATGGATAAAACTATCCACGATGATTTACACAACGAGAGGTATCTAACAGTACTAATAGTAATCCTATTCATAATACTTTGATCTATGTTTTCTCATCGTGGATACATCTATGCACAATGATATTGGTACCGTTGGATAGTTCTTGTCGTGTAGATCATCGTAGATATTTTTATCTATAAAAAAAAAATTTTTGATGACTAAATGGCCAAAATACTTAAGTTTGTCTGTGCAGATGGGCTGCCTAAAAAAATTTTTCATCATTTGTGGTTTGCAGTAACAAAAGATAATTCTTGTTTAATATATCATTTTTTTGTGAAATAAAGTTAGAAAAATAATGACAAGAAAATCTTATTTGGAAGAAGAAATATAATTGAATATATTAAATTTTTAAATAAACTAAAGTGAAAAAAAATGTGCCCTAGCATAAAGATATATAGTTTTCACTCAAAATTATCTTCCATCTCTAATGGCATTAGCGGTGGATAAGTATATCTAATGAGAGAGTATCAGGAAGAAGAGAAAATTTGTAGGCTCACGCTTAAGAAAAGTAATAAATGAAGCAAAATAAAAAAAAAATTGAATGAATATATCTTTAAACTAGTAATAAAATTAATAAATAATGGGCATAAAATTACATTTTAAACTAGGACGGTACTCTTGCCTAGCTCGACTGACTCCTACTCAATCTAACACAACTCAAATCGAGTCCACCAACGAATTAGAATTTTTCTTGTGTATATAATAGTGAATTATATTAAGGATCAATACTAAAATGGATGGTTTGCAAAGAAAAATCTGATGTCCAGTCACCGTAACTTCTGCATCTAGATCGTCGTTAACATAGAATAAACTTTTTTAGAAAAAATAATAATTATGAATGAGGTTTGGTTGAACTCCTTCACATTGAATTGTTGCCTTTAGTATTTGGCTAGTACTTTCTGCATTTAATGTTAATTGGTGAATGATCCATATCTTATGCGGCTATTCATGTGGATGTTCCCTTTCTGATCGGAAATCAATAATTTGAAGGTGTCAATTTGTTAAATTGGTAAAGGCCTTTTTATTGATAATAAGGTCTTGAGAAGGTGTCTTATCTTTATTAATTATCTGTACATATCAAAAAATATTACTAATAATAAAGTAATGAGATCTAGCCTTGTCCCATTAGTTATTTGCCCATATTAAAAAAAAAATGGAGACACAAGATTTGTCTGGTGCCACATTTGTTAACTAATCCATCTTTTATCATTTACAAGCTATTTAGGCTGTGGTTTAAATTTCAGTTGTCATCAACAGATAAACTTTCATTTACACTCCACAAGGAACAAACGATCTTGGAGATCTCATTTGAGCAATTGAACTTTGGTGAATATTTTGTGGCACATTAACGACGAGGTCCAAATAGTTACTAGCTAATATGATGCCATCACCATTGTAAGCCCCAGAAAAATACAAAAAATAGAAAGGTCAAACTCATTGCATGAATTTTAAGACTGCATTAGGACATGGAAAACCGATCACAAATGTCATCTCCCGAAAATCCACAGGAGGAAATTTACTCAGAAAAACAGTCTAGTTCCAGTATTCCTCGCATCAAACACTCCTTTTATGTTATTTCTTGAATTAAGAATTATGCATTTATTAAATCCCAATACGTACTCAACTTGAGCTGGTACAACAATACTAAGGCTGCGTTTGGCGTAGCTTGTCAATGACTTCTACTGGTCAAAACAGTAGAAATCCAAAATTTGGAGTGTTTGGCTTACAACTTCTAGGCTCCAAACCCAGAAGCATCAACGTTGGGAAGAAGCTGGGAATCACCTGCTTCCCAAAACCCGCTGCTACTGTACATGCCTGTCCTCTCTCTCACTTGACCCAGATCCTCGGACGCGATGCTCTCCTTTCGTTGGACACTTGCTGTCGCTGATCTGCCGCCACTGATCTGCTGACGCTCGCTGCCAATATTCCTCTCTCTCCACTCGAACGAGGCCTTCCTCCTCCCGCTGCTCGTCGACGCTCGCTGCCGATCTTCCTCTCTCTCCGCTCGAACGAGGCATTCCTCCTCCCGCCGCTCGTAGGAGTCATTCTTGGAAGCTTTCTTCCGACTCTCTTGCACACGAACTTCGAAGGTCTCTTCTGCCACACACAAGGCTTTTTTCCTCCCAATGCCACCGATCTGCCGACGCCGCCGACCCTGTAACATGCTAACTTTCCAAACATGGTTTTCAAGTTTTGATCTTTACCCGTTCTCTTGATCCGCCCGTCATCGTCGCACCACCTGGAGAAAGCATGTTGCAGCAACGAGTGCCGGAACAATGAGATCCTCGCACGACCTGGACAATAGTTGAAAATTGTTCATCAGTAACTAACAGCAATCCTGACCAAGATTTCTCTTCATCCTACTTGTGTTCCATACAGGAGCTGAAGGAATTGCAGGCAATTTGACTGAATTGGATATTAAGAGATGTTAGGTTGATTTTTTTCATCCATTTTGGGTGTTCTTTTTCGTTGAGTTTTAGTGAAGGGTAATACATATATTGCTAAGTTAAACCATTTACATTAATTCAATAAGAACTCTGATTAATCTTAATCTTAATTGCATTGATCTATCTAAATCGGCTCATAATAGTATAACACAATTGTTGACCAGCACAACTATCTATCCAAACACCTTTAAATTTTTTCAGCTAATTACTTTTCAACTAGTACTTTTTCAACGAGCAAAAATTATAAGTTCTAACTATGCCAAACGGCCCCAAATCAGCACGCACTTACATACAGCCAGCTAATAAATGAGTACTGCATGTGTCCCGAATAAATTATACACAGCATCCTTTTAATGCCTGTCGTATAACGCCTATGTATAGAAGCACTTAATTACTAGCATCTGTAGCGACATTCACACGTTATACCATTAATTAAATCTTAACAAGGACAAAGAGTATGCTCGCTTTCATCCTTTCCAACACACAATGACAGTTAAACATAACGGCCATGTGAGGCTCACAAACTGCGACTGCATAGAAAAACTCAAGTGACTGTTAATAAAACACAAAGATAAGGAATCGACAAATATCTCGATTGCATAGAAACTTTGTACTTAAAATTAGGTAGCAAAGCCTTTATGCTCCTTAGCCGATTCAAACACAAGGAGAGCAACTAATTCTTTATCATGCTTGGTCATTAACGATTCGAATATTAAGAACGTAAGATGACTCACAGAGATTAAAACAATGGGTAATCAGAGAAAAAATCACCTCATGCACTTCTCCCTAGGGAAGCTCAAGATTGAGATCAAACGAAATGTATGCCTATGTTGGTCATTAACAACAAATGTTAAGACCGAAAGACGAGTCGCAGTGATTAAAAAAAATGGGTGAATAGTGAAATTCATCTCATCTCAGTAAACGTTCAATGAAACAACCATGACAGCCCTAATAAAAACTGAAATTTTCCATAAATTATGTTTCCATGCTAAGCTGAAAATTTTCGATAGAGCAGAAACCTACAAGACCTCTGCATGAAGTACACTTAACGGTACATGATTCAATCGGTTCTGTAAAAAACACTTGAGCAGAACAGCATTTCTATTCCCCTCGAATTATTAGCTGTGCGGAATCAAATATCTTCACATATGATAGAGTTTTACAGATTTACAGATGCGATTCTACGAGAAGAACAATCAAATCGTCACCAGCACAACCAACTCATCTGGCTGAGTAAAGGAAAGAATGAATGATAAGAACCTCTGAAGGTAACATAGCATAAGCCAAACAGAGAAACCAACACTTTATCCTGAGATCACACGAGTTAAAAATATTTGTATGCGTCAAATGCTAAAAACATCAACATATTTCAAAAACTATTAGACGCGCCCGCTGACACCTGCACGAACTCTAAGTATTTCTGTGCGCTTACTTCTTTCCATCACATCCACCAACCAGTTTATAGCAGATTTAATCCCTGTTCTGCAGAATATAAAAAATTACATGGAGAAACTAAAAAGTCAGCGCTACTAAATTGGCTAAATGCTTTTTTTAATCAAATATAATTAGCTTCAATAGGAAAAGAGCACGAACTTCGGAACCAAGCTAAATGTTTTGAAAATTTCTCTCGTTTAGAAAGCATGATTTCCAGAGGCCAAATCCAACACAACCAATGGCAGACAGATGGGAAAGAAAAGATGGCGAATTAAACATGAGATCAGGCTTTAGAGGTAATGTGTGTGTTTGTCAGTGTGTGTGTAAGAGAGAAAGAGAGTTGCCTGTCAGAGTTTTAAATTGCTCATTCAAAAAATCAAAACAACGTTGGGAAAGTTTATACACGAGAAATCAACTTGTTCATATTTTACTGCCCAAGCTAAAAAAGCTTCTGCGATAGGGTGGGTGACCAAACTACGGCCCTTCTAACTATTGGTAATTAATTGACAATTTTCATGGATAATGAAAGTAGATAATGAGAGAAATATACTTACCCATTTAATGCAGATACAGCTTCAAACATGTAAACTCGTTCATTAAGATCTTTCAGATCCAAATATCTTGCCACATCTTCTGATGAAACAGCACCAGCTAGATCCTGTGGATAGTGCAACAGGCAGCAAAATTTCCAATTATATCCAATAATAACAAGAAGAATCAAAAGCAATTAGCATAAGTTGCACAAGGGACAGAGTCTACACACCACATAGGAATCAAAACATAAAATCATGACCAACATTATGGCCAAGAAATTATTTTGAACAACTCAGGACCCAGATAAAAGTTGATACCTTTTTACGCTTGTATTATGTTAAAATTCTATTTCAGCTTTATCAAAGTCAGAACTATAACAGAAGTTATTATGTAGTACATTTTAGCATGCTTGACATCACAAAAGAAGTTATTGGGTATTTTCGCAGCAGGACTTGCATTTAAACCTACACCTGACCAATATATATAGTGTGCTCTTCTATTTCTACCACAATAATCTGACTGCATCACCTTTTAATTGTTGAATGTAATGTAAGTCAATTTTATCAGTAACATAAGGAATGCTACATAAAATAACTTAGCGCATAGAAAATCTAGAATACATATAGCATTAAGATACTAGAGTATTCGAATCAAAATACTAAAACCTGTTTGTTTGCTAGTATTAGGAGTGGTGCCCCTCGTACATCCTCATGTCTAAGTACTTTTTCTGTTAAGAAAATTTACGGTCTGTTAGATTTTGATGTATCACTATTACCATGGAATATTCATGCCCAGAAATAAAAATAAAATATGATCACACCCAAGGTTTAAAGAACCGGTCCAAAGTGGTACCGGTCTATTGGTGATTCGGACCGTACCAAGTGGCGGAACCAATAGGATGCAACGGAAGAGGAAGAAGAAGGAGAAGGACAAGAAGGAGAAGAGGAGAGGAAAGAGAGGAAAAAGGAGAAGGAGAAGGAGAAGAAGGAAAGGAAGAGGCGTGCTTCGCGGAAGCGGACCGGCACATAACTCTCTTCTTCTTCCTCTTCTTCTTCTTCTTTTTCTTCTTCTTTCTCTTCCTCTTCTTCTTCCTCTCCGCCTCTAGCTTGCCCGGTTCCACCTTTTCTCGTCTAGTTCGGATGTGGACCGGTTTTTCAAACCTTGATCACACCAAATTAATATTTATCATCAATCAGGGCGTTACCTAATGCAGATTTGGAATCTTCAAATGATGATGGGCAAGCAGCATCAATAACATACATTACAGCATGAGCCTCCTCATAATACTTCTCCCAGATTGTGCGTAGACCAATCTGCCAAATACCAAACACCTTTAAGTTCTTGATTTAAAAAATTGAATAATCGATATCTAACAAACAAATCCAAGAAACTCATTTAATGACCCACTAGGCATTAAATTAACATTTACAACAAAAAAATTACCAAAAACTCTATCCATGATTCCTTGTCTTCTTGATAGAACAAAATATTCCAAATTTTAGTCTTCTAAGCTTAAGTTATTGGAACTGTGGACTTAATGTAGCAGATTGTTAACATTCTAACATCCATTTGAGGATATAAACAATAGTGACTGAAAAATAGGTAGTGAATTATTTCTTTTATGCGCAATAAAATAATAGTAATTGCTACTGTAATTATATGTTATAGTAAGGTGCTACCACATGTTTTATATATATATATATATATATATAGATATATAGATATATATATATATATAGATATATACACACACTCGCACATATATATACTCCCATTTCCATCCAATTTGGTTTCAGCGGTTCCTAAAACCATAGTCATCCCTCCTCTCTTCTCTCTCTAGACCCGTCGCACTCCCAAAGTAGCACCATAGCTAAGAGCAACAATAGTTCACTATCAGCGTCTTCTTGCAATCAACTGCCAAACACGTTCTTCATTGTATCAATCAACCAGTGCTTCAACCCCTCACCCTCCAACTTCATAGTGATGGGAGAGATGACACGATTAACAATGGTGTCATGTTGATGATAATTAGGGTTATAGTCATGTTTATGAATATTTGATAATTCTTAGTTTTTGTAGCTTTTAGCAAAGCCAAAACCAAAAATGTCTAGGGGGCGTTTGGTGGGCTATCCGCCTAGCCTTTTAGCGAAAACCAAAAATATTTAAGGAGGCGTTGGGCATCCGCCCAAAATTTGGAAAGTTGGGTAAAGCTTGTTTTCCACTCCTGTAACAGTTTTCTGCTCAAAACCAACTAAACAACGTTACTAAATGGGCCTTAAATCATATACAAGTACTAAATACCCTCCTCTATGAGATTGAGTTCCTCCTCATAGTCAATTCTAACATTAGATTTTTTTTTTTACCTTTTCGACAATTGCAGCGCTCCCCAAATCATGCATGTGTGAAAGAAAAAGCAACAATTAGACTTTTGTGTCTCTCTCCTCTCATAGCACAAAGAAGCAGGGTTGTTATTGTCGCTTGTAGACTAATGCAAATTGTACACACATGGACATGCAACATTTACTCCTTGTATCTCACTTGTAGTGATCATGGTTTTAAAACTCGTTCCGTACCAGCCAAAATTTCGGTCTTGTACCGGTCCGATGAGCCACCGAACTCGGAACAGGCGTCGGAGCTTCCTGCATCAGAGCTTCCTGCAAGTGGATGGGAGGCTGAAGGGGGTGGCTGAAGTGGGGAAGCTCCTCTTCCACTAGCGACTTCCAGTAGAAGCGAGGCGCAGCTAACATGGGAGCGGGAGCAGCGGAAGCTCTTCCGCCCCAAGTAGGAGCTCCCGCCACGAGCCGGAGCTCCACCTAGATCTTCCGCCACAAGCAGGAGCTCCGTGTGGAGCTTCCATTGGTTGGAAGCGAAAGGAGCAGCCGATGCAGGAGCGGGACGCAGGAGCAGGAGCGGGAGACGGTCGCGGGAGCAGGAGCGGAAGCGGGAGACCGGACAAAACTGTTCGGTTTTTGACCAGTTCATACCGGTCCGGTAGTTGACCGGACCGAGCTGTCGGAACAAGTTTTAAAACCATGCTAGTGATAGATGTGACTTCTATATACAACGAAAATCTTCGTGTATAAATTATGGTGAAGTATTATAGTTATGGCTGCATCAACTTCTCCATCTTGAGTATACAGGAGTTATAGTTATTATAAGTTAGAGTGAGCTATTATCATAGTTTATCCCTCCATTGTTTATTTTTCTAGTTTGTATGTTGATTAGAGCATATATAATATTGAACTACTTTTTCTTATCCAACTATATAATAAAGGTATGACGTTATGCAGCATGTAAATTTAGCTAAGTGGAATAACAACTTGAGGAAGATAAAAGTTGTCAACAGTGAAGAGAAATCTTATTTAGCTAGTAAGTAATAAATTATGATATATGAACTTTCCGGCTTGGATATCAAAATTTCAAGAATCTTCGACAATTGGATACTAGAATCTGCTTAAGGAGCATAATAGCTAGACTACTTTTTTTCAAGCATGTTTCTAAGATAAAAAGGAAATAAATCGTGGGCCCAGGACAAATCAACATAATATATCCTTAAAACAGCACCAGATCTTGCAGTATAATGTTCTAAATGTGACACAAATCATAGAGAAAGACTAACAGAACTTCTGAACAACAATAAAAATAGTTTAATATGTTGATCCTCGCTCCAATTGGTTTTTATGGAAGATTCATTAAGTATTTACATGGATTTAAAATATGGATAAAAACATAAACCAAAAGATGATATATCAAATGGTACAGTGTGTTTGTGAGGTTCACAAATCTTGTAACAAACACTTCAAGGCTAGCAACCATGTTGGATTAAATGACAATGTGATTCAAAAGTAGTAAAAACAAAATATAAATTCCAAGCCAAAACTAAGCCAGTTCAGCCATCATTCTTCTTATAGCAGATCCTGAACTGAAGCAATCTACAGGTTTCAAACCATAAAAAGCCTGAGTAGGTCATTTATCTTGCCAGATAATAACTAGCACTGAACTTTTCATTTTTGAAGTCGCATATTGACCCTGATCTAAGGTACTTCTGAGCAATCTGACTAATACGCTGCATAAGTGATGAAGCGCCTAATAGGAGGGAGGGTCCTTAAGCCGTACTCTAGGGGTTTTACACAATGCACGTAAAACGGGAGAGCGTCGTGAGACGAGAGAAGGAAAATCGCTTCGGAAAGTGCAGGAAATTCGGTAGAAAGCGCGAAGAAAACAACGACGAACTCGATTAGGGCAATACTAATGCGAATGAAAAGCGACGGCACCCAACTAGTAACGCAACACACTAACCTCGCAGCAATTTTTTTCGCAATCCTCGCAGCTCTCTTGGCACTTTTAAGCTGAGCCACACGGGGACGCAGCGATCGCGCAGGACGAGCTTGCCGGCCTTGAAGCTGAAACAAAACCAAAGGAACACAAGGACTCCGACCACGCCTCTGATGGCGGATGGGAGGGGTGAAAGGAAGGAGAAAAGCACAGCGAGAATTCGTAAAGAAACAGGCGAACCTAACCCACCGGAAGGGTGGGATTTACTCCAATCAGAAAGCTGAAACAACTTGGAATCGAGGCGTCCTCGACCCAAACAACGACGAAGGCGAGGCTCCGGCTCGACTTCTACAAATGCTGGCGACTCTAACTCACCAGGAGGTCTCTCCACTCCAAGAGAACTGCCGAATACACTAGCCCAACCTCCTCTTTTATAGAATAGAGGGGTGGGAACAGGACAAAATACACACAAGACACTCAACTTTAACAAATTACCTACTCCCGCAGGCCACTAAGTGGTCAAGCTGCGGCTAAAGACGAAAGGTAACAAACTCCTAACTAATATTCTTCGGGGGCAAGCGGCGTGATTCTGCGTCTTCGTACGATCATGGTCTAGATGCGCTCCGAACACATGGCGATGAGGTAGCAGAATTTCGATGTTGTGGGCTGCGTAACTACTGTCGCGGCCCGCTCTTGGGCCGTGTTGTTGCTGAGGTTGAGCGGCCCACTTGGGTTGGGGGCCCCAAGGGGTTGGCTGGGGGTGCCCTTGGGTGGACTGTCGTGGCGTGAGAGGAAGGAGTATCGACGAAGCCCGTGAAATGATTCGGTGGTTTGCCTTGATGTTGGGATTGTCGGATTGTTACCTTGTGGAGCTCCTTGGGGTCATCCTGGGATGGAGCAACATGGTAGGGAGGGTGACTGACGTCAAAGTGCGGTCATCGAGGCTCCACAGCATCTTCAGGGTTGAACACGGCCTGGCCGTGTTAGTGCGCACGGCCATGTTCAGCTACAGGTTGGCTGGCCGAGGGAAGCACGGGCGGGGCCACGGGCGTGTCGCTGGCCGTGGCGGCGTTCGCGTCTCTGGACGCTCGTGTCACGGCCGTGTCTGGACGCACGGCCTGGCTGTGTCTAGCTCTGGGAGGCTCCGTTTGCACCGCAGATTCCTGAAAAAAATCCTGGGGCCCTGGGGAGCTTCCCCAAGTGTCTTCCAAGGAACTTGGGCCGGCTTCATGTAGGTTCGTGTGCCCGATTGCTCCTGCATCAGCTTCCGCTGCGTACTCTGAGTTCTCCCCCGGAGAACTAAGGGGGAGCAGCTCGTCGGTGTCAGACGGCTCCTCCAAGGGGCCGTGGAAGTGAAGGATGTCCGCCACGTTGAAGACAGGGTGGATCCCCATGTCCTCAGGCAAGTCAAGCTCATAGGCGTTGGAGCCAATCCTGCGTACCACTGCATAAGGTCCCATGTAGCGTGGTTGGAGCTTAAAATGTGCCCTGCTCGACAAGCGCTCGGGGTGGATATGCACCCTCACTAGCTCACCTATAGTGAAATGTTGTGGCCTACGATGCTCGTTGGCCTTCATTGCATTGCGAGTATTGCCCAAAAAGATACGACGTCGAACCTCGTCATGCAAACTAGCGATGTGCTGGGCAAAGGAATATGCATGTGAGGAGAGGTGGGACTCGATGGGAAGGTCATGCAAGTCGATGGGTTTACGTGGCTGGTAGCCCAAGACAATCTGGAAGGGACTAAGACCCGTAGTCCTATTGGAGGCGCTATTGTACGCAAATTCGGCCATAGGTAGGATGGAATCCCAAGACCTCGGATGGTCGCCTACAAGGCAGCGGAGTAGATTGCCCAAACTGCGGTTAACAACCTCGGTTTGACCGTCGGTCTGAGGGTGGTAAGCCGTTGAAAATTTCAACGTGGCATGCGAGATGGCCCACAGTGAGAGCCAGAAGTGTCTCACAAAACGCGTGTCACGGTCGGACACGATGGAGGAGGGAAGACCGTGAAGACGCACGATTTCACGGACAAAAAGGGATGCAAACGTGTGATCCATCCGCAGTGCGCGCACAAGGGATGAAATGGGCCATCTTGGAGAACTGATCAACAACGACATAGATCGAGTTGAAGCGGGAGACGGTCTGAGGCAACCCGAGGACGAAGTCCATGCTCAGGTCGCGCCATGGGCCGCTGGCCACTGGCAAAGGGGTATAGAGACCCGTGTTCGTAGGGCGGGGCTTGGACAATTGACATGTACCGCAGTGGCGCACAGTGCGCTCGACATCCTTTTGTAGGGAAGGCCAGAAGAGGCGTTCCTCCGCCATTTTCGCGGCCATGATGGCCGGCGACGCCACCCGCGTGAAGTTCAAGCACTAGATGATCTCGAAGCGAAGAACGGAGAATGCACAAGCGGTTCCCCAAGAACAAGTAACCCTCGCACAATTGATAAGGGGAATCGGGGTCAGTGGACTCGGTCAAAGCAGCGTAAATGGAACCGAAATCAGAACAGGTGGCATATTCGTCTTTGACATGGTCAAAGGTATTGACACGGGTGCGCATGACACATGGAAGAGTCCGGACGCGGCTCAAGGCATCCGCGACGACATTCTCCCTACCCGCCTTGTGGTTGATCACAAAAGAGTACTGCTGTAGGTACTCGACCCACTTAGCATGGCGGCGCCCAACTTCTTTTGGGCGTTAAGGAAGGAAAAGGCCTGGTGGTCGCTGTATAACACAAACTCGCGGTGGAGGAGGTAGTGCCTCCACTGCCGAAGGGACTGAACAATCGCGTAAAACTCCTTGTCGTAAGTGGAGTAACGCTGCCTAACCGCGTTCAATTTCTCACTGAAGAAAGCCACGGGGTGGCCCTTCTGACTAAGGGAGCCACCAATGCCGGACCCAAAAGCATCACAGGCGACCTCGAAGACTTTCGAGAAGTTAGGGAGGCGCAGAACAGGAGCGGTGGTTAAGGCGTTCTTAAGCGCGTCAAAAGCTCGCTGAGTGGCAAGGGTCCACTCAAACTCGTCCTTAGAGAGACGCTAGGTCAAGGGGGTTGCAATCGTACTGAACCTGCGGATGAACCGGCGGTAAAAGCCCGCAAGACCCAAAAAACTACGAACCTCAGTCACGGTACGAGGCTCAGGCCAGTGCCGGATGACTTCAACTTTCGCGGGGTCAACGGACAGACCCTGGTCAGAGACGATGTACCCCAGAAAGTACACGCTAGGGGTCATGAAGGAGCACTTCTTCGTGTTAAGGAAGAGGCGCTCCTTGCGCAGGAGCTCAAAAGTGGAGCGAAGATGCACCAAGTGCTCATCTCGGGTCTTACTAAAGATCAGGATGTCGTCGAAGTAGACGACCAAAAACTTGCCCATGTAGGGTCGGAGGACTTGACTCATCAAGCGCATAAAGGTGGACGGGGCATTGGACAGCCCGAATGGCATGACAAGCCACTCGAAAAGGCCGTCCTTGGTCTTGAAAGCGGTCTTCCATTCATCACCTTCGCGAATGCGGACTTGGTGGTATCCGCTTCGGAGGTCGAGCTTGGAAAACCAAGACGCGCCGGAAATTAAATCCAACATATCGTCAAGCCGAGGGATGGGAAAGCGATACTTGATAGTAATCCTATTAATGGCTCGGCTATCGACACACATGTGTCATGACCCATCCTTCTTAGGTGTGAGCAGCGTGGGTACGACGCAAGGGCTGAGGCTTTCACGGATGTACCCCTTAGTGAGGAGGTCATCCACTTGGCGCTGCAACTCCGCATGTTCGGCGGGATTGAGGCGATGGTGGGGCAGATTAGGGAGGGGTGCCCCCGGGACAAGGTCAATGGCGTGTTGAATGTCCCTCTCCGGAGGGAGGCCGTGAGGCAAATCCGCAGGGCTGATATCGCTAAACTCGGCTAAGAGGACGGACACCTCAGCAGGAGGCGTCGGGTCGGGGCAAGGGATGGGGTCCTGAACTTCGCGCACCATGAGCGCATAAACAGTCTTGGTCGCATAAGCCTCGCGAACCAACGCAGGGGTTCACTATGTGTTCGACCGACCATAGTGAACGACGTCCCTGTCGTATAACCAGGGGCGGCCTAAGAGGACATGGGCGACATCCATCGTCGCGACATCGCACAGGACCTTCTCACGATAGTTCCCAAACGCAATGAGAACATGGCACTGGTGTGTGACAGGGAGGCTCGTGGTATCGACCCACGCAATGGAGTAGGGCCTCGGGTGGGGTTCAAGGGTAAGGCCGAAACGCGTGACCGCAGTCCGAGAGACCACGTTCAAGCTACTTCCGCCGTCTATGACGATCTTGCAAGAGTGCCCGTCGCACTTGATGTAAGTGGTGAAAATACCCGAACGCCTCCAATCCTCGGTAAGCGCGGGTTGGACTAAGTTGCAGCCGACGACAAGGGCAGACGGACCCGACTCCTCGCCACTAGTGTAACACTCCGCCTCGATGTCATGTTCGGCGGGGGTTATGGTAGCGATGCGAGCCGGACCTGCGTCGGCCCGGGCTTGTTTCTTAGGGCACTCACGCGACATGTGCCCCGCCTGAAGACAATTATAACACGTAATGAGGCCAGAGGCGCCGTCCATCTGGGCCTTACCCCTCTCTTCCCTCGTGGGCCGAGAAGGTGAGGCCTCTAAGGGTGGGCGCCTAGGGGTTTGACGGGCTAGGGGCGCAGGCCGTGGGTCCAGACGAGGCTCCGAACGCTCGAATCGGGGTGGGGGCTACGGGTGACCACCCGGATGGGGGCGCCGCGGGGGGCCAAGTCGGTGCGCCTTGCAGCGGCGCGCAGGTCTTGCTCGATGTCTCGAGCGCACTGGAAGGTCTGATCCAAAGTTTCGGTCCCATATGTGAGTAAGGTGCGACGGATATCAGAGCAGAGGCCATTCCTAAATTTGGATAGCGACAATTCGGGGTCCTCTTGTAGGTTGCAACGAAGTTAGAGTGTCTCGAAGGTGAGACGATACTCCTCGACAGTACTAGAACCCTGGTGAAGGCGACTATACTGATCAAGGAGTCGCTGCCTATATGAGGCGGGGACGTAACGCTTGCGGAGGCGATAATGCATCTCCGCCCACTCGGTGACCGGGGGTAAACCCTGCTGCGCATTTTGGCGCTCCAAATTCTCCCAGTGCAAACGCGCAGGACCCTCAAGTAGGATGCGCACGTACCAAACGCAGGACTCATGTGGGAGCCTAGTAAGGTCAAAATGGGCGTCAACAGACGCGACCCAATCGAGAAACTCTGTGGGATCAAGGCCACCCTTGAAAGGTTCAGGGGTATGTCGAACATAGCGCATGACATAGTGGTCCTCGCGGGGACGTTTGACGCGGTTCGGGGCGGGTGTTCTGGGTGCTGCCCAAGTGTGGCCGAAGCGCCCATTGGGCTGAGGACCTTGGGCGGCCCAAACATCATCATCATCATCTAGGGGTTCATTCCCTAGGGCTGGGTTCCTAGGGGTCTCGTACGGTCGTGTGCGACCCCAATCTTCCTCGTGGGCGCGCGGCCGGGCGGGTGCAGTCAAAGGGGGTACTTCCCTTGTAGGGGCTGGGTGTGTGGACACCGGAGTTGGAAGTTCACGCTCCGTGACCCCGGGGCGACTAAGGAGGTGATTGAGTCCAGCCATAATCTGATCGAATTTGGCATCGGTGCTAGCTTGTTGGGCGTCCACGCGTGCGGACAGCGCAGCAAGTTTCGCATCGATGCACGCCTCTAGCGCACCTAAGGATTCTAGACGGGAGTTAGCCCCTTCCGAAGGCTAGACGGACTCTTGAGTCTCAGGGATAGTATCGGGGTATTGGGACGACATGACTTGTGATCTTGTAGTCACCATGCACAAACAAAGGAGACGCACTAATGCAGGATGCTGAAAACACCAAGAAATGCAGAAATATACAATGCGATGCAAGGACCGTGCGAACGATAAGAATCGAACGCGCAACGTCCTCTGATACCAGAATTGATGAAGCGCCTAATAGGAGGGAGGGTCCTTAAGCCGTACTCTAGGGGTTTTACACAATGCACGTAAAATGGGAGAGGGTCGTGAGACGAGGAAAGGAAAATCGCTTCGGAAAGTGCAGGAAATTCGGTAGAAAGCGCGACGAAAACAACGACGAACTCGATTAGGGCAATACTAATGCGAATGAAAAGCGACGGCACCCAACTAGTACCGCAACACACTAACCTCGCAGCAATTTTTTTCGCAATCTTCGCAGCTCTCTTGGCACTTTTAAGATGAGCCACATGGGGACGCAGCGATCGCGCAAGATGGGCTTGCCGGCCTTGAAGCTGAAACAAAACCAAAGGAACACAAGGACTCCGACCACGCCTCTGATGGCGGATGGGAGGGGTGAAAGGAAGGAGAAAAGCACAGCGAGAACTAGTAAAGAAACAGGCGAACCTGACCCACCGGAAGGGTGGGATTTACTCCAATCAGAAAGCTGAAACAACTTGGAATTGAGGCGTCCTCGACCCGAACAACGACGAAGGCGAGGCTCCGGCTCGACTTCTACAAATGCTGGCGACTCTAACTCACCAGGAGGTCTCTCCACTCCAAGAGAACTGCCGAATACACTAGCCTAACCTCCTCTTTTATAGAATAGAAGGGTGGGAACAGGACAAAATACACACAAGACACTCAACTTTAACAAACTACCTACTCCCGCAGGTCACTAAGTGGTCAAGCTGCGGCTAAAGACGAAAGGTAACAAACTCCTAACTAATATTCTTCGGGGGCAGGCGGCGTGATTCTGCGTCTTCGTACGATCATGGTCTAGACACGCTCCGAACACATGGCGATGAGGCAGCAGAATTTCGATGTTGTGGACTGCGTAACTACCATCGCGGCCCACTCTTGGGCCGTGTTGTTGCTGAGGTTGAGCGGCCCACTTGGGTTGGGGGCCCCAAGGGGTTGGCTGGGGGTGCCCTTGGGCTGGACTGTCGTGGCGTGAGAGGAAGGAGTATCGACGAAGCCCGTGAAGTGATTCGGTGGTTTGCCTTGATGTTGGGATTGTTACCTTGTGGAGCTCCTTGGGGTCATCCTGGGATGGAGCAACATGGTAGGGAGGTAGACTGACGTCAAAGTGCGGTCGTCGAGGCTCCACGGCATCTTCAGGGTTGAACACGGCCTGGCCGTGTTGGTGCGCACGGCCGTGTTCAGCTACAGGTTGGCTGGCCGAGGGAAGCACGGGCGGGGCCACGGGCGTGTCGCTAGCCGTGGCGGCATTCGCGTCTCTGGACGCTCGTGTCACGGCCGTGTCTGGACGCACGGCCTGGCCGTGTCTAGCTCTGGGAAGCTCCGTTTGCACCGCAGATTCCTGAAAAAAAATCCTGGGGCCCTGGGGAGCTTCCCCAAGTGTCTTCCAAGGAACTTGGGCCAGCTTCATGTAGGTTTGTGTGCCCGATTGCTCCTGCATCAATAAGCCTTCATTATTCGTACCTGAACTACGTTAGTCAAACCAAAAGTCCACAAAGACGTGGCATGCTAAATGAAAAGCTATTATTGCTACTTGTATCACTACCCTTTGCAATTGTTTGACTACCATTTGGTCAACATAGAATGAAAATTGAGATTGGTCAAAAGATACCGAACCTACAAAGAATCATAGTACTGATGTGGATAGATTGATGGCCCAGAATCACACAATGTATTTTGGTTTTGAATAAAAGCACTTCAAAAGAAAAGGATATCAGCCACATCATTTTGAATATAATGTATTGATGAGTGCTATTTTTATATGATTTAAAGTACCAAGTATTGTTTTATGCCTTAATTTAGTATCTTTTCTCGTCAAGTACAAAATCTTCACTGTTTTTCATCTTGTTTATGAAATGCAAGGCTTTTTCCTATATTTTCGTAAAGATTTTGATGATTTAATGTTACAAGAAGATTCATCACAGATCAGCGAAGTCACAGGTCAAATTCTAGCATTTTTGGAGTATTTTATTGAGATTATGGCCTGGTCGTGACAACCATTATGGCCGTGATCATATCGGCGTCCCAGTTCCTCCTTCAGTGCAGCAGTCATGGCGTGCCCGTGATGGAGTTCACGGCCGTGACCGCCAAAAATCAGAAATTTAGCAAAGTCGCCACGGCTTGGAGAACAAGCATGGCCACCGCCGAAATATTTTTCGAGCTCATCACGGCCGTGGCAGACTTCATCCCAAGTTTTGGCGAGTCAGGCACCGGCATTGAGCACGGGTGCGATCTCCATCCAGAAAGTTTACGAGCTCTTCATGGCCTGCCCGTGAGCATCTTCACGGCCGCGAAGACGTCGCTGCATATCACCAAACTCGTCACGGCTTGGCTGTGACGGTCATCACGCCGTGACAGCATTCACAGATCCCAACCATCCAGCGATTTTTCACCAAATCTGACGATCCTGGAGCCTAAAAATTGGAGAAAACTCCCATACAACCTTCCTAACCACCAGAGGAGTCGATTGAGGTATAAAAGTTGCAATCTTGGGCTGTTACAAGGGTCGATTCTTCGAGGAACGCGATTAGGGCGAAAAGAGGGCGATTTTCTTCATTCAAGGGCTCGTTTGATCAGATTTCTTTGGGGCTTTCAAGAGAGAACCGAAGATCTATAGTCTCCTACCCTTGAATTGTAATTTTCCTTTCTTTCGAATATAATTTCTTGGGTTTTATGTGTTAAACAATGTGTTTAGTAGAGTAAACCCTATTTCGGGACTTGAGCGTAGCCCGTTAAACAAATCTTCATATGTAAAACACTTTTATGAATCATAGTGACATTTTTTAATAAATTATTTATTTAATTTGGATGTGCTTATTGTCTATATGTGTTTTGGCCGAACAATATATATGTGTTAAGTGTTACGAGAAGTACTGAGAGGTGAATCGTAACACTCGACTGTCCAGCTTAAACTTGTGACTTGAATTATGAGAGTCGTTCAAAATCACTCAAGGATTTATGATTGTCATAGAGCCCATTGGGTCTTTCCTAAGCTAATACGCCACGAGAGTAAGAGATTAGCCTAGGTAGATACCGGATTACGCTTCGATAGAAGATAATCTGTACAATAAGATTAATCGCCTTAAATAGTTTACTGTTGGATTACGCTTCGAGAGAAGGTAATCCATTTCTTAATCCGATTTGCTTAATGTTTTACTTTAAATCCTTCAACAATGTGAAACCTGAAGTCCCGAAGCTTTCTTAAACTATAATTCTCATTAAGTCGTTGACTTCTAGATTCGATAATTTAGACTTAAAGAATAGTTTTTCAATTCCTGTTTTGAACCATCTAGTTATCAATGATATTAAAAGTCGGTACTTGACACCTAGTTCCCTTGGGACAATATTATTACTACTTCGATAGAAACCATGCACTTGCGGTACGCCTATCATATATCCATTCAAATAAGTTACATAAGAACCTTCGTTGAGAAAACTAAATTAACAGTATGAATGATGTAGCCTTTCCCAAAAAAATTCTTTATGATGTGGAACATGATTAAATTAAAAGTCAACACAAATGAAATCAATGTTTTATTGTCCCGTATGGGGATGTGCATCCAAACTACAAAATATTATTCATTCACATTGTGTAATTTAAAATATGTGGGGTGAACGCAAAGTGGACATGCAAAACTTTGCAAAATGCAAGAAATTTTTTAATAGTGCATGACGTGGTTACACACTTATACTAGTCTATTTAAACAGGAAATATTGACAGAATAATCTAAGTCAAATTGCATATCCAACTAACTAAATATGTCTATAGCACACCTGACGCAAGTATCAGATTAGAAACTTGATTATTCCAATGCTTGTGAGAAAAGAACATACCTGACCTCCTAGGTCCCAAAAGACAAGTTTTGCATTAGAAGCCTCAACTCGACCAATATTAAGCCCAACTGTTGGAACTATTCGATCAGGTGGGAGTCCTTCCAAATTTGAATATAAGGATTTCAGCTTCTCCAGCAGAGTCTGAAATGTTGGAACATAGTTGTATGAGGAACGCAGTTGGTTATATGAGGCAAGCAAATTGTTTTCTATGTCAGAGAGCAAGAGTACCACTACAAAATGCACTAGTTTGCAAGGACCATAACGAGAACCAAGCTCATGAAGCCCACTTAGATGTGCACACAGCTCTAAGAAACCAGCCATGAAAGTAGCACATAATGGTGCCCGCCTAAGTAATCTAATAATGAGAAGTACATAAACACAGGTGATCTCATCTGTCCTCTCAGTGCAAAAAATAAATATAGAGTGTGTTACGAACTAGTAATTTTATTCTGTAACAGGTTCTTCTTAGTCACATAACATGTGCCTGATTCAGATTGAGAGGAGAGCATAAAGTAACAATAAGGGATGCAGTAGAAAAATTAACTATTGTGGCTGCTATGATATGATAAACCTATTACAATGATATAATAACTCTGATGTGCATCATTGGCTATGTTAACTAAGAACATTTCTGTGTAAACCGTCCACATTCCAGAAAAAGAAAGGGGCACAATGACTGATTTCACATAAAGAAACTGGAAAAGAAAAGTCACATGGACACGCATAAGTAACAAATATACTATTCATATGAAAACAGGTTATGATAGAAAAGAAATTACAGTTTTTCCAGCCTTGTCAACTCCAAGAATAAGAACATGGAACTCAGTCTTGCTGAACACATAATTCCATAGTCCATAGAATAATGAGAACATGACTGTGATCTTATCCCACAAGCTAAGGCCTGCTTTAGAAGCACAAGAAGATCTTCATACGGCTCTCATTATCAAGAAAAATAGATAATTCACTGATTCCTGCTAAAGGAACATGTAAAATAGATCAAAAAAATAATCAATCACAAAACCAAAGAGCAATGCATGAATACCATACTAAATGAACATGAAATAAAGATCAAAACAGAACTAGCTGAGGAACCATTCATATTTAACACATGTAGGAAGATAAATCTCTCTAGCCATAAGAAACAAGATAAAAGAGAAGACACATGAAATCCATGTAGCTACATATGATAAAACTATCAGTTCATGATAAGAATATTCACATAATCGAGCTTAAGGTGTGCCTTTCCTGATAGCGCAACAAAATAGTACATCCTACATTTCCATTTGTAGCAAAGAAATTTATTCTAAATGAACCCATGTGCCTGTTTACAGCCCTTAATAAGGAACCACCTAGACTTAAAATCACAAAATAAATGTATGACAGCCCTCAAAGGATCAAGAAGGAACTCACTATATCAACGTGATCAAATCAGCGCAACACCAAATCAAAGTTCACATTGGCAGCATTAATCAAGTGCACTGTTCAGCAATGAGACTTTATGAAGGTTGAATATTCAATCTCAGACATTAAAGTTCACAAAATAAAAATCGAGATTTTTTTAACATGTTTTTAAATTTCAATTTGTTATTGAGATATAGCTGAAATAAAGTAATAAATTATAAAGTTCCCATAGGCCACCAAAACCATCTAATGGTGACTAAGAAAAAGGATGCACAATACACAAGAGGAACTACCCTACTGACCAAAAATCTAATACTCAAGAGTCAAGAGTAAGTTCTTACAAATTATATAGCATAGCATCAAACATATAAACTCAAAAATTTTAAGAAATATATATCAAACTATTACCAAAATAAATATCCAATTTGAGATGAGAAAAGATACTAGGCAGTAGAAAACGGAAGAAAAAGAGAGCCATCAGTCAGATTGAGTAGCTCTCGCAAGGCAATAAATCATGATCCAGATGCAGTGGGATCCAATTACTACAAAAGCAATCTAGGACAGAAGGAAAGATTGAAAGAATGATTAAGAAATCTTCTGAAAATAAAAAAAAATCAGGATTTTTTCTACAGGTTCAGATCTTCAACGTAGAACTAGAGAATCGTTTTATTATAAATAAATAAAATCACAGCAACAAATGGATCCATGTTTCATGGTAAGAACTCCAATCTCTAACAGGACATGATCTTGTGACTGATTTCTAAGTCCATCGAGTAATAAGATACAAGGTTCTTCCAATCTGGAGATGTTTTATGTGATATTTATAGATCTGTCCACTTGGTTAAAATGTAAAGCATAGAGATACAAAAAGAAGCAGCATGGATGAGTTGTTAGGATTAATATCTTCCTTTTTTTTCATCACTGAATTTGATACATATCATCAGGTCATACTATAATTAGCTCATAATTGAGTTTGTGGTTGCCATTTTGTTCTTGCAACACGTTCTTATTTGTAAATTCTCCATGCTAAAATTGACTGTATTCTTTTGATGCAAACCTTTATAGTGCAATTGCTCTAATCAGTTAATAGGCTATTAATCTAGTCATTTTTTTTATAAGGCGGTAAATCTCTGGCTCTAGGTTAAACTAAGGTTAGGCATTTACGATCTTTGTACAAGTGTTTAAGCCATGGAAAGAGTATTTCTTGACGGCTACAAAGTCTACCTTCCCGAGATCATGAACCTCGTGAACTTAGGCAGCTTGTTCCTAATTTTACCAACTTCATAATGTTGATAGCAGGGAGTCTCCATTCGAATTAAACAAATAGATACATCACACAAGCAAGTATTGTTTCCATTTTTCGTAGAAGTGGTGAGCTATGTTATTCGAGTTAAATTGTATAACTCTACGAAGCTGGGTGTTCGCTTAGACACCTAGATGGATGACGGCAACACAAATAATCAAGAAAAAAAGGGGCATCGCATATTTTCACCTCTGTATCATCTAAAATAGGTTAAAAAATGAATACAGATAATTAATTCAAATACAAGCCAGATAATCGGAATGGAATCCTGTTGTCATTTACGGAAAGAACATTAGAATTTGGGGATCCTGTAACAACGTCAATTGATCATGATTCAGTCAGATCCAGCCAGATCCGGCCTTCCCGGGCAAAGACAAGCAGCAGAAGACACAGAAAGAGAAAAAGAACTCACACGACAGAAATCCACCGATGCGAGGCTCGACTGATAACTCACTTCCTTGTCCAGCCAGTGGTGGCTGAGCAACTCGTCGGCCGTCGCCCGGAATTGGGGTGGGTGAAAAATACAATTCAGTGGACGAGGGAGGATGAAATAGGAATCGAGGCCGCGGGTTTGGCCAGTTAGTGGAAGTAGACACGAAAACCACACCCGATTTCCCTACCCTAGTGTCACGTCTAGAGGTAACAAATTTTTAATTAAAATACACTCTGATCTAGGCGCGACAACACTTTGACTCGCACCCAAGCACGCCCACGCAGGAGCTAAGCGGCTGAACCGCTGATCCAGGTGCGACCGGCTCGACGTACTCCTCAGCCTATCCCAGACGGCCACTTTGATTCTCATCTCGACGAATCATCGACCGCCACATCTACCACGGACCGCTGCACGAACCAGCTCCAACGTCTACCAAGGTACAACATCCGAGACTCGACGTCGGTGCAGCGCGCGTACGAGTCCGGTACACCGTAAAAGAAGTAAATCCGCACGCAGGCGGAGGCGCACACTTGCGCAGGAGACGACGTCATGCAGGACGCCGAGCACACGCCCTATGTTACGCCCCAAAATCCACCCGGAACCCGCGCCGGGAATCTCGGACCTCGGGACGCACAACACTGTACCTGTCGAATCAATCCTGACAACTGAAAGGTACAGACTGAATAAAATAACATAACAAGGGCCAGCCAGGCCCCGAATATCCCTAACACAACACCGACAGATAAGAAATATAGACCGGCGCAGCAGTCAATAAGAAACAACAAGACCGGCGCAGCGGTCAACCGAACCGACAGATAACAAGACCGACGCAGCGGTCAAAAGTCCAACAACACAACATAATATAACAACAGACCAAAATGCATCACAACCCACCCAGACTGGTGGTCAAACTACTAACTATCTACTCTGCTCCAGGTGGAGCCGCGCCTGAACCTGGAGGCAAACCAAAGGGGGGTTAGCCGGAGGCTAAGTAGGGATATTACAATGTATATGATGCATGATCAGAAACAATGAATTACTAGAATACAACCAAGACTCTATATGATCATATAGAGTATAATCAAATCTCAATATACGTATCAATATATATGTCCTCATACACAGATAAAAACTGGGAGCTGGTACAGCAGTGGTCCACGACCCGCAACTCTATAAAATAGAGTGGTCCCTACTCATGGCTCCCCGAACAGTAGAGACGACTGTCCGTCGACAACCCGGTAGTGTAGCGTCCTACACTCAGTACAACCCCTTATTGGGCTGATAACAGACCTCAAGCCCATAACATCAGACTCTCTCGGTCAGAGACGATCATACAGCGTCTCAACAGAAATCTCACAGGCAGTATCTGAGGTATACTGACATGTCTATCGCTAGACAGTCAATCCTCAATGTACATATACAGAACTCATACCACCTACCAACTACCAATAAACATGCAAGAACAAAATACTCATACCGTGTTTCATGCAACAGGTTATGTCAACAGGGATGTACTCAGAGCAGAACAGGAGTTAGAACAGTAATCAACAGTGATAATTAGCAATAAGGGAGGTGCCGCTAACTACACATGCGGTTGGCACCGTAACAAAGAATGGAGGTAGAATCCCTACCTCAGATGCAGACGTACAAAAAGATATAGATCCAACCAGACGTACGTAGTCAATCAACAGTTCCTAGCAGGGTAATCAAGGTATAAGTCCACGTATTATATTTTAATCTATTATAAATCATATTTATTTATTATCATGCTAATTCGGGTTTATTAGGTTAAACAAGTCAGGTCAAGTTCTGGTTTGGCCACATGCATTCGCATACGTATGTAGAGTCGGGTCCGAGCACTAACCTAGTTCACAGCCTTGTGTGAACGACAAATACCATCGAGTCGTCGAGAATACGTCAGAACCAACCAGAACGCGTAACATGAGACGTCGCACAAACTTCGAGGTTCGCCGGAAAGCTTGCCAGAATAGTAGCGCCGCCGCTACAGTGATCGCCGGAACAGTAACTCCGGTGGTCAGATCGGAGCTTTCCGGTAGACAGAATGAAGCCGACGCCGAGAGGAGTTCGGTCGTACAGCTCGTTTCGCGAAAGGGGGTCAGAGTCGCCGGAGATCTACGTTCGAAGTCAACGGTGCCGCTCGCGCAACTCACCGGCGCCGGAAACGAAGACGCCAGGAAAAGCTTCGGGAGGCGGCGGAAATGTCTGCCGCAGGTGGGGAAGGAGTCGCCAGCACAAGGAAAAGGAGGAGGATTCGTTGGGGCGGGAAAAGCACGTGCGTGCGATGCATCCGCCGCCGAGACGGAAATCGCGAGTAGAGGGGAAATCAACGTCGGAATCACGCACTGAGGTAAGAGCCTCGTCATCGCCGGCACCAGATTTGGCCGGAGGAGCCGTCGGATGCAAGGGAAGATGGAGACGAGAAGGCGAATCGAAGAAATGCGCGTTCAATCGTTTCGTGAGGAAGATGAGTGCGCATGTGAGAGAAATAGGGATGAGCAAAGTCACGGGATGCAACATCAGGTAGTGGGCAAGGCAGAGAAGAGTGGCAGCGTTCAATCAACACAGTGACGAGTCCCATTACCCGTCAGCCCAATTTAATCATTTAATAATATTTTATTTTCTTCTACTGTTCCAATTTGTCCGTATTCGTCACGCACGTAACACCCTAACTCCGACCAGACAGCACGCAGGCGGCCGAATACATCACTCGCCCAAGAAGGGACGTCTCGCAGACGTCCAGCACAGACAAATCGGCAAACGCCGGGCAACACCACACATGGCCGGCGCACTTGACCGGAACGCAGAGAGGGGCGAGGAGTCGCCGACCGAGAAAGACAACTCGGCCGGGAGCACGAGGCTCGGGGAGCCGAAGAGAGGAAGATGCTGATTGAGGGCAGCTGATCGGCCAGGAATGGAAACCGTGTTGGGAACCCGTTAGAGGCGCGCGCACAAAAAATGAGGCACGTGCATGCCAACCAAAACACGTGCACGTAAACCAAGGCACACGAATGACGACCGAAAGATCGTCGGAAACCGCCCGAGGCTCGCCGGAACACCGTCCGGCCGAACCCAACACCACTCCGGCGAAGGGGAACGGAGGAGGGGAGATGATGCGGTGGACGCACGCACAGCGTCCCTGCATGAAACCCACGCCCGCTGGCATAGGTCCAGCCCGGGCACGCCGGAGCAAGAGGAGACGCCGGCGAACCCCTCGCCAGACGTCACCAGAGAGAGGAACGAAGCCCCCAGCCTCACCGAACGTCCACAGCCTCGCCGAAAGAGGAGAGGGGCAGAGGACACGGCGGCGAGGAGAAGAAGGTGTCGGCGACAGCTTCGCCGACGAAAACACATCCGCCGGACAGCGCCGGAACGGGGACGAAGGAAGGTTACCTTGGCGGACGTCCGTCCGCCGGCTCCACCACCGGCAATGCCGAAGAACAAGGAGGTGGAATGAAAAAGGGGGCGCCGCCTCTTTGCTCCGCCGCTTCCCGTACCGCCGCACCCAAACCCATCGGGAAAGCCGTCGGAACCCGTCGCCGCTGCCGGAACCCTCGCCGGAGCCGCTTGACGGAGGGAGAGGAAGAGATAGGGGAGAAGACGAGGAGCAGCCGCCGCATTCGAACACAGCGTCACGTGGATGCGATTGCGCGGAGTGCCTGGGCTACTGTAGCCCTAATCCCAAACGGGTCCAGCCACTAGCCGCATATCCAACCCGCATACCCAATCCATTAACCCATTTCACAAACTCTTGCGGGCTTGGGTAATGAACTGGGCCTAACACCTAGCATGAAGATGAGAACTTGCTTAGACTCGACCCTCTGCAAATGTGTCCAATGTCTCCGTTTCTTATAATTTCAAAAACTCAAAGAATTGTCTAAAATATTAGCATTATAATTAATATGCTCAAATAAAATGACATGAAATATTACATCAAATTTATATACTGACTGTAAAGCTCAGCTAGTTACACAAATGTATTAAAAAAATAATTTAATACAATCTATACAAAAGTGTTACGCCCGATTTAAACAGCCCGTCCACGTCAGCCTATCTCCTCCGATTGTGTGCCAAAATCAAATTTCGCAACCCAAATTGATTTTGACCGTGTGAAGTTGACTCGGCCCGTGCCTCGTTGCGAACGCCACGCTCTGATGTCGTCTCGTCGAGCTCAATCGCACAACGCCGTTCGTCGAAGAAAGTGAAGTGGAGGAGCTCAGGCGTGCGGCGCGCCCTCTCCCTCAGCCCTCGTCGCCGTCGGAAGCCGCCGCTACTGGATCGTCGTTGACAAAGATGGTGAAGAAAAAGACCGTCGCCGGGGAAGAAGGGAAGGAGACACCGAAAAATCAGATTGGAGGTTAGGGAAAGTTTCACCGGATTTATTCACTCAAATCCAGTTACATAAAACCCTATACAGATCTATTCTCTCAAATCCTCACTCTCTCGTCGTTCACGCTTGAACGGGGCGACACTCGTCGTCGCCCCACTGGAAGCTCAACTCCTTCGGGACCTTCCTCGTTCTTCTTATGGACCCAGCTCCCCTTCTGTTGGGTGGTTTCCTCTTATGTGGAGGATAGCTCTGTTTATACCCACGTGGAGGATGACTCCATCGTGGATGAAGAATTGGCTATTGGTGTGTTTGCACGAATATTAAAGTTAGCATTTATTCCTTAGTGGTAGCTTGGTAATTTATGGCACTTTTGAAGTAGCTCAGTTGCAATGTGGAGGGTTGACTGAGATTGGATTTTGACTCCACATGTGGGATTTATGTCTTAAGCTCCAGGTGGCGACTCCTTGTTTAATTGGGTTTACCAAGATCGTGGACACACCTGAAAGATCATGGATATGCTGTCAATATCGTGGATTTGTTACCAAGATCGTGGACACACCTGCCAAGATGGTGGACACAGTCCAGAACATCGTGGACACAGTCTATAAGATGGTGGACATAGCCTGCAACATCGTGGACACACTGTCCATGATCTGTAGAAGATGGTGGATTTCCTGCAAAGATCGTGGACACACTGTCCATGATCTGCAGAAGATGATGGACACACTCCTGAATATGGTGGACATAGCTGCAGCTATCATGGATAAGCTGAAGCTATAGTGGATATGCACAGTATTTATCATGTACACACTACAGAAGATCATGGACACAGAAGATCGTGGATTTTCTGTGAAGATTGTGGACACAGAAGATCATGGATTTTCTGTCCACGAAGATCGTGGATTTCCTGTCCATGAAGATCGTGGACACACTGTCCACGATGTCAGATTATGGTGGACACACCTTTTTCATGGATTAGTTAGTGTGTGTTTGACACGTGTTGTTGTCTTTAGGTTTTGTTGAGTACGGGTGCATGCTATACATCAGGAGGAACAAACAGGCAAGCCAAGTGAGGCAGACAGCGCCACAAGGTGAGAGCCACTTGACGTGAAGAAAAAGGCAGAGAGGAGAAAGTTCAGGGGAAGTTGTGAACTTAGGGCAGCCTGCGTATATTGGCCGCCGGCAAGAAGATCACCGTTGGATCGGGCTAAAATTTTAGGAGAAGGTTCGTGACTCAGTGCTCTACAATCTGAACGGTCAGATCGTCGAACTGAGATCTCAGTCTCTCACAGTCAGCCCAGAACCGAGATTGTTTATCTTGGTGATTTTTGAACTTTTCTCCTCTCCTGTATTTGTTTCCAACTTTATGTTGATGGTTGTCTGTTATCCAAGTTTATACTTGATATGTGGTTATGCTCTTATATGTTCTAGGAATGAGTTGTAATACCCATTAAATTAATTTAGTTGAAGGTTTGAACGGACTTCGGTCCCATGGTTCTTCCTCCTCAAGTTGGGAAAGTTTTCTACGTAAAAATCTCTGGTGTTCCTTGTCTGATTATTTAGTATTTTATTTCGCTGCCATTTTTGAGTTTTACTGACATACGTTGCCGATAGTTATCTATTTTTAAATCTAGCAAGAAGGAGCTTTTGGGCCGTCTCCTTCCAACACCGTCCTCTTCATCGCTCGGTGTCTTAGAACGCGACGTCTCTCTCTTTGGAAAGCTAGCCAGCGCCAGCCTTTCTTCCCAACGCTGAGGCGTCCGCGAATCACGCCTTCGCGTGATTCCGCCGCCGAACGAATCCGCCAGATTTCTTCCTCATCGTAGCCGCTGAAGCTGCCCGTGCATCTTGCCTTCGTCCGCAAGCTGAGGCCGCCGACAACGCCGCCGCAGAACGCGTGCTGAAGCCGTCCGCTCTGTCCACCCAGCACATCTCGCTGGATTGGATTTGGGCCGTTGCTTGCTTCAACGATGCGGGCATGGGTCGCCCAAGCCTGTTGAAGTCCTCACCGGTCCAAGGAGAATTGAGGATCACACAAAGATATATATACTATATATGTATTCATCAAACAAAATGCATGCCCATAGTTAGCCTCCCTAACGGATCCCACCATAGTTATAAAATCCTATTGTTATTGTCTTAAATGATCCCAGCATAGTTAGCCTCCCTCCCTAATGAGATTTGCTTGCATCTCATTGCACCCTCTAAGGGCCCCTGTGTCAGAATCTAGTCATTCCTCATGCTACTATGGACCTTCTCCCGCGGGATTCATTGCTTTGGTAGTTGCACATACACCCCTTGATTGATAACGTTGCAACCACTTTATCATAGAGGAAGAGAACATCATGGATCTTTCCCTAAGTGGATTAGGTACTTTTCCAATGTCATATTCTTGCTAGAATAATTAAGAACGTGATGAGGACTAGGACTCGCACGAGCTAACGATCGCATCAGACTCGTTGGTAGCTTGAGTCTTGAGTACAGTAATATTTTGCGTCTATTTTAAATGGATAGAGAGGCTTTCTGAAGAGGCCTAAAACATAAGCGGCATCAACCCAGGCGAGGATAGTGAATGAGGAAATATGAATCTGAGTTTTGTTCCAAACACGTGCAAAGCTACAAACCTCACCGGCCTGCGCAACAAGCCGAGCATTGTTCCCTTCAGCATCTCTCATTTCCTTGAACGAGCAGCCGAGGTCATCGTCCACAATCGCATGCTCATCGCCCTCGCTCGGCTCCAATTGCAGTCGTCGCCATACCATTAACTCATTTAACTGTAATCCTGCACTCAAATGTGAAGCTCGCCACCGCTGCTCACGCTCAGCACTACTAGTCATTGCCCTTCGGCCTTCGCCGAACCAATCAGGACATAGATTCCCTTATATCGGGGGAGCCAAAAATCTAGGCCCAACGACCAGTCAATCTATGTAAGCATATTAGGCCCTAATCCAAATTATACGCAAGGCTCAACCAAAATTAGATTAAGATTATGTCATTGTCTACATGTGAGTCTTTTCCTATAACTCAATTCATCATGCTTATACAGATTTTTCATCATCTTTTTGAAGTTGATATTGACAATGATAATAAATTTTGTATTAATGATTTATTTTACAGTGATGAAATAATCTTGAATCCTAATTTTGTAATGCCAATGCACAAATTAAAGTAATTGATCATGGACCATAGACCTGGATTTAGACTAGGTATAGAACCAATACTAATCCCCTCTACCTCTAAAGCATGAGTATCCATATCTAGTTGATGCTATTCTAAAAGGTTAAAAATATTCCTTTCTAGTGGACGAATTTGAGGATACCTGATTTATTGGAGCGTGCAAGATAATGACGGAGTTGATAGAACTTGAACTTGATCTTATAGAGATTTATCATTTTTTTTTTCATTTTGTAGAGGAGATTTCTTTCAACTTGGGAGAATCAGTGAGGATCAAAACCTACTTAAGCAATTAGAACGATGATTATCGTCTGCACTCAGCAAGGAGCCGAGTATCATTCCTGTCATTATCACTTGCTCCCTCCACTAGTATTCAACCTTCATATTTAGTTTCTTTTTTATATTTTATCTTCCATAGTGAACAAAATTTTCCAAAACAATCCGTCATCTTTACAGTTTATTTTCAAATTGACCAACATTAATTTCGTAATAACCCGGAAATTACAATAGTCACAATCAATATTGAGTCTTTTTTTTGGAGAAGAAACGACTCTAAGAGCACGTTTGGCCCTAATTTTACATAGAATTCTAAAAATACTAGAGTGAAATAAAAATGTAGAATCAGTTAAAAGCCGGCGGAAGCTGTAATTTGGAGCTTTTCACAGCTTCTGCATCGGCTAATGTGTATGAGCGGGCCAAACTCCCCCTAATTATAGGAAGATAAATGATATTGTTATCAATGAAGTCTCTATTATTTAAGATGGCCATCAAATCGGCTGCAAAATCCTCGAGAAAGAGAATGAAAATCAAATCAATCATAACATAAAACTAATTTATCTAATTTGGCGCATAATATTAAAAAAAGAATCAGATTTGTGTGAGCCCTCACCCTTTTGTAGACGCCTCCTGTGCGCCCCATACCGCAGGAATGGCCCTTGCACGTCCCAAAGGACACCCCATAGTCTCTGCTCCAGCGAAAAGGAATTCGATTATTTGATTGATCCACCTGTAGATAGATAGATATATAGATACGGCCAACTCGGAATCCACTAACACACTTGCGACCTGCCAAAATCCCATCCAACAATTGAGCTCCTCCTTGTCGGGTCAAACTCAAGTTTATTTCCGGGTCTAATTTGTGCGCATACTAACTCCAACAAATTGCTTAGCTCATATTCCAATAATGCAAAATTGACACCTTCACGTTACACCAATCTGTGTTCCAATTCTGTTAGAATCCATTCTAAACATGCATAATTAGGTCGAGATAACGTAGTTTAGCCAGATGTTAGCGGAGGTTAAGGATGCCATTAGTTAATTAAGCTATCCAAGCCATTTAATTAGCATAACTAATCAGACAATCAATCAGGTCAAGCAAAGTCAACATCATGCCTATCTGGTTCGGGACCACATCGTTCTCTCTTGAAAACGACAAGTAAGCATATGCTTGCGGAATATCCGGTCTCCCTCCGAGCGAGTGAGCTTTATGTCTCAAATAATTATTCACTGTTTGCGATTTCGTCCTCTCTTTTTTGAGAAATAACTAATATTTTATTAAATATAAATACAGAAGCTCCATGTAGGCATGAAGGGCACCAAAAATGCAATAGTTTTGTCACACCACCTAGCGAACCATCGTGTCTATGTATTTAAGGGGTGTTGTCAGACCAGGATCGTGCCCTACGCAAGGGGTGCAAGAATTATTTAGAACAATAACGTAGGGAATTTTGGGGTGGCATGGCGTGTGACTTTTTCCCACTTTGTGGAGATACAACACTAAATCAAATGATTCATGGACACAAATAATACAATTAGAAAAAGTAGTTGTCACCGATAACTCAGGCTAAATATTCAAAAGGAAATAATAGATAACACAGGACACAGCCCAGCCTTTGAATATTCACATAATTATGGTTTTAATTGAGTGGCCGATAAGTTTAGATTAATATTTTATTTATATATATATATAACTGTCCCTAACAGTAACCGTTCGTTCCCGGTAGCAAGTTGCCCTTTTTTCCCCTCACGTGGTGGAGGATTTGGCATGCCCTTGCCATGTGATAAGATGGAGCGCATTCGTTTATATGTCTCTGTCGAACGATAGATATGAGCTGGCAAAGAAAACTCCATTCTTTTTCCACTTCACACGATTCTCACCACCTGCCTGTCCAGTGTCCACACCGCACACGCAATATACTCTTGGAGTATCAGGGTAATTACACTCCCTTGCCTCGGAATGGAATTGATCCACGTGGGCGGCGGCTTGTTCAATTGAGCACGTGTAAAGAGGATTAATTGATAAAATGACGCCAAGTCAACAAATTTAGTAAAAAGATAAAAAATAGAGAAAAAAAGGTATATTCCAAGGTTAATTAGTGATCGCCGCACTACTATCTCGTTTGCCAATTGTCACTGGAATAAGTGCTTTGGTGCAATAATCTCATCTTTTTGATGCTCCGAAGAATAAAAAAAATTGGGGGCCATATTTGATGCTCCGAAGCATGTATTGATTGTAAAGAAAAAAAAAACGATGCATAATTTTTTTTAGAAATACCCATCAATTTTTAAATATTTATCGAAGAGGTTGTTTTCTTTCATTTTCGCACAATATATAGAGGACCCCAACTAGCACATTGCAAGCATCAAAATATTGTCCCTCTTTCACAAACAAGAACAAAAAAACGATGTTTTCCAATCCCAAGTATAGTATTTTTTTTTTTAAAAAAAAGGTTGGACAAAAAGATAAGATTCGCTAGCATTAATTGATTTGTTTCTTATACATGAAAGAACATTTGTTATCGTTTTGTTGGAATATACCTTGGTTTGGATTAATTTTAAAAAATTAAGCCCTTATAACTTAATTTCAATTTGTTCAGTGTGTAGTAATTAGAAATTTTGATAGTTAATATGAAATTTTTGAAATTAGGCCAAACTCTATGGCGTGCATGTTGAGGTTTAAAATCTTTTGATGGGCGCACTACTGAATGAGATTGTGCGAGTGTCCACGAGGATAAGGATATGAGTGGGCGACGCCACACAAGCGTCTCATTCAAGAAAGAGAGCAAGGAATGTGATATGTCTGAAGAGTAAAGACTAGATGTGATCCAACTTACCACAAATTGCAAGGATAGATTTCTATAAATTAATTAAAAGTAACAGCAGCCGAAGAGGGAAAAAAATTGAGACTTGAGTGGCAGTGACCACAAGGCATTGAAGTGACATGAACATGGAAACGCATCTAAAGGTGTTCAATTTAGGTATATATTTAATGTTTTCGAATTGTGTATTTCTTAATGAGGAGATTGTTTTTTAAGTGTAATAATTATGGACCAAGTTTTGTTAAGTTATTATTAGTTGGATGTAATAGTTTTAGAAACATGTAATACTTGTCTTTATTAGCAATTAACATCGTTATAAAAAGATTACCACAAAAAGATAATTCATATACGTTTTAGCCTTCTCCCTTAACACGTCACAGTTTACTTTCTCTTATTATTCAAAATTTGATGTTCGATTTAACTTAAGTATTCAAAAGAAAATACTCTGTCCAATCCCTAGGCTTTTTTTTCTTCGAAAATTGAGAGTGATTGATGGATAATTGTGAATCACTAATGACCTTCAATTTATCCTAATTAAAGAAATTAAGTCCGTACTCAGTTTCCTGCTGGATTGGTATATCTAATCACATAAATAACAACAATAATTTTATAAAGTTGCACATACCATTATTATTATTATTCACTCTCTCTAGAGTCTAGACTATACAAGTGTGTTGTATACGCATTCAGATTAAGATTTATTGTAAAAAAAAAACTCTGTGACGATAAGAACCGAATATTCTTCATGTTTGAATTCCAAGCATAGTCCAACGTCCAAGATACAAAAAATTAATTGATGTTATTCAAAGATTGATATGATTTATTGATCAATTATTCTCCAATAAAAAAACCCCTTTTTATTTATATCTGTTAGCATTAATTACTATAGCGCCTACCTAATTACTTATTTTACATAATCGTGGTATCAAAATTGCACCCTCTTCATCGTCACAATATTATATCTTAAACTCCTAACCTGGCAGAACTACTTTTTGTTACTTGGTCCCTCTACTCACTTTTTCCCCCAAATTATAAATATATCGTAAATGGTTATTAGTTGAATAGTTGTGGAAATAGATATATTGCTCTCACATCTTCAATCTCTTTTTGTTTCTAAATCAAGCAATGAATATCTTTAAGGGCCTATCTACGATTTTAAATGTGCCAAGGAATTTAGCTGCAAAAAGAGCTGGTCCCAAAAAAAAATCTAGACCCAACTACAAAAAGTAGGCACAGATTTGCAGAATCATAGAATCTTCCACGTGAAAAAGTACGGTTACACATTCACTTATTAACTTGGGTCCCTTTTTTATTTTTCGTCGGATACTGTCCTTACAACCCGCAAAAATATCGTAAAAAGAAGTCATTTTAATGACCCGAGGGCGATAAAAATTTTAGACGCCCCTAGCGGATCGGATGCGGAGGAGAGGAGGCAACGCCGATTCGGCCTCATCAATTGGAAAAGCGGGCGACAAACAAACCACTTACGACGCCAGTGACCCAGTCCAACTGTGAAGAGGACGAGAAAGCGCCGGGGAGCGAGGAGAGTGGAAGGTGATGTGTCCTGTGTAAATCTCAAATTAAGACCGAGTATTACAGATCATAAAACAGTAGGATGATAAATTTTTTCTCCAGACTGCAGTACAACACCTCCAACAGCAAGGACGGGAGCGAGCGGAGAAAGTGCCAGCTGTCGCATTCAGATCGCACCACCTGTTGCCGTACAACAGTGGCTAGGGCCAGGGTGGCGGGACCCTGGCGCATGGATCCGGTTAATGATTGTGCCGATTCAACTTCGCGCAGGGCATTCGTGATGCGTCGCAACGCACAGTGGTTCCGAATCGGTCGGACGTGAATCGCGGGGTAAATAGATCGGGCACAACCTTATGGATTGGACCTTCTTTAATTAACAATTAATCAACACAGTGGTAGGTGGACTAGGATATACAGGGATTAATTAACATTTTTAAGGATGAATTTAAAAGTAGAATGGGATGATTACTTTCAAATCGAGAACATGAATAGCCTGCCCCTACCTAACTCGATGACGCAATATTACTAGTTCAGTGGAGCCGTTGATTTTGACCTTCAAGCAGAGTTAACGTAGGATTCCAAAACTATCACATCTGTCAACATTCATTTTACTTTTTGTTTTTACCAAATGTAAATGTTCGATTTGTGTTTAAATATTCTGGATAATTATAATCAATTATTTAATTATAATACGAGGGGAGAAAAGATCATGTGGGGAATGGGGATGAGTGGATAAAAATAATTAAAAAGGAACATCATGTAATCTTGTCCAAGAGTTGAATCTCGCGTATGCACAATTGAAGCCAAAGCAGAATCCAAACAAATTAAAAAAGTCACTTCACTGTTGTCGATCGCCACCTGGTTCACAATGTTAGATCACATGCGATCTCCAACTCACGCCCGCGTGACACGTACGCGAGATGCAAGATCACCCACTAATATTATATAGCATCACTTGTGGGCTCTGCACCAATCTTTTCCGTAGGAGTGGGTAGCTCTTGCACAATTAGGTAAATCCACTTTCCATTTCTCATCAAGATTCCGTGTGTTTGTGCGTCTCAGTAAAAAAAATGCATATGCGACATTGTTTTCGATTAATTAGTATTAGTTTGGAGCAGATTTAGTGAATTTAAATATATGATAAAATTTGGATTAAAATTTAGGGTAAAAATCTAAAAATCTTACCCTATTGTAAAAATGAATCTAATAATTAGGTGTTGGATTTTTGTCCCTTTTTCTGGTACATGAATGGATTGGCAGACATGCAGACACTGGCCGGAGTCTGGCCGGAGTCAAAGCAGTGCAGCTGCAATGCAAAAAGTCAATATCTGCCGCAGGAACTAGAAATTAGTTTTATAATTTATGGTACCAAAACTGGCGGGCACGGAGATCTGCGATGCAATCTGATTCTGAAGCCCCCCGAGACGAGAGAAAATAGACGACGGCATACGGAAAAGTTGCCACTCTCGTTCTGAGTCGATCGGTATCAGTATCAATTAGAAAACACAAAATTGCCATTTTTCAATCAGGATGCCTTCTCGAATTTTAATCACCACCAACACTTCTGTACTTTTTTTAAAGAAAAAATTAATCCAATTTCTTTCAAGTCAGAAGATATCAACAATGGCGAAAGTAAAATTCCAATCGAACTGCTCTTCACAACTGCCAGGCATTTTGAGAGTATGTAGTCACTAGTAACAAAAAGCACGTCTTTTTCCTCGCTGTCTCTCTCTCTCTCTCTCTCTCTCTCGCTCTCTATAAACCGGAAAGCTCACAGCCAATGGCAGAGGAATTTCTCTCGGCCTCTTCCCTCTCTTCGAGTACCCCACCCGAACTTCCTACTCCCCTTTTCGATCCCAATTTTGCACATCTCGGCGAGCGCTGAGCGCTGCCTCCGAGCTCGCCGGGCTTGCCAAGGCGCTACCTTTCGCACCGTCGATTCCTCTTCAGCTACCCCCATCTCGTGCCTCGACGTTCTTGGCTTCTCTAGGTACGCGGGTGACACTTGGTCGACGAAAACTGCCGCAGGGCTGCATTTTTGGCATTTTCCCGGGACCAAATTATGAAATCCGTGGCCTTCCCCCACAGAATTCGTGCGTTCAAGTTCATCTGCGAAGTTGAATAGTGGCGAGCTCTGTAGATTTAATATTTAGATCTGTGGACTAGGAATAGTGTTTGGTGGAGGTTGTTCTGAAATTAGCGCTGGAGTGAGGGGGGTGCTTTCGTGTTCTAGATTTGTTTCGTATGTTCGTCCGCGATATCTCTTTTTATCTGAGATTGGGGACTGGAGTCTGTTGTTTGGAGTGGGGTCACTGTTTAGAGAACAGGGAATTGAGTAGTTTTGCTAAAATTGGTTGTGTTCATGGCTTCTGTGTCTGTAAACGAGGAGTCGAACAAGGGGAGCATGTGGGAATTGGATCAGAATCTTGACCAATCCATGGATGAAGAAGCTGGAAGACTGAAAAATATGTACAGGGAAAAGGTATGTTACAATCGCTCCGAAGATCTTCCATAACTATACAAGCTTTTTTTTATGCAATTGGATGAAAGTAAATAATTATTAGTCATGTGAATCATTTTATCATTTTCCGTTGCTTTCCCCTATTGAATATAACACTTGCGAAAATTATGCAATTTCCAGGGATCTTAACACTTTCCGAGTTAAAATTTAGTCCATTTTTGTTGAGGCAAGTAATAAGTGATAATTAGTATCGATCTTTTCTGTGAGAGATCATTTTGAAAATGGATACGATTGGTAAACAAAGGTGCTGTCAGACGTGTTCGTTCTAATAACCATGTCAAGCATAATATCGATTTCATTAGAGAACATTGTACTTTGTACTCTTACCCTCTGTTTCCTTGAAGGGAAGGAAAACTGTAAGGAATGAAAAACTGCAAGAAAAGAAAACTCAGGAAAGAAAAAAATCTATATCCTGTTTCCTTGGAAGGAAGTAAAAGAAAAAAGAAAATTAATTTTGAAGGTTGGACGAAGTGGTTCGGGTGGAAAAGTTTCGGAGGCCACTTTTCCACTCTAATTTTTCCTTCCGCCCAAGGAAACAGCGGAAAACTTATTTTTCTTTTCTTTTCCTCTAGTTTTCCTCCCAAGGAAACAGACCCTTAGTTACTTTAATAGATGAAATACATAAAATCATCTCAAGTTTTGCATGTTACTCGAGCAGGTTACTATCATCCTTCATTTTTTGAGCTGGCTTTCCCTTAATGTGATTACTTGATCAAGTTAATGTGAGTATCATTCCTCTGTGCAGAAATTCTCAGCCATTTTGGTGATGCGACTTGCATTTCAAAGTCTTGGGGTTGTATTTGGAGATCTGGGAACATCCCCTCTCTATGTGTTCTATAATACTTTTCCTCATGGCGTTAATGATCCAGAAGATGTAATTGGAGCTCTTTCTTTGATCATATACTCATTGACACTCATTCCACTTCTTAAATATGTTTTTGTTGTCCTGAGAGCAAACGATAATGGGCAAGGTAAGCTATCTCTCTGAACTTATTCGGAAATGAAGTAGTTATATATTTTCTTTGTTAGCATTAGGAGAAGCATTATAGTTTTTCAAATATGTAAACATGAATGCTTAGCAGAAATATGTTTTTTTGGATAAGGAAAGATTGGTATGAGCAAACTATCCTCATGGACATTATTTTTGCGTGGCTATCTAGGATAGGAAAGATTGTCGCTATAATTCATTCTGTGATTTTCTCTGAACTTATCTGGTCAAGAACTTGATAAATATCTTTCTATGGCATAAGAAAAAGCATTTTGAATTTTCAAGCATGTGAACTTAGAGTAATTAGCTGAAATATGTGTTCTTGAATAAAAAAAAGGATCAGCATCAGCAATTATCAATACGGAGATTAATTTGCGATCAGATGTGGCATCTAGTGACATGCAAGAGTTATCATTGAGGTGGTCTCTATACTGCATGTCCTTCATTTTGTGATTTTCTTAAGTGCATGCTTAGTTCCAACTTCCAAGTCGATATATGATCAAAGAGAAAAACTTAATCAAATTGAATGCTGAAGTTCCTTCTAGAAGCTTTGATTTATGTAGCTGCTTCATATAAGGACTTTCATGTTGTCAGTTGCTTGTGTGGGTTATGCAGAGTAAATTTATAATTGGCTTAAGTGGCTAAGATTTTTGTCGCTATTTATATGTTTAACTGTAATTTTTGAAACTAAACTTTCGCAAATGCTGCTCCACCTCTTCAAAGAAACGCATAAAAGAATGGGACAGTCCCGCATACACAGCACATGCAATTATGTTCTTGGTCAATTTGGTGCTCTAACTGGTAATTGTGATGGAGACCCAAGTTCATATGTGGCTTGACATCTATGGCGAAAGATCCAATTGCCAATTTGGTTGGCGATTATGTCTTAGACTTTTGATTAATTTTTATCTAGGGCTACGTTGATTGGGTTGTGATGGGCTAAGACATCTTATTAAGCCGGTATGCTACTATGTTAGTTTTAGATTAGCTAATTTGGGGCATGTTGAGCTAGGTTTAAACACTAGCTAGTTAGTTTGCTAATGTGGGGAAGCACATCAAACTTATATTTTATTCCCAATAGCACTTGGTTTGTCAATGTTGGAACTTGGAAGAATAAACTAACTCTTCTTATTGAAATATTGTTTCTTTTCTTTCTAATTCTTTTTTGTTTCTCCATCTTCTCCTCTTCCTTTTCTAATTCCCCTCTTCACTTATAATCTTGCTTTGAGAAGCCTCCCTCTCATGAGTCTCAGCAAATTTGAAGATCCTTGTGGCGTGAATATAAACTGATGTCTTTGAAGGCAAATTTTGTTGAGAGCATATACTTCAAAAATTCTTCACTTATGATCTTTCTTTGAGAAGCCTCCCTCTCATGAGTCTCAGCAAATTTGAAGATCCTTGTGGCGTGAATATAAACTGATGTCTTTGAAGGCAAATTTTGTTGAGAGCATATACTTCAAAAATTTGTAGAACATTGGGCTTCTAGACCATTTACAGTCCTAGAGTTTGTCTATTAGCTTTAATATGCTACTGTTTTTCTTCTTCTTAGTAGATTTTAGGTGTTTAAATCAATTCTATGCTTTCTTTAATCTACTTGTAGGTTTCATGCTTGTTTAGTCTAGCGTTATCCTTATGCACCATGTCTATTTTTTTTTGTTGTTTTCCCCCAAAAATCACCATCTTATTTTTTTCTTTCGAACATGAATTTAATTTTGGGTCATGGTTCCCATCATTTTGTATATCCTTGCTGAATGCAATGTTGGTTTCATGTGCAGGTGGTACATTTGCTCTGTATTCTCTACTTTGTCGCCATGCGAAAGTTAACACTATTCCTAATCAACATAGAACTGATGAGCAACTTACAACTTATAGTCGACATACATATGAGGAGAACTCTCTTGCTGCAAAAGTCAAGAGATGGTTAGAGTCACATGCATTTAAAAAGAATGTTCTACTTATTCTTGTCCTTATTGGAACTTGTATGGCGATTGGCGATGGGATTCTTACCCCTGTCATCTCAGGTGATCCCTTGTTTGTATTTTTCTTAGATGCATATCGTCCCTATAAATCTGGTGTCAAAATCTGTTTTTTGTATTCACTTGAAGTATTGATCCTCATATTCTATTCTTAGACTTCAATATAGGGTTGTGTTTCATATTGTGATAAACTGCTTATGTCTTGCTTCTCCCATATGAAATTTTTGTCCGAATCCTGTGGTGGTTCCTGTTCCCCTACAAGGAGAGGAGACATCTTTGTGGAATTTGCTTCACTTTGTTTATTATCACTTCACCATCTTACGTACCATATAGTCTTCAATAATCGTTGCATGAAATCATATATTTTGGATGATGATGACGATCTTCTCTGGTTAGATAATACTTCAAATGAAATATGAGGATCAGCAGCTCTCCTAAATGCATAAAGAAATGAAGAAAAAGTTACCCTGAAGTTTAATGAAAGGGATACATTTTGATGAGGCACAAATAGATTTCATCAAACTACCAACCATGCTACATTTGCGAGAGACAATCATTCATTGCTTTCTGGAGCTCATGATATTTGATATTTTTTTTCCTGCAAATTCTATT
Source organism: Costus lasius (assembly GCA_027563935.2). Lineage (NCBI taxonomy): Eukaryota > Viridiplantae > Streptophyta > Magnoliopsida > Zingiberales > Costaceae > Costus > Costus lasius. Next base: position 24,204,091 of record CM050447.1, on the reverse strand, counting down.
ATTAGCACTATACACGCTGACCTCACTAGTATATATATGTTTGATAATAGCTATCGTTCCGGCAATCTTCTGAACTGTGTGTTTTACCTTTTCGCAGTTCTTTCTGCATCAGGTGGCATAAAGGTTGACCATCCAAAAATGAGCAATGGTACGTCTACAACCTTGAGAGTGATATTTATTAGTGCTGGGGTGGTGGTTTCTGTGTGCATCTTTGGGGGATGCTGGTGATCAATTTTACAATGAATGGTAACTTAAAAACCGAGGCATCCCTTTCAACTGTGATCCTTAAACAAGCTGACTTAGTAAACCTATAGAAGAGGAAATGCTTTTAGTTGACATGCGCTAGTGTTTCTACCGTCTAAATTTTTATGTTCATATGTAATTCATTTCCACCTCAATCTTTCAGGTGTTGTTGTGCTTGTCGCAGTGGTTATATTGGTTGGTCTGTTTAGTGTGCAGCATTATGGCACCGATAAAGTTGGGTGGCTTTTTGCTCCTGTGGTTCTCGTCTGGTTTCTCTTGATTGGATCTATTGGTGCTATGAACATATGGAAATATGATAGCTCGGTTCTGAAAGCTTTCAATCCTGTTTGTATATATCATTATTTTAGGCGGGGAAGGCGGGAAAGTTGGATCTCACTAGGGGGAATTTTACTCAGTATAACAGGTGGGCTATTTTTTGACTCGCTGTTGTGCGCATTTGTACTTGATTGTGTATATATTCTGGTTATATTATAGGAGAAGACCCTAGTAATCCTGATATTTTTTGCAGGAACTGAAGCATTATTTGCTGATCTGTGTCATTTCCCTGTCCTAGCTGTTCAGGTAAATATAGCAGTACTAAATCGTGGTGAATTTCTCATGTTTATGTTGTAACGATATCCTCTTTTCATGCAGATTGCTTTCACTCTCATTGTTTTTCCTTGCCTTCTTTTGGCATACACTGGACAAGCTGCATTTATTGTTAGTAAACCAAATCATGTATCTGATGCTTTCTATCGGTCTATTCCAGGTGCCTTTTGACCCTTAGTGTCCCGTTATCTTTTCTTTTTCTCTTTTTTATGTGTGTTAGTGACAATTTTTGTTGTTCTAGATAGCATATACTGGCCCATGTTTATCGTAGCAACAGCAGCAGCAATTGTTGCTAGTCAAGCCACCATATCTGCAACATTTTCAATAGTCAAGCAAGCTCTTGCACTAGGTTGTTTCCCCAGGGTTAAGGTTGTGCACACATCAAAGAAGTTTCTTGGCCAGATATACATTCCAGATATCAATTGGGTCCTTATGATTCTCTGTATAGCGGTTACTGTTGGATTTAAAAATCAAATTCAGATTGGTAACGCATACGGTAAGCTTGCTTGAGAAAAATTCATATTCTCTATTGTCTCAAGAAAAGACCTGCTTAACTTATGTTCATTAATAAGGTGGAAACAGAAGACAATTTGAGAAACAGTAATTTTGTGTACTAATTATCAAGGATCAAAAAGTTAGGTTGTACTAGCGTACCAGTCTTAGATTAGACCAATAGGTACTATATTTTACCGAGTGTATGTCACTCTATATATATAATGCTTATACTAGTCTAACATTAGACTGTACTTGTCGCGATACTAGTCTGGATTGATACAAACCAGAAATATGGCCTAGTTTGGACTGCTTTTGTGAACATTTCTAAACATATGGTTTATTTGGAGTTCTAAATTAGCTAGCTTTAAGCACGGGCCTCATGTGAGTGCCTCACGGAAAATGTATTTGCACATAATTTCACTTTTTGATTCATTCCTTAAATTATTATTAGTAAATAGATGATAGTTTTAGTATGTTCAGGCTCTCTCATATTTCTCTATATACTATTTCTTCTTCAGCTAAGTATCTCTATGTGTGGTAGAGTGTCAATTCTCTTTTCCTTGCCGTCATCCCATTGTTGGTTACTTTCAAGTAAAATGATCGCAGGTACTTGCTGAACTACTATTTCCATATTTGTCTCTAAAATGTGGAAAACTTTTGTTTCTTGGACATACAGGAACTGCTGTTGTGATCGTTATGGTAGTGACAACATTTCTTATGATTCCAATTATGTTGTTAGTGTGGCGAAGCCATTGGATCCTAGTCTGCATTTTCACCGGTCTTTCGTTGTTGGTGGAGCTTCCATACCTCACTTCTGTCTTGTTTAAGATAAACCAAGGTGGTTGGGTGCCTCTTGTCATTGCTGCAGCATTTCTCATCATAATGTATGTTTGGCACTATGGCACAGTAAAGCGATATGAGTTTGAGATGCACAGCAAAGTCTCCATGGCTTGGATACTTGGCCTCGGTCCAAGTCTAGGCTTAGTCCGTGTGCCTGGAATAGGTTTCGTTTACACGGAGCTGGCAAGTGGCGTCCCACGCATCTTTTCCCATTTCATTACCAACCTTCCTGCAATCCACTCGGTCGTTGTCTTTGTCTGTGTCAAGTACCTACCAGTTTACACCGTGCCGGTGGAAGAGCGGTTCCTTGTGAAAAGGATAGGACCGAAGAACTTCCATATGTTCCGCTGTGTTGCAAGATATGGCTACAAAGATCTTCACAAGAAGGATGATGACTTTGAAAAGATGCTCTTTGATAGCCTCTCCCTCTTTGTTCGACTCGAGAGTATGATGGAAGAATGCTCAGATTCAGATGAGTACAGCTTGCCTCCGCAGCACACGGAGAAGTCCTTCACTGACTTAACATCTACACAGAATGGCAATTCCAACGCATTTTTCTCCGCTGCAGATATCAGCTATGCATCTACTTGTGATTTTATCCAACCTGCTGCATCTCAAGGAAGCAGCCGGATGAGATCATCAGGCCAGTCAAGCCAGACATCTGGTGATGAGTTAGAATTCTTGAACAGGTGCAAGGAAGCTGGAGTCGTGCACATTCTTGGTAATACCATTGTGAGGGCTCGTAGGGAAGCAGGAATTGTGAAGAAGATTGCCGTTGATTACATTTATGCTTTCCTTAGGAGGATCTGCAGGGAGAACAGTGTGATCTTCAATGTTCCCCATGAAAGTCTGTTGAATGTGGGACAGATATTTTATATATAGCCTATGTGTCCAATTTCAAGTGTTGATGACCCGGTTTTGTGGAATGGCTCCGCACTGCAACTCCCCTATCATGTGATTGGATGGTGAAGGTATTAGCAATTTGGATTTAACTTGTCATATTTTTTTTATTGCTTGTTCTTTCAGCTGACAAGCCTTAGCTCATTCCACGCAGACCTGGTTGTACATCAGAAAGCTGGAGCAGCAGCAAATCGGGACTTTTTGTTTTTTTTGTTACTGATCTTGTCGATAAGATTTCAATTTCTCTGTAGCAGTGCCGGCTGTAAACTGCTTAGTGTTGTAAATTGAGTGTGTGATTTCTGGTTTTCAGAAATATTTCAGGGGCAATATGAACCGAGTTTATGTCTTGTACATAAAAATGAACAAAAATTGTTGCCAAAGACAATATTATGCTCAGGTTCTCAGCTTTTTCGTTGCTCCTTTTTTTTAAGTCGATTAACTCAGCATACTGGAAGATCTAACATGAATAAGCAAACAAAATACTACCTGAGTTGAGTTATGTTACTTTGATTTATTTTTATTTTATTTTATTTTTTGAGAGAGGAACTCCATGCGGAATTCATCGATTGTATGCTGAAAATCCTGTGTTATGAATAGATTTTTGGCAGGGCTGAGTAGGAAACGCCTAAAGAGTGGTAAAGGATAAGCTGGCTGGTGAAACAATGTCCGATCAGCTACCAGTTTCAGTGATTGATAGATGTATCAAATTGACACTCCACCAGCTGCAACTCCAGCGATGTGAATTCTCCAAACAGAATACTGATCATATGGAATTATGAACCGTTGGGTGGATTCTCCGATTTTGTGTAAGATTTTACCTGCACTAAGTTCATGCTTCTATGACCCAAGAATAAAAGCAAGCCAATTGAATGCATAAATTATTTGTTGGGAGTTGCTCACTCCGCCTTTTGAGACATTGTGAGATCGAAATTTTAAAAAGAGGGTCTCTCGAAAGACATTTATAAATATTTAGTTTCGAATTATTTAATTGTATACTTTTTTAGTCAAAAAGTTGAATAAAATGTCTTCTCCCCATTGTTATTGAATTATTAAGTAAAAAAAACTTGATTAAATAGCCATGATGACTGACCGAGCAAGCTGAATGTGATAATTGCTCTTCACAGCCACTAATCACCATCTTTTAAGCTATTGTAGTGGCCTAACTAAGGTCATGCCAATAGAGAAAAGACGCCTCTTTCCCCTCAAGATTAATATTTTGACCTTTCTACTGGTGGAAAATAAACCTGTTCAATGAAATAAAGAGCAAAGGATCAACCGAAACCAACTTAGAACAGAAATCTAAATCAACAAAAATGATGATAAAAAAAAATCAAATGCATTAGCATCTCTTGTGATCAACTCCACCATCCACTAGAAATAATATCTCAGCAGATGAATCGAAACAGGACGAATAATACGGATTTATATGTCCAACAAATAATCCATATGCTTCCCCCCCCCCCCCCCCCCCCCCCCCACCCTCCCTCTCTGAAGAAAGAAAAATAATCCGAAGGAGAGATCAGTTGTATAAGACTGTAATCCCTCCCTAATCTAGTGATTGCTGGCTACAAGTCCAGCAGAGCTCGGCGCCCTGGTGGAAGAACAGTTGACGAACCTCGAAGAGAATGTGTGATAGAAATGGGTGGCGTCGTCGTCGAGAGCAGTCCCAAATCCACTGCGGTCAAAGTTTCTGGAGTAGCTCAGGGGATCGTACTGACATTGGAATGAGGCTGGCCTCCCAGCCGAGCACAGCATCTTGCTCTGCTTCCTAAGCTTCCTCAGTAGCCGCCCAAGGCCGCAGTTAGGCCCACAGAGCTGCCGACCGGCGCCGGCGGAGGTAGTCGTGGAGCCGCCGCTCCGGTGACTGCCGGTGGTGGAGTTGCAATCCTCTGCTTTCCGGCTCATCTCTCCCGGTTGCTCTCTCACGGACACAGGTTAGAAGTTAAATCACAAAGGCATGGGGCTTTATGTAGAATCAGCTCCCCTGCGTTTTTGTTTAAGTAACAAACCCCGTCGTTTATACCGTTTAGTAATTATACCGTCTTAAATATAAAACGTGGAAGTAAAGTAGAAAACGAGATGCAGTTGGTCGGTTACAATGTTGGCGATCTGTTTAAATTCAATTTAAATCTGACCTATTTAATAATTAAGACAAAACATTCGATTTAATTTGACGAATCGATAAATATGAAATTACCTATGTAATATGGTTATACATTTAGTATATATTAGAAATATTAGTAATTAGTATATCATATAAATAGTTTATGCAAGTCAACCCATGTATGATATAGTCTGACTTCATTATTTTTAGATTATAAATAAGTTGATATTTGTGTTAGTTTTTGTCAACTTCAGGTAGAATAATACGGCGGATAGTGAAACTTTCAGATTAGTTTTAAAGTTCATAGTTTTTCTCAATTTAACAAGTAATTTTTCTCAAATTCATTAAGATTTTTTTCAGTCGAGTCACTTGTGTCTAAACCATTGACAACATTTGTATGGGCAAAGAGTGATATTTGTTATCGAGGTGGTGGAAAAGACGCTCAGAATACTGATCAAAGTTTTGTGTGACATTCTTGAGTCTTGACAAATCCATGACTCGCGAAAAGAATTGCATTGGCTGATGGCATCATCTACTCGAGTCACATCGTTGCCCCCAACATAAAACTTGAGGGATCACACAATAGAATTGTCGTAAAATCGAGGGAACAAACTGAACTTTTTTCATTTTGCAGCTAGCATAGAGTGGATTTTTCCCTGCGTTTCAGCGTTTGCCAGTCTTTGCATGTGTTCTTTTGGACCCTGTCCTTAGATGTGTCATTGGGAGCCATGTGAAGCTATGACTGAATGTGGGGCCTAGGTTCTGATGAATAAATTTTGATAAATGTTTCTTGCTGTACAACATTTCGATCCATTTCACCTGCTGCTCGCTAAAATGTCCATGAAAAAGATTAGGAAGGTAACAAGTGAAGAGAGATGAAAGGTTGAACTTGAATTTGAACAGGATCCATTTGTCTGGTAAATGCTCAAATTAGTCAGAGTGCACGTGGACAAGCAGAAGGCAAACCTCTGTTTATTATCAAGAAAGTGAAACAAAATTTTAGTATAAAGAACATAACAACCACCCTAGATGGCTCTAGAGTTTCTGTTCAGATGCTACCTAATAAATCTTCCCAGGCAACATCTTGTTAATTATTGCAGGACTTCCTCTACAATGCATTCGGTGCTCTGCAAATCTGAAAGCAGCAGTCCATTTTATTAGCAAGAATTTGACTCACCAAGTGATGTTTTCTGTTTGGCCAACAGATTAGCTTCTTTATAATTCAACCTATGCCAAATCAAAATAGCTGACAAGTGCCTAACTATTGTTAATGATCTTCTCATACTTCAACGTTATCTTCCTTTATTTTTTCCCCAACTTTATCTTCCTTACACTTGCTGCTGCTGTTTCCGGTGACAGAAATGGAGTTTTCTGCGTGAAGATACCTTTAAGACTCATGCATTGAATCTGTCCTCGAGAAGAACTGTGCATTCATCTGTTGGTTAGTGTCTTGAATAAACTTTAAAAAATATGTTAAAGTTTTGATTCGTACTATGCATTTTATAAATCATAATTTGCACTCAAAAGTTCTATCACATTACTTGATGCTATTCCTAGAAATTATAACAAGTTTTTCGCAGCACGCCCCTACTGAGGGTCTCCCTTAGGTTTTTTTTAGTACGATATTCAAGTTAGTGCCAAAATCCATGAGCTTAGGTAGAAGTATATCATCATGCACAACATGATACCAACTTCTCTTTTATCTGTTATATAATTGAATTCCTGGCAGACCAATGGTTTAAAAATTCAGAAACCGACATGACGTCTGGGAAACAGACATTTGGATCAGAATATGGCTTTGGATTTGGTGTATTAGCTGTTGATGTTTGGATGGATTCATACTTGATGGGCAATGGCATTTCTGATAAGATTCTCAGGACTGAAATTTAGCACCCCGAGTGTTTTACTGTGACATTGCTGATGATCTTGGAAACTAAAATTGAGACCATGTGAATGAAAAACTTGGCTTTGCAAACCATAGTCAATGAAATTAACCCCTAATTTTTTTTCTCCATATTTTATGCTTACCTAGCTAAAGGATTTGATTATTGCTCCAAATCAAAATCTTTGATCAAGTTATGATGTATTTCTTGCGGAACTGTAAAATGTATGCTCCCCAAAGTGAAAGAAGAGAAACTATGTTCTGAAAGTGGATGCACAGCAATAATTTTGTGTGTGTTCAGATCACAGTTGCAGACAAGTTTGCAGGGTGGTCCAGCACAGTGTGTTGAGAAGTCAACTTCACATATCTCAAGATCAGATGTTGTTCCTAATTAGATTTGATTTGCAGATGAAATTTTCTTCATTTGCATGAGATTTTTCTTGTTCATTCGCTTGTATTCACTTCAAGTTTATCATGCAAGTCACTGAGAATATATAGTACAAGTACTACTTTACTTTTGGATATAAACTTACCAATATATGATGTCACTAGATCAAACAAAAAATATCTAAATTCAGTAACAGGTTGTAGGAGATAAAATTTGAATGAAGAACATTGAGTTCCATAACAGATGTGAAGACTTTTTCATTTTTTTTTGGGTGGACTGAAGCTGATCCTTGCTGTGGTCACCTAGAATCTGAGAAGAAGACAGCTGTTGGTAGATTTGCTGCAATCGAGACCTTGGTCCAAGAACACTTGACTCTTTGTTCTGCTCATATTCTAACCTCATGCCTATCGTTGCGTTGGAATGATGAATGCGATCTATTGTTTTATTGAAAGACAGATTCAGAATGAATTGGCTTAGATTGTTCAGCATGTTCTTGGATTATAAATTCTCAACTCTAAACAAGTAGAGATAAAGTACACTAGTCAATGATAGGATGGAAAGTAGAACCAATTCAAGCCCATAACTTGCAGCAGAAGCACCAGCTTGGGCCAGAATCAACAAACGTCCGTATCTTAGGGTATATGAAAGTCATACTTGAATTTTATGGCTTTAACCATTTTCCTTGATTAATATTTGACATTAATTCGCAAGAGTTCTTTGGATCGTCGTCTAAAGTTGAATCATCATAAGAGTGCATAGGAGATATAATATACTAGCAGTTTAGTGACTAAGATTTCAATATATGAGATTAAATTTATAACTTTTGCATTTATTCAAGATCTATCCTATTGTCTTTATAATTAATAATAAAAAACTATATTTTATAAATGTTGAATTCTTTAATATAAATACCCTATACTCCATTGGATGATAGATAGTAATAACAAAGTTTGTACATGGTCGAAAGTTCACCTTAGCCGCTTTGCAAATAGGTACTAACATTTCTCCAAAAACGAAAAATAAGATGAGTAAGCTAAGTGTTAGGCCCTGGGTTTCCGGTTCGGCCCAGGCCCAAACCCAGGCCCAAACGCAACACGCGGAAAGCGAGCTCCTCGCCGCGAGCTTCGGTTAGCAACGAGCGACTCCATCGCTTCCTTCGACGACTTCGTCGGCGGAAGCAGGCTTCGGCGAGAACTTCGGAGGGATGAGAAGGGGCTTCCTCGGATGCAAGAGCCTGGCGACCGAGTCGTGCGGGGGACGATGCGAGTAGCAGCAGAGTTGAGGCGGCGCTTGCGAAGTCGGGAGACGCAGAAGCACGCGGGAGCATCGGGCGAAGGACGCAGATGATTCAGAAGAGGCAACACTCGCCTCTTCCCTATAAGAGGGCAGATCTAGCGTCAAGATCTGGAGGGCTGCGAGCGTTGAAACTAGAGAGGGAGCTGGGAACTCGTGAGGACGGAGATTGGCGTCGAGTGGCGAGCATCACCGACGAAGAGGAGAGACGAGAGGCGAGCGACGAGAGGGTTTTTGTAGCTTTGATTTACGAAGAATAAAGTGAAGATTTTCCCTTTCTGAATCCGGCGAACTTCCCCTGCTTTCCGACGTTCTCCCATGTTTTCCACTTCCTTAATGCGTCGGCGACGAGTGTAGAGGCGTCCTTGGCCGGCGACTAGGGCAGAGGTGCTTCCGGTTGACGGCAAGACTGAGACGTAGGCGGCCTCTCTTCCATTGTCGGCTCCTTCCTCCGGCGAGCCGCGAGCAACCACAGGCGTACGCTCGCATTGTGAAGACGACGACGCGGACGTTTCGATCGGCGTTCGAAACGAGGCGTCCACGCGGTCAACGGTCAAAATCGGACGCGTGAGGCGGAAATCCTTCGGCGAAACAGAATTCGAGCGACTGACGTGTGGTGACGTCAGCGCGAACAAAATTCGATTACGAATTTCGGATCGGATCAGAGAGTGGCGCGGCGGACGAAAATTGGGGCTGACGTCACGCTGACGTCGGCATCCGAAAATAAAATCGGCAACAGTGATTTGGGCGTTGACTTCAGTCTTCGGGCTTTAATCAGATTTCCTAATTAGGGTTAGGGTTTCTCGAGTGGACTGTAATTTGGGGATTAAAATTGAGCGGAGAACTAGGGTTTCGAATTTGGGGACGAGATTCGGTCCGGAAACCCTAGCGCGATCACGTTTCAGTGTTCCGCCGGACGGCTCTAGGAAGTGGATAAGCGCTGCTTTTAGACCGTTCCGACCGGGGCGTGACACTAAGTGTCACACCCCGGTCGGATCGGCCTGAAAACAGCACTTATCCGCTGTCTCAGAGTCGTCCGGCGGAACACCGGAACGTAACTCGCCCTAGGGTTTCCGACCCAAAATCGAAACCCTAATCTCCCCAATTTACAGTTCGCACGGAAAACCCTAACCCTAATTTAGAGAAAACCGATCGGAACCTAAATCCAAATTTACCTCTCGGTCAAAATTGATTTTGACCGCTAAATTGCGCCGTTCGCCGAATCAATTCGACTCTGCTTGCGTCAGCAATCCGTCGCTGACGTCACTGGAAATTTCGCCGCCTGCGAAATTCTGCCTCGCGCCGCTGACGTACGCCTTACGTCAGACGCGAAATCGAGATTTCGAAATCGAATTCGCCGAATTCGATTTCGCTGGGTTGACCGCAAGCCGCGTTGACTTCTACCTCGTTTCGAACGCCTTCCGAAACGCTCGCCTCGCGTCGTTGAGCTAGCGTCGTCTTCTTCGTTGGAACGAACGTCGCCTGCGTTCGTCCAACGGCGTCACCTCTTCGCCGGAGATCAGTGAAGCCGTCGAGGAAAGCCGCCTGCTTTCCTTCGTCCTTCACGTCGCCACTCGACGCCCACCGTCGTCGAGCGAAACCGGCGCCAGTAAACCACGGAAACAGAGGAACAGGGGAAGAACAACGGTGAAGAAGAAGAAAGCTTCGATTAAACGTTAAAAGCTACAAAACTCCTCCACTATCGTCGCCGACCCCCTGGTCGTCGACGGCCCTCGTCCCTCCCTCGCCGGCGATCCCTATCGCCGGTTACAAATCTCTGTTTTCCTCTCAAGCTTGTCGCTCCCAGGTGATGACGATCCTCCCTCCTTCACGCTCAAGCTGCTCCTTTTATCCAGCAGTCGGCGCCTCTGCTATTCTTGGCGTCGGCCCGCATCGTCCGCCTCTTTACCCGCTCGCGTCGGCGAGCGCCCGCATGCGTCCGACGCAAGCGGAGACGACGAAGTCGCTGCGCTCGGTTGCCAAGATTCCGTCGCACGCGAGCTCCGCATGGAAAGAAGTGTTTTGCGTGGATTGGGCTGCTGCGATGTGCCTGGCTCGGTTGGACCTGGGCTTGGGCCGAACCGGTTGAACCGGGGCCTGACAATTCTCCCCCGCCCAATTTGGACATCGCCCTCGATGTCTCTAGCGGGCGGATCCTGCAGAACCATCGCTCCGATCCTCAAAGCGCCAATCCGCGGTTGCTCGATTTCCTCAGCTTCCACGATTGGTTCCTGTGCCGCCATTGCCATGAGTTTCTGTTTGTTGGGGCAGTCCTTCACCCAGTGAGGTCCCCCGCACCAGAAACAACCCTGTGGCTTTCGCTCCCGTCGTCCCGGAGAACCCTTGTTCTGCCGGTAGAATGGTCTACCCCTCTCTTGAACTCTAGCTCCCGGCGGTGTGCGTGGGGAGCCGCGCTGAGGACCGCGCTTTGGTGGTGTCTTGGATTTCTTTGGTGGTGCTGGTTTGAAATTTCTGTTATCCACCAAAGATTCAGCCACTGCCGCTGCCGCCCTCCAGTCAACCGGCTCTCGTCGTCGGACCTCCGTTTCTGCCCATGGCTGAAGGCCCCGGAGGAAGAAGTATCACCTATCGTCCTCCGCCATCCCCGGAAGCTCCAGCATCAACGTAGAGAAAGCCCTGACGTACTCCTGGATCGGGCCAGTATGCCTCAGCCGATCCAGTTTGCCACGCGCCTGGTCCGCCGAGTTCCCGGGAAGAAACTGCCGCCGCAGTTCCTCACGGAAAGTCTCCCAAGTCCAGCCAGTCGTCCCTGAGGTAGAGCCAACTTTGGTGCGCCACCAAAGCTTTGCGTCGCCTGTGAGATAGGCGATGCACACCTGTACCCGATCTCCTGCAGAAATATGGTTAGCTGAAAACAGTTGCTCCATATCCCAGATAAAGTTTTCGACCTCTCGGGACGATCGAGCCCCTCCGAACGTCACTGGGTCGGGCACCCGTATCCTCGGTTTGGGAGCCTCCTGCTCCACCGGTGCTGGTTTCGATACTTGCGCTAGGGCTAGGCGCAGTACCTTTACTTCAGCGTGCATGTCCTCCTTCATGCGAGCCATCTCTCCTGGCAGATGGATCAGACCCTCCATGGTCTGTTGCATGATTTCAAGTTGCAACCTCTGTTGCTCAATCTGCAACCCTTGTTGCTCGATTTGCAACCTCTGCTGTTCGATCAGTAATTCCTGATCCCCCACAGTCTTCTGAAGGTTTTCCACCTGTGGAATCATCCCAGTATCTCCACCACTAGTCATACCAAGCATTTGCTCGATATGAGCAATGCGATCACCCTGGTTCACCATCTCCTCAGGATCAGCCGTCTCCTTGGCTTTTCCTTTATCCTGCCTGGGTCGGGCGTCCTCTGACGCTCCCCTAGCAGTATGGGTGATCTTCTGGAACTTCAGGCCTTTCTTCACCTTCGAGGGTGAAGTTGAACGAGCCGTGTTTGCTGGAACACGTTAGCCTGCTCTGATACCTGTTGTCACACCCCGGTCGGATCGGCCTGAAAACAGCACTTATCCGCTGTCTCAGAGCCGTCCGGCGGAACACCGGAACGTAACTCGCCCTAGGGTTTCCGACCCAAAATCGAAACCCTAATCTCCCCAATTTACAGTTCGCACGGAAAACCCTAACCCTAATTTAGAGAAAACCGATCGGAACCTAAATCCAAATTTACCTCTCGGTCAAAATTGATTTTGACCGCTAAATTGCGTCGTTCGCCGAATCAATTCGACTCTGCTTGCGTCAGCAATCCGTCGCTGACGTCACTGGAAATTTCGCCGCCTGCGAAATTCTGCCTCGCGCCGCTGACGTACGCCTTACGTCAGACGCGAAATCGAGATTTCGAAATCGAATTCGCCGAATTCGATTTCGCTGGGTTGACCGCAAGCCGCGTTGACTTCTACCTCGTTTCGAACGCCTTCCGAAACGCTCGCCTCGCGTCGTTGAGCTAGCGTCGTCTTCTTCGTTGGAACGAACGTCGCCTGCGTTCGTCCAACGGCGTCACCTCTTCGCCGGAGATCAGTGAAGCCGTCGAGGAAAGCCGCCTGCTTTCCTTCGTCCTTCACGTCGCCACTCGACGCCCACCGTCGTCGAGCGAAACCGGCGCCAGTAAACCACGGAAACAGAGGAACAGGGGAAGAACGCCGGTGAAGAAGAAGAAAGCTTCGATTAAACGTTAAAAGCTACAAAACTCCTCCACTATCGTCGCCGACCCCCTGGTCGTCGACGGCCCTCGTCCCTCCCTCGCCGGCGATCCCTATCGCCGGTTACAAATCTCTGTTTTCCTCTCAAGCTTGTCGCTCCCAGGTGATGACGATCCTCCCTCCTTCACGCTCAAGCTGCTCCTTTTATCCAGCAGTCGGCGCCTCTGCTATTCTTGGCGTCGGCCCGCATCGTCCGCCTCTTTACCCGCTCGCGTCGGCGAGCGCCCGCATGCGTCCGACGCAAGCGGAGACGACGAAGTCGCTGCGCTCGGTTGCCAAGATTCCGTCGCACGCGAGCTCCGCATGGAAAGAAGTGTTTTGCGTGGATTGGGCTGCTGCGATGTGCCTGGCTCGGTTGGACCTAGGCTTGGGCCGAACCGATTGAACCGGGGCCTGACACTAAGTGACTTGAGTTATTTTTAAGTAAAGTTTTTAGAAAAATCAAAATGGCAGTAAAGTTTTTCATATTTTCCATATTTCTTTCTTTGAATAATTGGGCCAACTGAAGTAACACATCAAAATTCCAAGGGGTTTACAAACCTCGGCCCAGTTTAAACACATTGATGGGCTTACAAATCTAACATAATGAACGATCGAGATTAGGGTTCCTAACTGCCATGTTATTTCCATCGATTTTACCACAACCTCAATCCTCATCATATGAAAAGATTTGTCTCTTTACAAATTCATCCGTAAAAACAATGCCTGTCTCTTGTCTACTTTTGGAATAAAGAAGAGAAGTAAAAAAACAAAAGCCTAGAACTGTGCCTTCCTTTTCGCTTACTGATCGACGTGCTGCTGAATATGCCTTGTATAATTAATTTCCTTTATTCCGAAGACTTCGCATCATCGCACAAATGGCGGACAGCTTTTAGATACGGCGAAAGGCCTTGCATGTGTTCCCCAATCCCGCCGGAGCAGGCTACTGCTGCGCTTTTCCAGTTTTCTTTAGATTCGGTTCCGTTTACCGGTTCCTCCAGTGTGAGCTTCGCTCGGTGCCCCGCACCGGAGAGGGCGGAGAGCGCGACGAGATTGTTTACGACTTGCAAAATTTAATAATATAATATCGACGGTCCCTAGTCCACACCTCGCATGGATGTTTTTTTATGCGGCCACCACGCACCTTGATGGGTCCGCCGCCAGGAACCTGGGATTTTGTGAGGCCTCCGCTCTCGCCACCTCAGCGCCCGTCCCAAACCCTTTCAGAAACAGGCAACAGGTACCACCCACGTCTCAAGAACAAAGATGACGTCATATCGCCTCGCAATTCCTCTGCCTCTCGTTTTGAGTGGGCCAAATCCACGCTCCCCGTATTGTCCGAGGCAGGGTCGCATCCCCTTTGCCCTTTGCCGAACACTTCTCACCTTTCCCCTACGCTAAATCCTCGTGCCTCAAGTGCAATCCGATATCACGCACTACCTGCAAAGCAATTCGCGTTGCAGGAGCAGAAAAATCGGGCCCGAGTGGGTCTCACGATATTACCGAATGATAAGATGGGTAGGAACCAAATGATGCCCCAACTACGCTTTCCCGTTTCCATTTAGGGTCATGCGTGCGCAATTTAAAAAAAGGGCAGAAAGAGAGGGAGAAGCATAAAACTTCGTCCAAGAGCGGAAAAGGTGGCTAGTTCGCCTTCAGTTTATGCCGCCGCCGCTCCTATTAATAGGCCGCTCCTCCTTTCAATCCCCATTGCCTTCCCTTCTTGCCTCTAGGGTTCTTCGATCGATTCGATAACAAGGAGAAGGAGAAGAGTAAGAAGAAGAGAAAGAGGGAGATATTTGATGGCGTACTCAATTCTTAGATCCGTAACTCCCGTGCTCGGAGGATCGAACGACTGCTTCGCCTCCGATTCCTTCAAGGTGCAGCTCTCTTTTTTATATACTCCTTGTCTCATTTTCTTCACCTGAATTTGCTGGTGATTATTCGTTTAGCAATTGCCGCAGTCGATTTCCAATTTGCTCCAGTCTCTGTTTTGTGTTTATCTTCGATATGATCCGCGCTGTTGCATGTGAAAATTAAGAGATGAAATTGTGTGTGAATCTGTGATATCCAATTACGAGCAAATTTTTTTTTTCGGGCCCTGAATCTTCTGTTATTTCTTCTTCAGGTGGATTGCTTCCGGAGTTTTAACACAATTCAGATTCGGTCAGGCTTTTTGGGTTCTGCCCTGACCTCTCTGGAGGCTTGTTCATCACAGTTGAGCATTGAATATTTACCGTTGGTTTCTCTATCCTCTATAGACTATCTGAATTGTTTTTGCTAAAGAGGCAGTTGATCTTTTGAGTTGTGCAGTAAATATGATGCGAGGAGAAGTATGCAACCAGTCAAAGCCACAGCTACTGCAGCTCCTCCTATTGTTAAGGGTAACTGATGATACAACGACTTAAATTAAAGTGACAGCGATTCTCTGGTCCAGCTTCCTGCTTTAGGACTTCGTCATGACTTTGATATTTTCATATTTTCTTTGTTTAGGTTCTTCAAGTGGTGGAAAGACAAGGATCGGCATAAACGGTGAGCTGCCTTTCATAACTACTAAATCACTATTATTGAAAAGGCCTTTCAGATTTATGTGTTGGATAATTTATGTCCTGAAATTTACCTTGCAAGATTATATTTTAATGTATTAGTGTAAACTACAGAAGTTTCTTTATGGGAATAATTATTCAAGATAGCAATGATTTTTAGAGCATTGCGCGCAGCTTCTTTGTCTCAAATCACCATAATTATACCATCCTGATGCTCAAAATCAGTAGATAAGATAAATGTTATTGTGTCTCAAAATTATACTTAACTCTCCTCTGTAGGTTTTGGACGCATTGGAAGGCTTGTTTTGCGCATTGCCATGCAAAGAAATGACATTGAAGTTGTAGCTGTTAATGATCCTTTCATTGATACTAAATATATGGTAAGGATATTCTTTCGTTCTTGTGTGTTTTCTTTCACAACTGTTACCTGTATGGACCTACAAAGAACTCAATATTTGTATGCTTCTTAAAAAAAAACTGAGCGAGTAAAAAAAGTTCAATCGATGTTTTTCATGATGCACATCTTTTTATTTGCACTATCATGCAACATATTCTACTTTTCATCTTGAGTAATCATTCGAAGACAATGTAAATTATATCCATTTGCCTCTAAGTTTGTGACTGGTTGATTAGGATATGTCCGAATAAGAGTTTCACTTTTTATTAAAACTTGTCAATGATCTTCATTTTGTTTGATTGTCGAACCACTTTTAGGCAGTTGGTGTTAGGTTATCATTCTTTTCTGTAGGCGTATATGTTTAAGTACGATTCAACACATGGAGTCTTGAAAGGAACCATAAAGGTTTTGGACGAGTCCAACTTAGAGATTGATGGTAAAAGGATTACCGTTACAAGCAAAAGGTATTGTATTTATCTTTTGTTATATCAATTCTATGTAAAGTTTGAATGCTTCCTCTGTAGTATCAATTGATTCAATCTTTTCTTTTCCATTTTTTTTTCCCAGGGATCCTGCTGACATCACATGGGGTGATTTTGGGGCTGAATACGTTGTCGAATCTTCTGGCGTTTTTACGACAATGGAAAAGGCATCAGCTCACCTGAAGGTATGCTTCTTTCCGTTACCATGCCAATTTCCAGCTTGCTGTTTAACCCTTTGCACTGTCAAGTCTTTGATGCTTATGTTTTCTTGATAACATATTATGTAGGGTGGGGCCAAAAAGGTGGTAATATCAGCTCCATCTGCTGATGCTCCTATGTTTGTGGTTGGTGTAAATGATAAGACATACAAACCAACCATGAATATAGTTTCTAATGCAAGTTGTACAACCAATTGTCTTGCTCCTCTTGCCAAGGTTTACTGTTTTTTATGAATCGCATTCCTTTTCAGGCTCCAATCTGTGGGCATGATCCCCAGCACTAAGTATTATGTACTCGTGTGGGATTTCCCAACATGCTTCATAGAATTTGGATCATAGCTCTGTTACTGGATGGTGACCTATTTCACTTTTTGAAGGTTGTCCATGAGGAGTTTGGTATCGTTGAAGGACTCATGACGACTGTTCATGCAACGACAGGTTTCTTCTTTTGTTTTGTTTTTGACTATGCACAGTATAGTTTAGCATCTGACAATTATTTATCGTTGCTTGTATAGTCTTAACTCTTAATGTTTAATAGATGTTCTTTTGATTATTTCTTTACAGCTACCCAGAAGACTGTTGATGGTCCTTCCATGAAAGATTGGCGTGGGGGTCGTGGTGCTGGGCAAAATATCATCCCTAGTTCGACTGGTGCAGCTAAGGTGTGTTTGGAATGATATTTTAAGATTTGGTGTGTTTCTTTCATGTTTTTAGATCGAACTGATCTCATCCTGCCTTGTAGGCTGTCGGAAAAGTCCTTCCAGAACTAAACGGGAAGCTCACTGGGATGGCTTTCAGAGTTCCCACACCTAATGTTTCTGTCGTAGACTTAACTTGCCGACTTGAAAAAAGTGCATCATATGATGACGTAAAAGAAGCCATTAAGTATGCAAAGCTTGTCCTTTTTTTCATTCATATGTCAATCTTCTGTTACCTAATTTACTGAAATAATTGGTATTATGTTTATATTGTATAAATACATACAGTAATAATAATGCGTGAATGACCTCAAGAAGGATGATATGAAGCTTATTTGCTTTCGCCGTGCTTAGCTTGAAAATGCATATCTGTGGATAATTGCAAAATAATTTATGATAGCTTTAACCTCTGTCATCAACAGGTACGCATCAAATGGTTCGCTAAAAGGGATCCTTGGCTACACTGATGAAGATGTCGTCTCCAATGATTTTATTGGTGACTCGAGGTAAAAGTTTGTTTTACAATATAATTTGACAAGGACAAGTAATGCACTATGGTAATGATATGCTTAATTCTGTTTATATGCTCACATTCCAGGTCCAGTATCTTTGATGCTAAAGCTGGGATCGGATTAAGCGCCTCCTTCATGAAGCTAGTTTCCTGGTATGACAACGAGTGGGGCTACAGGTTAGAATCTGCAGTGCTTCCATCCGCCATTTATCAAGAACAAAATTTCCTTCTGAGAAACTTCACCTTTCTTACCTTCACTTGCAGCAACCGGGTTCTCGATCTCATCGTACACATGGCCATGGTGAGCGCTTACAATTGAAGTTTGCCGAGGAACTAGGAAGATAATGAGATGCCAGTTCCTATAATTAGTAGACAATTTATACTCGAGCAATATTGCGATTTTGTTCTTCGTGTTTTTTTTTCTTTCTTAATTGAAAAACTGGCGCAATGATGCTTATTTTGACGCTCCACAGGATTGTATACATCGGCAATTAAATTATATTATAAATGAAAAGTACTTTGCTTAATTAAAGATTTCAATACCTCTGAATTATATTCTGATAAGATATGTGGATTTCTTCTTTTTTGTGCCCATGATGTCCTTTATACTGCTCATCCTTCGAACCAAATGAGCGAGAATTGAAGGGTATAGTATCAAATATACCGTTGCAGCTGATTCGATAAATACCTCAATCAATCGTTGTGCAGAATCATAGATCCCCTCCTTCATCCAAGACTCAAAAACGTAATTGCACTCCTTTTCTCGCAGTAATACTTAACCATAATCCTTTTTGGTTTTGATCCCGTAGTTGCTCGCTGCTGAATACCTTAATAATTAAGAATTTCACTTTTACTAATACTATACTTATTGTTCAATGTTTTATTTTGTGCACATTCTGTTTGTTTGGGCTATGTGAAACCAAACCGTGCTCTTATCCACCTAAAATGTTAGTAGATCAAACCAAATATGAACCCAATTGAAAGACGCAATAGTTGGAACATGCCCCTCTCCGTCTCCTCACTCCTTACATTTGGAGTAGAGCAATTGAATTGATCAAAAAGTATGTTCTAATTTCTATATCTATTACAGGCAGTCTTCGGAGAGAAGCCTTGTTTTCGATCACAACCCAGATAAGTTGGTGACGGTAAGTGGTGCGTTAGAAACTCTGGTGAGTTCTCTTTCATTGGAGCTCAATTATTATATAGGTCTTTCCAAGGGCTGCGTTTTTGCGGAGGGGTGCCCCTCCGCAAAATTTGCAGAGGAGTGGGCTAAGATTTAAAATACAAATCTTGATGCAGCCCTGCACGAATCTTGATGCAGTGCCATACTTAAGTGATGACATATAAACGCAGCCGTTACACCATCCGAATAGCGCATCGTTACATTTAACCTTGATATAAACACATTTTGTTACAGCCATCCGAACTAACCATGGTCAACTCTTGAATTTTCACTACCCGCCCAAGCCGCCCAAATTTTTCCCCCGAATACTCTCTAAACCTAATCTTTTCTCTAACCAGCTCTTCTCTTTGCTGTGACAAAAGTTTGCTCTCCCGATCCTCTCCGACGATCTCCGAGACTCTCCGACGGCCTCCGACGAGACTCTGCATCAGCTCATGGCCCTCGCCACTCCCACCATCCTCCATCATCATCAGCATCATCTCTTCCCTCCGCCAAGACTCTGCTGCGCTCCCTCCTCTCCCCTTACGAATCCGCCTCTCTTCTGCAATCTCGCCTCCACCGACTTGAGATCCAAGCACGATGTCTTGCTCTCCGTTGCATCATCTCTTCCCTCTGCTGAGACTTGTATATTGTCTATTTACACAGCAGTTTTTATACAAGCTCATCTATTTACACAGCAGTTTTCATCATCAGCATCATCTCTTCCCTCCGCCGAGACTTGTATATTGTCTATTTGCACAACAGTTTTTAACAAAGATTGAAGCTGTTGATTGCAACCCATCAAAAAATTTCTAGCTGAACCGTAACAAGATGGTGAAAGTGAGATTGTGGGGTATTTATCAAGAAATTTATGGACTATCTATCTAGAAATGTACTCTAAATTACATTGTTATTCAAACACTTGTATATTCATTCACTTGTATATTCAGGTTGTGTTATACAGATTTCAGGTCTTGTTATACGAACTCTGTGCAGTGTTATACGAATTTCAGCTCTTGTTATACCAACTCTGTGCAGTGTTATACGAATTTCATCTCTTGTTATACCAACTCTGTGCAGTGTTGTACGAATTTCATCTCTTGTTATACCTAATGTGTCTCTATGTTATACGAATTTCAAGTCTTGTTATACGAACTCTATGCAGTGTTATACGAATTTCAGATCTTGTTATACCTAATGTGTCTCTATGTTATACAAATTTCAAGTCTTGTTATACGAATGTGTGTCTATGTTATACGAATTTTAGGTCTTATTATACCAACTTCGTGCACTGTTATACGAATTTCAGCTCTTGTAATACCAACTCTGTGCAGTGTTATACGAATTTCAGCTCTTGTAATATCAACTCTGTGCAGTGTTATACTAATTTCAGGTTTTGTTATACCAACTCTTTGCAGTGTTATACGAATTTCAGCTCTTGTTATACCTAATGTGTCTCTATGTTATACGAATTTCAGGTCTTGTTATATAAACTCTGTGCAGTGTTATATGAATTTCAGGTCTTGTTATACAAATTTCAAGTCTTGTATAACACGGCATTTCAGGTCTTGTTATACGAACTCTGTGCAGTGTTATATGAATTTCAAGTCTTGTTATACGAATTTCAAGTCATGTATAACACGACACAGACATGGTATAACACGGCACAAACATGGTATAACACTGCACAAACATAGTATAACAGTGCACAAATATGGTATAACACGACACAGACATGGTAAAACACGGCTCAAACATGGCACAAACATGGTATAACACGGCACAGACATGGTATAACATGGCACAAACATGGTATAACAGTCCACAAACATGGTATAACACGACACAAACATGGTATAACACGACACAGACATGGTATAACACAGCACAAACATGGTATAACACGGCACAGACATGGTATAACATGGCACAAACATGGTATAACAGTGAACAAATATGGTATAACACGGCACAGACATGGTATAACACGACACAAACATGGTATAACACGGCACAGACATGGTATAACACGGTACAGACATGGTATAACACAGCACAAACATGATATAACACGGCACAGACATGGTATAACACGGCACAGACATGGTATAACATGACATAAACATGGTATAATAGTGAACAAATATGGTATAACACGGCACAGACATGGTATAGCACGGCACATACATGGTATAACACGGCACAGACATGGTATAACACAGCACAAACATGATATAACACGGCACAGACATGGTATAACACGGCACAGACATGGTATAACACGGCACAAACATGGTATAACAGTGAACAAATATGGTATAACACGGCACAGACATGGTATAACACGACACAAATATGGTATAACACGGCACAGACATGGTATAACACGGCACAAACATGGTTTAACATGGCATAAACATGGTATAACACGATACAAACATGGTATAACAGTGCACAGACATAGTATAACACGGCACAAACATGACACATACATGGTATAACACGGCACAGACATGGTATAACAGTGCACAAACATGGTATAACACGACACAGACATGGTATAACACGGCACAGACATGGTATAACATGACACAAATATGGTATAACATGGTATAACAGTGAACAAACTAGGTATAACATGACACAAATATGGTATAACACAACACAGACATGATATAACACGGCACAAACATAGTATAACACGGCATAAACATGGTATAACATGGCACAAACATAGTATAACACGGCAAAAGCATGGTATAACACGATACAAACATGGTATAACACGACATAAATTGGGTATAACAGGACCTGAATTCTGTATAACACGGAAGGAATTCATATAACAGGACCGAAATTGCGTATAACATGAATTGAATTGGGTATAACATGGAAAAAATTGGATATAACAGGACCTGAATTCCGTATAACATGGGAAGGAATTCGTATAACAGGACTGAAATTTCGTATAACAATACCTGAATTGCGTATAACAAATCACAATATCACATAACATGACATAATATCACATAACAAGATAATGTATTTCGTATAACAAGAACCGAACTTTGTATAATAGGACCTTAATGACCTGAATTATGTACAATGAATACATACATAGTTGTCTTTCAGGAATATGACATTAACTCTCCTTTAAATAGTTCCAAACTGACAAGAGCTCTCAATCTAGGCATGTCCTGGAGTGTGAAGTCGAACTTAATATTGCGGGAAAGACACTCCATGAATTTCATGACAAATACACCATAATCTACACTCTCACCCTGCTGCTGCGGGCAGACTTCCCATGTAAATGACCATTCAGGAGGATTCTTCCTTCCACCAGTTAGGAAACAAATATGAAACTGCAGTATCTGAATCTGTTTGATTTGTACAAATAATATAAATATACAATTATGACATTATACCTTAATGGAAGATTAGAGTCGTTGGAGGAACTTGCCATGAGATCCTACAAAAAAGAAAACAGGATTAGGAAAGCCTAAGCCAACCAAGAACAAGTCGTATACCGTTGTAGGTCGTCATCACAAAATGGGACATCGTCGGAGGTCGTCGCACTTCGCCGTAGGTCGTCGGAGAGGATTGGGCGAGCAAACTTTTGTCACAGCAAAGTAAGAGAAAAGTTTAGGGTTAAAGAGTATTCGAGCGGGTGGGTTGGAGAAAAGATTAGGGTTAGATAGTATTCAAGCGTCGTCGGAGATCGTCAGAGGTCGTCAGAGGCATCGGAGAGTCTCGGAGATCGTCGGAGAGGATCGGGGGAGCAAACTTTCGTCACAGCAAAGAGAAGAGCGGGTTGGAGAAAAGATTAGGTTTAGAGAGTATTCAGGAGGGTTGGGCGGGTAGTGAAAATTCAAGAGTTGACCATGGTTAGTTCGGATAGCTGTAACATGATGTGTTTATATCAAGGTTAAATGTAACACTCCGCTATTCGGGTGATGTAACGACTGCGTTTATATGTCATCACTTAAGTAAGGCACTGCATCAAGATTCGTGCGGGGCTTCATCAATATTTGTATTTTAAATCTTAGCCCACTCCTCTGCAAATTTTGCGGAGGGGCACCCCTCCACAAAAACACAGCCCTTTCCAAGAGTACCTTGTGGTGAGGATATAGTGCCTTAAGAGGCTTTATTAGTACCAAGTCCCACTAGTTCTTGCATGAGGATGGTAAAATATTTATTATTTAAGGTAGAATCCTGGTTGTCAAAATGAAGACCTATATAGAGAATAAAAGTTTTAAATTTGGAGAAGGGTATTATCATTATCCTCCCTTCTATTTTAGGATCATATAGTATATGAATTTTAAAGTATAATATGAACAGCACAAATCTCGAAATAGGATGAAGGGTAATTATAGCATCCTTCCTCAAATTTCTAGGTATTGATCTTGCGTAAAATTTTTTTACAATTTTTATTTGATTGTGATATCTAGTTGGATGAACTTAAACTGGGGTATAATATAATAGAATTGACCAGATAGCCTATGTCTATCCGATTGATTAGCTAATATCTAACCTTTGATAAGGGCCTCTATAAAAGATGTATTTTAAAATTTATATTCCAAACAGAAAATACGCTAAAAAGACTTTATAGGAAGACAACTGCACTTATCTTGTGCGCATATCCCAGCCCCTTTGTATTTAAAAATAATCTTAACATTATGATTTAGGAGTGGAAAACTATTACAAATTTCTAACCATATTTTGCTTCGCATATTCCAAATTATTCCTATTGTATTCAACAAAAGCAAAGAGAGATTGTTTGCTTTGCATTTGTAAAAATAATGACCATTTTTTTCATAATTATATTAAGTTTATAAAAGTTAATCCACAATAAATGAATATACACATCTATAAACATGCGAATTCCTCATCCTTGTACAATTCTTATGTGCCTATCAGCCCATGCACGACTTGTCCTTTGAAGTAATTTTCTTTTTGATTTAGAGAAAAGCTTTCTCACGTTGGATGTTACTTATTACTTAAAAAAAATTTTAAGCGGGGTTTCTCATAATAAGATAGAACTCTTAATTCATAAAATAGAACTCAAGTGGGGCCTCTCATAATATGGTACCTCTCATAATATGGTACAACTCTTAATTCATAAAATAAAACTCTTAAATGCTACAGTATAAAAAGTCATAAAAGATACGTGAGGAATTCTAAAAATAAGACATTGTTTGACAAATTTTTTTCCTAACGACTTTGAAGCGCTTGTTTTATGGAATCTGGAATCTAGTGAAGATTTATTGATGTTGACTTTTTTTTTGAAATCTTTATTTTATTGACAATTAGTCCGATACATAAGCAGCAAGCAAACGAGCCACTCCGGTGGCTAGTTTCCTGTCCAACCAATAGAGCATAAGTTTGTCCTAGCATATCCAATTTGCAGTGCGGTTACTAAGCCGATTGAAATAAGTAAATTCATAAGGAGAATTTGCTCGCAAGAAGTGTATCCCCTCCAAAATAGGGCAGTTCTCACTAGGTGGATAATTGGATGTGCCGTTAATGAAATTGATCGCCTCACAACTATCAGACTCGATGATGATTCTCTTCTGATGCCAATCCAGGTGGGAGTGCATGTACGCCATTGCTGACTTAATAGCAAGAACTTCAGAGAACAAGGTGGAGGGGCTCTAGTGATAGGCAGCCACAGCCAAGAGTGTTTCCCCCGTGGTGTCCCGGACTAAGTATCCGATTCCTGCATCTTTAGTCATACCCATCCATGCACCGTTCGTATTGATTTTGAACTGATCAGCGCTAGGAGGAATCCACCGACATTTGGCTCGCCGGTCAATACCGAGCTGGACTCGTGCACACTCCATCTCTGCAATGACCCGATAGAATTCTCCCCAAGCTAGTCTGCTTGTCCAAGCAGGGCTTAAATGCTCAGTATTGTAGATCCAGGCATTTCTCGTCTTCCAATTGTGATAGCAAGTAGTGATAATCAAGGTTTGTGTCTTCAATGAAAGATCCTTACCTGCATTTAGCCAACTCATCGATTTCCAAAGATGGACTTGAGGTTCTAGTCATGTAGTTAAGTTGCATGCTGATTCCAGACATTATGTGAATAAAGACACTGTTGAAATAGATGGGGCACGATTTCAAGAGCAGAGTGGCATAGCACACAGGTAGTTGAAGCCCGCAAGCCCATGCGGTGGAGGCGGTCGAAGGTCGGGGAGCTTTTGATGCAGCATTTTCCAGCCAAAGACCTTTATACGTGGCGTAGTGGGCAGCTTCCAAAGAGTCTTCCAGTCATGGACGGTGTCCACCTGCTGAGAGCCGTCTAATAAAAGAGAGTGGTAAATAGCCTGGAGGGGCAAACCATTGGTACCCATTTTCCAGATCCACTGCTGCTGCCCCATCCCTGCAATTGCCTGGGGTAGTCCCCAGCCATGGCTACTTGGCCACTCCGTAAGGAAGAGATGCTTAACTTGTTGCAAATCCTGGATGAGACCCAGCTGGCACCTCTGGGACATCGAGGATCAGTAAGGTCCAAGTGGCCATATTTTGCTTTGCATACCTCCACCCACAGCTTGTTCGAATTGTTCAAATAATCAAGAATACGCTTACCGTTTATAGTAGGCCGAAGAATAGTAAGGTCTTTAACATACAATCCTCCCTGGTTCTTAGGTTGTGTGACCGTGTGCTAGTTGATGAGGTGTAAGCCTTTCTTTGCATCAGCTTTGTCCCAGATGAAATTTTGGATCTGAGCATTAAGGTGTTCCAAGTGGGCACTATTGAGGCCATTGGTGATCATGTTATATATTGGTATGGAGGATAAGACACTCTTGGCTAAAGTGACCCGACCAACTTGCCAGAGGTGTTGGCCTTGCCAAGTTTGCAAACGGTCATGAAATTTAGTTAGACAATCATGGAGCATTTGTTTGGAAGAAGCTCCAGGGCTTATATGAAACCCCATGTACTTGAAAGGGAAATGGCCCTGAGAAAAGCCAAGGTGAGCGACAGTGTCTCGTATGGAGGAAGCTGGGCAATGCTTTGGAAAGAATATACGAGATTTGTCACTGTTCAGTTCCTGTCCAGTGATCTCAGCATATGTTGCGAATATTTTCTTCAAGTTGAGGCATGTTTTCCTGTTGGCCCGGACACAAAGGATAATGTCATTGGCATACATGAGATGGGAAACCTTATATCGCCCTTTGATATTATAAGGTGTAATTCTCTTGCAAGCAATAGCATCTTGCAACAAAATACTTAGGATGTTAACAGTAATGACATATAGATATGGAGAGAGGGGGTCACCCTGGCGGATGCCTTTGCTGCCCTAGAAGGTGGTGGTAGAACTCCCATTAATGGAGCAGGTGAAGGACGGGGAGTTGATGCAAGTCTTGGTCCAACTGATAAACTGAGCTGGGAAGTTAAGGAGTTGCAAGGCAATGATGATTGCCTGCCGCTTAAGAGTGTCGAAAGCTCGGCAAAGATCAATCTTGATTAAATAGGCGGATACCTGGCTTTGGATTTGTTTATGTTGTGGGCTAGTTCTTGCACGATCTGGATGTTTTCATGAATGTTGCGGTCTTTAATAAATGCATATTGCTCCGGACTAATGAGAGAAGACAAGTGGGAGCGCAATTGATTAGCCAGAGATTTTGTAAGGATCTTGTAGTTGACATTGCAGAGTGCCAAGGGACGGTAATCTTGAAAGCATTGAGGGGAAGGAACTTTTGGAATAAAAATCAGTTAGGTGCATGCCCAGGCAGCTGGGAGGAGGTTGGAATCTTGGAAATTGAGGATGGCGTTCATATAGTCCTCCTGAATGAGGTGCCAGTGGTGTTTATAGAATTTGGCCGTGAACCCATCAGGGCCTGGGCTTCTTCTAAGCTTAAGCTTCTTAATCACCAGATGGATTTCCTTCGTAGTGAAGGGGTTACATAGCGCCGGCCACATACTGTTTGGCA
Organism: Costus lasius; assembly: GCA_027563935.2. NCBI lineage: Eukaryota > Viridiplantae > Streptophyta > Magnoliopsida > Zingiberales > Costaceae > Costus > Costus lasius. The sequence goes on along the minus strand of CM050447.1, from coordinate 24,177,199 downwards.
AGTGGAGCTGTAATTAGCGAGAGTTGTCATCTGCTGAGTGCTCAAAATGGGATCAATGTTGTCCTCACTCCACAGATTGGTATAGTAAGTCTTAAAGCAGCTTGGATTAGAGCGAAATCAGTGGTGATGGAACCATTGGGAGGTTGTATCTGCCCAATGAAATTCAAGTGTTTTCGAACAGTGACCCAACAATGGAAAAATTGATTGTTGGCCTCCCCATACCGAATCCAGTTATATTTTGCAAGTGTGTGCCATTTGACATTGATGTGTCGCGCCATTTGATTAGCCAGAGTGGTAAGGTGGAGCATTGTCTATTCTTCCGCCTCTGTAAGCAGTTGTCTCCCCTCCAAGGCTTCCAGGCACTGGATCTCATTGTGAATACCATAGAGGATAGCTTTAGGTTTGTTCAAGTTCGCTTTATTCCTTTGCAATAGCTTGGAGCTGAGGGTTTGCATCCGAATACGGAAGGTGGGATCAAGGTTCTTGAACTTGTTCCATTTGTGAGAGATTATCTCAGTAGTTTCCTTGAAGTGGTTCCATATTTCCCTGTATCCAAAAGGAGCAGGCTGCCGCCAAACCTGAGAGGTAATGGAGATGAGGAGTGGGTTGTGATCCGAGGGACCTCTCGCCAGATGATTAACTGTAGTGTTGCCAAAAAGTTTGACCCATTTACAATTCCCCAGTGCTTTATCCAAGCGGCTCAGAATTCGTCGGCCACCTCGTTGATTATTAGTCCAGGTGTAAGGGTTTCCCTTGTAGCCAAGATCAAGAAGACCGTGGGCAGATATGAATTGCCAAAATTGGAGAATAGAGTTATTAAGAGTAAATGGAGCGCCGCCCCGTTTTCATGACTGTCCGTGATACAATTGAAATCGCCACAGCACATCCAAGGTACGTCATCAAAATTAACTGTGGAATAATCAGCCCACATTTGATTTCGAACCAGATGGATGGGACTAGCATAAAAGATAGTGAGAAGCCGAAAGGATTTCCCATCAGACTCCACAACCAAACTGATATATTGTGTCACGCCCCGGCGGAAGCCGGCTATTCCTAGCTCAGGGTTCCCCAGGGAGATGACAATATTAATAGTAACAAAGGAACATGATTTCTATAAAATCCAATAAATCAAATAATCTTAAATTCAACATCAGCACTGTGTGACATAATCAACTAACTCCATTACAAAAATTCATTAACTAAAGTTTATAAAGAAACTCTAACAAAGATGCAACTAATTTAACTGTAAAACTAGAATAAATCAGAAAAGTGTTTATCAAGGACATTTGATGATACTCTGTCTCCGGTGGTAACTAACTATCTACTCTATTCCTCCCAGACGCAAACTCGGTACCTGGAGGAGAAACAAGGGGAGTTAGCGAAAATGCTAAGTAGGAACCAAGAGAGATGATGCATGTTCAATTTGTATGAAATGTGCAAAACAAAGCTACACTACATGTCATGAACTGATAATACAACAAAAAGTTGAACATAAGGTTGTCGTGTAAATCATCAAGCTTGGCCACAATTCTCACTCATGAGCCGCACTCATTTTCAGAGTGTTTCTATCGTCAGCTCACACGATAGAACGACTGTATCTAGACAGTCCGGTAAATGTTGCGTCCAACATCTGACATCCGTAGTATTGTCTGAGGACAACTGGCGGTGCCCTAACCGGCAAAACATAGTCTGATATAACCAGAACTACAACTCAGATAAACAGGCCACTGGTGATAAATCACCAGGTCAGAGGTCATATGCATGCACGACATGATAACAGTATAACATCTCAATCATTTTTCACGGTTCATAATTATTCATAACTTTCCAACAGAAATATCAGAAAACATATTCTCAATGCAATCATAATAATCATATGATACTGGAGTCAATTTATGCACAATTAACAGGATAACGATGTCAACAGGAATTCAGAAACAAATCAAGCAGTTGAAGCAATAAGATACCAGTGTCAGTCAATTCTATGCATCATGTATCTAATCAAAGGGATAAGTGACAAATCTTATAAATTCTTGACACTGTGACAAAAGGAGTAGGGTAAGATTCCTACCTCAATCGCCGATATTCCTAATTCCTTTGAAATCACAGTTGTCTCCTTTTGTTCACTGAATAAATTAAATAACCACCCGTCATTACCCATAACATGCACCAATCCACAATAATACCATTACCCCTACTTTCCTATTAAATCAGAATTTTATCCCAAATAAATATCATCTAAATAATTTTCCACTTACATAATTTTCCCCCATCATAACAATTCAAATATTTCTATTATTCATTTATCATCTAAAAATCGGATTTACAATAAACTAATAAAAAAAAACTAAACGCACCTTTTGTCGAAATGCGGAACGAACGACGCTTCGTTCGTTTCGTTCGCTCGCGTCGCTGAATCGAAAGAAAGGGGCGAAGCTGCCGACGCCGCCGGCAGGGGGAAGGATCACCAACGCTGGGAGAGGAACGACCGCCGGCACCGGAGGAGGAAGGAGAGTCGTCGCCGACTAGGGAAAGAATCGCCGCTGCTGGGTAAGGGAAAGAAAAGGCGCGGTGAACAGAGGAAGAAGAAGCTGCTAAGTGGAGAAGAGTCGTCGGCGTCGGACGGAGGCGGAGACGACGTCGGCTCAGAGAAAAACTCAACGCTGGGAGAGGATGGAAGATCAGTCGCCGCAGGAGGAAACGCAGCCGCCTGACAACTCGTCTCTCGCCGCTCGCGTCTGGAACAGAGAAGCAGTCGCCGTTCGCCGTTCGAGCCTCGGCCCAGAAATTCGTCGCCGACCAGAGGGGAAGACAGCCGCCGACGGGAAGAGGACGAGGTCTGCTCGACAGGGATGCTCGCCGGTCGGAGGGGAAGGAGCCGTCGGAGAAGCGGAAAGCGGCGACGCGACGCAGCACACGTCCGAAGGAAAAAACGGAGCAGGGAGAAAAAAAAACTCGTGTGCGGCGTAGAAAGAATTAATTAAGGATTAGGGTAAGAGGGATTAGAATAATTATGAATTAATTAATTAATTAATTAGGTCCCTAAAAATAATAATAATAATAATAATATTCAAGGTATAACATATTGGTCCGTGCTAGCACAGACCTCCATTGTCACCTGAGTTGAGTCCCAAGCCACATAAAGCCCACCGAACGCCTTCCTTGATGGTGAACAGGTATATTTCCACTGTTTCCCCAACCGTTTGGTAAGTTGGGTCGCAGCAGTATCTGCAAAATGAGTCTCTTTTAAGGCCACAATACTCAAATGGAGTTTACGCTTCCACATGAGGATCTAATCTTGGGTTAGTCTACCCACCGCCCCCCTGCAATTCCAACTAAGACACTTCATGATAAACAATGCATAGTCGGAGGGAGAGCCAGGTTGCTAAACAACAGGGATGTCAGTGAGGTTTGGAGGTCCTCACCCGTTTATGCTTGAGGGCCAAGGTTTTGGAAGTGTGAGAAAGGACGAGATCATCCTTTCTGCCACCAAAAATATTGTTGAATCTGTGACCTACTATGGCCACAATTAATTCGCGGCTAAGGAGTATTTGCTCGCCATCTGCCACTCGATCCCCCTGCATATCCCTGAGGGGGGCTGACACTCCAAATTATGGCGAGTTGATAGGGACTTGCCAAATCCATCTCAGTGTCGCTGTGGTGGTAATCAGTGCCCGCCTCGTCCAATGGCATCATGTCATCGGGCAGCGGTTTCCCTTGATTCTCCTTCACCCAGGTAGCTAGAGTTAAGGGGTCGTCCACAATCAGTTGGGTCTAGGAGTGCACCATAGGGAGGCTGGTTGGCCAAGAGTCACAGTTCGGTGGAGAAGCCACTGCATCCTTGGTCGACCCCAGAGGAGTGTGTTTCGTTACAGGGGCCTGAAGGCCCAGACGATGTATGATGCAGGTTAACCCATTTGCTCGTCTCTCCGGCTAGGGTCTCATTGACTTGGGAGACACCCCGCCCCCACTACTGGTGGATCGGGCATGCCCCACTTGGTGGTGAGCGATATGTCGCATAGTTGCATGTCCAGCTTCGTTTGTAGGTGGGTCCGACTCCGAAACGCCTAGGGGGGTCTCAGTTTCCCCCTAGGCCGCCGTTTGTTAACAACCCTGATCGAGGGGGTTCTCCGCCGCCAAATCACCTGCAGGTGTCCTCACCGGGCTATCAACGTCCGGCTACTGCTTAGCCTGCTCAAGGTCCCGCGGTCGAACAGCCTCCGCCTGAGGATTCGCCAGACAATCTGTCTTTTTATGCCCAATACAGCCGCAACATTCACCAAACGCCGGTAAGTTCTCATAAGAGAACATTTGAAAGAATCCACGGTCTGGTTTGCCTATCCACACACCTTCGCGTAGAGGTTCTTGCAGATTGACTTCAACGCAAATGTGAAGGAATTTTCCTCGGTTGTGTATTGTTATTCGTTCATCAACCTTGAGAAACTTACCAATTTTAGCAGCGATCATGACAACGGAGTTGTGGCTCCAGTACTCCAGAGGCAGCCCTGGCAAATGAACCCAGATAGGTGCCATTTTGATTTGATGTAAAAGCGGTTGGAAGTCAGGCATCCAAGGTTGAAGATATATTGGTTCCCCGAGCACTCTTCATAGCCCTTCTGTGAGTATCTCCATAGCTTCCTCTTGGGAAGTAAAACGGAATAGGTAGAAGCTATTTTCCAAGTCAACCTCAGCGCCAAGGGACTGAGGTTGTGCCTATACCAAGGGACTGAGGTCGCCATAGGCGCATGACAGCCGCCTTGACAATCTGTTATTGATGTTGACTTTGATACGATGAAAGATCGCATGAGTTGAAATAGCATTAAAAGGTTCACGAACGATGGAGCGGTTATTTTTCGTAAAAATTGTCAACTTATCTCTTCATAAGATCCATATTTCGTTAAAAATGTTTCAGAAAATATTTGTTTATATGGACCGGAGTAGCATGCTCATTAAAATTAATTCAATCTACTGTATATAGCAAGTAAAAAAAAATAGGGATTAGGTTAGAACCTTTTAAAGGTTTTTTTTTTTCAAATCTAGTTTATTTCTAGACATTATATTATAGCTTCCATATTAGAAAGATAGAATCTTGTTAAATGTGGTAATTGAAACTTCAATTTAATTCCCCAAGTGAGAGAAATAAGGATATTGTGTATAAGACTTAGTAAGTCTATACATAAGTATTTTAAATAGGTTATATTGTAATTCAACTCACCAATTTAAATGGTTAATTTACTTATTAAGTATATTATAATAATGATATTAGAGGAAAATTTAGTCTTAAGTATGATGAGAGGCGGATAAAAAAAGATTATCGAGGATGATAGAGCTACCATTAGATGACTGACCTCATATGTTGCCGACTAAAGAATAGTTTTTGGATATATGTTAGACTTTAGACTTGATAAGGACATTGGGTCAGTTTGGGGCTAATTCTGCTTCTAGCTTTTGCTGGTTGGAGAATTGCTCGTTGAAAGGTAGCTGGCTGAGAAAAGCAGAAGCAGTTAGGAAAATTACAAATGCTAGTCAACAAAATAGAAATGTTGTATTATTATATTAAATATAAATTTTTAACATTACTTTAAGATTTGTATTTTAAAGCACCTAATTAAATTTCAGAGTATGGATCATGTCTAAATATTTTTTTATTTAATATATTAGTAATACATTAATATTAATATATTAAACTACTAGTTTAAAACTCAAAATACCACAATCATATAAGCATTCTTATTTTTTTTCCCTAATATGTCCATCTTTGTGATTTGTGTGAAAAACATTAATAATAAAACCCTTCTATATAATTTTCTTTCAAATAAAATTTAAATTTAGTAAATATTATTTCCCATTTCTATTTTAAATAATAGTGTAACATTTAATATCAACTATAAAAATGGTTCATGTATTAATGCTAAACTTTTAGACTCAAATTCTCAAAATACTAAAATTTTCTAAAATATTAAATCACAAAATATACATATCAATCTTCAACAATCTGAACAACAATGCATAAATATAAATTTACACTAAACTATATTGCACGTCGGAGTACTCAAATTTCGGTGCATGAATATTCGTAGATGAAGAATTGCCAGCTTTCTCCACTACGAGCGTTCCCTTTTCCCCACCATGATCGACTGTCTCCGTGAAGATGACAAGGGAAAGACAAGAAGAAAGTAGACACCTTGGGTGAATTTCACCAAAATAATAAAGTAAAAAAACAAGAACGAAGAATTTAGAGGCGCGGAGAAACCTGCTGTCTTTAGGTGAATTTCTGGGCTCTCGTGTGAGCAAATCCAGAGAGATCACCCAGGATACAACCAAGATGCTTCTCCTGCGGATCACGACCGTGGAGAAGTTGATCGACCACCTTTGAACCTTGAGCAGCAAAAGAAAAAAAGAGAGCTGGGGGAATTATGCAAAAGCTATTAGCCGTGCAAATTCTGATGTATCTATACCCTGAGGTCAGATGCCAATTTATAGGCTAAACCTCCACGGTTAGAACCGTTGGATTAAATCTGACGGCTATCATTGAAGTGCTACTAATAGCCTTGCTAAAACTAAAATAGCAAATGAAATAAATAAAATAAAACTAATTAAAAAATAGAAAAGCAAAAAAGGAAAATTTTAATTTTTTAAATTCCAACAATCCCCCACAAAATTAAAACTTTTCTTAAATATAAGAGAAAAGATTAAAATTAAATTTCTGCTCATTGTCTATATTATGCGATCAGTAAAGTGCACTTAAAGGCATATCATTTACTTAGTAAAAATGTCTCCATCTGAAGGAAAGATAGTGAACTAGTCTTGAACTACTTCCTTTTGACCCAGACTTTAACATTTCCACACATAATACAAGGTGGACTGATCGCGGGTTTACGCATTTTTGGCCGTGCGCATGTATCTTCATGAGAGCTTCTGAGGGTTGTCTATGTCCTCAGCTGCGGCCGTATACAGACTCTCTCATATAGGAAGTTCCCTGCAAGGGATGAGTGTAGAGGCTCATCTCATGGTAATTAACCACTTTGGGAAATTTTCCTTACCTCAACAATATAAACACAAATCTATCCTCAGGAATGAGAGTGTAGAGTATCAACTCTATCACATAATATTTTATACACCGTAGTGTTTTGTAATTTTTATTTTTCAAAGTGCTTATTGGCCAGTCAATCAGCTTGTTATTACCACATTGAATCTCCTTCAAGGGATCTTCTATCACAAAGGTTGGGTGTTAAGTGGTTTTTATATAGGAATTTATACGTTATTTCATCACTATTTTGGCATTTACACCTGCTTTATATGGAATTATTGCAATATCTATGGAATCTACATTCTTTGGTGTTTTTGCTTCATTTCAGGAAAAAAGCGAGGGAATGCCACTATTTTCAGCCAAACCTGTATTCACAGCTAAAACCACGGCCCACCCAACAACCGGAATCACGCTCCATGACTTCTGAGTCGCCAGACGCCGATTTTTCCAGGTTTCAACCCTCGACTTATCCACGTCAGATGGAAGGCTAAAGAGGGGTAGAAGTGGAATTCGACAAAGAGAACAGAGGAGGAGGACAAAAACCCTATTCACGTAAGGAATAGGGGGGAATTTTTTGGCCAAGGCGGACGCACACAAACGAAGTAAGCGGCGGCTGAGCAATTGGAGAAGAAGACGACCCATTCGACGCGAGAGCGTGAAGGAGTAGGACAGCTTGAGAGAGGAAGAGGAAGCCATTTCAAGCGGCCTTTTTCATCTTGAGAGAGTCTTGTCTTCTCATCCCTTATCTATTCGATCGCCCGATTTTCTGTACCATGGATGTATTGACTGAAATGATTTATGCTCCACTTTGTGTCATGAGTATTGTAGCTTAAACTTGTTTCAGGGCTTAGGAAAGCCCCTTGACCGTTTTATGTGTAGATTATGAATGACATTATGCAAGCCCTAGATTGTCTTACCTTGCCTAGTTGCACCTTTTGAATGAAGTTTACTTTGTTACTTCCTTCACATTTTAGATATCCGGTATTGCCGAGAGGTACATCTAGATATTCGACAGCCTAGGTGGGGGTACCTAAATCATCGCACGAGAGTGGTTGATTAGGTACGGGTAGTGCGTACCATTTTGTGCTCTTTGGGTTTGTTTGGGTAGGCGTATTACGAGAGTATGCGTCGAACCCTGCAAACACCTTGTTGCATCACTCGAGAGGGGACAACATGTACAAATGATGGGATGGTATGCACGATCCGGCACTCCATGAGTTTATTCGGTTTTGCGTCCTACGACGGTAGACGTTAAATCGGGTAAAACTCCTAGTCGCAAGTTGCATCGCTCGAGAGAGGATGACTTGCGCACTCTTGGATCACCTTAGGATATTAAATAGGGATTGCTTTATGTTATTTCATCCATGCATAATACTTCAAGGTGGTGGACCCTAGCCCTGATTCCTTGCATCCTCGGATCCTTAGTTGAGCCATTGCATTGCTTTCCTCTTGAATTACCTTGCTTTGTTCTTGTTTAGCTTAACTTTAGACTTTAGAAATCATTACAAAATCAGCAAAAGATCGTCTAACTTGTGATAATCTAATCAGTCGGTACTTGCTATTTGGTCCCTGTGGGATCGATACATATTTATTACTTCGATAGTCCGTATATTTGCGGAACGGTGTATTTACCGGCTATCATTGGGTTCCCACCGCTGAAAGACCTATTTATAGACTAATTCCAATTCCCCTCGATACTTCTAGGATCTTTGTCCTAGGCAAGCCTTTGGTCAAACCATCGGCTAGGTTGTGCTCAGTCTTTACAAAAGAAAGAGCTACAACTCCATGCGAGTCTAGCCATCTAATAGACCTTTGTCTAATTTTAATGTGGTGACTCATTTTCACATTTACTAGTTTCTTCTTACAAAACGCTATTGCGGCTTGAGAGTTGCAATGAATAGAAATAGGAGCTAAAGGAGCAGAAGAAAATGGAAGTGAAAAAACTAACTCTTTAAGCCATTCGGCTTCAATACACGTGGCATCCAAAGCCACTAATTCTGCTTCCATTGTGCTCCTAACAATTATGGATTGCTTGGAAGATTGCCATGCAATAACACTACCTCCTAATAGGAAAACATAGCCAGAGGTAGATTTAATGTCATTGGAATCAGATATCCAATTAGCATCACTAAATCCTTCTAAAACAGAAGGATAACCAGAAAAGCTCAAACCATATGAGCTAGTACCTTTAAGGTATTTGAATACTCTATTTAAGACATTCTAATGAGTATGATCAGGATTACAAGTGTATCTACTTAATCTGGAGACAACATAGGCTATGTCTGGTCTAGTTCTATTTGAAAGGTATAGAAGTGATCCTATATACTGAGCATATTTTTCTTGATCTATAGATTTGTCATTATTCTTTTCCAATATGACATTAGGATCATAAGGACTAGAAAGAGATGAACAATTACTAAAACCAAACTTTTCTAGGAGTTTATTAGTGTAATGTGATTGAGATAAGGACAAGGAATCTGAAGATTTAATTATTTTCATACCTAAAATCACATCTGTTTCTCCTAAATCTTTCATGCTAAAGTTATCTGAAAGATAGGATTTGATTTCAGTTATTAATTCTAAAGTAGGTGCTAATATGAGGATATCATCTACATAAAGGCATAGGATTATGAATTTGTTCTCATCTATCCTTTTAGTGTATAGGCAATTATCTGATTTATTGATTTGAAATCCAAATGAAACTATAACTTTGTCAGAGCTTAAAGTGATCCAGCAGCATGGTGAATCAAAGAGAGCCGAGATGGAGTAGACACAGGTGCTCAGCAGGAGCAATTCCAGCGCGCTACGACGTAGACTGGGGCACGAGGGGTTGGGCAATACGTTATGATGTGAACCCAGTCGTGCCAAGTCAGGCGGAGTGCTGAAGATTCAGTGCGCTAGTACGTGAACTCAGTTCTTGCAGGTTGAGCGGAGCATCTATGTTGATGATGCGTTACTGACGTGACCCTGATAAGCACTGAGTTGGGCGAAGCACTATGACACGTGATGAAGAGATGTATGCAAGACCTCTTCCTGGAGCAGCGAGCTCCGATGATAACGATAGGAGAACGTTTGACGAACATCGAGGACGATGTTCAAATCAGGTGGGGGAGAATTGTTAGGCCTGGTTTAGGCCGGTTCGGCCCAAAGCCCGGTGGACCAGACACCAGCCCAAGTCCACACGTGCAGGGAGCAAAAGCCGCAAGAGAACGTGCGGAGACGCAGTCGTCTCTGCATAGCTCGGACGAAGCACACGGATCGCATCGAGCTTTCCGGGTGAAACAAACGGCGACAGGGTTTTCGGCGGAAGACCCGGTGGCGGAAATCTTGGACGCGTAGTGAACGCGACGGACGCGGTCGTCACGAAAGAGAAGAGCGGCGGAGGACTTCGTCAGCAGCGTTGAAGTTGGACGCGGACGAAGGTCATTTAGGCGGCGTCTTCGGCGGCGGAGTCTCAGCGAGAGGCTCAGACGAGTGGCTTGGCGGGCGCGTCTTCACCGGAAGAAGCGGACGCGCTTAGATACTCGGATGGGGACGCGGCAGCAAGGAAGCACTCGGCGGCTTTGGGCGAGGACGACGCGGGCACAGGGGTGAAGCTCGCGAAGGACTTGGGAGACGCAGTGCTCGCGGACGCGATCAACGCGGGCGACGGCGAGCATCCGATTCCTACAGAAGATGCGGCGTGAGAAGCGGGCGGCTTCAGCAGCGGAAGACGCGTTCCGGAGAAGAGGAAGGCAGCGGCAGTCTTCTCCTACAAAACTGGCGGAGACGACACCACACGGGGGAAGAGGAGCGCGCGACGGAAGAGCGGCTCCTCCTGGCGGGTTGGGGAGGGCGCCCCTCCAGGGCGAGAGCCCCTTATCAACGGTGAGGTTGAGCGAACCGGCGACGACGAGCGTCGACGAAGCTGAGAGTTCGTGAATCAAGCGGTGAGTTCTTGTAATGTCACGGCGAGTGCGCCGGCGACGAGAGTGGACCTTGTGGGAGAGGGGCGGGCGACGGGAGTCGTCGGTCCCGAGAGGCTTTGTAACCAGTTTGAAGAGGAATAAAAGGTGGCGTTTTCCCTGTTTCCGGCGAAAGCTTGTTTCCAGGTGTTTCCCATCTTTGGCAAGGTTTCCGGCAGCAGGTGGTTGCCGGTCGGCGACGAGGGGCTGGGGGCGAAGACGAGGGCGTCTTCCCCTGCCGGCATGCTCCTCCGGCGAGCTCGCGAGCACCACGGTGCTCGGCGGACGAAGCGGAACGACAGCGTCGACGGGACGAAGACGGAGACGAGTTTTCGAACGCGGGCGGCGTTCGAAACGAGGAGTCAATGGTCAACGATTTCGGAACGAAATCGATTTGGAGGCTGATGTCGGCGTGACGTCAGCGAGGCAAAATTAGGATCGCGATTTCGATTTCGCGCGGCGACGAGGGCTGACGTATGGTAACGTCAGCAACGGATGAATTCGGCGAGCAATGGTCAAAATTAATTTTGACCAGAGGTAATTCTAATTTAGGATTTTTGGATCTTTCGGATTTCCTAATTAGGGTTAGGATTTCTTGAGTGACATTGTAATTTGGGAATAAAAAGTTGAGCGGGAAACTAGGGTTTCGAATTTGGGGACGAGATTCTGTCCGGAAACCCTAGCGCGATCACGTTCCGGTGTTCCGCCGGACTGCTCTAGGAAGCAGATAAGCACTGTTTTTAGACCGTTCCGACCGGGGCGTGACAAGTATAACTATGTAGATCACTATGTAGAAAAGCAGTCTTAACATCCATTTGGTGTATCAACAGGTTATGGATGGATGCAAAGGCAAGTATAACTCTAATGGTAGTTATTCTTACTACAGGTGCGTAAGTGTCAAAATAGTCAATGCCAGCCTTTTGAGCAAAACCTTGAACCACTAAACGCGCCTTATACTTTTCTAGTGATCCATCAGGTCTTAATTTCTTTTTAGACAACCACCTACATCCTAAAGGTTTATTACCATGAGGTAAATCAGTGAGAACCCAAGTATGATTACTTAGAATTGAATTCATCTCACTATGAATTGCCTCCTTCCAGAAAGGAGCATCGAGAGAGTTAAGAGCATCTAGATAAGAATTAGGTGTGTCTTCAATTAAATAAGTTATGAAGTCATCACCAAAATTCTTTTCAACTCTAACTCTCTGACTCTTTCTAGGTTCAGATGGTTGAAAAGGATTTGTAATTATAGGTGTGAAAGATGTTTCTGGTTGATTTGATGTTGATTGAATACTAAAAGAGACTTCATTTTTGAAAGGGAATATATGTTCAAAAAAGGAAGCATCTTTAGACTCAATTAATGTGTTATTAGAAATTTCTGGTATTTCAGAATTGATTACCAGGAATCTATAGGTGTTACTATCTAAGGAATAACCTACTAAAATAACATCTATAGTTTTAGGACCTAGTTTTCTCTTTTTAGGTTCAGGAATATTGACTTTAGCAAGACACCCTCACATTCGAAGGAAATTAAGCCTTGGCTTATGACCCTTCCAAAGATCATAGGGTGTGACCTCCTTATCTTTCAAGGGGATTCTGTTAAGAATGAAGCATGAAGATAGTAATGCTTCTCCCCAAAGATTTTGAGGTACACCTGAACTCAGCATCATGGAGTTAACCATATCAAGAAGAGTTCTATGTTTTCTTTCTGCCACACCATTTGATTGTGGCGAATAAGGAGGAGTTATTTGATGGATTATACCATATTCTTGACAAAAGGATGTAAAAGTATTAGACATGTATTCTCCTCTTCTATCAGATCTAATTATTTTTATCTTTTTATCTTGTTGGTTTTCAACTTCAGCTTTGAAGATTTTAAACTTATTTAAAACTTCATCTTTGGTTTTAAGCAGATAGGTATAACAATATCTTGAACAATCATCAATGAATGTTACAAAATATTTATTACCCCCTCTTGTTAAGGTTGAAGTTGAATCACAAACATCACTGTGAATTAACTCTAGAATTTGTGAATTTCTAGATTCAACTGTTTTAAAGGGTTTTCTAGGTTGTTTAGCCTTAGCACAAATTTCACACTTAGGATTTGCTTTAGAATTTATTTTAGGAATTAATTCTAGATTTACCATTTTGTTGAGGGATTTAAAATTAACATGACCAAGTCTGTCATGCCAATAATCATTTATTTCTGAATTTAATGCAAGAGAGGATGAAGAGAAATAATCATTATTAATTAGACAAGGAACAACATTTATTTTAAAGAGTCCTCCTGAGACGAACCCTTTGCAAATAAAATTATCCTTTTTAGTAATAACAACCTTATTTGCTTCTAGTACAATTTTATATCCTAATTGAACTAGAAGAGATCCACTGATTAGATTTTTCCTCACATCTGAAACTAGTAGGACATCTCTGAGAATTATTGACTTCCCAAAAGTAAACTTCAGGTTGACATTCTCATGTCCTAGCACATTCACAGATGTTCCATTTCTCATTACAACACTTCCCCACTTGAGGTTTGAAAGGAAGTGAAATATTTTTTATTAGTACAAATGTGTACATTAGCTCCAGAGTCTAGCCACCACTCAGAATCCTGGTGGACTAAATTGACAGAAGGAGCAAAGGAAACTGACTTAATTGTATTTATGGAAGGTTCACCCTCAACTATATTTACTTGAGGTTTAGGATTGAATCCTTTTTTCTTGATTTGAGCCTTGTTAAATAGTTTCCTTAATATAAGAATTATTGTTAAAGTGAACCGTTTACATGTTATGGCAAAAGATCTCAACATGGCTAGAATCATAAGAAATGCTGTAAATAAAATTTTACACATGCTGTTCTACTTTCAACGAAGCAATAGGAACTATACCAAATATGATATTAGCAAATGTAGTTCTACTTTTAAAGAAGCAATTAGGAACTATACCAGAGTATGACGCTAATAGTTTAAATTTTTAGAAAAGCACATAAGTAAAATTTATAGCATGCAATTCTATAATTTGCATGCAAATTGATCCAATATATAGTGTAGAAATAAAATTTTCTAGCTTCAGTTCTAAAGGATTTAATTTTCAGAAAATATAAATATATTTAAACCAGCCAAAACGTTTAATCAGATTATTTATTTATTTAGTAGCACAGCGCCGCTTCTGTGCTCCGACGTCACCCACGCGCTTGCGTGACGTCACCTGTGCGCTGAACGCGTCGGGCGAACGTTGCACACATCACCACGATGCGTTGACGTCAGCCGCTTTGAAAGATGTCGAGACAGATCCGGATCCAAGCGGGTATCGGATGAAAACAACGGATCCGGGCGGGGAAGGCGAACGGGATCCGGGCGAAATAGCGGATGACGAGCAAAGGGAGCGCCGCCTTATCTCGCGTTGTTCGCCCTAACCTTCGTAGCCACCGCCGACCCCTACTGCCGCCCTTCGAACCCTATCGCCGCCGCGCGTTCGACGATGTCTACCCGTCGGTGAGGGCGAGTCGGGCTGAGAGAACACGTCGCCGAGGAGGCACGAGCGGGTGAAGCTTCGCGAAGGAAGACTTTGTTCGCTGCTGCTCGTGACGTCGACCTCTGCAGCCAAGATACTCCTGCCACAGTGGACGCTCCGACAACGAGGTAATCAACAACCGGCGACGGCAGGATTGAGAAACGGAGACGACGAGTTTTGGGTTAAAAACCCTAATTTCTCTGCCGCCGACGGAGGCGACGACAGCAAAATGAGTTTTGGTTTTTCTCTCTTTTTTTTTTCTCGAAACTGTAACGAAAGGAAAATTTGTAAAAACAAGAGAGATGAAAGCGAGATCGAGGTGACGGCGGAAAGCTGAGTTTTTTTAAAAAAAACTAATCTCACAGTCGTCGACCGAGGCGACGATAATGAAATTGATTTTGAATTTTTTTTTCTAAATAGTAACGATGGAAATTCGTAAGCGTGGAAGGCGAAAAACGAGAATTAAGACAAAACCAGATTTCTAAGTCGCCGACAGAGGCGACGACAGTGAAACAGGTTTAAACAATTCGTAATGCTATGTAAAAACAAAAGAATAAACTGATACGTTGATACAAGAATAATTTAATCTAAATTACCAGAAATTCACCTAGGAATGTTAGCACGAGAGTAGATTAAACTATTTCTAATTAATCACCAAAATAATAAAGTAAAAAACAAGAACAAAGAACTTAGAGGCGCGGAGAAACCTGCTGTCCTTAGGTGAATTTCTGGGCCCTCGTGTGAGCAAATCCAGAGAGATCACCTAGGATACAACCAAGATGCTTCTCCTGCGGATCACAACCATGGAGAAGTTGATCGACCACCTTTGAACCTTGAGCAGCAAAAGAAAGAAAGAGAGCTGGGGGAATTATGCAAAAGCTATTAGCCGTGCAAATTTTGATATATCTATACCCTGGGGTCAAATATCAATTTATAGGCTAAACCTCCACGGTTAGAACCGTTGGATTAATTCCGACGATTATCACTGAAGTGTTACTAATAGTTTTGCTAAAACTAAAATAGCAAATGAAATAAATAAAATAAAACTAATTAAAAAATAGAAAAGCAAAAAAAAAATTTAATTTTTTAAATTCCAACAGATGACAAGGGAAAAAGAAAGAAAGTAGACACCTTGGGCATATCGTTTCCACCCTCAATCCAAGCTATGGAAGAAGCAGGAGCACTGAAGACGCAGAGGACAGTGAGAAAGGATTTGGAGGAGAAGCTGCAAATGGCCGAGCAGGAAGAAGAGGAGCTAAAAGAGAGACTGGAGAAGAAGGCACAAGGCCACACTAATGAAGCTTTTGACGAATCAATGCTGCTTGGAGTCCGAAATGGGCCACGCCCTCGGGCAGGTGGAGACCGTCAAGGAAGAAGTTAGAGAGGTGGTTCTTCACAAGGAGGAGGCGGATGCGATGGTTGTGAAGCTGTCTGAGGACGTCGCGAAGATGCAAACGGAGGCGGCAGCTGGATCTGGACGAGGCCAGATCTAGACGATGGCTGCTGAAGCAGGGAGCTAGAGCAAGCGAGGAGCAGCTAGAGGAGGCCGGAGCTGGAGCAGGGAGCTGGCGGGGGAGCTGGATCTGGCCCTACAGGTCGGCGAGGTTGCTGATCGAGGTCGACTAGGCGGCAGAGGTCGGCGGGCGCAGTTCCGGCGAGGCGTGTATGCGGAGCGCGGAAGGAAATTTCTGCGCGAGGGAGCAGGGAGCTGGCGGTCGAGCAGGAGCAGGCCGGAGGTCGGGCGCAGTTCCGGCGAGGCGTGGAGCCGACGAGAAGATTATTCGGGAGAGACGAGCGCAGTGTTGGAAGGTTTTTGGGAGAGACGCGTCGAAAGCAGATTCCCCACAGAAGCATTAGCTGCTTCTCTTAGCTAGCGAAAAAACACTGGTGCGCCCCGCATTAACTGCCCCAAACACTCACATAAGAATAGAATCAGCTCCCAAACGAGCCCATTATGTCTTAAGTGGGGATATTATGATATCCTTGTTTAGTCGTGCATAAAAACTATGAAAGATAATAATATTATATATAAAGCTAAGTAAATTTACTATCATCAATTTATGTTTAATGATTTTAAATTAGACAACGTTTGCTAAAAAAAATAAGTGTAAATATGATTTTACTATTAAGAATTACAATAATTTATTGTATTAATATTTATGGAATTTTTTAAATAAATATCATATAATAGAAACACTGTAAGTTTTATCTTACAAAATAATGATTAAAGACAAAAAAAATTAGGAAAACAATTTTACCGGCCTAATGAATATGGGCTAGGAAGAGTTAAAAAATGAATTTAAGAATTACCATTTTTCGAAAAGTATCATGAAGCCAACATAAATGTATTTAGAACTAAGGGAAAGCTCCAACCAAGTGAGAGATAATAAGAGAGGCCAAGGGAGAGTAGAAGGTAAAGGCCTCCTTTTGGAGCTACAATTGCAATTATAATTTAATGTATTGATGTAAATGAGTACTGCATAAATTTTTCATGCCTAATATCCTAAGATAGCTTGAAGTTGACTTTAGAGTTTAATATACCTTAGAGCATCGAGACCAAAGTACTAATGGTTAAGATGTATCAAGGTCCTATAAAGCAAACATACTAAGATTGTTAGGGATATCTCGAGGTAAAAACAAATTTATCCAAGATATACTAGAGTAATAGACAAAATATGAAATAATTATTACATAGATGCCTTATTGCCCCTGCATGAGGACAAAACTATAATATAAAACCCATCCCACATACATGCCACATGAGTTTCACTTTTTCTTCTTTCATTTTGCATTAGTTATCTAACTAATGTTTGAAAATCCTTAGCTAGAATGAGAACACTAAAAACCCTAAAGCTTTTTAGCTCTAGTGATAGTGTGTTTATCTTCTCAAGAGAGGTCAATCCATGATGGCTCACAAAATAGAGCAAGCTCTAACTATTTATGAATGACTAAAATATAATATATGAGCATATTTTTGAAAACAAAAGATAGCTAAAGATTTAAGTGGTAAGACTAAAATATAATATATGAGCATATTTTTGAAAACAAAAGATAGCTAAAGATTTAAGTGGTAAATAATAAAGTTTTAGAATTAAGTATTCCTTTTACTATTTAACTTGCCTTTTTTTAAAAAAATATTCACGATAAGCACATTATCACCTCAATTTAATTCCAAAAACAAAATTTACTTTTAAAACAAATTTATTTCTACTGTTTTAATTAGTTCACTAATATTTCAGGGAAGAAACCAACTTAAAATTTATGAAGTGAATAACGTTATATTTATTATAAAAAAAAGACCAATGTCTATTTTTCGTCTAACAATATAATTATAATAATGATAATATTAATAAATCAAACTAATAAATAATAATATCGATAACCCTAATAAGCAATTCGTTGGTCCAACAAAATGGCGTTAAACTTTTTGCGCCCGCGCGCCGCTCACCGTGTATTTGCCCTTTTCCATAACGTACGGCCGATTGGCCTCAATTTCTCTTCCCTGTCCTATTGATTTCTGCGGAAGCTCGAAATCCCTAATAAGCGCATTCTACGTCCCGAATTCCCTCGCGCCGGATCGAAGGTGATATCGATTCTTAAACCCTAACCGCAGAGGCAAGAGCGGCGGCGATCGCGCTACGCTTACGGCGATGGGGAAGAAGAAGAAGCGCCCGACGAAGATGTGGTGCTACTACTGCGACAGGGAGTTCGACGACGAGAAGATCCTAATCCAGCATCAGAAGGCTAAGCACTTCAAGTGCCATGTCTGCCAGAAAAAGCTCTCCACCGCCGGCGGCATGGCCATCCACGTTCTCCAGGTCCACAAAGAAACAGTCACCAAGTATGTAGTCCTCATCTCACCCCTTCAATATCGATCCCTAAAATTTGACCTCCACCTTCAGTGGAGCGAACCTCTTCTATCTGAATTATTAGGTTATTAGAGTCTTCTCAGGGCAAAAATTACGCTCCTAGACATCATCGAATGCACACAATTCCATAAGTTCTTCCGGGCAGATGCTTGATGCATACGTTAGCGCGAGCATGTAGTCTTTTTTTTTTTCATGGAAAAGAGTTAGTTCAAGTGATTGTTAGGGGCTTAGAAGTCTCATGCTCATTTCAGACTAGTCCAATATCGATTTAGTGTTTAATTTTTTCAGTATGAGATTTTTTGTACTCCAAACTAAGAGATGATCAAATAGAGTGTTTACTTTTGTGATAGGTAATATATGCTAACCAATAATTTTTATGAAACCACACAAAGAGAGAATTGATCGTAACCATTGAAATAGTATACTAACAGCTGTCCTTTATATCAAATTTTAGATGCAAATGTATCTAAATCAAATATTTTTGATGTGATATATTTCAAATCAAATGAATCATTATGATATTAAAGTGTCTAACTTAATCATAGGTTTGGAAGCTTTTTAAATTGTTTTTTTTGTTTCTGATTTTATTTGTTACTCTTATGAAACTAACCTTGATATGTGACCACATAAACTTGATTCTCTTGACGAGATAATTAGTTATTACTTTTATTATAATTAATACAATATAATAGAAAATCATGACACGTTGTCTTTCCATTGGCTGAATGGATATTCTATGTCTTTCTTTGTGGCCAATTTCTTTGTACTAGTTAGACTTTCATCCCTATCTTCTTCCTATATCACATATGAATTTCATTTTCTTTGACTTAGGGTTCCTAATGCGAAGCCTGACAGAGAATCAACAGAGATTGAGATTTATGGAATGCAAGGAATCCCTCCTGATATCTTAGCAGCTCATTATGGGGAAGGTATAACTCTGTGTCTATTCTTCAATCTTGTAACTATAATGAAATTGTCAATAAATATGGCTAATACTTGCATCTCTACAATTTTGACGTTCCTAGTTTACTCTTCATTCCTGATTGAGATTTAAAATAAGTCTTTCTCTTTTAGCACTAGCCTATCTTTCCCAAATGGATTGTTTGATATGGAAAAAAAGTTTTTGGTCTATTCAGTTGGAAAAATTATTGTTCGTCTTTGTATCTTGGATGAACTTGAAACATTCTTATGTACTATAATCTTTTAATCAAGCATTTTTTTTATTCTTTATTTTTTGGGCATCTGTTTCTAGAGATGCCTTGCACATAGAAAGATAATAAAGAGCAAGTTGGGTATGAGCAACTAAGAGCCCAATGTTTTTAATCTATATCTATAGTAAACATTAAGCATTTTATGCTCACTAGATATATATCATGTGTCAATGCACTTGATAACTAGTGCATACTAAGTGATTAAACCATCAACATCTAGATTCCTAGCCATTCAGAATTTTTCTATATGATTACTAGAATTTTTTATGATAATTTAAGTTGGTTTAGATTTTGCCCAAGACGGGCATGATTATTCTGACTTCACCAAGTATCTATATTGGTATGGTTTACTATCGTGCAAAAGAGTGCCTATTTAGGCTTAACAAATGATTCTTATTTTTAATCTTGGCACTATCCTTAGCTCCAAATTCTTATTTGTTTTGTGCTTTTTAGACTTGGCAAATGTTAACTGTGTGGTAAATAACATTTTGTGTTTAACAAAGTACTCTTGTCATTGATCCTTCTATTTCTTATGTATAATGAATGAGCAAAGAGACAAACACTTTCTAGGGGACAATAACGATATACTAGTTCTTTTTTACTATAGAATTTGGCCCTTTAAAGTTTAGATTGCTTCCTTATCCTTTGGTACATTATGCTAATTAAATTGCATCTTAGGATTTGTATGATCATTCTAGCATTGTAAACCATTGTAGAATTTTGTATAAATGCCAGCATTTCTTAGTCTGCTGATTCTTCTCTATTTATGTGTTCCTTGTCAAGTTTTTTTACATACACCTTTTTTATGGCTTCTAAAACTGAATGAAGGACTATGATATCTATCATCGAAGCTTTTCCTTTTGTGCTGATCTTTTCATGCATCTTATATAAATGAAAGAGATGTGATATAGTATTCCTTTTTCTCTATCAAAAGAAAGCAGAGGAAAAGTTTTCCAAAAATATGCCTATTACTGAGATAAAATTGAATTTGTTTTTTGAAAAAAAATATTGCACTTCCATAGTTCCATGTTCTTCTGAAACTGTCCTTAATTTAGTAGGCCTCTGAATAACTCACATAAATATATATACATGTATACACACATACATACATGTATATATTATCTAGTAAAGGTGGTACATAGGTAAATACCAGTTTGCCCATGAACGGGTGGTACAACTTGTGAACAAACGGATTGTATCACATTTTATCAAGAGTGGTGTCCATGAACTCAAAAGATATCTTTAAGATTGCTCATAATTGCATGGGCTAGTGATTTGTTGATTCATCCATTCATTTAAATGTCCTTGCAACCTTATCTTGCACCTAGGCTTGTAGCACCTGCTGGTTAGGGTTAAGCTGCACCGAAACTCTGTCAGGGTTGGTTGACCTGTGTCTAGGAAGATGGGATGGCCAGTGTATTAGCAACACCTATGATGTTGACTGACTTCCATAAAGAATCCAAAATAAGACTCAATTTTCAATAAAACATTTAAGAGAATAAAAAAATTCATAATTTATCATACAATTACAATAACATATGAAATAAAACAAGGATCAGATTAAACATAATAATCATCTCAAAACAATATATGGATTTAACCAAGCAACGAGATCTATTAATTTATGGATCACAAAATGTAAAAACATTCTGATCAATTTTTCATAGCATATTTTGTTATAATACATTCACTTGACCAATTAAGGCACATGGTGCATGAACACGTCCAGCATTTTAAATTCTACAGAAATGAGAAATCAATCATGAAGTGTACAATGACAATGGTATAATAATTTGTATACTTGCATTATGCAAGGATACAGAGAAATCCCACTTAAATCCTTTTGGCCTTGGTCCACCACCTCTTAGTTGGTTGGCCTAAGTCTATTCCTCTGAAAATTCTGAAGGAGGAGAAGGTTTCATGGTCTTAAAAATGATAATGAAGAGGAGATGGCAGTCCAGTTAGATTTGAACTGTTATCCTTTCATCTGTATGATCTGTTGTTACTGTTGTATTTGCATACTCCATATATGATTTGGGGCATGACAGTTTCTTATCAGTTTGGGTTTGACTTCAATTTCTCAACTTTGATAATTGTTCTATAGTGATATGGTCATAAGCCTAGATTTCTTCAAATGTGCGACATAATTGCGCATTTGAAGCTTCATAGCTTTGAGTTACCTACGTGGAGAAGACCTTCAAGGTCATCAAGTGTCTAGAAGAGGATAAGGTGTTTTTCGCTACTTCATCCTTTCAGTTAAGGTGGATCTTAGTGGATGTACATTTAAACGTCCCATCTCTTTGAGATAATTCAGCAATTCTTTTATGACCAGGGTTTCTGGTCACACCTAAATGCAAGAAGAATTTCTCTGTATTCCTCAGGGTAACACCCATAAGAGAATATTAAGTTCAGTTGTCTGATTTTCCAAGAATTTTCAATCTTCTCATCAACATTGTACTAGATCACAAGTTTGGCTTGCTAGTGTATAAATATGTAAGCTGGAACCTATCTTACTTAAGCTTTTGAGGCCAGTTGCTAATCATTCTTACAAGGATGATCCAGAAACTCTTTCAACCTATCCCCATATGCGGTTATGTGGTGATTACATACGTCTTTGACCTTATGAAGGCTGCGTTTGGGGGGAGAGCTTTTCAGCTTCTATTGGTGCGGCCAATAGAATTTGTTTGATTGACTTAGCGTGTTTGGGTAACCACACTGTAGCTGAGAATACACTCAGAGGTAGCTTTTCTAGATCCATCTTCTGCTTTTCTCTATTCGCTGCATCTTTCTTTCGTTCCTCCCCTATGCAATCCCAAAGCTGTTGAAAGTTTGTGGCAACGAGATCTTGGCGACCAAGAAGGTGCTCTTCCAGTGGCGAGCTCTCGGTGACCATCACATATCTCTTCCCGATTTCGCTCCTCTCGTTAAGGAGCTCGCTCCTTTCGCTTGAGGCAAGATTCGGCGACCAAACTAACTTTTCCCTCTTGCTATCGGTTGGCAGTGAGCTCTTAGTGACCACATCACTGTTTGTGTGTAGCTCCATCAGCGACTACCCAATTCCTCTCTCGGCAAGATTTGGGTGAGCTGTTGGCAAAGCCTGATCTAATTTCGTTGTTGGTTGAGGGCCCTGTCAAGGCTACTGATTTTGAGTCGACAGAGGTGATCCTTGAGGCTGCACTTAAGTCAGTAGTGGAGAGGAAGCTTTGTGGGTGATTTTGTTGTAGCAATCCACCGTACTGGTGTTGCTTTTGTCATAGAGATTTGCATCATGAAATAAATGGCACATCACAAATCAAGATTCTTCTATTGATGTTGAGAAATTTTCGTCCTTATTCTACTAATTGCTATTTCTAGGATCAGCCAGTTGTTTGCCGGTAACTTTTCTTTATTCATAATGAGCTTTTCATTAAAGACTCTCCATTTAATTCTTATTGCCTAAATCATGTTTTAATGCTACCTTCTGGCCTGCTGATACGACAGATTTATATTGGTATCACTTTTTATCACTGTGTCGTTGGAGAATTATGATGATTAATCAATAACACTATTTGTTTCGGGTCATTGTTTATATAGGCAAAACTTATGTTGGCTTGTTCCTCAATATTTTCTTATGTTCTCATTTGTGTAATTAGGATTCTCGTCATTCTTCGCATCATTAAGAAGTTCTAATTTTTACGAGACAAAGCTCATCTTCTATGCTCAAGTGATCATTTTGGTCCGCTGGTATCAAATTTCTGTTTTTTTATCTATTTCATAAGCTCCATTCTCTTTCATGACAAATGTTTTGAATTTTTATTACAATTGTCTCAATCGCATCATATTCTTTATAACTATGAACTTTTTGACTCCCTTAACTTTCAACTACTTCCTAGAGTAGAAATTCTATCTCACTTGAAAAAAAAAAATCATCTTTCGGCCGCCAAGGGTCCTAAAGATGTGGATGAACTCAATTCAGAATCTCAATAATTTCCAAATGGATGGTTGCACTTAGAAGTGCTTCTTTTTCTAAATTTCTTTCCTTCTTTGGATTTTCCCAAGCTATTTTACTAGTTTTCTTCTGATGTATGTACTTAGGATCGATAATAGATATGTTTGATTAGTCAAAAAATTTATTTTTATTATAAATTGATAAATTTTAAATGCATATAGTATACAAATTTTTTACTTTAACAGTGCAACACAACACCTCTAAACTGCTAATCGACACAGTTATTTATCCAAACAATCTAAAATTTTTCCAACTGGCTCTGGTCAAACTAGCTCGGATCAAGCAAGCAAAAGCTATAAGCTCCGGCTGCCCCACATTAGCCCAAAGTTGATGTGCTCTACTTAGCTGCATGCTTCTGTGCACTATGTGACTAGGATTTACGTATATTCTGATTATCCCTTGTTTGGCAAACTCTTCAATGTAAACTTAATCTCAAAATATGTGCATCATTCTTCTCTAATCAGCAAAGGGAACTTCATATGCCAGTTCTATTTACTTGTTCTCTTTTTCTTTTTGGTCTGCATTAGATAACTTGGTAAATTGTGGAAATTCCTATATCTATAATGTTTCTGTTGTGCGTTTTCATGTGTGCAAACGTGTTATGATAGGAAGTGATGTGGCAAAAAGCTTGTGAGCGCTTATCAGTAAACGATTAATTGAAATTGCATGCTGATTTGTTTTGTGCTCCCCTGCAAAATTGTATTTTATTAAAGAATTGAAAATTTTGTCATGCAAATTGTATCCTTCATTCTTTGGAAAATCCATATGACACATTTTGGTTTACTCTATCATTTTTTTATGTAACTGTGTGATTGTGAATGGTTTTATAGTTTCATGAATTAAAGTACCGGTTTGAGCCTTAAGACTCCTACATAATGATCTATCGACTGGTCGTACCAGGTATGGTACACTGGGCAGACCAGTCTACCTTGGTATAAGGGGTCTCTGTATTAGGTTTACGGACTGTTACTTTAAACTGTGTAAAGTTTGATGTCATCTTAACTGTTCTTCTAAATTTCCGATACAGATGAAGAGGCATCAGGAAAGATGGCTAAAGTGGAAGTCGCCCCTACTGGGCTTGTCGGTGGAGTTGTACCAGGTTCACTGGGCATTAGATATCCTCCCCCGCCAACATACGGTGCATTTCCACCAATGTATGTTTGTTCTGTTATGGTTGTGGAAGTCTTATTATTTAATTATTGGTACTTTTTTGTGCTCTCATATAAGATTATTTTCATTTTAGCTCCCTTTCAATTGCTGTATAACTGTATTACTTGTTTTTATTTGTTCTCTCTCTGTATATATTTACCAGGTATAATCGTGCAATACATGTGGCCCCTCCAACATGGACTGTCCCAGCTGCTCGACCACAGCCTTGGTTTCCACCACAAGTTGCTGTGCCACTTCCTCCTGCCCCTGCGGTGGTGCCACAACAGCCATTATTTCCTATTCAGAATGTTACGACTCCACTGACTTCAACTTCTACCCCTGCACTTCAGTCGCCACTTCAAGTTGGCCCACCTGGCTTACCATCATCTACTCCGCCTTTGGTATCTCAGCCACTATTTCCAATCAGTAGTCCAGCTGGTGTACCTTCTCAAAGTTCCCCATTTTTGGCAACGTCACCCGCCATATTTTCTCCAAGCTCTCCAACAATGGTTAAAGGTGTTGATGCAAATTCTGCTACAGCCGCTGGTTACACTTCACAAAACAATCCAGGTGCAAAATGTTGTTCACAGTATATGCATTAGTATATTTATTATTCGCTAATAATGTGATTTATGTGATTATCTATGTTAAATCCTTTGGATGTAGAATTGATTGATACAAACGGACGTAATTACCGGCATTTAAAATTTCATCATAATGGGTGGTAATATGCATGAAGGACTTATATTGCTGCTGCTTCTTGCTGTTCTGTATTTGTTGTTTTTTAGACTTGATCCTGGAAGTCCTTATACCAACTGACTTGCTTTGTTCTTTCTTTGTTCTTATTAATTATTTAATGCGTTCAACAAATATATCTTTTTAACAAGTCTCTTATTGGCTTCAGATAAATTAACTGATGTGGACTGTTGAATAGTCACGACTAAAATCTGAATATGATATCTTAATAAGGCTAAAGACCAGTTGAAATTTCCCTTTTCACAAAGTGTATTATTGATTATGACTAAATTCATCGGGACTACAGTTGTGTAATCCTTGGAATTCTTTTGCTTATTGGATCATCACCAGAATTTATTGTTACTATTTTCATCAGAAATGTGGAATTATGCAAATTGGTTACTATGAGGTGAATAAAAAGATGCTTGAATTAATATTACCTTACCAAATTACCTGTTAGGTATCTTGCATTTGGGTAACATTAAGTTGCTTAAAGAAATGAAGGATCAATATTGAATTGGCCTAAGAATCTGTACAGTTTTTTTGTGTATTATTGATCAAATTTGAAAATTGTATTTCAATGTTTTGCTTTGTGAAACACAAATTCCTGCATGAGGTTATCCATGTGGAAGCATCACGGTTATCCTTTAGTCTTGTTTTGATCATTAAGATGCAAGATAATTGGGTTCTGTGGTCATTTGACATTTAAACAAAATCTGAGGTCATGTTATAGTGTTATTCCTTTGTTCTTCATTTTCTCAATTTCAATATATATATGAAGGATTTTATTTGATGCTTATAGCTATTCAAGGGTTGTATAATATTTCTTCTTGTGTTATTTAATTTCATCATTTGGAAATTGGTTCCATTCATCTGCAGAACTAAAGCATAACTTCTAACTTCTAGTCTGAATTTTGGAACAATCTTCTCTTTTATCTTTATATTCAAATATTATTCATAATTTCATATTCCATTGAAATTGAAACCTAGTTTTCAGAATTGTGCAACTAAAGAAGGCAAAGTATCTCAAATTTAGGTTGATTTATTTTAGAAGGCTGATTATCTAACTTTTTTCCATACCAAGGTATTGAAGTTTGCATATTGTCAATTGTCATGACTCATGACGAGGAAGAAAATTGTAACTGAAATTAGTTGATTAAAGTATCTTGAACTTGTTCTTGGTATTAGCAAATGGAGGCACTTCACTGAAGCAAGGGAATGGATATGGATCAAAGGTTAACACCATAAGTTTGTGCAAGAACTAATAATAGGAACATTATTGCATGGCGACCCAATCATACAGCTGATGCTAACCAAAATGCTTAGTAATGTTCCCACATGCTTGTGTAGGATAACAAAAAAATTTCATAATCTCCACTGCTGTTCGTAAATGTACAAAATCTAATATTCAAGAATGAACTCAATTCTGCCACATATGAGGCTCGGACTAATGGTGGATCTACTATCCAAATGTAACCCATTTCCGTTTAATCCCTTCACAAAGCACTCTTTGATGCCCATTTAAGCAAGGTTTAAAGTACTAGTACCTATTGTTGTACCAGTCCATTGTCACACAGCTATGGGTTCTACGTACTGATACTGGTAGTATCGTTGGTGCTGATACTGATAGTATCGTATGTATGCATGTAGGCTCATCTAGACCTATAAACCAACTATACTAGGATCCACTGACGTGAATAAGTTGACAAGTTTAAATTACCCAAATGGTACATAAACTTTACCTCTAGTTTCAAATTACTACAGTTTTTTTTTTCAGTTTTATTTTTGTACTTAGATTTTGAATCATTTTCAATCAAGTACATTCACTAAATCTTCTGGAAGTGCATTGATGTGGCTAATAGATTTTTTGATCAGCAGATTAAAACAATTATACTAGAATATTTATTGCCATAACATGCGACATTGCATCACAACCTAAATTTTGCATCCAATTTTCATCTTTAACTCGGTAATACTTTACATATATTTTCTTTAGGTGGTGTTTCTTATACAAGTTCACATATGTACGCTTCTGGTCCAAACACTGAAAACCCTTCAATTGGCCCTCCCCCTGTGATTTCCAACAAACCCCCTGCTTCTCATACTACCACAAATGAAGTTTATTTGCTATGGGATGACGAGGCAATGTCAATGGTAAGCGTTAACTTGAACATTCGTAATTTCATGGTTTTAATTCTTATTGGTTTTGTCACTGACTAAAAGTTTTTCTCGTTTAATGTGTCATATTAACATTTAATTATTGTGCAGGAAGAAAGAAGAATGTCTCTTGCGAATTATCAGGTTCATGATGAAACTAGCCAGGTAAGTTGTTTGGCCTTTTCTTCGTTCATTATTTTGGACGTGAAATGGATTTCCAGTTTGGTTACACCCACAAGGTAGGGGAGAACCCTTTATGATTCTTTTGCTATATGCAAAACGTGCTTAATATATGATAACTAAATTCAAATATGTATAATATACTAATATGGCATGAGAAGATTTTTCTGGTTCTTTTTGAGGTTACTAGTAAACCCGAGTTCATTGCGAGTCTTTATCATTATCAGTTTCTTCAACCTTCTTTCCCATTGAACATTCACATGCCCTTCAATTCTTTGGAGCATCCAAAATTTCAAATAGGTTTTTACATTGTTTTTGCTGCTAGTAAGAATTGTATTACAAATCTGACAAGCGTGTGCTGCAAATGCCTCGACGGTTCTCAATCTAGCACCAGGCCAATGCGAAAATGTGTATGTACTGTGTTCTGATTTATACCTTTTAATTTCTTTATTGTTGTATTCACTATCCCGATTGCTTCTCACTGAGATGTGTGTGGGCTTGTTGGGTGGCACAAGAATATATGCCAGCAGGCTTTTCTCAATTATAGCATTTCTTGTTAACTGTTTTTTATCACAGTGTGCAACCAGAGTTGGTACAGGTCAGCTTTCATTCAAAAGCAAATTTGCTACCTCTAGCGTAGTTAGATTATTAAGTTTGAAAAATGGAAATAAATTTGTGAATAAACAATTGTTTTACTCCGGTCTGATTTATCTTGTGCGGTTACTTGACAAAGCAGATGAACTCCGTGGATGCGGCCATAGACAGGCGGATATTTGAAAGCCGGCTTGCTGGCCATATGACATTCTAATCCTCGCTAGAATGGTCGAACTTCGTGATCTTGGGACTTGGTCATCGAGTAGCAAAGCCTTTTTCTATAAATATTGTTAGAACAGCAAGATTATAGGCGAGATTCTTTTGGAGGTTGGTTGACTTTGCCCAGTATTGGGTGCATGAAGATGATGAATTTAGACCTTATTGTTGTTTAGCATAACCAAGTGTAGGTTTTAAGGTTTTTCAGTTAAGGTGCCCGGACATTGTTTCAAGTAGGTGACTTATGGTGATTATACATTGTTGATATTATTGTCATTAGGGAAATCATGCAGTGATTATGGTGATTATACATTGTTGAATTCTTCTCTTTTGTTTTTTGCGGACTGATTAATCTCCTTAAAGCCGTTCCATCATTTACTCAGTTTTATGTTCATTTGTCAATTTTGTGATCGTTCACGTGCACTATCAAATTGGTCGCTCGTAATGGACATATTTGGTGGTGAGGCTAGTACGACTTCCCATGTTACAGAGATTTATCGAGGATGCCGGATGAAACTTTGTGAGATTTGTTGAGAATCTCGTGACAAGCTATGATCTCTTTGAAAAATCATATTATGGCCACTACAAATTCTTTTTTTTTTTTGTCACGACAAATTGAATGGTCCTTCCCCATACTAATAATTTCCCTTTTCGCCATATGATTGTGATATGCTGTAGTGTTAAATATTTAAAACCTTAAAGTTTTTAGTTTATCATATTATTGAATAACGGAATTTTAAACACGGAAAAGTTATTTGGGTAGTAATTCAAATGATTATGATATGCTAAAAAAATTAATTTTACATACTGCACATTTGCCGTTTGCGTCAATTCGATCTCTACACGCTTGCAACGCTTAATTTTGTTTCTATAGTTTTGTTTGAGGGAGTATCATTTTTGGTCATCGATTACATTATATCTAATGTTACCAGCCATCAACCATAAACGATAAGGTCAAACACAGCAGCGGAGATTATGGATGCACCAAATCACATGAACTAATTCGTTAACTTTGGTAACTTTTTCCCCGAGAAGCAGGCAAGTGAATATAATTAACTATGAGTGTGTGCCATAGGCTGCTGTAAAAGTTATTTTTAAGAAATTGATCTGTTTAAGTATCAATCATTAATTTAACACATCACTTATTTTTTTCAGTCAGTTATTTTTTAATTAGCATTTTTTCAACTAGTAAAAACTAAAAGCTCCAGTTATACCAAACACACTCTATGTCAATGTTCGAAGTCAAGATCTAATTTGCAGTTGTCTTTAGATTTCAATTTTCAATTTTGTTCGAACTCTTTCCGTTGAAATTTTTGCTAATTTTGTTTATAATATGAATATGAAACATTCAACGCTTAGTACTGAGGCAAATTTAAGTCATCGATTAATTTGAAAAATAGCAAATATCTAAGCTCTAATTCGGATAAATAAACTTTTAAGCTATCTCTTAAGTTTCTTTTGGACTGCTGCTATTTAAATAACGCTTTATTTTAATTTACTAATTCTTCCTATACATTTATCATCTTTTCAAGGTCCACTTGTTCTTATCCCACATGGACAGTAGTGTTAGATTCGGTAGCGATATCACAAGTATTACATATTGAATATAAAGGTCCAATCAGGTCAATTCAAAATTGAATCAAACTGAATCAATTTGGGTCAATCTACTTTTTAAATTCTTTTTTGACATCAAATCGAATCGATTATTTGTAAAATCGACTTTAGGCGGAACCAAAATTTGCGTTCAATTTGGATTAAATTAAATTTAAAATTTCTATATTTTATTATTTAAAGTAAAATAATTTTATAATGTAAATAATTTTTATAAAATTTCAGAAAACAATTATTTGAAATTTAGTTTAATCGATTCTATTTAAAATTTTTGTATTGAATAAAAAACTGAACTGAAATTTTTGGAAGAACCAGTGTATATCGGAACGGAAAGAAATAGGATGGAAAAAAAAAATTAGAGAAGAAAGGAAAAAGGATGGAAGAGAAAAATTACTTAAAAAAAAAAAATCCATCTCATCGCACGGGTTGTGCCTTCAACCCTCGCGTCGTCAACGCAAAGAGCTTCCCCGTCCTCTTCAACGTTTCCAAGAGCTTCCCCGTCGCCTCGCGCAAGGACTGCGCCATCCCCACCTTCCTCGGACGCGAGGCGGGACGGCGGATGAGGCGAGACGGCAACAAGGCGGGACGACAACGAGGCGATGGAGCGAAGGCGAGCTAGCATCGTCCGCTCGTTTTCCGCCTCAATTGGGCGGACGCCGTTTCGAAGGAACTAAATTTTCTTTTCTTTTTCGGTATATAAAAGAAAATGAATCCTTTCTTTCTGCCCTTTTTCCGTTCTCGTAAACACTGTAAATATTTTCTTTTTTTTTTTTCTTCGTATCTTTCGAGTTTCCCTGGAAGAACCAGAATGTTAGAGCCAAACTGGGATTCTACAAAGTCTGAGTGTCAAAATGAAATTAGGCAAGTGGCAATTGTTTTTGGAAGCACTTCTCGTTTACCTGAACAAGGCAACCCACCCTAAACCCCAAGTAGAAACCTTCCTTGTGATGGTGGCGCGAGTGGGAAAGATGAAAGCTTTGAGAGCCCTTTCTAGGACGCTCTCCTCCAATCCTTCTCCTCTTCCTTGTAAGATTTTTAACTCTCATGTATCCCGCTTCTCCCTTATTCGTCCTTTTTCTGCTGGCACTCAAACCCAAATCCCTGCCGACTCTGACGACGACGCCAACACCCCCTCCGCCGACTTTGACAGCTCCGCCTATTCCCTTCCCACTCCTCCTGCATCCGCCACGCAGAAGCCGATCTGGGACGAGGCCTACCGTGCAAGGGCTGATGAGGCTCTGTTTGGAAAGAGGGTAACCGCTCCGAGCCAGCCGGAGGTTGTAGAGGATGAGGAAGACGAGGAGAGGGATATAGCCACTAGCCTCGCTAGGGCTCTTCTTGAGGCGGCGCTTGAGCCTCCCGATGATGTCGAGGAAGAGAACATGGTGGTGAAGGAGGAGGATCAGCGGTCGCTCTCGGTGGGAATTGTTGGCGCACCGAATGCCGGAAAGTCTTGCTTGACTAACTTAATGGTAAAGTTGACTCTTTACTTGCTTTCTATCTTTCTTTTATTTACCAGTAGTAAATATTTTATTTCTAAATGAGAATTGCTGGACATTGTTGATAATCACATGCTCTAGTACCTAACCTGTAATCTGGTCTGGTTCGTTTTGTTTCCAGGTCCTTATATAAATATTTTAGTGGTTTCATTCTTCTCATCCTATTTTGTGATTCAGGTTGGAACGAAGGTCGCAGCTGTCTCACGGAAGACTAATACAACTACTCATGAAGTTTTGGGTGTAATGACAAATGGAAACACTCAGATTGTATGTGGCATTCTTGGTCATTCCTTTTTATCTCATTTTTTTTCTTGTTTTACTTGCATGTCATTGGACAGATAATTTGCATCATTGAAGATTTTCTTTTTACTTTTGACTCATTAGATAGTAATGCTTCTTCAGTGCACAACACTTCTCTCATTATCATGTTTTTATCTTTACAACTTGCTGATGAATCAAACTTCCAGGGAACTTTTCCACGGAAGATTTAGGTAATGATGAAGTTATGATATTATGGAGTAAAAACATTGAATAGTGTAGAACTAGCACAGCCTAACTAGATTTTTTTTTTACCAGTCGTGGAAATATTGGCATTTATGTGATAATTTTATCACACATTACACATGTACTTTGATCAGAGAGCAGTCATGTAGGGGTTACAGAGTTGATGGAGGAAATTATTATGTAGGTACAGGAACACTTGATTCTTCCTATGTGTAAATATTTAAATAGAAGCAACTATACCATATAACAAAAAAAAAACAAGAAGATTGTGGCACGCTATCTTATCAATTGCAACAATCATTATGCTAGAAATGTCATAGGTTAAATCAAAGTTTTGAAAACCAGTCCATATGCAATACAAACCAGTTCGTGATCAGTTGGTACCAGTGTATTGTTGGTACGTCCACTATCCATGTAGTATAGTGTCGGTACATTAAGATAAGTGCCGGTTCAAGACAGGATTGATACATTGGTATATACCGTGATTTATCACCCAATACCTCGTGTTGATTGAGTTGTATTACACAATAATAAGCATCTGGTTATAATTTCTTGTCTCACAGTTAACTATGGGCTGGCAACTGTTATGAGCATTTGATGTTGCTTCGGCACCTTTCTGTTTCCCCAGTATCCTAACCTTTATTTGGGTGTTTTTCATGGTCACCCCCTATGTCTGATAGTCTTTTTAAACTAGGGATTTGTGCCCTAAGAAATTGTCTTTATGTGTAAAGGTAACCTGCAGCATCTGATCATAGTCAGTATCCACAAGCTTGTAGATTGGAAACAGAAGCTATATAAAACTTGATTCTTCCTACTTGGAATAAACTCTCTGCTAATCTTAAAAAGAATTTTAATCCAATGGCTTCTCCTCCTTGCTGCTGCTTCCCAGAAAAATTGCTGCTCAAGAGCCTCTTGCTTGGTGCTGTACTGCTGCCAGACACGAGAAAAACAGAACAGAATTCCTCTGAAGAAAAACTTACTGTTCTCATTGCTGCAGTCAGCAGCATTATGAAAGAATGTTCTGTGGGTCGCAAGGCACTCTGAACATTATGTTTATCTGGCAATGGCTCTATTGACTATGTTTTTTTGGTTGTAGTGTAGCTAATATCATTTTCCCTTAGATAGGCATAGTTTGCATGTTAGTTGTGTTCGAATTAACTCTTGTGTCAATGGTGCTTGGTTCAATGAAGGTTAGATCTAGAGAGCTGTAATAGTTATAATTTTCGATAGAATTGGAAAACCTGAAACAATGTAAACTTCATTCTCAAGTTTTTTCTCTTTTCCTCTATTTTCGTTCAAGTACTTTGGAGTTCATTTCATATCTAGACTTTGATTCCTGAAGGCACTATTAGCAACAATACTATTAATCTATTATCCATATGCCATATACAAATTAGTTTAGGATAATTCTGATGGTTCATCTAAGAAATCTGATAGTGGTGGTGGCTTTCAATAGGGGTGAACGTTAACCGAACCATAACTCAAAATGTCATCTTGGAAAATAACAAACTGGTGTTAACCGGTAATTTAAGAAGATAATATAAGATTATAAGTTAGTAAATAATAAAATTTAAATATGAACTTACAAATCATTGTACAAAAGAACTAAACAATAAATACTAGATAACAGATAATACACTACAATTATAATAGTCTATATGTATTTCAAATGTCAATAATAAATTTAAATAACAAACCATAAAACCAATAATAAATTTAAATGACACACAAAATTGAAAAACCAAATAATAAATGTGCTCACAACTCAGTACCAGATACTTTATCTAAGTTATAAGTTATAACTTACAACCTACGAGTGTCAAGTTATAAGTTATAACTTACAACCTATGACAATAACAATTATAACTTACAACTTACGACAATAACAACTATAACTTACAAGTTACAACTTACAACAATAACAACTATAACTTATAACTTAACAACAATAACAATTATAACTCATAACTTATGACAATAACAATTAAGATGTTAAGTTACAAATTACAACAACAACATATAATTTAAAACCAAACATGCTCACTACTTAGTAGCAACTAGCCCGATAGCAAGTGCCAAGTAGCAAATAGTTAAGTCAAATAGTTAATAAAGTCACAACAATCAACACAAAACCAAATATGATTATTGCTCAATAGCAAATACAATTAACACAAAACCAAATATCATCATTGCTCAATAGCAAATAGCTCAGCAACTGAGCAAAGTAAGTCATTGAAGTCACTAGCAAAATAGTAAGCATTTTATCTTCATGTCTTCAATCTTCATCCATTAAGTCCTTAGTCGTCAGACATGTCAATAATATGCTCTTGGATAACACTTGACAACTCTCAATAATGTGCTCTTGGATAACACTTGACAACTCTGCAATAAAACCCAAATAAACAAGAATCAATTTCATTTTAAAAAAAGAGAATAGTTCATGAATGAAAATATATAAAAACCACATAATTTAAAATAAAAAATTACCCGACTCTATCTTTTCAATGTCATCTAGAGACTCTTCAATATAAATAGGCTATGAGAAGTACGAAGCCAATCTTGCCCACAAATAAGAGCTTTCACCATCTTTAGAGTAAGAGAGCTACAGAATAGATTAAGTACACAACTACCAACACTAAAAGCTAACTTAGAAGCAACTATGAAAATCGGAATAACTAGCACATCTTTAACCATACAAGATAATATATGATACCTTGGTGCATTTAATTTCCACCAATTCAATATGTTATGACATACATAATGAGCAAACTGACTCATTAACTTAGTGAGCCGAAATGACATGTCCCAATTTATTAAAATGTTTAACCCAAGTTAATGGTAGTAAGCCCACTAAGGCCCATATACTATACTATCTCTGCTTCTACATCTAATGTGAGACTAAATCTGGGTATTACATGTGGGGACTAAACTGGAGTATTATAATTTTCCCACTTAAGATTTGACGTCCTCGTCAAGGACAAGACTTAACACATGTCCCAGAACCATCCCTTAGTCGGCAGTATGTGAGGTCAACCCAATGGCGGCTTCACCATACTTAGGACTAAGTTTTTGCTTTGATATCATTTGTTATGACCCGCTTAATAAGGAAATTAACTCATTAACTTGGTGGGCCAAAATGACAACATGACCTAATTTATTAAAATGTTTAAGTCCAAGTTAATGGTAGTAGCCTACTAAGCCTTATATATTATACTATCTCTTCTTCTACATCTAATGTGGAACTAAACCAGGGTATTACACAATACATCAAAAGGTTTTATTATTATCATTTTCATTCTTCTTGTAAGTACTTGTCAACTCAGTTTTCTTCTTCATTCCTTCTTGGCCACCCTTTTGCTTCTTGTACAATAAACCAATGAAATCACTTCAACCTAGTATATCATCAACCTCCATTTCAGTCCTTGGTTTAAGATTGTCATTTTCAGAGTTTATAAATTTGTGTTGAAGCATAAAAGTTGTACATAGAAGTTAGAGGTGCTTTTACCTTATTCTGTAATAAAATTGCAACTTCCTTTGGATATGATTCATTAATAATCCAAGACACATAGTCCAACTTACATCTTGGATCTAAAAGTGCAGCAATAATATCATCTCATTGATTTTGTCAATATTGGCCCAATATTTATCAAATTTAGCTTTCATGTTTGTCGCCATTAGCTTTAAGCTAGCATTATCAGCAATATTTAGAAATAATTTACATATACTTTACTAGTGTTGTAAAGTGAACCAGACAATCTTAAAGTAGCTTCATAGAATTTCTTCAAGAAATAAGCTACGAGCATAATCCCAATCATTTTTGGCAGCCTTTTCTTTGCAAGTTCATTAGTGAAGCTAACATCTTGTACTAAAATCAACTCAAAAGCCTTCTAACATTTGATAACCACTTCCAACATCAAATAACTAGAGTTCCACCTAGTCAACCAAGGATCACAAAATCAGTTCGGCAAGCTCGATCCAGTAAGCTGCCGGACCAGTACGTATCAGCTGGTACCGGGCGGTATACCGGTGGTACCGAGGCCTCTTCTCCCCTTCCGCTTCCTCTTCTCATGCTTTCGCCACAGGCGGAAGCTTCGAACGAAGCCTCTGCCGACGGCGAAAACTTCTTCCTCAGCCGCGTTCGAAGCTTTTGCAGTTTGCGGAAGTGGCAGCAGCGCCGGCTAGTGGAAGCTCATACCGATGGCATTGCTCCTTTCCGATACCGATCAGTCACAAGACCGGTACAAATCGGTAAAATCGGTTGGTACCGGAACCGGTTTTGTTATCCTTGGTCTCAATTAGAAGCTTCGTTCGAAGCTTCCTCCACTGGCGGAAGCGGCGTAAGCTCATACTGCATTGCTCCTTTCCGATACGGTCGGTCACGACTCACGAGACCGATACAAACGGGCAAAACCGGTCGGTACCGGACTGATTTTGTTAACCTTGGTCTCAACATCTAGGCAAACACTACTTCGGCATTTAATTTTTTCTTTTTCAACACAAGCCTTGAATCTTTGTACTCTTGCAGGAGAAGATTGTACATATTTGATGGCTAAATGTATTCTACTAATTGAGCCATCAATTTCTTTCAATCCATCTTTTACAATTAAACTCAAAATATGAGCAGCACATCGCATATGTAAATTTTTAGCTCGCAAGACACTATCTTTCCAATTATTAAGTTTGTTTTGCTAATGAACAATGCCCAGATCATTTGAGCTTGCATTATCAACCGTTAAAGTTAAATCTTTGTCTATTCCCTACTCAAGTAAGACTCTTTCAATTGCTCAACCAATTATAGTACCATAATGGTTGGAAACTAGATCAAAATTGATAGTCTTTTTATGCAATTGCCAATTTTCATCAGTAAAGTGCGCACGGGGACACATAGTTTAAATTTTGACAAGAAGCTCATGTATCAATGGTAAGACAAATATGCGATGACAATTTACTGAAAACTAATTTCAACTTCTTTGTTTTTCAATGAAAAGATCAAAGCAATCTCTAGTGATTGTTAAACGTGAAGTAACTACAAATCTTAATTGTATGAATCTACAAAAATCATAAAATCCTTCACCCGCAACAAACTTGAAATACAACTCATCAACAATAATCATTTTAGTAAGTGTTTTTCTATAATTTCCTTGGTTAAAAGTGTGAGTTGACGCTGGATTCTTACTAGCATTGCCTTCATCTTTACTATTTGGTTGAGTGGCTTGAGTTTCTATTTTCATGGTTTTTTACCGCTTATATGTATTGAAAGAATATTTTTTTGCATCTAGTACCATTTGATGCCACTAGTACCATTTGATGTAACACAACTAAGGGAAGTGTGACAATAGTTACAGGTAGCTTTTTCTTCACCTTTCTTTTCACTTGTAATCTTAGCAAAGTGATCTCAAACCCATGATGGTTTTCTACTAAGCTTAGAGCCACTGACCTTTGATTGAGAAGCAATGTCTTTTTGTTGATCACCAATTTGATCAGATGATGGAATAGAAAGGTGTGCTCCCACTTTTCCCAGTCTTAACTTTTGAATTAATCTCTCTGGTACTTTCCATCTAATAAGAAATAATGGACAAAATTAGAAAAGGGTCATAGGGTCACTGCAGAGAGGCAGGTAAAATGGAAAATTGTAAACTTAATTTGAAGAGTTGAAACTTAAGATCTTGACGGGAAGCTGACCGAGGGAGTAAGGGTCACTACTTGTGTGCGGAAGCTGCCAAGTGCTAAGCTGGAAGGCTGATTTTGACTTTTGAATGTCGACTATCAAGTGCTAAGTGTTAGCGAGAGATGAGGAGTCGGAGCTGGTGCAGGTCGCGAGGATGAGGAGACTCACCAAGAGTTGGATAAGCCTAGAACCGAGAGTCCCACCTCGAGGGAGAGTGGGAGATGGTGAATGCGGAGATGAAGCTTAGCCCTAGCCCCTAAGCTATAAAGTGAAGGATTGAATTTGAAGGAGTGAAGGTGAAATCGTGAAAGGAGCTGAATGGCTTGGCGGATGGAGATTTAGGGCAATGTTGTTGGGCAAGTGGGCTTGGCTGCGTGGGGGGTGACTCTGAGACTAGATGAAATGAGAAGACCGGGTTTAGGTTAAGACATTAAGTGAATTGTGGCCCCGATCGAGTAAACCAACCGACCGGCAACAAAATATGAAAATAATTAAATAAGATAATATTTAATATACGGTTTGGGCGGTGAACTGATAGTTCAATCGGGTGAAAAATCGGTTCTGAACCGAACATTAATGTCCTCTAAAAAACTCTAAAAAAATCCGACTGAAGGCTGAACTGATTAGTCCGGTTAATCGCCTGTTGGTTTGGTTCATTAATCACAGTTAAGCAGATATAAGATTTTTTTGAACACCCCTAGCTTCCATATCCCGGATGGCAGAAGCTAGTGCATATTTTGCTGTAGATTATTTTGTCTCCATTGGCCATTTTTTGTGAAGCCTTGTTCATTAAAAATGCTACCATTTTGGCCTTTAACGCTCAAAGCAGTTGAATTACATATCTGGAAGCACAAATTCACTGATTCTGTTCCTAAAATCTACCAATCAGGCTAGCCAGTAACTCCCAACTGGAGAGGAATTATTTTGTGGTCTGGACTGTTTTTTGCAGCCTTTTGACAC
This sequence comes from Costus lasius, assembly GCA_027563935.2. NCBI lineage: Eukaryota > Viridiplantae > Streptophyta > Magnoliopsida > Zingiberales > Costaceae > Costus > Costus lasius. Next base: position 24,138,372 of record CM050447.1, on the reverse strand, counting down.
ATACTGAGCTCTGGCTGTACTACTACTAATTAAGTTATAATAAACCTCTTTTCTTCCCTTGGAAAAATATGGAGTGTATCTATTGATATTGACCATCTAGAGATGCATACCAAAGGCCCAATCAATCGTAGTACAGAAGTAGAAGGGGCAAATAGAAGTTTTCGGAAATTTAAGTAATCATGGTTTGGAAGAATTACTAGTTAAGCATAGTAATGTTATTTAAAAAAAAAAAGAAAACTGATGAAATATAAACTAAAGGATTAGCAAATCCTCTTTAGTGGCTAACAATTGATGTTACATGCTTGCAATTGAATCTTTAGAATCTTATTTAGTTGAATTTGCATTTTGAGCTATTTATTGCTTCTGTTTTTGTTTGAAACGTTCTTGCAATAAATAAAAAAGAAACAATTGCATGAGAAAAGTATTATTTGCATATGTTCCAAGTTTGAAATGTTTAAGCTGCTTTTCTTTGGATATTTGTTTTATGTGGTTTCTGTAACCAGCAGTTTTTTTTACCAATACTCAGAGCACAATATTCTCTATTTATTTTTGTATCATATCAGTTGTCAACCTGCTGTACTAATTGACTATTCCACAGTGTTTCTTTGATACTCCAGGTCTCATGATAGGTCATCATGGATACCCCTACAGGACAGATGTTAAAGTTCGCGTGGAAAGTGCCTGGAGTTCTATTAATCTCTATGATCTGCTTATTGTGATATTTGACGTGCATAGGCATCTGACAGCGTAAGTTATCATATTATCGAAAAACAAGTTTGTTATCACTTGTCAAGACACCTTCATGTTTAAGTTTAGCATCAGTTAACTAGTTGAACATGTTGTGGATTAGACTGTGTTTTTGAAGAAAGAGATATACTCAAGAGGAACAATCATTGCATGCTGCAATCTTTCAATTAGTTGGGGACACTACATGGATCTTCCCTTCTTCAAGCTAAGGCAATTTCTCTAGTTAAATTGAGGGCATCCAAATCATTTTTTTTATTATTTCTAATGAAGTCATTTTTCCTACTCACACCTCTATTCACAATTTGTTCACTCAATCTGAATACAACATTGAAGCTTCTTTTAATGCCTCCATATCATTAAACCAATATCTTTTTGTCCTATCCTCTCTTTCAGGCCCATACCTAGTTGGTTGCGGATGGTAACTGTTCTAGTTCTACCTCCTAATAGCCTACTCATTCACTTGTTGAGAAAAGTGATCATATACAAATTTTCACATATGTATCTTATGTGTCAAACTTTGCTTGTTATCTGGCAATAGAAATATGAATTTTCAAATGTAGTATTGTTATCTTCAACTTTCAAATTCTGGACTTGCATTTATGGATTTACTTGTGCATTAAATTTTTGCAGAAATATATTATTAGCTGGAAAGCATAAAATTACATTTATCCGGCGTTAACATTTTCTCTGCTTAATGCATATGCAGTCCAGACATGCGGGTGATAAATTTAATTAAACGTCTGGGAAAACAGGCTCAGGCTACACAAAAGCGGGTGTTATGCATGAACAAAGTTGATATTGTGGAAGATAAAAAGGACTTATTGAAAGTTGCCAAAGAATTTGAGAATCTTCCTGGATATGAGAAGTAACTGATAATTCTTTTTGATGGCTGATATACAATGAAAACATTCTTTTATTTTTTTCTTGATATATCTCCTTTATTTCAGGTACTTCATGATATCTGGATTAAAGGGTTCTGGTGTCAAAGATCTTGTTCAGTACCTGATGGATCAGGTACACATGCTGATTAATCATTTAATTTGCTGTTATATTGATTATCATTTTATATATTTTTAAGTTCGTTTGTCACTTTCTTGATCATTGGAGAATCTACTCACTGAAGTTTTAGAAATGAAATATTAAATCTATTTGAGTTAGAGATTTGATAACCTCGGCATGGAATATCTACTAATTTAAATTTTAGTGTTTCATTTTTACTGAACACTTATCTTTGAATTCTAAATTTAGCAGTTACTCTGTGTGGGTTATCTTTGTATACTGTATTGAGGGTAAAAAAAACTGAGTCTGCAAATTCTTGATGAAGTAAACATAATTAACTGGTTGAAAAAAGTTAGTCCAGAGTTGTTTTGCTTGATTCGTCAACTGCATCTTTTTGGTACCCATTTTTTTGTGTGTATAATACAGTTGTAAGATACTATACTTTTGACTTTGAGTTTGGGCAATCAAAAGGAAAAGAACTACCAATAACTCGGAGTGCAACTGTTAATACGTTAATAGTGATTAGTTTTCATTTAAAAACATAGAATGGTTAGACCTCTCTGCATTGACCCGTTTGACCCATTGTAAACATTAAATTGGTAACCTGTCATAGCGATCAGTAAAAAAATAGTGTGATTGAAGAAATCTTGTTAAATGCATATATCAAGAAAATGCTTCTTTATGAATCGCTACACTGTAAACTGTTCTGAAGAACCTCAAGCTCTATCTCAGTACTTGATTTTTTGATTTGGCATTCTGTAATTAAATTGATGTTCAGTTTTTTCTGTCACTCAAATAAAAGCAGATACAAAATATCCGAGGATACTTATTGCTTTGGCATATGCAGGCAATTAAGAGGCCTTGGGATGAAGAACCCACTACCATGAGTGAAGAGATGATGAAAGATATATCTTTAGAGGTTGTGCGAGAAAAGATGCTAAATTATATTCATCAGGTATCCTTTGTGCGTAAATATGAACTAGCATTGTTCATATGCCACTGAGAAGATGCTAAGATATCACCATTTTCAGGAAATTCCCTATGTGATTGAACATCGGTTAATGGACTGGAAGGAACTTAGAGACGGTTCTCTCAGAGTGGAGCAACACTTGATCACTCCAAAACCGAGCCAGCGCCAGATTATTGTTGGAAAGAATGGCTCTAAAATTGGGTACCCTTTCCATATCCATGATTGATATTTAACATTATTTAGATGGAAAACTATTTAAATAGTGGTTTTAAAATTGGGTATTCTTTCAACTTTTGTAGTGTGATGGAAATTTAGTAATTTTGATTTCCTACGTCCAAATTGATAATGACAATTTTCCTCATCTTCTCATTTGAACAGAAGAATTGGAATTGAAGCCAATGAAGAGTTGAGATCAATATTTAAGAGAGACGTGCATCTCATCCTCCAAGTTAGGGTAGCTCGGAAGAATAGTGCATGAGTTGATCATGATTGGTTTAATGGTGTGCACCTGGCAATAAGTAAGTGCATGTTCTTACTCCAACTACCTGATCAGGAGTTTTGCATACCCACCTTAAACGATCTCTCATACTATTCATCTTTCGGATCCATGAATCCTCTTACTCTCCTCTTTACTTTTAGCAGCCCATCTATGACATGTCTGGGACTCGGAAGTCTTAGGAAAAATCATATCTTATTATTTCAAAAAGCTAAAAGTCTTCTCAGTGTTTCATCTAATTTTTATGTGTACTAAACATTTGATGGTGATTCTTTCCTCTCATGTTTTGCCTTGTAAGGTTATTAGAGCTTTACACTTGTGACCGTTTGATTGGTTGAATTATTCAGTTGCTTATCTACTCTTGTAGAATAATCATTGTCTTTGGTTGATAAATAAACCATGAGTAGCTGTTTGAAATTTGAAGTTTCCTTGTATAGGGATTTCTTGTCTATCAAGAACAAAGAAACCATTTTCATATTTCATCACTTTTGTTGCTATCCCTATTGTTGGTCCTCTTAACTAAATTAACCAAACAAGACAATGCTCGTTCTTAAATATCTATTGCATTTCTTGTTATTCCTATTCTCTATCTGTTTTGTTCTTTGTAATTTTACTTGTATACATGTGATTGGGCCTTTGCTAGCACCCCGATTTAAAAAAAAAATAGCACTTATCCGGTACCAAATTAAGAGGATTTTTTTAACATTTTTTTATTTGATTTAAATAAACAACAACAATATATGAGTTTGTTGTGAGTGTTGTTAGATGAATTTTCGAGTCATTGATGAGTTAATTCGCTACAATTATATGAGCAGGGCATTTATAAGCTTGCAGCTGATATATGGCGGTGCATCTTGACGTTTCTGAAGGTTGCCAACTGGTGTAGCTAATCTATGCACGAACGAAGAAAAATATAGCAGCAAGTTGCAATCGCAATTTACGCATTGTCATCCTCTTTGGTACGTGCACTCATATTGACCATTCAATCTGAGATGATGCCGAGAATGCAACTGATTGTACCACTTTGAGCTTGTCACCTGTTTGGGAACATAGTGCATCAGGCCTACACGCTTATAATGGTGGGTTTCATTCGATCGCTATATAAAATGTATTCTATGGTTGTTTTTTCCTTTTAATTATACAAAATTACTTTGCCCCGTTTACTATATGCACTGTCCTTGGAGGAAATGTAATTACAGTGGATCACATTGATAATAACAAAAGTAATGACATTTTTTATGAACGATCGACGTCCTTGAGGCCTCCCTTACTTGGGAGGAAAGTAGAAGGAAAAAAAAGAAAGTAGGAAGTAAAGGAGTATATGTTTGTTTACTTGGGTGGATGGATAGTTTAGGAGGGAAAGTAAAAGGAAAAGTTAGGCATTAATTCCTCCATTTGCTTTCCGTCCGAATTGGGCAGAAAGTTAAAACTTTGATTTAACTTTACTAATTTCACACCTAATTTTTTACCGCATCTTTGTTCATCCTCACTCACTATGAATTTTTCTCTGTAACTCTTCCTTCTATCGTTGCTCGAGCTCGCCGCCACTGCTAGTTCTTGCTGCCATTGCTTTGTTCTTGCTGCTATTGCTTGTCCTCACCATCATTGCTCATATGTAATATTTAATAATTTTATGATATTATATATATATAATATGAATGAAAAAAATAAAAATTAGGGTGTATATATCAATTCTTTAAACTTTCTTTCTTTTCAAGTAAACACAAAGATAGAAAACTTATAGCACATTCTATCTATTTATATTTTTTTTTTCTTTTTTTTTTTTTATATTTTTTATCCGTCCAAATAAACATGACCTAAATTCTTTTTTTTTTTTTTTTTTCTTTGTAGTGTGATATTTTCCCATTGCCAAGGAGACCCCTGTTGGTGGTAATTAGTAATGGTTAATGCTGCGTCATGCATGTTGTGGTGCAAATTTACAAGCAAATTTCTTTTTGACATGCATGGTATTGGGCCAGGATACCGTTTGGTTTTATCTACTTCTGCTAATGCAGTTAGGCTTTTTTATTGAGGAGAAATGAGAGGAGAAAGAAAAGAAAAAAAAAATTTCTTTGATTTTATTGGAAGAAAAGAAATTGAAGGGGTAGAAAATTATCTAATTTTCTCTCGAAATCGTGCCCCTCCGATTTGGAGAGAACAGGAGAGAAAAGGAGAAACACTGCTCGTGTGCCCGTTCCCCCTCCCTCTCCCGTCCTCCCAACTGCCACCGTCGGCGCCTGATCTCCCTCTCCCTTCCCTGTCCCCTCCTCGTCCTCCCAGCTGCTACCGCCTCGTCTAGCTGCAACCGCGAGAGAGGCGAAAGTATCCCCTTCGGTTAGCCGTAGCCGTCGACCTCTTCGCCTCGTCCAGCCGCTTCAGTCAGCCCAACCCAGCCGCCGACCTCTTCGCCCATCCCAACCGCAACCGCCGAAGTATCCTCCGTGAGGACCGCGAGTGGGAGCGACCTCTTTGCCCAGTGCTCTCCTCCTCCCCTCCCTTCCGGTCGTCCCCGCCTCCTCCCCTCCCTTCCCGACGTACCCTTCCCCTTCCCCTTCGCCCCTCCTCCCCTCTCTTCCCGACGTCCCCTTCCGCGAGCTCGCCTCCCCTCCCTCCCCTTCCCGACGTTCCCTGCTGTGAGCTCACCTCTCTCTCTCTCTCTCTCTCTCTCTCTCTCTCTCTCTCTCTCTCTCTCTTATCCTACTACCGCACGCGATTTTCACCCGGTGGCCAACCCAACAATGCTTCGGACGCAGCTCCTTTCCGCTCGCTTCCTGAAAACCAGAAGCATCCACCACTCTGGCCCCGCCCTTTCTTCATCATTCTCCGCCGTCGCGGCAGCCATCACCTCAGAAGATGTCGCGGCCGAACGCAAAGGTCGTCGCTTTTTCTCCCTTCGGCATCTTTTGCTGCTTCCTTTTTCTCTTTTTCTCCTGAACTCCAACTGTTTACTGATTTGCTCGGCTGAAGCCACCGGCGCTGAACCACCGTATTATTAACCATGAAATAATTATAGAACATGCTTGCTGTTTATTGCTTATGGTGCTCGTGCATTTATTAGGTTTGGCAAAAGTTGTCTTGAAGAAAGGGAAGACGCAGGTCTTTAAAGATGGAAATCCCATGGTTTACAGTGGCGCGGTTGATAGGATCATTGGTCGGCCGCCTCCTAAGACTGGTGACGTCGTTCTGGTGGCTGACGGAACTGAAAGGACAATTGGGTGGGGTTTGTACAATTCAGTGTCGATGTTCTGCGTTAGGCTCATGCAGTTTGAAGAAGAAGCAATAAGGTAGCTTTGCTTACTGAAAGTTGAATGTGTGAGCTAGGGAACTTGCCTTCCAGCCTACTGTCAGTTGATATATCATCTGTTTCTTTTATGTTTGTGGCATCTCAGGGAACCGTGCTATGCTCTGGACATGGAGAAGCTACTTGAAGCAAGAATTGATGCTGCTATAGATTTACGTCGGAGCATGGGGCTTCCCTCAGCTCATACAAATGTGTACCGTCTGGTCAACAGTGAGGGGGATAGGTAGGAGAACCATATTCGCACACATTGAGGTTTCCATAAGTGTAGAAGAGTAAAACTACATTTTAAACCCACCCTTTAAAGTATGCTCTTGATTCTTTGAATTCGCTTTGAGGAAGTGTTATTATTGGTAAAGACGTTTCAAAGTTATATGCAAAAAAGCGACTGCTTAAGTATAAAATTATTCTATAAATTTTAAAGCCCTTTGATATGCATCCCATATGTATCCACACTGTAAAAATGCTATAGCATGTGGGATACATTTAGGTGTTTTTTGAAGGTCTTTTCAAACTTGATATTACTATTTTCTTTTGTTTCAACTTGTATGCCTTAGGTTTTGGATTTTTATGATTGCTGTATAGATTAATGCAGGTTATCAGGTCTAATTGTGGATGTTTTTGGTGATGTTGCCGTGATAGCCTCATCTGCAGCATGGGTTGAGATATATAAACAAGAAATTGAGTTCCTTGTTGGCAGAATTGGAGATGTGAGCCATATTAAGTGGAGGCCTTCAATTGATATACTGAAAGAGGAAGGGTTGGAAATAACTTTACAGGGCAACAATAGCTCTTCTTCATGCCCAGGAAGAGTTAAGGTGAGATACAAAGTGCTCAGCTCAATTTGGAACTTGCACTTGAGGCTCCAGATTTTTTATGTCATTATCGCCGGCCAAATTAGCTATAATGTATTGATTAATGAAATTTGAAGAACATGAATTTTGCTGTTCAAATTATGCTTTTATGCATTATTATGTTTGTTCTGTATACCATAGAATGAGAAAGAGCTATTATTTTAAAGTATTATATATTAAACGCTTCAAGGACTACAATGCACAAGGCATCACTAATGGGATCTAAACCCTAGACTTCTAGACCTAGACCCGAATATGCTAACCATCCAAGCAAAGGGACATGCAAACCACAAAGTTGTTCTCTTATGTTCTTATAGTCTTGTGTTTACATCATGGCAAAGTTTTAAAACTACTAACTGTTACGCGAGATCAGTTTGGTATGCTAAGTATAGAGTTGGTATATTTGGTATTGGTACTATCAAATTTTGGTGTGTACTGGTCTAAGATCGGACTAGTACACATGTACAGACTTAGATTTTAAATCTTGCATCATACAACTAGAAAAAAAGAGATGCTTTCAATTGTAATTTTCCCACGTATAACAAAGCTTATTTTCAATCCAGTGCACTTTGGAGCGAAAAATATTTGTTTCAAAAATACTTTATACCAGCATTTTAAAAACTGAACCCGTGTGGGGTACTCCTGGATTGTACCAATCCGAGTAGAGACTAGTACACAAACCAGTCTAACACAAACCTAGAGCGCAGAAGAGTGGAAGGAGGAAGAAGAAAAAGATAGGAGGAGGAGGAGGAGCCGCTCGCCACTTGTCCACTTTGCCCACCTCCATTTGCTGCTCACCACTTGTCACTAGTCCATTCTTCTTCTTCTTGGCCACCACTTCTACGAGCTTGGACTGGTACACAGTCTCGGATCGAATTTTCATACCTTGTTTCATAGTCATAAACTTTTTTTAAACTGTTGTCATGTTTACTGCTTTAGTAGCTTACTTGATACTTCAATCATGGTGTTTGTCTATCATGTGTGCATTTCTTATCCCTTACATATCACCTGTTCACTGATCTTCTGATATCTAATTTGACCTGAACTTTGTTAGATTATTTATTAACGCATTTTTATGTTAAAAATTTGCAATTTGCTTATTGCAGGTGATGGAGAATGATATATGCTACCTAATCTCACTAGACGGTCAGAAAACAGGGTTTTATGCAGATCAACGTGAAAGCCGACTCTTAATTTCATCACTTTCAAGAGATAGGAAAGTACTTGATGTTTGTTGTTACAGTGGTGGGTTTGCCTTGAGTGCAGCATTTGGTGGCGCTAGTGATGTTATTGGTAAAATACTGTAAGCTCGTAAACTGTATCATGATAGTTTTCTCACTTTTTATAAGATTGTTAATGTATTTAGACGATAATTTAATTATACTATCATCTTTCCTCCTTAGTTCTAGATGAATTAGATATGGTATATACACTTCTCTATCTAATGTAATTTATTTGCCTGTATTTTAACTAGTTACTTCGGCTATAATTTGAGCTTACCAATGCATGCCATATGTACTGAAAATTTTTTACCTTAAATTCCATAAACATATATGCGCTCATTATAACATGGTAATTTTTCAGGAATTGACTCATCATTACCAGCACTGGAACTTGCAAAACAAAATATCTTGCTTAACAAATTCGATCCAGAAAATGTCTCATTTCTGAGAGAAGATGCAACAGAGTTCATGAAAGGTGCTGCTGCTAGAAATGAATCTTGGGATATAGTAATCTTAGACCCTCCAAAATTAGCACCGCGAAAAAAGGTATCGTGTGTTCTGTTACTACCATTAGCCCCAAAGTCATTAAATTTCTGATTAATAAATTTGCGTGCTCTTTAACCATTATTAAATGTGAGTGTATATATATATATATATATATATATATGTATATATATGTATGTATAGTGTGTGTTTTAAGTGGCTTGAGAAACTTGTAAACTCTGGAGAAAACATGGCAACTGACCAGCTATTTTGCCTTAAAGAAGATGAAAATTCGATCTTATTTTGTTGTGCGATGGGAGTAAAACTGCTTAGATTTTTATTGGATGTTTGACAATACATTAGTTCGTATGCTAAAATGATGAACCTCCTTATGTTTGGATCAGCATACCGAGCCAATGTGTTAAACTCGGAGCAGGGCCATCTGTTATGCATGTGTGTATATGTATTCATGATTGTTTGTTTGCAATACCTGTCGGCTTAGGTATATGTAGAGAATTAAATTTACTTACACATTTTTTAATTCTCAAATAATATACAATATGATACCTTATGAATTCCATAATCTCAGTAAAGTATCCAATACTATATAACATGCCTTGTAGTTGTGCAGTTCATCCTCATTTATAATATAAATGTTTTTTTTAACTATTCCATTGTAATCATCCATCTCCCATAATCTTTCATCTGAAAGTTGGGTTCCCTTTTAAGGTGCTACAAAGTGCAACTGGTATGTACAGAAATCTGAACTCATTAGCTATGCAAATTACAAAGAGAGGTGGTCTACTAATGACATGCTCCTGTTCTGGAGCCATGACACAAAGTGGTTTGTTCTTGCGCATTCTTCAGGCAAGTTCCTTTTCCTCTTTTCATGCCTTTTCTCATTACAATATCGACGTGATATTTTTTAGTACCCTGCTCCATCTACTTTTTTTTTTTTTTGCTCCATCTACTTCATACAACGATTATCTTCTAATTTCTCTCATGTACTGCATATAAGACGAATTAACTGGAATCTAACGAACTCACTCCGTGTAGTGACTTCAAATAACAAAATCTATGAAGAGGGGCGGAATTCATCTATCTTCTGCATGCATGGACTATTGTGAAAGTTGAAGATTATGATTAAATTCTTTTTATATATTCTGAGAAAAGATTTTTAGTCATCAATTCTGTGCATTCCAAGTGCACCTGACTCGTAATTTTCTTTTAGTACTCCAACTGATTGGTCTACCAGGTTGAATGAAAACCTAGTGAGTTAGTCACACATGATGTCATGACATTATCAATGCGCATCAGAATTCAGAATTCAACTTCCATTACTTTGACAAGATGACTTTTAGATTTGAAGTTTTACACGTAGAATGGTAGCTTTGGCCTAATGTTGTGTAGAACTAAGCAGTAGATGCTTAGTGTTGATGAGATAATGAGGTAATAGTTGAAAAACAGGAGCAATAAGCTGTAGGAACACATTGTGAACTACAAATGTAATATTTAACAGCTTAGCTGAAACTTTAGATGTATTATACAAGGCAAAGATAACTGAACCAGAACCGGCCATTTTATTGTGTCTTTCCCCTGGGTGATTTTTAGAATGTCACTAAATGTGGTAAATGAATCTTTTTCCAGGGTGCTGCGACGATGGCCGGCAGAAGAATCACAGTTTTGCGTCAGGCAGGTGTTTCATGCGACCATCCAATTGACCCCTCCTACCCGGAAGGCGCATACCTGACCAATGTCTTGCTCCGGGTACTCTGAAAAGATACTTGCGCTCAGGAAGGCAAATAGATCAATAGCCGACATATCAAACAAGTCGTTCATCGGCGCTAGCTCTAGAAATGTTGATTGACTCTGTGCTGCTCATCGATAAGAAACTTTCGCATTAACTTTTCCATTATGTACAAGCACACTTCATCTTGGCTTGGGCTATGTGACGGCATATGTTGAAGAATTGCTGTACAACTGATTAATCTCAACCAAGCCCGGATCGTGCATTCCTCTCCGAAGTAAAGAAAAACCAGAATGCAATTCAGAAGCAGTATCTTACTTCAATAATCATGCCACTTGTAAAAACTTGTATGGATTACTTGAGGCAATTCCAAGCTGTCATTGTGCTTTTCTCTCAAGAGATTGGAATTGATTTGGAGTTGGAACTTGCAGTTCTCACAGTGGAAACCAATTATGGTATGCATAAAAGCAGTACATTGCTGCCAGCAGATAAACAGGAATATTAGTTCCAATATGAAGGATGCCCTTACAGCCCTTAGATCGAGCGCTTTTTGACTCTGGTTGTTTGATAAAAGCAGAAGTCAAAAGTTCATTTTGGTATTCGGCATATTTATTTTGAGTTGGCAGCACGAGTTATCTGGGGATTAAAATGTGTTCGATCAAATGCTTTCAGGCATCGTTTATATTAGGATACTTATCAGGCCCGTGGAACTCAGGCTTGGCCCAAGCCCACGCCGCACACGTCCAGGCAGAGCCCAAGATGATACTCAAATTAATTGGTCAACGCTTAATGTTGACTAGCATTTGATGTCGTCTTCGAGCTCTCGGACGCAGGCATTGGCGAGAGTTTCAGCAAGCTTCTTGCTGGCCGGATTGGATGCGAGCGAGGTGAAGAAGTCTTCGGCGGAAACATCGGATGCGGGTGTCGATAGAAGCGGGCGCAAGAAGGGGCGGCGAACGCCCTAATCGGGGAGCAAAGGAGGTAGCGGCTCCTTCTTTAAAGCTGCGATGAGACGACGAGTGGAAGCATCAAGCGGTCACGCGATCTTCTACAACGTCGCTAGAGGTAGAGAGTGAGCGTGAGAGTGGTGCTCTGGCGTCTGGGGAGATGCCGGTGAGCAAGTTCTGTGAGGGTGCTTTTGAGAGATTGTAACCAGCGATCCCCTTCAGGGGATCGCTGGAGAGGGAGGGAAGAGGGGTCGGCGGCCAGGGGCCAACGACGCGAGAAGAGGTTTTTGTAAGCTTTCATCAGGTGAATAAGAGCTTTTCTTCTTCAAATCTTCTTCTCTTGTTTCTAGTCTTGCGGCGGCACCTTTTTCCCGTTCCGGTGGAGTTTCCAGCGGCAGAGGCGACGACTGCTCCCAGTGGCAACAGAAGGCTTAGGCGAGGCAACGTGTTCTCCTCTGCCGGCACACTTTCCTTCTCCGGAGACCGGCGACGAGCAGCGAATGCGAGCGGCATTCGTCTGGGCTCGCGCGGAGAACAGAGGGGCGGACGAAGGAATCGAACAAGGCATTTGATTCGAAGCGGCCGAGTTAGCAAGGCATGGCGGAGTCAACGGACGATTCGTAGTCAAAGGCAATTTCGGGCTAATTTGATTCGGCGAAATAGAATTTGGGTGGCTAACGCAAGCACGACGTCAGTAATCTGAAAATTGAATTCGCGCACGTGGAGGAGAAATCGGCGAGCGGTGTTGACGGTGGGACTATGGTCAAAATTGGTTTGACCAGGAGGTAAAATTAGGGTTAGGGTTTCAGTTCTTTCCGATTTTTTGATTTGCGGATAACGCGGTGATGGGGACAACGCGGTGGTTCCTCAGGTGGAGCATCTTCAAAGGACGGTGGAGCAATAGCGGTTGCAAATTGAAGTCTTGCAGTAGACCTTGGAGGGTCTAATAGACTTGCCATAGTAGATGGAAAGGATGCAGGGGGAGATGCAGGCTGAGATCGTCGTGCAGGAGGTTCCCAAGCCAAAGGTACATGTCCCTGAACTAATGACGTTGGGGGGGGGGGGGCGATTGTCCAGGGAGGTGGAAAATTTTATATAGGATATGAAGCAGCTGTTCTCTACAAGCCATGTTCTAGAGGGAGAACGAGTGCAGGTGTGCATCGCCTATCTTACAGCCGACGTGAAGCTTTGGTGGAGGACTAAAGTTAACTCGACATCGAGGGCTTTTAGTTGGCCATGAGAGACCTTCCGTGAGGAACTGCGGCGGCAATTTCTTCCGAGAAATTCGACGGATTAGACTCGTGGCAAAGTGGATCGGCCGAGGCATACAGGGTCGATCCAGGAGTATGTCAGGGCATTCTCTCCATTGATGTTGAAGTTACCGGACATGGCGGAGGCAGATAGGAGGTACTTCTTCCTCCGGAAACTTCAACCATGGGCAGAGATGGAGGTCCGACGACACTCACCACCAGACTAGATGGCGGCTGCGGCGGTGGCTGAGTCCTTGGTGGATAATCAGAGTTCTAGATCAGCACCACCAAGGAAATCCAGGTCACCACCGAAGCGCGGCTCCCCGCTGAGAGCTAGAGTTCCAGAAAGGGTAGACCCTTTCCCCAGCAAGACAGAGATTCATCGGACAACGAGAGTCACATCGTCCCTGCGGGAAGGACACATACAGAACCAAAGCCACATGGTTGTTTCTTATGCGGCAGTCCTCACTGGATGAAGGATTGTCCCACCAGACAGAAGATCATAGCTATGGTAGTGCAGGAACCAGCTGAGGAAGCTGAAGTTCACATTGAGGAACCGAGGATCAGGGCGATCCAAGTAGTTCCAAACACTGCCACGGGGGTGCAGCAGTGTCGGATCGGGTACATCGGGGCGATGGTTGGGAAAGATCTGCCCGTGACCGACATCGAGGACGATGTCCAAATTGGGCGGGGAAGAATTGTCAGGCCCGTGGAACTTGGGCCTGGTCCAAGCCCAAGCCGCGCACGCCGAGGCGGACCCCAAGACGATACTCAAATTAATCGGTCAATACTCAATGTTGACCAGCATTTGATATCGTCTTCGAGCTCTCGGATGCAGGCATTGGCGAGAGTTTCAGCGAGCTTCTCGTTGGCCGGATCGGACGCGAGCAACGCGACGAAGTCTTCGGCGGAAACCTCGGACGCGGGCGTCGGTAGAAGCGGGCCCAAGAAGGGGCGGAGAACGCCCTAATGGGGGGAGCAAAGGAGGTAGCGGCTCCTCCTTTAAAGCTACGATGAGATGACGAGTGGAAGCATCGAGCGGGCACGCAATCTTCTACATCGTCGCCAGAGGTAGAGACTGAGCGTGAGAGTGGTGCTCTGGAGTCTGGGGAGACGCCGGCGAGCAAGTTCTATGAGGGTGCTTTTCAGAGATTGTAACCGGCGATCAGGGGATCGCCGGCGAGGGAGGGAAGAGGGGTCGGCGGCCAAGGGGCCGACGACGCGAGAAGAGGTTTTGGTAAGCTTCCATCTGATGAATAATAGCTTTTCCTCTTCAAATCTTCTTCCCATGTTTTTGGTCTTGCAGCGGCGCCTTTCTCCCGTTCAAATGGAGTTTCCAGCGGCAGAGGCGACGACTGCTCCCAGTGGCAATAGAAGGCTTAGGCGAGGCAGCGTGTTCTCTTCTCTGCCGGCACACTTTCCTTCTCCGGCGGCCGGCGACGAGCAGTGAACGCGAGCGGTGTTCATCTGGGCTCGCGCGGAGAACAGAGGGGCGGATAAAGGAATCGAATGAGGCATTCGATTCGAAGCGGCTGAGTCAGCAAGGCACGACGGAGTCAACAGCCGATTCACAGTCAAAGGCAATTTTGGGCTAATTTGATTCGGTGAAATCGAATTTGGGTGGCTGACGCAAGCACGACGGCAGTAACCCGAAAATCTAATTCGCGCGCGTGGAGGAGAAATCGGCGAGCGGCGGGACTGTGGTCAAAATTGGTTTGACCAGGAGGTATAATTAGGGTTAGGGTTTCAATTCTTTCCGGTTTTCTGATTTGGGGGTAAATTTCGGGACAACAATTAGGGTTTCCAATTTTGGGGGTGATTCCACGCCCGGAGATTAGGGATTTCACGCCGGTCTAGAGGTATGTCGGAGTACCTTTAGGCTGGGCCATGATAAGTGTCACGCCCCAATCGGATCAGCACTAAACTGGTGTCTTAGGGTTATTCGGCGGAACACCAGAGCGTGAACTCCCTAGGGTTTCCAGTCAAAATTTTGACCCAAATAGAAAACCCTAATTCTCTCCAATTAAATTTTATCCCCAAATTACAAGATCGCTTAGAACTCTAACCCTAATTCAGAAAAGTGAAAACCCTAAATCAAGTTACCTTCTGGTCAATCCTTGATTTTGACCGGTCAACTGATTTTTACCGCCTGTGCTGACGTCAGCTCGCAATTTTCTCCCACGCCGCGCCGCTGACGTCGTCCCTCGTCACTCTTGCGAAATCAGCTGACGCTCGCTGATTTCAGATGACCGAATTTGATTTTGACCCAGTTAAAAGCAAATTCGATTGTTCTTTTGGATGTCTCGAAACGAACACCGCCGCAAGGCGTCCTCGCCGTCGTCGTCTTCATGTGTCGAACGCTCGCCTGCGTTCGACTCCCGCCGTTGCCGGAGAGCGTGCGTCTCTCACCTTCAACTTCGTCGATGTCATCTTAGCAGTCGCCGGCAGCCGGGAGACGACGCCGGAAAGTCGCTGCCTCATTGAAGAAGAAGGAAAACAGGGGAGTCGGGTTGAGGAAGAAGAGAGTACTGTTTATTACCAGAAAAACGTTACACAACCTCCTCTGCACTCGCCGGTGCCCTCAATCCCTCCCTCGCCGGAACTGCTTGGTTCCGGTTACAGATCTCTCCCTGATCCCTCTTGGCTCACAGCTCTCGCCGGTGGTGGCTGATTGCTGGAATTGCTGGCTTGATTTCTCAATCGCTGGTGCTGGCCCTGATCGGCGTTTATAGCAGAAGACATCCGCCTGTGCCTCTGCTTTAATCTCCGCGAAGCTTGGTCCCATTGAAGCCGCCTTCTGCGTCCGATCCTCTCGTCGACGAAGATTGCTTCTCGTTGCCACATCCTGAAGCAGCGTCCGAATCATCCAGAGGAGACAAAGCCAGTGCCGCGTCCGACTTCTCCCTTGGCATGCAACAGCCGTCGTCGCCCGCTTCCTTCGGCGAGGAGCTCGCGTGCGAGCCGCGCTTCGAAGGTAATGACGCCGCGCAGCTAATTTCGGGGTCAATACAATTTGTTGACCACGATTTCCCTAATCGCGGACGGGCTCCGTTTCCTCGTGTGTTGAGCGGGCCTGTGTTTGAGTTTGGGCCGAATCGGCCTAAACCGAGCCTGACACTTAGTGTCAGGCCCGGTTCGATCCGGTTTGGCTTAGGCCCGGATCCAGGCCCAAAGGCACGCGACGCAAACGGAATTCGGATTTCGAATTCCGAAATCGAATTCAGATACGGAAGACGCGGAACGCAGCTCGGCTTCGTCTTCAGCAGACGACGCGGATGCGGTGAAGACAACGTCCGAGTTCGGCAGACGTTGGCGAGAGAAGCGGAGATTGGAGTCGGACGCGGCGACGTTTGCTCCACTCGAAGAAAATGCGGACGCAGCGAAGCGCCGACGTCGTCTTCGCCACGAGAATCGGACGGGGCAGGCGACCAGCACGGAGCAAAAATCCCGGACGCGGACAGCGGGCGCGTCTCCGCGAGACCTGGACGCAGACGGGGTCGGCGTGAGGCGGTTTCCTCTCTTTAAAAGGAGCAGAAGGGCGATCGAGCAAGGGTCGTCGGCGAGATCAGCAGGCGAGGGGTGAGCGACGGAAAGCTTGAGAGACGTGAGGAAGAGAGACGAGAGGTGAAGGGTTTTGTAACTTTGATTTACGAAGGAATAAAGTGAAACTTTCCCTTCCCCTGTGCTTTTTCTCCGGCGGCAGTACCTCCTTGCTTCCCCTGTTTCCGGTGGATCGGTGCTTCTTCGTCGTTGTTGTCGACGGCGACGGTGGTCTACGTCGACGGAGCGGAGGGAGAGCGGGACAGGCGGTCCTTTCCTCGTCGGCCCGTTCCTCTTCGGTGAGCCTACGCGCGCGGCGGCGTGCGGTTGGAGACGACGCGGGCAGCGTCGAGACGAGGGCGAGAGTGGAGGTTGAAGACGACGCGAGTTTCGGCGTTCGAAACGAGGAGTCAACGGTCAACGGCAATTTCGGACGAGAAATTGATTCGACGGAATCGATTTGGCGGCTGACGCAAAAAAACATCAGCAGGGCAAAGTCAAAATAGGCGGCGCGAATTCGATTTCGCGATTTTGGCACGGCTGACGCAAGCCGACGTCACCGAGGAAATGAGTTCGCGGCGAAAGAATTAATCGGCGGCTGACGTCAGCGTGACGTCAGCAAGAGCGATTCGGCGGCCGAGTTCGAACAGTGAAATTCGATTTAATTTGGTGTTAATTTTGACTTCGGTCAAAATTAGAAGAGGAGGTATTTTGATTTCCTGATTTGGGAATTAGGGTTAGGGTTTTATCCGTGAGAACTATAATTTGGGGATAAAAAGTTGAGCGGGAAACTAGGGTTTCGAGTTTGGGGACAAGATTCGGTCCGGAAACCCTAGCACGATCACATTCTGGTGTTCCGCCGGACGGCTCTAGGAAGCAGATAAGTACTATTTTTAGACCATTCCGACCGGGGCGTGACACTTAGGATGTTTATTTGCCACTTGCTTTATTGCTCGTTGTTTCTATCATAAATCTTAGGATAAATTGTCCAAAATCAAATGCTTAGTGTTTTTAGTAAAAAAAAAAATAAAGGTTAGGAAAACAAAATTTAGGCAGGGGCGTTGACCCGTTGTCGAGGTTACGATATGTAAGGTCGTGTCTTGGGCATTTGATATACCCATGCATTTTGGATGATATGAGAGGACCTCCTGACTCCTGTATGTGATTACTTCCAACAATTTCTATTTTTTAGATTAAATTCAATGAGAATGCCATAATAGAGCAAAAACAGGACATTATGAACACCTAATGCATACTAGTGATCTTCCATTTCATCTCCATAAAATGGTTTTGTGCTTTTTCTAAAGGAAAATGAACACCTAATGTATACTAGTGATCTTCAATGGGCTATGTCTTCACATTCTTATTTTAATTCAGATCTCGGTCCGTGGAAGCGAAGGCTGCACGATGACCAATCGCAGCGCTCAATTTGGCTTGAAATGAGTGGCCACCTGTAGTTTCATCGCGTCAAACTACCAGTGATATGGCTACACGTGTTCCTTACCTGTAGATTCTGCATGCATGCAATGTGCGAGCACGTCCACGTATCGGATTTCCGCTCCGTCAATTCCACCCTTCTGGAATCGACAACTCTGCTTTCTGCTATAAAATCTCGAGATCCGAAGACCTCCACAAAGAGGATTCCCGACCGACGACGGAGTCACAGAGGCGCGATTCAGGCACCCACAACCAAATCAATGGCACCAATGATGTTGACAGGCCGCACCACCGTCGCGAAAGCCTTCCCCAACCCTTCCTTTCCTTCCCACTCCGAACTGCGTAAATCGACCAGTCTCCGCTTCCAATCCTCAAGCGTAATTATTGCCGACCAATAGTTTTCACCGAATTCATGTTTAGCTGAATTGAAACAGTACTCTTATTGATCCCATATCTCCAGACTTATAAAAGAGAATCTGGCTGCAGCAATGCAAACAGAGCATTGGACAAGACCTCAGAGTACGGCGAGAAGGCAAAGGATAGAGCCGAGGAGATGAAGAACAAGACAAAAACCACGGCGGCGCAGGCGCATCAGGCTGCGGACACTGCAGGCGATAAGGCGAAGGGGGTGGTGGAGGAATGCACGGAAAAGGCGAGGGGGATGGCTGAGGCTGCCAAAACCAAGATAAATTGCGCGGGAGAAAGGGTGAAGGAGACGATGGAGGATGGCATAGACAAAGCCAAGGAGCGAATGGAGATGGCCAAGGACAAGAAGAAGGAGGGCGCGAGCAGGGCATCAGAGGTGGCGGAGGAAATGGGAGAGAAGGCAAAACAGACGATGCAGCAGATGTGGGAAGTAGCCAAGGAGACAACGCAGAAGATCAAGGAGACCGCCATGGGGAAGCGTTAAAGTCCACCTGCTTATTTTCCCTCCCTCGATCGATGAGAGGCTCAGTTGTTGAATTTTTTTGTTTTGGATATCGGAAACAGCTCTTTTTTAAAGTGGAAGAAGATGCTCAAATCATTTGTTCATGTGGCTCTAATAAAGTGAGTGTTTTGCTCCCTATAGAATTGATATTAATTTCTACTATTTATAATTTTAAAACAAGTATTACTAATTCATATTTGAATATATTTTAAAATGTAAGTGCCCCCATACTGATGAATATGGATCCAAGGGTCATTGAGAGGCTCCCATGTGCTTCCGCGTGGCGCAATAATAACAAACCCATGTTTCCCGACTTAACTCGCGACTTAATTCATTGCACGGCTCTGCAGAAGGTGTGGGTAACGGTAATGACGTTCTTCAATACTGTCCATGGGCAAATTCAATGCATGAAACCAACATCAGCGAGATGGTTGACTAACTTTGATCATAACGAATCAAATTATTATAATTTGTTAAATCTCGAATTCCATGGAATTTGGGAGCTATAGTATTTGTTGGTCCATTTAAGGCTCACCAACCGCCATGAGTGCTTGGCTGCTGATTTAAAATTAGCTGCTTCGCCATTTAACTCTTCTCTGCTGTGCTGCCAGTCCTCCAACTAAAGTTAGGAGCTGGGAATTAAATTATTGTATTTCAATCCCCCCTCACAAACACCCTCATCCTCCACAAGTGTTTCTGTTTTTGAGCGCTGCAACATGAGAAATGAAACTGATGAACTCACTCCCAATGAGTTGAGGTTTCTGGGCCTCTCCCTCAGGCTCGCAGTTCTCCCCCTCACTGCTGCCTCCCTCTGGCTCATGGCCGCCGACAGGCAGGCCAATGACGCCTACGGCAAGGTGGAGTTCAGAAACATCGCTGGATTCAAGTACTCAATATCATCCTCTTATAACTCCCTTGCACTGCTCTTCTCCTCCTCCTCTATTCAATTATGACATCCTTGTAGGTATTTGGTTTGCATCAACGCCATCTCCCTAATCTATGCCTCTGCCTCTGCTCTTCTCTCATGCCTTGCGAGCTTCAACAGTGAATGGGTCTTCTTCATCCTCGACCAGGTCAATCTCAGCACTGATAAATGTGCATTAATTATTATAGTTTAACCGCAAGCTATCGGTGTTGTTTGTTTCAGGTTGTGGCGTATCTGATGGTGTCGTCGGGGTCGGCTGCGGCGGAGGTGGTGTATTTGGCATATCATGGAGACACCGCGGTGTCCTGGAGCGAAGGGTGCAGTTACTACGGCAGGTTCTGCAGCATGGCAAAGGCGTCACTGGTCTTGCATTTTGTGGCCTTCCTTTGCTTCGTAGCTCTGTCACTGGTTTCAGCTTACATGGTGTTTGGTAAACTTGAGCCTCCTCTTCTTTCTGCATCTTCTTCCAAAGAAGTGGCGTCGGAACAGGCGGAGTAGGCTTGTCCTTGTAGATTTACTTTCACAGCTATGTTCTGCTTGGATCAATATCAGACGGTGTTTGTAAATTAATGATCTGACTATAACACTGGTTTGTATAATTAAGGACTGTAATTCTGTGTGAACTTTGGGAGCCTTCTCGAAACACCTCTTCAGATTTCTATGTTCATCTTTATGGTGGGATTACTAATTAAAATGTGTATTCATGACATACTGGATCAGAAACTTGTTAAAGAAAATATCTCAGAGGCCAGCTAACTCTTAGAAATATTGCAAGTTTTGTTCAGCCATAAGTTTGATCAGGCAAGTTTTAATACTTTTGATTTCTTAAGAATATTACAAGCAGCAGCGTCTTGATTTGCACAATTTGATTATTTTGTAATACATTTTACAATTTTTTCTGTTAAACAAACATTTACTTTCTCCTTTTTTCTAGGATTCTTTCTCCAGATCCTTTATTCATTATTCAGAAACATATAAATTATAGTTTGTCCTTTTGTTTTCTTACCTCCAAAGAAGAATCGTCATTATTTTGAATAATCAAAATCAAAATTGGCCCAAAAATAATGCTATACCAAGGAGAAGTTCAACAAATTATTATCTTTCAGAAACGCTTAATTTATTTGTATTCCAATATTTTGCTGTTGTCTCACTCAAGTTGGCATCATTCTTTTTTAATCAAATGCGCCCCTGAAAGACTTTCTAAGATAACATTACTCTACCTGGCTATTCGCTACGCCTTCAATATTTATTTTGCAGTTTCAGAGAAAAAGTTCCAACTTTAGACGTAGATGGATTTGACCTTTCTTCCAGATGATCCCGCTTCCTCCGGCTCAGAGTTTCCATAAGAAGGAGACGAAAAGTCTGCGGCACTTTGCGAGTCATCAGTGCTAGGACCAGCCGCCCATCCTTTGTGGTCATGTACCTCCTTCATTTCTTCAATCTTGAGGCAGCTCTTTCTCACTGCAAACGATGTGTAGTCTTTTTGATCAAATAGTTTCGCCACCAGAGCAAATCTTTGCCATATCGACGATTCCTGAGTCTCTGTTGGGCGAAGCATTTCCCGATGCTCGTACAAGAAGAAAGTCAAGTATAAGGAAAGAGCAAGAAGGGAAGTGGTTCCTGTGATGAGGAAAAGCCCCAAGAAGCTGTTAAACGAGAGACTATCTGAAGTTGCGGAGTTGTTTTGCTCCGGGCAAGTGGTTCTGTTCCTGTATAGCTTCCTCTCAAGATCTGCACTGGTCTTCAATATTAGCCTCGACAGATCTGCCACGAAAGGTGAACCTTTACGGAAGACCTGCGAAGATTAGATCAGATTGTTACTTGTTTATCAGCTCTGCTTTCTAATTTTTTTCCGCTTGAGTAGAAATCTTTTTCTTAAAAAAAAAAACAAACGAAAGAAATAGAAAGCGGGACTCACAAAGCCAAATCCATCAGTCCTGTAGATATTCCCCACCATGGTGTACTTACCACAATACTTGGCCATGAAGACTTTGATGTAGGGTATTTCATCAATTATGGCGCCAACACCTCCCCTGGCGCTCCCTTTGGACAGCGCTTCATCGTAGTCATCAGGAGAGTTGAACTTCCTGAGCTTGGTCTTGTCAACGTTTACCAGCCCCAAGAGGGAGGGATCTCCCATGTAGCCGATGTACTCCCCGTTCCTGATAAGCTCGTGCAGACTTGTGACAGTCGGGTGGAGCTGCTGCACCGTGAGCATGGAGGTTAAGCTGGCTGTGTAGCTTGCCGTGAGTATGAGAACCACAAAGACCCAAATGACCACCACGATCCTTGTGAGGTTGCTCGTCACCTTTTCCCCTGCAACGAAAAAAGTGCATCAGAGAGACTACGAATGGAAGATGAGGGAACAGCTAGAATTGACAATGTGACACTGAACTGTGAGCAAAGACTAGGGTGGAGAAGGAGAAGTAGAAAATGGTGCCGAGCTGGTTCAGAGGAGGGCCGCGGAAGCTGTCGTTGATGCGGTGCTCAAGCACCCACACCACGAGGCCGGTGAAGACAAAGAAGGCGCCGGTGGCAAACCAGAGCTCGGTGGTGAGCGGCTTCAGGAAGATCCACGCGTTCCTGCCGCGGTCATCCTTGACCGGCACCACCATCGACATCCCTAGCTCGGTGAAGGGCGCAGTAAAGTCAACGTACAATGATCGGTTGGGAGTGATGGTTACGTCCCCCACCACCGCGTCAAAGTTCTGCAAATAGACCTGGTAGATGAGATCGTTGTAGCTCCCCTTCATTTCCCCATTGTGATCCTCGTAGGGAATGTATTCGTACGTTACGTTGTAGGGCAGAAACGCCATCAGCATATCGAACACCTCGATGCAGAATCCGCTCACGTTCCCCTTTGTCTGCGGATTCCACTCCCGGTTCACGAAATCCGTGAAGCCCTTCTTCGCCGGAACCCCGATCTTGAGCGACCGGCCATTGGTCTCGTAGTCCAGGCCCTTGGGCGCGGCCATGGTGTTCCCCGGCCATACCACTTTGACGAGGTCCATCCTCCCTCCCAGCCTGCGCGACACCCCGTGTTCCTTGGTCCAGTACCCAATCCGCTTCGCTTTGCCCCCTACCACGTTTATGATCTCGAAATCGAATGGCGCCGCATCAAGCTGCCGGTCCACCAGGCTGAAATTCCCAGTGACGCCACCGAACTTGACGTCCATCATCGACCGGAGCAACCTCCCGCCGTTAACCGACGGCTCTATCCCTAGCTCCCCCAAGGCCGAGAGATTTCCTGCAGCGGCCGAAACAGGGGATGGGGAGACGGGGTCAGCGGAGGATGCGACGCTTTCGGCCGCTAGCGCCATTGCCCACGCGGTGTCGTACGCCCACAGTGCGTACACGCTGATGTTTTGGCTCCACCGCGAGGTAAAGTTGTCGGCGGACACGTAGGGGTGGACGGTGAGGACGCCTTGCATGGCGTCTCTGGTGGTCGATTCGAGAAGGTCGAAGCTGTCGGTGAGGCCGTAGGTGATGACCCAGGCGTAGCCCGTAGTCATCATGCCGGCCTCGGCAGCTTTGACGAGGAGGCGGGTGGTGAGGTGGTCGGAGGCGTGGATGACGAAGACGCGGTTCTGCATGGTCTTTAGGGCGTAGAGCTCGCGGAGGATCTGGTCGTCGTTGGCGAGGAGGGGGATCATGGAGCGGTAGGGGACGCGGGCATCCGAGGCCTGGAAGACGTCGATGAGGAAGGGGATCATGCCGGTGCCGTAGTCGGTGTCCTCGAAGATGGGAATGAGCTGGCGCCAGCCAAAGGAGCGAACGAGGGCGGCGATGGCCTCCGCCTGGCTGGAGTCACTCAGAGCTGTCCGCACGAAGTAGGGCGTGCGGGAGGAAGCGAGGTAGGGCGAGGTGGCGGAAAAGGAGATGATGGGCGTCTGTGACTTGCTCCCCAGCTCCGCCACGAACTTGGCCTGGACCGACGTCTGCGGCCCGATGATGGCTTCCACTTTATCAACGGTTAGGAGCTTTATAGCTGTGTTCAATAATCAGCTTAATTTATATTAAAATATGTAAGTTTTTCTTTATGAAACGCAGTGAGAAGGTGGTAATAATTAAATACCAACTGCTGCAGCAACGACGACATCTTCCTTTGAATCTCTAGGGATAAGGTTTACTCTTGTAGTGTAATTAGCATGGGTGGCATAGAAATCCTTCAAGGCCATCTTCATGGAAGCCAAGCTTACGTTCCCTACCCACGACTCCAAATCCAGAATGACCCCGACATTGAATCGCACAGAGGCGGACCTCTTCTCTTCTCCATGAACATGGCCGCGAGCTTCGACCACCGAAGAGAAGAGTATAAAGAGAAGAGCAGCTGTGGCCGGAGAGATCATCATGGAGCTACCACTCCGTTCGTCTCGAATCGGGTGCTGTGGTACTGTCCTTTTGTTTGCCGGTAGAGCAACTTATAGTTGCAGAGAGTGGTGCTGCAGTGGCCCATATCTGGGGAACGGACAGAAAGGGAACGATAAGGTTCGTGGAGTGCCGATTAGGGCCTTGGTTGCCCGTTGAAGTGCTGGTTGACTCGAGTCAACCGATACGATCCTCGTCCTAGCCAATCACGTCTTGCCAGCGAGCGGACCAGGGGGCTTCAAATGGTTGACCAGAAAGTCAGAGTTTACCTTGGCGCACGCGGGACGCGTGCACACAACAGTGGTCAGCGTGATGCACGTGGTTGTGTAGTGCCAACCAACCCCAATACCTGCCGCATGCTACTTCTGGCCGAGTGTCTAGTGTCATATTGTTCCGTTGACTTTATCTTCAAAGTCCACTTGTGTCGAAAAAGTAGGAAGGAACGCCAAAAGAAAAACATCCTGCCGTCGATCACGGATTTCAGAATTTTGTTTATCTTTGGAGTAAAAGTAATGACGTTCATGCTCTTTGTTCATCATGCTATACTGAATTCATTTCGCCTTCCCGACCTCCTCTACTGGCTTTATGCCAACCACTGGCTTTATGCCAACCTAGATCGTTTACAGCCATACAATGTGCAAGGCTGTGGTGCGCCAGGCAGCGAAGAAGAAAATTCTACTTTGAACAAAGATTATGTCATGGAAAAGAGAAGGTGTCTTAATAGTTTTCATATCCTTAGTTTTCTTATGATCAATGGCTTAATTACCTCTTCATATTTTGGTGGATTCAGCTTGTCTAATCCACTCCCCCCACTTTTTGCCCCTCTATAAATTCAAGAATCTTCATATTTCCTAGATTATAATGAATACAACTGAGGAAGTAAAATGGTGAACTAGTATACAAGCACCTTCATTTACCTCTCATCTCCTTTCAGCGAGAGGCCTCTTGTGCAATTTCGTCTAAGAAAATATACTCTCCTTCCCCATCTCCTCTGAGTCATTAGGTTCCTTTATTGACCCTCCTAAAGAGGACTTATCAGAGATAATTCTTCTTATGGACTTATCTTCAACTCCAAAGCCTCATTTGATAATTGAAGATTTGCATTATATCCTTGTTAATTTGTTAACTAATACTATGCTCATATCCATTATTGATTTGAACCGACCTGAATCTATATTATTTAGATTATCCAGTTTTGTTGCCATCTTTGTGGTAGGCTACTCCTTTTTATTTTATGAAGTAGACTTTGACTTTGACTTTTGTAACCTAACCAATGACTCTAATATCCGAAACTATTGGGGTTTTAACACTTATGACGCTAAGACCATCAAAAGCTAACTCCTTGAGAACTTGCATCACTTGTTGAAACTCTCTCTTCTTTAGAATTGATCTACATGTCTTATTAAAAACTTGTTAGGCTTCCTTCATTAATAATCAATTTCATGCACTTGGGGGGTCAAAAAACCAACTGTAACCTCAAAATTGGGAATTGGATAATCAATCTTTCAATGTTGCATCAGCATGTTCTGGTAAGAGGTTTCACAGTTCATTTTTCTCTCTACATTGAGCCAAATAATCAATCAAGCCTTATTTTGCTGTGGTCATCTTTAGGACCCATTATACATAGAATTCTTAAATTATTAATATGCTTCATACTATATCTCATATTAGTTTTGAAAAATATTGATTTTTTTTTCTCAACTTATTTTTTTATTAATCTGATATTTATGATGTTTTCCTTTTGTAAATATATTTTAAATTTTACTAACAATACGAATTCTGATATGTAATATCTCGTTTGTATGATTTATAGAGACCTGATGGAGCTATTCAAATTTGACTTGAGCCCGATAATGTCTAATCCCAGGTGGTCTTTGGCTCAAAACATAATCCACCCGTGGGTTAAATTTGGTCTACGAACTTACATCGTTAGAAACTGGATCGCCTTCTCTACAGTACACAAACGAGACAAGGTTCGGCAAGATCAGCTTGGAATGTAAGTGCTGCTCTATTTGATTCGATTGATTTGGTAGAAGAAGTATAAAGATATTTATAGGGAGAGATTATAACTTTTCATCTCCTTAAATTAATTAAGAGCATTAATAACAAAATCAAACTAGGCGTTGGTTCATGTTTGAGGCGATGCATCAAATTCAAAGCGGTGTTTAGTTTTCCGAGGCGTGCGTTGCTTTGGAGAATTAAATCACAAGTTTATTATTTAACATTCTCCGTTAAACTTGTAATTCCTGTAGTCCAAGCTTGGATTTTAGCTCTTTGAATTCTTTGAACTTGAGTGCTTTTGTGAAAATGTCAGCAACTTGTTCTTCTATCTTCACATGGTTCAACTTGACTTAATTACTTGAAACACATTCTCGAATATAGTGGAATCGAGTGTCGATGTGTTTACTTCGTTCATGGAATAAGGGATTCTTCGCTAATGCAATTGCTCACTTGTTGTCCACGTTGACTTGAGTTCGCTACTTCTGTGGAAAGTGTAATTCTTCCATTAAGCGTCTTAGCCATATCGCTTGCATCACGCATGAGTTGAGGGCGACATATTCTGCTTCGCATGTTGACAAAGTCACGATCGATTATTTTTTCGAGCTCCAAGTGAATGCTGCATTGCTTGTGAAAAAGACATAAGCAGTTGTGCTTTTTCGATAGTCTGTGTCTCTGATGACACCGAAATTTATAGTAAATTTTATGCCATTTTATATATCTTTTTGTGTCAAATTCATACCACTTTGCTTATTTTTATGCTTTTTTTTTAATCAAATATTGCAAAATCTACTTCTATTTTGGTTTTTAATGATTTTCAGGTTAAAAGGCACAATTTTAAGGCGTTTTAAAGCAAAATCAGATACATAGAATAATTCTCATCATCAAGAAGAGGTTACATGACAAATTCCATGCAAATCGGAGTCAAAACCCAAATTACGGCAGGGCCGTAATTTTCATTACAGCATTACGGTACCGTAATTTCGGATGCTGCCATAATTTTGGAGCTCTGCTGTATTTTGGGTGATTTCCGTACAGAAGATTTTGAGGAAATTACGGTACGGCCGTAACAAACATTACGGTGCCGTATTGTTAAGCAAATTCCAACCCGAGAGTATTCCAGAAATTATGGCACTGCCATAATGATGTTTACGGGCCGTATTTTGGTCCAGAAACTTACAGAATCAAATACGGCACCACCGTAACCAGTTTTACTGGCCTTAATCTTGACGTAGAATTCACAGACTCAAAATTACGGCACTGCCATAATGGTTTTTACAGCTGTAATTCTAATCTGCAAACACGATTTTTTCGGGGCTGAATCTGGCGCGGATCATATCTTTTGATCCAGACCTCCAAATTAAGATCCGAAAGATGCTGTGGACTCATCTTAAAGAGGAGAAGACACACGAAGTGAAACGACAAATTTTTATCCAGAATCGAGAGAGAAATCAACAGAGAGGTGCTTAGAGTTTGGCCTCGCACCGAGAGGCGTAGAAAACACCTCAGGCCGTGATTTTCACACAGAAGCTTAGTTTGGAGGTGAGGACGACACACCAGAAGTTTCAGAACAAGAGGAGATCGTACAGGGGAGAAATCGATGAAAGAGCGGCACTGGCACTATTCACTCACATAATTACGGCTGTAATTTCTATTACAGCCGTGTTGTAACGTTGTTTCTCCCTTCTTTTCCTTTTCTGATCGTTCTAAACTATGGTTTATTATATTTCTTCTTTCATGCAAGTTTAAACATCTTTGGGACTTGGAGTGTAATCTCCTTTGATTTCTTAATGATTAGATAACTTTTTACCTTTGTCGGAATAGTTTTATGATGATAATTTTACTTATATGAATAATTGTACTTTGATTCTCCATAGATTGATGTTATTATTCATGTTTTAGAATTCTCGCAATAAGGACCGAAAAGTGACTTGCTTGAGAATTTGGAACCCTAGAATTGCATGTTATGAGCTTTCTGTAAGAGATTAAGTTAGTTCTTATTGTGTGATTTTAGTGATTTTAGTGATTTTATTGTCATGTTAGATAATTTGAATCTAGGATTGGGTTATTGTGTCAAACGTGGAGATCTTACACGAAAGTGAGGATCGGAACATTGGAGAACCATAAGTAAAACATGTGTTGAGACTCGGATGCACGAAAGTGATCCTTGAGATTCCACTCGAGACAATCAACTTAGAATTTGGATGCACGAAAGTGATCTTTGAATTCTTTGATTGATGATTTACTTATCTTCAGCGTTGGGATAGATCTTGCGAGAAAGCGAGGATTGGTCCCTGCATGATTGTCTGCACGAAAGTGAGATGATCCCTTTATGAAGTAAATTAAGTCTTTATCATAATAAAATTAGTCTGACGACCTTTTCTTCATATCTAGTCATTGAAATTAAAGTGGATGAAACCCTAGTCCCAGTTTATCTCTCTATTTATCTTTACACTCTTTCTATTATTTATTTGCATCATATTCGATTTGCTTAGCTAGTAAGAAAATAATTATTTGGTACTTAACAATAAGGTCTCTGTGGGATCGATATTTTTCTTTATTACTTCGAGTATCCGTGCACTTGCAGACACTACAAGTTTATGGACAACAAGTTTTTGGAGCTGTATCAGGGAGTGACAATAGCCCTGTACGCCAACACTTAGGTTTTGGATGCGACACCTGAAATAAGTCTACCTACTTGTATTTATAAGTGTGTCCTTACGGATCACAACAGTCTCCCGCCCAATCACTATCGCAAAATTCTTCAAGTTTGAAATCGTCGGTAACATGATAATATAGTCCAAATTTCAGAGTACCTTTGATGTAGCGTAAAATCCTCTTAGCAGCATTCAAGTGCATCTTAGTTAGTGTTTCTAGAAATCAACTTACGATTCCAACACCAAAATAAATATCTGGTCTTATGCATGTCAAGTATCTTAAACCGCCAACTAAACTTCTAAACAAAGTTGGATCAACTTTTTCACTTTCTTCATACCTGGACATCTTCTCACCATTTTCAACAGGGGTGTTGACTGGATTGCAGTTACTCATGTTGAATTTCTTTAGAGTCTCTTTTGCATAATTTTCTTGGGATATAAAAATTCCTTCACCTGTCTACTTTACTTCCATCCCAAGGTAGTAGGACATCAGTCCAAGATCTGTCATCTCAAACTCTTGATTTATTGCTTTCTTGAAAGCTTCAATCATCTCCATATTGTCCCTGTGAAAATCAGATTATCTACATACAAACAAATAATCAGAATTTCATCATTTTTCTTTTTCAGATACAAGACATGTTCATATGGACATTTGATAAATCCATTCTCCTGAAAATATTTATCAATTCTACAATTCCATGATCTTGGTGCTTGCTTAAGCCCATAAAGTGCTTTTCTTAGTTTCAATACCTTGTTCTTGCGTCCTTTCATCATATATCCTGGAGGTTGATCAATATATACCTACTCCTCGAGATATCCATTCAAGAATGCTGACTTAACATCCATTTGAAATATATTCCACTTATTTTGAGCAGCTAAAGTGATGGTCAGTCTTATGGTTTCTAATCGAGCAACTAAGCAAAAACTTCGTCATAATCAATACCTTGCTTTTGTTTGTAGCCTTTTGCTACGAGTCTGGCTTTGTGCCTCTCAACTTCTCCTTATGAGTTCTTCTTGGTTTTGAACACCCACTTGACTCCTATAGCTTTATGCCCTTCTGGCAGAGTCGTCAGCTCCCAGCTATTGTTCTTCTCTATTGCAGTAATTTCTTCGTCCATAGCTTTTCTCCATTTCTCTTCTTTGACAGCTTCTTCAAAGTTAATGGGTTCAGCATCTGCAAACAAATAAACAAACGAGACATCATCAATACTCTCGGTTTCTCAGTACAAGTCTTCCAGCCTCCTTGTGCGTATCTATCGATTACTTGAACTTCCTTCTGAAGTAGATTCATTCTGCACTGGTGATGACGGAGGTGTAACTGGTTGAGGTCTTTCCTCATCTTCATCGTGTTCTAAAGATTGAAGGAAATCATAGTTATTGTGATCCTCCTGCACATTCCAGTCCCATGTAGCTTCCTCTACATCTCTAATGACAAAAACTTTCTTGTTAATTGGATCATAGAGCTTATACCCTTTGGTATGTGAATCATAACCAACAAAAATACATTTCTTAGTCTTATCATCAAGCTTAGTGTGATGTTGATCGTGAATATGAGCATATGCAATACAACCAAATACCTTTAGATGTCTTACTGAGGGTTTAACTCCTCTCCAAGCTTCAGTTGGAGTTTTTTCATTCAAAGCTTTAGTTTCGCATCTGTTTTGAAGGTAGACGGCGTAGTTCACAGCTTGCGCCCAAAATTCTTTTGGCATCCCTTTTATTTTAACATGCTTCTCGCCATATTCAGAATTGTCCGGTTCTTTCTCTCAACAACTTCATTTTGTTAAGGCGATCTTGGTGTCGTCAGGAATCGTCGTATTCCATGAGCTTCACAGAATTCTTAAAAGTTCCTAGATGTGAACTCTCCTCTGTCATATCTTACTACTTGGTTCCTGTATCCACTATCTTTCTCCACAAAGGCTTTAAAATTTTGAAAACATGTAAATGCATCTGATTTGTCTTTGAGAAAATATATCCATGTTTTTCTACTGAAATCATGAATGAACAAGAGAAAATACTTGTTCTTACCAAACGATTATGGTGTAATTGGCCCACATATGTCTGTGTGTATCAACTACAAGGGCCTGGATGATCTCGACTGAGATTCGTTTGGAAAGCTCTTCCTGGGTTGCTTTCCTAGCAGACACCCTTCGCATATACTGCTTTGCTCATCTATTTCTGGCAGCCCTTTTATCATTCTGCTTTTGGACATTCTTTTTAGTCCATCAAAGTTGATATGGCCTAGCCTCAGATGCCATAGCCATGATGACTCCTTGTAGCATGCCCTCAGGCATTTTGCTACTCCTGTCTGTATTAGTAGCACAAACAGATGATTTTGTGCCATTGGTACATTGGCAACCATAATTCCTGCACTATTTTTCAGATACAAATTGTGCTCAATAGTATAAAAGGTATAATCTTTTTCAAGCGGTTGTCCTATACTCAAAATATTATTTTTCATGTCAGGGGCATAATAGACATTTGAGATATACTGATGAGTATTATCTTTTAGTCTTATCAGAATTTTACCTTTCCCCTTTATAGGAGTTTTGGAGGAGTCTCTAAAGGTAATGGTGCCGTTGACATTTCTATCCATCTCTATAAACAGTGATATGTCTCCACACATATGATTACTGGCTCCAGTATCAAGGTATCACAAGGACTTATTAGTCTGTTTCAAATCTTTATAAGTAATCAAAAGAGTTGAATCAACTATATCATTGCTTTCTTGGTGTGAGAGATTAGCACTAGCATCAGTTCTTGAATTCTTACATTCTCTTGATATATGTCCATAACCTTGACAAGTATAGCATTGTACCCTTGACTTATCGTACCTCGGCTGATATTGTTGTCTTCCTCCTCTTCCTTGACCACAACCTCTTATTGGATTAAAATGAAGCGTGTTTTGAATATTACTGTATGTACCTCATCCTCCTCTTCCAAAATTATGATTTTGCCCTTTGGCTCTTCCACGTCCTCTGAAATTTGTATTGCTTATTTCAACACTTTCTTGTAGGTTCAGTTTTGTCTGCAAAACTTGTTCGACAGGTTCTTTCTTCCGTCGATTTAGCTTCTCCTCGTGTGCTTCTAGTGCTCTAGTGAGTTCTTCAATAGACATTTCATCTAAGTCTTTTGACTCTTCGATAACTGTGACTATATGATCAAACTTTTCTGTTATTAATCTTAAAATTTTCTCAACAACTTTTACCTCAATTATAGTTTCTCCAAGTCTTCTCATCTAGTTTGCATTTGCTGCAACTCTTGAGATGTATTCTGATATTTTCTCAGAATCTTTTAATTGAATTACTTCAAATTCTCCACGAAGGTATTGTAATCGGACCTTCTTTGCTTTGTCACTTCCTCTGCAAGTGACTTGAAGCATATCCCATAATTGTTTGGAGGTAGTTGCATTTGACACCTTCTCGAATGTAGTGTCATCCAATGCTTGATGGATGAGTGATACAACCTTCTGATCCTTTTTTTCTGAGATTTTGAACTGCTGCAGATTCCCCCTGAGTATCATAATCATTTTCTACAATATCCCAAATATCATGAGCGCCCAACAAGGCTTTCATTCATATATTCCAATTTTCAAATTTCTCTTTAGTAAACTTAGGAATTTGAAAGTGAATTAAATTTGAGTTTACTATCTTCAAATTTAATTTCGTACCTCCTCTTGGTTATTGAAACCAAATATTTTTTTTCACCTTTGTTTTTCCTTCAACAAAGCCTTCTCTTAGTAATTTTTATACCTCCTCTTTGTACGTCGGCGGTAGCTCGACAGCAACGACCTTAAACTCTGGCAAGGATCAACTTGCTCTAATACCAATTTGTTAGAAACTGGATCACCTTCTCTACAGCACACAAACGAGACAAGGCTCGACAAGAGAAGATTGGAATGAAGTGATGCTCTATTTGATTCGATTGATTTGGTAAAAGAAGTAAAAAGATATTTATAGGGAGAGATTATAACATTTTTATCTCTCTAAATTAATTAGAAGCATTAATAACTAAATCAAACGAGGTGTCGGATGCATACTTGAGGCGATGCATCAAATTCAAAACGGTGTTTAGTCTTCCGAGGCGTGCTTTGCTTAGGAGGATTATATCACAAGTTTACTATTTAACATACATGTTTCTAGATCATGTTGGTGGTCTTATATCACTACTTTTGTCGTGATGAGCCTCTCAAGCCTCATATTATAGTATGAGTCTTGGCCTAGTTCTAGGCCTTTGAGAGTCTTCTTGCCAAGCTTATATCTTTGTGCTTCTGCTCCTGAAGCTTGGCATTTGAGATTGATAATTCAATTCAATTCCTTTATTGATTAATCTCTTCTAGTCACTCTTTTTCTAAGCGATTAACTGGAATCCATACTTGTCTTTCTTGTCTCCATCTAATTCATTAGATTTGATTGTAGGACCCTTTTTCATGTTCCATCTCTTGAAGTGAAATCCACAACACAAGTGCTGATAGTGTTGAAGATATATAATGCAGTGCTGATTGTGAAAAGAAATAAAGATAAACTAAACTGAAGCGCTAGAACAAAGTGCTGAAGATATATTTCTTTCCTGGCCCTCTCCTGCTCCAATGGCAGGCCTTGAAGCTCTTTGTTTTATCAGCTCCCTTAATATACATTTCTTGTATTTTGAGTTGTTGCATTTGGTATTAATCAATCGTAGCAACGTCCAAAGTCAACGTTGCTGTGAGTTTTTCTCTTACTTAACACAAATCCTTAATTTTTCACTTTATATATATATATATATATATATTCACACAAGGAATAAAGCTCAGGACGATTAGAGCATATAATTTCTTATATATTCATCAAATCCTGTTGAGGTAAAAGAATTTACATGTTATCAAGTATACACAGAACAGATATTTTATAAATAAACTTTATTTTAAATATTTTATAAACATATAATTCCATTTTACTTTCATACGGGAGAGAGATAGAAGAAACCTAGCTCAAATCATATCTTGTCAATTTGTTCGTTTCTCCTCATCTACAAGAAGTCGAGAACCTTTCCGTCCTCTGTCTCTGGGATGATAAAAAGGTGGAAGGGTCAATCCAACTGAAGAAAGACGTCTTCTCTTTACCCAAGAATTGCTTGCTCCGACACTTAAATTAACATAAATTAACGTACAAGACTTTTTAAAGCCATCTCTAACCCTACTCATACAAAAAAAGACTAAATACTTTTAGGGCCTATTTTACTGAGGAGAAAGAAAAGAAAACTAGATCTCTTGATTTGTTGAAGATGATGATTTAAAGGGGAAAAAAGAGGATCACATTTTTTTCCTTTTTTATTCTCTCCAAAAGAGAGAGAAAACATTTCTTTCTAAAATGGGACCACTTTTTTGTTTTATTGGGGGGCAAGAAAGAAAGAGAGAAAAGTAAAAAAGAAAGAATGAAAAATAAGTGAAAAAAAAAGTGATCCCATTTTAAAGAGAAATATTTTCTCTCTTTTTTCTTCCCTTTCAAATTATACTCTTCAACAAATTAAGAGAAAAAAAGAATTTTCTTTCTAATTTTTTTTTTCTTTCTCTAATAAAACAGGGTCTTAGGCTATTATTTAAAGTAAAAAAATAATTTCAATTCGGGTTTTATTTATTTATCCAAAACGAGTGAAATCATTCATATCCACCCACCATGGGCGGTTGTATCCTTACAAGTTACAACGCAAACAAATTAAGGAATCAGCGGCAGTTGCCGATTCCGGTCAGAGCTTAACCGAAGAAACTGGTCCGATTCCAGACCGCGTCTCGAAGCCGGCACATGTCCCGTCCCTTGAGCGTGCGGCCTGCCCCTTCCAGCACCGACGTCGCCGCGCTCCTCTCCTTCTCCCTCGCCAAGAACTCGTGCGGCGGCAACCACGCGCCCTGTTCCTCCGTCACCTCCTCCTCTGCGGCCGTCCGCTCGTCTCGGCTGAAGCTGGGTGAGACCGGCACCTTCATTGGGGCGGAGGCGGGCGCAGGCGCGTGCGATCGGAGCGTCCGATCCTCGTCGAGCGCGAGCGAGAAAGGGCGGCCATTGCTGGGGTTGACCCATACCGTTGCGTCGGGCCGGGGCCAACCAGAGTCGCCGGCACAGAAAACCTCCTCATCGGCGAGGTCCGCGCTCGACACGCGGGCGTTGGCGATGCCGAGGAGGCGATCCGCTGAGAGCCTCCGCTCCTTGACCATCCGATGGTGTAGATTCGGAGCGCGTGGGGGGAGTGGCGGAAGCCTCAGTATTTATAGGCCCACTCGGTGCTGAAGCATGGAGGGGGGCGGGTTCAGAGAAGAAGAGGGCGCAGACCCATCCAGTGTTTGATTGGCGGCTGTCGCACTCGCACTCGGGCCCATTAGGATTCAAACGATAATAATTCACTTCGGGTGCGGGTGCGATGCCTATCGAGGAGTGATGGAGGAAATTTCCATTTAAAATATAATTTACTCCTTGCCTCAATTTGCTTCAACGATGATGCGGAGCCTCAGCATTCATTCTACTTGCCGAGGCTGAGACAAGTCAGGACGTAAGGTCTAACAGCGCCCGTTTTTAGGTGATGCGACAACCAAATTAGCTTGTCTGGCCACGCGGCCTTCATGTGGATGTGCACTCTTCCAACGCTATTGAATTGGATGATTAAAACAAGGAACGGTCATGGGTCCAGTTGCGATCACGGATGATGTCACCCTGAAGCAACCGGACATGTCGGGGACCATGGTGGGCGAGGCCGACCAACCAAACGCTGGCCCGAGAAAAGATGGGAAGGATGATCCGGTGCTTTTAAGGTAGTAACCGGAATCAGAATCTCTCCCACAGGATCCAATGCTTGATCATTTTTATTAGTTATGATTTGTACATAATGTGGCATTTTTTATTCCCATTTTACATGAAATATGTGCTTGTTGTTAGTATTAGTAATTCTTGTTGAAGTTTAACAAGTCATATAATTTTGTTTATGGTATACAAATTTAAATTATTATACCTTTTTTTGGTGTTGTTCTCAAGCTTAATAGGTTTTTTGGTTGTGGAAAATAAAATTTAATATTGTCCGATGATTGCCATAATTGTTGTCAAATTTAATTAAGTTTTGCATGTTTTTTAGTTGTATAGACTATTGCTATATAATGTGCTTAACATTTCTGGTATATTTATGTATGTTTTCCTGTTATTTATATAAGCTTAAATTGATTGATTATTGGTGTAGATTTTATTATAATTATGTCATACGTATGTTTAGTATAGATTTATCCACTACAATTTTTGTTTTTTGAAATAATTATCGTCTATTTGTCTAAAATTAAAATAAAATCGGTTATTATGTTTGCCAGGTTCCTAAATCACTCAATTATTTGATGAGTTATTCAAATAGGATAATATATAATATAATTAGTAAATGAAGTACTATCAATTCTACCCAATTATATGTGATCATAGGAGAAACCCATTGACTGTCACAAACTGCAAACACTTTACATAAATGTGGATAATAAGAACACTTAACATAATATGGATCAGCGTGCTTGGGGTAGCATGCAGAACTCGAGCTTGATTTTCAACATTTTTTATCGGTGCGAACAATGTGTTTACAAGCAATGCTCCGTCAAATTTTACTTGGGGCATATGTAAGTAATAGAATACATATTCCATCTCTCAAATTCAAACCAAACAAAAAATACATTAAAAGCTTGTCGATTTCATTCAACTATGCCTTTTTTCAATTTTATTCTCACCATCACATTTCAGCAGACACGCCTAAAGGAAATTTTTCCTTGAACTGAGTTACAAACCAATTAGTCTCACGACAAGCATCACTGAAATTTCTTCAATTTAGAAGAAATACATGCAAGTTTCGAA
This sequence comes from Costus lasius, assembly GCA_027563935.2. NCBI lineage: Eukaryota > Viridiplantae > Streptophyta > Magnoliopsida > Zingiberales > Costaceae > Costus > Costus lasius. The sequence goes on along the minus strand of CM050447.1, from coordinate 24,101,658 downwards.
AGTGAGACCTCATACAAATGCATTTCAAAAACAAGTACAGCAACAAAATTTTCAGACCAATCTTCGCAATAGGTCACACGGTTTCTTCCCTTCTTTTTTTTTTTCCCACTCCATATACTGGCCGCATTCTATTGCGTGCATCACAAGATTAATGCATTAGACAATAAACTTGTGTTCCTGCCTTATAACACTGAAACCAAAGGATAAGACCCCTTTTGACAGAAGGATTAAACAAAATCTACATGAATCAAGCTTGCGCTTCACTGCGAACCATGACTACAACATACGAAGGTCGAGCTTACCCACACCTCACAAACATATACGTGCAATACTACACTACCGGAGCCTCAAACTGACTTCTTTCCGGTAATACTACCTCACATGCTTTCTTTCTCGCACAAATCTAGAAGCTGCAGAGTCTGGCCAATAAGAAAACATGAATAGGAGAAAATCAGAATGCAAACTAATCAATGTATTGAAGAATCTAAAATAAATTTTAGTCAAAATGTGTATATGAAGCAGAACTGAACCGAGGTTTTAAGACTAGGGATTTTCCACACATAGGCAAAGAGAATTCAAATGGCAAATCAGGATCGAGCATTAGAAATGAACATTGAAATGAATTTCATGTGTTAAAAGAATAACAAGGATATTAGAAGGGTCAAAAACATAATTTTTTTGTTCAAAATTAAGGATATAGATTATGTTAAGGCATCAAAGTTCTTATTTTTATTTTTCTTATCTTTTTTTTTTCTATTTTAATATGAAGAAAGATATGAAAGAGAGATTACCTCCATTACAGAGAGTTCGAGCCGAAATTTTGGACCATCATAATGATACAAAACAGGCCTAAATGCATCCTCTTCTAAAGGCTTGCAAAGTTTCCTGACACGGATCTTCACCTAATAATTTTCACCAAATAAGAAAATTAACATATTCCATAAGAAAGGCATTCAACATTTTCTAACATAAAATTTCATTTGCCTACCTGTGCAGGAAATCTAGACTCGCCTTTGCACTTTTTATCCTCCCATGCTGTTGGATCAATGTTAGATCCCCCAAAGGTAGAAGCCTGCAAGTTAACAAGTGCACAGCATGGCATATCAAATAAAACCCAACCTACTAGACCCATGTAATATATTTCAAAGCAGGGAAAGAAGAACCAGTTTATTACATTTGCTGTGTGCATACAACGTTACTAGTAAATTGCGTAACAAAATTATTGGGGAGTAAAAGTGCCACCTCCTAGCCCATACAGAAATGAAATCAATCCTTATCCGGTGCAATTTGTAGTTAATTATACTAGCATGTTAATGTGGTTTACCAAGTCAATTGTTAGTCAGTACTTTATTGACGTGATGTAGTTAGTGGTGTCAGTGAATATGTTTTAATATTTCTGGTTAAAATTGAGCCAGTGAAAGAGTTTAAAGAGCCAGCCCCCCCCCCCCCCCCCCCCACACACACAAAATCACATTATCGCCCCCACCTTAGCACCTTTCCTAGCCGCCTCTTCTCGTATCATAGTTGTCATGGATGAAATCAGAGAAATCTACTTCTTTCCCCCTTGCGGAGATCCCCTTCCTCATGCGCCACTTAGGTTACAATCGCAAACTATTCACCAGGAATATTTCGCCATTGTCACAACCCACTTAACAGAGCCAAGCCACATACATAACCAAACATTATGCGCACCTCATCCACCCAGCACGCTCCACTATCCTCCATCACAGTTTGCTACCACAATCGTCAACGAGAGACCCAAACAACAATTACTACTTCAACCTCTGATTCACTTTAACAAATGTCACAGAGAGAATAGACATTATGGCCAGCACAACTAACATTGGAGTCTATTGTGTGCTAATGCACACCTGCCTGACGACTAAGCCCTAACACCACCATTGTCGCCACCTCCAGTCTTGATTTTTCCATCATTCCCGCAGTCTTGATTTGTCACCATCATTCAAACTCCCTACAGTGAGTTGATTTCTCATCATTGCCCTCTTTTCCAGGCCACTAATGCTCACAATTTTCATCTCTTGTACTGCCCCTAGTGCCCTGATATTCATAAGACAAGGTGAAATGGGAAACCAATCTGCTTAGAAGACAAGATCACGTGAGCCAATAAGCATAGAGAAAAAAAAAAGAAATTTGAAACTCGATAAACAACATTGAAAAAGGAAATTTTTTTAGAAAGTAAAATTTAAGTATGCATAGTTTCTCTAGATAGTCATTAGTAGTAGTCATCATCATGAATAATTTGGAGCCATTGTGATGTAATTTATAATTATTTAATTATATAAATATATTAGCAGTGATTGCCATGTCAAGTTTCAGTAAGTATTTGAGGTATAGGAATGGTATTACTAGGTATGTCTAATATTTGTGGTTAATGCTGAGTAAGTTATCTGTCTAAAGTCGATATGTAGGCATTTTTATGGTAAGGGCAAATTTGATTAATGGAGTAGCTAAGCTATTTTCCTCTTTATCGCTCTGATACACACATCCCTTTCTCTCTTTTCCACTCTTCCTTCTCTTCTTATACTTGTCCTTCATCATATCCATTAAAGCAGAACAAGAATTAATCAACCAACTTGATAGCATATTTAAGAGTAAAAGCACCAGTTCCAAATCATCCATGTAAGTTCAAATCAAGAATTGAATCACATTCACTAACTCACACCTATTATCCTGATCCTAGCATGCAAAGCACGTGAACCATACTGTCACGCCCCGACGCGGGACCCGGGCCCACGCCCCGAGGGTCAAACATCGAGGCGCGACAAGGTCAACCTGTAGGCAGAGTTAGCAACCAAACCCAATGCAACAAATAAAATAAACAACCCATAATACAACTCCACATAATACAACATTATCCGGTCCACGACCGGGCATACATAAGTACATAACCGAATACATCGCTGTCAAAAATACAGAGTTTGGCAAAGAATATAAAATAATACATCAAGTGCATCACCCCATGGTGGCCACTACGACTAGCTATCTAAGCCTGCTCCAGGAGGAGCCATGTCAAAATCTGAAAGAGAAGGAAAGAGATAGGGGGTTAGCCAGAAGGGCTGAGCAGGGATATGTAAAGATGTGGTGCATGAACAACAAGTAATGTTCATTTGTAAACTCTACCAAAGTCCTACGTGTGTAAACAATCATAATGTATATATCGTAAATCAACATCATCTCGAAAATATACAACAACATGCGATCTCTAAAACAGAGCTGAGCCAATCATCCCACAAGACACGCACTCTACGGAGTGGTCCCAATGTTAGATCAAACAAAGGGGACGGCAACCCGTCAGTGTAGCATCCAACATCGATCATCCCGAAGTCGGTAAACGACAAGTCGCAATGCCAACGAGCCAGTGGTCGCAATGCCACAGCTAACTCGATTGGCCCGAATCAAAATCTCGTAACCTACACACCCGCCAGGCTACGGAATTCAACATCGGTCGCATTGGAACGCAACACAATCACATCAGCCCAATCAAGGGGGCTCACCAGATGCTCATATAGAGCCACAAGTACATATCATATCCGACTACCATAAGGCATAAACAACATCATAAAAATAGAATACATGCAAGCATGTTTTTAAACAAGGATAAGATTTCAACAGACTATCAGATCCAAATCAACGAATAGAACTAAAAGTAGAGTGCCACTAACTAGATCAAGTATTTGACACCATGACAAAAGTAGGAAGAAAACACTACCACAAAACGTAGATCTGCGCTAGAACCAACCGATACGTATAATCGTCCAAGCATCTAATACTGTCGAACCTTAAGATATAAGAAAGGACGGTGTCACGACATACAGGTTTTCATCATATATTGTCAAAACAGGCATTAGCCCTAAACCGCATGCTGTTCTACGACACGTACGTACAAAATAGAGCTAGGGCACTAACCTAGTTCGCAGCCACATGCAAACAAAATTCCACCGTAGGTCGTCGGAATATGCTAGAACCAACCTAAATACACGTCGGTGCGGATCCCAGAGTTCGTCGGAACAGTGTTTTCCGAGTTTACCAGCAAGATAAGAAATGCTGGAAACCAGGAACAAGGCGTCGGCAAGAATCTGGACGTCGTCGGAGGTTCACCGGAAGATCACCGGAACAATAGCTCCGTCACCGGAACAATAATCGCCAATGTAGATCGGAGCTCGCCGATACACCGTATGAAGCTGACTTCGAGGGGAGTTTGGCCGTACAACTGCTTTCGCGAATGGACGCCACATTCACCGTCAATCAACAGAAGAACCCGGCAGCGGCGCCAACGCCGTTCGCCGAAGCCGAGGAAGATGGCGCACCGAAAATGCATCGGTAAGCGGCGAACATTTCTGCGGGAGGTAGACGAGAGTTGCCAGAGGCGCCAGAGATGAGTTGGACACCGGATCTGAGGTTTCACTCACGTCGTTCGTCGCCACATGCGTAGAAGGAAGGGAACGATTCGTCTACCGATTTTAGTCGCCGGAGCAGCGACCACCGGAAAGGGGCCGAAAGGAGGGATGGGCGGCCTCGTCCGCCGGACACGGTGAGAAGTGAGAGCCTAGAGCTGTTGCGCAAGGGAGACGTGTGAGAGACGAAGGCGGGCGTCGGACGCGGGCTTCGTTCACTCGCCTAAACGAAGAAAGACGAAGACACACAGGGAGACAATGCGTGGAGAAAGTGACTTGCATGCGAGAGGGATGCTGGCGCCGGGCACAAGAAATTACATGTGTTGAGGAGAAAACGGGCGGTGGAAATCAAATTAATAGAGGAAAAGAAAGGAGGCAGCTGCACGTGGTCTAGCTGGCAACAGAGGCTTTCCAGAGTAGAGGGTCCCACGCAGTAGCTGTCCACTGAATTCGGTGCATTACATAGATTTTGACCTTTGGTCAACATGTTTTGTCGGTTAGTGATTTATAAAAATCGGTGCGTAACTTTAAGGTCGCATTGACTGAGCTTGCTAGACAGATTGCAGAGCTGGATCTAGAGATCATATGCCCCGCTGAGAACGAATGTTTAGCTGTGTTGATGACAAGATCTGAACTCGTCTAAAAGATTATTGATAGCCAGCCTGACAACGAACATCTTCAAGAAATTGTCGCCCGTGGAAGAAGATGTGAAATCACACAAGACTCTAAGGGCGTAATACGGTTTGAGAACCGGCATGTGCCTGCATCAATGAAACGCGAGCTTATAGAAGAAGCTCACAAGTCTAAATTCGTCATGCACCCAGGTGGCACGAAGATGGGAGAATATGAAGAATGACGTGGCGAAATTTGTAGCCGAAGCCTCACGTGTCAACAAGTCAAGGCTGAATACAAAAGACCACCGGGATTGCTTCAGAGTATCACTATCCTTAAGAGAAAATGGGAGCACATCACTATGGACTTTGTATTGGGTCTTCCGAAGACGCAAAGAGGCAACGATTCTATATGGGTGGTTGTTGATCGATTGATTAAATCGGCTCATTTTCTACTAGTCAAAAAAACATTCAGCATAGACCAATTGGCGAATCTATATTGCCGAGAGATCATTCGACTACATGGAGTCCCGGCTAGTATTATATCTTAACGAGATCCGCATTTTACCTCTCGCTTTTGGGGTAGCCTGCAGAAAGTGATGGGAACGCAACTACGGTTCAGCACCGTCTTCCACCCGCAGACTGATGGACAATCAGAGCGGAAGATTCAAACGCTCAAAGACATGCTTCGAGTTTGTGCCTTGGACTTCAGCGGCGATTGGGAAACTCACTTGCATTTGGAAGAATTCGCGTACAACAACAGTTACCACTCGTCAATACGTGATATTAATTTTCAAATCATTACTTTATAATTCATGATTCTTTTTATCTCTGTATCCTCAACTTAATATATACTAGTAAATAAATATATATTAATTTTTTATTACTTATTACTTATTAGAATATTTATCATACTCATAAGTCTAATTAAATGAATATATTTTAAAACATTATATACTTTACGTGATTTGGTATAATCTTACGATCTTACGATCCGATCCTATGTTTCGATCTTGCAAAGCTTTTATCGTTCCTAGCTAGGATCTCGATCCTGACAACTATGGCGCCAGCATCCCTCTCGTGTGCAAGTCACTTTCTTCACGCAACGTCTTCCTGTGTGTCTTCGTCTTTCTTCATTTAGGCATGTCAACGAAGCCCGCGTGCGACGCCCGCCTTCGTCCCTCACTCGTCTCCCTTGCGCGACAGCTCTAGGCTCTCACATCTCACCGTGTCCGACGGACGAGGCCGCCCATCACTCCTTTCGGCCCCTTTTCGGTGGTCGTTTCTCCGGCGACCAAAACCGACAGACGAAGCGTTCCCTTACTTCCATGCGTGTGGCGACGAAGGACATGAGCGAAACCTCAGATCCGGTGCTCAGCTCATCTCCGGCGCCTCCGGCAACTCTCGTCTACCTCCGGTAATGTCCACCGCTTGCCGACGCATTTCCGGCGCGCCATCTTCCTCGGCTCTGGTGAACGGCGTTGGCGGTGCCACCGGGTTCTTCTGCCGATTGACAGCGATTGTGGCATCCGTTCACGAAGGTAGTTGTACGGCCAAACTCCCATCGACGTCAGCTTCATACGGTGTACCGGCGAGCTCCGATCTACACCGGCAATTACTATTCCGATGGCAGAGCTACTGTTCTGGTGATCTTCCGACGAACCTCCGACGACGCCCAAATTCCTACCGACGCCTCCTTGGATTCCAGCATTTCAAATCTTGCTTGTGAACTCAGAAAACACTGCTCCGGCGAACTCCGGTATCTGTGCCTACGTGTATTTAGATTGGTTCTAGCATAATCCGACGACCTACGGTGGAATTTCATTCGCATGTGGCAGCGAACTAGGTTAGTGCTCTAACTCTACCTTGTACGTACGTGTCATAGAACAACATGCGGTTTAGGACTAATGCTTGTTCTAACAATATATGACAAACACCTACATGTCATAACACCGTCTTTTCTTATATCTTAAGTTTCGACAATATTATATGCTTGGACGATTATACATATCGGTTAGTTCTAGTGCAGACCTACGTTTCGAAGTAGTGTCTTCTTCCTACCTTTGTCATGGTGTCAAATGCATGATCTAGTTAGAGGCACTCTATTTTTAGTTTTATCCATTGATTTGGATCTGATGGTCCGTTGAAATCTTATCTTGTTCTGTTGTTCATAAACATGCTTGCATACCTTTTATTTTTATGATGTTGTTTACGCATTATGGTAGTATGACATAATGTGTACTTGTGGCTCTATATGAGCATCTGTTGAGCCCCCTTGATTGGGTTGATGTGATTGTGTTGCATTCTAGTGCGATTGATAGGGGGGGGGGGGGGGGAGCCGGTCGACCGATGTTGAATTTCCTAGCCTGGCAGGGGTATAAGTTACGAGATTTTGATTCAGGCTAGCCGAGTTAGCCATGGCATTGCGACCACTGCCTCGTTGTGATGTCGACAGGAGGTAGCCCCGACTTGTCGTTTACCGATTTCGGGATGATCGGTGTTGGACGCTACACCGACGGGCAGCTGTCCCCTTTGTTTGAGCTAATATTAGGGACCACTCCTCTGAAGTGCATTTCCTGCGGGACGACTGGCTCAGCTCTGTTTAAGAGATTACATGTTGTTGTATATTTTCGTGATGATGTTGATTTGCGATATATACATTATGATTGTTTATACACGTAGGACTTTGGTAGAGTTTGCAAAAGAACCTTACTTGTTGTTCATGCACTATATCTTTACATATCCTTGCTTAGCTCTTCTAGCTAACCCCTTATCTCTTTCGTTCTCTTCCAGATTCTGATATGGCTCCTCCTTGAGTAAGCTTAGATAGCTAGTCGTAGTGGCCCCCACGGGATGATTCAGTTGATGTATTATTTTATATTCCCTGCCAAACTCTGAATTTGTGACAGTGATGTATTCGGTTATGTACTTATGTATGCCCAATCGTTAACCAGATGATGTTGTATTACGTAGAGTTGTATTATGGGTTGTATATTTTATTTATTGTATTGGGTTTGGTTGCGACTCTACTTGTAGGTTGACCTTGTCGCGTCTCGAAATTTGACCCTCGGGGCGTGGGCCTGGGTCCCGTGTCGGGGCGTGACAATTTGTGGTATCAGAGCTATAGGTCCTAACTTGAACCCTAGGATTGGCCTTAAGAACTTAGGATTCACTTTAGGGACTTAGGAGCTATTCTAAACATAACTGTTTCTTATCACTCTAAATCTCTCTTTAATAGCTTACTTGTTTTGTGTTGTAACAGAATGCCGCGCAAAGGTCGCAGTATTGGAAAACTGGCTAATCTAGCCAGAGAAGTACTGAACTTACCATTGCATTGGATGCGTAAGAGCAGTTGTTCCGGTGGAACTAGTGCGCTTCCTCCAGCAGTTCCACTAGTTCCAGTTCCAACTCTGCCTTCACCTGAACCTGAACCGGCATATCATGAGGCTAAAGATGAAGATCTTATGAAGCAACCAGGATATGATGCTGAGTGCACATAGGCGTGGATGAACCTGGCAGATCGATTTACCGATCTTGGCACATCCGGCATATCTAGACATGGTATGTTGCCCTGAAAACCAGTGCGTGGGTTTACAGATTTACTTTCTCGTTGATGATGCCAAGGATTGGTGGAATTCCCTCGTTTCAACTGTTGGTGACAAACGATTCGATTGGGATGTTTTCCAGCAATGTTTTACTACTGAATATTTCCCTGCCGCATTCCAAAAAAAATTGCGATACAAGTTTCTGATTCTAAAGCAAAAAGGGCGTCCGGTGGCAGAGTATATTGCAGAATTTCAAAGGCTAGCCAAGATGTTCCCCGAACTAATCCCAACGACGTTCGATCGCTCTAAACAATTTATCAGGGGATTAGATCATCCTCTTAAGATATTAGCTTGAACTGCTGATCCTGAAGATTTTCAAGCAGTTCTTGATACAGCCCGAATAGCAAAAGAGTCTGACAAGTCCGATCAGCCAAGAAGCCGCAAGGGCAAGGCTCCAGCCTCTAGCAGCCGCCGAGACATCAGGCTTTCGGTGAGTAAAATGCCCACCGACCTCACGAGCCAGCTATCGGGACATAGAAGCGGGACTAAAGTCTTGGGCTCCATCCTCTATATCCCAGCGAATCACTGGGTCTCCTCCGAGAATGGGCTTCTCGCCTCCTACTTGCACCAGGATATGTTACCACTGTAGTGGAGTTAGACATATTTCCATGATGTGTTCATATAAGACAGTTCAATGCCACCACTGTCAAGGGTATGGACATTATAGAGATAACTGCTCTCATTTGAGCACTCTGCCCGCAGGTTGACCTTGTCGCATCTCGACGTTTGACCTTCGGGGTGTGGACTCGGGTCCCGTGTCGGGGTGTGGCATACACGCTCACAACTGCGCACACTAATGCATGAAGAAAGATGAAACCTCAATTAAAACTCTTTACTCTTTGTTCCTGGTCAGAAGAAATGGTATGATGGTACTAAATAATGTTCTAGGCAAAAAAATGGAAAGTAGAAAGCTGAAGAGAAACTAAAAAAATGGTGATATGAAGTAGCAAAAATATGTAACTACAGTAGGATAAATCTTGCAACGAAAGAAAGTTCCTTTTTGACATGCTACATCCACATCAATCGTCTACTATTTCAGCTTATAACAATGAACTTCAGTAGATATCCAAACCTCAAATATTCCATGAAGCTGATGGGTAGTGTAATTGTAGAGAAAAAGTGGTAATCCGGGTGTAATGGCTCGGACAGAATCACGATATCTTGGAGGTAAACCTGAAAATGAACGTTACCAGAAGGAGATAGTAAATTGGATCTTAATGGCAAGTAAAGCAAATCTTGCCACATCATGTATGGCAAGACATGAATAATAAGTCAGCAATAGGAAAGAAGCTGCATTTAATCAACTGGCTCATGGCAATGCACATCTACAATGCAAGTGCACATAAAAGAAACAGACTTCCATAAATCAGTCATAACCAATACTTAATTAAAAGGCTACGAGAGATCCAACTTATGCAAATGTGAACCAGGGATCGTAAAATCGGTACCAGTGCGATACTGGCAAACCGGAAGGCAGAGGAAGAGCAGCGGAGGAAGTGGACCACGCCACAGTTCGCCGCTTCGGTGCTCCGACCCATACCAGTGCTAGTGCCTCGCTGGACCGGTACCAACTAGAGGAACTGGCCGGTTCCTCGATCCTTGATGTGAACATGTAATAATGAGATATGTCATGGACCTAGTTACCAAGCATATGATAACAAATTCTCTAAAGCCCACCACCTAGGCAATAAACAAAATGCAGACATCTTGACGGCACTCAATTAAACCCCTGAGCTATAATAAATACCCTTCCTATGAGGTAATCGAGGCAGGCAATTACCACACACGAGCATGACTATTTTCCCCTTTGATATTCAACCTATTTTCTTACTATCATCTAGGAATCATCAATCTGATTTTGAGCTTTGAGGAGAGGATTCCTGAGTAAATTATACAGCTTTCCTCTTTTGTAGATAGTGTTTTGATGGCAACACATCTTTCTTATCTATGAGGTAGTTCTGTCAAGTTCGAAAGTCAGAGTCAGCATCAACTTGATTATTTACTAGTATTCACTCTCTCACATATAGACAACAATGAATATAATCCACATTATACCTCAAGTTTGATTTACTTTTTTTCCCCAATTCACGCCTCCTTTGCTCACTTTAAAAATGAGTCTACAAATTTGCATCAAAGTGGTGTTTGAGACAATTCCTACTTTGTACTGATAATTTTAGATTTTTTTTTTGTTTCTATTTCACTATTTTGTGTTTGTAAAAAGAGATAGTTGTGGGAAAATAAAATTTTTTTAAAAAATGTCACATGGAAAAAAGAGTAAAAAAGTCAAGAATGGAAAAAGATGAACAATATTGACTGTTTCTTCTCCACTCTAATATAAAGTTTCTAGTCTCTATTCAAATTTAGATTTGAATTTGTTTGCCCACAAGATGTTAGTCAAAATGTTACCACATAGTGCCATTTACAATACATATATTATGACCAAGGATATAGCTCACATAAGCTATCAAATATGACAATGGTAGCAAGAAGAAAGATATGAACCATTAGCCCAATGTAACTTAGGTGGACCGCATAGAGTATTTTTGCATATTTAATTTTAAAAAAATATCATATAGTTTGACGATAAATGCAGTAGCTTTTAGTGATGATCTAATTTATAAAGAATATCTTTGTGAGATGCTTTACCATAAAAAGTAGAGACTATAAGATACATGTAAATCACATTAATGGGTTCCATACTCTTGGATGTAGGCGCCTAAGGCATTGATTAGCAAAATAGGAAGACATGCTACAACACCTGTAGGATTGTCACCATATTTCTTAGCATGATGAGTCAAGCAATAGGATGAAACAATATGACAGGTTTAAAATTTGTTAAAAAAGAACGAAATGATCTTCGCCGAAACTACTCAAGCTTAGCAATGTTCACAGAGCTATCTTGAGGCCACTCAATATAATTTATGATGAGGTCAATATTAAGGAGAGGATTGAATGGTTTTCATCTCTTTGATCCCATCATAGGTTTGATCAAGTCTTGAGCCAACAGGATATTGAATAATGGCAACACATGTCTTCATATTTTGGTGAACCATATATTAGGAGCCGACCAACATGATGACAGCAATATCACATGGATTGCCGTATTTGTATACATATATGATTCGATTACCACTAAGAAACTATACATGATGTACTTCGGTTACATTGGACTGACGTATGTGTGTATGCATATATGATATCTGTGTAGATTGATAAATTTACCAGAATTTTTAGATAACTTGAAGAAAGTTTATATATTTTCATGCACTTATAACATCGGTGATATTCAAAAGGACCCACAATTAACACCAACTAGATTTGGAGATGGCATGAATATAGATATTAATAGACAGTTGGCCTATTACGTTATATAAAGTTTTTATCAAGATATCAAGAGCTTGAAATCAAACATTAGCTAAGCAAATATAAAAGGATTGTAGCATGGGATAGTAAAACCTATTCATGATGTCTAAATTGTTAGCAGGCTCGTAGCATAACCAATTCATTTTTGGGGCTTCGACTGTTATTATAATTTTAAATTAGTTCGGAAGATAAAGTTAATAATGAGTATATTAAACAATCCCTCAAGAAAGAAAGATAGTAATGATAAGCCTCCAATTGATTGCGCCTGTTTTCACTCTACTGAGAATGTAATAAGGATCAGCCCAATCTAAGATTTTGGTGCTTTATCAAGGTGTTTGTTTGGGTCATCTCCAAACACCATTCCTTGAAAAAAACCTGTTTTGTGATTTTCTATAGATGATTTTGAAATTAAGAATTAAAATTTTGAACGCTTTAAGAGAAAAAAAGAAAGCTGACAATCTCCCTCCCTTTCTTTTCCAAAACCAAAGTATAAATTGAGTAATTCCCTTGATGGAAAGAATCAGACAACACCATAGGATTGCTAGTAATCATCCACCACCACCATCTTTCATTGGCAATTATCATACTAAATTTGTAAGCTATTTCTTGTTTTTGTAATCTTGTAATGCAATTGTATGATTTATTTATTACTCAAAGTAATCTTAGCATGCTTCAACAATTTATGATGGTTTCAACTTTCAAATAGTTGATAGCAGATGTGAGTTTTATTTGGCTTTAATAGTTTTTTTTACATTCATTTCAATTTTGATTTTAATTTTTCCTGCTATAGAATTTCTTCTCACTTTAGTATCTATATCAAATTTAGTATTTAGATATCTACATCACAAGATTTGAGAAGTTTTACATATAAATACACTATCAGGTAGATCATTCGTTTCAAGCAATTCTAAACGTATCGGAAGAGCGATGCACAAAAACAATGGAATAGAAGAGATGAAAAGATTACCAAATAGCTGCCGCTTGAGATCTTCCTGCATAGTGTCATTATTGCAAACGAAGATATAGCCACCAAGAACTTCATTCCTCGGTAGCATCTCAGTGGCAGGCAATGTCTTAAACCTCTTGTCGGCGGCAGCAGCGGCGGCGTTGTTGCTACTGTTATTACAGCTGGGACTATTGTTGTCAAGATTGTTATGGCTGCTAGTATTTTTGTTGACGCTGATTACATTACTATTGACATCCTTGTTGCTCATGCTGTTGACAGACATGTTCGGTTTGGAATTATTTACATCATTGATGTTGCTTCTCTGATAAACATTGGTCATGTTATAGATACTATGGAGTGGATTTCTGATCGAAGTCTCGTTCATCTTGAGATCCAGATTCATAAGGCTAAAATTGAGATTCTCCAAATTGTTTTCCTCCGGAAATCCAATTTTTTCGTAAGGCTTGGCGGCAAAACAGTTCCTGGAATACTCGACATTGTTCATTCGATCAATATTCGGTCTTATCATCTCAGCAAGTTTGGAAGTGATAACAGACCATTGATGGTCCTCTGACACTCTGGATTGCCCTCGGAACTCGTGCCCCAATTGCCAAAGGTTTTCCATTGTAGAATCCCTATCCGCTAAGAAAAAAAAAATCCCTAGAAAAAATCGCGTCGATGACAAATAACAAACAATTCTCATGAGAGTAAGCAAAGGAATAATACCATAAAAGGATGATGAAATCAAAATAACTACCACCTGGACTTTTACGTTCCCACATAAATTATTACCAGAAGAACAAATATCGGCAATGCATTGAATCTAACGCAGTTCGTGTTACGAAAAAAATAACAACATGAAAAAAACATGCAATCTTATGAATTGTCAGAAGAGGAACGACGAAGAAAAATGCGGAGAGACTAATTACGAAACGGTAAATATCAAATCCCTCCGGGTACAGTTGCGCGACCGATTGCAGCAATGACTAGATCTAGGGCACGAAATGTGAAGATCGTACGCACCTTAAACTGAGAACAGCGGCGAGACCTCGGACCGGGAGGCGTTGAAAATCCGGTCTATTGGAATAAATTTGAAAACCCTAGCCTCTTGGTAGGGATGGATGTATGGATGGAGAGAGAGAGAAGAAGAAGAAAAAAAAGGAACCGATGAAACTCCGCTCTCCCCCACTTTTCTCCGGCCGTAACACCACCGACAAGAGAAATATTAAACAAGAGGCTATCTGAGGTCTCCTCGACCTCCTCCCTATTCAAAAAAAGAAAAAACAAGAAACAATAATAGGGGAGGAAGAGGTTGTCCTTCCCTCTTATAATGACACTGGCTTTAAAATTATAAATGGCCATCTCCGTCAAATGACTGAATTAGAAAGAAACATAATGGCTTCTCTGTACATGTAAAAAAATTATAAACGAGAGACTACCAAAAAAGAAAATATCAATACCTTTTTAAATTATTTTAATAATAAAATATTATCTGTTCCATTTCAAATTCCCAATCACAATAATAGAGAAAGTTGGGGACAACGCAGGCCATGTGAACCGCCTGCCAAACTTTATTTTGAATCCAATACCGCCATTCATTGCTTTGCTGATGCTGAGAACGCTTTGTCTTTCAGCCTTTGACTGCAACTTTTGCTGTTCTAAAAGAAAGCTATGGTTTTTTTATGAGCGAATTATTTGGCAGGTTACAGACTTACGGGGGTCTTACCTAGTCAGTGACGATTCACATGGAACATGCGTTCGCCAGTTTCAGCACCCAATCACTGGAAAGCATGGCATGCTTAGATTTCTTCAGTATGTCGTTCCCCGAGAAAGATTAGATCGTGTACACTGTCTTCTCTTTAGGATTTTAAAAAAAAGGTATAATTGAAACAAAGGAAAACTATTTCTTTTCTGCTCAGGAGAACATGAAAAGTACAAAATATAAATATTTTTTTCTTTTTACCTCAAATCAAACGAAAAAGGACTTTTTTTATGAATTGTCAAGTTATTTTCCTCAATTATCTACTTCCATGGCGAATAAACCCTTCAAAAACATCTCACCTTGCAGGCCTTTTAAATTCAAGCCTCCAAAATGCGGCTCTAGAAACCTCGTGGCCCAATTTATGAAATCTTTGAAAGTCTTGCGATCACATATGACCCAAATTAGATGATTAATCGTATTCTACAAAGAAAAATAGATCAGAAACAGACAACATTTGGAAAAGAAAAAGTGAGAATATAACAGGCGGACAAGTCAAACAAATAACTGTGACAAGGTTTCGTGATCAACCATACCAATCGCTGATAGCACTTCTTCTAATCGTGACAAGCTCTTAAGCTTCTTCATGATTGAATCAGCTGGAATAATGTTTTTGGACATGCTATGTATTTGTTAATAAAAACACTCTTATTCGAGTTTCTTGTGGCATTTGAATTTGTAATGTCTTAGAAGATACACAACAAAGTCGAGGATCAAGGCGTAAATTGAGGAATGATTAATTCAAACGCCTAATGCTGACAGAGTATACACAAATTTCAGACCCTAAATAAGGGAAGAAGCGTTCACTCTCGATTGAGTGAAGTGCCCCATGTTAAGCTACACGTCGACAAAAAATGGGAAAGTCGCCTCCACCAATCTGGGAGCCAGCAAATTAAATCCGCCGAAAGTTTGGTGAAATTTTTGACTTTTGAGCATCTTAAACACCAACACGTTCAAGAGTCTGAATTATTGTGCCTTTACTTCTGTGTATATATTTTACAAGTGAGTACATTTTTTAAAAAAATATTGTTGCACAACAGAAAAGTAAAACAATAAAAACATTAATAAATTGCAAGTGAAGATACCATTCGCACTCATATGATAAATCTTGTTCTACAATTGTCAACTCCATTGATTTGTCTTTCTGCCGCCACCACCCTTGCTTGCCCTCCACCCTCCGTTTGTTGCTATGCTCCACTCTTTTTCATCCTTTTTTTCTCCCCGTGCTTGTCTTTCCGTAATGATCAGCCAACAAAAACAAGAAATATAGTCAACGTAACATCCATCTTTTGACCACATGAAGATTTAGCATCATGCTTTGAAAAAGTGTACATTAGTTCAGATGAACACAGTTGCCAGTATAAATACAAAACCCTTGATTCTGATCACTAATACAGTACTGCAGCCATGTCCAGCAACAAGCTTCTGCCATGGCTCTTGTTTCAAGCTGCAGTTTTTAGCCTCCTTAGATCAAGCCACGGCCATGGTCTCAGGATTGGGTTCTACGACAAGTCCTGCCCTCGAGCTGAGGCGATAGTTCGCAGTACGGTAGATAGCTACTTCTCTCAGGATCCCACCGTCTCTGCTCCGCTCCTCAGGCTACACTTCCACGACTGCTTCGTTAGGGTAATCTATGCATCAGCACTATCATTTACTTAAATTTCTCCACCAATCAATGTTACACGCATCATGAACCAGTTGAGATCCAACTCGCTACAGGGATGCGATGCATCGGTGCTGCTGAACTCCTCCACGACAAGCACACCGGAGAAGGACGCAAAACCAAATCAAACACTGGACGCATTCTATGTGATCGACGCCGCGAAAGCAGCCGTGGAGAAGGCTTGCCCTGGCACAGTCTCGTGCGCTGACATTCTGGCTCTGGCAGCCAGAGATGCAGTGTCCTTGGTAAGCGAGCTACATACACTAGATTTACTTGTTCATGCGTGCCTAATCCGTGACGTCTACTTGTTCTTTGTTGATTCAGGCCATAGCTTATGCGGAGGGGAAGAAGAGGCAGCAGCTGACAAAAGAGAACCTTTACCTAGTGGAGACTGGGCGCAGGGATGGGTTTGTGTCCAAAGCCACGGAGGCGGAAGCACACCTGCCATCTTCCAACGACAACATCTCCATTCTCAAGGCGAACTTTGCCTCCAAGGGCCTCGACCCCAAAGACCTAGCGATCTTATCAGGTAGCTCACAATCTAACTTCGCCGGGTAATTAATTAGTGAAACAAGGTAAGAAAGGTTTAATCTTGATTTTGATTTTGAGCAGGAGCTCATGCGATCGGTAACGCGCACTGCTTCTCCTTCGACAAGCGGATGCATCACCACTACAACAGCAGGGGCGGTGTCGACGCGACCTTGGACGCGCAGTACGCGGCCGAGCTGCTGAGCAAGTGCAGGGCAGGGAACGATACGGTGGTTGAGATGGTTCCTGGGAGCTCGACTACGTTCGACGCCGACTACTATCACTTGGTTGCCCGGCGGAGAGGCTTGTTCCATTCTGATGCTGCTCTGCTTGAGGATAACGTGACCAGGGGCTACGTGTACGCCCGGATTAAGTCGCCGGAGTCGAGCTTTTTTGCAGATTTTGGCGGCGCGATGGTTAAGATGGGCAAGGTCGGAGTGCTCACTGGCAGAGCAGGGGAGATCAGAAACAACTGTGCTTTGGTTAACCATTAGCAACTAGTACTGCATGGCCCTAAGATTGGTGGGATTATGTTTCTTTGTTCTCTCTCCCGTTAAGAGTATCAGGAGCTTGTTATGGTATGAATGTAAGCAGAGATCTCTTGTGCTGTGACACCAGAGAAATTGGCAGGAGTGTGAGAATGGATGTTTGTTAAGCTGAAGTCGAGAATGAAAAAACTAGATCATATTCGTGTGATGAAAAAGGCTTGCATTTTTTTTGTTTATCAGAAACAAGGATTTATATATAAAAGCCTCGGTCAAAGGCGTTACAGGAGGAAGATCAAGATCTTACAGCAAAAGTGACTACGCAGTCGGCGGCCAGGAGAGCTTCCCTGCTAACAAAAACTACAAGGATTTACATATTGGACATTCCAAATTGGTAACATGTGGTTGATTGTAATTATGAAAAAAATTCTTAAGCGGTACAAGTCCGCTTTTAGCCTTAGGATTTGATTGGCCCAAGGTTAATTTTAGATTTTAAACCATTAGATCAGGTATTCCGCTACAAGTTTTATTCTGTAATTATGGGGTTTAGGATATGAGCATAGACATTTGAAGGATCCATCCTTAAGGCATTGACACCCCTACAAATCCAAGATAAGAGATTCATATAGATGGAGGTGCATTAAGATGGGCCTTCTTTCTAAGGTTGACTTTGAAACTAAGAAGCTTTCACTGAGACAACCGCTAACTGAAGATGCGAACCATCGTTTTGAATCAGCATCCATAGATGCAGAATCATCGTCTTCAAAAAGGCTTGCATTAATTACTACCAGATCACATAGTCAGCAATGAGAGGAAGAAAAGGCCCCATTAAAGTTAATTTTCCTGCCACATCTTGATCCGTAATGATTAAATTGCCATGAAAGAATCATTTACCCGGAGTCCAGAAATAATGGTTTCAGCTTCAGATTTCACATGCTCCACTTTCTGAGATCGATCATTTCACACATACGAGGAATTCATTCCTAATGAACAACAGCCAAACAGAGACAGACATTCTTCGATCAGTGAAGTAGAATTTGCATTAAATGTGAAGTAGAATTTGCCTAATATGAAGAGTAGTATAAAATTTTATTATGTAACGTTATAAGCATCGATAGCTAAATGAATGGGATTCTAAAGATTGAGTGGTAGATGGAACGATCACATATCATTTATGTGAGGAAAATTAATCTCAATCAATTTTTTCCTCCTTTATCTTATTATAGTAGGTTCTTTTGACCATTAAAATAGAGTAGAGTTGAATGTGAAATTCAAGGTAGATGTTGCTTTTCTCTGTTGAGCCAACCCACACGTGTTAAGTTTAAATCTACTCCTTGTGTCCATCTGATTGGATCATCGATCAATGACCACCACGAGCAAGAAGAGCAAACGGTGTGAACAACAAAGCAAATGAGGCTACATTGTGGGTCCCAAAAATAAATAAATTTCACACTCACCATTGTAAAATGCTGCAAAACTTCTATTTTCCCACGTGGCATTATTTTTTTACTATTTTTCCAATATTATATATATATATATACACCTCGACTAACAGCAAAGTATTTATATTATATAAAATTAAAACGTAAATGACAAAGGAATCCCTTGTATTTATAAAACTTCTCTTTAAACAGTGAAACAATATATATGCAGAACACAGAGGAGATATGTCAGAATGCATCACTCAACCCTTTGTCCAATTCCATTCCCCCTCTTCTTCTCCTCCCGTCTTATAGAATCTCTTCCTTTTTCTCTTCTTTTTTTTTACTTCCCTTTTTGTTCGTTGACCAGCAGCCCCACTCCTCTCTGCTTCTTCTCCATGTCTTGTTATTCACCTAAAGTCGTGGTCTCATTCTCCTCCTTTTACCTTCCTCTTCCTTTCCCTTCTCCATCATTATTCTCCTTTTTGTCACACTCGTTCTAGCCACCTTTCTTGTCCTCTTCATCGCTCACAAGTCGGATTCTCGCAAGCGTTCCAGGCCTTCCTTTTCTTAAAGCCTGCTGGTTGTGGCGATCGGCGCTGCTGTAATCATCGGCCATGACTTGTGATCTTCAAGTGGAAATCAATGGGGAAGAGATCTTCCTAGTCGATAAGGTAAGCTTTCTTCCAGCTGCAACGTAGTTATCTTGAAATGATTTTATTTTCTCTGTTTAAAAATCAACAGCAAGCATCGTCTTGATGTCATTGATTGCTCCCCCTATGCAAATGATCATGGCCAATGGCCCGATGGTTGAGGTGAGTGGGGGAAATGTTTCGCTCGCTTCCCCTCTCTCTCTCTCTCTTTCTCTCTTTCTCATTTATGAAGGTTTCATGTGGGTATTTAATGCTGCATGCATTAATGTCCTCTCCTTCACCTCTCTTTCATGAGCAAAAGATGGTTTCACTGTCGACATTATTGTTTCCGTTTAAGAGGGAATGATTCTGGCCACTTGGTTCTCTCGCCTGGTTGTGCCCATTTAATGCGTGTAGGCTACAGCTCACCTTCCTCGCATCCTTATACTATGAAACTGTGGAACGACTCCTCATTCTACGAATTTAATGCTTCTGGACGTTTTACTTCTAGTTTCTAATTCCATCAAGATGCTCCTCTCAAGTTTCTACTCCGTTCTAAGTTGGTTACTGGTTTACAGGAGCTCCTCTCATCCTTCTGTGGCAGAGTAAGAAACATTTTCTTCAACAAATCGTCATCTGCTAAACCCCACAAAGTGGCATTCATTGGCTTCCCTGGAGGAGCAGAGGCATTTGAGTTGATGACCATGTTCTGCTACAACAATTCCGCAGCCCAAGTTACCCCCAGCAATACGTGCCTCTTGCACTCTGTCGCGCATTTCATGGAGATGGCCGACGGTGCCTCTTCCTCCACCAATTTGCTGGAGTTGACTGAAACATCTCTCCTGGGAATCCCTTACTGGTCCTGGCCTGAGCTCATGCATGCTTTGAGGCAATGCCAGAATTTGATTCAAATCTCTACTTGTTCAGGAATGTTGGATCAAGTTCTCGACTCCTTAATTGGTAGAATCACTGCAGTCACTGATGCTAGCCCACCGGGGTCTTCTCCTGAGAGCTCGGCAGTTCGGTTCTCATTTGACACTAGAAGCACGATGAGCGCGAAGAACGCAGGTCACCGAGCTTGGTGGTTTGAAGATCTAGCTACCCTGAGCCCTGGCATGATTGAAAAAATTGTCAAGAGCATGATTTCTCGAAAGGTGGATCATGTTCTGATCAGTAGATTCCTCATGCATTATCTGAAGAATGCAGTGTTCAATGAGTCAGCAGACGAGAAAAAGGCTGCGGCAGAAGTTGTCATTGATTGCCTGTGTTCTCTTGATGCAAGTTCTGTGACCTGCAAAGGTTTGCTTGATGTTCTTAGAATCTCAGCTCCCTTAAAGCTCAGCAAGCGTTGCCAGATAAAATTGGAGGGGATGATTGGCAGCAGATTTGATCAAGCAACACTTAACAATTTACTTGTCCCAGGTCAGTCTGGGATGGACTGCCTCTATGATGTCAATCTAATCCTAAGGTTCTTAAACTTCTTCCTCAGTAGCAAGAGTAGAGAGTCAACGGCTCAATTGGAACGGGCAGCAAGGTTGATGGATTCCTACTTGACTGAGGTTGCCCCAGATTCCTCTTTGAAGCCTCTGAAATTTTTGGCACTTGTCACAGCGCTGCCTGATGAAGCAAGGGATTCTCATGATGCAATTTACAGAGCAATCGACATGTATCTTGAGGTATTCCTTTTTTTCCCCCCTTTCTTTCTTTCGACAGAAGACAATAATTAGAAGAGTTTCCTATGATAATTAGTTCATTTCTTACTGAAAAATACGCAGGTTCATACTCAATTAACGGAAGAAGAGAAAACAAAGCTATTTTGTGCCATAAACTACGAAAAGCTCTCATCAGATTCCTGCAAGCATCTTGCGAGTAACAAAAAGTTTCCTTCAAGAACAGCCATGAGAGCTCTCATTTCTCAGCAATCAAAGCTCAGAAGCCTTCTGCAGGAAACGAACCATTTGGGCCATGCACCATCCAAGCGAAACGAGTGCAGCAAAGGTCAATTCAGCGACGACCAGCAGGTCATTCTTTACGCGAAAAAGCTCGACTTGTCGATGGAGAACGAGAAACTCAAGTCTCAGCTCCAGGGAATGCAGTGGAAGGTGGTAGAGCTGGAGAAGGTTTGCAGGAAGATGCAAGCGCAGATGGAGAAGGCGTTGAAGACGACCAGAGTGGCAGTGGTTCCAAGTGGCTCCAGATCACTTCCCAGGCTTTGCTCCTGATCACACACACGCAGATCCATGGCGGAGCCCGCGTCTTTTTGTGCATATATCATCAATTAGGAGCGGGATCCACCGTGATCTGAGATTTTTGCTTTTGTTTTTCTATCTGTAAAGCTGCTTGAGAGCAGTGGCGCCTTTCGCAGAAGAATTGATCTCTTTTGAGCAATGAGAGGTCTATTTGTGCAGCAATTCGCATGTGTTCTGCTGGATCTTTAATTGCCATTGTCCATACTAGTTGTTCATTTTTTGCCACCCCCGTCTGTCTTGTCTTCTGTGTCTGCTAACGCTGCCTGGAATAGCTCAGAATTTTTATATGATCATTGAAAAATAAATGACACAGAAGAGCTAATTCAAATTAAACATTTAACAAGTGCGTTGTACTTGTAAGATGCTGGATAAATCAGTCCCTGATGATAAAAAAAAAAAAAGAATCTGATTCAAACTCCATCGACATATTAATGGAGAAGCCAATAGAGCCCGAGGCGAGGAAAGTGGCAAAGAACACTCGTGGCGCAAATATCGATACTGTCGCTGCATTTGCGGTGAAGGGACGCGCACGTTATTGCGCAGAAGAGAAACGAACAACGTAATTATTTAATCAAAACGGCATTCCTCGTCTAGGGAAGGTTCCTTGGATGCTCTTTTTGTAGCTGTCACTCCTTTAGAGCATCAAAACAGGGCCGGCATTAATGCGCTGTTTTTTTACCATTTCATGTGCATCATCATCGTAAAAAACAATTCATTTCTCCGCTGTGACTCGATGTTTGATTTGACTTAGTTTGATTGATAATGAGCTTCAGTCAGATCAGTACAGCTTCTAGTTCTTTTATATGCTTGTAGGTGGAGCTAAGGAGAAGCGGCAAGGGCGTGCATGAAATCCACGCTGTATAGAAACAGAGCACTCGCATTTTTTGTTCATTTACTGTAAGAACAAAACTGCGAAGATGAATTAAGTAATCTTGTGCAATTAAATGGGGAAATTAAAATACTGATTGATTGACAAGGACCACTGAGTCGTCATTGAGCGTGCTTAAGCTTGACTTCAAAGCAAACTTAATTAGGAAGGAGTTGACCGCAATATCAAATAGTTGAGGGAATCTGAAGTCTGACCGAGGCATGCTGATTGAAAAACACGAGGGCAAGGTTTGAGATTGCTTAAAAGGCACTTATATTTCAGTGGAGGAAAAAATATTTATTAAGAGAGAGGAAAAGAAAGAAGGATTAAAATCTCACCTCGAGAGAAGAAAGAATCAAATGCGAGGTTTTAAGTCCACGATGCTGCACTAAGGTGAGGAGGAAATATATAATAAAAAGAGAGCGCTGGGGACATGTGAATTTTAGGTTCGAGGCCTCTTAAATTTAATTATTAGCAATAAATAATAGCAATGAATGAATTGCAGTATAAATTTTTCCTATAAAGAGCATGTGTGCGAGGGAGGTAAAGGTACCGTCGCCAAAGTCATGGGCCGAGCCGTGCCTCGAGATCGCAACACGTGGGAGATATGACGTAAATAGAACGACATCGGCCTCGTGCTTCTCGCCCGAACCCATAATCCTCTCTCTTTTCCGGTTTCCCCCCTCTGAATCAAGGAAGCAAGATGGCAAAGATGTGGCAGACTGCATTTATTATTCTCGGGCAATTCCTCCTCTTCCCGCCAGGAATCGTCTCCGTCCATCTCCCGTTCACCGCGCTCAAGACAGTGGAGGTTGAGCTTATCTTGTTTCATAATTAATCAAGCTCTTTGATGGAGGAATGTTCTACTTGATTAAGATAAAAAAGAGTTGGAATCTTGCTGTTGGTGTCGATAAAGTAAATTATAAACTACCTCGCTTTATTCGAAAAACAGACGTGTCTCGTGTTGTTAAATCCACGGAATAAATCAGTGGCCCATTTCTGTTGGATTGTATAAGAAGCTTATATTTGTCTTTGGCCCATATTTGCTGGCCCCTCGGACTCATGGCCTGCTAAGCTTTTCCCCAAATAAATATATCGAACCAAACCATAAAAACAATGAACCAAAAACCCAAGGCCAAGATGGAGAGGCAGAACCGGCGAACGACTCTGGACGGAGCGGCGAGATTCGGGTACTCACGGCGTGCCGGGAGAAGGCTGGGGAGGTCTGATGCGGCTTGTGACTTGTGAGCGAGCTGGGTGGCATGAATGGGCGAATGTCGCAGTAAACCAGCGAGGGCACGAGCAGCGGAACAGGACTTTGATTATCCATTAAAGTCAATTTCAGAGTATGCAGCTTGAACGTGATCTACAGCACAATCTTTTTCTGCTAGTTGCCACCAGTCAGATCACCATATTTCATTTTCGCACCAACTTGTTGCCACAAGATGCAGCTAAGAGAGAATCGTGCAGGCAGGCAATAAAGCCAGGCCTGTCCATGTCTCACGAATAGGTCGACCAAGACATCACCATGATGCACCTATTGACGCAAACTGTCCAAAGTTTGTTTCGCATACTTCACATGACCATTCATTAATGGCGCCATGCATGCGGTGGCATTCAGTGCACGGCAGTTGATTGCAGCCTGGCTGGGACAAACAAAGCAGAGAAAAGGAGAGAGACTTTGGACTTTGTCAACGCAGACATTGTGGATTGTCTTCGCCGGCCAAACCAACTCCTCGATATGTTTACATTGAATTGATTTAAATTATCTCAGCCAGCCAACCCTGTCGACAAACCTTCGACCTCGAATCAACCCTCCCAATTCTTTGGCTTGGAAAAATATCTTACGTTTTAAGAGGTATTGCTCTCAGCAGCCTTCCAGAACAATTTTTGTGGTCAGCAGAGGGAGAACAGAAGCATCTTGTAAATATTGTTTACAAAGAACAATGTTCGCATTTATTTTCATTCAATGGTATGGTGCAGCTTAAAATAAATGCTATAAATACGCAACAGCAAGCGGTAGGTGCAAATTAAAGCTGAGCCTATGTGATTTGCATAATAAATCGACCTCTCGACTTCTTTTTATTTTGAGGATCCATCGTATAAGCGAATTATAATAATACAATCAAAACCAGGATGTTCGTTTGATTTTTTTTTCCATGCGATTGGCTGTTGAATGGGTATACAAATCAAAGCCGCTGTAGCAACGGTGATGTCTACCGGTACTAAATGATCTAACCTTCTGAAATCAAAGCAGAGGAGAGAAAAAAAAAAAAAGAGTAAAGAACCCTCTGAATTGATCACAGACCTTGTCGTCTCCAATGGCCATGGCAGTTCCAAGAGCTTGTTGTACATGGCTCCTTCTCCCCTTCTTTACCCTCCTCCATCTCTCCTCCGCAGCCGACACGATGTCCGCCAACAACTCTCTTTCAGGGGATCAGACCATCACATCCGCCGCCGGCAAGTTCGTGCTGGGCTTCTTCAAGCCAGGAAATGCCACCGACAGATACTACGTCGGGATCTGGTACGCCAAAGTCCCGCAGCGCACACCTGTGTGGGTGGCCAACAGAGAAGCCCCTGTCAAGGACCCAGCCGCGTCAGAGCTCGTAATCTCCGCCGACGGCAACCTGGCCCTCGTCAACCCGGCCAAATCCGTCGTTTGGTCTACCGCCGCCAATATCACGTCCTCGAATTCCACAATCGCGGTCATCCTCGACTCAGGTAACCTCCAGCTGAGAGACGCGTCAGACTCTTCCCGGGTCTTCTGGCAGAGCTTCGACCACCCCACCGATACTTGGCTTCCCGGTGGCAAAATCGGACTCAAGAAGGTCACCAAAGTGAACCAGCGACTCACGTCCTGGAAGAACAACGACGACCCTGCCCCTGGCTTCTTCTCCCTCGAAATCGACCCCAACGAAACCAGTCAGTACATCATCCTGTGGAACTCCACCAACCAATACTGGACCAGCGGCCTCTGGAACCAGAACACCCGGATCTTCAACAACGTCCCCGAGATGACTTCGAATTATATCTACGACTTCAAATACGTTTCCAACAGCACGGATAATTTCTTCACATACTCGGTGAATAACCCCGAAATAATCTCCCGGTTCGTGATGGGAGTTTCCGGCCAGATCCATCAGTACACATGGGTGGATACCGCGCAGTCGTGGATCCTCTTCTGGTCGCAGCCGCGGCAGCAGTGCCAGGTGTACTCCTTGTGCGGATCCTACGGGAGCTGCAACGAGATCGGCTTGCCTTTCTGCAAATGCATCCAGGGGTTCAGCCCAAGATCGCAGACTGATTGGGATTTGGGGGATCAGAGCGGGGGGTGCGTCAGGAACGTGCAGTTGCAGTGCGGCCGAAGCACGTCGTCCAATTCGGACAAGGACGGATTTTTAGCCTTGTCGAGCATGAGGCTGCCGGTGGGCCCGCAGAGCTTGGCCGGGGTCGGGAGCGACGGGGAGTGTCGACTGGCCTGCTTGAACAATTGCTCCTGCTCGGCTTACTCTTTCGGTAGCAAAGGTTGCTCCGTTTGGTACGGGGAGGAGCTGCTCAATCTTCAAGAACAGTTCAACGGGTCGGATGCGAGCACGCTTCAACTGCGTCTAGCAGCTTCCGAGCTGCGGAGCTCCAAGAGCAACGGGAAGACGGTGATTTGGATCGCCATCGGCAGCGCGGCCGCTGTCTTAACTTGCTTGGGTGGCATTTGGTTTCTGATACGGAGGCGCCGTAGGATGAGGAGAATGATGAGAAAGGCAAAAGCCGTGGGCGGTGCTCTGGTGCCGTTCACCTACAGCGAGCTGCAGCACGCGACGAATAACTTCTCCCACAAACTCGGCGGAGGCGGGTTCGGGTCGGTTTTTAAAGGATCCTTACCGGACTCCACCGCCATAGCCGTGAAGAAGCTCGAAGGGCTTCAACAGGGGGAGAAGCAATTCCGAACGGAGGTGAGCACAATTGGCACGGTTCGGCACGTGAACCTCGTCCGCCTGCTCGGTTTCTGCTCCGAGGGAGCCAGTCGACTGCTGGTCTACGAGTTCATGCCGAGAGGCTCGCTCGACGCCCAGCTCTTTCATGGCAATTCCGAGGCTTTTGATTGGAAGACGAGATACAAAATCGCGTTAGGAACCGCGCGGGGATTAGCTTACCTCCACGAGCAATGCAGGGACTGCATCATTCACTGCGACATCAAGCCGGAGAACATCCTGTTGGACGATTCCTTCGTGGCCAAAGTCGCGGACTTCGGCCTCGCCAAGCTGATGGGGCGAGACTTCAGCCGGGTTCTCACCACGATGAGGGGGACGAGAGGCTACCTCGCGCCGGAGTGGATCACCGGCGTGGCGATCACGACGAAGGCCGATGTGTACAGCTACGGAATGATGCTATTTGAGATCGTGTCCGGGAGAAGGAACCTCGAGCAAACAGAGGAGGGCTGCAGCGCCGGTTTCTTCCCCACTCTGGTGGCCGGTAAGCTTGTGGGCGGCGATGTGGCGAGCTTATTGGACTCGAGATTGGATGGGAAGGCGGATTTGGAGGAGCTCGAGAGGGCATGCAAGATCGCCTGCTGGTGTATTCAGGACGACGAGGGCAACAGGCCGACCATGGGGCAGGTGGTTCAGGTTCTTGAGGGATTTATGGAAGTTGACATGCCTCCGATTCCGAGGTCGATGAGAGTTCTCTCTGACACCCCGGAGAACATAAATTTCTTCTATGAATTTTCTTCCAAGGGAAGCTCGCAGACGAGGAGCGCCACTTCAAACAGCTCTCACGCCAGAAGCACTACATCACTCAGTTCCGGCGTGTGAAATCTGTGTCACGTACTGCAGGTCAGTGCAGTTGGTGCAAAAAAATTTTCGTGATCTGCTGTCTGAATAATTCAATATATTTTTCTTCAGTTAAGTATTTTTAACCAAGAATTTATTCTCTCCATCTAATATATGCGTGTGGTGTATTTTTAACTCCTCTCTCCGTCACATCACCGGGGCTAGTGTCATGCCCCGGTCGGATCGGCCTAAAAACAGCGCTTATCCGCTGTCTCAGGGTCGTCCGGCGAAACACCGGAACGCAACTCTCTCTAGGGTTTCCGACTCAAAATCAAAACCCTAACTTTCCCGACCAAATTTTAACCCCAAATTACAATTCACTCAAAAACCCAGAAACCCTAAATAAAATTACCTCACTCTGATTTTGACCAAAGTCAAAATCAATATCGCCGCCGATTTTACTCCGCTCGCTAACATCAGCCAATCAATTTTTTTTCCGCCGCTCGAATTGCAATCCGTGATTTCGATTTTGACCTAGTTAAAATCGAAATCGTCTTCTTCGTTGCGCCTCGGGTGACTACTTCCGCGTCGTCTGCTGTCGAATCAACGCCGCTCCTCGGCGCCGGATCAGGGAGGAAGGTCATCGACCTTCCCCCTCAGCCTTCGGTCGGTGACCGGCTATCACCCACTGCCGAAACTCGTCGCCGCTGCTTGAAGAAGGATCAAGAGAGATTTGGAGATAAAGCTTTATTCAGAAACCTTTGAAGCTACAAAACTCTCCTCTTCCTTCTCACCGACGGCGTTACTCGCCGCCGTTCACAGATGCTCACAGTACCCTTTCCTCCCCTGTTGGCGTCCCTGATCCTGCGCCGAGGAGCGGCGTTGATTCGACGGCGGACGACACGGAAGCAGTCACCCGAGGCGCAACGAAGAAGACGATTTCGATTTTGAATGGGTCAAAATCAAAATCACGGATTGCAATTCAAGCGGCGGAAAAAAAATTGATTGGCTGACGTCGGCGTGACGTCAGTGAGCGGAGTAAAATCGGCGGCGATATTGATTTTGACTTTGGTCAAAATCAGAGTGAGGTAATTTTATTTGGGGTTTCCGATTCCTTTTGGATTCCTAAATTAAGGTTATGGTTTTTTGAGTGAATTGTAATTTGGGGTTAAAATTTGGTCAGGAAAGTTAGGGTTTTGATTTTGAGTCGGAAACCCTAGAGAGAGTTGCGTTCCGGTGTTCCGCCGGACGACCTTGAGACAGCGGATAAGCGCTGTTTTTAGGCCGATCCGACCGGGGCATGACAACAGGTATCAGAGGCTAAAGTGATCCAGCAGCATGGTGAATCAAGGAGACCGTATCGCGCGAATCGAGCAGGTATTCGGTTTGACAGGGAACAACAAAGATGCGGTGGTTCCTTAGGTGGAGGACCTCCATCGCACGATTGAAGAGCAAAGGTTGCAGATTATTGCCCTTCAACAAAGTTTGGCTGGAGAAGCTCTGCAAAATGATGAAAAGACGGTAGCGCTCCAACAACAAGTGGCAACCCTGCAAGAACAGGTAGCCACCTTGACAACACAAACCCAGCAAGTGGCAACTTTGCAAGGACAGGTAGCCACCCTGACAGCACAAGCAAACAACAGCATCGCAGCCCAATAGCAGGTGTTGGCATACCTCGCGGTGATGCGCATAGCACTGGCGCAGGCACAGGGCAGGGTCCCTGCAGCAACCGGGGTGGAGCATGGAGCTCCCAACGGAAAGATTCGCACCCCAGAACCTGCAGTGTTCAAGAGGGCCAGATCAGTAAAAGTATTGGGTAATTTTCTATGGGATATGCAACAATATTTTTGAGGCTAACCATATTTCAGACCAGGAGAAGGTGAGAGTGTGCACAACATATCTCTCAGATGATGCTAAACTTTGGTGGAGAACCAAAGTTGATTCGACATCAGAAGCAGCAACTATGACATTGGAGGTGTTCCGAGAGGAACTATGACAGCAGTTCCTTCCTGGAAACTCGGTGGACCAAGCACGAGAGGCGGTAGATTGGCTAAAGCACACGAGGACAATCCAAATAAAATAGTTTCTTATCTAAATAAAATTCAGATCTCTATCTCTATAAAAGTTTTAATAATGGCTAAATTTTGAATGAAATAAAATAGTTTCTTACCAATCCTATATATATATATCCGTTTTATGCTATCCAAAAGCCGACTCAAGTAACATATACATTACTAATATTTGAATCAAACTTCAATTATATGTAAACGATTCGCGTGGGGCGAGTATTCGTTAAAACACTCCCAAACTACCATAAGTAGGATACCAATGAAGTGCCAGTTATAATTGTCTATAGGGATAACAATTGGGTAGTAATTTAGCAACCCTGTCCTATCCGAGCTTGTTTAAATATAATCGAGTATATATTATTCGGGTTCGAGGTAGGGTATAGGTAATGCATATGCTACCTGAGTTGGGTTCAAGTAGGGTTCGAGTAGTATAAGTCATATACCCACTACTCAAACCCAGTTATATTTATTTATTTATTTGTGTGTTATGTTTTTTAAATATATTAGTCGGTTTGCGAGTATCCATTTTATACTACCCAAAATTTAATGATTATTAGGATTTTTATATGGTAGGGTATAATTTTAATTGGGTCACTATATATATAAGTAAAATTTTATATGATAGATATTTAAATCAGGTATTTATAGGGTTTAAGTATTAAAGAGGTAGTTAAATTTTTAATAAGATAAGATACAGGTAGGAATTTAAAAAATAAATGGACAGTAGAAAAATTATTTGGATTAAAATATGAGTAAGTATAAAAATTATGATACTCTATTCAGTGTCATCTCTAATTATTGCCATAAAATGCACCCGTGGCGCGTCGGCCGTTCGCTGTCGTGTCGACTTCACCTAGCAGCAATCACAGCCGTCGCTCTCGCCAAAGCGTTATTGTCATTGCCCGTGAGTCGTGGCTGACTTTATTGAGGTATCGATCGCGTGTTAAGGAATTGGATATAACGATGGACGGCGAGATGTTGGCATTGCAAAAGCTCAATTGGAGTTATTAGTGTAGCGGATCATCAGCCGATGAAGAAAGCGGATTAGGATTAAACGATTAGGTGCGCTTTGTGCATCGGCAGCCCCACAATGCCACCACCGTATTGGTAAGCAATCCGCGGAAAATTTGTAATCAAGTATAAATATAGAATTTGGTATCTACTAGATATCCGCGTCCAATTTGGCAACCGCCGATTAAAAAAGAAACATGTTTTTATTAATTTCCCCTCATTTTCCACAATAAACTCAAAACTAGTCGCCCTATATAATTCTCAAAGATATTCCTTGGAGGCTAAAAGTGCAATTATAATTTTAGAGGACTGAAATGCAAATGAACATACCGAAAAAATTAGCAAATTTTCGGAGCTTGGAAGTTGAGATGCCAGCTTTTTGTCTGTTTAAATTAGCAATTTAATTTACTGGATACTGGAAAGATGAATCATTAAGGATGGTCCCTCCATTTGCTGTTTTTTAATGGTGGCTCGGTGGGGGAAGCAATTGGGAGAAAAGAGAGGGGGAAAGTGGTGTTACGAAGGGAAGCCTGGTAGGAAGATGAGATTGTAAGAAGCATTTGCATTTAGTCCGTTGTAATCGAAGCAGGAAGAGAGAGGGAACGCCGACGCGCATCCTTGCGATGGGATCGGTGGGGACGGTGCCGGAGTTTGAGGAGGAGAAAGCGGTGGTGCTGGCGGAGAGAAAGGAGGCGGAGGAGGAGGGGGAGATGACGCAGATGGCTGCGGTGCTGGATTTTGACATGCTGTGCGCCACCGTGGCTCTCCAGACGCAAGGGTTCTCCGTGGGGAAGAAACGCCGGAAGGAAGCGGTGGCTGGCGAGGGGTACGACGAGGAGGACGGGATGGAGTTCGGCGGTGTACAGAGGATGTGGGAGGGCGATATCATGGATTGCTTGGAGGACCGGCGGATTGCCATTGAAGCCGCGTGGTGAGCTCGTCTTCACTAATCGTGCCTCCCCCACAAGAATTATTCGTTTCTTTCTTTTCGTTATTTTGTTAAATTGGAGAACTTCTTTAAATACAAATTCTGCTTATTGGATGGGAAATTTACATTTTTGTCGTTTTTTTCCTGAATCCTCATTACTTCATTGAATTATCACTTCCAACATTTGATACATTTCTAGACTGGAGTTGCAATTTTCTGCTATTTTGGTTTATATATCTTCCTATCAATTTGAAGATTATTGCGGTTCAATATGATTGACGGTTCCTTATTGTTTGGCAGTTGCCCATGCTATAGATTTGGGAAGAACATGAGAAGAGCCAACTTAGGTTCTTGCTTTCTTCAGGTGTGGCTTCTTTATAATTTCCCTTAATTCTCCTGTTCTTTCATTGTTTGTTTGTTTCATATGTATAACTAGTGATAGAAAAAAAACTATCGTGTTAATTACTGTGATCCTTATGTGCTTGCTTTGATCATGCATTTCGTTCATTATCTGTGATTTAAATTGTTCTTTAGTTTTTCATTAGATGCAGGGAAAATATTCTAGCAGTCATGTGCTGGGGGGGGGGGGGGTGTAATACCTGCTGATTATCTGGCCCATCATTCTAGTAATCTTAAACTGTTCATATAGTTTATTTAATTTCTTTTGACGATTATTCCCCTAATGTGGCTTGTATTGCCCTTTACTGGCTAGAACATCACGGGCTAATCATGCGGATTTCCTCTCTTACATTTAGTTCTTTGTTTTAGTTACTGGACACGTCTGTTGCTTTATAGGTCTTCTCCGTACACGAACCTTCCCGAGTAGGATTTTTAATTCATTATGGTGCACTAATTGAATGCAAACTTACTACCCCTATCCTCAAATCAGTGGTGCCAATGTGCTTATACTTAGCAGCTTAGCCTTAAAAAGTGATTTTACTATTCTGTTCACATGATCTCAGGAAGGTAAATGACGTAGTGGAAGTTTGGGAGGGGTTGTCCTTAATTCAATACGCTAGGGTGGTGACAATCATGATGCTGAAAATGAGAGAGTGTCTTGAGATGAGGGAAGATGAAAACGTGCACGGAGGGAAAACTCGATGAAAACCGAAAAGAAGTCGATTTCGATGCGTACTTGAGCAAAACCTAGCGAATTGAATGCAACGGCGCAAACTACAATGGTAAATACTTACCTCGCTCGTAGAGCCAAATTTTTCACCCCAAGCACGCGCGCACGATTCCTCCATGACGCTGCGAAGGCAGGGCTTTGCTCATCCAATACATGCAACAAACTCAAATGTGAGAGGCGTAAAATGTAATGAAAGATGGCAGAGGTGAGTTGTGTCACCCAGGCTCTTTTGACTGAAAACAAAAAAGAGACAGCGAAGAACGCTGGAGTTACACTAGACCTACATGGGGAAGAGCTTCTACTACAATGAAAACTGAAAACTACACTAGCCCCTGCCTCTCTTTTATAGATCACGAGGAAGGGGTCACACACAAAACACATGAGGGGGTTGTTGGAGAAATCAACTATCCCATAACCTCCTAAAAATAGTCAAAAGATGCTTCTAACTAATATAAAGCAGAAGTTGCCAACTATGGCAGCAAGGCGAAGCTGGCGCATAGGCTGGGATTCGCGGGCTGCCGATTGGGCAGTTGACGAGCCGGTGCAGATTCTCAGACCATCTCCAAGCAAGCCACTACAAAGCAACAGAATTTGCTGACCGTGGGTTGGTTCTGCACAGTATTGACCGACTCCTGAGCAGTATTGAGGACTCGGTTGTTGTAGCGGTCTGCTGTCGGTTCTTGGGGCGGTCCCCTTGGAAAGATTGACAAGTTGATGGGATAGATCGGCTCCATTGAGGCGGAGGGTGGGCTTACAATACCCACAAAATGGTCAAGAGGATGTGAGGATCGCTGGAAGCATCTAACGTCATGAAGAACATGACCCATTTGTGTTTTTGAGCTGTTCATAGCCTGGCCGTGTTTGCGTTCACGCCTGTGAATGGGTTCTGGGAATTTTGCCGAGGCCGTCACGGCCGGGCTGTGCATCAAGTCACGATCGTGAAGATGCACGGCCCGGCCGTGAACGGTGGGTGAAGATTTGGCCAAAACTTTCACGGCTGAGTCATAGGCATGGGGTGCGGTGCTGATCTGGGCCGAGCTTGTCACGGCCGGGCCGTGTTTTCGTTCATAGGCATGAATGCAATCTCCAAATTTGTCCGAGCTTGTCACAAGCGCTTCTGGATTGACCATGAGACCTTGGTCGGACACGATGAAACCTAAGAACTGAACCTGGGTAGCAAGAAAGGCGCATTTCTTTGCATTAAGGAACAGTCGTTCTTTACGCAAAATCTTGAAGGTCAGCCAAAGGTACTCAAGGTGGTCATCGCGGCTATGACTATAGATGAGGATGTTGTCAAAGTAGATGACCAGGAATTTCCCCATATATGGTTTGAGCACTTGACTCATTAAGCGCATGAAGGTGGAGGGGGCATTGGTGAGGCCGAAGGGCATCACAAGCCACTCGTAAAGGCTGTCCTTCGTCTTGAAGGCCATCTTCGACTCGTCCCCTTTGCGCATGCGGAGTTGATGGTAGCCGCTCCGGAGGTCAAGCTTGCTAAACCAATATGACCTGGATATGAGATTGAGCATGTCGTTGAGTCACGGCCCAGGGAACCTATGCTTGATGGTGATGCGATTGATTGCCCGACAATCAATGAACATGTGCCAAGAGCTGTCTTTCTTAGGCGTTAGGAGGGCCGGGATAGCACAAAGACTCGAGCTTTCACGAATAAAGTCATTGGATAGCAAGTCATCGACTTGCCTCTTGAGCTCCGTGTGCTCCGTGGGGGTAAGGCAGTGATGAAGCAAGTTGGGCAAAGATGCTACGGGGACAAGATTGATGACGTGCTGAATGTCGCGATCCGGAGGGAGGCCAGTGGGAAGGTCAGCAGGGGCAATGTCCGTGAACTCATCCAAAAGGGCAGCAACCTCTGGAGGCAAAGTGGCTGCTGGAGGGGGAGGCTCGCAGGAGACCTCGCACACCATGAGAGTGTAGACCATCTTGGTCTCATGGGCTTCGCGGACAATCGAGCCGGGCCGCACTAGGGCAACCGGCTTGGGTGCAGTTTGGGCTGGAAGGGCAGGCTGAATGATGCCCTTCGAGGTGGAGGCCCGCAACTCCTTGGGCGGAGCTGGGGTCAAACAAATCTTACGTCCTCTGTGCTGGAAGACATAGGTATTGGAGTGTCCATAGTGTTCGATGTCACGGTCGTAAAGCCATGGGCGGCCAAGGAGTACATGGGCGACGTCCATGGATGTAATGTCGTACCACACCTTATCGGTGTAATTCCCGAAGTAGATGGAGACCTGACAACGGTGAGTGATGAGTCGGCTAGAGGCATCGACCCATGCGATCGAATAAGGCTTGGGTGTGGTTCTAAGGTGAGACCGAAGTGGGTGACCGCCGACCTCGACACAACGTTAAGGCTGCTGCCTCCATCGATCACGATCTTGCACGAGTGCCATTACACTTAATGTAAGTATAAAAGATGCTCGTGCGCTTCCGGTCCTCAGATGGAGGAGGGGTGTGGACTAACGTGCAGCTTACAACCACCATGGTGGGTCGTGACTCAGCTCCTCATCCGAGTAGTATTGTGGACCGACTTCTTGGGCTAAAGGGGGGCCTCAAGGCACAAGGGGCTATGGGTCGCGGCGCTCGGGTGCGATGTGCAAGGAGTGATGCGGGTAATCCCGGTTGAAGTGACCGGTTTAATTGCAATGTCGACATGGACCTGGGGGACGGCCGAGATGGGCACCTTGCCCTTCTCGTCCCAAGTCAAGCGAGGCAGGGGAGCATCGCACGGTGCATCCCGGGGAAGTCGGCGAGGGCCAGCGGGTGTTGGATGCGGAGGGGGATCAAAGCGAGGGGGATGGGTCGGCGCCAGAGGCGCATAGATCAAATGGCGCAAAGGGCCCGGTTCAACATGACGGTGCTGAGAACGCACGTCCTGCTCGATATCGCGAGCATGATGGAGCACTAAGGTGATCGAGTCTATCCAATAGGTCAAGAGTGCACGTTGAATCTCCTCTCGGAGACCATTCCGGAATCGGGACAAAATGAACGCGGTGTCTTCCTTAAGGTTGCAACGGATGCCGAGCTTGTCGAAGCGATTGTGATACTCGTCGACCGAGTCGTACCCTTGGGTGATGGCCCAATAGGAGTCAAGGAGGCGCTGCCTATATGTAGGAGGTACGTACTTTTCCTTATGGCGGTAGCACATCTCCTCCCATCGAGTGATAGGGGGAAGGTGCTGATCTACGAGTTGACGCTCAACGTTGGTCCAATACAATCGAGCGGGTCCGGTAAGTAAGAGGCGGATGTAGCTAACCTTAAGGTGGTCCGACATGGCACTCCACTCAAAATAGTTGTCTACGGCCGCGGCCCAGTCAAGGAAGACTCGGGAGTTGAGACTATTGTTAAAGATCGGAGGGTCTATGCGCGTGAGCCAGCGGATCTCCTCATCCTCGCGGCTACGTGGGTTCGGGTGCCGTGTGGGAGGAAATCCTCAGTCCACGTGGACTCGTCATTAAAAGGGTCAAACCGGGTAAACTCATTGGCATGCATCCGCAACGGGGCCAACGGAGGAGGAACACTAAGTGAAGGTCTATCTTCAGCGGGCTTAGACCGAAGTTCCACGACGCTTTCCGAGAGGTCTTGGAACGACGTCAGGAGGCGCTGAAACATGACTTCCATCGCTTCCAAGCATGTGGACAACGATTTGACCGATTCTACTACCCTAGGCGCAGTACTCTCTTTAGTCGTTACGAGCACCTGGGTAGTAGGGTTCTAGTAAGGGGCTCCTGATCTAGTTGTTATGATGCAAGTGCAGAGATGGATACAGAAAAGAAATCCGAGGAAACCGGAGGATATGCAACGAAGAGACCGGCGGAGCTAGACAAGAGTTAGCTCCAACCTTCCTCTGATACTAAATTTGACGCAGCGGAACTTTGGGAGGGTTGTCCTTAATTCAATACGCTAGGGTGGTGACATCCATGATGTTGAAAACGGGAGAGGTTCTTGAGACGAGGGAAGATGAAAACGTGCACGGAGGGAAAACTCGGTGAAAACCGAAAAGAAGTAGATATCGATGTATACTTGAGCAAAACCTAGCGAGTTGAAGGCAACAATGCGAACTGCAATGGAAAATACTTACCTTGCTCGCAGAGCCAAAATTTTCACCTTAAGCACGCGCGTACGATTCCTCCATGACTCTGTGACGGCAGGGCTCCGCTCATCCAAGACATGCAGCAAACTCAAATGTGAGAGGCGCAAAATGTAATGAAAGGTGGTGGAGGTGAGTTGTGCCACCCTGGCTCTTTTGATTGAAAACAGAAAAGAGACAACGAAGAACGCTGGAGTTACACTGGACCTAGGCTCTTGCGTGGGGAAGTGCTTCTACTACAGCGAAAATTGAAAACAACACTAACCCCTGCCCCTCTTTTATTGATCAAGAGGGCAGGGGTCACACATAAAACACATGAGAGGGTTGTTGGAGAAGCCAACTATCCCATAACCTCCTAAAAGTAGTCAAAAGATGCTCCTAACTAACATAAAGCAGAAGCTACGATTGGGCCGTTGACGGGCCTGTGCGGATGCTCAGACCATCTCCGAGCAAGCCACCACGAAGCAACAGAACTTGCTGGCCGTGGGTTGGTTCTACACAGTGTTGGCCGAATCCTGAGTGGTATTAAGGACTCGGTTGTTGTAGCGGTCAACTGTCGGTTCTTGGGGCAGTTCTCTTGGAAAGTTTGACAAGTTGATGGGATGAATCAGCTCCGTTCAGGTGGAGGATGGGCTCACAATACCCACAAAACGGTCAGGGGATGTGAGGATCACTGGGAGCGTCTAACATCGTGAAGAACGGGACTCATCTGTGTTTTCGAGCTGTTGACGGCTTGACCATGCTTGCGTTCACGGGCGTGAACGGGTTCTGGGAATTCTGCCGAGGCCGTCACGGCTGGGCCGTGCATTGCGTCATGGCGGTGAACGGTGGGTGAAGATTTGGCCGAAACTTTCACAGTCAAGTCACGAGCGTTGGGTGCAGTGCTGATCTGGGCCGAGCTTGTCACGACCGAGCCGTGTTTTCGTTCACGGGCATGAATGCAATATGCGAATTCGACCGAGCTTGTCATGGGTGCAGCTGGTGCGGCCGTGAACTCCTTCACAACCGTGCTTTCTTCCGCGTAGGGGCGCGACCATGTCACGGGCATGCTTCTGTCCGTCACGGCCATGTTTCCTTCCGTGTCGGGGACTCGGTTTTGCGCCGAGCGCATCACGGCTCTGACCGTTCTTGGGGGCATGGGCGTGCCTACTTCTGCCGTGGTGGTCACGGCCGTGACCTCCTTCATGGCTAGGGTGGGAAACTCCATGCAGAGCTCCGTTTGACATGAAATTTAAGAAGTAATTTCCTCCTGTCCTAGGGAGTCTTCCTAGGTGTCTTCCAAGGGTGTTGGGGCACCCCAATGCTCATCTATGACTCCGTTAGTAAACCTTAAATCCTTTTTCTATTTGATATGTTATATGGTCCTAAAAATAGCTTGGCAATTGACTCTTATGTTTGCCTTTTCTGGTTTGGGTTTGATCTTTGAATCCTAGATAATGGTTTTTCTACCCTATGAACCAGTTATCTTGATCAATTGTGTCAGATTGCTAGGTTTCATGGTAATAAATTGCTTCATTTTAGTGACAAATTTTCTCTTGCTCACTGTTTTCTCAAGTTAGTAGCTCCAATGTTCACTTTCTGTTCAATATAAATTGTGGCAGTTCCATAATTTTTTTAATCTGGCTACATCATGTAAACTTTTTTCCTTTCTCTTACTCAAGTCACATGTGGTTGTACTAGTTTTCATTCTTACAAGTTATCACAAAATATAAGAAAGACTTTCTTGCTTAGAACTTTACAGGTGCAATGATGCTTATGTTGTTTCATTTTTCTTGCGGAAGCATTCTTTTGTCTATATGGTTTGTGTCACATATGCCATTCATGAGTTTCTCTTTTGGATTCAGGCAATGGTGCATTTTGTCTTTATACTTGCTGCATTACTCAATTTCATTGCTTTTGGTGTTACCTACCGACATATCTTCTTATATATGGGAATTGCTTCCACCATCTCAGTGGGGTTGTATTTGGGTTATTTTCGCGCAAGGATAAAGAAACAGTTCAACATAAGAGTAAGCATCTCTCTTCCTAATTTGTTGTTATTATATATCTTATTTTCATACTTGGCTTTTGGCAAATCAATTTCAACTTTTTCTTTTCATTTTCCTAATATAGAAGGAAGGAAACTCACTGATTAGAGGCATTTGGTTCATAATACTTTGTGTACTTCTGTAACTTGAGATTTCCAGATGAAGTTGCAATTGGTAAATTTTTGGTGAATCAGAGTCGTAGCAAAATCGTTGAACAACTCACATCATATCAGTAATTCTATAGTAATACTTACAATGCCAATTGCTGAATTGTCAATGGTTTCAAGATAATGTTTAGTTAAAATATCATATCCATGAATTCCAAGGCATCTGTATATTCTGAGTAATTCAATCCAGATGCTTTATTTATTTATATAAATTTTATTTGATATGTTCGATTCGTTGTCAGTTAAATGTATTGGTCTGCACGACAGATCAACCAATCTCCTTTTTACACTAATGCATGCTCCGACACTTACACTGGGAATTGTTTTCATTCCGTCTCCAGCAGAAAATATTGCTTTCAGCTATGTTAGGTTTATGCTTAAAAGAATAGACCATACATAACGGATTATGTTTTTCTATCTTGACTTCTATCTTGTGCTCAGGAGAATGCTCCTGATTCCTGACACACAGTGGTGGACCTAGGACCCAGGGGTACGTGGGGACAATATAAAAAAATAATAAAATAATAAAAATATATAAATATAATAAAATAAAAATAAAATAAAAATTAAAGTAAGAAAGGGTAAACGACGCATTAAGAGGGGCAAACAACATAATATCAATGATGAGTGAGAGCAATTATTAATATATATATATATATATAATATTTTAAATATATGTATATGAATAGAAAAGTTCTAATTCGGCGGAGGCATTTGCCCACACTGCTTTACGGAGCCACTGCTGGCACAACTTGCTTATGTAATTATTTTCTTTTGAAATTCCTTTCATTTTATAGATTTCTTGACTTCGTTCAAAATGTTGCACTCGATGCATGTGCTATTCTACTTTTAGGACTAGTGATTTAATAATATTTTAATTTGCTTCCTTAGAACTATATGGTTTCTTAGGTAGTCGTACATATAAATGACATTTTGCTAAGTACCTTGTTACATGATCTTTGTCTCTATCAGTGACGTCGGCTACTTTGTGGTGAGCAGTTGAATATTGTAGACTACTATGTATACTTGCTCCTATGTTTCTTTCATACATTAGGACAAAGTTGTGCAACATGTGTTGTTCAGTTTATGTGTTCTCTAGCTCCGGACATAGTAATCTCCCGGTCTCTAATGTGCACCTGGATGTGTTAAAATTATTTTTCTTTGTTGGCAGGGAAGTGAGAGTTCTTTCGATGATTGTGTCAACCATCTCATTTGCCCTTGTTGCACTCTATGCCAGGTTAATACGACAACTTGAAAGAATACTATTACTAACTATACACTTAAATATGCTACTGATTTTATGTCAACTGTGCTCCGTTGACCTGATCAGGAATCAAGAACATTGGAAATGAACAATGTACAAAATGGTATATGGCATGGCCGAGGTGACACTTTATGCTTAACTCGTACTGGAGAAGGAAGCAAGGCATTCACTACCCTCCATAAGTCTCCTATCTTTCCAACCAAATCTCCGGATCTTTGTAATATGGAAAGAGCATCAAGTGCCAGTGATCACTCATGGATTGCAGAAACAAGCCATTCACAGCCCCTAGTCCCATCAGATCAACTCGGACAGCATGGTTAAAATACCAAGTAGCTGTCTAATATGCTCTTAGTAGCAGATTAACATTTGGTTTCAAAAGGAACAGTTGAATTATTCTGTTCTATTCAAATCTAACTTCCTTGAGATTTGTTTTCACAGTATCAAATTACTGTGACGTTGCAAAGACGAATGAACCAACATGTCGGCCTGAATGCAATCGCATCTGTACCTAACGCCGACTTGGATGATTGCCAGATGAAACAGACGGGGAGAAGCACCCACCACATTTAATTTGATTGTATAATGCAACACTACTCGCTGTTAACTAGAGCGATACGCAAGTAGGAAATTTGTTTATCAAAGGCAACTCATGTAAATATTGCAAGGAAGAATAAAATTCGTGGTTGGTTGACCCTGATCAATCTGTCATGTCGGTCCCTATTTTGCCTAGTGATACAGTGATGCAGCCATTTTTCTCCCAAAGGTTCTTCCATGAAAGTTATTTTTGGCTTACAGTTTCATGTTCATCCTTTACAAAATTGAGTTCAAATGAGGTGGAAATCAGATCCTATTTCAGGGAATATCATCTGTGAAACTCCATAGCTTCATTTCCCTTGATCCATGAACCATTCTTTTCAAAAGATAAAGTTGCCGTAAGTCCCGTTTCATGAAGCCTTAATTTGAAAATAAATTCCATCAGAAGCATACCCGTCTAATCATTCCACAAAATACCATGCAAATGCTGCAATATAGGAGTCCTTGCTATGGATTGATATAGCTATGTATATTATTTTAACTACATATTTGACTAGGAAAGCAAGAAATCTCATCCTCGATCCGACCCAAAGTCAATTGGAAAAATTAGATCGGGTTCAGAGAAAACTCGACTAGGTAAAGTCGGATCGGAGTCAGGTATGAGAATTTAGGTACCTGCTTTGAACCCAATCTCAAACCCGTCTTGATTATTAAAATGATAAATTTACTTTTTCTAAGTTATAACCTAGTTACTAAA
Organism: Costus lasius; assembly: GCA_027563935.2. Taxonomy (NCBI): domain Eukaryota; kingdom Viridiplantae; phylum Streptophyta; class Magnoliopsida; order Zingiberales; family Costaceae; genus Costus; species Costus lasius. The sequence continues at coordinate 24,060,359 of CM050447.1, read as the reverse complement.
TTTATAATAGTTTGATGTTTTATTAATTATTTTTATTATTATTTATATAAAAATAGTTGTGTAATTTATGTAAAATATTTTTTATTTATATATTATGAATATATAATAAAAATTAATTTTAAAATATATTTATAATATATACTTAGTTTTTAGACCGATCGAGGTCGGGTGTAGGGTTGGGTTTTCTAAACTCGTTAGGTTCGAGGTCAGGGATGGGTTTGAGAAAGTCGGGGTTGGGTCGAGATATCAAAACTCGACTGTGACCCGCCTTGTTGCCATCTCTAATTTCAATGCCATCTCTAATTTCAATGTTACCTTATTATTGTTATTTTATAAAAATAGTAAATAAATTTTATAAAAGTAAGAATTATATCGCATACTACTCTTAATAGTGCATTTTAGATTAGTGTATGCTATTATATACTATATGCAATCAACAAACTATTTTTACGAATGGCTTTTATTCAAAAAATTAAAATTATATTAAAAATATACTAAATACCGCTGTATGTATTAAATTAACCTATAAATATAATCATTGAAATTTCTAAAGAAAATGTTTATAACGTATTAAATAATTTCAACATAGTGTTCATTTTCAGAAATTGTGTTTAACGTATGGAATTTATAAAATTGTGTATAAATATCTTAATATATATATATATATGTATGTTTTCATGTTTAAAATTGCGTGAATTTATAAGAAATATCCATTTATTTACAATTGGACAACTATTATTAATGTCTTAAACTTGCCAAAACTATGCGGCGAGGAAAGGGCCTGCGCAGGGTCCCTTCTTTCCAATCAAAAGAAGGGGTCGGCGATCACGTGCACACTAATCTTAAAGCGCACTTAAACGGAGCGAATCTTGAGGAAGCGTAACCAGGGTTACTGCGCATGGGTTAACTCATTTTCGCGTCGCTTCGTCTTCCCGTCGGAATGCGAAAACCCTTCTTTCCTTGTTCTCATCTCCACCTCTCGCTGGACTTTCTACTGCCGTCGACTCCCCGGAACGGAACGGGTCAACCCTGCCGTCGACATTCGTTTCTGAAGGAGAAAACAAAGGATCACCAACCTCAAGTGTTTAGGGTTCCTCCACTGAGCTCTCTTGTCGTCGACCTGATTCCTAAACAGCCAACGCATCCTCATCGCTGACCTTGCCTTAAGGAAGTCGTGGTGAGAAATATTTATTTGTATGAAGTTACTTCGGTAGTCTGCCTAAAATGCATAACGTAATATGGGTTATAGAATGTAAGTTTATAAATTGTTTGTAGAACAATGTGAGTAATCTGAGTTTGTTTTAATGTAGAAGGTAAATGAGTTTAGTAGAATGTGACTTATTTTAGTAGAATTTTATATTACAATTTGTAGAATATGAATGAATAGGTTTTGAGATGAGTTATTTTAGTAAAAATAGGTTGTTTTAGGGTAAGTTAAGTTGTTTAGGGTAAATTAAGTTGTTTGGGGTTGAATTTAAGTTTTTTTAGTACAATTTAATTTGCTTTTAGTAGAATTCGCCTGCTATTATGTAGAATGTGCGTATACCATGTAATTTTAATTGTTTTAGTAGCAGCTAATTTGCAATACTATTAAATTTAAGTTAGTTTAGTAGAATTCAATTTGTTTTTAGTAGAATATAGTAGGTTTTGTGATGTAATGCGAGTATAGCATATAATATGAGTTATTTTTTTTATAGTATCTAATAATTGTACCCTAGACTATGAGTCGATCAAGCTCAAATTCAGAATCTAGTTCGAGCAATAAAGTTGAAAAAGAAGTGGCCCAAATGCCCCATTTACAAAGAGAAGGAAAGTCTGTACAAGGGGCCCGTCCTATCCTTAGTAGATGTTCGTTGAAGAGGTTGCATACTTTTATAGACAGCCTAGCTATTGGCAATACAATAAAGGAGCGTCTGTCAGCTACCCCGTTTGGGGTTTTATTCACGGGATCTTCTTCTGTAGCATTGGATATGCTAGCAGTGGAATTTTTGATACCAAGATGGGATGAAGAAAGGCAAGGATTCCTGATTAATGGGAATTTCGTTGGTTTTACTGTTTGGAATGTATCAATCATCCTTGGTTTGCCTGAACGGGGGGAGTTGGTGAACTTTGAATTAGAGCAGCCGACTTTAGTTTTCTTTGATGCGGAATTTAGAGGCCAAACAATAACTAGAGGCTTGATTGAGTCAAAGCTAAGTGAACTTAGTGCTGAGGGAATCCATGTGGACGGTGACCGAGTGCTCCAGCTTGCTATTTTGTATATATTCTGTACTTTTCTATTCTCCCGTCTGAGCTATACTGTGGACATATCTTTGGTTCCATACGTCGATGATTTGTCAAAAATCAATAATTATAACTGGTATGAAGCTATTCACCGGTTTTTAAGGAAAGAGTTATCACGCAGTAGCAAGAAGAAAAAACTGAGTAGCATTGGTGGATGTGCGATTCTACTTTCTGTGAGTATTATAGCATTAGTTTATTTTATTTGAATCATTACAATTTGTTAATATTTGTTTACTTTGTGATAGGTTTGGCTATATGAGCATACCTGACTATTTATATCTAGTCGGATCGACAGTGTTTACCCACGACTTTTCTGGTGGGTAAATGTCAAAACTCAGCGACGACCATCCTATTTTAAAAACCTTCAAAGCATATCAAAGACTTGGGTATGGTTTACTGTATTCCTCATATGAGAACTATAATTTTATTTAGTTGTTATTCTAATTCCATTGTTTTGTTTTGTTTTGTTGTAGTTGATATTCGATGTTATATTAGATGATATGTTCCTCGTGTTGAGTTTGAAAGTGGACCAAGTGTGCAGCATCCAATTTTGGAGGACAAGGAGGCTGGTTATAGGAAAACCATTGAGGAACTTGAGGCTCATCTTAGTCAGATTGTAATACATAATGAAAATCTTATTGCTGATAAGCAGAGGCTGGAGATGGATTTGTTGCAAGTCAATAAGAAGAAAGATGAACTTGAAAGGAGAAATGCAGAGCTTGTAGCATAGAATCTAAAGCTAGTAGCGGATTTCTTGCAACTAAGTAGAGATAATATAGATCTCGCTTTTGATATTGATAAGAGGAATTTAGAGTTGGTTGAGGAGAATAATAAGCTAAAAGAGGAGATTGAAACACTTACTAATGATTCCAAAGATAAAGGGAAGGAAGAGAGTAGATCAAGTGATGCCTCTACTGATATATCGGATACAACTTTGGTCTTACACTCAAGGGAGAAAAGAAAGAATCATATTCGAAAATCTTCATGGGCAATAGTTAGCCCATACACACAGGAAAAGAAACGAGTAACGCCAACCGTAGAGGTAAATCTAGGGCTTAAGAGCTTGTTATATTACTAGCTTACATGGACTATTCTTCTTATCATTTCAGTTGAAATGTTTGGCAGGTCCTTACTATAGATGAGGATGCCGAAGTTGTTCCGGTGAAGGACAAGGTAAGGGGGAATTTATTGTTAAACTCCATGTTTAATCTAATTAATGGTTACCTTTCCTATACAGATTAAGGGTCGGAAGGATTATGTTGGGAGAGACACTCTTTCGGAAGAACAACAAACCCAACTGGAGGATTACATGTCACAGGATATGGAAGTTTGGCATGTGAATCAGCTAATGAAGTTTCAAGTGTCATTTATATAATGTCTTGTTCGGAGATATGATTTATGGAGATGTGAGTATCCACACACTTAGTAGTAACTTTTAACATTATTGGATGTCAGACGTATATCTATTGTCTAACACAAGCTTATTGTTTGTATTTGAATAGGTTATTGATGCATACATGGGATTGTTACTGAATAGATCTAGGAAGGATAAGAAAAAATTTAAACCATTTGCGTATATATCTCATACATCCCAAACCGATTACCATGGTGGTCGGTTTGGATCCGCTTATATACAGTTAGAACACTTGAATAAGAACACTGTTTCTCGCTTAAAAAAATTATTTTCACTGATATACAACCGTCGTCATTGGTTCTTATTGCACATCAACTTGAAGGACTCTCAGGTGTTTGTGCACAATTCTCTGAAGTCAAGTGCAACTCACAAGTTAGCTGTGCTAGAATATGTAAGTATGATAATCTTCTTTGTTGGTATTGTTGGTAGAAATTAAAGAATGGTACACATTACATTATCTGTTCATTACTTACAATGCTGCTTCCCTCTATATGTGCAGCTTGCTATTCTTCGAGGCCATATCCGCTGTCAAAGTAATGGAAAAATTGATATTAGCAAGTGGCCAGTAGTTTATGATGAAAGTTGCCCAAAGCAATACGCTAGTGTAGATTGCGGCTTTTTTGTAATGAAGTACGGAGAATGTATTACAAGTGGCAGAGATTTTGACTTCTCACAAGATGATATGCCCAAATTACGGGCAACTATTGCATTGGATATGTTTAGAGGGGTTTCAGAGTATTCAGGAATGGTGTGAACATATTTGTAATTGATTCCGTTTGACTTTGTACATTATTGTACTATATTTGCACTTGACTTTGTATAACCTTGGACTACTTGTATAATGTACAGATTCTACTCTGTTTAATCAAATGCTATGTACCTTTTCGAGAATATTTGGTAGAAGTGTGTCGAATTCTATGCAAATGTTTGCAATCTATATATGTGTAATGAATTCTGTTTAATGAAATGCTATGTAAATGTTTGCAATCTACTTGTATGCAAATGTGTAATGGATTCTGTTTAATGAAATGTTATGTTTGCAATCTACTTGTATAGTGTACAAATTCTACTCTGTTTAATGAAATGCTATGTAAATGCACAAAGAGAATCACGGGTTGGGCGTGTTGTTTGTCCAACCCTTGAATTGTTTTGGTAAATGCACAGAGAGAATCATGGGATGGGAGTGATGTTTGTCCAACCCGTGATATGTTTTGGTAAAGGCACAGAGAGAATCACGGGTTGGGCATGATGTTTGTCCAACCTGTGATATGTTTTGGTAAATGCACAGAGAGAGTCACGGGTTCGGTGTGATGTTTATCCAACCTGTGCTTTATTAAGGCATGTTTTGCAGGCTACCGTATTCTCAGATTACAGGCTGTATTTTGGTTTGGTAAAGGCACAGATAGAATCACAAGTTTTGCGTAATGTTTGTCCAACCCGTGATTTATTTTGGTAATTGCACAGAGAGAATCAAGGGTTTGGCGTGATGTTTGTCTGACCCGTGATATATTTTGGCAAATGCACAGAGAGAATCACGGGTCGGGCGTGATCTGTATCCAACGCATGCTTTGTTTTGACAAATGAATAGAGAAAATCACGGGTTATGCGTGATGTTTGTCTAACCCGTGATATGTTTTGGCAAATGCACAGAGAGAATCACGGTCAGGCGTGATGTCTGTCCAACCCGTGATTAATTTTGTAGAATTTTGAATATCAATATAGTAGAATTCTAATCAGTTTAGTAGAATGAGAATATCAATATAGTAGAATTCTAATCATTTTAGTAGAATATGTGCACATTATAGTAGAATATTGATGTTTATCAATCTCTTAATTTGTTGTAGCATATCTGGATAGAGATAATCACGGGTCGGGCGTGATGTTTGTCTAACCCGTGATTAATTTCGTAGAATTCTGAATATCAGTATAGTAGAATTCTAATCAGTTTAGTAGAATGAGAATATCAATATAATAGAATATTGATGTTTATCAATCCCTTGATTTGTTATAGCTTATCTGGATAGAGATAATCACGGGTCGGGCTTGATGTTTGTCACCCGTGATTATTTTCGTAAAATCTGAATATCAATATAGTAGAATTCTAATTATTTTAGTAGAATGAGAATATCAATATAGTAGAATTCTAATCATTTTAGTAGAATATGTGCACATTATAGTAGAATATTAATGTTTATCAATCCCTTGATTTGTTATAGCATATCTGGATAGAGATAATCACGGGTCGGCGTGATGTTTGTCCAACCCGTGATTAATTTTGTAGAATTCTGAATATCAATATAGTAGAATTCTAATCAGTTTAGTAGAACGGGAATATCAATATAGTAGAATTCTAATCATTTTAGTAGAATATGTACACATTATAGTAGAATATTAATGTTTATCAATCTCTTGATTTGTTATATCTTATCTGGATAGAGATAATCACGGGTCGGGCTTGATGTTTGTCCAACCCGTAATTAATTTCGTAAAATCTGAATATCAATATAGTAGAATTTTAATCAGTTTAGTAGAATAAGAATATCAATATAGTAAAATTCTAATCATTTTAGAAGAATATGTGCACATTATAGTGGAATATTGATGTTTATCAATCCCTTGATTTATTATAGCTTATCTGGATAAAGATAATCACGGGTTGGGTTTGATGTTTGTCCAACCCGTGATTATTATCGTAAAATTTGAATATCAATATAGTAGAATTCTAATCATTTTAGTAGAATGAGAATATCAATATAATAGAATTTTAATCATTTTAGTTGAATATGTGCACATTATAGTAGAATATTTATGTTTATCAATCCCTTGATTTGTTATAGCATATCTGGATAGAGATAATCACGGGTCGGGCGTGACGTTTGTCTAACCCGTGAGTAATTTCGTAGAATTTTGAATATCAACATAGTAGAATTATAATCAGTTTAGTAGAATGAGAATATCAATATAGTAGAATTCGAATCATTTTAGTAGAATATGTGCACATTATAGTATAATATTGATGTTTATCAATCACTTGATTTGTTATAGCTTATCTGGATAGAGATAATCACGGGTCGGGCGGGATGTTTGTCCAACCCGTGATTAATTTCGTAGAATTCTGAATATTAATATAGTAGAATTCTAATCAGTTTAGTAGAATGAGAATATCAATATAGTAGAATTCTAATCATTTTAGTAGAATATATGCAAATTATAGTAGAATATTGATGTTTATCAATCCCTTGATTTGCTATAGCTTATCTGGATAGAGATAATAACAGGTCGGGCTTGATGTTTGTTCAACCCGTGATTATTTTCATAAAATCTGAATCTCAATATAGTAGAATTCTAATCAGTTTAGTAGAATGAGAATATCAATATAGTAGAATTCTAATCATTTTAGTAGAATAATGTGCACATTATAATAGAATATTGATGTTTATCAATCCCTTGATTTGTTATAGCATATCCGGATAGAGATAATCACGGGTCGGGTGTGATGTTTGTCTAACCCGTAATTAATTTCGTAGAATTCTGAATATCAATATTGTAGAATTCTAATCAGTTTATTAGAATGAGAATATCAATATAGTAGAATTCTAATCATTTTAGTTGGATATTGATATTTATTAATCCCTTGATTTTTATAGCTTATCTGGATAGAGATAATCACGGGTCGGGCTTGATGTTTGTCCAACCCGTGATTAATTTCGTAAAATCTGAATATCAATATAGTAAAATTTTAATTAGTTTAGTAGAATGAGAATATCAATATAGTAGAATTCTAATCATTTTTGTAGAATATGTGCACATTATAGTAGAATATTAATGTTTATCAATCCCTTGATTTGTTATAGCTTATTTGGATAGAGATAATCACAGGTCGGGCTTGATGTTTGTCCAACCCGTGATTATTTTCGTAAAATCTGAATATCAATATAGTAGAATTCTAATCATTTTAGTAGAATATTGATGTTTATCAATCCCTTGATTTATTATAGCATATCTAGATAAAGATAATCACGGGTTGGGCGTGATGTTTGTCCAACCCGTGTTTAATTTTGTAGAATTTTGAATATCAATATAGTAGAATTCAAATCAGTTAGTAGAATGTGAATATCAATATAGTAGAATTCTAATCATTTTAGTAGAATATGTGCACATTATAGTAGAATATTGATGTTTATCAATCGCTTGATTTGTTATAGTTTATCTGGATAGAGATAATCACGGGTCTGTTAGGGAATACCAGGTGTAATTTAAAATTTTGCAGTCCCAGGACGCAGCGGAAGAATCATTACACCCGAAACATATTCCGGTCCCAAGGCTCCATGCGAGAGAGATGACACAAGGATGTGTTAGAGATGTACCTCTTTTGCTTATCTAGTTGCCGAAGCCATGTTCAAGGCGCCCATGTGTTCGCCCTCTACAAGTATCCACGCGTCGACCGTCTCAACGTTGCTCCCTTCCACGCTCGGTGCTAGCCTCGGGAAGAGAATCAAGCCTTATGGTGCCTTCACTTCTCTTGCGCCACCTCCAAGGATCATGCGCCAAGTGCAAGGAAGATGCCGCCAACTCCTTATCCTCTTCACTCCAAGAGAAGAGGGAGAAGAAGAGTTTTGGCCCTTAGGAAGAGTAAGAGGAAGTGGCGCCACCAAGTCCTTTTCCAAGTCACGCCAAGAGGAGAGGAAGGAGAAGACTTGCGGCCACTAGTAGGAAGAAGGGTTGCGCCACCTTGATGTTGTCGCCCTTTGCCCTTGCTCTCGCCCCTCTATGTATGTTCACATCTCCAAGCATTCGAACCATTGAGAGGGGGCAGCTAGGGTCCCTTTTATAAGCCAAGAGGCGATTTAGGGAGGGCCAAGATCATGCCAAGTGGGCGGCTAGGATGAGAGGGGTTTGTGGTAAGGAAAGTCTCCAAGACTTTGCCATAAACCTCATTCAACATATCTTTATTTGCCCAATAGCCATATCAGCCCAAGACATGCCTTAGAGGCATTCTTTCCATCCAAAGAGAAGGGCTAGGCGCAACATGCAAGAGTCATTCGGCTAAGCAAGGGTTTGGAGGTAAGGTAAGTCTCCAAGATCTTACCATAAACCTTACCCTACTATCCATATGTGCCCAAGCTCTTTCCAAAAGAGCCATCAAGCCATATCAGCCCCAACACTTGCCATAGAGGCAAGATACCATCAAAGGATGAAGGGGGAGGCGCCACTTCCTTCCAAAGGAAGCAATTTTTGCCACCCACACCACATTATGCCCCTAGGCGCCAATGGGGTTGGGTTTCTCCCCATTATACCCTTTTAAGCCAATTCCCTCTTCATGACAACTTATTATTGGGTCTCATTGGATAATGAGCTAGCCCAAACTTCATGACATGGGTTGATTAAGCCATTGGATCCAATCCAATGCAACCCTAATCCAAATGTGACCAATCTAGGTCAATTTCAGGTCAACCTGCCAAAATTAAAGTTTAGCTCCAATAACTTTCTTCCAACTCATCAGGCCCATTGGCGCTGATGAAATCTTCCAAATGGATCCAAGTTATTCAATAACTTGATCCTAAGGCTTCTGATTAAAGCAACGTCAAGAGTCTATTGCGTGTGACCCCGTAGGATCCTAATAACGATGGCAACGATGTAAACATCATAAGTAGTGAGGGGTATCTAGCAACACATCACTACTACCCATGTCATAGGACTTAAGTCATTATGGCAACAACTCCTAACAAGCAACGAGGATTCCCATTGCATTATAGATCCCTTTGCCTAAACTGATATTCTGCGATTGGATTAGTCTCAAGTTTATCAATCCACTGCATTGGTCATGACTCAACTAGTGTGGCCACACATTCCTGTCATGCACCAATAAGGTGGGGGGTGCCCCAAAGTGGATATCATGCTTCATCTGAAGGAAGGGGCAAATCCTACTATTGGTCATCCATGTCTCTACGTGACTTATGACATGCCCAATGACAGTCATTTTGGTCCCCCAATTACGGAAAGATGTAAGACTGCATCAAAGCATATCTATCATCAAATCTAGACATGAATACCTCAAGTCTAAGGATCAATGCAAAGCTCTTGCATGTGAGATTGACTTGTTGACTAGACAAGTCAATCCTCACGGTGGATCACTCCAGTGCATCCAATGCACCTGTATGTCTGTGTTACTGTGCCCCGCACCTAACCAGCCCATACATCAGTCTTACATGTACCAAAGCTGTCCCATATCTGCTATGGTACCTCGTCTGGGGATAGCTTATGAGAATGGATCCAATCCAGACTCCTGGGACATTATATATGCAACTCAATACATCAACGCAGGTAGAGAAGTCTGCATAATAACGACCATGCCTCTATAAAGAATAATAGTTCTATCAAAGTACATTCAAACAATGTCTGACCATGTCCATACATTGGTTTGCAGGGCATATACACCAACAATCTCCCACTTGCACTAAGACCAAGGGCAACTGATGTTTAATCATTCCCTATGTCTCTAGTATGACTTATTTAGCTTCCGCTGCGCCAGAGGTTACGTCAGTGGGTTTTCCCAGATTGCTATATGTGTTTATTTTAACAAATTTGAATCATCATCTTTATCCATGATCTCTAAGATCAGATGATATTGCTGCAGTACATACTTGAGTGCTAAGTTCCATGCTATGACCCAAATAAGAATTATATTGGACCACCGAGCACTAGAAACTAAATCAAGTTTAAGTGAATGAAGCTGCTTACTTGGCTGCCACAAGAAGCTGCAATGCACTCAGCCTTAATTGTAGAATTTTGCCACTGTGGTTTGTCTAATGCTCTTCCAGCACACAACACCTCAACAAGACAAAGCGCAAATCCTGGCTGTGATCAATAGTCACTAGACTGGAACGAAGTGTCAGTGTACCCCTGTACACAAAGTTCTTCCTGTCTATCACAGACTAAAATTCAATCCTTTACACTTCCCAAGTACGAAGGATTGCTTTCACAGTTATTCAGTGTTTGAACACTAAGATCTGATTGAAACTTGCTGGCCATGCTCCAAGCACTTGCCACAAATGGTCTTGTGTACTATACAAAACATGATCTATCCTGTACCCAATGTAACAAGATTTTAGACCCATGTTACTACTCTCTAGCTGTGTCATAGGACATAGCATCCTTGTGAGAGTTAGACCATATCTCTCTGGAAGGTATTAATATTTGGAATCATCAAATATAAACCTCTCCAGAAACTCTTGGATGAACGTAGATTGACTAAAGGGCAATGACTTTCTTGGATCTCTATCTATAGATCCTCATGCCTAGGATGTAGGCATCATTCCCTAGATCATTCTTCTCGAAATACTTCTCAAGCCTTGTCTTCACCATGTGAAGAGTTGAGATGTCATTCCATGTGAGGAGAATATCATCAATCTTCTAGAACAAGAACTATTATGGTGCTCCCACTGATCTTCTTGTAAACACAGGCTCTTTTAACATGCTTGCATAAGACCATGCATATCCTTATGGCCACTATATAAAAACACTGGCTATTTCCATATGGATATCCTCTTCCAGACATCCAACAAGAAAAGTAGTTTTTCATAACATGCCATAACAGAAAATGCAACAAGCATATACCTAATGGACTCAAACATAGCTTCTGGTGAAAAATTTCATCATTATCCACCCAGTGGATTTGCCTAAAATTTCTGTTCACTAGCTTGCCTTTCAAGGTAACAATGTTACCTTCCATGTCTATCTTTCTAGAAGATTTATTTACAGCCTGTGGGAATTACCCCTTTGGCAGCTCATCCAAGTCCCATACTTGATTAGCAGACATGAAGTCCATTATGGTTCTCATGGCTTTTAGCCATTTCTTGGAATCTGGTCCACCGACCGCTTCTATTTCATCATAAGTCTTAGGTTTATCCCAGATGAAAAATTCGTCATGCCTAGCATTTCGAATCCATCCAGACTTATATGGTTCCTGTGTTACTTGAATTACAGGTTGACTTTCAACCTGTATGTGAGATTCTACTCTCCATTTGTGTCTAATTGTATTGTGGTTGATTCTGGACCTTGTCCAAATCAAATCTACTCCCACTAGCTTCTTTCAAAAGAAATATCTTCTCAAGAGAGACAACAGTTTGAGCAACAAATAGTTTGTTCTCTTCAGGATAGAATAAACACTCTACAGTGCTCCACAAACACATACTTTTGAATCACTGCACATTACATTCCTAAATCCTTTGAAGAAATGAGATATTTGCAGTTTCCAACTCAAAAGCTATCTCAGACACACTTTCCAATGGAGTGACAGTACATCTGTTTACATGGCGTCAAAGTAGTAAATTTGCATGACTATTCAAAGATGGAACCACATCCAATGTGTTCCTCTTTCTTTCTTTGAAATTCACTACACAGTGGTGTTCCAAGTAAGCTGTGAGATAATCCCCACACTCCTTAGGATAGTCATCAAATTTTTCACTAATCACCTTGATCCAATCAAAGTGCTTTAATAGATCCTCCAATTTGATTCTGTACTTCATTTTGAACTTCTTGGATTTCTCCAAAGTACTTGGGTTGGATAAAGCATATCCACACCTAATGAAATATACAACACCTCTTAGTGCTTGTTTACATTGGTCCACACACATTGCTATGTAATAGATCCAACAAGCCACTAACCCTTCCACCCTTTATGGTGAAGGCAGCATCTGTCACATTGTTCCTTTGAACTAGGCTCACATGTATCATAATCCTGAAAGGATAATGATCCCAATAGTCCATGGACCTTTGGATGTGACCATTGTTCTATGGTTCAAGAGACAATGCTATAAGAGGGTGTTTATTGAATCATTTGATCTGATCTTGTGTTACATATAGAACCACAAACTATTATCAACTGTATCACTTCAATAGAACATCTCAGATTTAAAGAAAATATCATTTATTATTTCAAACTGAAATCCTTTCTAAAAGGAATGATGTTCTAATATATAAGCCGATACATAATAGCAAAGTTCTAGATAAAGTCTTCAAGGTAGTGAGATGATATCAACAGCAGCATCCAATGCTCCGTCCCTGACCCGAGAGTCGATCCCACCAAGCCTAATCGTCCTACATCTTCTGAGCTCCTGCACATGTAAAACATATGTGAGCCTCACATGCGGTACCCAGTACCCATGAATAAGAAGTAGACATAAAGACCTCGGTAACACAATACCTGAAGCGGATGGATTACATCCCTTCTTCTTTGCCATGCTCTTCTTGGCCATTAATCCTCTTCGAAATACCCATGCATTCCCAGTCTTCCGAAGTATTAGCTTCGAAGATACAGAACCATGGTCATTCTCAGATTTAGGCATACACTCTGAAGATCCATCAGAACTCTCCTGATCTTTGTCTATAGAGTATGGTGTGAAGAGACCTTTGAGATGTATGATAAGATCATAAATCCCCATCTCATCACACTCAACTTTGACCTGGTCATGCACTCTAAGACAAGAGCAGTGTACTGTTCGTTATCTTCACAATGTTCAAGATAGACATTCCACTCCCACTCAGTAGTGAAATACACACTAGGCTGGGATGGAGGTCTTTCAAGAAGATGCACCTTATTCTCTTGTTCTAGTATCTTGGACAAAATCTTGAACCAATTTGTCCAATTTGTCCCATCCAATTTATTTTTATAAAGTTTTAATCTTAGATCAGGAGATGCCATCTACAATAAGCAAATAAGTAAAATAAGTATTATGATAAAGCATTTAACAAGGACTTTAAATTTAAATGCTATGTTCCCACTACTTCCAAAACAAGTTGAGAACTCTCAAACTCAACATGGAAATAAGTGAGTAGGATCCGAATTTCACATGAGGTCTCCGCGACTCACGAGGGTGAGTTGGGATGCACAGAGAGTCTCATGCTTCCTTAGGTAGGCATGCCAGCCAATTGTGCCATGCACAATTCCTCTTAGTTAAGATAGACTAGGCACCCTGTGTCCAGCGAGGGCTGGATACAACACAGAACCCTATCCTCTCAACAGCTGCCTCCAATAATTCATCATGTCAGTGACATATGAAAAACTAGTCAAGTCTGGTCCTAATCATTATGCCCAGGGCCAACAAATTTCCTTGCGAAGACACGCCCAGGTTAAAACTGGACTGGGGAAATCATTATCACCACACACCTCCTAAAGATAAGTGGGTGTGTCCAACGAGGGTGGGAAATATTTCACAACACCACCGATCGATAGTTTGATGAGGGCTACGCATTAGAAGGCTATCGACTTGATATTGTATTGAGAGTTTTTGCATATTTGTTTCATTCTTTTCTAGCATGCAGTTTTCCTATAGTTATGGCAGCAAAAGGAAAAACATCACAGGCATGCTATGGACAGAATAATAAACTATCATAGACATGCTAGTTTGGTCGATATGGTCATAGCCCTTTTCATACACATAACTTGTCACGAGCCATGTGACATGTTATCGTGCATCCAAGGGTTGCGAGTCCCTGAAGCAAATCAGCCCATGCCAGAAGCCGAAAGCAAGTGTCCTTCCTTCAACCACAAGTCCATCACCACGCTTCCAAAGCTGGCGCCACTACTGACTTCAGTTGAAGAAGACTCCTTGTTGTTAAGATGAAGCCTTAACCTATCTTCTAATTCTACATCTATTCTAAAACAAGATGAAAAAATCTTTACATCAAGATAGGGAGAGAACCACACGCAGGTGGAAAGAGATTTTACAAGCATTCATCACAAGTGAAAACATGCTTCCACATCACAACACAGGAGGGCACTCGCTATGACCACATCAACCCAATCAAGTGGCGCATGTAAAATTTGGAAAAACCGAGAGAAATCAAATTTTAGCCCCTTATGCGCCATCATCATCCAAAGCACTCTCTTAACCAAATTTATGCTAAAATTTAGATCAAGTTCCATGATGATTTCATAGACCCTATCGGCTGGCAGTTTTGTCAGATCAAGAGACCTGGGCAGTCCGAAGACACAATGCCCGTCCTACTTGACAAAACCTACGTGCGCCTTTGGTCTTAAATCAATCATGAACACAATCAAATTTCGGCCATAAAATTGAGAAGAGAAGATTGGATGAAAAACGTTTTCTAAGTGAAATGCGCATGGATAGAAGAAAAATTTTCCAAAAATTTTTCACACAAGCAAACGTACACCTTGTGTTTCTCGCAAGTAGCTCTGATACCACTGTTAGGGAATACCGGGTGTAATTTAAAATTTTGTAGTCCTAGGACGCAGCGGAAGAATCATTACACCCGAAATATATTTCGGTCCCAAGGATCCATGCGAGAGAGATGACACAAGGATGTGTTAGAGATGTACCTCTTTTGCTTGTCTAGTTGCCGAAGCCATGTTGAAGGCGCCCATGTGTTCGCCCTCTACAAGTATCCACGCGTCGACCGTCTCAACGTTGCTCCCTTCCATGCTTGGTGCTAGCCTCGGAAAGAGAATCAAGCCTTAGGGTTCCTTCACTTCTCTTGCGCCACCTCCAAGGATCATGCGCCAAGTGCAAGGAAGATGCTGCCAACTCCTTATCCTCTTCACTCCAAGAGAAGAGGGAGAAGAAGAGTTTCGGCCCTTAGGAAGAGTAAGAGGAAGTGGCACCACCAAGTCCTTCTCCAAGTCACGCCAAGAGGAGAGGAAGGAGAAGACTTGCGGCCACTAGTAGGAAGAAGGGTTGCGCCACCTTGGTGTTGTCGCCTTTTGCCCTTGCTCTCGCCCCTCTATGTATGTTCACATCTCCAAGCATTCGAACCATTGAGAGGGGGCAGCTAGGGTTCCTTTTATAAGCCAAGAGGCGGTTTAGGGAGGGCCAAGATCATGCCAAGTGGGCGGCTAGGATGAGAGGGGTTTGTGGTAAGGAAAGTCTCCAAGACTTTGCCATAAACCTCATTCAACCTATCCTTATTTGCCCAATAGCCATATCAGCCCAAGACATGCCTTAGAGGCATTCTTTCCATCCAAAGAGAAGGGCTAGGCGCAACATGCAAGAGTCATTCGGCTAAGCAAGGGTTTGGAGGTAAGGTAAGTCTCCAAGATCTTACCATAAACCTTACCCTACTATCCATATGTGCCCAAGCTCTTTCCAAAAGAGCCATCAAGCCATATCAGCCCCAACACTTGCCATAGAGCCAAGATACCATCAAAGGATGAAGGGGGAGGCGCCACTTCCTTCCAAAGGAAGCAATTTATGCCACCCACACCCCATTATGCCCCTAGGCGCCAATGGGGTTGGGTTTCTCCCCATTATACCCTTTTAAGCCAATTCCCTCTTCATGACAACTTATTATTGGGCCTCATTGGATAATGAGCTAGCCCAAACTTCATGACATGGGTTGATTAAGCCATTGGATCCAATCCAATGCAACCCTAATCCAAATGTAACCAATCTAGGTCAATTTCAGGTCAACCTGCCAAAATTAAAGTTTAGCTCCAATAACTTTCTTCCAACTCATCAGGCCCATTGGCGCTGATGAAATCTTCCAAATGGATCCAAGTTATTCAATAACTTGATCCTAAGGCTTCTGATTAAAGCAACGTCAAGAGTCTATTGCGTGTGACCCCGTAGGATCGTAATGACGATGGCAACGATGTAAACATCATAAGTAGTGAGGGGTATCTAGCAACACATCACTACTACCCATGTCATAGGACTTAAGTCATTATGGCAACAACTCTTAACAAGCAACGAGGATTCCCATTGCATTATAGATCCTTTTGCTTAAACTGATATCCTGCCATTGGATTAGTCT
Source organism: Costus lasius (assembly GCA_027563935.2). NCBI lineage: Eukaryota > Viridiplantae > Streptophyta > Magnoliopsida > Zingiberales > Costaceae > Costus > Costus lasius. The sequence goes on along the minus strand of CM050447.1, from coordinate 24,043,891 downwards.
CAAGTTTATCAATCCAATGCATTGGTCATGACTCAACTAGTGTGGGCACACATTCCTGTCATGCACCAATAAGGTGGGGGTGCCCCAAAGTGGATATCATGCTTCATCTGAAGGAAGGGGCAAATCCTACTATTGGTCATCCATGTCTCTACGTGACTTATGACATGCCCAATGACAGTCGTTTTGGTCCCCCAATTACGGAGAGATGTATGACTACATCAAAGCATATCCATCATCAAATCTAGACATGAATACCTCAAGTCTAAGGATCAATGCAAAGCTCTTGCATGTGAGATTGACTTGTTGGCTAGACAAGTCAATCCTCACGGTGGATCACTCCAGTGCATCCAATGCACCTGTATGTCTACGTTACTATGCCCCGCACCTAACCAGCCCATACATCAGTCTTACATGTACCAAAGCTGTCCCATATCTGCTATGGTACCTCGTCTGGGGATAGCTTATGAGAATGGATCCAATCCAGACTCCTGGGACATTATATATGCAACTCAATACATCAACACAGGTAGAGAAGTCTGCATAATAACGACCATGCCTCTATAAAGAATAATAGTTCTATCAAAGTACATTCAAATAATGCCTGACCATGTCCATACATTGGTCTGCAGGGCATATACACCAACAGGGTCGGGTGGGATGTTTGTCCAACCCGTGATTAATTTCGTAGAATTCTGAATATCAATATAGTAGAATTCTAATCAGTTTAGTAGAATGAGAATATGAATATAGTAGAATTCTAATCATTTTAGTAGAATATGTGCACATTATAGTAGAATATTGACGTTTATCAATCCCTTGATTTGTTATAGCTTATCTGGATAGAGATAATCACGGGTCGGGCTTGATGTTTATCCAACCCGTGATTATTTTCGTAAAATCTGAATATCAATATAGTAGAATTCTAATCATTTTAGTAGAATGAAAATATCAATATAGTAGAATTCTAATCATTTTAGTAGAATATGTGCACATTATAGTAGAATATTGATGTTTATCAATCCCTTGATTTGTTATAGCTTATTTAGATAGAGATAATCACGGGTCGGGCTTGATGTTTGTCCAACCCGTGATTATTTTCGTAAAATCTGAATATCAATATAATAGAATTCTAATCAGTTTAGTAGAATGAGAATATCAATATAGTAGAATTCTAATCATTTTAGTAGAATATGTGCACATTATAGTAGAATATTAATGTTTATCTCTTGATTTTTTATTGCTTATATGGATAGAGATAATCACGGGTCAGGCTTGATGTTTGTCCAACCCGTGATTAATTTCGTAAAATCTGAATATCAATATAGTAGAATTCTAATCAGTTTAGTAGAATGAGAATATCAATATAGTAGAATTCTAATCATTTTAGTAGAATATGTGTACATTATAGTAGAATATTGATGTTTATAAATCCCTTGATTTGTTATAGCTTATCTGGATAGAGATAATAACGGGTCGGGCTTGATGTTTGTCCAACTCATGATTATTTTCATAAAATCTGAATATCAATATAGTAGAATTCTAATTAGTTTAGTAGAATGAGAATATCAATATAGTAGAATTCTGACACGTTCCACAAGTGCACGGTTATGTCAAAGTAATATAAAAGATATCGAGTCCCACAGGGAACAAGGTTGAGTACTAGAAAATCCGAGTTCTAATAGCTTGTCAAATCGAAATTGGGTTTTGAAAGCATAAATCAAAAACAAGTAATCAACGCTACGACGGTAGGGATTAAATATGAGAGAGATATCGGGGCTTTGGTTTTCACTACGATAACTACTTTAATCGCACAAGGCAGATGTCGGTTATTTGGATTATTGATTTTGCACAAGGAATCTAACCCTAAGGTACAAGGTGCCCTCTCTCGAGTGTACACCCCGGTGTTTGTTGTAGTCTGCAAGTGCACGGATACTCAAAGTAATAAAGAAAGATATCGAACCACAGAGACCTTATTGTTAAGTACCAAATAGTTGTATTCTTACTAGCTAAGCAAACAGAATATGATGAAAAGCAATAATGGAGAACACACGAAAAAGACAATCAGAGAGAAACTGGGACTAGGGTTTCACCCACCTTAATTCTAATGACTAGAAGGAAATAAAGGTTGTCAGTTTAATTCTATTATGATAAAGACCTAATTCACTTCATAAAGGTATTGTCTCACTCTCGTGCAGACAATCATGCAGATAACTGATCCTCACTCTCGTGCAAGATCTATTCTCAATGCTAAAGATAAGTGAATCATTGAACAAAGAACTCAAGGATCACTCTTTTGCATCCGAATTCTAAGTCAATCATCTCAAGTGGAATCTCAAGGATCACTCTCGTGCATCCTGAAACTCAACACAGGTTTTACTTATGGTTTTCCGATGATTTGATCCTCACTCTCGTGCAAGATCAAATCAAGTCTACACATTAACTCAATCCAAAGTATTAGAAATTCAACATGGCAATAAAATCACTAAAAATCAGAATTCGAAGAACTACCTAATCTCTTACGATAGTTCCAAACTCAACGATTCCTAGGGTTCCGAATTTCAAATGATCAACCTCTCGGTCTATTTCGAAAAATTCTAAAATATGCTGATGTTTATAAAACTAAGGAGAATTAAAGACAATTAATCACAAAAGTAAAATTATCATAATAAAATTATCATGACAAAAATTAATTTTTTCTAGTCATTAACAAACTAAGGGGACTACAACCCATGTCTCATAAAAAGATTAAGCTTGCATGGAGGAAATATTACAATATATCATAGTTTTAAAAGTCAGAAATCGAAGAAGAAGGGAAGAAGTTACAAAACACGGTGCTGTAATCGAAATTACAGCACCGTAATTGCCTTTGAACAGCGTTGTCACCGCTGTTTTATTGATTTCTCCTTCGATCAGACTCCAAATGCTCTGAAACTTCTGGTGCGTCCTCCTCTCCTCCAAGTGAGGCTTCGGTGTAAAAATCACGGCCCGAGGTGGCCTCCACGCCTCTCAGTGTGAAGACAAACCCTAAGCACCATTCTATCAATTTCTCTCTCAATACTCGATAAAAGTTCCTTCTTTCACTTCATGTGTATTCTCCTCTTAAAGACGAGTCCGTAGCATCTTTTGGATCTTAATTTTGACATCTTGATCAAAAGTTATGGCCCACGCAAGAATCGGACCCGAAAAACTCGCGAAAATCCTCCGAAAATACGGCACCGTGGAAGTTTTACTCAAAAATACGGTAGTGCCATATTTCTGCCTCTGAGGTTCTGTAGAAAATTGTCTGGAAATACGGCACCATGGGATTTCATATGGCAGTGCCGTATTTTGCAAAAGTATTCTGGTCGAGTTTTTATGGAGAATACGGTACCGTGAGAATTTCACCGAGAAATACGGTAGTGCCGTATTTGTGCTAGAATTCTCTGGTTGAAATTGCTGAAGAATACGGTACTGTGTAATTGTATACGGCAGTGCCATATTTTCTAATTGTCGTCTGATGCAAAATACGGCACCGTGACAGATTTGCCTAATAATACGGTAGTGCCGTATTTTAGTAAATTAGCTCCGAATTTCTTGAAAATTGACATGTAGCTTCGTCTCGACGTCTGGAATCCATTGGTGCGCTCAAATCTTCCAAAATCCATCAAAATATGACACTTTTAACCTGAAAATGATCAAAAATAAGAAATAGTGTAGATTCTGCAATAGTTGATAAATAAGGCTTAAAAACAAGTAAAAGAGCATAAATATGACATAAAAAGACACATGAAATGACACAAAATATACTATGAATTTTGGTGTCATCAAACACATAAGGCTCAAATTTTGCTTGTCCTCAAGAAAATAATTAAGAACAATGTTAAGTATGGAAAATATGCTCTTTTATGAAAAAATAAATTTCTAAAATATAATCACTCATGAAATACACCATCAACTTTTTGCACAAAATTTCAGATAAATACATCATCCAATAAATTTAATCTTTAAGATTCACAGCTTTGATCAAATAAAATTTCGCAACTCGCATAATAAAAAGAATCTCAATCTCATGATTTCACCTTTGTTTTAGTTTAAATCTATCATACATTTGTTTACAGGAATAGGATATTCAAAATATTTTTCCACTCAAAATCTCTTTTTCTCTCTCTCTCTCTCTTTTTTTTTTGTTTTTGATGGTATGTACCCACATAGATACACACTTTTTATTTGGACTTCAACTCTTATCTTCGGTACCACTGTCAATTTCACACAGTGCCAAGTAGAGGAGTTATTCTCTCATGCCTACCTAAATTTTTCTCTCATCAATTTTTTTTTATAATTTTTGACTTCAACCCATGTCTTAGGTACCACTATCAATTTTGCACAGTGCCAAGTAGGGGAGTCTCTCACTATTTTTGTGGATTATGGATTCTTCCTTACCAACAAATAGTAAAATAGACCAAACATCAACTAGGTAAATCAATTGACATTAATTCAAAAATTACACTCATATGCTCATTTTATTCAAGAAAGATGCTTCACTCTTAGATCGCATTCATTAAACAACATACCTACCCAAAACCTTATGCATCAATCAATGAAAATTTTCAACAAGTAGATATATATTGAAGAAATAAATTTAACATAATAGGTGTATCTGCATTCACAGGCATTAGCATGAACTTTCATAATCAATGTTTAATCTACACATCTCTTATCTCATGGATTCAAGTTATAAAAATTTTTAAACCTCAAAATATGTCAAAATCAATGCGAAAGGTGTGAAGCATGAAACTCATAGAATCATAGTCAAAAGTGTGACATGATAGACTCAAACAACCTCGTATAATAGAAATCTCAATAAGTGATACAATCAAAAGCAAATCAAAGATGCAACCATATGAATTAATCATGAATACAAGAGAGTGCAAACAATACTCACAAAACTATGTAGCAAGCTCTGATCAAAAATACATAAGGCTCAGACCAAAAATAGTGTCGGGGCAAATGCTGCAAGGTCCAAAGGTGTGCCTTTTGAAAATTTTACCTGCACAATTTATGGTACATAAGGCTCAATCTAAAAATAGTCTCTAAAATAATAATGATAGAAATAATTTTCTCAAAGAATAATCAGAGATATCATCGATGGTCCAGAAGAGTGTTGGTGAAAAGAGCTGATGCAGCTGAGAAGCAGAGGGTGAACAGAGGCTAGCTGAAGAGCTGCTAGCAATGATGATGGTGCCGACAGTAGAGTGAGTAATCTCTAGTGGTCTGCTAGAGAATACAGTCGTAGAGGTGAGATCGTCGGCTGGTGCAAAAGATAGTACTGCATAAAAAAAAATCAGAGTCAATAATAAAGATCTGCTGCATAAATAAATAAAATCATGGAATAAGAGGCAGCAAAAGAAATAAGAATCTGCTGGTGGTATGATCCAGTGTCGATGGCTGGATACAGTGATGTCAGAGGTAGATGCAGTGGTGGCTAGAGGTGCTGCAAATCTGGAGAAGAAGCCGCAGGTGTCCAAGGAAAGCAGTGCAACCGTAAAGAATTTTATTTTCCTGCAACAAGAAAAGGAAAATTAATTCTAAAAATAAACTAAAATAAAAGAAACTAAGCAAAGTAAAAGTGTGCTTGGGTTGCCTCCCAAGAAGCACTAATTTTTGGTCCATAGCTTGACCTAAACTCAAATCTCATGGTGAAACAGGTGAATCAGTTCCAAAGTATAAAGCATATAATCTTCTGCATTTCCTTTTTCCCAAAAGATTAGCCACTAATCCAAATATCCAAAATTTCACACAATTCATGATTGATGTGGCTTTCTTAAACATGCAGAATTTAAAATCAAGATTTTCAAATCCACTCAAAGTAATCTCTATGATCTTCCTATGTTTATCAAAAAACAAAATCATAAGTCCTTTCTTCAGATTAATATTTTCAATAGCAATAGAAGTAGGACTTTGATCAAAATAATCAAGCATTGGATCATCATAATAATGTTTATGTTTTTCATTAGATTCCTCAATAAAGCATAAATTTTCAAATTCATCAAAATATTCAACAAAAGATATGGGCAAAACATCAGAGTGAGATTCATCAGTGTTTGTATTCTTCAAATCTTTTTCAATTTCCTCATGTTCATCATCAAACAATTTTTCAATATCAAAATTATCAACAAAATCAAGATGAGACTCTTTAAAATCAATTTCCTCATGCCTCCCCACAAATAATTCATTATCAGAAGAGTCAAAATCAGAATCATATGAAGAATCATGAGATTTATCAATGTTAGCAAAAGAATTAATAGAATCAGAGTTAGCCACAAAAGATTTATCATTAATTTCAATAATATCATCAAAATCAAATTGAGGTACATGAATATCACAATTTTCAAGCTCATCAGATTTAACCATAAATGATAGATCATCAAAAGCATCAATTTCATCAAAAGAGGGTTTTTCAATTTCAATTTCCTCAACTTTTTCCAATAATACATTATCAAAGGAATCAATTTCAGAATTATTAAAATCTGAGTGAGATACATTAATGTCCACATAAGGCTCAATCTCAAAACAATTATAATCAGTGGGGGAATTTTCTAAATCAATCTTTTCAGCTTCCAAATCAAACTCAACTAAACATGCTTGTTGTGCTAATTGGGTTTCTAAAATTTCATTGTGTGCAACCATGTCATCCAACTTAGAATTGATTTGTTTGAGGGTCTCACTCACATCTTGTTTCAATTGTGAACTCATGAATTTCTCAAACATGCCCTCTAAACTAGATTTTTTAGTTTTCTGAAAGCATGGTTCATAATTATTGTTTGAGCAATCACCATAAAAAGGAGTTTGATTTTCCCAACTAGATTCATAATGATCATCTTGATACCATGAAGAATTAGAATTTGGAGGAATTAAAAATTTGCAATTAGAAGTATAGTGATCAGAGATTTACAAATATTACATGTAACAAAATAGGAGTGTAATTTTGATATATCTGCAAGAGTGCATCGTGAATCATTTTGTGGCATGTACACCTTACCTCTTTCAGTTGCCCAGGAGTTGTGATGAAAAGACATATTTATCAAATCTATCAAGTAGAGAGATAATTCAACACCAATCAATAAGAACTATTTTTTTTTTCAGAATATCTAAAAAATTTAAAAAGATTAAAACACAAACAATTCACAAATTTAAGAATTCACAGTTCTGTCACAACTGTGAAAATCCAAAACCTGCAAAAACAAAAAATAAAGTTAAATCTAAAATAAATAAAACTTAGTCTAGTAATACTAACAACTATTTTGATATTAACAAAACTAAGGTCCCCGGCAACAGCCCCAAAAACTTGTTGTAGTCCGCAAGTGCACGGATACTCGAAGTAATAAAGAAAGATATCGAACCACAGAGACCTTATTGTTAAGTACCAAATAGTTGTATTCTCACTAGCTAAGCAAACCGAATATGATGAAAAGTAATAATGGAGAACACGCGAAAAAGACAATCAGAGAGAAACTAGGACTAGGGTTTCATCCACCTTAATTCTAATGACTAGAAGGAAATAAAGGTTGTCAGTTTAATTCTATTATGATAAAGACCTAATTCACTTCATAAAGGTATTGTCTCACTCTCATGCAGACAATCATGTAGATAACCGATCCTCACTCTCGTGCAAGATCTATTCTCAATGCTAAAGATAAGTGAATCATTGAACAAAGAACTCAAGGATCACTCTCGTGCATCCGAATTCTAAGTCAATCATCTCAAGTGGAATCTCAAGGATCACTCTCGTGCATCCTGAAACTCAACACAGGTTTTACTTATGGTTTTCCGACGACTCGATCCTCACTCTCGTGCAAGATCAAATCAAGTCTACACATTAACTCAATCCAAAGTATTAGAAATTCAACATGGCAATAAAATCACTAAAAATCAGAATTCGAAGAACTACCTAATCTCTTACGATAGTTCCAAACTCAATGATTCCTAGGGTTCCAAATTTCAAACGATCAACCTCTCGGTCTATTTCACAAAATTATAAAACATGCTGAAGTTTATAAAACTAAGGAGAATTAAAGACAATTAATCACAAAAGTAAAATTATCAAAATAAAATTATCATGACAAAAATTAATGTTTTCTAGTCATTAACAAACCAAGGGGACTACAACCCATGTCCCATAAAAAGATTAAGCTTGCATGGAGGAAAGATTATAATATATCATAGTTTCAAAAGTCAAAAATCAAAAAAGAAGGGAAGAAGTTACAAAACACGGTGCTGTAATCGAAATTACAGCATCGTAATTGCCTTTGAACAGCGTTGTCACCGCTGTTTTATTGATTTCTCCTCTGATCGGACTCCAAACGCTCTGAAACTTCTGGTGTGTCCTCCTCTCCTCCAGGCGAGGCTTCAGTGTAAAAATCACGGCCCAAGGTGGCCTCCATGCCTCTCGGCATGAAGACAAACTCTAAGCGCCGTTCTGTCAATTTCTCTCTCAATACTCAATAAAAGTTCCTTATTTCACTTCTTGTGTCTTCTCCTCTTAAAGACGAGTCCGTAGCATCTTTCGGATCTTAATTTGGACCTCTAGATCAAAAGTTATGGCCCGTGCAAGAATCAGACCCGAAAAACTCGCGAAAATCTTCCGAAAATACGGCACAGTGGAAGTTTTACTCAAAAATACGGTAGTGCCGTATTTCAGCCTCTAGGGTTCTATAGAAAATTGTCTGGAAATACGGTACCGTGGGATTTCATATGGCAGTGCCGTATTTTGCAAAAGTATTCTGGTCGAGTTTTTATGGAGAATACGGTACCGTGAGAATTTCACCGAGAAATACGGTAGTGCCGTATTTGTGCTAGAATTCTCTGGTTGAAATTGCTGAAGAATACGGTACCGTGTAATTGTATACGGCAGTGCCGTATTTTCTGATTGTTGTCTGATCCAAAATACGGTACCGTGATAGATTTGCCTAACAATACGGTAGTGCTGTATTTTAGTAAATTAGCTCCGAATTTCTTGAAAATTGACATGTAGCTTCGTCTCGACGTCTGGAATCCATTGGTGTGCTCAAATCTTCCAAAATCCATCAAAATATGGCACTTTTAACCTAAAAATGATCAAAGCAAGAAATGGTGTAGATTCTGCAATAGTTGACAAATAAAGCTTAAAAACAAGTAAAATAGCATAAATATGACACAAAAAGACACATGAAATGACACAAAATATACTATGAATTTTGGTGTCATCCGGCTTAGATCGACCTCCTACTCTCGCGGTGGATCGTTCTAAAATGAACCCAATGGGTTTTATGGCAAATTATAAAACCCTCGAGTGAGACCAAGCACTCTCGTGTCGGGGTCTCACAAGTTTTACTAAGGGATTCCACCCTTACGATCCTTCTCTCGTCGTAACGGCTAACACGTGAAAGTACTCTGCCAAGGTAAGATCACGAAATAAACACTTCAAAGTATAATATGCTCACAACACAATCCAAATAATAGAATAAAGGTAAAGTTTGAGATTAAATTTGTCAACGGGTTTCAACCAACCCCCGAAATAGGGTTTACGCTACAATCAACATTGAAATGTTTAGAATCTCTCTTTTAATGAAAAGAAAAGTACAAGGACACAAATTTGAGAGGAAGAAGACGATGAACTGAAGGAATCCTGAAGAAATTGTGATGATCTCGTGTCTCAATCTCCAAAAATCGCCTCGTCGTCGTGTTCTTCCGCCCACACCAATTTGTCCCCTCGATTACTCGATAATTAGGGCAAAAAAATTTGGGCTTTTATGTCCTGTGCGTTCGTCTCTGAAATAGCTTTCCATAGACACATTACTTGCAAAATTCAAACTCCAAACGAGTGAGAAATCAGGGAAAAACCGAGTGAAACTCGGTCTGGCTCGCGACTGGGTTGGAATCACGGGTGAACCCCGCCGGGTTCACCTGCCCGTGATTCTCTCTATGAAGTTCTGGGCGAGAGAAGCGCGGTGAACCCCGCCGGGTTCACCTGGCCGTGCTTCTCACTGTGCTGTTCTCGGCTTACAAGAGATCTGGTGAACCCGGTGAGGTTCACCCGGCTGTGAAGCTCTCCGGAGTGTTCTACCGGCTGGCGACTGGGATGGTGGGGTTCACCATGGCCGTATTTTTCAGGCTAACTCCGTTTTGGCCCAAATTTGACGTGTAGCTTCTTTTTCGCATAAGAAATCGTCTCATGGCTTTAGAATCTCCAAAATACGTCGAAAAAGGGTGATTTTACCTGAAATTCCACAAAAGCACCAAAAAGTGAAGATTTCAAAGATATGAAGGAAATAAGCCTATAAAGAGTATAAAAGTGTCAAAATAAGCCTAGATTTATCATGAAATGACCATCAAAATTACTACCAAAATGCGAGGTATCAAAATACTCCAGACTTAAATCTTTGCTTGTCCTCAAGCAATAAAATAAGGTGAAACACATGACAGGAGTAAGAGTAATCCTTTGGGATGAGGCATACATCCAAGTTAGAGAATTATTTAATAACATTCCAAAATCTAATCATGAGAAATCAAGTAAATGGTTGTTTCAAAGTATTCAACAGTTTAATCCCACAATTTCTAGATGCCAAACAACCTAGTACGCAGCAAACATAGGATTCAATCAAGCCAACACACAACACTCATGCAATTCCAATCTTCCCTATTCAAATCATTGGGGTTAACTCAATTGTCCCATCAGGGTATGATGCACTGATTATTGCAATAAACTTCAACTCATAACCTTATGTACAATTGCCAATTTTTCGCAATGTCAAGTAGAGGAGTCTCTTTATTGATTTCAATTTCACATACTTTAGATTTCAACTCATGTCCTTCGGTACCACTGCCAATTTTGTGCAGTGCCAAGTAGAGGAATCCAAGGGTGTTCTCTTTTTTTTTTCTTTTTTTTTATAACAATAGTTTAAAACATATCCTTTTGGACAAATGCAGTGTCTCCCCAACAACAGAAGGGAATTAAAAGAATAACTAAGTGAATGTGGGTTTCAATATCATTCTCATGTAAGTTGCAAGCCTTAGTTGATTTAACAATCAAAGAAATATTTGACCCACTAATGAACAACTCAAACCAATCCAAATCACAAAATTTTAAAATCATAGAATAAATGGACATGATCAAAAAGTATCTCTAACAAGGAGGTATTACTCCATACTTAATTCTTTGATCATTCCTACCCAATTATGCATTCAACTCAAAATACTCAAAATTTTGAAATAGCCATCATAAGACAAGACTCATACACATGCAAACTCAAACTCATGGAAAAATTTACACAGCATGAATGAAAAGCATAATAACCATAACAAAGTGTGGACACAAGCAGGAAAAATAATGTCATACAAGTCTGTCACAGAGTGGGGCCTGAAGAAGTGGACCAGGTCCACGAATAAGATGACATATAAGATACTATGCCAGAATATCCATCACAGAATAGAAGTATCCATCCAAACATGACAAAGTCAAGCGATCATAGACAAATAGCCACATGCTGCAAGAAAATAGGAACCGGAGTATAGAAAGCTCACCCACTCTAAAAGTTTGCATAGTCCTCTCTGCAATACCATGATGTGAGAGGAGTAGATGATGACGCTGATGCTGATGGGGGGCTACCTCCGCTTGCGCGAGTGAGAGCCAGATGCTCAGGAGCTCTTGCTCTTCCCGCGTGCGCTATAGTCGGGCTCGGCCTCCTCGTCAGAAGAGATATCCATGCGAGCCATGTTTTCCTCATTGATGAAGTAGAGGCGCTCGTCTATCGCAGAGAGCTTTTCCCACACCGATCCCATCATTTTGTGCTGTCTCTGCATGTGTGCTTCCATGGATTCCCAATGTGAAGATTGGTTCTGCTGGATGTGGGTAACGGTGGTGTCCAGGTGATCAATCATCTCCCATTGATGGAGTTGCTCTTCTTTAATTTCCTGCAATATAGACATCATAGAATCGTGAGAAGAGGTGCCACCAAAAGAAAATGCGCCTAGTGCTGGTGGTGCGGTGTCGACTAGACCGGACTGTGCATCCTCAACTGGCTGGATACGCCAGTTTCCACGGACTCTGACTGATGTGCGCTCTGGGTTCGACAAGGGTAGGCAGAATGGGCTCCCTTTGAATGTCATGCAATATGAATCACCCTTGTGAATGATCAGCTTCATGGCAACACAAGACTCAATGTCGAGCTTGTTGCTGCCAGTAGCTTCCAATGTGCCGTAGGGGATGATGCCTAGAGAAACTGCCAAAGGTGTGATCAAGCCGCCAATCACTATCGCCCCCTTCAAAGAACGGGCGATGCGGCTGAATTGCTTTGCCAGATAGTACCCAGAGTCCACTCTGAAACTGTGAAGCATACACCAGAGATAAAATAGCTCGGTCTGCCGAGCCATACCATCACTCTCACCGCGGCCAAATAGGGTGTGGGCCAACACGCGGTGGACATACTTGATCACTGGGTTGCATAAGCTAGATACACGGGCCACACGAGCAAAGTAGATGTGCTCGTTGGTAATTGCGCCCTAGAGACCCTGCTCACTGAACTCAGTGGGAACTCTGCGAACACATGGCTCCGGAAAACCATATATACTACGCAACTGTGAAAGAGTTAGGCTGTGTTCGATATTACCCAATCGAAATGTTAAATGCCCTGGGTCATCCTCTAGAATAGGATCTGCTTTTACTTCCAAAGAACTCAAGACTCCAACGTCACGCCAACATAAGTTGGAGAAAATAGACGCTGGAACTACTCCAGACCCACTGCGGCATACATCATGTCGACATCCCCTAGCATCCCAAGCATCTGCAATGTACCTCTATCAGGATACCTCATGTTGAGAACTCGGCGCTGACGCAATATCCCGAACTCGTTTGGGGGAGAGGTGTATGGCTGTGATCGACTGGCGGATGTGTGCCCATGACGAGATGAATATCCTGGCGTGGCTGAAGATGGCCGGTGAGATGGAGGTGTAGGCGTCGGCCCGTACTCCTCATCGTCGATGTCGGACGAATCTGAGAACGCTGGTGTCGGCCGCGCGGTCTTCTTGGCAGTCATGACCTTGGTTCATGGAGGCATGGTGGCTGGATAGGGTTGGAGGGTGGCACGTAAGCGTCGGCGAAAGAAGAAATGGCCAGTGTTTCAAGGAGAACGAAGGTGGCGGAACGACTAAAAGAAACTTGGAAACCTTCCTCGAGTGCTAGGGAGTAGAGAAGGTGGTGCGATTAGGTCAGCGTCTGTTGGGAAACCCCGGGGACATTTTACAATTTTCAGAGCCATGGGCATACATTTTACGTAGCGGAAGAATGTCCCCGAAATAGGCTAGTCCCAAAAACCCAGTGAAGATCTCTTGCGAGGGGGTCGACACGATGTGATAGTAAGTACCTTGAAGCAATTAGAAGTCGATGTCGATGAAGGCGCCCAAGTGTTCGCCCTCTGCAGTCTCGCACACACGGATTCCTCAAGTTTTCTTCTTCCTCGCCCGGTGCTAGCCTCGGGAAGAAGATCCATGCCTTAGGAGAGTCCTCCAAGCAACTTGCGCCACCACCAAGATGTGATGCGCCAAGGAGATGGAAGGAGAAGACAACGCCGCAAGCCTTCTTGTTCCTTTGCGCCAAGGAAAGGAAGAGAAGAAGCATGCTTGCGCCCTTGATGGAAGAAGAAGAGCTCTAAGCTCTCCAAGCCATCGCCCTCTAATGCTTCACGCCTCCAAGGAATTAGCATCATCAAGAGAGGGGGCGGCAAGGGCTTATTTATAGGAGCAAGAGGCGGTTAGGGGAGAATGGCAAGTGTTGACAATTAGGGCATGATTCTAGGAGATTATCCAATCAAATATATTGATTAAATCTCCACTCCCATATGCGCCTAAGACTTGCCAAAGCAAGCATCAGCCATATGCGCCCATATCATGCCATATGAGGCATTAATCCCATCCATGCGCCTAGACCTAGTCAAGGCAATATGATGGATTGCCTAATGTGGCTTGGGCGCAAGTCCTAATCCAATTAGGACTCTAATTATGTTAATAATCAGCCCACAATTGTCAAACATAATCCAATCAATTATCTTGTGTGATTTAATCAAATCCAATTTGATTTAATCACCTAGGAGATACCAAACAAGGCATAGGTAGAGGTGGCCATGGGCCGCGCCCGGGCCGGCCCGGGCCCGGGCCCGCCTCGGCCCGCCAGATATCGGGCCGTGCCAGGCACGACCCGATTGTAATCGTGCCGTGCCGGGCACGGCACGGCTGAAATTTCGCCCGGCCCGGCACGGCACGCGGCACGATTAGGCGTGCCGTCGCCGGCACGGCTCCGCCGGGCCGTGGGCACGAATCCGGCCCGTGGGCCAGATCCGGCACGCGGGCCAGATCCGGCACGCGGGCTAACGGCGGCACGTGGGTCAAATACGGCCCAACGGGCCCAATTAGGCACGCGGGCCGTGTTGGGCCCGGCCCGGTTTTGGCCCGTGGGCCGAATTTGGCCCATGGGCCGAATTTAAAAAAAATATTTTAATAAGTAAATTACTTAATTAAATTATATAAAAAGTGAAAAATAAAAAAAAAATTAGGAATGTATATTACACAAATTTTTGAAAAAATGTTAAACTTTTATATATTTTAGACCGGACCCATTACAGGCTGCCTACGTATCCCACTCAAAGGAGGAATCAGGTCTACATAGTTCTCTTTTTACAACTCTTTTTACAACTCTTTTTACAACTCTTTCTACAACTCTTTCTACAACTCTTTCTACAACTTTTTTACAACTTTTTTTATAATTATTTATTACAACGTTTATCCATTGGTGCTTCCGCTTGCACTTCCAAGACTTTGTTCATCATTATCCGATGAAGTTGAATGACCACCTTTATCTTGAAGACGATCTTCAGCATCTAGCCAATCTTTAAGACAAATACACATTTCCACGCTTTCTTCGTTCATTCGGCTTCGCTTCTCGTCCAGCACCCTGCCGCCTGCACTAAAACAAGACTCCGATGCTACAGTAGACACCGGAGGAGTTAGTAGATCACGTGCCATGGCAGAAACCACAGGATATGATTTTCCTTGTGATCTCCACCATGATAAAATATCAAAATTATCTATTTGTTCTTCTGTGAGTAAAGATGTATGATTATTTTCTAAAAAAAATGTTAATTCATTAAAATTACTAGATCTACTTGTTGATGTTCCTTTTCTATTTAAAATTGAGCGTATTCTTCCTGTAATATTTTTACTACTAGTAGATACATTAGTTTGAGAGGATGTTGGATTCATTGTATGTCCAAATTTTAAATTATAAACATTATACATTTCATCTAATAAGGTAGAAATTTCATTTTTTTTCTCATCTACTCCTTCAAGTTCCATATTTCTATAATATTCATCTAATAAAATATGAACACCTTCTAATTTTAATCTAGGATCCATAATTGAAGCTAAACAATATAAAGGAGATATATTTTTCCAATATTTTTTAAATTTTGTTTCCATTTTAAAAATTACTTGAAAAACATTTTCATCATGTCTATATTGAGAAAACATTTCACTAATTAAAACTAAATGTTCTAAAATTAAACATGATGTAGGATAATAAACACCAGATAAATGAGTGCTAGCATTATAAAAAATTTCTAAAATTTTATGTAATAATTTTGCTTTATCCCAATCATTTTCTTCAATGTTTCCATCAGGCATTCTTTCATTATAAAATAATGTAAGAGGATCCTTAAATGGAAAACATGTTGTTAGCATATCATAAGTAGAATTCCATCGTGTTTTAATATCAAGTTTAAATTTTTTATATGACAAACCATAAGATTTACATGTTTGTCTAAAATCTTGATTTCTAGAAGTAGAAGAAGTAACAAATCTAACAGCATTTCTTAATTTAGTTACATGTTCATCTACTTCTCTTATTCCATCTTGAACACATAAGTTTAGAATATGACATGCACATCGTATATGAAAAAAAGCACCATTAAATATTGGATGTAATAATATTTTTAATTTATCAATTGCACTATCATTATTACTTGCATTATCAAAACTAATTGAAAAAATTTTATTACTTATATTATATGAATGTAAAATGCTATGAAATTGTCTAACTATAGCATTTGCAGTATGAGGAAATTCAAAAATTTTAAATGCAATAATTCTTTTTTGTATAAAAAAATCACTATCTATCCAATGTGCCGTAATACACATGTATGACTGATCAGAATGATTACTGGTCCAAATATCAGATGTTAAAGAAAGACAAGAAGTTAATGTAATTAAAACTTGTAAAAGATTAGTTTTATATTCAGAAAAAATTTTTATAGCATCCCTACGCATGGTTTGTCTACTTATTTTTCTATATTTAGGTTGTAGTGATTTATGTATAAATTTTTCAAATTTATAATTTTCTGCTAAAGAAAATGGTTGTTCATCCCAAACAATAAATTTAGCTAATTCTTTTCTAAGAACTTCAGTAGAATAATTAAAAACTTCAAAAGAACTAGAGGAAAGGTTGAGAGTAGCCTGTGCACGATTGATTTGAGTTTGATGGCTTTTGATGTGGCGAGTCAAATGACCAGTTCCACCCGATGATTTGCAAGTCAGGACTTTTTTGCATTTCTTGCAGCTGGCTCTTTCTTCGCCGTTGATCATCACCACATCGAAGCTCTTCCAAACGTCGCTCGTGCGTTTTCTTGAGCCCGACGCAGTAGACTCGTGAGGGTTTGCACTGCATCCCTCCTCTCCCTGCATAGTGTTAGTAGGCTCAAATTCAACATGCTCTTGCTGTTGTTGATTTGGGTCGTAAAGCGGAGGGTTGGCATCTTGATCTTGATCGGGGGGCATAACGGGGTTAGTTGTCCCTATTAGCTCCTGCTCTAATGCCTCAATCTCCCATGGCAAATAATCCCATGTATTGTTCAATCCCGCCATTAATTCTACATATAATATTTAAAGTTAGTCAAAAAAATTTATAAAATAAGATTAAATACTTACTAATAATAAATTATACATTAAAAAATTACCTTATCACGTGTTTGAAGATCGCTTAATAAGAACTAAGAAGTTGATGTTTCAGCCTTCAACAACCTTAATTTAAACATAATTATGAAAAAAATTTATATTAGAATAATTTAAATTTAAGTACAATTACATTATAAAAGACTAAAAGTAAATTAATTTACTACTTACTTGATCTTCTCCACATGACTAGACCGAGGGAGCTTTGAAATCTTGATGGCTAATTGAAACTCAAGACTTAGAAAAGAGATTAAGAGAGTATTAAGAGAGAATGAGAAAGTAATCCAAAGTTAATTGGAAACTTGTGTGAAGAAATGAGAGGGTTGGGGGGTCAATTTATAGGGATGAATTGGGTGTAAATTTACATATTTATCCCCTATTTTTAATTATTAAAAGGGGCTAAAATGGTAATTTTATAACATAAAGACAATTATATCCCTAACTTTTAAATTTTTTCAAACCGTTATAGGGGTATTTGGGTAAAAACACATGCCAAAATCAAATTTTCTACCGTTGGCGCCTAAACCACGCGTGCCGTGCCCGTGCCGGCCCGCGTGCCGTGCCGAGCACGGGTCCGTGCCGTGCCTGGCCTGGCCCGCGGGCCGTGCCGAGCACGGGTCCGTGCCGTGCCTGGCCCGGCCCGCGGGCCGCGGACCCTCGGCCCAGCACGGCCCGAGCCGGGCCGCGGGCCGCCCGCGGCCCGTTGACTTGGTCAACGGGCCGTGCCCGGGCCGGCCCGTGTCGTGCCGGGCCGTGCGGGCCGCGGGCCGGCCCGGCCCGTTGGCCACCTCTAGGGATAGGCGCAAATCCTAGTCCAACTAGGATTCCATATGCGCCTATCCTATTAATTCATCCCCATTATACCCTTCAAGCCTCATAGCCCTTCAATACAACTTATTAGCAAGCCCAACTAAGCAATGGGCCAAGCCCAAAGTCCATTATGCATGTTAACCAAGCTATTGGATCCAATCCAATTTAACCCATGGTTAAATGAGGCTAACCATGGTTAATTTGATCGATATGCCAAAAATGGAAGTTGGCCCCAATAAGTTTCTTCCATCTCATCAGGCCCATTGGCGCTGATGAAATCTCCCAAATAGATCAGAGTTATCCAATAACTCGATCTAAAGGCTACCCGATCAATATGAAAACTCGAGTATCAAGGTGTGCGACCCTGTAGGTTCCTCTAACGCTGGCAGTGCTGACCAAAGGTCATCACAAGCAGTGAGTGGCACCTAGCAGTGCATCGCTACTACCCAGGTTATTGGAATGGATATCGACATCGACATCCCCATCATCGCAACTAGGTACAGATGCATTACAGTCTCTTTGCCGAACTGATATCCGATTGGACAAGTGTGTCACCACTTGTTTTCATCCAATCACATGGCTATGACTAGAACAGGTTCTTACCTGGGTATGGCCATACACTCTCAGTCATAGAACCATAAGGGAGCTCCATGGATATCATACTTCCCAAAGGAAGGGGCAAATCCTATGTCTGTCCATTGACCTTCTCATATGGGTCGTGACATGCTCAATGACAACCGTTATGACCTCCCAACTACGGCAAGGTGTTAGGTTGCATCAAAGCAAGTACCTAACCATATAGAATGGTCAATGACCTCAAGTCAAGGGATCAATGCATCTCCTGTCACTTGTGAGGATAACTCATGACACCAAGTTATAGCCTCACAGCGGGTCTATCCAGTATATCCTCCAATGATATACCCATGTGTCTGCGTTAGCACCACGTGCCTAACCAGCCCACATACCAGTCTCTCAAGTACCAGAGTTGTCCCATATCCACTCAGGTACATCGACTGGGGACTATAGTTCGAGCACAGATCCAATCTGTCTCCAGGGACATTATCATGTAAGTACACAATCGCAGGTGTAGACAAACAATGATAACGACAATGCCAGAAAGATATATATTAATATCAGAGTCAAGTAGTACAAAGATGGACCAAAACTAGGTCCTAGGGCATATACACCAACAGCGTCGTCGAAATCGGGAGGCGGCAGTGGATATACAGATAAAACTCGAAGAAACTGGCAAAACAAAAATCCGGAACTCATTGAAGGAGAAACCGGTCTGGATGAGAGGGGAAATCAAGATCAGACCCGTGAAGATCTCCTTTGCATGCTGAGAAGGTAAGCGGGCGGCGCGATCGGATGGATTTCGTCAGGATGAGAGGCGGCGGCAGACGAGTCGCACGGTGCCCTAATTTTTGGATGAGCCCAAATTGAAATACCAGTGAACCCGCCCGGGTTCACGAGCCCGTGATGTGTACTGTGGTTGGGCTGCCGCGATAGAAGCACTGGTGAACCCACTGGGGTTCACCGAGCCGTGAAGCATTCTAGAAATTCTCTAGAGTTCGGAAAGATGGTGAACCCAGTGGGGTTCACCTGCCTGTGAAGCTCACTGGATAGTTCCTGCGCAGATAAAATACAAGTGAACCCCGTGCCCGTGAAACTCACTAATCATAATCCTGGGCACGCCTGTACAGTGCACTTCACGGGTGTGCCTGGTTAACTCAAAAAATTCTAGAAAATTCTAGAAAAATTCTCATGCGCTCTAACTTCCTCCTACAACATAAAGAGACATCAAATTAGTAGCAATCCCTTCTAGAAAACCAAAAATTTAATAAAAAGAAATCAATAGCGTAAAAGAAGGTCTCAATCAATGCATGAAGACTAAAAAGCAATCAAAAACTTGGATTGCCTCCCAAGAGCACTAGTTTAAGGTCGGTAGCTCCACCATAAGAGTTTTTAGAGTTGCAAATTTATGGGGTCTGAGAGGGTAAGAACTTCCTCTCTTTCAACCCGCTCATCTTCAAAGTAGTGCTTGAGGCGGTGCCCGTTAACTGTGAAACTTTCAGTTCGTCCTGTCCAAATTGTGATGGCACCATAAGGTTGAACTTTCTGAACTGTAAAAGGACCGGACCATCTCGTGCGAAGCTTTCCTAGGAATATTCGAAGTCTTGAATTAAATAGAAATACTTTGTCTCCATTATGAAATTCCTTATTTGCAATGCGCTTGTCATGCCAAAACTTTGTGCGTGCTTTGTAGCTCTTGGCATTCTCGTAGGCAAAAAGGCGCATCTCGTCCAACTCATCAAGTTGTAGCTTTCTCCTTTCACCGGCGTTCTTGAAGTTGAAGTTGATTTGCTAGACAGCCCCATATGCCCTGTACTCAAGCTCAACGGGTAAATGGCATGATTTCCTATAAATAAGTTGGAAAGGAGACAAACCGAGGGGTGTTTTGAGTGCGGTCCTATAAGCCCATAAGGCATCCGGTAATTTCATTGCCCAATCCTTCCGTGATCGCGATACAGTCTTCTCCAAAATTTGTTTGATTTCTCTATTAGAGACTTCTACCTGACCACTAGTCTGAGGGTGATAGGGCGTAGCAATTCTGTGCTTCACACCGTACTTTTTCAGTAGTGCCCCAAATTTCTGCTCAATGAAGTGGGAGCCGCCGTCACTAATTAACACACGTGGAACTCCAAATCGGGGGAAAATAGTCTGCTTCATAAACCTCATAACGACTCTAGAATCGTTTGTAGCTTCAGCGGATGCCTCCACCCACTTTGACACGTAGTCGATGGTGACCAGAATGTACCGTTTTCCACATGAAGAGGGGAAGGGGCCCATGAAGTCTATACCCTATACATCAAAAATTTTCACTTCCATGATGTTGTTGAGTGAGAGCTCATCTCTTTTTGATAAGTTTCCAGTCCGTTGGCAACTGTCACAAGTGGAGACAAATTGTTTAGCATTATGAAATATAGAAGGCCAATACAAACCAGACTGTAAAACTTTAAAAGCTGTTTTATAGGCCCCCGAGTGTCCTCCGTAAGGTGAAGTATGGCAATGGCTCAACACATCTTGCATCTCCTCCTCTGGCACGCATCGTCTGTACAATCTGTCCGCACATCTCCGGTACAAATATGGCTCATCCCAGTAATAAAATTTTACATCATGTAGGAATGGCTTCTTCCTCTGAAAAGTCAGATCAGGAGGGAAAATGTTAGACACGATGTAATTAACATAATCTGCATACCAAAGGACTTGTTGATCTAATAAAGCATAGAGATGTTCTTCAGGGAATGTGCCATTGATTTCCAACTCTTCATCAGTTTCTTTGCCCGTGCCATGGTCAAGCCTGGAAAGATGGTCAGCCACTAGATTTTCACTCCCCTTATTGTCTCTGATCTCTATATCGAATTCTTGCAAGAGGAGGATCCATCTAATGAGCCTTGGTTTCGCATCCTTCTTGTTGATCAAATATTTTATAGCTGCATGATCAGTGAAAACGATTACTTTCGAGTTAACTAGATAAGAACAGAATTTATTGAAAGCAAAGACAATCGCTATCAGCTCTTTCTCTGTGGTTGCATAATTTATCTGAGCGTTATCGAGTGTGCGACTGACATAATAAATGGCGTGAAGCTTTTTGTCCTTCCTCTGTCCCAAGACTACCCCAACAGCTTGGTCGCTAGCATCACACATCAACTCAAAAGGTAATGACCAATCCGGGGGTTAAATTATTGGAGCAGAGGTTAATGCTGCCTTGAGTTTCGTGAAGGCTTCCTCGTAGTCCCTGTCAAAGCAAAACATAGCATCCTTAGCAAGTAAATTAGTTAAAGGATGAGCTATCTTAGAAAAGTCTTTAATGAATTGTCTGTAAAAGCCAGCGTGTCCAAGGAAGCTCCTGATCCCCTTCACCGATGTGGGTGGCTGAAGATATTCAATGACTTCTATCTTTGCTCTGTCCACTTCTATCCCTCTTTCAGAAACTAGATGCCTGAGGACGATCCCTTCCTTGACCATGAAGTGGCACTTCTCCTAGTTCAAAACTAAGTTCACCTCTTCACACCTCTGCAAAACCTTAGATAAATTAGACAAGCAATGATGAAAAGAGGAGCCATACACAGAAAAATCGTCCATAAAAATATCCATGAAGTCTTCATTAAAATCGGAGAATATGACCATCATTGCTCGCTGAAAAGTTGCTAGGGCATTGCAGAGCCCGAAGGGCATCCTTCTATATGCATATGTGCCGTAGAGGCATGTAAAGGTTGTCTTCTCCTGATCGTCCGGGTGGATAGGGATTTGGAAGAAACCTGAAAAGCCGTCCAAAAAACAAAAGTAAGAATTATGCACTAATCTGTCCAACATTTGGTCTATGAATGGAAGAGGATAATGATCTTTTCGCGTAGCAGAGTTCAACTTCCTGTAGTCAATACACATCCTGTATCCTGTAACCGTACGTGTCGGTATCAACTCTTCAGCTTCGGTCTTGATCACCGTGAGTCCACCCTTCTTAGGTACAACATGCACTAGACTTACCCAAGAGCTGTCTGAAATTAGATAAATTACCCCTGCGTCCAATAGTTTGAGCACTTCTTTCTTCACCACATCCTTCAAGTGTGGGTTGAGCCGGCGTTGAAACTCCACAGTAGGTTTGCTATTGTCTTCCAATAGGATCCTGTGCATGCAAACAGAGGGCTTTTATGTCATCTAATGAATAGCCTATTACCTTCCTATGGAGACGAAGTTCATTAAGCAATAATTCGGTTTGCTCCTTGTCCAACGCCGCACTAACTATCACTGAGTATGTAAAATTGTCTTCTAGAACCTCATATCTCAAGGTTTTGGGCAAGCTCTTGAGCTCAATTTTCTGCCGCCCTTAGTTTCCCAGATTTTCTTCTTTTTTGTTATCTTCATCAGTTTCCAGCAGTGCAGCAAGAACCTCAGCCTCTCCTTTATCATCCTTGTCAATAGAATTCGTCAGAGCAAGTTTCAGTAGGCCCACTTCTCTCCGAGGTGGCTCGACATCTTGTACAACTTTTTTCACAATGTCGATACTGCAGCATGTACCTGAAAGAGAAGGTTTTTTTCAAGGTGTCAGTTAAGTCGAATTGAATAACGTTGCCACAAATGTTCAAAGACAGTTTCCCATTCTTGACATCCATGACAGCGCCAACAGTAGCTACAAAAGGTCTCCCCAGAATGATAGGGAGCCTGTCATCTTCATCAATCTCCAAAATAATAAAATTAGTAGGGATAAAGTAATCTCCTACTTTAAGAGGAACGACCTCTAGAATACCAACTGGGTGACGCATAGATCTGTATGCAAGCTGTATAGAAATACTAGTTGGTTGCAAATCCCCTAGGTCTAGCATTTTACAAAGTGATAATGGCATGAGGCTAACGCTTGCTCCTAAATCGCACAAAGCTCTCTGAAAGGACATCTCCCCAATCTGGCAGGGTATGGAGAAACTGCCTGGGTCTTTAAGCTTCTGAGGGAGCTTGTTCTGAATGATGGCGCTGCACTCCTCAGTAAGTGCAACAGTCCCTTGATCCTCTAGCTTCCTCTTGTTTGATAAGATGTCTTTCAGGAATTTTGCATAAGTCGGCATCAACGAAAGGGATGTTAATATAAAGTTTCTTCAATACTTCTAAAAACTTACCGAACTGCTTGTCTAATTTAGCCTTGACAAGCCTCTGTGGAAAAGGAATCGGTGGCTTGTATGCAGGTGGTCCCACATAGGACCGCTCCTCTTCAGTTGGTTCAGGCGCCACCGGTGTTGCATCTGACTATGATACCACAGGTTCGGTAGTCAACTCATCTATCCTGTCATTGGTCGGCATCTTTGGGTCTTCAAGTTGCTTGCCGCTCCGAGTGGAGATTGCATTGCAATGCTCCCTCGGGTTTACCTCTGGCTGGGATGGAAGTTTGCCTCGCGCTCTGGAAGACGAGCTAGCTTGCTGGGCTAGTTGACTCTCTAGCATTTTATTATGTGTCTCCAGGGAGTCCATCCTTGTCATCATCATCTTCATCATGTCTGTAAGTCCTTCAAGTTGCTTGCTCAGATTTGAATCATTATTGGGCCTTGGCTGTGGTGGCGGCGCATTGTAGTTCATAGCCTGAAATCCTGGCGGTCTGAAGTTATTCTATTGGGGTTGCCTAAAGTTTCCTTGTGGGAGCTGGGCTTGTTGTGGTGGAACTTGTCCAGGTTGAATTGGTTGAGTTGTTCGGTAAGAGAAATTTGGATGGTTGCGCCACCCTAGATTGTAGAAGTTAGAATAAGGGTTGTTATTAGAGTTGAAGTTTCCAACAACATTCAGTTGCTCAGAGTTGATCGCAGCCATCTATCCATCTCCTACCAGACAATCTGCCCCTACATGACCTACAACTCCACATACCTCACAAGAAATAGAGTTAGTATCCATCAAATTAACAGACCAAGAATCAAGCTTTTTAGTCAGATTATCCACCTTAGTCGTAAGTGCAGTCAAAGAGTGAAGGTCATACTTACCTGACTTCTTGGTAGAAGTACCTCTCTCGGATGTCCATTGGTGATGGTTAATCACCATGTCCTCGAGAAGATTCATAGCATCCTCAACTCTTCTATTCATCAAAGTGCCTCCTGCTGCAGCGTCCACTATAAGTCTTGTGTTTTAATCCAAACCGCTGTAAAACGTTTGGATCAAAACTCAAGTCTCAACTCCGTGATGTGGACACATCCTTTGGAGCTCTTTAAACCTCTCCCAAGCTTCGTATAGGGATTCTCCATCTTTTTGCATGAAACTTGTTATCTGATTCCACAATTGAATTGTCTTTGGTGGAGGGAAGTACTTGGAGAGAAAGGCTTGAGAAAGCTCTGCCCATGTTCTTATCGAAGCAGCAGGTAGCGTGTGCAGCCAAGCTCTCGCTCTGTCCCTCAAAGAGAAGGAAAATAGTCGCAACCTGATAGCATCAGCAGACACACCGTTAATTTTTAACATATCGCAATATTCTAGAAAAATAGAGAGGTGCATGTTGGGGTCCTCAAGAGGAGAACCACCAAATTGGTTTTGTTGCATCATAGAAAGAATAGCAGGTTTTATTTCAAAATTATTGGCCTCAACAGCGGGCCTAACAATTCCTGATTGAAAACCATAAGTGTAGGGAGCAGAGTAATCTTTCAATGTCCTGTTGTTTTAGTTGTTCCCCATTGGTTGTGGTACTCGGTCATTGTTCACATCAAGCTGAATGTGCTCCATCTGATTTTCTCCTTCTGGATGGTTCATGACTTCTTTCTTCATAATTTGATTTTGCTTCCTTCTTGTCCTGAAGGTGCGCTCGATTTCTGAATCAATGTCAAAGAATGTACCTGCCCTAAAACTTCTTCGCATAAAACGGTCAGTCAAAATTATAAAGTTCTAAGACAGCAAGTAAATAAAAGAAAAAGAAAATAACAGTGCAATAAAGAAAATCTAACCTAATGCCTAGTCTACCAATTCTCGAAAGTATACTAATATTGACCGTTGTTCCCCGGCAACGGCGCCAAAAACTTGACACGTTCCGCAAGTGCACGGTTATGTCGAAGTAATATAAAAGATATCGAATCCCACAGGGAACAAGGTTGAGTACCAGAAAATCTGAGTCCTAATAGCTAGGCAAATCGAAATTGGATTTTGAAAGTAGAAATAAAAAACAAGCAATCAACGCTACGACGATAGGGATTAAATACGAGAGAGATATCGGGGCTTTGGTTTTCACCAAGATGACTACTTTAATCACACAAGGCAGATGTCGGTTATTTGGATTATTGATTTTGCACAAGGAATCTAACCCTAAGGTACAAGGTGCCCTCTCTCGAGTGTACACCCCGGTGTTCGGCTTAGATCGACCTCCTACTCTCGTGATGGATCATTCTAAAATGAACCCAATGGGTTCTATGGCCGATTATAAAACCCTTGAGTGAGACCAAGCACTCTCGTGTTGGGGTCTCACAAGTTTTACTAAGGGATTCCACCCTTACGACTCTTCTCTCGATATGAATCATAACGGCTAACACGTGAAAGTACTCGGCCAAGGTAAGATCATGAAATAAACACTTCAAAGTAAAATATGCTCACAACACAATCCAAATAACAGAATAAAGATAAAGTTTGTGATTAAATTCGTCAACGGGTTTCAACCAAGCCCCGAAATAGGGTTTACGCTACAATCGATATTGAAACATTCAGAATCTCTCTTTTGATGAAAAGAAAAGTACACGGACACAATTTGAGAGGAAGAAGACGATGAACCGAAGGAATCCTGAAGAAATCGTGATGATCTTGTGTCTCAATCTCCGAAAATCTCCAAAAATCGCCTCTTCATCATGTTCTTCCGCCCGCACCGATTCGTCCCCTCGATTACTCAATAATTAGGGCTAGAAAATTAGGGCTTTTATAAACTGTGCGTTTGCCTCTGAAAGAGCTTTCCATAGACACATTACTTGCCAAATTCGGACTCCAAACCAGTGAGAAATCATGGAAAAACTGAGTGAAACTCGATCTCGCTCACGACTGGGTTGGAATCAATGGTGAACCTCGTCGGGTTCACCTGCCCGTGATTCTCTCTGTGAAGTTCTGGGCGAAAGAAGCGCGGTGAACCCTGCAGGGTTCACCTGGCCGTGCTTCTCACTGTGCAGTTCTCGGCTTACAAGAGATCTGGTGAACCCGGTGGGATTCACCCGGCTGTGAAGCTCTCTAGAGTGTTCTGCCGGCTGGCGACTGGGATGGTGAACCTCATGGCCGTATTTTTCAGGCTAACTCCGTTTTGGCCCAAATTTGACGCGTAGCATCATTTTCGCATAAGAAATCGTCTCATGGCTTTAGAATCTCCAAAATACGTCGAAAAAGGATGATTTTACCTGAAATTCCACAAAAGCACCAAAAAGTGAAGATTCCGAAGATATGATGGAAATAAGCCTATAAAGAGTATAAAAGTGTCAAAATAAGCCTAGATTTATCATGAAATGACCATCAAAATTACTACCAAAATGCAAGATATCAAAATACTCCAGACTTAAATCTTTGCTTGTCCTCAAGCAATAAAATAAGGTGAAACACATGATAGGAGTAAGAGTAATCTTTTGGGATGAGGCATACATCCAAGTCAGAGAATTATTTAATAACATTCCAAAATCTAATCAGGAGTAATCAAATAAATGGTTATTTCAAAGTGTTCAACAGTTTAATCCCACAATTTCTATATGCCAAACAACCTAATAACCAGCAAACATAGGATTCAATCAAGCCAACACATAACACTCATGCAATTCCAATCTTCCCTATTCAAATCGTTGGGGTTAACTCAATTGTCCCATCAGGGTATGATGCACTGATTATTGCAATAGACTTCAACTCATAACCTTAGGTACCATTGCCAATTTTTCGCAATGTCAAGTAGAGGAGTCTCTTTATTGATTTCAATTTCACATACTTTAGATTTCAACTCATGTCCTTCGGTACCACTGCCAATTTTGCGCAGTGCCAAGTAGAGAAATCCAAGGGTGTTCTCTCTCTCTCTCTCTCTCTCTCTCTCTCTCTCTCTCTCTCTCTCTTTTATAACAATAGTTGAAAACATATCCTTTTGGACAAATGCAGTGTCTCCCCAAGAACAGAAGGAAATTAAAAGAATAACCAAGTGAATGTGTGTTTCAATATGATTCTTATGTAAGTTGTAAGCCTTAGTTGATTTAACAATCATAGAAATGTTTGACCCACTAATGAACAACTCAAATCAATCCAAATCACAAAATTTTAAAATCATAGAATAAATGGACATGATCAAAAAGTATCTCTAACAAGGAGGTATTACTCCAGACTCAATTCTTTGATCATTCCTACCCAATTATGCATTCAACTCAAAGTACTCAAAATTTTGAAATAGCCATCATAGGACAAGACTCATACACATGCAAACTCAAACTCATGGAAAAAATTTACACAGCATGAATGAAAAGCATAATAACCATAACAAAGTGCGGACACAAGCAGGAAAAATAATGTCATACAAGTCTGTCACAGAGTGAGTTCTGAAGAAGTAGACCAAGCCCACGAATAAGATGACATATAAGATACTATGCCAGAATATCCATCACAGAATAGAAGTATCCATCCAAACATAGCAAAGTCAAGCGATCACAGACAAATAGTCACATGCAGCAAGAAAATAGGAACCGGAGTATAGAAAGCTCACCCACTCTAAAAGTTTGCATAGTCCTCTATGCAATACCATGATGTGAGAGAAGTGGATGATAACGCTGATGCTGATGGGGGGCTACCTCCGCTTGCGCGAGCGAGAGCTAGATGCTCGGGAGCTCTTGCTCTTCCCGTGTGCGCTATAGTCGGGCTCAGCCTCCTCGTCAGAAGAGATGTCCATGCGAGCCATGTTTTCCTCATTGATGAAGGAGAGGCGCTCGTCCATCGCAGAGAGATTTTCCCACACAGATCCCATCATTTTGTGTTGTCTCTGCATGTGTGCTTCCATGGACTCCCAATGCGAAGATTGGTTCTGCTGGATGTGGGTAACGGTGGCGTCCGGGTGATCAATCATCTCCCGTTGATGGAGTTGCTCTTCTTTAATTTTCTGCAATATAGACATCATAGAATCGTGAGAAGAGGTGCCGCCAAAAGAAAAGGTGCCTGGTGCTGGTGGTGCGGTGTCGACTGGATCGGACTGTGCGTCCTCAACTGGCTGGATACGCCAATTTCCATGGACTCTGACTGATGTGTGCTCTGGGTTCGGCAAGGGTAGGCAGAATGGGCTCCCTTTGAATGTCATGCAATATGAATCACCCTTGTGAATGATCAACTTCATGGCAACACAAGACTCAATGTCGAGCCTGTTGCTGCCAGTAGTTTCCAATGTGCCGTAGGGAATGATACCTAGAGAAATTGCCAAAGGTGTGATTAAGCCGCCGATCACTATCGCCTCCTTCAAA
Source organism: Costus lasius (assembly GCA_027563935.2). NCBI lineage: Eukaryota > Viridiplantae > Streptophyta > Magnoliopsida > Zingiberales > Costaceae > Costus > Costus lasius. The sequence continues at coordinate 24,015,107 of CM050447.1, read as the reverse complement.
GAACGGGCGAGTGGCTGAATTGCTTTGCCAGATAGTACCCAGAGTCCACTCTGAAACTGTGAAGCATACACCAGAGATAAAATAGCTCGGTTTACTGAACCATATCATCACTCTCACCGCGGCCAAATAGGGTGTGGGCCAACACGCGGTGGACATACTTGATCATTGGGTTGCATAAGCTAGATTCACGGGCCACACGAGCAGAGTAGATGTGCTCGTTGGTAATTGTGCCCCAGAAACCCTGCTCACTGAACTTAGTGGGGACTCTACGAACACATGGCTCCGGAAAACCATATATACTATGCAACTGTGAAAGAGTTAGGCTGTGTTCGATATTACCCAATTGAAATGTTAAATGCCCTGGGTCATCCTCTAGAATAGGATCTGCTTTTACTTCTAAAGAACTCAAGAACTCCAACGTCACGCCAACATAAGTGGGAGAAAATAGATGCTGGAACTGCTCTAGACCCACTGCGGCGTACATTATGTCGACATCCCCTAGCATCCCAAGCATCTGCAGTGTACCTCTATCAAGATACCTCGTGTTGAGAACTCGGCGCTGACGCAATATCTGATAGCGTTGTTCCTGGCCAGTGTCGCGAAAGATGATCAGAGAGAATCACGGGTTGGGCGTGATTTGTATCCCAACCCGTGATTTATTTTGGCAAATGCACAAAGAGAATCACGGGTTGGGCATGATTTGTATACAACCCGTGTTGTGTTTTGGTAAATGATCAGAGAGAATCACGGGTTGGGCATGAAATTTATCTAACCCGTGCTTTGTTTTGGTAAATGATCAGAGAGAATCATGGGTTGGGCGTGATATTTATCGAACCCGTTCTTTATTTTGGTAAATGAGCAGAGATAATCACGGGTCGGGCGTGATGTTTATCCAACCCGTGCTTTGTTTTGGTAAATGAACAGAGATAATCACGGGTCGGGCATGATGTTTATCCAACTCGTGCTTTGTTTTGGTAAATGAATAGAGATAATCACTGGTCGGGCGTGATGTTTATCCAACCTGTGCTTTGTTTTGGTAAATGAACAGAGAGAATCACGGGTTGGGCGTGATGTTTGTCCAACCCGTTATGATGTTGGCAAATGCACAGATACAATCACGAGTTGTGCGTGATGTTTATCCACTCCGTGATGACTTATCACATATGAGTAAGTTTAAACATCACTCCCGTATTTTCTAGGGTTCGGAATCATGTGTTTCCTAATAGAGTCGTCGCTGGTTCGCCGAATCACTTCTCAACTGTGTTGGGTGGCGCCGGTGAGTGAGGTACAGATCTCGTACATAGCTTCTCAGGCTAAAATGGCGCCCAAGCTGAAGAAGCAAATGGTCAGAAAGCAGAAAGCGAAAGCCTCAATGACTTCAGAAGTGCCGTCGTGGCCCAATCCCTACGGAATCGTCTCCCAGGATGAAAATCAAAAAGTCCGGTATAATCTTCTTCTCACATGACGAATTTTGAATACTCGTTATGTTCATCGTGCGACTCTGGAGACCCTAGGAATCGATGAAGATGTAATGTGGATGTTCAATCAGATTTCAACTCTAAAGTTCTTTGAGATTTCAACGCATACCTACATTCCCATAGTCTTGGAATTTCTTAGCAGCCTCGAGGTAGAACTAAATTCCTATGATAACCGTGTCAGTCGCATCACTTTCCGACTTGCGAACATTGAGAGAAGTCTGACACTACCCGAGCTAAGTCAAGCATTGCAATTAGCCGGAGGCGGTGAACGACGACCTCCGCCGGAATTTATTGAGCATGCATTTTATTACCAAATTACACCAGAGTTCTGATTCTCCGCAAAGAATACGCGTGCCAGCGGCCTTTCCAACCCTTGCCTGCGCTACGTCCACAAAGTTCTTGCGCATACCGTCTTCGGCCGTGGTGAGAGCGATGGTATGATCCGTCAATCTGAGCTATTCTTTTTATGGGCAATGCTTTATGGTTATAAAGTGGATGTAGCCTTCTTTCTTGCTAAGCAATTTGATAAGGTTGCACGCGCTGAGAAGGGTGCTATTGTGTTAGGGGGTCTTATAACTCCTATTGTATTATCCTTGGGCATGATCCTTGATGGATTTGAGACTGCTCGAGGTAGTCGTTGAAACGATATAGAGTCATGCGTGGCCATGCGATTGATTGCACGTGAAGGTCATATGTTTCGTTTGATTCTTGGGCTGAATTCTCCTGCGCTACAGCTGCCAAACAAGGATCGGATAATAGTCCGCAATCAATTAAATTAGAAGATCCCCCCATCAGCTGCAGACAACGATAATCCTACACCACTAGAAGAGAGTGCATCACCACCTTCCACATTTGGGGCTAGCTCTTCATCACAGAGGGAGGACCCCAGCACACAGGGATTTCGGTGTTGTTCTTAGGGCGATGCATTCCAGGCCCTATCTGTAGAGGTGTTCCGCCAGGGGTGTCTGTTACAGACGATACTAGAATATGTGAGGAATGCGTAGAAGAGTGCTTCAGTTGAGGATCTACATCCCATGGAAATGTGCAATTGTCCAGAGAAGAGTGGTTCAAGCGACGATGCGGACAAGGAGACTTGAATTACATGTATTAAACTTGAATTATATGTATTACCATATTTTGATGTTCTGTTATATTTTGGATGATGTACTAAATTTGGATGTTGTTCTCAATTTGTATTACCATATTTTGATGTATTACCATATGTTGTTGTTCTCAATTTGGATGATGTTTATCCAACCCGTGATTTATTTTGGTAAATGAACAGAGAGAATCACGGGTTGGGCGTGATGTGTATCCAACCCGTGATTTGTTTTGATAAATAAACAGAGAGAAACCCGGGTTGGGTGTGATATGTATCCAACCCGTGATTTTATATGGTAAATAAACAGAGAGAAACTTGGGTTGGGTGTGATGTGTATCCAACCCGTGATTTGTTTTGGTAAATAAACAAAGAGAATCCCGGGTTGGGTGTAATATGTATCCAACCCGTGATTTGTTTTAGTAAATAAACAGAGGGAATCCCGAGTTGGGCGTGATGTGTATCCAACCCGTGATTTTATATGGCATATTTTGTAGGGTACCGTATTCTCAGATTATAGGCTGTAATTTCATTTGGTAAAGGCACAGAGAGTATCACGGGTTTGGCGTGATGTTTAGCCAACCCGTGATTTGGTTATACAAGTTACCGTTTTCTCATATTACATGCTGTATTTTAGGGTTTCGGCACTCATGGCTTTTCACCGTGCCGACCCTTCTATTTTCTCTTGCTATTACTACCCAATCCATCCTGCGACCTTTCCCGTCCATATTTCATCTTCGTTCTAGCTTTTTCCGATCGGGCGGATTTGGCGTCTACTCGAAGAAGTTTCACCTCTCTCCATTTCCAGACATTCAAGCTTCGATCGCAACCTACTCAGATACCCTGTTCACAGTGGGTGTTCAGTGACTTCATTCCAGCTCAGCAGTTCGGATCCGTGAGCTGATTGGAACCTACTCAGATACCCTGTTCACAGTGTTCGGTGATACTCTGTTTTTCAGTTCTTTGAAGATAGTATTTTCATCCTCTCAATTAAAATGGCACCCAAGGGCAAGGGGAAGGCTCCAGCTAAGTTGTCCACACCAGCTCCACCTGCAAATGAATATGGGATTGTGTTCAGGGACTTAGATCAGGAAGAACGGTATAATCATCTACTAACCTGGCGCATCATTAAAACCAAATATGCTGATAAGCAAGCTCTTGATATTTTGGGCCTCAATGAAGATGTAATTTGGATGTTTTCTCAAATTGGAGCTAGAAAATTTTTTGAATGTTCACTGCAGACCTACCTCCCTCTGGTGTTGGAGTTCCTCAATAGCATAGAGATCGAGCTACAGGAATTTACTAATAGCCAAGCTTCAGGTGAGATTACTTTCCGTTTAGCTAACGAGGAGAGGAGGTTGACACTTAGAGAGATCCGGACTATTTTTCACTTACCGGGAGAAGGGCAAACTCGGCCGCCAATTGGATTTATTGATAATATTTTCTGGAATCAAATCACATCAGAGTCCAGTTTTTCCCCTGCATCAGCTAGGGCGACTAGCATCACAAACCCCTGCATCAAATATGTGCATCGAGTCTTAGCTCATACAGTTTTCGGACATGGAGACAGCGATGGTATGGTACGTCAGTCCGAACTGTTCTTTTTATGGTGCATGCTTTATGGTTACAATATAGATTTGGCCTACTTTTTTGCTAAGCACTTGGATAAAGTTGCTAGGGCAAAGAAGGGTGCAATTGTCATTGGAGGTTTCCTTACTCCTATAGCACTCTACTTAGGAGTACAACCTTATGGGATTGAGGTGGCCATGGGGAATGCACGAATTGATATCGAATCCTGTCTACCCATGAAGATGATTGTAAGAGAAGGTGACACATACTGCTTGGTCCTTAAACCGGGTCTTTCCACTTTACCACTGCCTAACCCTGGGAGGACCACGATTCAGAATCAGAGAAATTGGAAATTATATCCAAATGCAGACTCCTATGCCACTCCAGCACCCAAGGGCTCAGTGCCACCACCACCACCCGCTTCGAGTGATGAACCTTTTGGTATGGGCATGGACTTTTCACCATCCAGAATCACAGAACTTGCACCACACAGAGCCACTGCAACATCCTCACGACATGCTGCCCCTGATGAGAGAGCATGGTCGATTGCTCATGACCCTAGTTTTCAGGCCCTTTCTGCCGAGGTGTTCCGATTGGGTCGTATCATGGAAAGGATGGCTGATGGTATGGGGAACATTCATGAGGATGTTGTGGAGTTGAGGACTTATATGCAGGAGATGAATAACTTTCTTTACGAGAGATTCGGTTATGATGGGGGTGGCGAAGATGATGGCGACGATGGAGACCAAGCAGGTGGGCAAGATGATCCTATGGATGCAGCCCCTGCTGAGGAGTTAGGTTCTGATGCGGACGATTAGAGATTAAACCATTTTCTTCCCGGCCGTGTTCTTATTTTTCTTTTCCTATTAATATTGAAGACTATTTGTAGGGAAGGATGACTCAATTAAATATCTTGTGTCCTGCTTGATTAATCATGAGCAGAATATGTGAACATTATTGTAGAATCTACTTAAAAAGATAATAGAATCTGGGCACATTATAGTGGAATCTACTTATAAAAATAGTAGAATCTGTGCACATTATAGTAGAACACAAGGAGATGTTTGGCGATTGCCTCTTAACATATACACTCAACCAAGATCATTGCAAATTGTATAAAATCGTAAACTCAACCAACATTTTGATAAATTACAAAATGGTGTCAATGTCAATTACAAATTTGCATCAAATCAAATTACAATAATGGACCACATTGTCTAATAAAAGAATAATTAGCTACTATAAATTCTGTTGGGTTGGCAAATTGTTATCAAATTGTGACGGATCATTGAGAGACCCTGCATCAGAATACTTCAGGATGGAAAATGGGTTAAGTACCAACTTAAAAGCATCTCAATACTGTATATATCAAGTAAACATACTTACGTAATAAGAAGTTGTTCCCATCATCATGGTAGTATACGGGAATTGGATTTCTTGAGAAATCTGTTGATTTGGTGCAGGTGTCTGTGTTACAGTAGTAGAACATTAGTATTGGTCAAAACCACAAGCCAAATTTGACATTATGTACAATAGCCTACATATCCGGTAGATGCAAATGGATGTGGATGTATAGATGGCATAGGAATATGACCCTGAACAAAAATTACAAATGCTACATTAGTATTGTTAAACATCTATAAAATTTCATATTATTAACAATGTAAGCACATATCCAGTAGCAGCAAATGGATGTGTAGGAGGCATGGGCATAGTAGCCTGTTAACAAATTACAAGTTGAACATTAGTATTGGAAAAAAATCTACAAAAATGTAATATAAGGAACAAGTGTATACATGTGTAGCAGCAAATGGATGTCTAGGAGGAATGGGAACACGAGCCTGAATACAAATTACAAGTACAACATTAGTATTGTTAAAATTATATAAAAGTTAATTAAGATTATTAAAATCGTAAGTACATATTGTGAAGTAGCATATTGATGCATAGCCGGCATGGGAACCGGAGGCTGTGCAAATCTCCCACTACTTGTGTTTGCCTTTGATGGACCATTCTTTTTCGGTCGTTTTTCTAGGACACTTTTCTTCCTTTTCTCCCTTGGACCTTTCTTGACACCAGGGGTCTTTATGGTGATATTCCTGTCTGGCCTTTCTCTAACATCATTGCTGTCAGTATCCAAGTCCTCACCTTGCTGATCAACATGCAGTATGCTTTGCACATCTACCCTCAATTTATCAACGGCTATTTCAATCTTCTCAATGGCTTGCCTGGAATGTTGACTTAGTGTTGCAATATAGTATTGTTTCTAGCATATGCGCTTATACATGGAAGTTAAGATCTCTTTTCCATTCCCATCAGTAGCAGGTGGATAAATATTCGAACCATTGCCATCTCTTGCATATTTTGTCCACCTTTTCAATATATAATGTTGGGGCAGTGAACACACATTGTTAACAGCCAATACCTTGAACGCATGCCTACACAAAATTCCAGTTCACTCAAATAATTTGCACGTGCAATTCACAATAATGGAAGCAGAGTTGTAAGTGACGGTTTCAGATCGAGGCATGCTAGCAGATATTAATGTATATGTCTTTACATTAGAATCACAATCAAAACTCATTGAATCTACACACCAATCTACATGATTCATGAATTGGTCATCCACCTCCTCATAGATTACTCTGGTGTAGACTGTAGCAGCTTCCTTTAAAATATTCCCAAAAATCGCAATAGGTGTACTATTCCTGCTCTTAAAGTTAGATTTGGTTTCTTTCTCATGAAAAAAATTAAGAGCCTTATCATATTGATCCAAGAATTCAAACAAAGATAGTTTTTTTCGAAAAAATCTCTTAAAGTGAGCATTCATGCTCTCACTACGTTGTGTGGTGGTCATATCAGCAGAGAATGTCTCCGCCCGATAGCATGCGGCCCATTTGTCACAAAGATGGTAAAAATTAATGATCCACGAATTATCACATAGATTATATTTATGTAATAGATCCTCCCATAGTTTTTCAAATATTTCAACGGTGCAATTCTCATAAATACAGTGTTTGAAATCTTGGACAAATCGAGGAAATGTCTGAATCACGTGAGATAGGTGCGTAGCTGCATTTTGAAATATGTGCCATAGGCAAAGTCGATGAGGTGTAGTTGGCATCACAATTTGTATAGCTTTTGTAATAGCAGCAGATTGATATGTGAATATGGTGAGAGGAGGCTATCTAGACATTGCTTGTAAGAAGGTCTCAAATGACCAAATAAAAGAATCAACAGACTCGTTATATAATAAAGCAGCACCAAGAATAATTGTTTGCTTATGGTGATTCAAGTCAACAATAGGAGCAAATGACATATCATACTCATTTGTCTGAAATGTGGTATCAAAACATATTACATCACCAAAATATGCATAATCTATAATAGATTTACCATTTGTCTAAAAAAAGTTTGCAATCTCTCCTGTTTCGTGAGCTTCAATAGCGTAAAAAAAATGAAGGATCAGCTAGTTGTCGTTACTTCAAATACTTCAGTATACCACGCATTTCTTTACCATCCAATGTTTTCTTTCTATGTTTTTTAATATAGTTTATGCTATCATCTCTTATAAACCCAACTTCATTATTGTTTGCAACAGACTGAAAATAATTAAAAACATGATGAACTTTTATACCAGACTCTGTCATTTGATATATAAGAGCACGCTGATAAGATAGAATCTTTCTGTGCGATCTAAGCATGTGGACCTTATTTGGTGATGTCATCGGAGGGTTATGATTAATCTCTACTTTTGATAAGGTCTAAATCTTATTCAAATCAATTTTGAATTCAACCCGAGCCATACAATTGGTTCTTGTCTCAGGTTGAGGTTTCTTGATTCTTTGGGTTTCACGCATTTTCCTCAACCCTTGTTTACTACAAATAAATTTACGAAATCTTAAACTCTCATCTTTCTTACGTTCCACATGATATTTCTTAATACTAAAACTCAATCTTTTCGCATATTTATTATAAAAATTATATGCTTCAGTTTCACCATAAAAAGTCATACCGACTGTTGGGACAATAGATGACGTTTTAGTATTCTCATTTCTTCTAGAATCATCCACAGTGTTCTCAACTTTCACTGATACATATGTTGCCGTGTCATCATCTTCCTGTTAACATTTCACATATTCATTATATAGATTTCACTTAAATTGAAATATTGAATATATCACATGCTCGTTCATAGATATTCTTACTAATTTTACTTCATTCAGGGCATATTTAGGTTGAGATACCATATCTTCTTCTTTTTTTCACTCTTCTGACGATTCCCATCCAAGCTCTCCAAGTAGAGCATTACATGTCTTTAGCTCCTCACTCTTCTCCATACCTTTCTCTATATTGTCTAGGAGTCTTCTTAGCCACAATAGTATTATAATTTCTAGAATTAGCGACAACAGTATTATAATTTTTAGAATTAGCCACAATAGTATTATAATTTCTAGAAATTCAAATTAGGGCAAATAACTAACATAATCAGGAACAACAAAGCTAACAGAAATAAATTTATTGAACTTTCATATTCTACGCAATCAAAATTTCACTTCTCATCTACAATATAAAATTAGGAATAACCACTAACTTCCACATGCAGAGGAAATGCACAGAAGAAAAGATATAACAAAATTGAAAAAGATTGCGGGGAGCCCGTTACCTGGACAAGGAGGCTGTGTCCGCGAAGCTAGACCAGGTGGTGGGAGGAAGATAACTTGAGAGGAGGAGCGCCAGTCGCCGACAACGATGCTCTCATCTGTGCCGCCAAGGAGTGGAGATAAGGAAAGGGGAAGAAGGGTTTTAGGATGTTGCGTACCGGCGGGAAGATTCGTGTGTAGGTGATAACCTTGGTTACGCTCGCTTAACCCTGGTTACGACAAAATATTAACCCTATTCACCTTAACCCTGGTTATGCTCGCTTCAAGTTTTGCGCATCATTAGTGGCCTTTAAGATTCGTGCGTAGGTGATAACCGACCCGTTCCTTTGATTGAAACGTAGGGTCCCTGCGCAGGCCCTTTTTGCCTACTCGGCTACTCCGATAGCTTACATACTATTTCCTTGAAAGCATGTAAAAGTAGAGGGATGAGAAAAATAATCCGCAGGGAAAAGAAAATTAATCCCAAGGGAGGGATCACGTGTTTCACGTGAGATTCACATGATACGTGGACGCAAGATAGCGAAATGTCCAAAGCGTGGGATGACGAGGGGTGGTGGCCGGCTCCAGCGGAAGGGCGACAAGGGGGCGGACTTTCGGACTGCTTCGGAAGGGAGCTATGCTCCTCGTCTGGTGGTGGTCGGCTCCAGCGGAAGGGCGACGAGGGGGCGGACGGCTTCGGAAGGGAGCTCTGCTCCTCGTTCGGTGGTGGCCAGCTCCAGCGGAAGGGCGACGAGGGGGCGGAAGGGGGCAGTCTGCTTCGGAAGGGAGTGCAGAGCTCGACGATTGCCACGGATGGGAGGGAGAGGGGGCAGCGACTCAAGGAAGGAGGGGGACGATGATGTGGGGGCGGCGACTATGGACTCTAGGAAGGCGTAAGCATGACAACTGGACGTGACAACACTTGCGGGATTTCAGCGGATTTTATTCCGCCAAGATTTCCGCCTAATTTTAGGGGACAAAAAAGGGAGGGATGAAATTAATTTTTAGCACCTCTAGTTTTCCATACTTTTATATATTCTTTTACAAAAACAAGGGATAAAATAGTAATCCATCTTTTCCTTCCATATATCCCTTCAAGCAAACGGACTGTTACATACTGTTTCGTTAGAAGGATAACTAATAACTGGAGGGGAGGGATGAATATGATTAAAATCTTTGTTTCCTTAGATAACCTGGTTAGAATGGATGGACAGATAGAAAGGATGAATACCTAAAATTTGATCCCTCAAAATCAGAAAGAAAAGTTGACGGACAGCTCGCGTACGAAGCATCTCTTGCTTTTCCCTATTGCTCAGCCTCCTCAGGAGTCCGGAGACCCTTCCCCTCGCCATTCCGCTGCCCTCCATCCGCCGGACTGCAGCCCTCACTCCCAACGTTCCACTCCACTCCCCTCCGTCCGCCGGACTGCAGCCCTCACTCCCGACATTCCGCTTCACTCCCCTCCGTCGGACTTCCCCCTCCCCTTCGGCAGCAGATTTCCTAGTCCCCTGTTCTGGTTTTTTGGATTTTCTCCTTCCCTGGGCGATGGAACTCCTTCGATGGCGGAGACGGAACTCCTTCGATGGCGGATTTCCTGGTCTTCTGGCAAGCGGCGTCGAGATCATTGGATTTCTGCTAGCAGCGACGAGTTCTAGGCGGCAGAGCTTCCTCCCGCCTTCTCTGGTCGACGACTCCATGTAACAAAACACGGACGAGTGCAGCTGACGCGAGTGCGATTTCCTCCAGTCGGACGCGGATGCAAGGAGAGGGTCTTCGGCAACTTCTCCTCCTGGCCGAGCTGACGACCTCGCTCCTCGGGTGGACTTCTTCTTCCAGTTGAAGCGGACACGGCTTCTTTTCCTGGAGGCGAGCGGACCGAAGAAAATCAGGGGACCCTGTTCTCCCCTTTCTCCCGGCGGCAGCAGCTCACCAGCCAACTCTCACCCCCACTCGTCACATTCCCCCTGATTTGGTCGAAATCCTATGGGGTGCTACGAGACAAGCTGGAAGCTAGAGGCTGACATCCCCTCTCTCCCCCACGCAAACAGCCCTTTAACTTTTGACATGTGACTATACGTGAGTCACGTGATCCCTCCCATAGATTATATTTCTTTTGCCTGGGGATTGTTCATCCGTTTCTTCTATTTATACATTCTTTCAAGTCTGCTAGTGTCTCGCGTACATAAATTTTTAGTGTTATTGTTAATACATATGCAAAGAGTTAGGAGACAGCCTCATATTCATATTTTTAATTCCATGTGAGAAACGTGCCTTTGACTAAACCTTGGCCGTAGGAACGAAGATTCAGCTCGGCCATACATTTAATTTGCTGATTTATTTTTTTTATTAATTTAATTCTTCCATGAACGTCGGTCGAATAAATTATAAATTTATAATCATAAGGGATACATATTAAATATCGTTGCGTTATCTGGTTTCTGCCATGTTTGGTCGCATCCGACCTGGATCTCCCACGCCCCCGCCGTCACGCCGCCAGCGTCTCACCGCTCCGGACAGAGTCCTCGTCATCCTCGCCGGTTCCACCACGTTGTCCCCGCCCCCACTGCCGCGTTGCAGCGCCAAGCCCTGCCCGCCACGCCGTTCCTGCTGCAACGCCACGTCCGCCTACTTCGTCCAAGCCCACCGCCTGTTTCACCGCGCATCCGTCTGCTGCCGCCTCCCTAAGCACCATCCATTGTGTCCTGTTTCTCCATCCAGGCCGCGATTTCTGTTTTGCCGGAACATTGAACCTCCACCGCCACCCAGCCGCGCGTCGACCCGGGTACCCATCCCGATCAGTCGCAACCGAGGCCATCAGAGTGTCTTCCGCCTGCTTTTCCTGATCCGAATCGTTATCGTTGATCAGGGGAAATCACCAGTCGGCAGCCGCCGTTAGCAGACCATCCAAAGACTTGTCGGTCGGACCAGACCTGTTCAAACGGGGCCGGGCCCAAGCTACGAACCAGACCAGGCTGAACCCAGTTAATCCTGATTATCCTAGCCTAGACGCGTCTGATTGATTGATAAGGATATTTTTTAAATTCAGATAACAATCCAGATCTGATCTTTTGAGGTTCTTCGTTCATAAATTTATGTAAGTTTTTTTACTGAGCCTTTTAATTATTAGTAGAATACAATTATTTTTATAGAATAATATTAATTGCTTATTTTATAACTTTATTGCTCAAATATTATTTCTTCGTATGTATATGTAGCATGAAATTATGAATTCCCTTTGGAACACCCATTCGTGTCTTACTTTTTGACATAAATGATGTATAAATGACCACGCTGTAGATTCCTCCTGATACTGTTTTTTTTTAAAAAAAAAGTTAAACGAAGACTCTGTATATATATATATATATATATATATCCAATAATTTTTTAGAAATTACATCTTAAAGATTGTTTCCCATTGACGCAGGCTTAAAAGATGCGAAATTGAAAGGGTGTGTGAACGAGGATCTCCTAATAATAAAAAGACAAAGGTCAACGGATGCAGATCCAGAAGACTGCCGTGCCACATCCGCCCACTGCTTCCCTTGATTTCCTACTTTCCATATGCGGCAAATTTGCACGCTCAACACCGCTGCGTTCACTCGCTTCAGCCGGCCAAAGTTGACTTGTCGTCGCAAGAACAAACGGAATCTTCAACCCTTTTTTAGGAAGTAGAATCTCACGCCTCTCAAACAAGGCAACCATTTGTTTCCTTCCTTCTTCTCGTCTTCCTCTCTTTTCCGCCGGAATATTTGCGTGCATTATTTCTATCCCGCTTCTCAACTCAGATTCCTCATCCCTGCTTTTGGGGTCTCTCGCTTCTCAGTCGCGGTCACTCTCCGCTCCTTGGAAGCTTTCTACTTGGTCAGTTCCATTCTTCTTTTCTCAATTTGTATCTGGCTTGAAATTCTCACTGTTATAAAAGTGACTGCGTCGATTTTTTCTTTTTCTTTTTTTTTTGTTTAACACCCTTTCATCTATTAGAGCATGCTGTTTGATTTTCCTCAGTGTCCAGTTGCTAAAGAAAAACCTTTTCATCTTTCTACGTGACATCCTACCTTTTTTCTTATTGTTTAGTTCGTAATATGTTTGATTAAATCTCTCTTTAAAAGCCTTTTTTTATCCTTAAAGCGTTTTATAATAACCTAGCTCGGAGGTTAGGGGCAGTTTAACCCTTGCAATCTGAAAGTATGTTTTTTTTTTTTCACGATTGCTGTTTTTCCAACCTATTCTTTCCCTTGTCCCACTGTTTAAGAAACCATGCATCGAAACCCGGTATTTCGGATATTTAGTTGCCAAAGTCTTAGCCTGTGCTATAAAGTCGAGCTCATTTTGTCATGGCTGATAAATGTGGATTGACAGTAACCAAATTGCATGTAGGTCAGCATGGTTCCAATATCCAAGTAATTTGATGCTTGTATTTTTTGCAATCATGTATGTTAGTATTTTATTAAAAAAAATTGCTTTCCTTATAGTATCCTAAAAGAGGTGTGAAATTTGACCTATTAAAGCTTCAATTTTCTCTCATTTCACCTGTTTTGGGGGTAGAGATGAACTTCATTGCACAAATTATATTCGGTAGGATATTTCCTGCACCCACTTACGTAGTTTTATCTATTGGCAGGAGTGGATTTATGGAAATGGCCACGACAAATCAGAATGAACATTCAGAAATCAGTCAAAAACAGGTCCACTGCTTAGCTTTACTGTGCTTTTGTGCTTATGTTTTTAGTTGCTCTGTTAGACAACAACTTTGTTTATCAGATATGTCCGAAACAATTACAGTTAATGTTACTTCTGCTGTGGCAACGCACTTATTTAACCTCTCTTTTTTTTTTTTGTGAACAGGGCAAGTTTTTTGCATCACTTATATGTTGGCTTTTAGGAAATGGAGCTCTTTTTGCGTGGAATAGTATGCTAACAATTGAGGATTACTATGTCTACCTGTTTCCAGTATGTACTTATTTTCCATGCCCTCTAACCTGTCTGACTGTCTATTTTCTATCTGATTTGTTGAAGCTAATATCCTCTTGTGTGCTTTTAAATAATTAAAACAAACAAACATCAGTTCGGCCATCTACCATAACCTGATATATATCACCATTTAGCGCTATAACCTCAAACGGGACATGATTTAAACAAACTAGCCTTCACTTTCTTAAGCATGCATTATTAGTTAGGCCATCACGGCTTGCCAGAAACCAAATCCACATTTTTTTTTCCAAGGGCAATTTCCAAATTCCACATTTACTTTTTTCTTTTGGATCAGCGATGGATTGACAAATTCCTCTATTCACAGACCTATGTAGGTCCACTGCTGTACATTTTAATAACTCACCCTTTTCTTGGTTAAATATCTCCATTCATACTGTTTGATTATAAATTTTAACAGGTTAGCGAATTCTCCCATGATGAGCATGAGGATATCGTAAGTATATTAAGAGCGTCTTGATAGAATATGGTACATTTTGGTTTGGTTCCACCTTTAGTTATCTAATGATTCAGCCAAAAAGGATCCAAAGGAGGGTTTGATTTACGTCTTCAACCATCACATACATAATTATAAGGGCCCTCTGTATCATAGAAGTGAGACAATCTTGCCAAATATACACCATGCAATAATTTTAATACAAGTGACACAATCCGTGGAAAGTCCCCTCAACACAATGTACTACTTGTGCAAACAGCTAGCTAATTAATAAAAAAGGCCACCTTTCCGGTACCTGCCTTCAAGATGTACAGAAATTTAGAAGATTCAAATTTCAGAAATGATATTCTACAGATTTCAGCGTCAAATAAATTTTCACCTTTTTTTTTTTACTTTAATTTGTTTGATTACCATGAATAATATACTGAATCATGTTTTGAGTTCTTAAAAATTTGCTTACTTTCTAAAATTTCTTAATTCAGCACTTAAAGGTTAACTTTTTTACTAATAGATTTCTATTATAGTTGATCATTAGCTGTTTGACTCATTTTGATATTTCAGAATTATCATCCTACGAGAGTACTCACGCTTGTGTATCAGCCTTTTGCTCTTGTGACAACTGCCATACTTGCGTATCATGAAGCAAAGGTTAATACTAGGAAACGCAATTTAGCTGGGTATATCTTGTTTTTCCTGGGCACACTTTGTCTAATTTTGGTAAGTCTCCATTACGCTATGTTTTTTTCTAAAATTTCTGCATAATTTTCTTAATTTCTTGCAACTTCATCTTGTGTGCAGTTGGACCTTGCGACTTCTGGAAAAGGAGGGATTGGACCTTATATTGGTGTATGCATTTTAAGTGCAATTTTTGGTCTTTCTGATGGTTTTGTTGAAGGGGGAATGGTTGGTGATTTGTCCCTGATGTGCCCAGAATTCA
The DNA here is from genome assembly GCA_027563935.2 of Costus lasius. Classification (NCBI taxonomy): domain Eukaryota; kingdom Viridiplantae; phylum Streptophyta; class Magnoliopsida; order Zingiberales; family Costaceae; genus Costus; species Costus lasius. Next base: position 23,999,956 of record CM050447.1, on the reverse strand, counting down.
TTCAAGTAAGTCTAATCTATAGTGACAAAATATTTGAGTGATATAACTGCTAAACTTGAATTAATATAAATCAAGAACAAAATGGAAGATCACGGTGGGTTGACTTTCTGTATTTTCATTTTATATCGCAGTCATTCTTGGCTGGATTTGCAGCCTCCGGGGCTTTAACTTCTGCATTAAGGCTGATTACAAAGGCAGCATTTGAGAACTCACAAGATGGTCTCCGCAAGGGAGCTAGTAAGTGAAAAAATATATATATATTGCATAACATTATTGTTCTTAGATTCTGAATTCATTCTCTTTTTGTTCTTTCAGTTCTTTTCTTTTCAATTTCAACATTTTTTGAGCTACTTTGTGTGCTGCTTTATGCATTCATCTTCCCCAAACTGCCAATTGTGAAGTACTATCGCGTAAAAGCAGCTTCTGAAGGATCATTAACAGTTTCTGCTGACCTTGCTGCTGCTGGAGTCGAAGCATCCACTAACAACGGGGTAATTTCTTTTAATCTGGTTAAATTTACTTGAAGGTTTCTCTTATATCTGCGATTTCTGATTTGGTTTTGCTGATTAACATTATTGCAGGCAGAAGAGGATCCGAAACGTTTAGAGCGCTTAAGCACTAAACAGCTCTTAGTCCAAAACTTGGATTATGCATTTGATTTGTTCTTGATCTATGTCTTGACGTTATCAATTTTCCCTGGATTCTTGTCTGAGGACACAGGATCCCACAGCCTGGGTTCATGGTAATAGTTTTCTCTCATTATATAACTTGCATTTTATATCTGTGTTCCTGCTAGGTTTGTCAGTGCCTTCCCAAGTAGATCTTCTATAATCATTGACTTATTACTGTCATCCAAGCCTCATTACATAACCTGCAACAGTCGTCAGGGTGTCAGATCAGGGACAGGGTTTCCTTTTTTCTATTTTCTGTCGTTCAACGATAAGTATATTTGTTCTTGTAGTCCGGCTCCTCTACTGAATTTTGAATCCAGATAATTATTTCTTCGGGTACTTGTTCTTCGAAACACCATGGAAGATAAACAAATAAGAAACAAAGAATGTTTGACCTGGGACACGTGTATTGGCCTATGAACATGCATGCACATATTACTAATACCGTGCACTTAACATGTCAAGCAATTTAACAAAAGAATGAACATAAGACATATGTACCTAGGCATGAAATTTGTACTAAGACAATGAGCTTACTTGAAGTTACTTAGTGTTTAACTTTACTATATTGTTGCAAACAATTGGTGATGTTAAACTCAGACCTATTGGTTAGGGAGACGATATTGTTGGATTCCACAAAGAAGAAATCTTCATAAGAGAAGAAGAAATATGGCCAGGATAAGCTCAATGGAAATATCATTTCATATTATCTATCATTCATTGATTTTTTTCTCATAAAACGTTTAAGGGCTATTTAAATAGATAAAAAGGATTTTGACTATTTGCTTCCTCATTTTTTATCTCTAGCAAGTAATGAAATATTCACAATCTGATTTTAATCATATCTAACATAACATAATATGTATGGCAATAAAACTTTTTAGCTAACGCATGAAAGCATAATAATGAAAAATAAATCCAAATATAAAAAAAAAAACTAATCATCATATACTCATTCTAGTTGTTGGCAGCCGTGATGTAATTGTGATGAGCGGATTGTAAAAGTTAATTTTTTTGCTCTGCATCAATCGCTCATCTCTCAAATGTCTACTTTGTTGTATGGATATTATGTAAAAGATAAATCCACAAGTTTGCACCTTTTACAATTTGAACTTTCCTGCACATTTTACAATTTGTGCCTCATGTTTTTTCATTCAGGTATGCGTTGGTCCTCATCGCTATGTATAATGTATGGGACCTTGTTGGGAGATATATACCTCTTATAGAAAGCATCAAGTTGACATCGAGGAAAGGACTCATGGCTGCTATTCTTTCTCGTTTCTTATTTGTTCCAGCATTCTATTTCACAGCTAAGTACGGTGATCAAGGCTGGATGATTATGCTGACATCCGTTTTAGGGCTAACCAATGGCTACCTTACTGTTTGTGTTCTTACTGAAGCACCCAAAGGATACAAGGTTAGCAAGTCTGATCTTTTGCATTTCTCTTTCATTTAAGAAGATGAAAAATTATATGTATATTCTCACAACAGATCAGTTTTGTAGTTTTGATAGCTTTGGTGTTTATGTTTGTGCAGGGACCAGAGCAAAATGCCTTGGGAAATTTACTTGTGTTCTTTTTATTAGTTGGTATACTCTCTGGAATTGCTCTCGATTGGCTTTGGCTCATAGGCAAAGGCTGGTGATTGCTTCGGGATTGACTAGTTGTATACATTAATTATAAAGCTGAATAATTCTGTCATAAGTACATCAGTATTTTTATTCTTTAAATTCTTCTCTGAGTTGTACATTGTTTCCAATATTATCATGTTATGTGCTTGCATTGTATACAGGTATGGAGAAGCAGCGTGTTCTAGTTTCTACCATAAGTTGAAATGTTGATATGTTTTCATGAATCGATTGATAGAACAAATTCCACTTCCATTTTCTCTTGATAGCTGAACATATACTCAGGGTTTAAGTATAATCACTCAAGATTTAAAATGTCGATGCTTGCCAATTATTGATCATATCTTAGACATGTATATATGTTGGACTGGTAACATTATAATTTATAGGGCTATTAGACGTACCGATATTGTACTAGAATAGTACTGCGCTAGTACATACCTCTCTATTAAGCGATTTCTTATTACCACCAAGTTCTTTTCTGAAAGCTTCAACAAGAGCAACAGCCTTTGAAAGCTAGAATCTGTCTTCACTTTGTAGTATAGCTCCATAATCAATCTGCTATCCAAAAGGGCTCCATGTTTGCTCAAATCACAAGGCAGCTGCACAAGTGGGTTGGTGGCCAATGAACATTGGTCAAAAAAGAACTGCTTGGCGTTGTACAGCTTGTGCAGTACAACATGCCGTGCTTCTCATTCGGAAGGTGGAAGAGGAGAGTGCAGTACAGTTCCTAACACACCACTATATTCATTTACAATACACATAATGGCAACAGTACAAGGAGCAGCAGCTTCCATAGTTCATCAAGCAAGGAAAGCCAAGATTATAAGAGCTCGGACAGTATACAAGGAGAGCAGAAAAGGCAGCTTAAATCGTTAAAACCTGGATCAAAGGCATCATTGAGTGCAGCGTTGATGAGATCTAGTTGCGGCCTTGTGTTTAATCACTGCCAAAGCCAGAGGTTTCACCAGCGCTGCATTCAATAATGCCTTGGGCATCTTGGAAGAATGGTGAGAAAAAAGGATTCATCTATTTCTAAGCCCAGGAGGTGGAACGGCATCGTTCTTTTCATATGAATTGCAGCAACGCATTTCAAGGTATCGGAAGGCTCTACAAATTTTGACAAGTACCTTACAGCCAGGTTTCCGCTGCTTTTCAGACAGAGAGAGAGAGAGGGAGGGAGACAGCACTTGTGAGTCCAGGTTTTATCAAGAAGGTTGTTTTGCTACATCGCCTACTTTTAGATTTCTCACCAATTTCAAGTGCTCTGCTGCTGGAATCATTCTTTGTTAGTGAAAATACGAGTAATTTACTATTTGAGCCTAAATTGCTCTCTTTCATTGAATAATGCCCTGCACCATTAAAAATAAGTTGTGCAGGGTTTCTTCCTTCCATTCAGTATTTCTTTTCCTACACATACAATCACTTATTCAGGCACCCATGTATGCGAACCCTACATTTTGACTTGCTCACCATTCAACTATTTTATTGTGAATGGCAACACCTCAGCCACATCTAGTGCTAGTTGTGATTCCACCATGAAATTAGCATCGCGCTATATCTGAAGAAGGCTAATGTCTGCTGTGTACGTTGTACCATAGCCCCAGCTAGCCTAGTGGCAAAAGCCATGAGCTTCAAATCAAAATCCCAAAAAGAGTATAAAAAGTGTTTAGGAATTACTTAAATAAAAAAAGTATATTATTACCTCCACTCACATAAGGAATTACTTAAACATAGGCTCTACTTAGCATAGGATCAGCTACTTTTACTGATCAAAACAGCTGATTTTAAAAAGTAAAAGTGTTTGACAAGCTACTTCTAGGTTCGCATGAGTTTAAAAAAGTTAGTAGAAAACTGCTTTTGACTACTTTCTAACTATTTTTCTTTTTACATCTCATGTCTGTACCTATATTCTTATGTCTTACGATAATAAAATTATTATTTTAATAAAAAATATTAAATTTAAAATTATTTTTAAATATTTGTTTTAAAAAATTTGACCAGCATAATAGTTTAGCCAAACACCTTTTAACTTTTCCAACCAACACTTTTTCAACTAGTAAAAGTTAAAAATTTTAGTTACGTGAAACGCAATCATACACTATTGCCTCACTCATATTTCGTCGTGGTCCTGTTTATATGGATGTTGGTAAATGAAATCTCACATAGTCCTTTTTGCTCGAGCCTTTGTAGTTGATATTAATTAATTTTCTCTAGATAATTTTTATACAGTGATCTCGATTTATCTATTAAGGTTATTGTTCTAAAGTACCATGGATTATCTTTTAATTGGACTTAAAATCTTGTCCAATGACAAATACAAATTTTGTATTTACCCTATTTTTTTTATTTTTATACTTAAGTTTTTATTTATGCTTGTATTCAATTAAAATGCCCACGATATGTTATTATTTTATATATTCCCATTATTCGTTATTTCATTTTGTTCTATTTTATCATGCTCACCTCATGACCGTGAAGGCAAGCTGATCCGTCGACTTATTCAATGTCCTCCATCAAAATTTGAGATATAATGATCATATATTGTAACTTTTTTTTGCAAAAAAAAAAAAAGAAAAAGAAAAAAACCCTAAGTAGCACTTTAAATGTGCACCCTATTTTGAAATAATCACGTCACATTGTGGTTCACTTTTTTTTTATTACTAGTTTGATTAAGTTTGACTTAAACAATAAAATAATTACTTACACATTATGCTAGATTTAAGATCAAGTACATAATCCTTTTATATCAAGTATCCATACAAGGAAAATAAGGACAATTGGTAAGAACCTTTATTATTAATAATAAGATTTTAAGATTGAGCCCATTTCAAAAAATATCCATACAAGTCTATATTTAACATGAAGATAACAAAAAGTTGCAACTCTCTGGAACAGTACTGAATCCATTAACCTGCACAAAGAAAAAGAGAAAATAATTTAATAAAATAGTAAGTGAAAAAAAAAATGACATTTATGCATCCACATATGATACATGTACATACTCCTTAAAGATGTTCACTTTTTCTTCTTTCTTGTGTGCCATTTTGGTTTCTAAATGATCCCGCTTTTCCTGTTTAATCATCTGCTTTTGTTATCAAACTTCATTTTTGTTGTTTGTTATTTCTACAAGTAGTCGCTGACATCCAACAAATCCGGAATTTGGAAGTCAAAAATGTTACTGCAGGGACTGTCTCTTTCGTCCTCGATGCTATTGTTGTTCATGTACGTCGACGGGGAGTTCAGATTCTTCGAGCTTGAAGAGGGTGTTGACAAAATAGAGGCCGCATTCCAGCTGTTCTGCAGTTCATAATTAGAGCCAACGCTTCCTGTGATCAAAATAGGGGAAGATGACTCCAAGTTGCCATGATCACTAGCAATCCCCTTCTCAACCATTGGATCACCATAGCTGTCTGATATGTGATTGTTAAACTCCGAGGCCCACAGGTTGGCACTCAGAATTCCTTGTTGGGGACGTTGACCCTCGTGAGGAAATTGAGCACTTTGAGTGTTGCGAGTGGGAGGGATCGGTTTCTGGTTCTGATCTTGAAGGTGCTGTTGGGTTTGGAAGAGCTGTAAATTATCTGGAGAAATCGCGTCAACCGGGAACAAGTTTTGGTTGACGAGGCCTGAGGTTTGACTTTGGGACGATACGAGACTTGCGGCTAGCTTCATCAGCTCTGCGTTGACCATGGGCTGGAGGCCCAGCAATCCGCATAAGCTGAGTAAGGTAGGGTTGAAAAGCGGAGAGAGGTCAAGGTTGGAGGAGTGGGTCACGGGGTTGATCCCCATTCTCGTAAGCCTCTTCCTGATATGAGTGTTCCAGTAGTTCTTGATCTCATTGTCAGTTCTTCCAGGCAGATGAGTAGCGATAGCCGACCACCTGATCAGGACAGTCGTGGATTGAAGAACCAAGATTAATTCTCGTGCCCAATTAGTGTGTGATGACGACGAATCCAATAAAGAAAAAACAGCAATTAACTTACTTGTTGCCCAACATTCTGTGCAATTGGATTATTGTCTCTTCCTCCTCGAACGAGAACCTTCCCCTTTTAATGTCAGGCCTCAGATAGTTCGTCCATCGGAGCCGGCAGCTCTTGCCGCACCTCGCTAGTCCTGTTCGCATCATTTATAATCAAACTGTATTTGAGGAAGAAGATGGAATCCAAGATCACGCTGCACGCAGTCAATGAAGAAACTAAAAGAGATTTGTACCAGCATTTTTGGGAACAAGTCGCCAGCTTCCATGGCCGTGCTTCTGGATGTAATCGATCAGCTTCTGGTCCTCTTCAGCTCTCCATGGCCCCTTGTTCAACCCACTCTTATCACAGCAAGGTGCTCGTCCCATCTTCAAGGCCCGACCAACGCGTTGACCAATAATTAACTCGATCGCTTGAAGCAGATGAAATACTAATTGAAACATATAATTGTTGTACAGATATATATAGGGAGAGAGCGGGGAAGGGGAAATGAGAGAGGCGAACAAAAGTCAAAAGGTATTCGGTGCCGGCTTTTCCATGTCACAGGCGACGTGTCACCCTTTTTGATTTGTCATGCATACCGCCAAAGGCCCAAGGCTTTTTGAGTCGCTCGATGTGCTTGGTTAAGTGAAGGCTTCAAAGTTAAGCCGCAGGGAAGAGGAAATCCATGGTTGAAGCTTCCCCTTTCCCATCCCCAAATAATTAGCTGGCGTTGACCATGGTGATCCACGTATGCATCCTATGACGCAAGAGACATTTGGTAGCTAACTCTGGCTACGTGCAGTATTGCATGGCCACCCACACAATATTTGCCAGGCATTTTCATCTGCATGCCCAACGCGGCACCACACATTTCATGACTCGTGTCGTCGCCGCAAATCTGACTTCAGCTAACGCCTAAAACTTTGGGGAAAGTCAAACTTTCCACAAGCGTCCAATGGCTGGACACTCTGCATTTTGATTTCAGATAAAAAGGATCCCGTTATTAGTCAACGTTGTGGAAAAAGTGCTTGCGTAGGAAACAAAATTGGGCAAATATTATTGATAAGTTTGTGTTCTCTTTATGTGCTGCTTATACATCACATGTGACTATGCTATGCTGGAGACATAAATTAAGTATTATTATTATTATAATATTATTTTTGCAAGTGTAATTTTCAACCACGCATCCGTTCAACTTAGCTCCTTGGAGAAAGCAACATGAATATAGGACCAAAAGATGAGCATTAGTTTCTCATAATGACATCAGGCGTAGGTCAGAGCGTGGCTAATTAGATGATTCAGCGTTGCAGCTAGAAATCAGAGAAGACTTTTTGCAGTAATTTTTACAGAGTATTTATGAATTTAGCAGGATTGATGCAACATGGCTTTTCTTGTAAGAAACTGCTACTTGCTTCCTTTTGCAATGCGTTGGCTGAGCCGCCAACGCTAACATCAACTTATTAATTAAAAAAGGTTTGCCTTTACACATAGACGCTGTATTATTGTTCACCTTTATTAATATTCTATTCATATAGCAAATCTTGAAACATCCATTCTTCAAGCCAATATATTTTCTTAATTAGCTCATTAGTTGAGAATACCAAGTTTTCTTATTAAAGAAAATGCATGCAAAATGGACTACAGAGTGTTTCACTGTATTGTCGATGGCCACAATTGTATGTTGATATGATCTGCTTAGATTAAAACAAAATAGAAAAATTATATTTTCATCCAAAATTATTTGCTAACGTTTGTATAACAGATTACTCACAAGATTGGTGGATTATTGGCACTACTCACAAGTTAAAACTGCTCAGATCATAATGTGACAGATATTAAATGCGAGAGAAAAGAGAGCACTTGGATTTTTTTTAGGAGAAAATGGATGAACACTAACGATGAGGTCCAGATCCCCAGATTCCAGTAATCACACCCCAAACTCTGTTGCCCGACAACTTCTTGACGATCTTCTTGGCATCTGTTCCCTCCGTCTCCGCCAGCTTCTCAAGATACTTGATGCGTCCGGAGGCCATGATCTTTCGTCGAACACTTTTGCTGTCCGTCAAGGACGCCACCGCAGAGAGCAGAAACTTCCTTGTAACAGATTTCTCCTCTTCTGGGTTGAGAAGCCGCAGGATCCGATTCACGTTTTGCTCTTCTTGAATGAATCTCCTCTTGTTCCGCTGGATTGACATCAAGCCGCAGAGCGCCTCGGCCGCAATCTCCCGCACCTGGAAAGACTTCGCCTCGAGGAGCTTTACGAGCTCCGGCATGAACCCTGCGTCGCCCACCGCCTTCTTGCTCGCCTCACACAGCCCGCAGAGGCGCGACACGGCCTTGAGCGCTGATTCCTGGATCGATATCTCACCATTTCTCAGCAAATAGAGAACATGTTCGAGGAAATAACCTGAGCTCATCAAGTGATTGATGGAAGTGGGAGAGGAGAAGCTGAGCCTCTCGATTGCCCTAAGAGCGACCTCTCTCGCTTTCGGCGAGTGTGGAGAACTTGGATCAAGAACATGAACGAGTGATCCCACCACGTCTTCCTTCACCACCAAGTGCGTGATCTCCTCGTCGGTAGCCAGACTTGTCAATAACTCTATCGCCTGAATTTTAAACGACTCTTCCTTCCATCTCAAGAGCCTCGCCATGACAGAGACCGCCCCTTTCTCGACCATAAACCTCTTAATCTCGTCGACGTCGCTGAGGCTTCTCAATATGCTGCAAGCTGTTTGAATCAATTCCCCACTGGAGCCGACATCGCCGTTGCATATGTCTAACAGCGTCGAGACGCCTCCTTGAGCTGATGCAGACCATGCGTTGTCCGAGTTCTCGGTCAGCCTCTTCAGAGCTCGAGCAGCCCTCACTCTCGCGGGCTCACTGCCCTGCTGCAGCACACGAATCAGCTGCGCGATGACGCCGGCTGCCACAAGCACTCCTCTGGAGGAATCAAACGCTGCAATGATGCAAATCGACTCGGATGCCTCCTCTTGCACAGATAGGTCACCGACTTCAAGTAGTTTCAGTAGGAGAGAGACGCCATCAGATATCTCCGCCACCATTATCTTTGCATACCTCTCGTCCTCGTGCAGGGCATCGTTGAGAGCGCGCAATGCTCCAACTCTCATCTGTGAGTCAAAAATCTTGAGCCTTCCAGTGAGACTTTTCAAGTAGAATTTCATGTACTCCCTGCTCGCTCCCGCTTCTGGCTTCGACAAGATGATAGCTTTCGAGTGTGCCAACGTCCCGGAAACTGGCGTTTCATGGAGGATTTGGAGTTGGAGTTCGATTTTGGATGTTACTATCTCGACATCACTTTTCAGTAGCAGCTTCCCTCCTCCAAAAGACTCATTGCTGCACTTGTTTGCAAGCAGTTGCGCCTCGCACAAGATGGAAATTACAGTGCGTATTCGTGTGGTAAGCTCAATACTTTTGGCGGAATGGGTGCTGTCAGCTGATGCTGTTAGGGCGGAGCGGAGCTGCTCGACTTTCCCGCGGATGAGTCGCCATTTCACAGGAAAAATTTTGGTGTCGTAGGTGGAGGAGATCAAGGCTTCGATGAGCTCTGATGCTTTGCTGAGGTATGCCTCTTCGCTCTCTTCTTTCGTCTCGGAATCCATGAACTCGGGAGAAAACTTTTGTGACTTAGGCCGTTGAAGATTACAGAGTTTATTCTAGAGCACTCAATTTAATTCGTCCATCTACTTTATCAAGCTCGTTACCTCACGCATTGCTCCACAAAAAGTACCCGGTAAAATTTTTCATCATTGACTACGTGCAGTAACAGTTATGTGGCCACAGAATTGATTATAAGATATTTTTAAGATTGAGACTAGATGTTATGTGGAAGTTACATCAATATCCAATGATGATGAATGCTGCTAATTGGCAAATCTAAATGCAGAAAGCCTACAGCTCAACTGAAATTATATCGCTGCTACTTTACTGCCATGATTTGCGGGAGACCTCCCTTCAAAGCATGTATGATTTCTGAAGCCAGTGAGTGATGAGTTATGAACATAAAGAAGCCTCATAAATTTCCTGGCCGTGGATAAAGACATATCATCTATGCTACTGTGACCTTTGAGGCCAGTCCTTGCGAACGGGGGAAGAGCAAAAGTGAAGAGGTTTAATGGCAATAGAGTTAATGAAAAGAATGAAACTAGCACTAGACTTTAGAGATGGGCCAGCTATACGATATCATCCTTGATGACAAAAGTGTCACATCTGAAATGCTAGTGGTTAGATTACCATTGCTCGCCATGTGACTGCCTTTGTTCTGATGTGCAGCAAGGTTCATGCAAACGCATTGGCCCGTGATGTTACATTGAGTCCCTTTTTATCTTTCACTAGAAAGAATAAGATAGAGAAACTACGTTGACAGGGAAAGGTGGTGTCATTCTTCATACCAAAACAGCACGCGAGGAGAGCACCACATAAAGCCTGTGTGCCAGGCAATCAAAAGGGACTGATTACCTTTCGGGAGAGATGAAGTTGTGCATGGCTGCATGTGCTGCAGAGCAAATAGGGGAGCTAAATTAAGAATCACTGCTCTCATGGAAATCCTATAAAGTGAAGTCATTTGATTGTTTCATCACTCAATCCAGGTTTCTGATTCCATCAAAAGAGTTCAAATGCATTTTTTTTTTTCAAAACAACTTCAAATTACTGCATTAAATTGTCCGCATACAACAGCTAACAGACTCAGTTGGTCAGCTTCCTTTAAAAGGAGACAAAATTTAAAGCTTTTAGCATATTTTGAGAGCCACTCAGCTGGCGCATTAAGCGCTCTACATGTACAATCAAATATAATATCCTTCTTAGTAGAGAGTGTTGCGATTCCCTTGAGATGGCAATCAGTTTCTGACCTTGTAGCTTTGAAGTTCTAAGCTATTGGATGTAGAGGAAGGCTGATTTGATAGCGAGCAACTCCGCTTAAAGTGCATTTTGACATTGGGTATAAATCGCAATCACGAGAAGAGTTTGTCCATTACTGTCCCTAATAATATATTGAATACCAGTCTTGTTCGCGCCTTTATTCCTCGCAATATTAGTGTTAATTTTAAGTTGACTGGGCAAAGGCTTTAACGATCATTTGTCTTTCCCTTGAATTTGCCCTACCATTTAGCATTTGGAATTTTGTACAAGCCTTATATCACTAAAGGTTTTTGCTGGGCAGACCTTCACAGCATTGAAGATAGTTTCATTCTTGGCCTTCCAAATTTGCTACCATGATAAAATTATTACTGATTATAAATTACTGTAGTGTTATTTACCTTCAAAAGCAGCATTGTTGCTACAGGAGCTCGCTGTCGAATACTGCTGATATGAGTCCGGTGTGATTCAACTTGTTTGTGGCATAAAACACAATGAAGAGGCTGGAATGGTCCAAATGCTAAATCTTCGCTTTTTCAACCCCTGATGAAAGCTTTCTTGGAGCATTTTTAGACTAAACCAAACTTGAGGGCGGGATTGAGTGATAAAGTGATTTCAAAGAAGGCGGCCAATCTTTTCATTTCCTATTACACCGGAGGGTTGAACAGGGAGAACAAGAAAGAACTCAGCGCTGATTTGATTCTGTGTTCTTGAGCAAATAGTACAAAGTTTTACAGTAGCAGCTGCAACGTAAGGGCTCATAGGATTCACGCTTGTCTCTAGTTGTCAGGTCTGGTTCAGGCCGATTTACCCAAAGCCTAGCAGGCCGGGTCCAAATCCAAACCCATGCGCCAGGAAGGAAACGAAGTCCGCAGCTTCGTTCAAATTGTTCAGTCAACAAGCAATGTTGACCGAATAACAAAACCGGAGACGGCAGCGGCTTTGTCCGCAAGTTCTGTGGGCGCGACGACGTCGTCGCCGAGCGAAGCGAAGCGGAAGACACGGGCGGGCTCGAACGCCCTAAGAAGGAAAGGAGAGGCGGCGCCTCCTCTTTAAGAGCCATGGGAGAAAGGAGGAGAAGGGAGCAATCGACCGAGCAAGGAGCAATCGACCGAGCAAGGTATCGTGCAAGCGGCGACCACCAACGAGCTCTGAGAGAAGGAAGAGTTCGGACGACGAGTGTCGCCAACGAGTGAGAGATCTGCGAGAGGCGAGATCTGAGCGAGAGGGCTTGGAGAGCTTTGTAGTCGACGGCGCCGCCGACACGAGAGGAAGAAAGGAGAGAGGTTTTTGTAGCTTGAAACAATTGAATCGAAGCTTTTCCTCTTCTCCGACTTCTCCCCTGTTTCTGATCTTCTTCCGCAGCAGCGCCCCGGCAGTTGGCGGCTGTCCGGTGTCGACGACGGTAGTCCAAGGAGAGGTGCAGAGTCCTTCCTCTGACGGCGGGACCTCTTCATCGGTGACGTTCGGACGATTGGACGAGTACCGAACGCGGGCGTGCATTCGAACGAAGAAGACGACGCGGAGTCGAATGCCCGGCATTCGATTCGAGGAGTCAACGTTCGAAGCAGTCAACGGAGCAAATTCGAACGATTTCGAATTCGATCGGGATTGCTGACGCAGAGCTTACGTCGACAGCAATCGAATTCGTCCGCACAAATTCGAAATCAGAAGGCTGACGTCATCTGACGACAGCGAGGGAGTAATTTCGGCTTGCGGACGAAAATTTGGGGCTGACGTCACATTGACATTAGCAACCCAAATTAATTCGACAGCGATAATTTTGACCAGAGGTTTGACTTTTGATTTAGGGTTTGATTTCTAAATTAGAGTTAGGGTTTCTCTGAGCGACCTTGTAATTTGGGGATAAAATTTAATCAGGAAAATTAGGGTTTCCGATTCTGGTTGAGATTTTGCCTAGAAACCCTAGAGAGTTCACGCTCTGGTGTTCCGCCGGACAACCCTAAGACACCAGTTTAGAGCTAGTTTAGGGTTGATCCGATCGGGGCGTGACACTAGTTGTCACGCCCCGGCCGAACGGTGGTCTGATGGAGCACCAGACCGGGCGTGAGACCCTAGGGTTTCCGGGCAAAATCTCACCCCAAATAAGAAACTCTAATTTCCCAATTAATTTTTATCCTCAAATTACAAATCGCACGGTAACGTCGGAAAACCCTAACCCTAAATATGAAATCAGGATATACCTCTTCTAATCAAATTTTGACCGAAGTCAAAATTCCTAAAATTGTCGCGCGCTACTAACGTCCGGATTACGCCAGCCGCTAAATCTTCGAACTCACCCGAATTAAATCCCGTTGCTGCCGTCATGATGACATCAGCCTCCAATTCTTCGTCGTTTGTGAGTTACAGCTCCGATTTTGACCCACAGCGTCTTTCACTCATGTCGTCTTCAACCTCCAAGCTGCTTCGACGCCAAGTGCCGCTGGCACTCGTGGGATCGCCGAAGATGAAGCATACCAGCAGGGAAGACTTTGCCTCACTCCTTAGCCTGTCGTCGCCGATGCCGAACAGCCGCTTGCTACCGGAAACACCTCACTGAACTCGTTATCGCCGCGGATGCAAGAAACAGGGGAGGAAGGAGTTGTGGGAGGGAAAAGCTTTTATTCACTCAAATAGCTTACAAAACCCTCTCCTCTACGTCGCCGACCCCTATCGCTGGTGCCCCACTCCCTCCCTCGCCATCGACCCACTGGTCGCGGCTACAAACGTTGTCGCTCCCTCACGAAGTCACTCGTCGACGCCTCCCCAAGCGCCGGCAATCTCACCGCTCGAAGGCTCCCTACGCTCAGTGGTGTTGATGATCGATCTCCCCCCTCATCGCCTCGTCCGCTCCTCTTAAAGAAGGAGCCGCTGCTTCTAATCCCTGTGTCGCCCGCGATCTTCGACACTGCAAACCCTAGCCGGGTCTGAGATCTCCGCTTTAAGCTTGTCGCTTGCTCACAGATCCCGCCATCCGACCCATTCGCCACGCCGTGAGCAGCTTCCATGGATGTCGTTGTCGTCCGCAGCATCCGCGTCCGAGTTCAGCAAGGAAGACGACGCCGAGCTCGCGTGCGTCTTCCAAATTGTTAATGATTTGCGGTCAACCGCCCGTGTTGACCGGGTGTTTTCTCTCCGTAGGCCAATACCTGGCTGGAGGCTTTGATGTGGGCCTGGGCTTGGGCCGGACCGGCCTGAACCAGGCCTGACACTAGTGGTAATTGGGCCTACTACCACGGATGAGCATCGGCGTATTTTTTTTTAAAAAAATCTTGTATTAATAAGATAATAATATATATTTTTTATTTAGATTTTTTTAATATACATGATAATTGATATGCCGGAGGACCTAGCATGTGTATTTGATTTATCCAAGAAGATATATGGATTGTTCGAGTAACCGATGTCGTGCGTGTCCACATTTGACTGATATGGTCTTGCATCCAAATGTAATGGTGTACGCATTTCCATACACAATCTAATACATGGGCTATAATATGAGCATGCTTACAATTATTGACCTTCGAATAAAATTTTTATCTATATTGCCTTAAGTAGGATTCTTCCAAACTTATGAATTTAACCACGTTTATACGGTATAGTTTTGTTTTTTTTTATTTACGAAAAAAAGTATAACAATATGGTATTTAACTCAAAAACAAGATTAAATCACACAAAAAACGTGATTAAGTTTTGTACTCAATAAAAATTGTATAAAAAGAGTTTCTTTTTAATTTTCTACTCCTAATCTTCCCTGCCCGCTAAAATTGGTTTTTTTTTTTCATATTCTATATATATATATATATATATATATATATATATATATATATATATATATATATATATATATATATATATATATATATATATATATGGATTTTTTTTACTTTATGTAAATTAAAATTTTTTTTCATAGGACTCCAATGAAAAGCTCGTGCTAAATTGGGTGTATTTTGACTTAGATCATCTAATTAAGAATAACCAAAATAGAATAGTTTAGAACTTTATCTTGCTATGTTAATCTGATAATCTAAATTGAAATTTACCAGCACTTGGGCGCTCTTCCTATTATGAACATGATTTCTATGGAGAGAATTGCGCAAGAAGAAGAGTAGGTATCCGCTGAGCGTCGAGCACGAGCGGACGTACCATCTCCCGATTTAGGAAACGACTGTGTCAACGACGAACCTTTTTGGTCCACATCAAGATGCGCGCGGCGCACTGTCGAGACCATGCCACCGTGGCTGTAAAGCCACGTCGTCAAGCCACCTCCATGTCGCGACCTAAGTCGGTGTTCATCCCCGTGTCGCATGCTCTTTTATGTTTTCTTTTTTGCTTCCCGTTACCAATTACCGCTTACCACAAGGCAACCAGCACACAATTTCCAATTTATGTGCTCCTCTTATACTCCTTTCTCACTCTCATATCGCGACCCTTCTAGTGAATTATTTAGGACGCGCCTCCTTCCTTCCACTGGCATCCAGATCTTACGTCTGCCTGCTTGTTCGGCGGCAGGTTCTTCTTTCTCACTCACCGACTCCGATTCTTGTTGTAACTAGATCCTTACTCATTATTTATTGTTTTCCTTTTCGAGATCTTTTCTTTTGTCATCAGGTCGATAGCCATGGCATTCCCGTTAGAGAAGGCTATCGATCATTTTTCTTTTTCTAAACCAAGCGGATAGTGAACTATACATTGGCTAGCCATTGAGTTGTAGTGGTTTTTTGTTTGACGGATGGGAGAGAAAATGTACTCAAAAGTGTTAAAGTTACTATTGCAATTGATACTTGCAAGCAAGTGTGGATTTGAGAGAAATGTTACGGAGTAGTAACTAGACTCGTTTTTTCCTAGGAAGCAATTGTACATTGTGCAGGACGCTATTTGCGCAGTAAAGTGGATATTAATCTTTTTATTGTTGTATTTAGTGTCAAAATTTTAGAATCTGCCACATGGATTTGTAAGCAAGCAAAACTGCTTAATGATAGGGGAGGGTCAGGATTGAAGCCATACTTTTAATGAAGTGCAAAATTATTTGAAAGAATATGTTAGGATATAAAGCTTCAAACGCTTGCTGACTGCACAATGCCATTTTCATTGTTAGTCTGGATTTTCATGATCACGTTTATTAGAAGTATTAGCCGCATATAGCGTCTAAAGACCAAGATTAAGACTACAGATTGGTAGCCTGCAATGTTGCACTTGCAATTAAAAACTTCCCTGCGTCTACCTTCCCACAAGCTAATCTTCAAAGCATGGGGCGCTTATATTTGTTTCTTCGTTTGATCTTTTTTTTTTTTTTGGTGAATCATTCAGATCCGCTTTCTCGCGCCGTATTATGGGTGCAAAAATGTGCACTTTGTTTGCAGAAAGGATGAGTATAATGTGGGAAGTGAAAGGAACCTTGAATTTGTAAATGTTTTTTACTTGTGATTCTCATACATAATTTTTTGAGTCTGCACATATATGGCTTCTATGATTCTTGATGATAAGCATTTATTTAGATACTCAAGGTTGCTACTCTTAATAACTTTCTTTTCTTTTTCTGTTATTGTTAATGGGGTTTCTTTGTGAATTGAACTTCAGTTGTGTGAAATAGATTGTACTTAATTTTAGAAAAGGAGCCTGTAGCATCAATTATGCACTTGCTAATGATCTTAGGATTTCAATTTTTGTGTGTGATATTTTTTTTATATAGAGATGTTAAAAAAAAAACTGTTGAATCGTTGCTTTGGTGGTTAACTGAGTGAATCAAACCGTAGATGCGGTTAACTAAATTGAATGGTTCATCCAATAGGACCAGATCAAGGGTTGGTCAAATCGGTGGTTAATGGACCGAATTAGTTTATATGGATGATAATTGATTAACTAATCATGTGTGTGTTATATATAGATAGATAGATAGATAGATAATATTGTGTACGCATATACATGGTACAAATCATGTGTAATATCGGGACATGATCAAACCAGTATAAATTGGTTGTATTGCATATTATTGTCTAGATTTTGAAATTATAGAACAATTACATATTATATTAAATAATAAAATGAGATACAAGTCAAAATTAGAAAATCTATTTTGACTTGTGCTCATCAAACTCAATGATAGGTTTATCAATAGATTAACCTTAAGTTGATTGATGACATTATAAGTTCATAACACACTTTTACCATGTAGGTAGCAATGTTGTTAAATAACCGCAATAGCTGCGCTATAGCGGTTTTTGAGCAATCCGCTATGAAACGCTATAGCGCCGCTATAGCGGATAGGATTACATTATAATGCTTTTAAGTTTTAACAATTAAAATTATGACTTGAATCGAGTTAGTACTATGTAATCTTTCTTTATATAATTTATTTTATTTCTATACGGCTTAATTTATTAGGTATATAACATATATTTTAAACATTATACTTAATTTTTTATATATATAATACATATTTTAAATGCTATGTGACTTCCGATATTTGCCCGCAACGAATCCGCTATATCATATTGCGGATTTTTAACTTTCCGCTATTTTCCGCGATCCGCTATTGATAACACTGGTAGGTAGGTTATGTAGGTGATTATGTGAAACTAACCGTTAATAAAAAATCGATGATTAAAACGTTTGATAAAAAAAAAGAGACTCATGGTTTGGGTAACTGTGAACACCCCTAGTTTCATGTTTACATCATCAGTTAATTTCACATAAACTCCATTCGTTGAGGTTGTATTCAAGAGATTACATGCTAACTAGGGCCTTTAGTAAAATAATTTACTTTTATTTAATCATTTAATGGTCAATAAAAAATATGCATGTTGCTTGTATTGCTAAGTAGAACTAGCAATCTCACACCCCATCATTTGACTTTTGCATATTGATTTCTCTGAACAATAGATATGGTTTGGGACAAAAAAAAGGCTCATGGTTTGGGCAACTACACTGTGAACACCCCTAGTTTCACTCATTAGTTAATTTCACATAAACTCTGTTCTCTTTGTTGAGGCTATATTCAAGAGATTGCATGCTAACTAGGGCCTTTTGCAAATAATTTATTTTTATTTAATAATTTAATGGTCAGATCAAAAATATGCTTGTTGCATTTATTGCTAAGTAGAACTAGCAATCTCACGCCCCATCATTTGACTTTTGCAGATTGATTTTCCAAATTTCGTGTACATGCAAATTGTTGCATCCATAATAACAATCATGTTGCTTAACCTATTGTGGAGTATGCCCTGGCTGCTGCACATTTGATGGTCTTATACATTGCATATAGTTGTCCATCGCATAGTATAAAAACAAGTCTGAATATCAGATATTCATTATGAATGGTTCTACTACAGAAGCAGCTGATTTTTTAAACAGAAACAGGAAAGAGATGGAGGCTTGTCAGCATTTCGTTTCAGAGAACCAACCAAGACACTGCCCGCTGACACCTTTGAGGGCTTTCAGAGGCGTATTGTGTTTAGTAGTTTTACTTTCAACTGCTTTTATGATGATAGTCTACTGGGCCCCTGTGACCACACTCATGTTGCGGCTTCTGAGTGTACATCACAGCAGGAAGGCGACTTCCTTTCTTTTTGCCACATGGTTATCTCTGTGGCCCTTTCTGTTTGAGAAAATTAACAAAACTAAAGTGGTCTTTTCTGGTGAAACTTTGCCTATCAAGAACAGAGTTCTTATCTTTGCTAACCACAGAACTGAAGTTGACTGGATGTACTTGTGGGATCTTGCATTGAGGAAGGGCCATTTGGGAGATTTGAAGTATATTCTTAAGAGCAGTTTGATGAAATTGCCCATATTTGGTTGGTCATTTCAGATTTTGGAGTTCATTGCAGTAGAGAGAAAATGGGAGATTGATAAATCAATTATGCGTAAGAAGCTTTCCAGTTTTAAAGATACACGAGATCCTCTGTGGCTTGTTGTTTTTCCTGAAGGCACTGACTACACGTTACGTACATTAAACTTTTTCCACATGCCTCATAAATTTTAAAAATAGGGGCATCAACCTATTCAAATATCATGACTTAATACCTACTGAGAATTTCTTTCTATAGTTTTCCATTTATTGAGTATGTTGAGGGATTTGAAACTGAATACTATATTATCTTTTTCACAGTGCAAAGAAGTGTTTGAAAAGCCAACAGTTCGCTGCTGAAAATGGCCTGCCAATACTGAAAAATGTGCTCATGCCAAAAACAAAGGGATTCTGCTCGTGTTTGGAGTCTTTAAGAAACTCCTTAGATGCAGGTTGGTTGACATTATATCCTTATCCTTTCAGTCCGTGTTGGATTCCTAAACTTTTTTGATCGACCTCATATGAGGTTCAATGACTTTTTATCTTAGGGATAATCTTCTATATCTAACCAATGTTTAAGACAAATATATATCTCTTCAATTTCTTCATTCATCTAGTTTTGTTTCTCATTCAACATCTTGCTTCTTACCAAAAATATAAGGTTTTGATATTATTGCAGACATAGAGGAGTTAATAGATGAGACTATTGGATAGGATTTCCCTTGTACTCTCCACCATAATAACATATCAAAACTTCTAATTTGTTGTTATGTTAATATCACGTATGATTTTTTTAAATAATATATTAATTCATTAAAACTAGAAGATTAGTTGAAGAATTTTTCTTAGTTAAAATAAAATTTATTCTATTTGTAATAATTCGACTATCGGTAGATGAAGTACCTATAGGAGAAGCTGTTGGGGAAAGCTTATTTATATGTTTTACATCATCAAATTATACACTTCATCAAATAATGAAGAAATCTTAGTTTTTCCTCATCGATACCCCCATTAAGTTACATATTTCTATAATATACATGTAAGTTCTAGCAAAATATTTGCACCTTTCAATTTAAGTGTAGAATTCATAGTAACATCTAAACAATATAAAGGGGATATAATTTCTCATTGTTTTAAAAAAATTGTTTGGATTTGTAAAATTGCTTTAGAAATGTTTTTATAATTCTATATATATAAAAAATTTCATTAACTAAAGTACTAAACTTAGATTATAATGGTAACATATGATGAAAAGATGATTATACCATTGTTTCGAATTTTTATTAAACTATTTATGCAAGAAGTAAAAAAGACTTGTTTGAAATATGAATTATAATGTTGGTGGTCAAATTTCAAACAAGAGACAGCTCGTGCCATGAGCGGTGCTCTGCCCATCCCACTTGTAAACTTTAAGTCACGTGCCGCCGCCTATTGATTAATCAATGGGCAGTTTCTAACTCAACCCTAAGTGTGTTGGAGGCTACCCAACCTATTTTCCACTTTTAATAACGTGCAATTGTACTCCCTAACTTGGTGTTTTTTACTTTTGACTGTAGATCATGCAAATGTTCTTTTTGTTTAATTAATTTCACTGAAAGCTACGAGTATTTTTCACTTTCATTTACATTTTAAGATTTGTACATGTTTTATATTTTGTATTTAATCTGCATGATTAAAAGCTATGTTGTTTTGACCACTATTCATATCAAATCTAGGTCAGCACGATTAACTAAACATATGAGTGTATAATTAATGTTTTATCACTTTCCTTATTACTTAATTGTAATTGAATCATAATTGTGTTCTTAAAACTATTATTGATCAATTGAGTATATAACTATAACTTTTGGTAAATGTTTAATGTTGCATTTATGATAGCTATTGCATAATTTTATGAATGGATTTAACCATGTAAGAACATAAAATTTTTACATGCTCTGAGAAGTGTGGTTTAAATGTTTTCATTGTTGTAGTGCTAGGCAGAGTCTTCTTTTGCATCTGAAGTAGCGCCATGTAACTCTTTGAATATTCACATTATAGTATTTGTATACTACGTTTCCTCCTTGGTCCTCTAACTTCACTGTAGCCACCATCAATGAGCTCACTGGTTGACTCTCGTCAACTGAATCATTGAGAATAATGAACATTTGCCCTTAGTGTGCTTTGCACTATTTTCATGATTTATAGGTTTTCATCTATCATCATGCAAAGAGTTTTAACAAGGCACATTGATATCACCTTTGATGATCAAAGGAACTTTATTATCATGAGACTTGAATTTTTTTTCTTGACCACTTCTTGTTTAGAATCTACCGTTACTTTTGAATCTTGTCTTGAGTTTGATATTGTTACTGTTCAATCAAAATAAAACACAAAAATTCCTTAATTTTTAGTCCCACATTGCTAAGGTAGGATAAAGTGGCACATTTGGATGAACCCAAGCCTACTGTGGTTTGTCAAGGGCATTCAATTGTTTTAAACCTTAATTTGATAAACACACTTGGACATGCCAAGCAGGTCCCATTGCGACACGGTGAGTTTCATTGTGGGCGGGGGCATTTAAATTCTACTCACCTTTTATTTTGACTTTGGCCTATTTTATTTATTTATTTATTATTATTTTATTTAGGGGATATATCTATTTGATTTTTATTTTATTTTAATAGCAAATAAGTGCATTTAAGGGGTGCCTCCTCCAATAAATAGATGGATTCCCTCCTTTCAATCAACTCTCTATGTTGTGTGTGCTCACTCGCATGACTGGTCTCGCACCATTGTGTCGGAAGGGATGAAATTATGATTGTATCTTGAGGATACAAAACTAGACAATACCCATGCGGGAGGTGCCTTAGTGTTAGGCCCTGGGCTCCCCGGTTCAGCCCAGGAGGGGTGGCCCAAGCCCAAAGGCAAACGGCAGAGTGAACAAAAGATTCGAAATTTGGATTTCGAATTTCGAAACGAAAGCGGACGTTGTCAACGCGTGTTCGCCTTCATCCTCGTCCGCAGCGAGACACACGGACGCGGACGAAGCTTCAACGGAAGACGCGGCATCTTCGCGTGCGAAGCGGGCAGGCGATGACTTCGACGCGGAGGGCGCGAGCAAAGCGGAGTCTTCAGCGACATCTTCGGATGCGAGCGTCGGCAAAGAGGGATGCGGCGAAGGAAAGAGGGCGCTGGCAACGTCTCCACGAGACCCGGAAGCAGAGTTCGGACGCGTGCGGATGCGGACGGCGCATCAGGGGCGTGACGAGGTCTCCGCCAGATGACTCGGACGCAGGAGAGCAGCGAAAGCGGCAGCGGCGCCTCTGCATCTGCTCTATAAAGCTCGAGGCGGATCGAGCGAAAGGGAGAGACGATCGACCACGAAGGAGTGAGAGGATCGACCGGAGACGAACTCGTGAGCAGAGAGACGTGAGGAAGAACGACGAGAGGAGGTGAGGGGTTTTGTACTCGTTTATTGTTGAGAATAAAGAGGAAACTTTCCCCTACGAACTTGTCTTCTCCGGCGACGGTTCCTCCCCTGTTTTCCTACTCCCGGCTCGGTTCGGCGGTGATCTGTGGCGGCTCCGGTGACGGGCGACATCCGGGCGACGACGAAAGGCTCGGCGGGATTCCAGCCTTAGTAGCTTCCTCTTCTCCGGCAGCGTAAAAGGCTGCGAACGCAGCATCTGCGTTCACGAGGAAGACGACGACGCAGTTGTGAAGACGACGCAGGCGGCTGACGCAAGCAGACGTCAGCAGGGCAAAGTCAAAATCGGCGGCGCGGATTCGATTTCGCAATTTTGGCACGGCTGACGCAAGCCGACGTCACCCAGGAAACGAGTTCGCGGCGAAAGAATTAATCGGCGGCTGACGTCAGCGTGACGTCAGCAAGAGCGATTCGGCGGCCGAGTTCGAACAGTGAAATTCGATTTAATTTGGTGTTAATTTTGACTTCGGTCAAAATTAGAAGAGGAGGTATTTTGATTTCCTGATTTGGGAATTAGGGTTAGGGTTTTATCCGTGAGAACTGTAATTTGGGGATAAAAAGTTGAGCGGGAAACTAGGGTTTCGAGTTTGGGGACAAGATTCGGTCCGGAAACCCTAGCGCGATCACGTTCTGGTATTCCGCCGGACGGCTCTAGGAAGCAGATAAGCACTGTTTTTAGACCGTTCCGACCGGGGCGTGACACTTAGGATAGACACCATCACCTTCGTGTTCCTTCTTCAACTTTTATTTATTTATTTATTTATTCACGTCTTTACTCTTTGCTTAATTGCTTTTTAGATTTTTGTGGTTTTATTTATATTCATCAGCTCACTTAGAAATCCCGGGTGCTTTCTATTATGTCATTTCTCTCTCGCTTGAACCTGAAATGAATTTACAGGACATGGCCTGTAAAGTTTATTAATGTATTGGGTTGACCTAAGTGGGCAGGAAGGAGCTTAAAAAATACAATAACATATGCAAATGTTAAGCACTGATCACGTTACCCTTTTTCATCTGATACAATCTTCGGGCAAATTGTTCTCTGAAGACATGCTTACTTTGACTAATTAAAGAATATCACGAATTGATACAATTAAATGTGCATAAGTTGTTAAACACTAACTATATTAGTTGTCATTTCCTTTTTTTCAATCGTCTAGCAAATTGTCTTGTCAGAAGGCATGCTTTGACTAGATTAGCTTGTCATGTTAGCTGTCCCTTGTGTTGTTGTTGAAAGGTAAAAAAAAAGAAATAAATTATTTTTGGATATGATTCGATGCAGAGACGAGATATGTGCAATTTTGAATCTCAAGGATATATTTGATTGGAAATTAAATCTTTTGCTATGATTATATTATTGATCAAGGTTAGACAAATTAACTTTGATTCGATAACATTGATACAATTGAGTGATGTTGAAATAAATCGCCTTGTTGGAGAATTTTTGTCTCCGATGGAATTTTGACTAAATTGGGATGTAATCCTAATTTCTTGAATTTTTGGATAAAGAGTCAATAATCCAATTTTTTGGTCAAACTTATAATTTTGATACTGTAATTTTTGGAACTCGAGAAAGGAAATAAAATAAAATTATGATCAGGAGTTTTGGTTTAATAGAAGGTCAAGTCGAAATTATGACCAAGTTGGGTTTAATTCTAATTTTTATCATATTTCTAATGAAGTTTGGGTCAAAGTTGAGATTTTGACCGAATTGAAATTGGATATTAATATCCATATTGTTGTGGTGATTGAGATTTACGAATATTGGGTCAAAGGAGGCAATTTTGACCATGAATTGATGAGACACGGTTGATTGGCGAGGAATTAAAAATAAATTAATTTATTTTTAATTTAAAAATGAATGAAATGAAAAGATGTAATTTGCGGTTTGGAGAGAAGTTTTTGGAGGAGTTACGACAATTCCAAAAACGGAAAGTGGAAAGCGACAATAAAAAAGAAATGAAAAAAAGTAAAGGGGGATTGGCTTTTCTAAATTTGGAACACTCAAAGTTGAAGCGAGGAGGACTTAGAAATAGGAGAAGGAAACATAGGCAGAAGGTAAGTTTTCTTCTTCTCCCTCCTTTGTCTCTTTCTTCCTCCCTTTTCTCTCGACACCATCAATGGAGAGAAAACTCCAGATAAACAAATCATTTAACGGAGAAGGACAACTCCGATAAAAAAACTATTGTCGGAGAAGGAAAACTCTGGTTATCAAAAACCATAAGACGTAGAAGGACAACTCCGATAAAAAATATTTCCGCTAAAGGAGAGAAAACTCCGGTGAAGTAAATCACTGACGGAGAGAGCAACTCTGGCAAAAAAAAATTATTTTTTATGTTGCCTTTAGCAATTGTCACGGCGAGTCGGTCATTGAAAAATTCCTTCACAGGCGATTCTTCTTTGCCCTTGAAAAAGGCATGAAGCAAAAAAAAAAATAAAAAATTCCTCTTACCCTTCTTCAACGACGAAGCATGAGGTGAATTCTGATTAAAAAAAAATAGAAACGATAAAATGGAGGAGGATAGGTGAGAAAGAAATTAGAAGAAGAGAAAGATCAGAAGTTCTAAACAAAAAGCGCGAAGCTGTCGGTGACGTGTGCCTTCTGTTGATGCTACCTCATCCTCCACGCATGCCTCGCCGACGACTTTCCTCATCATCTCGGATGCCGCCATAGTCGTGGAGCAAGGGAGGAAGGAAGCTTTCCTTGGTTTCCTTTGTTATCGTCGTCTCCGGCATGATGAGAAGATGCCGCCGGCTGGAAGAATGGTTTTTGCCTCTGCAAACACCGGAAGCAGCCTCTCCACGTTGCCGTTCATCAACCGCCAGCCAGCCAACTGCAAATCACGCCTTCACGTGACCTCACTGGCAAATTTGCCTGCTAAAGATGCTGTCGTTTGCCGAAGACATCGAGTTGATGCCAGCACGTCAGATCAAATTGAAACTTTGGGGAACCTTCTTCTCCAACGTGCAAACCTATGACCAGAATGATTCGACCATCTGACGGCTAGATCGCCAGAATCAGAAGATTTTCTGACGATCTCTACTTCTTCTCAGCCGCGAGCATCCAACATTCATTCTCGGAAAACTCAACATCCGGCCATCCGATCGAACCAAAAATTTGGCCACATCTTCTCCTCGAGAGCGCGAACCCATGGGTAAAAGGATCCGGTCATCTGATTGCTAGATTGCTAGAATCGTATGTTTTTCGGGTGATCCTTTCTTTCTCACTTATTACATATACCTCTGAAGTTCTTCTTGACGAAGTTGACATCCGGCCATTTGATCGAATTGAAAATTTGGCCACATCCTCTCAACGAGCCTACAAACCTATGAGCGAAAGGATTTGGTCATCCAACACTCAAATCGCCGGAATTGAAAGCTTTTCCGGTGACCTTGTTTTTGTCCCTCTTTCAGATGAAAATTATGATTTTTTACTTCTGTTCGGCGTCAACTCGTTACCAGCCGGCGTTAAGCTCCGTCTATTGGTCCGGCGAGATGCACGGAGTCCTCAACCAAAGCTACCGAGCATCTATCCGACAGAAGGCAGAAAATCGAAGATGAACAACAGACGACGAACTTTGTTCGCGTCCGTCACCATGAAGAAAATTATTGGATCCAACGATCCAATTTTGTCGAAGGATGATCTAATGGCCTGGTCCAATCACTTTTGAACCTTAGCCATTGTTTGCCACCATAATGGGATCACGTGGGAGAATGAATAAGGAAATATTGGTCTCACGAGGGACTCGAACCAAACTCGGTTTGACTTGGCATAGATCCAACTCAATGCAAACCGTTTGAACCAAATCCAATTTGTGACGAAATTCGATCGAACACTGAATCTAGAATCAAAATTGCATTAATTTTGACCTAATTTGATGTCTCGGAGGGCTTTCAGATCTAAAATGAAATATTTAAAAATCAGAAATTTAGCTTTATTGTAACTTGGATAGGTTATCTAAGCCCAATTTAAGTCAAATGAATTAAAAGTCCACAAGATTTGATTTGAGTTGAATTGATAATCCAAGGCACTGATGAAATGGATTCATTCCATGTTGCTATGACAATTGCAAACAAAAAAAAAAGAAAATAAAATAAAAGAAGTAATAGAAAGAAAGAGAAATAATGACTATAGAAGAAATAACTTGAATGTCGTGAGCCAGATCTACCTTTAACTCGGGTTTGAATTTGTCTTAACCACACATTGGTCTTGACTCAACACAACTTTAATTTAATGAAAATAAAAAAGAAAGAAGAGGAGAAAATAATAAAAATAAAAAATAAAGAATATTTTGTTATTGTATGCTGCCTATAATATTGTTTGGGAAGTGTCGATACTATGAATCGGGGCGTAGTTCCTCAGTATTATTACAATAGTGCTTGTAGCAATTTACAAAATTTAAAATCATGCAAGAAAAGATGAAAGATTTGTGAAAGTTGAAATCAGATAAATATTCATAGAAAGAATATTTATCGAAGCAAGAAAAGATGAAAGATTTGTGAAAGTCAAAATCAGATAAATATTCACAAAAAGAATATTTATCGAAGGAATTAAAAAAAAAAGAAATCAGATAAATATTCACATAAAGAATATTTATCGACAGGACGTCACGACATATTGTTAATAATATTGTTTGGGAGGTGCGTATGTCGATACTAGGTATCAGGTGTAGTTTCTCAATATTATTATAATATTGCTTATGGCAGCTTATATTATTTGAAATCAAATAAATATTTACAGAAAGATTTATTGAAAGAATGGAAGATGAAAGAAATATCAAAGAAATTGAAATGAAAGATGAAGTTCGAAGAACATTTATCAAAAGCTGATTTCAGATAACTATTCACATAAAGAATATTTATAAGAAAATGAAGGATGAAAGAGATGAAAGAATGAAAATAAAATTATATTGAAATTATAAGCCTCTTATGACAGGTGTTATGAATGATAAATGATATTGTTCTTCCGTATACTTATTTTTATTTGATTTTATTATGTGTAGATCTCTTAATCAAAGATGTCCTAAGTTATTTAGGAGTAATTAACAATGAATGCAAACATTCATTGGAAGCCAGAACCCACTTAAAAAAATAACCGTATATTCATAAGGTGAATTTAATATGGTCGCATCGTATTTTCATATTAATTGAAATATAACCATTTTGACCCAACAGTTGTTGTATTGTTTTTGTTGATATATTTAATCCTTAAACCCTTTTTTATGATAAACCTGAAATTCATCCGGTACTAATTACACTTTTTTGGTCTTTCACCATATATTTCTTATTTCAACAGAAAGCAACGTAGAAATCAAAGTAAGATTAACCTGCGATTCTTTTACCAGGTTTGCTATCTTCCTTTTATTATTAATCATAGTGAGGATCACACATATTGCACTATAAATCTTTCGACTCCTGAAAAGAGCTACTCAATCAACATAAACATTATCTCACTTGTGATATTTTTACTTACTGTTATCCTTTACCATTCATTCAATCTTGATATTTCTTCTGATTTTTACAGTTTATGATATCACAATTGCCTACAAGCATCGCTGTCCTGATCTTATTGATAACATTTTCGGTGTGGATCCTTCTGAAGTCCACATTCATGCGCAACAGGTTCTCCTCCATGAGATACCGACATCAGAAACTGAGATAGCTAAGTGGTTGATAGAGAGGTTCCGACGGAAGGACCAACTCTTATCTGATTTCTCCAGTCTTGGCTATTTTCCTAATCAGGGAACTGAAGGTGATCTCTCTACATTCTCGTGCCTTGTAAAATGCTTCACGGTAATAGGTTTCACATGCGTCTTCACGTACTTGACCTTTTTCTCATCTGTTTGGTTCAAAATTTATGTTGCATTCAGCTGTGCCTACCTTTCATTTGCGACCTACTTCAACGTGCTACCGTCGCAAGTATATGGATGTACCAAGGCACTGTTCTGTGGCAAGAGAAAAACCACGTAGATTATATGTTGTAACTTGTAACTTTAAGATCTCATCATTTCAGTCGAGGATATTATTATTGCTTTCTTAGGCGGCTAAAGCTCTAATTCCTTTTCTCGAAAGTTATTCCAATTTTGAATGTATTGTTTACTCACTTTGTGAAAATCTTCGTTACATAATTTTCAAGTACTACTAATTAATAAATTGATAAGCAGGTTCTTGAGCCACTCTTTTAAATATGATCTTTGAAGATTCATCCATCGTTAAATGTTAATTTGTTGTCATGTGGTTGAGTTATTTTTTTTATACGAGATGAGAGGGAAGCTCCCAAAATCTTTCATAAGGGAAAAGACTGAGTACAAAAGTTATGTGTGAATAGCAATAGCGAAGAATGTGAGCACAATAAGTAACACAAGGTGATTACAATATTTGGTCAAGCACAATCTCACGGGGCTCGGAAGTGTATCGCCCAATTCCTGTCCAACAGAATAATTTAAGACTAGGAAAGGGTTTATTCAAGCGGATGTGCAGCAGTGCAGGCCCTCGGAGATCAGTTGAGGGCCTTACGATCGTAGTATTGATCAACATCTTATTCTCCCCCATATGTAGTTTAACAGTTGCACACAAATTGTATAAGAAATTCAATTATTGATAATGGTGTTCATGAGAATTCTCGTATATTTCAACTTGCAAATAAGAGCTGAGATAAGACAACTGCAGTATATTAATTTTTTCTCATTGGCTTTGTAAACTTTGAGTGGATTGAGAATCTTTAAGCCATTTGATAATGTTTTGTATTGAGTAGACTGAGGTTTCTTGTTCTCAGCAATCTGAAAATGTGAAGATTGACTAGTTGTTGGCGTTGTCAATTTGCCGCATGATATCATTTTTTCTTTAGTAAAAAAAATGTCAAACTTGTGACACTAGGAGTAACTATATGCCCAATTGATAGAATGTTTATTTGTCAAATCAAGTACACTAAATTCAACCATAATATATTTTATTATACTTTATCTAATAAAAAATGTTTTTTTTATTGATTTATCGATTTATTGATTTATGAATAAATAGTCATTACATTTGATGGGTGTAATTGTATGAGCTAAATAGTATAACAAAGCCCAAAGTTAATGAAATCTTCATTTTCTAAGATTCACCCACGTGTTGCACACGCCAATGCAATTCAACTGTTGAATTAATTGTTTAGGATACACGAGAAAAAAAATAAAGTATTAGCTATCCAATTAAGTGGGTCAGAAAAAATGATTTTTTTAATTACTTTCACATATTAAAAAACAATTAGGCCAAACGAACAACAACTAGCGGACTTAAGAACTTCATCACCCAGAGTAGAACGTGGCAACCACGTCCGGTTAAAACATCTCATTTACTTTCTATTTGTGTCCTGCACCCGTTGACATCTACCAGTCTCACGAACGCCCCAGCTGGTGGGGCATTGTGGGTCCCTTTCAGTCCTATTCTAATTCTAGATCGCACGGCTTGGTAGTTTTTCGCTCGCGGGTGGTGAATCGTAACGCGATGTTCAGATTTTTCTATCCCGTCCTCGCGCTTTAAAATGTTTGCTCCTTCGTGCTTGAGCTTTGAATTCTGTCTCCATCTGTTCCTCCTCTCTCTCTCTCTCTCATGGCGGGGAGCAAGAAGAGCGCGGTGGAGGCTGCGCCGGAGTGGATCCGGGTGAATGGGACGGCCACGAGGGCGAGCCTGGAGGCTGACGGGACGCTGCAGTGGGACTCCCCCGGTGGTGAGCGGTGGCTTAGATTGGAGTCGGAGGTGCTGGGCTTCGCGACCCAAGGCGCCCGGATCATCATCAGGGCCTTCGTGGAGGAGAGAGAGGACAGATTCTGCGGCTTGGTCGGAGGGGCCGCTGGGCGGAGGAGGGTGAGGAGGGACTACGAATTGGAGATGGCCGACGAAGAGGCAGCGCGGCGGTGGAGCGCCCGGCTAAGGGATAGCGTGGATTGTCTCGGTAAGCGCTGTCCCTGTTCGACTTGGACCTCATCTTTTTTAAGTCCGCTATTATAATAATGACTATTCTTGGTCAAATCAGTGTTCCAGAGTAAAATATTAAATGGTCATATCATATGCCGAATCACTGATAAGCAGCTGTTCTTTTAGTAGCTGCCGTTATTTAAAACAATTGCCTTGTTTCTCACAAAATGACATAGTACAATTAGGAATGTTGGGAGAAACATTGGTTGGCAGTAGACATAAGTAGTGTGCTGATGAACCCTAACCTCCTATTGTAAGAAGACGCATAGTAGCAGTGCCCATTAGTGGCCGCTTTTGACTGCATGAATCACGCACCCTAACTGATCCTGGTGAAAAAATTTTTGGGGCAGGGCAGCAGGGTATTTTATTTTGGTATAACGTTAATATATGAAAAATTTGTATATTATATGAAAAACTTATTTCATATAACACTATTTTTTTATAATATTAATATTAATATCATATGAAATAATTTTTTCGTATAATATAAAAAAAATTTATATCATGTTATACTATAATATATTAACGTTATACCAAAATAGGATCCTGAAAACTTCCCAACAGGTACCTGCTCCAAAATTTTTTTCGATCCTGTTCTTTTTGGTGCTCAGATGCATTTTTCATGTTTCATGTAAAGTGTACGAAACTTAAACAGATATTTCGCTTTTCTTTCTTATGGACAATTTGGTAGCGTTTGTGTTTAGGCTTCAAATTTTAATTGCGAGTAAAAATAGAACATAATGTGAATTTTCACCATTATTTTCTATCGATGGTTGAAGAAGAAAAGGATGACTTCTCTCTTATAAAGTTATCCTTTTCTGCCGGTTCTCACTTAATAAGGCCATTCATTCTCGTGTACAACTATATCAAATCAGCATAAGAGGTATAAAGGGATAACAAGAACCGAAAAGGCTCAAGTAGCAAAAAAAAAAAACAGAGCTTATGGGAGAAACATCCAAAAATTGCTAGGTTAACCGTCCACTTCTCTCAAAATTGAGATTAAATTGCTTCTTTTACTCTCCAAATCCCATGATTGGATAAGTTTTTAGTGGGGCCCCTTTTCTCAAGTGAATTGTAATTGTTCTTTTTAATTTAATTTGATGATGTCTATCCTCTAGTCACACTGTATCTTTTTTCATGGTTGATTATTGCTAAGATTTGATTAATCTTTCCCCAATAGGCCGGCCAAAGAAACTGTTCATTATTTTAAACCCATTTTCTGGAAAGAAATGTGGGAGAAAGATTTTTATGAATGAGGTTGAGCCACTTCTTGCAGCTGCTGACATCCCATATGACATAATAGGTGTGATAGCGCTTGAATTCTCCTAATATTTTTGGAAACATACTTGATTGTAACATTTGATTGTTAATTCTTCCTACCTCCAGAAACTAAGCATCGGAATCATGCTCAGGAAATCGCACGTGAGTTGGACTTTCTACAGTATGATGGCATTGTATGCGTCAGTGGCGATGGTATTCCTGTGGAGGTTAGTTATTCATTTCCAAAGGCACGGGAAGAATTATGTGGTATTGACCAAATTCCAAGCGTCATGGAAAATGAACCTAAATGGCTTATGACTATTTTTCTTTGTTAGTTTGGGGCTATAATTTGTTGTGGTACTAAAAACACACCATACTATACTATCTTTTCTTAATTGTAATCCCATCATCTGCTATAAGGAACATATATATGTTTCCATACATGCTGAACTTAACAAGTTCATTCATGATGAATGATGAATGAAAGCAGAATTTGGTTCTATGGGTAGTAATGGTACACTTGAGCGTAAGTCTTTGGCTTTTCTCTGATTTCTACTTAAAGTAACCTGAATAGCAAGTTCTTTTAATGGAGGAGTAATAATTTTAAAAAACAATATACATCTGTTTTCATCATTACTGCTTCAGGCTATCATTACACATCAAGGTTTAAAATATTGTTATGTACCAGGTGACCAGTACATGGTTGGCACCAGCTATGTAAGTTATATATATATATATATTTGGTACCGTATACTAGTATGTACCAGTCCAGTGAAGAGCAGGTTTACTGGTATGGACTGGTATTACAAACCTTGTTATACATAATTTAATAATCTCTTCATTCTTTGTTCAGATGGAAAACAAAGAAAACTATTCTCTTCTCTCTCTTCATATCTTCATATATTCTCCTTCATGAAAATATGAATAAATCAATATTTCAATTGTGCTCATGTTGCAGAAGTTACATAATTGAGCTTGTATAGAACCTCGATATGTTTCCCAGTTGGTGATATTGATTATTTGGATTTTCTTTTCATTGTAAATCCTTGCTTTGTTTTCACTGTTTCTACGGATAGGTATTTAACGGTTTGCTGAATAGAAAAGATTGGGCTACTGCAATTAAGGTACCGCTTGGCCTGATTCCTGCAGGTATGTCTTTTAGAAATATTTCTTCCTTGAATCTGTTCGTTATCTAAGTATACATATTTTTCATTGAGTAACGCAGTACTAAAATGTGGTTACATCTTTTGCAATAGAGCGCTTCTTATCTTCTTTGTGATATTTTCACATAGGATGTAAGGCTAACAATGTTGGATGAGTCAAGCTCAGTCTTCTAGATAATTTTGTGTTATTACAGCAAACCATGATACATTTTTGTTTACTTGTTCCTCAATTGGGCATTGTTATTGGGTTGTGTTTGTAAAAGCAAAAAAAAAAAAGATGCTTATGGTGCTTTGGCTTCAGGAAAAAGGGAGTTGCATGATGAGCCAAATGAATTGCGAATAGCAATTCCTTTATTGAAAATCTTTTTCTTTGGCGTATGATATCCCCTAAAGAATAATGTTGCAATATTGAAAGTGATGATATTTAAAGTATCCTGATATTTTCAACAATCGTCGCCTGTTGTTTGCATGTTTAGCTGTTTATCATCCAGAAAGAATCCTATCTAATTTCAAGTGTCGATAAAAACATTATGATTATATTCTGTCATGACAATGCACAAAATGGTTATGTTGATTTTCTCCGGCTTTAGGTACAGGAAATGGCATGGCTAAATCACTTATGGATTCAGCTGGTGATTTGTGTTCTGTTCCTAATGCTACATTTGCAGTAATAAGAGGTCATCAATTGTTAGTTATCTTTATCAGGATCATTATGCGAATATTTCTTTTCTCTCATAGTCATTCTTCTTTGCAGGTCACAAACGATCTCTTGATGTTGCTACTATTTTACAAAATGAGAAGAAGTTTTTCAGTGTCTTGTTGCTTACTTGGGGTATGGAGAGCTTTCGAAGCTGTATTATTCTGAAAACAAACAATTTAACTACAGCCTTTTTATCACCTTCATTTATATCTGCTATAGAAATAGGTGAAAACTTGTATGTGTCTGAAAAAGAAGCTCACTTAAACCTACAGGATTGGTGGCTGATGTTGACATCGAATCAGAGAAGTATAGGTGGATGGGAAGTGCTCGAGTGGATTTATATGTACGTGAATAAAATCTAGTTTCCTTGGATCATTGCGTTTTCCTCATTATAAATTCAGTGGCAATAATGATAAAGCATGTTGCTAGTTAGTTTTGGGTAGAGAATTCATTTGCAATGTACATAATAGGCTGATGCTTTTAATACACTGTAGATGTGGTGTTTTGACTTGCTCAATTGTTTCTGAGTGTTATAATATAGAGCTAATTTTGTTAGTTTATGAATATAGTACCTATCTCTAAAATCTTTTTAGCCTTTTTTTTTTTCGTTTCTTGATTGCATCACAATTTTGGTGATTTTCTAAGTTTTGAAACGCAACTAGCATACCCCTTATCTATCATGCATCTGAGACATCAAATGAGAAAAAATATGCGCGAGAAATACACCAAAGCGCTATCCGCTAAGACATTAAATGAGTGCATGTAGCGATTGAAACTAAGGAATATGCTCTGGAGTCTAGCACCCCCCTCACCTGTGGCAGCTGAGACATTTTTTTCTCACATAACCGAGCTCAAACTGGGAAATCCTACTAGCTACCATCCTGAGATTTCAAAGCCCGACAAACTGGTTGAACGAAAATATTTGAGGTTGCAATCAACAGACTAGCTACTGACATGACCTTTCCTGTTTATTTGAGCAAAATTCTGCAAACTGGATACAAATAGCTACTGGCACGACTTTTGGCAGGTTGCAATCAGTAGGCTAGCTACTGACATGACTGTTCCTGTTTATTTGAACAAAATTCTCTTTATTGGAGAAATACTTGCACCATGTTGAGAGAACTGAATACAAATAGCAACTTGGTTCATGAATCACTTGGGAGATTTAAACATCTCATTAACAGCAAAAGAAAAAAAAAGAGCACAAGAGTTCAATATATGATTGTTCTTTTCTTCTGAAGCAATGAATTAGGATTCATTCATGTTTTGATTTTGATTTAGTTGACAAGCATGTATTTTGCACTTTGCACTTTGTTATATGCTTATTATCCTTATGTATGTTCATAACAGGCTCTTCTACGCATAATGAACCTGCGCAAATATCATGGACATGTCCATTTTATTCCTGCACCTGGATATGAATCATATGGGGAACCAATTAATCAAATTAGTGGCTGCGAGTGTGACCTTTTACTGTCTAAACAAGACCGGGAAGGTAGTGGTTATCAAGGCCCGGAGGTTTCCTTGGAGAAATTAGAGTGGAGGTCTCTTGACGGCCCTTTTATTTCTGTTTGGGTTAACAATGTGCCCTTTTCTGCTGAAGATTACATGCCAGCACCTAAAGCGGAGGTAGTTTCTTTCTCATTAAGACTCGGTTACACATGACATTTCAGTCTTATGCCCTTGCTTTTCTGAAAATAATCGTTGTTCTCGAAATTTTAATCTTGGAACAAATTTGATGAATATAGAAACACAGATACTTGCAAGATGAATGAAACCACACATTAGATGTCAGATCATGTCAGTTTTTATATGCTCATGTTTCTTTATTAACAGGTTTAATCCTAGATACTTTATATTTAACGATCAGCTCAAGTGCAATATTATCGTGATGCAGTTCTCAGATGGATATTTGGATGTAATTATAGTCAAGGATTCTCCAAAATCAGCCCTTCTAGGAATGATGCTAACAATGGGGGATGGAAGTTATGTGCAGTCGCCATATGTCATGTATTTCAAGGTTTGCTAAATTTTCTGCACCTGAGCTATAGAAAAGCAGTATCCTAATATGCACAGAGGCTTTTTAAATCGTACAGATTGTAGTGGTTTTGTCAAACAAATTGTCCTTAGAAAGAGTTGACTTAGTAACTTGGAAGATATATCCATATAAAATCGGAACTGTAACCATTGTTTTTTTGGAGGAAAGTGGGATTTAGATGGATAGGGTGGAAACGAGAGAAAATTGAATGGAAAATTGATGGGTTTTTTTTTTTTTCTCAATTTAGTTTCTGCTCAAATAGGAAAGAAACTAGGGAAGGTTGTGCTAGTGCTTGCTGCACCTAATAGTTATGCTTCTCTTTTTCAAGTTAAGTTGGTATGGTATATCATATATGCTTGTTCGAACAAAGATTTCGTTTTGTAAACATATGATTAGTTGATCTTTATCAATACTGATTTTTTGCAGGTTAAGGCATTTCGTTTAAAGCCAGGTAAGCGGTTAGGGCATGCAACCAAGGGTGGTATCGTCGACTCTGATGGGGAGATCATAGCCAGGGGAGACGAGTCTGCCGAATGCATTCAAGGGAAATATTTGCTGGACTATGATCCTCCCATTCAAATGACGGTGGATAAGGGATTAGCTACACTATTCTCTCCCAACTGCTCATGAGATAGCAACAAAAATAAGGGTCGAGGACATCAAACGAGGAAGAATAAAGAGACCTCTGTGGTAAGCCCCTTCCCTAATGCAGTTCAAATTCATCTTTGTTGGTTTTACGCTCGTCTTGTACATAGTTGCTTAATGACATTTTGAATGATTTTGATTGTCAAAACATGCAACTGACTTGCAGTTGTCGTATTTTTAGATCTAAAATTTGTGCGAAAGTTATATTTCTTTTAGCTCAAAGTTTATGCTCAAAACTTGTTTGTGTCAGATGCATTGCTTGTCTAATTTGTGATTCTCTACCAAAAAAAACTTATTGGCTTTATGAGGCATGATTGAATTGAAGTGGACACAAGTGAACTAGGTAAAATATTTAGTATCTTAGAATTATGAATTGTCGAGATTCATCTTACCATGCCGAGAGACAAATCGGCACTATAACACTACGAAAGGAAATGGTGGACAATCTAGGCGATGGAAAAATCTCATTTAACAAACCTTATTAAATCAAAAATCAACACAGACTCTAGAGCCGCCACCTCCAATCTTTTCTTCAAACAAAATTCCCAAGCAAGGGAAAAGAGGGAAATTACACCAGATCCCTCAAGTTTTCCCCCTTTTTTTTTTCAAAAAAAAAAAAAAACAATATAACCAAGTATCAAGAAATGAGAAGAGTAGCTGTAATGCCACCAAAGCTGGTGCTCTAGGGTTCTCAACCTCCCCTCTTAATTGCTGTCGCGGTTGATCATCTCCCTGTAGTGCTTCAACGATTCCTGCCGCTGCAGCCTCATCTCCTCATTAAACTTCCTGATGAACGCCTCCACGCGCCGGTTCAGCTCGTCATGTCCCAGCAACGTGTCCCTCCTTAGTTTTCCCGCCTGCGAACCCCCGCTCCCCGGCGATGCCGTCGCGGCTGCCCCACGCTCGTTGAACGTCTCCGACTTCCGCATTACCGCCGCTGCCACCGTCTCCTCCCGGCCACCACCGCCTCCGCGGGTGTCCCACGTGTCCGATTTCTTGAGGTGGCGGGCTAGCGGCACGGCACGCCCTTCCGTGATCGTCCGCCAAGTGCTCTCCAGTGTCTCGTTCCGCCTCGGTCTCCTCGCCACGCCGAGCGCCTTTCCTATATTACCATTTTGCCCAATTTTTGTTACTTGCCGCCATTTCCAAATTTGAAATCAACGCCGCTAATAGTCATAGATGAGAAACAGAAAAAAAAAAAAAAAAGGGATGGTGGTGGAGAGTGAGTTTGACGAACCTTCAGGACTGGGCTTGGGGGCTTTCCGATGACTGAACCGGGTAGAAACCAGCGGTTTCTCCGCTGCGGGGACCGGATTCACCATCGAAACTTCCTCCGCCGATCCCCTCCGCCGCTTGGGCGACCAGCTCGATCTCGATATTACGAATTCCTCCTCTGCCTCTTCATCCTGCGCTTCCGTCTTCGCGGCGCCATAAATCTCCGCTGGCTGCGCCTCCTCTTTGACCTTAGACTTGCTCGCTTGCGCCTGAATCAATGATACGGGATCCATCGCCGCGAGTTGTGGCGGAGTCAGCGCGGGGTGTTTGTCAGAGTATGAGGACTGCTTCTGGAAGCGAGAGGATGCGGCGATGGAGATGATGATACCGTTGATAACGAGGTAGAGGTAGGGCGGGCGGAGCCAGGACAGAGCAGAGTCGTATGCCCGGGGGACCTCGGCGGCCAGGAACCAGACGATGGTCGGAATAGCGAGGCGGAGTACCATGGCCACCGTCACAATTCCGGCAGATGTGAGAGCCGCTCTGAATACCAGCGATAGCCACGCGTCGCCGCCACGGTTCCTGCTTCTGGAGTACATCTCCGCAGGTATTGTGCTCTCCCTTCCTCTCCACCCTCTCTCTCTCTCTCTCTCTCTCTCTCTCTCTCTCTCCTGTTTGGCAACTTCAAAAGGCAGAGCAGTGTTGGGGAGAGGCTGAGGGATCGATAAATAAGTGGAGTGAATAAAATCATAAATGACGATGTGTCACTGCGTCGCCGAAAGGTTGAACGAAAAGAACAAATGGACAAATTAAATACAATTTTCCTGCGTCGTCCTCGGGGATTATCACATTTTCTATGCGGCCGAAAAATGGACGGCCAAGATTCGATAATCACAAGGCGATTTGGTACGACTGCAACGGTCAAAAAATGGACCGTTGCCTGCGGCGTGGGAGTCGACTTTGAGCTGTTTCCCACGAACCAAAAATACGTATATTGATACGAAAAAAAAAAGATGCGGCGTAGCGTGGGTATCGTGCAAAGCGCACCAGTTTAGAAAAAAAATAAAGATAAATGATTGTTTAAACTTTAAAAGATAATTTTTAATAACTATTTAAAGCTAATTTTTTAATTTGAAATAAACAAGTTAATAAGTAATGAAGAAAGTAACGAAAGACAAGCTTGATTCTATGACCGTATTATTAATAACTATTTAGTTTAGGGCATGCTTTTTTTTTTCTTTTTTTTTTTTGGAGAGAATCACATGCTCTTAATGTACTTTATAACAAATTCAGAAAAAAAAATGTTGTGTTGGATTCAAGTAGAGTGTTAGTTCCTAAAAATCCTTTTTTTTTTTTCTAATTAGCTTTGTGATGGTCAATCATTCTTTGAGTTTCTAAATAGCTCAGTGAAATGTAAAAATATTCCTTTGGTTCGGTCATCCTATATTATTCGATGAAATAGTTCATATATTATTCGATGAATGAAGAGAGACAACTGATTCATTTTTAAACCCCTCATCTACGCATCCTTAGGCCTTTCCATCTCCGGTGGCTTTTGATTGATCAAATACTTGTGAAATTTTTTTTTTTTTACTTAGGACTCGTAGGTACAATGCGATTGTTGTTGTTTAAAACTTTTAAATTAGAAAAAGTATTATGCTTAAGATTAAAGCATTATTATTACTTGAAAACCCTATAAATTATTATTGGGAGAAGCAAACTAACTTACTATTAAATAGAATACTATACAACAATTAGAATAATTTATTAAATAAACAGAATATCACAAACAAACATATATAATTTAAAATAATAAAATACTCTTGTATAGTCATAATTAAGTTCACATTAGATACATACATCTCATATGATCATAAATAGTTAAATTTTGCATTTCACGCATTTATAAACTATGGTCATTAACTTTTTGATACAAATATAAAATTATTAAATTTATTATTATTTTTTTTGAAAATTAGGTGTGCTTCCGAGTTAATTTAATTTTGGTGCATCCTAGCCTCAATCACATTTTAGATGTCTTGGGTGAGTTTTTTTTTTTTTTTAATTTTTTTAAAAAAAGTGGGTTACTCATATATTTTTATAAATTTTAAAATAAATATATATTTTAATTCGATCATTATTTTAAATTCTTTTCCTTTCATAAGAGAGAGTAAAAATAATAATAATAAAAGTTAATTATTGTAGGGATCTTAAAACATAATTGAAGAGTTGATTTAACTGATTAAAAGCTTTTGTCGAGGGTGCTTGTGGGAATTAGGTCCAGATGTTTTATTGCCTGTCTATGTTGATTCTTGGGGCTCTAATCTGCGAGGTAAAGTAAAAATATAGAATGCCTACTTTTAAGAGCTAAATTGACAAAAAGTAGAATGCCGAGGACCAAATTGCGACCTTGTAAACCGCAAATTGATTTGCCATATTCATAAACTCGGTCTCTGTCGTCCCTAACACGGCCAGACGATGGAGCCTTCTGGACCTGGTTGTCTCTCCACGCTTCGCGTCTCCTCCCTACCCTCGTAAATATTGGAAGCCGCCTCAATTCTCGACTTCTATAAATAGCCGTCCCACGTCTCTGCCGTCCGATCCAAGCTCCCAGAGACGGTGTTTGGAGTTCATCCTCTGCCCCTCCATCTTGATTCCCCAGCCTTCCACATCGGAGGCGATCGACGGGTTGCGTCTCAGCCGCAAAACCCCGCAGGAGAAGGAGATTGATTTCGGCCAAAGGTACGTCTTCGTCGTCGTCGTCGTCGTCGCCGCCTCTCTCTTCGTCCTTCTTCCAGCCGTTGGTGCTTGGAGAGTAATTAAGGTAGCAAAAGGACGGCCTTCTTTGGTTGGCTACCGACGCAGTCTCCGCCCTCGTTCGGTTGTCCCGCTGCCAAAGTCGAGGCGCGACGGCCAGCCGTAGGCCGGTGCATGCGGCCATCTATGGGTTTTCGTGTACGGATTCCTTTGCTTGGAAAGCAAGAAAAGAATGGATCCGGGTTAAACCCGTTTCATTGTAGGGTCAGACCGGCTTTAACTTTACTCGTGATCACATTCGGTTCCGTTGGCTGGTCTAACTTAGCTGCTCATTGCGGTTGACGGGTTGAACGCTGGCGTTGGACTCAAACCAATTTCACCATTATTTTATACAACGACGTTTACCCTGAACCACCTGATCTTAAACTATGTTCAAATGAACGAACTACTATTTTTTAATAAATAATTGCTTCGTACGGACGCCATCCTTTTGACTTTTATCACTATTCTCGAGACTATCATATTCACTAATAAAATTGAAACTTAAAATTTTAATTTGAACAAGAGGTCTATTTTCTTTTTCTTATTTACAGTTGATGCTTAACTAATTGTTATTATTATTATAGCCTATAACTTGTATGGACCTTGCAAGTACACAATTTACAATCCTTTCTTCGATAAAATTCTTGTTTTATGTCAGGCCTTGCTAATACTGATTAATGATTATCTTTACGCAATTTATTTTGAAAGGGAATTTGTGTTTTATTTTCCTTGTCTTGTTGAGGATTTCAGTAAGAGCCTCAATTCTTAGGGTAGGTATAAATCCTAAAACTCTTTAACTTTGTTAATGGCTTTGATGTTGACTTAAATTGTGGAGTAGACATTTATCATTAGATTTCTTTTTACTAGTAGATCTCATTCAGGTATTATTTGAGTTTAGGGCATTTAAATTTTCTCAAGATGTATCAGGTATAAATTACTAGGTACAATAATCTAAACAACTATAGTGGCTTCATTTCTATTATTTTTTTTATTTTTAAACGTAAAATTAATTTTTCTAACATTCTGGAATTTGGTATCGAAGGAACATGTATTTTTGTGACATTGTCATTTCTACTTGTTGCAATATTTATTGTGCTACTAATCCCAGTAGGTTGTTCATTGCCAATGTTTATATACTTTTGTAATTACCAATATTAATCCTAAGTTGATTAGTTCAACTGGTAAGGATTTTGTTCTTGATAACAAGATTTTATGATCAAGTCTCACATTCATCGATGATTTTTTTTTTTAAATGCATTTTAACTTATGTTAAGCATTTGTATGATTTTCTTAAATGTCCAATTGTGAGATATAAATTATTAGATATGACCACTCAAACACCATAATGGTGTCATATTGGTTGTTCCATTTTCGTGTATCTTAAATCTCCTTTCAAATAAATTTAATTAATTCATTTTTCTATTCGATTCAGATTGAGTTTAAATATAGGGAAAATGTTTTTTTCTTAAATTTATCTCCATCCATATTAACTGTGTAAATTGGAATTTCTTTGTTTTTTCACTGTGTAAATTGTATGCTTAAGACTTGCTGCTCTGTTTCTCAATGTCAATGAATTGCTTCGGTTAAACTATTTATGTGGAATATACAACTTTCTGTTGGAGATTCTGAATTGCTGTTACAAACTCCTTCACATAATTATTGTCTTACATAATCAAATATGAACATGCTTTTATTTGAGACCAGCAATATTTTAATATGTTTTGTCCTTGTTTGTAATATATTTGTACAAAGAAATCCAACGTTAACGTTTTTATCTTCTTATTACTATTTCTTGATAGGTCTTGGAACAATATGATTCTAGATGGATCCACTGCTGCAAGGTGCCTAGACGCAAGGCCTTGCTATTTAAGGCATTATTCTTCTCACGGATGCAGTTCTCTTATTTGTTTTTCGGCAAAATCTCCAAAATGTAGGAGTCATTCTATAGTATATGTAGCAAGGGTGCTCCCACCTCTCAGAGGTATGCTTGTATGATAATTTTTAAGACTCTATCTAGAATTCTCTCTCTCTCTCTCTTCAAAACAAACTTAAATTTTAAGCCACTCAGATCATACTTTCTTAAGCTAACTACATATGCTGAATAAGTTTTAGCCAATTCTTTGGCTTCAGATGAAACTGCAGAAATGTTTGTTTTATCTTGTACCTAACACATTGACAAGTTGAATTTTTAAGCCCTTCCGCTTCAGATGAATATTGTGGTTCAATGCTTTCTTATCTCCATTTGGTCGTGATTCAGCTATGTCAAACCTGATGAAATATCATGACATTGTTGGATTTATTTTCTTTATTGTAAACTTGAGGAACCAAACATTTAAAACTGTTTCTCGCTTCTTTTGTTAGAAGACATCACAAAAATGTGCGCTGATAGCCGACTTCTATCTGGCTATTAAAATTTTTCATTATCTTTTCTAGATTTCCTATTAAAGAGCAGTCTAGGCCTCTGATTGCCTAGTTATCATGATCTTTATAATTTTTAATTATGGATTTGTGAAACAGTACAAAATGATGAGACGAAGTATTCATTTCTTTTTATAATGTTCAACAGCCTCTTGAATTAAGCTTCAAAATCGATAGAAGCTGTTATTAATTGCAGATATAGAGCATAGAATGCATTTTCTGTTTCCCAACTTTCTTTTTCTTTGAAACTGCAGGAAGTTCTCTACAACTATGCCATGCATCCAAGTCTTTTCTATATGGAGGCCATGATACTGCACCTAATATGCCTTTATTGGCGAGAAGAGACAAGCAGAAGGCTAGAAGTAAAGTTGTCTGTGAAGCAGTAAAGACATTATTCACTTATCCCCCCATGACAAGCAAGCCAAAATGGTGGTGGAGGACCCTGGCCTGCACTCCTTATCTTCTCCCTCTACACCTGATGTGGCTTCATGCCAACTCAGCATACCGTCTCCAACCGCTATTGCAGAACTGGGATTTCTTGGTGAACCCCTTCATCGACACGATAGCGTTGATGCCGAATTGGCTCATGATGGGACTCATGTTATCTGCCTACTATCTCGTGGTGAGGCGAAAAGAATGGCCCCATTTTTTGCGTTTCCATGTTATCTTGGCCATGCTGCTCGAGAACGCTTACCAGGCAGCAGCAATTGCCTGCACTTGGCTTCCCAACACTCTGTATCGTGGAAAGCTGGGAAGGAGCTTCTGGCTTGCTGTTACATTTGTGCAGTTGCTCACGGTGGTGGAATGTATGAGATGTGCACTTGTAGGAAACTATGCTGATGTTCCCTTTGTCTCTGATTCGGCGTACATTCATTCGGATCTAAAATTGTTTTAAGTGATAAAAAATCTTAGTGTCCTTTTATTCTGAAAACTTGTAGCATGTATCTGGTGAACTGTCTTTTTTGTGGTTTACCTTGGATAAAACAAGACTCACTGAGTAATTTATAGATAAACTGATTGGGCTTATGTCTGCAATGAAAGATAACTATGAGATTTTTCCGTGAAGTTGTGCCATCTTTGTTCC
Source organism: Costus lasius (assembly GCA_027563935.2). Classification (NCBI taxonomy): domain Eukaryota; kingdom Viridiplantae; phylum Streptophyta; class Magnoliopsida; order Zingiberales; family Costaceae; genus Costus; species Costus lasius. The sequence goes on along the minus strand of CM050447.1, from coordinate 23,956,282 downwards.
AAATCTGCTGTGATGTTGGCAACAAGAAAGATCTCTTGCAGTTATTTTTGTGCCAATCTAGCGGACAATGAACTCTAAAGTTTGTCTCCATGATCCCAATTTTTTTTCGCTGACTAAAATTCTTCTACTCATATTTGTTGTATGCTGCATCAACTCCATTGTTAAGGTTGGACAATAGTATCATATTTGTTGTTTGCTGCATCAACTCCATTGTTAAGGTTGGACAATAGTAAGCGTACGGCTGAATGATAGAAGAAAACCATTCCCAGAATCACCAAAGGCATTTTGCATGGCTTCCTCAATGTGCTCTGCTTCCTGCCAGAATGATGCGATTGAAGTGTACCTGCATCAGCTAATACATCAAGTGCCCTTCCAAAATCATAAAGGTCAGAAAGGATAAGCTAGAAGCATGATGCCAGGGCGAAAAGATTTCAAACCGCTTCATTTTGACACTGAACATAGTTATATTGACTTTCTAAGAATTTCATAATTAAGTTATCCGTCACTCAACCAAAAAAGCAAGAAAAATATGAAATAAATACCAGAATTTATTTCATAATTAATCTTTAAGTTGTTTCCACCCTCATTTGTTTTCAACTAGCAACAACACCAAAGCAACTAAATTCTGACACAAATGTCTCTTATGCTCAACATGACTAGAGCTTGGCATGTCGCATGCCCAACATGATTGTAGTATGACATGTCCAATGCTTAACAATACAATTGTAGCCCTAACATTGAGACATCCTCCAGATTAGTCATGGCTCAAACGCCAAGATAGCTCAAGGTCAAACACCTTAACCATTCTACTTGATCAAGTGGTTGAACCTAGTCAACCAACTATCTGGTATAATTCTATATAACCCATACATGGTCGATCTGGTGCCCACATGTTTTAATAGCACATCATGACGTTCACTCAAGGAAAGAAAACATATATCCACCTTCAAACAGACATCGCCACTGTTCTCTGTTCTTGTTAAATCAAAATGATTCACGCATGGACTAGCTAGTGGCAAAGTTCACAAGGCCGACATTGATATGAAAAGAAGGGAGAATACAGAAATTTGAGAATGAAGAATATAGCTGCCAGAAGCAGAAGAAAACGATTCCCTTGCTGCACATCAACTTTGATAGAGGTTTTTGTGGTGCCGATTCCTCAGCAAGCACATGATTGACGAAAAATTAGCAAAAAGGACATGGATGCCAAGGAAACCGAAATGTTTAGTATGATAGTGAAAGGCCAACTGATCCATGTGGAGCGCAAGCCAATGAGTACTCGGAAGTTTGATAATCAGAACAGAGCAGACAGATGGAATAAAAACAAATTGCCTTGCCAAGCTTCAGTGTATCGGATGGAAGGACAAATTGGCATTCCTTGGAGTGGCCCATTGAGTCTTGTCTAATTTTACTGGTCATCTTTTTACCTTATGCCTTAGCTGAGGGAAATTAGTGGTTCTATTGGGGAAAGTGGATTCCACCGTTGACACATCAATTTGTGGAAAAATTATCTGGAGTCGCAGCCAAGAAGAGAACATATATTTAAGCTCATTATCTTTAAGAAGATGAAATCAGCATATTTCGTACAGTACTAGGCATCAATTTATTTCTCAGTTCTACTTATTTCTGAAATGAGGTATACTTCTTTGACAGCGCAGTGGCAACATCCAACAGCTTTAATATGGTCTGTACATGTAGGAAGCTATGACTAATGACCATAATGAAACGTGAAATAACATTGAGTGAGGATGGACAAACGTGAGAATAGCTATTGATCAGTTAAGTAACCGGCACTATCAAACTAGTTTAGCTTGAAGGGGTTTTATATACCTCTTTGGCACCGGTTTGCTAGGAGTATAATCCACTTGGAGTGATGGAATGATGAAGTTATGATCTTAGTAAGTCAATTTAGCTTCTAGGGGTTTTATCTCCTGCGTTCAATCCATTTAGGGTTTGTTTCTCCAGGAGTCAAGTGATATCCCTATAATAAGATGAAATTATTAAATATCCTTTAGTCTAGACTGGGATACTAAAAATATACTAAATCTAATATACGTAGTAAATGATCACAAAAAGTTATTATGACACGATAACATTGTCATAAAAAAATTATATCGAATTTTAAATTTTTCATGACTCAAGTAGTAATAATATATCGATAGACACAATTATTTATAATATCATAATAAAATTATATTATTATTATTAACGTCATAAAGTTCGAGCACACTAAGTTTACAATCAGAATATGATTTAGAATAGTCTTTTTTTTATTTTACAAATTTTCCATAAATATATACCACCAAGTTATTTGTTTAAAAAATATTTTTCACATGTGTGCACATAAATATACATAATTTTGTTCCAAATCTAAATTTTGGGGAAAAATATATTTTTTTTACACATGAAAATAATTGATAAAGCAAAACTTAATCCTAAGATTTGTAATCAATAACGTACTTACCAGGAAAACTAACTAATATCTTTATAAAAAAAATACAGTTAATAAGACATAATTTATTAATTCGTCTGTCAGAGATGGTTTTAATATTATATACAGCATTCCATGAAAAAAAATCAATATTTTTATTATGCATTACACATTTTATACTTGTTGGCCTAGGCCAGTGAGTTGATAGCCCCCAAGATAACTTTTTTCTGCAACTCTGCAATGATAATTGTGCCGAATTCAGGAACAATATTTGGCCAAAAGCTAGTGTGTTTCGTGGGTCCTTTCTCCAAATGACATGCTAATCTGGCCCGCTAGCAAGCATCTCTGGGAATCCTAAAAGATAATCTAGTGCCTGCCCACAATGCAACAAACTATTTTATTTTGATTTTTCTATGTTATTGAGTTGTTTGCATGTTGCTTCTTCTACAAAGCATTTAATTACTTGTGCAACTCGATGCCCGCCTATGCTTTAATCCGCAACTCCTAACAAAACGTCTAATCTATTCAAGATAATCAGCCATGGACCTTGCTTTCACATTCTCATTCAACCTCGGTGGTTTAATGACTGCAAATTTTAGTTTAATCGCGTTGAACGTCGGCTCTATATGCCAATTTGTTATTTCACAACTGAAAAAAAACATACTAGTTTTTGGAACGTTGACTATAATTGTTTTCAGAAGTCCAAGGAGTGTCCACATGAAATAAACAAAGCAGTTGCCGAATTATGAACACGGATGCCTCGGCTCTTGTGTCGAGGTCTCTTTCCCTCCTTGTGCATTTAACCCATTGGAAACCTTTTGTTTTCACTGCTGATGGTTGGGAAAGAAGATGAACAGCGGAATAGCAAAGAGCACATTTGTTTGTTCGAGAGGTGAAGAATGGCTGCTCGCTTCAAATCAATAGGCCTTTGAGAAGGGAATAAAGGCGTTCACTTTTTCCTGTGGCTCAAAATCCAAGTTTGATATTAGGAGAAAGGGCACCAGCAAGTGCAGGGTCCACTCATGTCGCGGGAGCAAAGATCAAGTACACGCTTTTATTCATCTCTCTTCTTCTTCAGCATCGTCTTCCTCTTCCGTTTCCTTCCTTTTTTAGTTCTCATAATAATTACCAGCACTTGCCAAAAAAGCAATCCCAGGATGTAGAATAAAAATGTGATCTTTCAGCGATAAGTAATTTTGATCAGTTCCTGCAGTGTTGTAGGATAGATAAATGAAGCAGAAATTAAGATGAGTTTGCGCTATTGTTTCTGCAGTTCTCTTGCTTTATGCATTATCTCTTTAATTTCATGGTGGTCTGTGCAGTAAAAAAACTATTCTTATTCGTGTCATGTCATGCACGAGTCGCAGAGTGCTGCTGGATGCTGATGCCGATGCCAGCTCAGTCACAACACACAACAGAGCGTCTTCTAGCATTCCCAAACTGCCCCTTCCTCACCTCCAATCTGCGACTCCCCCACTTACTAATAAATTATAAAGTATAACTCGCCTCTCTCCCTCTCCCTCTCTTCAATCTTCGCCAGATTTATCGCGCTCTGGGGCGCCTTTGATGGACGGATTTTTCTCTGCGGATTGACGAGGTAGAGGAGAGAGAAAGATTCGAGTTTGGGCCCTCAATGAGAAAGCTACAAATCTATATGGCTCCTAAGAGAGAGGCGGGCATGCCTTGTTTCTAATTTCCCGTCGGTTTATTAGGTGAGAGGCGTGTGCGACGCTGTGGCTCCTTTGGTTGCGACGTTGAATCTCTGTAGGACCTCGCTTATTGCCTTGCTTTAGTAGCCCTCCGGCGCATAAAGGTGGCGCCTTGACTACTCTTATCTGCCTCTTTTTCTGTGAGCTACTTCTGCCGACGAGGTTTGACGCTCGCTTTAGCCTCTCGTTTGAGTTTCGACGTCGCTCTCCTCTTGCAAACTTAGATCTCCCCCCGGGAAACCTCTAAAGTTTTCTTTTTGTTCTTTGGGAATCGTTTAGGATTGTTCTCTGTCTCTGATTGCATCTGATTGATGCTTTTCGTTATTTATTGCAAGTTTCAAAGCTCCTGAACGCCTTAAAACCCTTTCCTCTCTGCGCTTTTTTTCGTGTTTAGCTTTAAAGAAGGGATCTTTGATGAGGTTCCGGTGTTTCCTCTTCGTAGAGACCGTGAGAGAGATGGCCAGCGGTCAAGGAAAAGATGCGGATTTTCTGTTCTCCGACGAGGAATTGAGCGAGATGAGCGGGTTCAAGAGAGGCGCCGACTTTGTCGAGGTGATGTGCGGGTGCACGAGCCACCGATACGGTGACGCTGTTGGGCGGCTTAGGGTTTTCGCTTCCGGCGATCTTGAGATCAGCTGCGACTGCACGCCGGGCTGTCAGGAAGGTGAGTTGGATCATCTTGATCATGCCAAGGGTCTTGATCGGTTCTGGTGCTTCCTAATCGCTGTTGCTCACGGATTTAGATAATGAGTTTGATTTCATGTTCTTACCTGTGATATTGTGGGTCTTCTCCGTAATACAAAAAGAGGAGGATCTGCACTCTTCATGAAGCACACGTTGTTTGATCCTGAACTGTGCTTGTTAACTCGCAATAATATCATCCGAGTTCCCATCATTGAGAATAGCCTTTTTGTTGGCTACCATGCAACTTGTTCATTGTCTTGTTCATGAGCACATGTCCTCACCTGCATGCATGCAAGTCAATGAATGAGCTCATTTGGGACTTTCCATCTCTCCTTGTGCCTACGTCACATTTCCTGTTTGTGTGTAGGGCGATCCTCACATCCATTGTCACCACAATTTGATCACTGTTCTTTCTGTTTTTTATTTTCACATTGTAATTCCGTGTTATTGTTGGATATTGTCATGGTAGATGCAAACTTTATTCTCTGGTCTTATGATCAACGTTGTCATTACTCTTATAACGCACTCTGCATGTCCTTGTTTTGATAGAATTATCATCTGCTGAAGCTTAACCTGAGGTTGTTTGTTAGCTTTAGTAAGCATCCATAATACAGCACTGCTCCTCTTGTTGATGATATGATTCACCATATACACTGTCACCCTTTTGATCTTGTTTTTTTTTGAGAAATTTGTAGTAGCGATGGGCAATTGCCTCTGTTCTTTATATTTTGGTACCTGTGCAATCTATAGTAACGATTCTATGGGGGACAGAAACATTAGCTGGTTTCCTTTTGTTTTATCTGTGATGACAGCATTGTTTTTTATCATGATTAATTATATGTATTCAGTCATCTCATAAGATAAGGCCAAAATACTATTCTGAAGAATTCTATATAGTTAGATGCCTTTGCAACCCTTTGTCACAGTAGGATGATAAGAGATCCTATTAATTAAGATGCAAAAAGCATAAAATGGATTGGATATTCAGCGTCCTGAAGCCTGTTATTTCATTAAATTTATAGAATATGAATCTTTCAAGTCATCTAGTAAATTCTTGCCTCTGGGCTTTTGAGACTGCTCTGCATGGCATCATCTTTTTGATAAAGAAATTAGACTCTGAATAGTGCTGCATGTGCTTCAATGTAGTCATGATTAATTTCCTTAAAGAAATATTTGATCCCTTTGAGCGTTCCAGTATCCTGAAGCACGCAAACAAGTACACTTGCAAACCTCCCAGTTGTAATTTTTTTGCATGGAATATTTAACTTTTTGATTACATGAAAAGTGCCAAGGTAGCACAAGTACTCCTTAGTAAGATTATAAATATAGGAGAAGTTGTCTTAGAGGAGTAATATGTTTTCTGTGCTACATTAAATTACTCATATCTAGTACTGAATTTACAGAAATCTTGAATCTCCAATTTGAATTTGCATAGTACGTAGGCTAATCGACAACAAAGTAATGTCACCTTTCATCTTTCACTTTTCTGATTTTTCATCACTGTACCTAGATAAGTTGACACCTGCTGCCTTTGAGAAGCATTCTGGGCGCGAGACTGCACGGAAATGGAAAAGCAATGTGTGGATAATAGTCAAAGGAGACAAGGTTCCACTTTCGAAAACAGTACTGCTTAAATACTACAACCAAGCTTCAAGAGGTGCTAATGGTTCTCACAAAGGCCCCAATGGCCGGCCATGTCACCGTGATGAATTTGTCTGCTGTAAAAGATGTGACAAAGAGCGCAGATTTCGCTTGCGTACTAAAGAAGAGTGCCGCAGTTATCATGATGCTGTTAGAAATCCAAATTGGAAATGTTCAGACTTGCCGTATGACAGGTAACAGTTCCAACTTTCTAAATTCCTTATCTGTTCTTCGCAATGCAGAATTCCTAAGGTGTCACTGAAAGAAAATGTTGATTTAGCAAGATTTAAAATACCGTACCCGTACGGGTGGTACATATGGGTCCATCTACGCGTTGTGTTGGTATCGGAGTGTTGGTACATCCGATACTAGTAATGTTCAGTGCTGGTATGGCCCATTGGGACCGAGATTTAAAACCTTGGGTTAAGTCAAAATTGATAAATTGTTAAGCTGGTAGATCTAACTTGGTGTGCCCCTTTTTAGAGTGAAGTTCTTGATACCTTGTTTTATTGTGGGCTTTACGATCTAGAGAAATATTGGGGGTTCATTAATTCAGTTCGATGCTATGACAAACTAAGCAAATCTTCCTTCTCGTTCTCTTATTTCATAATTTGTTTTGTCACCAATTACAATCTTTTCCCATCAAAATCTCTATTTCTAGTAAGGTTCGAAGAACCGGTTCATGATACCAATATGGTACCGGCAAATCAGGCGGTAACGGAAGAGCTTTAATAGCTTCTGCGTTGGAAGGCCAGCGGAAGCTTCCGCCCACTACCGCCGTGCCACAATGCAATGCTCCAATCCATTTTCTAGTGCCGGTCTCTCGTTGAGCCGGTACCAACTGGAGGTACCGGCTGGAGGTACCGGCCGGTTCCCCAAACAACTGAATTCTAGCCCTTGATTTCTTCCATAAATACAAATTTAACAAGACTACTTTCGTCTTCATTGGTTCTTTGGATAAATTAAATTTGTTTTCTTACTCTTCTTCTAAACAAGTTAATTAAAAATCTACGGTTCTAGTCAAAAGTAAAGTAGATTCAAACAAGAGCTTTTTAACAATAAAGGAAAAGCAATATATTGTCTGTTTTAAAAAGAGTATATTTGTATTAGAATAGCTGAAGGATTTTTAAATGTATCTGAACGAAGTTAATGGAGCCAAATTATTTTGTTGGCATCAAGAAAAAAATATTTTATTGGTGATCTAGTATCCCAAATGTTCTTGTGGTCAATACATTGCTATCTAAACCTTAAAGTAATCACGCATTCTGCAGTAAGTACTACAATAGATACTGTTTTTGTTGATTGTGTATTTTAAGCTCCAAGGCAGCATCACCTAAAATTAAATTAAGAAAACAAATTATTAGTAGCATCTTGTAATGGTCGAATCAGTATTTATAATCTTGGTCTGAGTGATCAATACATACTAGTCCGGGATATGATCGGACCAATATGTCCATGAGTCGGTAATCCACATCAGTATACATAAGATCAGACTGATAACACGGGATTACTGCCTGAGAAGTGTATGCTTTCTTAGAATCCACAAAAAATTTGGTCTAATATACACATCTGTTTTAGCTTAATTTGCAATAGCTAGCGTGATAGACAATCTCTGGAAAGAGTGATTAGTCTTAGTTTTGTTCTCATCCAGCTGATATATGTAATCTCAAAATAGGATAAAAAGTGGTGAATCTACACCACTTTGAAATGTTGCACTATTATGATCTCACTAACGAGCATGATTTTTTTTTTTTTCACATAAACAGAATACAAAAGTGGGACTGAAGTGGAAATGCATGATTTTTTTTTTTTTAAAAAAAAAACTTTATAGACACTAGTAGCCGAATGCCATCACTCTATTTGCATCATTTTGTCTCCCAGCGCATTACATCTGATTTCTTTTAACCTAAATCTGGAGTTGTATGTGCTAATACTGATTTATACAGTTCTCAGTACCTACAGTGAGAACATTGCTACTTGTAAAATGAATTCTTGATAACTTCTTTGGTTCGCAAGGCAAAATTCTTGATAATCAGTTCATGGCATGTGATCCATTCTCTTGTTCTTTTGTTTACTACTTGTTATCTCTTATGTAGGTTCATCACATTATGAATTATATATATATTTGGCAATTTTGATTCTTGTTATAAACAAATTTCTCAAATCATCACATGGTTCCATGCATCAGCGTCACCTGCGACGATGAAGAGGAGCGAGCAAGCCGTAAAGTGTTGAGGGGATGTTCGCGTTCCCCATCCTGCAAAGGGTGCACCACGTGTGTGTGCTTTGGATGCGAGATCTGTCGCTTCTCAGACTGCAGTTGTCAGACCTGCATAGATTTCACCTGCAACTCTATAGGTTAAGAATTAAGAATGTCGAAAGACCATCATTTATCCATCTTGGATCATTGCGGGATGAGCAGCCAATGCTCCATTTTAAGTGATAATTTTGGTTCTATTCTTCTCATGCAGTCAGGAAGAATTATTTAGGCACAAGGTTCAGCTAAACTATCTTTACCTTTGCCTACCATTTTCCGCAAATGCCGAGATGTTTTGCAATCCCACCATTGGCCATTTTTTTTTTTTTAAAAAAAAATTCCTTTTCCATGCTGTGGACGATATATTGAAAAACTGCTAAAAGCAACTACATTAGTTATCCTTGATTATTTGTGTTTGTTTTCCTTTGCTTAAGCACTTCCTTCTTAATCGTCTTCATCTTGTGGTGTGAGAAGTGGAAAGCTCATCTTATGCCTGATGCTTCTGTTTGAACTAAAATTTTCTGCGATCTCTTTTCTGTTGCCGACGTCAAGATAGATACTACTTTTTACTCGGTAGGTTTGCTATACATTTTGAATCATGTACTAAAAATTAACTCTTGCTCGTCTTGTAAATTCAAGGATTTGGTCATTGTACTCGTAAATCGTAATCATATTTTCTACTTGCTGAGTTTTGATTACATTGAAGTCAAAATGACTGGAAAATTGTACCGGTTACAGTGGCAGTACTAAGGGGGCAGCAGGTTTGAGGCAATTGACCATGTAGATGAAAATTATCACCAAGGTGAAAAGCCAAAGTTGTGACTGATCTCATTGCCGGGAAAGAGAAGGATTTGCTCTACAAACATAATTAATAGTCCTGGAGATGCTTTGAGAGAGAAGAACATGGGTATAGCTCGCTGGTTTACCTTTTTTGGCTAAAGCCTTCATAACTTGCTATTTTTGGTGTAATGATTGACTAAATAATTTAGCTAGTATTTTAATATCTGATGCAGTTACCTTTGACCCCCAAAAAAGAAGAAAAACTAGAGCATGATAAATCAAGTAATTGCCAGAAAAAGAACGACATTTCTATCGGGTACTCGGATGTCCTGAGCTCTAGTGAATATGAGAGAATTAGGACCTTGGTGCATGTCAGTTCAAGCCCCTGTTTTGTGAACTATATTAATTAGCAGATCATCAAAAACACTAATTAGTTTGTTAAAAAAAATAAGATGCTAATTGCTAGCAAACAAGCCCTTGCTTAAAGATATGCTCTTATTTTTCTGCCATACAATGTGCTAATTTTGAAGATATATGGGTGAAAACTATTAAGAAACATTACAATGCAAGGCAAAAAGGCAAACTGCGCCACTGTGCACTCCACAAGCGAACGAGGTAGGTCAAATAGGAGCAGCAGTGACTTTAGCACCACCGTAAGAAAAATTCCTTTTAAAAGTACTTCCTACCACTAATAACTTATTTGGCTAGAAACGTAGAAATAGCTTTTTATCATATCTTATGATACTATTATCGGTAAGTTCATGTAGACAAAATATATAGTTCACGTAGACAATTAGAATTTAGTATACAACCATTGAACTTTCAACTATATAATTCAACGCATACACAGGAGGATTCGTCAGGAAGTCATATAGAACAAGTTCAAAAGAAAAGAGTGGAAATCGCAGCAACAATTCGAATCTATACATACATAAATTCAGTAAAATGTCAAAAAAAAAAAAGTACTACATTTTCAACCAGATAATTGATAAAATGCTGAATACATGAATGGCTCGGAAGAAACAAGGAAGCAGCGGCGCAAATTGAACGCAAGCCTAATCAAGAGCATTTCTTATAAAATCCAAGAATCATATTGCGGCCCTCATGGCACCACGTGCCGCCTCCCGCCTCATTTCTGCTGCCTTCCCACTCCCTCGGAAATACATATATACTTGCTGCAAAGAAATGCCAAAAACCTTGGTAAGGTTATGTTTTAAACGTAAATATCTGGCTAAGAATCGTTTTGAAGTTCAACTTTCTTCATTAGAAGCTCCACTGATTCCGTAAAACACGATGAGTACAAGTAACAAAATAGTACTGGTCTTTAGATAAATATACTCGCGGTACAATAATTGGAAACCCTTCCAAAATCCAAATTAATCTTCCTTCAGTATATAAAAAGTTGAAATTAGTTTCTAGTTGCATGCTTTTACGCTACTACCCTAGTATGAATTCATTTCAATGAACTACGTAACAGACAGTGCTACAATGAAAATAAATCAAAATTATGATATTGGTGCATAAAATCACCTGTATAACCCAAACACTGATCAATGCCTCAATACAGAATAAACCAAATCCAACGAAATAGAAGATCTGCAAAAAACAATAATATAGAGTCAGATAAATGTGTCAGAACTTGAACACATTTTAACTTGTTTTCAGTTATTTTATTTGAGAGATATAAGCCTACCAAATCAAAATTAATAAGTGGTTGATGAAATATAGCGTTTTCACGTTTCAGCAATCAGTAACCAATTATGAAGATGACTAGCCAATATGGAGTGGTTGCATGAATCATAGTTATAATTTATGAATATAAAGACATTTAACAAGTAATTGCGAACTCACCCCAACCAGAACCTTATCTCCGATGAGGTCCACTGCTGGCAAAATGCCTCTGCAACAAAAACATGAAAAATAAATGAACTGGCTCATTGATTTTATATACATCAGGCAAGAATTAAAAAAAAGAGTCCCTCAATGTAACAGTAAAAAAGTTCATCTTTTAACCTCCAATTGATAATGACAAGTTTTAACATGAAAACAAGAACTTACGTTAAAGATTTTCCCTTGAAAATAACTGGAGGAGCCACAGCAGAAAATATTACAAAAGCAATGTGAAGCTGCAGAAGAAATACAAGAAACACGGTCCTGTTATTTCTGTCATAAAGTACCATATAAGGAATAACTTTCCAAGAGAGATGTTTTGGACATCAGAGCATACCAAGTAAAACAGGAAAAACCATCCGAAGTTCAAAGCGCTTTCAGTCCTACAAAACAAGGTGCAATGTCATATATATATATATATATAAAGACCATAAAGTACACAAGTTTGCCCAACAGATTCTGATTCTGAAAAAAAATACTAAAAAAAAGAATCTGTACAAAAAATTGCAAAATAAAATTGTACCTCATAGCACGGTAAAGAGGCTTGTACCATAATACATATGCACCGGGGACACCTGAGATAAAGTATATGATTGCAAGAAACCATATCTTGACACCTATACGTAAGAACCAAGTCAAATAAATGTAAGTTCTGATACAGGACATCCATTCACTACAACATTCATTCAAGTACCTTCCCCCTTAATCCATGCCGTCGTAACAGCTATAACGTTCCAGAACAGGCACAGAGTCAAGCCTGCCAAACATCCAATTAAAAAATATTCCATGAACTTTAGTTCACAAATCTTCAAGTATTTTATTGAAACTACGCATAGCATAGAAATCTAACAAATTAGATATTCAATTTCACAGGGCAAATGAGCAACTTGGCATAACATTTGTACAGAGTGTCTGTTTGACATGGAAATAAAACTTCTGGTTTCACCCACCTGAACCACATATTTGAAATGGAACAAAAACCCAAGATCCAGAATGAAGCATAACAACAGAAGCTGCCTCTTAGATAATAAATGAACTTAATGCAGTATATGCTTTTCACATCCACAATAAGTGCACATGTATGTCAACATATGGTAATTGAATCATGATGATCAAAGTAAATCAAACTAAATGGTGGTCCGGAGACACTGTCATGAGAGAAAGAAAATCCCTAATAAAATAATGCTTAGTATGTTCCTCTCCATTACTCTCATAAATTGAGTAGAGAACATACACACGTAAAAATTTCATATGTTCTCAACAAAGAAAGCAAGAAGGCATCTTAAACTAAATATGTGTAAAAGAAATCAACTGCCGTAAGAGGTTAGACGTACCTAACAATGAAGCAAACGCAAGATACTGCAACCTTTGAAGGTGGATTGGTATCTCATTTGCAATATCATGGTGAATAATAGGAAAGAATGATGGCCAGTTTTTCTCATCTAATACAATACCAGCTGCAAAATAAATAGAAAAGAGTGCGAAATTAATTCAGGAATATAAATATCAACTTACCATCCTCTGGGAATGATAATTTTGATTATTTATAGAAGAGTATTATCAAATAATTTGACTAAGAACAATTAACATAACTCTCTTAATAAGAAAGAGCACTAATCTGTTCATTTTAAGAAAAAGAAGTTACCTTGTGCAGCAGCTTCTTCTTTTCGTTTTAATTCCTGTTTTAAAGGAAAATTTTTAAACAAGAAAAATATAAAACTGTATAGTTCCACAAAAAAGTATAACCTTTGTGTTAACAATAAAAAACAGCAGAAAAATTCAAGATGCAGGTTGCTCATGTGTTGACAAGATAGAATTTATTCCTTCAACTGTTCCCTTTAAGATGAGGTCCCACTGTGAATTGTGTTAATCATTAAGCACTATATCAAACACTAAAAAAACTAACAGCTATATCCATATTCCACATCCAAATAGTAAAAATACTTTAAAAAATTAACTCAAAGCAAATTGTACTTCGAACAAAGAATTTAGCAGTTGAAAAAATCTTTTGTTTGGGAATTTATTTGTCTCTATGATTGACATCTTCTTTCATGCATTCATTGCTAGAGTACGGATTTTTGTTCAATGATATTATCTAAACTTTAGTTCCCAAAACATATATTCAGTCAATAGATTGTTTCTGTGTACGGTGAATGATCCTTACAATAGTAAAGTATACTGAACAAGATTGACCAATGATTTGCAAACAATAGATCTTACAAGAAACAAGCATAGTTTATGTAGCACGTGTAGTGAAAAAAAATGCTCCAAGATCATCATTTTATGTTTGTGTGAATAAGAGATCCTGACTTAGCACAATAAGCATGGTTCTTAGCTAGCATTACAATTCAAGCAAGCACATTCCACATATTTGGTTATTGAATTTTTAAACTATTAAAATCGTCTATATTGGAGTAAGATTACTATTACATTTATAATTCTTTAACACAAGATCATACCTTTTCCCTCTTATTTAGTTCGTTCTCCTTGGCTTGTAGCTCTCTTTCCTTTTTCTTCAGATCCTACATTAAAAACACAGATTATTAACGCACATAGAAACATCAGTAAGATCATGATTATGTTCGGTGATGCTAAAAGTACTGTTCTTTTTGTGGAATAAAGGTATAACATTTCAGGAAAATAAAGATTGTACCAGCTAGTTATCTTTTGCAGTAGAATTTTCAAACGAATCTAAAAACTGTTGTGTAATATTATTGAATGCTAGGCAGAGAATTGTCACAATGCAAGTCTTAACTTGGTTTACATTTCTTTGTTGTATGATTTTAGGAACATGCATACCGCTGAACTAAGTGACCCTCCACCATAATTTGATCCACCTGCATTTCCACGAACTCCAGGTTCCTGTGATAGTTATATTAAATCATACTGAAAGCATGTTAAATAGAATGGAACAAATAAAACTAGAGGCACATGAATGTCAAGTGAACATCCATATGGTGGGCTTATGTTAGTTCAATCAGGTTAGAACAGAATTTACATAAAGGTACAGAGTATAGAATAGGGCATCTGCATAACCATTTAGGAATGCAGCAATACAGGTAAGGTGAATTTTATCCATAAAATCAGAGGTAAAGATAATTTTCTTAACGTTCATAGAACTCCAATACATAATCATTGAACAACACTATGAGTTATTTGCAAAAAAATGGTTAATCTAATATCAATTGGCATAATCTTAAACACCCAATGTACTAGGGAGTAGAGGTGAGAAGTCAAAACCCTGTCTATTCAACTAGAAAACTTAGTTACAAACTCAATTATTTTACTGAATAAAATAGATAGACAAAGCCCAATATGAAGCTTTAGACTTATATATTCTCCCATACTTGTGAGGTATACCCTCGAAATTTCCACAAAAGTAACTCCACAATTATCTCAAATGTGGATGACGATAACTAAACAACTTTCCACCAGGGATCCACAATAACTATGTGTGGACCGTCGTACAAGAAACATATCTCTGCTTCTATCATGTTTAAGGCTTTTTTCCACATTGCAAAATAGTACCATCAGTTTGTTGATCTTATCCCAATGTCGCAGGGTCCAATTTCAAAACCAATTGTCTTGCACTTGGTACAAATCCCACAACCAAGAAGGATCTGGAAGCAAAAAGGATGATCTAACCGGGTTTCAGAAGGCGACAATAAACTCCTCAATCGGATGCGAAATTGCTTAAAGCTTGGACTTATATTCGTCGTAACTTTCAAAACAGAACTTAAAGAAGTTAGGTAGATATGGCTGTTCGTGATCGAACCCTTGAGATTTCAAAGCCTGTCCGCCTCTCCAACATTTAGAAGGCTAGATCTGGCATTCTCGCTACAATTTCCGAAATCAAAATACATTGCTGTTGGCATTCTCTATTCAGCACCCATTCAAAAGTAAGAGGTCAAGCCAGCAACAGGGGAGCAACACGGCACGTTGGAAATCCACTACAAGTTTTCAGATCTGGCACAGACGAAGAAGCAAATTTGCCAGAACTACCACAACGCTGATCACCGGAAAAGCCCTGAGGCGAGCGAGCAAGAAGTAGGGCAGATTTGAACAATAAGTAATTGAGATCAAGCAACTAACCGAGAAGGGGTTGACGTCTTCCTCGTGGAAGGGATCGTTGTCGTAGCGCCCTGCCATCAGATCCCAACAGCAGCAGTAGCGAGAGGGAGGAAGACGAGTGAGCAACCGAGTCGATGAAAAACGGCGACCTCTTACAGGACAAGTCAAAGTCCACAACTGGGAAAACTAGTGCTTTCACAACTCGCTATCCTTACCTCGTATCGGAGCCGCTGACTAGACAATGAGGCCTTACTGAACGGTTAAGATGCCGTAGGAGAGGATTGAACGATCTGTGATGGTAGCGATCGAATCCTTGGTTTGTGATCGGGAGGTGTAATCCACGTCCTCTAAACTGCCTAGAATATTTAAAATATTTTAATTCTTGCCGCATTGAAAAAACTTAAAATATTACAGCGGGGCATCCAATTTCAGGTCAAAACTCAAAAGCTGTCAGTCAGGTGTGGCGGATCAAATTCGATGCGGAGAACTAACGACGCCATTTAATTGCTTATTTTATAACTTTATTGCTCAAATATTATTTCTTCGTATGTATATGTAGCATGAAATTGTGAATTCCCTTTGGAACACCCATTCGTGTCTTTCTTTTTTTTTTTTGCCAATGAAATTTGCAAAGCGTAACAACTAACTCTACTGCCAATGAAATTTCTTCGTGTCTTACTTTTTGACATAAATGATGTATAAATGACCACGCTGTAAATTCCTCCTGGTACTGCTTTTTAGTAAAGTTTCCAAGTCCTGACCAATAATTTTCTAGAAATTACATCTTAAATTTTCTACTTTCCATAAGGGCAAATTTGCAAGCTCAATACAGCGGAGCTGCCATTATTTCTATCCCGCTTCTCAACTCACATTCCTCGTCCCTGCTTTTGGGGTCTCTCGCTTCTCACTCGCGCTCACTACTCTCGGCTCCTTGGAAGCCTTCTACTTGGTCAGTTCCATTTCCTTTTTTTTCTCAATTTGTATCCAAAAAATCGACGCAGTCACTTTGTAACTGACCCAGTGTTTAAGAAACCAAAGTCTTAGCCTGTGTTATAAAGTCGAGCTCATTTTGTTATTGCTGATAAATGTGGATTGACAGTAACTAAATTGCATGTATGGTTCCAATATCCAACTAATTTGATGCTTGTGCAATCATATATGTTAGTATTTCATTAAAAAAAAAATTGCTTTCCTAAAAGAGGTGTGAAATTTGACCTATTAAAGCTTCATTTTTCTCCCTTTTCACTTTTTGGGGGTAGAGATGCACTCCATTGCACAAATTATATTCGGTAGGATATTTCTTGCACCCACTTACACATTTTTATCTATTGGCAGGAGTGGATTAAGGGAAATGGCCATGACAAATCAGAATGGACATTCAGCAATCAGTCAAAAACAGGTCCACTGCTTTGCCTCACTGTGCTTTTAGTTGTTCTGTAAGGCAACAACTTTGCTTATCAGATATCTCCAAAACAATGACAATTAATGTTGCTTCTGCTGCGGCAACGCACTGATTTAACCTCTCTTTTTTTTGTGAACAGTGAAAGTTTTTTGCATCACTTATATGTTGGGTTTTAGGAAATGTAGGTCTTTCTAAAATTTCTTAATCAGCACTTAAAGATTGACTTTTTACTAATAGATTCCTATTATAGTTGATCATTTACTGTTTGACTCATTTTGATATTTCAGAATTATCATCCTACGAGAGTACTCACGCTTGTCTATCAGCCTTTTGCTCTTGTAACAACTGCCATACTTGCGTATCATGAAGCAAAAGTTAATACTAGGAAACGCATTTTAGCTCGGTATATCCTGTTTTTCCTTGGCACACTTTTGTCTAATTTTGGTAAGTCTCCATTACGCTGTGTTTTCTCCTAAAATTTCTGCATAATTTTCTTTTCTTAACTTTTTGCAGCTTCATCCTGTGTACAGTTGGACCTTGCGACTTCTGGAAAAGGAGGGATTGGACCTTATATTGGTGTATGCATTTTAAGTGCAATTTTTGGTCTTTCTGGTGGTTTTGTTGAAGGGGGAATGGTTGGTGATTTGTCCCTGATGTGCCCAGAATTCATTCAAGTCAGTCTAATCTATAGTGACAAAACATTTGAGTGATATAACTTGCTAAACTTGGATTAATATTAATTAAGAACAAAATGGAAGATAACAATGGGCTTACTTTCTGTGTTTTCATTTTATATTGCAGTCATTCTTGGCTGGATTTGCAGCCTCCGGAGCTTTAACTTCTGCATTAATGCTGATTACAAAGGCAGCTTTTGAGACCTCACAAGATGGTCCTCGCAAAGGAGCTAGTAAGTGGAAATATACTTTTTTTGTTGCATAACATTATTGTTCTTAGATTCTGAATTCATTCTCTTTTTGTTCTTTCAGTTCTTTTCTTTTCAATTTCAACATTTTTTGAGCTACTTTGTGTGCTGCTTTATGCATTCATCTTTCCCAAACTGCCAATTGTGAAGTATTATCGTGCAAAAGCAGCTTCTGAAGGATCATTAACAGTTTCTGCCGACCTTGCTGCTGCTGGAGTCGAAGCATCCACTAACAACGGGGTAATTTCTTTTAAACTGGGTAAATTTTACTTGATGGTTTCTCTTATATCTGCGATTTCTGAGTTGTTTTGCTGATTAAAATTATTGCAGGGAGAAGAAGATCCGAAAGGTTTGGAGCGCTTTAGCACTAAACGACTCTTAGCCCAAAACTTGGATTATGCATTTGATTTGTTCTTGATCTATGTCTTGACGTTATCAATTTTCCCTGGATTCTTGTCTGAGGACACAGGATCCCACAGCCTGGGTTCATGGTAACAGTTTTCTCTCATTATGGAACTTGCATTTTATATCTGTATTCCTGTTAGGTTTGTCAGTGCCTTCCCAAGTAGATCTTTTATAATCATTGACTTATTGCTGTCATCCAAGCCTCATTGCATAACATGCAACAGTCGTCAGAATGGCAGATCAGGGACAGGAATTCCTTTTTTTCTATTTTCTGTTCTTCAACGATAAATATTTTTTTTTTCTTGTATTCCAGCTCTACTGAATTTTCAATCCAGATAATTAGTACTTCAAGTACTTTTTCTGTGAAACTCCATGTAAGATAAACAAATATAGATGAAACAGGAAGAAACGAAGAATGTTTGACCTGGAACACGATTATTGGCCTAAGAACATGCATGCACATACTATTAATACCGTGCAATGAACATGTCAAGCAATGTAGCAAAAGAATGAACAGAAGACGTATGTACAGAGTCATGAAATTTGTACTAAGACAATGAGCTTACTTGAAGTTAATCAGTGTATAACTTTACTATATTGTTACAAACAATTTGTGATGGTTAAATTCAGACATATTGGTTAGGGAAGACGATATTGTTGGATTCCACAAAGAAGAAATCTTCAGAAGAGAAGAAGAAATATAGCCAGGAAAAGCCCAAAGGATTTTTTTTTTCTCATAAAATGTCTAAGAGCTATTTAAATAGATAAAGGGGTTTGACTACTTGCTTACTCATTTTTAGCTCTAGAAAATAACGAAACACAATATGATCTAATCATATCTGACGGAACATAATATGTATGGCAATAAAACATTTTGGTTAACATATCAAAGCATAATAATGAAAAACAAATCCACATATAAAAAACACTAATCATCATATACTCAATCTAGTTGTTGGCATCCTTGATGTAATTGTGGTGAGCGGGATGTAAAAGTTATTTTTTGCTCTGCATCATTCTCTCATCGTTCAAATGTCTACTTTGTTCTATGGATATTATGTAAAAAATAAATCAACTAGTTTCTTACATCTTCTATTTGTAATTATCTCTCACAAAAGAAGGATAGATAAAATTCTTGAGTCAATATTATGTTAATTGGAGGCTTATAATTTTTTTAGTACCAGACTCTTTACCATCAATGTTAAAGAATTTGAATTTTCACAATGGCTGCACATTTTACAATTTGCACCTCTTGTTTTTTCATTCAGGTATGCGTTGGTCCTCATCGCTATGTATAATGTATGGGATTTCGTTGGGAGATATATACCTCTAATAGAAAGCATCAAGTTGGCATCAAGGAAAGGACTCATGGCTGCTATTCTTTCTCGTTTCTTTTTTGTTCCAGCATTCTATTTCACAGGAAAGTACGGTGATCAAGGCTGGATGATTATGCTGACATCTGTATTAGGGCTAATCAATGGCTACCTTACAGCTTGTGTTCTTACTGAAGCACCCAAAGGATACAAGGTTAGCAAGTCGGATCTTTGCATTTCTCTTTCATTTAAGAACATGAAAATTCTTTGTAGATTCTCACAACAGATCTGTTTTGTAGTTTTGATAGCTTTGGTGTTTATGTTTGTGCAGGGACCAGAGCAAAATGCCTTGGGGAATATACTTGTGTTCTTTTTATTAGTTGGTATACTCTTTGGAATTGCTCACGATTGGCTATGGCTCATAGGCAAAGGCTGGTGATTGATTCAGGATTTGACTAGTTGTACTCAAAAAACGCTAACAGCCGTCCATATTCCACATCCAAATAGTAAAAATACCTTAAAAAATTAACTCAAAGCAAATTGTACTTTTTTTTAAAAAAAAAGCAAATTGTACTTAAAACAAAGAATTTAGCTGTTGAAAAAAAATATTTTGTTTGGGAATTTATTTGTCTCTATAATTGACATATTCTTTTATGCATTTATTGTTAGAGTACGGTTTTTTGTTCAAAGATACTATCTAAACTTTAGTTCCCAAAACATACATCCAGTTAGTTGATTGTTTCTGTGTAAGGTAAATGACCCCTGCAATAGTAAAGTATACTGAAAAAGATTGACCAATGATTTGCAAACAATAGATCTTACAAGATACAAACATAGTTTATGTAGCACGTGTAGTAAAAGAAAATGCTCCAAGATCATCATTTTTTCTTTGTCTGAATAAGAGATCCTAACTTAGCACAATAAGTATAGTTCTTAGATAGCATAACATTTCGAGCAAGCATATTCCACATATTTGGTTATTGAATTTTAAACTATCAAAATTGTCTATATTGGAGTAAGGTTACTATTACATTTATGATTCTTTAAGACAAGAGCATACCTTTTCCCTCTTATTTAGTTTGTTCTCCTTGGCTTGTAGCTATCTTTCCTTTCTCTTCCGAGCCTACATTAAAAATACAGATTATAAACGCACATATAAACATCAGTAAGATCATGATTATGTTTGTTGATGCTAAAAGTTCTGTTCTTTTTGTGGAATAAAGGTGTAACATTTCAGGAAAATAAAGATTGTACCAGCTAGTTATCTTTATCTTTTGCAGTAGAACTTTCAAACAATCTAAAAACTATTGTGTAATATTATTGAATGGTAGGAAGAGAATTGCCACAATGAAAGCCTTAACTTGGTTTACACTCCCTCATCCTATGATTTTAGGAACATGCATACCGCAGAAGCAAGTGACCCTCCACCATAATTTAATTCACATGCATTTCCACGAACTCCTGGTTCCTGTGATAGTTATATTAAATCATACTGAAAGCATGTTAAATAGAATGGAACAAATTAAACTAGAGGCATATGAATGTCAAGTGAACAACCATATGGTGGGCTTATGTTAGTTCAATCAGGTTAGAATAGAATTTACATAAAGAATTTATATAAAGGTACAGAGCATAGAATAGGGCATTTGCATAACCATTTAGGAACGCAGCAATACGAGTAAGGTGAATTTTCTCCATAAAATCAGAGGTAAAGAGAATTTTCTTAACCTTCATAAAACTCCAATATATAATCATTGAATAATACTGTAAGTTATTTATAAAAAATGGTTAATCTAATATCAATTGACATAATCTTAAACACCCAATGTACTAGGGTGTAGAGAACTTTGGTTGCTTTTTCAGGTGAGAGAGCAAAACCCTGTCTATTCAACTAGAAAACTTAGTTACGAACTCAATTATTTTACTGAATAAATAGATAGACAAAGCCGAATATGAAGCTTTAGACTATATTCTCCCATACTTGTGAGGTATACCCTCGAAATTTCCACAAAAGTAACTCCGCAATTATCTCAAATGTGGATGACGATAACTAAACAACTTTCCACCAGGGATCCACAATAACTATGTGTGGACCATCGTACAAGAAACATCTCTGCTTCTACCATGTTTATGGCTTTTTTCCACGTTGCAAAATAGTACCATAAGTCTGTTGATCCTATCCCAGGGTCCAATTTCAAAACCAATTGTCTTGCACTTGGTACATTTCCCACAACCAAGAAGGATCTGGGAGCAAAAAGGATGATCTAACTGGGTTTCAAAAATCGGCAATAAACTCCTCAATCGGATGCGAAATTGCTAAAAGCTTGGACTTATATTCGTCTAACTTTCAAAACAGAACTAAAAGAAGTCAGGTAGATATGGCTGTTCGTGATCGACCCCTTGAGATTTCAAAGCCTGTCCGCCTCTCCAACATTTAGAAGGCTTGATCTGGCATTCTCGCTACACTTTCCGAAATCAAAATACATTGCTGTTGGAATTCTCAATTCAACACCCATTCAAAAGTAAGAGGTCTAGACAGCAACAGGGGAGCAACACGGCACGTTGGAAATCCACTAGAAGTTTTCAGATCTGGCACAGACGAAGAACCAAATTTGCCAGAACTACCACAACGCTGATCACCGGAAAAGCCCTGAGGCGAGCAAGCAAGAAGTAGGCCAGATTTGAACAATAAGAAATTGAGATCAAGCAACTAACCGCGAAGGGGTTGATGTCTTCCTCGTGGAAGGGATCGTTGTCGCAGCACCCGCCCTGGTATCAGATCCCACCTGGTGACCTCTTGTAAGACGAGTCAAAGTCCACAACTGGGAAAAGTAGCGCTTCGCAACTCGCTATCCTTACCTCTTATAGGAGGCGCTGGCTAGACAATGAGCCCTTATTCAACGGTTGAGATGCCGTAGGAGAGGATTTCAACGATCTGTGTGATGGTAGCGATCGAATGCTTGGTTTGTATCGTGAGTTGTAGTCCACGTCCATGGGCCGTGCCCGGGCCGGCCTGGGCCCGGGCCCGCCTCGGCCCGACTCCTGGCGGGCTGTGCCTGGCACGGCCCGATTGTAACCGTGCCGTGCCGGGCACAGCACGACAGAAAAAAAACTTGGGCCCGGCACGGCCCGCGGCACGTTTAGGCGTGCCGGCGTAGGCACAGTTCAATTTCTAGCCGGGCCCGGATTCGACACGCGGGCCGAATCCGGCACGCAGGCCAGATTCGGCACACGGGCTGAAACTGGCCCGCGGGCTATGGTCGGCCCAGCGGGCCGTGCCAGGCACGGCCGAATGTGGCCCACGGGCCAATTTTGGCCCGCTTCATTAAAATAAATAAAATATTAATAAAATAAGAAATCGAGAAATATGTATTTTGCATAATTTTTTAAAAAAAATATTTAATTATTATTTAATTAATTATTTTATTTTAAATATATATAATTTTAATTTTAATATATTTTATTGAATTAATATTAATTTATTTATTAACAATACTAACAACACATGACTAAAGTTAAAACCAACTCGATTAAATTTTATATTCATAAATTATACATTTAAGCTTAAATCAATTGCCGACATAATGGGCATACACAATTGACCCGTAACCAACTACGCAAGCAGCTACTATGGGAGATATGCGAGCATTGTGTTAAGCATACTTGCGCTTCGTGCTCCATCTTCTCTATGCATATTGCGCACTCCATATTTTCAGCTCTACCTCCTTCTTCAATAATAAAAAACTCAAGTGACTCTTGTGCTTGGTTTGTTTCGATATATTACTCCGGCTCATCGTTGATATTATCACTATTCTCCTCACTATCACTTATTTCAAAGTCTTCAACCTCTATCTCAATCTCAACCCTAGAAGGAGAGGGAGAAGCCAAAAATTCTTGTCTTGCATGATCAGATAAGTGGATAAAGTGTTCTTCAAACCTGAATACATCAATTCATATAATTTGACTAACACGTTCGATAATACTTAAAATAGTTATTTTCCATTGATCAGCATTGAAGAAATTTAAGGTAGATGTAAGGAAGATTGAACGTTGAGAATTTGGCATAATGATAATTATCTTCACTCTTCTATTATTTGTCATTTTTCTCTATGCCTCGTGCTCGTGCTCACCACGTGATAATTATATTATAAAAGTAAATTAATTTAATACTTACTTGATCTTCTCCACGTCTAGTCACGTGGTGAGCACGATGCATAGAAAAAAAATGACTAGTCTAAACCGAGAGAGCATTGAATTCTTGATGGCTAAAAAGAAGCTTAAGTTTGAGTTCAATTAAGAAACTAATTGTAACTCAAGACTTAGAAAAGAGATTAAGAGAGAATGAGAAATTATTCCAAAGATAGTTAGAAACTTGTGTGAAGAAATGAGATGGTTGGGGGGTCAATTTATAGGGATGAATTGGGTGTATAATTACATATTTATACCCTATTTTTAATTATTAAAAGGGGCTAAAATCGTAATTTTATACCATAAAGACAATTATATCCCTAACTTTTAAATTTTTTATAACTATTATGAGGGCATTTAGGTAAAAATGCATGTTCATTCACGTGTCGTGCCGTGCCTGGCCCGGGTCCGTGCCGTGCCTGGCCCGGCACGCCTGCAGGCCGTGCCCGGCCCAGCCCACGGGCCACGAACCCTCAACCCAACCTGACCTGAGCCGGGCCATGGGCTGCCCGCGGCCTGTTGACTTGGTCAACGGGTCGTGCCGGACCGTGCGGGCCGTGGGCCGGCCCGGCTCGTTGGCCACCTCTAGGTGTAACAGTCTCGCATGCTTGATTAGACTGTACTTTAATTTTGAGTCGTTCTAGCTCATTATGACATAGATTTAGACATGACAGGTTAGGCGAAGTATGGAGACTGGGACGTTATGATGTGAGCCTAGTCGTGCCAGGTTAGGTGGAGCGCTGATGACCCAATGGCTATGACATTAACTCAGATACGGTAGATTGGGCGGAGCATGGGGGTTTTGTGTGGCACGTTAGGACGTGCGCTGGGACACGAGGGGGCGGGCGGAGTGCTAAGATTAGCACGTTATGACGTCAGCCTTATTGTGTCAAGCCAGGCGAACTACCGAGTCTATGAGAGTTTGGATCGTATGGCGTTTGTGGGGACTATATGTAGAGGCGTTACACAGGATCAAATAAGCAGGTAAGTGAGTACGGGGAACCTGTGTAGAGACGCCTGAGTGCGGAGGATAGAGAGGTTTGTCTGTTCCCGCGGGTGCAGGGAGGGAGGCTGGGACAAAGCTTACTTTTCCTCGAAAAAAGATTCAATGGGGAGTTTGGCTGAGTGCATCCAATTTTAGATCAAAGATGCTAGGTGTCACGCCCCGATCGGATCGACCCTGAACCGGCACTTAACCGCTGTCTCAGGGTAGTCCGGTGGAACACCGGAACGTGATCGCGCTAGGGTTTCCGAGCAAATCTCACCCCCGAATTCGAAACCCTAGTTCCCCGCTCACTTTTTGTCCCCAAATTACAAATCTCACGGAAGAAACCCTAACCCTAAGTCTGAAATCCGGGAAGAATCGGAAAACCCAATCAAAAGTCAAACCTGAACGTTGACCAGACCTTCGCCCAAATCAATTCGGATGCTGACATCTGGCTGACGTCAGCCCCAACTTTGCCGCTCCGCGCCGCGCCGATTAATTCCGCTCGGCTGACGTTACCACGACGTCAGCCGCTCAATTTTTGTTCAGCGTCGCACCGATCGCCTCTTCGCTTCCGATTTTGACTAGAGTCAAAATCGGAAGGCGTTGTCGTCTTCGTCGTTACGCACGTCCGCCGCCCACGTTGCCGGAGAAGAGAATGTCTTCGCCGGGGAAGGAAGTCGTTTGCCCGATCCTCGGCCTCGTCGCCGACCACCCGGCAGCCTTCCGCCGCCAAAGTCACAGAGAACGGCACCGCAGAGTTGGAAACAGCGGAATAACAGGGGAGCTCGTCGGAAAACAAGGGAACATCGATGATGGAGAGGAAAGCTTTTATTGATCTTGCTGAAGCTATAAAACCTCTCCTCACAGCCGCGACGCTCGTCGTCGCCGGCTAACGCTCCATGTCCTCGCGTACAGATCTCTCCCCTATCTCCCTCTCTCACAGGTCGCTCCCTCGTTGGCGACACTCGTCGTCCGAATTCTCCCTTTTCTTAGAGCTTCGAAGGTGGTCGCCGCTCGCACGCTGGTAGCCGATTTCTTCCAAGCTCGATCCTTTTTAAGCTCTTCTCGATGCCTCCTTTTAAAGAGAATAGGCGTCCGGTTCCTTCGCTGATGCGGCCGCCGAAGCTTTCGGCCGGGTCCAAGTCCGCGTCTCCTGGACGAAGCTGCGTCCGTTTTCCATCCGCGTCGCTCGCTGTGGCCTGGGTCCGAGACTCGCGGAGAAGAAGCTGTTGCCGCGCGTCGCGCGTCCGGAAGCTCCGCACGCGTCTAAGCTCTTCGCTTGCTCAATCAGGCTCGCCGCGTCCGAGTTCTCCTCAGCTCGCTTTAGCCGCATCCTGGAACCTCGTGATGCCTCTTCCGCATTCGTTTTCTAGCTTGGACTACTTGGATTAGGTCCACTGGGTCTTGGGCTGAATCGGGAAATCCAGAACCTAACACTAGGTGTGGCTGATCGAATTCGATGTGGAGAATTAAGGGCACCATTTTGACTTTAAAAAAATCAAGCTGACCGCAATCGGAATTTCTTTTGATTCCTTGACCGAGTAAATTATTTGTCAACTGAATGGTTTATGTAAACTTTTAGCGCCGTGACTAAAAACAAGTGATCACGAATGAACTTGATATTAAGTACAACGAACATGAATTATTCATGCTCACGAATAGTTCCATTTGAGAAGACCAAGGTGTCATCAATTGACGTATAATAGTAAGAAATTTTTTCAAAATGTTCTTTATCGATATATATTATCTGGAGTTATAACTTAGAAGATATCAGTTTTGTCACCTTAAATTACTTAGTACAGGCAAAGCAATGGCGACAGCACAGTATGCATATAATTAAATTAAACACCAAAACGGCCAGACGCTGATCAATTGGCCATGCATGGGGGAGGAACTGCTCAAATTAGATTCAGTAAGCTAATTCTTAATTGGATGCGTAGGCGGTGCTCCAGAAGTGCTTCACAGTGCAGCAGTCAAGAATGGCGACCAGATCCTGGTTGGTGATGCACCTCGGCGTCTTGAACTGGCTCACAGCCCCGCCATTGCCGATCAAGTGCTCCATTATCTTGCGAAACGTGCCGCTCTGCACGATGCGGAGCTCCAGCGGTCCGATCGAGCTTGTCTTGCGCGACACCACGTAGCCGCGGTCGACGAAGGCCGCGTCCATGGCGCAGCAGCACTCCTGCAGCACCGTTGCCTCCACCTCGCCCTTTATCTCCCAGTAAATCACGTAGTGCCCCGGTCGCCGGCCGTCCACGGGCACCGTCCGGCTGGTGAAGTCCACAAGCTCAGCGCCCTTGGCCCGGCCGAGGAGCAAGCTGTAGCCATTGTCCACCACTAGCTGGAGGTCCCGCTCTGTGTTCTTGTCAATGTTGATGGTCAAGATGAGCTTCCTCCTGCAGACGAATGCCAGCTGTGGAGTGCCTTTGTAGAAGCCTGCAACCTCCACTACATCTCCCAGCCTGTACCTGTACAACCCTGAAACTAGTATGCATTTATGTGAGTTTGATTGTAGAAACTCATCATGTCTTTTAGCTAGGTTAGAGGATAGATAACAAGTGCCGCGCATGCATTTTAAGTGAGTGGCCCAGCTACAAGAAAAGTGGACTAAAACTATAGTGGCTTCCTTCTCCAAGTCATCACAATAATTAATAATTTGGACTCTTGCTCCTGTTAAGATACGGGAGGTGAGGTGGGGAACCACAGCTGCTAGTGGATGATGGCTGCTTATGCTCTCACTGAATTGATGATGACAAGTACGTGTGCCTCCAGTTGATCTTGTCATTTCGACGTTACCAAGTATCAAAAGTGAATCCTTCTTCACTACATTAATTTTCAAGAAATTACTAGCCCAGTTATTAGTTTATGCAATCAGTGCAGCATATATAGCTAAAACACAAGAGTTTTGTATCAATTTTTTTTCAAGTCTTTATAAAGTTGTTTTGCTACTGTATGCTGTGAATGATTGAAGCTGCAAAAGTTCCGCCTCTCCTAATTTACTAGGCAGATGCTCTTCCCATCTTAAGGCAAACAAGAGCGTCGATGAGCATGAAACTCGTGTCAAATTTCTTTGTACACAATTTAATATAGTGACAGAGAGAGGGGAGACGGACCTGTGAAGGTGGTGAGGACGATCTCATATTGCTGTCCCAAGGTGATTTGGGACAGTGGCACGGGCTGTCCTTCGATCAAATTGTCACAAGGCGTCACAGATCCGCTGCCATCTTGGTTTTGTTTCTTGTGCAGAGGGATGAACTCGAAGTAAGAGAAAGCTGGAATCACCGTAAAAACTACCTTCTCCGGAGGATTTAGCGGTTGCAAGTTCATGCCTATCCAGCTCTCCGTGGATCCGTACTCTGCGCTAACCAGTGCCACATCCCCAGCATAATGCCTCAGCTTCTTCAAGTAAGGCTGCATCGACCCTGTCATTATGGAGTAGACGTATTTGGCGTTGGGCCACAGGCTGGGAATCAGCGTGCACCAATCCGAACCCTCCAAGTCTTTGCATTTGGCCGCAATCGATGAAGCGACAAGTGGATTTGGCACCGCAAGGTGCTCCCCGACGGCCTGCCTCATCTCCGGCGAGATAACTTTGGAGCTGAGGCGCCCCAGCCTGATGTCCTCGCACAGCTCCTCCCATATGTCTTCCAAGGTTGTGAAGGCTTGGACTATGCTGTTGACGAAGGTGGAAGAGATGATCTCGACTTGGTCATGGAAGAGGAGGCCCAAGAGGAGGTGGCAGTAGGTGGACTCTTTGTAGTCCCCTCCCATGATAACTTGGCACGGGCTGCAAGTGAAGCACTTGGTGGCAACCTGCTTCACTTTGAACTCCTCGCTTGCAAAGTAGTGGGTGGTCGCCGTGCCTGCCATGAGTCCTCCCTTGGTCCGGAACGGCTTGCTGCTGTAGATGAACTCAAGATTCCTCCCATGGGGCCTCATTGGAAACACTCTGTTGAGTTCCAAGAAGGTCAATTCCTTATCCATATACGAAATTTGAGGTGGAAATCTCTGTTTTATTTTTACCTGGATCTGTAGGCGGCAGCCAGCCTAAAGATTTGAAGGGTCGATAGAGCGCTGAAGCGAGTGAAAGGCAGATACTTTGGTCTCCCATCTGTAGTTCCTGAGCTGCAGTACTTAACAAGTTAAAAAGGCAGAATCAAAGATGCGAGTTTTTATGTACTTAAGGAGCACCTGAGGGAGAGCAAGGTTATGGGCTCTTGGGTGAGGATTGGGGAGCTATCGCCGTCGGCGATTCGCTGGATATAGGGCTCGAAGTCGTCGTGAGAGGCGAGGGGGACGGCGGACGTGAACAGAGCCTCGAGCTCGGTGAGGCTCAAGTCGCGAACGCAAGGGGCTCCGCCGAGCCACTTCTGGAGGTACTCTGAGCCGACGTTGCCCTCGACGATGAGTCGGA
Organism: Costus lasius; assembly: GCA_027563935.2. Classification (NCBI taxonomy): domain Eukaryota; kingdom Viridiplantae; phylum Streptophyta; class Magnoliopsida; order Zingiberales; family Costaceae; genus Costus; species Costus lasius. The sequence goes on along the minus strand of CM050447.1, from coordinate 23,927,187 downwards.
GCGTCTGCGACTGGACAAGGCCGGCGTTCTCCGCCATGTCCTCAAACCAGCCGATGATGTCATGGTCGCTGGCCTCGGCTATGGCGCTCGCGGCGGCCTCTGTTGTGGCCATTAGACCTCATGCATCTCACGTGCCCTGGTCGCTTCTTGCGTTTGAGTGTCTTCACAACTCACAAGCACAAAGATTGCTTTACAAAACAACGGGAAAAAAAAAAATTCTGCAAGAGGGAGGCAGGGCGACGAGGACTCGAGGAGGGAAGTTTACCCCATGAAGGGTCTTTTCATGGCCGTTGGATCTAAATCAAATTATTTTAAGTCGTCAGATATTAAATTAAAACAAATACTAGGTTTTTATTTACGAGTTACGACGCGGCCGGGCCTGTGAATATGACCTTGATAAAAAAAAATCTTGTAAAGGATAACAAACTTTGATGCAAAAAATCCTTTCCATGACAAATTATTTTGTCGGGACGCAAACGGCCACTCAAGCGTGCTTTAATTTCTCTCTCATGCTCGATCGTACGATGGAATGGAGACCACAGCTGACGAGCAGCTTATCTATTGCACTTTGACTTTGTCACCAAGATCTTGGATTTTATGCCCTTTTAGTAACTTCTATTCTTGAGATTTATTTCTGTATTTGCTAAACAAATCAAATTATTATCTTAACCTACTTGGAAATTGTGAAGAAAGAATCTATTTTAGTTGATACAGTCAATTGCTAATTTATTTGTTGATTAGATTACCCAAACTTTTATCAATTAAACAAAATTTGATCCCTTTTTTCTTCCTAATCTTTCTTACTTGCTAAATTTGATCCCTTTTTTCTTCCTAATCTTTCTTACTTGCTAAATTGGTAGTACTAAAGCCTAATGTATATATATATATATATATATATATATATATTATCTTCAATTCTTCATCTTTTACCTAATTAGTCATGCATGCCTGGTGTATATTTTTTTGTTTCAATAGTTTATCATGTAGTGTGTCCATGCATCAAATATTATGTTCTTTCTTTAGTAAATTTATGATTAGGTATCTCACTGTGAATATCCCTTAATATTTTTTTTATAATATTCCACTAAATAAAGTAGTTCCTAATGTTCACAAATTTTGTTACAACATATTTACTTTGTTTATTTGAATTAATCCCCTGGCAATTTTAAAGAAACGTCTCATAAAATTTTAAAAATCTTGAACTAGAATGAGATCAAGGAAAATTACTTGCTCTATTGTGGTTGATGCCAATGTTGATCCGTGACTTGTAATGAGTTTATCGATTGGAAGACGAACAACTAGCCATAAGGTGGCTAATGTCAATAACATTTATGTTATAATCCCCGGATTTGGCACAATATGTGACTTGTTTGAGCAATGCTACTTATGGTTTGAGGGTTTAGTTCTTAATCTCAAGCAACTACTAATCGTCATAGAATTTTTAAGCAAGTTGGTACACCTCTTAAATAGACCATCAAAAGGGCACAAGTAGCCTCCTAAATATCCAAAGTAGCAAAAACTAGTTATTTGAGATTTGGCATTTTTTGAACAAAGCTATTGCTTGTGGTTGTGTCACACCCTGAGCTAAATAAAGACAAACCATTTGAGAAAGAGGATCTTGATTTGGATGACAATTTGTATTTAGATCACATCATAATATCAAATATTTGTGGTCCAAGGTAAAGATTTAGCTCTTCTTTTCTACTCAAACAAAAATGGTTGACGTAGATTGTCCAACGCACAAGGAGAAAGTTGGGATTCATGTGTGTCGAGATTTATCACTCACATAGGCCATGCCTAGTGCATGTGATTGTGGGGACATTCACCATAACTATGTATAACTTGGCATGTAGGTTGTGGGGAGATTTTCATACGATCTTATCTTATCCTATTTATCGACTTAAAACTATCATTTACTAATCGATTGACTATACTTGACTCAACTCCTAGTGTGTTGGGAAAGTGTTAGCGACAAGTTATTTGACAAATTGTTTGCCTTTAATATAGAGGGATAATGATGAAAAATTTTGATCTGGACAATAATTTAAGGATACTAAGAACCCAAAAATTAATATCCAAAGAGTTCAAAGTTAATATCCTAAATAGGAAGCAAGTGGAAAATTCTAGTTTTAATAAACACTAAGGGATGCTAATAACCGTAAGTCTTTGAAATCTCAAATAGGTATGATCATCAAAATTCCAACAAAAATGATGGCTATATTATGATAAAAAGCCTATGAACTTGGAATCAAAACATGAAAGAAATCCCAACATATATGTAGATTGGAACCCCAATGGTTGTGAAGACAAAGGCAATGTTAAGGACCTCACGAACTTGAACCCTAATATTGAAAAAAATTAAATCTCAAAACAAATGATAAATACTGGGTGCTAAGACTCCCATGAAACGAAATGCATTATAGATTCACACTAAAGCAAAAGGTGGATAACAATTGGTTTCAAGTGAAGTGCTTTCTGAATATCATGTTTAGTGAAGTGATTTTAGGTGTATCAATCCTCTTTGGTGTGCTTAATTTGTAAGTTATAGTAAAATGGTCTAAAAATAGTATTAGTGTTACTACTTTCACTATTGTTACAAGTGACAAAAAAAGGTGGTATTCCTTGTATTGGTAGGTTTTCATGCTCTGTGTCACGCCCCGGTCGGAACGGTCTAAAAACAACGCTTATCCGTTGTCTCAGGGCCGTCCGGCGGAACACCGGAACGTGATCGCGCTAGGGTTTCCGGACCAAAGTTTGTCCCCAAATTTTAAACCCTAGTTCCCGCTCAATTTTTCTTCCCAAATTACAAGTCTCTCAAAGAAACCCTAACCCTAATTTGAGAAATCGAGAAAGAATCGAAAAACCCCAAATTTAATACCTCTTCCGCTGATTTTGACTTTGGTCAAAATCACCAAATCAATTTGAAGTTACTGTGCAAACTCGCCGATCGAATCGCTCTCGCTGACGTCACGCTGACGTCAGCCGCCGATTAATTCCGTCGCCGCGGAATCGTTCTTCAGGTGACGTCACGCTGACGTCGCACGCGAAATCGAATTTCGAATTCGATTTCCGCCGCCAATTTTGACTCCTTCTTGCTGACGTCACTTGTGCCTCGTTTCGAACGCCCGAGCGTTCGAAACGCTCGTCTTCTTCCCCGACGCGCCGTCTGCTCGCCGTCCGACAGCCGCTGCCGTCGGAGCTCGTTGCCGATACCGAAGAACAGGGGAGGGGGAGATGGAATCAAAGCTTCGTTATTCCTTGAAGAATCCTTACAAGCTGTCTCTCTCAACGCCGACGACCACCGTCGCCGGTGCCCCTCTCCCTCCCTCGCCGGCACTGCCGGTTACATTCACTTGTTCACCTCTCTCTCGCCTCGACGCTCGTCGTCGCCGGCTCCCTCAAGCTCACAGACTATCCTTGTTCCGTCTGTGGGTTTGGACGGGGCGACGGCGCGCCTCGCCGTCGCCGGTGGTGGCGTACCCGCGCACCGGGTGGAGTCGCCCTTCGTTGCGCACTCTCCCCCCCTTTGTGATGTCGCCCTCTGCCTCCTTTTAAAGCAGCAAGGCGCCACTCTTCTTCTCGTCCCTGCATCGCCTCTTCAAGCTCCGCGTCTCCCGTGTCCGAGCCATCTGGAGGAGCAATCGCGTCCGAGTCTTCCTCCGCATCTTTCGCTCGCGTGGACCGCGCCCGCTTCCGTGGCTGATGGAGACGAAGTCTGAATCCCTCTCCGTTTGCATCGTCCGCATCCTTCGCTTCTTCCGCTTCGCTCGCGACCGCCGTCGTCGAGCTCGTTCGAAGCTCCGAATCCTTCGTCGTCGTCCACTGAAGCCTCCGAAGATCTCGAGCTCTCGCGTCCAAATCCTCCAACGTCCGAATCTCGCGGAGGCGACGACGAAGCCGCCTCCAAACTTCGTCGCGTCCGCGTCCACCGGAGACGTCGCCATCAGCGTCTCTGTTGCGTCCGAGTCCTGCGTGAGGGCGCCGTCGTCCGCGTCCGCATGCCGCGGCGAAGAGCTCGCGTCCCACGCTCGCAAGGCCGCCGCGTCCACGCAATTCGCCAAGCCTTGGTCAACATCTAATGTTGACCAAGGGATTTCGCTCTCCCTGGGCTTCGTTCGTGGGCATGGGCTTGGGTTGGGCCGAACCGGCCTGACCCAGGCCTGACACTCTGAGTTGCAATTGTGTCTCGGGTTAAGATCTTTTTCAAGTACATAGCCCAACAATTCAAAGGCACTCAATTGCATCACTAAAACTTATTTGTTCATATAGGTAAGGCGGAGGTGGCCAATGGGCCAAATAGAATAGTCTGCTCCCACATTGGACTTGCTATGGTTCTTGCGGCAGCAATTAGGCCCAACACAACATCTCATGTATATATTAACTCTAAATGAATGTTGGTAAAAAAACAAAAAGCATACTAGTTGCTTCGCCATCTTTCTTAATTCTCAATTGCTAACATCTCACTTCATGCTTAAATATTGAGAAGAATTTCTCCTTTCCCTATGCAATAGTATGATATGATGCCTATTTTTATGGTGACCTTGTTAAGTGTCTAATTGATTACACAAAGTTGCAAGTGTTGGTCCATGCCCCAAGATTTTACGTCCGGTCATTAATTATTATAATAAATAATTCTACTAATATTATTTATTAAGTACTTTGGTAAAAAGTATTGGATGACTTATGCAAACCCTCAATAAGCTCATTGCAAGCTTTGGCTGAGTCATAGGAATTGTTAGATTTTATTTTTTATATTTAGATAAATATGAAGTGTTTATAATACCTCTTAATTAATGACTCATTCTTCCTTACTTTCCTTAAATAAATTTTGATAAATTTTTTTTACTTCTTTATATTATTCAATTTCAAACTAAGTACGACTCTTGTTAAAATTCTATGAAACTAGTAAATTTATAAAATAGATTTCTTAAGCTTTTCAGCATTTACATATCACCCAATTTGAATTTCAAATGAGCTCAAACTAGTCAAATCAAATTGAACAGGTAGTTTAGGTTTCCAACAACTCTCTTATATTTTTCTAACCATTTAGAAGCATGAAAAATGATATAAAACCCATTCTCAAAATATCTAGAACAATAGTTAACAAAAAAGTACTGAGTTTATGCCAAAAAGAGCTTTATTTTCAACTCTTTTATTCCTCCAAAAGCTTCAATTAAAGATTATTGTAATTAATAGTTATCTTGAAGCCTTTAACATATCAAGCTATTTTTTCATGAGGAGCTCAAGCACTATAAGAGAATACTTCAAGAGTAGTTTTGGCTTTTGAATAAGCATTTCTTTCTCGCTCTTGATTTATTTTTTTTATTCTTATTGATTTTGTTGTGTTTTGTTAGATTGGTTAAGGAGCCCTTGGAAGAGACCTCATAAATAATTTATTTCTCTTCTTGCATTTTAAGATTTAGAGAAGCGGTACCCTTGGGAGAAGAGTGAGTCCACTTGACATAGATTTATTTAAAGAAAAGAAGAAAATAAAAATAGTATAATGTGTTTGAAATCCTAGGTAGTAGATGTGGGCATTAGAGCTGAACAACTATAAATTTTTTATTTGTATTGATATTTCTTTTATTTAGATTAATTATTATAATCTTAGTGATATTAGTGTTTAGTTTAATCTTGATGTAGTTTTTTACATCATAGCATAGTTGTATCATAGTTATCTCATTTACATCCATACTCTTTTTTACTAGATCAAAAAATATATTATACTTTAAAAATATTATTTAACACACAATTCACCTCCCCCTCTTATGAGTTAATTCAGTTTTTAGCAAGTGGTCACCTTCTTCTTATATGTACTGCCACCTTATATGGTATATTTGAACTAGATATTAATCTTGCCTTTAGACCTCATTAAGTTATCTACACAATTGATAGTTTGAAAGGGGCATCCTTAAACTCTTTGAGGATTAAAGTTATCATAATAACGCTTTAGTTTATCTTATATCAAGGTTATAATTGGTTTCAATAGTTAGTTACCCGACTCATTTATAGCACATTGAAGTACTTAATTCACTAAATGGAAAGGGTTTAGATTTAATGAGTTGAATTTATGTTTAAAGGTATAATAGATACTTAGTGCTTGATGCCTAATTAAAAAAAAAATAAAAATATATTTTTACCTAAATTCCTCCATTATTTAATGATAAAGTAATTATTATATGATTGTAGAATATTATTTTAATTTATAAGTTATATTTAATAAATAAAAATGTATTTTATTTAATTGGTCACCTGCTAATACCAATTAAATATTCAAGTTAAGTTATATCAGGGTACAAGACACGGTTGATTGTGAGTTGCATAACCTAACTTATGTTAGGTTGCATAGGTAGTACCTTAAATTATAAATAGGAGTGGACAAAAAAAAGGTAAAATTTTAATTTATCAAATTTACCAAAACAAACTGATAAACTTATTTTTTTTAAATTTGTTTACAATAATAATTTTTTGGGTGGTCAATAATAAGTAATCTTAATGTTATTTTTTTAAAATATTTTATTATATATATATTATATAATTTTGATAGTTAGGTAACAGATAAAAAATTATTTATCAAACAGCTTATAGACTTTAACACCACATTATAATATAGCGTAGCACACCTATAAAATTTATTACAATGAAGTAGCATAATTATAAAAGTTATTAGAGTGGGGCCAAATAAGCCTAAAGGGAAGAGGATTTGCTTAGATGGCGCGAGAACTCTGGACGCCTGTGTAGAGTCGTATCGAACTTTTTCATATATCAAAAAATTGTCTTTAAAATATCTATTTACCATTTTAAAATCAACTGAATAACGAACATGAGCGGAAAGTTGTCTTGCGAAGAAATGACAGTATGTTTCACTTTCACATGTAATTTTATAAATACAAAAAAACCTCAACTTTAGGCCGATTTTCTTAGAAGGAAAACTAAAAAGAAGAAAAAAAAAATATTCCATTGTTTCTTTAGGCGGAAGAAAAAATTGGAGTGGAAAAGTGAATGAAAAGTTTTGTAACTTTTCCTTCGAAATTTTTTCGCTCGAATCGGATGGAAAAGTTGAAGAAAACACAACGCCACTTCGCCCGACCTTTGAAATTAATTTTTCTTCTACTTTTCTTTCCTTCCAAGGAAACAGGATATAGATTTTTTCTTTCCCTAGAGTTTTCTTTCCTTACAGTTTTTCTTCCCTCCAAGGAAACAGAGGGTTAGAGTCTATTTTCTTAAAAGGAAAACTAGAGGGAAAGAAAAGAAAAATAAATTTTCTATTATTTTCTTGGGTGGAAAGAAAAATTTAAATGGAAAAGTGAGTGAAAAATTTTGTAACTTTTTCTCTGAAATTTTTTTATCCGAATTAGACAAAAAAGTTAAAGAAAACACAACACCATTTTACCCGAACTTCGAAATTAATTTTTTTTTTTTTTTCTTCCTTCTAAAGAAACAGGATATAGATTTTTTTTCTTTCTCTTTTCTTGTAATTTTTTATTTTTTATAGTTTTTTTTCCTTAAAAAAAAAGACGGGTTAGTATTATTCGCGTTTCTCTAAGCAACAATGTGTTTCGAAGAATGAAAATTAGACTTGGATAGTTGGATTTGAGCCCGAGTTGACATGACTCGTGTCGGTTTGGTTTATTATTCAACATAATCTAGTAAAGTTGAATAATTAATGTATCCCAAAAGACAAATTTGTTTGTTTGCCCTCTACTCTGCAGTCTACACAAAATAAATATACAGCAACCGCAGGAGCCAATTTGTACAACGTTCCCGCTTATAAGTTTTATTTTATCCGTCTCTGACAAACAAATTTCGTGAGCAGCCGGATTTTGGAGCACAGCTCTATCTCAGCGTTAATAACGCTTTGAGATTCGTGCTCAACACTTTTGTGATTTGTGCCAATCATTTATGCATTAAAAAATATGCAAATCACGTCTCTGAGGCATAACTTGTGGGAAAAAATTTTTAGACGCTCTGAGGCGCTTAATTTTTTAAAAAATGAATTTTTCGTTTTTAATCTAAAAATATATATTTTTTAGAAATAATGTATATCTTATAAACTATCCAATGGTATTAATATTATGATATTTTAGATTATATATATATATATAAAATACATTAGCTAATATTATATATAAATAATATATTTTATTTTATATGTGATATTGACTAATATATTTCATACGTATATAATCTAAAATATCATAATATTAATATTATTGGATAACTTACAAGATATATATTATTTTAAAAAATAAAAAATAAAAAAAATTTCATTTTTAGATTAAAAATGAAAAACCCTTTCTTTCACGAGTTAAGCGCCAAAAACGTACTCCAACTTCTGACCATACGATGCAGTTGTGGACGAGACAGCTCGATCAGTCTTCTCTTCAATGGCAACAGCAATGGTCACGTCAAAGTGACTGTGTTTTTTCTGAATGCACGGAACATGTGCGAAGGTAAGACACACAAGGAACTTGTATGTGTGGTGTGTCTTTTATACGTTCGCGGAAAGTAACTGGATCCCCAAGCGTGATACATGAATGTTATTTTATTATTTTTTTCACATGAACATGTACCGTGGGTCATGTGTTTGCAAGTCAAGACTTAGAAAATCAAAACATAGCCAATTTACATGGAAATATGGACTTGCTCCTACGACCGTGTGCAAGTCGTGAAATTTTATTTTTAGTCAGCGACCCAAACGTATTGTCCTGAGTGTGCATAATTTGTCCAACTCATTAAATTTATATGCTTCTCTTTGCAACGCTAGCATGTGTATGCGGTTGTGCTCATGGGCGTATTTAAGTTCTGGACCTATCGATTGCGATTAATCGCCAAAATCCATCTTATGTGTCGTTTCGAATCACGTTTCTTAGCTGTATCCACGATTAACATTTGGCGCGCTACACGACAATAATATTTTCCTTCACCTGCAGCACGAAAGAAAAGAAAAAAAATATATAATAAATCTAGATATAAAATACTATTACATTCAATGCAAAATAAAAATCGGTTTATTAAGTGCGTTGATGTCGCAAACACGAGAGTCAAAGATGCCTTTTGTCCGGTACTGTAGACTTGGGGAAACTGTAGCCAATTATTAATGCATTAGTTAATTGCGATGTTGGTTACCACAGTGCATTCATATCCTGCCTGCGACTAGGCCTGGCAAAAAATTATACGACCCGCCAACACGACACGACACGACACGGGTTTTCGCGGGTTTGGGTTTAACATAATCGTGTTTCGTGTCATTATCGTGTCGACCCGTTTATGACACGCTAAAATTCGTGTCGTGTCGCGGGTTGACCCGTCTAACCCATATATAATATATATTATATAAAATTAATAATTTATAGATAATTTTAATATAGTGAGTTACACAGGTTATTCGTGTTGTGTTGTGTCAACCGTGTCGTGTTGTGTCATCTAATAACTTTATATTATAAATCGTGTCAATCGTGCCGTGTCGTGTCATGTTATGTGACACGACCTATTTATTAAACGTGTTAATCGTGTCGTGTCGTGTCACCTGTGAAATAAGCGGGTCGTGTCTGTGTTTCGTATATTGACACGTATACATAAACGGGTCGTGTTCGTGTCAAGCACAATCGTGTCACGTGTCAAGTATGACACGACACGTTATGACACGTGAAACACGAATTGCCACCCCTACCTGCGACGCACACCTGTAATTGGAATCCTAATATTAGGTGCTATTAATTGATGTGCACCTAAAGCCGATTTATGCTCGTTAATAGTATATTTTTTTAAAAGAAAATTAGAAAAAAAAATTAAAAATATATTAAATCTAATAGCATTTTTTTTATGAGATTCAGTATATTTTTATTTTTCATGAGATAAAATAAATAACAATAATAAAAAAATAAGTGATAAAAGCATGTATATATAAATTTATAACGTACAGTAATTTTAAGAAACATTATTACTATATATATATATATATATATATATATATATATTATAAACAATTGAACAAAATTATATTCTTATCTCTGTTAATATAAAAATATATTTTTTATTATCATATACTCTGAAAGTTAATTATTGATTATCATAGTATAATAAATACTACATGTGTATTGTGTTTAGACATGTACGTTCGATTAATGAAATGACATAGACGTGGCGCAAAAATTCTAGAGCTGACTGGCCAACTTCCTCGGTATCAAAGTAAACAGGAGGCAGTGCCGTGCCCTATTGTTACGATTGTGCCATTAGCCGGCCCTAAAATATTTGCCACTCGTTCACATTAAAAAAAACTATAAATACCCAGCCTTTATGCGCTGCCCCATCTAACATAGTAAGATTAATAATAAACACCAGCAACAATAGCGATGACCAAGGAGAGAGTTGAAGGTTCTGTTTCTAAGGCCATCATCCCCTTGCAGCTCGTTGATAGGGTTAAGGAGGAGATGCTGTCTCCTGGAGCCGACATGTACTCCTTCCTGCCGGTGTCCGCCTATGACACAGCATGGGTGGCCATGATTCCAAACGCCAGTGGTCGCCCTATGTTTCCCCAGTGCCTGCGGTGGATACTCAGAAACCAGAGAGACGAGGGCTTCTGGGGAGACTCCCAGCACAATATCGACTCGCTCACTGCCACTCTCGCTTGCCTCCTCGCCCTCAGGTCCTGGAACACAGGCCATGCAAATGTTCAAAAAGGTTTCTATGACTATAGCCACGTGCATACGTATACAAAAGTGCAGTGCTGTGTGTTAATTAATACTCCACGTTACTAGGGCTGAGGTTTCTGAGCTCAAACATGGAGAGACTAGTGGCGCCGCATGGCGGCCGAGCAATCCCACGGTGGTTCGCTATTGTGTTCCCAGGGATGATCGAGCTGGCGCAGGCCAAGGGTTTGGAGTTGCCTCATACCTGGACAAGGACGACGTTGGCCAACATCTTCAACACAAGAAACACGATCCTGCAGCAAATGTAAAACCAAGTGACATCTCCGCAATTTAATGCATTAATTGCAGACAACATAATTAAGATAAGTCGTCTCCATGGTGTGTTTTTGTGTACGTCAATATCACAGGAACCACAAGTCCTCTGCAGGTAAGCAACCGTCGGCCGATTTTCATCCACCAATGATGTCGTTCCTCGAGGCCCTGCCGCCAATCTACAGACCGCATCCACAAGAGATTCTGCGCAGCCAGATGGAAGACGGGTCTTTGTTCCATTCCCCATCGGCAACGGCCTGCGCTTGCATGATCACAGGCGAGGCGAGCTTCGCTGGCTACTTGCAGGGCATGCTCAGAAGATGTGGCAATATAGGTGAGATCCAGTTACCATCGCTGTTACTTTTTTGTATACGTCTAGTACAGAAAATTAAAAAAAAACGTATTGATTAATTAATTTATAATTTATGCAGTTCCGACCATGTTCCCTGTGGACGAACATATGATACGGCTATGCATGGTGGACCACGCGTGCCGGCTAGGTTTAGCTGAGTATTTTGAACAAGAAATACGTGCCATCATGGATCAAACCTACAGGTGGTTATCTTCCGAAATTAATTATATTATATATAAATAAATCGATAAAAAAATAATCAAGCTTTTCAAAGTATAAACCAATTGAAATAAATGATACGTAGATTATGCCTATAGTATTACTGGTTTTATTAAATACTAGAAAATTTTATTTACATTTAATGTATAAACATTTAGCTTTCTTCTAGTTAAATTCTATTAACTATATCGTAATGTGGCCTCAGACATCCAACTCCAATTTTATAATACAATTGAAGATGCATCCAACTCCAAATATTTTCCAGTATATACATTATACGTGATAGTCGGTACCCAATTATTTAGATTTAAGTATTACATTTTTCATAATTTATAAACTAATTTTAAAAGTGTATATATAATTTATAACAAAATATTATATTAAAACTGCCAGAGTTGAAATCTACTGATAGTAAATATTAGATTAAAATTAGCTTCGCTTTCTGTGAAACTAACGAGTAACGACTGATGAAGTCAACCATGTGATGCAGTGATTGGGTAATCGAAGAGACGCAAGCATACGAGATGTGGGACTTACCTCTTCACATTCTGAAGGATTCCTTAGCCTTCCGGCTTCTAAGGACACATGGTTACCATGTATCCCCACGTAAGGTTTTCCTAAATCTATTACTGCGTAATGGATTGTACATACAAATTAATTAGTCAGCCATAAATTCATTTTCGAGCAGTTTCAGTTGGCGACGGATTTTTGAGTTATATATATTCATGCATGTCTTGTGCGTGCAGGGAAGTTTTGCTGGTTCATGGAGAATAAGGAAATGCTGGTCCATATTGAAGAAAACTCCAGCGAATTCATGGCGGCCATGTGCAGCGTTTACAGGGCAGCACACTTGATGTTTCCTTCCGAAGTTCAACTGCACAACGCCAAGCTTTTCTCTCAGAACATACTGCAGAAGAGTTTACCAGGGGATCAAGATTTGGCAAGCGGTGATCCGGCGACTTCAATATTCATGACACATCTCCAAAAGGAGGTAAACTTGTTCAAACAAGTTCCCACATGTTTGGAACTAGATTCACCTTTCTGGGATTTTCTGTCTCGGAGCACAGGAAGAGTTATATATTTTCTTTTTAAAAAAAAAAAAAATATATATTTCATGTTCTTAATGATTTCACATTTACATATATTTATATATTCAGATTCAACATGAGCTGAGACTTCCATGGCTTGCTCGAATGGACCATCTCGAGCACAGAATGTACACCGAAAATAGCATCAGTAACGGTTATAGCTTGTCATTGGGGAAGACCTCCTCTTGCATGTACGTAGCCGGCTCACACAGCTATTACACAAAGTTGTTATTTCCTGCAATTAATCAATAGATTCAACACAGGCTCTTGGTTCCCAAGTCCGCCGCCCAACTTGCCGTGGAAGTTTTTACAAATCGTCAAAAGCTTTACGGTTCCGAGCTCGAAGAATTAAAGAGGTGATTATATGATTTATTAAATAAAAAAGAAAACAAATATACAACTCTTTCATGCGCATATATGATATACGTACGTAGGTGGTCGCAAGATACGGGGCTTTCCACCATGGGCTTTGGTCGAGAGAAAACAACATACTGCTACTTCCTAACTGCAGCTGCGATTAATCTTCCTCTGAGAACGGAGATAAGGAAGATGGTTTCGAAATGCACAATCCTAGTCACAGTCATAGATGATTTCTTTGATGAAAAAGCTTCTCTAGATGAATTGGAGATACTAACTGAAGCCGTTAAAAGGTGGGTAATTAAAGTTCAGCAAATTTTCTCATTCTGGCCACGCATTTAATTGATCATCCTGTCAACTATCACATAAATTGGTGATAGGTGGGAGGGAACAGCCTTGTCAGGTCCTTCGAAAGTAATCTTCGATGCCCTAGACGACCTTGTGCGTGATATTACAGAGCAGGTCTTTAGCCGGCATGGCTACGATGTAAAAAAGCTTCTGCAAGATATGGTACTATAGATATATTATCTTTGCTAGATATTCGATATCTGAAAGTAAAATAAAGAAAGAAGTAGCTTGTCCATTAATTAATTTGCACTTTGAAGTGGCAAGAGACATTCGACTCATGGCTGAAGGAATCGAGTTGGAGTCAAAGAAAGCACGCTCCATCAATCAACGAGTACCTTCAAGTTGCCAAGATCTCCATAGCTATCCAAGTCATGACTCTTCCTGCCTGCTGCTTGGTGATTCCGCAGTTCCCAAATGACACCAACTCCCGCTACAGCAAGATTACCAGCTTGACCATGATAGCTGCGCGCTTACTAAACGATATACAAAGTTATCAGGTTTGTGGCCCGGCCTTTTAACAAATCAGAAGCATAAACGTGATTCGCCATATACTAGTATAGAGCAATAAGCGTACGACGTTAATTATGTTTCAGAAAGAAATAGGAGCTGGGAAGTTCAATATGGTGGCGCTGTGCATGAAAGAAAACCAAGGGGCGAGCGCTGCAGATTCAATCGAGCACATCAGGGGCATCATTGAGATGGCGGAAAAGGAGTTCGCTGAGATCTATTGGAGGGCGGATACGTACGATGGTGCTCCCCAAGAATGGAAAGATCTGCATCTTGCGTCTCTAAAGTCGTTTCGGATGCTGTTCAACACAACCAACACCTTCGACTCGTCCACTGCGTTGCTTGAAAGCATCTACAATGCGTTCTACAATCCCCTGGTGGTGGACATGGATCAGATTGCTTCCAGCAGCAAGCAAATGTTGGGGGACAGCAGGTGGAGTTATGATCTGATCCGGGACAGGAATCCAGATGATGGATTGCTGACAGGTAGAAGAAGCAAAATTGAGGCAAAACAAGACCATATTCAGCTCTCAAAAAGATCAGTAAACACAGTTAGGAGCATTACTAAACTCGCATCAATGAGTCGTCAAAGCTACGAGAACAAGTGGAGCATCACAAGGACTAATATTGGTCCATCTTCTATTGCAACCAAGTTTGTCATTCCTTCCATCAGTAGGACGTTGGCAAAGACAGTTTATCTTCTGTAGTTGGCATGCGTATTCCTTCTACGTATAAGTACACATGTAACAAATAATCTTAGATTTTTAATTTTCCTTTGAAGGGGGTTGGGGTGGGATGCAAAAGTTATTGTACCATTTATATAAATATTACTAATCTTATATTTTTTTTTTCAAACACAAACGCAGCTTTTGACGACTGTTTGGCCCGTTTGGATGCAGCTTTTAGCTGCGTTTACGTTTGTGGGCAGCCATTTTTGAGAAGCTATCGCGTTTGGAACGCGGCTTCTCAGTTCCCAAGTGAGAAGCTACCGCGTTGATGAAAAGCCGCATAAGAGGAGCTCTCCCGAAATGAGAAGCGGTTCGCCTGTCGCTGCAACGCGTGAATGCCATCTTTCGCGTTCATCCTCACCAAGGAAAGCTCATCGCCTCTGGCCGTCGCCGCCTCCTCGCCGATCGCCCTTCCTCGACGTCTCGAGCTACGCATGTCGTCGCCTCCAGCCGTCGCCGCCTCTGCCGTCGTCGCCTCCAGCCGTTGTCGCCTGCGCCCGTCGCCGTCGCTGCCTCCGGTCGTTGCTGCACCATCCGTCGCCGGTCGCCCATCGCCGCACCTTCCAGATCCGGTCGGCAAGGCGCCGAACGCGATCTCCCCCAAATCCCGTCGCCCTTCGCGTGGAGACGACGGGATTTGGGTTTTTAATTTTATTTTTTTAATATTTTTACTAAGTATTAATAAATAAGAATTTTTAAAATTAAAATAATAAAAAAATTAATAAATATTTCTATTTAAAATTAAAATAAAAAAAATTAAAAATTAGGGAATTCTTAAAAAAAATTATCTATTTTAAGCTTAAATTCTAATTAAAAAATATTTAGTGTTGTGTTATGGTAGGATTATACATATAGAGAATTATTATAAAAAAAATTATTTAAAATTAGTCATCTAAAATTCATATATATACATATATAAATATAAATATAATAACTAAAAAAATATTTATTATTCTATTAAATAGTTGTAAATTTTTTATATATATGAATGAGAAAATTTTATTTATATAACAGTTTAAAAATGAAATTTATTGTTGTGTAAAGTAATTTTAAATTTTAAGAATAAATTTTTAAAATTTTTTTTAATAGAACTGAACAGCACAATACAGTAGCTCACAGTTACTTATCAAACCAGCTAATACACCCAAATAACCTCAGCTTTTTAGACCAACTCTACTCAGATCAGCCAACAGCCAGAAGCTCGAGCCACCCCAAACTGGGCCAAGATATTCTTCTTATTAACTTTTCTTATATATATATATATATATATATATATATATATATATATATATATATATATATATATATTATTTTCATATTTTAAAAATCACAATTATAGAATTACTTTCTAATTAATATTTTATAGTCACATAATAGTTCGTTGAAGCGCATATAGATGTGCCCAAATGCATTTTTGCACGTGCACATGTTCACTTGTTTTGTGCCTTTTATTGCTCTAACTAATATAATTGTTATTCCTAAAACTCTTTTATTGATGTGGGCCTTATTGAAGGGAATACATGCATTTCAATCAAATTTGTTTTATATAATTAATTGTTGGGCTTTTGGGTCCCTTCCTACGTGGATAAAACCCAAATTACAAGAGGCCTACTAATATTTATAAACCCATTAGGTTACTGTTATGTCTGTGAGCAATTTTTTTTGGTAATACTGTAGCAATTTTCTAGTTGCGCAGCCATCTCTAACGAAAATTTGGGAGCAATTCTCTGAAAGGGATTTGAAGATATGGTATCAAGAACAAAAGCTATACAGTTTTGATTTCCAGCTCTGAGGTTCAGACGACTATCATTGGTGTCAAAACCGAGACCTTCTGTTTGTTCTCCTTTACTTTCCAAGTGCTCCATCTTATCATTGCTTAGTTTTGTGATTGACTTTTGGGATTATTTTCAATCTTGTGATCTCATATTGCTGCTGTAAAACCTTTGCTAATAGTGAAATTTATGGGTGTGGGCTGAAGAGCAGTCCCGTGGCTTTTCTCTCTTGTTGGAGGGTTTTCCACGTAAAAATTTGGTGTTAGCATTGTGATTGTGTGTGCTGCTGTTTTACTACTACTTGCAATTGCACTAACTATTTGGGTTGATGCACTAACCATTTGGGTTGATGTACTACCAACTATTTGGGTTGATGCACTAGTCAGTTATGGTTGATGAACAGTAATTAGCGTTGATTGATGCCTTGCATTTTAGTAGTATTTTTCCTTATTATTTCATGATGAATCTAGGCTTATTTTGATATTTTTAACACTCTTTATAGGCTTATTTCCTTCATATCTTCGGAATCTTCACTTTTTGATGTTTTTGTGGAATTTCAGATAAAATCACCCTTTTTTGACATATTTTGGAGATTCTAATGTGATAGGACAATTTCTTGTACAAAGACGAAGCTGCACGTCAAATTTGGGCCAAAACGGAGTTAGCCTGAAAAATATGGCCAGGTGAACCCTATGCAGTTTCTTCGCCAGACCTGCAGAACCTCAAGAGAGGTGAACCCCAAGATTTTCTTTAGGCCGAAATTTGCATAGAACAAAGCACAGCCAGGTGGTGAACCCCGGCGGGGTTCACTCATGATTTCAACCCAGTCACGCACAACCAAACTTCATAGAACGAATCACGGTCAAGTGAACCCGGCGGGGTTCACTCATGATTTCAACCCAGTCACGCGCGAGTCCCAGTTCCGCTCACATTTTTGATGATTGCCGATCCGTTTGGAGTCCAAATTTGGCGAGTGAGGACTCTATGGAAAGCTTCTTCTTCTTCAACCCAACAGTCAGCCCAGTGATCAGATAGTAGTGTACTGATTCAGCCCAATTATAGTCTCCTATTCTTGCAAGGTCCTCGACGTAGGAGACAATATCAGCATCTAGTGAAAAATTAGTGCGGCTGAATAAAAAGCAACTAAAGACATACCCAACCTCCTAACTCTCTCCTCAGAGGATACCCAACCTCCTAACTCTCTCCTCGTCCACCATATCTGCTACAGTAGAGCACAACTGTCTCAATTTGTCCTCAATTTGATTTCTATTTATTAGATGCCCATTGAATTCTCTCAAATGAAAAGGAGTAGTGAGCCGATCACTCGTAAATCGCACCAACTCTCCCTCATCTGGAAGACCAAAAATTATGAAAACATCCCTCAAAGAGAATGAAACAAAATTTTCATTAATCATAAACCCACATCTCTCAAATTCCCATGTGGGTTGCAGTTATTCCATAGCTAACATGTCCAATTGAACGGAGGGGCCTCGTAACAAATGTCCAAATGGGGTATGTCCTAATTGGTTTTGAATTAAACTACCCCCTTCTATCTCACTTATAAACTTATGCAAATGGCTTAGTGAGCATCGACATAGAACTGGACGATCATCCACATATTTCTTTTTTTTCCACTTAGCTCTTTCTATGTCTCTACTGCTTGGGCCAATCATTTTTAGACAACTGGAACACAATAATCCAGCTTTAGTATGAGCCCATTAAACCCCAAAATCAATCAAGACAATGAATTGAGTAATTACCCAACACATATAGGCTTTTCTCAAACATGAATGTCAAACTGTTAATAATTGAATAGACATTTGGTTAATCTAGCTAAAGCACATAACATGCGCACTTTGGGAAATTCAACTCAAATCCTCTACCAAGCATACAAATCATAAACAATAGAAGATAAGCACCACTAAGAGCAAAAATTCACCAAATATTCTCCCATATTCCTAAACAGTGTTGAGAGGAAGAAGAGAGGAAGAAGAGATGTGTGATAAGAGAATGATTTAGTTTTTTTCCCCAATCAGCATGCTGGAAGATTTCACAATCTCATAATGTAACAAAAAAAAAAAAAGAAAAGGAACGCATATACATTTTTTAGAGTTGGAGGTCAGACGACGAGATGGAGGTGGTCGTTGGAGGTTGAAGCGAGTGGTCGTCGGAGGTTAAAGCAGCAACGTTGACTCACGCAAGTGTCTGAAAAAAAATATATGAGAAACCCAAGTCAAACGAAATTCTATAAACCCTAAAAAAATGATCCTGATTTCTTGTCGTGATGCCAGAATCCGCCTGGAGCGCAACCAAGTTATAGTATACCGGCCGCAAGGGGAGAGGAGGATGTCGCAGTTGAGCGGAGAAGTGCACAAAAATGTCGCACGTGAGCGGAGAGGTGGACAGAAATGGACAGAAATCTTCAGCTGCCGGGCAGCCGAGAAATTCTCGGCTGCCACCTTTTATTTTTCATTAAAAAAATATTTTTTTAAAATTTTTTTTTAGAAATGATCTACATGATGTAAGCTATCTAATGGTAC
The DNA here is from genome assembly GCA_027563935.2 of Costus lasius. NCBI lineage: Eukaryota > Viridiplantae > Streptophyta > Magnoliopsida > Zingiberales > Costaceae > Costus > Costus lasius. The sequence goes on along the minus strand of CM050447.1, from coordinate 23,908,312 downwards.
CAATATTGAGGTAGTATAGATCATACATAATAAGAAATTACCCTAAATATTATTACATAAAAGATAAAAAAAATTACTATATAAAAATGTTTAAGGTAATTTTTTTATTATGTATGATCTAAACTATCTCAATATTGATATCATTGGATAGCTTACATCGTGTATATTATTTTTTTAAAAAAAATACAAAAATATATTTTTTTAATTGAAAATGAAGCCTGGCAATCGAAAAAATCCTAAGCTGCCAGGTTGCTTAGGATTCGTGCTCGACAGAAATGTGTCGCAGGTGATTGGATATGTCACAAGGTGAGTGGAGTGGTCACAAATGAGCGGAGAAGAATCAGAGGAGAACTCAATGTCGCAGGTGAACGAAAACTTCAGAACGGAGAATGGAGATGAGGGCGAAGAACAGAAGCTTTTTTCCTTTAATCCCTAACCACGTTCCAACGGGTCGATTTCGTGTGAGTTGACCAAAATTTCATGGACGTTGACTTCAACCAGGTTAAACGCAAGTTAAAAGTTCGTGTACGTTGACTGGGGTTTGTGGATGTTGACTGTGCTTTGCAATTGATGCCACCGGTTCGAGATTCACGTCTTGTAAAATTTTTTCCTATCACTGTGCACTTATATCAAATGGTCAAAAAATAGTCTCTATGCAGGATCCACTCGATTCATATAGACCATAGCACGGACTAAACCTGGCAATTCAGGTTAGCGGTCATAAATAGGTTATGTCAGCTGTGACCCATAACCCGATTAAGCCAATCCAAACACGATCTATTTAATTAATTGGGTCAAATTGTCTAATATGAATATGACCCGAATATAATCAGGTCAACCTAGGGGCGTAGCCACGTATTGGCAAATGGGGGCAATTGCCCCCACTAACTTCACACAAAGACATTATATATGTATTTTTTTTATAATATTATATTTTTATACTAATATTGCCCCCACTCTTTAGTGAAAATTCATAATGTAAATGCTCTTTGTCCTTTCTATTTTCATGAGTAGTCTCTGTTGTCTTTTCTTCATTGTATATTATAAGTAATTAAAGATATTTTGTATGAGAAAAGTAACTATTTTGTGTTAATACACAAATCATTGTGTCCTTTTCTATACGGTTTACACATTAATTGCTTTAAGTTTCAACACTCTATTTGCTAATTATAAACTTGGTCTCCTCAATTGCTACACAGTTTAATCATTCATCATCTACCTTTCCAACAGCATGTTAGCTCATTTTACAGAAGCAAGCTTCGATTTGGTTTCAAGTCATGGTAGAGCCACGTAGTGGTCACTATGGGCAAATCAATTTTGTATATTTATACTCATTTTATAGTATCAAACTCTAATTATATATTTTTATACGTAAATTTTAATACATTAATATTTTTTTATATATATTTTAATTTAATTATTTATTAATATTGTCCCTACTTACCTTCGGGTCCTGGCTTCACCACTAGGTCAACCAGACATGACCCGAATAACTCGTTTATCATTTATATTTTAAACATAAATAATAAATTGACAAAAATTTTATTAAAATTAATAAAATTTTAGATTTATATATGGGCCAAAATCTAGGTTAAAAAATAATTAGAAGATATTTGGGTTTATGAGCTAGTAATGAGATTTAGGATTTTAGGTGATCTTATATTTAAATTTTTTATGTATAAATATATGATGTAATCGGATTAAGTGGGTCAACTCATTTACAATTAGATACGATCCGATTATTTTTGAATCATAAACGAGTTATCCTATGTATGATCCGAACACAATTATAATTAATCTAAGCTTATTTACTTCGTATTAAATCGAGTAAGGTCAACGAGTGGAGTAAAGTTTTGCCCGCATGGATGAACCATTCACAAAAGTTTCGCTCGTGGACATGCATGCACGCGTCCTTCATCAATGAGTGCTGATTCCTTATTCATGTTCACATGTGCTGCAGTTAATCAATCAGCTGAGTCTTTAAAACTGGAGCGGGACCCAAGCCTACCAGTTTCAAGTTCTTATTCATTAAATTACTAGTTTAATTACCTAATCTTTTGAATTTAGGACTAGTAAGACCAATTTTATCTACTTGTTTGCGTTTATTCTTTGCATTCATTCATATTGATGAATGCTTAAGACTTAGGCATGCAATTAGAATTAATCAAATTCATTAAACTTTTTTAGGTCCATATGAATGACATTGTTTGTGTTCACATCAACGGTATCTCACAATCTTCATTCTCCAATAACACGTTTCATTACCATCAATGTGTGAAAAATAAGATTGTGTTTACTAAAAAGGGATAAATTTTTAGAGAGATAAAAAACTAAATAGGAAAAAAAATTTAAATAGAAAAAAAAAGTGTCATTAAAATTCTTCCTTACGATTGCGTCCGTTCTTTCCGCCCGATGTAGATAGATTAAAAATAAAAATTTTGTTCATTTTTATTTCTTTTATTATTATTATTTTTTTAATCTGTCCTACCTAAGTAAACAAATAACTTCAACTTTTTTTAATATTTCTTTTCATTTATATGAATTTTGTGTCATTACGAATATTAGAGATGCCCGTGATACTGCATTTTTTCACAATAATATAATAAAACACTAAAATTCATTCTCAATTCTAGTAAAAATATAAATATAAAGCGTAGGGTAAAACTTGAGCCCTAAAAAAAGCTCCTTCTCCCATTTACCATCTTATTTTCACACTCCCCAAGTTGAATGCCAATTTCCAGTTAAAATCACTAGCTTTTTTTTATTATTTTACATCAACAGTGAATATTTAGCATGACGTGTTTTGCTAAGTTCTATTCTCTAAAAAAAACATGAGGTCATACAAGGTTCTATGTAATTTTAATAGTTTCATCTAAATGTTTCTTTGTTTGAACACTCCTCTTAGTTGATCAAATTTATGTTTTATGCATCATTATTTAAACGTATGGTAAATTGTGATATAATTTAATGCCAATACAAGTGAAAGAAAATTAAGAGTATTTGTTAATCTTTAAAATTCTATAAATAAAACATGAATATCACAATTAATATAAGCTTGATATCTTTTACACCATGTAGATTGTAGAGTTGTCGTTTTCCTTTCAATTTGCTTAGCATATGATTTATTAGTTTTTTCCTAACTTAAAATTTGATTGATTATTTTATATCTATGATTATTTATATTATGTTCAAATTTTCTTTTATCTAGTACTATTGACGGGTGCTTGACTTTGAGCATTTCTTCTCAATCATCTTAATTTACTTTTCCATTGTATTTATCCATCCTTCTTTTCGTACTTCAAATCTTTTCACTCTCTTTTTTTTTTTAAAAAAAAATCACTCTAGGATAACAAAATCTGTCTTATCATATATCTTGGCGTGTTGCTTCGCATATCAACATATCACTATTAGTAAAAAGTCAGCTCGCGAGGTAGTTTCGTCAACGCCGAGTGTAGATCAACGGGAGTGGTCCAGTTGAAAGAATTCTTTTGGTCCAAATCCAACATTGAATTCGGTTTATTTGAGTCCAAACAGTAATTACTGAATACAAAAGTATATTAGTACACAATTGCATAATAAAGGAAGATTTAAAAGATTTTCAATCCAGAATCCTGAAATGAGGCTGTTTGTTTATATTAACTATTAAGGGAGAAATTGAATTTGGGGCGTGAAGTCGCAGAAGCTTCGGTTAAGTGTGTGATAGAACTCCAGGGAGCGCATGCGTCAAACAGAAGTTGCGAAGACAGGAATGATACCAGAACGGAGTCTGTGGTACTGGGAATTGTTATTGCCCAATAATCTTTCACCCTCCTTGCTGCTTTGCCTTTGCCGCTTCAGAAACTGATTTCTGATCCTCTTCAGTTCCGTCTTAACATCCTTCATCGTTGGACGCTCTTTCTGCTCTGAGCTGCGGCATCGGATCGCTAGTTCAACAACTTGCTCAGTCAAGTCCGTTCCCCCTTCCTCCACAACCTGCGGATCCAAAATGTACACGATTTCTTCCTTGCTTGCCGATGCCAATGCCCACTCCATTGTGTCGTCTTTCCCGTTCAGCGTCTTCCTCGTAAGCAGTTCCAGGAGCACAACCCCGAAGCTATATACATCAGATTTCGGCGACAGAGCCCCCGTGGTGGAGAACACAGGGTCCATGTAACCGGGAGTGCCCAAAGCAAACCCCAGCAGCCGAGTTTTTATGGTAAGCATCAACTGCGAGGTGCCGAAGTCCGACACTTTGACCGTGAGGTTACCGTCTAAGAGTATGTTGTTCGGCTTCACGTCTCCATGAATGACTCCGCGGGACGTTGACGTGTGCAGATACGCGAGTGCTGCGGCGGTCTCAACTGCAATTCTTAGGCGGACATCGAAGGGAAAGATTTGGCTGCTGTGGATCAACGCAGAGAGGGTGCCCTTGGGGATGTACTCATAGACCAACATGGGCGTGTCTTCCAGGCAGCAGCCTAAGAGCCTCACCACATTCTTATGGTTAATGTGGGACAGAACTTTTATTTCATTCAGAAGATCTTCTGCTTTCTCGTCTTGTCTTTGCTGCTGCACTTGATCGTAATCCTGCATCGGCTTGGTAATCATCTTCACAGCCACCAACCTGCCATCCAACGTGCCTTTGTACACCGTGCCGTTCCCACCTTCTCCAAGCTTGCAGGAGAAGTCGTTCGTGGCATCTCGTAGATCCTGCACCGTATATACCTTCATCGTGTTTCCTTTGTTTGGCCATATCATTTGGTAAGACATCAAGCTCAAGTTCTCCTTGCACAGGTCGTCGAATCTCTCCCTTTGACGCGCCAGATGATGTATAAATTTTCTCCTTTGGCGCGCTAAAAGAATAACACAAATGACGCCCATTGCAGCAATAACGGCGATGGATGTACCTTGTAAATAATGGAACATTGTTGTTTATATTAGCCATTTCAAAGTTTCAAACTAATTCATTTTGATCAAAGATTTTAGCCTTAATCTACGCACGCACCTAAGGCTGCAGCTGCCCACACAGGGATATTTGGGATACACGGTCCAACTGATGGATCACCTCGCTGTCCATGAGGACATGCACATCGATAACTCCCGGCAAGGTTTCTGCAGACTCCATGGCAGGGATATTCCTCCGGAAGCGTGCACTCGTCGATATCTACCAAATCACAAATGTTTTTCACTGATTAATTAATTAAGGCACGAGATGAAGATATGTGCTTCGAATTAGTTAAATTAACACGAGACTATGTAACCTTGGCATCCATGATCGACGTAAGGGTTGCCTTGATACCCCTGCGAGCACCCACACTGATACCCTCCGCCGTTGGTGGAGTTGCGGCACTCGCTATTCTGGCTCTTGCAACCGTAATTGGCGGAAGGGTTCATCTCCTCGCACGACGCGGCATCCCTCAGAGCCCAGTCCAGCCACAGAGGCATCGATGTGTTGACATCCATCTGCAACGAAGCGACGCTGAAGTTGAAGCTGTCTTGGTCAACGATGAAGGCGTAGGTGCACGGGTTGAACTCCAGCAACCAACTGTGATCGTAGTTACTCATCTTGAAGTTGAAATCGCTGAGGTTGGCAGGGAAACTAGTCTGGCAGCACCCTATGCCGTTGCAGACGCCGTCGACGACACTGGCCGCGCTTTTGCAGTAGGACACACTGCCGACGTAGTAGAGGTAGGAATACGGAGCGCTGGGGTCCGAGTCCGGTTGACTCTGCATATTTGCTCCCGCGTTACATCCGATTGTGGTGAACTTGTTGCGCTCGTTGGAGATCCTGAACGATCCGCCGGCGCTGAAATCAATCGTCGGCAAGTAAGAGCCGGCGACTCCGGACTGGTTGAAACACTCCCAGCTCACTGGGACCCGGACGCGAACCTGGCTTTGCTCTACCGAGATGTCGGTGACTTGGACGACGCCGCCCGTGGCGGCGGCGAGGAGGGCCCGGGGAGAGCTGGGGTTGGATCGGTCGCAGGTGATGGCGAATCCTTGGCGGTAACAGCCGGGCTCGATGCCAAAGGGGTACGGGATGGGGAGTTGGCCGCAGTTTGTTGAGCAGAAAGGGGATGTGCTGCTATTAGCGGCCGCCGCCGCTGCTATGAGTAGTAGTGACACTAGCAGCAGCACGGGGAGGAGCACTGCATTAACTTGCATCGATTTGTTCATTGAATTGAGGCAGCCGAGAGAAATGAACTTGGAAATCTTTCCTTGTGTTAGAAAGGTTTAATATACGGGAGGATTGCCTTTCGGTACCTTTATATTATGTGTAAAGGGAAACGCGGTGTTGAATCTAACCAAGTACTTGTTAATGACCGATGGAGACAACCTAATTGACTATAAACTTGTCCTTACATCTGCAATGACGAAAGTCTGAAATCGATCCCGCCAGATTCTTGTGAATGGAAATCTAACAACACATGGGAGCCATCCAATGATCAAACAGAGCTTATCACTGTGCACCTATAGTCGAATGGTCAAGGAATAGTCTCCACGCAGGATCCACTCGATTCATATGGACCGTGGCATGGATCAACCATTCACAAAAAGTTTCGCTCTCGGACATGCGTGCACGCGTCCTTCATTAATCAGTGTTGATTCCTTATTATAATAATCCGCCTAAAATTTTGACCAGAAATTACGCTAAGAATATAATAAGAAATCTCATTGACTCTTGTCTTTATTTGGTGTACTTTATGCACTTTAAAATTAAATCTCATTTGAACTTTAATTTAGCCACTTGGACTTTTTTTTTTTCTTTTCAAAGCAGTGGTTCAGTTGTGACTTTTCCATAGCGATCAAACTATTTGCTACTTGTTAAAGATTGACCAGTTTATGCGTTCATGTTCACATGTGCTGCAGTTAATCAATCAGCTGAGTCTTTTTAAAACTGGAGCGGGACCCAAGCCTACCAGTTTCAAGTTCTTATTCATTAAATTACTAGTTTAATTTCCTAATCTTTTGAATTTAGGACTAGCAAGACCAATTTTACCCACTTGTTTGTGTGTATTCTTTGCATTCATATTGATGAATGCTAAAGACTTAGGCATGCGATTAGAATTTATCAAATTCATCAAACTTTTTTACGTCCATATGAATGACATTGTTTGTGTTACATGAACAGTATCTCACAATCTTCATTCTCTAATAACACGTGTCATTTCCACCAATGTGTGAAGACTATGGCCCTGTTTACCAGGAATAAATTTTTAAAGAGATAAAAAATTTAGATAGAAAGAGAAATGTCATTAAAATTCTTCCTTGTGCGTTCGTTGTTCTTTTTGCCCAATTTAAGTAAATTAAAAATGAAAAGCTTTGCTAATTTTTATTCCTTCTATTTTGTTTACTTTAATCTGTCCTTTCATTTTTGATCTGTTGAAGTAAACAAAGATAACTTTAACCTTTTTTAATCTTTCTTTTCATTCATATGAATTCTGTGTCATTATGAATACTAGATATCACGCCAAGAATTAAAGTAATAAAAATTTTAATAATTTACAAGCGATTCAACATTTGACTTACACCCAAGCACGCCTATGCAATGGCTAAGTGGTTGAATCGGCGATCTGGATGCGATCGGCAGGAGTACGCCCTTGACGCGCTCCTCAATCTATCTCTGACGACCACATGTCGACGAATTAGAGACCACCACGCGTCTACCAAGGACCGCTGCACAATCCAGCTACAAAGTCCACCTAGGTACATCACCCAAGACTCGACACCAGTGCAGCGCACGTACGAGTCCAATACATCGGAAAAGAAACAAACCGCACGCAGGCGGTGGCGCACACCCGCGCAATAGACGACATCACGCAGGAGACCAGACACATGCCCTAACTCCGACTAGATTGCATGCAGGCAGTCAAACTCACCCACTCGCCCAATAAGGACGTCTCGCAGACGTCCGACACAAACAAACTGGCAAATGCCGCTACACAAGGCCGGCGCACTTGACCGGAGCGCGGAGAGGGGTGAGGAGTCGCCGACCGAGAAGGATAACCCGGCCGGGAGTGCAAAGCACAAAGAGCCGGAGAGAGGAAGACGCCGACTGAGGACAGCTGATCGGCCGGGGACGGGAACTGCGTCCGGAACCCGCTAGAAGCGTGTGCACGAAAAACGAGGACAGCTGATCGGCTGGCAGCCGGAGGCTCGTCAGAAACCGCAGGAGGCTCGTCAGAGCACTGTCCAGCTGAGCACGACCTCGTCAGAACCAAAGGAGGCGCCGACGAACCCCACCAAGGTCGCTAGATGCTATCCAAAACAGGGGCCGAACCCCACACTCGCCGGAAGCAGGGGACGCCGGCGAACACACTGCTGAACGTCACCAGGGAGAGGGCCGGAACCCCCATCCACGCTGGATGAGCCCAACCACGCCGAACACCTACGATCTCGTCGGAAACGACGAGATCCGGAAGAATCACGGCGAGGGGAGAAGAAATGCAGTCGGCGATGCACGCTGACAAGAACCTACCCGCCAAACGGAGCCGGAGCGGGAGGAGAAAAGGGGACGTACCTCGATGGACGTCCGTCCGCTGGCTTCACCACCGGCGACGCCGAAGAAGGAGGAGGAGGAGGGAAACAGGAACGCAGCCCCTTTCTCTATCACTTCCCGTACCGCCACACCCACACCACCGGGAAGCCGTCGGAATCTGCTGCCGCTGCCGGAGAACCCCTCGACAAAGGTGAGGAAGATCGGGGGAGAAGAGAAGGAGGGCAGCCACTGCCGTGCATTCGAACGAATGCGTCCTGTGCACACAGACGAACAAGCCTCCCACTGTAGCCCTAACCTTCTAAACGGAGCTCCGCTCCGCCAACCGGATTCGCATCCGCAACTTGTTAACCCACTTCCCTAAGAAGAATGGGCTTGGGCAAATGGGCCTGGCCTGGATCTGGGTCGCACCAGATCCAACGCCTCACATTCTCCCCCACCTGAGGTGGTCGTCGTCCTCGACAACTCGAGGTAGCTCTCTAGCTAAACCTCTTATACCAAACTTTGAAGACTTATACCAAATGGCTTCTTCCTCAGGTATTCCATCCCCAATGAATGAGAAATACCCATTGTTTACTCATTCAACTATGATCCAAGAGTCGATAACCTCAAATCTCGATAATCCTTAGATCGAAACTCATCCGAACCATGTGGATGGTGACCTTTGCAAGTCGAAGCTCAAATGAGGTGGGACCTGTGGATGGTGACCTTTGCAAGTCGAAGACATACCATGTCACATTCATCCACTTCACCTAGTCACCCTGACTGGCGATCACAAAGTGACAGGGAAATTCTTCCACAAGAGCATGCACCCGCTCAATTTGCCCATCTGCCTGAGGATGATTGGCTGTGGAGAAACTTAACTTAGACTATTGTCTATTGAACAACGTGGTTCAATAGCGTCCAGTAAAAACGGGCATCCTTATCGCTCACGATATCCACTAGGATGCCAAAATATTTCACTATATTTTGGAAGAATAGGTCTATAGCAACCCTTGCTATATGTCTCTCAAGTGCTGGGATAAAGACTCCATCCATGGAGAATCCACCCACGACTACCGGCACTATGCTTTTCCTGTCAACTGTAGGAACCCACCAATAATGTTCTTGAACACTCTCGTCCAGGATGTCTCAGGAATAGGCAGAGGTTGTAACAACCCTGCCCCCTAGTCTCCGATCGATCTTATCTTCCTGGCAATTTTGGTAAGTGCAGACATATATCCCCATGTCATGCAGCTACTACAGGTGGGCAAATTGGATGAGGCATATCTCCTCAGCTATAACCTCTCCAACCAAAACTCTGAAGCCTCTTACCAAAGAGCTTTGTCCTCAGGCATATCTCTCTCCCCATGAATGAGAAACACTCACTGTTTACTCATCCAACAACGATCCAAAAGTCGATAAACTCGAATCTCGACAATTCTTATATCGAACCTCATCCGAATCATCGGAGAAGTATAATTTAGAAGCCTTTTTGCTAGGTTGCTTCCTCTATAAGGGATTTATCCCATCGGATATGAAACTCCGTGTCGGTTCAGCTTACTTTGCCCTAACACCCAGTGATATAAAATATCACGTATCCCTCGGATTTCGTTCGAACCATCGGTGTGGCTTGGTAAGACAATGACCGAGAATGATCGTTCGGATCCTTGTGAAACTTCCTCAAGTTCACATGGAACGTAGGGTACATCTACATTCTCTATTAGAGTTTCAAACGGTATGCTACTGAGTCCACTCGACTCAGTATCTCACACGGACTGTCGTATCTTCGGATAAGACCTCGGTGAGCCTCCCTCACTGAGATCTTCCTACAGATATGCGAGGTAAGTCGGAGAAGAATTAAGTCATCCACAACTGATTCTTCTTTCCAACAACGACGGTATGCATACCTTTGCATCCATTGTCCAGCCAACTCCAAGCTATCTCTAGCATCTCAGAGTGAATCGATTCGTTCCCGAGCTTTCCGTTGAGTCATAGGGCACTTCCCGTAGGAATCCCTTTGTACCACATCGACGGGGGTTAGAGGCTGACTCCCTAACACTAACTCGAAGCTCAAATGAGATGGGACTTGTGGATGACAACCTTTGCAAGCTGTAGGCATTCCATGCCACATCGATCCACTTCACTCAGTCATCCTGACTGGCGATCGCAAAGTGACGGGGGAATTCTTCCACAAGAGCATCCACCCGCTCGATTTGTCTATCCTTTTGAGGATGATTGGCTATGGAGAAACTTACCTGGGACAAATATTTATTGAACAACACAGTTCAAAAGTGTCCAGCCAAAATGGGCATCCATATTGCTCTCGATATCCACTTGGATGCCAAAATATTTCACCACATTTTGGAAGAATAGGTCTATAACAACCCTTGCTATACACTGCTTAAGTGCTAGAACAAAGAATCCACTCATGGAAACTCATTCCACGACTACCGACACTGAGCTTATCCCGTCAACTTTAGGACTCCACCAATAAAGTCCTTGGACACCCTTGTCCAGGACGTCTCGGGAATAGACAGTGGTTGTAACAACCCTGCCCGTAGTCTCCAATCGATCTTACCTTCCTGGCAATTATGGTAAGTGCGGACCTACATCCCTATGTTTGCGTACGTATTGGGCTAATAGCACAATGGTGCTGACAGGTGGATGGTGACTTTTGCAAGTCGAAGCTCAAATGAGGTGGGACCTGTGGATGGTGACCTTTGCAAGTCGAACACATACCATGTCACATTCATCCACTTCACCTAGTCACCCTGACTGACGATCACCAAGTGACGGGGAAATTCTTCCACAAGAGCATGCACCCGCTCAATTTGCCCATCTACTTGAAGATGATTGGCTGTGGAGAAACTTAACTTAGACTATTGTCTATTGAACAACGTGGTTCAATTGCGTCCAGTAAAAACGGGCATCCTTATCGCTCACGATATCCACTAGGATGCCAAAATATTTCACCATATTTTGGAAGAATAGGTCTATAGCAACCCTTGCTATATGTCTCTCAACTGCTGGGATAAAGACTCCATCCATGGAGAATCCACCCACTACTAGCGGCACTATGCTTTTCCTGTCAACTGTAGGAACCCACCAATAAAGTTCTTGAACACTCTCGTCCAAGATGTCTCAGGAATAGGCAGAGGTTGTAACAGCCCTGCCCCCTAGTCTCCGATCGATCTTACCTTCCTGGCAATTTTGGTAAGTGCAGACATATATCCCCATGTCATGCAGCTACTACAGGTGGGTTGGTCCTTAGTTCCGTACTCTAGGGTTTTATGATACGATGATTGAAAAAACGTGAGAGGGTCTTGAGACGAGGGAAGTAAAAACGTGTCAGAAAATGAGCAACGAGAAAATCGGCAAGAAACAATGCAGAAGACGGCGATGAATACGTTTAAGGGCAACACGGACGACGATGGAACCGACGGCACCCAACTTCACAAATGGAACTCACTAATCTCTCTTAGCGAGCGATTTAAGCACAACATGGCAACACGAGCAGCGGACTTAGCGGTGACTCAGCTCACGCGCCTATGAACCTGCGATCACACCAAAGCCAAGGAACCACCACGTCTCGGCAGTGCGATTTACTTCTTGAAATGAAAGATGAGTACAACCGGAACGGCGAGGCAGCGAGACCCAGCCAAGGATTACACACCTTGCTCGTCACTCTAACATCGAGCCGAGGCACCAACCTCACTCTCGAAACACACTGTGAGCTAATCTATCACACAAGAAGAGCTAAGGAACAACTATGCTGCCGCTCCCTTTTATAGAGTAAGGGAGGGAATATCACACCACAAACATAATTAGGGAATATCATACCCTAAGCATGACTAGGGAATATCACACCACAAACATGACTACCTAATCTAACAAACTAAAAGTAGTCAAGATGCTACTGATGCAAGCATGCTGATGTAAGCACTAACTAACTACTACCAACTAAAGTAGATGAGGGAATCTGAAGCTGGGCACATGGTCTAGGCCTCCTAGGCTGCAACTGGGCCATATGATCGAATCTAAAGCTAGGCGCCTGGGCTAGGCCTCCTGGGCAGCAACTGGGCAGTCAAACCATCTTAGAGCATGCTGCGATGAAACAGTAGAATTTGCTTATGGTGAGCTAATTCATCTCCATGCTAGCACTTTCCGGGGCTGTGTTGGTCAACTGATTGTTGGTCAACTGATTGTGATAGCGATCATTGACCAGGTCTTCAGGTGGCTAGGGTGCCAAGCACATTAGTCGTTATACCTCCGTGTGGGTTGATAATGGACTGATGGCACCCATGAATCGATCTGGTGGTTGACTTGAACGTTAGGACCACCTTATCGTGGTTGTATCGAGCCCCTTTAAACATTTTAGGGGAGGTGGAACCTTGTCTGGAGGGCAGTCCATAAAATGGCCGTGTTTCTCTGGTTCCGGAGCTGCTGAGGAAGGTCCTCCTGCATCAATCCCTCCCGGTTTGAAGAGTTCTCCTTCGGAGAACTAAGGGGACTGTCATCGGTGGCGAGGGGCTCCTCCAATGGGTCGTGGTAGGGAAGAAGGTCCACGACGTTGAAGACGGAGTGGATCCCCATGCTCTCCGGTAGATCGAGGACATAGGCGTTGGAGCCTACCCGCTGTAGTACCGCATAGGGCCCCATGTACCGTGCTTGTAGCTTAAAATGCGCCCGATTTGCCACTCGCTCGGGGTAGATGCGCACCCTCACCAGATCAACTGCACTAAAGTGGAGTGGCCTACGGTGTTCGTTGACCTTCAGAGCATTCTGAGTGTTGCCCAAAAAGATCCGATGCCGAACTTCCTCATGCAAACTCGCAATATGACTGGCAAAGGAAAATACATGCTCAGAAAGATGGGACTCTATGGGAAGGTCTGCAAGTCAATAAGTTTTCGTGTTTACTGTCCAAGGACCACTTGGAAGGGACTTAGACCGGTAGACCGATTGACCGCACTATTATATGCGAATTCGGCAACAGGGAGCACAGTGTCCCAACTCTTAAGGTGATCACCAACGAGACATCGGAGCAAGTTACCCAAACTCCGGTTAATGACCTTAGTTTGGCCGTCGGTTTGGGGGTGATAGGCCATAGAAAACTTAAGAGTGGTTGGTTCCTAATAGTGCGCACAGTGATCGCCAAAAGTGGCTCACGAAGCGGGTGTCGCGATCGAACACTATAGGGAGTGGGAGGCCATGGAGGCGAATTACCTCCCTAACGAACAGATGGGCTACATGGGATGCATTCGCTATCCTAGAACAGGGGATGAAATGGGCCATCTTAGAGAACCGATCTATTACGACGTAGATGGAATCAAATCTAGACATAGTGTGCGCCAACCCTAGGACGAAGTCCATGCTGAGGTCCTTCCATGGACCCTCAGAAACAGGTAGTGGGGTGTACAGTCTAGTGTTCGGGGGTCGAGGCTTAGCCATTTGGCAAGTGGCACAATGGCGGACAATGCGCTCCACATCTTTGCGCTAGGAGGGCCAAAATAGGTGCTCCTCGGCCGTCTCAAATGTCTTATCACGCCCATGGTGGCCGACAACACCACCCACGTGTAACTCTAATAGAAGGCAGTCGCGAAGGGAGGAGCAGGGAATACACAACCAGTTCCCAAAGAACAAATAACCCTCACACAATTGGTAAGGCGACTCGACATCCTCGGACTCGCTTAGACGAGTATAGATGGTACCAAAATCAGGACAGCTAGGGTACTCATCCTTAACATAGGCGAAGGTATTAACGCGGGTATGCATAACACACAAATGAGTCCTTACTCGGCTCAAGGCGTCCGATACTACATTCTCCTTACCCGCCTTATGGTTAATCACAAAAGAGTGCTGTTGCAAGTACTCCACCCACTTGGCATGCCAGACACCCAACTTCTTTTGGGCGCTCAAGAAGGATAAAGCCTGGTGGTCACAATACAGGACGAACTCGCGGTAGAATAAATAGTGCCTCCACTACCTTAACAATTGGATAATGGCATAGAATTCCTTGTCGTATGTGGAGTACCGCTGCCTAACTGCGTTTAGTATTTCGCTAAAGAAGGCAACTAGGTGGCCTTCTTGACTCAAAGTTCCTCCGATCCCAGTACCGGAGGCATCGCATGCGACTTCAAAGACGGGCACCCAACTCCACAAATAAAACTCACTAACCTCTCTTAGCGAGCGATTTAAGCACAGCATGATAACACGGGCAGCGGACTTAGCGGCGATTCAGCTCGCGTGCCTATAAACCTGCGATGACACCAAAGCCAAGGAACCACCACGTCTCAGCAGTGCGATTTACTTCTTGAAATGAAAGATGAGTACAACCAGAACGGCGAGGCAGCGAGATCGAGCCAAGGATCACACACCTTGCTCGTCACTCTAGCGTCGCCACTAACTCTTGAGTCGAGGCACCAACCGCACTCTCTAAACACTCTGTGAGCTAATCTATCATACAAAAAGAGCTAAGGAACAACTACACTCCCACTCGCTTTTATAGAGTAAGGGAGGGAATATCACACCATAAGCATGATTAGGGAATATCACACCATAAGCATGACTAGGGAATATCACACCACAAACATGACTACCTACTCTAACAAACTAAAAGTAGTTAAGATGCTGCTGATGTAAGCACTAACTAACTACTACCAACTAAAGTAGATGAGGGAATCTGAAGCTGGGCGCATGGTCTGGGCCTCTTGGGCTGCAACTGAGCCGTATGATGGAATCTAAAGCTGGGCGCCTGGGCTAGGCCTCCTGGGCAGCAACTAGGCTGTCAAACCATCTCAGAGCATGCGGCGATGAAACAGCAAAATTTGCTGATGGTGGGCTGATTCATCACCGTGCTAGAGCTTTCCTAGGCTGTGTTGGTCAACTGGTTGTGGTAGCGATTGTTGACCGGGTCTTTAGGTGGCTGGGGTGCCAAGCACATGGGCCGTAATACCTCCGTGTGCCCTGATAATGGACTGATGGCACCCATGAATCGATCTGGTGGTTGACTTGAACGTTGGGACCGCCTTATCGTGGTTGTATCGGGCCCCTTTGAACATTTTAGGGGAGGTGGAACCTTGTCTGGAGGGCAGTCTATAGAATGGCCGTGTTTCTCTAGTTTCAGAGCTACTGAGGAAGGTCCTCCTACATCACCATGTTTGCACACGTATTGGGCTAATATCATAGTCGTGCTGACAGGACAATTTTCCCTTTTTGTCTTAGATGTCTTGCCCAAACTCTATCATGGAGCTCCCTCAGTAGCTCCCGGCATAGTCCGTCCATCGATGAGACTAGTGGTCAATTGCCTCTGGCCATGATAATGTCATCTGAACCTAGATAGTAGTGTCGGATCATGCCCGACATAATCTGCTAAACTTAGCTTTTGATCCTCCCTATCAAAAGCTGAGGCTATCTTTATTCTGCTTAGCAGATCTCCTTTTTACACTGGACAGGGTACAGCACATAAGGGCATTTAGTCTACTAAGTTCCTAAGGAAACTCGTTGCCTTTACCCGATTTATGTTTACCTCTGGAACTGGAATTCCCCGAAGAATTTCGACCAACATGCCAATTTTGCCAACAACTTCGTTTAGGTGGTGTAGTGTTGCCGGACTTCAGTGCCTCGAGAAGGTTCTCCGCGTCCGAAATTAGGGTAATAAAAATTTTAATAATTTACAAGCGAGTCAACGCTTGACTCGCACCCAAGCATACCCACGCAGAGGCTAAGTGGTCGAATCGGCAATCTGGACGCGACCGGCAGGAGTATGGCCCCGACGCACTCCTTAGCCTATCTCTAACGACCACCTGTCTACTCATGTCAATGAGTTGGAGACCACCACGCCTCTACCAAGGACCGCTGCACAATCCAGTTACAAAGTCCACCTAGGTACATCACCCGAGACTCGACGCTGGTGCAGCGCACATATGAGTCCAATACATTGGAAAAGAAACAAACCACACGCAGGTGGTGGCGCACACCCGCGCAATAGACGACATCACGCAAGACACCGGGCACACGCCCTAACTCTGACCAGACCGCATGCAGGCGGTCAAACTCACCCAATCGCCCAACAGGGACGTCTCACAGACGTCCAGCACAAACAAACCAACAAATGCCGGGCAAACACCGTACAAGGTCGGCGCACTTGACCAGAGCGCGGAGAGGGGTGAGGAGTCGCCGACCGAGAAGGACAACCCGGCCGGGAGCGCGAAGCGCAAAGAGCTGGAGAGAGGAAGACGCCAGCCGAGAACAGCTGATCGCTGGGAACGAGAACCCACTAGAGGCGCACACATGGAAAGCGAGGACAGTTGACAGGCCGGCAGCCAGAGGCTCAACGAAAATCGCAGGAGGTTCGCCGGAGCACCGTCTAGCTGAGCACGACCTCGCCGAAACAAAAGGAGGCGCCGGCGAACCCCACCAAGTTTGTCGAACGCTGTCCAAAATAGGGGCCGAACCCCACACTCACCGGAAGTAGGGGACGGTGGCAAACACACTGCCGGACGTCACCAGGGAGAGGGCCGGAACCCCCATCCACGTCGGACGAGCCCAACCTCGCTGACCACCTACGATCTCACTAGAAACAACGAGATCCGGAAGAATCGCGGTGAGGGGAGAAGAAATGCAATCGGCGACGCACGCAGACAAGAATCTACCCGCCGAACGGAGCCGGAGCAGGAGGAGAAAAGTGGACGTACCTCGATGGACGTCCGTCCGCTGACGATGCTGAAGAAGGAGGAGGAAGGAAAAGGGGATGCCGCCCCTTTACTCTGTCGCTTCCTATACTGGCACACCCACACCACCGGGAAGCCATCGGAATCCGCCACTACTGCCGGAGAACCCCTCGCCGGAAGCCTACTCGACGGAGGGGAGGAAGATCGGGAGAGACGAGAAGGAGGGCAGCCGCCGCCGCGCGTTCGAACGAATGCGTCCTGTGCATGCGGGCGAATGAGCCTCGCACTGTAGCCCTAACCTTCTAAACGGAGCTCCGCTCCACCGACCCGATTCGCATCCGCAACCCATTAACCCACTTCCCTAAGAAGAATGGGCTTGGGCAGATGGGCCTGGATCTAGGTCGTGCCAAATCCAGCGCCTAACACTAGAGATGCCGGTAATACCGCATTTTTTAACTAATAAAATTGATCATCTTGAATGTCAAATTATATAGATTGCTAAGATTCATGACATTTTTAATTTTTGCGATGAATCATACGACACTCTCATATCCAATAGCCAACTAATAGTTTATATTTTTTTTAATTAATATCACATACTGATGGTAATTTTTTTCTGTTTTAATATGATGCAATTACCGATGATTAATATTACATTGAATTATCTTGAGAACAATCTTAACATAATTTTTTAATTCACATATAGAAAAGCAACAATAGCATTTAACAAATTCAACAAATGCCAATTATCTTATTTTATTCGTACAACTAACTCACAAAATTCATAAATTAATATCTTATCAAAAATTTTCAAACTTATTATATACAAAATAAAAAAGTTAAGTACATCAACATATCACTCTCATAACACACTAATGCATCAAAATTAGTCATCGGCTTATAAACTTTTTTTCTTTTACCGCACTTAATATGTTGCCCCCAATAACGTGTCTTATTTTTAATAAAGTGAGCTATAAAACTTAGCAAAAAGCTATGTCGCCCATTCTAT
This sequence comes from Costus lasius, assembly GCA_027563935.2. Taxonomy (NCBI): domain Eukaryota; kingdom Viridiplantae; phylum Streptophyta; class Magnoliopsida; order Zingiberales; family Costaceae; genus Costus; species Costus lasius. Next base: position 23,890,176 of record CM050447.1, on the reverse strand, counting down.
AGAAATATATTAATGTCATGGACTTTTAATGCAAGTTTTATAATTAGGCAAGAGTGGCATCTCATATCCTAATATAATGCCATGAAATTTGTACCTTTTTTATTTAATCAGCATAGAAAACAGTGGATGAAGTTAACAACTCATGTGTATCAAAATAACATGAAGAAACTAGTGAAACATATCATAATAAAATCTTCCACACCTCAAATCATAACTCACCTCTGAGTAAGCTAACATTATATGTGGCGTCAAAGTAGGAATCATTGAAAACACAATTGAATCTACTTTCCAATAAATTTGATTTGTAGCAATTTGCAAAAGATGCCTAAGAAGATAAAACAATTGGAGTAACAAAGGGTCCAACGGTCTAGAATTATAGAAACATTAAGCTTAATGATACAATTTGGTTGAGGTTCTAGTTAATTTCAAATGTATATAATATATGATTCATTGGAATGCTATTTGCTTTCTTTCCTTTAAAATAAATTTTATTAAAAATTGATTTATGTATCAAAAGTTATGAGAGAAATACCATAAAATTCAGCCTAATGTTTTAAAAAATATACACAATGATGTTATTTATTTGATACCCTAACTATATTTAACTATATAGGATGTGTTGGAAAGCTAATCCACCTCTCTTATCCAAAATAATCTGTATGAACAAAGTTACAAAAGAAAAACTCTCAATAAATTATGCTTGCAAAATTTACACTATTTGAACTAACTTTCAAAATTTTCTATAATAATGCAATAAAACACTAAAATTCATTCTCGATTCTAGTCAATTAACCATCTTAAAGTCATAAATATAATTTTTATCAAATTATTATATTTTGAAAAATATAAATGTAAGGCATAGAGTAGAAACTTGCCAAGTTCTAAAATTTAAGTCCTAAAAAAGCTCCTTCTTCCATTTACCATCTTATTTTCACTCTCCCCCAAATTGAATACCAATTTCTAGATAAAATCACTAGCTTTTTTTTTTAATTTTACACCAACAGTGAACATTTAGCATGAGGTGTTTTACTAAGTTAAGTTCTATTCTTTTAAAAAAAACATGAGGTCATACAAGGTTCTATGTAATTTTAATAGTTTCATCTAAATGTTTCTTTGTTTGTTTTTCCATTAGATAATAACATATACTTATTCAAAATATATCTAAATTATCGCATTTATATTTTAGTCAATATATTTTTAAAATACTCCTCTTAGTTGATCAAATTTATATTTTATGCATCATTATTTAAATATATGGCAAATTGTGATATAATTTAATGCTAATACAAGTGATAGAAAATTAGGAGTATTTGTTAATCTTTAGAATTGTGTAAATAAAATATGCATATCACAATTAATATAAGCTTGATTTCTTTGACACCATGTAGAGTTGCCGTTTTCCTTTTAATTTGCTTAGCATATAATTTATTAGATTTTTCCTAACTTAAATTTTGATTGATTATTTTATATCTATAATTATTTATATTATGTTCAAATTTTTTTTTTGCTGATTTTACATTAGAATTTTCTTTTCTATCAACAATTATCTATAACATAATTAACTTTCTTATAAATTTTGCATATGGTTTGTGAGAAAGAAGAAGTCATATCTCTATTAATATTCTTTTATCTAGTATTATTGACAGGTAATTGACCTCGAGCATTTCTTCTCAATCATCTTAATTTACTTTTCCATTGTATTTATCCATCCTTCTTTTGGTACTTCAAATTTTTTCACTCTAGGATAGCATAATCTGTCTTCTCATATTTCTTGTCGTGTTGCTTCGCATATCAACATATCACTATTAGTAAAAAGTCAGCCCGCGAAGTAGTTTTGTCAACGCCGAGTGTAGATCAACGGGAGTGGTCCAGTTGAATGAATTCTTTTGGTCCAAATCCAACATTGAATTCGGTTTATTTGAGTCCAAACAGTAATTACTGAATACAAAGGTGTATTAGTACACAATTGCATAATAAAGGAAGATTTACAAGTTTTTCAATCCAGAATCCTGAAATGAGAGTGTTTGTTTATATTAACTATTAACTATTAGTGTGTGATCGAACTTGAGGGAGCGCATGCGTTAAACAGAAGTTCCTGTTGGAAAAAACATGAAGAAGAAACAATCGATGAAGACAGCCTTGAGGCGTGAACAAACGTCACTGTCCTAAAGACTTATTTCGACGTCTAGGATTCAACAAGGCAAGAGAAATTCGTTGAGAACTCGCAGCAAAAGAGGAGAGGTTCACAGTAGCGAAAACTACTTCAGAACTTATTGTTACGAGGAGGAAAATGGTGTATATATAGAGCAACCAACACACCCCTTAAAGGGGTAACCACTTGGTAACCAACACACCCTTTGGGGTAACCAACACATCCTTTGGGTAACCAACACACCCCTTGGGCTAACCGCCAAGTAACCGACACACCCCTTGGGACTATCTCAACTCCTCTTTTATTATCACAACTACACAATAATATACAACAATCCCCCACTAGTAGTGATCAATAACATTCTGCTAGGTAAGTATTACACATACAAGGGTATCTTTCGATTTGAACCCACAATTAGCATAAATATATTAAAGTCCTAACGAAGTTGAAGGTTTTATAAAATTGTACCTCGACTCCTTGAGTTGAGTTAGTACCGAATATATCATGCATGCAACACTTGTCATGATGTTCTCAATGGTTTCTCTACAACAACCTTAGCACTATTATATATGGCCATGTGCTAATCCAATCTAATGAACATTTATAAGAGAACCACAATTCTCTTATTGAAGTGGCACCACTTCAATGTTCACACAGGTGGAGTTTCTACCTTTGTCCCAGTTGCTATGGACACAATTAATTATAAACTTCATCAAGAGTCAATGCTCATCCTTTCAGTTACGCAACTGTCAGCACTAGATTTTAAACATTAGTTTGGTTATGAGACTTCCTAGTGCTCACAAGCACATAACAATGACTTGTTTTTACCCTTTGAACTTTTAAAATTAGAGATTTTCTAATTAAAAATTGGGTTCCCGTCATTGGTGCTTAGGTTTAAATACTTAAGTCCCATATTACAAGATGTCCTTCTCACTAATTCTCGCGCAAGAGGTTTAGTGAGAGGATCAGCTAAGTTATCACATGATCTCACATAAATTATGGTGATCACCCCATTTGAGATCAATTCTCTTACATAGGCATGTCTCATGCCTAGATGTCTAGACTTTCCATTATATATTTCACTATAAGCACGAGACATCGTTGCTTGACTATCACATTGCAAAGAGACGACTGCCATTGGTTGTGGCCACAACTCAACATCTATTAACAAATTATGCAATCATTCTGCTTCTTTGCCTGCAGTAGCTAGGGCTATAAACTCATATTCCATAGTTGAATGTGCAATACAAGTTTGCTTCTTAGAAGCCCAACTTATAGCCCCACCACCTAGCATAAAATCCAACCTGAGGTGGCTTTACTTTCATAGTTATTTGTTAACCAACTTGCATCGTTATATCCTTCTAACACAAATGGATAATCACTATACACAAGACTCAAACCTTGTGTTTTCTTTAGATATCCCAACACTCTTTTAATATCTTTCCAGTGTTTTGTGCTAGGCTTACTTGTGAACCTTAATAATATGCACACAGCATAAGCTATATCAAGTCTAGTACAATGCATAGCATACATTAAGTTACCAATGACACTAGCATAACTTAATTGATCAACAATTCTCCCATTATTTTCTGATAATTTTACACTTGAATCAAAGGGGGTACAAGCCTCCTTTATTCCAAGATATTTAAATTTCTCAAGCATCTTTTCAATGTAGTGACTTTGAGATAAGGAATATCCATTACAAATTTTATTTACTTTAATTACCAAAATTGTATCTACCTCGTTCAGATCTTTCATCTGAAATATCGAGCTTAGATACAATTTTGTTTCTGTTATTCCTTTCTCACTATTGCAGAAAATCAACATGTCGTCGACATATAAGCACAAAAATACACTATAATCATTTGTGGTTTTATAATAGATACACTTATCGGCATTATTATGCCTAAATCCATTTAAAAGGATTACTGTATCAAACTTTTTGTGTCATTCCTTGGGAGCTTGTTTTAAATCATATATTGACTTAACTAATTTACATACTTTATGTTCATTCCCTGGAAGCACAAAGCCTTCAGGTTGTTCCATGTACACTTCTTCAGTTAAGTCACCATTCAAAAATGCTGTTTTAACATCCATCTGATGTACAACAGCTTATGAATTGAAGCTAGAGCAAATAACAATCTGATAGATGTTATTCTTGCCATTGGAGCATAAATATCAAAATAATCTATTCCTTCCTTTTGAGAAAACTCCTTAGCTACTAATCTAGCTTTATGGGTTTGAATAGAACCATTATGTTTCCTTTTAAACACCTATTTACACTCAATTGCTTTAGACCCAGGTGGTAAATCTACTAAGACCCAAGTCCCAAGTCCCATTGGACATGATAGAGTCCATCTCATCATTTACAGCTTCTTTCTAGAATACTGCATCTCTTGAAGCCATAGCTTCATTATATGTTTTGGGCTCACTTTCCATATTAAATATTATGGAAGTTTTACTTAATATTTTGGTTCTATCTACTTCAACAAGGAAGATAATAGAATCAGGTGAGATAAAGTCAGAATCTAAATGCTTTTCAATTCTGACTCTTTTACTTCTTCTAGGTTCACTTGGCTCACCAATTTCTTTCCTTTTATTTTCAACCCCCACATCAATGGAACTTGATGTCACATTAGGTTAAATTGCATTTATATCAGTAATAAACTTATCTTCTAAAAATTCAACATTTATAGATTCAACAATTGAATTTGTTTCTAAATCAAGCAACCTATATGCTTTAGAGTTTTGAGCATATCCAACAAAAGTACTTTTTATACCTCTAGGCCCTAATTTTGACTTATGAGGATGTGGGGTCTTATAAAAGGCAACACACTCCCACACTTTAAAATAATTCAGATTTGGTTTTCTACCATTATTCCATAACTCATATGGAGAAGCATTAAATTTCTTAAATGAAATTCTATTATAAATATGACATGCAGTTAATAGAGGTTCACCCCATAGAGAAAATGATAGTTTAGCATTAGTCAACATTGCATTTACCATTTCAACTAAGGATCTATTTTTCCTTTCAGCCACCCCCATTTTACTGAGGTGTATAGGGGGCAGTACACTGATGGATTATTCCATTGTTTTCATAAAAGGAGTTAAACATTACAGAGAAGTATTCTCCTCCTCTGCCAGTTCTGATCATTTTGATCTTTACATCCTTTTGATTTTCAACAATAGACTTGTATTGTTTAAATTTATCAAAAGCTTCATCCTTAGTTCTCACGAGATAAACATAAGTAAATCTAGAGTGATCATCTATAAAAAGTAATGAAGTATCTTTTTCCACCTCTAGTTAGATGACCATTTAATTCACATATGTCAGAATGTACAAGCTCAAGCAAGTTTGACTTTCTTTCAAACTTAGGAAAAGGTTTCTTAGTCAATTTTGCTTCTATGCAAATTTCACATTTTCCTACATGATCATCTATACATGATATATAATTATGTTTAAACATGTATTGCAAAGAATTATAATTCAAGTGACCTAATCTAGCATGCCACAAAGAAGAAGAACAAGCAATATAAGCAACAACGTTCTTAATTTCATTAATAGATAGTTTGAACATGTCATCTAGAGTATCCTTTTCCCACAAACATTCCATTCTTAGTTACAATCAGTTTATCTGCCTCTAAAACAATCTTAAAGTCATTCTTACACAACATATTGGCAGAAAACAAGTTCTTTCTAATTTCAGGTACATGAAATACATTAATAAGAGTAAGCTTTTTCCTAGAAGTGAAATTCAGCTCAACACTTCCATTGCCCAGAACCTTTGCAGCAACATGATTGCCCATCAACACTTCTTCAAGCTCTTTCAGTTCATTATAAACTTTGAACATATGTTTATTGTTGCAGACATGTATGGTGGCACCAGAGTCCAACCACCAATCATTTGAAACAACAGTAGCCATATGCAGCTCTGTAACCATTGCAACATATTCTCTGTTTTCAGCCTCAACCAATTGGTTGTTTGCTGTCTAGAAGTGTTCTAATTTCTGAGTGGATTTCTCTTGTATCTGCACTCTTTTATATAGTGTCTTTTCTTTCCACAATTGAAACAAGAACGATTTTTCTTCACATTGTTAACACTATATGGCCTTTTAAAGCCTTTGCCTTTCACATTTAGATTGTCTTGAGGCCCACTAGAGGATTTCCCCACACTTGGAGCAATAGTAACTTGGTTCACTCTTGAACCTAAAATTAATTCATCTCTGGTTCGATTCTCACACTCTATTTGCAAGTGTGTAGTGAATTGTTCTATTGTATAGTTCTCAGTGGAGTGTAAGATTTTCCTCCTGTAGGACAAAGGAAATTTAGATAAAATAGCCCCCACTTAGATTGCCTCAGGAATTTTAATATGGAGTTCACACATTTGGGAAACAAGGATCTCCAACTCTCTAACTTGATCCATAATAGGCATGTTTTTAGAAAAACTAAATTCGAAATACTTTAATGCAAGGAATCTATCGGTACCTTTCTTCAAATGTTTGTATTTAGATTCGAGTGCATCTCATACCTCTTTTGGAGTTTTGTAATTCCGATAGACATCATAAAGCCGACTCGCAAGAGAATTAAGGATGTAACCTCTACACAGCATTTCGGCTGTTTCCCTCTTTGCTTTATCTGCAGCCAATTTTGATTTTACAGCAGCAGAATCCGTAGACAAGCTTTCTGGAATTTGTTGCAGATTCGGATCAAGGAGATAGTAGAGGTTGAGCGCGGTCAAAAGCTAGGACATTCGATCTTGCCACCGCGTGTAGTTTGTTCCATCGAAGCGATCCAGTTTGAAGGTCTCCTCTTGAAACTGAACTTTGACATTCGGGTTCAAGTCCGCCTCCATCTTGAAAATAAGCCTTTAGATTGTTGGAAAAAACATGAAGAAGAAACAATCGATGAAGACAGCCTTGAGGCGTGAACGAACGTCACTGTCCTAAAGGCTTATTTCGACCTCTAGGATTCAACGAGGCAAGAGAAATTCGTTGAGAACTCGCAGCAAAAGAGGAGAGGTTCACAATAGCGAAAATTACTTCAGAACTTATTGTTACGAGGAGGAAAATGGTGTATATATAGAGCAACCAACACACCCCTTGAAGGGGTAACCACTAGGTAACCAACACACCCTTTGGGTAACCAACACACCCCTTGGGGTAACCGCCAAGTAACCGACACACCCCTTGGGACTATCTCAACTCCTCTTTTATTATCACAACTACACAATAATATACAACAGTTCCCAAGGCAGATTGTTATTGTGCAACAATCTTTCATCCTCATTGCTCCTTTGCCTTTGCCGCTTCAGAAACTGATTTCTGATCCTCTTCAGTTCCTTCTTAACATCCTTCATCGTTGGATGCTCTTTCTGCTCTGCGCTACGGCATCGGATCGCTAGTTCAACAACTTGCTCAGTCAAGTCCGTTCCCCCTTCCTCCACAACCTGCGGATCCAAAATGTACACGATTTCTTCCTTGCTTGCCGATGCCAATACCCACTCCATTGTGTCGTCGTTCCTGTTCAGCGTCTTCCTCGTAAGCAGTTCCAGGAGCACAACCCCCGAAGCTATATACATCAGATTTCGGCAACAGAGCCCCCGTGGTGGAGAACACAGGGTCCATGTAACCGGGAGTGCCGAAAGCAAACCCCAGCAGCCGAGTTTTTATGGTAAGCATCAACTGCGAGGTGCCGAAGTCCAACACTTTGACCGTGACGTTACCGTCTAAGAGTATGTTGTTCGACTTCACGTCTCCATGAATGACTCCGCAGGACGTTGACGTGTGCAGATACGCGAGTGCTGCGGCGGTCTCAACTGCAATTCTTAGGCGGACATCGAAGGGGAAGATTTGGCTGCTGTGGATCAACGCAGAGAGGGTGCCCTTGGGGATGTACTCATAGACCAACATGGGCGTCTCTTCCAGGCAGCAGCCTAAGAGCCTCACCACATTCTTATGGTTAATCGGGAACATAACTTTTATTTCATTCAGAAGATCTTCTAATTTCTTGTCTTGTCATTGCTACTGCACTTGATCGTAATCCTGCATCGGCTTGGTAATCATCTTCACAGCCACCAACCTGCCATCCAACGTGCCTTTGTACACCGTGCCGTTCCCACCTTCTCCAAGCTTGCAGGAGAAGTCGTTCGTGGCATCTCGTAGATCCTGCACCGTGTATACCTTCATCGTGTTTCCTTTGTTTGGCCATATCATTTGGTAAGACATCAAGCTCAAGTTCTCCTTGCAGAGGTCGTCGAATCTCTCCCTTTGACGCACCAGATGTTGTATAAATTTTCTCCTTTGGCGCGCTAAAAGAACAACACAAATGACGCCCATTGCAGCAATAACGGCAATGCATGTACCTTGTAAATAATGGAACATTGTTGTTTATATTAGCCATTTCAAAGTTTCAAACTAATTCATTTTGATCAAAGATTTTGGCCTTAATCTACGCACGCACCTAAGGCTGCAGCTGCCCACACATGTATATTTGGGATACACGATCCAAGTGTTGGATCACCTCGCTGTCCACGTGGACATGCACATCGATAACTCCCTGGAAGGTTTCTGCAGACTCCATGGCAGGGATATTCCTCCGAAAGCGTACACTCGTCAATATCTACAAAATCAGCAATGCTTTTCACTGATTAATTAAGGCATGGGATGAAGATATGTGCTTCGAATTAGCTAAATTAACACAAAACTAAGCAACCTTGGCATCCACGATCGGCGTAGGGATTGCCTTGATACCCCTGCGTGCACCGACACTGATACCCTCCGCCGTTTGTGGAGTTGCGGCACTCACTATTCTGGTTCTTGCAATCGTAATTGCCATAAGGGTTAATCTCCTCGCACGACGCGGCATCCCTCAGAGCCCAGTCCAGCCACAGAGGCATCGATGTGTTGACATCCATCTTCAGCAAAGCGACGCTAAAGTTGAAGCTGTCTTGGTCAACGATGAAGGCGTAGGTGCACGGGCTGAACTCCAGCATCCAACTGTGATCGTAGTTACTCATCTTGAAGTTGAAATCGCTGAGGTTGGCAGGGAAGGTGCTTTGGCAGCACCCTATGCTGTTGCAGACGCCGTCGACGACACTGGCCGCGCTTTTGCAGTAGGACACGCTGTCGACGTAGTAGAGGTAGTAATACGAGCTGCCTGGGTCCGAGTCCGGTTGACTCTGCAAATTTGCTCCCGCGTTACATCCGACGGTGGTGAACTTGTTGCGCTCGTTGGAGATCCTGAACGATCCGCCGGCACTGAAATCAATCGTCGGCAAGTAAGATCCGGCTACTCCGGACTGGTTGTAGCACTGCCAGCTCACTGGGACCCGGACGCGAACCTGGCTCTGCTCCACCGAGATGTCGGTGACTTAGACGACGCCGCCCGCGGCGGAGGCGAGGAGGGCCCGGGGAGAGCTGGGGTTGGATCGATCGCAGGTGATGGCGAATCCTTGGCGGAAGCAGCCGGGCTCGATGCCAAAGGGGTACAGGATGGGGAGTTGGTCGCAGTTTGTTGAGCAGAAAGGGGATGTGCTACTATTAGCCGCCGCCGCCGCTATGAGTAGTAGTGACACTAGCAGCAGCACGGGGAGGTGCACTGCATTAACTTCCGTCAATTTGTTCATTGACGCTGGGTTTCGGAGAAGGAAAAGAAATCAGGAAAGAAAGGAAATAAGAATAGAATGGAAATAAGAAGGAAAGGAAATATTTCCTTTCTCTTTTAAGCCTCGTATTTCGATAGAAGGAAAGAAATATTTTGACCAGTCAACTGCTTAATTGATTAGTCAAAATTACTTTCTCTTCCCAACAGTTCTATTCCCCCGGTGAAGATGCCCCCCTTACCGATCGGCGCTATCGCCATCACCTCCTGATGAGGCTTCCAATTGCGGTCGCGCTAACACTGGTCGCAACGCTGACTGCCCTTCTCGTCCCCTCCCGCGCCACCGGCTCCGCATCCACCCTCGCTATCGCCTATGGTTCGGCCACCGTCTGCGGCGTCCTCGTTGGCTCTTCCCTACGAAGCATCTAGTGCGTCCGCATAGACACCACCGCCGCACGACCCTTCCCCCTCTTGCCCAACGCCTCCTTCTCTGCCATCTCCGCTGGCTGCGACACCATCTGCGGTCTGAGGGCTGATAGCACTGCCATCTTCTGCTGGGATGCTGCCAGTTCTTCCGCCGCTATGCTTCCCAGCAAGCGCGTGTTTAATGACCTCACTGCCTTCGAAGAGCTCACTGTAGGCAATGTTCAAATCGCCGCCATCGATCGCAACCGTACCTCCCCGCTCCGATCGCTCACCATGGCGCCATCTTGGACCCGCTGGTCATCGACATCATCCTCACGCCACACCGCGACGCCACTGAGTCCGGCGCCCGCGAGGTCGTCGTGGAGCAGTGGATTGCGCCGCAGCACCACCACGACGTACCTACAGGAAAGCGGCGAGTTTCCGGCCGGCGAGAAGGGAGGAAGGCGGCGAGCTTCCTGCCGGCGAGCGACGAGAGAGCAGGAAGGCGGTCCTCCGCTTCGAGCTCGGCTCGGGCGAGAGGCTTGGGCGAGATCTTCAATTTTTTGTTTTGAGCAAAGGACGGAAATCTGATTTCCGTCTCTTTTTGAGGGAATGGTTTTGGAGAGAAAGGAAAGGTTTTTTTTTCCTTTCTCTTGTTTATTTCCTTCCTCTAAAACTAAGGAAATGGAAGGAAAGAAACTTATTTCTTTCCTTTCTCTCCTTGTTTCTCTACTCTGAAACAGACCGTGAATGAGGCGGCTGAGAGAAATGAACTTGGAAATCTTTACGGGAGGATTGCCTTTCGCTATGTTTATGTATCATGTGCCAAAGGAAACGCAGCGTTGAATCTACCCTCCAGGAAGCATCCCAAGAAGTCGACAATGACTCACAGAGTCAAGCTAATTGGCTATTAACTTCACAGTACAATGGCGAAAGTCAACTATCCGATCCCGACATCCGATCACCGCCTTGCTTAAATAATTCACATCAATTTTTTAAACTGCATCAATGCACCCAGGTAAGAAAGACCCTCACCCACCCAGCACACCTACTCAATTTTTTATGGAGGACCAATTAAAGATTCTTAAGAATGAAAGTCCTGACAAGAATTTTGTCTAAACACCGATATACTGGACACGCTGGGCTCTTCATGATAGATACACCGATCATTGCGCTCTACTAATTACAGAGCTCCTGTGCAAGTAAGTGTTCACTAACAACTCGCGAGTCACAGTTAATTTGCTATAACTCCACACTACGTCTGGAATGGCGAAAGTCAATTATTCGATCTCCGCATTCAATGACGTGTGGTTTATCATGTTACACCTAGGGATGGCAATATGGATAATGATTAGCGGGTACCCGCGCTACCCGAACCCGTTTAAAGCTAAATGGGTACCTGTTATTTGGGTTTGGGTAGGGTTTGGGTAGTATATATATTACCCGAGTCGGGTTCGGGTAGGGTACGGGTAGTATAGGGCGGATACCCACTACCCGAACCCGGTTATATATATATATATAATTTACTTATCTTATAAACTATAACTCATTAACCCTAAACCCAATACTCACTAACCCTAAACCCAATAACCCATTAATCCAATAACTTACTAACCCTAAGTCCCTAACCCACGCTCGTTCTCGCTCTCTCCTCATCTCTCGATCAATCGCAGCCTCACAGCCCTCACCTCAGTTTCAACTCTCAAGCCCTAGTTCTCCATCTTCGGCTCTTCGCCCCTTGCTGCTTCGCCGGCCGTTGCTTCTTCCCCGGCATTTGTCACTTTGTTGCTTCATCATCAGATTTCTCAGCCTCTTCGCTTCTTCGCCGCCGGTTACTGTTTCACCGCCAGATCTTCACCGCCTGATTTCGCCGCCAGTTTTCTTCGCCGATTGCTGCTACGCCGACCACTCTCCAGCCAACACCACTAGGTTAGCCCGAGAACATGTAGTTCACACACAGCAATAAGAGGTAAGCACAAATATTTGCACTACCGATCCACAAAGCATTCCAAGCCAAATACCCTGAGAAGAATTGACTACATTAGCATAGAAAGAACTTAAAGTCACATAAATCTGTAGTTTATATGAAATGCATATACTATATTTCGGTGTTTCTTTTAGAAACAGTTGGCTTGGATTTATATGAGTTCTTTACCATTAAATGATCTATAAATTGATTTTTAATGTACATGAAATTTAAGAGTAGAACAATCATATTCAAGGCGTTGTATTGTTAAATAATAATAGAGTAATGTGCATTCATGATCTGGCCACTTATTTGCATCTCATCAATTTGATGCTAGATTAGTTTAGGTATGAATCAGTATTGCCGATTGTTCTTTAGGGATGAGAAACGGAGAGTACCAACAAAACGTATATGATTTATAGATAACTTGTAGTTGTAGGCTTGTAGTTGTAAGTTGTTCATTTGTAGACTTGTAGTTGTAGTTATTTATTTTATTATAATTATATGACTTGTCATTTGTACACCATGATTAATTTTATTCTTTTATAGGCAATAGGTTTTTATAAATGTCTTCTTCTGATAACATTGAGAAAGTTGATGAGAATTGCAACACGGCAATAGGTTTTTATAAATGTCTTCTTCTGATACCATTTGTACACCATGATTAACATTGACTTGTCATTTGTGGAATTCTATGTTTTATGACTTTATATTGTTGAATGTTAAACTATGTTGTTGAATGTTACAATTTATGCTATTTTGTTTTTAATGTTGAACTATGTTGTTGTGTTTTTGATATATGTTGCTGTGTTGTTGTGTTGTTGATAATTTAGGTATAATTTGCTACATATGTTGCTGAATGTAATATAGTTATTTATTTTCAGATGCTAGCTATGTTGTTTTACCAGGGTAGTCGGTTTGTGGGTACCCGTTTTACTCTACCCAAAATTTATCTATTATTAGGGTTTTTATAGAGTCGGGTACCCGAATATTATTTGGGTAACCATATATATATGTTAAAATTTAATAAGGTAAATATTTAAGTGGGTATTTATAGGGTTCGGGTATTAAATGGGTAGTTAAAATTTTAATAGGGTAGGGTTTGGGTAGGGGTTCTAAAAATTAAACGGGTAGTTATTAGGGTATGGGTAGTAAAAGAATTATCCGGGTTAGGGTATGGGTAGTATGAAAAATATGGGTACCCTACCCGCTGCCATCCCTAGTTACACCTATATCGAACGGTCCGAAAATGGTTTCTTTGTACACCAGATTGTAGGAGCGGTGCATGAGTCAACCATTCACTTGTGGACCATACTCGTCTTTTTTTGGTCTGCTGTATTCAGTTTAAAATTATATCTCATTTGAACTTTAATTTAGGCCTTTAAATTAGACTTGGCAAAACTTGACACGACTCGTTGACCCGACCCGACTCGACACGAAGTTAGGCGGGTTCGGATCAACCATAATCGTATTCGGGTCATAAACAAGTCAACCCATTTTATGACCTGAAAATAATCGGGTCGTATCGGGTTGTAAACGGGTTGACCCGCTTAACCCGATTACATTATATATTTATATATATGTAATTTAAATATAGACCCACTAACTCATTTTGCTAGCCCATAAGCCCAAATATCTTTTAATTTAGATTTCGGCCCACTCATAAGCCCAAATTTTTATTAATTTTAATATAATTTTTATCAATTTATTATCTATGTTTAAAATATGAATTATAAACAGGTTATTTGAGTCGTATCGGATTGACCCGATTATATACGAGTTGTGTTCGGGTTAGACAATTTGACTCAATTAGTTAAACGGGTTGTGTTCGGGTTGACTTAAACGGGTCGCGGGTCACAGCTGACACGACCCGTTTATGACCCGCTGACCCGAATTGCTAGGTCTACTTTAAATTGAATTACCTTTTTTAAAGAAATGGCACAGTTTTGACTCTTCGACAGCCATCAAATTATTTGCCACTTGTTTAACTAGATCGTTTTTAATTAAAAAGGAAAACATTATGCAATACAATTAAAGTTTGCAAGTAGCTATTAGTAGGGAAACTAATATAACAATAATTAACAGGTAAATATTTCAAAGTTAATTAGTTTTAGACCCTTTAAACACAGTTAATTGGTCATGTTAAGGATTAATTCAAACATTAAATGTTCAATGTTTAACTTAAGGTTTTGGTTTGTACCAAATCAAATTTTCATTTTAAAAGTTCATTATAAATCACCAAAAGCATAAATAAATCAGAGATGAGGATATATCATTAGTACATGGATCCCCTAAACCAATTAATCGCAGAAACAGTTGCCAACTTTTGTTGGATTCAATTAACTAATTAAATTAATTAATTCAGCACTTGTTGGAGAGAGAGGTGAGAACTAGAACATCACTTCTAAGGATTCGCTAAAAATATAAATCTTAAAATCAAGGTCACTACAGTGATAGTTATTTTAGCTTATAGTGAATCCAATAGCACAAAAGTGATCATACCTAGACAAGGTCACTAGCTAGGATCTTTTTGGAAGAGATGCAGTATTTTTTTTAGTGAGAGCTTGACTAATGTATCAATGGTAGCTAGCATGATGACGAGAGTACAGCAATGCGTTTACCTGTGCATGTTCTACACGCATGCTTCATCAATATCTTTTAATTAATTAGTTGAGTCTTATTAACACTGGAGTGGGGGCAGGAGCTTATCAGTTTCAAGTTTTTTATTAATTTAATTAGCTAACCTTTTGAATTCAACTAATAGGATCTATCAGACCCTTTCCCAGTTTCTAATTTAATATATTGAAATAATCGACTGCTTTTAAGCATCATTTCTTGCATTCAGATTTTTGAATGCTCAAGACTTTGGCATGCAACACATGCAATTAGAAGTCACAAGGATCATGAATAATCAAGAAGCAAACCAGCCAAAAACATTAACCTTTTGTTTTGTTTGAGCACAAATAAAAAACTTCAAAAAGAACCATTAGGCTTAAATTAATTGTAGATGGGTCATCTATGAGATTGAACACCACTACCTTTCTTGTCATTCACATGAAATTAGTATCACTGTGAAAATTATTGAGGACCACAAAGATTCTATCTACCACATTATTGTTCTAGTAATGAATTATATGATACTCTCAAATCAGCATATGGACAAGCCAACTAATGTAAGCTTGATTTCTTTTAGGCCTTTTAGTGTTTGCCTTTTTGTTTTAATTTGTTTAGCATGTACATGACTAGATCGTTCCTGCCTTTATTTTGTTGTTCTATTTATCTCCATTCATTTTAATTTGACAACAGAAAATATGGATCCCTGCTGGCAATATGCATGATTTAAGCCCTATAAGTCTAACTATTTGCATGCATAGTCATTATATGCCAAATAAAGCCCAAGTATATAGCAAACAGTGGTTGATTGAGGCATAGGCACTCAAAACGGGCCCAGTGAGACTTAAACATATAACCATTATAGGTATATTGATAGTCTTTGTTTTGTACACTTCATGTCTTAAAACTTGAGTACATAGTTATCATAAATCAAGTAGGTCCAAAGCATATGGTCACCATAATCTAATTGATGGTCTAGATTGCAGAGATCCATAATTGCCTAATCATATGGATTGGGTAAGGTCTTAATGTGTTGTCATTATGGGCAAATTGATCCCTTGTGTCCTATGTTAGCATATTTCTTTTCATCATCTTTATTATTTTCTTATAATGACAAACCACCATAAGAGAATACATAACAGATACCACTAAGAATGGTCACCTACCCGCACATCAGCATGGTTGTTAGATTTGCAATCATGTGCAAGAACATGTATATACTTTACTATTCATGGGTATTCACGACTGTGTCAAACAACCTTCGATCTATAACACATTAACTGAATAGAGCAAACGAGCTCCTTCATGAATACACATCAAAAATATGTATTCATAAGCATTACATATATATGACAAAATTTCTTAACTAAAAATTTCTGAACTATAAAATTTTTCAACACCTGTTTTGTTCATGTCACAAGCATCAAGCAACCTTTCATATATGGGGCATAAAATCAGACAAAACAAAATGGGGACCCTGTCGGAATTTTCTTTAGTTGGATGAAATTTCTCGATAATGAATACACATCAAACGCATGTATCTATAAGCATTATACAAATGATAAAGTTACTTAACTACCAAAAATTTGCAACAACACACAATTAAGCGCGCATGTATCACTAAGTGTTTTCTAATTATAGAAAAAAAAAAAGCAAATATACTATATATAATAAACAATGGAAAATATCTAAACAATTTGCCTAAATATTCATACATGAAGACAATAACAACCGAAAAGATTATGCGAATAATTCTGTAATTCAAGATCTAATACATCCTTTGATTGTAGCTAAGCTAGTACATAAAAATTTAATCAGAATTTTGCTAAATGAATTGGAAGAAAACGGCTAATAAAATAGAGGCAAATAAAGTACGAAGATTAGAAAAATAAACAAAAACTAACATGCAACGAGTGAAGATAAAAGCAAGCATGAGTATACGGGACCTAAAGGAATGACTATTATTAAGCCTTACCTTAGCATACGCATTAACAACGGGAATATCACTCATATTATTAATCACCCTTGGTGTTTGGACATTCCCCTCGCTCTCAAATCTACTTTTGTTGACCTAAATATTATTCCTAACTAGATTGTTGCTTCCCTTATCTCCAATGGATCTTGGGATATTGACAATATTCAAAGGTGAGGAGGGTAGGATATTATTCATTCCATTTCTAACATTAATCTTTCCCTTCATGACAAGGATTGTTGGGTCTAGAATGAAAATAATCATAGCTAGCCTACTACTAAGTGCGTTTACTGAAC
The DNA here is from genome assembly GCA_027563935.2 of Costus lasius. Classification (NCBI taxonomy): domain Eukaryota; kingdom Viridiplantae; phylum Streptophyta; class Magnoliopsida; order Zingiberales; family Costaceae; genus Costus; species Costus lasius. Next base: position 23,873,169 of record CM050447.1, on the reverse strand, counting down.
TCTGCTTAGACATGTTATTCCTGACAAGGACTCTTGGCTTGGCTAGAAAAAATTATGGAAGCTTATACTCCCACCAAAAATTAAAATTAAAATTTTTGGCTGGAAGCTTATACACCAAATACTTGCAACCATTGATAATCTTTCTAAACTTAGTTTTGAAGGCCCAAGTATTTGTGTGCTATGCAAACAGAATGAGAAGTCTTGTAATCATATGTTTTACAACTGTGCTTTCATGAATGCTATTTGGTTGCATCTTAACTCTCAGCACAGCGGTTTGGATCTAAAATAATAGCGAAAGATGCTTCAATGCTTCTCTCAAATTCTAATACCTTAGAGCTAATTCTCACTACTTATTAGCAAGTTTGGAAGGAAAGAAATGCAGCTATTTTCAAGAACCAATATCCAAATGTGCCTAGGGTTTGGAGAAATGCATAGGCTGACAATCAATAATTTGATTTAGCTTATAAGATGACAAGAAATGGTGCTAATAAAATCTACTTTGAGAAAAAAAAAAATGGGCAAAACCTCCATATGGGTGTTTAAAGGTCAATACAGATGCAACTTGGGATAAGAATACCAATCAAGTAGGCTTGGGATACATTATTGGAGATAGCAATGCAAAGGTTATCATGGCGGCTGCTACTTTTTTTAATTGTCATTCAGTTCTCTTGGCCAAATTGCTTGCAATTTGAAGTTCTGTGGCATTCCTCTATGTCACTCCTAATCTTCTCCAATTTCATGTCATTGTTGAATCCGATAGTCTCCAAGCTTTAAATTTCATAAATGACTATGAATAAGATGGGGATGTCAGAGCCCAATAAGTTACTATAGAAATTTGCTTCATGTCTAGTTCTAAGGATGTAAGGTTTGAGCATACTAAGAAGCTCCACAATGCTGTTGCATATTGGTTTGCCAAATATGCGAAATATAGCAAACAAAATATTTTTGGCATAGATTGCTGGCCATCCCAGCTTTATGATCTCTTTTGTACACTGTTGCCTTAGGGCGTTAAGTTTATTAATAAATTTTCTTTATAAAAAAAAGGAATGACTATTAGCAATTTTCCTAGGACAAATTCGAGAAATTGTAGGGTAATTAACTTATCAAATAGGCATTTCAAAGAAGTCATGTTTCTATTCTTGCACAACTATCGCGTGTAATATTGGGTGATCCTCTCGGCGCTTTTAGCGTGCAAAGAACATAATAAAGGTAAGTTTATCTGAATATAGGTACGAAAATGTCAGCCATCAAAAATCAGATGCGTACCCTTATTTAGCTAAGTGCAATACCCTAAACATAAGGTTTCAACAGAAGATACAGAAGATGAATAGAAATGCTCATAAAAACTACAGAAAAAGTAGTTCTTAATTAAGAATCTTTATTGCTATGAGTCAAAGAAAGACTTGTAGATAACACCGAATGAGCTAGATAACACGAACTTTTTAAAATAGGGCATAAGTCTAAGTACAAGATAAAATGGGTTAGTTAAAATATGATGCTCATGCCCGATCGGCCATGATCCAAGTCAATTGACAAAGAAGTATCACTCGTGGAATGAGTGATAGATCAAGATTTTGGCTTCCCAATTGACCGAGCGACCCACGCATCATTACATCAACTGAAACATAGGTCGACATTTAGAGCATCAGCATCGCAATGGCTTTAGAATATGGAACTGTCGGATGGACATGCACAAAGTGAACCATCAGAGTAGCTGAGGTAGGATAAGTGCATATGCAGGTATGTGAAGAAGGTATAACTCAATTGTATGAACAAACAAGTTACTTCAATAATTCTAGAAAGAATTTTAAACTATCGATGATAGTTAACAAGTTTGATTACAAGTAACCACAAAAAACTGTCCAACCTTTTAACACAAACTTCTAAGAATAGCACCATGAATATTGTCTACGAAAAGTGTTGAACAAACAAGTGACAAATGCCACCAAACTTTGCAGCATATGTCATCTTAGAGAAAGGAGGGGACTAACATGGGGAGTTCTGCAATCTTTGGTGTAGAGGATTTTCGTTCATACCAAGATTTTAATCGAACAAGGTAAACTAAACTTTACTTGCAAGACTTTCTCACCTCTGAGTTCAAAAGATTTACTCTAATCACACGCCAACAGACATGCTTTCATCATCTAAGGTACACTAATGCATTCAAAAAAGTAATTTTTTACCATCAAAATCCATTTGAAGAACACAACTATTAGTAAGAAAAAGAAAGAACGCATAAAATTTTCTGAGTCAACTCCCTAGTTCACGTACCATGCCACCTTGGCGCTTCAACTGCAGTTAGGAAATTAATAAGTAAATATATGTAAAAACAAAATCAAAAGATCCTAAACTTTTAGCATCCTCCTATGCATGAAACAAAATAACTAGGAATTCATGGCCTTGAATAAGTTGTAACTAGCCAACCACTAATTGGATAAAATATAACCCAAAACATAAAAAGTCAAAACCATGAGGAAAGCAGACCTTAAATAAGTTACAGGAACTAATCAATTACTAATTGAATAAAATGAAAGGAAAAAATGAAGAAGGATGAAATATTCACAAGGTTTTGTCCATGATGTAGGAAAGAATGTTGGGTAGATGGACGAGCTAGCTTACAAGTTTAAGGCAAACTTGGCAATAACCGACACAATGAGTGAAATGAACCTCACATCCATGTGTTCCCTCTAACAAGTGGCAAGAAATCAAGTATTAAATCTCAGTCTATACCAATGTATGGGCAGTACCGACATTAAAATATTCTAGTATTTATTTCATCTCAAACCGGTATATACCACCCATACAAGACAGCATGGAGTATAGATTTCGTTGACATGGTGACGGAGTCATAGACGCATATGAGGGTAGCCAAAGCCCTCTGGACGCATGGATTGATCCCCAGGGCTTAGAGAAGATGCCCCCTAATTTTCAGAAGAAACGGAGCTCTCTGCCCCCCGACACGGCCAGGCCGTGTTCCCATACACGGCCGTGTCCGTGGACGCCGAGACGAGCACAGCCCAGCGCACACCCGTTCCTCCTCCCGTGCTTAACCCAACGAGAAACCGCCGCAGCAAACACGGCCAGGCCGTGCTACCCGACACGGTCGTGACGCGGTCAAGCAGAAACGCGAACACCGACACAACCTCCGCCACGGCCGTACCATCACCCGTGTTCCCCTCGGCCGACACTTCTACAGCCGAACACGGCCGTGCCTCTCGACACAGCCAGCCCATTCTCCCCATGACCGAGAACTTCACGGCCCGTGACACGCTCCAGCCTTCGCCCGTGAAAGTTTCGGGGAAATCTTCTGTCGCTGAACACGGTCGTGCTCTTCAACACGGCCAAGCCGTGTTCTCCTCGGCCGAGAACATCACGGCCTCAGACACACCCGTGCTCCCGCCCGTGTCCACTTCTGTGCAAATTCCAGACGCCGAACACGGTCGTGCTCTTCAACACGGCCAAGCCGTGTTCTCCTCGGCCGAGAACATCACGGCCTTAGACACGCCCGTGCTTCCGCCCATGCTCGCCTCTGTGCAGAGTCCAGATACTGAACACGGCCGTGACGACAAGCACGGCCAGGCCGTGTTCAGCCCCAAAAAGCCGAAAGAGGTGGTTTTCCACCCCGTTCGTCACTCGCAACGGTCCTCGCACCCCCCGGACCGTTTCGTGGACGTGATGAGCCCTTCTACAGCCACAACCTGCCCCATCCGCTCCAACAACGTGGCTTCTCCTGCGTCAACGACATCCCTTCTCCCGGCCTCCGACCACGGTCTTACCGCCGATCGTTACAATAACCGGGTCCTCAACTCAGCCCAGGACACCGCCACCAACGTCCAGAACCAGCCCACAATCAGCAAGTTCTGCTGCTTTTGTGGTCGCCTGCTCGGAGATGGTGTAGCCCACCGGAGACGGCCCATTCAACAGCCCAACGCCCAGCTCATGCACCCCGGCACCTCGGCATCTTTCCTTGCAGAAGTTAGTTGTTTGCTTTTAGGTAGTTAGGTTACTTTTCAGGTTGTTAGAAGGTATCTTGACCTTCTTTAGGAAGCTAAATGTTTGTTCTCTTATCTACCAACCTTCATGTGAGGGTTATGTGATCTCCTCTTCCCTCTTGTTCTATAAAAGAGGGCTAAGGTTGTGCTTTGTAGTGAGTTGATGTTGTAGTAGCGCTTCCCCCACGCGAAGCCTAGGTCCAGCAAAACTCCGAGGAGCTCGCCTAGAGTCCCCTCGCCCTGTGTTCTCCTTCTACTCCTCTTTACTGCTTTCAATCAAAACACCCGGCGAACCCCACTAGGGCGTCGGGTCCTTTGCATTTCATTCCGCTGTGTTTGCGTCTTGGGCGAGCAAGAGTGCTTTGTTGTCGTGGCATCGTGAAGAACCTGCGCGTGCGTGCTTGCATCAGAAAATTGGCTATGCGATTGAGGTGAGTGTTTTCCATTAGTGATTCGATCCGTGGTTTGATTTCGCTCCGAGTGTTGCTCAAGTCACATCTAGCGCTATTTCTTCGGTTTTCTCCGCGGGTTTCCATCGTTCGCTGCGCGTTTCTCTTCCCTCGTCTCTAGGCCCTCTTTCGGATTTCTGCATCATAGTCTCCTCCACCGTAGAGTACTGATCTAAGAAACCCTCCTACACGTCGGCTGCGTCAATTTTGGTATCAGAGTCAGGTTGAAGCTAACTCTTGTCTAGCTTCGCCGGTCTCGCGCTGCATTTCATTCGGCTTCTTCGGGTTTTATTTTAGCATTCATTCGCATTTCCTACATCATGACCACTAGATCAGGAACCCCTTACCAACAACCCCCTGCCCCGGTGCTCGTTATGACCGAAGAAAGTACTCCACCTAGGATAGAGTCGGTTGAGGCGCTGTCCACGCGTCTAGAGGCGATGGAAGCTATGTTTCAGCGCCTTATGTCATTGGTCCAACACCTCACGGACCAAGTAGTGGAACTCCGTGCTAAGCCCGCCGCGGGCCAGCCCTCTGCTAGTGTTCCCCCTCCGTTGGCCCCGCTGCGCATGCAGGCCATTGAGTCTCCCCGGTTCGACCCATTTGCTGACGAGTCCGCGTGGGCGGAGGACGCCCCTCCCCCGCGATGCCCAGCCGCGAGGACGACGAGGTACACCGGCTCACGCGCATTGACCCACCCATTTTCAATGGCAGTCTAGACCCCCGTGTCTTCCTCGATTGGGCGGCCGCTGTCGACCACTACTTTGAGTGGAGCGCCATGTCCGACCACCTTAAGGTTAGTTACGTGTGTCTCCTATTAACCGGCTCCGCTCGGTTATATTGGACGAACGTCGAGCGCCAATCAGTTCCCCAGCTAGGGATGGCAAAAAACCCCATCCCCGACCCGACCCAAAGTCAACGAGGAAAACTCGAGTTGACCGGGGGTTGGGTCGGGTTCGGGGAAAACCCGACAGGGGTATAGTCGGGTCGGGGTCGGGTATGGGAATTTAGGTACCCGCCCCGAACCCGACCCCAAACCCACCCCAACTATTAAAATAACAAATTTACCCCTTATAAGTTATAACCTAGTTACTAAATTTTAATAATTTATGTAGAAATGATGATATAGTTTATGTAAAATATTTTTTTATTTATATATTATGAATAAAGAATGTAAATTAATTTTAAAATATTATTTATAATATATATTTATTTTTTAGGTCGGGCGGGGTTGGGTTTCCCCGCGGGGTCGGGTGTGGGGCAGGGTTTTCTAAACCCGTCGGGTTCGGGGTCGGGTTCGGGGACAGGTTTGGGGAAGTCGAGGTCGGGTCGGGGATGGCAAAACCCGACCCCGACCCGCCCCGTTGCCATCCCTATCCCCAGCGTCGTGTTGCCCCCGCATATGCGGTGCCAACCCCTCCCCCTCGCCATGAGGCACCTCCACGTCTTGCCCACACCGGGCCCCGACGACCTCCACGGGATGCTCTCCCTGACGCACCCCCACCTCGTTTAGCCTGGGAGGAGAAGGGTAAGGCACCCGCCTCCGCCGTCCCACCTGGCCCTTGTCGTCATTGTGGACAATCCGGTCACTTCAACCGGGAATGCCCATATCGTTCTCTTCACATCGCGGCCGCTCCGCGCGACCCCTGCCAACAGCCCGTTCTGCGCCTTCCTCGACCCAGGAGGTTGGTCCACAGTGTTACTCCGACGAGGAGTTGAGCCCACGCCGTACCATGGTCGTCCGCTGCACCTTGGTCCATAGCCCCCATCCGTCTGAGGATTGGAAGCGCACAAGCATTCTTTACACCTACATCAAGTGTAACGGTCACTCGTGCAAAATTGTGCTCGACGGGGGTAGCAGCCTCAACGTCGTCTCTCAGATGGCGGTCACCCGATTCGGCCTCACACTAGAGCCCCATCCTCGGCCGTATTCGATCGACTGGGTCGATACGTCTAGTCTTCCCATTACCCACCGATGTCAGGTTCCCATCTACTTTGGTAACTACTCGGAGAAGGTCTAGTGCGACGTCGCCTCCATGGACGTCGCCCACGTCCTTCTCGGCCGCCTATGGCTGTACGACCGTGACATGATCCATTACACCTGTTCCAACACTTATGTCCTCCATCATGGGGGACGCAAGATCTGTTTGACCCCGGCTCCGCCCAAGGAGCTGTGTGCCTCCACGTCCAAAGGTGTCATCACACCCTTGCCTCCGGCCCCATCTGCACCGAAGACAGTTGCCTTGGTCCGACCCGGCCCTCTCGTCCAAGAGGCCCACGAGACCAAGGTGGTCTACGCCCTCATGATCCGCGAGGTCTCGCCCACGCCTCTACCTCCGCCGGCCCCTATGCCATCGGAGGTCGCTGCCCTCTTAGACAAGTTTTCTGACATCTCCCCGGTCGATCTCCCTATCGGCCTTCCCCCTGACCGTGACATTCAGCATGTCATCGACCTAGTCCCTGGGGCATCTTTGCCCAACCTTCCCCATCACCGCCTCAACCCCACTGAGCATGTGGAGCTCAAGAGGCAGGTCGACGACCTCCTCGCCAAGGGCTTCATTCGTGAAAACCTCAGCCCTTGCGCAGTCCCCGCCCTTCTTACGCCCAAGAAGGATGGTTCTTGGCGGATGTGCATTAATTGCCGCGCCATCAATCGCATCACAGTCAAGTACTGCTTCCCCATCCCGCACCTCGACAACATGTTAGACCTCATTTCCGTCGCTTGCTGGTTTAGCAGCTGGACTTCCGGAACGGCTATCACCAAGTACGCATCCGCGAGGGTGATGAGTGGAAGACGGCCTTTAAGACAAAGGACGGCCTCTTTGAGTGGTTAGTTATGCCCTTCAGGCTTACCAATGCGCCTTCTACGTTCATGCGACTCATGAGCCAGCTCCTCCGCCCATACATAGGCAGGTTTCTTGTCGTCTACTTTGACGACATTCTCATATACAGCCACACCCGTGATGATCACCTTGAGCATCTTCGGTTGACCTTCGATATTCTTCGTAAGGAGCGATTATTCCTTAACGCCAAGAAGTGTTCTTTCCTGGAGCCCCGCGTGCAGGTCCTTGGGTTCATCGTGTCCGACCAAGGCCTCATGGTCGACCCCGCCAAAATCGAGGCCATTCGTCAATGGCCGGTGCCCGAGTCCGTCACCGAGGTCCGAAGCTTTCTCGGCCCCGCAGCCTTTTACCGCCGCTTCATCAAGGGGTTTAGCACCATCGCTTCCCCTATAACGGCCTGCACCAAACACGAGGCTTTCACTTGGACCCCTGCGGCGCCTTCCTCGCACTTAAGGAGATCATGACCTCTGCCCCGGTCCTCCGTCTCCCCGATTTCTCAAAGGTCTTTGAGGTAGCGTGCGATGCCTCCGGCACAGACATCAGCGGTACCCTTAGCCAGGAGGGACACCCTGTCGCCTTCTTCAGCGAGAAGCTGAACGAGGCTCGGCAACGATACTCCACATAAGATAAGGAGTTCTACGCTATTGTCCAGTCACTCCGACAATGGCGTCACTATCTCCTCCATAGGGAGTTCGTCTTGTTTAGTGACCACCAGGCCCTTTCCTTCCTCAACGTGCAGAAGAAGCTCATTCCTCGCCATGCGAAGTGGGTAGAGTTTCTTCAGCAATATACCTTTGTGATCACTCACAAAGCTGGAAAGGAAAACGTCGTGGCCGACGCCCTCAGTCGTGTCCGCTCCCTGCTTTGTTCGGTGTCCACGTCAATTCCCACATTGGTCCATGTTCGTGACGAGTATACCGACTGCCCCGATTTTGGACCCACCTTCGCCTGGCTCCTTGCCGATGACCCCCCGGACCTTCCCTATCACCTCCACGACGGTTACCTTGTGTAAGGTAACCGGTTGTGCGTTCCCCGGTCCTCCCTCCGTGAGCATCTGCTGCTCGAACTCCACACTGGCGGTGCCACCGGGCACCACGGTCGCTATAAGACCCTTGCCTTGGCCGAAGAACGATTCTTTTGGCCCATGTTGATAGGGTTGTTCGCCACTATGGCACATGCCAACGTGCAAAGCCTCGTCCTGCTAATACCGGCCTCTATACCCCTCTCCCCGTTCCTAAGAGTCCTTGGCTGCACATTAGCATGGACTTCGTCCTGGGTCTACCCCGCAATGCCTCGCGACACGAGTTCATCTTTGTAGTCGTGGATCGCTTCTCTAAGATGGCACATTTTGTGCCTTGTTCTCGGACTGCCGACGCTTCCCACATTGCCCATCTGTTCGTCAAGGAGATCGTCCGGCATCATGGTCTCCCCCTTTCCATCGTGTCCGACCGCGACAATCAGTTCATCGGTCACTTTTGGAAATCGTTATGGGCCCTCCTTGGGACCACTCTCAAGTTCTCATCAGCATACCATCTGCAGACGGATGGTCAAACCAAGGTGGTGAATAGGAGTTTGGGTAACCTCCTGCGGTGCTTAGCTGGCGACTTCCCACGCCATTGGGCTGATCACCTTCCGATCGCGGAATTCGCGTATAACAGCGCGTCTCACCGATCAACTGGGTTAAGTCCTTTTCAGGTCGTCCTCAGGCACCAACCTAGGAAACCCATTGATATGCATAACGTTCCCCCTCCTCCCATCATCCATGAGTCCGCCTACACGTTTGCATCGCATCTTGCGGGTTTATACGATGAAATTCGCCGTCGGATTTTCTTGAGCAACACCCGGTATGCCACTGAGGCCAATGGGCATAGCTCGTTCTGGTGCGCATCCACCCTGAGCGTTTGAAATCACAAACCAATTGGAAGTTGCATGCACATTGCGACGACCCCTACATGGTCCTACGGCGTCTGGGTGCCAACGCTTATGTCCTTGACCTCCCGGCAAACTCCCACCTCAGCCCCGTCTTCAACATTGCCGACCTCCTACCATACCATACGCCCCTCCACGCCAGCGCCCCCTCCGCCGACAGTGCTCCACTTTATTCTCCGGAGGAGAATTCTCCAACCCCAGGATACGTGACGGAGTCATAGACGCATATGAGGGTAGCCAAAGCCCTCTGGACGACGCATGGATTAGCTCCCCAGGGCTTGGAGAAGACGCCCGCCAATTTTTAGAAGAAACGGAGCTCTCTGCTCCCCGACACGGCCAGGCCGTGTTCCCATACACGGCCGTGTCCGTGGACGCCAAGACGAGCACAGCCCAGCGCACACCCGTTCCTCCTCCCCTGCTCAACCCAACGAGAATCCGCTGCAGCAAACACGGCCAGGCCGTGCTACCCGACACGGCCGTGACGCGGTCAAGCAGAAACGCGAACACCGACACGGCCTCCGCCACAACCGTACCATCACTCGTTTTCCCCTCGGCCGACACTTCTACAGCCGAACACGGTCGTGCCTCTCGACACGGCCAGCCCATGCTCCCCATGACCGAGAACTTCACGGCCCGTGACACGCTCCAGCCTTCGCCCGTGAAAGTCTCGGGGAAATCTTCTGTCGCTGAACACAGCCATGCTCTTCAACACGGCCAAGTCGTGTTCTCTTCGGCCGAGATCATCACGGCCTCAGACACACCCGTCCTCCCGCCCGTGTCCACTTCTGTGCAGATTCCAGATGTCGAACACGGCCGTGCTCTTCAACACGGCCAAGCCGTGTTCTCCTTGGCCGAGAACATCACGGCCTCAGACACGCCCGTGCCCACCTCTGTGCAGATTACAGATACTGAACACGGCCGTGACGACAAGCACGGTCAGGCTGTGTTCAGCCCCAGAAAGCCTAAAGAGGTGGTTTTCCACTCCGTTCGTCGCTCGCAACGGTCCTCGCACCCCCTGGACCGTTTCGTGGGCGTGATGAGCCCTTCTACAGCCACAACCTGCCCCATCCGCTCTAACAACGTGACTTCTCCTGCATCAACGACATCCCTTCATCCGCTGCACATTGCTAGGGAGCCGCCCCGAGGCCCGGCCTCCGACCACGGTCTTACCGCCGACCGTTACAACAACCGGGTCCTCAACTCGGCTCAGGACACCGCCACCAACGTCCAGAACCAGCCCACAATCAGCAAGTTCTGCTGCTTTGTGGTCGCCTGCTCGGAGATGGTGTAGCCCACCGGAGACGGCCCATTCAACGGCCCAACGCCCCAGCTCACACGCCCCGGCACCTCGGCATCTTTCCCTGCAGAAGTTAGTTGTTTGCTTTTTGGTAGTTAGGTTACTTTTCAGGTTGTTAGAAGGTATCTTGACCTTCTTTAGGAAGCTAAATGTTTGTTGTCTTATCTACCAACCTTCATGTGAGGGTCATGTGATCTCCTCTTCCCTCTTGTTCTATAAAAGAGGGCTGAGGTTGTGCTTTGTAGTGAGTTGATGTTATAGTAGCGCTTCCCCCACGCGAAGCCTAGGTCCAGCAAAACTCCGAGGAGCTCTCCTAGAGTCCCCTCGCCTTGTGTTTTCCTTGTACTCCTCTTTACTGCTTTCAATCAAAACACCCGGCGAACCCTACTAGGGCGTCGGGTCCTTTGCATTTCATTCCACTACGTTTGCATCTTGGGCGAGCAAGAGTGCTTGGTTGTCGTGGCATCGTGAAGAACCCACGCATGTGTGCTTGCAACAGAAAATTGGCTATGCGATCGAGGTGAGTGTTTTCCATTAGTGATTCGATCCGTGATTTGATTTCGCTCCGAGTGTTGCTCAAGTCACATCTAGCGCTATTTCTTCGGTTTTCTCCACGGGTTTCCATCGTTCGCTGCGCATTTCTTTTCCCTCGTCTCTAGACCCTCTTTCGGATTTCTGCATCATAGTCTCCCCCACCGTAGAGTACTGATATAAGAAAATCTCCTACACGTCCGCTGCGTCACATGATTGGCATTAAAATATTCTAGTACTTATTACATCTTAATTCAGGATTTAACGGTGGAGGACTTATGAGAAACTCAAAAACAATACACTTCTTTTCCATTACTTCCTCCCAAAAAAGAAACAAAAAGAAATATATAGCCATTTCTTTTATTACCAACTAATTAAAAACCCTTAAGGAATGTAATATCCTATTTGCCCTTGGGGTTATAGAAATTTCTCCATAAAAAATTACACAAAAACCATGAGAACTCATAAATACCCTTATAAGAAGTAACCTGCACATACATGTATTCAAGTTTTGACATCCTACGTCCATGTGGTCCTCACAACCATAGCACTCTTACTCGACCCAGTGCATATTGCCTATTCAAATTGTCTTTGGCTGGGTGTTCCATTAGTTTTTAAGATTTTGGTGATTCTCTTCAACAATTGTCTCCATAGCCACGGCCCTCACAACTAAACCTAGTCCTCCACTGAACCAAGGCCCTCATTGCAAAACCTCATGGATCCACCCAAGTGCAGCATGCCTTGCTCAAATTTAAATTGTGACGCTAGACTTCAAATGGGCTTCACCGCTATGACTCTCCAAGGTCCTTATGACAAGTGTGACTCTGTACACTAATTCATTTAACAAGAAACCTAAATCTTAAGATTCATTTAGTAAAGTCCATTTTTAGTTCTTAGTAAGATCAACTGAATCTTTTGTACTGTAACTATGGCTAAGAAGGGTAGCCAGTTTTGACAGTCCAATAAATCAACACTAAGCATCACCAATGAACTTGAGGTTTCAGATACAACTGCTAAAACTACCCTTCTGTGAAGTTTATACATGCATAGTAGCACCTGATTCAGACACCCCTCACGACATCTGTTCAATGCGCCATCTGTTTCTGCTAAAACAAGTACTCCTTCCAACCTAACCTTCCTTGTCACGATACTGCCAATAAAGTAAAAAATGATTAAACAACTAAACATGTGTAAAACCAACAAGTTATATCACAGTATCCAAATGGTTTGTTATACCAATTCATTATCACAAATCACTGGAATGCTGTTCCTGCTCTTCCTGGCGAATACTCATGGTCTCAGGGGTTGAAACTTGCAGGTTGCTTCTTAACGCATGCTGAAGCCAAAAGAAATTAATTAGTCATTCCAAGTGAATGCAACTTACTAGAACATTAGATTATGAAACAATTTTATGTAAACATGAATTTCAATATCATAAACAGTGGGGCTCAAGTTTCAGTATTTCAAAATACTATAAATTTGATAGTAGCTGTTGAAAACTTTAAAATTAAACTTAATAACAAAGCCATTGCAATCAAGATGCATCAGAAAACAGGGCCTGCTGTTACAACTACTGATGAGAATGTAGTCATGTTTCAATAACACTAGCAGCAGCTGGCCCTATCTATTTTCTACTGATGATAAGGTCTAAATTTGTAAATTTTTCTGAGTGATTTTTTAACCTAAAAATTGGCTGGCACAACCAGAGCATAGAAAATTTCCACATATGGAATAAATTTTGGTTTAGTGGTGGAGATTTCTTGGTAGCATCACAGTCTAGAAAACTGAATTACAGCAATCCCCAATAGATTTTTTGACAGATCAGTTCATAAGTGATGAGAATACACATTTAACACTAATAATTAAGTTACTTGGTAATGTTCTACAACCTTATTTGCCCACATTAGACCACAAGCATTACAAAGAGATCTTGGTCCTGCTGGTCCCCGACGCATCATTGGAGTAGAATCTTTACTAACTCCACAGTACAGGCAACTGCATAGATCAAACTGTGTCAGTTGAAAAAGAATGATGACACATTTCACCTTCAGGATGAAATATAAAAGTAAAATGATGGAAAAAGAAAAGTCAAGTCTAAGGGCTTTTCTATTCTTAACTAGAGTTCTGCTTATCAGCCACTCTTAAGCCTATGTACAAAATGATCCCAACTGAAAACAATAAACTCACAAGGGAAACTGATCTTTCTCCACTTCACATTCACAGTTTGCAGGATCCCAACTCGATGCAGCTGATTCCGCTTCTTCGAAAGTTGCCTTAGACGATGCAAATTGACCTTTGTTACGGTTCATCCTGAATTATGAATACAAATACTATGAGACACAGACTTCTTAAAGGCATTCATATAATGTTGAAACTCAATGTTTAGTTTCTTTAGTACAAAGGAGATAAGCGCTGCAAAACTAATCAAGTATCAGCAACATCATTATATATGAAGTATATGACATCAGTCAGCAAAAGAAATATGGTTACATGCTACAAATTAAAACACACAATAAATTCGACTATCCAAAAACAAGAAAATAAGGAAGAATTTCACTAAGTTGATCATTTCAGGTTACAGAGAAAGATTCTTGGAAATTTTGAAAAACATTATTAAACAGTTAAACCAGATGAAGGACGAAGTTTAACATATTCAATAGTTTATAAAAAGCAATGGCAAGTAGATGTCAAAGCCCGAGGTTACCTCATCAAGTAGAAAGTTGGTTCTGTTGGCATCTTAAATAAAAATATTTGTATTCAAATTTTTATTTGATTATGTTTCATGACCGATTACTTTTTCTTCTTTATTTTTTTAAAAGATGTATCTTTTTATATTTTGATTTTATTTATTTATGAAGAGTTATTATGACAAGATACTTTCTCTCTATAAATAGGGACTCTTTCTATTTGAACATGCACAATAGTAGGTAGTGAAGTATATTCACTTCACTTCTTTCTTTGTTCTTAATATTCCTCCTCAAGTTTAAATATTTTATTGTCGAGCATTTATTTTTGTTGTTAAATGTTGAACAATGCCACAAATAAGCTTTGTTGATAGAGATTGTAACAGTAGTTGTATCTTACAGTAGAAGATTAAATTTAACTTATAGGAGGGGCCAAATCCAATATTTCTAATTTTAACTTATTTATTATTTTTCATTATTGATTGATTTGGATTTCTTGAACAATTTCATAATGATTCAACAATTTTACACTAACATTTTATGCCAAAAAATAGTAATTATGTTAGTTAAATTTCCTTATCCAATTTTAGTTTTCTTACTAATTAATTCTAAATTAAATAATACTATTGGAATGAATGTCAAGCAATCAATTATATCATGAGATTATATGCTAAAAGATTAGTCTATGACACTATATTAATTATTTAATTTGGTAAAGTCTATATTATTTTTTAATTAAATGGATTTAATTAAGTATAAATTAAAAATATCTTTCATTTTATTTGTATATGATATAAATTGAATCATTGTATCATTACTAGCTTCGAAATCCCACCTCCCCTCACCACTTGCATAGCTCCATCGCATCCTCCCTACGAATTCCCACTCGTTCATCCACAACTACGTTCTCTTTCCTCTCCAGACAACTAGAAAAATGCCTTTTCCCCTCCTAAGCCCTTGTGCAGGAAGTCTAATGTTCAACCCCACTTCCCACAACATATCCCCTTGTCCATGCTTGATCCCAATTTCTGAATTAAGCGCTCTCTTACACAAGCAGCCATCATCACTCTCTTACTCCATCCATGCCAATTGCCACAACTATTCTATGAGAAAGAGTTTTCTGTGCAGTCAACTAATCTAAAAGACAATCAACATTTGACTTTAACTAACATGGCTATAGTTTATTAAACACAATGCTTTGAGCTATGAAATAACTAGATACAAAATACAATAAATCCAATTTGATTTGGTTCAGTTAAATTTAAAACCAAAACTAATTCTACCAAATCACTGTAACTAATTAGGGCATTTGAGCACTTTTTAATTAGTAGATATGTTACTGTCTTACATCTTTTCAGTAGTTACTCAAGTGGAAATTTACATTACATAGGTAGGATTCATTGATCAAGCATGTTTCTTCCTTCCGGTGTCTTGTTCATCTTTTTCTTCATTTTTTGTCATTTTCTCGTTGAACACACAACACTAAGTACGCTCCACATGAACTTGGGTGAATGTGTCTTCCTACATCAAGAAGATTCTCAAAAGGCTTCAACTTTACATAATACATAGATAGGTATATCGTGACAAGGAAGTTTTCATAAAATAAAATAACAAACACTTATTATATCACATATTTACCATACAAAAACTTTCTACCTTGACCTGATCCATTTTAGTAAGGCCGTTCATGTTGAAATACTGTCCAGGACTGATACAATTTCTTGCAATAAAAAAACAAAGATTTATACCTAGAAGCAACTTCCTTCCGAACAGTATACATAATTTTTTTCTTGAAACACAGGTTCTTTTTCTTCTCCCTGAATCGCTGCAAAGAAGCAAGCCTCTGATTGTTTTTGGATCCTAAAGTTTCATTTGTGCTCTGCAGTGCAAGATAAAGTGGTAAAAAGAGAATCAGGGTAATGTCACATTTGCACGTGCTAAACATCTGTTTAAGAAGTACCATATGATTCTGATGATTAGTTAATCCCATGCTAGAAATTTCAGATGGTAGAAGTTGCCCATTCAAGAGTAATAGAACTGCATGAACCTGAGGTGAGATCACTATAATTAAAAGCCTATATCAATTTTTTTATATTAGAAAAGGTAAATATGAAGATTATGAAAAGGATGATAGTGCTGAGAGGAGATACTTATCAAATCTACAGAAATTTCCGTTTTGGATTGATCTAGTACAGGTTTAAGAGCTAGTGCAACTAATATAAACACATTTACAAGTCAATTAGAAATATTATTTAGAACGTAAAAGGAAAATAAGAAATATGAAGTGACAAAAAGAATCATAGAAACGTAATTTTGGTCTAGAATGATTTTGCAAAAGTTAACATATGCCAACAAGGTATTATTTTAAAAATGGACTTAGGAGTTCAGAGTTCTATGCAAGTCATGAACTTAGGAGGTTCAGTATTATAGGTGAGGCGCTAAGCTCTGTAATAGAGCAGCGTAACATTTGAAACCTCATCTTACATGGATAATACAGAAGCCCTCAGCTCAAATGACTAACAGATAAATCATTTCTTGCACAAACATTTTATAATTATTTATATGTGGGACTGATCTGTTTATAGGTTTATCAAATAGCAAGCACATACCCACTAAGCTGGTTGCTAAAGTAAACCAAGCATTTATCACATCTAAAATTAAAATCTTGTCAACATTCATAGCAATCACCCAAAAAATGTACTAAGAAAATATAACCAAAAAGTCAAAACCAGTAACTGACGTAAGCGAAAGAACAAGAACTTGACTTCAATGATTGAAGTAGTCCCAAGTGCAAGATCTCAACTTCACACCAGTTTGGATTTTTTTAATAAAAATAAATTGCATATAGGAATTTTATAAGTTTGAGAAAGGATGTTTCATTTGAAATATTTTGGAATTCTCAATCAGAAAATCATTAGTGAACTGAAACTACTCTGATCAACCATTCTCTCATCGGTTAAAATTCCGTACGTGCAATATGTAATTCATAGCTCATGGCAAACAAATCTATATGTACATAATAGTGGATAAAGACCTTAAAATATATTGAATGAATGCGACCATTGGGCTCACCAAAAGAATTGACATGATGGCACTTGACAGTTCAATGATAGAAGAGTGATCCTTTTGGAGTTTTATTTTGTAAAGAAGTCAAAAAATTCTCTTTAACATTTTTGTCTTTAAAGCATTAATTTGATCAAAAAAATTAAGAGTAAATACTTTTAATTCTTATCATTGGATGCATTCTTAATTGTATCTAATGGTCAGACTGCTTTGTTCCACAGCTTCTAAAGGTTTGTGGCTATAACAAGGGTGGTATATAAGTAAAAACTGATCAAATTAAATTTTCTTTTCCACTTTATTTGTCTCACAAGCTTCTTAATTAGTCGGTTTCAATGCAGAATTACAAAAAGATTATCGTGTCTAGGCTCTTCATTTTCGTAGACAGAGAACCCGCTTTTAGACAATGAATATGCACCTCAATTTATTTGTTTAACCTTTAAATTATTTCTA
Source organism: Costus lasius (assembly GCA_027563935.2). Taxonomy (NCBI): domain Eukaryota; kingdom Viridiplantae; phylum Streptophyta; class Magnoliopsida; order Zingiberales; family Costaceae; genus Costus; species Costus lasius. The sequence goes on along the minus strand of CM050447.1, from coordinate 23,855,931 downwards.
CATTTTTTTCTTGAATAAAGATTTTATACCAATTCAAAATTTTACTAACCGGATTCTTTTCTTTTATATATTGGTTTCAACACTTGTCACTCGCTAAGTTCTTTGCTAATACCGTAGGCTGTGTTCCGGGAGTTAGATGTCGTTGTCAGGTTGTCTTATCAGTTGTTGGACCCAAAACTCGACAATAAACAGCCAAGTCTCAGAAGCATCAGCATCATTCTACGCTCTTCCTACAGGATATGCCACATTGCAACTCCATCGAACAACATAATTCAGTATTCGCTGACTGAAGATAATACGAAAGAGAACAAAGCGGAAAACCCTAGACCCCACAAGTGGGGTTCTTAAAGGATGATGTCAGACAAAAAGTTGAACCAAACAAAAAAGAAATCAGAGCCAGAGAAACCACTGTCATCTACTAACTCACAAGAAATGGAAGGAGGAGGCAAATGAAGATGTTACTTGTTCCGGTTGAACGGAGTCGAAAACGTAAACTTGTCCCTGAAAGGAGAGCGTGAGTTGATTAGGATCAGGCGACGCCTGGGGCTGTGCGGGTGGAGGCTCAGCGATCTCCTCCTCCACCATCACGGGGCCGGTTCCGTCCATTTCGGAGACGAAGCAGCGCCCCCGCATGAAAGGGTCGGCGGCGTCCGGGGTTTCGTACATCATCGGTGATCGAATCAAGGAAAGGACGAAGGCGAAACTAGAAAGGAAGCGAGAGCGTTAAAGAAGTTTTATACTTTTGTCGGGCGGAGCGAGCGAGAAAGAAAACTGGAAAAAGGCAGACGAGGCAGCAACCGTAAATATGTACGCGTAGTGCATTGTATATACGATCACAATTTACAGCATTTATTAAAATAAAATTTCAATGAATACGATACCAAATAAATATTGTGATAAAAATGAAAGTACACAAGTATGAAGGATTTTATTTATTTTTTTTATTTTTACATAGACTCAAGTAACCAAGGCATGGCCATCGATTCTAAAATTTTATTATCAATAATTAAGATTTTTACTCGTCGAACAAACCATCATTATACATATATTTGCAACCTTGAGAAAAAAACCTTCTAATCAGTGTGTTGTTTCTCTCACTCTTCTTTTACTTATCGATTATTTAATGAGCTTTTATGCCACGCTTTTTGGAAGAAAATTATGGAAATAATTAATTCGTTACATTCTGACTCGATATTCATGATATCAAATATATTTAATTAGGCAAATTATAATTAAAAAGAAACAATAGAACTGATAAAAAAATATGTTGCAGAGGGAAGGGAAAAATAATTATATATTTAGAAAAGATTAAACTCTTTTCAATCACAAGTCAATCGTCTATTTACCATTGTGCTTAATTGGTTTGGTGAATTGTGATTTATTATATGCCCACAGCACAAGGAAACCGGCAGGCGTCAGTCAATTTGTTCCCTCATAGGCTCATACGCGAGGTCTCGCCCACCGTCCCCCGTCGCCTCGCCGCCTCGCCGCCTCGCTTTGTTTTGATTCCCTTTCCTCGCCCGCACCACCACGTCCGACACCTCCGCCTCCTCCGCTTCGCATTCTCCACTCGAGAGGAAGCGAGAAAGATAGGATCCCTATGGCGTTGGTTGGCCATCATAGAGCCTCGCTTCTGCAGTTTCCCCTCTGCTCCCAACTCTTCTTCACCTCACTGCGGTTGTTGCTCTCGCCGGTCTGATCTGAGTCACTTGGGACTCCACTTCACTGATTCTGTTGGATCTGCGCTTGTCTCGATTTAAACCTTCTTCTTCTGTGCATCTGATTGGATGGAGCTATAAATGTTCGCAACAAGACCCAAATATACTGCTTCTTGGTACATATTTTCCTTTAGGCTGCTTTTCTTTTGCGGTGTCCGTTCAGTTTTCAACTAAATTTATAATTTGATCGGGACTCGGGATCAGTGAATGTCGAATTGGTGCTCAAATTATTAGCTTCTTATGCATTTGATTAAATCTCGTCCAAGGCTCAAACCTTAAGACACATATTTTTTTTGTTTTACTTTTGCTATTGCTATTCCGATGCTTGATTATTGTGTAAATTATTTGTTCTCAAGTACATTTTGTGCCCTTATGTAGTTTCTCATAATTGGAGACGGTCAAATTCTTTCAGCCGTTTTGATTGGATTATTAAAATTAGCCTTTTGTATTATCCTGCTCCTGTTTTGTTAATGCTTTACACTTTTGAGGATGTGAGTAGCTACTCGTAATAGTATTCGAAGGTATATATGTTTCCATTAAGTCTGGTACTCTTGATATTCGAATTTCGATTTTTTCTTTTGGGCATCACATTTCTTGCTTTCATAAGATAGGTTGTTGTTGATCTAGAATTGCATATTACTTTATTAGTAAGAGTTTAACCATGTTTAAGCATTTTTCTTATGAAAATGGTTAACAAGCTTGATTGAATCTCGATTTCTTACAAAGCTTAAATAAGCTTGTTCATCACACATCTTACTGCAATTAAGCTCTAGTGAGTTTAACTCAGCTCAATCTCATGCTTATATAAAGACTCATTCTGGTTAATAAATAAAATTGAGCTCATTTACGATTTTTCCAAGCCAAATTCAGTTCAAATTACATTTATTACTTGTAAGATCAATGCAGTAGGTAAATATGACACCTTAATGTAGTTTTACATGAAAAGGTCTAATAATCATGTTTGCATTGATTTAGACCAAGCAATATTTATTAGGCCATGCAAAATTTCATCTATCAAGTTATAGATCATTCATTGGAAGATAGAAGATGTCATTGCTTAGTTGGAGTAGATTATGACTACCTAGTTTGGCCCAACATGGTTGGTAGGGGAAGAGTTAAACTAGTATAAAAGACCTAATGAGTTTGCTATTACTAACTTAAGTATTTTATAAAGTCATATGGATGCCCAGTTTAGTCGCACTTGAGAATGAGAAGTGGGAAACAAACTGTCATGTTATATAAACCTTAATGAGTTTAGTAATATTAACTTAGGTTTAAGCATAAATTAGTCCTAGGCATAGTGAAGGAGTAACGGGGAAGAGCTATCATCATTGGACTGACCTCACTAACTAAAAATGGTTCTCGAGCCTTGGACTTGAGGAAGGGGTCAAGTCGTAAAGTGAAGGAAATTGTGATACCTAGTTAATCCTACATGAGAAGTAAGAGAAGAACTGCTTAATGAGTATAATAATTTTAACTTAGGCTTAAGAATTTTAAATTAGACTTTATTACTTTAGGCTAAACGAGTTAATAGGTTAGTTTTCTTATCAAATGGATTGTAACATATCGTTTCACACCTATGAAGTTGTTGGCCTTTTTTTATTGGGCCAGGTTGAAATAGTAGTAATCAAGACATTTAATTTTTATGCTATTGCATTGCACCTTGATAACAATTCATGCTGGTATCTATCATTAATAGTTGGAAATGTGAAAATTCAGGAAAAAGAGAAAAATAACCCTTGCTAATTATCCATATTTCTCTATTCACAGACGAAATCTAGCAAAAAAGTGTTAAGCGATCAAACAATTGCTTATATGTTTCAATGCAATATTTTTTAATCAATGACCTCTATCCGAGTATGCCACAATTTCCAGTGATTGTGGCTAATGTTAGATATGGGTCCTGCATCATGCAGGGACCCATTTGGAAATATAAAAAGTTTTTTAGGGGCTTTTTGTAAAAGAGATATTTAATTAAGTGTTACTATTTTAGGTGAATAGTAACATGGAAAGAATTGGGACGAGAGCAATTGTGGCTGGCAATTGAGATTGGAATTCTCGTTTTTTTACGAGAGCAAGGTGAGCGGCGGCGAGAGGGAGAAGAGAGAAGAAAAGGTTGAGTTCTTCTTGGCATGATCTTGGAGTTATCTTTCATCTGATCGGCGTGAAACTTTACAGAGTTCCTCCTAGTGTAATTCCTTACATATCCAACGGCTAGATTTTCAATTGATCTCTTCTAGATGCTATTTTGATTATAGTGGAGAATTTGGGAATAGATTTATTTCCTGCGTGATTTTTTATCTTGTTATTGTTATTGATGAAATTCTTATTGTGAAGAGAAATTGTATTTGTTGGATTCATAGTGGAATTTGGTGGCCGGCTCCGTGGTTTTTTACCCTATTTTTAGGAGTTTTTCACGTTAAATCTTGGTGCTCATATTTTTCTGGATTGATATTGTCTTAGTTTCATTATTTGCATCCTATATATTGTTGTGATTGCACAAGGAAAATTTAGGGATTTATCAAGTTGAGTATAAAAAATCTCAATAGCTAATGCCCTAGTAGATTGCCCTATTGTTTCCCTGGATAATGCTTTGGTCACTAATATGCAGGAAACTCGAATTCATGAAGTCATCTTCAACAATTTAGCATATTCCATTAGCACTTTTTTTTTCCCAGCAGCACCATCAGCATCTGATGCGATTGCTCAGGTTTGTCAGGTCATTTGAAAATAATTTTAATAGAATAATAGTTACAAAACAATACAACCATGCGAGGTGCTAAAGTTCTTCTACCTGCAGCTTCCTCTAATGATAAAATCAGAGGCTTTGATTTTTGATCTCTTCTTTGATGTTGCCAACAGTCGCATTTGGAACATCAACACATTTACATGGAAATCATCTGCCTCAATCGGCCTCTCCAGCTCCGTCTTCACAAGGAACTCAATTTGCCACACAGGATGCACTAACACATGTACAAGGAAATCTACTTCAATCATCTCCAACTGCTCCATTTGTATCGAAGGCGCTTCACTTTACCATGCAGGATGCATTAACGCTATATGGATGGAAATTTTCTATCTCAATTTTGCATCACGGTCAATAAGTTTGGTTCACATGTACCCACACAAGGAAAATTTCCATTTCAATCAGATCCAACTGCTCCGTTTGCATCACAAGCAACTCAAATTACTACAAATGAAGCACCGTGGGAAGGCAACACATGAAGGAAAACAGAAAAATAGAAAAGATCATCCAGCATTAATTCTTTTATTATTTTTTTTCAAAAAAACAAAAAAGATCTTCCAGTACTAATTCTTTTTGGTTTTTTTTAGATTTGGCAGGCTCCCAGGAATAAGAAGACTCTCCCCGGCTAAATTAATCAGATTAGCCTTTCTGGAGAGAGAAATTCTATTATGAAACCCAACAAGCTGAAATTACGTGAGATCACCGAAAAAGGAACAATTCAAGATCAATAAAGATGGCTCGTTGGATCAAAGAATCCAAGAGATTAGTATGTGATCTATTATAACAGAGAGATACATGATCGATTTTAATAGTAGCCACACACTTCAACCTCGTAATTGAAAAGAATTTGTATCTTTTCAAGCTTTTGAATATTATCGGAGAGATCAAACTCATAACTGGTACAAGGAGATTAAAATTTATATAATACGAGAAAATTAGAAATGAGCCAATGAATTAGCTTGCAAAATAGATTAGGTGCATCAAGTTTCAATGTTTATAAAAGAAAATTGGCCTCCTAGGCTTGAGCAACAATGAAACTTAAACATCTTTTAATAAATAGTTTTAATTTTTTTAAAAAAAATTTACCAATGCGTGTTCAAGAAATTTCCCGTCAGTTGAGCCCATTAACTTCTTTTACATCACAGACCATTCAATTTACCTGGGCCAACTCATACTCTAGGAAATCAATTTAACTCATGCAGGCTCCCCAGCACCTTTTGCATCGCGGGCAACTCCGTTTATTGCACAGGATACTCGTTCTACTACGCCAGCAAACAATTAGACCGCCGATATTGAACTTGAGTTCATAAGTGTCACGTTCCGGTCGGATCGGTCTAGAATGAGCGCTTATCCGCTTCCTAGAGCCGTCCGGCGGAACACCGGAACGTAACTCGCACTAGGGTTTCGACCCAAAATTAGAAACCCTAATCTTCCCGGATAATTTTTATCCCCAAATACAAGATCGCACGGAGAAAACCCTAACCCTAATTTAGAAATCCGAACGAAACTCTAAACCAAGATTACCTCTCGGTCAAAATTGATTTTGACCCCGAAATTCGCCGGATTAAATCGACTCGCTGACGTCCGCCTGACGTCAGCGTCTGAAATCGATTTCTGCCGCGCCGATCGAATTTGCTGCTGGCGTCGTGCCGACGTCAGCCACCGAATTCGAAATCGAATCTATTTCGTTTCGGTTTTTGACCGTTGACCTCTGCTTCGTTTCGAACGTCAAATCACGCGTCTTCGTCTTCGCCTCGCGACGCCGCCTGCGTCGTGTTTTTCCGCCGAAATCGAGCGCCGCCTGCGCTCGTGACTCGCTGTCCGCTGTCGACGGCCGCAGCTGCCGGAAACCTCGCCGATCGGAAGCCCTAGCAGCCGCCTGCCACCAGGGAGTAACGGAACCCTCCGCCGGGAACAGAGAACAGGGGATGAAGCTTGAAAGAAGAGAAGCTTTATTTCACCAGGAAAAGCTTACAACTCTCGCTACGCCGGTGCCCTCGTTCCCTCCCTCACCGTCGACCCACCGGTCGCGCTTACAGTTCGCTCAAATGCCTCTCGTCGACGTCTCCTACGACGTCGGAAATACTCCACTCGAGTTTTCCCTCCTGCGGTGTGCCTATCTCCCTTTGGTGACGGGATTCCCCCCTTTTAACGATCGAGGCCGCCGCCTCTCCTCGCGACCGCGTCTTCCTTTCCAAATCGGGAAGGCGACGCCCTCGCGTCCGCCTCCTATGCGCGACAAAGTCGCCTGCAGCCGCCTGCGTCCGGATTTTGCGTTCCTTCCGCGTCCTCCGGGTCTTCTGCCGAGCCGTTGCCGTGTCGTCCGCAACGATCGGCGTCGTCCACGCCCGGAAGCTCCGCCATCTTCCCACGTTGCTCGCTGATGAACGCGTCCGCTTGCCTTGACTCCGTCGCACGCGAGCTCCACGCGGGCGAGTGAAGTGTTTTGCGTGGATTGGGCTGCTGCCATGTGCCTGGCTCGGTTGGACCTGGGCTTGGGCCGAACCGGGTAGACCGGGCCCTGACAATACTCCCCCGCCCAATTTGGACATCGCCCTCGATGTCTCTAGCGGGCGGATCCTGCAGAACCATCGCTCCAATCCTCAAAGCACCAATCCGCGGTTGCTCGATTTCCTCAGCCTCCACGGCTGGTTCCTGTGCCGCCATTGCCATGAGTTTCTGTTTATTGGGGCAGTCCTTCACCCAGTGAGGTCCCCCGCACCAGAAACAACCCTGTGGCTTTTGCTCCCGTCGTCCCGGTGAACCCTTGTTCTGCCGGTAAAACGGTCTACCCCTCTCTGGAACTCTAGCTCCCGGCGGTGTGCGTGGGGAGCCGCGCTTTGGTGGTGTCCGGGATTTCTTTGGCGGTGCTGGTTTGAAATTTCTGTTATCCGCCAGAGATTCAGCCACTGCCGCCGCCGCCCTCCAGTCAACCGGCTCGCGACGTCGGACCTCCACTTCTGCCCATGGAAGAAGGCCCCGGAGGAAGAAGTATCGCCTATCGTCCTCCGCCATGCCTGGAAGCTCCAGCATCAAAGTAGAGAAAGCCCTGACGTACTCCTGGATCGAGCCTGCATGTCTCAGCCGATCCAGTTTGCCACGCGCCTGATCCGCCGAGTTTCCGGGAAGAAACTGCCGCCGCAGTTCCTCACGGAAAGTCTCCCAAGTCCAGCCAGTCGTCCCTGAAGTAGAGCCAACTTTGGTTCGCCACCAAAGCTTTGCGTCGCCTGTAAGATAGGCGATGCACACCTGCACCCGATCTCCTGCAGAAATATGGTTAGCTGAAAACAGTTGCTCCATATCCCAGATAAAATTCTCGACCTCTCTGGACGATCGAGCCCCCCCGAACGTCGCTGGGTCTGGCACGCGCACCCGTATCCTCGGTTTGGGAGCCTCTTGCTCCACCGGTGCCGCTGTTGATACTTGCGCTAGGGCTAGGCGCAGTATCTTAACTTCAGCGTGCATGTCCTCCTTCATGCGAACCATCTCCCCTGGCAGATGGATCAGACCCTCCACAGTCTGTTGCATAACCTCAAGCTGCAACCTTTGTTGCTCAATCTGCAACCTCTGTTGCTCGATTTGCAATCTTTGCTGTTCGATCAGTAATTCCTGATCCTCCACAGTCTTCTGAAGGTTTTCCACCTGTGGAATCATCCCAGTATCTCCACCACTAGTCATACCAAGCATTTGCTCGATGTGAGCAATGCGATCACCCTGGTTTACCATCTCTTCAGGACCAGCCGTCTCCTTGGCTTTTCCTTTATCCTGCCTGGGTCGGGCGTCCTCTGACGCTCCTCTAGCAGTATGGGTGATTTTCTGGAACTTCAGGCCCTTCCTCACCTTCGAGGGTGAAGCTGAAGGTGCCGTGTTTGCTGGAACACGTTAGCCTGCTCTGATACCTGTTGTTGTCACGCCCCGGTCGGATCGGCCTAGGATTGGCGCTTATCCGCTTCCTAGAGCCGTCCGGCGGAATACCGGAACGTAACTCGCCCTAGGGTTTCCGGCCTAAAATTCGAAACCCTAATCTCCCCGAAGAATTTTTTTATCCCCAAATACAAGATCGCACGGAGAAAACACTAACCCTAATTTAGAAATCCGAACGAAACTCTAAACCAAGATTACCTCTCGGTCAAAATTGATTTTGACCCCGAAATTCGCCGGATTAAATCGACTCGCTGACGTCCGCCTGACGTCAGCGTCTGAAATCGATTTCTGCCGCGCCGATCGAATTTGCTGCTGGCGTCGTGCCGACGTCAGCCACCGAATTCGAAATCGAATCTATTTCGTTTCGGTTTTTGACCGTTGACCTCTGCTTCGTTTCGAACGTCAAATCACGCGTCTTCGTCTTCGCCTCGCGACGCCGCCTGCGTCGTGTTTTTCCGCCGAAATCGAGCGCCGCCTGCGCTCGTGACTCGCTGTCCGCTGTCGACGGCCGCAGCTGCCGGAAACCTCGCCGATCGGAAGCCCTAGCAGCCGCCTGCCACCAGGGAGTAACGGAACCCTCCGCCGGGAACAGAGAACAGGGGATGAAGCTTGAAAGAAGAGATGCTTTATTTCACCAGGAAAAGCTTACAACTCTCGCTACGCCGGTGCCCTCGTTCCCTCCCTCACCGTCGACCCACCGGTCGCGCTTACAGTTCGCTCAAATGCCTCTCGTCGACGTCTCCTACGACGTCGGAAATACTCCACTCGAGTTTTCCCTCCTGCGGTGTGCCTATCTCCCTTTGGTGACGGGATTCCCTCCTTTTAACGATCGAGGCCGCCGCCTCTCCTCGCGACCGCGTCTTCCTTTCCAAATCGGGAAGGCGACGCCCTCGCGTCCGCCTCCTATGCGCGACAAAGTCGCCTGCAGCCGCCTGCGTCCAGATTTTGCGTTCCTTCCGCGTCCTCCGGGTCTTCTGCCGAGCCGTTGCCGTGTCGTCCGCAACGATCAGCGTCGTCCGCGCCCGGAAGCTCCGCCATCTTCCCACGTTGCTCGCTGATGAACGCGTCCGCTTGCCTTGACTCCGTCGCACGCGAGCTCCGCGCGGGCGAGTGAAGTGTTTTGCGTGGATTGGGCTGCTGCCATGTGCCTGGCTCGGTTGGACCTGGGCTTGGGCCGAACCGGGTAGACCGGGCCCTGACAATAAATATATTGAACTTTCTAACTCCAGAAATTTTATATTATAAACTACTGATATGGAAACATGTAATTATATGATCAAATCATAGAAAAGATTGTAAAATAAAATATATTTTATTTTATTTTATTTTACCTTTAGAAATCTTGTATATAAATGCAACATATCAAAAATCACGATAAAGACTAAATAAATGTGGAGTCTAACTAATTAAGTCCGGATCAAATAAATGTGGAGTCTGCTCAGCCCAGGCACGAACCAAGCCTAAACTGAACAATACAAGCGTCCAGGTATAATTAAAAGCCAACGAGCCTAATCTGGTCCTGGGTCTCAGTTCGAATCACAGTCCACATAAGGCCCAGTTTACTCTAGCATAACCCAACCGCTTCCCATCCTAAACCACATCTATTTTGGGCGCATCAAACTCGGCCATATACTCAGCCCAAACTGCTCTAAGCAGACCCAATCTTCATTGAAAGATTAATCATAATTCATTGATTCACCTATAATTTTGGCTAAAACAAACTATGTCAAAATAGATAGCCTATCAAACCCATCAAAAGAGCTTGAGAGGCCCAAAATAAGCCTGACGTGTACATGAGCCAATGTGGGAGCGGGTCGGAACCACATAGGTTCGGCCTACTCTAACCGCGTGCACGTGTGCAACTGCATCCCGGTCCGGACTTGGGCCACTGTCATGACCATACTGCATAGCCCGACTCTACATTGTGTTTAGGCTAAATCCAGTTAGGCCCAAATCTGGTATATGGCCACATTCACCCCATTCATATACGTTCGAGTCAGATGCAAGTCTGAACAAATCCAAATCTTTTTCCAATGGGCTGGACCATACATCAACGTTACTAGAAGAGGCCCATAATGCACTAAATCATATTGAAAAATGAAAATCAATTAAGGGCGCCAATTAATTTTAAATTCAGATTTCCGTTGTTCTTTTTCACAAATTAACCCTTAATTTTTATACAGTTGACATTGAAAGCTTCAGTATACTGTTTAGTTCGTCGGATGCAGTGAGCAAAGGTTCGATCGATCATCTCTCTACAGCTACTGCTCGACATTTTGGCCATGATGGAGCTTGCTGCAAATTTTGAAACCACAAATCAAATGCAAAATTTGTCACGAGAGAGTAGGCATTGAAGATCCTAATGCAATACAGGCAGGCTCTCCTCCAGTCCCTCTAAAAACTTTAGGCACTACTCCACTCATCTTCCACCACAAGCTCCTGAACCACAAAAAAAATGTCAGCAGTCAACCCAAAGACTCCCATCGCACGCCAGTTTGACATACCAAGCATTTATTGGACAGATCCGCTAGCCTAACGTGGACATGATCGTAGATTGTTGAAGCCCTCCCTCACACTTGTTTTAAGAGCGCAAGGGACACTCGCAAGAGGACGCCAAGGTGATCCTTCCAAAGGATGCTGAATTCAGCGGCGCGTTGACCCTCCCTGAAGGTTGACGTTTTTGCATCCACGGTACCAAAAACATCCGGGAAATTCTGGTGAAAGAGCATTATATAGATTCGTGCTGGCATTTCTATTTTTCATGATGAATTATAGCCGAATCAAAGATTTTGTGTGTATGTGTGTGTTCATACTAATGTTGTTGAAATTACTCAGAACATACCAAGTCCTTCAGATCAAGTATGGACCTTTTCGTACCATGGTGATGAAGGAGTTGACTTTATACAACGCCCAATTTATTGATAACCTTCATAGATAAATAAAGTTAATGATAGTGTGCAAATATTAGTAAGTGATGAATTTAACTAGATGGAATTCTTATATTCCGTCCCATAATTGCTATGAATGAATGTTTATTGCGCTTAAGTTATTGAATGAAGTTATGCCAACTCGTAATGGTTTCTATTGTTAATAACAAAATATTAGGGTCAATTTGTGATAAAGGATTAATCAATGAATATATTAGTAGCTAAATAAAATAGATTTTACAAAAACCCGAGCTCAAGCCTAATGTAAGCGATGACACCCCCATACAATGTCCTAAGAACCCAAGTAGCAATTGATTCAATTCGATTAAGTTGGATGCAATTCTAAGTTTAACCCAATCGATCCTTGAATTGAAGACAACTTAATAGCCAATAAGACTAGAAAAAAGATAAATTATTTTATAATGGAATTAACAATTGCATTGAAAAAAAAGGATAGTCTTATTTCTTCTAAGATCACTCGTTTTTAGAAAAAATTTAAAAAAAAAACACCTCAACGTTCACACTTTCGTGGACCTGTACCAAACTATTCTATTCCTTCCCCCAACGAAAAAAAAAACACAAAAGTGTAACTTTCAGTCTTGTTTCTTCTCAGTTCTTTATATATAGGCGTTGACTAAATCAGACAGACAGTATAAACAAATCCTCCCGTTTTTCTATCTGCATGCGTGTCTCCATCTCCAGTGCCAAGTCACCTAAACTATCATTTGACTACTACGCTAAGTGACCACCAGAATGGGAAAGGGAACAAGCCGATTAAGAGAAGAAAGTCAAACTAGATATTCAGCTTGCCAATTCAATCTCCCTCCTTTCCACCTGCATTGTTCGGCAAAAAGGCAATATTTTTTCACCCTTCTGCTCATGTAGAGTTCATTCTCCGCTTAGTCAACGCTTCGTATTATTTGTATGTTTTCTATATATTTATACCGGTTAAGACTCCGATTAAATAGGGTCACATTTTGCAGCACCAACTAAAGGATCTCAGATCCATCAAAGGCGGTGGTGCTCTTCGCTTAAGGTACAGCAAACTAATGCAAGAACTGAAACTTGATTCTTCTTCTCCAGGTCCATAGGGTTTCACAATGTGGGTTTCTTTTCGGGGTTCGTAAACTAGTAGCCCTGCGTTTCGCGTGGATTCGCACTTTTTAGAAACAATTTAAGATGTTTTGGGATTCGAGTATTTGTTAATTAAGATCTCAGGATCTTCCCCTGCTGTTCATTGAGTCTTGACCGCATTTGAAGCCATTCATTTATTCAGCCATTACGGTGCATAAAGTTTTCATTTTTGTTATTCTTCTATGCTAAAGATTCGATTTTGACACTAGTTTTGCTGAATTTTTGTTCAAATTCAGAGATTTATGTTCACCATCTTTTGCTCCAGCAGCCATTGCTCTCATTGTTCTTGCTCAGATAACAGACAGAAAAAGTAAGAGTACAATGGGGAGAGAGAAGCCACCATTGATTGAATGCATGCGAGGTGTAATTAGTAAACAGAGGATGGGTGTGGCATTTTGTCAATGGTGGTGCAATCCCCAATTACGCGGCCCCAAAGCCGGCTTTTTAATGGTGTCCGGGGGTGGGCAAACGAATGAGAAGAAGCGGACGTAACGCCTTAGGCCTCTGTACGCAGGTCTCAAGCCATGTGAACCCTCTCCTATATCGCCATCCTTGGGAGTGAATCCACTGGCATTATTTCTTATATTATTGCTCTCGAGTCTCGAGCGGGAGGAAGAAGAAACAAATTAATTAATTAAGAAGGCCACTTCCTCCCCCGTTGACTATAAAACCTTTGGTCCTTTGCCCATCAGTTTCCTCAAAAACAGCCACCATATTTAGAGACATCCTCATGCTCATTGATTTCACCAAATGCATTGCTCATCAATTCTAATATCAGTGTCTGAGCTTGCTTCTTAGTTTGCATCATCACTTCAGGTTTCATTTGTTTGTCTCCGAAAGAACTAAGTGCCTGCATTGCGGTTTTAGTGACTTTTTTTGCTTTTCGCTTGTTGCAGATACTACTTTACTGTGTATCTCCCCTGCCTCGGCACTTAATGGGTCTAGTCCGCGCCCCCACCATGCGGAGCGGTGACTTCTTCGAAGGCATGATCAAGGATTACGTCGTCAGCAAACCCGCATCCACAGGCGCCGGCAAGCCCCGAGGCGGCTACGGCGTAGGCCCCAAGCTCGCCTCCTCCCGCATCGTCGCAACCCTCACCTGCCTCCAGTTCGCCTTCGCCATGTACGCCACCTTCCTCCTTTACTACATGAGCCCCCCCGTCGACCTCCATTCCCGCCCCGACTTCTCCTGGGCCAGCCGCATCGCCCAGCAATGGAAGCATTTCATCGTCGCGCCGCAAACGTTCAACGCCACCCAGCTTCCGGCCGACGTGTGCGAGTTCGAGCAGATCGACTTCTCGCAGAAGAAGTCCGACGACGAGACCATGATTAAGCTCAAGCGCGAGCTCTACGACGAGGTGCTCGCCTTCCAGCAGGAGAACGCCGGCACTGAGACGCTCGAGGAGCTGTTGCAGATGAAGTCGAGGTGGACTTTGGGCGACGGCAGGGAGCCACCCAAGATCACAGTGATCCTGAACCACTTCAAGCGGAAGACGCTCTGCGCTCAGCTGAACTCGCTTCTGAATCAGACGCTGCCGTTCCACCACGTCTGGGTGCTCGCCTTCGGCAGCCCGAGCGAGCTCGCGTTGCGGCGCATCGTGGAAAGCTACAACCATTCGAGCATCAGCTTCGTCAGCTCCGACTACGACTTCAAGTACTACGGGCGGTTTCAGATGGCGCTGCAGACCGAATCCGACTTCGTCTACGTCCTCGATGACGACATGATTCCCGGCAAGCGGATGCTGGAGATTCTCGCGCACGTCGGCGGGACGGACAAATACAAGAACTCTGTTCTGGGGAGCATTGGAAGAATCTTGCCCTTCCGGCAAAAGGACTTCACCTTCCCGAGCTATCGCAAGTTCCGCTCCAAGGAGGCCGGTCTATACCTTCCCGACCCCGCTTATGACATCACGGTGGAGAGTATCGTCCAGGTTGACTTCCTGTCCAGTTCGTGGTTCCTGTCCGCGGAACTCGTGAAAACGTTGTTCGTGGAAACGCCCTTCACTTTCATGACCGGCGAAGACTTACATCTCAGGTGCATGGCTGATCTATTTAATTAGTCAACTCTCTGTCTGATTTCTTCATTGACCATATACTAATGAATGGTTAACGAATTTTGCAGCTACCAACTTCAGAAGTACAGAAATGCAGGGTCGTACGTGCTGCCCGTGGATCCAGATGACAAGGAGACGTGGGGCGACAGCGAGCACAGGCTAGCCTACGTCTCCGAGACCACCGTAATCTTCAAGGACATCGTCCAAGTCCGCGACGACCAATGGTGGCGCGCCCTGTCCTCCGGTTACATTACCCAGTGGGCCGCTATGAACCCTCAGAAGATTGATGCTCTGTTCTACGCACATTCCCCAGACGAAGTGCGCGCCCTCGCTCCTCTGCTCGAGAAGTTCCGCATCACCGTCGGCCGAAAGGCCTACATCGTCGTTTCAGGAGGTGGCTTCTGTTCCTGCTACCAGGCTGTGACAATCCTCCGGTGGCCGAAGAACGTCTGCAAGGAGAGGAGGTTCAAGATCTTTGATTTGGAGATCGGAGCCATCGCCGGCGTGTCGGACTCGGAGGTGCCGGTGTTGCAGGCGGTCTACTCGAGCTTGAAGGGGCTGGTCAAGATGCACAACCCGAGTTTGCTGGTTGCTGTGGATCATGTCGACCAGAATGTGAAGAACGCGCTGAAAATGACAGCCGAGGGCAGCGGAAACGGCACGGCGCTGGTTCTTCTGCCGAGCACTGCCGTGCCCAAGGTTTTGTGGATGGCGGATTTGCGTCCAACGGCATTGCCAAGTAAGAAAAAGGCATCACTTTCACTGTTAAAGTTCCTTTCAGCCATGGCCCGCCCCTGGCGGTAACTAAGCGTGATATGATAAACTTGATGCGTGCGTCTCATGCAGACTGGAACAAGATGCGCATCACCGTGAACATCATCACCCAGAACCGCGCCACCTCCCTGGAGCGCCTGCTCACCTCCCTACAGACGGCGTTCTACCTCGGCGACGAGGTCCGGTTGTCGTTCAACATGGACAGCAAGGTGGACGAGGCCACCCTGCAGATGGTGGCCTCCTTCCCCTGGCCCCAGGGCCCCAAATCGATCCGCCGCCGCATCATCCAGGGCGGACTCATCCGCGCCGTGAGCGAGAGCTGGTACCCCTCCGACGACAACGAGTTCGGCCTGCTCCTCGAGGACGATATCGAGGTCTCCCCCTACTACTACCTATGGATCAAGTACGCCCTCCTTGCCTACCACTACGACCCGCAGGTGTCCCTCCCCGAGCTCTCCTCCCTCTCTCTCTACACCCCCCGCCTCGTGGAGGTCGTCAAGGAGCGCCCCAAGTGGAACGCCACGGATTTTTTCAAGAAAATCCATCCCAACACTCCTTATCTCCACCAGCTCCCCTGCAGCTGGGGCGCCGTCTTCTTCCCCAAGCACTGGCGCGAGTTCTACGCATACATGAACGCCCGGTTCACCGAGGACGCCAAACAGAACCCGGTCCAGATCCCCAAGTCCCGGACCAATGGCTGGCAGGCCTCCTGGAAGAAGTTCCTCATCGACATGATGTACCTGCGAGGCTACGTCAGCCTCTACCCCAACTTCCCCCACCAATCCAGCTTCTCCACCAACCACATGGAGCCCGGGGCCCACATCAGCGCCAAGGACAACGTGTTGAAGCACAACAAAGACGACTTCGAGGTGCCCCTGCTGCAGGACGACTTCACCACGCTGCTGCCGGCGGGGAAGATGCCGCCGGCGGGGAAGCTGCCGGCGCTCAACCTGTTCAACCAGCCGGTGTCGCTCAAGGGACTCAAGGCGGCGGGTGCGAAGCTCAGGCAGGACGTGATCACCTGCAGTGATGCCGAGGTGGTCGCCGTAGATCACGGCACGGGCCTGCCTATGCATTGCACGAGGTTCTGATTTGGTTAAATTGCAGGATATTAAGGCTAAAGCTAAAATTTGTGTCATTTTTTGGTTTGTTTATTTACGGGGGATCTAATTGTATAGACCGATAAGGTCAACGATTTCCCGCCATTCGTGCACTAAAGTGGCGGGAATTCTTGCGGCGTTCAGTCTTAAGCTGCTGTTCAAAGATCGTCATCAGCTACAAGCTTTTTATTTCTTTTACAAATTTATGTACCCATCTTTTCTAAGAAATAATATTATGAGGTCCTCATTCCCTTCAATATATTTATATTCAACATGCATGGAAGAACAATTACTGCCTTGATGTTCGGTAGTCAGTACTGGTTGACTATCAAATTTCCGGTAAGTCAACATATTTATGCATGGAACGGTGAGTTGACTTGGATCCAATAGAACGTTATGCTCATATTGGGCAGTTTACTTTGATGACCACCAGCTGGCAAGTGCCAGCCATAATATGACAATGAGTTAATGAGGGCCCTTCTCTAAAATAAGGCATATCAGAAACCGGTATATATCTTTACTTTAGTTGACAATTACTTAAAAACTTGTACTTCCAAGTGCATATTTGGCTCTCAATTTCACTCCTCAGTTGACTTCTTAATTGAATATGCACGTGATAGTACTCCTGTTGACTTCAACAAATCTGGATTCCTTGAGATCTAACTCTCTATTGCGGTTCCTAAACTGGCATCATTGGTCAAGAGGTCAACATTAATAATAAACACATTTTATCACCAACACTATTATAACCAAATGCCACACCCTTTTACAAGCATCTTTCTACAAATATTTTCATTTTGTAAGGAGTTACAAATCCATTATTATTACTGCTGTTCATTTGATCTCTCATAGTTGACTTAAGTAGATGCCCTATTCATGGAGACCATGGGAGTAGGAGGAATTTGAATCTGTGTAGGCAAGTGAATGGGTCAACATGGGTAGATTTGATCCATATCAGTATACATAGATTTGAATGGGTCAGCAAGCAATTGTCTTTAATTTTTCAACCATATAAAAATGCCAACAAATTATTCTGCACGGCAGTTTTTTTTCCCAAACAAAAGGAAACAAGTAATTCCTTCAACAGCAAACTATTTCTGTCCACAAATTCATTTTGCTCTACAATTACCATTCTTTATATAAAAGAGGCCTTCTTTGGAAAAGAGCAAATATGAGCCTCCATAGGGGCTGAAGATATAAAAACCAAGTTTTTAGGGCATGTCTCTTCTTTCCCTTTTGATGTGACAAGTCACACATAGGTCAACAAAGTGTCCACCATATTATATTCCGATTTATTTTTATAATTAAAGTATGCAAAAAATATTATAATAGTGTATCATTAACTAAATTGTATTTTTTTTAACTAGGACATATTACTTAGATTTATCAAGTTAATAAATTAAATTTTTTATTAGACTAGTTATAGCTAATTTAGTCCTAGTCTGCTAAAGAAGATGAATTTATTGAAAAAAGCTATTTTAAATGGAGTCATTATTATTAAATTGACTTTATATATTGCTAATTAGGGACAATTTGGGGCTTTGAGTTAAGTCGTAATCTTAATAAGAATGCCAAAATTTTAACTGAGTAATAGATTGTGATACTTTAGTTTAATACCACATGAAATGTAGGAGAAAAAAAAAACCAATGAAGATCATGATACTGTAAAGTAAGATAACAATAATGCACTCAAAAAAAGAGCCAGATGGTTTAAAATTGAAATCGCTTGCAGAAAAGGCGCAGATCGACTCCCAATCAATCTAGTTGCTTTTACCCAACCTCTACAGTTAGTGTGATCTCCAGCTGCCTGCAAGGAGAGGGTCTCAACCTGTAAACTGGAATCATTTTTGAGTTAAGCGGTGTGTTTCGAATAATGAATTGAGCTAAGAAGCAATCCATATATAGAAAGGAGATTACAATGAGATATGATAGGCAAGATGCTGAAATCTGAATGGTTCTTTCTGCTACAACCAAGTTATAAAAGCAGTGCAACACTGAATGTAATGATGTGATGCTTGCTTCCATTCTTTGTTGTGAATCTGGCAGATTATACAATCTGCTCTTTCCATAGCTCATGTCTCTCCCCCTAATCTTCCGTCCCTCTTACTCCTTGTCATAAATCTGGCAGATTACACTATCTGCTCTTTTACTCTTTCCAAGTGCTGGAAATCTGATACAAAAGCAGTGGAACAATGACTGCAGTTGTGATATCAGCATGTTTGCTCTGTTCCTTGTGACAAACATTGCAGATTAATCTGCCTATTATTTGAAATTTAGTCACTACCTAGATCCATCGAAGGACACCACTGCCCCTCACTAAAAAGTAGGTAGAGAACTCATTCTTTTTTAAGCATTAGCATGCTTCATTGCATCAGCCATATATTAAGAATGCAATGGCAAAGTAAAACCATGTTTCGATTGACCTACACTGATGAGGAGCTCAGCATTGCACAAGTTGACTGCAGAATGACAAATAGAATAATATATAATCTCCCTAGTAAAATTACCAATCAATAATAACTGCAAAAAGAATTCATTCAGTACACCAAGCTCCAGAAATGATACTAGACTCCCCCATTCTATTCTCCTTTCCTCTTCTTGCTTCTAACTAAACATTAACAGCTAGTTTTTCTTATCAATTCATTTCTCTTTTTCTTTGTCAACTACCTCCTAGAATGCCTATCACCCTAAACATCTCCTCCCTTCTCTTCTCCCTCCTTCACCACCTTCTCTGTACAAAATTTCAGGGGAGTGCAGGAAAAAAAATTAAAGATTGAAATCAGAAACCAGGACTGACTCCTAACTAGATTTGCATAACTTGAAAATGGAAGTATTCCGATTGGAGCTGCTAAATTTGCTTCTTCGGTAGCATTGTTGCGTGGACTCAATCCCTGCGACGAATGTACTGAAGAAGATCGCAGTTGTCGCCTGCGCTGGATGCAGTCGTGTTCTTGGTGGACTTGATGCGCATCTCGACCACCTTTTTGTGCGAGTTGGAGTGGATGGACGGGACGAAGGTGGGGCTGGCGGCGGGGCGGTACTCGGGGAAGAGCCGCCCGGATTTGTACCGGACGCCGCACGCGTTGCAGAGCGTCTTCGGCCCCATTGGCCCCGCGCGCCACTGTGGGGTCTTCTGTATCTCGCAATGCATGCACTTGCGCACCGGCGGAGCCGAGCCGATTTCCTCGCCGTCGCCTGCGGCGGCCGCATGCGCCTTCTGCTTGGTCTTTCCCCTTTTTGCGGGCGGCAGCGGGACGGAGGACTCGCCGAAGCTCTCAGGTTCTGAGATTGCGGTGGCGGAGACAGGGTCGGTGGCGTTGACCACGTCGGAGGGTGGCAGGGAGTAGGGGGCTGCGACGTGTGTGCGTGGCGAGATGGGGGTTGGGCGCGGGCGCTTGCTGCGAGCGCGGGCAGGAACAACGACAAGTGAAGGCGGTTCGGGAGGGCTGAGAGGGGGAACTGGTGCCCGCGCGTCTTTCCTGCCGCCGATGAAGTAAGAAGCCGAGGTCGACGAAGAGGAGGATGAGAAGCACGAGGAAGAGGAGCTGCTGCCGCCGCCTCCGACGCCACCTCCACCATTAGTGTTCCCTTCGAGCACAGAGACTGGGCTTGAGGTGCGAAAAAAGCAGCGCTCGTTGGTTTTGTCTTGGTCGTGACTGTCTTCGCATTTGGCACTTTTGGGGACGCCGACGCCGACGCCGCTTGGCAGGTCAAAGGGGAAGGAATCGGAATCGTCGAGGAATTTGGACATCCATTCCAATTGCTCAAGGTCAAGTTCGTCACCCTGTCCATTCATCAAACAGATCATCGTCAATTCTAATCCACAATTGACAATTAACAAGCGAGGCATAATGGTAGAATACATATTAAAAACTCTTGCAGCATCTTCTTTTACTGTCGCGAAACAGTTGCACACTTGGAAACACAATTGGACAAACGGATGAACCATCAGAAATTGGCTCCATGGAAGGTGAATTGTCAATTGAAAATTGAAACTTGAAAGTGATATTGCTTCAAGCTGAATCGAGTAACCCAAGCATGCCCAAAAGTACTTACTGTTTCCGGCTTATCCCCCCCGGCGCTGAAGGCCGTGCCGGGTTTCTTGTTCTGGCCAGCGAAGCCATCGAGCGAGTCGTCACCGACGCCGGCGACCGACGCTGGAAGCGGAGGGAGGAGAAGAGAGCCGCCCTGGCTGCAGGGGTCCACCAGGCCCATCATATCCTCGTCGCAGGGGAAGTCCAGCAAGTCCTCGATGTGATCAAACAGGTCACCCATGTCCTCCATGCTGCTCATCCGCGGCGATCTATCTGCACACAAATCACGCCATGAGCAACCTGACAGATTATCCAGAGAGCACTACCCAATAAAGAGACGATATTGTTCACGGCCAGCTGTGCAGTACAGTGCACAAAAAGATGCGTGGAACTTCCCCGATACCTCAACTTCGTCACGGCGCCAGGCATGAGGAAACGCTTCCGATGGTGGAAAGAATGAAAATGCAATGAAACTACGAAAGTAAGGGGTTTATTTACTTTTTCATTTTGTTTTAAAAAAAATAGAGTAAGTAAAACGTCGCATGACCCCCACGCCATTGTCCGCGTCCGACGTGGAAGCAATTCATTTGCTGAAACGCGTCATTTGCCATCTGACGGCCCGGCATCTCCGCCGCCAATTAAGAGACGCTATTCATCCTTAGCTAGTGTCCGCCCGATAAATATGAACGTAATTTACGCAAGTATCTAGCCGTAGCCGAAATTGACCACGCGCGAGGGGGGAAATTTCTGCGACGGCGACTTGGACTCGGCGCAGAACAATTAGCTGTCAATTCTAGGAAGAAGAAATCTAAAAATTCCAGAGAGGAGAGGCGTCAGGTGACGCCGTCGAGAGCGCGTGGGACGAAGAATTAGACTGTTTCCCCAAGGTAAGAGTTGGAAGAGAGAGAAGGAGTCATTCCATGGAAGCAGTCCATGGGTGAACTCAAACCTCAACTTGTGTTTTCTTCAAGTCCAGAACTGATTGCAATTACCTCTGCTTCCAAGCAAGAGAGCAGGAAATTGCGTGTGAAATTAAAGATTGAGCAGGGAGTTGAAAACTTGAAATGCTGCGTGCAGCTAGATGTGCGAGCGTGTGTCCTCACCAAGGAGACAAGAGGTTGCAGCGGAGATTGAGCAGGGTTGAACGAGATCAGCTCCAATTCTTCAGCTAGACAGTAGAAATTTCACAAGGCCAGCTCCATGATCATGCAGCAGCTAGCACAGCTCCAAATTCGAGTGCCAATTTGAGCTCTCCTGTTATGGAGGGGAAGAGAGAGAGAGAGAGAGAGGAGCTGCGATGAGGAGAAAGAGGGGATGAGGCAGAGGGCAGGGGGCTAAAAAGAAGAAGGCAGAGTGAGAGAGAGAGAGAGAGAAAGAGGGGAAGACGTTGGCTCCACAATGACACCACCACTTAGTGCAATACAAACTAATTACCAGTAGCACAGCAATACCCGGCGGGACCCATGGTAGGTAAGGTTTCTTCTCTCACTGCTAGCTGGCCGCCCCATTCCCTTCACTGTCGTGACGTTGAAGCCATTCAAAATCTGCACAAAACTCACCGCACCCACGGAGAACACCCACTCTTTTCTTTAATTCATTTTACTTTTGCTTCATTTCTTCTTCTGCTGCTACAGAACCTTGCTGGGCTCATGATTTGAGAGCTGGGGAGCTTTGCCGTGAGGTCAAGCAAACAAACATTTCCCCGTAAGAATTTATGCAATTACACAAGAGGGGCGGGGGGCCGCTGTTAATAACTTTGGAGGACCCGTTTGCAAACTGTCGGCGCGGCAGCCGCTACCGTCGGCGTGATCTTTTAGCTATTGCGAGCCATGCAATTCTAGCCAAACACGAGACCGGTCAACGCTATACAGCTTAGCCATTTGATCAAGTGAATCTTACTGGAAACCCCCTCTCCCTTTAAAATTTTAAAAAAATTTAATCTAATATTATTAAATCACCTACATAATACATATTAACCGTTAGACTAAAATAAATACAACATTCCTACATATTATACTAACATGCACTGATATTTTTCTTTTATGTTCCAATAGCGGCTCACTAGAATTTTTAAGAGACCGACTTTCTAAAATTTATTTCCTAAAAATTTAATCCGGTGTACATGCGGAGTGGCGTACATGATACATAGTCTTCTAAATTGATTAGTATTTTGGCTGACTCACGTGGATTGGTGATACGAACAAGCCTGCATGTGCATGCCTCTTTTGCCCACCTACACGTCACGTGGGTGCAACGAGTGAACAATGATTAATTAGAGATGGATTTAATTACGGAATTCACGAGACAACCCCAAGTCAAATCCGAATTTGCGGCCTTAATGACAGAATTAAAGCTTGATCTTGGGCCAAGGTTTACTACTTGAGTTCAACTTGGCAGGGGGAAATTAAAAGAAAGAAAGAAACAAGATTGGTGCTCGATCGATCATCCATGTGCAGGGATCATGGTACTACCCTCCTCCCATGTGAGAGGGACGACAGTGCATCAATTAATGCCAAATGGCACATTTTTTAAAAAAAATTATTAATGTTTTTTAAAAAACCCTAAACTAATTAGTTTCTTAATAATTGATAACTTTGATTTTGCCAATGTTGTGGATCCGTTCGTTAGGTGCTCTAATTCCAGAGTCACCCGAATCCTTCACTAAAGTTGAAAGAGGTTGGAAGGGGAAATTAATGACATTGCAACGCAAATGTATAATTAATGATGGAGGGGGGAAAAAGTAAAGTGGGGGTAAAGAGACGGCACAACCGATGGTGGTTTGGGGTTTCTTGGAATGATGAGCCTCTCTCATCTTCCGCCTCTCCCCTCCATCTTTTGATTTCTTAAGTTGCACTCCTTGCATCGATTCCTTCCATGCTACTCTCCCTACTACTTTCCATAAAAGAAGAATATAAATTATTAACAAATGATCACTCTTTTAATGGATATATATATATATATATATATGACTGTTAATGACTATGATAATCCATAATTACTTAACATAACTAAAATTGGTTTGGGATTCATATTTCAAAATCATAAAGATTTTTGTATTCTCTAGATCATAGTCTTTGGTAAGGAACTCGCCATTTAAATAAATATTGTTTTAAACTTCATATTATTATTAAATATGAGATTGTATAAATATATAAATGGAACATGAATATTAAATTGTATGTCATGTCTTAAGCATAAATATCTATTATATATAGAACTCAAATCATTTATGACTAAATTTAAGATAAAAGCAATAGAGCTCAAACTAAATAATGACAAGACTTCATATAGATAGATATATACAACAATGAAAAGTATTTTTTTTTCTTTAAAAACACAATACTATAAATATCAACTCTCCTCTCATGTAGCTCTTTTAACTAATAATTACCAAGCACCAAATGATTGGCTTAGGCTATGGAGCTTAAGTTGATATAAAAGATATGCAGTTAGGTCCTTGAACTAGGGAGATATCACTTAGTTTATCTTTGACTACCTTTGGTTTTAGAATATTAATTTCTTCCCGCGATAATACCGTAATCTTTTGCTAAGTACATCTTCGTGTACCCTAGTGCAAACACAAAATAACATCGTTATATTATCCTTTTTATAGAATAAAAAATAAGAAAGTAAAAAGGTAGTTGTTTAGTTTTGTTCAATTTACATGAAAAAAAAATCTTTAACACTATAATATTTTTTCAAACAATAAAAAAATAGAATATTATTTTATTTTTGCTTTTTCATTCTAGAATACAAACTAATCAAAGTCAATTGGACATTCGATTAGATAGCAAAGTTCTTGAGTTCATGCTTAGAAAGAAAGTCCTGAGAATAGAGATATTAGCGGTGCAAGTAAGTCGAATGCCAATTTTTTCACGTCCTTGGGATTTCATGATAGTTTGACTTTTTAAATGTCACATTTGAAATTTTTAAGGCCAACATAAATTTGTAATTATAAATTGGTCGGTTGCGAAAGAAAATACTTATTCGATAATTTGTAAAAAAAAAAAAAGTATTATTCAGTTTGCAAAAAAAAATTTGTTTTAAAAAGTTATATATTTAATTACTCTTGCACCAGCAGCATCATGTGGTTGCAAGCTCAGCTTCGCTTGCCTGTCGCTGCAGGTCTCCTCTCTCCACACGGTAGATGCAAGACGCCGATGTCTTACCCTTCATTCCTTTTTAATTTTCTCCCCTCGCATTTAGTGGAAATTACCTTAACGCTCCACACAGCCTTACCAATGCAACATATTGATCCGCGATCAACGCCGTTCATTTACGTAGCAACGAGTAGGATGCCAAGTGCACGCGGGATCCGGCGGTAATGGCGGAAGCCCCGACGTGGAGGCGATATTTAGCGACGTGCCTGCATGTACGTGCAATTTTGCTCCTAAAACCCAACGCACCGACCCCAGTTGTTTATGCGCCGTCGAAAGTACGCGGGGGTAGACTCTAGAGTAGGTAGCTTGGGTGTAAACTGTTTTCTACCCGTCTTGGGATCGTTAAAATGCCATTATTTTTTTATTTTACGTTACCCAAGTCAGTTTTTGAAACGAAAGGAGAGGAAGGGCCCCACGGCAGGCGATGGGGTCAAACGTCCCTTTATTCGTTCACCCGCACATGTACACCCACGACGCCCGCCAGCTGGAGCATAGCTGCACTCCACGCGTTTCGCACACGTGATTCCCCCGCGCCACAGTCCCTGACTCCCTTCCTTCTCAGCTCTTAGGCGGTGGTGGTGCGGCCGTCCTGTGCGGACAGATTTTTCCGAAAGCGTTGAGAAGGGTGGCAAAATTTTGCCACCCTAAATGTTTTAAAAAAATAAATAAAAATTATGGTGATAATCTACTCATCGTAAGTTATCCAACGGTACCAATATCACTATAAATAAAATCTTTTACATTAAAAAAAAAAATCGGAAAAAATGATATGAATAGTAAAACATTTAGGGTGGCAAAATTGCCATCCTTCTCAACGCTTTCGGGAATGGTACCCTTCCCGGAAAATCTGTCATGTGCCACAGGTTGCGAAAAGTCCTAATACACGTGGAAGATCTCCCTAGGTGGCGGCTACCCGCCTCGCGATTGGCGTACCAGTAGACTGGCGACACCCACGAAGCGCGAGCGAGTTCGATGTTGCGTACCCGAATGGATGGTGAAACGAATTAGAATTTTGCCCCACGTGGGCTGCTTTCGGTGTAGATTTTGAACGGGTTCAAGCCGTGAAAGTTGGAAATTTTTGAAACTAGGCGGACTGGATCGAGATTTTGACAAACAAATTTATGTTATTACCGCACTTTTTTATTTCCTATTGCGAATTTTAAATTCCCTTCACCGTAATTATAAATTAAAAAAAATAATCAAATGTAATAAAATTTACGTGAAACGAAAATGTTTTTTTTCTCCCTGAAATCACACCTATTGAAATTATGGTGAAATATGAATCAAGTCTAGAGACATGTTGTGAATTGAAGAAAAATAAGACAATTAAATTGCATCCATAACTCATATTAGGAGTGTTCATTCGAATTTATAAATCATAAATAAAAATAATCAATATAATGATAATCTATTTAAGACAAATTCTAATACGATCCATCAGAATTAATAAAACTAGTATTAAGTGGTGGCAAAGCAAGGTAAGTGAGAAAGTTCAACATAGGATTGTATCATAAATTGTAAATAGCTTGGACATGATTTTGGAGTCGAGGTGGCATTATAAATATTATAGCTTAAGATTTTAGTTTTGACCTAGAAATCTTAAGGCTAATTTGGGTACATGGATGGAGGAAAAAGAAAATATGCAAGCATATCCTCAACGTGCGCAAATGCAATATTTGCATTTAAGCATCAAATTTTTTGGGTTAATTTAGAAATAAATTTCCCCTTTTCTGGCTCGGTCTAAAAGGCCAAGAGACGTCAGTGATTGAGAGGGCAAAAGACGACGACAAGAAGAATAAGGTTTTAAAAAAACAAGGGCAGCGTTTTTATCCCACTCAATCACGTTAGTTAGGTTGGTTTGGTTTTGACCAATTAGTCTTTTCTTACTTGTGTGTATGTGCGCCAAATACTCCTCAAATTATTGCTACATGCACGTTAAGTAATTTGGCATGCATCGGCGGCTGCCCACTCACGACGTTGATGCTCATCCAACGACTCTGACGCAGACTCCCCCGCTGCCGCCTTTTCCACCCTTCATAAATAAACATCTTTTTTATTTTTTTTACCAAAAAATAAAATAAAATAAAATATTAAATGTAAATCCAACTTTTCAAATATTTAAAACATTAAAATGCCATCCCCTATAAAATTTATAAACCATGATACACAAGATTTTTTTTTTATTTCTTCCGTGGAATTGTGAATTTTCGCCAGCTGAGAACTCTGCCAAATTAGCGGCGTCGGTGACCGACAGCGGCAATGCCGACAAGGATGACCGGCGGCAGTCCGAAACATAGACAGGTGGAGGGCAGCGGAGTTAAAACGCCGAACCTAGCGACCGAAGGGACCCACATAAATTAGCCAATAGAATGTTTCCTAATTCCATTTGGTGCTATGATCTAGACAGTGTATCCCTCGGGAGCAAAATGTCGGTGCGGGATTGTGGCTGCGCATAATTGGCCAAGTGACAGTTTGAGCCGACTGGACCACGCATGTCAATCCGGGGTCGCAATTTATATATATGAATAAATTTTGGAGGCTTATTATTCACATTTATTTTATTTCAGCCCAAACATTTTTTGTGACAACCTGCCAACTTGTAAAGACTCCGGGAGGAAAGTGGGCGACAAGTACAATCACGTCCTGTTGGCTTCGATCCACATAAACAAG
The DNA here is from genome assembly GCA_027563935.2 of Costus lasius. NCBI lineage: Eukaryota > Viridiplantae > Streptophyta > Magnoliopsida > Zingiberales > Costaceae > Costus > Costus lasius. The sequence continues at coordinate 23,828,690 of CM050447.1, read as the reverse complement.
ACAAACTTCGTGAACGTAGGCTGTGCAGCAATCATTCACGCGCAATGGCTGCGATCCAGGGATCACATTTTGAACCCGATTGGTGGTCCACCGGCTGGATCGAACCAACTTCGATCCTAAGTATTTAGTCAAAATTATTATTATTATTATTATGCCTACCTGCAATATGGGTTCAATTATAAACGACAAGCACTTGTTCATCGCCTCGCTGGGAAAATTAGTCTCTATATACCCAACCCAGCCCACTTCCATTGATAGGACCTATTGAGTTGGAAATTTTGTTACTTGGGCCGCTGCCAGATCTGGAAAATTACCAACCTGATGGTGATTGGGGTGACTTGGAATCAACTTATCGTCGCCTAATTTACTTGAAGATGGAGCATGCCCAACTCCATTTAAGCCCTAGAGATTTGTATGATTCCGAAACTTGCATCGTCCATCATTCACGTGCAACTTGGGTCAAGAGAGGGAGGAAGAAACACGCAATATATATCTTATGACTAGTTAGACTTGAATTCCTATCAAACTGAATTTGAGCTGGCTGTCAATAAGAATTTGATTTACCGGCTTGATGGTAACAACTGTCGCCTATTCGCTGTTTTTTATTACCAAGGTTCGATCAACCCTACAACGACCTTCAAATTTTCTTTCCATATATTTAACCAACACAACTATAATTCATACACTCACATAAACATTCAGCAGAACCCATTGCAGGAATAAACGCATCAACTTATTCGCTGTTTTCGATTACCAAGGTTCGATCAACCCTTCAACGACCTTCAAATTTTCTTTCCATATATTTAACCAATACAACTATAATTCATACACTCACATAAACATTCAGAAGAACCCACTGCAGGAATAAACGCGTCAGCTTTCTAAACAGATATAACACATCCAAAACGGAATTGTAGAGCTACCAAATAATCACGACAACAAAACTAGATTGATACGTGAATGTCCAACAACTAAAAGTGACAAGTATTAGCGAAATGATGATAATAATAACACAATTAAATTACATGGCACATCTGGCCACTCTCGAGGGGCAAAATTCTAAAGACAGTTCATATACATCTGCTCACAGATGCACCTTTGAATAAAATGCTACTATACATGTACTCCTGATTACGAAACGCGATATATCTACTTTTTAAGCTATTCCTGAACGACACCAACCTCAGATTCCACGCGCCAATGACTCTTGCTAAACTCCAGCATGGTTCCACTTTCCCGTGCTTCCGGCGGTTCTGCAACGCCAAGAACAAAATTCCTCTTTGTTGCATCGACTTCTCCGTTCGTGCCTCTGCTGACTGCAAGATCTACACCAACAAACTCCGCATCCTCTTCGAATAGGGACGGTGCAGATTCTTCTGCTTTTGCCAGATCAGTAGATGCTGATGCACTCACAGTACTGTAACTTCCCGCCGAGTCAACTGTGGCAACTGGTGCAGTAGTAACAGCGGTTTGCACAGAGTATGATTGGGTTGAGAAATCCGGAGATCCATCAACCTGAATATCTGAAGCTTCTCGCCAACCCACCCATTCAGGCTGTTGTTGATCATTAAATAGGTCCTCATTCTCGGTTGTGTCAAACTGGAAAAGGTTCACATCTGAAATGTTGAGTTTCATTATATCAGTTGACAACTCATTGACTGAATCATCTGCTTTACTTGTATTGTCAGACATGGCGTTCGAGTGAGAATTACAATTGCTTTCTGGTGCAACATTCTTGGTAAGGCCCTCGATCCCAATCACAACCTCGTCGTCACTGCCATCACCACTGCTGGATGTCTCATTTAGATTGAGATCACCCATCCTATCAAGGGTCGTGATGCTCATAGGCTCTGTAGCACTTTCATCCTCAAAGGCAAACCAGTTGGAGTTTGTGAAAACATAACTATGCATCCATGCAGGGAAAATAATTCAAATCAGAATCAGGCAACAAAAGAACGAAGCAGAGCTTTGATGAAAGCGGTACCTTCGGTTATCTCCCACAGGATGCAAACAAGAGACGACTTCGTCAGATCCTTCATCCAAGTACAAATCTTGTAACTTTTCCTGTAAATCAAACCAATGTAAGTGAATATCTATACAATTTATGTAAGTCAAACCATGGCCTTCAAATACAAAAGATACACAAAAAGTATAAATATGAATAGAACAAGAAGAGAATAATCAATCGTTAGTTTGTTGCTTAACATTGTATGCATGTATGTATGTTAACATAAGAGACTGACAATGCAATCAGCCAAGTCCCTCGAATTAAACCTTCTTAAGAAGAAGAAGAAAATTACACTGTCTGTGCTTTCTAAATGGACATAAAATATAGGAAATAGATAAGCGTATAGAATTCACCACAAAAGAAACTCCTCTATTTTATGAAATAGAAAAGTTAAATAACTCAGTAAAAAAAAGTACACTAAACAATAAGATTTCACCACATAAGAGACTGACAATGCAATCAGCCAAGTCCCTCGAATTAAACCTTCTTAAGAAGAAGAAGAAAATTACACTGTCTGTGCTTTCTAAATGGACATAAAATATAGGAAATAGATAAGCGTATAGAATTCACCACAAAAGAAACTCCTCTATTTTATGAAATAGAAAAGTTAAATAACTCAGTAAAAAAAAGTACACTAAACAATAAGATTTCACCACATAAGAAATCCTCATTCAGGACGTACAAAAGTTAAATAACTAAAATAAATGTATACTAAACAATAAGCAAGATACATAGGGTGTGTTTGGTATAGCTGTAGCTTTTAGCTTCTGCTGGTTGAAAAAGTGCTGATTGAAAAATAGCTGACTGGAAAAGCTGAATGGTGTGTTAAATTAATGCAGAAGTTGATAGCCAAACAGGTTAGTTTCTCAAAAACAACTTTTATAGCCAACAAAAGCACCCTAGAAGCTATGCCAAACACACCCATAATCATCTCGATCAAGAGAAACATGGGCCAAAAGCGCAATTAGCTTGCACCATTTAAAAGTAGGTAACGAAATCCAAAAAAATGATACCAAATCATAGGCAAATATTATTGGTTATATTACGCCAATTACCTCATCCATGTCATCATTCTCATAAACACGATAGTTAAATGCCTGGGTTGAATTGTTGGTTGAGGCTGCAATATCAAAATCTCTATCATGTTCTTCATCACTATCTCTTGTACTTTCATGTAAGGATGTCGGCCGACTGGAAAGACAAAGTCACCACGTTAGAAGATTAAAACAGTTCTAAAGATCAAGCATTATTTCAAACATGCTTCAGCTGATAATAAACCTCTATAACTTGATCTTACTATGCATATTTTATAATAATAGTGACAACAGAAACGAACAAGCTTATTCAGTTCAGTTGTCAAGTTTGAGGTATTGTTTTGATATTTTGCTTACACATATTGATCCATTTATTATTCGATTGACAATCAGCAAACCGTTGCAGCATAATGCTCACCCGCAGGCCCAATGAGAAACATTCTCCACTGCGTTCCGCTCCCGCAGTACATTTGTCTGCCAATCAACCCAGTCTGTGGATTTCTGTAATACAAAAGAATTTCGTTATTAATTTCTGAAGGATCAATGTTACAATAAAAAAAAAAAATTGACCAACTTATGGAATAAGTGAAGGTGGAAAAAGATAAATCAGTAAGCCACCTTATTTGGAGCTACTAGCTCGGGTTTTTTGTTTATATTGTATCAAAGATTAGAAAGGGCCATAACGCTCACATGACAAAGTGGTGGAAATCACACCTTAGACCTGTGCATCCGCTAACCATCCAAGGGACATACACAACAAAGATTTAACATATATTAACAGACGCTGCAAGTGTGATTCAAACTTGAGACATAATAACTAGCCTGAATATGCTAACCGCCCAAGCCAAATAAAGACTTAACACTTGCATTGAACCAACTTCGAGAATTTTCTCCACCCTCTTTACGTTGTGTCACACGCATTTTCCCTATATAAGTTGCATTAATATTCACAAGTTTGGTATTGATGAAGATTAGCTAACGATGGCACATTTATAACAAACCATTTGTTGACATAGATTGATGAATCCAAACACGCCCCAAAAATATTAATACAATTGTGAAATAAGTAAAATATAAAAGAAATTTATAATAATATGAAAGAGTACTCTGCTAACATAAATTATATGAAATATAATAACCATTAACATTTTTCAGCAGGAAATACACATCAAATGATGGTATACATTAGAGAGGATTGAACTACCAATCAAATTGAAAAATGAGAAAGATTTTGATTCAAATTTGAACATGAGTGGGATTTCATGGTGAAATAGAGTTTTAATCCATCCACTATTGCTACTATTCTGTTTATCTTCTTGCAATTTGTTTTTTAAATTCATTCTCATTACTTATATTATTTTACAATTCATACACACATAAATACAAGCAAACTCACCTGTAGATGCGAGCGAATATAGGCATTGCTGCTACAAAGTTGCACTAGTTTGTTGCAAATTCTTGTAATGTGACCAATATTTCCAGCTCTAATTGGATGCCTTCCAAATACCGGTATAGTCACCTACAGGGAAAAAGGAGAAATAAGATTCGATCTATTCGATCTTCTAAGTTACAAGATATAACATCGGGAGTCCTGACAAAATGATTCTTACCGCATTTGCATCACCAGACAGGAAAGGATTATTATCTGCTCGTAGAAATTTATCAATGATACCACAGTCAGAGCAGAGATGCTCAACAATTGCAGTATTTTTGCTCCCGAGACATGATAGAACCAAGTTCTCCACGTGATGATGTAGTGTATTATTGAAAGGATACCTACAGTAAGAAGATGAGTAACGCACAAATAAATTACAGAAATTGGTCACAAGCGCAAATGATGCAACTTACTTGAAGAAGAGATCGAGAATTGTGTTGATAGCACCAGACTGAATCAATTCCTTCCCGGCAGCTTCGTCACCTACTTCTAATAACACAGCAATGAACTCCACTATCTGCAAATTGGACGCAAACATTTAATATGGGAAAGATATCCTAGAAATTTTTTACATTAAAAAAGTGTAAGTATCCATGTATCCATCTCAATTAAAAAATTGCAGCACGAGAAAAGGACTTATTCCCCATGGAGCTCATGAGATATAATAGAATCAAATACAAAATAATTTTACCATTGTTAGAGGGTGTGAGATCTAAAACCCGTTAACCCGTTAGGGTTACATGGCTCCTCTATAAATACTATATTGTACACATTAACCTAGATTGAGAAAAAATATACTTTCTCATCAAGTTCAAACATGGTATCAGAGCGTATGCTGCCCAACCGCTAACGCTTCGAACGCCGCTGCCCAACCACTGAGTCTCCATTGAACGCCGCCTGCTCTTCTCCTCATCTTTAGCTGATCCGCCTCACTTCTTGCTTCGACGGAGGGTGGAAGGTGCATCGCCCCTTGCTTCGAAGGAGGGCGGAAGGCGACGACAACGATCCTCACGCTCTCGCTTCTTGGCTGCATCTTCTTTCTCGGCGCATATAAGTCCTGGCGGTCCTTCTTGTTTTCTGATCCCTTCCACTCGGTGCTCCGGTTCTCCTTTGCGTTTTTACCACAGAGCATGGCGAGTAGAGAGAAGATGCTGGTGTCTCGCATTTCACTTTTGGCGTCCCTGGTATCACTATTCTAAACTTCTTGCTTCCTGGCGAGATCGCTACGAGTGATTTCTTTGCATCCTGGTTTCCATTTTTGGTACATTGTCTGTGTCTCTTCTTCACTATTCTGAGCTTCACGGCTGGTTGGCTATTAATTGAGTTATTATAGATTTTCAACTCCAAATATCCACTGATGTTAAGCCTAACACTAATCTTGGAACTACTATGAAGTTAGATGGCATGAATTACTTACTGTGGGCTAGAGCCATGTTGTTTTTCTTTAGGTCACACGGCAAACGACAACATGTTGAATTGAACCCTCCTGCACCGACCGACCCTCAATATGCTTTCTGGAGTATGCAGCGTAGGAGTACGTCGCTGCAGTTGTCACTTCTCTCCTTCACAGTATAGAGCCTCACATTGCTTTAACCGTTATATTTCATAATACGGCAAAGGAGATATGGGATGCTCTTGCGAGTACATATGCCCCTCAACACAACATTAGTCAAATTTATCAATTGTACAAAGAGATTCTCCTCATGCGCCAAGATGGGCGCCCCTTACAAGAATATTACACTCAGTTGAAGGCCAAATGGGATAAGTTACGTCAATATCATCCTCCGGTTGCGGATATTGCTATCATTTTACAGCAACAAGAGGACTTTATAGTGGCTAAGTTTCTTTCTGGTCTTGATGCACACCTCTCTGCTACTCGCAACCAGTTATTAGTGGAACCTACTGTGCCTACCTTTCAGAATGCCTTTTACAGGCTTCTTCGGGTTCCAGAAGCATCCACGTCCTTTGAGCCTAGGAGTACTCTTCTTGCACCGCAGTCGGGTGGTCGGTCTTGGGGCATGAGCTTTGGTTCTCTTCATGGTAGAGGCCGCGGGCGTCATACGCTAGCTTGCATTCATTGTGGTTGCACCAATCATTCCTCTAATAGGTGCTGGGCCAGGTTTGGCCGCCCTCCTCATGCTCGCCTTGTGGTTGATCCCCCGAGCACCGTCGCTTTGCCACCTCCAGCGCCTTCCGACATGCCCTCTACCAGCCTCGCTGCCACACCATCTGGTATAGCTTCCTTCGCTGCTCATGATAATTCTTGGATTCTTGACTCTAGAGCTACTTCCCACATGTCAGGTAATAAAGCTTTATTTTCCTCTATCACTTTTGGTACCTATCACTCACTTGTTCGGGTTGCTAATGGCTCATTTGTATCTGTTTCTGGTATTGGTACTGTTCATATTAGTGCCACTCTTGTCCTTGTAGATGTTCTTTATATCCCACAGTTCCCTAATAACCTCTTGTCTATATGTGCTCTTATTCATACCTTAAAGTGTGTTGTGACGTTTTTCCCTTTCTCATTGTACTTTCCAGGACCTCCAGACGAGGAAGATGATTGATGGGGGTGTAGGGATAAGGGCGTGTACGTGTTGTCTACCGCTCCTTCGGCTTGTCTTTCAGCTATGGTCTCACCTTATCAGTGGCACTGCCATCTTGGTCACCCTTCCCCTGTCAAAGTTCAGCAGTTTTTGTCGTTGTCCTCGTGTCCTGTGTTTCAATGTGATGCTTGCCAGTTAGGCAAACGTCGTGGGTCTTTTTCTTCTCATCATTCTGTTCCTAGTAGTGACCCCTTTAATATCGTTCATTCGGATATATGGGGTCTGAGTCTGGTTCCTACCCGTGAGGATCATCGTTATTTTGTTACGTTTATCGATGACTACTCCCGCATGTGTTGGTTGTTTTTGTTAAAGCATCGTTCTGATCTTTTCAATGTATTTCGTATTTTCTACAAGGAAGTTCGTACTCAGTTTGATTACTCTTTAAAAATTATTCGTTCTAATAATGCCTTGGAGTATTCTACTACGCAGTTTGTCTTTTTGTCATGACAGGGGTATTCTACATCAAACCACATGTCCCTACACGTCTTAACAAAATGGCGTTGCCGAGCGCAAAAATCGTTACCTCCTTGACGTGACTAGGTCCCTTCTTCTTCACATGAATGTCCCTCGTTCCTTTTGGGGTGATGCCGTCTTGATTGCCGCCTACCTCATTAACCGTGTCCCCATGCCACTGCTACACAACAAGTCCCCTTTTTCTCTTCTCTTCCCTCAACATGATGCTTTTCCGGTTACCCCTCGGGTTTTTGGTTGTTTGTGTTATGCTCACATTCATTCTGTCCATCGGGATAAATTACAGCCTTGCGCAACTCGTTGCATCTTTTTGGGTTATAGTTGCACTCAGAAAGGCTACCGGTGTTATGATCCCATCTCTCATTGGTTCATTGTGAATGCTGATATTTCCTTTGTTGAGTCCTCTCCGTAGTTCCTTCCCTCCTTCTCCTCGGAGTCTGTCTCTCCCGTTCCTCTCCCCACTCTGGGTCCCCTTTCTGCTCCTGTTGCCCCTCCTCCACCGTCATCTACTTTGCCTTTGCAGGTTTACAGCCGGCGTCCACGGCCTCCTGCTGCCCTCCCAACTGCCGACTCATCGACCTCGCCTGCTGGTTCTCACTTTGATGACTCACATCATACTAGCTCATATCCCCTTAGCAATTATGTTTCCTACCACCATTTTTCCTCTTTGCATCGTGCATTTTTGGTTGGTCTTTCCTCTCCCGTGCTTCCCAGATCTTATGAGGAGGCGAGATTGGTTCCTGAGTGGTGTGCTGCTATGGAGGCTGAGATGGCTGCTCTTCGTACTCATCAGATGTGGCCCTTGGTTTTGCCACCTCCAAGCATTCGCCTTGTGGCTTGTAAGTGGGTTTATACGGTTAAGCATGCTCCGGATGGTTCCGTTGATCGCTACAAGGCCCGACTTGTTGCCAAAGGGTTCACTCAGAGCTTCGGCCTTGACTACTTTGAAACATTCTCTCCTGTTGCTCGTCTCAATTCTGTTCGGGTTCTCATTTCCTTAGCTCTTAATCTCAGTTGGTCCATATTTCAACTGGATGTACCCAATGCTTTTCTATATGGTGATCTTCCTGTGGATGTCTACATGGAGCAATCTCTTGGGTATGTTGGTCAGGGGGAGTTGGTGTGTAAACTACACAAGGTCATCTACGATTTGAAACAGAGCCCACAGGCCTAGTTTCACAAATTTTCCCAGATTATTTCGGTTATTGGTTTTCAAGGGTGCAAAGCTGATCACTCACTCTTTGTTCGGCACACTGATACAGGCCTAGTAATTCTTGCTGTATATGTTGATGACAATCTTTTAACTAGCAGTGACTCCAAAGATATTCTAGAATCGAAAGCCTATCTGCATTCCCAATTGGCTCTTAAAGATCTAGGCAGACCCAAATATTTCTTTGGCATTGAGTTCGCTTATAAAGGATATGTGTCTATCTCTCACAAAGGAAGTATGCTATTGACCTTCTTGAAGAAACTGGAATGAGTGAGTGTAAGCCTGCTGAAACCCTCTCAATATAGAATCAAAGATACTCTAATGCAATGCAATGGAATCTGAATTTGTAGATGCTACGAGCTATCGTCGTCTTGTTGAAAAACTAATCTACTTAACTGTTACAAGACCTGACATCTCTCACAGTGTTGGAGTAGTTAGTCAATTTATGGAAAGGCCAAGGAAGGTGCATTGGGAAGCTGCAATAAGAATACTCCAGTACATTAAACATGCACCATAAGAATACTCCAGTACATTAAACATGCACCAGGGAAAGGCCTCCTATACAAGAAGAATAGAGGCACTAGAATTGAAGCTTATGCAGACGCTGACTATGCAAGCGATACAAATGACAAACGATCAATCACCGGGTATTGTACCTTTGTTGGGGGCAACCTAGTTACCTGGAAAAGCAAGAAACAGAATAGTCTCTAGGTCCAGTTGTGAGGCAGAATACAAAGCAATGGCACATACGGCCTATAAACTATTGTGGCTGAAAAACTTGTTACTTGACCTTGGAGCAAAATGCGAGGAACCAATGCCTATGTTACGTGACAACCAAGCTGCGATCTTCATTGCTAATAACCCAGTATTTCATGAAAAAACAAAGCATATTGAAGTTGACTGTCACTTCATTCGATATGCGGTCACCAACAACCTTATCAACCTTCCTCACATCAAGTCTGAAGATGAACTAGCTGATATCTTTACAAAGTCCTTGGGATTGGCAAAATTTTCCTCCTTGTGTAACAAGCTGGCATGACTGATATTTATGCTCCTACTTGAGGGGAAGTATTAGAGGGTGTGAGATTATAACCCGTTAGAGTTATACGGCTCGTCTATAAAAACTACACTGTACACATTAACTTAGATTGAGAAAAAAAATACTTTTTCATCAAGTTCAAACAACCATAAACAAAAACAACTATTCTACTCTTGATGACAGATAATAACATAGAACGTCAAAATCCAACCATTCTCCATAAATAAGACATGCATAGGAGCATAAATATCCTCCTCATTTTCCCATTTCCTTGAAGAGTTAAGAAACTTAATAAATCTGCTCAACGTAGTACATACTTTAAGTCGATGCTTCCCAAGTGGGGGATGTAGTTCACCATAAGTGGTAGGAAGTGTAGCACTGACATCGCAAGACACATCCAACAATTTAAGCAAATCATCTGCAAAGTAAAACGGTCAATAAGCTTGCTTATTGAAAATAATAAGAACTAATCCAAATAAGAGACAACGGACAATTAGATACAAGATTAAACAGGAAAAAGTGAATAATAGAAAGATAAACAAGCTAATAATTTGACATCAACGGAATAGGAACAAAATATATTCCAACTATTCAATGGCCTCAAACTTTGCAAGCGTGAAGTCAAATTCTTGAATCACTATATAAAGAAGTCAACTTTGTGTTTTCTAATTTATTATTGACTTTGTTAGTTACTAACTGACAATGTAAAATATATTCCAACTATTCAATGGCCTCAAACTTTGCAAGCGTGAGGTCAAATTCTTGAATCACTATATAAAGAAGTCAACTTTGTGTTTTCTAATTTATTATTGACTTTGTTAGTTACTATCTGACAATGTATATTCTTTCTTCCATGCACTGGCAGACTGGATGTGGTAATAAGAACATCACTTGTTCATAGGTGTCCCCAAAGAGGCAAGTGTCAATGTGTCCATGCAAGCACTAAGCTGTGTCAATATGCATGTGGTGGTGAGAGAATGACTTGTTGATGCATAGAGGCATTTAGACAAGGAGAAGTGCTACTCGGTAACTCAAAGCATTCGCAAGAGAAAAAGAAATTGTCCAAAGGATAAAGGATAAATGAAAGCACTGGGGTTGGAGAGGAATCCTCTAGGTTATAATCCCCACTTCTATAGTGTTGTCTGCCCCACAGCCATCATGCTATTGCACCTAAGAAATCAAAGTCATTGAAATCAAGGTTGTCAAAAAAGCATTATGAGGCTTAGAATCTTCTAATCGACAAACCATTTCGAAACAAACATAGAATTTGAAATGTGGTAGAATGTGTAGGAACTCCAATCTGAGTGTTAGGATAAGGTTGAGTGTTAGGATAAGGTAGAATCATAAGATCTTCTCGATCCTAAGTTAATAGATATAATAGCTTTAGATCTGACTACTATTATACCAAAAATCAATAATCTATTATGTCAAAAGCTTTAAATTGTTATGTAATATAATTTCTCATCTTTAGTTGCTATCATTTGCTCTTCGACGTATTTGTCAAACATTCATCAATTTAAACTCGTCAACTATGACTATTTATTTATATCAATAATCTGTCATTTTTATTTAATGCTTGCATAGTCATTACCAAATGTATTTTATTTTTGTTATCTTTTATGCTTTTGTTTATCATCTTCATTTTATTGCACGTCTTTTCTAGTTTCATTCTATGCCTTTGTCATATCTATCTTATGTAAACTTATCCTCCATCATCGCCACCTTACAAATATCCAATTCAACAATTCTTCATGGCACAACAAATTCATTTGAATAATATTATAATTCATTGTCCATACATAATTTACTCTTGGTGGTTGATACAACATAAATATTTATTATTTTTTGCTACTTATTACCAATTAAAATGTTTGTTTTACTCCTATGCCTAATTAGATTAATATATTTTTAAAAAAAACTCCTTTGCCGAATTAGATTAATATATTTTTTTTTAAAAAAATATATGGTAGGATCTTACATTCTTATGAGATGATCCTACAAAACCTCCATCAGAGTAGGATCTCTGACAAACCTTGATTGAAATCAAAAATAATTTTTAATTTTTGCAAAATCCAAAAATCAATTTGTGGATTTGTGTGTCTCTTGGGGGGGGGGGGGGGGGGGTACAATATGTGGGCTACAAGACTGTATAGTGGAGAGCAACAAAAGCTCGCTGCACAGTTGGTAAAATGTAGAAAACAAAAAGAGGAAGAAAAGGGTGTAGGTGTTGCTATAGGCGGACTAGAGAGAGCTATGGTTTAGGGAGAACACGAGGGCAACCATGCTACCCTTTTTAGAAAAGAGAAGATGGAGATAGAACAAGAGTTATTGGCCTACTGCCACCGGCAAGGATGTTAACATAAGAGGCCAGTTATATCCCTTAGGAAAAAGCTTATGGTTAGAGTTTAGAAAGGAAAGGGAGATGGCTAGGGTTTTCTCTAAAAACACTCATACCAGATTGGAAAGAAAGAATTGATTTAGTTCAATAATACAAGAGAAAGAAGCAATGTGTGACTAAACATGTGATAATAACACACACAACATCACTTTTGAGTTACATCCATATTCTGAAGTCATATTTATCTACAAACTAGATTGAACGAATGTTTATGCTACACAAATCAAGTTCTAAAAGATTCAAGAGTAACATGAAATGATGAGCACTAACATAAGAGGAATCCAATCAAAATCTAGATTAATACGTTCCTCAATTCTAGAATAAATTGTTTTCTTTCACTCAATTTTATCACAAAAAAGGCGCATGAAGACCTAGAAAAAGGTATCTGCAACACCCCTTCAGTGCATGAAATGCCGCCTGTAGTAACTGATACGCTTCCAAGTAGAGATGAAGTATCTTGGCAGCTATCCAGAAATTTAGCTCTTTAGAGTCATAGACTGTTTTTAACTACGTGTAGAAACTCACACCAGCCATCTTTTATTATCTTAAAAAGATAGTAAACCCAGCAAGTTCTCTGTTTATCAAGATATCATTATCATACATCTTAAAGGATTCTGCTAAAGTGTCTAATTCAAGCACTAGAAGCACACTTCATTCTGAAAATTTAACCATAAATCTATATGAATCTTATTCTTTAACTCTTAACAAACTCCAATAATCATTGAATAACACCCCTACAACCTGTCCAAATGTGTCTATCCAAACAATAGTCTCCTCGCAAATGATACTCATGCCATAGAACCAGATACTAGTCTGGTACATACCAATCTGACCTTATACTGGTATCGTATAGGTTGATGCTGTATATATGAATGTATATTTACCCTATATATAATATACATATTTTAGTAATAATGGCCACTGGTGTTGATACAATATGTCAGGACCAGTTCATACTAGTCTGACTTGTATTTCAAATCATGATCCATGCAATCTTAAATTTCATTGAGCAAAAGCATATTTTATCTTTTCCTAGTAGATATGGTATAAAACAGAAATTTGAGAAACATATGTTACTCACTCAATTCTGTCAACACGGCATGCACAGTCCCAGGAGCCACGTGACTGTATGATTCATAAAAATGCTGACTTCTGATGTAGTGAAATGAAGCAGTAGAGGCAGATCTTTTAGGATCTAGCAACGCAATACACACAGATAAAGAGTGGACAAGAGCAGATTTAGAAGATGATTTTTCCAAAGCGTGGGAAAATATCTTCCCAACAAAGCTGCATACATACATAGAGATACATTAGATGCAAGGATCAATGACAATAAGCTGTGGAACAGTACCATTAAAACAATAATACATGTGTAAAGAGCCACAAGAACTACCTTTGGCTGGAAAGTTTGGCTGCTAAAGCTGATGGAGCATTTCGAATAATGGTCATTAGAACCTCCGCAGCATTAGCATTAATTTCAGAAGAATGCTGCTCAAGTTGCATAATGTGAATTCATAAACAATCGTGTTATTAGAAAATATGCACAGATTTCCAAGCATAGAAAATCCACTTTAAATGGATAGAAAGTAGTTACCCGAGATATAGTGACTCAAAATACAACACCTAGATGTAAAAATGCGTGCGATAAGTTGTATGGATTTAGTAAAAAATCCACTTATTTGAGATGGTATAGTCCTAATAGACAACCTAAGTACTATACACTGAATACAAACGCTCTAAAGTCAATGCAACACTCCAAAGTTCAGCATCAAATATAATTATCATGATAGTCATCGGATGGATAATAAGCAATAGCAACAAAAAAAAAACTTTGTTAACTAATACAAAGATACTTTTTCAGTTGCAGCTATATATTTGATGCGAGTATGAGATGCTCCATAGAAGCTAAATCTGTTCCGCAAACTTACAAATACACTAAAACCGCACAAATGATAAGAATATACCAGTAAAACAGAATGTGAAGATTTAAGAAAACATTTGTACAGTTTCAGTTAAATAATTTGCCATAGGCTGATAGTTAACACAAATTATCGTCTACAAGGAAAGTATTGAGGATAAGACTTCACAACAACATAACAGATAATAAAAATGAAAACTGGAGCTATTGAATTGAGTTTACTTATGTAAAGAATACACATGGTAAAGCACTTACAGAAGGGCTTAATTTATCAACAATCATCTCAAGAAGATTTGTATTAGCCAACCACTGCATGATATCCATATAGTTTGCATATGTATGATCGTCAGCACCAACAAGTCGAATCAATATCTGATGAATAAATAATTGCACAATTGCATTAGCATCCTCAACACTTATAGGCTAAATGACAAATAAATGGAAACATATTCTCATGGTCAAAAGGATATTAGATAGAAAGAGCTGAGTTTATAAAATCTGCTGGCATGGTAAAAGAAAGACGAGAATTCATATTCCAATAAGAAAAGTGATAAATATATGGATAATACAGGATTAATAAAATTCGATGCAGACATACAGAATGTTGGAGACAATTATTCAAAGATAAGGAAGAAGGGATTAGCATTGATCACTAACCTCCATGATCGATGTTATGCCTATCAAATCAACCAAGCGAGGAAAAATGGCTTCATGAGTCTGATAAAAATGCAAAGCATAAGCTAACACATAGATTGACAAAATAATCACAGGAAGAATAAAGAACAGATGTAAAGCAAAGTAGAATCCTTTCAAAGGATTGTAGTTCAAATCTCATAAAGCAGTTACAGTTCAAACAACATGATAATCCAAAGAGTGCTTTAGCAATTCTGAACATAACATCCTCTGAGGATAAATATGATTTGCTCAAATTGACCATAATAAAAATCACAAGAGCAAGGACATAAACATTCAAAATGTTAAAATATCATTATGTATCTTGAATAATTTTAATATTATCATAATTGTAAGATTTCTAGAAGCCCTATGAATGATTATAATGTTGATTGTAAATGTAAAGAAACAACTGAAGCAAATTGGTATCAAATTTCTTCTCTTCTTCCTTCATATATCTTTTATTTCTAATAAAATTAGAAATTATTTCATAACCCACATCTTCCAAATAACTATAAAAATTAGAACACATAAATGCAATAAAACTTTGTGGTAATATTGATATTTTTTTCATACAACAAAATGAAAGAGGCACACAACTAACTGAGAGACGTTTGCTCATGCATACATAAGGGCAAGTCCTATTTGGTAAATATGCTACTTGTTTGGACAATAGCAAAAAAACATGTGGACGGAAGTGTAACTTGGTTACAAAAAAGTTTCTAACTAAAAAAGAGCCAAGACTCCAGAGGATATTAAAGGGGAGATTGAAGCAATAGAATCTGAGAATATTATGTGAAATTTGGAATTTTGGACCATTACACTTTCTTACCATGACAAAGAAGATGGCAGCAAATAGGAAGTTGCGCGCAAAATTTACAGGTGATGTCTTAAAAAATTATAAGGAAGCCATTGCAAGGGTCAAGCATACTTAAGGAATTCCTCAGTCTTACTTTCACACGAAAGAAGAGAAAGAGGTTGTAAATAGGAAAGGAGGAAACAACTCCCTGCTTGTACAATTGAGGACCATAGAGCCTAAGTATATAGAAACTAATAAGATCATTGAGTCCCATTATATCTATATACAGAGGCCATAGTACAATAATAATGGAAATGTGTATGAAAACACAATATATTCTTGATAAATATATGGCGGTAGATAAACATAATAACGTAATGACATAGATGATGGTAAATATAAAATTATACAAAATATATAATGTGTTGTAGGTTGCCATACAGATGTTTTCCCATGATCTTGTTGCCTTTGTTAGCTTCCATACTTCCAACAAGAATCAAATTGAATAATGATACTAGATCACGATACATATATATGTATAATAAGAAACCTAATAAGAGAGAGAATCCACAATTCAAGTCATTTAGCATATCTAACACTATCCAGAAAGCTGAAAATTGGAGTATCATACATATATAAACATATATATAAGTATAGAGAGTATTAATCTGCTTTAGTAAAGACATTTCCAAACTATGTTTCTAAGCTACCATAGAGACTACTAATCTATTTTAACATAACATCTTAAACAAAGTGATAATCAACTTCAATATGCTTGATTATCACAGTGCATAGGCATCACCATAGGCAAAAGGAATCAGTCTTCTAATGGTTAAACAACTACATCATTTCGAAAGTAGCATGTGTTCAAGACTTGCACTCCAATTTACATCTTGATCTTGCTACAACACTTTGTTTTTTGTTTTTCCAAGGAACTAAGTTTATGCTTGTTAAGTAGTATTGGTTAATGGTTTCCTACCCGTTAAGGTTAATGGGTTGGAATTATTTGTACTTAGCTGGAAAAACCCTAAATGAACAGTAATCAACGCTTCTTCTCCTTCAACTTGGTATCAGAGCATTCGTCACCGCCGCTGCTCCCGTCTCCCTTCCGCTTCTGCCCACTGCTCCACCTTTCTTCCCGCCTCTCCTCGCCTCTTCCCTCTTCCTTCCGCCGCTGTTCCACTAACCCTTGCCTCTCGTCGTCGTCTCCTCCTTTCTCGTCATTGTTTTCGCTCGTGACTAGTTGGGAGTAGCTGAAGCCTCTTCGGAGGGCTGACATCTCTTGCTTGGCGTCCTCTGCTGCCGGAAGATCTCTTCCTCGTTGTCTCTTCAGTAGAGTCTGTGATGCGGGGCTTCTTCCCCTCCAACTTCTTTCGCCAGCTTCCTCCGCACGCCTCCTTGATCGATTCCTGCCTCTCCTTGCTCCAGCAGCATCTTTACTAGAGTTTCGAGATGGATATCATGCACACTAATGAACTGAAGCCCGTCTCCAGCGTTGCTACCACTATCAAATTTGATGGCAACAATTATCTTCTTTGGGCCAGATTCATGTGCTCTATCTGGGATCACATGGCAAGGAACAGCACCTGACCTACACACCTTCGGATCATTCGGGCCCTACTTATGATACATGGAGCTGCTCAGACATGGCAGTGGTAACATCCATTCTTAGTAGTATTGAAACCAATATAGCCTCTACAGTTAGATTTCTAGATACTACTAAGGAAATTTGGAACATGCTCGCTTCCACTTATGCTCTTCAAGAAAACATGTGTTAAGTGTATCAGGTGTATGAAGACCAATTTAATCTCAAACAAGGAGACACACCATTACTAGAATGCTATCGTATACTTAAAGGAAAGTGGGACCAATTGTAAGTTCTACAACCACCTACAGCTGAAATATCTGTGACCATTTAGCAACAGCAAGAATTCTTTGTTGCTAGATTTCTCATTGCTTTGAATGACTTGTATGCTGCAGCCAAGGCTCAGCTACTTGTGGATTCTACCGTTCTCTCAATTCAGAATGTCTATTCGTGTCTCCTGCGTGTTTCTCTTGTCACTCCAACAACTAAAACCAACAGTGCCCTTATGACCCCCCCCCCCCCCAAGGAGGTAGACAAGGGGGGCCAGGACGGGGCAGAGGACACAGACATGGCCTCACACCATGTGATTATTGTGGGCGCAATAATCACCCTTCAGAGCGTTGCTGTAAGAAGTTTGGCAGGCCTTCTCACGTCAGGGTAGCAATTGAAAATGCATCAAATCTCTCTAGACAGGGTAGTTCTCCAGCTTTACCTCCACAGGGAGATTCCTCAGCCACGGTCTCCTCTGCTGAGTATGAGCGATAGGTCAAATTGGCATCCCAAGCTGAAGCCCCAACTTCCTCATCCATGATGGCTACCACTCTTGGCGTTGATGGTACTGCATCTCTTGCCACCTCAGCTAACACCGGGGTATTAGACTCAGGAGCCACCTTTCATGTATCAGGTAATCGTTCTCTATTAAAACTCTACGACTTGACACCAATCATCATCCGGTGTCAATTGCAGACAGATCCCTTATCCTTGTCCAGGGAATTAGAACCGTTCATGTCAACTCAAAAAATTTTTATGTTTCTCAATTTCCTGTCAATCTTGTCTCTGTTTGCGCACTCACAAAGACCTTGAATTGCTCAATAACCTTCTTCTCTTCTGGTTATATCTTTTAGGACCTCAAGATGAAGGTGAAGATTAGTGGGGGAGCTTAAAGTTGGTGGCGTCTACGTTCTTGCTGAGCCTGTGTGTACTGCTCAGATCCTGGTGTCTTCCCTTATACTTGGTACTGTCGGTTAGGTCATGTCTCTTCCGTCAAAGTTCAGCAAATTTTGTCTCTCAAGTCTCGTCCATCTTTTGAATGTGATGCTTGTCAGTTGGGCAAGCACCATCGAACCAACTTTCCATCTAATCATAGTGTTCCAACTAGTGCTCCTTTCCATGTTGTTCACTCCGACATCTGAGATCCTAGTCCTGTAACCACCAGAGATGGTTATAAGTATTTTGTCACATTTATAGATGATTTCTCTCTCATGTGTTGGGTGTTTCTGTTGAAAAATCATTATGATGTTTTTGTTGCCTTCAAATTATTTTATGCAGAAATCAAAAATCTAGTCGGTTTGCCTTTGAAAATTCTTAGGACCGATAATGCTCTTGAATACACTAGTTCATATTTTAAATCTTTTTGTAAAATCTAGGGAATCATTCACCAAACTACATACTCATACACCTCTCAACAGAATGGAGTGGCCAATCGCAAAAATTGGCATCTTCTAGATGTTTCGCGCACCCTAATGTTTCACGTGAATATACCCAAACATTATTGGGGAGATGTTGTGTTCACTGCCACTTCTCTGACTAATCAGGTGTTGTCCTCCTCTCTACAAGGAAGATCTCCACTTTCAGTTATTTTGCCTTACCAACCCTTATTTCAAGTAACTCCACGGACCTTTAGTTGTTTGTGTTATGTTCATAATCTTTCTCCAAGGGTTGACAAGCTAAGTCTACGGTCTATCAAAAGTGTCTTCCTTGGTTATTCGAGGACTTAGAAAGGGTACATATGTCTTGACTCCAGGCATGGTGAGTGGTTTGTTAGTATGGATGTCTCCTTTTGAGTCCACCACATACTTTAGTAACCAACCCAAAGAGATGCCACTCTCCATTCCTTCACAGTCGACTAGTGTTCCCATTCCTCTTCCCGGCACTGAGGCACATACCCTCTAGACGCTACTCCTAGACACCGTCTCCTAACACTACTTTTCCTTCTAATGAGAACCAGAGCTTACCTTTACAGGTTTATAAGAGACGTATTCCGACAGCGCCTACTTCAGATCCCCCCACCAGCAGCACCTTCACTTAAGCGTCCACATCCAACCAATCCAGATCTTCCCATTGCTCTTCGCAAGGGACGACGAACCACGACTAAGTATCCCATTTCCCAATTTGTGTCTTACCTTCGTATTTCAGCTTTCTATAATGTCTTCACCACTGCTCTCTCATCTAGCTCAGCACCTAAAACCATGTCTGAAGTCTTCTCTCAACTTCATTGGAAAGCTGTCATGGATGAGGAAATGGAAACTCTCACCTCTAGGAACACAGACACTTGCTCCGTTGCCTGTTGGAGTTTGCCATGTTTCTTGTCGATGGGTTTATACTATTAAACACAACCCGGAATGATCTGTGAATCGATATAAAACTCGTCTCATGGCGAAGGGCTTTACCCAAATCTATGGGGTTTATTATTTGAATACCTTCTCTCCAATAGCGCATCTCAACTTTGTTCGTGTCATTTTATCTCTTGCCACTAACCTGGAGGGATCTCTACATCAGCTCGATATCAAAAAATGTCTTTCTCTATGGTGATCTCATAGAAGAGGTATACATGCACCAACCTCCAGGTTATGTCAAGCAGGGGGAGTTAGTATGCAAATTACATAAGGCTATTTATGGCCTGAAGCAAAGTCCCCGGGCATGGTTCCATAAATTTTCTCAAATTATATCAAATTTGGGATTTCTTCATTGTAGGTCTGACCACTCAATCTTTGTTCGCATGTTAGCCTCTGGTCTCATCATCCTTGCCATCTATGTTGATGATATCCTCTTCTCTAGGAGTGACTTCAATGGTATACTTGAAACCAAGAACTACTTGCAATCTCAATTTTCTCTCTGTGATCTTGGCAAATACTTTCTTGGAATTGAGCTTGCGTATAAAGGATCAAGCATGCATCTATCAAAAGTATGTGCTGGATCTCCTATCTGACATAGGTATGCTGGAATGCAAGCCCAATGAAGTTCCTATAGTTTCAAGTGAACATTATAGCCAATGGGGTGAATATGAACAAGTTGATCCCACAACATACAAACAGGTAGTAAGCAAGCTTATCTACCTCACCGTCACACGTCCTGATATATCTTTTGCGGTTGGAGTTATCAGTCAATTTATGCAATGTCCCAAGAAATGTCACTGGAAGGCTGTCCTAAAAATTTTATAATATCTTAAGAAGTCTCCTGGCAAGGGTCTGCTATATCAAAAATATGGGTATTTTTCATTAATATGGGTATTTTACCATTGAAGCTTACTCAAATGCAAACTACGCAGGAAATGTAGATGACCAAAAATCCACTTCTGGGTTCTGCACAAATGTTGGTAGAAATTTAGTCCCTTGTAAAAGTAAGAAACAAGGTGTAGTCTCAAGCTGAATATCGTGTCATGGCTCACATAGCTTGCGAGCTACTGTGGATCCAGAGTTTGCTAAAAGAGTTTGGCCTAGTGGTTGATACTCCTATAACCATGCATTGTGACAATCAATCGACCATATTTATTGCAAACAACTCCGTCTTTCATGAATGAACCAAACATGTGAAAGTGGATTGTC
Organism: Costus lasius; assembly: GCA_027563935.2. Taxonomy (NCBI): domain Eukaryota; kingdom Viridiplantae; phylum Streptophyta; class Magnoliopsida; order Zingiberales; family Costaceae; genus Costus; species Costus lasius. The sequence goes on along the minus strand of CM050447.1, from coordinate 23,807,694 downwards.
ACTTTATCAGAAATGTCATCACTAGCCACCAGATCAATACACCTTACACCAAATCAAAAGATCAAGTGGCTGATATATTCACAAAGGCTCTTAACTTTGCTAGATTTTGTGATATGCGTAACAAACTGGGCATGTTTGATATATTTGCCCCAGCTTAAGGAGGAGTGTTAAGTAATATTGGTTAATGGTTTTCTACCTGTTAAACTTAACGGATTGGAACTATTTGTATTTAGCTGAAAAAACCCTAAATGAACAGTAATCAACGTTTCTTCTCCTTCAACTATGCTAATACAAGTTCAGAAACAACTTGAGATAGCCGTCCAAAGCATCTTCTTCATAATCAATTTTAGAAAAGAACTTGGCTCCTATGATCTACAAAAATACAAAATGCAAAGAATGACGTACTAACAGCGATGACTTGGCTCTTTTTCCTAATAACACCAACAATAAATCAAATTGTCCACCCCAGTAACAATATGACAAACTTTCCTACTAAATGCCAGTTCTCTTAAGCCTCCTCATATCAGAGCGAGCAACTAGATAGAAATGAGAGATTAACAATTTGCAATTAAGAAGAGTAGCTCTTTCAGATGATTAACGACTAAGAAATAAGGAGGTTTTCAAAGATTTCTAGTAATCCGATGGAGCGAGTCATTTAGAGAGGAAAATATAATCCACATAAACAAGGATGAATTTACTAGAATGCCTCTAACAAATAAAAAAAGAACAATCAAATTTGTTGCAAGGAAAAAACCAATTGCACAAATAATTTGTTTGAATTTGTGGAACCAAACTCTTCGGCCCATTTTAAGGCCAAGGCCCATAGATAGCTTTGTGAAGTTAAAAATTATCTCCCATTAAGCAATCTACCCTAATTACTTCATATTTAATTTTCTTAGGAAAATCACCATAGAGAAAAACACTATTAAGATCAATCTAATGAAGCTCCTAATCAAGATTAATTGAGTTAATTATGCAAAATGATTACTTTTGAAGCACACACCATGAACATTAAAATAAAGAAATTATGGAAAGGATGAAGTAAATACTTAGAACTATACATGTTCTAGTAGAATCCTTCAATTTAAAGATGAAGATTACTTAGAAACTGGAGAAAAATGCAACTTCTAAAAAATGACAGTTGTGCATACTAGGGGATCCCTCTCGTTGAAACAACTCCACGAAGTGATCAAATAATATCCACATATCTCTGTCAGACTAAATCAGATAATTTGGCACCAGCGTACCCATATGGTAACAATATCTCAAGTATCCTAACACTAAATGTACCCTCAAACATATTCCCTCAATCTCATTGATCTGAATCCAAGAAAGTCAGGTCATGGTTATTAGGATAAAGTACTAATATTTAAATCATAGCTATGCCAATTCAGGACACACCTGAGAGTCAAACCTTTCTACAGCCAGCAGTGCTGAAATTTACTCAAAAAATAAAATCAGAATACTATAAACCTTCTTTATATTCTCCATATTGAAACCCAAGAACCATAACAAGTCATCAAGCTTTTCCTAAAATAGCATTTTCAAGAGCAATGAAGAAAACAAACTTACTTGCACATAAGTCATAAGTGAAGAGGTCTTTCTTAGCATAAGGCACACCACAACCTAGAAATTCATATAAGAAACTGCAATCAGCTGCTTGGTGAAATTAAGTCTAAGATGATTTTGAGTCGTGTTAAACTACTTTAAGCACAAATAACTTAGCCATGGTCATAAACCTTGCTGAAGTAACCAGCTAACGTTGGATTATGTGTCCGCTCAGGTTCAAGGAAGGAGAAAAGCCTGTTCATCAGCTGCAATATTCAAAAATAATAATAATACAATAATAACACAATACTTTATGTACAAGAAACATCAAATCAACAAGAGGATCTGATAATTATCAAACAACTTACTTCTTCATCCTCAACCAATGTCTTTAGTATTACATCAATTTCACAAGTAAATATCTCGCAGGCCATAAAAGGAAACCTATATCGTTTCAAAGCATAGAAACCAAAAATGTTATTCAGATTGAAACCTAAACAAGAAATGGATTGGAACGAATTTGAAGAAACAAATGACAAAAAAAAATCAAATGTTTAACAGCGCAACATACTTGAAGGTTCGCTTGCTGTCAGCATCGTTAGGGGCATCTTCAATAATATACTGGAGTAACTGTTCTACCTGAGAACGATCTCTAAGACTGAATGTACAGAAAGCAATTATCAGGAAACTAAGATGGTGTAAGGACTAAAAGATCAAATGTACGAAATTTCTTGTGACTGTATTCTCCAGGTAAACCTATTACTGAGAATAGGTAACACTTGTCATAAAAAAAACTACCTCCAAAACATTCTCCTAACTGAACGGCTGTAAAAAATACTTTTGTGACAGAAACATGCATTTGTTTGTGTTGAGCATTGATTAAGTTTCTATAACAAGTAAGCAGGATAAAATTTCATAACCGATCCATGTCCTTAATCTTACACAACAATAATGAAAAACATTAAAGTTATTTAAAAAAAAAAGAAAATCTCCAGTTTACCAATTCATACCATTTACAATACACAAGAATCATATTAGTGCAATGTACTATTTAGACAAGTAAAATAAATTTTCTTTTGCCTAGCCAAGAAAACCTCTTTTCCCAAATATTTTAAACCACGATAGCACTTATGCATATGTATGAAAAAAATGAAACATTACAAATTTATAAGCCGAGAGTTCAGAGCTTTGCATTCTTGAATTATTTCCTCTTCATCCAGAAGCTCTTCCAAGGTGAAGCTTTCCCTATCCAGGATAAACTCCAACTGCAAAGATTGTTATAGAAACAGAAGTAAGTCCACAAAGTGATTTAGAAACAATAGTAATTGATAAATAATAGTCCAAAAGAACAGCTGGCAAGAGGATGATCAAGATGTCAATGAGCAAAAGTCTTGCCAAAAACTATAACAAAAATTCAGGCACATGTTGTTAGGATAGGCATGCAGCGTGATCTTAGTAATAACAGCTCAAGCACTAAAGCATTTCCAAATGATTTAATGACCGAGAGTGTTCTAAGTGAACAGAAGTACAGACAAATGTGTTATGGCCTAAATTGATATTAATCCGGTTAGTGTCACTTTTTCTTTTAAGAAAAAAAAAACAAACATGTGTAAGTATCGGGAGTGATAGTGCAACAAACGAATCGAAATTATATAGAAAATATTAGTGCTCTGTTTATTTTTCAATCAAGCAACAAGTTTAAGAGAAATATGGCTACTGAACAGATATTATAATTGTTCCTAGATCAATAACACTGAAAAAAAAAAGAGAGGCTCAAGTAGCAAGAGAAATAACCCTAACCAAGTTTTCCAAATAGTGCCAGGATAAGTAGCCATGAAGAGAAAAATTAATTTATGCAAGTCAACTGAGAGGCCAAATTTAAGTTAAACGAAAAGGCGAGAGAAAATAACAAACTGCACAGAAAAACAGGAGAGAATCCATCAAATTCACCGTGCAGGAAACAAAAAAGGGCAACCCAATGAAACCGAAGAAGAGTATTAGCAAATCAACTGAAAGGAAGAATTATTCAACATGACGCAACTCACCGGACCATCTCCAAGGAGGTTGGGGATTCTCCAGAACATCTCTGCGACAACACTTGGATGCACTACCGGCCTGAAGATCCACCTGCAGTACGTGAGTTCCCCCCAACACAACCGAAGCCAACGAGCTGCGGCCAAACTCCAACAAGGGTGGCTGCGGCGAGGGCGGCGGCAGAAGCAAAGCGAGGGATGGATCGAACCCTAGATTCGTGGGGCAGGGGGAGAAAGCGAGAGAGAAAAGGCCTTTCTTTCGAAGAACAAGAGGAAGAAGGTGAGAATAAAAAAAATAAAATGAAAAAGAAAATAGGATGGTGGCCGAAGCGATTGAGAGTTGGTCCAAATTTGATAGACAAGAACACCAATTGTCCTCTAAATTCCAGACACAGAAAGCTTATCTCCCAATGGAAGATAAAGTGGGGCACAACCTCATGTAGCCAATAATATTAAGCTCAGTTGCGCTGGAGGAGATACGGGATCCGAACGGCCTAGGAGCTAAGGCCGCAAAACAAAAACTAACTCTGTGAACAGGCACCCGCCACGTCGCTGTCCTCTCGCTCCCCACAAAGCTGCGAATAGGTACCTTTCGGGACCGCAGTAGTCTGTCTGCCAATCATGAATGGGTATATTTTTCGAGTGAGAACAGAGCGATGACTTAACCTATAAACTTCGAACGACCTGCTGCAGCAGGCGAAACGCTGATTCACACCGACCGGCGACTACGAGGAGCCGGTAAAATAATTAAAGAAGTATCGTATAGATGTGCTTACTGTTCTTCATTTTCCACGCGCGACGGCGCGAGTATGATTTTTATTTTAAAAAATAAGATATTTCGCAATAATACGGTGCAGGTGCAATAAAAGCTACTAAGATTTTGGCCACTAAAATTGTTGGGTATGGCGGTGGGTGTTAATTTTGCTCTCTCTTTTGACACGCGTTTAATATTTCAGGGGTTCGCTGAGTGTGTTAAAGATATTGAAGAATTTGACATCACCCGATGATAGAGATCAAATCAAAATTAGAATATTCATTTACACCAATTCCTATTTTACTAATGCTTTAGATAAAAGGTAAATTAAGTAGGATATAAATTATTCATTGACTTGTAAAAAGAGGTGCGATGTATATATATGTGTAGCTTTGTAATGCAATGAATCAAGATATACATAACCAAATTTCTTCATGGTATCAGAGCGACCGTACTGCTCCGCTCATCGCCAGCAGCTTACCTCTTGTGCCTAAATTCCTTCTTCCACACAAAACCAACTGCTCCAAAAATTTTCCCACAAAATCCAAATCGGCGAAACATATCCATCGTTCAATTTGGCGTTAATTTTCTACCATTACCATTGGAGCCATCTCAATACTTCATCTGGACGCTTGCGTGGTCTCTCTGGGAATCTCCAGAGCACTCAAGCCTTCTGCATGCCACCAACAAGTTTTGTCATAACCAAAACTTACATCTGCTCTCATGGCAGGAAGAGGAGACATCTATTATTCAGCCAAAGAAAGTTATTTCAACGCTTCAACATAGAATTTTGATAAGACTTGTACGCTAAGAAATCTTCGTTTGAAATGTGGAAAATGTGATAAATTTGGTCATTCTTCAAATATTTGTCACGCACATCTCAAATGTAATTATTGCGGCTGGCAAGGACACACAATTGATGTATGTCGGAAATTACAAAAAACAGATCTGGGCAAACGAGAACTCAAAGACTTTCCATCAAATCAAGGTCTCTCAAATCATAGAGATAATACATCTCACATGCACAATTTCTTAGTTACAACCTTTTGTGCTTCTATCATTGATAGAAAATTAGATTGAATACTTGACTCTGGAGCCACTGATCATATGGTTCACTCAGATAACTTGTTGACTACAGAATCTATTGTCACCAATCGTGTTGTGCACCTACCTAATGGAGAAATTGTTACTGTCACACATGTAGGAAATATTCATTTTACAAATTTTATCTTACATGATGTGCTATGCATTCCCTCGTTCAAGGTGAACTTAATCTCAGTTAGCAAGTTACTATGCAGTCATTCATACCTTGTTTCATTCACAAGTAAGAATTGCATACTACAGGACCAACAATCAGGGAAGATAATTGGGACAGGAACTGAGAAAAAGGGACTTTACTACCTTGATATTCCTCAACAATATAATAGCAATAATGCACAAACACTAGTTTCTTCATCATTTGGTCTTTGGCACCAACGTCTTGGACACCCATCAAATAAAGTCACTAATTTACTTTCACATTCTATTACAAACATGGAGTTATGTTCTAATTGTTTGATTTGTCCTTTAGCCAAACAAACTCGTTTACCTTTTTCAACAAGTTCTATTTGTACGAAGGCACCTTTTGAGTTAAATCATGTTGACATTTGGGAAGGTTACCATGTTCTTTTAATTACTGGGGCAAAATATTTTTTAACAATTGTGGATGACTTTACTCGTTGCACGTGGACTTACTTGATGCACCACAAATCAGAAACTCATATACACATTGTCCAACTTGTCAACCTCGTAGAAACATAGTTTACCTCCAAGGTTAAAATTCTCAGAAGTGATAATGGATCAGAATTTATCATGAAGGAGTTTTACTCAAGCAGAGGAATCATACATCAAATTAGTTGTGTTTCCACCCCACAACAAAATGGCGTTGTTGAGAGAAAGCATCGTCATCTCCTCAATATGGCTCGAGCCTTACTATTCCAAGCAGGTTTACCAAAGGAATTTTGGGGAGATGCCATCTAGACAGCAACATACCTTATTAACCGAACTCCAACACCCTTATTACGAGGAAAAACTCCATTTGAAATACTTTTTCATAAATCGCCTTCATATAATCATTGTCAGGTCTTTGGAAGTTTATGCTTTGTCTCAACGCACCACCAGCAATGCACCAAATTTGATCCCAGAGCCACTAAGTGCATCTTCTTGGGATACCCATATGCTCAAAAGGGTTATCAGGTATTTGATCTATCAACTAAGAAGGTATTTGTCTCACGAGATGTCATTTTTTATGAAAATATATTCCCTTATGCATCAATCTCTACAAATGCACCTCCAAGGCTTCAAAATTTATCACAAGAGAAGGGTAGTAATATCATTCATTCCACCCTTAACAATGAAGCATTCTTGCATGACTGTCTCCTTGAAGAAGACAATTTGGCTCATTCTGACAAAGAAGCTACTTTAGTGGAAATTTCATCATCTATTGATCAGTCTGCACCAAACTTACTTTCTGATAGACAAATAGTTCCACCACGATCAACACGTACCACAAAATTACCAAGCTATCTAAGAGAATATCATGTTGAAGCTTCCCTTCCCTCAAGAAATATCTCATCATCAAACTCGGTTGCAGGTATCAAATATCCATTGAATGATGTTCTTTCATATGTTAGATTATCTCCTCAGCATCGAGCCTTTACCACTTCTTTGTCAATCGAAAGAGAACCATCCTCATTTGAGCAGACAATCTCTGATCCAAAATGGTAGGCTGCAATGCAAGAAGAGCTTGATGCCCTTGAGACGAATAACACATGGTCTTTAGAAACATTACCGGCTGGAAAGAAACCAATTGGATGCAAATGGGTATACAAAATAAAATTTCGACTAGATGGGAAAATCGAGCGTTATAAAGCCAGATTAGTAGCAAAGGGATACAATCAGATAGAGGGTCTTGACTACCAAGAGACATTTGCCCCCGTTGCAAAACATGTGACAATTCGCCTCCTTCTAGCAATAGCTTCTACTCAACAATGGCATCTTCATCAACTTGATGTTAATAATGTTTTCTTAAATAGAGACCTTGATGAAGAGGTCTATATGTCATTATCTCCTAGTTTCGGACGAAAGGGGGAGAAACGGGTTTGCAAACTCCATAAGTCATTATATGGCCTTAAACAAGCATCACGTCAGTGGTTTATCAAACTCACCAATGCTCTCAAACAAGCCAACTTTCAACAATCAAAGGCTGATTATTCACTCTTCGTCCGATCCCAAAATGGTAAATTTATAGCTCTCCTCATTTATGTAGATGATGTTATCATAACAAGAAATAACTTGGAGGAAATTGAAGATACCAAGATGATCCTAAAGAACCAATTCAAGTTGAAATATCTTGAACAACTAAAATATTTCTTGGAATAGAGGTTGCAAGGTCTAGCAAAGGGATTACTATTTCGCAAAGAAAATATGCTCTTGAAATTCTTGAAGATGCAGGTTATCTAGGTGCAAAGCCGACATCTTTTCCCATGGATCAGAATCTATCTCTCAGCAAGTTTGAGGGTGAATATATTAGTGATCCATCATCATATCGAAGACTTGTTGGAAGATTAATTTATCTGACCGTCACTCGACCAAACCTAACTTATGCGGTCCACACTTTGAGTCAATTGATGGACAAACCACAAATGCCACATTTGGAAGCGGCTCATCAAGTGCTGCATATGTTAAACAAACACCGGGACAAGGAATCCTTTTTCCTTCAGAAAATCTAATTCAGTTAAATGCATTTTTGTGATGCAGATTGGGCAAGGTGTCGTGATACTCGATGATCAGTTACAGGCTATTGTGTTTTTCTTGGAAAATCGTTGATCTCATGGAAAAGTAAGAAGCAAACGACTATATCATGATCAAGTGCTGAAGCTGAGTATCGATCTATGACAACTACATGTTGTGAAATTGTTTGGTTGAAAACAATCATGTGTGATCTAGGCATTGAACATTCATATCCAGTCAACTTATATTGTGATAACCAAGCAGCACTCCACATTGCAACAAACCCAGTTTATCATGAACGAACTAAACACACAGAAATTGACTGTCATATGATACAAGAAAAAGGTTCAAGAGCAGATAATCAAATTATGTCATGTATCAACATCAAATCAACCAGCAGATATTTTCACGAAACCATTGAGCTCTGCATAATTTAAATTTTTACTAAACAAGTTGAGAATCATCAACATACATTCCAACGTGAGGGGAGTGTTAAAGATATTGAAGAATCTGACATCACCTGATGATAGAGATCAAATCAAAATTAGAATATTCATTTACAACCATTCCTATTTTGCTAATACTTTAGATAGAAGTAAATTAAGTAGGATATAAATTATTCATTGACTTGTAAAGAGAGGTACGATGTATATATATATATATATATATATGTAGCTTTGTAATGCAATGAATCAAGATATACAGAACCAAATTTCTTCAGAGTGTGAAAAAAAAATAAAAAGAAAGAAGAGACCGAAAGCAACGACGGGCAAAAAGTTTTGGTGATAGATGAGCTCGCCAAACGACACGTCGTCCTTGATAAATCAAATCATTACTGAAGGCAGGGCGCGTTTTCGTACCACGTGAGATACTGGATTCCAAGGGCCAACAGTCGCAGAAATGGCAGTCGAGTTTTTCGCTCGATGGCCGGAATACCCCATAAACGTCAACGCTCAACGGGGAGCTCCAAGATAGTCGGGGTCACGAAGTCAACCATCGGTCGAGGTGGGAACCCAAGTAAGGGTAGATAATCTGTCAGAGTAGAGTATAATGCCTGCGGAGTATTTAATTTTTATTTTCAATGTTCATTGTTGTGACAATGCATATTAAAGTGTAGGGGTCCACGGACTACAGATATGCAAATTTGTGAGTCTCTATTAACACAAAATTCAAAACATTCATCACGAATCATCACAAGGGAGGACATCTTATCATCAATTGCAGTGCAAACCATGAAAGGATATTCTAACCATAGTGAGCCTTTTGCTCGAATGGGCCAAATTTAATAAAGAGAATCCATATTTAATAAAGATTTTTCTGGTAATTTGGTGTTAACGTGGGTTGTCAAATTTTATAAATATTATTTTATTCGTTGCATCTTTGTCCTATATTTTATTTTAGTTAAAAAAATATTTTTTTCTAAATAATATCAATTGTCTATAATTGGAGCTTACTAATTAGTAATTACTCTAAACTTATGTCAATTGAAAATGTATATACCATATATATGTGCATTTTTTTTTGAAAAAAACAAACTACAAGGGTGAAAATGCTAACTCAAAATTGGGAAATTAACCCAGCAGTGACTAGTGACTACTCAAAAGTCTCAAACTAGGGTTCGTGCCTTCAAACCGATCGCTCTGAGACATCAAAGTAGTGCGTTGAGTCGTCCAGGGGTTTACTGATTTGGTGGTGGTGAATTTGTGGTAAAAGGTCCGTCGGAGAGATGTTCGCTAGCCGGCCGGCGGTGCACCCGGTGGAGGCCCCGCCTCTCACTGTTGCTGCCGAGAACCCTCCCAGGGTGAGGATGAAGGACTTACAAGGAATGCCGGGGACGCCCGGAGGCCTCGCCTTGCGCCTTGTCCAGTTCGTATTTGCGGCCGCTGCGCTCGGAGTCATGGTCTCTACTAGCGATTTCACGTCCGTCACTGCCTTCTGGTAATGTTCCCTTGCTACCAGGTCCTTTTCTTTTTTATTATCCCGCTAATTATGGGAAAAATATGAAGTCACAGCCTCCCTAAAGTGGACGAGTGTAGTTAATTTTAAATTTCCCACTTCTATTCTTACCTTTCTACCTGTTACTCTTCTCGGAAAGTTCGTCTTCGCATGTTTGCTGCGCCATTGCTCCTTATTTTGAGTTGGGAATATACATATTTGTTTGGGCTTGTACTACGCAGAAGACAGATTCATCAGAATATACATATTTGTTTTGCTTGCCTATGGCAAAAAGAAAAAGAAAGAAAAAGCTGCTTTGGATACTAAAATCACTAGTGAACTGATCTGATATATTACGGACTTGGGATGGTTATGAGCTTTAAATTAAGTTTTAGGCTTGACGAGTATGTGAAGTCTTAAGTGGGGGTGATTTTGGATCCTCGATTTAATCTCATGTCATGTGGAATATTGGAGAAAAATTAATATGGTGGAATGACTTTATGGGTTTATTACTGTTGGCTTGAGCTTTACGCATTTTTAATTAGGTTTATCAAATTAAGGGATCTGTTTTTTTATTAGTTAGGCTATAATAAATGGTACCAGAGGAAACACAAACCCTTGGCCTAGTGAGGATCTAATAAGAAATGTTTGCCTTGGATGGTGGAGTCATTTTTAGATTGAACTTACTTGTTGCTAACTAGGGATGGTTCTAGGTTTTGAATAAGTCTTAGGCTAATGATGACATTAAGTTTTTTGCAGGAGTGATTGTGATGTCTTTGTTTAGTTCTACAACGGATGTTGGAGAAGAATTGGCATAATATATAAATCCTAATGAGATTAGTACTGTTAACCAGATTTGACCATTTTTTATTGATAATTTTATTTCAAGCTCATTAAGTTAATGGGTTATTTTCGTAATAAATTATATCAAAACAAACCTAGTCCTTGGCTTGGGATGGTTGAGCTACAATTGGATTGGCCTCATATCCTACCAACTAAGGATGGTTCTAGTTTTGGGCCTTAGGGTACATGAGGACTTATGTTTAGTGAGGAAGATTATGGTACCTGTTTTAGCCTTACACGAGATATTGGAGGAGAATTATCATGGTATATATGACCTAATTAGCTATCACTAAATTAAGCTTAAGATTTTTAAATTGGTCACGTTTTTTTAAGTTCATTAAGTTAATAGGTCAGATTTTTTAGTAGGCAAGTTATAACATAACTAGATTGAACACGTCTGTTGGTAAACTTTCTGAGGTTATTTGACTGGGTAAGCCATATTGGACCTAACCGTGTAGGTAAACTTCAGATAGATCATTCAAAAACTACATTGGGTGCAAGTAGTGCTTATTTCACCTATTATAAATGTAAATCAACTTAAATTACATATATAAGGATTCCTGGTATTTTGGCAGTCGTTTAGGTAACCACCTTAATATTGTGTATGGTTTGAAGCGTCTTTTTCACTGGTATTTGATAATTACATATTTGAGCATCATAGATTATCCAAGGTGCATGATATATCCAATTGTATAATACTATTGCAAATTAAACAATATAAGTACGTTTTAACTACTCCGGTTGTATATCATAATGAACAATTATACAAAGGTATATTCTAACATCAAATTGCCATGTTCACTCCTTACATCATTGGATTTTTGTTTGTATTATATTAGTTTTATGTTAATGCGTCACAAGGTTTGTATAACTGTATCATCAATTAAGCTGTGAAATATTTTGTGTAGAATCAGGTTGGACTTAGTTCGGATAGAGGTTCTTTTAGTAATAAACATTTCCTAGCTACTTCAATGTAAAAGATTGTATACTGATATTATTCCTACTTGGGTAACCATGATGAACTAATGGCTACTTTCGAAGATAGCTTAATATTGCCCCTCTTAATTGTGAACACTATTCCCTCTTTGCATCTAAATTTGGAAAACAATGGTTCCTAAAAAGATCGGTGGTTCTGCGCTGTTTTAGTTTATGTGCCCCCAAAGAAATATTATGTTCTTATCAAGTTTGATTCCTAACAACCGGCCTTGTAGTAATTAGTATGATTATGAAAGCTTGCTCAGCAAAGTGCCTAGAACATGAGGCTTCATATAATGAAGTGCAATTCTGAAGTTTTATCTTCTGTACTGTGCAGCTACCTGGTTGCAGCAGTCATCTTACAGAGCCTGTGGAGTATCTCCCTTGCCTTCATGGATATATACGCGCTTCTAGTAAAACGTTGCCTGCGGAATCCTCAAGCTCTATACTTGTTCTCTATTGGAGATGGGGTAAGCAAACTTGTCAAGGTCGTGATTTACATAAGATTCGGATTTCTTTTTTGAATACCATTTATTACCTGAACATGCCACATTTGCCAAAGCAGTTTTACACACTGGGTAAAATTACAACTGAAGTTTATGTTTGAGATTCTACCTACTGGACACTAATGCTTCAATTGCTTTTTGTTTGCGACCAATCAGAATCCATGCCTTGAACAAATAGGAAAAAAACCTTTTTCCTAAATAAGATAATTTAGCTGGAGATTTCCCTAAATTTGTTGATAAGTGTTTGACACCCGTTGGAGATGCTATTTCTTTTCCTCCTTTTTTGTTTTTAACGCATGTTATCTTATTTAATGATTCATGCAGATCACTTCCACACTGACGTTTGCTGCCGCTTGTGCATCGGCTGGCATTACCGTACTGATTGGCAACGACCTCAACTTATGCTCAGAGAACCACTGTAAAAGCTTTGAGATTGCCACAGCAATGGTCTTCCTCAGTTGGTTCGCCGTTGCCCCATCATTTCTCATGAATTTCTGGTCATTAGCGTCCAGGTGAAAAGCAAGAATGATCACTCGCAATATATTCACGCAACATTGTTGTCCAATTCTTTTCATATCAGCGCTGGAGCTCCGATCCGTGTAGTTTATTTAGTATGACAATGTGGTTCCAAAGCATGTATAGCATGACACTATGACAGTGTAGGTCCGAAATATAACAGAAGATGCTTGACGTAGTAGCTCGGTGTCCGCACTTTATTACTGATTCTAGCTTTTGGGGCTAGAAAAGGCTAGTAATGGACCGACATTTATGTTAGCTCTGCATATTCTAAACTAATTGACCTGCCATTAGTTAGAACTTGCTTCTCATCTTTCGATTTGTCTGCTGGTTGTTGATTGGATATTTGGGTTACATCATCGTTCAAATGTGCACACTTAACAGAGTGCGGGGAACCGTCCGCACTGTGGACACGTGGCACTAAGGCTATGTATACCAAAAAAATAAGAGAGGAAAAAAAATTATATTTTTATTTCGTTAAAGGAGAGATTTTGGAGGAAAAAAATGAGAATTTTTTTTTTCTATTTTGATCCCAATCGAATTGGGTAAAATCGCTAGATATTTTTTCTCTTCCCTTTTATTTTTTATTCTCTATTTATTCTTTATTTTATTTTTTTCTATTTATTCTTTATTTCACACTTTTCCGCTCGACAAAACATGAAAGACTTCGGCTGGCGTTTGAAACAACCTGTTCCGAAGAGCACAAAACCTTCAGAAAAAATTTTTAGGTGGTCGCAGCCGCCTAAAATATTAGGCGAACCTTGATCCACACCGTTCACCTGCAAAAGTGTTGTACAGGGATTCTAGACAAGTGTTGGGGGGAAAAATTAACACAACTTTTATAATTTTAAGATTCATGCACATATATAGAGGTGGCCAACGGGCCGGGCCGGCCCGCGGCCCGCACGGCCCGTTGACCAAGTCAACGGGCCGCGGGCGGCCCGCCGCCTGGCTCGGGTCGTGCTGGGCCGAAGGTCCGCGGCCCGCGGGCCGGGCCGGGCACGGCACGGGCCCGTGCCGGGCACGGCCCGCCGGCCAGGCCAGGCATGGCACGGACTCGTGCTCGGCACGGCACGCGGGCCGTGCTCGGCACGGCACGGCTGGAATGGGCGGCAACGTTCGAAAATTTGAATTGGGCATGCGTTTTTACCAAAATAGCCTTATAACGGTTTGAAAAAATTTAAAAGTTAGGGATATAATTGTCTTTATGTTATAAAATTACCATTTTAGCCCCTTTTAATAATTAAAAATAGGGGATAAATATGTAAATTTACACCCAATTCATCCCTATAAATTGACCCCCCAACCCTCTCATTTCTTCACACAAGTTTCCAATTAACTTTGGATTACTTTCTCATTCTTTCTTAATACTTTCTTAATCTCTTTTCTAAGTCTTGAGTTTCAATTAGCCATCAAGATTTCAAAGCTCCCTCAGTCCCTCGGTCTAGTCACGTGGAGAAGATCAAGTAAGTAGTAAATTAATTTACTTTTAGTCTTTTATAATGTAATTGTACTTAAATTTAAATTATTCTAATATAATTTTTTTTTCATAATTATGATTAAATTAAGGTTGTTGAAGGCTGGAAGTGAAACCTCAACTTCTTAGTTCTTACTTACTAAGCGATCTTCAAACACGTGATAAGGTAATTTTTTAATGTATAATTTATTATTAGTAAGTATTTAATCTTATTTTTTAAATTTTTTTGGCTAACTTTTAATATTATATGTAGAATTAATGGCGGGATTGAACAATACATGGGATCTTTTGCCATGGGAGATTGAGGCATTCGAGCAAGAGCTAATGGGGACAAGTACTAACCCCGTTATGCCACCCGATCAAGATCAAGATGCCAACCCTCCGCCTTACGACCCAAATCAACAACAGCAAGATCATGTTGAATTTGAGCCTACTAACACTATGCAGGGAGAGGAGGGATGCAGTGCAAACCCTCACGAGTCTACTGTGTCAGGCTCAAGAAAACGCATGAGCGACGTTTGGAAGAGCTTCGATGTGGTGATGATTAACGGCGAAGAAAGAGCCAGCTGCAAAAAGTGCAAAAAAGTCTTGACTTGCAAATCATCGGGTGGAACTGGTCATTTGACTCGCCACATCAGAAGCCATCAAACTCAAATCGATCGTGCACAGGCTACTCTAAATCTTTCCTCTAGTTCTTTTGAAATTTTTAATTATTCTACTGAAGTTCTTAGAAAAGAATTAGCTAAATTTATTGTTTGGGATGAACAACCATTTTCTTTAGCAGAAAATTATAAATTTGAAAAATTTATACATAAATCACTACAACCTAAATATAAAAAAGTAAGTAGACAAACCATGCGTAGGGATGCTATAAAATTTTTTTCTGAATATAAAACTAATCTTTTACAAGTTTTAATTACATTAACTTCTTGTATTTCTTTAACATCTGATATTTGGACCAGTAATCATTCTGATCAGTCATACATGTGTATTACGGCACATTGGATAGATAGTGAATTTTTTATACAAAAAAGAATTATTGCATTTAAAATTTTTGAATATCCTCATACTGCAAATGCTATAGTTAGACAATTTCATAGCATTTTACATTCATATAATATAATTAATAAAATTTTTTCAATTAGTTTTGATAATGCAAGTAATAATGATAGTGCAATTGATAAATTAAAAAGATTGTTAAATCCAATATTTAATGGTGCTTTTTTTCATATACGATGTGCATGCCATATTCTAAACTTATGTGTTCAAGATGGAATAAGAGAAGTAGATGAACATGTAACTAAATTAAGAAATGCTGTTAGATTTGCTACTTCTTCTACTTCTCGAAATCAAGATTTTAGACAAATATGTAAATCTTATGGTTTGTCATATAAAAAATTTAAACTTGATATTAAAACACGATGGAATTCTACTTATGATATGCTAACAACATGTTTTCCATTTAAGGATCCTCTTACATTATTTTATAATGAAAGAATGCCTGATGGAAATATCGAAGAAAATGATTGGGATAAAGCAAAATTATTACATAATATTTTAGAAAATTTTTATAATGCTAGCACTCATTTATCTGGTGTTTATTATTCTACATCATGTTTAATTTTAGAACATTTAGTTTTAATTAGTGAAATGTTTTCTCAATATAGACATGATGAAAATGTTTTTCAAGTAATTTTAAAAATGGAAACAAAATTTAAAAAATATTGGAAAAATATATCTCCTTTATATTGTTTAGCTTCAATTATGGATCCTAGATTAAAATTAGAAGGTGTTCATATTTTATTAGATGAATATTATAAAAATATAGAACTTGAAGGAGTAGATGGGAAAAAAAATGAAGTTTCTACCTTATTAGATGAAATGTATAATGTTTATAATTTAAAATTTGGAAATACAATGAATCCAACATCCTCTCAAACTAATGTATCTACTAGTAGTAAAAATATTATAGGAAGAATACGCTCAATTTTAAATAGAAAAGGAACATCAACAAGTCGATCTAGTAATTTTAATGAATTAACATTTTTTTTAGAAAATAATCATACATCTTTACTTACAGAAGAACAAATAGATAATTTTGATATTTTATCATGGTGGAGATTACAAGGAAAATCATATCCTGTGGTTTCTGCCATGGCACGTGATCTACTAACTCCTCCGGTGTCTACTGTAGCATCGGAGTCTTGTTTTAGTGCAGGCGGCAGGGTGCTGGACGAGAAGCGAAGCCGAATGAACGAAGAAAGCGTGGAAATGTGTATTTGTCTTAAAGATTGGCTAGATGCTGAAGATCGTCTTCAAGATAAAGGTGGTCATTCAACTTCATCGGATGATGATGAACAAAGTCTTGGAAGTGCAAGCGGAAGCAACAATGGATAAACGTTGTAATAAATAATTATAAAAAAAGTTGTAAAAGAGTTGTAGAAAGAGTTGTAAAAAGAGTTGTAAAAAAAGAACTACGTAGACCTAATTCCTCCTTTGAGTGAGGTACGTAGGCAGCCTGTAATGGGTCCGGTCTAAAATATATAAAATTTTAACATTTGTTCAAAAATTTGTGCAATATACATTCTCAATTTCTCAATTTTTTTTATTTTTTCATATTTTATATATTTTAATTAAGTAATAATTTACTTATTAAATTATTTTTTTTAAATTTGGCACGCGGGCCAAAGTCGGCCCGCGGGCCAACTTTGGCCCATGGGCCACAATCGGGCCGGGCCAAACATGGCCCGCACCCCTTCATTTGGCCCGTTGGGCCGTATTCGGCCCGCGTGCCGAAAGCAGCCGGCGGGCCGTGCCTGGCCCGCGGGCCGGATCTAGCCCGCGTGCCGGATCCGTGCTCACGGTTCAACCGAATCGTGCCTGGGCCGGCACGGTTAATCGGGCCGCGGGCCGTGCCGGGCCCAACGATTTTCCGGCCGTGCCGTGCCCGGCACGGCACGATTTAAACCGGGCCGTGCCTGGCACGGCCCGACTGGAACCGGGCCGAGGCGGGCCCGGGCACGGCCCATGGCCAACTCTACACATATACAGGGAAGCTTAAATTTCTAGGCGGCCGCCGACCGCCTAAAAAATTTACTCGAAACCTCCAGGTGCTTTGACGCGTTATTGGTTCATACCTCTGGCAGGCGCAGAGTCGAAAAACTAGGGTTCTCGCTTCTACAAAACTATCAATGTTACATGTGCAACTTGTTGACAGAGAAACTACTCTGTATAATTTTTTACCTTGAAAAACATTGAAGAATGTACAAGAACATCGGAGAAAATAAAGTTAGCTCACTGGGAAGTTCATACAGTAATCCTTCACATTTTGTATGAATGGTTTTGTTACTGCATTTCATCAAGGACTTGAGACATGATGCACTGAAAGTGTGACCAAATATTTACAAATCTAAATGAACCTATTTCTTGTTTTGCTAAATAAATACAAGAGTGTAATTTTACCATATGGCCACGGTTCTCATATAAAGAGAAGCGCTTCATTCCTCTGATATTAGCTTGTGGAGGAAGATTGCCTTTGGATATAATTGGATATATTATAGTAAAAACAAATCGTATTGAAAAAGATGAATTAGAAGGATACTACAAACTAATCCTGGGTTATTAAAGGTATAACATCACGTATGGTGGATTGGATCAAACAACACACTTGCCATCAGCGCTGGCTTGATGATTGATTGCAGTTGCATTGTTGTTTCGTATCTGCAATTTGCTGTTTCAACAACTGCACTTGCTTCTGTAGACTCGTGTTTTCCTGGCAAAAAGATTTAGAACTAAGCAATATCCACAAAAGTGTGAGAATCGAAAATGTGTTGCTTGCTTATATGAAGATACCTTTTGTAGCTTGTCAAACCTCTTAATAGCACTTGATAATGATGCCTTGACCTATGAATGAGGCATGCTAAACTATTCATCTGACATAATCAACATATTTCTAAGGACATGACACCTATCAATATCAGGCTAAGAAAATTTGATTGAAAGCCCCAGATTTTAATTTAACTCGGAGATCCTCTTCATTGAACTGAGAAAAGCCAAAAGTCGAGATTATTGCAAAATTTCTCACAAAAAATTTGTTTATGGAAGACATTAGAAGTTGCCTTTTATAATAGATCATGCATGCACATGCTGCATCTCCTGATGGCACCACAGCACCAACGACCCAAAGGTGACTCTCCGAAATGAAAAGTGCACAACAATGTTAACAGTTCCTATAATGTTAATACCTCTCATTAAGCTTGCGTATCCTGAAAAAAAAGTAGACTCTATATCTCTGATTAAGCTTGTGTATTCAAATAAAAGTAGACCCATACAGCTGATTAAGCTTGTATATCCAGATTAAAGTAGACTTGACCACTGAATTAAGCTTGTGTAGTGAACATTGATTAGAGCTGCTTATCTTTTCCACTAGATAAGTGTATTTAGTTAAAGTGATTTTAACAATATATTCTATACCTTATTATGTGAAAATTTTATTCTAAGTCCATTGGAACAAAAGGAAAAATAGCTATCAACCATCTACCAATTTTGCCCCTCGTCCTGCTAACCCACTAGTTTTGTGAGCATCAATCATACTTTACATGTAACATGGTTCCCTAGTCCACCATTTTACTTCACCCTCTTAAAAATCAATCACAAAACAAAATTTAAGCAAGCCATTGCTTCCTACATTTTACTTCACCCTCTTGACATTTTTCCAGCTCTATTAGTTTAGCTGACGGACATTCAACTCTATCATGCATGGAACTTTGATCTTAATTTGCTCGCACGGTTTCTTTACTCTGGTTTCATTTTGTCCAACGCCATATCCTGGGGTAGCTGAATGCTCTAATAGAATCTTTCATTTACATATATCCATGAATGTGCATATCAGGCTGGTTAAGGAGGCACCAGGCTGATACGAACCAATACCTAGGCTGACCAGACATTAGCCACTTCTATTTAGGAGTTTCCACCCATGAGTTTGTTAAAATGGTTGTGTTAGTTAATTAACCTTAAATCTATCCTAACTATACCCCCGCTTATAAAATTACAAAAATAGCATACCTACCATAAATGAAAAAATATATGCTCTATGATGCTGCAAATCTAGGTAAGAAATCGTGTACGCATTAAGTATTCATCGTTAATCCCTATTACTTGGCTTTATAATATCTCATTTAATAATACACAAAAAGCAATAAGACTTGGGATTTGTGATAGATGAAAAGTAAATTAAAATGCGGTAACATAGAATTTTTCGTCTTTTGATTCGTCAAATTAGAGAAATTTCGTAAAGATAATGAAACTATAAATATTTCCTTTCTTTAAGTGATATTCGGCATCAACTGCCACAGATAAAGCAGGCCTACAGCATTGAATTTGCAAGTCCAACTCTCAACAAATTTAGGGAAGGAAAGCAAAAAGGACCATGATGGGAAGCCGTGTGAACATACATCACATTTTAGCTCTGCAATTAAAAGGAATCCTATTTAATTCTATGACCATCTCGATTACAAATCAGGAACACCCACATGAGCGGTTTTTATAGCAAATTCCATTTTTATCATTTTTATTCTACATCCCCTGTCACTTTGGCATGTTTCAGATCCTTCTATGCTTATTAAATGAGCACATAAAATCTTCTTCTGAGATTCTGGGAATGAGAGATGAAACTTATTTGGAAGAAAGACAAGGATTAAATCCTCTGTCTAGGAACAGTTCAGTAACTATTCTTCCTGTTTAGAGACTTGCTGAAAAATGTTGAACATTTGAAAGTAGGGACATTGAAGATTGTTGAGAATAACTATAGTACTTGTGCTTTTAGACCTTTGCATGTCTAGCTTAGCTATTCAGTAATGGGTAGATACATAAACATGGCTGAATGCTGAAGAGTTTAACATGGCTGATCTGACGGCTTTTGTCCAACAGAAGTAGACTTTTTTATTTTAGCATATTTAGCACCATGTTTCACCCGAATGCATCTGGCAGTGATTACCAATATCCAAATCAGTTTCACATTTGCAACTAGTTCTAAGCCATTTGACCAAGCGTCACTAATGCATACTATCCATGAAGACCTAACAGCGTTTCTCTGTATCCACAGCCTTAAAATAATCGGTTTTTATGGCATGAACTCGAACCAAATTTGAAACATATTCTGAATGGAAGTTAATCAGATTTCTTTCATTTTCAATGCATTAAATCTCTTAGTAAAGGCCCTTACATTTTAAAATTGGATTATGTTACACAGCATAGTAGGATTGCCCAAGTCACTCATCATGAATTGTGCACGTACTTGAACTGAATCAGGTAAGATTAAGGCGCTGAACAATCAGAGCATGTACCTTTATAAGTTCAACCTGAGCATCCCTATTTCTCTCCACCTCCCCATCATATTTCATTCTCCATTCTGCAGATTCATCCATTGCTTCCATATTGGCACGCTCAAACTGTCTCCTATGGCAGACAAAAATGTGAAAAGCCTATGATGTACAAGTTAGCAAACAATCTTGATTGTAAGGTATCAAAAAGGGCCTTTCACATGCAAAAACATTCAAATACATCCAACAAGGTCTCAAGAAAGTTAAATAGTTAAATTCCACCATACAAAGTGAAATACATCTTCCACATGTCCCCAAACAGGAAAAAGGCAATTCTCATTAAAACAAGTGCAAGTTAAATTATAACTGCATAAATGTAATTTATATACTTAATATAATAGGGGTATACTTCCATAATAGGAGAAATCATGGCAATCAAACACAATGGAGTGTAACTAGTTGCACTTCGCTTGTGGAATAAGCTATAATATTTTTAACAGTCACAACCTATAATATTTTTAACAGTCACAATCTAACTTTTTTACTTACGCAGTGATTAGGCCTAACAGTGATCCGTACAGTATCAGCCCTGGTTATGACGAAAATGACATCTGAGCAACAATGGCATATGGTAGACCTAATGAAGTAAGTGAGGGAATGAAGAGATTGCAGCATATTGATCCATTCTCACGGTTTTAACATATATCCTTTCCAGTGTAACCTTGTTCCAATCACCAAAAATCTTGCCTCTTATCATTATATGTTGTAGGGCTCAAATGTGCTAAGCTTTTAAATATCCAACCAACAAAAACTGCGCAGTAAAACTAAGACAATGTGCAACACAAGTTCTTAAAGGTCTGACTGGCAAGAAGGACAAAATTGCAAAATAAAAACTTCCTCGAATTGAAGGGTTTTCTTAACTTTTTCTGCTGCTTTTTAGGAGGTGTCAACTTGGACGAACGGTGGATAAGTTATGATTACACAAAGAACGGAGACAGATTAATGCACTAAGGGGGAAAGAAACGACGCTGCCTGCAGCTCAAGGCATCACGATTTCATACCGAAGGGATTCGCGGTCACCGTCGGTGCTCGTCTCTTGTTGGCGGTCGATAGTCCAT
The DNA here is from genome assembly GCA_027563935.2 of Costus lasius. NCBI lineage: Eukaryota > Viridiplantae > Streptophyta > Magnoliopsida > Zingiberales > Costaceae > Costus > Costus lasius. The sequence goes on along the minus strand of CM050447.1, from coordinate 23,785,898 downwards.
AGCCGGAAGTAGATGGCGACTCCTAGGAAGAGGGCGAGGGAAAACCCTAGGAGGATCGCCCTCCGCTGCCTCATCTCGCTCTCCTTGTGTGGAATAAGAACGGAGAAGAACATCGATCAAAGAAGAAAGTAAAATGCCATTAAAAGAAAATGATTGATGTATTGTAGAGCAGGTCCGACCTCCACATCGGGTCCAAGCCCGATCCTAATGTGCAATTAATAGTAGAGCTCGTCCATTCTATTTATTTTTCTATATAATAAAGTTATATATTTTTTTTACTTAAAATCAATAATAATACAAATTATTAAAAAAATGGCATAAGTTAAATTTGAATTTTTAACATTTTTTTGTCTACGTGAACTCAAGCTAAAAGCAACGGCAAAGTTACATTTCAAACCATTTAAAATCGGATATTGTATCCGATTATCTCAACTCCAATGAGAATTATACATGAAGTTAAAATTTGGTATATAATTTATTTTACTTTTATATGCAAATATATATATATATATAAGTAAATAACTTGTAATATTTTGTGTCGGAGCATTTATATACTCGTAATGTCTAACGAGCAAGTCACTCAATGTAGCAATTAGTTAAGTAATAAAGTAAATTTTATGGGCTATTAGACCATTGATGGTGGCAATGTCTGCACGTAGGCAATTTGAACATGCATGAGAACGTCTTGAAATAAGCCTTAGCCACTCAAGCACTCCTAATAAGAGTTATAACATGAACGCAAGCAAGCATTTATGGACAAACAATAAACGAAGAGCTGATTTGAATTGTACAACAATAGTAACGGAGTTGACTTAGCCAACAAACTTTTCGAGTAGTGTGTAGGAAGGAAATTTTTTAAGCAAAGTATAAAAAATTTAACAAGGGTGCTATCAATGATTTTGTCTAAAAAATTTTCTCATGCATGCTTCCTTCATTTGCTTGACTATATTACATAATAGCGACCAAGTGCAACTCCATTAGATTTGCTATATAAAATTAACACTACTGTCAGTGTTTAATTAAAGCTAAAACATTTTTTTTCTTTAAAAAAAAAAAAAAAATCTCCTGTGGACCTTGATTTACAACTGAAAGGACTGATTCAGCCTGGGGAAAGGAGCCAATTAAGTCAAATACCCACCATTAATTAATTTCCAATACTTTAATTCCATTTTAAATATTTTCCCTCTTCTTTTAAAGAGAAAACTGTAACGGGCAATCTCATTACTATCAGAACCACAAATAAAAGTAGCGATGAGGTGCATAATTAGTTTAGGAATTTGGTAAATGTTGGTGCAATAAGCTTTGAGTCTTGAAGCAAAATAACTGCAAAAGATTCACATTGAAGCAATTCATAAAATAATGAGGTTATTTACTACTGGTCATACTGTTTTCTTCGAGAGTACAAGAATTTATCCTCGTTAAGATTAATTGAAATATGCATTTGAACGATTGACGTTACAACTTATTTAGTACTAGTTGTATTCTTTTAACTTTTTCTATTTCCATACGTGATAATAGCACGTGACACCTAGTGCTTCATATGATAATATTAACACTTTAAATAGTTTTTGTATAAAAAATAATAATATAATAATTATGTTTGACCAAACCACAAGGAATAATCTAAGTATAGAATTTAGGCCCTCAAGATGGTATAAGTTTAAAAATTCATTAGTACAAGAGTCGAGAATTAAAGAGCCCAAAACATCGTGAGTCTAATTGATCAAGCATGGAGTCATGTAAAACTTAAAAGAATTACCAAGACTACAATTATGTTCCTTCACAAGTTGTGAAGAGCTGATCAACTTGACTCAAGTATGTCAAGACTTGAGCACTAATTTATCGTATTTTATGTCTACCACTTGACACACAATTCATGTTACCCACTTGGCAGCAAACTATTGCATGTTACGGCATGCGATAGTTTTGAATAAATATCATGACATTGTCTCATCATCTAGCAATTTTTTTTATCTAATTTGATCATGACATTGTCTTCACGTGATGGCGATTCATCCATAATGGAGTCGTCTCTATCGACGGACATAAAAATTCTAATAACATTTAGATAATTAATCAAATTAAAATTTTAATATAAAAAATAAAAGCTTCTGTAGCACATAGTTACTCTCAAAATGATTTTTAAATATTGACTCGAGAAACGAAGACGTCCAGCTGGCTTCTATGCTCCAAAATACCAAACCATGAGAGCTTCGAACCGGCCGTGCCACACGGAACAATTAAGAAAATACGAATCACAGTTACCGACCAGTGGCCACTGCGCACGCTGCGTGCGCGCGCGGCAACGCACGCACCTCCACGAGCAAACCGCGTCACTCGATTTCACCCGCGCCTCCGTGGAGCTCTGCTTGCATTTTGGATCATGCTTTTCGTCAACGGGTTGCCTGAGCTGTTATAAACATGGCACCTCGAGATCATACAAATGCATTTCTCAAGTCAACACATTTTTCAAGCTAATTACTCCAAGACGAAGACTTGTCTTATAAAATCGTTTCAATCCTCATTACTATCGCAGCGCTTCGTCAACAGAGCTTGGATTTTGTAAGCCTCGCCAACAGAGGAACATGGCGTGGAGCAGCAGGAGCACCCTGCTGCTTTCCATTTCTCTTGCCCTGGTGGTAGCACTAACCATGTCCATGGCGACACTCTCCGCAGCCAAGGACTACTCCGCCAAGGGAGCCCTCGATCCCGCCTCCACCCACTACATCGTGCTCGAACCAAGAAGAAGAACAGGGCAAGAACGCTTCTTCTGCCTCGCCAGAGGCCGTTGCCGCTACAAGACCATCCAGTGCCCTTTCCAATGCCCGCATCGTAAGCCCAAGAAGAACAAAACCATCAAAGGTTGCTTTGCCGACTGCAGCAGCCGCTGCGAAACCACCTGCAAGAGTAAGCTCGCGTAGTTATGATCGCTTCGTCTTTGTGCACCCCAACTGTTTGCTGATTTGCTTGCGCTACGTTATTTTGGCTTTTGCAGGGAGGCTGCCCAACTGCCACGGCTACGGGTCGGTGTGCTACGACCCGCGGTTCGTGGGCGGCGACGGTCAAATCTTCTACTTCCACGGCGCCAAGGGCGGCGACTTCGCGCTCGTCTCCGACGACCGCTTCCAGATAAACGCCCACTTCATCGGCAATCGCCCCGAGGGCCGCGCTCGCGACTTCACCTGGGTGCAGGCCCTCGCTGTCCTCTTCGACTCCCACGCCCTCGTCGTCGCCGCCCGAAAGGTGGCCGCGTGGGACGACCGAGTGGACGCGCTCGCCCTCCGTTGGGATGGGAAGGAGGTGCTGATCCCCGCCGACGACGGCGATGGGGAGTGGCGCCCGGAGGGCGCGGGCCGGGAGGTGGTGGTGGAGCGGACAGGGGAGGCGAACAGCGTGAGGGTGACGGTGGCGGGGGTGGTGGAGATGGACGTGAGGGTTGTGCCAATCACGAAGGAGGAGGACACTGCGCATGGATACCGGCTGCCGGAGGGCGACTCGTTCGCGCACCTGGAGATGCAGTTCCGGTTCAAGGGAATGTCGGAACAGGTGGAGGGGATCTTGGGCCAGACGTACCGGCCAGGCTACGTGAGCCCTGTGAAGAAGGGGGTGGCGATGCCGATGATGGGGGGAGAGGACAAGTACCAGCTGCCGTCCTTCCTCTCCACCAAATGTCGCTACTGCCGGTTCCAACCAGCTTTGCGCGTCGTCGATGAATCTGCCATCGTCGACGTCGCGCAGTACTAAACCACAACTAGTTGGCCGGGATTGCACCAGGAACTGTCGCTTCTTGCCGCCTACTCGTTGGCTACTGCGAGTTCACTCAAATTAAAGAAAGGAATGTTGTTTATGCTGTCTTCGTTTTGTGCTGGGTAGATGTGTAATCTGCAAAAAAATGTTGTCCATCTGTGATCCAATTACTAAATGTTTTGTGTAAACATGATTCTGTTTCGTCATCTTACTCTATGTTTTTATTATTTGTTAACGTAGGTTGTTCGCTAAGGTGGTAAAATGACCTTTTCTATGTTGACAATGATATTTCATGGTGAGTCTCTCTCAATAAATTAGTGCAGGTGCTTATGTATTGATAATAATGTGCATTGTTTAATGACATCAAGGACTGATAGCATTTCCAAAAAAATTCCTACCAAAACCAGCGACAGCGATTGCAATCGTGGGCAATCTATACGATTGCAATATGTACTCTTTTAGCAATAACGGTAAATATGAAGCAAGTACAAATTCTTCTCGACAGTTTCTAGCTTTCTCTATCTCTCGTCACTTTCCTGTTAGTTAACATAGTATCAGAGCATGCGATCTCTCTTATAGCTTAAAGCTGAACACCCAAATTCCTCCCGCAGCAGACGCAGGAAAGCTGCCGCTCCTTTCTTCCCAAAGACTGCTACTCGCTCTCTTTCCAGAAGTACCTGCTCCGAGCCGGACTCTTCAAAATAATACTTGCAATGATGTTGAAGGCAACTCATCAACCCAATGCTACCGGATTCCACTCCACTAATGCATGGTTCGACCATCATATATCTTTTCAAACCGTTAAATTGACTAGAAGTAATTATTTACTTTGGAAGACACCGTTAATGCCTATATTGCGAATACATGACTGTATCAGTATTCATGATGGAACTCTGCCATGTCCTGATTTATCATATCCAAATTATCAAATTTTGATTACATTGATGTGGATTATGTTAACACTTTCTGAATTTGTTATTCCATTAGTTGTTGGACTTCAATCATCTCGTGAAGTATGAGAGACTTTTACATATGTTTTTGCATCACATTCTGTGCATGTGTTCTCCAACTAAAGAAACAACTACAAGTGGTTCAAAAAGGTGATAGCACTATTGATGAATACATGCAAAACATCAAAGATATTGCCAACAATCTTGTAGCAATTGGGCAACTATCTTGGATCCGGATCTTCTAATGCACATATTGATGGGACTAGGCCCATAATTTGCTACCAGCTATCACTACTCGTATTGAAGAATTTAGCATCAAAGACGTCTACTCCATGCTTTCATCTCACGAATGCTTATTACAACTACAATCTATGAGAAATGCAGAAAGCTTCTCTTTACCGACAGTTTACAATACAAAATTTGATAAATCCATTTCATCTTTGTAACTTTATAAATTGTATTGGTTACTAACTGTAAATATGAAGCGAATACAAATTCTTCTCATACTATATCTTCCACTAGTTGGTTCCCTGACTCAGAAGCCATTCATCATGTTACTCCAAATTACTATGCACATTTAGAAGCTATTCCTTACCATGGGCCAGACACTGTCCAAATAGGCAATGGTACAGGTTTGCAAATCACTAACCTTGGAAAGACATATTTGACATCTCCTACTATCTTGTGCATGTGTGATGTTCTTCATGTTCCTAATATCACCAAAAGCTTGTTTTCTATTCGACAATTTACTTATGATAATAATGTCTATTTTGAATTTCACTCTCATGAATGCTTTGTGAAGAATCGAGCGATGGGATCCATTCTGCTCTAGGGAGGAATTCAAAATGATCTATACAACATTCAACCACCATCCCCTACCATTCATCTTGGAGAATGCACAAGCACCACCTCATGGCATGCTCGCCTTAGACACCCCTCCTTACACATTGCTAAACAAATAATAGACTGTTATGGTCTTCCCATTAGTCAAAATCATGTTTTTCATCATTGTCAAGCTTGTCTACAAGCTAAGAGTCACAGGCTTCCTTTTGTAGTTTCTATTAATAAAGCAACTTCTCCATTAGCACTTATTCACTCTGATATTTGGGGCACTGCTCCTATTTTATCAAACAATGGCTATGCATACTATGTTTCTTTCATTGATGATTATAGCAAATATAATTGGTTTTTTCCTATGCAACAAAAATCTGAAGTTACTAACATATTTTGACATTTTCAAATACATGTTGAACGATTCTTTGGATGTAAAATCTTAGCTGTTCAATCTGATTGGGGTGGCGAGTTTCATGGCCTTCATCACTATCTCAACACCTCAGGAATTTATCATCGAGTATCTTGCCCTCATACACCTGAGCAAAATGGATTCGCCGAACGAAAACACAGGCATATCATTGAAACCTCCCTTGCTTTACTTCAACATGCATCTATGCCTACCAACTATTGGGATGATGCTGTTTTTACTGCCGTTTACCTCATTAATCGTCTTCCATCTCATCATTTAGCACATAAAAGCCCTTTAGAAAAACTTTACAACGTACTCCTAAATATGAATTTCATTGTGTTTTTGGTTGTGCATGTTACCCTTGGCTCAAACCCTACAACAAGCACAAACTAGAATTGTGTTCTTTATCATGTGTCTTCCTAGGCTACAGTAATTTGCATCATGGTTATTGCTGCTTACATGTACCGATCGGACGGATTTATGTTTCCCGACATATTATCTTTGATGTTCCCTTTTTCAACACAAAGTAATCATGGGCTCAATCGTCCGAGTCACTCTATGCCATTAACAATTATATATATTTTGGGAGCGGCACCATCTCCATCAACCATTCTGACAAATCAAGCAACTCAAGTATCGTCATCATCTTCGGATGACAAAGTATCCTCACCCTCTAACACAACACATGATGAATCAAGTGATACTTTATCTCATCAGGACAATGCCCTCTCATCATATAATATTGTTCAAGACATGGCACCGCAAGAATCAAATGACATACCATCAACACCAGAAACTCAAACTCCACCTCGTCGTACTAGGACACTCCAAGATCTCTATAACAACACAGTCCTTATCTCTACAAGTGCTCAAGGTGCAACGAAGCATACGTTACCTCATGCATTATTAGCATCCTTACCATCAAACAAACCAACACGTTTTACATAAGCTTCTAAAGACCCCTCCTGGTCGGGCTTTACAAGTTTTGGGGCGTTCTTGGGACAGAGGAAGGATAAGAAGCTTCACGTCATCTATTATGCCAGTCGCACACTTGACGACGCTCAGATAAATTATGCGACTACGGAGAAGGAGCTGCTAGCGATTGTCTTTGCTTTTGATAAGTTTCGCTCCTACCATGTTAATTCAAAAGTAATCGTGTTTACTGATCATGCAGCCATAAAATACCTAATCAACAAGAAGGACGCAAAGCCAAGGCTCATTCGATGGATCCTCCTCTTGCAAGAATTCGATATAGAGATCAGAACAATAAGGGGAGTGAAAATCTGGTGGCTGATCATCTTTCCAGACTTGACCGCAGCGCAGACAAAGAAATTGATGCAGAATTAGAGATTAACGATACATTCCCTGAAGAGCACCTTTATGCCTTATTAGATCAACAAGTCCCATGGTATGCAAATTTTGTTAATTACATTGTGTCTAACATTTTTCCTCCAAACCTCACTTTTCAGAGGAAGAAGCGGTTTCTACATGATGTAAAGTTTTATTATTGGGACGAGCCATATTTATACCGGAGGTGTCCGGACGGATTGTACAGACGATGCGTGCCCGAGGAGGAGATACAAGATGTGTTGACCCATTGCTATGCTTCACCTTATGGAGAACACGCGGGGGCTTCTAAAACAACTTTTAAAGTTTTACAGTCTGGTTTATATTGGCCCTCCATATTTTATGATGCTAAACGTTTTGTTTCCACTTGTGACAGTTGTCAACGGACTGGAAACTTATCAAAAAGGGACGAGTTGCCACTCAACAATATCATGGAAGTAGAAATTTTTGATGTATGAGGGATAGACTTCATGGGCCCCTTCCCCTCTTCATATGGAAGATGGTACATCTTGGTCGCCGTTGACTACGTGTCGAACTGGGTTGAGGCATCCGCCGAAGCTACAAATGATTCCAGAGTCGTTATGAGGTTTATGAAGCGAACTATCTTCCCCCGGTTTGGAGTCCCACGCTTTCTGATCAGCGATGGCGGCTCCCACTTTATTGAGCAAAGGTTCAGAGCATTATTGAAAAAGTATGGTGTACGACACAAAATTGCTACACCCTACCATCCTCAGACTAGTGGTCAGGTAGAGGTCTCCAACAGAGAAATCAAACAAATTTTGGAGAAAACTGTATCGCGATCACGGAAGGATTGAGCGATAAAATTACCCGATGCTTTATGGGCGTATAGGATGACATTTAAGACGCTCCTTGGTATGTCTCCTTTCCAACTTATTTATAGAAAATCATGTCACTTACCTGTTGAACTTGAGCACAGGGCGTATTGGGCTGTCAAACAAATCAACTTTGATTTCAAGAACGCCAGTGAAAGGAGAAAGCTTCAACTTGATGAATTGGAAGAATTGCGCCTTTTTGCTTATGAGAATGCCACGAGCTACAAAGCACGCACCAAATTTTGGCACGACAAGCGCATAACAAAGAAAGAATTTCATGAGGGGGACAAAGTACTTCTGTTTAATTTAAGACTTTGATTGTTTCCAGGAAAGTTTTGAACGAGGTGGTCCGGTCCTTTCACAGTTCAGAAAGTTCAACCTTATGGTGCTATCACGATTTGGACAGAACGAACTGGGAGCTTCACAGTAAACGGGCACCGCCTCAAGCACTACTTGAAGATGAGCGGGTCGAAAGAGAGGAAGTTCTAGCTCTTTCAGACCCCCCGAATTTGCAACCTTGAAAACTGCGGTCTGTTTCGGAAGAGGGAAATAAGGAGGGAAAGGAAAGAAATAGGTTCCTTCCCTTCCATTTCCTTGGTTTCAGAGAAGAGAAATACACAGAGGAAAGAAATAATTTCCTTTCCTTTCTCTCCAAAAACGTCCCCTCCAAAAGAGACGGAAACGATTTTCGTTCTCTCGCCTCGCTCCAAAAAAACAGCTCGCCCCGATCTCGCCGCACTGGTCGAGTCTCGCGTGGCGTCTTCGACTTGCTGCTCGCGTCTCGCCTGGCCGCGGTGCTTTGACCCTACTTCGACCTCGCCCTCTCGCCGCGCTGCTCGAGTCTCGCGTGGCGTCTTCGACCTGCTGCTCGCGTCTCGCCTGGCCGCCCTGCTTCGACCCTACTTCGACCTCGCCCTCTCGCCGCGCTACTCGAGTCTCGCGTGGCGTCTTCGACCTGCTGCTCGCATCTCGCCTGGCCGCCCTGCTTCGACCGAACCCTCGTCTTCATCCTCTCGCCTCGCCGCCCTGCTTCGACCCTCGCCGCCCCTACTTCAACCTCGCCGCCCTGCTTCGACCTCGCTGCTCTCTCGCGTCTTCGACCTCGCCGCCCTCGTCTTCGACGGAAGCCTGGAGCTGCAGCCCTACTTCAACCCTCACCCTCTTGCTTAAACGGAAGCCTGAAGCCGCCGCCCTCTCGCCTAACGAAAGCCTGAAGCTGCCGCCCTCTCGCCTAACGAAAGCCTGAAGCCGCCGCAGGTAATCTCTTCCTCGCCGCCTCACGCCTGCATTCAATTTCTTACCTGATTAGAGCTTGTGTTTATCAAAATATAAATGTTATTAGAGCTTGTTTTGGTTAATTTAGGTTAATTTGAGTTGATTTTGACTTAGTTGATTGGTCAAATCTGTTCTTTCCTTCCATCGAAAACAGAAGGCTTAAAAGAGAAAGTAATTGTTTCCTTTCCTCTCTATTTCCTTTCTATTGTTGTTTCTTTTCCCTTCTTATTTCTTTCCCTTCTCCGAAACGCAGTGTTATGGTCGAGCTACCGACCTTAAACTAGCGCTCTTGGGAGGCAACCCAAGTTTTTGCATGATTTTTAGTTTTTAAGCATAGTTTCCCTTTGATATTAGTTAATGTTTCGGACTGTTGCTTTCTTTTTCATTTTATTTTTAGTTTTCTAGAAGGGATTGCTACTGAATTGATATCTCTTTACGATGTAGGATGAAGATGGAGCGCGTAGGAATTTTTCCAGAATACCCCAGAATTTTTGGGCATATCAGTGCAAATCACGGCCTGGTGAACCTCACGGGGTTCACCCGTGAAGTGCACTGTGCAGGCGCCCAGGCTTGTGTGTTCAGTAAGTTTCACAGCCAGGTGAACCCCACGGGGTTCATTAGATTTTCAGCATGCGTAGAAAACAACCAGTGAGCTTCAGAGGCAGGTGAACCCCATGGGGTTCACCATCTTTTTGAACTCCAGAAAATGTCCAGTAAGCTTCACGGGTCGGTGAACCGCAGCGGGTTCACCCGTGCTTCTGTTGCTTCAGCCCGACCACAGGAGTCATGACTAATGATTGATCCATCTCTACAAAATTCTCAGATTTATCCTGGATTCCATCCTCTATATCAATTTTATCAGTGCAATAAATCATACTATGAATATTCTCATTTTCCAAATCAAACTCAAGTATACAATTTTGTTGTGCTATCTGGGTTTCTAGCATTCCTGTATTAGCAGTTATAAATTCTACTTGAGAAGTAAGCTGAGTAATCATCCCACTAAGATCTTCAAGTTTCTTACTTTGATTTATCATAATTTTTTCAAGCATGGATTCTAGCATGGATTCTTCAGATTCCTCAAAGTGTGGTTCTGAAATATTATTTGAGAAATCCTCATAAAAAGAAGTTTGATGATTTTTCCATCTAGAATTATACTGATCATCTTGGTACCATGATAAATTAGAACTGACAGGATTTCCAAATTGGCAATCAGAAGCATAATGATAATAACTTCCACAAATATCACAAGTAACAGAAGATTGCATTCTTAAATATTCAGTGTATTGAGAAAAAGAATTTACCCTTGCTGCACGCGATTGAAATGCAACTGGCGGAACATACCTCTCTGATGCAGGTGATTGAAATGCAACTGTGTCATATTCTCTTGTCTGCATCGTCTGACCTGACCATTGACATTGATTAAACATCATTTTTTTTCAATAAAATTCAGAAATATAAAATGTAGAACAGAAAATGCAAAATATGTAGACAAGTGAATTTTGAGTTCTTCTGTTCATGCAATGTGTTAATCCAAAAAGAGGAAAATAAAATAAACTAACTATATAAAAAAAATGCGCAAAACAAATAAAATAAAAAATAAAAACAAACACAAAGAAACAAAAAATAAATAAACAAAAAATGTCTAGTTTATAAATCTCATGATTAAATCAATATTGACTGGCCTGATCCCCGGCAACAGCGCCAAAAACATGATAGGTATCCACAAGTGCACGGATTTTTATCGAAGTAATAAAAGATTATCGATCCCACGAGGATCAGGTGGTCAAGTACTGATTACACCATCGATCTATATCTAGATGAATCAAATCGTGATTTTTGTTTTTGAGAACTTCTAAGTACAATAAAAAGAAACAGATATAGTGTTTGGGCAAAACTCGTTCATATCCGCAATCACGGTTGCGCGATAATTACGGTTGCATCCGTAAACGTCGCGTTTTGACTTGGCTTCTCGTTCGAAAAATCCTTAAAAATCGCCAAAAATTTCCTGCATGTAAAACACCAGATTTAAAAAACTTTCCATACATAAAACTTCATCAGATAACACCATTAAAAGCACAAAATAAAACTTAAAAGATAAACCCTGAAAAAAAAATGCTAAAATCGTTTCAAAGCCTCTGGGTTGCCTCCCAGGTAGCGCTTGTTTACAGTCTTCAGCTCGACCAAGGTAATGTTTATGACCTTTCAGGTGGGTACAAAGCACGATGAATCAATGGCAATCGTTGCCCATCACGCCTCTCCAATTCTTTACTCAATTCTAACCCTAACACTCTAAGTAGTGTCCATGTCTCGTCCTCTTCTGGCTCATCTTTATTATGTCTTTCCCAATTTTTCAAGAACCGTCTATCAACTTCAAATCCACTTCTTCTATCAAAGTCGTCTTCTTTCACTTCTGGAATTTGATCAGAACCTGCAAAGTTAATCTTTTTAGTTTCCGACGAAAAATCAAAAATCAACTTGCTAGTATCCAAATTCAAAGTAAGCTTCTCATTCAACATGTCAATTACAGCTCCTATACTTGATAAAAATAGTCTCCCTAATATGACAGGAAACTTAACATTTTCTTTCATGCTAACAACCATAAAATCAGTAATAATAGAAAATTTATCAATTTGAACTGTTACATTTTCTAATATACCAATAGGTTGTTGATCAAAACCATTAGCAAACTGGACATATGTGTCGGTTGGTTTAAATTTTCCACAATCTACTTTCTCAACCAAATGTGATGGTAACAAGCTAATACTAGCTCCTATATCACACAAAGCATTTTCAACAGATAACTCACCAATTTTGCATGGAATTGAAATATCCCCAGTGTCACGCCCCGGTCGGAACGGTCCAAAAACAACGCTTATCTGTTGTCTCAGGGCCGTCCGGCGGAACACCGGAACGTGATCGCGCTAGGGTTTCCGGACCGAATCTCGTCCCCAAATTCGAAACCCTAGTTCCCGCTCAATTTTCTTCCCAAATTACAAATCTCTCGAGGAAAACCTAACCCTAATTTTAGGAAATCCAGAAAGAATCGAAAACCCGAAAGCAAAATACCTCAAATCAGATTTTGACCGAAGTCAAAATCAACTCTTGCTGACGTCGGCGTGACGTCAGCCCTCCGATCGATTTCGCCGCGCGCGAAATCCTTATGCTGACGTCGGCTGACGTCTGCCACCAAATTGCGTCCGCCGCGTTGTCAATTTCGGTCGATGACGTCACGCTGACGTCGACGCCTCGAATCGAACGCTGATCGTTCGATTCCTTCGTCTTCTCCGTTCGACGCCTCTGCGTCGTCTTCCGTCGACGTCGACTGCGTCTTCTCTGCCGCCGAGCGCCGCCGCGCTCGCGACCTCACCGGAAAGGACGCCGCGCCACCTGCGCGTCGCCCCAATCTCCCGTCGTCGTCTGGAAGTCACCCGGCGCCGGAAAACCTGCTGGAAGCGTCGCCGTGAACCGAGAACAGGGGAGGGGGAGATGTAATCAAGTCTCGTTCTCATTACTCCGAAACATTGTACAAAGCTCTGAATCGACGACCCTCGTCGCCGGTGCCCCTCTCCCTCCCTCGCCGGTCATCGCCGGTTACAATCGCTCCATCGTCCTTCTCTCGCCTCGACGCTCGTCGTCGCCGGCTCGTTCAACCTCACCGTTGGTAAAAGGGGCTTTCGCCCTGGAGGGGCGTCCTCCCCGACCCGCCGGGAGGAGCCGCTCTCCCGTCGCGCGCTCCTCTCCTTTCTCCCGCTGCCGATCTCTCTTCTTATAGGGAAGAGCTCGGCTCCCCGAAACCTTCGCTCGTCCGCACCTTCGTCCGCGTCCGGGTCTTCCGCCGAAGACCTTGTCGCCACGCCGTAAGTTTCGTTGACGCCTTGAGCTCGGTCGCCATCCTCATCCGAGCTTCGCGCGTCCGCTATCGCAGCACGCGCACGTCCGCCTTTGCCGTTGAAGACTTCCGCCTTCTTCTGGAAGACTCGGTCGACACCTCTGATCGCGTCTGGAAGAAGCTCTCGCGTCTATCCCGCGCGAGTCCGTCGCCATCTCCAACTGCGTCACTGAAATCGGAAATCGCCGCACGCGATTTCCGCCATGCCTCTGTGCCGATTTCTTCGCCATGGACGACGCCGCCACCCGCGTCGTCCGCTTCAATCGCCGCCGCTGAGCCTTGCCTTGAAGCCGCATTCCGCTTCGTTCGCGTACGTCTGCACGCCTCCACACCGATTGAAGCCACTCGTTGAAGACGGAGCTGCCTCGCTCCGCTCCGCACGCGTCCGCCGGATCCGGACCTCTAGCACGTTTCGTTCGCGTCGCTCGCGCTTGCTGCGCCGACGATGCCTCGTGGCTTCCTCTTCTGGGTATGGGCTTAGTGGGGTTGGGCTGGTATCTGTTCCAGCGGGCCTTGGGCCGAACCGGCCTGACCCAGACCTGACACCCAGGATCTTTTACCTTATTTATTTCAACATTCTGACTTACCTGGTCTTTCTTCACCTCAGTCTTACCAGTCTCATGTGTCCTTTGTTCTGTTCTAAACAACCTCTGAGGAAAAGGAACTGGAGGGGCATATGCAGGCGAGTCTACTGATATGATCCACAAGTGCACGGATACGTCGAAGTAATAAAAATATCGATCCCACAGAGACCAATGACCAAGTACTGACTTATCTTAGAATCGTTAGCTAGATAATCCGAAAAAGGGTTTAATTTTTGTAAAAGAGAAAATAAAAATACGAATGAGTTGCAATCAAGTTATGGATAATCAGGACTTCGGGCTCACCACACTATGTTTCATGACTTGTTATAATTAAAATATATTAAGAAGAATTTACTGTGTTGAAGGGGATTTATCCGCATGTATAGATTGTCCCCTCTCAGCAGTACAATCCGGTGTTTATCTGAATTAACCCCATACTCTCGTGGTTGTTAACTCAAGATAAACCCAATGAGTTCTTGATAAATCTAAGAAATCCCTCAAGCCGATTCGAACTACTCTCGTGTTCAAATGAACTTGTCCAAAAACTGTAGATCCGACGTCGCAATTCACTTCTTAGTACTTCTTGCGACGTCTCTAAGCATGTAAATTATGGCCAGTAATCAACATGTAATAAACACAACAATAATTGAATCTAACACAAGCAAATTACTTCATAAGATGAAAATCAATGATCAAATCATGAAAACAAAGAGGGCTATGCCCCAGTCCTGAAGAAAAAGTTACACTAGCATGGTGTTCATGTTCGTGTTATAAAAATCCATGTTTTGATTACAAAATTGGCAAATAAAAATAGAAATCAACAAGGAGGATGTATTATGATGCTCCTTCATGAAGGTCGACGCCAATCGGCCGGAAAAACGAAGATTTTCCGGTGAAGAAACGCCTCCCGCCGTCGGCTCCCCTCGTTTTCGCCCCTTTGTTGATTTCGCCTCAAATCCTTGCCAAAAGCCCACAATAATTGCTCCATATGTTGCTTAAATAGTTCCTCATCATATAATTAGGTTTTCCCCAAAATTTGGCTCAAAAACGGGTCGAATCGGATGAGAAACGGAGTCAAAATCGAAACTGGCGGACAAAATTACGGCCATAAAAATTTTCACGGGCGGCCATATTTTCTTTTGTTCAATTCTGGGTTAAAAATACGGTTGTGAAAATTTTCACGGGCAGGAATTACGGCCGTGAAAATTTTCACAAGCATGCCGTAAAACTCTCTGTGAAAAACGTTAAAAAGCACCTCAGAAATTATGGCCATAATTATTTTCACGGGCGGGGTGTATTTTTCAAACTTGCTCCGATTCTCATGAAATTTGGCAGGTGACTTCGTCTCGGCGTCTGGAATCTATTTGTGCACTCGGATCTTTCAAAATCCATTAAAATTTGGCCATTTTCACCTAAAATATGACAAAAATGAAGAGAGGTGAAGATTCCGAACAAACAAAAGGATTTAAACCAAAATGAGTAAGAACATGATAGAAAAGAGAGATATTTTGTAGTAAAAGCATAATAAAAATTCTATATAAATGCATGTCATCAAATACCCCTAGACTTAAACTTTTGCTTGTCCTCAAGCAAATAAATATACCAAAGGATAATGCTGAGTATGGAAAAGATAACTCACTCATGAAAAAAAAACTTCCAAAATATAATCACTCATTAAAGATTTCCAACTCATATCACAAAAGATTCTAGAGAAATAAATTATCTTCAGAATTTAATCCTTAAGATTCACAATCCAAAACAAATAAAATTTGCAACTTGCATAATAATGTGAATCTCGATCTCATGAGTTTACCTTGTAATCAGTTCAATACTACAATGTTTTTGTTTATAGGTATAGGACCTCCAAAATCTTTTTCTGTATTTATTTATTTATTTATTTATTTTTTATAGACTTCAACTCATATCTTCGGTACCACTGCCAATTTTTCGCAGTGCCAAGTAGAGGAGTCTTTTCTCTCTCTTTTTTTTTCTTTAGACTTCAACTCATGTCTTCGGTACCACTACCAATTTTTTGTAGTGCCAAGTAGAGGAGTCTTTTCTTTTCTCTCTCTCTTTTTTTTTTATTTTGGATTTTGGATTCTTTCTCCCCAACAAATAACACAATAGACCAAACATATACAAAGCTAATCAATCAATGTCAATTCAAGAAAATTATACTCATCTACTCATCTTGTTTGAAAAGGAAGTTTCACTCTTGAATCTCATTCCTCAAACAATCTACTTACCAGAATCTTATGATCAATAAGCGGAATATCAAAATGAGAATATATATCAAGAAAATAAATTCAACACATAGAGTAATTAATCCATTCAAGCATTTGTATAAGATCATCCACAACATAAATCATCAATATAAAATCACTCATCATCAACAAAAACATTGTGCATCAGAAAGTACATATAATCTGAGTATGATTCAAAATTCATTTAGACATTCACATGACATCATATCATAAATCAAAGAGTCATGACAAATACAATATCCATGAAATAAGATATCAAATAAAATATCCTCCCCTATATAAAGAATGCATCGTCCTCTATGCAATTAACAAGGAATAAGAGCGTAGGTGAAGGAGATGCTCACAAAGCGCCACTCGTTCGTAGTATCGCCCGAACCATCCTCCTCAGAGCTATCCTCCTCTTGGTACATGCATCACAAAGCTCCTACACAAAATATAAATAATGATCAAAAGGGAAAACTATTCTAAAAGCATCATTTAAGATTCATAGCATAACTTCCAAAAACAAATAACTAACCTATATTACCAAGAAGTAAAATAACACAAAAATAAAAACTGAGAATGAAAAAGAGAGATAGTGCTTGGGTTGCCTCCCAAGAAGCGCTAAATTTAAGGTCACTAGCTCGACCAGAGACTATCATCATGGTGTCGATGGTGAATCAGTGCCAATGTATAGAGCATGCAATTTCTTGCATTTCCGACGTCTATAAAGTATGTCCACAAAAGTAAATATCCAAAGTAGTAGGTGGTTCATTGTCATCTTGAGCAATCTGTGTATACAAAAATAAAAGTTAATACCCACAATATCATCAAAAGAATACCCTTTAGCCTTTCTAAACTTATCTATCATGGAACTTGTTTGTTTTTCATGCTACTCTGCCTCATCAATTATAGAAGAAGTAAAGTTTAGGCCCAGAAATTCATACCTCGCATTGTTTGGAAGAGTTCTGATTTCAATTTTTGGATTTTTACTTACCTCAAGAGCAGCATGGTATGAATTTTCGGGTTCTACCTTATACATGTCAATGGCAGGAATTGAATCAAGTGGTTGAGAGTAAGCCTTGACATTATCTTCAGTCACCTTATCATCATCATCATCATCATCATCATCCATTATACAAATTTGCAATTGGCTTTCACTTTGGGGAAAAGGAATCGGTGGTTTATATGGTGGAGATGGAATGTACACCGGTTCTTATTCCCTACTTTGTCGATCTGACTCCTCTTCACTGCTTGGTTGTTCAATGGTTTCTAAATTTTACACTTCTTGGTCTGGCATTGCATCGCTTGCCCATGGTTCCTCTAGTTCTTTAGCCTGCTGAGCTATCTGGTTCGCTAGCATCAACTGGCGAGTTCTAACAGATTCCATCTCAGATGCCAGATTCTTGATGGACTCATTAACATGTCTAAATTCTTGCCTGAAGTTATCGTTCCGCTTTGCAAATTGTTGTATGAAAATTTCATTATGTTTTGTCTGTGCGGCAATAAAATTCTCCATCATAATTTCCAGGTTTGATTTCTCAGGTTGATCGAACTGCCTAAATTTTTGACTGAACTTCTTTTCTTAGTCTATGAAGTTTTCAAATAGAATCTCAAGGTTGGATTTCGCAGGTTGATCGAATTGTCTTTCTTCAAATTCTATAGGTGATCCAAAGTTCGGTTGAAAAAAATGATTCTGATCGTTCTCATATAAGAAGTTCGATTGATTCCTCCAATCCGGCTCATAGGTATTAGGGTATAGATTATTCTGGGGCCAAGAGTTGAAGTTATCATTTGTATAGTCATGCCCTAAGGATGGCCTTAAGCACGGAGGGATCTCTGATTGATATTCAGTAGAATAGTGATTGTAACATCCATAATCCTCATAAAAATCTGAATTCATCCTTGCATGATTGAATCGAGTGTCCATAGAATCTTGCACAAAAACCAAGTGAGATTACAGCAGAGATAACACAAAATTTTTAATTAATATCAAAGAAATAAAAACCTAGAAAAAGAAAAATTACAAAGATCAGAAAACAAAAATGCAGTAAAATATCTAGTCTAGCAATCTTTCGATTGAGTCAATATTGGCGAAATTGGTCCCCGGCAACGACGCCAAAAACTTGATGTGATCCGCAAGTGCACTGATACGTCGAAGTAATAAAAATATCGATCCCACAGAGACCAATGACCAAGCACTGACTTATCTTAGAATCGTTAGCTAGATAATCCGAAAAAGGGTTTAATTTTTGTAAAAGAGAAAATGAAAATACGAATGGGTTGCAATCAAATTATGGATAATCAGGACTTCGGGCTCACCACACTATGTTTCATGACTTGTTATAATTAAAATATATTAAGAAGGATTTACTGTGTTGAAGGGGATTTATCCGCATATACAGATTGCCCCCTTTCAGCAGTACAATCCGGTGTTTATCTGAATTAACCCCCTATTCTCGTGGTTGTTAACTCAAGATAAACCCAATGAGTTCTTGATAAATCTAAGAAATCCCTCAAGCTGATTCGAACTACTCTCGTGTTCAAATCAACTTGTCCAAAAACTGTAGATCCGACGTCGCAATTCACTTCTCAGTACTTCTTGCGACGTCTCTAAGCATGTAAATTATGGCCAGTAATCAACATGTAATATACACAACAATAATTGAATCTAACATAAGCAAATTACTTCATAAGATGAAAATCAAAGATCAAATCATGAAAACAAAGAGGGCTATGCCCTAGTCCTGAAGAAAGAGTTACACTAGCATGGTGTTCATGTTTGTGTTATAAAAATCCATGTTTTAATTACAAAATTGGCAAATAAAAATAGAAATCAATAAGGAGGATGAAGTATGATGCTCCCTCGTGAAGGTCGACGCCAATCGGCTGAAAAAACGGAGATTTTCCGGTGAAGAAACGCCTCCCGCCATCGGTTCCCCTCGTTTTTGCCCCTTTGTCGATTTCACCTCAAATCCTTGCCAAAAGCCCCCAATAATTACTCCATATGTTGCTTAAATAGTTCCTCATCATCTAATTAGGTTTCCCCCAAAATTTGGCTCAAAAACAGGTCGAATCGAATGAGAAATGGAGTCAAAACCGAAACTGGCGGACAAAATTACGGCCATACAAATTTTCACGAGCGGCCATATTTTCTTCTGTTCAATTCTGGGTTAAAAATACGGTTGTGAAAATTTTCACGGGCAGGAATTACGGCCGTGAAAATTTTCACAGGCAGGCCGTAAAACTCTCTGTGAAAAACGTTAAAAAGCATTGCAGAAGTTATGGCCGTAATTATTTTCACGGGCGGGGTGTATTTTTCAAACTTGCTTCGATTCTCATGAAATTTGGTAGGTGACTTCGTCTCGGCGTCTGGAATCTATTTGTGCACTCGGATCTTTCAAAATCCATCAAAATTTGGCCATTTTCACCTAAAATATGACAAAAGTGAAGAGAGGTGAAGATTCCGAACAAACAAAAGGATTTAAACCAAAATGAGTAAGAACATGATAGAAAAGAGAGATATTTTGTAGTAAAAGCATAATAAAAATTCTATATAAATGCATGTCATCACCTACATATTTCTCTTCATCCCTTACTTCCTTGCAATATTTTGCTTCTAAAACAATGCTTACAAATTGGTCTACAGATTCCTCAACAGGTTCCTCAGGTATCTCTTTATATACATCATTCATTGTGGTGACTGCGTTGACATGCTCCCTGGGATTCATCTCAGGCTGTCCTGGTAGTCTTCCTGGAGGTCTAGTGGCAGTACTTGCTTGCTGCGCAATTTGATTTTCCAACATCTTGTTATGAGTAGTCAAAGCTTGCACACAGGATGTCAGCTGCTTGAGCTGATCAGCAAGGTCGTCAGTTCTTTTCTGCTGGTTCAAAACAGCTTCCAGCACAGAATCATAATTTGGCTTTTGGGGCTGCCCATATTGTCTCGGTTGGAAACCTGGCGGTGGCCTATTATTCTGCTGTGAATATTGAGGAGAAACTTGCCCTTGATTTTGTTTGTCTGACAAGTTGGGGTGGTTCCTCCATCCTGAGTTGTAAGTAATAGAGTAAGGGTCATTTGCAGGTCTCTGATTATAATTCCCCACAGCATTCACTTGCTCTTGTTCTGATTCCTCCTGCAAAGAAGTTATGATCCGGCATTCAGATGCATTGTGCCCTGTTACACCACATACCTCACAAGAAACCATGTTAACTGAATTAGGTGAAAAAGATAGGGAATCAATCTTCTGAACTAGAGAATCAACCTTCGCTACGAGTGACGTCAAGGAGTCATTATGATACTTACCAAATCTCGTGGAAGTAGTGTTCCGCTCACCTGCCCATTGGTTATGGTTCATGGTCATATCCTCTAGAAGAGTTGTTGCTTCTTCCACGTTCTTGCTCATGATTGTTCCTCCGGCCGCAGCGTCCACCATCATCTTGGTGCTATAGTCCAAACCGTTGTAAAAGATTTGGACTAAAATCCAGTCCTGAAGTCCTTGATGTGGGCACATGCGCTGGAGCTCCTTGAAACGCTCCCAAGCCTCATAAAGCGATTCTCCCTCTTGCTGTGTAAAACACGTGATCTTGTTGCGCAATTGAACAGTTTTGTTTGGCGGGAAATATTTGTTCTGGAATACTCTGGACAACTGCTCCCTCGTGGTGAATGATCCTGCTGGCATCGAGTACAACCAAGCTCTGGCACGGTCCCTGAGAGAAAACGGGAATAGTCTCAGTCTTATGGCATCAGATGAAACTCCTTTAATTTTAACTATATCGCAATATTCAAGAAAAACAGCTAAATGAAGATTTGAATCTGAATTTAGGGAACCCCCAAATTGGTTTTGTTGAACCATCGTCATTAATGCTGGCTTTAGCTCAAAATTATTCGCCTCTACGTTGGGTCGAACGACACTTGAATTAAACCCTTGTACATTAGGTGCTGCGAAGTCCCTCAAAGATTGATGATGATAGTCCTCCGCCATCTCTCCTTTCTCAGAATTCTTTTTAGCCTCAAACTGCAGTCTCTTTCGAAGGAGAAATGTTCATTCAATTTCTGGGTCTTCTGGAAACAAAGCACATGCACGGAAATTTCTGGGCATACAACGTGTAAGTAGACAATAAAAAGAAAAGAATAGAAAAAACTAATAGCAAAAGAAAAGAAAAATGTCTAATCTCCTAACTTATCAATCGGTCAATATTAACTATCCGTAATCCCCGGCAACAGCGTCAAAAACTTGATAGGTATCCGCAAGTGCACGGATTTTTATCGAAGTAATAAAAGATTATCGATCCCACGAGGATCAGGTGGTCAAGTACCGATTACACGATCGATCTATATCTAGATGAATCAAATCGTGATTTTTGTTTTTGAGAACTTCTAAGTACGATAAAAAGAAACAGATATAGTGTTTTGGCAAAAATCAATTTGGATAAATTCAGGATTCAGGGTTTCACCGCATTGACAAATATGAATTTAATAAAAATAGATCCTTGAACAGAAAAATATAGTTTTGAAAGGGATTTTTCCTAAGGTATAGATTACCTCCTCCCGAAGCGTAATCCGGTATCTAACTATGCTAACTCCCTACTCTCGTGACAGTTAACATAGTTAGACCCTTTAAGTTCTATGAAAAACTATGTAAATCCTTCAAATGAATCCAAACTACTCCCGTGATTGGATTCGTAGGTTTGACAAGAATAGATCCGACGTCGCGATTCACCTGCCGGTCCTTCTCGCGACGTCTCAAACGCAATAAAACTTGGCCAGAGAATTAAAGAGGGATACGTACAATTCTAATCAAATCAATTCTATAAAATTCATGTCAAAGATTTAAACAATAAGTTTAATCCATAAATCGTCAACGGGCTACTTCCCAAATCCAGAAAAAGAAATTTACACGTTCATATTCAAAGTAAACAGCATGTTCATCGATGAATTCAACATGTAATCTCTCAAAAGTAGTGCAAAGAGACACTAGAAAGGTAATTAGAACTCTTCCCCTTGATCTGGTGATGAAGATGAAGCGTCAAATCCCCTCCTTTGCGTGATCTCTCGCTGGAATTTTGCCCTAAAACTGATTTCCGCCGCCGCCGCTATAGCCGTCTATTTTCATGCCTCGAACCCCCCGAAACCCTTCCAAAACCTTTCCTTTTATAGTCTAATCAGTATAGAACCGGTCTAGGAAGGTTTCTGGAGAGTTTGGTTCAGTTTGGAGTCGAATCGAGTGAGAAACACGAAGGGGCGGAAACTTTTAGGGTCGGTGATGAGTTTATGGTTTCGGCCGTAATTATTTCGGTGTATAATGCTTTTGGTCACAGAAACTTTTACGGTCCGTGATGGAATTACGGCCTTGCCCATGAAAGTTTCAGTGGACTTTTAGACTTAGCCGATTTTCATCTCCCGCTCGTCGTCGTGTTTACGGCCGAATCCACAATTACGACCAAGGCCGTAAATGTCTCATTTTTCACCGTGTTCGCCCCAAATTGGACGTGTGAGCTCGTGATCTCCTCGGAAATCATGCTTTGGCTTCAAAACCCTCAAAATCCATCATTTTTAGGCCATTTTACCTATATTTTCACAAAAATCAAGAAAAGTGAAGATTCTGTGTAAAGTAAGATAAAAACACTAAAAGTAGCACAAAATCATGCAAATAAGCCCAAAATATGATCTAAAACATAGGCCAAAATAGAGAGGTGCATGTTGGGGTCCTCAAGAGGAGAACCACCAAATTGGTTTTGTTGCACCATAGAAAGAAGAGCAGGTTTTATTTCGAAGTTGTTGGCCTCAACAACGGGCCTAGCAATTCCTGATTGAAAACCGTAAGTGTAAGGTGTCGAGTAATATTTCAATGTCCTGTTGTTATAGTTGTTGCCCATTGGTTGTTGTACTCGGTCATTGTTCACATCAAGTTGAATGTGTTCCATCTGATTGTCCCCCCTGGATGGTTCATGATTTCTTTCTTCAGAATTTGATTTTACTTCCTTCTTGTCCTGAAGGTGCGTTCGATCTCTGGATTAATGTCAAAGAATGTACCTGCCCTAGAACTTCTTCGCATAACACGGTCAGTCAAAATTATAAAGTTCTAAGACAGCAAGTAAATAAAAAGAAAAAGAAAATAGCAGTGCAGTAAGAAAAATATAACCTAAGGCCTAGTCTACCAATTCTTGGAAGTATACTAATATCAACCGTTGCTCCCCGGCAACAACGCCAAAAACTTGACACGCTCCGCAAGTGCACGGATATGTCGAAGTAATATAAAAGATGTTGAATCCCATAGGGAACAAGGTTGAGTACTAGAAAGTCCGAGTCCTAATAGCTAGGCGAATCGAAACGTGAGTTTTTGAAGACGGAAATAAAAAACAAACAAGAGCAACTACTTCGGTAGAGAAAAGATATAAGAGAGAATTCAAGGCTACGGCTTCCACCACGATGATAATCTTAATCGCACAAGAAAGATATTAGTTATTTGGTTTATTGGTTTTGCACAAGGAGTCTAACCCTAGGGTACAAGGTGCCCTCTCTCGAGTGATACACCCCGGTGTTCGTTTTGGACCGACCTCCTACTCTCGCGGTGGATCATTCGAAGACGAACCCAATGAGTTCTATGGTAGACTATGAAATCCTCGTGCGAAGACCAAGCACTCTCGTGTCGAGGTCTCGCAAGTTTTACTCAGAGGTTCGACCCTTACGATCCTTCTCTCGATATGAATCGTAACGGCTAATACGCGAAATCACTCGGCCAAGGTAAAACCATGAAATAAATACGTCAAAGTAAAATATGCTCACAATTCATACCAAATAACATGAATAGATACAAAGTTTGCAATTAAAATCATCAAAGGGTTTCCACCAAGCCCCGAAATAGGGTTTACGCTACAATCGTCATTGAAATGCTCAAAATCTTTCTTTTAATGAAATGAAAAGTATAAGAAAACGAAGCTAAGGGGAAGGAGATGATAAACCGAATGAATCCTGAAGAAATCATGATGATCGTGTGTCTCAATCTCCGAAAATCTCCAAAAGTCGCCTCTATCGCCGTGTTCTTCCTCCCGCGCTGCTTCTTCGCATGAATGCTTGATGTTTAGGGCAAGAGAATTGGGGCTTTTATATTCCATCTGTTCACCTCTGAAAGCGCTTTCCATAGACACCTCAATTGCCAAATTTGGACTTCAAACGAGTAAGAAATCAAGGAAAAACCGAGTGGAACTCGGTCTCGTGCGTGACTGAGTTGGAATCACGGGTGAACCTCGCCGGGTTCACTTGCTCGTGATTCCTTCTATGAGTTTGGGCGAATAGAAGCGCTGTGCACCCCGTGGGGTTCACCCAACTGTGCTTCTCTCTGGACTGGTTTCGGCCTTCAGGAAATTCGGTGAACCCGGTCGGGTTCACCTGGCCGTGATTCTCACTGTGAAGTTTCTGCAGCCTGGCGAAAGATCTGGAGAACCCCATGGGGTTTACCTGGCCGTATTTTTCAGGCTAACTCCGTTTAAGCCCAAATTTGACATGTGACCTTGTCTTCATACAAGAAATCTTCCCATGGCCTTAGAATCTTCAAAATATGTCGAAAATGGGCGTTTTTACCTGAAATTCCATAAAAGTACCAAAAAGTGAAGATTCCGAAGATATCAAGTAATTTAGCCTAAAAAGGGCATGAAAGTATTAAAATAAGCCTAAAATTAGTATGAAATGTCCATGAAAATTACTACTAAAATGCAAGGCATCAACCATCAAACAAACCAACACGTTTTACATAAGCTTCTAAAGACCCCTCCTGGTGAGCAGCTATGACTTCTGAATTTGATGCTTTACTCTGTAATGAAACTTGGAAATTAGTTCCTAGGCTTCCCTCTATGAACATTATTGGATGCAAATGGGTTTTTCGCCTCAAATATAAGGGTGATGGCACTATTGAATGACACAAAGCCCGCCTTGTTGCCAAAGGATTTTGCCAACAACCCGGTATTGACTTTACTGAAACATTTAGTCCTGTGATCAAAATTACCACCATTCATTTATTGCTATCCATTGTCATTAGCTAAAGTTGGCCTATTCACTATCTAGATGTATCAAATGCCTTTGTACATGGTCATTTAGAAGAGATAATTTATATGGAGCAACTACCTGGCTTTCATCATCCTCAATTTCCAAATCATGTATGTAATCTCAAAAGGTCTATTTATGGCCTACGGCAAGCTCCTTGAGCTTGGTTTAATCATTTAAGTGGATGGTTGTAAACTCAAGGCTTTATAGGCTCCAAAACAGACACATCCTTATTTTACTTTTGCAGTCCAAATATCAAGATCTATATTCTCATATACGTGGATGATATTTTGATCACGGGCACCGATTCTTCTCGTATGAATGATTTAATTGTTTCTCTTAGCCAGGAATTTGCCATTAGAGACTTGGGGCTCGCTAATGTTTTCTTAAGCATTGAGTTGTTATAACACTCTCATGGTTGTCTCTTATCTTAGATAAATACATATTGGGTGTTCTTCAACGAGCAAAAATGGATGGTGCTCGACCAATCTCTATACCAGTATCTATCACGTCCTTCTCATCATCGTCCACACCTATGAAGGACCCAACCTTATATAGGAGCATAGTTGGAGCTTTACAATATGTCACTATCACAAGGCCAGATATCACCTATGCAGTTAATCGTGCATGCCAATTTATACATTCTCCAACCGATCAACACTGGGAGATGGTCAAGCGCATACTTCGTTATTTAAAAAGCACTATTTTACATGATCTTCTCCTACATTGCAACTCCTCTCGAGATTTACAGGTGTATAGTGACGCTGATTGAGCTGGCTCTCTTGAAGATCAAAGGTCCACTAGTAGCTTTGCCATTTTTCTTGGTAAAAATCTTATATCATAAAACTTAAAGAAACAACAAACTATGTCTCGATCTAGCACTGAAGTGGAATATAAAGCAATTGCTAATGCTACTGCAGAAGTCATTTGCATTCAATCACTTCTTCATGAACTTCAACTTAGTTCCTCCCAAATTCCCAATCTCTGGTGTGACAACATTGGAGCCACATACTTGAAAGTCAATCCAATCTTTCATGCTTGTACAAAATATGTGGAGATAGACTTTCATTTTGTACGTGAACGTGTAACATTGCGTCAACTCATGGTATCCTATATCTCCACAAATGATTAATTGGCTGATATCTTTACTAAGCCACTCTCACGAATTAAGTTTTAAGGTTTATTTTCCAAACTCGACGTTCGACCATCCACATTAAGTTTGCAGGAGAGTAATGACAGCAAGGACTCACAGTATTTCCAAATAAATTCTTACCAAAACCAGCGATAGCGATTGCAATCGTGGGCAATCTATACGATTGCAATATGTACTCTTTTAGCAATAGAATTATACGCATGCACCATTACAGGGATTGATTTCATCTTTGTAACATTATAAATTGTATTGGTTACTAATTGTAAATATGAAGCGAATACAAATTCTTCTCTGTTGTCGACAGTTTCTCGCTTTCTCTATTTTCTCTCTCTCTCGTCTCTTTCGTGTTAGTTAACATTGTGTTATCACTATAGTGAAAGAGAGGTAGTTTGTCTTCTCTTAAACAGATCAGGCGTATGATACTCAATAGGGATACTTATAGGGAACGCGATCCGGGAGATGCGCATGAGGTAGCGGCCTTAAGTCCTCCACCATTGTCGTCCTCCCGATTGAAGAGCAAAAAACGAATTTGACCTTATTAATGGAGGTCACAGTGGGCTCCCCTTCTCTACTTGGGGATCTCCCTTATCGTCTGCCACATCCTCGTCGCATTGTTCTCCGGCTCTGATCCCTTGCAGGACAAGAAAAGATTGGACCGATACAAAAAAGGTTGAACCCCCATGTTCACAGCCCAATTGTTACAAAAACAACTCGACCGATAATTAGTCTTAATTAAATTTTTTTATATAATTTAAAATTTTTAAATATTTGTAATACATTTATTGATGATATGCGATATCATCTGAACGCTAATTTCACTTTTAAATACTCTGTAAACCATGTTGAAGTTAGATCAACTAATTGAAGAATGAAATTTGTTTCTCCTTGAGTGAAGCCCAATTTTGGCCCATTGGGGTTTGATTGACCGCGTGCAGTGGCGGATCTACGTTGAAGCAAGTGGGGGCACTGCCAAAATTTTTAATCCTATTATATATATAATATTTAATAAATATTGCCCCCACTAAAATATAATTTATGCCTCCAGTAAACCCAAAATCTAAAGAAATAAATAAAATATTCCCGCCATGGAAGGTTTTGCTGTGGGCCCACTATGTAGCAACTTACTTAAATAGACATTGACTATTTGACTTCTTGTCCAAATTATATGGCATGCTGCGTACGCTAAATCATATTTGGAAAATATGACTATTCATCTTCTTCGCTTCAGCGTTCACGCTTTTTTTTTTCTTCTTTCTTTCTTCCTTCACACCTTCTTAGTTTATCCCTTTTCCTTCATCTTCAATTCTTCACTAATTTAGTTTCTATTGATTGTGGATTTGTGGGAAGCTATTGTAGGTTGTGGCGATTTTATGCACTCGACGAAAGATAGCAAGTTTGAGTTTTAAATCTTTTTATATTTATCCCTTTTCCTTTGACTAAGTTTCCTCTGCATGTAAAAAAAAACTCTATTCTTTTTTTTTTGTATTTCGCCATTCTATCATCTCTCCTAGACTCCTATCCTTTTGCAAATTTTCATGTTCACGGAAAAAGTATTAGCATATTGCTAATCCTTCTTTTCTTATAGCATCTTGCACTCTGCGCTTGCGGTCCTTTATTCCCAGTCAACAGTGATTTTTTTTAATGTAACTGAGTAACTCTAGTCTCTACAGACCTTTCTTATAGCATTCTGCCTAATCCTTCTTTTCATTGAAGGAAAAGCTGGAAGTTGCTGTTGGATTTGGGCATTCAACTATTCAAGAAGCTTGTGGTTGTGGCCTATGGTTCTTAATATTTGGAGTTGAAGATTTTATTTAACTTGTTGTCTTGTACGAAAACTACAGCCGTGAGTAACTATATCAATATACATATCATGAAATTTTGTAGTTCTTCTTTGCTTTCAATACCTTATTAGATTTAGCAAATGATCAAACTATATCAATATGCATATTCTTAGAGTAAACAAATTTTCATTTGATGTTTAGACTTAGCTCTATTTTAACAAAATTGTAATAAAAGAGTTTATAGACTTTTAATGTTTATGTATTTCAGCATTTAATGTTTTATATAATTTTTATAACAAAATACATATATAATGTTGTATAATAAATAATTTTTTTATTATCTTTTGAATAAGATATTGAAAAATTTCTTAAAAGAAAATCTGTAATAGATAATGAACAGAATCTTAGGGAGAAAAATTATAAAGCCAAAGAAGAATCATCCAAGCAATCACATACTGAGATTAATACAGAAGATCTTCCTACTGATCTAGGATTAAGAATTAGAATTTCTGAATATCATCCTAATAATCGAGATAAGATACGAAGAGCATATTTACAAAAGGGACCATGTCAACCTCGAAAACATGATTTTCCTCAGAAGAAAATTGAAAATACATTTAGAAGATTTTGTCCTTCTTGGTTTAATGAGTATGCAAATTGGCTGGAGTATAGTATTTCAAAAGATGCAGCTTTTTGTTTATGTTGTTATCTCTTTAAGCTAGATTTAAACAATCAAAGAGGTGAAGATTCTTTTATTACTGAAGGGTTTTCAAATTGGAATAAGAAAGAAAGATTTAAGATACATATTGTTGGTCCTAATAGTTCGCATAATCAAGCTTTAAAAAAATGTTATGCCTTGATGAAGCAAAATCAGCATATAAAAACTATTTTATCCAAGCAATCTGACCAAGTTCGAAGTATGTATCGCACTCGTTTAAGTGCATCAATTGATTGTATAAGATTCCTTTTGCGCCAAGGTTTGGCTTTTCGTGGTCATGATGAGTTTGAAATATCAAATAATCAAGGCAACTTTATTGAACTTCTTAAGTTCTTAGCTCAGCATAATGAGTCAATAAGTAATGTGGTTTTGCAAAATGCACCAGAAAATCATCAATTGATTGCCCCTGATATTCAGAAAGATATTGTAAATGCTGCTTGCTGCATATGAAACTACAAATGCTATACTTAACAAGATTGGAGATGACTTATTTGCAATTATTGTAGATGAATCAAGAGATATCTCTAATAAAGAGTAAATGGCAGTTGCTTTACGTTTTGTAGATAAAAAATGAAGAGTTTTGGAAAGATTTCTTGCTATTGTACATGTTAGTGATACAAGTGTTATATCTTTAAAAGTAGCAATAGAATCTTTGCTTTGTAAGCATGGGCTAAGCTTATCAAGAATTCGAGGTTAAGGCTATGATGATGCTAGAAATATGCAAGGTGCATTGAACGGTTTAAAAAGCTTGATACTTAGAGAAAATTCATCAGCATTCTACATTCATTGTTTTGCGCATCAACTCCAACTCACACTTGTTGCTGTTTAAAAAAATGAGATTCAAGTTGCTTCATTATTTAATTTAGTATCTATTTTATTGAATATTGTTGGAGGCTCATGCAAACGTGTTGACATGCTTCGAGAGAAACAACTTGCTAAAGTGAAAGATGGATTAACAAAAGGAGAACTGAAAAGTGGTTGTGGTTTGAATCAAGAAACTTGTTTGAAACGACCAAATGATACTCGTTGGAGCTCACATTATAATACACTGATAAATGTGACTATTATGTATTCTTCTATCATTGATGTGCTTGAGATAATTATGGAAGATTGTTTAAGTTCAGAGCAACGTGCTGAAGCAAAAGGGCTTTTAGAATCAGTGCAAACTTTTGATTTTGTGTTCACCTTGCATTTAATGAAAAACATTTTGGGTATCATAAATGAATTATCTCAGGCATTACAGAGAAAAGATCAAGATATTATTAATACAATGACATTGGTTAGAATTTCTAAGCAACGCCTACAAATAATGAGAGACAATGGATGAGAATTCTTATTAGATGAAGTCTCTACATTTTGTAAAACTAATGAAATTGATATTCCTGATATGAATGCAATATTTGTGGCAAAAGGAAGGCGACATCGTGAAATTCAACAAGTGCTTAATATAGACAAATATCGTGCGGGATTGTTTTATGTTGTTTTAGATCAACAACTTCAAGAACTTGATGATCAATTTAATGAAATAAATACTGAATTACTATTATGTGTGGCATGTCTTAACCCAGACAATTCTTTTTCAGCTTTTGATAAGCAAAGATTAATTCGTCTTGCTCAGTTTTACCCGTCTGAGTTTTCTGCTATGGAGTTGATTGTACTTGAGAATCAGCTTGAGACTTAAATAATTGATATGTGCACAAGTGATGAATTTTCAATAATAATAGGAATTGCAGCCCTTGCAGAAAAATTGGTTGAATCAAAAAGAAATATTGTGTATCCATTAGTTTATTTACTTGTAAAATTAGCTCTTATTTTACGAGTTGCTACTGTCACAGTGGAAAGAGCTTTTTCTGCTATGAAAATAGTCAAAAATAGATTACGAAATCGAATGAGAGATGGTTGGATAAAAGATTGCTTGGTCACTTATATTGAGAATGATATCTTTGATACTATTGACAATGAATTAATTATTCAAAGATTTCAGTCAATAAAAACTTGTCGAGGGCAGTTGTAATATCTGTAAGTATATTCAAACTTACAAAACTTTTATTTCTATTTATGTTTTACTTAAGAGTGTAATATTTTTGTATCTGTATATTATATTGCCCCCACTTAGCCCCGGGTCTTGGATCCGCCACTGACCGCGTGGCCATCCGACACTAACAGCACTGCACCAACCCATCCACGTAACCATAAACTTTTCTAGTCAGAGCATCT
This sequence comes from Costus lasius, assembly GCA_027563935.2. Classification (NCBI taxonomy): domain Eukaryota; kingdom Viridiplantae; phylum Streptophyta; class Magnoliopsida; order Zingiberales; family Costaceae; genus Costus; species Costus lasius. Next base: position 23,754,872 of record CM050447.1, on the reverse strand, counting down.
TGCCTATAAAATTTTTTTCCCCACCACCAGTGTTACTGTTGCAGCATCTCCGTCTGCCTTTATTATCGTCGGCGTCATCTCCTGTGACCCGCGCTATTGCCGTAGCCCATTTGATGCTGCTACCCTTTATCATTAGGGCTCGACCCATTTTCGCTAAATCAACAATTTTAATTGTCCAATTCGGTTCAATTTTATAATTAGACCGGTTAATCACATTGAACCTTAATCCAGTCAGCCTAGCTTGTTTCAATCATCCCAGTGATTCAACCCAGACTGATTTAAGTACATCTTCATTTTACTTATTATAAGTATCAATGGTTCACATTATCTGTATTAGATCTATTCGATCCCAAGGCATTCTCAACAATCCAAGAATCTTTTCGGATCCAATCTCTAAATCATACATCAAATATCAATTTTTTTAAAAAAATATAATTTAGTGTGTTGTTAATATAAAGCTCATTTTGTAAGCTTGATATGTCTTTGATAAATAGCCTAGGGGTGGTTAAAAAGTGTTACATTAAAATAATATATATATATATATATATATATATATATTTATCTTATATTAATAAAACTTTTTGTTTAATGAATTTTAACTTTCAATGAGCGCAAACACTCATTATTAATTACCGTTGAAATCAGGAAACCTCTGATTAAGAGATCTATATTATGAAGTAAAAGACAAGATTAAACAATATGATTCTTAAATATTATGAAAATACATAATTTGATACAAAAAGTGACGAAAGAGAAAAATAAGAAACCTTCCCAATTTGGACGACTTGTATTCGTCAAATATTTAGTTTTGATGGCATCTTGAATGTCATATTGAGGAGTTATGCCCCGAAGGTAAACATTAACGTACGTATCTACTAAACAATATTCTATTATGATGCGTTGAGGCATTCATTGGATATTGAATTTGAAAAATTATCCGACCTTGACAGCGTCTTGGATATTTTTGTTTGGAAAAATATCCGGCCTTAGCGGCGTATTGAATATTTAATTTGAGAAAAATACCCGGCCTTGTAGCGTGTTGGATATTTTAATTTTAAAAAAATATCTAGCCTTGCATAATGTTGGATATTTAATTTAGGAAAAATACCTGGCCTTTATGGCTTATTGGATATTTGATTTGAGAAAAATACCCGGCCTCAACGGTGTGTTGGATATTTTAATTTGAAAAATACTCGACCTCAACTACATGTTAATTTGATGAAAATGTTAGAATCTATGGACTAAGCACCATGTACAAGTTAATAAATTACATTTGGGCATGTAGACGTACATGCATTGCAATAATCGTATATAATATAAGCTCTAATATATTTAATTGTCATCTATTAATTATAGTGTGGAAAGGGGCTTTTTTAATTATGTAGAATCCCTGGGGGGCATAATTGTCTTATCTCTGATGAGCTGATAAGTAATTATGCCCATTAGGTTTTTCCTATATATAGGTGTGGTCCCTAATTGAGGTGTACGGGTTTCGAGAGAGGTTTTCAATTTTGGTTCCCATCGGCCGCCCCGCCTCTTCTCGTGATAATCGGCACAATCAATTGGAAGACCATCTCGGTTGAATCCACAACATCATGAAATCCGATATGTTGTATTATAGTTCTTTTCCATTCAATTTTTTTAGCAAGATATTAGGATCGATCTAATAGAAAATACCCAGTCTTGTGGCACGTTGGATATCTTAATTTGTAAAATACCCGACCTCAATAACGTGTTGGATATTTAATTTGAAAAATATGCTTAAGCCTTAGTGAACACAGTGTCGTATTGAGAAGTTGTGCCCAACAATAAATATCGACATACACACTTCCCAAATAATATTTTATTACGATGCATTAAGATATTTTAATAATTTTATATTAGTGATTTAACTTGAGGATAGCTTATGAATATTATTTTTTAGTTGGGTGGCACTGTTAAATACATGTTTTATTATTTCATTGTATATTTTATTTATAAAATTTAGTGATTTATTATTATTATTATTATTAGGTTAAAAAGTAAAGTTACGCTCTAGCCCAACTCAATGTACGAAGGCACAGCCAAAGTTCTGGAGGGCGACTGCAAGTTGCTGAGCTCTGGTGAGGGCAATTATAAATTGTCTTCCAAAGCTTGCTACAACAATTTGGATTCCAGGGAGGCATAGGCGAGACATTGGCAAAGGAGAGAATGATGGCGTTGCTGAGAACGATCGCCAGCTGCTCGCCGGCAAGGTGGTGGTGATGAGGGTAAATGGAGGTGGGCGAAAGCTGTTATATTAATACTATCTTTTGGACTTTGTTTTGTATGTGCCATATATATTTAAACGGGGCCCACTTGAATTAGGGATTACTTAATCAAATTTGTGAACTGAAAAGAGATGCGAGAGGTAGGGGAGCAAACAGAGTAGCCGCCCCTTTGTTGTCTTGTTCTTCCTATCTTCTATTCACCTTCTTTAATAGATGGTTTAGTTTGAGAAATTTATTCTAGTCAACAGAATGGTATTAGAGGATGATTGCTCAGATTTTAAGAGGAATTTTCAAAAAGAAAAAAGAAGATGAGAGCACCATGGCTATGCAAGGAGGAGCATAGGTGCCCTAAAGTTGTTGATACGCACCGCAAGCACACGGTGTTATCGAAGTAATATAAAAGATTATCGATCCCACAGGGAGCTAGGTCAAGTACCAACTATTCTGATATTTATAAGTTAAACAATCCAATTTTTGTGTTTTGGGAATAAAGTAAACTAACTCAACCATAAATAAAATAGGAAAAACAACGATAAAATATAAAGGGTGTCTAATTGATAGATATTAGGGCTACGAAATTCACTACATTAACTGATCTATCTGAACTAGAATTTAGTTGATGCATGAGTTTATCATTTTACATAAGGAATCTTTCCTAAGTTACAGGATGCCCCCTCTCGGTGGTACACCCTGATGCTTATCCAGAATGGTCTCCTACTCTCACGATGGATCGTTCCAGATAAACCCAATAAGTTATATGTAAAATTATATTACCCTCGAGCGAAAACCAAGCACTCTCGTGTCATGGATTCACAAGTTTTACCTAGGTGTTCCACCGCCACGATCCTCCTTTCGGTATGAATCGTGTCGACTAATGCACAACATTACTTGATCAAGGTAATATTATGAAATAAGCACAACTAAATAAAATATGCTCAGATAATACTCAAAACATCAAGAAAGTTTAGTTCATATAATAGATCAAGTCAAAGGGCTTCATCCGAGCCCTAAATAACCGTTTAAGCTAGAAAAGTCATACAAATCCACACAAATCTCTCAAATTGACAAAGAAAACTGGAAACAAAGACTAATAAGAGGTAGGAGAAGATGATGTAAACGTTTCCTCCAAGTTTGGTGAAGATCCGTCGTGAAATCGCCCCAAAATCCTCTCCGGAAGCCCTTGTCACCAGCCCTACTCGCCCTAGCCGCTTCGTCCCACGATTTCTCTCCAAATTGGCAATAAAAATTAGGGTTTCTATATTCATTGTGTTCTCCTTCGAATTAGCATTCCAAAATGTCCTCACTTGCTAAATTTGGACATCAACTGGGCTCAAAATCACCAAAAATTCGAGCAGGTGTCGGGCTGCCCAGTAAGAATCACGGGTGAACCCCATGGGGTTCACCAAGCTGTGAAGCAGTCTGTGAGTTTCGGTCATTAGCAAAAGCACCGGTGAACCCCGTGGGGTTCACCTGACCGTATTTTTCAAAGAAAGCTCTGATTGATACCAAATTTTTTGTGTAGCTTTGTCTCATTACTAGAAATCACTCCATGGCTTTAGAACCTTCAAATAACCTCTAGAAATGAGTGATTTTACCTGAAATTACATAAAGATAAAGAAAAGTGAAGATTCCGAACAAAGGAAGTAAATAAGCCTAAATATTACATAAAAGCATTAGAATATGCCTTGTTTCCAGATAAAATGATATCAGAAAATACTACAAAAATGCAAGGCATCAGTTCTTACCCCATCTTTGAAGGTGAGAACTATGATTATTATAGTATCAAAATGAAGAATCTCTTAATCTCACAAGATCTTTGGGAGATAGTGGAAGAAGTGTTTGAAGAGAAAGACAAAGACAAGGGAAAGATGGAGGATTCATCCCAACAAGAAGAGAAAGAAAATAGGAAGAAAAATGCAAAGGCTCTTTTCCTCATCCAATAAAGCATCTCCGATAAATTATTTTCAAGAATCATTGGAGCTATAAGTGCTAAAGAAGCATGAGAGATTATGCAAAAGGAGTTTCAAGGCACCAAAAAGGTTAGAACGGTAAAACTCTTAACTCTTAAAAGAGATTTTCAAATTTTGCAAATGAAAGAAAATGAGTATTTAAAGGAGTATTTTTTCTAAAGTTATTAAAGTGGTGAATCAAATGAGAAGTCTAAGTGACAATGTGAATGACAAAGTGGTATGTGAGAAGATACTTATTAGTCTCTATTCCAAGTATAATAACATAGTTTCCATTTTTGAAGAAACTTAAGATCTCTCTATTTTAAGTGTTCATGATTTGATGGGTTCACTTGAAATGCATGAGCAAAGATTGTGTCGGCATGTTGAGCAATCACTTGAAAGTGCATTTCAATCCAAGGCTGTTGTCAAAGAGCCATTCAACCAACATGGAGTGAAAAGAGAAGCAATACTTGGTGGTATACATGGTAGAGGTAGAGGAAGAAATGGAAGAGGTGAAGGTAGATACAACTTTCAAGATGAGAAAGTTAGAATATACAACTATTGCAAGATGCCCGGCTATATTGAAAGATTTTGTAAAAATAAAGAAAAGCCACAATGTCATTATTACAAGAAGTATGGACACCTAGAGAAGTATTGTAGATTCAAAAACAATAAGCAAGCTAATTACACCGAAGAGAAGTGTGGAGAAAGTAGTACTTTTTATGCATGTCAAACGGCAGTTGAACAAAAGGAAGGTGTATGGTACATTGATAGTGGTTGTAGCAACCACATAACCGGAGATGAATCAATCTTTTGCAAGCTTGACACGACGGTCAGAACTCAAATCATAATGGGAAATGATGCAATAATCAAATCCAAGGGACGAGGTGCAATTGTTGTTGCGTCAAAGAAAGGAAGAATGTTGATACATGATGTATTACTAGTTCCGGAATTGGCACAAAACTTGCTAAGTGTTGGTCAACTAATTGAGCATGAACATGTGGTTCATTTTAAAGGTACACTATGCAAAATCTATGACAACGTTAAGAATAAGAGAGACTTGATGGCGGTTGTAAAAATGAAGAAGAATATAAATTTTCTTCTCATTCTCAAACCGGCAAGGAACATAGCCTTGAAAGCTAGTGTATAAGATCTATCATGGTTATGACACAAAGGGCTTGGACATGTGAACTTTGAAAGCTTAAAGATGTTGAGCAAGAAAAGTATGGTGTAAGGCCTACCAACCATTGAAGGCAATGATGATATATATGAAGCATGTGCACTTGGCAAAATTCATAGAGTGTCATTTTTAAAAGTGAATGCATGGAGAGCAAAGACACCATTGGAGCTAGTTCACACCGACATATATGGTCCAATGAAGGCAACCTCTCATGGTGGAAATAGATACTTTATTACTTGTATAGATGATTATTCAAGAATGTGTTGGGTTTATTTCTTGAGAAAAAAATCGGATGCATTTTCAATTTTTAAAAAATTTCAAAGTATGGTTGAAAGACAATGTGGCAAGTTGATTAAAAAGTTGAGAAGTGATAAAGGTGGTGAATACAACTCTAAGGAGTTTGATAAGTTTTGTGAAGACATTGACATTGAGAGACAATTGACGGTTGGCTACACATCGGAACAAAATGGTGTTACCGAAAGAAAAAATAGGACAATTGTAGAGATGACAAGAACTATGATGAATGACAAAAGCTTACCATTCATCTTTTGGGCTGAGGCAACCTACACGGTGGTTTATTTGCTAAATAGATGTCCAATAAAGGCGATTGAGAACAAGAAACCATTTGAAGTATGGTATGGAGGAAGAAAGCCATCGGTAAATCATTTGCGCATATTTGGGTGCATTTGCTATGCTCATATTCAAAAAAAATGAGACATAAGCCTGAAGAGAATGGTAAGAAATGTGTATTTGTAGGCTATAGCACCGAATCAAAAGGCTATAGACTATTTAGCTTGAAGAGAAACAAGATGATTGTAAGTCGGGATGTGATCTTCAATGAAAAAGACAAGCTTGATTGGAAAGAAAAAAGTGTAGAAAATGCATTCTTACTAACTCAAGAGGAGGCACAAGAGGCATCATTGAATGGAGATGCAAATGAGCATGAAGAGGAAGAATACCGTCAATAATCTCCCTCAACACATGCCGCATCTTCTTCATCCTCTCCAAGTTCAACACTAGTGAGAATGAGATGTTTAAGTGATATTTATGCTACTTGTAACTTTTGTGTTGTAGAACCGGAATGCTTTGAACAAGCCGTCAAGGAGGAAGTATGGAGAAATGTGATAGAGGAGGAGATAAAGATGATTGAGAAAAATAAAACTTGGGAGTTGATTGACAAATCAAAGGGAAGGGATACAAATTGGGCTCAAGTGGATTTACAAGATAGAGACAAATTCGGATAACTCCATACAAAAATTCAAGGCAAGATTGGTGGCAAAAGGATACTCACAAAAGCCAGGAGTTAACTATCAAGAGACATTTGCACCAGTAGTAAGACATGAGACAATAAGAATATTGATTGCATTAGCCACACACAGATGAAAATTGCATCAATTTGATATAAAATCAGCTGTCTTGAATGGAGTGTTGAAAGAAGATGTATATGTTGAGCAACTAAGAGGCTTTGAAGTTAAAGGTAAAGAAGGAAGAGTGTACAAGTTAAAGAAGTCATTATATGGGTTGAAATAAGCACCAAGAGCATGGTATGGGCAAATTGATGCATACTTCACCAACAAAGAATTCAAAAGAAGCCCAAGTGAGCCAACACTCTGCATCAAACATGGTAAGCCTGATATACTTATAGTTTCTCTTTATGTTGATGATTTAATCTTTACCGGTGATAATGAGAAAATGATGCATGAGTTCAAAAAGGATATGATGAGTAAATATGAGATGAATGATTTGGGTTAACTTCATTATTTCTTAGGCATTGAAATTGATCAAAGAGAAGATAGTATGTTTATTTTCATAAAAGATATATGCTCAAACTATTTTTTCTAAGTTCAAGATGGAGAATTGCAATTCGGTATCAATACCTTTGTTAGTCAATGAGAAATTGGTAAAAAATGATGGTAGTGGAAAAGTGGATGAAGCACACTATAGAAGCTTGGTTGGAAATTTATTGTATCTCACTACTAGAAGACCCGATATCATGTATGCTTCCGGGTTATTATCAAGATTTATGCATCAACCAAGCAAAATACATTTTAGAGTTGTAAAGAGAGTATTATGATACATCCAAGGTACTAAAGATTTTGGGCTCTTGTATAAGAAGAATGAGAAAGAAAAAGTTGAGTTGATTGGTTTTTGTGATAGTGATTGGGCCAGTAGTATGGATGATTTGAAGAGTACTTCCGGGTATGTATTTATACTTGGTTCAAGTGTATTCTCTTGACCATCAAAGAAGCAAGATAGAGTGGCACATTCCTCTGCCGAAGCTGAATATATAGCGGCAAGTGAAGCTACAAAACAAGTTGTGTGGTTGAGAAGAATCTTAATAGACATAGGTGAGAAACAAGAGAAGGCCACAACACTTTTGTGTGACAACAAATCCGCCATTGGCATATCAAAGAATTCATTTTTCCATAGCCGAACAAAACACATCTACCACAAGCATCATTACATTAGAGAAGCGGTTGAAGATGGAGAAATTTTTGTAAAGCATATCAACACATTAAGTTGTGGATATTTTACTAAAGCACTTCTATGTATGAAATTTAATTATTTTAGAAACTTGTTAGGAATAAAAAATAATAGCATTAAGGAAGAGTGTTAAATTAATGCTATCTTTTGGGCTTTGTTTTGTATGGGCATATACACTTTAAGCGGGGCCCACTTGAATTAGGGATTATAGTAACCAAATTTGTGAAATAAAAAGGGATGCGAAAGGTAGGGGAGCAAACAGAGTAGCCGCCCTTTTGTCACCTGGATTTTACTATCTTCTATTCACCTTCTTCCATAGATGATTTAGTTTGAGAAATTTATTCTAGCCAACAAAAGCATGGTTGGAAACGTAGCCGAGAAGGACGTTGGAGTTGATAAAGATCTCGGGGAAGAAGGCGAGCATGCCGCGGGCAGAGGCGACCTTGGCAGTGTACAAGGGTGTAAACGGCACCGATTCTGGCGACGAAGCAGCTGAACATGAGGTGTAGCGGCGACCGATCAGGTCGAAGGTGCAACTCCTTTATGATGTAGGATGGACCAGGGTGTCGAATCCCGGCATAGCTAACCCCATGTCTGGGCTGTGCATATTTCGCCTGCAGCAGGATTTGAACCCTAGACTTGGCCTTTTCAAGCCAAGTTCCTTCACCACTTGAGCTGCAGCTGTGCCGGTTAGCTGTGCCGGGATTCGACACCCTGGTCCTTGTGGTTAGGCGTCTGGGCCGTCTAATCGAGGGGATCGGTGGAGCTCCGCCGGTCCTTAGTGTTGTAGGGGGGGGTGCGATGTCCTTCCTACATCATAAAAGGTACCGCTTTTGATGAGGACATAAAAGATAAGCCCAGAAGATCTACATGGGCCCAACGAAAGCCAGCCAGCTACCGCTTGGATATTTGAATTTATTTTCCTTTTATTAAATATTTGTATTAGGATATTATTTTTATTTTGAATTTTAGTAGGATTCAGTTTTCTAAATTTAGCATGTGTAATTTCTATTTAAGCATTGTAATCCCTAGGGAACATTCAACTTTTGGCTGAATAAAATTTCTTTTTCATTATCGGCACTATATTGTCTCGCACTGTGAGGGTGTTGGCCGTGAGGGCTAGGTTCTTAATTTTTATCTCTTCCGCAAACCCGCCGACACCCAACTCCACCGCCGCTTCCATCTTCATACACCGTCAAAACCCACGAATACCATCTAAACCTACGCCTCTTCTCCACGTTGAGTCCACCACCATCACGTCCGTTCGTCGCCTTCGTTCTTGCCTCCATCATCTCACGCTCTCCATATCTACCCACCGCCGCTACCTTCGCCCCAACAACGAGTGCCACCACATCCTTCCATCGCTTCCACCTTCATCACCGTTGCAGCATCGCCATCCCTCTCCAATCACCAGACACTCCGCTCACGATCGCCTACCTCGCCATCACCACGCTCGCCCCGATTTCGTCCGCTGCCAATCCTCCATTCACGTCATCAGATTCCTTCGCCTCCTCATTCGCCCTCCATCTCCTTCGCACACGGTCACCGTTCATCCCTTCCACTCCTTTGTACCCGATTCCAACCGCCTCTTCCCACGAACGCCTGCCGGATACCTCTGGACCTTGCCTTACATCTCGCCCCCAACATCCCCCATCTCCTCCGACGGCGACTCTCTGCTCGACTTCGCCGGTCGAAAGCCGCTCTGCACACAGCGCTCCTTGAGAGACTCGGCGCTACTCTTCCCTTCTGCCAGACGCCTCTATCCGCTATCGTTCTTCCCTTTCGCCAGACAACCTAATCATCATCAGCGTCCGCTCGTTCCTCCTCCATCTCCGCTCACGAACGCCACCGTTCAGCTTCACAGCGCCTGCGAAACCCGGCTCTGAACTTTCTTTCCGCCCGGCGACTGATCGCCGACGTCCGGAGTCTCGGACGTTGCCAGCGCCAACCTCCAACCGGATCAAAGCCGAAGTCGCCAATCCTCTGCTCCAACGCCAGCTTAGTTCGGCTTCACGTGACGCAACTAGAAGACGGAATGAGAAGCTCGTTCCAGACTAAATTGGGAAGATTCCAATTTTGCTGAACCTCGACCCGGTTCCAGATACAAGCGAACAGTAAGAGACCAACTACTAGGAAAAGTGGTATAATCCCTAAATTTTTAACATCCTAATTTAGGCAATTCTACTTATCATTGACAATCGTATCTGCCCTATATTTTGATACATGCATACTTGATAGTATTTCCACCTAAAAATTGAGATCATATTTATTTAGTTATTTGCATCGTAATTTTACTATTATTGCTTCCTAATATTTAATCATAGTGCCTGAAATTAGTAACAAAGTTTAACTATATACCATAGTATAAGAGTTTACAACACCTCCCAAAGTTTCACCCTACATCACTTTACCAGCTCGACCTTGAGGAAAATGTCATGCCGCTCTATTGAACATGAGCTGGATGAGCTTGAGTTGAACGGCAGATGACCTTGAAGACGAGGAACAGGTCACTTGGCCATATCCTTGGGAGGCTGAGACATGAATAAGAGGGAGGCGGCGAGGCCACGAGGGAAGAGGAGCATTTGCTGAATACCGATACTGAACTGGTGAACTACCGATGGACAAGCCTGAACTGGTGAACTACCGATGGACGACTGCGCCGATAGCATTTGCTGTCCGATGGACAAGTCCGGGTTGTTCAATGGAATTCTTGCTGCGTTCAAATTTTGTTAACTTGAGCTCGCTGCAACAAATCGGGTTTAACGATTGGGATCTAATCTTTTTTCTTTTTTTCTTCGGTTGAGTAGGTTCTATTTAGGATTCCAGCGTTACTTTATTAGTAAGCCGCCGTTTGAGTATTTGTTGATTTCCAGCGTTACTTTATTAGTAAGCCGCCGTTTGAGTATTTGTTGATTTCCAGCGTCACATATTGTTTCTCCTTAGCGAATTAAGCTGGTATTTTATTTGGACGCATCACAATTCCATGCTGAGAATTGCCAACGACGGTCTTCTTTGAGTACGATTCTAATTCTTGACGTATTTTTTTCTAATGTGTTACGCCTTTATTCTTTCACTTTATAAAAGAAGATTTCACCAGTGAATGCCTTCCAAGAAATTTTCTTCTCTTTTTATGTTTCGATAGACTATGATAAGAAAATTTGCAGCTTTTTTATTTTATGTTTTATTTTTTATTTATTTTTTACTGTAGTAGTAATTTGCAGAATTTTGCTACTGACAAATTGGATTGCTATTTTTTATCTGTGTCTGCTGTGGTGTCGCGCTAAAAAGGTTGACATCTGGAGGTAGCCGCCGCTGAAACTAAATATAATCATTTTTATATTTTGATTGTCTGTCTGATGTTTTGGTGAACTTCGTATTGATGTTTTGGCGAGCTCTTTCGTATTGATTGCTCTTGTGATTTTGGTACTAAAATATTCATGCACAATCTGAAAGCAGAGATCCTTTAACTCATGAACATAATTACTGTTATGGATAAATTTATTTTTTTATAATAAATTTAACCACAACTAGCAGATCCCCTCGCGGAGATCTCAGCCCTACATTAGAGTGGCCCGCGACCGGTAAGGATCGTGTTGCGGAAGCTGGCCCAGCACTCTACAAGTCCTCACACCACGTGCGCGAAGGGTTCGGTATGAATACCGCCCCTCGGACACGAATACAAATCTCTCAACTGTGTCAAAGTGATGGAGACTCTCCAAAAACACTTTGCACTCACAGAAATTCCCTCAACCCGCGCTCCTTTTTCTACACAGCCGAGATAGGCACTGGCGCGGCCTCAATCAATCACATGGGGACGGTGGCGAACACCTTCAAGGGTGCCGGCACACACGTCCTGGACTTTGCAGTGAGCAAACAAGCAAGCACCTGCAAACAGTCACAAATTCGCACTACACATATGCGGACACAGATAGCGCAAAGAACCGTCCGGACGAAAAGCCACACGAAGTCCGGACGGCGGTAAAGTCTCTATCCACTACACACGAGAAAACCGTCCTACTACCACTACACACGATAGATCCGGGGAGGGTTTACCCTTGTAGCGTGCCACCACTCCACGAGCCGAGCCCACCGAGATCCTCCGAGAAACTGCGCCGGAAAGTCCGGTCAGAGACGAAACGAAACGCGCGCGCGAACACGCGCGCAAAACCTTCTCTCTCCTCCCTTCACGTTCCGCGTCCGGAACAGAGATGACGCTTGGCCGAAACAGGGGAGGCGTCCCCTTCTTCGTCCGTCGCCGTCCGGTCACCGGAATCACGCCGGGCGATCAGGATCTCGTTGCCGACGGGAAGAGAACTCGCCGCCGGTGTATTGTCGCCGGAGAAGCTGTAAGATCCAAGGATCTTAAGTTCTGGTAAGCATTATTTTGATTTAAATAAAATTATTGACTATGATAATTTTATGTATTGGTTGTCAAATTATAGTTAATTAACTAGAGATTTTGGTTGTTAATTTATTGTAAATAAATTAGAGATTATTTATTTGATTGTTGGCTGATTTATGATAAATTATTATTGGTGGTTCATGATAAATTAATTGGGATTTATGGTTGTAAATTGTAAGTTAATTAATTAGAACTTATTGGTTAATTAATTAGAACTTATTGGTTAATTAATTAGACCTTATTGGTTAATTAATTAAATCCTTATTGGATATTAATTAAATCCTTATTGGATTTGTGTTTAAGTGAAATAATTAATTGGATATTAGTTAAATGGATTAAGTCCTAATCGGATTAACTAATTGGGTTTTTAAAATTTGAATTATTGGGTTAATGGGTTAAAACCTTAAAAACCGAAATTGTAAGAGGTAATTTCGGCTAGGGTGAGATTAGTGGCGATTTTTGGGTCTTGAGAAAAACCTTGGCGACGGCTTGAGGAGCTTGGCGATTTCTTGGACGATTCTTGAAGGCTTGGAGGAATTTTCCTTTCTTCCTCTTCCTTCTTCCTTTGGCCGGCATTCCTTGGTGTTTGGTGGCGTTTTTCAAAACCTTAGACGGATTTTTGGAAGGGTTTTCTTGTTGGTGTTCACGGTTAAGAGGTGAGTGGAGTGTCTAATTGATTGCTATCTATTTGTTTGTGTTAATTGATGTATTAAGATGAGACATTTGCTTGTTGGAAAACCTATCATGCTAAAACCGAAATTCAAGACTTCACTATGATGAAAACCGAATTTTGGTGTTAACTATGAGAACCGAAATAATCTTGAAAATTGTTGTAAAAACCGAATTAGTATTGGTGATTGTTTAACCGAAATTTGTATGAAATTTAAGGTATTTTGGTAGCATTAAATCATTGAACATTGAGCATGAATTTCTTGTTAATTAGATATTTTATAAAGAATTTTGGTAATATTAAACCAATGATTTTTGTAGCCGAGACATTGTTAATTGTAGTTAAACCGAAATTTGATGATTGTAGTTAACATGTTTACATGTGGTAATTTGTGGTAATTGTGGTAATTTGTAAAGTAAATTATAAGAATACATGTTTTACATTTTATGTTGATTTTATGAATGCTTGTTTTAAGTTTATGTTTCTTTGTGGGTGTAACTTGTATTCTTGTTTGAGAAGTTTGGGTGATAACATAGCAAAAATTTGACTAAACTAATCAGCCTGAAATTTAAGGACTACACTATATTCGATGATATTCGAATATAAAATATTATGTGTTATGTTATATGATTTTGAGCAATATGTGTGATCTTGTGAATTTGGAAAATTATGTGTGATTATGTGAATTTGGAAAATTATGTGATTATGTGATGGTTAGGACTAAGGCTAGGTGTAACTATGAACTCAAGGGGATAGTCCTTATGTGTTATGTTAAGGGTTTGAATTTCAGCCCTGTATTGTGATATGTGAGGAGGTTGATGTTCAGCCTGCCTATTATGATTATTGTGATGGGGGTTGATGTTCAGCCTGCCCGATATGATTTTTGTGATGACTATCCTAGAGTCTAGTTGACACTTAGGAGTCCACCTTTGTGAAATATGTTCACCTATGTGAAATATGAATTAAGATGTGTCTGTTGTCCAGTAGGAACCTTTTGGGAGAACGGGTTTTGACCCAAAGTGCCATGTCTTGGTCAGACAGGGGCCACCTCTTGATGTCACTACTCTTTTATGTGATGGGGTAATATAAGACCCAAAGTGCCATGTCTTGATCAGACAGGGGCCACCTCTTGATGTCATTACTCTTTATGTGATGGGGTGATATAAGACGCAAAGTGCCATGTCTTGATCAGACAGGGGCCACCTCTTGATGTCGTCACTCTGATGTGTTATGGGGTGAGGGACCAAAGTGCCACGTCGTGACCTGGCGGGGGCCACCTCTTGATTCTACTCACTATCCATGTTTATGTGTTGCATGCGGCTCCCAGTGCTTTGGCCAAGCCGGGTTAGACCATATTGGTCACTACTGAATATGCTGGACAACTAGGTTAATTAAGTATGGTGTGTTTAGTTGGTTTAGAATATATGTGTTTAACTGGGTTAGAGTAAAACTCTAGAACCTGAATTTGTTATATGCTAGTGTGTACATCTGACTGTCTATATGATTTCTGTTCCTTTATTTTGTTATATGTTGACATAATGTTCCTGTTAAAGATTTTTAAAATAATCTGCCTATATTTTTGAATGTATGTTATGGATGGTCGATTTAGACTATCCACTCACTGGGCTGTGTAGCTCACCCCTCACTATTTTCAGGCATAGAGCAGGGGCGCATTTCTTGAGTGCATTGGCGTGGATCATTATGCTGTTTGCTATTTTAAGAACTTTTATGCTTAATTCTTGGGGCCGGTTGTGGCCTTAACATGAATTATATGAACTATGTGAATCATGAGACTATGTGAACTATGTGAATTATGTTGCCGGTTATGGCAGTCTTATGAGTTTGATTTTTGTGTCACCGCGGGCTTCAGCCTGGTTTCGGTGTTTGGTATGAGTTTATAAAATCGATTTTGTGATTTTGTTTTGAATTTCGGCTTGTTGTATATTCTGTGCAATCGGTTTTGATATACCCTGTAACTTGCATATGTCTAGTGCAAGTATTGCCTGGTGGCAGGTACCTTTATGGATTTTATGAATTTGAATCGGTTTTGATATAACTATTGCCTTGCATATGTCTAGTGCAAGGATTGCGTGGTGGCAGGTACCCTTATGAGATTTGAGTTTTGTGAATTTGTGAATTTGTGTGTATGGATTTATGGAAATTTTTCAGATCGTGTTTTCTTGAACTCGGTTTTACCTAGCATATGATCGATCTTATATGAAACATCCTGTATCATTTGTGAATTGTGCCATTTGTTTGGGGTTAAGAATGTGGGATGTTACAGAAGCCGCCGTCGACACGAATTTGGAACCCAATGGACGCGTTGCTCGCGTGGAACCGAGGATCGGAAAATCCGATCCCTCTCCCTCGTCTGGCTGCCGGCACCAGAGGGGATGACTCCCTCCTTACCTCAGAGCACCGGTGATTGATTTGGAAGCTTCGCGCCGACGAGTCCACGGCCGAAACCTCGTCGCCGACGGAAGAAACCAAGCTCTGTTCTCAGATCCGAAAATCGCCGTCGCCAGACCTGCCGAGCTCTCAGAATGCTCGTTAGGCAGTCTCCCCTCGACGAGGATGGAAAACCACCCTCGCCGCCGAATCGCCGGAGATCTCGCGTCCACCGGGGTGAGATTAAATCTCAACCCTGGGCTCGTCCAAGTGGATTCCACGCCCTAATTCGCTGCCAAGCTGTCACGCACCGTCGGCAACCTTCCATCTTCGGCGCGCCTCCTCCAGCTGGCCGGAATCAACGCCGGCGTCAACGCATCCAACGCGAACGAAAACAGGGGAAATTCCCCCTTTTGTGTGCGTGAATACGTGAACCGGCCTGAACCGGCTGAACCGGTTCGGTTCACCCCGGAAGGACGGTTCAGTGCCGGTTCGGGGACAATTTGACCTCAGAATCGCCCCACGGTTGACCCTCTTCGATGCACACGCTCGCAAGCTCGTGCGAGAGGGTCCGGGGTCCATGGGTCGAGCCAAAAGCCCACATCCACGTCTGAACCCACACTCCGTGGTTTGACTCGACCCTCGCCCTATGGACTTGTGTCAGCCTCAGTGACACGATCGCACACCCGAGTCGTCCAACACGGCTGATGACGAGGGGTCCCGCCATCGCTCCATCTCGGTGTGCTTTGGGATTTTTGCTAAATCCCGGGAGCATCACATACTCCCCCACCCAAGTTCGTCGTCGCCCTCGACGACAGGCTGTCCATGTAGATTTTCAACTCCTCTTCAAACTGCCACAAATCAGAAGCTTTCTCCCACTTAGCTTCTTCTATGGGTGTTCCTTCCCACTGCACAAGAAATTCCATCCGCCTGTTCCTCCTATACTGTCCAAGTGCTTTGTGATTCAAAATCCTTTCAATCTTTTTATCGAACTCTGCCCGAACACTAGGAGGAGCCCGACGCCCCTGAGAACGACTGGGGTCGGTCTTGTCGGTATGAAACTTTTTCAAAAAGCTTACATGAAAGGTCGGATGAAGCTTTAATCTGTCGGGAAGCTTCAGCCTGTAGGCTACAGCACCAACCCGTCTCAAGACCTCGAAAGGTCCCTCGTATCTCTGAATAAGGCTGCGATGCGCAGTCTTGGCTGAGATCTTTCTCCACATCTGAGGAGTCAACTTTAAAAGCACAAGATCCCCAACTTCGAACTGTTCATCGCGTCTACTCTGATTGGCATAATGCTGCATCCTTCTTGCAGCGTGCTCTAAGCTATCACGAGCCTCCTGGAGCACCTCGGCATGATCTCTCGCAACCCGATAGGCTACTGGGCACTCACCATCGGTGTGCTGCACAACATCAGCGGGGGTGAGAGGCTGTCGTCCTAACACCAACTCAAATGGTGACTTGCCGGTCGCTGAAGACTGCTGCAAGTTGTAGGCAAACTGCGCCGTGTCGAGGAGAGACACCCAGTTGCGCTGGCTTGCCGACACGAAGTGACGAAAGTATTCTTCAAGTAGTGCATTTATCCTCTCCGTCTGGCCATTGGTCTGAGGATGGTTCGCTGTAGAAAACTTTAGCTCGGAACCAAGAGTCTTGAACAAGGACGTCCAGAAGTTACCAGTGAACCTGACATCTCTGTCAGAAACAATGTCCAAAGGAAGCCCAAAAAGCTTCACCACATGCTTGAAGAATAGGTCAGCCGTCTCCTTGGCTGAACAAGGCTCAGGTGTTGCGATGAACACAGAGTACTTAGAGAACCTGTCCACCACAACAAAGATAGAAGCCTTCCCTTCGACCTTCGGTAACCCAGTAATAAAATCCATGGAAACTGAAGTCCATGGTCGTTCCGGAATGGGAAGAGGCTGTAACAATCCAGCTTCGCGCCTCCTATCGACTTTATCCTGCTGGCAGATCAAGCAGGTGCGGACATAATGATCGACATCAGCTCGCATGGAGGGCCAGTAACAAGATCGGGATAATAGAATCAGCATCCTGCGCTGTCCCGGATGTCCACTCCATGCCGTGTCGTGAAGCTCTCGCAATAACTCGCGTCGAAGTCCGCTAGTCGCCGGAACAAGTGGCCGACCGCCCTCGGCCATCAGAAGGTCGTCGCCCTGAAGATAGTAACGACGAACCTTGCCTTCTCGCACGTCGGCGATCAGCTGCTGGTATTTGGCGTCGAGAGCAGCAGCTTGCCGAATGCGATCGAGGAGATCACCCTCAATCCTCGATATAGAAGCAAGCACCACAGTGCACATCCTGCTGAGAGCATCTGGAACCACATTGGAGCGCCCCGGTCTGTGCTCCCAGGTGAAGTCAAATTCAGCGAGGAACTCCTGCCATCTCGCTTGTTTAGGTGAAAGCTTTTTCTGCGTAGCGAAGTATGTGTTGGCGACATTATCCGTCTTCACTACGAAAGCGCTACCGAGAAGATAGATGCACCAAACTCGAAGGCAATGGATCACGGCGACCATCTCCTTCTCGTGAGCTGAGTAACGCTGCTCCACCGGACTTAACTTCCGGCTCTCAAATGCCACTGGGTGCCCCTCCTGTAAGAGCACTCCACCGATCGCTCTATCAGAGGCATCGGTATGGACCTCAAAGGGCCGACTGAAGTCCGGCATACGAAGAACCGGCTCACTGGCGATCCTGCGTTTTAACTCTGCAAACGTAGTCTGATGCCGTTCTTGCCATAGCCAAGGAGTCTCCTTCCTCAGGAGGTCAGAAAGAGGAGCTGCGATCTTGGAGTAATCCTGGATAAATTTCCTGTAGAAATTCGCCACTCCCAGGAAAGATCGGAGCTCAGTAGGGGAAGTAGGTGCGGTCCACTCGACGATGGCACGCACCTTCTCAGGATCCATCTGGACAGTGCCATGGCCTACCACATGGCCCAGAAACTAGATCTCAGAAGCAGCAAAGGAGCATTTCTCCCTCTTCACATACAGCTGGTGTTCCCTCAGTCTCTGAAACACCAATCTCAAATGCTGTAAATGCTCCTCCATCGTGGCCGAGTACACCACGATATCATCAAGGTAGACGACCACAAAATCGTCTAGCAACTGTGTCAGAACATTGTTCATCAGGTGGGAGAAGGTAGCCGGCGCATTGGTTAAGCCAAATGGCATAACCAAGAACTCGAAGGCGCCGTACCGGGTGACACAGGCTGTCTTCGCCTCATCTCCCTCAGCTATGCGGACCTGCCAATAGCCTGATCTCAAATCAAGCTTGGTGAAGATAGTAGCGCCCGCTAGTCTGTCAATGAGGTCCTGGATATGTGGAATCGGGTATCTGTTCCTGATGGTGATCTTATTTAAGGCACGGTAGTCAACACAGAAGCGAAGACTACCGTCCTTTTTCTTTTGAAACAGCACAGGAGCACCAAAAGGAGACTTGGAGGGTTGGATGAACCCAGCTGCCAAGAGTTCATCCAACTGCTTCCTCAGCTCTACGAGCTCTGCAGGAGGCATGCGGTATGGGGGTCGGAAAGAAGGAGCTGCCCCAGGAACCAACTCAATGCGGTGATCAATCGCACGTCTGGGAGGAAGCTCCTTAGGTAGCTCAGGCGGAAGAAGATCCTGGAACTCCTCAAGCAAATTCTTCACTTCCGCTGGTACGTCGTCTGGACCTTCTACAGGGGCCGTCACCCATGTAGCCAGAAAGGTCCGCTCGCCCCGACGTAAGCCTGTCTCAAGAGTAGCAGCCGATATGTATGTACTCTGAGCCTTCCCTGGTCGTACTGACTTATCCGACCCAGCCAACTGTAGGCAACGAACAAAGCAAGGGTATCTCTCATCCATCACCTGGACACCCTTTAGATGAGGGACTATAGCAGCCTTCATCTTCTGTATCAACTCCAAGCCGACGATGACATCATAATCGTCCATTTGAACCACGCGTACATGGTTCTTACCCTTCCACTCCCCGAAGACAAGAGGAACATCATAGGATATTCCTGGAATCTGCCGCTCCTCAGTGTTGATCGTCTTGAAGCGGTCCTGAGCAGGGGACATGCTCAGCCCTAGCCGCGTCGCCATGCCATGAGCCACAAAAACATGAGATGCACCACTATCGATCATGGCATGAACTCGATGTGAGTTCACCCTCATCTCCACGTACATCAACTTGGTCTTCATTGTGGTGGAAGTAGCAATGGCGTTGATCACCAAAGGATTCACAGTGATCAGAGGATCTTCAGATTGGGCAGCCTCCCGCTGAACAATAGCTGCAAGTGCATCTCCCCGAGGACAATCACGCATACGATGAGGACCTCGGTAAAGAAAACACTTCAGCTGCTGCTTGGGAGCGCCCCTAGGAGGAGAACCGGCTGGTGTGGCTTTCTTCTGGCCGGTTCCTGAAGAGGTAACTCCTCCTTTTCCTTGCTTCTTCTTATACCCACCCTTGGGTCCTGGAGCTGGACGCTTCCCCTTATTCCTTTGAGGGGAACGTGACTTAGATGGACCAGAGGAGATAGGGGCAGATTGCTTCCTATCCCTCAAATCCACTAAGGAATCAGCTACGGCCATAGCCTCCTTGAGAGTTAATGGGCTATGTCTCCTAACTTCCAACTGTGCCCATGTCTGCATCCTCTCTATGAAGAAGTACAAGCGATCCTCTTCTTCCATTCGTGGTATTTCGAGCATGGCGGCAGAGTAAGCTCGAACATACTCACGAACTGTCCCCGTGTGTCTGATCTTATGCAGAGAGTCTCTAGCAGTCTTAGAAGTGTGTGTCGGCTGGAACTGGTTCTTCAGTTCAGCTTTCAACTCATCCCATGAGATGTCACGTGGCACCTCTTCTCCCGGAGGGGTCACTAAGGTACGCCACTAGAGCTTGGCGTCACCTGTCAGATATGCCGAACACAACTGCGCTCTCTCATAATCAGGCACCTGAGCAGTCCTAAAATACTGCTCCATATCCCAAAGAAAATTTTCTAGTTCCTTTGCACTGCGTACCCCACTAAAAGTAGAGGGCTCGGGAACACGCACTCTAGTGGTCTCCGGCTGGGAACTCCCAGCGCCTGCGGCTGAAGTAGAAGCACGGGCAAAAGCCTGCCCCTTCAAACCAGCCACCTCCAATGCAAGTCCACCAAGGGCACTGGAGAGACGTGCCAACTCAGAATCCAGGCGGGCCCCAACGGACTCGACTGCCGACCGAAGTGCCTCGAGACGCTCCATGATCGTAGCGTCTCCATCGAAGTTCCCTATCGCAGTCTCCAAGTGGGAGATGCGCTCTGCAGCTGTAACCATTGTGATTGTGAGAAGTAACTCTGAAGTTCTGCTGGTGGAATGAGATCTGATGGTCTGACCTCTGGGTGCACTGAAAAGGGCTAAGCAGTGCTCGGTCTGTGTCGGAACTGAGCGATCAGTGAAGAGGCTGAGAGACTACGCCCCGGCGCTAGGCACCGACGTACGCATCCTCCAAACAGCGTACACCGACGTCGATATCCCTAACAATAGACTTACACAAACTTAAGCTCTGATACCGGTTTGTTATGGGCAAATTTATTTTTTTATAATAAACTTAACTACAACTGGCAGATCCCCTCGCGGAGATCTCAGCCCTACACTAGAGTGGCCCGCGACCGGTTAGGATCGCGTTGCGGAAGGTGGCCCAGCACTCTACAAGTCCTCACACCACGTGCGCGAAGGGTTCGGTATGAATACCGCCCCCCGGACACGAATACAAATCTCTCAACTGTGTCAAAGTGATGGAGACTCTCCAAAAACACTTTGCACTCACAGAAATTCCCTCAACCCGCGCTCCTTTCTCTACACAGCCGAGATAGGCACCGGCGCGGCCTCAATCAATCACAAGGGGACGGTGGCGAACACCTTCAAGGGTGCCGGCACACACGTCCTGGACTTTGCAGTGAGCAAACAAGCAAGCACCTGCAAACAGTCACAAATCCGCACTACACATATGCGGACACAGATAGCGCAAAGAACCGTCCGGACGAAAAGCCACACGAAGTCCGGACGGCGGTAAAGTCTCTATCCACTACACACGATAAAATCGTCCTACTACCACTACACACGATAGATCTGGGGAGGGTTTACCCTTGTAGCGTGCCACCACTCCACGAGCCGAGCCCACCGAGATCCTCCGAGAAACTGCGTCGGAAAGTCCGGTCGGAGACGAAACGAAACGCGCGCGCGAACACGCGCGCAAAACCTTCTCTCTCCTCCCTTCACGTTCCGCGTCCGGAACAGAGATGACGCTTGGCCGAAACAGGGGAGGCGTACCCTTCTTCGTCCGTCGCCGTCCGGTCACCGGAATCACGCCGGGCGATCAGGATCTCATCGCCGACGGCAGGAGAACTCGCCGCCGGTGTATTGTCGCCGGAGAAGCTGCCGTCGACACAAATTTGGAACCCGATGGACGCGTTGCTCGCGTGGAACCGAGGATCAGAAAATCCGATCCCTCTCCCTCGTCTGGCTGCCGGCGCCGGAGGGGATGAGTCCCTCCTTACCTCAGGGCACCGGTGATCGATCTGGAAGCTTCCCGCCGACGAGTCCACGGCTGAAACCTCGTCGCCGACGGAAGAAACCAAGCTCTATTCTCAGATCCGAAAATCGCTGTCGCCAGACCTGCCCGATCTCTCAGAATGCTCGATAGGCAGCCTCCCCTCGACGAGGATGGAAAACCACCCTCGCCGCCACGCTAGCGTCGATCTCCGCCGCCGAATCGCCGGAGATCTCGCGTCCACCGGGGTGAGATTAAATCTCAACCCTGGGCTCGTCCAAGTTGATTCCACGCCCTAATTCGCCGCCAAGCTGTCACGCACCGTCGGCAACCTTCCATCTTCGGCGCGCCTCCTCCAGCTGGCCGGAATCAACGCCGGCGGCAACGCATCCAACGCGAAGGAAAACAGGGGAAATTCCCCCTTTCGCGTGCGTGAATACGTGAACCGGCCTGAACCGGCTGAACCGGTTCGGTTCAGCCCGGAAGGACGGTTCAGTGCCGGTTCGGGGATGATTTGTCCTCAGAATCGCCCCACGGTTGACCCTCTTCGATGCACACGCTCGCAAGCTCGTGCGAGAGGGTCCGGGGTCCATGGGTCGAGCCAAAAGCCCACATCCACGTGTGAACCCACACTCCGTGGTTTGACTCGACCCTCGCCCTATGGGACACGATCGCACACCCGAGTCATCCAACACGGCTGATGATGAGGGGTCCAACCATCGCTTCATCTCGGTGTGCTTTGGGATTTGTGCTAAATCACAGGAGCATCACAATTACTGTTTTGGGCAAATTTATTTTTTTATAATAAACTTAACCACAACCGGCAGATCCCCTCGCGGAGATCTCAGCCCTACACTAGAGTGGCTCGCGACCGGTTAGGATCGCGTTGCGGAAGCTGGCCCAGCACTTTTACAAGTCCTCACACCACGTGCGCGAAGGGTTTGGTATGAATACCGCCCCTCGGACCCGAATACAAATCTCTCAACTGTGTCAAAGTGATGAAGACTCTCCAAAACACTTTGCACTCACAGAAATTTCCTCAGCCCGCGCTCCTTTCTCTACACAGCCGAGATAGGCACCGGCGCGGCCTCAATCAATCACAAGGGGACGGTGGCGAACACCTTCAAGGGTGCCGGCACACACGTCCTGGACTTTGCAAGCAAGTAAGCAGTACCTACAAATAAGCACAACCCGCACTACACATATGCGGGCGCAGATAACGCAAAGAACCGTCCGGACGAAAAGCCACACGAAGTCCGGACGGCGGTAAAGCCTCTATCCACTACACACGAGAAACCCGTCCTACTACCACTACACACGATAGATCCGGGGAGGGTTTACCCTTGTAGCGTGCCACCACTCCACGAGCCGAGCCCACCGAGATCCTCCGAGAAGCTGCGTCGGAAAGTCCGGTCGGAGACGAAGCGAGACGCGCGTACGAACCCGCGCGTCAACCCCCTCTCTCCTCCCTTCTCCCTCTCCCGCTCGCGTCCGAACCAACGCCGAGCGTTGGCTGAAACAGGGGAAAGATTCCCCTCTCCCGTCCGTCACCGTTCGACCACCGGAGCTGCGCCGGAAGGTCGGGATCTGGTGGCCGACGAGAGGCAAAGCCGCTGCCGGAGTATTGTCGCCGGAGGAGTCGCCGCCGACGAGAATTCAAACCCAATGGAAGCTGTCGCTGCGTGGAACCGGCGATCGAAAAATCCGATCGCTCTCCTGCGTCTGGCTACCGGCGCCGGAGGAGATGGTCTCCTCGTTACCTCAGGGCACCGGTGAGTCGATTTGAGAGGGAACGCCGACGAGTCCACGGCCGGAGCCTCGTCGCCGACGCCAAACAGGATGCTCTGTTCCCAGATCTAAATCTCGCCGAGAAATCGTCGTCGCCAGACCTTGCTCAAGCTCTCTATTCGCTTGATTGCAACCTCCCCTCGACGAGGATGGGATTTCCATCCTCGTCGCCACGCAGCCGCGATCTCCGGCGGTGATTGGCCGGAGATCTCGCTTCCACCGGGGCGGATCGAAAATCCGCCCTAGGCTCGTCCACGTAGAGTCCTAGCCTTCAATCCACCGCCCGCCTCGCTGCCACGCCAGCCCGCGTCGTCAGCCACCTTCCAAATCCGGCGAGCCGCCTCCAGCTGGCCGGAATCAACGGCGGACGGCGCCGCTTCCAGCGAAGACGAGGAACAGGGGAAATATTCCCCTTTCCGCATACGCGGGCACTGTAGCCCGGTCTGAACCGGCTGAACCGGTTCGGTTCAGCCTGGAAGGTGGTTCAGGTCCGGTTCGGGGTCGATTTGACCTCAGAATCGCCCCGCGGTTGACCCTCCTCGATGCGCACGCTCGCAAGCTCGTGCGAGGGGGTGTGGGGTCCATGGGTCGAGCCAAAAGCCCACATCCACGTGTGAACCCACACTCCGTGGTTTGACGCGACCCTCGCCCTATGGACTTGTGTCAGCCTCAGTGACACGATCGCACATCCGAGTCGTCCAACACGGCTGATGACGAT
The DNA here is from genome assembly GCA_027563935.2 of Costus lasius. NCBI lineage: Eukaryota > Viridiplantae > Streptophyta > Magnoliopsida > Zingiberales > Costaceae > Costus > Costus lasius. Next base: position 23,730,525 of record CM050447.1, on the reverse strand, counting down.
GGATCCCGTCATCGCTCTATCTCGGTGTGCTTTGGGATTTATGCTAAATCCCGGGAGCATCACAATTACTATATTCATAGTCTGGATAAGGAATCTCGTAAACCGAAAGATATTCCTCCACCCTTCATTTTGAAATTGTTGACTGTTTTAATTGCTCAGCGCTTCTTTTTCATTTAATTTTTGGTGGATTGCAGCAAAAGCCTCTTTTTTTCCTTTCTTGTCAGCCACGAATATTTCTTTCTTTGTTGGCTATTGGCATTTGTTGCGATCATTATTTTTTTTTTAAATTTTTTGTGCTTCTACAAATATTTATTTTATTTACTGTAATCATTTAACTGTGATTTTTTTATCTATGATTTTTTGCTTCATGTGTTTCTTTTCTTTCCCTTGAAATATTTGCTATTTTATTTTTTTTATTTTACGAAGCACTGGCACATGTTAGATTTTTTTCCACTTTAAACTTCCTGTTGATCTATTTTTTTTTTTTATAATTAAAATTAATTTTGACTTTATCTTTTGTTATGGATGAAATTCAATGGTTTAACAATAGGAATAGGCATTATCGAGAATGGCATCTTCTTGTTTTGCATGCATATTTATGGGACTCTTCCTTGATCATTTGTTTATTTCCTTTTCAATTATCACTTGATGTTTTATTGAGATTTCCCTCTAAAATATAGCATATTTGAATAACAAGTGAAAAAAATTGACTTCATATGTTGTCTTTGAGCATTTCTTGTGGACTTATGCACGTGTTTCTCTTTTGAAGTAGTATAGAATCGTGTATGCATGTGCCCAGTCCAATTTGTTTCGGGAGTGACAATGGGTTGTTTTATTTTCTATGCTCATTCGTGCATAATAGGTCAACTTGTAAAGTTAATAAACTCATGTTAACTTTTACTCCGATGAAAAATCTGTCAATCCCATTATTATTATTTTTTTATATCTTTAAATTGATGTTCCATTCAGCTGAGTCAACTGTAAATTATAATTTTCTTCTTTAGTCTATTTTTTTTTTTATTTTCCTCGTGCTTGCAGTCTCTTCTTTAATGGCTCCGCTCAACACCTACCAAATAGTTTTATTTTTCAACATACATTTATTTAGATTTTGTTAATGTTTAGTCTGATTACTATATTACTCAAGTAAATTGTTATGATTATAATTGTGGCCTATTAATTCTGCAACCGTATATATACAACTATACAAGTAGAAATAGCGATCGGGAGACGATTCGGACCCGGAACACGCTCTCCATCATCCCACCTCCCGGTACCTACTCCCATGTGCAGTGTTGTTATTTTAGCTCATATTAGACCCACATGAACAAGAGAATTCATACTGGCACCTCTCTTTATGATTGAATACAAATAAAGACTGTGTTATTAATCAGCGATCGAGTGTGACTCTCAGAATTCATAGTCCTTGCGAGTTTGGCCACAAACTTTTAAAAGCAACAAACAGACACGGGAGATGATATAAAACTGAAGTTACACGCACTATGCTAGGATCTCATTGTACCCCTTCGCCTCTGCTGTGTTGATGTCCTTGGCCCTCTCCAACAACTCCGCCTGCTTCTCCTGCTCCGACTTGGCTTGCTTCTTGAGCTTGGCGAGCTCAAGGTCTCGGCTCATCTTCCTGCGGTACATCTCGCTGAACGTGATGGGCTCATCCAGGATCGCCTTCTCCCCCTCCCTTATAGCCAGCGGGTACACGATCGCCTCAGGCGCCGGATTCTGAAACGTGGCGATGGAAAGGCGGCTGCAGTTGGCGTTCACCACCGCTTGGTGGTCCGCGTTCTTGAACCTCCCGTTGCTCAGATACTGCGAACATCATCAACAATTACCAACTTCTTTTGTGTTGATTTGACTTTGAAAAGTAAGTATCAGAAACGGTATGTTGACTCACATGGCCGTGGTCGCCGAGGTTGACCACGAATGCTCCCTCCACGGGCTGCACGGTGATCCAGGTTTTGCCGCCGTCCTTGGTGGCTTGGAGGCCGCCGACCTGGTCCTGGAGGAGAAGGGTGATGGTGCCGGGGTCGGTGTGGCGCTTGAGGCCGAGCGTCAGGTCGGGCTGAGGGCACGGCGGGTAGTGGTTGACCACGACTTTCTGGTCCATGTCAACACAGGCATTGGTCAGAGCCTCCTTCTCGAGCCCCATGGCCTCGGAAAGCACCTCCAGGAGCTTGCATGCTAAGTTCATGAGCTTCTCGCTGTAGGTCTCAGTCACGCGCCGCCATTCCTCGGGCTTGTCCGGCCACCGCGAATAGTCACGCGTGCGGACGGGGTACGAGAAGTACGTCACGATCTCTCTCCAGTCCTGCACTGCCTCGCCCTGCAATTTGGCACAAACAAAAGGATCAGACTTTTGGACAACAACCCTGAAATTTGTTAGGGCAAAGTTGAAAAAAATACCTGGAGATGGCTGCTGACGATAAACCCGCCCTTGTTGCCCCCGGACATATCGAATCGGAGCTTCTCCTCCGGCGGAAGCGCGAAGAACTCGCGTGCGAGGCGGGTCATGTCCGAGATGAGCTCGGCGTCGACGCCGTGGTCCACCACCTGGAATATGCCCCAGTCCTCGCACGCCTCCACGATCTTGCTGCGGATCTCCTCCCTCCGCCCTCCGCCGACCTCGTCGTCGATCCCGGCGAGCGAGATCACGGGGATGTCGTGGCTGAAAACATTGTACGCCACCTTGGGCCGCTCATCCTCGTCACGGACGAAGCTCGCGTTCAGGGTCTCCTCGTTCGTCGGAAGAACTCCCGGAGCCATCTCGAATTATCGTTGGAAAATCGGATTAATTCTCTCTCGGTTTGGCCCCTCAGATGCAGATCGTGCGCGCATTTAAAGGCAAAGGGAAAGCGAGACCGATGGCGAGCACCAGCCGATCATCTGCCGCTCGTGTCAACTACCCCCGTCTAACTCTAACCAATAAGGGACGGCGTACATCTAATCGGACGGCCCAAATATGAGATAGCCATGATTTTGTTCTCTATTTTAATTAAAATGTTTAAGACAATCCATCTTTTAATATATTATACAAATAAAATATTCTAGGTGCTTGTATGTTTTTTGAATTATTCAAAGCTCGCACCTAAATACAATTAAGTGTAATAACTTTGATAGGTTGTGCCTGGGGCGGAGAGCAATGTTGTTGAGCTGTTAGTTAGGCTCGTGGGCATTTGGTTTGAGTGGAAGATGTGGCCACACCAAACCTTCTTAGGTTACTCGTCAGTATTTATCTCTGGATTGTCTGTGTCAGGCCTGGTTCAGGGCGATTCAGCCCAAGGTCCAATGGACCAGACGGAGGCCCAAGCCCACGTGGTGAACACCAAATCGTAAGGTCAACATGTGATGTTGACCAAAACGAGCCGCGTCAACATCCCCTTCATCAGCGACGGAGTCTTCACCGCGTGCGGACGCTGGCGGATCTTCAGCGAGGGGCTCGGACAACGACTACAACGAGCTTCTCGGGCGTGGAAGGAGGAGGCGGATGCCCTAATTGGAAAAGAGGCGGCGGCTCTCCTCTTTAAGAGCCGACTAGACGAAGAGGAAAAGGATCATCTTCGTCTTCAACCAGCAAGTAGCCACCTTCCGCCATCAACAACGGAGCTGAGGGAAGCTTCGCCGAGAGAGTGGTTGTGAGGAACTTTAGAGATTGTAACCGGTAGCGGGGCTGCCGGCGAGGGAGGGGACGAGGGTGCCGGCAACGGGGTCGTCGGATCGGCGGAGGAGCTTTGTAATATCTTTGGTAGAATAAAAACGAAGTTCTCTCCACGTCTTCTCCTGTTCTTCCTCTGTTCACGGGTATTTCCGGTGACATGCTCGACAGCGGCGGCAGCCAACGGTGGAGGACGAAAGGCGGCACCTTTCCCAGCCGAGACGACCCTTCTCCCAGGGTTCCGGCGAGTTCACGAGCACAGCGGCGCTCGGCGGAGGCAGCGACGCGGGCGGCGCCGCGTGCGAAGGAGACGAACGTTTCGAACGAGGGTGTGGCTGACGTGGCAACGTGAGTCAACGTTCGGAGCGGTCAACCAGCAACATCGAGCGAAATCGATTCGGCGATTAGATTTCGAATTGAAGGTGACGTCGGCGTGACGTCATCACAGACGGAAATTCGAGGGAGCGGCGGATTTAGTTGACTTTGAGTAATTTTGACTTGGTCAACTAGGGTTTGACCAGAAGAGGTATTTCCAAATTAGGGTTTGATTCTGAACTTTCCTAATTAGGGTTAGGGTTCTGAGCGACTTTGTAATTTGGGGATATAAATTTGTTCGGGTAATTAGGGTTTTCAATTTGGGGTCGGAAACCTTAGAGAGCGTTGCGTTCCGGTGTTCCGCCGGATAGTCCTGAGACAGCGGTTAAGTGCTGTTTTTTGGCCGATCCGACCGGGGCGTGACAGTCTGAGTGCTAACGTAGCCCAATTTCTGTTGCCGGCTAACTTACCAATAGGAGACAAATCTGAAAGGGTTTAAGACATTTTTTTTATAAGTTAAAACTATATTAAGAGGTTATAAAAAAATATGACCCAAAATAGAGAGATACAATACAAATTGAATAATTTTGCCACATCAATAGAACTTTAGGCATCTTAAGGCTGCGAAGGGAAAGTTAAAACGAAGGAAGGAAGGGATAATAAGAAGGTTTTTTTTAATTATATTTAATTAAAGAAAAAAAAATTAGAAAGATTGATATAGTCATTTTTTTTTATTTTTATATTTGTATTATATAAATATTATTAAATATTATAAAAATTATTATTTAATATTATTAAATTAATTAAATATTATTAAATACTATAAAATTAATTAATATTTTTAAATACTATAAAATTATAAAATCTTATTAAATACTATTAAAAATTTATCATTTAATATTATTAAATATTATAAAACTAATTAATTAACTATTATAAAATATTATAAAATTAATTAAATATTATAATATTAATTATTTATTTAATAGAGTACTTATGGTTACCCGATTAAATACCCAACTCAGATTCAAATTATACAATATGATATTTAACTCGAATTCGAGTCGAATTTAAGTATCAAGTTCAAAAATCAAAGCAGATTTAAGTGTTAGGTGGCAAAACGGGTACTTGACCCCTAGCATACTTTCTCTCAATTACCACCTCCTTCACATTGTCCTAAGTAAAATTCTATTTGTTTAAGTAATTACGATTATATATTTGAATACAATTTTTAAGTTTAGATTATATAGAGAAAATCTCATTCTTTTATTTAGAGAGTTCAAATAGTGAGGTTTTATATTTAGATCAAATCCACGCTTATAATAAAAACTAAATATCTCGCACGTTACGATTCCTACTGTCACGGGCATTACTGGTGATTTTCAGTAACCACCCTAATGCCCATTGTCTGTGTTAAAAATTTACGATTTTCTTAAAAAATTTAGACAAATATGAGATCCGTGAAGATTTAATGGTGTTTAAATCGTCAGCCGAAATTTTTTTATTTTCGATTGCTCAAGACTGAAAACACATCTGGTAAACTTCTTCACCGTCAAAAGAGGAATATTCAGAAATTAAATCTGGATTAAACTTATATTAGAATTCATATTTTCATTTCAGACAAGTCACAATGCAATTTATTTTTCTAATATTTTCTTTTATTTATTTACATTTTAAAATGATAATTTTGCAAGATATTTTATTTTTTAAAATAAAAATCTAAATAAAATTTTTAACTCAATGTACGCTCGTAGTCATACATTTAATTTTTTTTATATTATTTATTATTAGTATTGATATATTTTGACTCAAAATTATTTTAAGGTAAACTATATTATTTTATTACATAGGGATAATTAAAATATAATGATTCATTTCTCATGTAGATATTTATCTTTTTATTCTCGTAAGAAAAATACCAAAATATCATAATTAATACGTTGACTAATGTATTATTTTTTATTAATTTATTTATAAGATAATGACTTCTTGTCAAATACTTCGCGCAAACTCCCGACAAACTCTGCTGCATTGTATACGGTATAAGCCCAGAACACCGCGGATGTTTAAAACCGATCCGGCCCAAAAAAAACGCCTTTCCTACTAATTTCCTCCCGTCTTCCATCCGCTGCCCCAATCCACCGCCAGATCTGAAAATGGCGTCCCACGATTCCTACAACGGCACCGACAAGGGGGAGCAGGACGGCGCCACCGGATCCGTGGCGAACAACGGGCCGGTGCCCCGGCCGATGCCCGAGCAGCGAAAGGTGGCCCTGATCACGGGCATCACGGGGCAGGACGGATCGTATCTGACGGAGTTCCTGCTGGGCAAGGGCTACGAGGTACACGGTCTAATCCGCCGCTCCTCCAACTTCAACACCGCCCGCCTCGACCACCTCTATGTCGATCCCCACAACGCCGCTAAGGCCCGCATGAAGCTCCACTACGCCGACCTGTCTGACGCCTCATCACTCCGCCGTTGGATCGACGCTCTCCTTCCCGACGAGGTCTACAATCTCGCTGCTCAGTCCCACGTCGCCGTCTCATTTGAGATCCCCGACTACACCGCCGACGTTGTCGCCACCGGCGCCCTCCGCCTCCTCGAAGCCGTCCGGTGCGCCCCCAAGGCCATTCGCTACTACCAGGCCGGATCCTCCGAGATGTTTGGCTCGACGCCGCCTCCTCAGTCGGAGGCATCCCCCTTCCACCCGCGCTCCCCCTACGCCGCTGCCAAGGTGGCCGCCCACTGGTACACCGTCAATTACCGCGAGGCCTACGGCCTCTTCGCCTGCAATGGGATCCTCTTCAACCACGAGAGCCCCCGCCGTGGTGAGAACTTCGTTACCCGGAAGATCACCCGCGCCGTCGGACGCATTCGGCTCGGCCTACAGACAAAGGTCTTCCTTGGCAATCTATCCGCTGCTCGAGATTGGGGCTTCGCCGGCGACTATGTAGAGGCGATGTGGATGATGCTGCAGCAGGAGGAACCAGGGGACTACGTGGTAGCCACTGAGGAGTCCCACACGGTGGAGGAGTTCCTGCAGGCGGCATTCAACTATGTGGGGCTGGACTGGAAGGAGCATGTCGTAATTGATCCCCGCTACTTCCGGCCGGCGGAGGTGGACAGCCTGAAGGGGGACTCTACCAAGGTGAGGAAGGCGCTGGGGTGGAAGCCCAAGGTGGGATTCCAGGAGCTGGTGAAGATGATGGTGGATCATGACATTGAGACTGCCAAGCGGGAGAAAGTGCTCGTGGATGCCGGATACATAGACGCCCAGCAACAGCCTTAACAGAACGAGTAAAATTTGGGCACAAGTCCTAAATCCTCGTTTCATATTTTATCATCATACTAATAATTTTGTTCTGTTTAATTGAACTCCCAGGTAGAATGCTTAATTCGATTATATTCCCCAATTTTCCTATAGAATATGTTAATGTTTTTTTTCCTCATATCTCGTGGTAATTTATGTCGTATGATATTGTATTCTGTATCTTTATTGCCTTCCACGATAATCGCGTATAAAATTTTCTTTTTTTTCTCTCTCGGTTATTATGCATTCTGTTAATAGTTCTTCACTTCGGGGTTTTATAATTCCTCTGCTTCATTGATTCATCTGGTGATAATGCGAGTATGATGAAGATCAAAAGATGTAAGATTCAAATTCCTAAAGGATATCTTGGGATTTGCCTAATTTTGAACAGGTAGTTTATCTGATGAAAGAATGAAAGTCTGCCAAAAATCTTATCTAGAGGCGAAAGAAGAACGATCATATTTGATAATATATTTCAATTATGAATTCAGTTCATTGTCCTCATGTCGTTTCAATGAGTTAATGATAAAGGAACAATTTTCTTCAATCTGTAGACTTCGAAGGAGACTGTTTCTTTTGGCAGGCAGCTCTTCATATTCATTATCTGGTAATGAAATGAACGCAAGTGCTCCTTCATACTCCTAATTATTAGCATGTTTGAACAGCTTTTAATTTGGGCTCCCCAGTATCATTACTGAAATAATCATCTTTCTGATTTAGAGAACCTTCCCAAGCTTTCGCAAGGCACCTAATCTCCCTGCTCACCATCACCGCCTGCTATTGCGAAAGCTTGCTTCGTTGTCGCTAGAATCCAACTCTTCTAGCAAATAGGTAAAAATATGTTGAATGAGTGATCTTGCCTAGTTTTTCTTCTTTGTGGATCTTTGCCTGTCTTTTAGGTCTTCTTAGATCAAGCTACAATTTGCATTACCCCCATTTTCACACTCCATTTTGCTGGTATCTTTGTAGCAAAAAAAATTATTAAATCAGTTATCTTTGCTAGATCTGTTTATTAGCAAGTGGTAAAATTTTGTTTTTATGTTCCTTGTGTTTAGGTCTCATCTTTTGTGCATGATATAGAATAATCTTCATCAGCTTGTATGTATGTAGTAAGTGTAATGTTTTTTTGTCAATGAGAAAGGGAGAATGTTGTTTATATATAAGTGGTTAGAGGTGCTTAAAAGATATTAGAGAGGTTTTGTTTATTAGCTACATCACCTGAAGATTGTTAAAAATATGATACAAAGTGAAAAACAAGAACATGAATTTGCTACTAATGAAGCAATTACTCATTATAGACAACACAACTACCCACTATCTAGACAACTTATATTATTCTCAGCCTATTACATGATCACACAACTATTAATAGGAAAAAGTAAAGATAAGATGAAGACATCAATCGTGTTAGAATATGAAATATTATTTAGGATATTACTTGAATATGAAAACTATGATGTGGTATTTTTTATTTACAAGCATTGTGTATCAACTATTGGTATTTTAATATTTTCACTTATATGTTAATTAATTGATTTGTTGATGTATTATAATATTTACAAGCCATTGAAGAACATGATGATATTGTATTTACTGCTTATCAAGACAGCAACATTTCTAAACATTGATGAATCAAGTGCACGTGATGTGCCAATCAACAGCTCTATGAATTAGTAAAGTGTATCAAACATGCAAATAAGCCTATGGACAAACAATTTGCTCATGATCATGAAGAGATAGAAAAAGAGAAAGAATAAAATATATGACGAGTTGTAGAAGATTGGAGTGTTGTTCGTGCATATGTGATTCTTGGAGGTAGTAAAGAGAAGACTAGCCTCTTTTTCTTGGCAATACAAAATAGTTCATGCACATGTGATTTAGAATGTTGTTTTGATATTTTGTTACCACTAGGGTGTTATCTAGACTATGTTTTGTTACCATTGGATAGTTTGTGTCATTAATGTTTTGGTGATAGACCACTACATTTGTTTTTGTTTTTAATATTGTGGTGTTATCTAAACTATGGATGTGCTGATAATGTTTTAAGTGTATTGATATTTTTAATCTTATGGTGTGGTATACATTTGTTGATAATGTTGTTGTGTTGATATTTTTAATTCTGTGGTGTTGTATACATGTGTTGATGATGTTGTTATGTTGATATTTTTAATCATGTGGTGTTGTATGTATGTATTGATAATGTTGTTATTGTGTTGATGTTTTTAATCTTGTGGTGTTGTATGCATATGTTGATAATATTGTTGTTGTGTTGATGTTTTTAACCTTGTTGTGTTGTATGTATGTGTTGATGTTTTTAATCTTGTGGTGTTGTATGCATGTTTTGATAATGTTGTTGTATTGATGTTTTAAGTCTTGTGGTGTTGTATGTATGTGTTGATGTTTTTAATCTTGTGGTGTTGTATGCATGTTTTGATAATATTGTTGTATTGATGTTTTAAGTCTTTCTCATATTTGGTAATATGATAGATATAAAAATGTTATCCAACATAGTGATATGGTATTTTTTATGTTGTATTATTGTGATAGATATGTATTTTTTATGTTGTATTATGATTTTCATATGTATTATATGATAGATATGCATTTTTTATATTGTATTTAGTATTTTATTAATATTTAATAATTTTTAATTGTATTAAATAATATTAGTAATTATATGGTATTTGATAGTATTTTTAATAAGTGTAAACCCTAAAAAAAATTGAGAGTGTACATATTAAATAAATTACATTCTTTAAATTTTATTTTTCTTTAAGTAAATACAAGAAAGAAAAATAATTTCTAAAACCCATTTCTTTCCTTCTACAATTTTTTTCCTTCTTCTGTTTTTTGTTCTTCCCCGTAAACAGGTGTTAGTGCACAGGCACTCTAGTCTAGGAACAGCAAAGAGTGAAAAGGGTTTGTTGTTCAGCTCAATCTATCAAGGAATACTTTGGAAATTCCAAAAGATGGTTTAGGGTGCTTTTTGCGCAGTTTTCTGCTTTTTGCCTTTGGACAGAGATAAATTTAACTTTCGAAAAGCCTCTCTGGATTGACAGCGGTCGACGCAGAAAGTTTCACTAAAAATGCATTCTCATATTCACAAGACCGCAGAGTGCGGAATGTTTCAATATGTTGTTTATTGTCTGGGCTTTATGCCGACCAGGCCCGCAACGAACAAAATGTGCTCAAATTTCGATAAACAAAAAATGCATCAGAGCCGGCCCGCACGTAGCCATAGCTCAAGTTTCTCCGCGAAGACGGCCGGCCGGCCTTCGAAAAAATTGTCTAGGCAAACCCTTACTTGCCCCTTCACCCGGCCGCAGGCGCTGCCTTTTTTATTAGAGATAAAAAAAAGAAAACTAGAAAGAAAATTTTCTTTCTCTTGATTTGTTGAAGAGGATGATTTGAAGGGAAAGAAAGGAAAAGAAAAAGCACCACTTTTTTCCCATTTTTTGTTTAAAACATTTCTCTCCAAAAGGGGATCACTTTTCTTTCCACTTATTTTTCATTATTTCTTTTTTACTCTTCTCTCTTTTTTTCTTGCCCCCCAATAAAACAGACCCGGGTTTATTTTATTGGGGGGCAAGAAAAAAAGAGAGAAGATTAAAGAAGAAAGAAAGAAAAATAAATAGAAAGAAAAGGGGTCCCATTTTGGAGAGAAATGTTTTCTCTTTTTTTGGAGAGAACAAAAAAGGAGAGAAAAATGGTCCCTTTTTCTTCTCCTCCAAATCAACCTTTTCAATAAATTAAAAAAAAAAATTTCTTTCTACTTTTCTTTTCTTTCTCCCCAATAAAACATACCTTTATTCTACTACATTATTCTTTTCTCCTCTCGTTCGGTTGCTTTCCATCTTTCGTGCAAACGAGAGGCCCTGTCTTCTGAAGGAACAAGATGTTGAAGTTTCTGTCGAAGATGCGAGTGGAGTTCAATGCGCTGGATCCGTGGAAGGCAGCCTGCGTGGAGATACTGGCGCTATGCAACGCCCGAAAGGCCAAGGAATCCAACCCCGCCTGCCAGGTCGCGCTGCACGGACGACAGCGCCCCGCGGATCGTCGTCACCTATGTAAACGATGTCGAGGAGGTCATCGACGCTGCCTCCACCCTTGCCCAGGCCATACGCCAACGGATACTCGACCGTGGTCAGCTTCTCGAGACTGAGCAGATGTTCCGCGAGGGTGGCGTGTGGTGGCCTGTCCTCATCCCTGAGGAGGAGATCCACCAATCATTCCCGGGCACCAAGGTGTGCGTTTCGTGAGAATTTTTTTTTTTTTATCATTTTACCTCCTCATTGAAGCATTTACTAATATGCGCCTTTCCTTTCTCATCCTTAACTTTTCATGGCAACGTTCAGATTAGATCAGAAGCAAGAGTTAAGATATAACACCTTCTTCATGAACCAAAGTGCAATACGGTCTGTAGGATTCGGAAAAGCAACAAGGAATTATAGGATAATTGCTCGATAAATAGCACGAAAATAGGCTGGAGGAGCTTTTTGAAGATTGAACTAATGGTCTGTGACAGCTTGTCCTCAAAGCTTACTCCGTTAGTAGAGAATGTTTCTTTATATGTGCAATATCACTAGCCACGACTTAGGTTTAACATAGATGCTTCGTAAATTAACTCAAACGTCTAGTGGAGTAATAAACCTAGATTATCTGAGAAATCATCTTGAAAGTAGTGACCAATAGTGTTGAATATGGAAAGTTACAGTATTTTATGACAAAAGCTCAGATGGTGGGAGAAAACCCATTTCAGTTCTGTGATTTTGTCCTTGTGGAAAATATAGAACTTGTGATTTTGGAACGCAAATTATACCGGCCAGTATTGAGGAGTAACCACCCATAGTCTCTTTGCTAATATGAAGTCAAAATACCTACAGGGGACAAATACTATTCAACACTGGATGCTAATATGAGCTTACAAATTGACAATCAACCAAAGAGTCCTAGTACCAAATTTATGTGGAAAATCCTTGAGGCAATTGCACATAGAATCCACTATGACTCGAGGGATGAGTAAGAACAATATCATTAGTTCTTGTTTTCTAAGCAATTATGATATCTTGATCTAGTTCCATATGAGAAGTGTAATGAATGGTTCATAGCTCACTTAATCCTCACTAGACATGGCAATTCGGATTAGCGGGTCATAAACAGGTCGTGTCAGTTATGACCCTACGCTACCCATTTATTAAATGGGTCATTTATTAACTCTATCTACTTGACTTTACATGACCCAATTATAAATTTATCATTCATATTTTATATAAAAATAATAAATTAATAAAAATACAATTCTCGAACATGATTATGGCTGACTCGAACCCGCCTAACTTCGTGTTGAGTCGGTTTGGGTTAGGTTTTGCCAGGTCTAATCCTCACCATGGTGAGGAGACAATAGGAAAGCATTGCCATGAATGGTGGAGCTACCATTGATTGACCTTCCATGGTGCTTGCTAAGTGTCATGCCCCGGTCGGATCGGCCTGAAAACAGTGCTTATCCGCTTCCTAGAGCCGTCCGGCGGAATACCAGAACGTAACTCTCCCTAGGGTTTCCGGCCTTAAATTGGAAACCCTAATCTCCCCGAAGAATTTTTATCCCCAAAATACAATTCACTCCGAGAAATCCGAGAAACCCTAATTCAGGAAAAATCAAACCCTAAATACCTCAATTAAATTTTGACCCGAGAGTCAAAATTATATCCTTGCTGACGTCGGCGTGACGTCAGCCCTTGATCGAATTTCGCCGCCGCGCGTAATCTCCTCTTTATAGAGGACGGCCGCCGCCGCCTCTTCTAACACCCGCTTCTTCCGCCGACGTCGTCAACGCTGCCCGCAGCTCGTTCGCGTCCACGTGCTTCCGTCGAAATCGGAGACGATGACGCGGCTTCAGCCTCGCGTCCGTGAAGATAGAAGAGGAGAGCCCGTCCGTTTCCTCCGCTGTCGCCCGCGAGCTCCGCGTGGACGGGTTCGGGCGCGGAAGGGTCTCCGTGGAGTGGGCCGCTGCCCACTTCATACATGCGTTGGATCTGGGCTTGGGCCGGACCGGGTAGACCGGGCCCTGACAATACTCCCCCGCCCAATTTGGACATCGCCCTCGATGTCTCTAACAGGCGGATCCTGCAGAACCATCGCTCCGATCCTCAAAGCACCAACTCGACACTGCTGCGCTCCCGTGGCAGTGTGTGGAACTACCTGCAATGATCCAATCCGCGGTGGCTCGGTTTCCTCGGCCTCCTCGGCTGGATCCTGTGCCGCTATCGCCATGAGCTTTTGTTTGCTAGGACAATCCTTTACCTAGTGAGGACCGCCGCACCAAAAGCAACCCTGTGGCTTTTGCTCCCGTCGTCCCCGTGAACCCTTGTTCTGCCGGTAGAATGGTCTACCCCTCTCTTGAACTCTAGCTCCCGGCGGTGTGCGTGGGGAGCCGCGCTGAGATCCGCGCTTTGGTGGTGTCTTGGATTTCTTTAGTGGTGCTGGTTTGAAATTTCTGTTATCCACCAGAGATTCAGCCACCGCCGCAGCCGCCCTCCAGTCAACTGGCTCGTGACGTCGGACCTCCGTCTCTGCCCATGGCTGAAGGCCCCGGAGGAAGAAGTATCGCCTATCGTCCTCCGCCATACCCGGAAGCTCCAGCATCAACGTAGAGAAAGCCCTGACGTACTCCTGGATCGAGCCTGTATGCCTCAGCCGATCCAGTTTGCCACGCGCCTGATCCGCCGAGTTTCCGGGAAGAAACTGCCGCCGCAGTTCCTCACGGAAAGTCTCCCAAGTCCAACTAGTAGTCCCTGAGGTAGAGCCGACTTTGGTTCGCCACCAAAGTTTCGCGTCGCCTGTAAGATAGGCGATGCACACCTGCACCCGATCTCCTGCAGAAATATGGTTAGCTGAAAACAGTTGCTCCATATCCCAGATAAAGTTTTTGACCTCTCTGGACGATCGAGCCCCCCCGAACGTCGCTGGGTCTGGCACGCGCATCCTCGGTTTGGGAGCCTCCTGCTCCACCGGTGCTGATTTCGATACTTGCGCTAGGGCTAGGCGCAGTACCTTTACTTCTGCGTGCATGTCCTCCTTCATGCGAGCCATCTCTCCTGGTAGATGGATCAGACCCTCCATGGTCTGTTGCATGACCTCGATCTGCAACCTCTGCTGCTCGATCTGCAACCTCTATTGCTCGATCAGCAATTCCTGATCCTCTACAGTCTTCTGAAGACTTTCCACCTGTGGAATCATCCCATTGCCTCCACCACTGGCCAAACCGAGCATCCGCTCGATCTGAGCAATGCGATCACCCTGGTTCACCATCTCCTCAGGATCAGCCGTCTCCTTGGCTTTTCCTTTATCCTGCCTGGGTCGGGCGTCCTCTGACGCTCCCCTAGCAGTATGGGTGATTTTCTGGAACTTCAGACCTTTCCTCACCTTCGAGGGTGAAGCTGAAGGTGCCGTGTTTGCTAGAGCACGTTAGCCTGCTCTGATACCTGTTGTTACGCCCCGGTCGAATCGGCCTGAAAACAGTGCTTATCCGCTTCCTAGAGCCGTCCGGCAGAATACCAGAACGTAACTCTCCCTAGGGTTTCCGGCCTTAAATTGGAAACCCTAATCTCCCAGAAGAATTTTTATCCCCAAAATACAATTCTCTCCGAGAAATCCGAGAAACCCTAATTCAGGAAAAATCAAACCCTAAATACCTCAATTAAATTTTGACCCGAGAGTCAAAATTATATCCTTGCTGACGTCTGCGTGACGTCAGCCCTTGATCGAATTTCGCCGCCGCGCGTAATCTCCTCTTTATAGAGGACGGCCGCCGCCGCCTCTTCCAATGCCCGCTTCTTCCACCGACGTCGTCAACGCTGCCCGCAGCTCGTTCGCGTCCGCGTGCTTCCGTCGAAATCGGAGATGATGACGCGGCTTCAGCCTCGCGTCCGTGAAGATAGCAGAGGAGAGCGCGTCCGTTTCCTCCGCTGTCGCCCGCGAGCTCCGCGTGGACGGGTTCGGGCGCGGAAGGGTCTCCGTGGAGTGGGCCGCTGCCCACTTCATACATGCGTTGGATCTGGGCTTGGGCTGGACCGGGTAGACCGGGCCCTGACACTAAGGATAGTTCTTGGCTATACATTAAGCCTTGGGCTTGGTGGGGATGATAAGTCTTAGTTGGGAGAGATTATACACTAGTTTAGACCATGAAAAGAGAATTGTCATTAATTTAAGCTTAAGAATTTTTAATTTTAATTGGGTCATGTTTTCAAGCTTATCAAGTTAATGAATTAATTTTACATTAGGTGGATAGTAACTTGATGGCAAACCTAGTCCATGGTGAGGGGCTAATGGGAAAGGAGCTATCTTGGATAGTAGAGCTAACATTAGGCTAACATTGTATGTTGCCAACGTGGATGTTAAGTCTTACGTATGGGCAGATTATAATATAGTTCTTAGTTACATTTTAGGCCTAAGGCTTGACAACGATGCCAAGTCTAATGTAGGGTAGATCATAATATACCTCAATTTAGTCTCATGGAAAGTGAGATAAAAATTATCATAACATATAAGGTTTAGTGACCTCAAAACCATTAACTTACGTTTAAATATTTTTAATTAGGAAAGGTTATTGGGCTCATCAAGTTAGGGTCAGTTTTCTCATTGGGTGGGTCGTAATGAATGGTATCAAAACACACTTAATCCTAAGCATGGTGAGGGACTAGTAATAATGAGTTACCATAGATGATGAAGTTCGGCAAGCCCACGATGAAATCCATCGAGATGGACATCCACGGTTCCTCCGGAAGCGATAGTGGCTGAAGGAGTCCCGGAGTCCTCCGTCTATCGACCTTGTCTTGTTGGCATACTAGACAGGTCCTCACATATAACTCAATGTCTGCGCTCATGGTAGGCCAATTGCATGAGTGTGATAATAAGACGGCCATATGGTTGCCACCTGGATGGCCGACCCATGGAGAATCACGAGTCTCCTTCATCAACTCACGACAAAGGGATCCAGATGCAGGAATATATGAACGATTGCCCGAAGCTAATATAATACCATCATCAGAGAGAGAAAATCGGCTTACCGTGCCCTCACGGATATGCTGGATTAGTTTAGAATATCTCTGATTTGTCCCTAATGAATCTTGGACTCGAGCTAGAAGATTCCCCTCAGTGCGCGAGACTGAATAACATATCAGTGTGTTAGCATCGGGGACAACACTAGAACGGCTTGACTTGTGCTGCCTTCGGAAATCAAACTCGGCAAGGAATTCTTGCCACCGAGCTTGCTTGGGCGATAGTTTCTACCCAAATAAATATTTGCTACATTTTCCGTCTGAACAACGAAGGCAACACTAATAAGATATACTCACCAAATACGTAGACAATGAATAACTGCGAGCATCTCCCGTTCGTGAATGGAATATCATTGCTCAATATCATTCAGATTTCGGCTTTTAAATACCACAGGGTGCCCTACCTGGACTCATACTCCTCCAATAGCGACGTCTGAGGCATCAGTATAAACCTCGAATGGGAGAAAAAATTTAGCAAACTCAACACTAGGCTAGATGAGATGCGGGTCTTCAACTCCTTGAAGGCCCATTGTTGTTCGCTTCCCCAAGTCCATGAGAAGTTTTCTTCAACAACTCTGTAAGTGGGGTGAGATATAAGAACAACCCTTGATAAACTTCCTATAGAAATTCACTACACCGAGAAAAGACCGTAGCTCGGTGAGTGAAGTAGGAGGGCGCCAGTCAATAATAGAGTGGATCTTGGCAGGGTCCATCTGGACCTGCTCTATGCCAACAATATGGCTTAATAACTTAATGTGAGAAGTGCCAAATACGCACTTCTCCCTCTTGGGAAGCAACTCACTGAGCTTCTCAAGACTGCCTGCAGATGAATAAGATGTTGGGGCATCGAATCAGAATAAACAACGATATCATTGAGGTAGACTACAACAAAATCATCAATATAAGGGGAAAACATGATATTCATTAATCGCGAGAAAGTAGTGGGCGTGTTCGTAAGTCCGAACGGCATAACCAGAAGGTCAAAAGAGCCATATTGGGTGATACAGGTGGTCTTCTCCTCATTTTCCTCAGTTATCCTGACATGTCAATAGCCTGAACGCAGGTCGAACTTTGAGAATACACGAGCTGGCGCGAGCCTATCCAAAAGATCCGTGATCAAGAGAATGAAATACCGATCTCGGATAGTAACCTTGTTGAGTGTGCGGTAATCCACACATAATCGTAAAGATCCGTCCTTGCGCTAGAAAAGAATAGGAGTGCCAAAAGGAGATAAGAACGGTCAGATAAATCCTGCATCCATTAACTCGTCAAGCTGGCTCCAGAGCTTAACAAGTTCCGTCGGAGCCATACGGTATGGTTGTCTATATGGAGGGATGGAACCAGGAACTAGCAAAATCCTATGGTCTACATCCTTGCGAGGAGGGAGCTTTCGGGGGAGCTCGCTGGGAAGAAGTGAGTGGAACTCTCATAAAAGATCTTGAACCCCCTCAGGGATCACAGAAGAAGAAGCATCTAAAAAAGCCTCTAGCAATACAACTAGAAATGTCGAGTCCCCGTGGCGTAGACCCATAGCCAAAGTAGTGGAAGAAATGACAAATTCTTCCCTTCGTCCTCTTCTTCCTCCCTGGTGCAGAGGAAGACTGTACAATCTCAGAAGGTATAAGAGGAAACTACACTAGAGTTCACAGTGGTGGCACAGCTCATTGGATGCTTCCAGAGTAGAAGCTTTCTTGTCTTTGGTTTTCCTTGCTTTGCTTGTTTTGATATGTTTGATCCTGTGGATTCCCAAGAGGGGAGCAGGGACCTATCTGATAATGGCGAGGGTGGAGTAGCTCCTCCTCCCTAGCTCAAGTTGAAGTCCACGATCCACCGATCACATACCAAGGATTGGTTGAAGAGACTTGAGATTCTAATCGAACAATAGGACAAATTGGAGGGTGAGACAGTTCTACAGTGTCTCACTTCTCTTAGAGATCTAGTCCACAGCATTGAAAATGAGATTGATCATCTTAACATTGAAGTGGCAAGCTTGAAAGTTTGTTCTGCACAGACTACTACTCTTCTGACCGCACCTACACCTCTTCACCACCCTAGCGTGAAGAGAAACCTCCCCGAACCTACTGAGTTTAAGGGAGAAAGGAAGTTCACTAAGGTAGAGAATTTTATCTGGGATATTGAGCTCTACTTTAAAGCAGGCCATATTCCCTTAAAGGAGCAAGCCATAATAGCTATAGCTTATTTTGTTGGGGATGCCAAGCTATGGTGACGCACCCAGATCACTCCGCACATTAGAGGCCGGACAGTTAAGATGTCTTGGGAGGATTTGTGTCATGAGTTGAGGAGATATTTTGTTCTCGAGGATTCTCTTTGGCAAGCTCGGGAGAGGTTATCTGCCTTGAGGCATACTACTTTGGGGACTATATTCACCGTTTTGCTAGTGCGATTATGGAGATTGATGACATTGGGAAAGGTGAGAAGTTACATGCTTTTCTTAAAGGCCTCCAACCCTGGGCACTAAGGGAACTTAGGAAGCAACACGTCAAGACTCTACTGGACGTGTATGAGGCCGCAGATCTTCTTGTGGAAATTCAATCAGATAGATCTCACACTACTAGATCCACACCTATGACCTTCCCTATTTGGTCCCGGATTTCCCAGTCACTATGGCTTCGCAAGCGTGCTACTTTTAAGGAGGGCCCTTCCTCTGGCTCTTGGCCCAAGCCTTCTAGGGAGAAAGGGAAGTGGCATGACCCTCATAGGCTGCCTCCCCCTCCTACCACTCCAGCACTTCCTCCACGCATCACTCCTATACATTGTTTCTTGTGTGGCGGACCACACTTGGTCCTTGATTGTCCTAAGAAACCTCGGATTGATTTATTATTGCCGAGCAAGGTAAGGAAGCAACTCAGCCTATTTCCCTTAATCCAATGGTCATATACAAGATGGCATCTCACAACTACCAGCTTATTGATGACTCAAAAATTTATAGCAAATTTTATATTGATCATTTAGTCTTTTTGAGTCATATTTATACTCTTTTGCTTGTTTTTAAACTTAATTGGTCAATTATTTCGGAATCTACACCTCTTCTTGTTTTTCATCATTTTTAGATAAAAAGAGCTTGTTTTTCAATAGATTTGAGGAAATCAGATGCTGGAAACGGAATTAGCACAAAATTTTGAGCTAAGAGGTCAATTTTAAAAATTTTCTAATTTCACACCCTCGTGAAAAATGAACTAAAATTTTCATGGGGGGGTTTGAAAATATTAAAAGAAGTAAATAGTCGCCGCCGCCATAAAGCCAAGTTTTCCACCGCCCTCTTTTCCCAAAATTTTTGAAGTAAAATTAGAAAGATCCAGGATACAATTTCAAAATCTAAAAATACCGAGCCCTTCTATAAATCGAGGAGAAGATTTGAAGCCCCGAATCATCCACTTTCATCAAGAGTCGAGAGAAAAATTGAGAGAGGCACCGCTAGGGCTCGGCCTCTCGCCTAGAGGCATAGAAGCCATGCCTAGCGGCGAAATTTTTAGGGAAGCTTCGCCCGAGGTAGGAGAAGACACACCAGAAATTTCAGATCAAAAGGAGTCCAAACGAAGGAGAAATCGACGAAACACATGTCAGCCGAAGAGGGAAAATCGTGAGGTACTATAGCAGCACTGTTCATCAGCGAAAATCACCGGACGATGAAAATTGAACTAAAATTTTCACACCCCAGTTAAATCAGTAAAAACTTTATTTTACCTTTTTTGAACTTTGATTTTTTTTTTAAGATGAATTATTATTGCATTACCTTCTCTATGATAGCGTAAAAATCTCTTTGGGACTGAGGGAGTAATCTCCTTTAAATTCTATAATGACTAGATAATCATTATTTTGTCAGTTATTTAAAATGATAATTTTGCTTTTGTGATTATTGACTTTAAAATTTTTAGTTTTGAAATATTAGCATGTCCTAGAGTTCGTAATATGGACCGAGAGGTGATTTACGAACTCGGAACCCTTAAATTGTGGTTTTTAGGAACTTAAGCTATAAGAATAAATTTGTTCTAAGATCCTAATTTTTGATACTTATCTACATGTTAATATTTTGACCTAGGCATTTTATTATTTTAGACATGACAATATGGGCCGAGAGGTGATTTCGATTGTTGGAAACCTTAAAGTAAAACCTATAAAATTAATATACGAGAGTATTTAATTTTACTTGAGATTTTGACTTGTAAAAAATTAAATTTATGAAAGTAGATTTAATGATTTAGTCTGATTTACTTTTATTAAATATTGAGCAGTAAGTCACGAAAGTGAAAACCTGTTCAGTATAAATTGCACGTTAGAGAGGAGACAATTTCTTCATAAGTAAATTTTATCTTATCATTTTTAGAATAAACTGACAAAAATTTATTTATATCTAGTCATAAGAATTAAGTAGGATGAAACCTTAGTCCCAGTTTTCTCTCTCTGAAATTCTACAACAGTTTTCACTATTTCTTTCTTATTTTACACCCATCATACATCGATCGCTTAGCTAGTAAGAATTCAACTATTTGGTACTTAACACGTAGGTCTCTGTGGGTTCGATATCTTTTATTACTTAAACGTATCCGTGCACTTGTGGACATATCACTTATGCACGTGAGGATGCAAGTCAATCATGTCGAGGCATTAGCCCTTGTAGATACGGGTGCTTCCCATCTCTTTATGGCTGACTGTGTTGTTAAGAGGTTCAATCTGAGATGCTCGCCACTTTCGTAGCAGCTTAAGACTGTTAATGCTGTGGAACAACTATCTACCATCTCTTATGATGTTTCAGTAGAGATCGGGCCATGGGCGGGTCATCACCATGTGCGCATCTTGAGGCTGGATGACCATGACTTGATTTTGGGTCTAGACCTTATGAAGAAGGCCAAAATGAGTGTAGTCCCTTAGATGGACTACAGTTCTTTGATGAAAGGGCACTAGGTTTTCTTGCTTGCTATTCTAAGATTGTACCGTCTTCCTCTGCATCAGGGAGGAAGAAGAGGACAAGGGAAGAATCTATTATTTCTTCTGCTACTTTAGCTGCAGGTCTACACTATGGGGACTCGACATTTCTGGTTGTATCGCTAGAGGCTTCTTCTGTGATCCCTGAGGGGGTTCAAGATCTTTTGTGAGAGTTCCACTCACTTCTTCCCAGCAAGCTCCCTCGAGAACTCTCTTTTCGTAGGGACATAGACCGCATGATTTCGCTGGTTCCTGGTTCCATCCCTCCATATAGACAACCATACCGTATGGCTCCGGCGGAACTTGTTAAGCTCCGAAGCCTGCTTGGTGAGGGACGGTACATCAATTTTCCTCTTATTCGAGGTTCATACTGATGCCCAGTGTTGAGTTTGCTGGATTTTTTCCTCTTATTAGAGGTTTATACTGATACCTCAGACGTTGCTATTGGAGGAGTATTACTCTAGGGCACCCTATGGCATTTAAAAGCCAGAATCTGAATGATACTAAGCTCTGATATTCCGTTAACGAATGGGAGATGCTCGCAATTATTCACTGTCTGCGTATTTGGCGAGTATATCTTCTTAGTGCTGCCTTCGTCGTTCAGATGGATAATGTGGCAAATACTTTTTTTTGCCACCTAGAAGAAACTATCGCCAAGCAAGCTCGGTGGCAAGAATTCCTTGTCGAGTTTGATTTCTAATGGCAGCACAAGCTGGGCCATTCTAATGTTATCCCCGATGCCCTGAGTAGACTGAACACACTGATATGCTATTCGGTCTCACGCATCGAGGGAAATTTTCTAGCCCGAGTTCGAGATTCAGCAGGGACAGATCAGAGATATTCTTTACTGGCCCAGCGTATCCGTGAGGGCACGGTACATCGGTTTTCTCTCTCTGATGATGGTATTATATTAGCTTCGGGCAATCATTCATATATTCCTACATCCGGATCCCTTCGTCGTGAGTTGATGAAGGAGACTCATGATTCTCCATGGGTCGGCCATCCAAGTGGCAACCGTATGACCGCCTTATTATCACACTCATGCTATTGGCTTACCATGAGAGCAGACATCGAGTTATATGTGAGGATCTGTCTCGTTTGCCAACAAGACAACGTCGATAGACAGAGGACTCCGGGACTCCTTCAGCCACTATCGATTCTGGAGGAACCGTGGATGTTCATCTCGATGGATTTCATCGTGGGCTTGCCGAAGGTAGACGGCAAGTCTTCTATATTTGTTATTATTGACTAGTTTTTGAAGTACAGTGTCTTCATTCTCGCTCCAGACACGTGCTCTGTTGAGACTGCCGCTACTCTATTTTATCAGGATGTAGTGAAGTGGTTTGGGATTCCCATTGATGTCGTTTCAGATAGGGATCCCTACTTTGGGTAGATTCTGGACTATATTGTTCGAGAGGTTAGGCACTAAGCTCCTACTATCAACCGCCA
The DNA here is from genome assembly GCA_027563935.2 of Costus lasius. Lineage (NCBI taxonomy): Eukaryota > Viridiplantae > Streptophyta > Magnoliopsida > Zingiberales > Costaceae > Costus > Costus lasius. The sequence goes on along the minus strand of CM050447.1, from coordinate 23,707,786 downwards.
ACCACCCTCAGATCGATTGACAGACGGAGTGTATAAATGCCGTATCAGAGGATTACCTCCAACACTATGTCTCTTCTACACAGCAAGACTAGGTGCAGTGGTTGGACACTGCCCAATTTGCCTAAAACCTCAAGCAGTCCGCGTCGACGGGCCAGAGTCCATTCGAGATTGTCCTGGGTCGACAACCTCTTACTCCTGATGTTGCCCAAAAGAACTCTTCTGGTATTTGCCCGGCAAATGTCGCCCAAAAGGACTCTTCTGGTATTTGCCCGGCAGCCCATCGCCTGGACAGAGATCATTCATAGATTCTTTCTGAGGCCAGGGACAACCTGAGGCAGGCTGTAGAGAGGATGGAGAGGTTGGCCAATCTCCGTTGACACGACCTCCAGTTCCAAGTGGGAGACCTAGTCCTTCTTAAGGTCTCCCCACATATGCTAAAGAAAGCTCGCGAGGGTGCGATGTTTCAGGGACTCATGTGACACTACGAGGGTTCTTTTGAGGTCATTGGGAGAGTCGGCATTGTAGCATACCAACTCCGGTTTCCAAATTCTATGAAGCTCCATCTGGTCTTTCATATGAGCTTTTTGAAGCCTTATTATGTGGATCCAGACGGGACCGATCGTAGCCACAGTACCCGAGTGCCACCTGGAGTTTCTTTTCCACTTGATCGAAGAATCGAGTGTGTTATCTCCCACTGGACGAGGGGTTATGGCCGGTATTGCATGATGGAATTTCTTATTTATTGGGCCGGTACGTCCGTGGTAGAGGCTACCTAGGAAAAGGAGCCAATTTATGGCAGTTTGAGGATATTATCCAAACTTATTTATTACCCCAGTCACCAAGGTCGGCGACTACTTCGGGCGGTGGTGCATGTGACGCACCTAGGGATTGAGCATCCCTCACGGCTTCTGGATTGTATAAAATGATCCTGTCTCGCCCTTGGACGGTTATCATATGAACACATGGGTTTATATATATATTGCACATGGGGTTTTCATGCACGTGGATTGTGTTCGTGTCTGGCACTGGGGGCTCGTCTGGGACGTGGCTGAGTCAATGGTTGGACTGATCACTAGTGGCGGAGGATCCTCCCACTTATATTGGTCACCGATTGACACGACAGTGGGATGCTGCGAGCGAGCCTCCTCCACGGTAGGAGCTCTCGCTGGCCCGGTAGTGAGCCAGCTCTCCTCGGGGCGGGATTGAGCGGACCGACGCGATAGGTCGCCTTGGCGACGAGATTGATGTGCATGCCGATTGGGTGCTACCTTGGGAGTACGTGGGAAATCGCTCTGACCAATGGCTAGACTGTGGTCGGATCATTGATGTGCGAGGGCGAGCAAACACGAGTCTTGGCACGTTGAAGTGTGTCGGCTCATGTCAATAAGCCTGATGCACTGATGCTGGGACGACATAGGGCAAGCCCGAATAGGGGATCGTACACGGAAGAACGGGGGTATTACGAGACGTAACACGGATCTCGGTGGTAGGATGCCAGGACCCATTGGACGGGTGCAAGCGAGACGAGACCTGGGAGACGATGGACGCATCGTAGGACCAAGATCGTCAGACGTTATGCTGACCTATCCGACCTAGAGTGGGGTAGCTACTAAGTGACCCAGTAGTCTCGTCAAGTCAAAGGACCAGGGCGACGTTCATCGCTATGGGTAGTCAGATCAGGGTGGCCCTGCTCTTCGACTCGGTCCAGATTAGTGAGGGTGAGACAGGGGTGACACCCTGGCTCAAGAGCTAGCCGGTATGGACACCGGCGTAAGCTGACTCCCTCTGCCGTAAGATATCTTGATGCTGGCCTAGGATGACACCAAGGAGAGGATTAAGGAGGCGACTAGTACTCACATGGAGTTGAGATTAGTCTTAACCCTTGAGTTAAAGACTTAAGTGGACTTGTGACTTAGTGGGATTGAGCTGCCAAAAGGGAGACTTGAGGAGTCAAATTCTATTTTGACCTGGGAGTTCAACTTGCCAATCACTTATGTGGAGATCCTATATGTTGATGTGATTGGAGTCTTCATTGTGTGTTGCATCTTCTTCTTGGGGTACAAGTGAGCTGGTAGCTCCTTCCCCATACAAGGCTTCTCCTCCATTTGCTGGTTCCTTTGGTTGTTGCGAGAATACGGGAGAAACGTGAGAACCTCAGGCGACGAGTGAGAGAAAAAGCTTTGTTTCCTTGTTGCCGAGTGTTCCCTTCTCCTTTGCCGAGCTCTTCACTCCTCCATCCAGTCGACGTTGCAGCTCCCCTCTTCCCCAAGCGAGGCTCCAGGTTGTGGCCTGGGATTACTGTGTGTTGTCCACAAGGTGTCCTCGTCCAACCTTCCTAGTTGCTGACGAGAACTCCGGCTGCCACACGCCTTGGCGTGGCCGAAGGAGCTGGGTTCTTGGGACGCCTTGTCTTCCTACCTCCTGCGGTGGTTTCCTTGGCTGGAGATTCTGGGTGCGTATGCTTTGGGTTGGTTCTCTTCTTGTAGCTGAACTATGGTGGAGCAGCCCCTAAGGGCTAGGTAGCCATCTCTATTCCCTTCCTCGGTTGCTGGATTCTGGCGTTGGATTTCTGGATCTCACATGAGGTGTTTCTCCTTGGGTTTACGTATGTTGATCCCTTGTTGATGTGCTGAGTATTCTTCCCTTTACTTATGATGCTGTTGGGCCATGTCGTGCCCCTTATCCATGCCTGATTGATGTGGTTTTAAGGCCATGTCGTGCCTTGATCGTATGCTCTCTTGTGGCCAGGTCGTGCCTCGCATTTCTCCTTTGTTTTGCTGGTTTTCTTCCCTGATATGCGCTGGTTTTGTGGTTAGCTATCTATGTGCTGAATGCTTGCTGATTAAGTGTCGATTGTATGCTGAATGTGCCGCTATTGCTGCCCCAAAGGGCTGATTGCGTGGTTACTTGAATACCCCTCTTTGATGCATGTTTAACACCCCTTAGCGCTTGTAGAAGGGAAGAGTTGGTGAGGTAATTGTATTGCGTGTGGGCTGTAATTGAATAAGAAAAGAGAGGCAAACAAAAAGAAGGAAAAGTAACAAAAAAAAAGGGGAAGACATTGGGTATTGGTTTGGCTGTGTGCACAACTGAGGTTAAGGAGCGAGTGAGGTATCCTTTCCGCACTTAGACTACACCTTGCTCGTCTCTACCCGCTCTGGATAGATGACCGTATGACCTAGTGGTAGTAAGAAATTTGTAGTTCGATTTTGTCTGTTCCATTAGGCGGGCTTTATATGTTGCCATCTAAAGATGGTTCTTGGTTATGCATTAAGCCTTGGGCTTGATAATGACATCAAGTCTGTGAAGGAGATTGTGATGCAGCGGCTTAGTCCCACACAGAAAGTGATATATTACTACCCATTCTATTTGTCAATGGCTTCAACTTCTTACTATCCATCCTATCATTTCATACTAAACCATGTAAGATATTTGCCTTCTAAATTGCATAATCAGAGTTAATTTAATTATGAAATCATATTATCTTTCATCTTATCCGCAACACAACTTTGACACTTGTTAGGGAGTGGTTACAACATAGTTTTGAAAATACTATTCCACACTCCAGAATGGTCATATCTTGTATTGATAGAGGGGAATAGTGTTGGTACCGGTTCGGTATTTTGTGAACTGGTAACATATGCTGGTAGGTATTTGTCTGGCGCTAGACTAGTGTATCTTTATGGACCAAGATTGACACTGCTGGACCACAAAAGGACCTTGTGTATATGAGAATCTATAACAACAAATAGAAGTACCAAACAACAATCAACACAGCCTCTTTCTTTCCCTTCTCAACATGCAAAGCTATCAGGTTGGTGGAGGTCGTCTACTGCTTAAGCATCTCTTTTTCTGTCCTTTCCTTTCGTTTGTTTATCAAGCTTGTTTAATCACTAGGTTTAGTCAATGGATGATACAGTAGATTTCCATGCTTAAATTGCTGGATTTGATTTGTCGATGATGTGTGGTGATACATGTTTGTTGTTTGAATTTTCTTTATTCATCTTCTTTCCAGTCCTTCATACTTTTATAGCCTGGTTCAATTACAAAAGACTTGGATACGTGTATTGTGTTCCTCAAGTTCTATCATTCACTATTTCAAGTTGCATATTTCAAGTTCTATCATTGAGTGTTTGCCTGAGATCTGAATTTAGTTGGTTAGTCTCTATAGCAGATAATGCAAGATGTGCATTCTACTTTTACAGCCAAAGAAAGCTGAAGAGAAGAACCAGTGAGACTGACTTTATGGAACATTGGGTGAGATTGACTTTATGGAACATTTGATCAACCTCTCTTGAGATTTCACTTTTTCCTAATATCCGTTTCGTTTGACTTATAATGACAGTTATGTTTCTCACCGATAACAATTAAAGAATCTATCCCTCAACATGTACCTCCATGATGGTCTATGCATGCACACTAGATACGCGGAGACATCTGGCTTATTTATTTAGTAATCTGAATAGGTAAGAAGTTTTCTGCTAGTAGAAACTGTTTTTTTGCTTGATAACCAAGCTCAATAAAAAAAAATATTGTAAACATAATAGTATATTCATTCTTGTCTTTATCATGGAACTCGTGTAATTGTAGAGTTTTCAGAACATTCTGAATCTAACATAAGACTAGTTTTTTTTCGTGCTTAAAAAGTCTTTAGTTGTCATTTGCCCCTTTCTGTCACTCTACAAGCCTACTGAAAAAAATTAATGACATGGATCAGAAGTAACTTCATTTCCTGAAGTCTCATCCTATCCTGGTGATGTGTCATAATTGACTTTTATCATACTGCTGACAACATTCTGATTAAAAGTTTTCCGAGTTTGTTGAGGTTAATGTTAATGTAATATATTGTGTTAATGATGTTTTGTTGTTACTTGATCAATGAGTCTTTGCAAAATATTAGTGATTGTTTCAGGGCATTCTACCTATTCTATTGGTTGACTAAAACTGCGCTCATTGACGCACCTCCAAAAGCACTGTTATTAACAGCCCCTGGCCCCAACAAATGCAATCTATAGGAGATGCAAGAACAAGCAAGCGGTATCAACTATCAATTGCCGTTTGGCAAACGTGCAGTGAATGATGTTGGTTTAATATTTTATTTAAATAAAAAAATAACATTATATAAAATTATTATTTTTAAATATAAATAGATACAAATAAGAGACTAGAGAAATAACACCAAATTTGAGGATGCATTGAAGTTTGTTGAAAAATCCTCGATGACTTTTCTTTCATCTTTTCTCTTATTTCTCGTTTTTTGTTGCTTCCTACTACAAGGACATCCGATCAATCCTTTTATGGCCATCCTTGTAGAAGAAGAGTTTTGGTTATGTTTAATTTGGATTTAACTTGCAGGAGCAAAAATGTTAGTTTAAAATTTTATTTAAATTATTTATTTAAATAGAAATTAAATGCAAAAATTTTGAAGTAGTAAATAATATGTAAATTATAAATAAAAATAAGTTAAAAAAGATAAAACTTGAGGTGCGTTGAAGTTTATTCATAAGTGAAAATTTAAACTTTTATGCGAGTTAAATTTGGATTGAATACGTAAAAGGATATTATCAAGACTTATCTCATATGGGATAGGTTGATCTGATATCCTTTTGGTATTTAGTAGTGAAAAACAAGAGAAACATAAAATAAGAAAGAATAATAAGTCGTAAGGGATTGATTTAGTTGAGGGTTAGATGCCCATTTATAGGTGAGTTTCAACGATTGAAAATTAATTTTGTTATAACTATTGCACATTAACACATGACCATCTATAATTGTCAATAATATGTTAACGTACAATGACTTATAATAGTTGTGCATTAATATATTTTTCCAATAACATTCACAGTGTGTTTAGTAGGAAGGAAAAGAAGATGGAATAGATAAAAAAAAATGGAAGGAGATCTATAAAATTGTGTTTTGTAGGATTGATAGAAAATAAGAAAGGAAAAATAAAAGAAAAGTAAAAGGGAAAATAGTTTTATTTGCTTTTCGCTTAAATCAAACAAAAAATTAGACGAAAAGTTAAATTTGCCCTTCTAATACTTATTTTCACCTTTTTCTTTTTCATGTCTGTTCTTTCTCGTACTTCTCTTGCAATCTTCTTCACTGTCATAGCCATCACCATTGTCGTTATCGCCGTTGCTGTCACCGCCTTTTCACCGTTGTCGCCTCTCATCGTCGTTAATAGCGTAAAAATAAAAAAAATGAAGGGGTATAATCTTTCTAACTTTTTTATCTCTAAATAAAGATAAAGCTAGTTTGAGGAGTCGATCTGTCGATGCCCGCCAGCTTCTATTTTCCACCGCCGTCGAAGCCTACTGTGCCTGGACCGACGAATCAGCTCTACCACGTAATATGAAGGTCTGTTCGAATCATTATCAATTTCCAGTTCTCGATGGATGGTGGTAACGAATTTAATTTGGAGATTGCAGCACAAAAGAAAGAGCAGAGAAGATGAAGACAGTAGTATACCACCTCCTAGTGCGAAGAAACAAAAACCTAACTTTTCTGAAGAAGAAGAAGGGCAACAGAAGAAGCCCATGGCCGATAAGGTTTTCTCATCCCTCACTCTGTGGCTAGGGTATTTGGGTTTCTCCACTCGTTATGCTTTATAACATCTCCAACATGTGTTACCTTTTCCGCTGTTTTCCTTTTCTTTTCTTTTTCTGAAGAACAATCGAACCGAGAGAGACAAGACTATGAAGAAGAAGAAAAAGGTGAGCAGTGTAGAGAGGGACGTGGAGGAGCAGGGAAGGGATAATTATTTGCCAGGGCAAATACATGACACTCCAGATCAGGTTTTTTCCCCTCTGTCAATAATCCTGCTACTTTATCATCGATTTTTCTAAGGGTTCCTGGCCTCCTTTTCTTGAATGTGACTGCAGAGAGACCCGTTCAGGATATTCCTCGAGACACTCCATCAGAGGCTTCCCGAGGACGAATTAGCTGCATCCTGGTAGAACTTTTTTTTTAACTTTCTTTCACTTCGGAAATAGCCCGCATACAAAGGAAATAAAGAAAGCTTGTAGTGATGTTTACTGACAATAGATATACTTCTCATTTTTCTTCCCATCTTCATGTTCCACCCAGACATGTCTTTGCTCGGAGTTCCCTTCTACAGTTAATGCTTCTATTCACTCAATAGAAAAAGAAAGAACCGTGTTGTATTGACAAACTTGAAAGAAAAAAGTATAAAAAATATTCTAGAGTGATTAGACTATGTTGTTATAAAAAAACAATTCATGAATATAACTCTATGTTTTGCACAATGTAGCTAGAGGAGCTCTATTGAATGAAGATGGAGTGATTAGATTTTTTTGCACCTAATACTGTTGTCAGGACCAGTAGTAGTGATTGTGCACCCTCCTTGTGTTCTAACAAATTTGAGCATCAGGCAGACAATTACTGCATTTATGAAAAAATAATGGGAAATAAACAGCTGATAATCCTTGTTTAAAGAGTTTTATATAGATTTAGCCAAGGATGTGAAAGCCGGTCCGGTGTACCGATACCGATACCGGCGTACCGGACGAAACTGATGAAGCGTCGTAAGGCGGTGCTGGCGGAAGCTGAGCGGAAGGCGGGCGGAGCGTGGCTAGAAGCTTCAATCGAAGCTTCAGGCGCCACCTGAAGCTTCGATCGAAGCTTCCAATGCTGGCGGAAGCTCAATTGAAGCTTCCAGCCACGGTTCCGCCGCCTGAAGCTGCCGCTGCCTCCCTCCTCGTCCACCCGTGGAGCCGCGTTCCGCTCGCGGTTCCGGTGCCGGTGGATGGTCGGACCGGTACCGTACCGTGAAAACCGACCGGTACGGTACGGTTTTTAAAACCTTGGATTTAGCCAATGGTTTTGGCATGTTATCCTGAAACAGAAAAACATAGTATTTGGCGCGATGCAAGTGCTCATCTCTTCTCATCAGCTGACACAAAATACATAGTAGTTAGTGATCAAATATATTCTCAATTTCTCAATGGAACTTGAGCTGTCTTATGCTGTACTAAAATTTATTTATTTTTTTTGTGTTCTCGTTGGAACATGCAAGCATACTCCCCAACAATTTACATCTAAACAACGTCTTTTGCTTGATGCAAGTTTAGTATTGCTTTTGAATTGTGAATTAAACTGTTTTTTTCTTTTGGCTCGATGGCATGGTTCTTTTCCTCTCTTCTCCTGAGTATTTCTTTCTCCTCGAACCTTCTTATTGATCTTTTAACTCTCTCATCTTCTCATCCCCCACTAAACAGTATCAAACGGTGGCATGGTATGTTTATAGTCCAAAGAATACAACATGGGAAACAATGGCATCCATTAGTGGGATTAGATTGGATTAGTTAGTTTTTATAACCCACTTGTTCATGGTGCTTAAACTCGATCATTTTGTTAACACCTGGGTGTTAATCAGTTGTTTTTATTTGGTGAAAAGGAAAAAAAGGACGATTGATGGCAACATTCTACTTGCAATTAAGTGTATATATACACAATTATCATGCTCTTTGATTACAGGAGTTATCCTTTTTGAGGGAAAAAAGGAGGTAAGATTAAGGTATCTCATATTGCACCTCGTTTATGGTATGTTCCATCTTATTTGCTTTTTCTACTCTGCATTAATCCTGTGAAGGCAACTCCTAAATTTTTAGTTCCAGAATCAATTCGAAATCGGCTGCCTTATCCCCATGCATTGTGTCAGTCCTTTCTTGCATCTTATATATTCTGCTGTGTATGTAAATCGATAGGAGCAATCCAGGAAACATATTGGTTTTTATATTTTGTCTCTACGATCAGCTAAATTATCATATTGTGCACAAACCAATTTGCCAGCTACTCGAGGGACTCCGAATGTGTACTCATAATATTGATTTCGAGATGCAGGGGATTAAAGGAGCATAAGTAGATAGACTTACAGATCAAGTACTTTATGCTTTATTCTTCTTTAACAGAATTACTTGTATTAAAGCTGGGTTCTCTGCAGGATGATGCAGTGGGGCTTGCTTTCCTTCGATGATGCAAAGAAGGTTTATGAGAAAAAGCTCGATAAGAACCTGCCAGGGAAGCTGGAGTCTGCAGATGGTGATGTTGAAGATGTAAAAACATCAACTTTATCGGATAGAAATCTGGATGTTGTACCCGGAATTGTGTCCAAAACCAAGAGGAAAAAGGTCAGGAGAAATAGATTAGGAGATGCCACATCGGACCTCATTTCAAGAAGGAACAAAAAACAGAAGATATTGAACAAGCATTTTTTAGGTGACTTAAGAAAGAACAAGAGACAGAAGGTTTCTACGTGACTTCCATGCAGCTGGTTTCCCCCGTCGTGTTTCCTTCGCGGGTCTTCCTGTAAACGCTCCATGCGTTTGTGATATTTCTAGCCAACTTATAGTCAGATCAAAATAGGATGATGAAGTACTGGGAGTTCATATTCATACTGTATGCTGGGTCTACCTAAGCTCAGAATTATTTCTGGTTTCATACCTTCCACTGGTTTCATAACAGAATTACTTATTTAGCTTTTCGAAATTAATCCTATTTTACAATGAGCTGGCAAGTTTGTATAATTGACAAAAAAAAGTATATATATATATATATATATATATATATATATATATATATAAAGAGAGAGAGATATGTAGAGCATATTTTCTAAGTAGGGTATTCTATTTAGAATTTTTAAGTAATAAAAAAATATTTTTTTTTGTGAATATATTATATTATTATAATCTACCCATTTTAAGTTATCCAATAATATTAATATTATCGTGAATACTTTTATCTATGATAAAAGTATTATCTTATAAAAATATGTTATATTTATCGATAATTTTTATATAATAATAAAATATTAATTTTTTATTATGAATAAATCTATTCATGATAATATTAATATTATTGGGTAGTTTAAAATACGCAGATTATATTAATATAATTTATTTGAAAAAAATATTTTTTGCTATGATTTTTGTAGACCTGAGTACCCTACCCTACCTACCCATGAAAAATTTCTCTTCAGACAAGGTCGGGGGAGGGATTCTAGGTTTTTGCTAAATAATACGAGCGTGAGATTCTCCTTTTTGTATGCAAAATTCTCCATAGCAGAATGGTCTCGCTATCTCAAAATGGCATCGGTACGCTGGTAACAAGTTCGAGCATTCCCTTGGCTTCAGTTGGAAGGTAAAATACCCCGTTCCTCTTCTCGCACCTTCTCCGAGATCGGCTTTAATCCCTAGGTTTCCAACAATATCATTTTTTTGCTCCCTCATTATGTCCGTACAGGTCTTTCGGAAAAAAATGTCTATTCTCTTCCTATTTGGATTAAGCAGGTGCTACCTACATTTCAATTCTCGCCTCTTGGCATGTTCTGTTGGTGAGCACTGATGCTTTGTTATCCTGAATGTAGAGTGTTACCAAGAAAATATTCACATACGCACGGTTATGAAAAAAAAGGGTGGAGAGAAATCAATAATTTGACAATACGACCTTGAGATTGTGAAGTTATTATGATCGAAGATATTAATGGATTTTCACCAATGCGGAATTGCACCACACCAAGGTCATGGATAAGTTCAGGTATTGGTGGAAGATAACTTTAGTGAAAGTAGATGCTATACATTTCATTCTTTTTTTCTCTTTTAATTTTCTCACTTCTTTGTTACTGGTGTTTTTATTTTCTTTGCAATAAAGAAATGCATATCATAACTGAGAAAAAAATATATTATATAGCTCATATCCAGGGCCAAAACAATGCCACAAACCCAAACAACCAGAAAAATTCAAACACTCATCACTCTTCACAACAAAGTATAAAACAAGATTGAATCACAGAACCCAAAAAAACTACGAGACACACAAATACTACTTTCTCAACTGAGAATATATCTGTGAAGCCTATCCTGCTCAATTACCTTTCTCAATTTGAAAGACCAACTTCTGAAGGAAGTTTCACTAGGAGATCTACATGGTCGACAGAGATAGCCACTTGTTACCTTCTCTAGGAACCTGGATATAATCAATATGCTAAGCTTAGCCTGTAAAATCTCAATCTGGAATATAATGTACCAAGTACCAACTCTTTCCTTGAGCAGAATAGATATGGGTCAAAGTCCAAACATCTTGTCCAGAATAAGAAACACTTAAACAAACTGATAATCATTACTATTGGCCTCCAAAAGTCCCTTGTAAATCCTGTGGATTGCATATAAAAGGATGTCATGTTTACCTCCTTGCCCATAGGCAACAACAGAAAGGGTCATTCACTGAAGAAAGAGTGAAGCATCAAATTGAATTTATCTTGCTCTATTTCTCCAGTTCCAACAAAAGAAACCTAAAGAGAAGCATCAATATTGTTTGCAATAGAATGTGTCATAGGAGAAATCCAAGAGCCTCCTCGTTTACTTTACCTTGGGGTAAAGGGTCATTCACTGAAGAAAGAGTGAATTTACAACCTATCCATCACACAAACTGCATTTTTATCACACAACCTATCCAGAAAGAGTGAATTTATCTTGCGGAATTTTTATCACACAATGTGATAAAAATCTCAATTTCCTGCAAGCAGCCCCCAAACTGTACGAGATAATTCGTTCATAATTTTAACCATCTTATACAAATACTTGTTCCGTATAATGCACATACTATAAATAGTTGCTGAGTCACTAAATGGTAAATCGTGGCAGTCAAATTCAATATCTGTATAAGACCAAAACTATCAACGCCATTAAACACATGTAGACTCCTGTAATAACTTACAACTATGTAGAATAGTTGTCCAAACTCCGAGTAGAGGAAGAGAACGGGTAGCCAAGAAGTAATTGCTCAATCACTCATATTGACCCAGCATTTCTAGCTACATTTTCTGTAATTAAGCTAAGTGGTAGAGTAAGATTTATACAACTTACTTGAAAAAAGTGTACTGCCTATGCGGACAAACTAGCTTCTTCTGTTAATCAATCTTGCCTGTTCTTGAAAGTGATCAGTTTATCTCTTTTTCTATTTCCTACTCACCAACTTTGCCAATGTTTCTGTCAAATTCATAAAACACTAGTTGCTATCCTCTGTTAGAAATTAGTAGCATCTCATTAATTCATCCCAAAAGTTTGGAAGATTATAACTGTGTAAAAACAGTTGTTAGCTGAAATTGCCAAACTGAAACTAAAACAAAACCTGGTTACTATGGAGTTTTTGTTGGTTTTCATAGTTAGATATGATGGTTGATATGAGGTTTAAACAAAATGTAAAGCAAACATCTTTAGGACGAAATTAGAATCTTTTAGGCCTTTCTTTGCTGATATAATTAGGGTATGCCATTGCTTCATATCTTTTTCCTTGGCTTCAAGCAAATCTTGGCTAATCTGTCTTTACTTCTTGGAATCGCTGGATACCAAATAGCTTCCATGTAAAGCTAGTGAAAATTGTTTTTTCGCATTAGTCTTATCTTTTAAGAATTTAAGAATTGATATACGGTAAATATATTTTACTAAACATCACGGTATTAGTTAATGTGCAAAAATTTTATCAAAATATAGTTACGGTGGTCACTAAAATATTTGTCTCAGTTGGTAAAATTTGTGAGCTGCTTGTATCTTAGATTTGGGATTTTCTTGATATTTCCTTCATCTGATTCTTCACGTGATCCTATTGCTGTAAATAAGAATGTTGATATTGCAGATAAGATCCTTTATATGAACTCCATCATGCTCTGATCCTTAACCTCATTCTAAACAACAGACTCCTTGTTTTCATTGGGGTCAAATGTTTCTGCAGCTATAGAGACTCAAATTCTCGCTAAATATGATATCACATTCTCTTATAATATTATCAGCTTAGTACTACTTCATGAAGGACATTTCCTTGTTGAATCAACAAAGATAAGGCTTTAGTATTCAATGTCACTATGTTATGTACAAAATGTTGAACTCAAGGTGCAGAATTCAACTGAAATTCTAGACCCTAAATGCAAACTAAATTAAGGTAGAGTTATTGTATGATTACTAAATGTGCTTGTTTCTAGCAATTCTTTATTTGCTTGAAGGTTTATATGCTTGTCTTTGAAATATATCTACCTCTTTTTTTTTTTTTGCAGAATATAGACATTGCTATTTCAGTATTATTTTGCTTTTTTTACTGATGAACATGGACTCGTTGATGCAGGGTTATAATGTAGGTTAAATTAATGCAAGAGAATTTCCCGATGCAATATTGAAAAACTTTTACCAAGCTGATATTTTTGGTACTGGAATACAGGAGAAGAGATGGCGCTTATCTTAGCAAGCGATGGTGGAAATCTTCCTGTTAGAAGGCTCCCTTTTCCATCTCTAAAGTAACTCAACCTAATTCTCTATTTTGTAATTCGATCAACTTAATTGTTCACTTTGTTTGCCCATCTTTTTATTACGAAGAAGAGCTTAATTTATTCATTCTTCAGTCGTCTGTTGGTTTTACACTTATCAATGATCTGTGAGTTGCTAAACAAAAATTGTTCTAACGATATCAGATAATCTTGCTAGGCTTGCTTGATGTCCAAAATGGTTTTCCATACCATGTTAAGCATTTGAAGAAGTGTTTTCCATCTTATTCATTACATCGGTAGCACTGCTGGACGTTGTGCTGTCTGCTTCACCTTAAGAAGTAGCGAGGTCATCAACTGATCTTGTTCCATATTTATTATAATGGAAACTATTTGTTTACTAATGAAGAGAGAGCATGAAATAGCAATTGAGAGTTCGGAATTTTTTTGGATGCATTATGAATTAAAAGCTCTCATTAGAGATACGCAAACTGGAAGCTATTTGGGCAATGATCCAAACGTGAATCACTACTGCACAAATGCCTTGATGGCTTGATTCCTAAATTCAAAACTTTTCTCAAGTAGTTATTTTTCTTTCTGCACTCAATAAGTTTCTCAGTTAAGAATATATCTTCATTTTTATTTTTTTTTCATATTTCAGGCAATATTTTGTGGGCGATGCTGTGCTGTTGAAGAATGCGAAAACTGATGATTATTCTTTTAGAAGATTGGTTGCAGTGAAAGGCGATGATATGATCTTGAGGGATGAAAAGGACGAGCCATTTATTTAAAGAAGGATCACTGTTGTAAGGGCGAAGGTACAGAAAGACTTTTCTGGAACTCTGCCTATATTTTCTACAAGATGTGTAGATTTTAAATAATACACCTGTAGCATTTTCTGGAATTACGCCATTATTTTCTAAAAGATCTGTACATTAGAACCCCACCCAAACCGTGCGACAGTTTGTTGAAAGAACAGCTGAAACTTTCCGTTTCCGGACCACAAATCATCAACTTAAGCATGAAAATTAAGAAAGCCCTGATGAATGCAACGCAAATAAACGAATGAAGAGCCGGAACTAGAATTTTAAAAGAAAATTTGGTCCTTCCCACCTTGAAGACTGCTCATACCTCCAAAGTCATCCATTCCTTGTAATAACAAATCATGCCCTTCCAAGTTCACATCGAACATCATGCCGCCATCGTCATCGTCATCGTCGCCACCAGCTTTTGTTCCGACCTGCATCATCCTCTCCCTCTCCGGTTCGTGTGGGGAGCGTAGGAAGTTGCACTGCAGCAGAGCGTGCAAGTCGAGGTAGGTGTTCGAGTTGTTGTTGCTCTCGTGATGTTCGACAAAGGGGAACAATGGGGTCATCTGCTGAAGGCACATTCTTCCATTAGGGATTTGCACATCTTGCTGAGGAAGCGAGGAGGAGTCCATTTGTGACGAGAAGCAATCGAATCTGCTGGCTATGCTATTGTCCTGCTCGTTCTGATCCAGGCTATGTCTCATCAGCGGATCTCCTTTTTTCTTCTGGAATACTCTGCACAGAACCCAGTCTTCCTGTCGAAGCAAGGCCCAAAGGTGAGCAAAAAGACAATCAACCTCTCCCTTTCTCCCTCGCTCGCAATCTCAACATTCTCATTCGCGAAATGAAATGAAGGCGATGCAATTAACAAATAACTCAGATGGGACCTTGGGCGGAGCATTCAATGCGATCTGCAGCCGAAACTCGTGCATGACCCAGCTGGTGTTGGTGCCGTTGGGAGCTCGGCCGCTGTGGAAGACCAGCGTCTTCCTCATCCCCGCCACGGCGCCGGTCTTCGGATGGTACACCGTCCGGTCTTTTCCGGTCGCCTTCCAGTACCCGGATTTCGTGGCTCGATTCGTGCGCGGGCCCGTGGCGTATTTCCTGTCGCGAAAGCTGAAGAAGTACCACTCGTTCTCTCCCAGCTTGGCCACCTCTATATTAACGATTAATAACCACTCTCAGAAGAAAACAGAAGTAGATGAGATTCAAGAACTGAAAGAACAAAAGAGCAGTTAGTTTATTACCTGGAAGCTCCCATGGTTCATTGGTGTGCAAATCCACCTCCACCATGGTTCCTTGGGAGACTTTCTCATTAGCTACCTTCTTTTGCAGATAGTGGCAGATGAGCTCCTCGTCACTTGGGCAAAATCTAAACCCAGCTGGGAGACTCAACTCAATGTCCCTGAGACCCATATGTTTATCTATATACTAAGATACAATATCTAAGCCACGCTGCAGTTCAGTTAGGCACAAGGGAATAAGGAAATATGTAATATATATGTGGGGAATTAAGAAGAGAGAGAGAGAGATGACATGAAGAAGGTACTAGTTAGACTATGTATATCGTATATATATACATATGGAAAAGCTCAATTGTGTCATTGTTTGAAATGAGTCATCTCCTAAGTTTGCGGCGGTCATAATTAATTGATCAGGGTAATGTAACGGTGTTGTGTTGTGTCCCGAGCTATCTAATGCTTGTGGCACAACAACTCGAGAATTAGATGTATATCCCACGGCCACAAGAATTATATAGATATTTTTTATAATGGAGGAGGGTGGATATTCGATAAGGTTATAATTACAATAATCTAATTGAGTAATAAAATAATAAATTACTCAAAAACACACTTATTTTAAATTTTCTACTAAGCAAATTTAACACTCTTTCCTCCAATTTCTTTTACTTGAGAAAATAAAAAAATATATATGTATATATACAAAACAAAATCAGTCTCTTGTTATAGAAAAAGGGACAATTGATTAATCATGGATGATCAATCATGATTGAGACAAATCATGCATCACATAAATTAAGTTCCACAAACAATACCTCTAAAATACTAATAAATTACATCAACATGAATTTTGAAGCTGTCGAATACGGATGGAGAGTACATTTAGTACTTAATTTATTCTGCACGTACGTATGTAACCTCACTCACTTGTAAGCGTCACGTTTCACAATCTGATATGACGAAAAATGTGCAAGTAAAAACAATTGTAAACCAGTGGATAAAGGCGTGGAAAATTCCGGATTTGAGTTGGAGCAGCAACACATCCATCAGTATCGATTGTGGTCAATCTGCATGATGATACAAACGGCCACGTTTTGAGCCATGTATAATTATACTGCTCGACAAGTGTGTTCAAAAACAAATTTTTCTCATACAAAATGCCAAATTATAACTATGGCAGGAGGGAATTAGCGCCAAACCTAATGATGTTAATTAGAATCACTTGATCTCAAATTAATCTCATTTCATGACCAGTGGATGATGATGTGAGACTCCTGATCACGTGAGAATAAAATTAAAACTTTTTTTGAACAATAAAAATAATACTATATGTTGATGATGGTATAATCTAAAGAGTAGATACACAATCTACAAATTGAACAGGTTAAAATCAGTGCATGTGAGAAGAAGAAATTTTGAAAAATAATGAAAAAGTCAAACACTCAGGAGTTGACTGACTAAAAGAGAAGACTCAAGAATACTTTGAGGATGAGCATGAAGAAATTTAGTCAACTCAAAGAGTAGGGGGTTAATCTCATGATCTCATGAACTCATGCAAGGCAAGGGCTCTAGCGTCAGAATTATGAGGCAGAAGGCAGCTAGAGATGAGGGAAAATTAATTACATACAAACATCATTGTTTCAGGTGCTAGAAAATTTATTAATGCAATCATTTCAGGTTTTTTTTTTCATTTTTTTTTATTTCCAACGAGTCTGCGTGGTGTATATTGGATGAGAAAGAGAAGTTATCCTGAATACTCTTGTTCTTAATGTCATAATGTGTGTGTGTGATTAGGCAAGTTCCAGAGAGGCAACAAATTGAATGCCGTCTCCGTGGCAAGCTCCTTGTCTTTTGTCCCTAAACATCAAATTGATTATGATTATTGAACAAGTTAATACTGAATCACATGAAATTAATTATTGAACGGAGTCACAAATGCGTGCCCATTCTCAGCTGGCAGTGACCCTTTTTGGTTCATAGGCATGGCTAACATTAATCCACACTTTTTAACTT
The DNA here is from genome assembly GCA_027563935.2 of Costus lasius. Taxonomy (NCBI): domain Eukaryota; kingdom Viridiplantae; phylum Streptophyta; class Magnoliopsida; order Zingiberales; family Costaceae; genus Costus; species Costus lasius. The sequence goes on along the minus strand of CM050447.1, from coordinate 23,690,450 downwards.
TTAGTGCACTTTTTTGGTGTAGAATTGAGCACCTTGTGCCTCCATCATCTTGTACCTGCAATAAAGAGCATTAATTCATGTAAATTACATAATATACGATTAATTTATTCTGAATAATTTGCATTAATGCAAAATGTAGCGACGTTAGCAAAAGCCAAATCGGTCTTTAATTCGGTCCCCCCGAATACAAGAATGTAGAAGATGCACAATGAGAGAGACATTATAATATTTAGTGATGATAGTCTACTTAATGATAGTGATTGAGATAGTAAAATGTCTATTTTTTTTATATAAAAAAAACTTGGGCACCCTAGAACTTACTCGATTGATTAAATTCTTAGGATAACTCAACTGATTGAGCACTTAGTTTAGAACAAACCCAAGTGGCATTAGTCTCCCCTGGTATTTTTCATTCCTACTCTTTTTCAATGTGTTGTAAATAGAATGTAATAAGGTGTCAATTAGTTCAGACCTTAACAATTATGTCATACACATTTTAATTATATCAGAGACATACTCCATTACTCATTTAAGGCTAGCCATGTCTACATTTAATGTAGTTGAGAAGTATTCATCAGGACATGGAGATACAGATAGAGAGAAAAACATATAAACCCTATCCCCAAAGACAATGGCATAAATGCCCTTCATTTAAGGAGAATGTAAGTTTTTACCATGCCATTTATGGTTGAACTCCATCTTGTGATCTCTTAATAGTAGTTATCTGTATAGTTCGATGCATAGGTGTGCATCATGCATATAAGTAAGAATGCTATTGTGTGTTGCGTACTTTTTTGCATTATAATATAACCCATAATATTAGTTAAGTTAGTACTACATTTTGTCTTGTTTGAAAATAACAAGTTACTTTTTTCACTCATTTTTTGTAAAAGAAATATGTACTATATTTTGTATATATTTAAAGAATATGGCATTGACTTTGCATGGAGAGAATATTCTTGTTCCTCATATTCCATACGTGATGATCATCATGCAGCATCATCATCTAGGGTTGTTCCAAAAGCTCCAAATGTATAGCTAGTCATACAGGGTTTGAGGTAGCTGCTTGTTTCTAGAGTTTCATGTCTACTGCATGGCTTGAGATGCTGGGAAAAAGGTTGTCTACAAGCAAAATATATAGCAGATGGTGACAACCAAGATTCCTGAAGGCGAACTCAACATGGCCCAACTACACTGTACCTTTTATTCAGAAAACAATGCATTAATGAATTGATAATGATCATTTTCTTAACAGCAATAGAAAAGAATAATATTGAAGGGACAAAATGTAGAAGGTTTAGGTCTGCACTTACAGATCAAAGTAAACTTCCGCTGAAAGAAGAAACACTTGAAGTGGAAGGATTTCGCGACAATTAAATATATATCAAGTTAAATTAAACCTCTAGACTTGTTCAACATTTAGCAATCGCGGCCTGCAAGTTGCGGATAAGCAACAAGCAGCATGAAGTTCAGTGTGCTGATGATCGAGAACCCTCTGGGGATAAAGAAAGGAAGGAACGAAAGATGCTCGTGCTTGCTACCACACTGCATCTGGGGACTAATTGATAGTGAATGGAACAAGGGGGAATAACAGGAAGCGAGTGAAGCTAGACTGCTAGCTCATAATTAATGGCGCATAAGTGTAGCAGCATCGAGAAGAAGCCAATCCTTATCGGCCGGCGTCACCGACACAATATGCATCCAGGCATGCGTGCTTAATTGTGATCGATCTGCAAACTATGAAAGAGACAAGATGTGAAAGAGAGTCTTACCCGTCGATGAGGCATGTCAATTCTTACCTTAAATTTTGAAATGAGCTATATTTGTTGCCGATAGGTTTGATACAATGAATGTACGAGGAGTTTGGCTATGACAATTTTTCACAAAAGTTATATACGTAAATGACCATGTGAGGAGCTTGTAAGGTGAAGATCCATTGGAGAAAAGCTATCGGGGACAAGGTCTAAAAAGAGAACCCTCAAGTTTTCAAGGTGAGATTTACTTTTGCTTTATAAATAAAATATTATTTCTTATCGATAATCTAATTTTCTTTATTTTATTTTTTTATTTTAAATAACAAAAAGTGTTAATGTAAATCGGAAAAGAGCATATATTTACTAAGTCTCTTAATTTTAAGATCAATATGCTCTAATACATTTACGCACTAAAGAAAATTAACATTCTATAAGATTACTCGGATCTGAGCACTGTATGGTCGAATTTAGATCACAAATGGATTATATGATCATTTTAAGTCGATTCAACAGGAACTAAAAAAAAAAAAAGAAAAATCTAACAAATTAGTGCAATTATTGGTGAAAATCCAAAAGAAGTAAGAAGATCAAATCTAGTGGTTCGAGAAGTTGCCCACTTTGTTAGCCGTTAGTTGTTCCGTTGGCAATGCATGAAGCTCTCGTGAAACTAGGAAATTTGTCTCACAACCTCACAGCGCATATCATGCAATCCACAAAACAAGGAACCCTAACTCATCTTCTCGCTCTTAAATTCATTCACTCCCTCTGAGCAAATAATGTAAACATGCTTTTGGTTTTCCCCTTTTAACTCTTCCTTAATTAATTTCTTGCAGAGTGGGATATCTTAATTATTTTCCCCTCTCTTTCTTATTTTGATTTTCACCTGAAAAAAAAAGCAACATACATTCATAACTCTATATTTCATTGATTTCTAATTCTTAATTCTCTTGTGGTTAAAAATCTTGCTTGCTCTTGAGAATCAAGACAATGCTTCTCAACGAGATCAAGAAGGCTGCCTCAAATTTCCTTCAGGAGAAGTATAAAATAGCTCGGGTTGTCCTCACTGATGTGACAGAAGCAGAAATGTAAGTGTTACTCCAACCATGGACGAATGAGAAAACTTTTTTCTGGAGATTTCATGAAGACTAAGAAGAGTTTTAATTCCTTGAATGATTTGCACTTGTTCAGATTGGCTGAAGAAGCAACAAACAGTGACCCGTTTGGTCCTGATGCTAGGATTATGACCCGGTTGTCTGAGGCAGCATATGACATTGATGACTACAGGAGAATAGTTGATGTTCTCCATAGGAGGTAAGAAAAATCATTTGTCTGCTTGTTTTGCAATATTTGTTTTTTTTTTTTTAAAAAAAGAAAATCTTACACCTCATTGATTATCGTTTTGATTAGGTTCTGCACTGTCGACTGGAAGGAATGGAGGCAGTTCTACAAAACATTAGCAGTCCTAGAATTCTTGTTAACACATGGCCCTGAAGACATATTCGATGAATTCGATTGCGACCTCAAAATCATCCGCGAGCTCAGTAACTTCAACTACGTCGATGAACGAGGGTAAATGCATCAAGCTAATTGATTAATTGGATGAAATAAAAAATAAAAATCTAACAAGTGGGCTCATATTTCATTGTTTAGTTTTGATTGGGGTGCATGCATGAGGAGCAAATCCAAGAGGATAGTGTGGCTGCTGAGCGATGAAGAGCAGCTCAAAGAGGAACGCGAGAAAGCACTCCGAATCACTAGAGAGATTCAAGGATTCGGGAACCTAATCGTAACTCCATCACCATCTTCTCCGTCATCGTCCAGGTCATCGAGAACCTCATCGTTTAGTTCATATTCTTGTGATACTCCAACTTGGGGGGAGCTAGATGGACCGTACAAGGAAGAGGAACATTATACTTTATGTGATAGTCCAACAAAAAACTTGCATAAGAGATCACCGAGGAACAATTCGCCTAATAAAGAACTCACAGGAGGACACCTGTGGAATTACCCTATAGAAGAAAAGAACACTCTTCTTAGAGCTAAGGAAGAAGAGAGAGAGGAGGACCCTTATGATGCAAGGGAGGAGGACCAAGGTGGCTGGTCTCCTCGACTTTTGGGGAAATTTGGCACAAGCCCTCAAGCTCTCAAAGATGACAAATTGGCAAGTATTCGGAGCCTACCAAATCTTGGTGCTAAAAAGGGAAGGAAGTTTGAGCGGCAAACTTCTCCTGGCTTCTTCCAATGACCAAATCAATTGTTCTTCCTTAGCGTCTGCAATTTTTTCCCATTCACTGATGACAAACTTATATTTATGTCTTAATACATAAAGATGAAATTGTAAAAGTATGATAGCAAAGTTGAAGTCGGATAAGCAAAACATGCTGGGGTGAGAAGACTCCGGATAATCAATAAAGGTCCTCTTGTGGCTTGTAACTCTTTTTTCCCACCAATATTTATAATAGTTGTCCTTTCTTTGGTTTGTGAAGCATCTGATGCTTTGGTTACTAGTTTGCCTTTGTGTTATACAAGTTAATTTGTCAAAGTAATCTCTTGTGCATTTTTTGTTGTAAGAAATGAAAATTAAAGGCAAAAGAATACAGAATACACATGAGAATATATAGAGCATGTAAACATACGCTTTTTCATTACATGCTAATAAGAAATAATTGCATTATCAAATTTAAAAATAAATAGGCACATTGATACACCAAAAAAATATTAATTTTTAATTCTGGAACACAATTATTTTAACAAAATTGAGCACTTTCTAGTTACTTATGATCACGGTTAATGAAATAGTACTAGTTTTTTTTTTTAATTTTTTTGTCATAGTTATTCAAACAAGTACTTACACCGCTAAACAACGGCATTCTCTTATATCTCATTTAATATCGCCATTATTCATTAGATTTGTTTCATATTATAGATAGTTTATCGAATCAGGTTGTTTTGGTTTCACCTCTGTACCAATCAAAAAGTTATATAATACATATAGCAACTATGCATACACAACATCCAACAAGAAGATATTAAACGCACAGTATTTTATTTTTTTTTCAAAAGAAGATATATTAAGTATCAAAACACAAGTCTCTTAAGTCAGAGACTAAAATATAAAATAATTTATTTGGCCATGTAAATAGCCAATGGTTACAAGATAATAATTTTCTAGAAAAAAATAGCAAACCAATTAAGCCTGATTGGACTCCCTAAGTGAAGGAGAAAGTATAAATTTTCATTATATTAAGAATAGAGCAGCCGTCTCTTAGAATGTTTAGAGCTTTCACGTGTGAAGAGCAATTTTGATCTTCAATAAGAGAGACTATATTTTTAGTATTTGATTCAATGAGAATAGACATGTTTGGAGTAAATATATTATAAAGCAAATTTGATAGCCAAAAACTCGACACTCAGAACTGAATTAGTGGAGAGCAAAACTTAGACAACCAAGGTGCATCTTCTATCTGAGTCGTGAATTTTAAGTCAGCCCAAGAGAGATGTTCTAGGAAGCAGACGATTTAGTTATATTAAGAGCATCGTTTTCCTCAAATTTATAGTAAAATCACAGAGAGCTAAGTAACATGATCTCATTCATATTTGGTTTCTTACCATAAAAAACCAGAGAATTTCAAAGCGCAGGTTTTCGCAAATTGTTTTCTGAACAAGACTTAGAAAATGCGACTCCTAGAGGCACAATATTGTTGCCTCAACTCCACCTTCAATACCTGTACCATGAGTGTGTCTAGGTCAAGCCACATCCATTTTTGTTTTTTTTTTTATATTCTACTCTATGTGCCCACCTTGTCAAATGTTAAACTTTCCAATCGCTGTCTTCACTCGTGCTGTGGTCAACTGTCGTCCACAAAATTTGGCATTCACATGTCTACCATTAATATCAATGACAATTATACTTTCTCGTATGCATGCAAATAGATGTCTTTGCTACAAATAACGTCTCCCTTACATGTACATGAAAAAATGGTACTTCTCTGCTATTTTTTGTTGACACACCACTGTTAAAAAGGACACATTTTCTTTTCTACGTGCACCACTAGGTGACACCTATGCGTACCAGCTGCCATCTTCATTCTCAAAAAAAAAAAAAAAAAAAAAAAAAAAAAAAGGAAAATCCATGTTAACATCTTACCTTCTTTTTATCTATTAGTAAATAATCACCAGGCTAACAAACTACGCATTTCTTACTATATGTTAAGCTAAAAGATTAAAAGATACATTAAATTCATAAGTGTATTAGACAATTATATAAATATCATAATTGATTATCACCATATTCATCACTACATTATTACATTATTACATTTCTCGGTTTTCTAATTGTGTATAAATATTCTAGCTCCTAAAAAAAATTTATAGGTCTATCTTATTCCAGAATTTTCTATTACCAGAACTGTTCTTAACCGTTCAGGTTCCGACAATTGAACGCCACATACTTGTAGGGCTCATATTTTCACATAATAATCTCAGAAGTTAACAACTACATATCACCGAACTCCATAACCGGTGCATAACTAGAATAAGCAGAATCACAAGTGACTAAAGGATGGCAGTGATCGTAACAAAGTTGTTATATCTGATCTATAACATGGAAACTTCCAGTCTGTGGGAAGTACCGAAGATTACAATAAATGAAATGGCTTCAAGATAATTTAGCAACAACATGACTATATGGCCTTTTATTTAGTTTCTCGCAGGTGGAGATGCGAATAGAAAATTTGTTCTTATTCTATGTAGAGAAAAGGAATGGAGAACAAATAATTCTTACTGCTAGCTTTGGGATAGCATACATTTAGTAGATATAGGTACTAATCAACGGTAATATGCCATATGACGTGATGACCTGAAAGGGGAAGAATCAAAAGGAGAGGGACTGCTTGATGGGGCACTGGTAGATTTTATGGATTCCTTTTTGGAGAGCTTTGATTCCGATCGAAGCCATGCCTCAACAACCGAAAGCAAGTTGTTGGCACTTTTCAGTTCAGCAATGTCTGACAGTTTCCCTGACCTCCTCAGCTCACCATCTTGAATGTAGGCCAAATGCGTTGCCCATGCCTCCAGTCCATCAAATATGTGCGTTGCATAAACAATGACAACTCCTCTCTGCCCAAGAAAAAAAGGGTACGCCAGAAATTGGAGAAAACAACAAACAAATCTTATTCTTAAACGAGGTTGGGTAAACTGCTAAACCTTGCCTGTTCACATTCTTCCTTGAAGAACTCGAGAAGATCCATTCTCGTGACAACATCTAGATCAACTGTAATCTCATCAAGTAGAAGAACCTGCATTTATTCGGAAGGCTTCAATAGCAACATTATGGTTAAAAGCAACATAAGTTTGATAACAGAAATAGATAATCATTATTATAAAGTCACTGTCAAGATGCATAGGCAATCATACAACTGAAAATTTATAGAGCTATTATATGCAATGAAGGGAATTACTATTTGATTATTCACTAGTCAAATATGAGCAAAAGCAAATTCAACAAAAAGAGAAAAAATCTCCAGTTCAAAAGTCCTGTAAGAGCCAAGTGATGGGAACTCTGAATTATGAAGCAACAGATCTAACTAATCACCATCCCATCACCACATTTTTCCTCAAAAGCTACAGCTTAACGACTGGAACAATATGACAAGAAGTTGGCTGGTCCCCTGAAAACGTTTATGTCCTTGTAATTAAAACCATCTTTGTAAGTTTATAACTAGAATGTGCTTCTCAACCACTTGGAAGCCAATAATTGCCATTCGCCAGTGACTGAAGAATGTCAATGATATGATTCCGTGAAGATTGTTTATATTGGAAAATAGAAAAAAAAAACCTTGTATGGATAAAGAAGCCCCATGCATATTTGGACACGGCGGCGTTGTCCATCAGAAACTTTATGCATCTTCCACTGCAGGTCAATATCAAGAAGATCAATCAATTTCTCTCTCCTGACAGGATCAGCCCCTTCAACTGTTCAAGGAAGGTTAAGAATAATGTCCATCATTTCTATAGCAATTAGTTGAAAATTGGTACTACAAAGACAGTAATTGGGCCAGATAAAACCACAAACGGAGAATTAATCAGATACATGGAATAGCTTAAATAAAAAAATCCAGAAACTAGAAAAATGAAAAATGATTCCACCAAAACAAAGTGGAATCAACAATTATCTTTACAGCCAACGCTATCAAATGCAATAATTGAAGTGGTCCTTTTAGCATATAACTTGAAAATGCTTAGGAAACGTGAAGAAATTATAGTGTAGAAAAAAAAAAAAGAAAAATCAACGCTAACCAATATATCTTACCTATTTTCGTCAATTTTCATTCCACAACATACCTCCAAATATCATGTGCTCGGCAGAAAAATCCCCCTGCAGTGGAACCTCCCCCTGGTGAATGACAGAAAATTTTCAAGTAAGACAATCTATCCTCTAAAAACTAACTAAAATATGCATTGTCAATATTATTATAGCCAATCTGTCCTCTCGTGACTTGGGCAAACCCATGGCTCAATGAAAACGAGAGGCAATTTATTGATGCAAGGCTAGGTGGAGAACATCGGTCGTAAGCGTTGCGTGTGGTCATTGCGTTCACTGCGTTAAGTGTGCAATATGAAGCTGATATCACATTGCATATGAGCATTGTGCTCAAAGCTCTACAACAATTGCTGCAGAAACAATCTGGTTTTAACCCTAGTGAAGTACCAGGATTATGAGATACAATCCTACCTAATGTTACTTTATGCTCTTTTCTTTTCTAGTGCCAAATTATTCTATAGATTATGTACCATCTTTCTGAACACATTAATTAAATTTAAAACATAATGTAGATTAAATTAGTCTTGTGATGAAACAGATATATGTTTTCAGATAAGAAAAACTACTATCGACATTCATATTCCTGCAAAACTTACAGATCAGGAATGTAGATAATAAGTTAATTTTTTACAACACGGTGTGCAATATTAAAAAGCTAATTGATTATAATGAATGAGAAGGAAATTTGACTGTTCCCAGAAGATAAGTTCTAACGTGAGATCAATATTAGTAAGATTTATATATAGTTAAAATATTTTGTATTCTAAACATTCATCTGTTTGATGAGATCAATGAATGTTAGGCACTCACAGCAGATCCGATAGTTTTACTCCAAGAGCCTCCTAGGTAAGCAAGATCCCCACTGCAAACAAGCTGTGTGTCATGAAAAGCAGAAGCATTTAGAACTCGTACCACGTCCCTCCCTCCGACCATGTGCTTTCCACCTAGAATCTTCAAAAGGGTGGTTTTACCTGCAGAAGAATGAAAAGAATGTAAAGCTAAATTAATTAGTCACCACTTCAAATTGGATAATCTTTTGAGAAGCACGCAATATGCAAAAGTGCATCTGAGTTCATACTTTTAATTTCCATTTCTCAAATGGCATGGAAAACAGTTTTAAAAAGTTCCTGTGTGTTTACTCCATGGACAAAGGAAATTCCAAATGTCTGCTATTTCAATATCTTGTCCCCCTCCCTCCATTCTTCCAAAATTGGAGATCTGCTTATAGGTAGGTGGTTTTCATCAGTTTTCACCTTTCTTAGGTTGCCAAGATCCTGTAACTTCAGACTTTGCTTTATTTGCTCATTATACAACTAAGATGATTTCTAGAAATTGTTGAATATAAAGGAGCTCATTAAATGATGGTTTTGTTACATGAACTCTTGTGATATTGCAAGAAAAATACATTGACAGATTCTGGATTTTGCAGATTGTAGGTACCCGTTGCAATATTGATATGAAAGCCCAGAAATTTGTACTTCAACTAGATAAACATATCCAGCCTAGCTTTGCTTGTAATTTAAACGAAGGTTTTCAATCTGGGTTTTGTTGATTACCAATCTGATTATGGACTGGTATCTATCAGGCAAGATGTGTCAACGCTGTGTACTGGCAGGAGCTTCATATATTGGTCATATAACTCGGACCAAGATTAACACTACTTTAAAGTTTAAACTTCTGATCAGACTGGTTGGATAAATAAGGATTTACTGGTCTAAGAAAGGCCAAGAACCATTATTGGAAGTCGAAAATCAAAACATGCAACTCGGTATAGCATCGTTATAAATTTACTTTTACTATTTTATTATTTGATTCAATATACTGGCTAGACAAGCCGTCAGTATTCAGTTCCACAAGGATCTAATAGAACCAAAAGTGGTGTTAATTGGGTATTTAAAATCATCCTTCCAAATCTAACTATTGTGGTGGAGGCTATCACATCCTTATTAATTAAGTTCTACTTTCACAATAAAGGCCAACTTGAGGTGATAATTTTCAACGCTTCATTCTCAAGAAATGGTGAATGGTTAAAGTTTCAACAAAGAAAAATTGTCTAAGAATTCTCTCTACTAACGAGATTGTTAATTCTGGAGTTTACCTCAGTTAAAGACCCTGATAAAAGTCCTAGGTTCAAATCCTGCATTCACCGCTAATTATCACTTTCCTTCTTACAAAAAAAAAAACAAAAACAATGTACACAAATTCTAAGCATCTTCCTGAAGCATTTGGTCCTTTTAACATGTTCGTTGAGCAAAACAGGGGTAAAAAGCATTTGGTAATTCAATTACAAAGAGTGATGGTTTATGATAGGAAATGGCAATAAAAAATTATATATCATTGATATATACTCTCCAATACATGGAGAGATATAAAATAAGATAAAATGAATCTACTCTAAATCCGATAAAATAAATCTATCCTTAAATAAGATCCAATGGATCTTTAAATAAGAGGATATAAGGTATGAATAAACCTACTAACTAAGTTTATATTATTCAAAAGTGACACTCTTCTTTAAGCAACTAAGCAAGAGTATATATGTCAATCATGCTTAGCTAATTAACTTCTTACATAGTGTCTCAAATCTAGTTGATCCAAGGGCTTTGGTGAAGAATCAACAATTTAATTCTGATATGTAAAGTTATTACTTTGGTAGTCTACTTCCACATGCTTAGACGGCGTTTGACTGTGAGGCAGGAACACCAGTGCGGCCCCGCAACACACCAAATGTAGCAAAAGACCGTTTGGTGGAGCTAAAAAGTTTGTTCCACAAAGGGAAGTGGCTGCGCGGCGCATTTCCTGTTCACCCTCGCGTGAACTATGCTTTCACGAGCGACGATCAAGAGCTTCGTTAAATAGACGACGATGCCGGAGCTCCTTGTCTCACCTAGCTTCGACCCTCTTCCCATCATTGATACCAAAGTGTGAAGCATCAACTCTCCTCCTCATCACCCTTGCAACCGACATCTTCTATCGTTGCTTGCTAGAAGCTCCGCTCTTCCCCTGTCTCTCTACCCTTGCTGCTCCTCATTCACCAAACTCCTCCACCGCCCTTCCCCTTCCCCCTTCTCTCCTACCCTTGCTGCTCAACATTCACCAAACTCCTCCACCGCCCTTCCCCTTCCCACTTCTCTCCTTCCCCCTCCTTTGCGCTTGGAATGTCGTGCAAAGGCTCGCCAACCCCCCCCCCCCCTCTTCCCTGCCCGCTCCTTCCCCCTTTCTCTTTCCCTTCCCTCTCCTCCCTGCCTTTTTTCCCTTCCCCGCAATGACGAGAGTACTAGATTAGCTTCCTTCCGCCTCCTTTGCTCCTTGCAAATGAGGATAGATTAATTTATTTATTAATTATTTAAATAATAATATATTAGTTTAATTAATTAAATACTAATTAGTGTTTTATTTTCTCGGTGTTATTTGCTTGAGGATTCTTGATTTGCATTTCCTCCCAATTATTATATGTCAAAGTGTTTATGTTTTAAAATATTTATTTATTTTAATCTCATAGCATAAATAATAAAATTTAATATTTTATATATAGATGACATATTTAATATAGATGACATACCATACACAAATATTTTGTGACATATGTGTTGCTGCGAAAAATGCATGAGACCTAGTACACATCTAAATGCAAAAGATTGGAGATTTATTATTGACAATTTTTAACAACTCACCGGATTGCACTATGATAAATAATTAAAAAAATAATTGGGATCAATTAAAAGTTGATTGGAGGTTGTGGAAAGAACTCAAAGGTAGAGAGACTGGTTTAGGATGGGATGTTTAGGATGGACTGCTGCATTAGAAACAGTTGATGCACCATCGAATCGGTGGGATGCAAAAATATCTGTATGTTTATTATTTATATAAATTAAAAAATATACAAAAAATAACATGCTAACAAATATTATAATTACAAATTAATAAGGAATATGACAATGTTTTTTAAAAAAAAGAATTCACCCTGATATTGAGGGTAAATGTGATATTATATTTAACCTTACTATTGCCACTAGGGATCATATTTATACCCTTGATATGCCGAATGAGCCCATAGAGAATGAGGATGCAAATGATTGTACTACTCCAAATGAAGGCGATGAAGCACCATCAATTGTTGCATCCAATTCTAAGAGTGTGAAAAGGAAAAACAAAGATAGTTTAGCCGCTCAACTCAGGGAGGATATATCTAGTTTGGTAGCAATAATAAAAACTTAAAGTTCAAATGAAGCAGTGACCCTATGATATACAACATAGATGATTTCATGGTATAGTTGCATTCTATGCTAGAGGTTCCAATTGGTAACCGTCTATATTATTTTACATGTATTTTATTTGAACAAAACACTAAAAAAGCTATTTGAAAAAATTTGACATTATCTCGAGAGGCTAAAATTAGATGGTTACAATATCAGTATCAACTATTTACTTCCAATGTTAGGCCTTAATATTGTAAGATTGTAAAACTTATTTTTCATTGACAAGGGATACTATTATGTTTTATTCTTAATGTATGTTTCATATTTTATTAATGGATGTATTGTGTTACGGGCCCATTAGTATTAGTGGTTATTCATAAAGCGGGTCGGGTTGGTTTGTCAAACCCGGGTCCGCTTAGTAGGAAGAGTCTATAAATAAGAGCGTAGGGTTAGGGTTGAGAGATGTCAAGTATTTTGTAGTTTCTACTTTGGGCGTGTTTTGCACGATTACTCGCCGGTGACGGCTGAGGGTTCTATCAATTGGTCCAACCTGCCGGATCGATCGCCGGGGAACCGGTGGTCCGGCGACGGATAAAGGCGGAAGAGATTCCGTTGTCGGTGGTAGATCTAGTCGGTGGATCTATTATCGTTGATCAAGCCGACAAGGAAACCCTAGGAAGGAGTCAATCGAAACCCTAGGGAGAAGGTGAACATACAACAACAACTTTGCTATAGGCGACGTTTCCAGCGCGAGCGGTGACCACTGTAGCAGCATCAGGTGTCGGCAGTACTGTAGCACTGGTACTGTAGCGTTCGAAATAAAAAAATTGAGGAGCGATGGATCATGTTTCTATTGTTTTGGAGGAGATGAAAATGATGTTAAGAGAGATGGTTAGAGAGACACAAGGGCGAGGAGAGATGCATATGGCCGTTGATCGAAGTGAGATCATGAGGACTACATTACCGAGACAAAGCACCATGGAAGATAGACTGCCGCTTCGCATTTGTATGGACTTACAAGGATTTGACGGCACTGCTCCAGAAGATTGGATTGCACATGCTGAATATATTTTCAACATTAGAGGTACGCAAGATAAATACAAATTTCCTAAGGCATTTGTTCGTATGGAGGGACAAGCGTATGAGTGGATTCAAGGATTAAACCGACAGATTCTCAATCTCTCTTGGGAAAGGTTGAAGGAAGAGATGCTACTCAGATTCAATACAATTCCTGATCAAAGCCCCTCTGAGGAAGACGATTTGTCTCATGTTAATCAAGGTTCTAAAGCATCCACCGATACCACTTTTGATCCTCATTCTGCACCGAGCAGTTATCCAGCAGTTGAGGCCGATTATAGCCCCAATGTAGAAGAGGAATTGATTAATGCTGTTATTGAAGCTTCCGAGCGAGAAGATGAGAAAAAGAGCTCATATGGTCATCTAAGGTTGCCAGTCCCAAATGATATGGTGACAATATTTGTTTTAGAAGAATCAGAAGATGTGCAGGAGAAGCAACCCTTAAATGCAAACCCTGCCAATCTTAGAGACTTCAGCTTTATTTTCTCAAGTCCTTCACACCATGATCTAAATGGACACCCTTAGCTTACTAGTAATATTTTCCAGCCACATGAGTGGGGTGAATTATCTTCTGAAGAGCAAGATGAAGCTGTCATGCTGGAGGCAAAAGTGTTTGGCATTGCGGATGCAACAAATTATCGAGCAACTTGGGATCCTGGAGGCAGCTCAAGATCAAGTTTTTTAGCCTTGAGGACAAGGCTAGTTTGAGAGGGGAGCAATTGTTACGGGCCCATTAGTATTAGTGGTTATTCATAAAGCGGGTCGAGTTGGTTTGTCATACCCGGGTCCGCTTAGTAGGAAGAGTCTATAAATAAGGGCCTAGGGTTAGGGTTGAGAGATGTCAAGTATTTTGTAGTTTCTACTTTGGGCGTGCTTTGCACGATTACTCGCCGGTGACGGTTGAGGGTTCTATCATATTGTTGTTGTTTACTATTAATTCCCTTAGTGTGTTATATTATTTTTTTCAAATATGGATGATGCAGCTATTAGATGGTTTACTAATAATGATAGTGATGATGATAATGCTAATGATAATAAACCATAAGAACATGCTAAGAAAAATGATTATTGGAAACATATGAGCTAAGTGGTGATTATTATTTAACATATATACATAAAGAGCCTTGTATGGTCTCTGACAACACGGGCTAATTGATGGGAGAAATTTTACAAGGCAACCCGGAACGATGCAAAAGAATGCTAAGGATGGAGTGACATGATTTTTTACCGCTATGTAGTAACTTGGAGAATTTATATGGACCATCTAGAAATATGTCACGGGTGGAGAAGACTGGAGGTTTGATATATATATGTTAGCCCAAGGTGCATCAAATAGAATGTTTCAATAATGCTTTCAACATTTAGGTGAAACTATTAGTGAGATATAGTAGGATATTTAATTAAGTGTTGGAATTAATATGCACACTAGCAACTGATTTTATCAGTCCTACTAATCCAAAGTTCAAAGATACTCCACAATAAATTTTAAATGATAAATGATATATGCCTCATTTCAAGATAATTTTTTTAAAAAATTTAATTAAGTAAATTAAATTATTATTTCATACTAATCATATATTTAAAATTTATAGGATTGTATTGAAGTTATTGATGATACTTATATAGATGCGGTTTTACCTATTTGTGAGTAAGTGCAATATATCGGTCGTAAAAGTCGACCAATATTTGTAATTTATATATGTCCTAGCTTATTATGAAAACTGCACATGAAAATCGGGTCCTTATGATAGTAATAAATACACTCGGATTAAAATTTTCAAAACCACCATTAGGTAAATATTATTTAGTTGATGTTGGTTATATACAAATGTAAGGGAATTTTGACCTATATAGAGGAGTTAGATACCATCTACTAGATTTTTAGTAAGGAAGACCACCACAAGGAATCAAAGAAGTTTTTAACAAGGGGCACTCTTCTTTCTAAAGTTGTATCGAGAGAAGTTTTGGCATTTGGAAGAAACATTGAAATATTTTGTGTGATATGCTATCATATCCTTATTTAACACAGGTTAAAATAATAGTTGCGTCAATGACTCTACATAACTATATCCGGCGAACATCGAGCTCGGATAAGATATTTTGTGAAGCTAATAATGATCCAAATTTCAAAGAAATATCATCATCTAGTGAAGTAAATGAATTAGTGGTAGAGACCAGAGAGTACCACAAATTCAATACTTATGGAGAGGCTTTGTAATCAGATTGGTCTTAGATTTATGATGTCACAAAATTAGTTTATATTATATTTGTTAGCTCGATCACTTTATTAAATAAATTGTGCATAATATATAATTATTTGTGTAACTATGTTTCTGAATTATGAATTAGATATTTTCTAATTATGAATTTTAGAATATAATGCTACAGTACTCAACATCAACTGCACCTCAGTTTACTAAACACATCTCAGACTGCTACAGTCAAATGCACTATAATATCAAATTGGCCCTAGTCCTTTTAAGAAAAAAAATGGATTATTTGCAATATAATGCAACTGCTTTCCCCGATACATAAACATTATGAAAGACCAAATTCATGGAGTAAAATTTTGGTATGCATCCTCTCACAAGCAAAGTCATAGCTATATAGTAAACTTTTGTACTTAATCAATAACTGCGTTATGTTTACTTGTGTTATAGTAGACTTTACCTATGACTAAATTCCTCCAAGAAAAATGAAATAACTAGAGATGATTCTCATAACCTTGATGGGTTTTGCAGGTCAATTATTGAAAACCCATAAAGAGATAACTATCTTTCTTGTATAAAAAATATTTTCATGGTGCTTTCTCAATATGGTGCAAAATTCTCAACATTTCTTTCTAATGACTGAGTTAAGGCTTATACATCATAAATTGGCTTATAATCCCAACAGCAAAAGGCATATTAGGTCATGTCACTATAAGATAGAACAACTTCCCTATTAGTTGTCAATACTAAGAGCAATCATCAAAATCTTCAGCACTAACATCAAATTTTATACGGTAGTTAAGACCTTATTGTAATTGATAAAAGTTTAAATCAAATAAAGTAGCTTAAAAAGTAGCAAACTTTGTGTGTAAAAGCAACACCTTCAACAATGTAAGCTAGCAAATATCTTGGTCAGTTAAAAATGACCTGCAAGATGACTTTTGATTACCAAAGTATCTTTTTGGTGATTGCTAGTACAATAGAAAGAACAACGCCAGCAATAGAAAAAGTTTTGCAAGATTGAATGAACAACCATATTATATCTAAGTCCAACTTATTCAATAATTTTGGTTTTCAAAACCAAGCACATGGAATCTGTATACATATAGTTTTATTAAATTTGCAGACTTCCTCCTGATCAACATAACCAGAAATTGCTCTCTAAAGATAGTCCAACTAAATCACTAGTGAGAAAAGCCAAGTGACCTCAAGTTGTAATGTCTGATAATTCTAATTAATAGCTAGCTAATGAAAATAGAATTAATTTATGCCACTATAGAAAAGTTTCATATATGAAAGATTAATCAGCAGTCCTTTGGATCAAACTTGTTAAGTTATTATATATTAAAGTTAACACGGTTAGTCTCACATTGTTTATTTCTCTAAGCCTAATATGAGTGAAAGTCTATATATTTATACATTACCTAAGGTATTAAGTAAATCACTAGAACCAATTATTGATATCCAACTCATGTAGCAGCTCAAGATTATCAGCACTATAAATATCCCATCAGATCTGATTTGTGACAAATTTGGATATGCTTTTAAAATGATATAAAAGTGAAAACCATTTTGAGAAGTAAATAAAGAAGTTATGTAGCTCTCCCTTCTTGTTTTTCCTCACTAGTCTAGATTAAGTGATTCTTTACGTGGCAGCAACACACGGTTTGCTAATTTTCATCCACCATCAGATGCTAAGTTGTTGTGTATATTTGTGAAGTTTTCTCTTGTTCTTGAAAAATTGTGATAAAATTGTATAATTTCTGTTTATTTCCGATTTTAAACATGTTTTTATCAAGCTATGATGGCTTCTAATAGCTGAGATTTATTTGACTTCAATGATCATGTTCATTAATCTAAATTTCAATTTTAATCCCTTTTCCAAAATGCATTTTTCTTTTGCTCTGAAATTATACATCAATCTGGCATTAGAACTTCAAAATTTTGTGTCATTGTCCCGTCCAATGATCTTAATTTTTTGGGTGCTCTTCTTCCTTAACTTAATTCGCCTTTTAACAAAAAAAAAAGGGGGCAAGACATAAATCCTTTCCATGTCATATTGTTGAACCAGACAAAACTGGAGCCAAACAACAGAAAGCTTAAAGTCCCATTTCCAACGTTGCTTTCAAGTACCAAGTATCAATACATATAAACCAGCTTATGTTGGGGTGCTCTATTTGATGAGAAACTGGAAGGAATGATTATTCTAATTATCTTTCTGTAATCAAATTTCCGTAACGATTCGAGGTTTTAAGAACGATAATGCTTTTTTTTACCTAGATTTAATAAACAAGAGATCATACGATCGAAGAAACCAGAATTAAACAAGAATTAAGGATTACAACCACATCAAAGAGAAGTATAGGTCAGTATTTAGGGCTTCAAGGTATAGAAGAAATAAAGCAGGACGAGAAGAGTTACCAGATCCATTGCCACCGATGAGAAGGCACCTAGAGCCGGGAGAGATATCGAGGCTGAACCTGGCGAAGAGCGGTTGCTGGCCCTCGTACGCGAAGTGGAGGCCTGTAACCTCGATGCCGCCCCCCACCATCTTCTTCTTCTGCCTCGGCGAACTTCTCCGCTCGGAGCCACAGAAAGGCCGAGTAGCGCACACGAAGACTTGACTCTTGGCGTAATACTTCATCTTAAAGTAGTGTGTCTATTTCGCTAATCAATCTCTATATTTATTTATTTTTACGCTTTTAAATTTTATTATAACAAATAAACACTTAAAAAATTATAAGGGGAAATTTATAATGCTCCTAGATTATATTTTACATATTGATGAAAAATCAAATATCAAACATCTATTATTTAAGCCTTTAAATTTTTTTAGATAAAATAATAAAATAATTTAATAACAAATTATATAAATTTTTTTACATTAGATTAAAAACCCATGATCCATCTACTTTATTAATTTGAGGTAGGTGGGAGATTATCTCACAACTTAATGAGGATTAAACACCCAAAGATTTCATTCTATATTAACAAACTATTATCATCATTTACATTTTAGATGCAATTAATGTGACATTACTTAAATACAATACACAAATGCATATTTAATTTTTATAATCTTAATATAAATTATATTAAATGAAATTTTTATATCAATTGATATTGGAGTGAGATCACATTAGATAATATTTATCATACATATTTATGTATTAAATATCATATTAACGTAATTGTCAATGATGATCCATAGCCATCAAATGGAAAAAGGATCAACTAGTACAACTCTCCAACAATTATGTTAAAAGGTAATAAATCCATAGATTGAATGTGATTGCATTAATGGTGAGCACATGCAAATGTTTATCCCTTCAATTTCCCCAAATTACAAGCACGTCATGGCGAAAAATTTACATGATAGACCTCGTTCATATCCGGCTGAAACAGCCCAAAATTCCTCTCCGTCCCCGCCGGCTTCTGGTTCTCGTTGAACATCGCAAACAAGTACGTCTCCGTCGCCTTCCCGGGCCTCCTCGGCGTCCCCTCGTTCTTCGTCACGTGCGCCACCACATTGTTGTTGTACACCCTCGCGTTCTCCACTGTCGCCGCCGTGCCGCCGCCGCCCGACGGCCACCCAGTTTCCGACACCACAATCTCCACATTTGACGCGCCGCTCTTCTCCAGCGCAGCGTAGATTGAATCCACGATGGCGTCGAACAGGTTCGTGTAGCCCAGCGCGCCGTCGTGGACCACCACGCCCGGCGCCGTGAACAGGGCGTAGTCCAATCGAATTTCGCTGGGGTTTCCGGCGTAGGCGAAGTAAGGATACACGTTCACGAGGAGGGGCACGCCACGTGCTTGTAGAAATGCCGCAATGGGGGCCATCACGCCAGCCGCCGCCTCCGAGAACGAGCCATCCGAGGGTGGGTACGACACGCCGAGCACCTGCGTGGCCACGGCCGTGGTGACCGGGATCTGGACGCCGGCGGATTGGAGGGCGGCGTCGAGATTCTGCATCGCCGGGAGGACGTGGCCTGCGAGTTCGCCCGGAATGACCTCGTTGCCGGCGTTGATGTAGCGGAAGCGGACGGAGGCGGCGTAGGGGACCACGTTGGTGCGCACCCAGGTAGCTGCGTAGGACTGGTCGGCGCCGAGGCGTTGGAGTTCCTCGTTGTAGGTTCCGAGAATGACGTCGATTCCTGAACCCTGGAGGGCGGTTAGCACCGCGGAGTCAGGGTTGAAGAGGCGGAGCCGCTTGATGCCTCGGGAGGCGTAGAGGGCGATCACTTTGTCTGGAGACGGGAGGTTGTCACCGAGTAAGCCGTAGTTTACACCAATTGCTTGTGCTTCTGCATCAGCCAGCACAAAACAATTAACAAGGTATGATGCAATCTTCTCGTATGAAATTATATGCCTTTCGGATTTGAAAATATTTGATCTCTAGATTAAGGATAAACAAAAACAGTTCAGAATATAGTGGTGCTGAAGAAATCATCTTATAATTATTAAACTCTGCATATTGATTTGGTGGAGTTGTTTCCCTATGATTATTGCTTCACTCGGCTGGACTATATCCTTTTCGGAAAAAATTTCTTGTGAGGTGGCTGGCCTCGCCAACTACTCCAATTAAAAAGTCAAAATTTACATGCGTGTAACCTTCTCCACCTTGTCAAATTTGCCGACTTTAGTGGCAGATGAGCACAAAAGTTGATGATCATGAACTCAGCGGATAAACACAGAAGCTGCAAGCTCGAAATAAAATGAATCATGCATGACTTGATAGAATTACGAGTTAGAAGGATACCAGATGTGTGAATTCTGGAACTGCAAGCGAGAAGCAACAACAAAGTCACAGAGAAAACCACCCCAAAGTGAGCCATCTCTCTCTCTCTCTCTAGACTGCAGCTTGTTCTTTTGGATCTCTATGATCTAAGAGAAGCTTTATATGGACTTGAGGAGTAGGAGACTATTTAAACCTGGGAAGTGATAGCGATGGCGTTGAGCTGCTCAACTAAAGAGAAGAACTCGTCGCATGTGACTCTTTCTCCATAAATCAACTACGTCCAAAAACCAAGTCAAGTTCAATAACGTCAATTGGTCAGATCCTTGACACCCTCTTCGTGCAGATTATTATGTCAAGGACAATGGAGACGGCGTCAATCATAGATATCCGTGTGTGCAAATTATGATTCAGAAAGTAAAATGTTAGGTATTAGTTGGCTACTTAATATTTGCGTTGGGGAAATGTCTTCATTAATTGTAAACTTGGGGTGCCTTGTTGTTACGTTAGGTTATGCATCGAAAGCGACTTGATGTAAAATTATACCAGTGATGAGCTAAAGTCTGCGTACAACCAAAATTAGGCGATAGGATTGGATAGGCAGAGTTAATTTATATCAGAAAACGATAATGGAGGCGGCCCGTATTTGATTTTACATTCCCATTGTGTAACCTTGATCTCACTTAGAATTTAATTCAGATTGTACAGAATGAATTTGAATCCGTCTTGTTAACCTAATCAGTATCTTAATTCCTTGTAATAGTTTTGGGTAAAGACAAAGATAGGTTAATACATTTAACAATTAATTGTTCTGTCCCGCTTAAGTACTTACATAGGACAACTCACTTTGATCAAGGCTCGCAATGTTGTCAATCTCATTACGTGCTTTTGATTAGAATCTCACCCCGCCCTACTTGAACAAGTATTTCTCATAATCAATAGTTTGCATCCAAAGCACCAGTTTCTTCAAATTGCTTTAGCCCACGTTGGCTTGTCCTTTCGATTTGACAAACTATTTACTTGCACCGTGAAGCCTTTTGGTCCAATTGCATTGGTTTTCACGTTTATAGGATTGATAAGTAGCTAATTAGTTATACGATGTAATTCTTATTTGTCATTAATAAGATGACTATAAGTAGGAACAGCATAATACTAAATAAGTTATTCAAATTTATTTTTATATACACATATATATATATATATGTTAATACGAACGAAAGAAAATATAACCTAAAAAATATTGGCCATATATTAGATCTGAAAAATTAAAAAACCACTCTTAAATATATCTCCTCACAAATGGCTACTTAGTTTTATAAGGTAATTTTGTTTGTCACTAATAAACAAAAAATATAAGAAGATATAGTGCTAGCAGTGAGATATATTAACGATGATCTTTTTTTATTATTATTTTTCATATCTAACATATGGCCAATATTTTTTAGGATATAGTTTTTATTAATATTAACAAATATAATAAGATGAGAGAAAATAAGAAAATAAGAACACGACAGAAAGCTACGAGGAGATGATCATCTCTTTAAGACGAAGAAGATACTAGTTCTAATAGAAAGCAAAATAAAAGTTTATACCTTAACTTAAGATGATGTCTTAAGATGAATACTAAGTGTTAGGCCTGTGGGCCAAAAACAGCCCACTCGTTTGCATTATCCAAACGGGTCGCGGAGCGGATCGGGTAGCCACCCGGATCCGCCATCGCCTCAACAGGCGATCGTCACGTGCAACTAACGCGCTGACGTGGTGCGCGTGGGCTGACGAGACGTCACGATTTTGGTCGATGTGCAGACGTGAATAGGGGTGAGCATAATTCGGTTTTTACCAAATTTACCGATCGGTAAATCAGTAAATCGGTAAATCGGTTTCGGTTTTCGGTTCGGTATTAATTTTCATGTAATTCGGTTTTCGGTTTTCGGTACGGTAAAAAAAATTTCGATTCGATAATTTACCAATTTACCGATTTATATATTAATATATAAAAAATAAATTTTTATTTATTAATCTCTCTTATCTTATATTATCTTTAACTCTAATTTATTATCTCTAAAAGACTAAAACTCTTAACTCTAACTTAATTCTAATGTCTGTAACTGTAACCAAATCACTATCTCCCGATTAGGTGATTGTCAAATGTCAAGGCAGCTGCTTCAATCTTCAATTTCTCTTGCTGCCTTAGCGAATAGCCGAATAGCGAGTTAGCCCTATCCCCTAAATTCCCAAATCCAAACTCTCGGGCTCTCAACTCAACTTCAAGCCCTAATCCAAACCCTCACGGCCTCGCCGTGGCAGGCAGCTTCTGCATGAAGACTGGAATTTGTGTACAGTGTACGTGAATCATCTTACGCATGAAGACTGGACCGTGCTCAGTTTGAGTTTAAAGAGTTGGAATTTCTTGCACGATTTGGATGAACTATGTACATTTTACCTCTTCAATTTCTTTTGAGTTTTGACTTTTTCAGATCTTGGAGCAATGGAGCTGCTTCCGCAGATTAGGAACGCAGCCTTTTCAACATTTTTTTTTCTCTATATGACTATACATAGTCAGATTGTCAAGTCATTGTTAGAAATGAATGACTAATGAGCAATTGTCCAGAAGTGGATCAGTCATTCAATTTTCAGAATGACGGAAAGTTCTATTCATTTGTTAATATGCCTACTAACACATATATACAACAACAAATCAGAGACAAAGAGTCCCATACTCCCATACAAAACGTATCAATTACAGTGGGAAAATTTCATCTTTTGTCACCCCATAGAAATTAGAATAAGACTATAAGAGTGTCCTAATTAGAAAATAAAACTATCATGCATGCCAAAGATAAAAATTGATAAAAGTGAATTAATCCTAGCACAAACAATATTCATCAAATGTAAACAAATAAACAATATCATGAGTAGTTCAAGGGAAATATTTTTTTTCTATTCTTTTAAACTAATTAGATAATATTTTAATATTTTTTAATCGGTAACCGATCGGTAATTCGGTAATTTACCGATCGGTAAATATTAAGTTCGGTATCGGTTTCGGTAATGAGTTTTTCGATTTCGGTAAATCAGTTTTCGGTAAATCGGTATTCGGTTTTTCGGTTTTTACCGAATGCTCAGCCCTAGACATGAAGTAGAGGAGAAAAAGAGGCTTCAGTCGTCGTCCTCTGAAAACTGCTTCTCTCTCATCCGAAAAACTGAACCGGTGCTCTCTTTCTCCTCCTGTTCCGTCGCCGGTCGGAGTCCGGATCTTAGGCAGTCACCGTGCCTAAGCTTGAGCTCGTGTTCCGGTGGTGTGGGCGGCTGGTCAGAATGCGCCGAGCTTCCCTGTCCCTCCTCCATCGCCGCCTTCGTCTTCCTTGCGTTCGCAGCCGCCGTCACCGGCAGCCACCTCCAAATCACCTCGGAAGGCGGCTTCGCATTAGCTTCACCGACTCGACGGAGCTGGCGGCCTGAGTGTTCGCCAAGGTACCTCCATGCTTCTTCTCTTCCATTTTTGGTGACTCTCCGACCTATGTGGTGGCCGTCTCCTTCCCCGGTGGAGCTCGTGTGGCTCTTGGCGACCTCCCCTCTTCGCCTTCCTTTTGTCCGATGTCGGCTGCTTGTGTGTGTGAAATACCTGCTCGGACCTGCCTGCGTGCGGCTGCGCCTCCTGCTCGCCGGACAAGCCCTCCTTCGCCTACGCGCGGAGTTTCTCCTCCCTTCCCCACTCGCCTGCGCGCGAGCTCTATTTTCCCTCGTCGGCCCCCACCTGTGAGAAGTCCTAGGAGCGACACCGTTCCAGCCGAGGTCGACAGCCACCTAGGGCACTTGGAAGCAAACGACACCTCTACCATCGTCGTGGAAGCGGAAGCTTCCCTTCGTCTGCCGTCCGATCTGCTCCCTGTTAGTCGCCGGTGAGCGACCCTCCTTCCTCTTCGGGCGAATGCCTCGTGCGTGTATAGTGGGGGTGGACGTCGCCAGCTTCTCCAGCCGCCGGTCCATCTTCCCGTGCCGCCCATCGCTGGAGTATGACTCCCTTATTGTCGTTGAACTCTCCTCGCATGAGTGGTAGGCGCCGAATTCTTTAGCCTGCCGGTGGACGCACGCAAGGCGTGCTTGGATGGTTCGTCCTTCCATTGTCGAAGCGTACACGTGTGCGACCCCGAGTAATGGTTCCTTGGTCGGATGTCCTTCCTCACCGGCGTGTGAGTGAGATACCGACCAGATCTTCCCAATCACCGGTGTGTGACGCTGTGTTGACAACCGTCCGCAATCGCCGGGTGCCGGCTTGATCCGCAAACGTGAGGGCGAATTCGACTCCCTGTCGAGGGATGTTCGACTACTTTCCTCCATCCTCTCCGGCGCATGAGCATGCTCGGAAACTATTGGGGACCCCATTCGACGAGGTCAGTTACGAGTGGGTCCGTTTTGGGTTCGGGTGAACCCGGTCTGACTTAACGACACCGGTCTTTGGTGAATCGTCTGTGTCAATCCAAGTCATGTTGGAATGACAGCGATCTTCTGCAAAGTCCATAGTCGGGCTGGGGGTCAATTCGAGGAATCGTCTCCGCCAGTCACGCTCAATTCAGTGGTTTCGACCATTGAGACCCCTGTGTGGGTGTATTCGGACTCGAGTCAAGCGTTGACTCACGGGTAAAACCACAAAAAAAAATATTACCGTAAACAAGGGTGTGGCAGCTTGGTATTAGAGTCCGGAGACTGCGCGTTCCAACTTGTACGAGTGGTATACCTGTATGTCGACTGACCCCACTGCTCGTGAGCATATGGAGTCTTCGACCGATAGCAGACTACTGTCCCTCTAGGACATAGTCAGAGATGAGGTTTTGGACCCCCGCATCTCAGTGGAGATCATCTCCACATTGCTCGTTTCCAATGAGCGCCTCGTAGCTCAGGTGGCTCAGCTCACCGAGCAGCTAGAAGTATCTCAGGCAGAGGTCACAAAGCTGAAGCACGTCTCGACAGCTTCGATAGCACCGACCTCGGTTGATCTCGGCCAGGAGACCGTAGTGCGACGACATATCTCGGAGCCTACCCCCTTCCGAGGGGTGTGTTGCTCCACGGAAGTTAAGAACTTCCTTTGGAATACGGAAACATATTCCCAGGATATTCAGATCCCCGAGGGGGAACAAGCCCAAGCTTGCATCCCGTATCTCTCCGGAGATGCAAAATTGTCGGGGCGGATACAGGCCGCTCCCAACTTACTCGGGATCGATCTAGCCCATAAGCTTTGTTGGGAAAAGTTTAAAACGGAGATCGAGGTTCAGTTCTTTTCAAGGAACTTGAGGTGTTCTGCGAGGGGCACCCTCGAGAAAGTTCGGCATGTTACGAACATTTGGGACTATGCGCAATAGTTGTATCAAGCTGCGGAAGCTTTGATGGACCACATAGGGTCCGGGAAACATGTCCCCTTCTTAGCCCTGGCCACTGCGAGTGGTATGGCTTCTACCTCATAAACAAAGAGTTCGTTCGCCGTGAAGGATAAAAACCCATTCACGCGGGAGAGTCAGCCCACGACACCAAAGCCGACAAAGACAGTCGGAGACCGCCCACCTTCTACAATAGCAGAAGCGGAGAGTGGTGTAAGAGATCAGAAGGCACTCCTGAATCCCCTGGTTTTAAGCACTGCCTCTACTAGTAGTGAGAGGCTTATGTTGCTATACGTCGCCTCCTTTATAAACTCTCTACTGGTGAACGCTATGATTGATACAGGTGCGTCGCACCTTTTCATAAACGAAGCCACGGCTAAGAGAGTTGGACTTAAGATGTCCCCAGCACGAGACCGAGTGAGGTTGATTGGTGTAGTAGACCCGGAGATCTTAAGGATATCATACGATATGGATATCGTAATTGGTAGTTGGCAGGGCCGCTGCCATGCGAAGATTTTGAAACTCGCAGATTACGAAGCTATCTTCGGCCTCGAACTATTGGTCAAGGCAAAGATAGCTGTGATGTCATATCTATATGGGATACAGATACATGATGAGACTCCCCTTGCCTCATGTCGTGCATTGGAAGTACGGAGCCGAGGAAGGGAAAGAAGAGGGACTCCCGGGGAGTTCCCTTGTCCGCAAACGCCTTCGCTACAGGGTTGCGCCAAGGAGATCCGACGCTTATGATCGTTTGGGTGGAGGGCCCCCACCCGGCAAGGAGTGAGACTCCCTTAGCGGTCAAGAAAGTGTTGGAGGAGTTCGCTGATGTGATATCTTCAGAATTGTCGAAGCACCCCCCACCTAGGAGAGGGATCGACCACAAGATAGAGCTTGTGGCAAGATCTACTCCCCCATTGACGCAACGGATGTGTAGGAGGGTTCCTTAAAGCAATACTCTACGGTGGGGGGACTATGATGCATAAATCCGAGAGAGGGTCTTGAGACGAGGGAGGAAGAAACGCGTGCAATCAGTGAAAACCCACAGAGAAAACCGATGGAAATAGCGTAAGATATAACTTGAGCAACACTCGGAGCGAAAAGAAACCACGGATTGGATTTCTAATGGAGACTACTCACCTCGGTCGCTTAGCCAATTTTCTGTTGCAAGCACACGCGCACGGATTCTTCACAATGCTACGGTAACCGATCACTCTAACTTGCCTAGACACAAGCGCAGCGGAGTGAAATTGCAAAGGACCCGGAGCCCTAGCGGGGTTCGCCGGGTGTTTTGATTGAAAGCAGGAAGTCAACGTACAAAGGAGAGTCGAGGGAACTCTAGGCGAGCTCCTCGGAGTTTTGCTGGACCTAAGGCCTTCGCTAGGAGAAGGCGCAAACTACAACGAAAACTGAAAACTAACACAGCCCTCAGCCCTCTTTTATCGATCAAGATGGGAGGAGGGTCACATGAGAAACATGTGAGGCGGTTAGAGAAGCCAACCACCCCAAAACTAACTAAAGGAGGGTCAAGATGCCCTCTAACTACCCTACAGCAGCAGCTACCAACTATTCTACGACAGATTCCTGGTGGGGCGCGAGGCGTCGAGTGGAAGAGTCATCTACGTGGTCGGTGTTCAGACCCAAGTGGCGTTACACCATCTCCGAACAAGCTGCCACGAAGCAGCAGAATTTGCTGATGGTGGGCTAATTCTGGATGTTGTTGGTGGTGTCTTGTGCCGAGTTGAGAACTCGGTTGTTGTAGCAGTCGGTGGACTGGTCGCGGTCGGTGGTCGGATCTCGAGGCGGCCCCCGAGTGAAGTGCAGTGGGTGAAGCGATGTCGTGGAGGCAGGAGACGCCACGTTGACAGTGCGAACGGGGCATGTCGTCGCTGTCGAAGGGCTCATCACTCCCACAAAACGGTCCGGGGGGTGCGAGCACCGCTGCGAACGTCGAACGGGGTGGAAAACCACTGCATGTGTCTTTCTGGGGCTGAACACGGCCTGGCCGTGCTTGTCGTCACGGCCGTGTTCAATATCTGGAATCTGCACAGATGCGGGCACGGCTGGTGGCACGGGCGTGCTGGTAACATGCGAACTCATCACGGCAGTGTCCCCTGTCACGGCCTGGCCGTGTTGGGGTCGAGCAGGTTTCATGGCAGTGCCGTAAACAGTATCACGGGCCGTGATTTGAGGTCCAAAACCCACAGAGGCGGGCACGGCCTGGCCGTGTTCTTCATCACGGCCGTGTTCATCATCTAGGATCTGCACAGAGGCGGGCACGGCTGGCGGCACGGACGTGTCGTGGGCCATGCTGGCGTTCGCATTTCTTCTCGATCGTGTCACGGCCGTGTCGGCCGTCACGGCCTGGCCATGTTCAGGGCGGTAGAAGGGTTTCTGAGCTGAAATTTGGTGGGTGTCTTCCTCAGGTCCTGGGGAGTCTTCCCAAACGTCTTCCAAAGGGAGGTGGCCTTCCCCAGTGGCGTCTATGACTCCGTCACCCATCCAAGGCTCCTTATAGGATATCACCGGTGGAGTTGGCCGAACTCCGCAAATAACTTGACGAGTTGTTGGAAGCAAGGTTTGTGCGGCCAACCGTGTCACTGTATGGTGCCCCGGTCCTATTCCAAAAGAAGAATGACGGGTCTTTAAGGTTTTGTGTGGATTACAGAGCCCTGAATAAGATAACAGTCCGGGACTGCTATCCCATTCTTTGGATCCCAGATCTGTTGGATAGACTGGGGAAAGCTAGGATATTTTTCAAGCTTGACTTGAGATCGGGCTACTGGCAGGTCCGTATCGCCGAGGGCGATGAACGGAAGACAACCTACGTGACCCGTTATGGAGCATTTGAGTTCTTGGTCATGCCCTCTAGGCTAACCAATGCTCCAGCGACGTTCTGTCATATGATGAATCAGGTGTTAGCACCTTTTTTAGATGACTTTGTCGTGGTATATCTGGATGATATAGTAATGTATTCCTCAAGTGTTGAGGAGCATTTGGTACACTTGAAGAGTATTCTTCAAGTTATGAGAGAAAACCAGCTTTACTTAAAGTTGAAAAAGTGCACTTTCATGTCGGAAGAAATATCCTTCCTTGGACATGTGGTAGGCCACGGCCAGGTGCAAATGGACAAAGGCAAGGGCCAAGTTCCTCAAATCAGACCGAGTTGAGGAGTTTTCTCAGTGTGGTGAACTTTTATCGAAAGTTCATCCGGAGTTGCTCAAGAGTAACTGCACCCCTCAGTAATTTGCTTAAAAAGAATACCAACTGGGGTTGGGACGATCGGTGTCAGTCGGCATTTCAAGACTTGAAAGAGCGCATAGCTTTTGAACCGATCATAAAATTACTAGATTTTGAAAAACCTTTCGAGGTTTACACCGATGCTTCAGATCAAGCGAGAGGTGGTGTGTTGATACAGGAAAAGCATCCTGTAGCTTTCGAGAGTCGAAAGCTGAATGAGACAGAGCAGAGGTACTCTGCGCATGAGAAGGAGATGATAGCAGTGGTGTACTGCCTCCGAACATGGATAGTATATCTCTTGGGTAACGTCTTCGTGGTGAAAACCGACAATGTGGCGAATACTTATTTCACCACGCAGAAGAAATTGTCGGCAAAACAGGCCAGATGGCAGGAATTCCTAGCAGAATTCAAGTTCCAGTGGACCATAAGCCTGGAAAGGCTAATGTGATGCCTGATGCACTGAGTAGGCTTAACGCCTTAGCGTGCTTTGTGATCTCCAGAGTGGAAGGACATCTCCTTACAAGGATAAAAGCAGCAGGCACATTCGATGAGGCATATCAAAAACTGATTCAGTAAAATCAAATCGGGTACGACCCGACGATATTATTTGGATGCCGATGACATTATCATGGCCCGTGGTGAGAGGCAACTAGTCCCCGCATCCGGTGGGTTACGGCGTGAGCTGCTTAGGGAGCTCCATGATACCCCTTGGTCGGGTCATCCGGGATAAAGACACATGTTCGCCTTGTTGTCTAGGTCATGTTATTGGCCGGACATGCGTGCCGACATTGAGATGTATGTCCGCACATGTCTTGTTTGTCAACAAGACAAGGTTGATCGAAGGTTACCGACCGAGTTGTTGCTACCCTTACCTATACTTGAGACCCCTTGGACAAGTGTGTCCATGGATTTTATTGGTGGGTTTCCCAAGGTTGAGGGGAAAACATCAATTTTCGTGGTCGTGGATAGGTTCTCCAAGTATGGAGTTTTCATTCCAGCACCCGAACCATGTTCAGCGATGGTGGCTGCAAAGTTATTCTTTCAAAACGTGGTGAAACATTTTGGGATCCCAACGGATATCGTGAGCGATATGGATGCCCGGTTCACCGGACGGTTCTGGTCGACGTTGTTCAACAAGCTGGGAACGAAGTTAAACTTCTCCACAGCTAACCATCCCCAAACAGATGGATAGACGGAGCGGGTGAATACCCTCATGGAGGACTACCTCCGTCATTTTGTGACTGCGAGTCAAAAGGGCTGAATGAAGTGGATGGATTCGGACGTATGACCCCCAAAGTCTCACATCTATAGATCCCGATAATTAGTCATGTCATCTTCTTATGGCGCTGCACTCCTCAGTGAGTGCAACGGTCCCCGGTTCTTCCAGCTTTCGCCTATTCGAAAGGATGTCCTTTAGAAACTTAGCATACGTGGGCATCTGCAAAATCGCTTTAGTAAACGGGATATTAATATACAGTTTATTCAGAATATCCAAAAACTTTCCAAACTTCTTATCCAACTTTGCCTTAGCCAATCTTTGGGGAAATGGGACAGGTGGCTTGTAGGCAGGGGGA
The DNA here is from genome assembly GCA_027563935.2 of Costus lasius. Classification (NCBI taxonomy): domain Eukaryota; kingdom Viridiplantae; phylum Streptophyta; class Magnoliopsida; order Zingiberales; family Costaceae; genus Costus; species Costus lasius. Next base: position 23,659,961 of record CM050447.1, on the reverse strand, counting down.
GGGATATAAGTTAGTTCTTTCACTTCAGGTTCTTTTTCTTCTCCATTTTTGACATATTCAGATTGGGAGGGAGTCTCATCTTCAACTTCAGAATTAGGCACCCTAGGCTCCTCTAGTTGTTTACCACTTCGAGTGGTAATAGCATTGATGTGCTCCCTCGGGTTTGGTTCAGGTTGGGAGGGTAACTTTCCTGGAGCTCTAGCTATGGAAGTGGCTAAGTTTGCTAACTGGGTGTCTATTTGTTTGTTATGATTTTCCATGGCTTCAAGTCTTGTAGTGAGGTGTCTCATCATATCATTGACTGTTTCATTTGTCTTCGTCTGAGAAGAAATGAAAGTCTCCATGATTGCTTCCAGTTGAGATTTCTGTGGCTGTTGTGGTTGCTGCTGTGCATAAGGTCGAGGTTGGGGTTGAAATCCGGGGGGTTGTCTATACGTCTGTTGAAGAACTGGGTTTGGATTGTTTCTATATGAAAAATTCGGGTGGTTCCTCCACCCTGGATTATAGGTACTTGAGTATGGGTCCAGTTGGGGTCTAGGATTAGGATTAAGGTTCCCTATGGCATTGATATTCTCTCGGTTAGGTTCAGAGGTTTGGGCAATCCCCAACTGGCATTCAGCAAAACTATGTCTGGCAACCCCACAAATTTCACAAAGAGTAGAGTTAGTATCAACAGAGTGAACATGAAAAGAATCAAGTTTACGTGCTAGAGAATCAACTTTCGCTTCTAGTGAGCTCATTGAGTCGAGCGCATACTTACCGGACGCTATGGTTTTAGAAGATATAGTACCTCGTTCTCCTGCAGACCACTGATTGTGGTTTAGCGCCATGTCCTCTAAAAGGTTCATCGCCTCTTCTACACGCTTATTCATTATCGCGCCTCCCGCTGCTGCATCTACAGTAAGACGAGTGTTATAATTAAGATCATGGTAGAAGGTATGTACTATTACCCATGGTTCTAAGCCGTGATGTGGGCAGAGACACTGAAGATCCTTGAATCTCTCCCACGCTTCATATAAATATTCTCCGTCTCTTTGGGTGAAACCAGTGATCTGGTTTCGCAGTTGAACAGTTTTAGACGGTGGAAAGTATTTAGACAGAAAGGCCTGGGATAGCTGATCCCATGAGTTAATCGATCCTGGCTGCAAAGACTGTAGCCAGCCACGTGCTCTATCGCGCAATGAAAACGGGAAAAGCCTCAATCGTATAACATCTGAGGAAACTCCGTTGATCTTCAATGTGTCACAGAACTCAAGAAATAAGGACAGATGTTGATGAGGATCCTCAACGTGTGTGCCTCCAAATTGATGTTGCTAGACCATGCTTAGTAAGGACAGCTTGATCTCGAAATTGTTAGCATCCACTGGAGGTCGTACAATTCCGGATTGCAGTCCTTGCACATTCGGGAAGCAAAATCCCTTAAGATTCGGTTATCATTTGGAGCTCGTAAGTTCAAGGGTACCGGCTCTGGTTCTGGCTCCATTGGAAGATCTAAATGAATCGCCTCTGTCCTACTGGATTGCTCTTTGTTTCTTTGCTCTATTAACCTCCTTCGTCGGTGGAGCGTCCGTTCGATTTCGTCGATTTGGTCGTATAGGTCGTTGATTCCACCTGATCTAAGACCTTGACGCATAAAAGAAAGGTAAGCAGCAAATGTTCCACAATAATTCAGAAGCAACAGATTGTTATCAGTAATGAAAATAAACAAAAAAAAAAGTTTAGTCTATCAATCTTAAGAAGACAATCGATATTGACTATCGCCGTCCCCGGCAACGGCGCCAAAACTTGATGTACTCGCCGCAAGCGTAACGGCTTTATCGCGGTAGTATATAGTATCGTTCCCACGAGGACGGTTGAGTCAAGTACCAATAATTCTTAATTTCAATAGCTAAACGACTTCGTAACTGAGGATGATATCGGTTTAACGTTCAAAATAAAGTAAACAACTAAAACAACTCCAATTGACAGCGAAAACAGAAGAAAGACAGTTGTTATGCGAAAAATCAGATTTAAGGGGTTCACCACACCAACAATCAAGAACTAAATGAAAAGCGTTGCTAGAGATAATCTGAAACCACGAAAATTCTCGAGTTTACAAGTTACCCCCTTTCGGCGGTGTAACTTGGTACCAAACCCGACTATCCTTCTACTTTCGTGATAGAACGAACCAGGTCGATCCAATGAGTGCAGGAGAATATAAATTCCGCGGGCACGTTTTACCTACTTTCGTGGCAAAACCTACCAGCCCAATCAAAACGGATCAGTCGTCACAATTTTCCCTTTCAGTACTTCTCGTGACGACTAGAGTAAAATTCGATTGATCAAGTCGAAGATTACGAAATAAACACAGTAAAGATCGAGTAGAGTCAAGAAAATCTCATAAAAGCAACACAATCAGTTTATAGATTGAAAAGTGGGCTACGCCCAAAAATCCGATTGAGTGTTTACGCTACAACTTGCATAGTTTTGGTTAAAATCTCTTTCAGATGAAGGAATACACAAGGCAGAAGAGTTACAAGATGAAAATAGAGGAGAAAATGCTAACTTTCCCCCTAGATCTGGTTCCAAGCACTATCTTCTTCCTTGTTCTCCTTCTCCTCTTTGTCCTCTCGGAGTCGATCCGTTTTTCCCCCAAAATGTTTCCTTTTATATGTCTGATCGACTTCCTCTAGTTTCTGACGTGTAGCCCTTCTAATTCCCGTCATTTCGACACCAAGATCGCCCAAATCTGACTTGGAACAAGGGAGAAATGCCAAGAGTCGAGATATGTGAATAAAAATACGGGTGTGAAACGTTTCTTGGGCTGGCCCGTGAAGTTCTTGGCCAAATTCTGCGTTGTGCCTGCAGTTGAATTCACGGGTGTATTCTGTTTTATAGGCTGGCCCGTGAAATTCTCGGTGAACATGATTCCAAAATTTCATTCCCACATTTCACGGTCGTGTCTTCGATTACGGCTCGAAAATAATGTGAAATATTCGTCCTCAGAAATACGGTCGTGAACACTTTCATGAGTAGGACGTATTTTCGGTAATAATGTCCGTTTGAGCTGGGGAGCTTCGTCTTTCCATCCTTAACCACTTTATAACTTTATTTCCAGTTTTAAGCTCCATAGATAAGTGATTTAACCTGAAACACATGAAAGACAAAGAAATGTGTAGATTCCGAAAATAATAAGGAAATAAGTGCTGAAAGAGATATAAAAGTAACAAAATATGCCTTAATTTGTGAAATAAATATATCAGGAAATGCAACATACGACAAGGCATCAGCGTGCGACTCCGAGTGGTGGTTCCTCGATCAGGTGTCCTTCCTTGACCAGATCTTCCTTGTCACCAGCATGCGACGTTGTGTTGACAACCGTCCGCGATCGCCAGGCGCCGGCTTGATCCGCAAATGTGAGGGCGAATCTGACTCCTTGTCGAGGGACGTTCGGCTACTTCCCTCCATCCTCTCCAGCGCATGAGCATGCTCGGAAACTGTTGGGGACCCCGTCCGACGTGGTCGGTTACGAGTGAGTCCATTTTGGGTTCGGGTGAACCCGGTCTGACTCGACAACACCGGTCTTCGGTGAATCGTCTACGTCGATCTAAGCCGTGTTGGAATGACAGCGATCTTCTGCAGAGTCCATAGTCGAGCTGGGGGTCAATTCGAGGAATCGTCTTCGCCAGTCGCACCCAACCCAGTGGTTTCGACCGTTGAGACCCTTGTGTGGGTGTATTCGGACTCGAGTCAAGCGTTGACTCATAGGTAAAATCATATAAAAAATATTACCGTAAACAAGGGAGTGACAAGATATAAAAGGTGTACTCTCGTTTAATCTCACCATAAAAATGATGTAGTATTTAAGGTTCAGTGAGCTTACTACTATTTATTTGGGTTTAAATATTTTTATTTAATTCATCAAGTTAATGAGCCAATTTATTATTAAGCAAATTGTAATAAATAATATTAGAGTAAATTTAATTTTAAGCATAGTAAAAATTAATAGTAAAGGATATCATGGATAATAAAGCCACAATTGGGTTGAGCTTATATACGGCTAACTAAGAGATAATTCGAAAATATGTGTTAGACCTTAAACTTAACAAAAACATCAAGTCTTAAATTAGAGAGATTATGATATCCCAATTTAATTTTATGAAAAAAAATATAATATACACAGCTAAGTCGTCTTATTTTGAATTAGGTCACATTATTATTTATTCATCAAGTTAATTAATTAGTTTATTTATTAAGCAAATCTTTTTTCTTCTTTAGGAAGAGAATGCGAAAAGCCTCATTCTTGAACTCAGACTTAATCAAACATAATATAAAGCTAGATCAATTGTGTGCACCACAAGGGAGGAGATAGAAATCTTAGACAATACTTGCAAGTTGAGGTGGTGTATTTGGTTTGCGGCGTAGCACCTTACAACAGTAAATGACGACTCCTGCTAGCTTCTCAGGTAAAGATCTCTCTCCCTTGCTACAAGCGTCCTCCGCTAACCCACAAGGCTGAGAAGGATCTTGGACTGAGGGTCAAATGTAAGCTAACTTCTTGCCCTCTAGATGGAGCTCCACCACATAAGCTGGTCGTGAGGGCTTTAATTTTGAGGTCAACCGAATGAGAAATCGGATTTACTATAAATAACTTGAGTCATATTAAATACCTCTCTTATTAAAATTTATTTTTCAATGTATACGTGTAATTATCTCATTACCTTGTAACATATCTTTAATTGCAATTCACCTAAATAGATTTAAAACTTTAATTTGTAAGTATCTATTTATGATGTATTTAGATTTAGTATTTACACCACTCTGGCTTATCGGATCCGGATCCCGCAACGGCTAGTTGGGAATGGCGCACTTGGCCGCGGAAGACGCAGGATTCCTGGCGGAGCTACTCTCCTGTCAAACTCCAGCCAGGAAACACCAAATTCTCTCGCGGAACCGGTGGCCCCACCTAGTGCCATGCATTTCCTTCCGGCAAATTGTACCGTTGCGACTCTTGCGAAAGTTCGAACAGAAATTCGACCGTTGGAGACCTTCCGTTCCACTTTTACCCCCGTCCTGCCCCTTTTACCCTACATCGATCGCTGCAAACGAGCCATCTCATTCCGCCCCTTCTTTAACCCCACATCCGAGCCCATTTGAGGGCTCACAGCAGAGGTCGTGGCGAATCGCGGCAAAGAAGGAGAAGGGGAGTCGAAGGCGGCTCGCCTCCAGTCGTTTTTCTCGTCAGTGTTCTTCAGTCTCTTCCGGCAGGCTCCTGAGGAGGAAGAAAGCGAAGAGGAGTCGCAAGACATGGCTTCCAAGCGTCAAGATGTGGTGTCACAACAGCAGAAAGGTGATGAGTGCTTCAATATGTCGCTGATTGAATGAATGGCTTTCAAAGATTTCGTTTTTTTTTTTCCATTTAGTCCTCCTTCGATGTGGATTACTGAGGGATTTTGATTAGGTCACCTGAAAACATTTCACTATTCTTGATTTTTTTTTTTTTCATTTCTGGGAATCATGCTAAGCTTGTATCCCTTTTTCAGCCTTGCATAGATTCATTTTCTGAGTTGTTGAGATTTTCGTTGATTCTAAGAGTACTTTCTTGCAATCTTTGCTCTTTTCCCTCTATACTGCCTCTTATTTTGGTTGTTTTCTTGACCATCCTTGGGTTGTGCTTCGGATGCAAATGTTTAGGTGGGGTTGCGGTGCCGGCGGGAAAGCAGAAAAATGTCACCTTGGCAGATGCAAAGAATCGCCGAGCGTTAGGGGACATTGGTAATCTGGTTACTGTCCGGATTACAGAGGGGTAAGAACTGCAATGCTTCGTCTTTTTTCCCCTAATCCTCTTTCCAGCCTGTTAATCATTTGTACCACTTGTGCGATTTACTCATTTGGTGACATCTTGCTATTTTATCATCCCATCAGGAAACCTGAACCCCAGATCAATCGTCCCATCACAAGGTAGTTCAAATCAGCAGAGATCAGTACTCGTGAATATGGTTCGACTCTTTTATTCCCCGTATTGCATGATTAAACTTACAGTTATGTTGTATTGCAGAAGCTTCGGTGCTCAACTTCTTGCAAAGGCAAAAGCCTCAAAGGACGCCACCGATGCGATTAAGGTCAGTTATTTTATGCCCTTCTTTTCTCAGCTTTTTTTGTTTTTTTCTACAATTAAGTAGTCTATTAATACTATTCCATTGAAATTGCAGAAACCTTTGGCTGTTCCAGCTGATGTACCAGTTTGCAAAGGTGGTGCAAAGCCTGCCAAGAAGGTTACCATTAAAGCCGAGGAGAAAATTAAGGAGGATAAGATTGTCGTGACAGGTTCTGAAAAGGATGTGGAACCAAATCAAGCATCATCTAGGAACAGTGCCTCCTGCAAAAAGTATTCCAGAAAGAATGTTAAGTCACTCACAGCTGTTCTCACTGCTAGAAGCAAGGTATATATATTGATTGATCTAATCATTTCCAGTTGCATACTTGTTTTATCCCTTTCTCTAATACTAATTTGTCCGTTGGTTTAAATTGTACGAGGTTGCTTGTGGACTCACTGGTAAACCAAAAGAGTTGATAGATGAGATTGATGCAGCAGATACTGAAAACCAATTGGCTGTTGTGGATTATATCGAAGACATTTACAAGTTCTACAAATCTGTAGAGGTACTTTAAAATGTAAGTTTTATAACCAATTGGTATATACTAACTTGTTTCTATGGATTACTAATGCAGAACGCAAGCAGGCCCCACGATTACATGGGTTCCCAAGTGGAGATCAACGCAAAGATGAGAGCCATTCTTGCTGATTGGTTAATGGAAGTGCACCACAAATTTGAGCTGATGCCTGAAACTCTGTACTTAACCATCAATGTGCTGGACCGATACCTCTCCATGGAGACAGTTCTGCGCAGAGAGTTGCAGCTTGTAGGGGTATCTGCAATGCTCATTGCGAGCAAGTATGAGGAGATATGGGCTCCAGAGGTAAAAATATGCACTCTGGTCCTGGATTTATATTATTAGTTTGAACTATGGTGATAAGAAATCTTAAACCGGGTTCATCATACTATATTACAGGTCAATGATTTCATATGCATATCAGACAGGGCATACTCCAGGGAGCAGATTCTTTGCATGGAGAAGGAAATCCTTAACAAGCTTCAGTGGAACATGACTGTACCAACTCCTTATGTGTTCCTTGTGAGATTTCTGAAGGCTGCATCCGCTGACAAAGAGGTGATGATACTTGAACTGTGATTTTCCCGATGATGGTTGTATCTGCTTGGCTATTTTTTTTTTTTGACACCGACTAAAATGCAGCTGGAACACATGACATACTTCTTCGCGGAGCTGGCTGTGATGCAGTATTCGGTGATAATGTACTGCCCGTCAATGCTTGCAGCTTCTGCTGTTTATGCTGCGCTGTGTACACTAAAGAAGAGGCCTCTCTGGAGTGAGAGATTAAAGAGGCACACCGGGTTCTCTGAACAACAATTGATGTATGCAACCTTTTCCAAGAGTCATATTTTTCATGGAAATAATATTAGCACATCATACTAAATAAGCAAAATTGGCCTTGATGCAGGGACTGCACGCAGCTGCTCGTGAACTCGCATGCGATGGCTTCTGAGAGTAAACTCAGAGCTGTGTACAAGAAATATTCTAGCGAGCAATTTGGAGCTGTGGCATTGCGCTCGCCTGCAACAAAGATGATGGAGTCGTTAATTAAAGGCTTCAAGGAAGTAGTGTTGTAGACACCAACCGTAATTATTGGTGTTTCTTTTGTTTCATGTTCTTCATGAACGAGCGAACGTTGTCAGAATCATAACTTGCAATAATCTTGAGGATTATAGAATTGTTTTTTAATGGCTGTGAAACACAACGGTCCTTTGCTGTGTGTACAGGAAATATTCTGGCGAGCAATTTGGAGCTGTGGCATGCGCTCGCCTGCAACAATGTTCAAGGAACTGGTGTTTGTAGATACCAACTGTAATTGTTGGTGTTTCTTTTGCTTCATGAACGAGTAACGTTGTGAATTTCGTTTTTTAATGGCTGTGAAACACAATGTTCTTTTTTGCATAAATATTACGTTTTCTGATTCTTTGATTTGCACGTGCAATTCAACGAATATTAGGAATTTCAGGGTGTTAATTTATTTGACGATCAAAACTGCAGAAACTACAAGAACCCCCTATATAGTAATTCCCGCAATATAAAATCATCCCATTCTTACGCTTGATTATTCCAAGTTCAGACTTCAGAGCACTTTGTTGTTGTAAAATAAATATTAACAGTGAAATATAAAAAGAAAAAAAAAAGGCCCTTTATAGCTTAAGAGATGGAACCTGTGATTTAGTCCAAACATGAATCTTAAAAACCAATCAGGATGAAAGACTCGTAGATCAAATTTGTTGCATCTTTCAAGTGTTTGAAAGCTCCAAAAAATTTATGCTGAATTTGCACAGAAACAAAGAATATTTGTATCACTTGAAAGATAGGATAAATAATCATTTGGCACGAGTTTAGCGGTTCCATCAAAAGTAAGCTCCAAGAAGTTCAACTTTGAAGGCTCCAAAGAGTTCAACCATGGCATAGGAACAAATAAACGATCGACTGAAAGAGAGAACAAATCATAAATTGGCCAATATAGTGCTACTTCTTTATGTCAATTATGGATTTCTTATTTATTTAAACAATATTCAGAACAACCTATATTGATAACTTCTTCCACTTGGAAGAGAGCAGAAAATAAGCATACAAAGAAAGCATCGCTTAAGAGTTCTCTTTTCGAGATCAGACATAGACCTTAGAGGAATCTGCTATAGTCCTGTTCAATGCAATTGCAGTTTTTGATCCAGATTGACGCTCCAAATACTTGCAAATGAAGTCCCCAGCAGCCATAAGCTTGCTCAAATCCACATTGGTTGTGATGCCTAGACCATTGAGCATGTATACTACGTCCTCGGTAGCGACATTCCCAGAAGCTCCCTTTGCGTAGGGGCAGCCACCCAAGCCAGCCACAGATGAGTCAATAACATTGATTCCCATCTGTCAAAAGTAGCCAGAAAGAGAAATTAATACTTCAAGATAATTGGCCTTGCATACTAATTTGAAATGCACTCTCTTACTTGGAGGGCCACCATAATGTTTGGAAGTGATTGTCCATAGGTATCGTGAAAATGTACAGCGAGTTTCTCCACCGGAATGAGAGATATCACAGCTTCAAGCATTTGAACCACAGTGCCTACGTAGAGAATTCATATTACTCAGCATTGGCTTGTAGAAAAGCAGCTTAATAGCAGATTAGCAGGCATCTATGGATCACTAACTTCTTCAAATCCCAGTTGCACCGTATTCATTACACATAAGGGATGCAATTAGTTTCTAGACACTACAAAGTTCAAGCTTGCATGATAATTTGAAACATCAAGCTTTCAAACTTAACACATTACAGAGTAGAGTTCAAGTGGCCTTGTCCATCGAAAGTATATCAACTTTGTCCAAGAAAGAGAAAGGGTGCCCCTCTTACGTTACCAAGTCAAGGCATCAATGCTATTGACTAGTATGTATGCTTTTGTTAATAATTGAAGGCAAATGTTACCTACCTGGAGTACCAACTCCAATAGTATCAGCAAGTGAAATCTCAAAGCAGCCCATGTCATAAAGCTCTTTTGCCACATATGCTACCTTTTCTGGGGGCACTTCTCCTTCTACAGGACAGCCCATAGCACAGGACACGTACCTACATCATAACAAACAGTGAAGTTTCAAATGCCACAAAAATGATCCGTGCAGAAATTTGATAATAGAAACACTGATTAATGAGACGCAAAGTGTTAGCGTCTACAAGGCCATCATACCATCTAAATTAGTGCATGACTTTCATGAATGCAATGTCATAGTACAATAGCAACAATCAAGCGTTGAAATCTGCAGCCCAATATTCATGATACATATAGAGAGCAACTGATAGTAATGCTCGCAGAAGCATCTACATTACATAGTATCAACTATTTGCATTTAGCGGCAATATCATTTCCAGAGAAGAAAATAATGTGAAATCCTCGAGCAAAGGTGTTGATAGCAAATTATGCATTCCACAGTGTGATTGTCGCTTTTATCTAATAGCTGACCAGATGATACTGTATGCAATAAAGAAGGCAACAAGCCAAGCACAGAGAAAAGGAAGTATAACACTATTTGGAGTTAATTTCAATTTGACCACTTCAATATCTATTGGGCCACTTGGAATATGGTGAACTTTAATTCCAAACACCTCCTATACCTCTTTTGAAGTACATTGTTTTTTGACCCACAAGACCTTGAATCATTGTCAACCTTGCTACTATATAATCGCCCAGTGCTAGCAATACAATGCTTGAGCTTTTGTAAATTATTAGCTTATGATAACAAATTGAATTATTGGACTATTGTTAGTGTCTCTCCCACTTCTCACTTCCCCTTTCAATCCCCTAAATGCAGACTTTCTTCTATCTTCTCTCTTGCCTCCCTCTCTCTGCCCCTTTCAAAACCCCAGAGGCTTCTTCTATCTCCTTCTCTACCTCTGTATTTTCTACCACAAATTGATAGCAGAGCCCAATCTTTCATCCATTGTGTCACTTATCATCTCACTATTACCAAGCCATCCATGTCATCCACTTCCCATTTAAATGCTTCTCTTCTGTCACACATCACAACTAGCCACTATATTCATTACAACCAAAAACTAAATAAAACAAAATATTTTGTAATGATCACCACTGCACCAATCTGCCAAAGTCCTCATTATGGCCCACAAGCACAAGAAATCACCTCCTCTCATTCGTTGGTTTTTCCTCGTCCATCAGTTGCCTATCGAGCATTGATCACTTGCCACAAACAAAGACAAGATACAACATTGTGAGTCACCACCTCCTCTATCATCTCCCAAATTTGAATTGTTCGTTAGATCAAATTGCTATGAACCTACTAAACAGAACAATGTTGTATCTTGTCTTTGTTGGTGGCAGACGCCACAAAGGCACCTCCTAGTATAATGTTATCCTCTATCTGATCAATGTTTATGAGTTAACTGTCCTACTCCAGTTCAAGATCAATGACACCATATTCTTTCAATATGAGGAGGCATTGTTTCAAAAGTTGGTCCATAATGCTTGATATAACTGGTATGTACCGATACAGTTTCGGTACAAGGTTAATATATATGCAATTTAATGGTGACCAGTATATATCAGTCCAGTAGTAGATTAGCACATACCGGTCTAATAGTGGCCCGACAAGATCAATATTTAGAACAGAACACTTAGGGCCTGTTTGGCCCGCTACAAATCAGCTTCACCACAATTTTCAAGGTGAATGAAAGCTCCAAAAGCTTGAAAAGCTAGAAAATATGATTTTTTTCAACTTTAGCTTTTGCTGTTTTGGATTCCGGGCTCAAAAAACTTTAAGCGGGGCCAAACAGGCCCTTAGTGGAGGTAGAGGTTGTGAGGCCCTATGATCCATAATCTTAATATAGCATTCTAGGCCATCAAAGTCCTAACTTTTCAACATTAGTACCAACTATATCCATATGACAACAATATTCTTATATCATAACCCATATATCCCTATATTTGCCTTCACAACTCTTTTGGTTATGTTTGGCAGTTGTAGCACCCACTGCTAGTATTTTTAAGGAGTGTTTGATACTCCTGTATTATATTGTTGATATTAGTATTATTTTAAATTTTAAAAATTATAATTGTTATAAAATTTTTTATTTCTTTAAAACTATAAAAATTATATATTAATATAAAATAAAAATCTAATAATTTATTTTTAAAATAATTAAATTTATAAAATTATTAATATTTATATTAACTAATATATTATTAAATAAATGTTTAATATATATTTATTACATTATTATACTAATCAATACATATTAAATAAATAAATAAATATTTATATTAACTGTTCTGCTACGTTTTTCCGCTTATGTGAACAGTGAAAACCCGGCACTGTTCTGCTACGCAGCACTCATCCACATGCTCTAAAATAGGCCACTTCTATTGTCCCCCAGCGTAGCAAGAAGCACAACAACAAACAGGGCTTTCGTCTATGCAGCCACATAGGCACTTGGGAGTACAGCAATTGAGGGGTGTGGTCACAGATCATGACCATTTGTAATTAACCTGAACCACATAGGAAAAAAAAGTAAAAATGCCAAAAAAAAATGGTACAAAATTAAAATAGAAAAAAATATAAAATAGTGGAAAACTGGAAATCCAAAAGATATATTTGTAGAAAAAATAAATTAGAAAAAAATAAAAAGCAGAAAATGTGAAAAATGTCATGAAAGTTCCTTTAAGACGTCAAAATTCTTTGTTTAGAGTCAACTAGGGTGCTAAGTCAAGTTCGTTTAGAACAAAGGAGAATGATGTGGTTTTAGACTTTTAGTTACTAAATTATGTTTAGAATATTAATATTATTAATTATAATAATAATAATTATTATTATTATTAGTTCTTGTGTTATAGTGGGTAAGTGGTTAATACTTAATAGGCCATGGGTGCTTTTCATTTTTTGTCATTTTGTCTCGTAAATTCCTACTTAATAGCTTGAGCACTTATAAATTATTATTACAATTAAATTAATTATTATCGTTAGCCCCTCTCTCTACTTTTATCTCCCTTCCCTATTTCCCTTTCAATCAGGCAAGTTCCTTTTGTCTTCCTCTTTCTATCTCTCTACGCTCTCTTATCTCTTTCAGTATCTTTCTATCTCTCTATATTTTTCTTCTGCCTCATCACATTTAATCATAATTTTCACACCATAACCTTTTCCCTACTTCACCACGTGTCATTTAATGTATTTTATCTAATCATTATGGGTTATGTATTCACTTACATGAAATAGAGAATCTAAATATGGCCTATTAAGCTGAAATAGGAAGAAGAAAATTTTAAAAGTAGTGCGAATAACAACTGCTGAATTTTCAGAAGTAGCCATCTTCTAAAGAAAATAGAAAAGTATTCTTGTAGCTGATATATTCGAGAACATGGAAATATAGTAATCAAAATAGGAAGAGGATAGTACCCACGAACAGGCATTGCGAGCTCTTTTGCAGCAGTAATTACATCTCGATAACGGGTAAGACTATCTTCGATGCTGCAATTGACGTTGGCCTTGGAAAAAGATTCAGAAGCTGATGCAAAAACTGCAATTTCCTTTGCACCAGATGCAATTGCTGCATCAAATCCCTGAATATTCCATGTAATATATGATACTTGTACTTTATGATATTTAGTTCAGACTTGAACTATGAAACTTACTTTGAGATTTGGAACCAAGACAGGAAGTCTGACACTATGCACCTCACGAATTGCTTGCATGACGGCCTTTGCATCAGCTAGCTGCAGGCAAATATCAAATCAATTAAAGATCATGCAACAATTACATTCTTAATGGAGCATTTAGCAAGGTACACAAGGTATGTGCGTGTAACAAATATGTGTATATATTTTATCTATTTATCCACCAAAACCTCATGGCGGTTTACCAAATTATTAAACTTTTTGATGAATTGCATCTACTAGACACATAAATATTGATATCTGTTGCAATTTTAGCAGTGCCAATTACTCTGTTAAGAAGGGGATAATAAATGCTCCAAAAGCAAACATCCGAGGAAAAAACATATCTGCATGCAGCCACATGATTTATGTTTCGTTCCATGTTTAGACTCATAGGTAACTCTAGTACCCAAAAAAAAATCTCTTTGTGATACTCATTTGCATATGAACTTTTTCCTTTTCTTGATTTCCATTTCCATTTCTTGATACTCATTTGCATAACGAAACAAGTTCAGGCATTACCTGTGGTACCCATTTTGGAGAAACAAAGCTCGTGGCCTCAACAACAGATAAGCCAGAAGCAATGAGCTTCTGTATAAATTCAATCTTTATAGATGTAGGTAAAGTCAGCTTTTCATTTTGTAAACCATCTCTAGGTCCAACTTCTACTATCTTCACAAATCTTGGCACACATCTGAAGAACTGCAAATTGTACTTCGATTAGTTTGCAAATATTGTTTCTTATATGTGCAAACACTAGATAAAGGTGAAAATAACCAACAGTATATAACTACAAGACCGGAGTTCAAAGCAGTATAATCAAGATGCATTGAAAAATAAAGGTCATACTACTATGCTGAAATAAACTACTAATAAAACACATTTGAAAAAAATACTCTTCATCATTATTCCTACATTAACATTTCCACCTCTGAAGGGTATACCTCCTCTGCTCAAAACAAGGTTTCTATGGAATGGATCACTTTATTTGCAGAAGTGATACTAATCAGAGCATTAAAAAAACAACAAATAGTTGTACATTTTTGAAGTTTTTTTTTTCCTTTAGATATAAGAATAAGTAAAAAAAAAGTTTTTCTATTTCCATGTCATTCTGAGATGATTTAAAGATAGGATTAACCATGAATCACAAACCTTGTTGAATACCATCAGGTTCCTCTCGTTACGTGAAGTTTTCCAAGTTAGGGAATCTCTGGAAAACATATCCTTTGTTTGTTTTCTCCGGCCATATTCTTCACTAAAAGACGATAAAAGACTGGTTGATCAGTAACCCAACAGAGGAAATAAAGATGGAGAAGGACAAAACAAGAAATATTTGCAAACATAGTGGTTATAGTATAATGGAAGAAAAAAATGACAATAGTCATGAAAATGAATAAACGAAAGTCAAATTTTCACTATATATTTAATATAGCAGGTCGTACAATAAAAATCTCTAGATCTCGAAGGAACAAAACCCTGACAGTTTGATCCATTAGAAAAATAACATAAAAAAAAAACCAATATTAATGCTCAATTGTTGTGGAGATTCAAAATTCCAAGAGTAATTAATAAGAAAAACTCTTGTTTACATACTAGTCGATCAAATGGCCTTTTAACTTTTTTTAACAATCTAACTAGTGTGATTCGACGCCAAACAGGCAAACATCTAACGAGGTCGCCAAGTAGGCACTGTCCTTCATATAGGTAAGATGGGCAACAATCCATGAGTTTATAAATTTAGGATCGTGGACCTCTCACCACATGAAAAATAGTGCCAGAGTAAAATGGTTATGAGGTGGAGCGGTTCCGTACTGAGCTTTGGTAAGAGAGATGATCCCTAACTAAGAGTGAGGCAACTCTTGCCAACTAGCTAATCATTTTGATCGGCAAACTCTCATTATATGGCAACATAGTATAGGAAGAAAATGTTTATGCACACAACATATTATATATCCATAAAGGGATTGGTGTCATAATTTGCTAATTATTGCATTCCTCTTTAAAAGTAGGTTTAATTATGATTTGTAGCATTAAGAAGTCTAGTTAATATGTGGTTCATATAGCTTACAAAATCCTATATTTTAGACCTAACATGTTAGAAGAAGACAAATTGTAGAATTACAGCATCATTTTCTCCCCTAACTTCTTTTTCTCTCTCTTCAGAGCCCAATTAATCTCTTCCTCTCCCTATACGCATAGCTCCTACCTGAGTAAACGCCACACTATGTTCAACCCACCATCGGCGATTGCAATGTGTTGTCTTCTCCCCTCCCTCGTTCGCGCCCTTCACGCACGCAATTCCCTCCATCCCCTCCTGTCTCTCCCCTCCTAGTCCCCTTGAAGGCAGGATTCTCCCTTTTCCTCTAATTCCCTTTTTTCTATCTCTGAACCTCCCTCCCTATGTTCAATCCACGGCCACTGCTTCTCACCTTCCCCAGTTTCTCCCCATTTGTGCACATTATTCCTTCCCTCGTCTCCTCTCTTTCCCTTCCTAGACCTCTTGAAGGCTGGATGCTCTACCTTTTCCTCTTACTCCCTCTCTTCTATCTATCGTTTAACCTCCTTCCCTCGCCCTCCCCCTTCCTCTATCTCTACCACTATCTTTATCTTATGTTCCTCCACCTCTCTTCTCACTTCTTCTGCATAAGGATATCTTCTCATGATTTAAATATCTGAATTAATCCAACAACATATTTGTTAAAGAGGAATGAGAAAGAATTCTTTATCATTCACCCTTTGATAAAAGTAACGAAGAGTAAGAATTTATTTGAAAAAAAATTATTTGGAAATTATATGTAATTACTACCTATACGTGCGTGAACATGCCCATATTTGATGTTGTATAGTTTTAGTACAAAATCCTATAATAAAACTCCAAGAAACTGAATCAAACATTAAGTGTTTTTTTGTTTATTAGACTGGTGATTATCAATAGTTAAAGTGGACACTAAAATAGGGGAAATAAAAGCTTATCAAATAAAGCGCATGTCTTATCAATTAATTTAAATTTTATTCACTTATTGATATCCGAATAAAGAATTTTTCTTATTTGAAAAATTAATATTATGAAGAAACAATTTGAATTATCATATGTACTATCACTTGAGTACATTTTACATTCAAATTAAAAAATACTGCAGACGAGCTAAATCTATCTTAACAGAAATGTAAACTTTACCATCGTGGCTTTTATCAAAGAATTTCTAGTCATATTATACAGATAAAACAAATGTATGACAGCAACAAGTGTCACATGCTGACAAGGAAAGCTATATATAGACGGCTTAAATAAAACATAATACCACAATAAAAGATATTAAAATCGTTGTTACGTAAGGAATCTAAACTAAACAGTAGAGATCAGTATAATGATGATGAAGATGAAGAAATGTCACTGTTAAGTAAGCCATATATGAGGCCGTTCTAGAAAGCCCATGTTATGGTCTTAAACATTCACAGATCAGCAAATATATTAGCGATGGTAAGGGGAAACAGGTTGAAAGATAAAAGACGAAGGTTACAACATTCAATAATTAAACAGAACCACATTTGCTCTGAACTAAAGAGCATTGAGAGGAGTAACGGTAATGTTATGATTAACTTGGCTCGTGTAGAACTTACTTGCAACTGTTGGATGAACTACACTCTCTGCCTTCAATTAGGCAATTATCCATTTCCGTCTCATCTACCCTCGGCCTGCAAGCAGTTGAATTGCAACGTTGAAGCCTACCTATAATACTCAATCTTGGCATGCTATCCAGAGTCAGAGGCTCCTCTAAACTTGACATTTTGGAACTGAAAGGACATCAAAACAAATGCAGAAGAAATCAGAGCAATGCGCCATTCACATGCAGAGAAAATGTTCATTCATAGTTAGCATGTATCAAAAACAGTTTATGACGATTTAATGGACTTTGAGAAAAATAAAATGCTTGATTGCAACTGATTGATGATTATTCCAATTCAAGGCTTACTTAGAATTTGACAATTATAGCTTGCTTCAATTCTTTTTTTCTTTTTTTTTTTTTGTATGGTTATCCAGCAAAGGTAACAATTTTCAAGAAGGAAAGGAAAGGAAGACTGGATAAAGATGAAAAACTAGCAAAGTGTATGCACATCTCGAGAAATAAGAGGGTGATGATAAGTACTCTTAGAATTCAACAGAAAGGAAAAAATCTTCCGCGGTGACCTGAAATCAGACGTTCAGAGGAGGCGCCGGCAACCGATCGAACCGAAGCTCCTTCGTTTCTCAATTTCAATGGGGGAAAATCTCCAATTCTTTGATTGGAAACGGCGCGATGGATCTGGTCGCGTTTGATCGGGAGATTTGAAGGGGTCAGTTGCGAGAAGGGAAGCTCACACGACCCCGGACGAGTTAGATGAGTGGTGCCTTTCGCGTATCGCCCACCGCGAAATCAAATCACAGCCACTAAAAGGTGCACGAATGGAGGAGATTCGGAAGAGGCCGGAAGATGGGTTAGGTGGGAAGAAAGAAGCAGTGAAGGAGGAAGGACGGGACGGCGACTACGCGCCTCGATCATAAATAAATCGGGACGACTTTTTTTTTTTTTTTTTGAACGACGAAAAGCGTCGCACCTGAACCGTCGATCCACAGCGAATCGTTCCTCATCGTTGAATTCAACGAATCAGAGCCGAGTGTGCGGTTGAGCCAAACAGGGTCCACCATTGGATTCTTCAGACACGCCACGTGTATTCTTTTGGGTAGCGGACCGAATCGTTTTGTATTCTTTGATTTGATTACTGGTGGTGGTGGAGCGGAACTCAGAGATCGACTTTTTGTAGTCTCAATTATTGATTTATTTAAAAAATAAATATAATTACAAAATAAAGCTTAGAGCAAGGGTGCCGTTCTCACGCATGGAACTTCGTAAATTTTTAATTAAATTTGATGCAATGGATGGCATGTTTGAAAGCATTTAAATGAAGACTGCTCTGAGTGTTGACTATTCAAAGCCAGAACTGATCATACTTGCTCTCAACTAGCCGTGCTGAGTCAAAAATCAAAATTGACTCGGTCTCGTCATCATCAATCATCGCAAAGATTCATGATGCCTCCGTTCGACTTTCACATTTTGTCTTCAAAGTTTTTTTTTTAATTAAATGACATGGCAGACAACAAATCTGCACATCCCAACATTGGATTCTTCTCGAATAAAACTTCTAAGCGCCTAATGCGCTTAAAAATTTTAAGAGCTTAAGCTTAAATTTATTATTTTTTTTTATTTTTTTTTTTAAAATGATGTATGCCTTGTAAGCTATCCAATGGTATTAATATTGAGGTATTTTAGATCACGTATATATAGAAAATACCCTAATCAATGTTAGATTTTTTATAAGGTAAATAGTGTTTTTGTCTTATATGAAATATTGGTTAGGATATTTTTCATCTATATATGATCTAAAATACCTCAATATTGATACAATTAGATGATTTATAAGACATACATCATTTCTAAAAAAAAAGTAAACAAAAATATTCTAGGTAAAAAATTTTAACGAGAGTGCTTAAAAAATTTTAAGCGCCTTAAGCGATTAGAAATTTTATTTATTATTCTGCTCTTCTATAAGATTTTTGTGGAGTGCCTAACAGTCGAAGTGAGATGGTGAGCCTAACAGTCGAAGTGCCTAACAGTCTTACTTGTGAGAAATTTGGAGCTCTTAATTGATTTCTAGGGTAATCATTCCATCAGTAGTCTTACTTGTGAGACAGTTCTTAAAAGTAAACCCCTTTTGTTAACGTATACAGCTCCATATTAGTTATAGTTATAGTGTCATGCTCTGACTTAAGATTTTCCATTGGAACACTAAATAGCGTGAAATCCTAGGATTTTCAAGTGAGATTTCACCCATAATTTGAAAACCCTAATTGTCGTCTAAAATTTATCTCCAAATCAATGAAATTAAAACCCTAATTAAAATTTACCTCTGGTCAAACTAACTTTGACCGGTCAACTAAAATTACTATCAATGCTCGCCGCTCGCACTCGTCGAAATCAAGTTTCGGATTTGCTAACGTCACGCCGACATCAGCCGCCTCAAATCAAAATCACACCGCGGAACTTTACCTGCTGACGTCGCCTCTGCGTCAGCCAACTCAATTCTCCCCCAATTAGGGCGTCCACTTCCCTTCCGAACTTCCCGCTGCGGCTGCGTCTGTTGCAATCTCCGTCCGAGTCTTCCACCGAAGATCCCGTCGCGCCTCTGTGTTGCCGTCGTCCGAAGCGCTTGAGTCACCGTCGACGTCTGTCGCACGCGGAGAAGATGTTGCGGCTGAAGGAGATGGCGACCCTGCGTTGCCTTGGTCAACATTATTTGTTGATCACGCCGTTTTAGCGAAGCTTCGGCCTTCGCCCATCCTTCTGCCGCACGAATTTGGGCCTCCTCCTGGCCTATTTCCCTTTTGCCTGGCCTAGCAGTCCACGGCCTAACACATAGTGCAACCCACGTTCAGCCCATTCAATTTGAGAGTCTTATCAAGGCCCAATTTCAGTTGAAGTCATAAACGGTGTTAGACCCCTGATCCGTTATTATGTATTTCCACCCTGTATTATGGACTTAATGCAATATAATTATCTTTTGTGTTATATTGTGTCGTTAGGTCCACTTTGACCTTGGGTCGAGGCCCATTCAGTCGGTGCTG
Source organism: Costus lasius (assembly GCA_027563935.2). Classification (NCBI taxonomy): domain Eukaryota; kingdom Viridiplantae; phylum Streptophyta; class Magnoliopsida; order Zingiberales; family Costaceae; genus Costus; species Costus lasius. The sequence goes on along the minus strand of CM050447.1, from coordinate 23,639,990 downwards.
AGTTGGCGCACCCAGCATCCCAATGGGCTAGCTGGGTTACGAGTCGCCTCTCTGGGCTTACGTTGTTTGTGGCCCACGTAGGTTGGGCCGTCGTGGGCTGCGGGGCCCAATACGGCATTGCACGCTATTCTACCGAGTGCGTCGGAGCGCACGAGAGATGTAGGTCCACTGTCTGGTTGACCGTGCGGAGGGGTGTGTTTCGGTACGACGAGTGATGCGTGGCAATCTGTTGACCCTGTTGTCAATGCGTAGCAAACGTCACAGCATCATACGCACGCGTGGTTGCCGCTTGCAGATCAGGACATGTTGACTTGCGGTTAGCGTTGCATAGGGCGTGCGTTGGTGCGCACGAGGCTGGAGCAGTGTCTCGGAGCTAGTGCGTGTGGCGCGGGGACCCATGGCTGCTAACTCAGCCTAGATCCACTTATGTTTCCCACAGTCAGATCCACGTGGAGGCTCACATGGATCGAAAGGTTCGCTTGAACGCGAACGGCTCTCACGCCCGTCTAAGCAGAGGCATGGGGAACAAGTAGAGAGGCATGGGACTCGGCAGAGGGTTTAGAAAAGGGAGGAGAGACGCTGGGGGCTCTCTCTCTCTCTCGCTCTCGAACTGGCTTACACTACTCTCTCTGCGAAAAGGGGAAAAGAGCGCTCGACGGATTGATCTGGGCTCCGGACGGCGACCGGCGTGGCCGGCGGCCGTCAGAGGGTTGGACGAGTGAGGAACGAGCCTTTACTTCCTCTCCCCGTTTTCTTGTAGAGCTGTTGGTGCATCTCCGACTCCGACGTAGACGTCTACCACGGCGCCGCTTGCCGAGTGTTCCGCTGCCCTGGTCTCCATCATCGGGCGGGTCCTTTGCCGACGACGGGGCGGAACTAGTTTGGATCTGGGTTTTCTGATCTGCCTGGCTTCACCGTCACCTCCTCTTCCAGACCCCTGTACACGGCAGACGATTCTATTGGCGGCCGACGGAAGTTCCCGACTCACGGGATTCTGGCGGACGCGGCTAGAGTTCTCTCTCTCTCTCTCTCTCGGCTAGAGTTTGGAAGGACGTGGGTGGTTCCCGACGAGTCCGAAGGTGGATGTTGGATCTTCCTGGAAGCTGTTTGTCGAACTCCTCCTCAAGGTTCGGATTTGGTTGATTTGGTTTTCCCCTTTCGTACCGAATCTCTTCCTCTTTGGGTTCCCGCATTCGGAGCTTCTTACGGGTGTTGTTCTGGAGTCTTCCGCTTTACTGTTTTCTTGCATCCTCTGGGCTGAGGAGTTGCAGCTCCTGCTGTCAGCCATTGTTCTGGGTTTTGCTGAAAAAAAAAAAAACATTACCGAACACTAGGCGTGACAATAAGGTATCAGAGCCCAGTGTCCGTTGAAGCTCATATATTCTGGATTTGTGTTTCCTCTCTTCGTCTTCACCGGATCTTCCTACTTTTTTTGGATTTCCTGTTCTTATTTTCTTATGGCCAACACCGAAGACCGGGTAGCTGCTCTACAAGAACTTGTGGGTTCCCAGGATGATTATTTGGAAGGAACGCTTGTCTCCAGCCACCTGGAGATGCGTTCCAATCTGCAGCAAGTAGAAGATGAAGTGTGATTGATGCAATAGAATGATAGGAAAGGTTTCCTTTTAAGTCAGTACTCTACGGAGGGGGAATTATGATGCTGAAAACCGTGAGTGGGTCTTGAGGCGAGGGAAGAGAAACGTGGCGAACGGTGAAAACCTGCGGAGAAAACCGATGAAAACACAATAGATATGACTTGAGCAACACTGAGCACGGAGAGAAACCACGGATCGGTGTACTAATGGAAATCACTCACCTCGATCGCGGGGCCAATTTTCTGTTACACGTTTAAGCGCGCGGATCCTTCACGATGCTACGGTAGCCGGTAACCCTAGTTCACCAAGACGCAATTGCAGCGGAATGAAAATGCAAAGGACCCGGCGCCCAAGCGGGGTTCGCCGGGTGTTTTGATTGAAAACTGAAAAGAAGCGTACAAAGAGGAGGCGAGGAAACTCTAGGCGAGCTCCTCTGAGTTTGCTGGACCTAAGGCCTTGCAAGAGAAGACGCAAACTACCACCAAAAACCGAAAACACACAAGACCCTCAGCCCTCTTTTATAGAACAAGAGGGAGGGGAAGCACATGACACTCACATGAGAGTGGTTAGGGAACAAGACAACACACTTTAACTTCCTAAAAGAGAGTCAAGATGCTCTCTAACAACCAAAAGTAACTAACTAACTATTGCAGCGAATATGCCAAGTGAGAGCGCGCGTGACTCGGCACGTGGGCTGCTGAATGGGCCGTCGTAGGTGGGCTACACTATCTCCGAATAGGCCACGACAAAGCAACAGAAATGGCTAATCGTGGGCTGATTCTGGACATTTGTAGCAGTCTCTTGGGCCGAATTGAGGATCCGATTGTTGTAGCGATCCTTTGTGGGGTCCTGGTGCGGTCCTTGTATCCTTGGCGTGATGTTGAGGGGGTGGAGAGACCTTGTCGATGTGGGCGAGGCCACGTGGAGGGAGCGAACAGGGCACGTCGTGGCAATAGAGGGGCTCGTCGCGCCGACAAACCGGTCCGGAGGGTGCGAGCACCATTGCAAATGTCGAACAGGGAGAGGAACAGTCTCTTTGCACTTTCTAGGGCTGAGCACGACTTGGCCGTGCTTGGCGTCACGGCCGTGTTCAGCGTTTGGGTTGCTGGCCGAGAACTTCACGGGCAGTGTCATGGCCGGGTCAGATTTCACAGCTGCAGTCACGGCCTGGCCGTGCTTGGGGGCACGACCATGTTCAGGGGCGTCGAGGTCGGCCGAGACTTTCACGTGCAGCGTCACGGCCGTGCTTCTGGCCGTGCTTTTGGGGTCGAAATCCACAGAAGGGAGCATGGCCTGGCCGTGCTTGCAGGCACGCCCGTGCTCAGGAGCGTCAAAGTTGGCCGAGACTTTCACGGGCAACGTCACGACTGTGCTTCTCGTCGTGCTGTCTTTCGCGTGTTTGCCCGACTGTGTCACGGCCATGTCTTTGGTCACGGCCTGGCCGTATCCAGGCTAGTCTGATGTCGCTGATCCGGTCAAGGCTGAAGGAGCAGGCGTGAAGGTGTCGGGGCGGACGGTTACGACCGTGCTTGCTAGCACGGCCTGGCCGTGTCGGACGCTGTAGAACTCCGTTTGAGGCAAAAATTCTGGGGTATCTTCCTCAGGGCCTGGGGAGTCTGCCCAAGTATCTTCGAGAGGGGTTGGGCCCTCTTTATTGGCGTCTATGACTCCGTCAAGTATCCCGGGGGGGGGGGGGGGGGGGGGGGGGTGAAGAATTCTCCTCCGGAGAATAGAGTGGAGATTCGTCGGAAAGTGATGTGGCCTACGATGCACGTTGGCCTCAGCCGCGTACCGGGTGTTGCTCAAGAAAATCCGACAACGAATTTCATCGTGTAAACCTGCAAGATGAGAAGCAAAGGTGTATGCAGACTCATGGATAGATGGTGGGGGAGGGACGTTATGCATGTCTATGGGTTTCCTAGGTTGGTGCCTGAGGACGACCTGGAAAGGGCTCAGCCCAGTGGAGCGGTGCGACGCGCTGTTATACGCGAATTCCGCGATAGGAAGGTGTTCAGCCCAATGGCGTGGGAAGTCGCCAGCTAAGCACCGCAGAAGGTTACCCAAACTCCGATTCACCACCTCAGTTTGACCGTCCGTCTGTGGATGGTAAGCCGACGAAAACTTGATAGTGGTCCCAAGGAGGGCCCACAATGATTTCCAAAAGTGACCGACGAACCGGGTGTCGCGGTCGGAGACAATGGTGAGGGGCAAGCCGTGTAGGCGGACGATCTCCCTAACGAACAGATGGGCGATGTGGGAAGCATCGGCGGTCCTAGAACAAGGAACAAAATGCGCCATCTTAGAGAAGCGGTCCATGACAACGAAAATGGAGTCGTGGCGTGAAGTGGTACGGGGCAGACCAAGGATGAAGTCCATACTAGTGTCGAGCCATGGACTCCTAGGGACCAGCAGGGGGGTGTACAAGCCAGTGTTGGCAGGGCGGGGTTTGGCACGTTTGTAGGTGCCGCAATGCCGGACGACCTTTTCCACGTCCTTACGACGAGTGGGCCAGAAGAAGCGATCTTCGGCCAAGTCGAGGGTCTTCTCGCGGCCATGGTGCCCAGTGGCACCGCCAGCATGTAGCTCGAGCAGCAGATGCTCGCGGAGGGAGGACCGGGGGACGCACAACCGGTTACCGTAGACAAGATAACCGTCGTGGAGACGATACAGGAGGTCTGGGGGGTCGGCAGCGAGGAGGCGAGCGAGTACCGGACCTAAGTCAGGGCAGTCCGCATACTCATTGCGGATGTGGGGAAGGGCCGGAATAGACGTGGATAGGACACACAAGAGCGAGCGGACTCGACTAAGGGCATTGGCTACTACGTTCTCTTTCCCAGCCTTGTGGGTGATCACAAAGGTATACTGCTGAAAAAACTCAACCCACTTAGCATGGCGAGGGACGAGCTTCTTCTGGGAATTGAGGAAAGAAAGGGCCTGGTGATCACTGAAACGGACGAACTTCTTGTGTAGAAGGTAATGACGCCACTGCCGAAGAGATTGCACGATGGCGTAAAACTCCTTATCATAGGTAGAGTATCGTTGCCGCGCATCATTCAGCTTCTCGCTGAAGAAGGCGACCGGGTGGCCCTCCTAGCTAAGGGTACCTCCAATGCCCGTGCCGGAGGCGTCACAGGCAACCTCAAAGACTTTAGAAAACTCAGGGAGGCGAAGGACGGGCGCAAAGGTCATGATATCCTTAAGGGCCGAGAATGTGCGGCTCGCCGAGGGTGTCCAACAGAATGTCTCATTCTTGGTGCAAGCCATCATAGGGGACACGATGGTGCTGAATCCCTTAATGAAACGGCGGTAGAAGGCGGCGAGTCCAAGGAAGCCGCGGACCTCGGTGACGGACTCGGGTTCTGGCCATCGGCGGATGGCCTCGATTTTCGCAGGGTCAACCATGAGACCCTGGTCCGAAACGATGAAACCTAGGAACGGAACCTGAGAGTCGAGGAAGGAACACTTCTTCGCGTTAAGGAACAGACGTTCCTTACACAGGAGGTCAAAAGTCAGGCGTAGGTGCTCTAAGTGGTCGGCGCGGGTGTGGCTATAGATGAGAATGTCGTTAAAGTAGACGACAAGGAACTTGCCCATGTAGGGGCGAAGGACCTGGCTCATGAGATGCATAAACGTAGAAGGTGTGTTGGTAAGCCCGAAGGGCATAACCAGCCACTCGTAGAGGCCGTCCTTTGTCTTAAAGGCCGTCTTCCACTCGTCACCTTCACAAATGCGGACTTGATGATAGCCACTCCGCAAGTCCAACTTGCTAAACCAGCAAGCGCCCGAGATAAGGTCAAGCATGTCGTCGAGGCGCGGGATGGGAAACTGGTACTTAGCCGTGATGCAGTTGATTGCGCGGCAATCAATACACATCCGCCACGACTCGTCCTTCTTAGGGGTGAGAAGGGCCGGCACGGCGCAAGGGCTGAGGCTCTCTCGGATGAAACCTTTAGCAAGAAGGTCATCCACTTGGCGTTTGAGCTCCGTATGCTCGGTCAGGTTATGGGGCAGGTTGGGCAAAGACGCACCGGGGACGAGGTCAATGACATGATGGATGTCACGATCCGGGGGCAGACCCACGGGGAGGACCACCGGGGAGATGTCGGCGAACTAATCTAACAGGGCAGTGACCTCGGTGGGTAGAGGGGCCGGAGGAGGCGGAGGTATGGGAGAGACCTCGCGGACCATGAGGGCGTAGACCACGTTGGTCTCCTGGGCCTCATGGATGAGGGAGGCGGTGCGAACCAAGGCGACTGCCTTAGGTGCAAGTAGAGCTGGAGGCAAGGGTGTGATGACACCCTTGGACGTGGAGGCTCGCAACTCCTTAGGCGGAGCCGAGATCAAGCAAATCTTACGTCCCCCATGGTGGAAGACATAAGTGTTGGAACGGGTATAGTGGATCATGTCACGGTCATAGAGCCAAGGTCGTCCCAAGAGGACGTGGACGACATCCATGGAAGCAACGTCGCACCACACCCTCTCCGAGTAGTCGCCAGAGTAGATGGAGACCTGGCATCGGTGGGTGATAGGTAGGCTGGATGTGTCGACCCAAGCGATCGAGTAAGGTCGAGGGTGCGGCTCAAGGGTGAGACCGAAGCGGGTGACTGCTGTCTGGGAGACAACGTTAAGGCTGCTACCTCCGTCAATCACTATCTTGCAAGAGTGCCCATTACACTTAATATAAGTGTAGAAGATGCTCGTGCGCTTCCAGTCCTCGGACGAAGGGGGGGTATGGACAAGGGTGCAACGAACAACCGCCATGGTATGGCGTGGGCTAGACTCGTCATCGGTGTAACACTGTGGGCCGACTTCTTGGGCAACAGGTGGGCCGCAAGGAACAGGGGGTCGTGAGTTGCGTCGCTCGGGGGCGATGTGCAAAGAGCGGTGGGGATAGTCCTTGTTGAAGTGGCCGGTTTGGTTGCAGTGGCGGCAAGGGCCTGGGGGAACGGCGGCAAGGGGTGTCTTACCCTTGTCCTCCCAAGCCAAGCGAGGAGGGGGTGCCTTGCGGGGCGCATTCCGGGGGAAACGACGGGGACCAGCAGCGCTAGGACGTGGTGGTGCCTCGAGACGAGGGGGAGGGGCAAGCGCCGGAGACGCATAAGCAGGCCGGCGAGCCGGGTGAGGTTCACCACGATAGGTGCGCGAGCAGAGGTCCTGCTCGACCTCACGGGCATGGTGGAGGACAAGGATGATCGTGTCAAGACCATAGGAGGGTAACACGCGCCGAATCTCCTCGGGGAGACCGTTGCAGAACCGAGACAGGGTGAAGGCGGGATCCTCCTTAAGGTTGCAGTGGATACCAAGCTCGTCAAAACGAGTGTGGTATGCATCGATAGTATCGGACCCTCGGGAGATAACAGAGTACGAATCGAGGAGGCACTGTCTATAGGTGGGGGGCACATACTTCTCCTTAAGCCGGTAGCACATTTCCTCCCATCGCGTAATGGGGGGAAGATGTTGGTCTGCTAATTGGCGCTCTACATTCGTCCAATACAACCGAGCGGGGCCAGTTAGCAAAAGACGGACGTAACTGACTTTAAGGTGTTCGGACATGGTGCTCCATTCGAAATAGTTATCGACGGCAGCGGCCCAATCGTGGCCCAATCGAGGAATACATGAGGGTCAAGGCTACCGTTGAAAATCGAGGGGTCAACCCGCGTGAGCCGGCGGACCTCGTCGTCCTCACGATTACGCAGAGCAAGGCGACGTGGGTGAGGAGCGTCCTCGGCCCACGCGGACTCATCGACAAAAGGGGTCAAAGCGGGGTGACTCGTTGGCGCACATACGCAGCAGGGCCAACGGAGGGGGAACACTAGTAGAGGGCTGGCCCTCGACGGACTTAGCTCGGAGTTCCATGACTTGGTCCATCAGATGATGGACCGACGCCATGAGGCGCTGAAACATGGCTTCCATCGCTTCTAAACGTGTGGACAACGACTCAACCGACTCTACCCTAGGCGGAGTACTTTCTTCGGTCGTAGCGGACACTGGGGTAGGGGGTTGTTGATACGGGGCTCCTGATCTAGTGTTCATGATGCAGGAAATGCGAATGAATGCTGAAATGAAATCCGAAAAACCGAATGAAATGCAGCGGGAGACCGGCGAAGCTAGACAAGAGTTAGCTTCAATCTCCTCTAATACCAAATTTGACGCAGCGGAATGATAGGAAAGGTTTCCTTAAGTCAGTACTCTACGGTGGGGGAACTATGATGCTGAAAACTGTGAGTGGGTCTTGAGGCGAGGGAAGAGAAATGCGGCGAACGGTGAAAACCCGCGGAGAAAACCGATGAAAACACAATAGATATGACTTGAGCAACACTGAGCGCGGAGAGAAACCACGGATCGGTGTACTAATGGAAATCACTCACCTCGATCGCGGGGCCAATTTTCTGTTACACGTTTAAGCGCGCGGATCCTTCACGATGCTATGGTAGCCGGTAACCCTAGCTCGCCAAGACGCAATTGCAGCGGAATGAAAATGCAAAAGACCCGGCGCCCAAGCGGGGTTCGCCGGGTGTTTTGATTGAAAACTGAAAAGAAGCGTACAAAGAGGAGGCGAGGGAACTCTAGGCGAGCTCCTCGGTGTTTGCTGGACCTAAGGCCTTGCAAGAGAAAGCGCAAACTACCACCAAAAACTGAAAACACATAAGACCCTCATCCCTCTTTTATAGAACAAGAGGGAGGGGAAGCACATGACACTCACATGAGAGTGGTTAGGGAACAAGACAACACACTTTAACTTCCTAAAAGAGAGTCAAGATGCTCTCTAACAACCAAAAGTAACTAACTAACTACTGCAGCGAATATGCCAAGTGAGGGCGCGCGTGACTCGGCGCGTGGGCCGCTGAATGGGCCGTCGTAGGTGGGCTACACCATCTCCGAACAGGGCATGATGAAGCAACAGAAACGGCTGATCGTGAGCTGATTTTGCACATTTGTAGTAGTCTCTTGGGCCGAATTGAGGACCCGATTGTTGTAGCGATCCGTTGTGGGGTCCTGGTGTGGTCCTTGTATCCTTGGCGTGATGTTGAGGGGGTGGAGAGACGTTGTCGATGCGGGCGAGGCCACGTGGAGGGAGTGAACACGGCACGTCGTGGCAGTAGAGGGGCTTGTCATGCCGACAAACCGGTTCGGAGGGTGCGAGGACCGTTGCGAACGTTGAACGGGGAGAGGAACAGTCTCTTTGCACTTTCTGGGGCTTAGCACGGCCTGGCCGAGCTTGGCGTCACGGCCGTGTTCGGCGTCTGGGTTGCTGGCCGAGAACTTCACGGGCATTGTCATGGCCGGGTCAGATTTCACGGCTGCAGTCACGGCCTGGCCGTGCTTGGGGGCACGTCCGTGTTCAGGGGCGTCGAGGTCGGCTGAGACTTTCACGGGCAGCGTCACGGCCGTGCTTCTGGCCAGGGAGCACGGCCTGGTCGTGCTTGCAGGCACGCCCGTGCTCAGGAGCGTCGACGTTGGCCGAGACTTTCATGGGTAGCGTCACGGCCGTGCTTCTGGTCATGCTGTCTTTCGCGTGTTTGCCCGACTGTGTCACGGACGTGTCTTTGGTCACGGCCTGGCCATGTCCAGGCTGGTCTGATGTCGCCGATCCGGTCATGGCTGAAGGAGCGGGCGTGAAGGTGTCGGGGCGGACGGTTATGGCCGTGCTTGCAGGCACGGCCTGGCCGTGTCGAGCATTGTAGAACTCCGTTTGAGGCAAAAATTCTGGGGTATCTTCCTCAGGGCCTGGGGAGTCTGCCCAAGTATCTTCGAGAGGGGTTGGGCCCTCTTCATTGGCGTCTATGACTCCGTCAACGATCCCTTTCTGATGCTATGCAGAACTGTGTATTGGAATTGGCCGATGTAAAGAATGTATTAGCAAATCTCTCGGCTTCATCTGGAGAGGTTTCTCAATCTTCCCATGCCCGATGGCACATTCCGGACCCGTCTTCTTTTGGTGGTGCGTGGGATGCCAAGGAGCTAGAGAATTTTGTGTGGGATATGGAGCAGTACTTTCAGACTGCGCCATCTCTTCGGATGATCAGGTTTTGACTTGCGCCGCTTATCTCACCGGCGACGCTAAGTTATGGTGGAGGACGCAGATTTCTCCAGCATATTCTGAGTCCGGGTCCTTATCTATGACGTGGGATGATCTGAAGATGGAGTTGAGGAACTAGTTTCTACCTAGTAACTCTTCTTATGCCGCGATGGATGTTCTTCTGCGCCTTCGCCACACTGGTAGTGTGTGCGACTATGTGAAGGCATATGCGGCTCTTATGTTGGAAATCGACGAGATGGCCGAGCACAGCTGGTTATACTTCTTCCTTGCCGGTCTTCAGTCCTGGGCGTAGATTGAGCTCCGGCGCCAGGGCGTGAAGAATGTGAAGGCGGCTATGGCGGCCGTTGAGGCTCTCGTCGACCTTCGGTCTTCTCAGGGTGTTGCAGCACCCTGGACTTCTGGTTCTTCTGGTGTTTTGGACGTGCCAGGTTCTTCGCGGTCTCAGCCTTTTGTGCGGGGAAAGGGCAAGCGGCCTCTCTCGGCCAAGTCTCGACCCGAGCCGAAGGCGAAGAAGCCTGCCCCTCCGCCGAGGCAGCCGGCGAAGGCGGATGCTTCGCGTCGCCCTATCTCCTACTTTCTGTGTGGTGGGCCACACTTTATGCGGAGTTGTCCCAAGAGGGACAGGATTACTTCTATCGTCGCTGACGAGCCCCAGGATCAGTTGGTCACCCTTAACCCCAGGGTGATCAACACTATCACTGCTACGTCGTCCTCCTCTCCTTCTGCTCCGGCCATGTCACCGAGGTTGCTATATGTGGACCTGTGGTTGAATGGTCAGCCTGTCCAGGCTATGGTTGACACTGGTGCGTCGCACCTTTTTGTTGCTGAGGTTGTTGCCCGGCGTCTCAGCCTATGCCTATCTTCTGCCCTCGACCGGATGAAGACGGTGAACACTGCTGAGCAGCGGATCCATGGGATTTCTTATGATGTTATGGTCGAGTTGGGCTCTTGGAGGGGACGACATCATGTGCGGGTCGTGCAGCTTGACGATTTTGAGGCTATTCTGGGGATGGACCTTCTTTTACGTGCTAGAGTGGGAGTTCTTCCATTCCTGCACGGGTTGCACATTTATGATGACCGTTCGCCAGGTTTTGTACGTTATTTGGGCGACCCCGCCTCATCACGAAAGGGTCGTGACCAAGGCCAGGATGTGTCTGGTCCTGTATCGTCTTCGGCCATTTCTGCTGGTCTCCGTCATGGGGAGGAGACTTATATAGCTGTACTTGTATCTGAAGCGGCTGTTTCTCAGCCTGCTCTATCTATGGATATGTCCACTTTGTTGTATGAGTTTGCGGATTTGATGCCGGATGAGTTACCCCGTAGGCTACCTCCTCGTAGGGAGATAGACCATCGTATCGAGTTGGTGCCCGGTGTTGTGCCTCCATCGCGGCCTCCTTATCGGATGCTGCCTCTTGAGCTTGCCGAGTTGAGGAGGCAGCTCAACGACCTCTTATCTTCCAACTTTATCCAGCCTTCTTCTTCGCCTTATGGAGCACCCGTATTATTTCAGAAGAAGAAAGACGGCAGCCTCCGGTTTTGTGTGGATTATCGGGCGCTGAATAAGGTCACGATTCGGGATACTTATCCAATCCCGTTGATCTCTGACCTTCTGGATCATCTTTCTTGTGCTCGGGTTTTCTCCAAGCTAGACTTGTGCTCAGGGTATTGGCAAGTCCGGATAGCTGAAGGCGATGAGAAGAAGACCGCTCGTGTAACGTGGTATGGCGCTTATGAGTTCCTCGTGATGCCGTTCGGCCTCACGAATGCGCCTGCGACTTTCTCGCACCTAATGAATAAGGTGCTGGCGCCTTATTTGGACGATTTCGTCATGATCTATTTAGACGATATCGTGGTCTTCTCTTCTTCTTTGGATGAGCATCGACGCCACCTCCGGTTGGTATTGCTGAAGCTGAGGGAGCATCAGCTATATCTGAAGCCAGAGAAGTGTTCTTTTGCCGTTGATGAGATCCACTTCTTGGGTCATATTGTGGGCAACGACAATGTGCGTATGGATTCTGATAAAGTTCACGCGATCGTGGACTGGCGCACACCTTCCTCTCCCACCGAGCTGCGGATCTTCCTTGGGGTTACAAACTTCTTCAGGAAGTTCATTCGGGATTGCTCCAGGATTGTAGCCCCTCTTTCCGATCTACTTAAGAAGGACTCCAAGTGGCTTTGGACGAATCAGTGTCAGACGGCCTTCATCGAGTTGAAGCGCCGTATCGCCTCTGAGCCGATTCTGAAGCTACCTGATTTTTCGGGGACCTTTGAGGTCCATACTGATGCCTCGGACCGGGCGATTGGTGGAGTCCTTGTTCAGGACGGGCATCCAGTGGCATTTGAGAGTCGGAAATTGAATCCAACCGAGCAGCGTTATTCAGCCCATGAGAAGGAGATGGTGGCAGTTGTCCATTGTCTTCGCACTTGGAGGGTGTATTTGCTGGGCAATGCCTTCGTGGTCAAGACCGACAACGTGGCTAACACGTATTTCTCTACTCAGAAGCGGTTGTCGGCGAAGCAGGCCCATTGGCAGGAATTTCTTTCGGAGTTTCAGTTCTAGTGGGAACATAAGCCGGGCAGGTTCAATATCGTTCCTGATGCGCTGAACCGGCTGAATGCCATGATATGCTGCACTCTGTCTTTAGTAGAGGGCGATCTGTTGGAGCGGATCCGCCTTGCAGCTGCGTCGGATGCCAGGTACCAGAGGGTAGTACAGCAGATCAAAGCCGGTGAGGTCTGGCGATTCTATCTTGGTCCTGATGATGTTATTTTGGCCAAGGCAGGTCGGCCGTTTGTCCCTTCGACAGGCGGACTGCGCAGGGAGCTATTGAGGGAGCTCCACGATACCCCGTGGGCGAGTCATCCGGGCCAGAGGCGTATGTTAGCCTTGCTCTCCAGATCATGTTACTGGCCGGAGATGCGCACAGATGTTGAGCTTTATGTCCGCACTTGTCTTGTCTGCCAGCAAGACAAGGTCGATCGACACGTGAGGCAGGGTTGTTGCAGCCCCTGCCGATCCCTGAGTCTCCTTGGATCTTTGTGTCTATGGACTTTATCGACGGTTTTCCTCGAGTTGATGGACGAGCTTCTATCTTGGTGGTCGTCGATAGATTCTCTAAGTACGGAGTGTTTATATCGGCCCCGGAGCATTACACGGCTGAGGTGACAGCCAAGCTCTTCTTTTAGCACGTCGTGAAGTTATTTGGACATCCAGAGGACATCGTTAGTGATCGAGACGCCCGGTTCACCGGACATTTCTGGACGTCGCTGTTCAAGAAGCTGGGATCCAAACTGAACTTCTCGACAGCTAATCATCCGAAGACGGATGGACAGACCGAGCGGATTAATGCTCTGGTTGAGGAGTATCTACGTCACTTTGTTACCGCCAGCCAGCGAGATTGGGTCAAGTGGCTTGACGTGGCGCAGTTCGTGTATAACCTTTAGAGGTCGTCAGCCACTGATCGGAGCCCCTAACCCCGGTGGATGTGGTGCAGCGTGATTCTGAGGGTCGGTGCCCTGCTGCACACCGGGTGGCACAAGAGAGATCTGAGATGTTATAGGAGGCTTGAGATAGCTTGGAGCTAGCTGCTAGGCGGATGGAGAGGTATGCCAACCGTCATCAGAGGCCTGAGGAGTTCGCAGTTGGCGACCAGGTTCTTCTGAAGCTTACCCCGCAGCTCTGGAAGAAGTTCTCGGCGAAGACAGCTCACCGAGGCCTTATCCAGAGGTATGACGGTCCTTTTGAGGTGCTGAGTCGGGTGGGTACAGTGGCGTACAAGCTGAAGCTCCTGGATTGGATGAAGCTGCTTCATGTGAGTTTCCTGAAGCGGTTCCATGCTGATCTTGAGGATCCTGCGCGGTCTCGGACGAGCTGAGCGCCTCCTAGCGTTCGGAAGGAGTTCGACCGGAGGATCGGGGAGATCTTGGATCACCATGTGCTGGGGCAGTACAGCCGAAACCGTCGAACGGAGTTTCTGATTCGCTGGGATGGATCACCTGAGGAGGATGCCACGTGGGAGCGTGTCGTTAATCTCTAGCAGTTCGAGGAGGAGTTGAGGCGCTACCTCGACGAGTCGCCAAGGGCGGCGACGACCTCGGGTGGGGTAGGATGTTAGACCCCTGATCCGTTATTATATATTTCCACCCTGTATAATGGATTTAATGCAATATAATTATCTTTTTTGTTATATTGTGTCGTTTTGTCATACTCTAGAACAAAAAAAAATGTCTTACATATTTTTGACAAAAACAAGATAGAAGATTGTAGCATGTAAACTTGTAATGCTATTACTCTAATGGTACCTGTGAATTTGTGGGTCTTGAATACTAAAGGATGAAAACCTAAAGGAAATGAGTAATCTTATGGAATAAATAAGATGAAAATGAGAAAGAAGAAAACAAGAAAATAATGAGTAAAATTCACCTACAATTGTTGACCATGCCTATGCCACCTCATGTCATTTGATTCACCTTAAGCCTACACCTCATGCTATAGGATTAATTAGAGAGAAATGTAGAAAAAAAAAAGGTAAAAGGTAGCTTGATTCTTCGTGCATGACCTGAAGGGAAGAATAGCTAAGGAAAGGGAAGAAGAAGAAAGGGAGAAAACTCAAGTGAAGAGTGAATTGTGGTTTCTTAGGCAAGTTCTTCTTCTTTCTTTGTATTATTTTGCCTATTGATTTCAATGGATGAAAACTTATCTTTTATTTCCTTTATGAATTCAATTTGTTTCTGATATTTACAATTTTGGTAAATTCGGCCCTTGGAAAAATGAGCTATGCTATGTTACACAACAAGGAATCCTTATGTGCAGTAAACCTGACCTTTACCCATTCAACTTATCATAACTTTTGATTCTCCTGCCCAAATCGCATGAAATCAGATTCTTTGTAAAGAAGACTCAAACATCTTTATTTTGAGTTGGATATTGAGTACTTTGGAATAGATTATCGAGTGTGTAACATCAGTTCAAGCCAATCCAGTAAATCTATTTTTACAGTTTGGACCTTTATCTAGTGAGTGCTATATGTCCAAGTTATGTGATAGTAACGATACCAAATTTTTAGTTTTATATCAAGTACACTTCATAACCTATTCCTGGAGCCTTTATTTGCATGATTTGGATACGAAATGAAATTATGCTCGAATTTACACTTAACCCTAAAAATGGAAATCTCATTATCTTGATTTTGACCTATTGCTATTTCATAGGTCATAACTTATTGTGTTGAGCTCCATTTTAAGTAAAACTTGCTTTCTCAGAAACTAGATTCAAAATCCCTTGTTTTGAGATAAATATCATATCAAATGGTATCATATGAAGAACTTGATGTCCATGATAAACAAGCTACAGATTTTGGCTTTTGGGTTACTTGACCCTACACTATGTACCAAATGGTCTTTTATTTGCACTCTATGGATAGATATGTCTCTTCCATTTGGCTTCCATTTGGAATTGAATATATCAGCACTTGTCACTTGTATGAACTTTATGATTCACCTCTTTGAGAGCTGATACATATCAAGAAGCTCATTTCACCATGAATGAAAGTATGTTCTATTTTGTCATGTATCTCATGTATGAACTTTAAGGTTCACATGTTTGAGGGTTTGATACATATATCAATAAACCCATTTTTGGTATGTTTCCATTTATTAATGTATGAATGCTAGTGGTAATAACATTATGAGCCCGAAAGGGAAAAGACTATGAGCCCAGAAATGGGAAGAGATTGATAGTTGTGGAACAAAGTGCTACATGGAACAAAATGCCACATTATCAATAATGGGGGCCACCTCTTGAATCTATGGGAGCCACCTCTTGAATCCCACTATCTCTGATATGGGGAGCCATGACAGCTCCAGCCGGCATATGTTTGAGTTTCATCTTGACGAGGATGGAATATTCTTCCAGACGTGGAAGATCTATGTTATTTATGATTTCCCACTATGTTATGTATGATATGTCTCTTTGGATTGATTTTTTCTTTATGTTCATTATGCTTACCATGTCACTATCATATCTCTATTTGATGTTACCTATGGAACCATGTGGAGATCTATTCTACATAACTTGGTATGACCCATCTTATGTTTGATATCTTCTTTACTTGCTGGGCTTTCATGCTCAACCTTTGTATTTCTAACCCTTTTTCATGTTAACTTATGGGCTACATGTTTTGTGGAAGATAATGGATAATTGATGGGGAATACTTTTGAGTATTTTGGAAATGCATTATGTATGCATTATGTAAAGGCTATTGTACAAAGTGTGATTTATGTACAAAGTATGTTTTATATCATAGTTTGTATATGAATGTTCAAAAGATGTTCTGGTTTTGAACGATGAATTTGAGTTTTTATGATATGAGAAAGATTTTTTTCTGTAAATGAAAGTTTGGATTGTTAGATTGTTACTTCTAGGTGACTATGCTATATAAATCAAATTTTGATATTCATGTAGAGCAGGGTTTTTATGAGTTGATTCCGGGTACATATAGCAAAATTTTTTTTTATATTATAATTATTTCATAAATCGAATTCTCATCTAGGGATGTGACACGTTTGGTCCGCTTCGACCTTGGGTCGAGGCCCGTTTAGTCGGTGCTGAGTTGGGCGCGCCCAGCATCCCAATGGGCTAGCTGGGTTACGAGTCGCCTCTCTGGGCTTACGTTGTTTGTGGCCCACGTAGATTGGGCCGTCGTGGGCTGCGGGGCCCGATACGGCATTGCACGCTATTCTACCGAGTGCGTCGGAGCGCACGAGGGATGTAGGTCCACTATCTAATTGACCGTGAGGAGGGGCGTGTTTCGGTACGACAGGTGATGCGTGGCAATCCGTTGACTCTGTTGTCAATGCGTAGCAAATGTCACAGCATCATACGCACACGTGGTTGCCGCTTGCGGATTAGGACATGTTGACTTACAGTTAGCGTTGCATGAGGCGTGTGTTGATGCGCACGAGGCTGGAGTAGAGTCTCGGAGCTAGTGCGTGTGGCGCCGGACCCACGGCTGCTAACTCAGCCTAGATCCACTTACGTTTGCCCACAGCCAGTTCCACGTGGATCGAAACGTTCGCTTGAACGCGAACGACTCTCACGCCCGTCTGAGCAGAGGCATGGGGAGCAGGTAGAGAGGCATGGGACTCGGCAGAGGGTTTAGAAAAGGGTAGAAAAGGGAGGAGAGACGCTGGGGGCTCTCTCTCTCTTGCTCTCGAACTGGCTTACACTACTCTCTCTGCGAAAAGGGTAAAAGAGGGCTCGACAGACTGATCTGGGGTCCGGATGGCGATCGGCGTGGCCGGCGGCCGTCAGAGGGTTGGACGAGGGCGGAACGAGCCTTTACTTCCTCTCCCCGTTTTCCTGCAGAGCTGTTGGTGCGTCTCCGACTCCGACGTAGACGTCTACCGCGGCGTCGCTTGCCGAGTGTTCCGCCGCCCTGGTCTTCATCGTCGGGCGGGTCCTTTGTCGACGACGGGGCGGAACTAGTTTGGATCTGGGTTTTCTGATCTTCCTGGCTTCACCGTCACCTCCTCTTCCAGACCCCTGTACACGGCCGACGATTCTATTGGCGGCCGACGGGAGTTCCCGACTCACGGGATTCTGGCGGACGCGGTTAGAGTTCTCTCTCTCTCTCGACTGGAGTTTGGAAGGACGTGGGTGGTTCCCGATGAGTCCGAAGGTGGATGTTGGATCTTCCCGGAAGCTGTTCGTCGGACTCCTCCTCAAGGTTCGGATTTGGTTGATTTGGTTTTCCCCTTTCGTACCAAATCTCTTCCTCTTTGGGTTCCCGCATTCGGAGCTTCTTACGGGTGTTGTTCTGGAGTCTTCCACTTTACTATTTTCTCGCATCCTCAGGGCTGAGGAGTTGCAGCTCCTGCTGTCAGCCATTGTTAGGGTTTTGCTGAAAAAAAAAATACCGAACACTGGGCGTGACAAACGGCGTGATACATACGATAGTACCAATACAGCCACTTGTTAGAAGAAATGTTTAATATATTTTATTCTCTCGGCCTTAACCTACGTGTATATATTGTATTTATGTGACTTGTTGTTCATTCGCAAGCACAGTGTCCATTCAGAACTAGTCAAAGGGATTGATTTTTTTTAATTTAAGTATGGATTCTTAGGATCTTAGTTATTAATAATAAGGTTTTAAGGTGAAATTCTGTCTTCATTCAATTTTTTAAAAATAAAATAAAATATGTAAAATGTACATTTAACTCCGCCAAACTTTTGTATCCTAAAAATAAAGTGGAAGTAACCCATTTAGGGAAAAAGATATCTTGGGCAGCGTGCTGCACGCTGCCCAGCATTTCCAGTGTATAAATCTTAACGCAATTTTAATGGTTTGATAGGGCTATACACGGAGAATCCTGGACAGAACTGCCTAAGAAATTTTTTCCCATTTATAGGCATTTACGTTGTCTGCAGAATCAACGCACGCAGCAGTGTAGCGTGTTCGTACCATGCAGACTTCCCTGATCACGTCAAAGACAGTATATTTTTTCCCTTTCTTCCTTCGGCGATGGATTTGAACGAAAAAACAAAACAAAAAGGACAAATACTCAGTTTTCTGTCGTTTTTTATTCTGCCTGAATTGAACGAAAGTATATGTTGCTTGAAAAAATCAATAAAATTATTATTTTTTTATCCTAATGCACTTGAGCCTACCGTCTGCCAGTAGCTACTCATTGCCGTTGTTCGTCGCCGCATTCCACCACCGCCGTTTGCAACTACCGTAATAGTTTTTATTATTTTTATAATATAAAACAAAAAGATGTTAAAAAAATATAGATAGAGTGTAAATATCAAATAAATTTTATCTTTTTTTATTATTTTTAAATATTAAAAATTAAATATTTGTTATCACTCTAGTTTTTCCCTTGTATTCTCTTTTATCCCCTCCATACATAACGAGAGAGAGAGAAGAGGGTTTTCGGCATAATGCTGTGGAAGCGGGAAGGTACGTCCCAACACGGCAGGAGTAGGGGGGCCGTATGCCAGATGGCCGAGGGCGACGCCCCTATTTGTAAATCCAAGAAATGCGCAGCACCCAACATGCCTCTGCCTCTGGAGCATCACACAGTGAGTGGGTACCCTCCTGCATTAAATATATCATTTTAAACGTGGCCAATTTGAATAGATTTTACTTGTTAACTTTTCAACTATTTACAATTTTCAACAATAAAAAATAAAATAAAATACCACCCCCGGCGAGTTTATTTCCCGCGACATTTATTAATGACGTCTGCAAGCAGTGTACGGCTGACGTATTAGAATCCAATCCAATTGTCTCTAGATCGCTTAAAATAGCTTTATCGTCCCTAATCCGACACGTGGCATAATTATCGCACGCCATGACTCTCTCCACTCCTAGCTGCGTCATTCCTGCCCGCGCTCCGCCGTATTTATGGCCAAAACCTCCCCAGCTCTCTCTTTCTGGCTTTCTTTCTAATGCCAGCCCTCTCCTTTTCTCCCCCATTTCTTTACCATTTACGCTAGTAGTATACCCACCATCAATCGAGTGGTTTTGAATTATCCATACGCAATTCCTTGGCAAAAAAGGAAAAGAACTAACCATTGGCTGGTTGCTACCTTCCTGTTCCTGCTACAAATTAGTCCTTTACTTGATTCGAGCTGATTCAGTAGTAGCTCCCCAGCCCAAATGGAGAGGCCGAGCGGCCGCAAGAACAAGGAGACGAAGAGCCCTAAGCGTGCAGGGAAGGCCAAGAAGCTGCAGCCCGTCAAGGTGGTCTACATCTCAAACCCCACGAGGGTGGAGGCCACAGTCCACGAGTTCCGCTCCGTCGTACAGGAACTCACTGGCCGGGACTCTGACGTCGCCGACCTGGCCAAGTACAGGGAGCCCGTCGACCCCCCTCTGCCTTCCTCCCTCCAGTTACCTCCGCGGGACAACTGCTCTGCCGGCGGCGGCGAAGGCGCCGATCTGCGCAGTGATGGTGAGTTGGGCGCCGAGTGCTTTATCGGCGTCCCGGAAATGCTCGATCGATTAGGGTTCTCGCCGTATTCACCGGATTGCTTGTATGAACCCTACAGACAGGACTTCAGCCATTGAACCTTGGATCTAGCTAGCTAGGTATCTTTCATAAGTGAGTTGTGCACGCCCTATCGATCTGCTGGCTTCATCAGTAGTTCATCGCTCGTTCATGGTTGCAGCCTTATCTATTGCCCATGTTTCTATAGCTTATCTAGCTGTACATTTTGTGCTTAAACTCTTGAATTGCCATTCAATGTTGGAGGATTAATGATCAGTTGCTTTTTCATTTTCTATGCTTAATTGCTTGCTTGAGAACAGAAATTGTTTAATTGATTAATTGATTAATGATAGCTGGCTGATGGTGAAGCAAGGAGAAGAGGTATGCTAAATCTTATTCTTGGTTACACTTACGATGGCTAGCTGCTCTCTTGAAATATTTTTATTTATATCTATGTCAGTAGACAGTAGTGCAACCAAGCTCAATCTCATCAGCAAGCATAGTTTTCAAGCTGATTATCGATCCATCACCTTATAATCAAAATTGCTCAATCATATATGTCAGTCTTCAAGCAGTGATTGCATCGTTACAAAATGGCATGATGCTAGATTCGATGCATGCAGATTGGAAATATAATTGATATATATAACTATTGATCGATCGATTCATGGATTCTGGCGATCTTGCTCGTAATCTAAAGACTGATATGATGCATGAAAAGGCGGCTTCTTTTCTGCCATTCTAGTCTCTTGTGTTCAATTTATATTGCCATTTTTCTGCCTCACAAGTTTATATTGCTACTGTTTGAACTCCACATCTACAGCTAGGTTGGGCCATCAAGCTAGCACTTGACTTTGCACTTTATAATTCCATGTTCTCCATTATTACTTTGTCATTTATTTTTCATTAAACTATATGTATTAACTTTGCCTTTTTAGGTGATGTTTATGTTTCTTGAGATTCTTACAGTGGCTGTATGTGCTAACAGTGTCTTCATGTACTTGAGTAGGAGACAACAAGCACTTCTACTTTGCAGTTTGCAGTGTTTTTACCTGTCACTACTGCTTTACATTTTAAACCCTCATCAAATTTAGTGCATTAACATAATAACATTATAGTGTTAAGTGTTGCTGATTCTTTCCATAGAAACTTTTCAAACAGTGCCGAGGAATGGGGAAAACTATTCTCCACAAACTAACAAGTATCTAGGATCTTAAAGTGATGCATTCTCAATTAATCTAACGTATACAGAACGGGGTGAGGTAGAATGATATTCAATTATAGCATTTCTTTTTAAATTTCCTTATAAAGGATAAACATAATGAATCAATTAAATTATCCAATAAATAGCAAATGCCCATTAACAACATATGTTGCTTGATGCAATATTTATAGATTCATATAGAATGTAGCATGAATAGGGCTAATAAATAACTCTTATATTGCTTTGATTTTATTGTAGAGAGTAGAGCAAAGTGCTCAGGTTGACTTATTCTAAAAAATGTTGATTATTGTTATTTTTATTTGTTTCACCAAATTGAAATGGTGATGCCATAAGTATAAGTTTCTTTCCCCATGGATAATTTAGCAGAACTGAAGAAAACCGCTTGTTTTAACTAGAGGAAATTGGCTGATTTGATTTCTGAAATTATGTTAGGTTAGCATACCACAAAAATGAGAAGAAATTTAGTAAATGGAGGAAGTATATTAATTCCCTTTTTATATATGATGATTATAAAATTAAAATCAGATGATCCAAATAAAAGCGATGATTTATTAATTGTATCCATTAATTTTCGGCAGAATGGCTTTAGTTTAATCCTGATATCCTAGAAAATGAAAAAGAAAACAAGTTAACAGTAGCTGGGATTATGCGTGTAGGATTAAACAGTCACGTTTTTCTTCAAAGCCATGGTGTAGTAGCACATGCATTTGTACAAAGAGCTCAATGAATGCCACTACTGGAACCCGATTAATACATGACATGCAGGTCTGGTTTTGTCAGCTAATTATTAAAATTGTTCAATAATCGCCGACTCGCCGTGCCTGTTCTCTTCTCGGGTTTAATTTGATTTAATTTGTTCGAATTAACTTTAATTTAGCATAGGAAATATTAATTATTAAAAATTAGTGTTTTCCCTATAATTAATTGCACTAGGATAAGTGTTGTAGATTTTAATTCCTGCAAAGATAAAACTACCAACAATGAAATAAAACAGCATTAATTTAAAAGAACCTGGAGGCGACGTATCGTCTGTCCTAAGGCAATATTCGGCCCACGCACGGGCTTAGTCGAAGATCCGCCTTGAAGATACAATCAGGGCTAGCTTCCTGCCGGTGCGACGGTGGAAGCCCTGTCGGAGCAACTTTCAACTTCTAGCAGCAAAATTGGAGAAAGAGAATTTGGAGAGAAATTTCAGAGCTAGAGATTCTGAGAGTCTTTTGATGTGTTTTAACCAGTATCCTAGCCTCCCTTTTATAGGGAAAACTCACTGATTAAAATATTAATAGTTTTATCTAAATATTTAATTAAATATTTGGAAACTATTAATAGATGCTCAAAATAGGTAAGTGGATTAATTTAAAGAATAGTAAATTAATTCTCCACCAAAAATAGTCGAGTACACACGTTGTGAGCGTGAGAGGATTTATGAGAGATTTTTGGATTTAATTAATTAATTAATATTTAATTAATTAATCCAACAATAAGATCATTATTGTGTGATTGTTGTCATGATGTTTGTTATTAATTTGCAGTCCAATAGTCCTTGGCCATGAAAGGATTTGAGATAATAAATGGCATACAGTAAAAGGATTCTCTTGTTTAACCATTAGAGGATGTGAAGAACATACGACCATGAAAGGACTCGCATGTCTTACCATTAGTGTATGAATGATGTATAGACCATGAACGTTGCTTTTGGACTTCATAATATATATTAGCAACTATATCATATATCAGTGTTATCAACTATTTTGTTGACATAGGCAAATTAAGTAATAAAGATAAAATTTGATCTTAAGACTAAATTATGGCTACTACTTTTACTTGGCTAAAGCCTAAAAGATATGATTTATATAGTATTATATAAAAGTGCACTTATAAGAGCGATCAGATAGTATGGACAATCGAATGTAAAAAATATTATGTATAAAATATTGATAGTATCCTCATATGTTATGGTCGTAGATTCACCGCTAAGCACTTGGATGATAAAATGTGGTGCGAATGCACGGTACTAGAGTGTGATTATATATCACTCCTTAAATATTGTTAATTAATTTTTAATTTTCTTATTGCATATGCAGTAGCGTAATTGAATTAGCTTCCCATCTATTGTTTAATATTATTCACTGTGAGGTCGGCTTACAATCAAATTGTTATTTGTTTAATTCACTAATGAGTTCACCACTAAATGTGTGCTGTTGAACGATGATCATGTTCATTAATGGATTTATCTGGGCCTTGCAAGTTGACTTTCATGTTTTTCATTCGCTGTCATAATATTTTTTTTAAAAAATAAATGCTTTAAATCTAATTAGTGATGATATACAAGTTAACGGAGAAATAAAAAGAGGAAAATTGTGATCAATTTATAATCAATCCTTGGTGTTTTATGCAAGAGAAGGCTGACGGCTTCCCCTGAATTAAAATCTTAAAGCAGCGTCACACTCGATGATTTTTGCTTTGAGTCTTTGACCAACGCCTTTTAGTATTCACTAATTAAAAGTTTGTACGAGCCGCCGCCGCCAGACAAGTAGGAAACGTCTTGTGTGGACTGAGGTCGTCAGCGGAGGAGTGACACCCAAGCAAAAGATTCCGCCTCCATCCCTCTTCTGTGCATCAATCATGTCCAAGCTCTCACAAAAGTTGTGGTCGAGGCCACACTGTTTGGCTCTTGGGCGTGGAGAGGACAAGGAGTAAGACTATTATTGGCTTCCGCATTCTAATTTTACTTGTTGGACCATATGGGAAGGTGGCACCGTGGCAATATGTTTCTGGCTTTGAATTTCTCTTAATGGATTATGGATCCCAGCGTACCCAATGACGCATGCCATGAGCTAAGTAAGTCACAGTCCAAAGTTTGTGGGAGTGTTCGGCTTCGAGTAAGAAAGTATAAGAGTAATCGATAAGTTGTTGCCTTGTGGGTGATTATTGTGAAGGAGATGGCGGAGAACAGGGAGGCACTGTTGAAGCCAAAGGTCTACTTCGACAACTGTCCGGGCTGCAAGCAAGACAGGAAGAAGGAAGCTAACCCAGGGATTCCCTACAAAGAGTTCTTTTATGTGTGGATTGTCACTCTTTGCACAGGTACCTTTTCCATTTAGCTCTTGGTGTTTGATTGCTCAATGGATGCTGTTTCTCGTTTCTTGTCTCGTCGAGTGGCCACATCTTGTCGACTTGGTCGCATTGCTGTTTCAAATCATTTTTGTTTTTATCAGCAGTTTGCACGAGAACTTTGTACCATATAATCCTTTTATTCTCCGTTGGATCTCAGTTGAGAAAAAAAAATGGGGGGCAAAGAACATACTTCCAAGCTTCCAAGTCATCGGAACAGTCGGGAAAAGAAATTTCCATGTTTAAGCTTGAGCTGGATGAATACTGTGACTCCGACATGAATTGGGCTATGCACGCAAAAAAAAATTTGGATTGTTTTGAATGGGCGATATTCAGCCTTGAATCATAGAATAAAAAAAAACTCTCAAACAAAAATAAAAAAGGAAAATGAAAGGGACTAAAGAGACCATTCTTTTTAGCTTTTATAAAAGAATAATACTCATAGAGAAATGATCTTTCAACTTTAGGTTTAAATCTTCTCACAATGTGTGTGGACTTGCACCTTTTTCTATCAAGAGAACAATTCTTTTTTAGATGCATTCCAAATCTCTTTCACAAACGATTGAAATATAATGGTGCAGTAAATGTATACTTTTACACTATCAAAGATCCATGTGAGTACAACATAATCAAAAGTTTGCCAAGTAGAGTGGGTAATATCCTTGGAATTATGAGGAGAATGAATGTGTGAATTTCTCATGTGATGAGAGAAAGAATCAAAGTATTTGCACCCAAAGAGTGGAGTTCCATCCATGGTCATCAAAAGGATGAAAAAGGCCCTAGACTTTAGGAAAAAGTGTCTTTTACATACCCAAACACTTGGGGTAGAGGAAGGGATGACAATGGGCGAGGTATCTACAAATTTTACCAATTATCCATAATCAAACTTGTTTAATTGCTTGATTACCTGAACCATACACAGTTACCCGAACCTAAGATGAGTTTCAATAGTCTACTCAACTCTGATCCGAATACAATTAGTAGGTACTTGAACCAGCAGATACCCATTAGTACCCACATAAATATGTTATATTAAATACAACACCTTAGATGCCTTCATATATTTGAACTGTATGAACTCAACCTAAACCCAACTTGAGTAGTTGTTTTACTACTCAAACCTACCCTAACTTGACTTCAACATGATTGGTAACACTATTACTCAATTTAAACGTAACTCGTCGTCATTCTTAGGCGAAGGGTGGTGGAGAAGAGTAGAAGGGTAGAGGATGTAGTAGAGAAGCAACTATGGTTGCAGCTGTCTAAGTAGCGGGGATTGATAAGCTGGGGCAACAAGGAGGGTGAGGTGAACAACCTGGTTCGGAATGAGGGTGGTTTAAATACCAAGATAGAAAAAAAATATGAATATCACTAAGAATAGGTAGGATATGGTCTTACGCAAACTAATACGCCAATACTAGATTGAGGGCTAGCTTATGTAAGTAAATTACATAGTCTATGTAAAGAAACTCTACATTTTTAATAGGCATACAATACTTTGGGGCCAATGGGAATAGAAGACGTTTCTAGCTCAGGCTGTGCTGTAGATGGCCACATTTTTTAAAGAAATACAAGGACTTGATTTTTTTTTTTAACTTGCGAGAATGTCTAGTAAGGAATATAAGTCTTTTATCCAGTATATATCTGGAACTCAATCACTGAAAGTTTCAGAATTTTAGATGTTTGGATGATCTGCACAAAATTTGGTATTGATTGGACATTCTTTTGCCAATCAAAACATTCCTATTAGATGTTTACGATTTTCTTACAAAAAATGTTAGTTTAACTGCTTTTTCTTAACATGTAACAAATGATTTCTAATCTCTCCATATCTTTCTTCTCTCTTCAGCTCTGCCAATATCATCATTGTTTCCGTTCCTATATTTCATGGTACGTATATGTGTGATATTCAAATCCTATCATGATTTCCTGTTCATCTATTATTCTTATGACATTGTACAATTAAGTGTGTCTATCTTCATAGAACCAATAAATTCTTTTGTTTGGTTCTGGGAGCTAAGTTTGTTTCAATTTCATAGTAGATAGGCATTAAGGAACAAAAAGGAAGACTTCAACGATAGCTTTGAAAACTTCAACGGATCTACTCATGATTAGTTCTGATTCTACTCTACGTTCAGTTCTTATTCTCATTCTAAGTTTGTTGTAGTTTCTCCCATGATTGCTAGTCTCCATTTGCATTTCTACAATATGAGAATCATATTATGATTACCATATGTTGGGTTCTTATGAGAGCAGTTTCCACTCTATGAACAATGATCTGATCCATCTTTTCATTTTCTTATTTTTAATTAAATAGCAAGTGTTTTCATCACCATTAGGATGAGGCTGCACATCGTTCAGTAACTATGTTGCACTGAAATTTTACTCCAATATATTTTCAGCAAGCTTTAATTAGCAATAAGTTGACTTTTTTTCCTTCCTATTTTCTTCTGTATAGATACGGGACTTGCATGTTGCTCAAAGAGAAGAAGATATTGGGTTCTATGCAGGTTTTGTAGGTAAGTATACTGTAGTTTGTAACAAAAATTGCTACGTAACCCAGATTATTGTCTAATAAAAGTTATCTGTAAGATTCAACTCTAGCTGTTAGTCATTATATTTCACTGACAATTGTTTTTCTCCTGTGAATTGTAGGAGCTTCATTTATGATTGGAAGAGTCTTGACTTCCTTGTTATGGGGAATAGTGGCTGATCGATATGGAAGAAAACCTGTTATAGTGATTAGTGTCTTTTCTGTGTTAGTATTATTCGATATTATTGCCGCTAGCCATGCTCAGCTATATTTGTTCAATTTTCCTCTTACTTCCTCATTATCCATGCTGTTGAATTGAATACCTAGGATCGTTTTCAACTCTCTTTTCGGTCTGAGCACGAGTTACTGGATGGCTATTAC
This sequence comes from Costus lasius, assembly GCA_027563935.2. Lineage (NCBI taxonomy): Eukaryota > Viridiplantae > Streptophyta > Magnoliopsida > Zingiberales > Costaceae > Costus > Costus lasius. The sequence continues at coordinate 23,613,105 of CM050447.1, read as the reverse complement.
AACAAGATTACTTCTTGGTTTACTAAATGGTATAAGTGGTCCAATAAAGGCAAGTAGCTGGTTTTTATTGAATATACCAAACAAATAAATTATGTGCAATCATTGGACAACAAAGCATTCTCTTTGTCCTGCAGGCTTATTCAGTAGAAGTTTGCAGAGTAGAACATCAAGCACTTGGTGTATCACTTGTAATACCTTTTTTTCAATTGTTGGATTAAATTCTTTACTTGCGACCATAGTATCAGAACTGGCCTATACCAGGTGATACAACCAATCTATATCGGTGTGGGCATGTAATGGTATCGATACATGCACAGTACCAATTATAATATATATATATATATATATATATATATATTTATAAAACCAGCCGGTACCAACCGGTAAGTACCGGTCAGACAAAGGACCAGTATAAATCAGTATCACTACATGTACAGTACCAATTAAGTGGCTATTGGATGCTATTTATTTTAGGTATCCACAGCGTGGGGTATAGGCTTGATAATTGGTCCAGCCATTGGAGGCTTTCTTTCGCAGGTGATTCTTCGATGGAATTTTCATGTGTCATTTAGAGCAGAAACAAATCATGCTCCTCAATTTGAAATCTTAAAACACCAAAAGCACAAAATATCAATAATCCAAATTTTAAATTACATATATAAGTCAGAATAAAGTGTTTTTGAAAATTTTAAAAACTAACCTGGAAACCAACATGAAATCTTAAAACCCGATCTCATCACTTCATGTCAGGTTTTGTTTCCAAATTTGAATAGCAAAAGAACTAGAAAACATGATCTGAGGAGCCAGCTCAACCCAATGGTTACATCATACAGTTAAACCTACCACCTGTACAGCTGTACTATAACTTGCAAATTCATTTCATGGATTTTCATCAACTGCGCCATTTAATTTCTGGTGAGACACATCCATCTAAAGATTGGTCCTTGTATCTAGCATTCCAGCGTGTTTCGAGCCTGTCTTGATACAGGACTAAGCTTACTGTCCTTATATTTTTCACACTCTGTATGTATACATGACCATTCCTTTGGCTATTTTTGAATTTTGATAGGTTAGAACCTATACAAAATCCACAATCATGGCTGTACTCAAATCCACTTAAATCTTTGCATATTTTTGTTTAATTATGTTTATCCTTCAATACCTGGAGATTGTTTGTGCAATTACATGTGAAGCTAAGTACAATTAACATTTTATTTACAATTGTTAAATTATTTTAGCATATTATCAACCTTGGAATTTTATCCTTTCGATTTGGGCACTGTTGCTTCTTATTTATTAATTGTTGTTTTATACCAGCCTGTTGAAAATTTTCCGAAAATATTTTCCCAAGATTCCTTATTTGGAAGGTAAGGATGCAGATCTTTCTAAGTTTAATACCCTTGCCTTATCCTTGTACTTATTAATCAGAATTTATGTAGGTTTCCTTACTTCTTGCCTTGCCTTTGTATATCAATCATTGCAGCAGGAGTTTTTATCGCTTCCTTATGGCTTCCAGTAAGTAACTAACTATTTTCTCTTATACGTTTGGTGGAGAAAATGCCTAGGTTTGATTCAAATTGTCTTTCTACTTTTTATGTTTGTTCATCGTAATTTGTTTTTTATATTTGCTACAGAGGACATGAAGTAATTAACCACTCAATAAGTTCACCCAACTACTTTTAATTACTATATATCAGAAAATCTTTCTGTATATGAATATTCAAAATATGTCTCTAATGCAAAATTTGAAAACTAAGGAAGATGAGTGGTACGGCTTTCAATTCTAGATCAGGGTGGTCACCAACTAAATCTATAGGTCAATCATTACAAACTCTTTGATGAGAGGATCTCGATTCAAATTTGTATTGTGCATATATACCTTGTACTGAGACTTAGGTCAAAAAGTCTATAGAAAGTTTACATGATGCCCTAGATTCTCTTGTCATAGTGTCATAAGTTGGGATTTCACCAAATCATACTTAGTGTCACACCCCAGTCGGAACGGTCTAAAAACAACGCTTATCCGTTGTCTCAGGGCCGTCCGGCGGAACACCGGAACGTGATCGCGCTAGGGTTTCCGGACCGAATCTCGTCCCCAAATTCGAAACCCTAGTTCCCCGCTCAACTTTTGCCCCCCCAAATTACAATTCGCACGGAAAGGATTGGAAAACCCTAACCCTAATTCGAGAAATCCGGAAAGAATCGAGAAACCCTAAGAAATTATGCCTTAATCTGGATTTTGACCGAAGTCAAAATCAATTGCCGATTAAATTACCTCGCTGACGTCACGTCTGACGTCAGCCCTCACGATCGCTGCGCGCGAAGATTTTCCCCCCCCCCCTCGCTGACGTTCGCGTTGCGTCAGCGTCTGATCGAAGTCGATTTCATTTTGCTGCGTTGACCGTTGTCTTCTGCCTCAAAACGCGCGCCCGAGCTTCGTCCCCGCTTCGACGCCACCTACGTCGTCTTCTCAGCGCGAGCGCCCGCCTGCGTCCGCTCGCGGCTCGCCGGAGGAAGGAGGCCGACAAGGGGGAGACGCCGCCCGCGTTTCAGCCTCGTTGCCGACCGAAAGCCGGGAAGTGTCGCGTGCCTGAAAGCCTACTGCGGATCGTCGTCGACTCGCTGATGAACACCGAAGCACCTCCGTCGCCGGCCGTCGCGGAGACGCGTGAAAACAGGGGATGAACTCAGAGGGACTCAAAGATAGGGAAAATTTCCTCTTTACTCAGCAAAGATTACAAAAACCCTCCTCTCCTCTCGTTGTTCTTCCTCCCGTCGGCGTCGCCGCCGCTCACAGTGCTCACTGGTACACGCGACGCTCGTCGTCGTCGTAGGGAAACCTCTCGCTCTGGTTCTCCCTCCTCTCGATCGCGTTTCGCCTCTTGCTTTTAACGCTCCAAGCCGCCGCTTTTCCTCTTCTGCCGTCGTTCGCGTCTCAAGCAAGCTTCTCCATCGCACAGCCGCCTGAAGATCCGCTCGCCTCCTTTCGTTCGCGCACGCCTGCGCGAAGTTTGCGCTGTCGACCGCGTCCTTCGCGCGGAGCTCGCCTCCGAGTGTCGCTCGCCGAAGTTCTCGCGCCGACTGCAGCCAACGACGTTGTCGTCCGCTATTTCCGAAGCTCGCGCTGTTGTCCGCTTTCCACGCGAAGACGCCGCTGCCCTGCATCTCTCGTGCGTGGTGATGAAGACGCCGAAGTCCGCGTCTTCCGCAAGCTTCGACGCCATCTTCGCGCGTCCGCTTTGCCAATCTCGCGCCCGTCCGCTTCGCACGCGAAGCCGCCGTCCGAGCTCGTGGCGAAGACGACGTCGAAGACAGCGCGCGTGCGTCCCGATTTTTCTTCGAGTGGAGCAGACGTCGCCACCTCCGACTCCAATCTCCGTCTTCCGTTTCGTCGCGTGCCTTTGGGCCTGGGCCACCCCCTTGGGCTGAACCGGGGAGCCCAGGGCCTAACAATTCTCCCCCGGCCCAATTTGGACATCGCCCTCGATGTCCGGCACGGGCGCTCAGGCCCGCCCTCGCCGTTCTCTCTTTGCTTGTTGGCGGGCAGCCTCATATCTTTGAAGCCTTTGTTCATACTCTGCAGGATCGTCTAACAAGGGCCAATACCTCCCCTGGATCTACTGAGACCTATCATCCCTTTCTGTATCCGAAGAATTCGAGGATTTCGGTGGAGCCTTTTCCTCCACTACTTGCCTCCACGTTTTCTTCTCCTGAGGGAGGTTCGCATCTCCAGAGCTCGTCTTCTGCTCGACGTTGCCCTTGTCGACTGTGTCTTTCGGCTCTGCTTCTGCGGGGGTCGGTGATGATCCTCCTACGACCACTGAGGCAATGTACATACCTCCTATCTGAGCCTCTACTGGTTCGTCATCAACCACCGCCGGTTTCTCAGCTAGCTCTCGGTGCACAATCGCTGCAATTGCGTTCAATCGCTATCGGTCTGGACAGTCGCGTATCCGGTGCGGCCCCTTGCATAAGAAGCAGGCAATCGGTCTCAATTGACCCTGCCCTCGCTCTGCAGGTCGCGTATTCCCCTGCCATGCTGGTTGTCCTCCGTTCCGTCGGGGAGAGAGTCTCTCTCTCTGGCGCTCTAGGTCTCGGTGGAGATGGTCGCTTCGGAGGCGACCTCTGTGCTCTCTGAAAGGTCGTCCCTAAAGTCCTCTGGTCCACCAGAGACTCTGTCACGCCCCGGCGGAAGCCGGCTATTTCTAGCTCAGGGTTCCCCAGGGAGTAACAATATTGATAGGAATCAGAGAACTACAATAATCACCATTCATTTATTTAATAAATAATCCAAATTTGACATCAACAACTTTATAACACAATATCTAAATACAACTATTCAATTTATCAACTGAATAAAATACAAAGACAACTATCTCAACTCGGTTTGGTATCTGCTATCTACTCTATCCCTCCCAGAAGTTAACTCTGTACCTGGAAGAGAAACAAAGGGAGTTAGCAGAAATGCTAAGTAGGAATCAACAAACATGGTGAGGGAATCAAATAACAGGATAACACAATAACTGAAACAATGATATACAAATAATATAGGAATGTCGTGCAAATCATCAAGCTGGCCAACAGATCTCAATCAAGAGCCGCACTCATTTTCAGAGTGTTTCCATTGTTGCTCATGCAATGGAACGACTGTCTCAAACAGTCCGGTAAATGTTGCGTCCAATATCTGACATCCGTAGTATTGTCCCGAGGACAACTGGCGGTGCCCTAACCGGCAGCTCAGATAGTCTGATATAATCAGAACTATAACTCAGATAGTCTGATATAATCAGAACTATAACTCAGATAAACAGGCCACTGGAGAATAAATCATCCAGGTCAGAGGTCAATATAAATCACGACTTTGTCATCACAGATTTACAACGGTTCCATACATTTCAATATCTCAGATACACAATTGTTTGACCAGGTTCATAAGCCAATAAATCAGATATCTCAAACAGATTTGTTAACCAATCATACAGAAACAGAATATGACCAAATAATCAAGATAATTGAGTTCAACAGGAATTTCAGAAACAAACCAAGCAGACGAAGCAATCAGATATCAGTGTCAATTAATTCTATCATATGCATCATATATCAAATCAAAGGTTTAGGCAGCAAATCCTATAATTCTTGACACTGTAAGAAAGGAGTAGGGTAAGATTCCTATCTCGAACGATGTTATCTCTGAGTCATTTTGAAAAGTCAATAATTGTTTTATCAAACGATGCAAGCCGATTAATGGATCAACCACTCTGAAACATGAATTTGTACATGAACTCTATCATTAAACATTCTAATTTGAAAACTAAAACTACCAACATGTAGAACATAACCCTAAACCTAGAGAACCAGTCTCAGATCATATGAACCGAACCTAAAACCCACTGAACCGGACATAATTGCACTGAACCGATCAAATTCACCCTGAACCAAGTTAAACCGAGACTTCTAACTTCAATTACACAACATATAAAACTCATCTAAAGCTATACATACTACCAATAGATAGGAAATTTAATTACCTTTCCAACGACTACCTGAACCGGCCAGGATTCGACCGAATCGGGGTCGAACCGGTCAAAATTCAAGAACTAACCCGAAACAGAATTGAACCGCTCGAATCGGTTTAAATCGATTTCAATACAGCCGATGGTTTATTTCGAAATAAACCGAACCCAAAACTTAATTAAAACTCGAACCGGCCGCCGCCGCACCGCCCGACCTCCGCCGTGCAAGGCCGCCGGACTTTCGTCCGCAGCTTACTCCGGCGAGCTCCCGAGGGCGCGTTGAAGGGCCGTTCGCTGCCAAACTTCGCCAGCACACTTCTGACGACGAGGCGAGGATCCACGACCAGCTACGGCGAGCTTTCGACCCACGGTCGAAGCATCCGAAGCGACAGCAGGTATCGACGGTGGCGCCGCCGCCGTCGATACACAAAACATACCCAAACATAAACGGAACTTCAATAAAACTTCACAGAAGCTTACATACCTTGCTACGACGATGTATCGTAGCCCAGAACACAGAGATCGCCGTCGACGAAGGCGCTGGATGGCTGGAACACGAGGCGGCGCCGCTCGAACTCCGGTGACGAGTTCGAGCTCGGATTTCTCCCTCCTGGCGGCGCTTTGAGGCTTGAAGACAGGTTAGGTTTCGAAACTCCTCGAGTCAAACAAAAGCCCTCTAATATAGAGGTAAAACTCGTTCCAGACGGCGAGAACACGGCGGCGAGAAAATCGCCGAGATCCGCGGGGAAGACGACGAGTTCGCTCGGTCCCCAAAATCAAATTTAAACTTAACTCAAAACGATCGAATCCGATATTATACTAAAAACGCAAATCGACGCGTTGGTTAGATGGCGTCGATCGCGCGCGCGCGCGACGCTGGTTCGAGCCCCCGCGAGCGCAAATGATCCGATTTTATAAAGAAAAACAAATTTTAAACCTTTTAAAATTCCGAAAAATTTTCTAAAATCATAAAAATTCCAGAATTAAATTTATAAAAATTTAGGTTATAACAGACTCGGCTATAGCTGCAACCGTCCTCCAGTCCTGTGGCGCATGTCGTCGGACCTCCGTTGCCGCCCAGGGTTGGAGATTCCGGAGGAAGAATTCCGGAGGAAGAAGTACCTCCTATCTCCCTCTGCCATCTCAGGTAGCTCCAACATCAGTGCGGAGAACGCCCTGACATACTCCTGGATCGTCCCTGTATGCTTTAGCCGATCCACCGCCTCTCGCGCTTGATCCACCGAGTTTCCGGGAAGGAACTGCTGCCGCAGTTCCTCTCGGAACACTTCCCAAGTCCAACTAGCCGCCTCTGATGTCGAATCAACTTTGGTTCTCCACCAGAGATTTGCATCATCTGAGAGATATACCGTGCACACTCTCACCTTCTCCTGATCTGTGACATGGTTAGCCTCAAAATATTGTTGCATGTCCCATAGAAAATTACCCAATACTTTTGCGGATCTGGCCCCTTTGAACATTGCAGGCTCTGGGGTGCGAACCTTCCCGTTGCCGTTGGGAGCCCCATACTCCGCCCTAGTTGCTGTAGGACCACCCCCTTGTGCCTGCGCCAGTGCCATGCGCGTCACCGCCAGATCAGCCAATATCTGCTGTTGCACAGCCGTGGAGTTGGTTAACTGTGTTGTCAAGGTTGCTACCTGACCTTGCAACGTAGTCACTTGCTGGGTTTGTGCTGTCAAGGTGGCCACCTGCTGTTGTAGCGCCGCCACCCCTTCAAAGTTTTGCTGGGCTTCAGCCATCCCAGCCAAAGTTTGTTGCAGGGCAAGAATCTGCAACCTTTGCTCTTCAATCGTGCGATGGAGTTCCTCCACATGAGGAACTACCGCATCCCTGCTGTTCCCCGTCAAACCGAGCACCTGCTCGATCCGGGCAATGCGATCTCCTTGATTCACCATGTTGCTAGATCACTTTAAGCTCTGATACCTGCTGTCACGCCCCGGTCGGAACGGTCTAAAAACAACGCTTATCCGTTGTCTCAGGGCCGTCCGGCGGAACACCGGAACGTGATCGCGCTAGGGTTTCCGGACCGAATCTCGTCCCCAAATTCGAAACCCTAGTTCCCCGCTCAACTTTTGCCCCCCAAATTACAATTCGCACGGAAAGGATTGGAAAACCCTAACCCTAATTCGAGAAATCCGGAAAGAATCGAGAAACCCTAAGAAATTATGCCTCAATCTGGATTTTGACCGAAGTCAAAATCAATTGCCGATTAAATTACCTCGCTGACGTCACGTCTGAGTCAGCCCTCACGATCGCTGCGCGCGAAGATTTTCCCCCCATCGCTGACGTTCGCGTTGCGTCAGCGTCCGATCGAAGTCGATTTCGTTTTGCTGCGTTGACCGTTGTCTTCTGCCTCAAAACGCGCGCCCGAGCTTCGTCTCCGCTTCGACGCCACCTGCGTCGTCTTCTCAGCGCGATCGCCCGCCTGCGTCCACTCGCGGCTCGCCGAAGGAAGGAGGCCGACAAGGGGGAGACGCCGCCCGCGTTTCAGCCTCGTCGCCGACCGAAAGCCGGGAAGCGTCGCGTGCCTGACAGCCTACTGCGGATCGTCGTCGACTCGCTGATGAACACCGAAGCACCTCCGTCGCTGGCCGTCGCGGAGACGCGTGAAAACAGGGGATGAACTCAGAGGGACTCAAAGATAGGGAAAATTTCCTCTTTACTCAGCAAAGATTACAAAAACCCTCCTCTCCTCTCGTTGTTCTTCCTCCCGTCGGCGTCGCTGCCGCTCACAGTGCTCACTGGTACACGCGACGCTCGTCGTCGTCGTAGGGAAACCTCTCGCTCTGGTTCTCCCTCCTCTCGATCGCGTTTCGCCTCCTGCTTTTAACGCTCCAAGCCGCCGCTTTTCCTCTTCTGCCGTCGTCCGCGTCTCAAGCAAGCTTCTCCATCGCACAGCCGCCTGAAGATTCGCTCGCCTCCTTTCGTTCGCGCACGCCTGCGCGAAGTTTGCGCTGTCGACCGCGTCCTTCGCGCGGAGCTCGCCTCCGAGTATTGCTCGCCGAAGTTCTCGCGCCGACTGCAGCCAACAACGCTGTTGTCCGCTATTTCCGAAGCTCGCGCTGTTGTCCGCTTTCCACGCGAAGACGCCGCTGCCCTGCATCTCTCGTGCGTGGTGATGAAGACGCCGAAGTCCGCGTCTTCCGCAAGCTTCGACGCCATCTTCGCGCGTCTGCTTCGCCAATCTCGCGCCCGTCCGCTTCGCACGCGAAGTCGCCGTCCGAGCTCGTGGCGAAGACGACGTCGAAGACAGCGCGCGTGCGTCCCGATTTTTCTTCGAGTGGAGTAGACGTCGCCACGTCCGACTCCAATCTCCGTCTTTCGTTTCGTTGCGTGCCTTTGGGCCTGGGCCACCCCCTTGGGCTGAACCGGGGAGCCCAGGGCCAGCCCAGAGAGGGTGGGCCGAACCCAAGCCAAAGCTATACGTGGAGCCCTAAATCGGAATCAAATCCCTTGGTCAACGTGCGATGTTGACCAAGGAGCTGCATCAGGTCACCCAGGCGCGGCATCAACGCGGAAGGGCAGGAGCTCGGCGGCTCCACGCGAAGGACGCGGGACGATGCGTTCTACGGACGGATGTGGACGACGACGGCGTCGACGGCTGGAGCACAGGCAGTAGCGCGAATCTCGGCAGAGGACTCGGGCGGCGGACGCCCTAAGTCGGGACAGAGGCGGCTGGAAGGCAAAGACGGCGACATCCACGAGCTCTCCATCTTCGCGGATGCTGGTGAAGAGTGGACGCGGTCCACGCGAGTGCGAGAAGCTCGGGTGCGAGCTTGCAAAGGGGGAGCAGACGATGCGGTGGGGCGGAGTCTTCATCCGCGCGAGAGTCGGACGCGGGCGACACGACCAGGCAACGAAGGAAGACGGCGCTTCCCTTTAAAGCTGCGGGTGAGGAGCGTAGGAGGAGGACGACGAAGCTGGAGAGAGATCACCTTCGAGCGGCGAGCTTTGATAGGACCGAGAGAGTGTAATCGGTGGCGAGTCGCCGCCGACGTGAGAGGGACGGTGAGAGGTTGGAGGTTTTGTAGCTTTGAGAAGTTGAATAAGAGCTTTCCTCCAAGAAACCCCCTATCTTCCGATCTTCCCCGACGAGTGCAGAGACGCTTCCGGTCGACGACAAGGCGGAGACGCAGGCAGCGTCTGTCCCTTGCTGGCTTCTCCTTTCTCCGGCGAACCACGAGCGAACGCAGACAGCGTTCGTGTGACGAAGAAGACGAGCCGCGTTTAGCGCTCGTTTCGAGACAGCAGCGGCGAAGCGATTTTGCCAAATCACTTCGGCGATTCCGAATTCAATCACTGACGTCGGCGTGACGTCAGCGAACGTGATTTTGCGAGCGGCGTTGACGGATGATTTGGGTTGATCGGTCAAAGTTGATTTTGACCAGTGAGGTATTTTGATTTAGGGTTTTCCGATCTTTTCCGGATTTCTTGAATTAGGGTTAGGGTTTCTCGCGCGAGTTGTAATTTGGGGAAAAAAAAAGTGAGCGGGGAACTAGGGTTTCGAATTTGGGGACGAGATTTGCCTGGAAACCCTAGCGCGATCACGTTCTGGTGTTCCGCCGGACGGCTCTAGGAAGCGGATAAGCGCTGTTTTTAGACCATTCCGACCAGGGCGTGACAACAGGTATCAGAGGCTAAAGTGATCCAGCAGCATGGTGAATCAAGGAGATCACATTGCCCGGATCGAACAGGTGCTCGGTTTGACAGGGAATAGCAGGGATGCGGTGGTTCCTCAGGTGGAGGACATCCATCGCACGGTAGAGGAGCAAAGATTGCAAATTACTGCCCTTCAACAAACTTTGGCTGGAATGGCTGAAGTCCAGCAAAACTTTGAAGGGATGGCGGCGCTACAACAGCAGGTGGCAACCTTGCAATGACAGGTAGCAACCTTGACGACACAGTTAACCAACTCCATGGCAGCGCAACAGCAGATATTGGCAGATTTTGCGGTGACGCGCATGGCACTGGCGCAGGCACAAGGGGGTGGCCCTACAGCAACAAGGACGGAGTATGGGGCTCCCAATGGCAACGGGAAGGTTCGCATCCCAGAACCTGCAATGTTCAAGGGGGCCAGATCCGCAAAAGTATTGGGTAATTTCCTTTGGGATATACAGCAATATTTTGAGGCTAACCATGTTTCAGATCAGGAGAAGGTGAGGGTGTGCACAGCATATCTCTCAGATGATGCAAAACTCTGGTGGAGAACCAAAGTTGATTCGACATCAGAGGCGGCTAGTTGGACATGGGAGGTGTTCCGAGAGGAACTGCGACAACAGTTCCTTCCCGGAAACTCGGTGGACCAAGCACGAGAGGCGGTGGATCGGCTAAAGCACACAGGGACGATCCAGGAGTATGTCAGGGCGTTCTTCGCGCTGATCTTAGAGCTACCTGAGATGGCGGAGGGAGACAGGAGGTACTTCTTCCTCCGGAATCTCCAACCCTGGGCGGCAACGGAGGTCCGACGACACGCGCCGCAGGACTGGAGGACGGCTGCAGCTATAGCCGAGTCTCTTGTAGACCAGAGGACTTCAGGGACGACCTTTCAGAGAGCACAGAGGTCGCCTCCGAAACGACCATCTCCACCCAGACCTAGAGCGCCGGAGAGAGAGAGGCTCTCTCCCCGACGAAACAGAGGACAACCTGCATGGCAGGAGCATACTCGACCTGCAAAGAGAGGGCCGGGTCAACTGAGACCAATTGTCTGCTTCTTGTGCAAGGGACCGCACCGGATACGCGACTGTCCAGACCGACAGCGGTTGAACGCAATTGCAGCAATCGTGCATCGGGAGCTAGCTTAGAAACCGGCGGTGGTGCATGACGAGGAACCAGTAGAGGCCCGCATAGGAGTTGTGCGCATTGCCTCAGTGGTCACAGGAAGATCATCACCGACCCCCGCAGAAGCAGAGCCGAAAGACGCAGTCGACAAGGACAATGTCGAGCAGAAGACGAGTTCCGGAGATACAAAATCTCCGGAGGAGAAGAAAACGTGGAGGCAAGTAGTGGAGGAAAAGGCTCCACCGAAGTCCTCGAATTCTTCGGATACAGAAAGGGATGATATGCCTCAGCAGATCCAGGGGAGGTATTGGCCCTCTTTGGCCGACCCTGTAGAGTATGAACAAAGGCGTCAAAGCTATGAGGCTGCCCGCTAGCAAGGAAAGAAAGAACGGCGAGCGCGGGCCTGAGCGCCCGTGCCGGACATCGAGGGCGATGTCCAAATTGGGCGGGGGAGAATTGTTAGGCCTTGGGCTTCCCGGTTCAGCCCAGAGAGGGTGGGCCGAACCCAAGCCCAAGCCCATACGCCAAAGCTATACGTGGAGCCCTAAATCGGAATCAAATCCCTTGGTCAATCCCTTGGTCAACGTGCGATGTTGACCAAGGAGCTGCATCAGGTCACCCAGGCGCGGCATCAACGCGGAAGGGCAAGAGCTCGGCGGCTCCACGCGAAGGACTCGGGACGATGCGTTCTACGGACGGATGTGGACGACGACGGCGTCGACGGCTGGAGCACGGGCAGCAGCGCGAATCTCGGCAGAGGACGCGGCGGACGCCCTAAGTCGGGACAGAGGCGGCTGGAAGGCAAAGACGGCGACATCCGCGAGCTCTCCATCTTCGCGGACGCTGGTGAAGAGTGGACGCGGTCCACGCGAGTGCGAGAAGCTCGGGCGCGTGCTTGCAAAGAGGGAGCAGACGATGCGGTGGGGCGGAGTCTTCATCCGCGCGAGAGTCGGACGCGGGCGACACGACCAGGCAACGAAGGAAGACGGCGCTTCCCTTTAAAGCTGCGGGTGAGGAGCGTAGGAGGAGGACGACAAAGCTGGAGAGAGATCACCTTCGAGTGGTGAGCTTTGAGAGGACCGAGAGCGTGTAATCGGTGGCGAGTCGCTGCCGACGTGAGAGGGACGGTGAGAGGTTGGAGGTTTTGTAGCTTCGAGAAGTTGAATAAGAGCTTTCCTCCAAGAAACCCCCTGTCTTCCGATCTTCCCCGACGAGTGCAGAGACGCTTCCGGTTGACGACAAGGCGGAGACGCAGGCAGCGTCTGTCCCTTGCTGATTTCTCCTTTCTCCGGCGAACCGCGAGCGAATGCAGACAGCGTTCGTGTGACGAAGAAGACGAGCCGCGTTTAGCGCTCGTTTCGAGACAGCAGCGGCGAAGCGATTTTGACGCGGTCAAAATCGCAGAAAAACCAAATCACTTCGGCGATTCCGAATTCAATCACTGACGTTGGCGTGACGTCAGCGAACGTGATTTTGCGAGCGGCGTTGACGGCTGATTTGGGTTGACCGGTCAAAGTTGATTTTGACCAGTGAGGTATTTTGATTTAGGGTTTTTCGATCTTTTCCGGATTTCTTGAATTAGGGTTAGGGTTTCTCACGCGAGTTGTAATTTGGGGAAAAAAAAAGTGAGCGGGGAACTAGGGTTTCGATTTGGGGACGAGATTTGCCTGGAAACCCTAGCGCGATCACGTTCCGGTGTTCCGCCGGACGGCTCTAGGAAGCGGATAAGCGCTGTTTTTAGACCGTTCCGACCAGGGCGTGACACTTAGTAACTGACCAAGTTATTTCTTGAAATGAACTTATTTTTGCAATAAGGCAAGCGTGATGAAGGCACACTTAAAATAATCTTGACTGTGATAAGAATCAATATAGAGGGTAGTGGTAAACATGACGATTCAGAATTTTGTGTTCTTTTCTTCCCAAAATAAACCAATGTACCAAAACAAAACAATAAAGACAATGCTAGAGAGTGCATGCATGGGTACAAGGCTAGGAGTAAGCTTTGACCGAATACAAGAATCAATGTTGCATGAGCGGAGGAACCCTAATGCCAGATATTCAAAGTATATACAAGCATGATCTAGTGTAGAGATAAACCGTCTGTAATGCACATAATACAATAGATAAAATTTGGCCATCGAATTTGAATCATAGGACTTATAATAAATAAGGTTAGTTTAAGATGATTGAGGCCTTGGATCTTAGATCCTATAGATCAAAATCAGACCACCTATGTGATCAGACTTCAGAGTTCAGAGTAATCCTGATCAATCTATGATAACAATACTACTCAATTTTTATTCACATGATGATCTAGGTCACCAAGATCTCGATTGATTTGACTCATTGGTTCGGAGCAAATGGAAGGAAGCCATGGTTTGTTGGAGAAGAATATTGTGGCCTGATGAATTTTGAATCCAAAATTATCGTATGCCAGCAAGGGAATGGAATGAATCAACCAAAATGCCCTAGTTTCTCCCCAGTGACAGCAATCCAGAGAGGTGGCAGTGTTTGGTTTAGATAGGGAGAGGCATCTTAGCATGGAGAAGATGGTGATTAAGAAATTTGGAGGCTGCCAGATGGAGAAGATTGTTGGGCCCATAACAATTATGCATTAGATTAATTAGTTAGTCGTCCACTTATGGCTAGATTTTAGTTCAATCAAATCATCAGGAAGATTATGATGATTTCGGAATGGTTTATATTTCTACATATGGTTGATGGTGGCGAATCAAGGTGACAATGATTATTAGGGGTGGGTTTGTTTTCTTGTTTTTTGGTTAGCTTCAATATCAGTCATGAGAAAGTGGGAGAATAAGGTGTAGATTGGGAGAACTTATGGGGTTTGTCCAAAGTCATTGATCATTGATGAAGATTAATTACACTAATGGAACACACGACATCTATGCAACAGGGAAGTTATAAAAGTGTGATCACCCCCAAAAAGTTCAACAAATCTGAGTACAAAAATGCATCTGTAGAGAATAAAGAGAAATTAAGGCTAAAAATGTCAGATGTGTAGGTCAGAGTGGGTGTATCTAGGACGTCCATGTCTGATTCCCTTCAATTCTGAATATTATTTGGAGGTTAGATCTAGAGCTTTAGAAATTGAAGCTTATTGACATTATAAGAATTATGACCATAGTAACCACAATTAGTTTTTTAACCATGTTTGGCTGTTTGCTAGTCCATCACAACAATGTTTTGTCTGCAAACATGGCTAGAGAGACAGCTAAGTTATGCGTCCTTGAAGGGAAAAGCAAGAAAACTTATTTTCCCCTCCTTTCCTTGAAGAGAAAGAAAAGGAGGTAAAGAAAAGTTTAGAAAAATACTCCTTTCTTTGTCCATCATTTTTGTTTCATCCAAATAGGGTGTGTAATTTGATGGAATCCATTCTCAATATAATATCATTACGATTCTTATCCATATTTCTTCTCCTTTTTTCTTCTAATAGGGTGGAAAATCAATTGATAATTTTTTTCTTTTCTTTTGTTTGTCATTTCCTAATTTTCTTTCTTTCCTTACATTTCTCTTTTACCTCAAGGAAACATAGTATTAGTGTTAGCATTTGATTGAACAAGCACTTCTTTCCAATCTTATGAAACTATTTATGCCTTTTTTTCAGTTGTTTCTTGCTACTCTTTGAGTTAATTTTACTTATTATATGAAAAAGTTTGAGAGTGAGTATGCGAGGAAACATGACTTTACTGTTTACTGAACTGACAGGAGACTCTGCATAAGCATCATCTAAATCAAACAATGGATGCAGCAATTGAAGATGTGGAGGCAACTCTATCTACCTCTGACTTAAAGGAACAAAATGATGAATGTGGAGGAAATGATACACCTCAGAAAAATTTATTCAAGAATTGGCCATTGATGTCATCGATCATTGTTTATTGTATTTTCTCCCTTCATGATATGGCTTATACCGAGGTAATACATTTTGTTTAAATTTGTTTACTCTGACATTTCTTGAACATAGTCTCACATTTTTATCTCAGAAATTTTCTTAAACGCCTGCAAGCATATTCCTCTCTCCTTTCTGCTTGTTCTCACTTACCTTACATGCCTGATAAGAAAATTGGTGTAGCAAGCCTTTAACCACCTTACAGATATTTCAAAACTAAGACCTATTTAGTATTAGTTGGTTTGGCTGTTCCATTATACTAACACAACCACGGTCACTTCTTACTGCATGTCTAATCAGGACATCAGAATTATATTTTTCTCAAAGATGAATATACCAAAAATTCAAGTGAAAAAATTGCATGAACATGGATGATCACAGTTTAGATGCATGATTAAGGTAATTTTATGAGTAGCAGAGATCATAAATGTGTAAGCTTTTATGTTCATACATCATGTGTATAATAATTTATAATAAAAAGTAAATTCTAGTGGATGTCAAGTTGTAGCTAGTGAAGAGTTTATCTTTCTTGCCAAACTAAATAACCTTATGCCAATTTATAATGTATGTAATCCAAGAATTGATAGGGTATGCTAAAGTAAAATATATGGCACTTGCACCATGAATTTTTTTTAGTTGTAATGGTATGACTTATAATTTCTAACCATCATTAGATATTCTCGTTATGGGCCGTTAGTGACAGAATCTATGGAGGATTGAGCTTTTCATCTCAAGATGTCGGTGTAGCGCTTGCCATTTCAGGTAAATATTGATATTGCATTACAACTTATGAGCATTATTGCAATCTGATTCTGCAGTAGAGAAGAATGGTCTGATTCAAGACTATAAGTTTATGATTTTTAACTAAACATAAATGTTGCATGAGTCATATCATCTCCGATATTAGATTAGGTCTTCACTGAGGATTTTTATCAATGGTACAACATTTCCCAGTGTACGATTAAAGGTCATATGCGTTTTCTTCAGTCATAGTATCTAAACATGCTGCCTTGTGGTACAAACTCATATTTCCAAGTTTTACTTTTGCATTGAATATTTTATTTTGTTTTAGATTTTCTATAACAATGTGGGAAAACATGTTGAATCTGTAGGTTTTGGTCTTCTTTTGTTCCAAATTCTTCTTTATTCTCGGCTTCAGAAACTTGTAGGAACCATCAATTTGATGCGTATGGCTGCGGTAAGGACAGTTTTTTTTGTCAAAAATTTCAATTTTCATTAAAAAAAAAGTTTCTCAGCCTTTCTTGATCCATTATGCTTTGTAATATGCAGGTATTATCTATTCCTTTGCTTGCTGCTTATCCATATATGGCAAGTTTATCAGGACAACTTCTAAAGTTGGTAGTGAATCTAGCATCCCTTCTGAAGAATATTCTTTCTGTGAGTAAATTGCCATAAACATTTTTTTGCAGTAATTTACACAAAAACAAACCAACCAAGCTCACTTCAATTCTAAATTACTTTGCCTTGAACTAGGATGTTCAATTGAATGGTTATCTTTAAACATTGCAAAGTTCAAACAATTTAGTTATTATGTTAATATACTTCTCTGGATGAATTTTTTATCGATTCGATAACATCTGGGCTCAAGAATTAATTATGCTATGAGATCACTTGAATTTGTTTCTGATCCTATTATGTTGTTCCCCATCTGATCAGATGATAATCATCACCGGATTGTTCCTTTTGCAAAGCAACTCTGTGGTAATTTTCTTATTCACTTGTGTTCCCTAATAGTGGCTTCAAAATTTCTACTATTTATCACTCTTCCAAATAAATCCATAATGGCATTGAATCACTTGAGTAATTTTTTTGCAATAATTTATTAATTCATGTTATAAATAAGTGCAGTCTCAAGAACAAAGAGGAGCGGCAAATGGCATATCTGTAACTGCAATGTCCATCTTCAAATCATTTGCTCCAGCTGCTGGAGGCGCTATGTAAGTACTATATGTTTATATGCTTACATTATTCTTCAAAAGCATTTGACTTCCTGGCTTTCACCTTGGTTGTGTATATCATAATTACTGTTGACTTTTATGTATGTGGAAGATTGACTTTCTTTTTGGTATTTTTCACTCTGATTTAGTATAATATGGAAAATATTGTATAAAAGTGCTGTCATAGATGATGGAGCTGCCCCCACTAGTTCAAGTTCCATGTGCCACCAATTAAAAATTATTATGGGGTATGAGTTAGGTTTTTATCTCGATGAAGATGTCATGTCTTGAATTCAGGTCTAGTCTGACCTCGGCTTCCTGATAACTATCTCTTGAGGACATTGTTATTCTAGAATTTTGCCTTACTGAGTCCTTGGTTTCTCAAGAGCTAGTTATTAGCCACATCTCATATGCTTATTTTTGACGATTTTGCAAATAGCTTATGAAGAAAATTTCAAAGTGTTACGGTCCCCAACTGTTGTATAATTCCTAAAATAATATATAGAAGTAGATTAAAGAGAATGAAGTTATTATTTAAAGATTAGTAGAGGTTAAATGTGATATACATTATAAATGAAATATATATTTCAAATGAATAGCTTAAATTTTATCTAAAGAAAACAAAAACTTGGATCCCTGATTAGCTTATTGACTATTTGTGAATAAAACAAAACATAAGAGCAATTATGATAAAATTAAAAGAATTTTGTTATGGAATTGAAGCCTGTAAAATATAATTTGAGAATTAAGTGAAGAATGAAGTGAGAGAGGAAATTTTCGAAGAGTGGTAGGGAAAAAAATTATAGGGACAATTTTTGGTAATCTTTATCGATTTACACCTTTTTTTGGTTATTGAATTAGTATAAATAGTAAAGATAAGCTCATATGTTTCTAAAATTTTTTACTTATTGAGGGGTAGGGATAAAATAGTATTCTCATTTTGAAAATTGAGAATATGAACCGTGTTCATTAGAAAGAAATATTTGGTTTGTTTCTATTTAAAACCTTGTTTTAAAGTTGATTTGCTGTTTTCATCTTTTGCGTCCCTGCAGATTTTCTTGGGCACAGAAGCGACTAAATGCTTCATTTTTCCCTGGTAAGCATTGTTGTTACAAAAAGGCCTTATAGTATTGATTATTTCCAGCTTTTGCTGATTTTTCTTAATCTGTTTATAGGCGATCAGATGGTTTTCTTCATTCTGAACATCGTTGAGTTGGTAGGACTCCTCTTGTGCTTCAGACCATTTCTAGTCCAACGAATATAAGCACACATGTGGATGCACAAAATATCTGGAATAGAATTATAAAATTTAAATATATATTATATTTATGAGGCTGATAATATATTTTTGAATTAAATTTTTATGCGCTAAAATATTAGTCACTCTTGATAAGATATATGTTATTTTAAAATCTCAGTGAGGGCACTTATACACTGAGGATAACATAGATTTGCTTTGAATGTATTATTGAAGAGCCAAAGCTCCATTTTGTATCAGTGATCCTTCTCAAATGGATTTGAAAGCTTTGCAATGTAATACATTGAATTGAATTTGGTTTGAAAGTTGAATTGTTCGTTTAGATTGAAAGCATTCAGCATTTTTATGTAATAAAATTGTAAGTTTTTAGCAGTTTAAAGTTCTCTTTCTACAGTGCAAGAAGATTTTACTTGGGGAATGAATTCTTTGTGCTCTGTGAAAAGTGTTTTCTGTATTCTAAAGGCTGATTCTCTGTTATTGTGAAGAGTATTATAGATGGAATGCTGAATTTTAGGGGGTGTAATTCAGAAACAATGGAATGTTAATATGCAAGTTAAATAAATAGAGATCCTAGACCTCAAATATAGATTTTTTTTTAAAAAAAAAACTATTTTCGTTTAAATGTCAGAGTAATTGCATTAAATAGATGTTTGTAGATCATCTGTACCATTTTTGCAGAGGAAGCAAATTTGCTTTTTCATTAAACCAAAATTTACAAGTCTGGCTAAGGTTAAAAGTATCTAATACGATAACTTAAGACCTCTGGGTTGGTTCTTAAGCATCTGTGTTACCAATAAATATGAGAGAAATAAATATGAGAGATTTACTGTGTTGTGTTTCCTTGGAAGGAACTATAATAGAAAGAAGAAAAAGGTGATTTAATTATTACTTTGACTAATTATTATTTTACCAAAATATTAATTAAAGCATATTTCTCTTTTTTTTCACCATTTTTTTTTCACTATGAATTTCTTCTAAAGAAACACAACTTAAGATTAGGAAAAAAAAATCTTTTCCCTAATTAATTCGCAAGAGTTCTTTTGCAAGGATGTGATATTGTTAACAAAGAAAAATAGGAGGGCCCAGAGATGTGGATTTGGAAATAAATATTAAGTGAGTTCTATTCCAAAATTAATGAAAAAGGTGATTATCATAAAAGACAAACTTTATAGAATTAAGAACAATTAAATTTTAGTATTTTTTTTATAAAAAGAAATCCCTAGTGAAACCATTATGACCTCCGCTTTTTCTCAGGCGAATTTTTTCTTTTATTAATTTTTCCCTTCCGTGGAAGCAAAGTTTAAAAAGTGCAAAAGCCACCTTCCATTGGATGCCCGATGCCCTTAACTTTTCCTTTACGTAGAATAACATAATAAACCCCTTATTTTTCTTTTTACGCCTATTACTTCCTCCCTTTAAAACTTGGCTTTAACCCCCGTTTCTCGTCTAGAAGCATCCAAGCGACTCGCCTCCCTCGTCTCTGAGAAACCAAATCGAAGCCCTTCGATGGCGGAGCAGCTGACCGACGAGCAGATCGCGGAGTTCAAGGAGGCCTTCAGCCTCTTCGACAAGGACGGAGACGGTCAGATCATCTCTTTCCCTACCTCCGTTTGTCGTTGGATCTTCACTTCTTAAACTATCCACCGCTCTTGCCGCTCGATCTGACGAACGGTGCAAGTGATGATTCCGATCGCGCACTCCGATCTCTTTGTTGATTTCGGGAGATCCGGCTGCGCTTGTGTTCCTGTTGCTGCTAGTGCTACGGACTTCTGCCGCTTTGTGATTAACTTTTCTTTTCAAATAGCCGATCTTCCATTGTTGACTTTTTTTGTTCTCCTGTTGCAAGATGTTTGAAGCTGTTGCTATGATTTGCTAGATCGAATCTTTTCGCTTTTGCCTGCCCTGTAGATGATGCCTTCCATAAATCGGCCAAATCTATCACTTTGTAGCTCATTAACCGTCATGTGCTGCTTTGTTCTCAGTCATATTACTCTGAACGAGATTGAAATTCATCTTTAATCATATTTTTCGTAGATGGCAAGGAAAAAATCTGTTTAAATGCTGGCAAGTGCATGTCTCACCTTTAAGGGTGTTTTTTTGTTCATTTTTTTTATTTATTTTTGGGTTTAGCATTCATGTAAATGTTCAAAAGTAACATTAAGTGGCACAACAGGTTGCCTATAGGTTGTTTAGCTTAGTGGAAATCACGTTGTTCCGCTGCAGCACATCTGTCTCCCATATAAGTCAAAGAAGGTGGAAAAGGGTGAAGGATGAACAAAGAGTGAGAACACCTCTCCTTCTTCCCAACTTCTTGGGCAATAGTAGAATTAGCCTTTGCAAATTAAGGGCATCTCACATTGTGATTTCGCTCTGCATCTAGGCGTTTATATTACTCCATGTTGATCACAGACATAATGCAGGTGATTTCTAGTCTTTCACTTAAATTGACAAATCCATAAATAATGAATGAGAAATGGAGTTTCTTTATTTTTTTTAAAAAAAAGGAGAAAGAAATGAACATGCCTTCCCTCATTCATGCTTTTCAAGATTTTTATATGCAGTTAATGGCATGAGTTGTGTTTTTTGTTGCATTTGATTAAGAACAGGAATTATGATTGGCAGCATTTGCTATTTGATTAACAATGGTGTTTAGTTTTCCTGCATCTATTTGTGTGAACTCACATCCATGGATCAACCAAACCATTCAAATAATGAACAGGTCAAATTACTGGAATTAGACCTATCAATTTGGGTAAAGGTTGTGTCTAATATGGTTTAATTTACTTGGGTTATGGGTCAACCCCAGACCCAACTCGACCAGAAAGTAATCGGATCAAAAAACACGTTAAGACTTGACTCAAATCCGCCCAGCTTTATGGGGGATCGGGTCAGGTCAGCTTTGCCAGAGTCTAACTGGAATCACAACTACAACACATTTCTGTGCAGAATAACTAAGACCCAAAACTGTGCTATGTATGTTGCTTGTAGAAGTGCCAAGTTTTGGACATGCGGACTGTATGCAACAGACAAGTGCAACCACCGGCGTACCATCACTAGTCCTCACTCTTTGACCTAGTAGACAACTAGACATCCCACAAGTGACTAATCATGCTTTACAAATGATAATTCTGATAATTAGATCAATTAACCAGTGTTAACCATTGGGTCAAATGATGAGGTTGGATTCATTCTCTTTGGCATACTGAAGCAATCCAGAAGAACAAACACCACGTCTTACCAAATTACAATGATTTTAGTTATATTTTCCCATCATTACAAGTTTATTAAAGTACTCCTGTAGAAAAATCTACTCATTCCCTTAACTGAACATAAATTAATAACGGTCTTAATATTAGGGAGGAGATACACATCTTCTCATTTTTCAGGAATTAGTTAACTTAACAAAATGCAAAAATTACATAGCTTTTCAATAAACAAATATGGACAACTATCTTGTTTAAAATTAACAACTGAAAGTGACCTAAACTTACATGATAGATCCTACTATTTCTTGAGAAGTTGAGAAAGAAGGCTTCTCCCCCGGTGTTAGCACAACCTTTCCACTATTTGCAAGAGCTCTACTTCTACGGATAGAGAAGGGACGTAACAGATGGTTTCTATAATCACCTCCTTTAATCCCTTAATATGTGATCTAATGCTACTTTATCCTGTCAAATGTGTTAAAAAAGTGAAAATTTATGCAAAGACGTCATTTAGAGGATTGAATTCACCTTTTCTGATAACATAGAGTTGTACAGGCAGATGTAAATGCTATATTTATTTAGACGGTTCTATTTGTATAAATGTGCAAATTTATGACAAGTACATGAAGAGAGATTTCTATACAATCATGTTTTTTTGCTTTGTTTCCCATGGTTGTTTGTGTGGTATATTACAACTTCATGTAATATATGTGTTCCTTATTTGGTGCGTGAGAAGATGTTGATGTAAAAGTGTCAAAATGATCTCTCTTGTTATTTTTTTTATCACTTTGGTGAGAGTAATCAGAATGAATGCTCTTTAACAATGTACTGACTGATTCCTTATCCAGTAGGAAATTATACAAAACATATGCCATGTCCATAAACAGGTAGTTGGTGGAGTTACAACTATGTATATAGTAACGAATTTCTAATAATTACATGGCCTTGTATTATTGCGTTTTTAACTCAAAACAGCATATAAGCACCTTTCCCCCCTGGACATGTTCAATAAATCTTGGATTTCCAATTGCCCATCTTTTTAGCTGCTACAGGATTCGACAATTTTCTACATATTTAATATGTTGTTAAATTAATTATAATTACCTCTAGAATATGGTATGCATGTTTCTTTTCTTTACTTTGTTCCATTATACAAACCATTAATGGAACAGTTCTCATAATCAACAAAAGTTTCATTCTTATTGATTATTTTATGTGTTCTGGATGAATTTTCAATAGGTTGCATTACGACAAAGGAGCTTGGAACTGTAATGCGATCGTTGGGACAGAATCCAACAGAAGCAGAACTGCAGGACATGATTAATGAGGTTGATGCAGATGGAAATGGAACTATTGATTTTCCCGAGTTTCTTAATCTTATGGCACGTAAGATGAAGGACACTGACTCAGAGGAGGAGCTTAAGGAGGCTTTTCGAGTTTTTGACAAGGATCAGAATGGGTTCATTTCAGCTGCTGAGCTTCGGCACGTCATGACAAATCTCGGAGAGAAGTTGACCGATGAGGAGGTGGATGAGATGATTCGTGAGGCTGATGTTGATGGTGATGGACAAATAAATTACGATGAGTTTGTCAAAGTCATGATGGCCAAGTGAGCAAAATCCCACGTTAAAATGACTAGATACATTCATCGCAGACATTAGTGTTAAGTCATTCTCTTCATTTCTCATCGTGTAGGTAGCAGTAATTTGATAGTGGTTTGAAAAAAAAAAATAGCATGAAGACTATCTTTTCTACCTGTCGCGACTGTTTTATCTCGGATTGTATCCTGTGAGTTTTTGAAACATGTTTTCTTAATGAGACTGCTAAATTTGTGTTATTGGTTCTTTCACTTTTCTTCTGTTTCCCTTCTTCTGTCAACTTGATTATTGTTAGGATATATATTACGGATCCCTGCACCGTAGGTAACAATGAGAGATTAGTTATTGTTAAGTTGTTCCTGCTTTTAATTTTGTTATTGTGAGCACTGTATGTCACGCCCCGGTTGGATCAACTCCAAAGTGGTGCTTAATCTCTGTCTTAGGGTTGTCCGGCGGAACACCAAGGTGTACGCTCTCTAGGGTTTCTGGATAATTCTCACTCCTAAATCAGAAATCCTAAACTTTCCCGAATAATTTTAATCCTCGAATTACAAGTTGCACGAAAAATTATAACCCTAATGTAGGAAAATCCGGGAGAATCAAAATCCTAAATTAAAATACCTCGCTGGTCAATTCTATTTTGACCTCCCATTGATTTTTACGGTTGGCTGACGTCAGCAATTTCAATCTGTCGTGCGCCGTTGAATTCCTTCACTGGGTGACGTCGTCCTCCAAATCGAACGAATTCGGTTTCGCTTGCACGAATTCGATTTTGCTCGCCCTACGTCAGCATCACCTCGCTGATGTCAGGCGACTCGATTTCTGCCGAAATCCTCTTCCGCTCGCAGCTTCCAATTTTGACCTAGTCAAAATCAGAAACGAACTCCTTTGTCTTCCTCGCGACGCTGCGCTCGTCACGTCGCCTCTTCTGCCGAGTGCCGCCTCGCTTGCGAGCTTGCCGGAGAAGCATGCTAGGAGGGAAGGCCGCCGCCTTCCTTCCTTCCTTCCGAGTCGTCGCCGCCTACCGCCAAGAAGCAACGCAAAAACAAGGAAGAACCTCGCCGGAGAAGAAAGCAAGAAGAATCGGAAGCTTCGCCGAAGTAGGAAAAACTTCACCTTTATTCACCTCTAAAGGTTACAAAAAACCCTACCTACTCTCAGATCTCACTCTCGTCGGCGGCAGCGCTTGCCGCCGACTCACAGAATTCACTCCCTCTCTGATCTCGCACTCGCCAGTCGCTCGCTGGGCCCTCTCGTCCGTTCGCTACTCAGGAGTCTCACTCTGTGGTCGATCGCTGGTGGAGATCCCCTCAAGCTCTCGGTGGCGTCGCGAATTTAAAGAGGAGGACGAGCTGCCTCGTCCTCTTCTACCGAGTCTTCCGCCGAAGACCGAAGCCGCCGCTGCTTTGCCTCAAAGCCATCGTCCGCGTCCGCCAAGCTTGGGAGAGGAGCCTGGTCACGCTACCGAACTCCTCGCGCCGTCTACCCTTCTCCCGATTCTTCCGCCTTTACTTCGTCCGCCGCCGCAGACACCGTCTCCGCGCGTCCGATCTCTGCGGGGGCGCCGCTCCGCGTGAAGAGGAAGACACTTGCTCTGGTCAACGTTGCCAGTTGACCAGGCAGATTAATTTAGCACATGGATTTCGCTTCCGTTGTGGGCATGGGCCAGGTTTGCTTCACTTGCTAGGTCCATTGGGCCTTGGGCCTAACTGGCCTGACCCAGGCTTGACAATTCTCCCCCGCCCAATTTGCACATCGCCCTCGATGTCTGTCACGGGGATCTCCCGCGCTCACCGCTTGCCGGAGAGCCACCGCTCTTGCTCGGCACACAGGGACTCACTATGTTCTTTCCACATCTTCTCTCTCTCACGCTGGAGCTTCTCATGGCTCGCAAGGATTGCTTGTGCCTCCAGTTCTTCTGAAGAACTTAGCGAAGGTTTCGCCGAAGTCTTTTCCTCCATTACCTGCTTCCACGTCTGCTTCTCCTGTGGAGGTTTCGCATCTTCGGAGCTTGTCTTCTGCTCAGCATTACCTTTGCTGACCGCATCCTTCGGTTTTGCATCTGCAGGGGTCGGTGAAGTTCTACCAGCGACCATTGAGGCAATGCGCATACCTCCTATGTGGGCCTCTACTGGTTCGTCATCCACCGCCGATTTCTCAGTTAGCTCCCGATGCACGATCGCTGCAATTGTGTTCACCCGCTGTTGGTCCGGACAATCACGTATCCAGTGTGGTCCTTTGCACAAAAAGCAAACAATCGGTCGTAGTTGACCCGGCCCTCTCTCTGTAGGTCGGGTCTGCTCCTGCCGTGTCGGCTGACCTCCGTTCTGCTGGGGAGAGAGTCTCTCTCTCTTGGGCGCTCTTGCTCTGGGTGGCGATGGTCGCTTCGGGGGGCGACCTCAGTGTTCTCTGAAAGGTCGTCCCTGAAGTTCTCTGGTCCACGAGAGATTCGGCTATAGCTGCAACCGTCCTCCAGTCTTGCGGCGCATGTCGTCGGACCTCAGCCGCCGCCCATGGTTGGAGATTCCGGAGAAAGAAGTACCTCCTGTCTCCCTCCGCCATCTCAGGTAACTCCAACATCAGTGCGGAGAACGTCCTGACATACTCCTTGATCGTCCCTGTGTGCTTTAGCCGATCCACCGCCTCTCGTGCTTGGTCCACCGAGTTTCCGGGAAGGAACTATTGTCGCAGATCCTCCAGAACACCTCCCATGTCCAACCAGTTGCCTCTGATGTCGAATCAACTTTGGTCCTCCGCCAAAGTTTTGCATCATCTAAGAGGTATGTTGTGCACACCCTCACCTTCTCCTGATCTGAAACATGGTTAGCATCAAAGTATTGTTCCATATCCCAAAGAAAGTTACCCAACACTTTGCCTGATCTGGCCCCCTTGAACACTACAGGTTCTGGGGTGCGAACCTTCCCTCTAGGAGCTCCATCTTCCACCATAGTTGTTGTAGGGGCACCGCCTTGTGCCTGTGCTAGTGTCATGCACATCACCACAAGGTCTGCCAATATCTGCTGCTGTGCTGCCGTGGTGTTGGTTAATTGTGCCGTCAAGGTTGCTACTTATCTCTGCAGGGCAGCTGCTCATGTAGCGCTGTCGTCCCTTCAACGTTCTGCTGTGCCTCAACTACTCCAGCGAAAGTTTACTGAAGGGCAAAGATTTGCAACCTCTGTTCCTCTATCGTGCGATGGAGATCCTCCACTTGAGGAACCACCGCGTCTTTACTGTTCCCCGTCAAACCGAGCACCTGCTCGATTCGTGCTATGCGATCTCCTTGATTCACCATCCTGGCTGAATCTTTAGGCTCTGATACCAGTTGTCACGCCCCGGTTGGATCAACCCCAAAGTGGTGCTTAACCGCTGTCTTAGGGTTGTCCGGTGGAACACCAAGGCGTACGCTCTCTAGGGTTTCTGGGCAATTCTCACCCCCAAATTAGAAACCCTAACTTCCTCAAACAATTTTAATCCCCGAATTACAAGTCGCACGAAAAATCTTAACCCTAATTTAGGAAAATCCGGGAGAA
The DNA here is from genome assembly GCA_027563935.2 of Costus lasius. Lineage (NCBI taxonomy): Eukaryota > Viridiplantae > Streptophyta > Magnoliopsida > Zingiberales > Costaceae > Costus > Costus lasius. Next base: position 23,586,339 of record CM050447.1, on the reverse strand, counting down.
TCAAAACCCTAAATTAAAATACCTCGCTGGTCAACTCTATTTTGACTCCCCGAACAATTTTAATCCCCGAATTACAAGTCACACGAAAAACCCTAACCTTAATTTAGGAAAATTCGGGAGAATCAAAACCCTAAATTAAAATACCTCGCTGGTCAACTCTATTTTGACCTCCCCCTTGATTTTTACAGTTGGCTGACGTCACGCTGACATCAGCAATTTCAATCCGTCGTGCTCCTTCGCTGGGTGACGTCAGGCTGACGTCGTCCTCCAAATCGAACGAATTCGGTTTCACTTGCACGAATTCAATTTTGCTCGCCCTACGTCAGCGTCGCCTCGCTGACGTCAGGCGACTCGATTTCTGCTGAAATCCTCTTCCGCTCGCGGCTTCCGATTTTGACCTGGTCAAAATCGGAAACGAACTCCTTTGTCTTCCTTGTGACGCTGCGCTCGTCGCATCGCCTCTTCTGCCGGGTGCCGCCTCGCTTGCAAGCTTGCCGGAGAAGCGTGCTGGGAGGGAAGGCCGCCGCCTTCCTTCCTTTCGAGTTGTCACCGCCTACCGCCGGGAAGTAACGCAAAAACAAGGAAGAACCTCGCCGGAGAAGAAAGCAAGAAGAATCGGAAGCTTCGTCGGAGTAGGGAAAATTTTGCCTTTATTCTCCTCTAAAGGTTACAAAAAACCCTACCTACTCTCAGATCTCACTCTGGTCGGCTGCAGCGCTTGCCGCCGACTCACAAAACTCACTCCCTCTCTGATCTCTCTGATCTCGCACTCGCCAGTCGCTCGCTGGGCCCTCTCGTCCGTTCGCTACTCAGGAGTCTCACTCTGTGGTCGATCGCTGGTGGAGATCCCCTCAAGCTCTCGGTGGCGTCGCGAATTTAAAGAGGAGGACGAGCCGCCTTGTCCTCTTCTACCGAGTCTTCCGCCGAAGACCGAAGCCACTGCTGCTTTGCCTCAAAGCCATCGTCCGCGTCCGCCAAGCTTGGGAGAGGAGCCTCGTCGCACTGCCGAACTCCTCGCGCTGTCTACCCTTCTCTCGATTCTTCCACCTTTACTTCGTCCGCCGCCGCAGACGCCATCTCCGCGCGTCCGATCTCTGTGGGGGCGCCGCTCCGCGTGAAGAGGAAGACACTTGCTCTGGTCAACGTTGCCAGTTGACTAGGCAAATTAATTTAGCGGATGGATTCCGCTTTCGTTGTGGGCATGGGCCAGGTTTGCTTCACTTGCTAGGTCCATTGGGCCTTGGGCCGAACCGACCCAGGCCTGACACCGTATGTCAGGCCCGGTTCGATCCGGTTCAGCCCAGGAGAGGTTGGGATGGACCATAGCCCAAGCCCACATCCAAATCCTCAACGATGAAGCAATCTATGGTCAACAGGAGGTTGACCAATTCGGGATTTCGTTGGTGTGGACGAAATCGAACGCGAGCGGCATGATTCTCGCTGGCAAGCAAGGCGGCCGAATCCTGCGGAGATAGACGCGGCTTCATCGAAGATTTCGGAGAAGAGAAGGCGAGCGGCGACGTGTTCGCGGGAGAATTGGACGCGTCCCGATTTGAAGGAGGCAGAGCTTGTGGCGCGGCGTGGTCTTCAGACGCGAGCTTCACGGAACTCGGACGCGGCGAGCATGGATCGACGAGCGTGGCGGTGCGACCTCGTCCTAGCGGAAGAAGCGGTCGACCCGGAAAGGAGAGGCGGCAATCTCCTTCTATAAAGACACCAGTGATCGAGCTTAGAGAAAAGGAGCCGAAGATTCGTGAAGAAGACGAGAGCTGCGAGCGAGCGAGCCCGAGGTCGTGTTCTGTGAGCGTGAGGGGCTTCGGAGAGCTCGAGTGCTTCTGTGAACGGCGACGAGGTTGAGCTCGTCGCCGACGTGAGAGGAACGGTGAAAGGTTGGAGGTTTTGTAGCTTCGAAAAGTTGAATAAAAGCTTTCCTCCAAGATCCCCTGTTTCCTCTGTTTTCGGCTCCTTACGGCGCGTCCCTCGGTGGTGACTTTCGGCAGTGCAAATCCGGCGACGACGACGACGGGCTTCGGCGAGGTAGAGCAAGGCGACATCCTCCCTCTCGTTCGGTGACATGCGAGCGAAGGCCGACGAACGCAAGCGGCGTTCGAAGGATTGGCGCAATGAAGACGACGAGTTCGAACGCCTCAGCATTCGAAACGAGGTGAGGAATTGATTTTGACCAAGTCAAAATCAATTTCGGAAATTAGAGATTTGGAATTCGACCGGCGAAATCAATCGGAAGGGCGTGACGTCAGCCAGGCGAAATTAATTCAGCAATCGGCGATTTACGGCGTTGACGAGTCAAAATCCCTATTTTGACTTTGGAGGTAATTTCGATTAGGGTTTCGATTTCCTAATTAGGGTTAGGGTTTTATCGAGTGAATTGTAATTTGGGGAAGAGAATTATTCGGAGAAGTTAGGGTTTCGAATTGGGGACGAGATTCAGTCCGGAAACCCTAGCGCGTTATGTTCCGGTGTTCCGCCGGACTACCCTGAGACAGCGGTTAAGCACTGTTTTTAGACTGATCCGACCGGGGCATGACACCGTAAGCAACATGGTTTGAAGTGGCTGGCCTCTTTCGCGTCATCAATTCTTTGTTTCAAATCCGCCTTCTGCGCAGAAGCGCTGCGTTGTCTTATAATGCATCAGATGCAAACAATAGTAAAAAACAAACAAGAGTACTAATATTTTGCAAAAACCTTGGCTTCAACAAATGAAGAAACCATTGGTTAAAAAAAATTTGAGGTTCAATCTCAACACTAACAAAGATGATCACAGGCCTAATGAAATAAAAAAGAATTACAGCAAATAGTAAAAACAATTAAAAAAAATTAAAGGAAAAACAGTGGAGAACTCGATACACTTGTGTCAGATGTAGTCAGTCATCAAGGTCTTGTTTATCCTCTTGTGATTTCCAAACAACTTCCTTGAGGCTGCTAGAGAGATTCTTATAGAACTGCAAAGACAGATAGTGGATTATGTGTTATGTTCGCACATTTACAAATAAAAATGAGCCATTTCATAGCCACCTTAGCACAAATTTACACAATCCCATTGCAAGACCGTAAAAACCATTGCCATTTTACTGGCACCAATTCCATATCCTCTGATGAGTTAAACAATAAGATATAAAAACGACAATAAGGTACAGTGAAGAGTTAAGCTACATCACTTTAGGAGATCGCAATTGCTAGTAGATTTCTATGAATTTTATCTGTTTCCTGATTATTGATTGCAAGCAATTATTTGTCAATGACAAGCCAAATCATTGGCAATTGATTTGTGTTACTGAATTACTCATAAAAGTGACGCACTATATCTGTAAGTTGGAAATAATAAGCACTAGGAAAAAAGGATTAGAGGGCCAAGAAAAGGCTTTTATCCAGAGAACAAATACTGCAATTCTTTTGGATAACAAGCTTGTATTGAGAACAAATAGGATAATGTAGTTGAGCCGTGATGTTATTAGCTTCAAAGTGCATAAATAATGATTGGATCAAAATGCAATTCCTAGTCACCTCTAGTATTCAATATATTGGCCAGCTAAATAACTAGTTCAGGCTTCTTTCAGTACCTTGTGGAATTCCAGGGTATCTCCTTTAGCTTTTCGAACCTCCACCATATGAAGTGCTGGAGCCACTTGAAATATCTGTAAGATCCATGGAATGCGTATAAGCGTATTAGCAAAAAGGATGAACTCCCTTAGCAAAAACTATGCATATTCGCAGTACCTCAGTGGAAACTTTAAGATTTCCCTTCCTCCCAGCCTTTATATTCTCCAGTTTCATCTGAACATTGGAAAATGATTATAACAAATAATTGCAGTAGAAATTTTATCACTAACCTATATAGTTACCATACGATTATGACTGTTATTTCATAGTTTAGGCAAGATTATGATACCTTATAGTTCTTTTTTTGAACATCAAATCCAAGTGGCTTCGCAGCATCCTCAATCTTACTGACAATGTCATTGGCTGGGCATGTTGATGTGAATCTAGTTTCTCTTTTGAATTCCTAGTAGCAAAGATGAAACTGCAAGTGAAACTATACCGACAATCTCAAACGAAGAATCAGAATACAGGTACCTGGTTATGTTGGAATAAAATAAAAAAAACTTAATGTTAGCATTAAATGCTAACGTTATAGCCTTAAGGAATAGGCTTAAATTCTCATGCTCTTGTATGAAATTGTGGGTTCCTCTCCCCCCCTTCTTTCTTTCTTTCTATCTTCTTGGTTTTCTTTGCTTTTGCTGCCCATGCTGATAGGCGTCTGATCAACTTCTCCATGGTCGTGCCTGGAGAGGAATACCCGGTTGTATCCTGGGTGTTCAATCCGGATTTAACTCGCATGAGAGCCCGGATTTTCACCTAAGGACAAGCCGCAATGCGCCTCCGGGTTCTATTATTCTAACTCTCTATTACATATTATTTGCATGTTTTATTACTTCATAATCTATGTTTTTATTTTCTGTTTAAATAAAGGTCTACATGAAATTTTGGACCAACAGTTTATTCACTGAAGGAACAAAAAATAAAAACCTTCACAACTAATGAGCAACACCAGAAACATGACACAATCAACAGTTAAATGGAGAAAGACAGTGGAAGCGAAGAATAGAATTTTAACTTGCAGTAGTGAAGTCGAATATCAAACCTGCTCTATGTCAAACAAATTGCCAAGATCAAGCCCCTTTGACATTGAGATCAGTTCAAAAGCATTCATAGTTGTTGGCTGCTCTTCCTTCTCCTTTACATGATATTCCTGTAACCCAAAAGTGCTGCCTTTTCTGTATATTACTAAGAATGAAAAATAATACAGTTGTCTCCGAAAGAAAAAATGCTTATGTTATGCTACAATTATAAGTCAACTCGACTTAGACTCACTTCTGAATCCTTGAATACAGCATCAATATCATCCAAGTTTGCGTCATATATCTCCTCAAATACCGGGGGCTTGTAGTCTTTCTTGAACCATTCATCTTTCAATATCTCAGGAATAGTTATACGCTGTCGTTGTTTTATAATCATGTCAGAAATAATTGTGCAAATATAGGTAACAGAACATTTTTCATCCAGATTACAAGTCGATGACAAATATATGCTGTTAAATGAATTGAGTTCAGATGAGAACGCTATATCTAGCGTCTTATTTTCATATGCTTATAAGTTATAATACTTCAAGCTGCTTTACACGGTAAAATTTCATTCTTGGTTGAAAAAGACAACTTACTGTCACTGGATTAGGGTCCAGGATTCTTGTCAATAATTTCATGGCAGCAAAAGAAAGCCAAGTTGGGCATGTGAATTCAGCAGCTGAAATCTGCAAGTGAAAATTACCATTCACAGCTTTTGCAAAGAAAAATAACACTGGGATTTGGTGCAGAAATCCATGTTCAATGAAGAGCTCACTCTATTGTACAAGGTCACAAGATTAGAATCCTCAAAAGGCAAGTAGCCTGCGAGCAGTACAAATAGGATGACTCCACAAGACCATAAATCTGCTGTTGCTCCATCATAACCTTTTTCATTGAGAACCTAGTGAATGATTTATTCAAGTCAAATATGATTTTTTATCTTGAGAAGTTTATAAGATTGTATCCATAAAGACACTCATTTGCACCTCTGGAGCAACATAATTTGGAGTGCCACAGGCAGTATGAAGCAAGCCATCGTCCTGGAAGAAACACCATTTGAGTTTGTTATTTGGAATATTTTGGATATGAAATTTGCAGTCTAAGAATTAGCCAAAATCCAAAAGAATCTGATACCACTTAAGATAGAGAACTTATGGACAGTAAAGTGTAGAACAAAATATTGGAGGATTCCTGCAATTAGTTTAGATGTAACCTTCAATTTGATACTAGAAAATTAGAATAGCTAAGTTTGGTTAATATTGAGAGCAAAACTTTCTCAAATGCATTCAGACTTCTAGAACTACCAAAATTCATTGATGAACTTCACATATTCAACACCCACAATTGAGCAATTTGATACGTTTTGCATTTCTATCCAATTAACAAAACGGCAGTGAAACACAAAATTTTACTCACTAAACTATGTTTAAGGTCATTTTAATTAGAAACACATCATGCAAAAATCACATATTTTGTGTTATTATATGACTAATGGATAAATGTGTTGGTGATCAAAATTTTACTCATTTAATTCAACCTAACTTTACCAAGTCAAAAATAATCCATAATGGTTGAATCAAGTTGATTGGCACTCTGCTTGGGAAATATGATAATTCGATCTCTAGATTCTAAAGAAAATCGAGATATTTATATCTCATCCCAATCACTTTGTATTAATGCTTTACAACCTAAATTGTGATGATGTCAATGGTCATCCACCATATAAAACGAGAGAGAGGCAACCTAAGTCTATTTTTTGAGATAGAGCTGCATTGATTCACTTTATGGCAAAGTGTTGCTAGATTTAGAGTACCTTCCTATACATATAATCTGTACCAGGCAATACATACCTTAGCCATGCAGTTGAAAAAAGAAGTCCGCTCGAGCAAATTAATGATAGTCACAACAATGAAGGTGCGAGAACCAAGCTAGGATATGCCATTGATAAGATGTGAATCATCGCATCATAATCCTTTCTTTTTGTTTGTTCCCAACTTCCTTTGAATATATAAGTTGAAACCTAGGGCCAAACCACTAGCTTGCTCACCTTATTGGTCACTCTTCTTGAACTAATCTAAATACCAAAGCAACTAAATAAGCTCCTGGTGTATGAACATATTTGTAGTTCAAAGTCACCATGCAAGACACATGTCTTATTTGAAAAGAAGTATGATAACCTATCAATCTATATAGAGCAAGGTTTTGAATTTTAGTCTGGTGTACCGGCCCAGTTTGCGAACAATATGTACAGACACATAAAAGTATCGATATTGGACGTATTGATAAAACATGGTATCAGACTCGATACTTCTTGAACTAGTATATACCGACTATACTAGATAGTATGGACTGAAATTTAAAACTCTGATATAGAGTGTGTATTGCAGAGCATTCAACAAGGTTACTACGGAGAACAAGTATATTATACTACTAGTTGCAATCTTATTCAACCATTTGGTATAGGCAAAGTACTTTTCATAGCTTGGCTTTTGGTCCGAATACTAGTAAGTATGAGTTGTCGAAGAGAATGTTGAGAAGATTGCTAGTGTCACCAAATATAGGTCATTCAAGTTCTTAGATATCATCTTTTAAGATTTTGAATAATATGTATGCCAAGAAAGAGAAGTTCTACTTTGACTAAGAGGAGATATAGTTCTTGGGGCATTAAGTAGATGAATGGCTTATTCATGTGGATGGTGTCAAAACTAAGTTCCTTCCTTGGCTTTATGAACTGCTATTAGAGTTTAAGGGTACTCACGGAGGGTTACTCCTCACCGGCTAGACAAAGGAGTGGTCACGTAAGTGTCAAAAGAGATTTAATGACTAAAAAGCCACTATCACCAGTGAAATAATTCAGGATTTCTAGACTATGTTATTAGAGGCTGTTAAAGATTTGGCATTCAATTACCTTTGTTAATAGGAAGCTGAACATGTAAAGATAGTGATCGTCCTACATGGAGGCGCTATCTATTTGGGGCCAAATTTCTCAGAATGTATAATGTTGCTTTAATCTACTTCTAAACATAAAAAAAATTGCAATTACAATGGCAAGACTTTTTAGCAAACTTTTAATATGATTTGGGAGTACAAGCCTAACAAGACTAATGTTATTGCAAAATGCCCTAAGTCAAAAGGTAGAGTTTGCAATTCTCCATGCCATTGAAAGAAGTGTCATCCAAGTTTAGTCAAATTGTTAAGAGAAAATCAGACTACTCAAGGATCTTTAAGGGATGACCTTAACATAAGTCAACAAATGAATCACCAAATCTTGCTTCGAATTGGCCCAAGGAAAGTTTCTCATAGAAGATCTTCAAGGGGTGACTCAGGATAAGTTATCTGGATTGGCCAACCATGCCTTGGACTTCAATGTCTCAAGCAGATCTTGGAGAAATTGCATTAGGATAGGTCAGGTAGTGGATCTACCAAAAATTTAATCTCTTGGAAAGGACCTTGAATAGATGACCTTACGATAGATCCTATAATGACAAGACACATTTAGGCATTAGCATAATTGCCTCACGAGTAGAACTAGATAAAAGTTAGCAAGGAGCCAAGCAAATCATCTAGGTGTCAAGGACACATCCTATAAATAGGTAGCCAACCAAGTAACTGACTCATGAGCCCGCAAGCCCGCAAATCCTCCTAGCCAGGTAACGCAATCTATTTGAGGGATATTCTTTGAGGGTTCACTACCGCGCAAGAATGATAGACATAATTGACGCAACCAAGGAGGCCTAACATATGGAATTAGGTTGACCTTCTCGGTTATCACTAGCGAATGATAAGACATAATTGACACAACCAAGAAGGCCTAACCTATGGAATTAGGTTGACCTTCTCGGTTATCATGTGGGACGGAAATTGACATCATCAATCAAAACTCATATAATTCCCATTGGGGTTGGAAGATTATAAATGTTTTCCCAAATATTGTACATCATTTGTTACTGGAATCATTCTTAAAATAAATTAAAGTAGGTGAAAATAACAATAGGAAAGTGAATGCAATGACATTATAAATTGGCATTGTCAAACCATACTCATGCAGTTCCATGGGGGTTGGAAGGTTAAAGAGTTATTTCCTAACAGTGTATGTGAGATAGAAATTGACATTATCAATCAATAACCATGCCATTCTATGGGGGATGGAAGGTTAAAGATCGTTTTCCAAAAATTCTATATACACCATTCGTTGCTAGAAGCTGATATTGCTTTTCTTTTTTTTTTTTCAAAAAAGAAAAAAGTAGGAGTAGGTGAAAAGATAAAGGTTAGAAATGTGCATGTGATAACATTAGTGCTCTGTTATTACCCTGACTTGCTGGGATAGCGCACTTAATCCAAAGTCAGAAACTTTTAAGTTCCCATAAGCATCGAGTAGTAAGTTTTCCGGCTGCAGAGTTTCACACAATAAAATCAATATTATACAAAAGCATCCTCATCATAATCTCAATTCAAGTAGTGTACCTTCAGATCACGGTGGTAAACTCCCCTGCTATGGCAGTAATCAACAGCGTGAATCAGCTGTTGGAAATATTTTCGTGCTTCATCCTCCCTCATTCGGCCATGATTCACCTCCATGATTGAGTATTGGATCCATGAGATGAGAAGAAAATAAAGGTAAACATAACAGAGCCTATTAAAGCAAGGTATACATATGGATGCATGCATATATGTTACGTTTTCAAACGAGAATTCATCCCATTAGAATTTTCTACATCTACTCGGAAGAAAATCAATCATCAAAATTTCATCTTACTATTTTGTCTAATAGCTCTCCTCCTGTAACAAATTCAAGAACAATGAAGATCTTTGTTTTGCTCCCCATCACCTGAATCAGAAGAGCAACCATTAGATAACCACTGTGAATACTGACAATGTTTCTGAAAAAGGATGTCAACATGTTAATTCTAGTTAAGATCAAGTCTATAGTCCAAACTAGAAGGCAAAAATGCATAGTAGACCAGGATAGATATTACACTTGTACACAAGCAAATATTTAGACAACGACGCTAACCATATATCTTCGCGAAGAAAGAGAACATAAAGCATGCAGTTACATATCTACAGCCTCATAGATCTTAACTGTTGGCAAACTACAGAAACATGTTGAGTTCCACCAGATGTGTAAGCTATGCAGTAAAGGAAAAAACAAGGAATCAGAAGAGGGAAGTGGAAAGAGAAAGGAAAGAGGAAAACCAGACCATCAATCTAAGCAAAATCTGACCTTTGACATCACCAATAGCAAACATATCGGAATACATACTTATCATAGACTAAGGTTTCCAATACGAGCAACATGGAATAAGACTATTAAAAGTTCAAGCACACAAGTAAATTGAATCTAATGCAAAATACTATTAAGACAACCTCATAAATCCGAACAACATTAGGGTGCTTTATCAACTTCATAGTAGATATTTCCCGCTTGATCTGCATAGAGAGCTTGGTATTAGAAGAAAGACAATTTAGGAGATAGAGCTGTTGAATGTGTCTTGAAAAAAAAAAGCGATAAAAAAACATATAATGTTGATTCACTTTCAACTGCATGGATTAATGCAGCAAGAGCACCTTCCTCTTGGAATAGCAGAAGTGACTATATCAATTAAAGTATCATATTCCAAATATTAAGAAAATGAAACGAGTTACAGGACTGATCTATGTTTTAAATTAGCATAAGAGGCTGAAATGTCAGCTAATGAAATGAGGCAACTTGCAAACAAGTTGATAATTTCACGTTTCAGAAAATAATTTGCTGATAAACAAACTCAAGTATATTGTCTTTAAGATAATGGAAATAAATTCCTCTATAAAAGATAAAGAAATTAAGCGACCTAACTTATAACAGATGCAAAACTTGTAGCACAAATTATTGCAAGAATTTTGAGAACACCTGATCCACTAGTTTGTGCTTCAGCACCTTCTCCTTGCTGAGAATTTTGATAGCTACAGGTTCACCAGTCTCTGTGTTCTTTGCAAATTTGACCTTCGCAAATGTTCCTTCCCCAATTGTACGTCCCATCTCAAATTTACCCACTCGACGCTTCACCTTAGCCGTACTCATTCTTGTATCCCCTTCACAATGCACTTGATAGATAGTCAAAAAGTACTCAGATAATATGGTATGCTCTCGCCAGCCTGTTGAAACCAGATCTCAATCAGCCAGATAGTAGAAATGTTCAAATTGAAAGTTGAAGAACTGCTCAATGCATTAAAGTTTGTTTCGTTCTGAAATCATATCTTGATGGTATTGTTAAGTTAGAGATTGTGTAGTTATCCTTCCAGAAGATCTTTAATCATCTAGAGATTGTAGACTAGCAAATCTCCATAAATTAATAAAGCTCTATCCGAAATAAAAACCAGCCAAAACAGTACCAGATAATTAGTAAACCTTCCGAAACGAGTATAACAGATTAACAGAAGCAAATAGGGAAATTCCAAAGGGAACAGAAACGAATGTCCTCTTATCAGATCTGAAGAATCGCCAGGTGGAACTGCTGCAACCAAATAAAAGTGACACCAAATTCAATAAAGATCTAATAGCCAAGAAAAGAGAAGGTACAAAGTATTTTGTCAAGAGCGCTCAGAAAATCACAAAAGGATGAAAAGCGACAACTTGAAATCACTTCCGTCAAGGGTATGCTCGCATGATTTAGCAAATAATGGTACCAAGAGTATCTTTTGCCACAGAAACTCCAAAACAATCGCATAACACAAAATGGAAAACGGCGTAAGTTTCAATCTTTGCAACTCCTGAAAGCGATCAAAACCCCCCATTAATCCAATACGAAGAAAGAAGGTTATAAAGGAGTGAGCCAACCTCGCTCCTAAATCATCCAGAATGGGGGAACAACGGATCCTGAAAAGCTCAAATACAGATCATGGCAGAACGCCACGGAAGCACAGCCAGTAAGTCCTTAGGATGCATCAATCAGACAGGCGCTTGGGAGTTCTGCGCGACAAAATGGAGTAGGATGGAAACCGACGGGCGAGTCAGGTACAAACATAGCAGTGACATTAATGGCACTGGTAAGTCAGTAACTAGGAGAAGCACAAAAGCAGGAGGCCGAGGAGGGGAGGACGTGGTGGCCACTGAGCCTTATGTAGAACAGCCTAAGCGATTCCTGGCTCTTGTTTGCCCTTTTACGCTACTCTCTCACTAAGTGCCAAACTCATTCACCGAGCATGCTTCCTCTTTTCTCTATCTTCTGCATTCTTGACAGAGCTTGGTAATTTTGCCTCCTCTTCTTTACTTCTGCTGCCCATTGATTCAATTTTTTACCGCAAAAATAAAAAGAAAATCTCACCTTCACGGAAAAACAAGCTCACGAATCCATTATACCATACATTACCATGAAGTGTGCTTTATTTGAAAAAAAAACAATAAAATACAAGAGTTAAATTCGACTGTATAAAATTACACGATCAGAAAAGTTCAAATTTTGGGCTGGTGGAACAACTCCAAATCTGCACTTAGAATCATAAAACAATCTACATATCATCACTAGGCATATCGCCTAGATCACATTAAACGTACCTTGCAAGCACCTTTGCAGTCGTACATCATCTCATGTGCAAAATGTGAAGTCATCATTCTCTCATCTGATGTAAGAGGCTCTCAGTACAACAGATTTTAATGGGAAGTTTCATGGTCTTTTGCTGCATTGACAAATTTATTGAGCAGGGTTGGTAGTCTCTAACTCTCTTTAGGATTCAATTGAAGAAGATTTTAAAGTGAACAAGAAATTACTATGAAAATATGACTTGGATATTGTATATATGCGCATCATAAAATGAAACATTAATCCAAAATTAGTCTTGGTATTAAATAAAAAATTAAAGAAAAATAGTGCAAAAATAAAATATTTTAAAAATGAAAAAAAACCAAAAAAAAAAGTGGACATAAGGACGTTCTTAAAAAAAAACTTTGAAACTACTTAAGAAAAATAGACCTCGAGAGTTTCTAGTGCCACATTACCATGTATTTTATTTAATGAGATTTCTAAAAGAAACATCTCGTCAAGACAGCTGTATATTGTCTTTATGTTTTGAAAGCTATTTAATTATAAGATCATTTTTATCAGTTATCTTATTAGTAAATTCTAGTTGTAATTACAATCTAGGATTTACATAAAGTTTAGGTTGATTGCAGTAAGACCCTTTCCGTTGACGCCAAATTATTGTAAAAACCCTTCATACTTTCAAAATTACAAAGGTGCCTCCATAAACTAATAAGTTATGGATATTTGATTAGGGATGGCGAGAAAGCCCATCCCCGGCCTGACTCAAAGTCAACAGGAAAAACCCAAGTTGATTGGGTCTTGGGTCGGGTTTGGAGAAAACCCGACGTGATAAAGTCGGGTTAGGGTCGAGTATAAGAATTCAGACACTTGCCCCGAATCTGCCCCCGAACCTGCCCTGATTATTAAAATAATAAATTTATCTATTTTACATTATAACCTAGTTACTAAATTTGTTATAAAAATAAATAAATAAATAAATAATAAATATAAATAAGTAATTAAAAAACCCTATTTTATTTCTCTCTCTTCCCCTACATATGTCGTCGCCCCGATCCGCTCTCGCTCTCTCTCATTCCCTCCTCCGGCCGGTGGCAGCACCCTAAGACTTCTTGCCGGCCTTCCCTTCCTCTTCCGGCAGCGTTCGACGAATCTCGGTAGCAGGCGGCATTTGACGAGTTGGTGTTGGCAGCGGCAATTTTCAGTGAAGCAGTGAGAGGGTGTGGCGGCATCCGCTATCCTTCCTCCTTCTTGTGCTGACGGCGGCAATGATTGACGGCGGCGAACAGCTTTCCGGCAACGTGGGCAATGCCGGTGATGCTTCTTTCCCCTTTTCCCTTGTGTGGTTTGGTTGATAGAGTAAGTGGTTTAACCCTAAAATTTTTATCTTGATTAGATGATAATGCTAGATGTATAGTTGGTAGATTCATAGGGGGCTATGATGTATGTTTGCCTTAAATTTTATTATGGATGAGTATAGGGTTAAATACCATGTAGTAATAAGCATACTTGATTACGATGATAATAACAATGTGATAATTTGGGGATAAAGTAAGGTATATCATAATTTGTGAAATCGTGGTTAAAGTTAATGGTAGAAATATGTTATTTTATAGATGCATTGATGATTCGAACTATATGGTAATTGATGTTAATTTCTTGGTATCATTTGATTGTAAGGTAACTAGGATTGAGACTAGATGTGCCCTGATGTTATACGTATTAATATTGTCACGCCCCGGCGGAAGCCGGCTATTCCTAGCTCAGGGTTCCCCAGGGAGATGACAATATTAATAGGAACAAAGGAACTATAAAATCAAATAAATCAAATAGTCTTAAATTCAACATCAGCACTGTGTATCATAATCAACTGACTCCATTACAAAATTCATTAACTAAAGTCTATAAAGACACTCTAACAAAGATGCAATTAATTTAACTGTAAGACTAGAATAAATCAGAAAAGTATTTATCAAAGAACACTTGATGATACTCTGTCTCCGGTGGGTAACTAACTATCTACTCTATCCCTCCCTGACGCAAACTCGGTACCTGGAGGAGAAACAAAGGGAGTTAACGAAAAATGCTAAGTAGAAACCAAGAGAGATGATGCATGTTCAATTTATATGAAATTGCAACAACAGAACTACACTACATGTCAGGAACTGATAATACAACAAAATAATTGAACATAAGGTTGTCGTGTAAATCATCAAGCTTGGCCACAAATCTCACTCATGAGCCGCACTCATTCTCAGAGTGTTTCTATCGTCAACTCACACGATAGAACAACTGTATCCAGACAGTCCGGTGAATGTTGTGTCCAACATCTGACATCCGTAGTATTGTCCGAGGATAACTGGCGGTGCCCTAACTGGCAAACACATAGTCTGATATAATCAGAACTATAACTCAGATAAACAGGCCACTGGTGATAAATCACCAGGTCAGAGGTCATATGCATGCCACGACATGATAACAGTATAACATCTCAATTCTTTTGCATGGTTCATAAATATTCATAACTTTCCAACAGAAATATCAGAAAAACATATTCTCAATGCATTCATGATAATCATATGATACTGAAGCCAATTATGCACAAATAATAGGATAATGAGGTCAACCGACATTTAGAAGCAATTCAATCAGAAATAGTTTCAAAGATGAGGTGTCAAGATCTATCTACACATGAATTTGACACCGTAACAAAGGTAGGGGAAAGATTCCTACTTCAATCATTGATATTCCTCAATCCTCTATGAAAGTTCAATTTATCTTCTCTTCTAAAATAATTCCACCGTTCCGATGATCTCAACTAGGTTCAAGTATCCTAAATTTCCAAAATTACCCTAATCACAAAGGTATAATATTTAGGGTTTAACAATTACTGTTTAGGTCATTAATAAATTGATTAACTAAATAGGTAATTAACTTTACCTTATGTCGAATCTCGTGCAGACAAATGCCGCACGCGAACGTTCGTCCGC
Source organism: Costus lasius (assembly GCA_027563935.2). NCBI lineage: Eukaryota > Viridiplantae > Streptophyta > Magnoliopsida > Zingiberales > Costaceae > Costus > Costus lasius. The sequence goes on along the minus strand of CM050447.1, from coordinate 23,571,192 downwards.
TTGTTGCTAGACACAGCCACCGACGCTCACTGGGAAGAGCAGTGCCGGAAGGAAGGACAGGTCGCCGTCGGCGGGAAAGGGAAGAGGAGGGGTCGCCGCCGACGAGGGAATGAATAGCCGCCGCCGCTTGGAAAGGAAAGTCCGCTGCTGCCGAGAAACGAAGTCAGTACTCGAGTCTCGGCCCAGAAATTTGTCGCCGACCAGAGGGGAAGACAGCCGCCGACGGGGAGAGGGGAAGGAAGAGTCGCCGAAAAGGGAGGAACCGATTGCAGCCGCCGCTGGAAGATGGGGAGGTCGCCGGAAACAGGAATCCACCTCCCGCTGCTCGCGTCCGAAGCAGAACAGACGACCTCGCTGCTCGCCGCTCGAACAGAGTCGACCTGCCGCTGAGAGTTGCTCGCCTGAAGAATCAACGCTGCTTGGAGGGGAGGGAGCCGCCAGCGTTGGCTTTGGAAGACGCTGCCAGAAGCGAAGACGTGAGCGATGGCTTCGCTTCGCTGGCAGGGGAAAGAAACAGGTTCGTGAAAGAAACAGGTTCGTGCGGCGCAGGGGAAAATTGATTAGGGAGTTGCTTCGTGATTAGGGAGTAGGGGTTTTATTTTTAGGGGAGTATTAGAGAGAATTTTAGGGTAAGAGGGATTAGGATTTGGGGAGAAATTTTAGGGTTAATTAGAATAGGATTCGGGGAGGGTTTATAGGATTTTCAAAATAAAAAAATAAATTTTAATTAATTTATTTATTATAAAAATATAATTATCAAGGTATAACATTATCTACCCCTTAAAAGAATTTGGTCCCTCAAATTCACTTACCAAACTAGAATAAATGGGGGTACTGAGCCTTTACATCCTCTTCACGCTCCCACGTAGCCTCGCTATCTGAATGATGTTGCCAACCGACTTTAACCATCTTGATGATCTTGTTTCTTAACTGATGTTCTTTTCTTTCCAATATTCGCACAGGATGTTCAACAAAGGAGGTATCGGGCTGAACCGGCACTGACAATTTCTCTAACACATGAGATGGATCAGATATGTATTTCCGTAGCATGGAGACATGAAAAACATTGTGCACTCCAGAGAGAGAGGGTGGTAATGCCAACCGGTAGGCTACTGCACCTACCCATTCCAGAATTTCAAAAGGTCCAATGTATCTCGGAGCTAGTTTTCCTTTCTTTCCAAATCTCATCACACCTTTCAACGGAAATACCTTCAAAAACACATGGTCGCCAACCATAAATTCCAAATCTCTTCTTCTCCTGTCAGCATAACTCTTTTGCCTGCTCTGAGCTGTCAACAACCTTTGCTTGATCCCTTGCACTATTTCCACATTCTGTTGTAGCATCTGAGGTGCTGACAATAGCCTTTCACCCACCTCATTCCAAAGTACAGGGGACTTGCATCTCCTTCCATATAGGGCTTCAAACGGTGCCATCTTTATTGATGAGTGATAACTGTTATTATATGAGAATTCTGCCCAATGTAAATAACTTTCCCAATTGCCACCAAAATCAAGTACACATGCTCTCAACAAATCTTCCAAAGTTTGTATAGTTCTTTCTGATTGACCATCTGTCTGGGGATGAAATGCTGTACTAAAATGCAACTGTGTACCCAAGGCTTTTTGCAAACTACCCCAGAATCTAGAAGTAAACCTCGGATCTCTGTCTGAAATAATACTAGTAGGTACACCATGCAGTCTGACAATCTCATTGCAATATAGGGTGGCTAACTTATCCAAGGTGTCAGTTTTCTTAACAGGTAGAAAATGTGCTGACTTAGTCAATCTATCAACAATCACCCAGATTGAGTCATATCCCCTTTGAGATCTAGGAAGTCCTGAGACAAAATCCATTGTAATATGCTCCCACTTCCATTCAGGTATAGGAATATTTTGCAACTTCCCTGCTGGTCTCATATGCTCAGCCTTCACCTGCTGACATGTTAGGCAACATGATACAAACTTTGCTATGTCACTTTTCATATTGTTCCACCAATAATATTCTTTAAGGTCCTTGTACATCTTTGTACTCCCTGGATGAATGGTAAGCTTAGATCGGTGTGCTTCATTTAGTAACTCTTCTTTCACAGGATGATTTTTTGGTACACACAGTCTTCCTCTGAATCTCAACACTCCTTCTGAATCTTTTGTGAAATTGGGTAATAGCCCTTGTTCTACTTTCTTACTCAAAGATAATAGATTTTCATCACCCAATTGAGTCTCCTTAATTTTCTGCACAAGCTGAGACTGAGCTCTCATCACAGCCAAGTAACTCCTTTCTGATTCATTTATTACTTCAACACCCAATTCCACAAGCTGTTTAGTTAAGTCGGTTGGTGTAGTCCTCAGACAAGCAAGTGTTCCTTCCGATTTCTGGCTCAGAGCATCGGCTACCACGTTTGCCTTGCCAGGGTGACACTTAATTTGGCAATCATAATCTTTCAGATATTCCATCCATCTACGTTGCCTCATATTCAGCTCCTTCTGACTAAACAGTTATTTTAAACTTTTATGGTCAGTGAATATTTCAAAAGTAGTGCCATATAAATAATGTCTCCACAACTTCAAAACAAAAATGATGGCAGCCAGTTCCAAGTCATGCACTGGATAATTCTTCTCGTGATTCTTGAGTTGCCGGGATGCATAGGCAACTACTCTATCATTTTGCATCAAAACTCCACCCAGACCTTGACCAGAAGCATCAGTGTACACGATATAACTATCTTCTCCGGAAGGGATTACCAACACTGGAGCAGTAATTAATCTCTTTTTCAGTTCTAAGAAGCTATTTTCACATGTATCATTCCAATCAAATTTCACACCCTTTCTAGTCAGATAGGTTAAAGGAGCAGCCAACTTAGAAAATCCTTTCACAAATCGTCTATAATACCCTGCTAAACCAAAAAAGCTTCGAATTTCTTGCACTGATTTTGGCCTCCCCCACTCAGAGATAGCAGAAATCTTCTGGGGATCCACGGCTATTCCATCACCAGAAATAACATGGCCTAGAAATGCCACTTCTTTAAGCCAAAAGTCACACTTACTGAACTTAACATATAGCTTTTCTTGCCTCAACCTTTCCAAAACCAATCTGAGATGTTTCTCATGTTCAGTCATACTGCAGGAATATATCAAAATATCATCTATGAAAACAACCACAAATTTATCCAGATAATCAATAAAAATTCTGTTCATCATGTCCATAAAAACTGCAGGTGCATTAGTAAGTCCAAAAGGCATCACTAAAAATTCGTAGTGTCCATATCTTGTTCTGAATGCAGTCTTGGACACATCTTCATCTCTGACTCTTATTTGATGATACCCTGATCTCAAGTCAATCTTAGAATAAACACATGTGCCTTTCAACTGGTCAAATAAATCGTCAATTCGTGGAAGTGGATATTTATTTTTGATTGTAATGGCATTCAGCTGTCTGTAGTCAATGCATAGTCTCATAGATCCATCCTTCTTCTTTACAAAGAGGACTGGAGCACCCCAAGGGGATACACTAGGTCGTATAAACCCCCTGTCCAGAAGTTCTTGCAACTGGCTCTTAAGTTCTGCTAATTCTTTAGGAGCCATTCTGAATGGTGCTTTAGAAATTGGAGCAGACCCAGGTTGAAGCTCAATTGGAGGAAGTCCAGGTAACTCCTCAGGGAACACATCTGTGAATTCCCTTATCACTGCAACATGCTCCATAGGCTCTCTTGTTTTCTCTTCTACTTTTGAAATGGATAATAAAAATCCATGACACCCATCTCTCATTAATTTCTTGGCTTTCATTGCAGAAATTATGGGAGCAACTTGTCCAGAGACTCCTATAAATCTCCAGGAAGGTAAACTAGGAGGGTTAAAGGTCACAACATAATTATGACAATCAACATTAGCATAATGGATAAAAACCCAATCCATGCCCAGGATAATGTCAACGTCTGTGAAGTCTAAAACTCTCAGATCTGTTTCAACAACTATATCACCAAAGATGAGAGGACATTGTTTCAGTTCTAAGTGAGATTGCATCACACCTCCAGAAGGTGTGCAGACAGATAGTTCAGTACTAGCTATAGTGGGCTTTTTCTTTATTTTCATCACAAACTCATAAGAGATAAAAGAATGAGTGCTACCAGTATCAATAAGCAGACATGCAGGATAATCATATACAAAAATAATACCTCTCATCATGGTGTCTGGAGCTTCCTGAGCCTCTTGTTGGGTTACTGCATATACTCTGGCTGGGCCTGAAGGTCGTTGCTGAGGCCGCCCCTGCTGTGACCCCGCCTGATTAGCCTGACCCGGTCTCCCATTGTAAGTCTTAGGTCTAGAGCTCTGTTGGTAACTTTGTTGATGGCTTTGCTGATAACTTTGCTGTGGGGGTTGGAATCCTTTCCATGGGCAGTTAATCTTATAATGACCCCAATCCTTGCAATAGTGGCATTGTATTTCGTTAAGAGGGCAGATATTAGCCGTGTGTCCCTCTTTGTTGCATTTAAAGCATTTTCTTGCTGACCCTGTTGAATTAAAGCTTGGTGCGTAGGAAGAGTGTACAGGTCTCTGATGGTTATTGAATACTGCTCTAGATCTCTTCCTATCATAGGTTCTTGTTTCCATTGGCCTAACTGACTGATTGACCTTTCTCTGTTCTGCAATTTCTTGAACCTTCTCTGTTTGTTTATCTTTTTCCACAACAAGTAGAGAAGCCTCTATTCTGAATGCCATATTTACCACTTCCTGAAAGCTATATAATGGGATAGTGTTCATCTGCCCCTTTATGGTGTGATATAGTCCCTTAATAAACAGTTGACACTTTCTCCTTTCGGTGGTCACTAATTCTGGAAATAGATCAGATAACCTTTCGAAGTCAGTCACATAAACATTTACGGTCCTTTTTCCTTGTTTTAGGTTCAGAAACTCCTGCATCTGGCTGTCTTGAAAAGTTTCAGGGAAATATTTCTCAAGGAATGCTCTTCTAAAATCAGCCCAAGGAATAGGACCATCTCCAAAGGTAACTCTCATACCAGACCACCACGTCCCAGCTCTATCAGATAAAAAGTATGTGGTCAATTCCACCTTTTGTTCCTCTGGGCATCCTAGTGCCCTAAAAGTTTGCTCTACCTTTAGTAACCAATTTCTGGCAGCCCAAGGGTCAGTAGTACCGGCGAAATCACCAAATCTATCTTTTCCCAACTGAGAAAACTGCATAAGCATATTGGCTGCCCTAACTGGCTGGGTTACTACGGGTTGTGGTACCAATGAAGGAGAGGAAGATTCACCCTCATCCCTTACTGTTGCAGCAGGTGGTACTGCCTCTAAGGGTACTGAGGATTCATACCCACTTCTTCTTTTTGTAGGGGCTCTAGGTAAGTTTCGAGGTAACTGTACCTCGGCATCAAGAGAATTTCTAGCTCCCTTACTTCCTTGACTTGGGATTGCTCTAGCTCTAGTTCTTGGTGCCATCCTGCCAACAAAGTAACATGTCATATAATGAATGTTTACTTATTCAGTTATTCTAATCTTAACCCAATCATAATCCTAATGTTCCTATATCCTTAGGCTTTCTTACTAACCTGCCTCTGATACCAATAAAATTGTCACGCCCCGGCGGAAGCCGGCTATTCCTAGCTCAGGGTTCCCCAGGGAGATGAAAATATTGATAGGAACAAAGGAACTATAAAATCAAATAAATCAAATAGTCTTAAATTCAACATCAGCACTGTGTATCATAATCAACTGACTCCATTACAAAATTCATTAACTAAAGTCTATAAAGACACTCTAACAAAGATGCAGTTAATTTAACTGTAAGACTAGAATAAATCAGAAAAGTATTTATCAAAGAACACTTGATGATACTCTGTCTCCGGTGGGTAACTAACTATCTACTCTATCCCTCCCTGACGCAAACTCGGTACCTGGAGGAGAAACAAGGGGAGTTAACGAAAAATGCTAAGTAGGAACCAAGAGAGATGATGCATGTTCAATTTATATGAAATTGCAACAACAGAACTACACTACATGTCAGGAACTGATAATACAACAAAATAATTGAACATAAGGTTGTCGTGTAAATCATCAAGCTTGGCCACAAATCTCACTCATGAGCCGCACTCATTCTCAGAGTGTTTCTATCGTCAACTCACACGATAGAACTACTGTATCTAGACAGTCCGGTGAATGTTGCGTCCAACATCTGACATCCGTAGTATTGTTCGAGGACAACTGGCGGTGCCCTAACCGGCAAACACATAGTCTGATATAATCAGAACTATAACTCAGATAAACAGGCCACTGGTGATAAATCACCAGGTCAGAGGTCATATGCATGCCATGACATGATAACAGTATAACATCTCAATTCTTTTGCATGGTTCATAAATATTCATAACTTTCTAACAGAAATATCAGAAAAACATATTCTCAATGCATTCATGATAATCATATGATACTGAAGCCAATTATGCACAAATAATAGGATAATGAGGTCAACCGACATTTAGAAGCAATTCAATCAGAAATAGTTTCAAAGATGAGGTGTCAAGGTCTATCTACACATGAATTTGACACTGTAACAAAGGTAGGGGAAAGATTCCTACTTCAATCATTGATATTCCTCAATCCTCTATGAAAGTTCAATTTATCTTCTCTTCTAAAATAATTCCACCGTTCCGATGATCTCAACTAGGTTCAAGTATCCTAAATTTCCAAAATTACCCTAATCACAAAGGTATAATATTTAGGGTTTAACAATTACTGTTTAGGTCATTAATAAATTGATTAACTAAATAGGTAATTAACTTTACCTTATGTCGAATCTCGTGCAGACAAATGCCGCACGCGAACGTTCGTTCGCTTGTTGCTAGACACAGCCGCCGACGCTCACTGGGAAGAGCAGTGCCGGAAGGAAGGACAGGTCGCCGTTGGCGGGAAAGGGAAGAGGAGGGGTCGCCGCCGACGAGGGAATGAATAGCCGCCGCCGCTTGGAAAGGAAAGTCCGCTCCTGCCGAGAAACGGAGTCAGTACTCGAGTCTCGGCCCAGAAATTTGTCGCCGACCAGAGGGGAAGACAGCCGCCGACGGGGAGAGGGGAAGGAAGAGTCGCCGGAAAGGGAGGAACCGATTGCAGCCACCGCTGGAAGATGGGGAGGTCGCCGGAAACAGGAATCCGCCTCCCGCTGCTCACGTCCGAAGCAGAACAGACGACCTCGCTGCTCGCCGCTCGAACAGAGTCGACCTGCCGCTGAGAGTTGCTCGCCTGAAGAATCAACGCTGCTTGGAGGGGAGGGAGCCGCCGGCGTTGGCTTCGGAAGACGCTGCCGGAAGCGAAGACGTGAGCGATGGCTTCGCTTCGCTGGCAGGGGAAAGAAACAGGTTAGTGAAAGAAACAGGTTCGTGCGGCGCAGGGGAAAATTGATTAGGGAGTTGCTTCGTGATTAGGGAGTAGGGGTTTTATTTTTAGGGGAGTATTAGAGAGAATTTTAGGGTAAGAGGGATTAGGATTTGGGGAGAAATTTTAGGGTTAATTAGAATAGGATTCGGGGAGGGTTTATAGGATTTTCAAAATAAAAAAATAAATTTTAATTAATTTATTTATTATAAAAATATAATTATCAAGGTATAACACCTGAAGTTTGAGTACCAGTGGTTGGTTTCATGATAGAGGATTTCACTTTCAGGTAGGAATCATACCTTCACTTTCTTGTATGCAGGGGTGAGCATTCAGAGCGGTTAATTCAGTTTTTACTGATTACTGAAAATTTTGGTAAATTCGCTTCGGTAAAAAAATTTTCGATTTCGATTTCGGTAATAAGTTTTGTAAAATTTGGTTTTCGGTATTCGGTTCAATTATTTTTTGTTCGGTAAAAAATTAAATTTACTGATATATATATATATATATATATATATATATATATATATATATTAAAGTACATAATATATATTAAATATATATATATATTATATTTTAATTTTATTATAGTATAACTAGTTACTAAAAGTCTAAAATCTGTTATCTAATACCTAATTACTAATCATATAGTTAACTAAATCCTTAATAATTAAACTTTTCGGTAATTTACTGAATTGACCAAATTTTTTCGGTAAATTTAGTTTGATAAACTTTCAGTTTTTAGGAAATTTGGTTTGGTTTCGGTTTTTAAAAAATTAATATAAAAAATTTTGATAAATTCGATTTCGATTTTTACCGAATGCTCATCCTTACTTATACGGTGCTAAGTCTTGTTCTTAGACACCAAACCTTTTGCTTCTACCTGCTTTGACTTGTTTCTAATACCTTTCATATTCGTATTAATTTCATTGATTTTTATTTCTTATCATGAAAAGAGAATGTAAATGCATATTTTATTTGGCCTTTGAGTAAACATTTATGATATGATTACTGTGGTTATATACATATGATTGAGATATGATATTTTTATGGTGTATTGAGTTTTATTATTGTACGCTTCAAGCATGCACGCCATACGTGGATTTGGAGATCCGTTGGCAAAGTCATGTATTAGATCATAGCGCCGACTGTGTGGTGGGCTATTGATGGTTGCCGATCAGGTTATTGTCAGATTGTGCTTTGGACAATACTGGGATTTTCAAGTGTTGGACGCAACACTATCGGGCTGTCTGATGGCAGTCGTTCTACTTTTGGAGCTTGGGCGTGGAACTACTCTTATGAGAGTGTGAGGCGTAATGCAATGTTTGTAACCATGAATAGCTCCATTTTTTATCAGATCGGATTTATATTGTTCATGTTATATTACTTGCACATATATATGGTACTCATGTAGTTCATAAAGTTGATTTCATTGTTGAGCATGCCTTCATATTCTTGAAAATCCCTACTTAGCTATTTGACTAAACCCCTTTGTTTTGCTTCCAGGTATTGATCAAGTATAGTCTAGAGATGGGTAGATAGACTAGAGGTTTCCTTGGAGAGTCATTAGTGGTTTTTGCATATTTACTATTTTTCTTTTATCTTGTCATGAGTTGATGTAACTGTCTTATGTCTATTTTTATATTTGGACCGTCGGATTATAAGTTATGACTCTTGATAGTTTTGATTTCAATATCTTAAATTGATTTTGAGATTTTTTATGAGAATTTTATGATTTAATGATATTGAAATTTTATAATGGTTTGTGAGTTATGGATTAGAATTTTGAAGTGCATGTTGGACATACCAAATTGTCGTGTCTCGGTAAATGGAATTATTTATTGGGGCACGATAAAATGTATAATAGTTTAATACTTTGTTAATTATTTTCATTATTATTTTTATGTAGAAATAATTGTGTAATTTAAGTAAAATATTTTTTATTTATATATTATGAATATACAATAAAAATTAATTTTAAAATATTATTTATAATATATACTTATTTTTTAGGCCAGTCGAGGTCGGGTTTTTCTGCGAGGTCGGGTTTTCCCATGAAGTCGGGTGTAAGGTTAGGTTTTCTAAACCTGTCAGGTTCAGGGTCGGGATCGAGGATGAGTTTGGGAAAGTTGGGGATGGTAAAACCCAACCCCGGCATGTCCGATTGCCATCCCTGGATTTGATGCCTAATATTAAATTGTATAATCCAGAATCCTAAGCATAAAATATTTTTAAGTATTTTAATTCAAAGTTAAAAACGCTACTAGAATTGTAATATATATTAGATACTCTGAAATTTTAACTCTTAAATCAAACATCATAAACTCATCAGAGTTTCTTTAGTAGTTTTCAAAATATTTAAAAGTGGTATTTACTTTTTATCCTCAAAACAGTCAAATTACATAAATTTAGTATTTAAAAGATTAATATGTACCAAATGCATAATTAGTTTATGCCGACACTAATAATGATATCATGTATATACTTACTGTTAGGCCCTTTTGGGGTTGGGTCCGCGCATGCGAGCAGCCCAAGCCCAGTCCCGCAGCCCGCTTTCTTAATTAACCATCTAATGGGTTTTCGGGTTAACGAGTCGGGCAGCGATAACGGATCAGGTGATCCGTTTGGCAAAGTTAGGGCTACAGTGCCCTTTCGCTACATGGGAATGAGCTCGCGTATGCGAGCAGCAGCAGCAGCTGCTATTAGTGTTTATGCCCTAAGACCTCAGGATGGTCCATTGGGATATGTGTATCACATCTATTTGATAGATGAGTTATCCTGGCATTGTCGTTGTTATGCAAATTTGTACATCTGCGCACATGTGCATTTGCATATGCAATGTCCCTAAGAGATAGATTTTATCTAGTCTCTGTGTTTATCCCTGGTTAAGAATCATAGTGGATATGGGACAGCTATGATTCACTTGAGACTAGTATATGCGTTGGTTGAGCACGGGTTGCTAACGCAGGCATATAGGTATATCAAGGTAGATATACTAGATCGACCCGCCATGAGGATTCATCTCGGTGTCACAAGATGAATGTCACAGTGACAGAGTTACACTTGTCCTAGACTTGAGGGCATTGATATCTCTATATAGTGAGTTACACTTGTCCATGGCTCCCTTCTATGGATGATTGAAAGTGTATGGTCATACCCAGGTGAGAACCTGGTCATGCTATAATATTGGGATTAACAAGTGCGACACGCTTACCCAATTTGGACATTAGTTGGCAAAAAGACAAAGCTGTACTTGTACTTTGTCGCAGTTTTAGGGAATGTCGATAATGACTCCATTCTGATGACTTGGGTAGCAATGATGTACTGCTATGTGCCACTCATTGCTTGTGATGATTTAGTCATCACTGTCAACGTCTGAAAAACCTACATGGTCGCACACATAGACACTCGAGTTCTCATACTGATCGTTTAGCCTCTAATCGAATCATTGTATGATTCAGATCATTTTGGGGAACTGATGCATTGAGACTTTTTACTGAGGAGATGATATTTTAGTTTATACATGTTTGACGACTAGTTGATTTCTAGTGGACCATGTTTGACCTCTGTTGAACTGTGTTATCAAAATGAGTCAAACAAGGGTCTTGGTGCAAGTTTAGACTTGACATTTTAGTCACATGAATGAAATAAAATATTAATTGGCAAGAGAATTTTTCTCTTGGGTAATTAATATGCTTAGGCGCAAATTTGTAATTAAACATTTAATTGCGTTTGTGAGGGTTTGAACCCGAGACGCTGATTTATTTAGTTGTGGAATTTAATAGGCGCCTATTCAGAGTCCCGCATGGGAAAAAATCTCCAAGTGTAGTTGGTTCTTCTATTATAAATAGAGAGACTCACCTGGGAGATTTTTGTACCAGACAGACTCACCTGGGAGATTTTTGTACCAGACTCTTCTCTTGTCTTTTGTTGTCGCCTCCCCTCTGCTCCTTGGTGTGAGGGTCTTAGAGGTGACTACAATAAAAATTTTTGTATCAAGGGTTGGGACAAGTGGTAGTGCTACCCACTCCTTGTCGCCGACACTCCCTCTTCTTCTTGGCATTAGTGCAAGTTGAGAAGGCCAGAGGCGTGGATCTCATCTCCCGGGGCTAGCACCTAGCGTGGAGATTGGAGAGGACTCGAGGAGCCCGTGTGTGCACGATTGCAGAGGACAGGCACTTGCGCATCTTCGTCATCGACTGCTTCTAAAGTTGCTTGATAAGATATTACTCTTCACATCCTCTGGTTTTCTCTCGTAAGGGATCCTGGTGTTTTTGGGAATTCTATTTCGGACCTTTGCTTCCATTGTGTTTTAAAGTTTTGTAAGGTCCGAGGATTCCCAACAGCCGCCTCCACCCCCTCTCCCCCGATCTCCTCCCTCTGTCGAGCGTGGCTCCGACGAGAGGTCTCCGCACGGTGGCAACGGTCTCCAGCGTCTTCCCGGTGGATTGGGTGCGGCGGTACGGGAAGCAGCGGAGCAAAGGGGCGGCATTCCCCTTTTCCCTCATCCTCCTCCTTCTTCGGCGTCGCCGGTGGTGGAGTTGGCAGACGGACGTCCGCCGAGGTATGTCCTCTTCCTCTTCCAGCTCCAGCTCTGTCTGGTGGGTGGTTTTCCATCGGCAAGGTGTTCGCCGACTGTTTCTTCGTCCTCACCGTGTTTCGCTCCTTCTCTCGCTTTCAGTGAGATCTCTGGTGGCCGGCGAGGCTGGGGCTTTGGCCCCCTCTTCCGAGCAACGTCCGACGAACTGAGTGGGTTCGCCAGCGTCTCCGGCTGCGGGTCCTTGGGCGGCGGCTCCACTCCCTTCTTTGGTGGCATCCGACGACCTTGGGTGGGTTCGCTGGTGCCTCCCTTGCCTCTAGCGAGGTCAGGCTCGGCCGAACGATGCTTCGGCGAGCCTTGAGCGGCTTCCGACGATCTTCCGGCCGTCAGTCCGCTGCTTTAGTTTGTGTGCATGTGCCTTGGTTTTCATGTGCGCACCTCTAGTGGATTCCGGACTCGGTTCCCATTCCCAGCCGATCAGCTGCCCTTGGCCGGCGTCTTCTTCTCTCTGGCTTCTAGCGCTCCGCGCTATCGGCCCAGTTGTCTTTCTCGGTCAGCGATTCCTCGCCCCTCTCCGCGCCTTGGTTAAGTGCACCGGCCATGTGTGGTGTTGCTGGTGTTTGCCGGTTTGTTGGTGTTTGCCGGTTTGTTTGTGCTGGATGTTTGCGAGACGTCTCTTTTGGGCGAGTGTTGTATTCGACCGCTTGCGTGCGGTCTGGTCAGAGTTAGAGCGTATGCCCAGCGTCCTGCGTGACACTGTCTCTTGTGTGTGTGTGCACCACCGCCCGGGTGCGGTTCTTGTCTCTTTTTCGGTGTACCGGACTTGTACGCGCGCTACGCCGGCGTCGAGTCTCGGATAATGTACTTTGGTGGAGCTGGAACAAGCAGTGATCCTTAGTAGGCATGTGGCGGTCGAAGATTCATCGAGACGAGGGTCTAGGTGGCCGCCTGGGATAGGCTGAGGACTACATCGGGGACGTAGTCCTGCCGGTCGCGTCTAGATCAACGGTTCGTCTGCTTAGCCCTTGCGTGGGCATGTTTGGGTGCGAGTCAAAGGTTGACTTGCGTGTAGATTATTTAAATTTTTATTAGCTTAATTCTAAGCGTGACACTTAATTCTAAGGTGAATACAACTAATACAGTGATACTGGAACATACCAGCTCAATAGCAAATTAATATACCGATATGATCTTATATTTAAAACCTCGCATAAAATTAACATTTAAATTTGTTAAATATTCAACTTCAATATTTTATTGCATAAATTATGATTCGAGTATTTTAATGAATATCCACAAACTTTCAACTTCATTAATCAAACATTAAAGTTTATAAATTAAAATTTTATCTTGAATTTTTCTAAAATATTTAATTTTTAAGTTATTTGGTTTATAATTATAATTATATATATATATATATATATATATATATATATATATATATATATATATATATATATATATAATCTTAATGTTACAAATTAAGATATCAAAATCTTTCTCACTTATTCGATTTAAAATGTTTAAGGCAAGTTAACGATGATAAGCTCATCACTTAAATATTATTTTTCTTTTCACTGTAAGATTAAAATGAGATAACACATTTAATCAAGTATATAATATCAAATGTTTATAGTTTTAGATCTGAACTAAACCCATAATATATGAACCAATCTAGTAAAACTAAGTAGATACGCCAATTGACTAAAAAAACTAAGTCATATCGTGTTATGTACCATAGGGATTCAGATATATCCTTGTTAAAGAGAAATATCGCTGTAATTAATTATAGACTTCAAAATGTAATATGTTTTTTTAATAGCAAAAGTATCTCCAAAAATACTAAAATAGCTTCAAAGGGAAGGTATTGCCGCATAGTAAGTAGAACTCCCAACTAGTTGCGAGCAAATATAGAATGAAGCAGTTAAGGATCAATATCAAATCACCTACAAATTAGTAAATGCAATCACATAAACCAATCTTAGTGTACGACACTTGGTTGGCCACATGCTACCAGTAGAACAAGAGAAAAAGCATACAGAAAAAACAGCTAATTAAGCTATTTGTCAAGCCACACTCGAGGGGCTTACATATCACAACCGCAGAAATCAAGTATAATCCACAAGTTTGGGGCAGCAAGTATGTACAACATCTGCCTCTCAATTGCACTTGTCAACCTTCTTTGGCTTTGCTTCAAGACCACCATCCATTCTATTCTCAATGGAATACGGCATGTAAGTCCCCATAATCTTGTCCCAAAACACAAAGAATGGTTGCGAGAAGTTGTATTTGCTTCCATAGAGCTGGTGGTGTATGTCATGGTAAGCAGTGTTATTCTGGAACAGCAGATGGAGAGGGTTGCATGGCAGCCACATCCCGCAGTGGTCATCCACGGTCTTGATCGTTGCGAAGGAGAAGAAGAAGATTGAGGTCCTGGTCGACATCCCAGAGAGGAGAAACGATAAGGCTCCACCTACAGTGTCAAGGAGCAGCCCCTCAACCGGGTGATTGTACAGCGCCCCAAAGGAGTAGGGGATGGTGAGCCTGTGGTGTTGGGAGTGCACATGGCGGTACAAGAAATGGTTGTGGTGCATGAATCGATGCAAAAAGTATTGCCATGTGTCCATTACGACCATTGCGGCAAAGAACTCTGAGGCCAGAGCGAGAATGGATTCATTACAAGTCGAATTGTCTTCGATCTTGCTTCCGGCAAACTGCATAGACAAACGATTGGAATCACAAATCAATAGTCTATTTGCATCAGAGTTATTAAATGCCGGCACCAATTCCTTTCAGAATCAGCACAATTCGATTGGAATCAAGAATACAGCAGCAAGGCTCCAGCTTTACCCATCAAAGGGCGCGGCGCGGCGCCAAAACTTCACAACCAACTACAAAATCACAAAAGATGGAAGCTTCAGGAGGGGATTGGCCGTTGGACCGAGGATAGATTTAATTACCGCGAAGAGGGCAAGAGAGACAGCGGCCTGGATGCACTGCTGGAGGAGGACACCGCGGAGGACGGCGGACTTGGAGACGGCGTTCTTCGCCGTCTCCTCCTCGCGAGGGTGCATCTGGAATCGGTCGAGGCCATGGAAGAGGGCATAGAGGCCAGAATAGAACCAGTAGACGGCGATCGGGACGATGGTCCCGAGGACTTCGTCGGAAACCCTTACAGTGCCTCCCATTGCGATTGGATTTGCTCGTGGTACGGACACCACCTCCCCCAGCTTCTCCGATCCAAAGGATATTAATGGATGCGACGGAAGAGAGGAGGGTAGAACTAAGAAACTCTGTTTGTCTGAGACGCCGGCGGAAGAGGAGGATATAAAAGTTTTACTCGTTCTCTCTTTACTATTTCCGGCATATGTCAGTTTTGGATCTTCTACCTGTAAGTTTCAAGAATAACATAAAGTTGTTTCAAAAAGTTTTACTTTAGTCCACTACATTTGTAATTATTAAGGGTTTTATCCTTTTTTGAAACTCTAAATTGGCCATATACTTCTAAATTGCCCGACATGGTGTTAATACCGTTGAACTCAGAGTTACAATTTGACCCTTTTAATTTACAAAATTTTAAATATGGCTCTTCACTCTTCAGTTGATAAATAAATTTAGTTGAGTCTAAATCATGCTAATGTATATAAGTCAAAGATATTTATTATTTTGCATTAAACAAAATAAAACTATTTTTATTATAGCAAAAGTTTGGAATTTTGCAAAATAGAGGGGCCAAAGAGTAATTAAACTAAAAACCGACGATTAACCCAAGTGTTACTGAACTGTCTCTCCTTCCCGTGTCTCGAAGACCTACCTTGGCGCTCAAGCAGGTCCTGATCCGATATGGGATCGAAGTAGCATGGTTTGCCTCTTCCCCAGATTGATGCTTTCCTTGGATTTGGTTCCGCGTCCTCTTTCATCTGCTCTGATAATTTCTTTCGAAAAAATAATTAAATTTAATTAGGGTTTCTGATAATTCCATTTTGGGCATGGATTCTGGAACTATGCATTCTTTTTGCTGTGATTTGGATCCTTCTCCTCTTTTCTTAGCAGTGCTGTTCTTGTGTCTTGCGCAGCAGCGCTGTGTTTACCCTTTTCTGATTTGGATTTGTAAATATTGGTTTTTGTCAACGATTAAGATTGTGGCTTAAGTTATTTTTGTTGGAATTCTGCTGTTTTTCAATCTTCTACTATGGTTTTTTTTTTTCGTTGTCTATGTTATTGCACATTTGCATTCGTATATTATGAACTTTAATAGAGGCACGATGTAACCTAACTTTCTAACCAAGTTCGAAATGTAGATTTAATTCTCTCTTACGTCTCCATTTGATGATACTCCTTTCGCTTTTTTTGGTTGAATTCTAGCTTCTTTAGGTCTGGTGACAGTGAGAAGTAAAGCAAAGTCATGGATGCATCCAAAGATGCACTTCCGTATCCTGCAGAAAATGTTTCATTGACTTTGAATTTGAAAGCTACACCAGATTCCATGAGAAGAAGGTATGCTGTCACAGAGAAGAAATTTTCTTCGGAAACGCTGAAACGTGGAGGAATTAATGGGGATAATAGTATTGCTGCTAATGTCAATGAGCTCCATTATAAAATTAAGGATCAGTCCTTGCTTGAGAGGCCAAGACGCATAGAAGAAGTGAAGAGAGGGTTGGTGACTATACCTCTTGGTTCACGTCGTAAGAAAGGGATGCCAAAACCAGAGAAGCCTCAGTGGCAAACTTTTCTTAGTGTTCTCACAAAGGCTTGTTTGCTTATAGCCTCTATTTTATGGCTTGGTTCGTTGGTATGGAAATGGAGAGATATGGTTATGTACGGAAGAAACTTTTCTGCTGTGGATGGTGAGGATAAGTTGTTGGATGTGGAGGCTTCCTTTAAAAGCACTGCAAAAATGTTGCAGGTACAGATTGATGCTGTAAACAAAAAGATCGGGACTGAGATGGGGATCACACGGAGGGAACTAAAGAAGCAAATGGATGAAAAACATCTGCTGTTTGAGGAGGAATTAAAGAGATTGGCGTCTCAAACCAATAGATTGGATGAGTCACTAGAAGAATTGAAAGGCATGGAATTCTTGTCAAAGGAAGAGTTGCACAGCTTTTTGAATGAGATTAAACAAAGAAGTTTAGGTGGCAGTAACAGTGAAGGGCTTTTTGATGATATTATAAATCTTGCTAAAGAAATAGTTGAAAAGGAGATTGAGAAACATGCAGCTGATGGGCTAGGTAGGGTTGATTATGCACTGGCTTCTGGCGGGGCAAGGGTGATTAGTCATTCAAAGCCCTACCTTATTGGTAAATCTAACAGCTGGTTGTCTCTTGGAAAAGAACGAGATCGAGTTCACTGTAGTTCTCAGAAAATGCTGGAACCAAGTTTTGGAGAGCCCGGGCAGTGCTTTGCTTTACAAGGGAACAATGGTTTTGTCGAGATTAGGCTTAGAACAGGGATCATCCCTGAGGCAGTGACACTTGAGCATGTCTCAAAGGTGATGTTTACAAATAACATCTTTCTTGCTGCTTAATTATACTCATGATATTTATTCTTAATTTTGTTTATGCAAGTAACTGCCACTAGGCCCTAACAAATGAAGTCCAATACAAGAAGACATTATGTCATTCATTTTCTTTACCAGATAACATATGTAATGAAGAACCATGCAGTAGAGAATACATATTATATAGATAATCATCTAGCTTCTTGTTGTGCTCAGCCTTCATTACTTCTTGCATGTTTCACTTTTGACGATTATGAAATTCTGATATGCATACATTGAAAGATTCATTCTGTATTTTCAAAAATTTTCTATCTATAAACCGGAGAACTCAATCCGAATTCTTTTTAGTTTGGTTCAGTTTTATTTCAAACTGGATTGGTTTTGTGTTGGAATTTTCAAGAAATTTTTGGATCAACACCAAAATTTCATTTTGAACAGATTAAACTGAGAATTAATTAATTATTTTAAAATTTTATATTGTAGTGTTATTGTATTTTTTTTAAAACATAAAATATGTAATATTAAAAAAATAATTTGTTTCAACCTGAACCACAATTTAGACATCAATTTTGTATAAAATCGGTTTGGTTTTAAAAAAATGCAAAAGAAAATTCGGCTTGACCTGAACTGGTTTGGTTCGATTTTACCCGAATAAACAGCCCTACCAATGGATTTCGTGGTCATCAGTAGTAACACCCTAATACTCATTTTATAAAATGTCTTAGGAATGATAGAATAGCTGTTGGCAAATATATCCTCATGTATAGGTGTAATATGGCAGCAAATAGTTTGAGAATAACACACCCTTCCCACGATATTCCAAAAAGCAACTAATTCTACATGTCATTAACCATGTTTGAAGGTACCCTTTCACAGCCTGATATAATATCATGTTTTCAGTTTGGTTACTGGTCAATTACCCACCTTACTTTATGCAAAGGGGCTTATGAAAAAAGAAGATAAAATAGTTTTAGCTACTGATGTTTTGGCCAAAAGATGAAATTATTTCAATGTTAAAATGCCTCCAAAACTTCATTAGAGGTATGGCTTCTTATTATGGGAAAACTTGACAACTTTTGTGTAATTTGTTTTATTACAATATATGTGATACTCAGAGTTGTCTGGAAGAGAAAAATGAGGATAAACCTTGAGGTATCTTGGCCTGCAATGTCAAAGGCTCATTAGGTGTGTGCCGGCACATAATGCACAAGAGGCATATTGGCAGTGCCTTAAAAAGTCCAAAGGCTTTCACAAGGCACCACTCAGGTGGACTCCTACTTGGGACCATAGTTTAAAGTTTCGGTCCGGCAGCTCAGTTCGGTAAGCTACTGGACCCATTTGTACTGGCTGGTACCGGTGGCTGTACCGGTGGCTGTACCGGATGAGGTTCGAAGCTTTCTTTGGCGGCGAAAGATTTATTCGAAGCTTCCTGTGGCGGTGGTAGCTTTGTTCAATTTGGAACCTTGGAGCCTAAGGTGTCCAGCCTAGAGGTGGCCAATGGTCCGGCCTAGGCACAGGCCCGCTTCGGCCCGTTCCCTGGCGGCCCATGCCTGGCATGACCCGTTTCTAATCGAGTCGTGCCGGGTCTGGCACGACGGAAAATTCTCCAGGCCCGGCATGGCCCGTGGCCTGATTGAGTCATGCTGGCTCAGACACGACTCAAAATCATCTCGGCCCGCGTGCCGGATCCAACTAAAAAACTTGGCCCACGGGTCAGATCTGGCCCGCATGCCGAGTTTGACCCTACCAATATAAAAAAAATATTGTAAAAATTTTAAAAAAATAATAAAAAAAAAGTAAATTATTAATTGCCGACACATGACTAAAGCTAAAACCAACTAGATTAAATTTTATATTCATAAATTATATATTTTAGCTTAAATCAATTGCCGACATAATGGGCACAAGCAGTTGACCAGTAGCCAGAGACGTAAGTAGTTATTATGGAAGATGTGCGAGTATTGTGTTAAGCATGCTTACTCTCTGTACTTCATCTTCTCTATGCATATTGCGTACTCTATGCTTGCAGCTCTACTTCCTTCAATAATGAAAAACTCAATTGACTCTTGAGTTTGATTTATTTCGGTATATTGCTTTGGCTCATCGTTGATGTTGTCACTATCATCCTTACTATTATTAATTTAAAAGTCCTTAACCTCTATCTTGATCTCAACCCTAGAAGGGGAGGGACAAGCTAAAAATTCTTGTCTTGCATGATCAGATAAGTGGATAAAGTGTTCTTCGAACCTGAATACATCAATTCGTATGATTTGATTAACACTCTCGATAATACTTACAATAGTGATTCTCCATTGTTCAGCATCAAAGAAATTTAAAGAAGATCAAATGTTGGTAATTTGACAGAATGATAATTATCTTCACTCTTCTATTATCTGTCATTTTTCTCTATGCCTCGTGCTCACCTACAAGACTGCAAGCACAATTAATAAAGTAATTAAAACTCACGTGATTAAGAGGAATATAATAAAAAAATAATTGAAACTAAAATTTTGTGTGTGAAAATGTAATCGTAGAATTTATAATGATGAATTAGTGTAAATTTACAAATTTATCCTCTATTTTATATTATTAAAAGATAATAAAATAATAATTTTATAACTAAAAGACAATTATACTCATAAATTTAAATTTTTTAGATACTTTAAGGGGGTATAAAGGTAAAATAACATGGTAAAAAAATTGAATTTGGGCGCCAAATAAAAAAAATGTTAATCGCAGGCCATCCCGTGCCTGGGACAGCTCTAGCATGACCTTTGTGTTGTGCTTGGCCTGATCACGTGTCGTGTCCGGCTCGGCCCGACCCGCGGGCCTCAAAAGTCAAACCTCCAGCCCAGCCCGGCCCAAGCCGTGCCATGGGCCACCCACAGCCAATTGACCTGGTCAACTGGCTGTGTCGTGCCCAGCCCATGTCGTGCCGGGCTGCGGGACGGCCCGGCCCATTGGCCACCTCTTGTCCCGGCCTCTAAACAACACTAGCTTGGACCCTTGGTTGCTACTTCCTATGGGATTGAGAGCATGCCAGAATGATCTTTGAATAGTTTAGAAGTAGTTTTTGCATCAATTTGTGGATGAAGCTTTGTTCCTATTTACTAACCAACTATAAAAAACACAATATGAAGTTCTGGAGTAGTAAAAGTAATTTGTTGTGATGTGAATAATTGTATGATAAATTGTAAATTTTTATATAATTATACATATAACTTTTAATTAATCTAATATTCATTGGGATTTTGTGCTTTGTGTGATTTTCAATCTTGGTGTCTTAGTTTGTCTTGCTCCTTAGATAACACTGCAAAAAGCCTTAAGGAACTTTGATTTATCCTAGATGAAGAATCAAACAGAAAAGGTAATAGGGCAGATTTGTCTAGTTATCTATTATTTGTTGGAGGTCTACTTTCAGTTAAATTATTTATCGATAGTGATGTCTGGTTGGAAATTAAACAGTTTGTCATTTGGAAAGATTTTTTTTTAGAATAAACTAATTTCTTGATTTACTACTATATTTTATGAGTGCTCATTTTTATGTTTCTCCCTATCTAATTATAACTGGAGAGGTCGTTGGTAATAGAATTCAATCTTCTTAGCAACATCATGGATGGTCAATGAACAGATGTCAAATGGATAGGTTTTCTAATGTGCATTGAGAATAATGCAGAGGTCAGAGAGACGAAAGAAGACTAAATTGGCTAATCTTTTTCATTGGCTATGCACTACATCCAATTATTTACCCCTGCTGCCTTAAAGGTGGCTTAGGCTGCTTACTTTCCAATCACCTAGTTTCATTCTTTATGTCACGACTCAAAACAGACTTCAACCCATAAATCGTTGAATACCAGTCCGTGGGAGTGACACTATAAATAATGAAATTCCACAATTTCATAATCATCTATTCAATTGAATAAAACATAAAGATCACATATACTTCACAAACTATATCATCTCACTTAAAATTATGACACAATAACATCAACTACATCGTCGATATAAGTTAATACCATCATAAATCCACTTCACAATTTACCAACATTTATCTATAAAAGATAAACCAAAATATTTACTCAATATTTCAAAGAAAAATCAATAATATTCCAGTTTACCAACATAGAGATCAATACACCTGATTAGTCTAGAATGTCAAGTTCAAACACAACTTAACAATATCACAACTTAACATAAATCCACATATCTGATTACATTATCATAACGCAAGTCTGTCTATTTGTCTATCTAAAACAAATCATAAGGACATTTATTTAAGTTAATAACCTCTACATCTAGCTACCTCTGTCATCATCACGAACTATCTCTTTACCTAGAGGCAAAAACAAAAGAAATTAGCTCAAAGGAATCACAAGAAATGTAATGCATGTATCAAGTGAACTGAACCATAACCAAAACCAAAACCAAATATAAAAACCACATATCTGTACATGAAGATATCTAGAACACACAATTCACATTATGTCGTGCAATCAAGAGCAATGACCATAAACAACTCCATTACGAGTCTGCACTCTTATTAAGAGTATTTTCTTCGTCGCTCACACGATGAAACAACTGCTCTCAACTAGCAGCTTGTTAGTGTTGCATCCAACATCTAGGAAACCCTGGATAATCGCGAAAGACTCCAAATAGGTAACCGATATAACCGGTCTCATAGCCAAAACATAACCTCTGGTATAAACACATGGTCCACTGGCTTACAAAGCTCAGTCCCTTGCTAACATCAGCCAGTCATAAATCACAGTGTCACGGCATATATCACATATCAAATGTTTCACAAAACCATATACAAGATATAAATAATAGGCTTACAAGCCTACATCAATAATCATTTACTATATCAACAACAAGTACATAACTGGTACTTCTATCAAATACCATTATACAATACTGAACTCAACCAATCACAACTGTAATCACATGCATGTATCAATGGGTAGGCAAAAGAGTTCATCGGTAAGGAAGCAAAATCAATAAAATAGAACAACAAGATATCATGACATTCAATACTAACTCATCATATTTATTTGCTAACTTCATGCCATGATTTCAACAAACAGGTAATGACTCCTACCTTTGTTGCTAAAATTCCTAGCACGTTTACAGCTTTCAATTCAGGGACCACCCTGACCAAGTTGGTCAAACTGAGTAGCACCTACAATTTTCACACAACCATTTAACCCACTCCCAATCATATCTAACATATAAAATATGAATTAATCCACATGCTTACAATCTCCTCCATCGGTATATGTGTATACATATGTATACCCATATATACGTACACATAAACATACCCTAATCAACAATAGCAATATAAAAATCTACTAAATAAAATTATGGCTAAATAATTATTACCCGGGAAAAAGATGAAGACAACAGGTTCAAATAAAAACTCTCCCAAGAAGATCAATAGCGGCAGAGGTCGGCGGCGACGACGACAAGCGGTGGAAAGGTGGCGACAAAAGCCATTGGCGAGAGAAAAAAGTAAAACTATGAGAGAGAGAGGAAACGGCCGAGACTTCAAAATCAAATTTGATTTCGATTTGGATTCTTCCCATTTACACATTTACCCTTCAATTTAAAGCAATTTATAAAATTGGAATTAATTATAACACTTTACTTAGACTTCAACAACCTACAAAGATTTCATTACTTTTCAAAGTGCCACGATTCAGGTCTTGACTTTTTAGTCTGGTGTAGAATCATCTCCACTAAAAATATTTCTTCAGAATGATTCAGCAAAGATGAATTGACTTGGTCAATTCTGCAAAATGACAAGTTTTTATATTATTAAGTACTTCCTTGAAATTCTTTAGCCACATCAAACGTAGCAACCTAAAATGAGCCTTCCTGAAACTTAAGATTCTTCAATTATATCACTTTACAGCTTGATGATTAGCCATTGAATATGACCTTTTCTATAGTCTTAGGAATAATATAAATAAGTTATTGAACTTGAAACAACAATCAACATTGCCTTTGCAGAGCTGAATTGCTTGAAAGGATCACTGTAGTTGATTCAGTAATCAAAAGAGCTTTAACGTTAATTTATCTATTCTTTTATTGTATGTTGTTGTTATGCTCCTTTTCTATGTTCTACTTTTTCTTTTATGTTTTCTTTTGATTGTCCTTTCTCTCTCTTGCTGTTGCCTTTTGAGCTCAGTGACGCATCTTCCTGTATTGTATTACTTGCAGAGTGTGGCCTTTGATAGGTCCAGTGCTCCCAAAGATTGTACAGTCTCGGCCTGGTTTGATGAGCCTGGCAGAGATTCGTCAAGTCGTTCTGAGAAGATCTTCGTTTTGAATGAATTTTCTTATGACCTCCAGAAGAGTAATACCCAGACATTCAAAGTGGAAACTGCTATTTCAGGGCTCATCAATGTGGTCCGGCTTGACTTCTCCTCAAACCATGGGAGCTCAAGTCATACTTGCATCTATCGGTTCAGGGTGCACGGTTACGAGCCCAACTCCATGAATGTAGAAGGACAGGGATAAAAACAGCACACTCGAGTGATCTCTCTTTTGTCATCCCACGATCTGTAGCATGGATAATCTTTTATTTTGAATCCTCTAGGCTTATGTTTATTTTTTGATCGTTCTGGCATTGGTATTTCTACAGGTGCAGATTCACTGGAATATTTTTCTCAAACGAGAAAAATTTGCAGAAGGTCGGAGCCCTAGACCAAACTAATACCTGCCGGCTAATGAAGAGTCATTGTTTTGTCAGTCATACATGAAAATGTTTCTCATTTTGTAGCCTCTCTCTCTCTCTCTCTCTCTCTCTGTATTCTAGTTTCCCATGAGAGCTTGAATGCCTTCTTTTTCCTCTAATGCGAGCTTATATTTATGTAACTTCACACCATGTATCTTCCAAATCATTTTTACATGTGATTATGCATTTCTTGGTCTCTGACATTACTGTTGGAAAGTCTTGTTTCTTGGTTGTTTTCTGGTTAAGTGTGTACAATCTTGCCATGCCTGGTATCAAATGAAACTTGATATAAGTGTGCACTTTATATATATATATCAGTAAGGTGCTATCGTGCGTCTTTTTCTCATTATCTATGCTAAATGATGCATTGCGCGAGGGCTGGTAAATAAAGGCTTCAAAGAAATCAATGTATTCTACGGAGCCCCGTTTCTATTAACGGTTTGTCAAACGAGGCTTTAGGCCCTGCGTTCGAGACACGGATGTTATTTATTTTGAAATTCCAACCTCTCTCCCGTGTTTCGCATGTAGATATTATTTATTTTAATTTTTTATATAGTCTTTTTAATAGCTATTACATGTTATAAAGAGCTGTTTCTCCTTTAGTAGAGAGCATTGACTTGGCTACTTTATTAAGCCACAACCTTTTTTTTACTTAAATTGTGCATTAAATTTCTAAAAACAAATAAAAAAAAATCGGAGGTAGCATCACTTAAAGCGAGTGATGGATTTAGGACCTAAAGATTCACAAGGCAAAATGATATATAGAACAGTATTAAAAAAAAATAGATTTTATTTAGTAAAAATAAATTAGAATTTATATATATATAATATTATAAATATGTATTAATATTTAATGAAGTGAAAAACTTGAGTGGGGGCATTTGCCCACACCCCTTTCCAATCGTACATCTTGCCTAGAATTTTTAAACGTATTATAGTGTACTTTAT
This sequence comes from Costus lasius, assembly GCA_027563935.2. Classification (NCBI taxonomy): domain Eukaryota; kingdom Viridiplantae; phylum Streptophyta; class Magnoliopsida; order Zingiberales; family Costaceae; genus Costus; species Costus lasius. Next base: position 23,546,085 of record CM050447.1, on the reverse strand, counting down.
CTTAGTAAAGTCAATCTTAAGCAAAGTTTCTACTTTAATAAAGTCATATTCTACTTGAAAAATTATATTTTACATTATCATGGTCATATTCTAGATTAATAAAATTCTTTAAAACTTGTTCTATAAATTCTATTGTACTCTAATTAAGAATCCTAGGTAATATAATTTATATAAATAACGATAAAGGCTAAACACATAGAGAATAAATTAAAGTTTAATTTTTTTTTCAAAATTTTCCTTAGCTTAACTTAAGCACACATTCCACTGGCTTTCGGCGTAGGGGTGGCAACGGATCGATTACCCGTGTTTTTATCCTAAACCCCAACCCAACCCGTTACCTGAACTCAACCCAAACCCGGGTTAGGTATTTAAACGGGTACAATAAATTATTTATTATTTTTTATAAAATATATTTGAAAAATTAAAATTAAAATAAATATATTTATATAATATTTATTTTTATTATTATATTTTTAATAGTAATAAATATTTGTATAATAGTTATTTTATTATTATTATTTATATTCTAATAATATAAAAATATATATTTATATTATTTTTTGAAATTAGGTATCGGATACCCATATCTTTAAACCCAAACATGCCCCATTTAGCTAATCGAGTATCTGAACCCGTGATAAACGGGTCAGGTCAGGTCGGGTACCCGAACCCGATGGGTGCCACCACTATTCCGGCAGCCGTCAGTCTATTTTACGCATCCAAACATGTAGATTTTTAACTCTTTTAAAATACTTTTAAGTAATATATAAAAATGGGTCTAAGTCAAGAGCCTAGATTAGACCTAGCAAAACTTGACCCGACCCGCTAACTCGACCCGACTCGACATGAAGTTAGGCGAGTTCGGGTCAGTTGTAATCGTGTTCGGGTCATAAACAAGTCAACCCGTTGATGACCCAAAAATAATCGGGTCGTGTCGGGTTATAAACTGGTTGATCCGCTTAACCCGATTACATTATATATTTATATATAAAAATTTTATATATAGGCCCGCCCAATTCCCAATACTAGCCCATAAGCCCAAATATCTTCTAACTATCTTTTAACCCAAATTTTGGCTCATACCACGAGCCTAAATTTATATAAATTTTAATAGAATTTTTATCAATTTGTTATTTATATATAAAATATGAATAATAAATTTATAATCGGTCATGTCGGGTTAAGCAAATTGGGTTAATAATGATTCATTTAATAAATAGATTATTCGGGTCGTGTTGGGTTGACCCGATTATATTCGGGTTGTGTTTGGGTTAGACAGTTTGATCCAATTAATTAAATGGGTCGTGTTCGGGTTGGCTTAATCGGTTCACAGGTCATAGTTAATATAACCCATTTATGACCCGCTTACCCGAATTGCTAGGTGTAGCCTAGATTACGTATTTAGATTATTGGATTTTTGTTATTTTTTTCTTCTTAGCTTTCAAAAAAGATGAAATTTAATTTGTATTGTCTTGGAAAATTGGGATAAAGTTGAAATTTAATTTGTATTGTCTTGGAAAATTGGGATAAAGTGGTTTTAGTACGTTAAGGTTGCATGTGTAAAGCATTTCTACCTAGGGGTGGGCAATCGATTTTTATCGAAACTGAATATACCGATTAAAAATTTACCGATTTTTTAAAATCCGATACCGAACCGATTAAATAAATTACCGAACCTATATCGAACCGAATTTACCGATTGGTTTTCGGTAAATTCGGTAAATTACCGAATATTAAAAATAAATTTTTTTACTTATGATGTTGGATCACCATGCAATGAGATTTACGTTAAATTCAAAGCACAAATGATTCAATTCAAAGCACAAATGAGATTTAGGTTATTAAGGACTAAGAATTATATTAATAAATTTAACTTTTATGTTTAATCAAGTATTTGATACCCATAGCCTTAATCACAAGCCAACCTACAAAGCTTAAACTCGTCATATCTTTAAAATCAGGTAGATGAACTTGCTAATTTAGTAGTTAGCATTGTTCAACTGATAAAATTCAGTAATATTAGTGAAGCACTTAGTGATGCAAATCAAATGCAGGTTCGGACTTTGGAAGAATCAACAATATGTATACACAAACGGATGAAAGGAATATTGCTAAGAAGGAAGCACTTCATCAATATATCATCATAAGAAAACTTCACAACGAACTACAGGAGGAAAGAGACGCTTCAGCAACTGCAGCAAGTGAAGCTTTAGCCATGATCCTGCGACTTCAAAGCGACAAGGCATTAGAAAAGATGGAAGCATGCCAATATAGGAGAATGGCAGAAGAAAAACTGCAGCACGCCCAGCAATGTTTGATTGCTCTCGAGGAAACAATGCATGAGAAAGGAAATTGAGATTTCAAAGCTAAAGCACCAAATTCAGTTATACAAGACAAAGTTACTGAGCAATGGTCTCGCTGATCTTGATGCTGGGGACGTTGAAACATGCGAAGACTTGTCTTCGTGTGATGATGATGCTTTGCAGACGCAGGTAGCCTTCATGGCCACGCGAGAAGGCACGTATCTTTATCTCCACTAGTATTAGGTAGGTTAAATTCTGAAATTGATAACAATGGGAACACAAAATATATGAACTCTTATATATCGGTAAAATCGGTAATTTACCGAACCAAAAAAATTTTACCGATACCGAAACCGATTACCGATTATACAAAATATATATACCTATACCGATACCGATACCGTTTTTAACGAACCGAATTTACCAAAAATATCGGTAAATCAAATTTACTGGATTTACAGAACCCGATTGCTCACCCCTATTTCTACCCAAGAAAAAGCACTCATATAGATATACAATTTATCAATAAAGATTGGATGTGGAGACAGACCGCGATCAATGGAGCGCTGCCACGTGGTCGGTCTGTGAATGTATTGCTCATGCCATTCTCTTGACCACTATTTAAATTGGCTTAATTGGCTCCAAATTTGGAACGTGCTTTTGGAGGCTATATTTAAGGAATTCTCGTTATTTTTTCTTTCTTTTTCTCTTTCTACTTTCAATTGTTTTCCATCGCTGAGAAGACATTCCCTCTTCAAGGTAGGCAAGCTCTCTACCCCGCATTATGCTTTCTTCTTCATTTTCTTCGACTGTATTGTACATTATTAGTGCACCCTTCTTTCCCTCATTCATAAAGAGTTTGCTTGTTGTTGCTTCAGATTTTAAGAGGTTGAAATGGGCAGGAAGTATTTAGGATAGACAAATTTGTTTTCCTAAAAAAGAGGAAGGTTAATTTGTGATTGTATCTAAATTTAGCTCTGTTTACTGAATGGTAAATTTGTTTTCTTATGCAGATTGTCAAAGGAAAACAAAAGAAGAGAAGATTAATGATTGCAGCTGAGAAGGTTCTGTAAATAACAAAGAAGTTCTAATGTCCAGGAAAATAAGTTGGATATCTGTTTCTTATTATCCTTTCTTTCTTGCTGCAACATGCTTCGCACTTGTACTCTACAAGTTCTTTCCTTCTACCTCTGCTCTTCTTTTAAATTTCTCTCTTCTCGTCGTTTGTACCATTCTTTTTCTCAGAATCCTTCTTAGATATGGTACACGGAATACCTCCAAGAATAGCAAAAATGAAAGGATGACTCTTAGGAGTTCGTCTCTCAAGGTTGAGTTAATTAAAAATGATCTGAGGGCGAAGAAGTTGGAAAGCTTGAGATGCAATCCTCAAGCGAGAAGTAGAAGAACATTTAAGGGAATGACAATTAGAACAGCTGTTCCGGGTGATGATGATGAAAGATACAGTGCAGCTAGTAAAGCTGCAAATGAAAATGAAGTTAATCAAATGGATGTTTCTTCTGTTTCTTCAAGTACTTTGGTTAATGAAGATTATTTTGGCCCGAGTTTGGTTAATGACACAGATCAACAGTCAGCTGAAGGTGTGCTAGATGTGTGTCAAGAAACTTGTGCTGCAACTATTGGCAGTGAAAACGTGGTAGTTTCTGGTGAGGATGCTGATGCAAGTAGATTCGAGAATACGGAGTCTTGTTTGGGTTCACCTTGGTGTCACATTGATCATCAAGATGCTGTTTTCGATACTGAAGTTGATGAAGCAGAGAGTTCTGATCCTGGTGCAGAAAAAGCTGCACCAATGCTTGATGAGCTTGATCCACATGTTTCTATGAAGATGTCCGACAATTTAGCATTCTCACAGAATCAAGTAGTATGCAGTGGTGATGCCAACGAGAAAGAGCATAAAGTAGATGAAGGGGCACAGGAGAAAAATGGTGGAAGTAAAATTCCTATAAAACTTATGGATCTTGGGGTATCTGAAGTCGAAAGGAATCGTCGATTGGAGAGCTTAATGGCAAAGCGAAAAGCAAGGAAGGCAAAGGAGAAAAATTTAATAAACTTGGATGACAGAATGGAGACATCGAAGACTAATTTTCAGCTTCCAAGCATTACTGCACCAAGAAGGAATACTTTTGACCTTCTATATGATTTTGATGAATCAATTCCTGGCTCAGCTCCTTCCACACTCATACCAAGAATAAACATATTTGATCTCTCAGAGGAAATGGATGATGATGAGCTTCTTACCAAGAAAAATTTTCTTACACTTCCATATAGGGATATATTGTTCAGAAGGCATGAAAGTTTCACTATCGGTGCTCCATTTTTCAGTGACTTCAACCAGGCTAGGCGTTCTACAAGGTTCAGGTTTTTGTTTGATGAAGCAATGGATGAGCCAAGGGATACATCTGATGCTGATCAGCACAGATCATTAGGTGAAGTTAGTGGGTCAAAGTTTAATTTTACTTCTGAATCTGATACTGATTCGGCGATTAGTAATCAGGGCAATGAGGGAGATTTAGCTCAAGAAAGTCACTGTCCTTTTGAACATAAGGAACAAAACAGCCAATCCTCTGAGGATATTGAATCAATGAGTGCTGAACAAGTGAAAAATCAGATGAACATAGGCAACGATCATGCAAATCAAGTCATTGAAGAATTTGGAACAATGCAGGACGATGCCAGTGAAATATCAGTATCGAGTTCCCTCATTACATATGCTGATAGACCTGAATTGATTGATGATAAGAATGTGTCTAGTTACTACATTCCACCAGAAGCAGAAAGCAATAGCTCTAAAACGGCCACTCATGAAGAGGGATTTGAACTGGAGCAAAATGGTGGTGGTTCCTTCGCAGACTCCACTGTTCCCAACAATTCAATTGCTGTAGATTCTGATGCATTGAATGCGGAAGCATATCAGATTAATGGAAGTCATCTTGAGGAACCTTCTTATGACTCTAATCCAACAATAAATGATACGTTAAAATCAACTATTAATGAAGCTCTGAATAATGCAGGTGACGAAAACGTTTGATCATATCTATGTTTCACTTAAAAAAAAAATTTGTTTACTTTTGTCCACTTTATTCACTTAATCTCATTGAACTGATGCCTCAGTGTCAGCATTGAAGACAACTGATGGAGACAATTTGGTAGGTGGAAGAGCTGAAAGTTCATTCATGGATGAGAATGAATCAGTATCAAGGGATCAGATATCAGAAACCAAGCTTGATATTTCTACAGCTCAGGAAGATTTGAATGATCCCATCATACCTTCTTTGGCAGAGGCAGCAATTAGCCAGAACACGCATCACTCAAATTCATTGTCTACAGAGATAGAATCGAGTAAAAGCAGTTAAAATTCAAAATTAGAGTATCAGAATACAGATTCTGCTGTGCCACATTCAAATGCGGAAACTTCCACAAACTGGTGCAAATGTATATGCAAATCAAGACTTTTGGCCATTTTTTCTACTTGTTGAATTTATTTATGGACATGCAAATTCATTCACTTTTAGAAGGTTGTTTGTTTGTCAGAAATAAGATTCTTTGTATATGTTTCATAAAATTCTGGTTTCTGATTCTTTTAGTCCAACTTTTTTTCTTTTGGAACTGTACTTCTTTGGCAAAAAAGTATTTTTCATTGTCAATAGTGCTAATAGTTTGGCCATTGAAAATGTCTGCAAGTATTGTTTTTGTCAATCTCTTATGTATTTTTGGTTACATTGCTTTGATTAGAATGATAAGTATTACTAATCCACAACAAACCCATGCTTCCAGAGTTCCAGTTGCTTGTTATCTAGGTTATGTTTGACTCAAGAAACAGTCAACGTAATGCTTTCAAGTATTAGGTGAGGATTGACATTTATGACTGGTAGCAGTTATTAGCATTCAGAAATTGAGAGGGAGAAAGGTCAAAGTGATGTAGGAAGCAGGAAAAGAGAGATTTCTGAAGCTAGCCCCAAGACTAATAAAACGTTGCAAAAAATCGCACTGGAATGAAGCCTGGTAGGTAGGGAATTAATACATTCGCTAGGCTTTGTTTCTTTAGACGAAAATCACAAGAAAAATATATATATATTTTGAATCTAGACGTAAATTTCATCCAAAGAAAAGGATCTTAAAGATTGAAAAGAGTAATGACTCATGAGGATCAATTTTTTACGAATGGGAATAAACACTGTAAAAATGATATAGTTAAATATTATGTACCTAAAATAATATTATTCATTTTTTTTCTTTGATGTGGGACTGAAATGTCAAGAAATCTACATCCTCATCCGCTTTCAAAAACATTGCAAGTAAAACCATTTGGCACTCTCTCGACGAGTCCATACCAAACCAACGTATAATTTATTAGACCGGTCGAATTGGACGCAATCTATGCCGGCCTAATTTGGCCTAATTTTCGGGCCGGGTTGGTAGATCGGGACGCAGTCCGCAGCTGCATCCCTATCCGACACTCAGCATTTCTGACCAGAATACGGAAGAGCCTCTCGAGCCAATCAAAAGGTGGGTAGACATTTAAAAACGGTCTAGAGAGTTACTTTCGGGCGACGATAGCGCGTCCCACGCGGTCGAAGACGTCGTCCGCGGCCGGAATGAACAGATGCGCGTGCCGTCATGGGGCGAATTGTCGTCAATCGGTCGATGGTTTACGAAATACGAATCCCTCCGCGGTGAGCGCATGATGATCCGACGGTTGATGGGAGACCTCGTACAGTTAGCCCTATGCGGACGGTTTAACCTCATAAGGAAGACATACGCAAGCTTCGGAACATTCCTGTCACTTGTCGACTGTCGTCGCTCAGTCGCTCAGTCGCCATCTATAAAAGGAGAAAGAGGAACGCTTCAGAGTCGCTCTGGCGGACGATTTCCTCTCCTGGGGGCTGGGACGTTTTCCTACTCTCCCGGGCCGCAACCGAGTCGTCTGTCTGCGCCGTCGCACAAGAGAGAGAGAGAGAGAGAGAACGAGAGTCGTTTCTTCCGTTGTTCTCGCTAATACAAGTTGGGAGAAAAGAAGGGAGTTTTTGGAGTGTTGTCCCGCTTTTGAATGTACGTTAGATTTGATTTGCTCTTCCTTCTATTCACCATCCGGATTCACGATGTTGTGTCGTTTCCGATCGACTAAAACCGGAAAAATTGCCCCCTTCTTTATTAACAAGTGCTAGCAATCAAGTTTCTTTATTCTGTTTCTAGGTTAGGTTAGAATCGACATGTTTTTTTTTTCCTCACCGATTCATACTGTTTTGCGTGCAAGAAAGGTGTTGCTAATTGGAATGAATCAAAATCTGAGATTGGTTTCTTTCCTCTCATGCCATTTACTTAAAAGTTTCAATTCATTGATAAGGGATTGACAAGGGTGTTGGAGATGGATCGAGTTTCGAACTTTTTTCTTATTAATTTTGTCAACATCAATTTTCCCTAGTGTTTGTCTCCTTCAACTATTGTTGAATACATATTTGGGTTTTTTCTTTAAGTAACTTTCGTTTGGATGAGTGTTTTTGTTTGGATCATGGTAGAGGCGCTATCTGTTTGTCTGTTCCTCGTCTTTTCTCTGGCTTTTCTCTGGCTAGTCTGTGCTTTCATTCTTCACTGCAATCTAAAAGATAGGGTTAGTGGAAAAAAAATGAAGTTGACTTTTCTAGGTCTTCCTTATGAATTTGTTGCAGTAAAGAAATGTTCAAATTTTCATGTTTTCGCTTTCCGTTTACTAGCCGGCTTCAGTGCTCATATAATAGTGGTTTTCGTTTCTTACTCTTTCTTCATTTGTGATAAGAATAAAGTTTATTTCCCTCTTTTCTTCTGATTCTCTCTGTAGATCGTTCAAGCGACCGCGAAACCACTGGCGATGGCCGACCGCGTACACCCCGTCCTGCCACCAGAGGCCGTCACCTCCGCGACGCCGGACCCGCTGGAGAGCCCGCGCTCCTCCACCTCCGCCTCCCACAGCATGCTCCCCAAGCCCGCCCCACCTCTGGGCACCTACGTGATCCAGGTTCCCAAGGACCTGGTTCTTCGTACTCCACCGCCAGGCAATGATCGCCTCGCCAAGGCCTACGCCCGTCGTGCAGCCCGCCGCCGCAATTGCTGCTGCCTCCTCCTCGCCTGGCTCATCGGCCTTCTCTTGCTCCTCGCCGCTGTCGCCGGCGTCCTCTACCTCGTCTTCCGCCCTCGCGCCCCGCGATACTCCATCGACTCCCTCTCCGTCTCCTCCTTCGACCTCTCGGCCGCTGCTATATCGCCGGCGTTAAATGCCACCGTGCGAGCCGACAACCCCAACAAAAAGGTCGGTATCTACTACCGCGGTGGCAGCGAGGTGTCCGTGGCTTACGACGGCGTGACGCTCTGCGATGGCGCGTGGCCGGAGTTCTACCACGCGCCTCGGAACGTGACGGTTTTCGTGACGGAGATGAAGGGGACGGGGATACGGCTGTCGTCCGCCCAGCACGACGCTTTGGTGACGGCGCAGGCGCAGGGGAAGGTGCCGCTGGAGGTGAGCATAAAGGTGCCAGTTAGGGTCAAATTCGGTGCCGTCAAGAGCTGGACAATCAAGGTGAAGGTGAGGTGCGATGTGACGGTGAACGGGTTAACGGAGAATGCTCGGATCGTGTCAAAGGATTGCCGTGTGAAGGTGAAGGTTTTGGGGTTTTTTGGTCTCTAACAAATTCTCGTGACGACTGCGGTTGGTGTTCTCGTGAAGGTGAAGATGATTAATTTATACTCGTCAGGACTCGAGGATGGATGATGTTGTGGACTCGATCGAAATTGTATGAGAAGAACATAATCTTTACTTAGTTAAACTAATAGGCTTCTATCATCCTGGTGCTAATTTGTGGGCATGGGTTATTATCTGGCTAAATCTAGGGGGTGTCAATGGGTACCCGACTTCACGGGTACCCGACCTGACCCATTTATGGTAGATTCGGATACCCGATTAGCTAATCGGATTGGATTCGGATTTACACCTGTGGGTACCCGCGGGTACCCAATATCCGATTATATATAATAAAAAATATATATTTATATAATAAAGTAATTTTTTATAAATATATTTATTATTATTTTATAGTTATATTTTATAAAAATAATTTAAAAATAAATATTTTAATTTAAACGAGTACCCGTTTAAATATCCGACTCAGATTTAACCGGGTTTGGGGCGGATCGAGTTCGGGTTTAGCCAAAACAGATAGATATCCGACCCGTTGACATCACTAGCCTAAATCGCTTGTGTTTACTCTAACTCCCACCTACTTGTATTATGTAGTTCTTTGCATATCAATGAACTAGACTTGGGCCAATGGCCGGATCAGCAGCCAAACTACTCCTCGTCCAAACTTTACTACGGAGGCCCGATCTAGATCTAGGCGGTTGCTTAGAGCTGATATACAACGCCCAATCTGTCCAAATTGTGTGATTTAAATGTCGTTGCCCGTCGGCCCCGTCCAAAAATGAAAACGAATTCAATCCCGATCCAACTGTCTGCCAGCCTTCCTAAAATGATATCTAGGCGGCCCTTCGGCCTTCACTTTTGACTCCAAGTCGATTCTCCGCTGACAAATGATGGTAAGGTCATAGAAACACTCCACAGTGCACACTGCCACTGGAAAAACTTTTTGCCGAAGGGACCTGAAGTCCACTTTGCCATCCTCACCCATTCAGCCCACCAAGCGACCGAACCGACATGGCCGTCCCGGTTCGCTTCTCCCTTCTCCATAACCCCACCGCCGACCTATCCAGATCCCACCGCCGACGCCTCGTCCCTTCCCTCTCCTCCAACCGCAACTCCTTCACCAGCACCGCTGCCTTGTATTCCCTCCTGCGACTCAAGCGCCCAGATCTGAACCTCCCCCACTCCTTGTCCTCCGATGGTGGATCTGGCGATGGCATCAAATCCGGCGGACCCCGCGGGGGAGGCGGCGGTCATGGCGGATGGGGATCTGATGGGATTCCTGGCGATCATGACCACCACCACGAGAAGCGATCCGGCGGCCCCCTCGGCGTCCTTCTCGAAGGTTGGAGGGCTAGGGTTACGGCCGATCCCCAGTTTCCCTTCAAGGTGCTCATGGAGGAGCTCGTTGGCGTGAGCGCCTGCGTTCTTGGCGACATGGCTACCCGCCCCAATTTCGGCCTCAACGAACTCGACTTTGTTTTCTCGACCCTTGTCGTTGGATCCATCCTTAACTTTGTTCTGATGTACCTCCTCGCTCCCACCTCAACCTCCGTTGCCGCATCCTCTGTCCTCCCCGGGATATTCGCCTCCTGCCCCACGGGCCACATGTTCGAGCCTGGCCCTTACTCCGTCGTCTCCCGGCTCGGCACTTTTGTGTATAAAGGCGCTACCTTTGCGGCGGTAGGATTTGCTGCTGGGCTCGTGGGGACTGCTATATCAAACGGATTGATTGCATTGCGGAAGAGGATGGATCCGGACTTTGAAACTCCCAACAAGCCCCCACCTACATTGCTCAACGCGGCCACCTGGGCATTGCACATGGGTTTGAGCAGTAATTTCAGATACCAAACGCTGAACGGTGTTGAGTTTGTAATGGCCAACGTATTGCCACCGGCTGGATTTAAGGCTTCGGTGTTGGTTTTGAGGTGTTTAAATAATGTGCTGGGTGGCATGTCCTTTGTTATGCTCGCGAGGTTGACTGGGTCACAGAAAGTGGAAGCAGAGAAGGGAGAAGAGAAGGAGAGGCTCATTGATAATGGCGTCACTGCAGGTGCAGTGGTTGAAGGTGCCAATTTGCAGACGAGTGACCCGAGTAAGTGATATGTGTTTGGTGGTAAAAGTTGTCTTTTTTTTTCTTTCGAAGATGGAGCAATCGTGTATTTGGTTATAAAAAATATACATATAGACGGACAGGTGTAACTTATTCCCTGTTTTGATTAATAATTGGATTTTCTTTTTTTCCCTTATATTATCTTCACAAGTCCTCTTTGGTTCTATGCTGATTCCTTAATTAAGAACAGAGACATGTCGTGACACTCTACTGATGCAAATGATTTCTAAAATTTTCAACGGTGAAAAGGATCTGTTGCATATTACTCCATAACAAATGTAGTACAATGTTTTAAATGCTTAGGGAGCCATTGATTGGATGTTCTTGCAATAAGCAATCATCCAGACCCAAGAAGACTAAAGGACGGCACCCACTTGGGAGATCAATGCTCGAGATATTTCAAGCCTGAGACACCCGAGGCCACAATGCCCAAGACTATTAGCAATTCATGTTCATAACTCATAATGAATCTTGTCATTACTTGACGCATGACTAGTTCATGCATGAAAAACATGACCCTTTTATATATACGGGCCAATGTATAAAATATAAATACGATCTATTTATTTATTAAATAAGAAACACAATATAATATAAGTAATTTGTTTAATAAATAGGTCATGTCATGTGATAGGATTCGAGTAATCTGTTTTAGGGTTGGGGATAAAAGTATTTTTAGGTTATAGAATTTAAAATTATTATTATTATTATTATTATATATAATATAATATAATATACGGGTTACACAGGTCAACCCGTTTATGATCTGAAATGACACGAATATTGATGGGTCATAAATGGATTAACATATTTATGATATGAACATGATTAGTTATGACCCAGACTCGTGAAACTTCATGTCATATCGTATCGCATTGGTAGATCTTGTCATATTTTGTCGGTCCTACATAAATATATGACATTCTTATACTATGATTTACTAGCTGCCTTTTATCGCTTCAATCATAGTTAACATGTGACATATTCATATTCAGAATTTCAGATTGTGTTTAAGAATGAAAACTTTTAGCACTTTGTTCGGCAACAACGTAATGCACTAGTGTAAGTGTGACATGGTAAAGAGCATAGGTGAAGAAATCAACATGAAAGCTTAAAACAGATGGTGTCAATAGTGAAAACACGGCTGGAACAGGTCTCAGTGACCTATCATATCTGTTGAACTTAGCCTTAGTGACTGACATGGACCCTGATTTGATCCCATGGTAAACATAAACAAATGCTAGTTATTTGTAATATAAAATAACTGAATTACACACATAAAATTTAAAGAAATAAGTAATGTGGCAGTTTGGTACATCAATTTGCATTATGCAATAAGAGCAGCTTCTTGTTCATGAGAGAGTGGCAGACGTAGCTTAATATCACGTCTAAGCAGTTGCATTTTGTACCAATTTGCAGCAGCAACTATTGCCTATCTATGCACATGTAGTAGAGAGGGTCTATGTCAACTTATATGCAGCATTAAGAAAGTTTTTTTTTTTTTTTTTTGCCAAAGCTAAGTAAGATTTTAGAAGAGTCAAAAAAATATGTTACAGGTGTATGTATATCAACTCTCACTCAATCCACACACCGGATCCAAAAAAAAAAAAAAAACCGGCAGTCTTCCCTGTAAACCTAGCGCATGGATGATGCAATACATACTAACAACCCTCCTCACAAAAAAAACCAAAATAAAACACCAAGGAAACCGTATGCAAAACAGTACACAAACAGTTTTTACACGCCCTTTACACCATACAAAAGCAGCTCCACCATGAGATTTCATTGCCACCTGGGAGACGAGAGCACAAGCTGGAGAATTCAGTTTGCAGACGATGCGTTGCTAGTTGGTATTTGGAGCAGCCCTGTGAGCCCACTATGCGGTGACCAGCAACTTTGAGCTGTCCCCTATATCGCTCCAAAAAAGAACATGCAGCGTTCCCGGCCACGATCAGCTCAAGGCTGCACTATGCGACCAGTGCCCATGAGATCCTGCTCCGAATAGCAGCCGACGGCGCCAGAAAATACATTGGAGCTTCGCCCGGCAGAACCTGCTCCTCTCGGCCATGCCCAGTATATCCAGATCCACACAGCCATCAACGTGGTGAAGTTAATACGCCCGATTGTCATCCCATGTATCTTACCTGTAAATATAATTAAGCATATATGGATTGACAGAAGGGAGAAAAAAAAAAATCCCAGCTTGCAACTCAGAGCCCATCCAGATCCACCCAAAGATTAAGGAATTCCAAGTAACAAAGATCACTATGTGCATCCTGAATATAGGTGGTAATTTTGATTTTGACGTCAATAATTAAACAACAAAGAAGAGCCATGAGCCCCCTGTTGCGAGAACCAAAAATTCTATTGTTGCGGTAACACCATATGGAATAGAAAGCCCCGGAAAGTAAGAGTTTGTTGATGTATATCCTGGGCGAATTCTTTTGCTTCCAGGTTGTAGACAGTTGGAGCAGGAACCCCTCCCAAGTATTTCCGGGAAGATTGAGGTCTCATCTGCTAGTGATAACCCTCCAGAAATCGGTCAAGGCCTCACATCTAAGGAAAATGTGTTCAATGGTTTCAGGATGCGAATGACAAAGAACACAGCTTGGATTTTGCACGAGACCCCAGTTGTGGAGCCGGGTTTTGGTACAAACTTTTCCCTGACAGAGCAGCCACATAAAGAAGGAGTAGCACGGTGTTCGACCTTTAAACCACACCAACTCCTTCCAGAAAACTTCCGTGCCCTGCACCTGGCATTCATAGGCTGATTTTAAGGTGAAGTCCCCTTTGTGCGTGGGTTTCCAGTATATTTGATCTAGGCTGAGGGACAAAGAATCTTAATCTGGTGGATTGACAAATATATATCAATTAGACTTACAGATCTCGGTCTAGGAGTTACCCATCTGTTATTTTCAATTAACGAGCTCACTAGAGTGTCTCCCCCCAGGGGGTTTCCAAATCTAGTGTCCTCCACCAACGCGATTAGGAGCCTGGACTCGAATCATGGATCGAGCCAGAGTTTTATAGACCTACCGTTAGCAATTTTGTACCCCACCATCTGCATGCAGGTATCGCGGACCGAGAGTAGGCTGCGAACAGGCCACAGAGCTTATCTAGATAAACGGACAGACCAGATCGAATTAGATTGTAAGTATGTTCCATGGATCCATTTGACCCATAATGAATTTTTATCCTGCACCACGTTCCAAAAGTGGCGCATAAGAAAAGCCTGGTTCAGTTTGCTGATATCGCGAAGGCCCAAGCCCCCTACGGACGTAGGCGTGGTGATGCGGGCCCAAGCAATTTTTGCGAGTCCCCTCCGGTGCCCCCGAGACCACAGGAAACTTGCAAGCGCTGTATTTAATTTGGCTATAACACTCGCAGGGAGCTTTACTGCACTACACCAGAAATTGATGTTGCCATAGCAGATGGATTTTATTAACTCGACCCGGCCCGCGTATGAGAGACACCTGGCCCGCCAAGTAGATAGATAGTTTGTAATTTTTTCAAGCAATGGCAAACAGTCTTTAGCTTTAATCGGATGGCTAGTGATGGGAATTCCGAGATACCGAAAGGGCATTGAACCCTTCTGAATCCCAAAAAAGGACGTGAGTGATGACTGCAGCTTGGGATCCGAGGAAGCCGAGAAGTATACTTGGGATTTGTTTTTATTGATCATGAGCCCTGTATGCTGATAGAAGGTCTCAAGAACCATTAGGACAGCTCTTGCGGAACATTCCGAGGAGTCACAGAAAATTATAACATCATCCGCAAATTGAAGATTTGTAATTCCCAGCTTCCTACATTTCTGATGGGGGATGAGATGGCCAATAGTGAATTGCTCCTTCAAGAGATCAGTGAAATATTGCATCACCAGAATGAAGAGATACGAGGACATGGGGCAGCCCTGCCGGAGACCTCGGGTGCCTTTAAAGAGGCCAACATCTTGTCCGTTGAGATTGATGGTGTAGGCGGTGGTAGTAACGCATACCATGATCCTAGCTACAAGCCAAGCCGGGAAATTATATGCGTTTAAAATATATTCTAAGAACT
Source organism: Costus lasius (assembly GCA_027563935.2). Classification (NCBI taxonomy): domain Eukaryota; kingdom Viridiplantae; phylum Streptophyta; class Magnoliopsida; order Zingiberales; family Costaceae; genus Costus; species Costus lasius. Next base: position 23,530,925 of record CM050447.1, on the reverse strand, counting down.
CCCATCGAACCGAATCAAAGGCTTTGTGAAGGTCCAATTTTATCACCATTCGAGGGGCTCCACATCTTTGATGAAATCCACTCATAATCTCCTGACACAACAATATATTCTCTTGAATGGATCTACCTTGAATAAACGCGTGTTGATTGGTATCAATTAGCTCCGGGAGGGCATTTCTAATTCGGATAGCCAGGGCTTTTGCAATATAGCGATAGATCAATTGACAGACTGATATAGGTCTAAATTCTGCAAAAGAAGAAGGGTTAGGGATTTTTGGAATTAGAGTGAGAGAGGTTATATTAACCCTTTTGAGTAGGTGCCCCTTGTCCATGAAATTCAAGATCGCCCCAAGAACATCATTTTTAATGATTCTCCAACACGATTTGAAGAAAGATGCATTGAACCCATCCACGCCCGGGGCTTTTTGAATATTCGCCCTCAAGATTATATTCTCCATCTCCTTCGCTGAGAATCTGGAATTAAGAATAAGAACTGCCGAGTCCGAGAGCTTCTTATTCACCCAGAATTGGAGGTTCAAATCATTTAGAGTTGGGCCGAGAAGGCCTTGAAAATAGCTAACCGCTTCAAGGGAAATATCGTCGCCGAATACAAAATGCCCCTGCGAGTTCTTAATTGATGAAATAGTGTTGCACATGCACCTAGACTTCATCAGGTTAAAGAAATAGGCCGTGTTCGAATCCCCCAAGGAGATAACCTACTCCCTTGATCTTTGCTTTAGGGCCGATTCCTCCTCATCCCAATAATGTTTGATCTTGTCTTGAAAATCCCTCTCCAGGGCGCACAGGTTGGGGTCATTATGATTTTCCTGAAGCTGAGTCTGAATTGCCTGTAATTGACAATGGCTATCCCTCAGCTTTTTGTCTTTCCCCGCTCTCAAGTCCTTAGCCCATAACTTGAGGCAAAGCTTTACCTGAGTAAGCTTTTGACAGAGAGTGAACATAGGGGTGCCTCTGCTTGTTTGTGATCTCCAGATTCGGTCTACTTCCTGGAACATGTCCGGGTATTCTAGCTATTTATTATAGAAGCAAAAACGAGGACCCTTGTGCCTCCAATTGTCTCCAAAGACCAGAAGAGCCGGTGAGTGGTCCGAGATGCTAGGGCTAAGAAAAATAGCCTCAGCCCTGGGAAACTGTTCCATCCAGTCTTTGGTGGTCATAACGCGATCGAGCTTACACCAGATACGATTAGCACCGATTTCTGAGTTTGACCAGGTGTAATAAGCTCCTCTAAAGTTTATGTCCATAATGTCAAGGCCAGCTCTCATCTCAAGATTGGCCATAATCTCTGAGTCACTTTGGGCAGCTCCTCCTGTCTTGTCCTCGCGCGAGAAGAGCATGTTGAAATCTCCTAATAAAAGCATAGGCCCTAGATGGTGCCAGTTCGCAATGGTCCTCCAAATCTCTTTGCGCTCGCTTACAGAATATAGACCATAGACCACCCCCATATAGAAAAGAAACTCCCCCTGCACATTGAGGATTTTACCCATAATCATTTGGCTTGTAGTCTCGCAGACATCGACGGTATAGACTTTAGGATCCCAGGTAAGTCATATCCTGCCTTTGGCGCAGGCCGAGTAGTTACAAGAGAAGGCCCACCCCGGAAAGACTGAATTGATGGTATCAACACTCTTAGATTCTCTAACGTGCGTTTCAAGGATTGCACACATTTTGAGGTGGTATTTATTAACTACTTCCTTCCTCTTGGAAAGTGCGTTGAAACCTCGCACATTCCAACACACGATGGGGCTCGGAGTGTCAGTCATGGGGAGACTGGATCCGATGGACTCGCGCTCTTAGGGTCCGAAATAGAGGTTCGGTTCTTACGTTTGTTCTTCTTTTTCTTTCTTCCAGAAGTTGAAACCTCACAATCCTAGGGATCAAGGAAGCAAGCAGCCTCACCACTAGCTTCCAGCATATCAAGGCAATCCGAATCTTCCGATTCTAAGAAAGTTGCTTGTTTGTAACTAGGAAAATGTTGAGAACCATAAGAGCCTCAATCTAAGTTTAGCATAGACAAGCTCAGCACCTGAGTTATGCAGCAAAGCACTAGTAAGAGTAACTGATCTGCAAATCCTGACAATGTGAACTTGTTTTGCAGCACTACACTTGTAAGAAGTTTTGACAGGCATATATACCAGATGCACAGAAGGTCCTTTAGTTACAAGTAATTTAATTGAGAATTATGCCTAAATTGTTTCTCTGTATGTCATAATAGTATCTCTACTTCCAACTCTACATGACTACATCCTTGATATAACTGTACCTGAGATTAGTGTGACTATGACATGATAGTAAACATTTTTGGTATTTGCATTTACTGAGATTGTGTGCAGGTCTAGCATGAACCTATTTAACTTGGATGGAGGAATTGGGTTGGGCAGTATGCCCCTTTGAGATGAAATCTGCAACCCAACAAACACCAGAGGTAATTGAACTGGCAAATCCTCTTACCTGACTAATTATTGGTTATTCTTTTGTTGAACTGTTACGCATGTATATGTTGTAATTTCTGGCGTTTGGATTTGGCACTGGTTGATTCCTTCGGTAGCTAGAACCATTTTTAATGTCAATTGGACTTTTCAGTTGTATTAATGCTTTTTATTTGGGCATATTTCAGTACAAGATAAGTGCTAATAAATTGCCGCACTGGTTGATTCCTTCGGTAGCTAGAACCATTTTTAATGTCAATTGGACTTTTCAGTTGTATTAATGCTTTTTATTTGGGCATATTTCAGTACAAGATAAGTGCTAATAAATTGCCGCACTGGTTGGAATTCTATATACCCTGAACGTGGTTTTAGCCATTGAAGTTGCCCAAATTTATGGATTTACTCAGCTTCATGGTTAAGTTCTCATTTAAACTTCAAGTTTGTCAAGTTAAGAGAGTTTAACCTTGAAGTATTCATTGTCTTTATCCTGAACTTCTCTTTGCCTTAATGCTTGCAGAAGAGGTGCTAAATTAAGCACACTGTTACAGAAGTTACAGATTGTCTGTTAACTTAAACCAAATGCTGAATATTATTTTATGTACTTCGTTTTGGGGTGTGGAGAAAAGGCTTGGACCAGATAGCTGCATTGCGTGGATATTAAATAATGCACGAAATGCTGAAATCACACCCCGCTAAAATTTTCGTATTTTATGGCACCACTTTACTATTTGATCATTTCTCTTTATTTCTTGTACTGTAAGAACAATACTGATTCATTGTTTTGCTTAGCAGTAAAACCTAGGTTCGGCTCTTCCATTTGAATCTGGTCTCTCTGTGCATCTCTTGACAAGGAGACAATGAAATACGTGTGAACTGTTAGATAAGAGGATTTGGGAAGCCATAGTACTAGGCCACTTTTTAGTTCAGCTATTGGCAATCTAAGAACATAATGTTCTTGTGATACATTCTTCGAATTGTTTCCATAAAGCTTAGAAGCAAAAAAAAAAAGGTTTCTTAATCATAAAATGTGATCAATTTTCACACAGAGACGAGAGTAAATTGGATTGATTGCTCAAAGCCTGCACTGTCTACTAGTGTTCCTACAGACTATTATTAATGACGAGTTTCTTGAGAAATGGTAGAAATGGACAACTAGTTCTTGGCTAACCTACCGCATGTTGGCTGCACACTTTGAGCTTATCTGCGAATTCCTTCTCTCCTGGAAAGACTTATGAACAAGTGCTGTCAATTGGATTCTACTATCGTCCAAAAAATAATTATTCTAATGACATCAGTTTGCTGTCATCTCATTCGTGGGACTCTCAGTGAGTTAAGTCAGATTAGTAATGAGAGGTTATTACTGCTCAGCCAAGGTGGTCAGCAGAGTTAGTTAAATGAATGCAGAATAGTGTTCAGTGGCGACCAAGCCCTATTGGGAGCATGGCAAAGCTTTGAGCCAAGTGTACCTTGCACTGACAGATACATGAACTCCCCCCCAGCTGATTTTTTTTTGCCACTTGGCTCCATCTGGCGACACCCCTTAACCCCGGTTCAGAAACACTTACCACAGGTTAAACAAATCCATCTCCCTGTGTCTTGCCACTGCAAAACGCTTGGTTAAGGATAATCAATCTCCCCTCATCTCTCTCTATATATACATACACTCACACCGTAGTTACCTCATCATCCCCTCTCCCCATACAAAGCACCAAAGCTCATGAAAAATTCCCCTCCTTCCCTGCCACTCTCTCCTTCCACCTCTTCTTCCTCCTCCAACTCTTCCATTCTACCCTCCTCTAATCTCAAGAAACCCAAGCGTTCAAAGAAGGCTTCAAACTCAGAGAAGAAGAATTTGGCCAATGCTGACAGCAATATCAATGGCAATGGCAAGAGGAGTTCTGCCTTCAGAGGAGTCACCAGGTAATACAACAAAATGCCTTGTCCTCTCCTCCTCCAAGATAAAATAGAGCACCCAATAAGTTTCTTTGATGCATGCCAACAGGCACAGATGGACGGGGAGATATGAAGCCCACCTGTGGGACAAGCTCTGCTGGAATCCAATTCAAAAGAAGAAGGGAAGACAAGGTTTGAGATGCCAACACTTACTCTTGCTGCTAAACATTAGTATATTCAGTAACCTTTCTTTATTGCTGACATCTCTGTTCTCCCCCCCTTTTTCTTTTATTTTACTTGGATCTCGCCTTGTGACTTGCATGTGGGCGGATCATGGATTGTTGTTTCATGCCGCTTGATAGTCTATTTGGGTAAGTCACGGATCAAAACCCATCCTTTTGAATAAGAAATCAATGCCTACTTTTTTTTTTCTCAACGCCGCCATGTTTTCTACTCCACTCAATACCATCTTCTTCCCAATGGGGGTCCATGAGATACTTCAAATCACAATTTAATTCGTTGTGCAGGGGCTTATGATGATGAGAAAGCTGCAGCCCGCACCTATGATCTTGCTGCCCTCAAGTATTGGGGTCCGGAAACATCTCTAAATTTTTCTGTATGTTCATGCACCTAAACCAAATTTTGCACATCCTCATTGATGAATATTTAATAAGAGAGATAATTAATGCCAATTGTGCAGTTTGACATGTACAAGAAGGAGTACGAAGAGATGCAGAGCATGACAAAGGAAGAATACCTGACTTCTCTCAGACGCAGGAGCAATGGCTTCTCAAGGGGTGTCTCTAAGTACCGTGGGGTGGCCAGGTTTAATTACTTTATTTAATCATCTTGTGTTGGAATCTGTCTGTAAGACCATCATTTAATTACTCCCCTCTCTCTTCAAACCCTTAAAAACTGATGCAAAAATTCTCGGTAAACACGCACATCCTTCAGGGGCGTATTATCAGGTAATTGTTTAACATTCCAAGCCAAAGGGACAATTTTTTAGTCAACTAAAACAGCAGACAATCAATAGCATTATGCAAAAGGGTGTGTTTAATTGTCATTTAGCTTATTAATGATTGAAGCGTTGGTCAAGATTGACCAGACGCAGATTGCAATTTGCAATGTATGTATGCAAGTAGGAGGCTTTTGTCATTTGATTTGAGGTTCACTGGAATTTTTCTGGCAGGCATCACCATAATGGAAGGTGGGAGGCAAGGATTGGAAGAGTTTTCGGCAATAAATACCTCTACTTGGGAACTTTCAGTATGTGCACTTCCGCCTGCTAATCAGCTTTGACTTTTTCTTTTTTACCATAACCATGCACCAATCTCATGGCACCTTAAATCAATGCACATCTTCAAACTCCTGCGAGTCATTTTCATGCCATTTGGATGTTTTAAAAGCTTGCATGGTGTCCACATGGATCTCAGTTGATCACCATATGCTGCCCATGCAGGGCAGTAGTCTTTAGCTTCGTTGACTCACTCTCCATTATCCTATATCAGTGGCCACGTCACCCCTGAAAACCATCAGAGGTGTTTCAGCCCAACCCAGCAGTATTACTGTGTCTGTTTTTTGTTTACAGAATTGTCACCTGACACTATGGCGTTGGCTCACGTGACACTGCAAGTGATTTGCACTTGCAAGTAGATACTTGTTGGATCTCGATATCTTCTGCCACGTGCATGAGTCCGTAGAATACTTGTATAGTAATCGAGATCTTTTTTTGCTTGACCCTAGGTACTCAAGAGGAGGCAGCCCATGCTTACGACATTGCTGCAATTGAGTACAGAGGCCCCAATGCAGTCACCAACTTTGACATCAGCTGCTACTTGAAATGCCCAAAGCCACACACGCCACCGCGAGAGCAGAATCACATCACCTGTGAAGAGGGCGATCGGGCAAAGGAAGTGTCCAACTCCGTTGACCGTGCTGCTACTGCGGCAGCGGCGACGGCGGCGGCTGACAACGGCGCCGACGAGATGATCCCTTGGAGCCCCTTCATGGACCAGTGCTTGGACGTTTACTCCGATCAACGCGTCGGTGGCCTTCATCAATCCGGCGATTTGCACAACTTCTTCGGTAATGTGGGCTTCGACGACAATGTAGAAGTCCTCTTTGACGTATCGGAATCTTGAAGATCTCTTCTTTGACAGAGGAAGGAGCGTGACTTCTCAAGTGAAAGGATCGTTGTTCTTCAATCTTCGTCTTGTAATAATTAGTACATGGTCAGAGGAAGTGAAGGTTTTCTTGGACTCGAGAAGAGATAGGTGGATGGGATCTGTTTTGACCTTTTGGTAGGTGGCAATAGGAATCAACTTGGGTTTTGTGTTGGGGATATGCAAGATAGCTGACCTTTTCCTTGTGGCTTTTGTGATCTTTTGGGCTTGAAAGAATGCTAACTTGTTAGTTGAATCTAGTTCTACAAATTTGAAAATTGGAAAGGAGTATTTGATGGCAGTTTCATTCTGGCATCGCGGTTCCCCCAATCTAGCCTTTTTATTTGCTTGTATTCTCGATATTGTTCCTCCTTCGAATTGATTGACGTTCGTGATCGTTATGATTTGAGTTACACATATCAAATGGAAGTCTCTAAATAATTTTTTTATTGAGAATTAATTTATTTTCTAATTATTATAATAAATGCTATTTATTTATTGGCTATATTTTTTCTTTAAATTTTGATGTGGATTATAATTGTGTAACATAAAGTATATGGAGAAAGGGGGGCATGAGAGGAACCTAGAGGGCAATTATTAGACTTGGAGTTCTAGAGGCTTAGTGAAAATTGACCAAAAGCCAAAGAATGAGAAAGTTCAAAAACCAAAAGTCAAAAACGAATCCTTAACGTTCCGTTTGTTAATAACTATACCACTACAAAACGATTAAAAATAAATGATATTTCTTAACATTCAAGTATCTAGCACTGGCAACAGATTAGATACCCATGGTTTTATTTTAAACTTAAACTTGACTCGCTAATTAAATCTGCTATCTGAACCCAATCCAAACTCGGGTCGGATATTTAAATGGGTCAAGTTGAGTCGATTCAAGTATCCATACCCATCAGATGAAATTGTCACCCCTATCTACATTCAACCAAATATATAGCGTAGTTTAATTATTTTTCCCAAAGTTATATAATGTAATATAAATATGTACAATTGTACATTATTAATACTTTCTTATAGCAATCTCCTTAAGCCTTAAGCAACTTAATAAATTCAAACATTTACATGTTTGATGATTTGTGACAGAGAGATTTTTATTTGAAAATTCCACATAAATTTGTTAAAGTTATATTCTTAATACATAAATAGGAGCTCGATTGACCGGGCTGGTTTCGCAAGAACGGTTCAATTTGATCCGACGGTTACAGCTCACCGTATTGAGATCTGACAGACCACGCTAGCTTACTGACGTGGTGGATTTTCCGCCTGCGGGCCCTACTTAAAAGAGGTAATGGCCTCATGACACGTATGATAACAAGGAAGGGAGTGCCTGCGTTAGGTTGACGCGGTCCGTTATTATCTCATTCCCTCCATTTTCCTCAGCTATAAAACGATGCTTTAGGGTTCTTCAAAATCATCATCCGCACACTTCTTATTCCCAGGATAAGCATCGTCCGAGAAATCCTTCTGCAAATTTGTTGCCTGCGATCAATCCGGTGCGAGAACTATTTCGAACTCTGTACGTCTTCGTTTTCGTGTTACTGATGGTTCCTCTGCTGGGACTATCTGAGCTTTTTGATCTCTTGATCTCGTTCTTGATTGTTCATTTGTTGTTGAAATCGGGTGATTGACTCGTGCTTCTAGTGTGGTCACTTTGTTTCGTTTGTTTCTTGATATGTGTTTGTTTTGTGATTTTCAGTAGTGACAAAAGATGGGGCTTACCTTTACGAGGCTTTTTAGCCGGCTCTTCGCGAAGAAGGAGATGAGGATTTTGATGGTCGGGCTTGATGCGGCTGGTAAAACGACTATTCTGTACAAGCTCAAACTTGGAGAGATCGTAACCACTATTCCCACAATTGGTACTGTTCAGAATGATACTTTTGAATTTTATGTTGTTCGATATAATAATATTGAGAGTCGTTTATTTGGAGGAATTTAAGGCTGGAAGAGTCACGTTTCCGGTCATTCTATTATCATGTTTTAGGTAGCATTTTGGTGATCTACGTACACTTCTGTTTTTGGTAATAAACCCAGCCGTCCAGATTCAAGAGAAATTAAAATTTGGAAACTTGGAAAGCAAGTTATCGACCTTTAGAAAATTATGTAATTTCTCCGCCTCCATAAGGTATGCGGATTTAGGGTATAGGTCAAAGCGACTTTATGTTCGAGCAGGTAATTATTCCAAGTTTTTAATATGAATCTTTAGGTGTAAAAATCACTAGTTAGTTTAACAGTGATGTACGGTAACTAATAGAAATTAGCAACTCAACGCTCCATTTAAATTTAAACATAAAATACCATTTTGTAGAAATAAAGTGAAATATCTTTCTTGAACTCCATCCTGCTTACAATTCAGAAGCGTCCTCTGGGCTATAATGAACGATACACTGTTTTTTTCTTCCTTTTACTTAAAGGTATCTAAAATTTGGTTCCTGTATTTTGCAAAACTAATGTGGATTTGAGATTGATAAAAGTTTAAAACCATTACTTACTATAAAACGTTCCTTACAAGAGGGAATATGATAGCCTAATAATTTGATGATTATTACATTTTCCTGGGATTGATTGAGCAATTAATCAATTTTCTTAAAGATGCTTTGGTATATGGTCTGGACTGCAATGGCATTAGAAAAACCTCATATCAGTATTTTGACTATCTTACTTGATAAGTTGCAACATATGTCTATCTTCTGAAGATGGAGACATGTTTCCTTTTGTGACAATTTAATCATGTCAATAGATGTTTACCCTTGTAGAAAATCGTGCTGACATAATAACATATAAGTTTGCTGTTAAGTTGCTTCTAAAGCTTGCTCCTATAATTCAGGATTCAATGTGGAGACAGTGGAGTACAAGAATATTAGTTTTACTGTTTGGGATGTTGGTGGCCAAGATAAGGTACTTGGTTCTAGCCTAATCAAATTATGGAGTTTCCATGAGTTTATGGTCAATATTTATACTTTGTAGCATAATACATTGTAAGTTTAAAATGATAAAAATGGTAAGTACAAGCTTTGTCATTTGTCTTTGTGGTGAGTAGTTCTTATTTGTCAGAAGCCCTCTTATTTCATGCTTAAGCTTTTTCTTTCATTTTACTGGTTGTCTTCTTGCAACAGATTAGACCACTGTGGAGGCACTACTTCCAGAACACCCAGGGACTTATTTTTGTTGTGGACAGCAATGACAGGGACCGTATTATTGAGGCCAGAGATGAACTGCATAGGATGCTAAATGAGGTTGATTCATCTGACTTATAGAACTTTAGTTTGGCATAGATTCGGTACGTGTTTGGATGCAGTTTACGTATGCATGGAAATTCCTAAGATCGTTCATACAAGCAACTATTCCATTATCAAGCTTGGCATAATCTTCTAATATAACTAACTACCTGAAATCAGAAGACAATAAGCAGCTTAGAGTTATGGACAGAAATCATGGTAACGGTTTAACAGAACTTATGCCATAGGATTGATGGAGCATCAAGACTAAGAAGAAATGGTCGTTATGCTAGAGTCACCGGAGCTGCTGAGGGATAGGAAGAATTGTGATCCCGTGCCATTTTAATGTTGAAATTGTTGGAGGAAGAAAAAACAATGATTCAATTTATACCTTTCACTAATATTTTTCTTTAGAATTGTGTTTCCCAATCATGAGCATGCTATATATAATCTGATTAATTTCCATCTTTCACAGGATAAAACCTAGTTTTGTTTTCATTTGTCATGTCGATGTCATTTTGAATCTCTGCCCTTTTAGCTGGATAATCTTTAAATGTTCCTCTGAAACTTTGTAGCTAAATATCTTGTGCAGAATAGAAGTCCAAATATAGCATCTCCTGTGGGAATAGGAATGCTAGAAATCATGGCGATTCAAATTTGATGTTTGGAGACAATTTAATCACACAAGTTCTTCTAGTAAAATGTTGGTGGAAATGTAATTAAATATTTTTAATCTCCAATACCAAGTATAGATGTTATCTAAACATGTAGCTAGTGCCTGCAATAGTTTGTCATTTCAGTAATGTTTGCAAGACTAACATGCTTTCTCGATATTCTCTCTACCTTTGAGGAGTAATTTGTTTCCATCAATTTCATAGGATATACACATTTAGCATTGAATAGAAACGAAATGTCAAATTACTGATGCGTGCTTCCCCACATTTAATATTTGCTATGATCTTAGATATTGACTAATTTATGAATTATGTGCAGGATGAGTTACGTGATGCCGTGTTACTTGTGTTTGCAAATAAGCAAGATCTTCCTAATGCTATGAACGCTGCTGAGGTCACTGATAAGCTTGGACTTCATTCCCTGCGTCAGCGACACTGGTATGTTGCTCGATGCGCAGATTATGCTATGCTAGAGATGGCATATATTTTCCATGCTAAGCATTAATTGGTTGGTCAAAGCTGAAATTCCTTTTTTTTCCCTGAGTTGAAAGGAATATAATCTATTTTTTTTAAAAAAAAAAAAAAATCATTTAGGCCTATGTTAATTTTACAATATTGAAAAGAATGATTGTTTCATGATATGCTAGGGAATACATACATTTTATGATTCATCACCCTTGCTGATGCCATGCATTGTAAACCTAGAAAAATAATTATTAAAAACAATATATATGTACATATATACATATGTATATGTGTATATTATGCGTATTTGTAGACACTGTAAAATTCATCAACCTGCCATGAATTGCAAACCTTAAAAATAATTATTAAAAACAATAAATGTACAGACGTAAGATTCATCAACCTGAAGATGCCATGAGTTGTAAACATAGAGAAAGAGGAAAAGTGCTATACGGTTGGCATATGTCGGCACTGCCTTCTAGTACCTTCGATTAGGATATGAGTACACCTGTTCGTATGTTCTATATTGTTATTGTTTTTATTGTGTTCTTGATGCGGTGCGTAGCGTAACTGCATCTCAATGAAGAAAGTGAATGGTATGATTGCAGGTACATACAAAGTGCATGTGCTACATCTGGCGAGGGTTTGTATGAAGGTCTGGATTGGCTTTCCAACAACATCGTCAGCAAGGTATCTATCTTCATTTTTTTCTGTTAAAAATGCTATTTGTTTATTTTTATACCTAGTATGAGTGTATAGTTGGCGATCGCTTCACTCGAACAGTGAAATATTATGGTAAAGAGGATATGTATTTCCTTCTTTGCTTAATCACAGTTAGTGGGAGGTGGATCTACGCATACTGATACAAGTGGTGATCACTAAGAGACAGGACATGCTAAAGAACGACATTGTCCAACAAAAGTCGCATAATTTTCCTAGGTTAAAAATTCTATTCAAGGAACCAGGGCTTGTGAGAATGTATTCTATGTTGCTTAAAGCTGTTTAGCGTTAGGGTGGGGAAATAATGCCATTTTGAGCAGATATTAGAGACTAAATTGATTTATTTCTCGATACAAACTCGCCACTATTAGTGCTTTGCAAATAGCAATGTTAAATTTCTGAGATTGGTGCTTAAATTAGAGAATTTACTCGTATTTTTCTATTCTGAACCAGGCTTAGAAACTCAGTGGAGTACAAATCGCTAAAGGCAGCTAGGTCCTGTGCCTTGTCACTGGGCAGCGATGGTTTGACTATTTTCTAGTAAACAATGTATCTTGTTCTGGATTGGCCATGTACTTATACTTTTATCAGTTATGAACGTGATGAAGATTGTTCACTTATGTACAGTGTAATATAATCGGTATCTATACGGTTGGCTATGTTTGAAAGTTTTGATATTTTGTATTATTCTTGTTTTGTACATTGCCCATTATTGTTGGTATGTGGTGTGAAAATGATTGAATGCTTGGTACTAACAGAATAGTTTTTGGTCTGTGACCAAGTCGATGGCCAGTTAGTTCACTGTTTGTCAAACATGCTTCAACAGCCAATCTTGGCGAAGGGAGATTTCGGTCTTTAACCTTTTTAGTTTTTAGCCCTCGGCCCTGAGGGTTAATACTATGTTTACTTGGAAAGATAGATTATTCAAAGGAAAAGAAAGAAAAAAAAAAGGATTCGAGACTAGAATATGCAGTGAAAACCTATAACTCGTACAATATACAACAAGTCAAATGAATATATGCCACAGGTAGCGGATTCGAGACTAGAATATGTGAAAATAAAATTTTATTTTTATATTAATGGGAGCAATATTATATTTTTAAGCTAAATTTTAATATTATATATATTAGTCATCTTTTTATATATATATGACTTTTAAATGCCAGTTTGTATTCCACTTGAAGAGACCTAGTGAAAGAATCGACTCCCAAAATATGTTGGATCAGCTGGCAAATGCAAGCACCTCGATTAACCAAAATGCACAAGTAGATAGTACAACAAAAAATAATGCGTTACCTTTGGTAAAATAATGCCAGTGCCAATAAGTGACCATTACAATTGATAGAAGTATCAGCACCATGATTATATTATGCAAGGAAATATTTCACCATAGGTTCTTCATCTCCATCAAAACCCTGAAGTAACTAATAAGTTTATCAAGAAAATGCTGAATGAGAATGACAAAGGGATGACACAAAAGATCAAACCTGATCAAATTTGGAAGATAAAAAAGGCCAGCGTGGGTCAAAATGATCTACCGTTCAACAGTAAGTTGCACACATTTGGGAGGGATGTCGACCTACACAATGAATTTTTATGGATATCTCAAATACGCCACCAAAGAATGTGCTGTTTTGAAAAGGACATTATAGGGTTGAGCTGGCAAGAGACTGTACCAAAATACTAGGACAAAATTTTTAGCATATTATATCAATCATCCTTGGGGATTAGGCAAAAGAGGAGCGTGTTAAATATATTCAGATAGGCAAAAGAGGTAGATGTTCTTGCCGCCAATTAAAGAACACAGACCTACACTGTTCCAAACACCAACGCCTTTTCCAGCTTTGGCACATAATTCTAACAGATGACAGAGCTCATTCAATCCGCAATATTCACATGATTCTAACAGAATTCGTTCGACCCAAACTCTCTTGTAATCCTACCTCAGCACCGCATTGCTGAACCGAAGTTTGGTGCCGTGACTTCCTCCCCAATCCTTCCCACCGTTATACATATGCAAGAAAGCCTTCCGTTGCCTTCTCAGTCCCTGCTTCGAAGAAAAATAATAATAATAATAATAAAACACACCTCTCCCTCTCAACAGTCATTTCAGCAAACACCTATCGGTCACTCGATGTCGGCCATTCGCCACCGTTCCACTCTGCTAACAGCGATGGCCGTCGCCGTCGTCGCATGCGTCCTCCTCTCGTATGGCGGTCACGCGCAAGGGCCGCAAGCGTTGGAGCCGGCACCTGATTCGTTGGGGCCGAACTGCGAGGACGCCTTCTTCAACATGACGGGCTGCTTGTCCTACGTCGCCGTCGGCAGCAACGACACTGCGCCGGCGAAGAGCTGCTGCCCCGAGCTGGCTGGCGTCATCGACTCCAACCCAATCTGCCTCTGCGAGCTGCTCGCGGGCGGCGCCGAGAGCTACGGCATCGCCATCGACGACGGCAGGGCCCTCGAGCTTCCCTCCATCTGCCGGGTTGACACGCTGCCGGTGAGCGTGTGCTCAGGTGAGATCGCAAGAGATTATACCTACAAATTTTAATCTTCCTAATTAGAAGCTTGAACGCACAAAAGAAGTGAACAATCTTCTCATTTTGCAGAAATGGGAATTCCAGTCACAAGTCCAATGGCGACTTCGCCGGCTCCATCAAACAGCGGCGTCTTGCCCTATCCCGGTGAGTATCTAATCAATATTCTGTCCAATGAATTTCAGGCCAGATTAATACTATATGCTTCAAATTGATAATAGATTTATTTTCTCTCCAGGATTGACGCCACCGCCAACCCAGCAGAATCTGGCAGCGAGATTTGGAGTTGTTGATGTAGCTGCAGCCGCCGGCGTTTGGTTCGTCGGAATCACCGCCGCTCAAATTGGAATCTTCTAATTGAGGTGGCTGAGTATAAATACTCATGCTAATTAAGATTCTAATTTCATTACAGAATAAGGATAATATTGTGTAATGTAACAATTATACGTATATATGTATGTCGAATAATAGAATCAGATGAAATGGATGTACTTATCGTTCTTGTTTTAGGATCTTGCTGAAGCTTTTCACACTACTTATTCAGTCGTAGAAATTCTGAAAATTATTGTTCCATTTAATATATCATAATAAGAAACCCAGTTGCCGAGTTCAAGTTGTTGCAGAGTGAAGTCAACGGTCGTGTCAAAGTTCAATGAGCATGACATGAGAGTTGGGCTGTTTCTGCATGGAGATTTGGCATCTTCTACTATGATCAAGCGGTGAATTTGTCGTCCCCCCAACCCTCAAATTAATGCACTACGAGATTACGTAATTGATTCTCGTCTTGTATAACATATTTTAGCAATCATTTATAATTACAAATATAAAGTTGAAAAATGGAATTTTATTTCTCATTTTAAATATAAACAATAAGTTTCCAGCTTGAATATATGTTTCTAAAATTAATTCTACAAAATAATAATAATAATCATAATAATTACAAATTAAGATTGATACTTGTTGGCTTAAGGAAAGCAACTTTATTGCGGCGACAATTTTACCCAATTTGGTTAGTTCTTGCCAATGTTCATAGTAGCGTGGGCAATGATTAGTTTGCACATACAACATAAAAGTTTTAAGTTTATATTTCCTAATATTACATTTCATTAATAATTTTCCAAATGTGTATATTTTGCCATTTTTAAAGGCAAAGCCTTTAAGACTTATCTTATATGACAATGAAAAAGCCACTAATGCAAAGTTATTTGGTGATGAATAAAAATAAAATAAATTGATTATTTTTTTCTCTTGATTGAACTTAAGGTGATTTATGTAGAATCATGCATGACTTAAGATTTTATATTCTATGTGGTGCAATATATAAAAATTTTCAAATCAAATAGTATAGTCTAATATTTGCACACTTCTACTGATAAGCTAAGTGAAAGCACTAACATGTATACGCTTTCAATGAAATCAATTTTCTCATTATATATTTTTTTCTAAAAAAACTAAAGAAAAAACGCACGGATTAAACATTTATCATGTTTTACAACCTAAAACCTCACTATTTAAACTTAAATAATCTTTGTAGTTTGTAGAAATATTATACTGGTTAATTTGTGTAAATTTCCAATTCCAACTTGACAACTGTTTATTACAGCATTTCGATCTTGTAACCACACCTAATGCGAAAATAGAAAGGTAAAAAAGGGTTTAATTTGGTAATATTTATTAATAGTTTAATACTCTCAAGAAGGGGGAGTATTGAATTTTAAGATAAATCACCACTAAATTGTGGACTAAAGATATAATTCCTCAATTTTACTTTTTTTATAAAACAGAATCAAAATTAGAATAGTTAACATTTCTAAATGATAAATGTATATCACATCAATTTTTTTTAAAGTGAAGGACTTAAATGAATATTCACATGAAGGGTAAAAAGTGTAATTGAGGCAGGCTAGGCAGCTGGTCTGATTGGATTTGATCTGGAGCTCGACGCACCCCTTGGTGGTTTTTGCCAACCGTTGGAGGACACTGCGGTCTATTTAAGCGCGCCTTTCGTCGTACCAAAGCAATAGAGCTGCGGTAGCGAGGGGGAACGGCACTCTTCGCTCCATTTCTTGATCATTGAGGAGTTGCGAGCCAGATCCGGTGGAGGCTCTGAATCTGTCTGTGCAAGGTTTGTGCCTTCTCTCCATTGAATATTATTTTGTTTCTGTCAATTGTTGTTTATTCTTTTTGCTCGTTTTCATTTTCTTTGATCTGTATGAATGTTGAATGATTTCTAGGAACTAGTGTTTTTTTTTTCTTTAAAAGTAGTTCAATTTGATCCTTGATTCAGTTTTTAGTGAGCTTGATAATTGTGTTGATATATAGTCCTAAGATGGTCATTGTTAGAGCTCCAGCCTCCAGCGCAATGATTTGATAATCAACTTGATAAATCATCAATCTTATTGTTCCTTTGGAACAAAGTTATTAGATTTTGATCTTGGTCCTTTTAAGAATCTGCACTACAGCTTCTCATTGATATTCAGTATAAAGAAATATCAGGACTAATAATAAAGAAATGGATGAGTTTCCTTACTAGGCAATGATATTTCAGTAAAACAGAAGCATATGCAGGTTTTCATCCAAGTTATTCAATTTCTTCAAGTATGTCAAAAGCACAACTCCTTCTGAGGGATAAAAGATTTAACCTTGGTACGCCACCTCTATGCCCAAAAATGGTGTGGCTTGCCTAGATGTTGCATTGATATTCATCAAAATGCACAATTAGTAACAAAATGAATTTTGAGTTTGAAGATGCCTTTTGTCTAAAAGATACCATGAATTCGAATTTATGTATACATTGATAGTATAACCTATTTGCAAATAACTGAAGAATCATTTAGAAGATGAAGAACGAAAGCCAAATGCCTTGAGGCTAAAAGGCTACCGTCTCTTCATCCAATTCATGTTTCCACTATAGGACTCGCATGGCCTCATGGTAAAATTTAGTAATAGAATGGTAGAAAATAAAATAGTAAAAACATGAAAGGAGAAGTTAAATGATCATTAAAGACATAACAATAAAGAGGATGAAATGTAAAAGATCATTACCATTCCAAAATAGCATTAGAAATGTCAAGGTCTAAGTGGAAAACCTATAAAAGAAGGCAATGGTTGTAACGAAACTTGAGCCCAGTGGTGTGGGCACTGGAACACTTATAGAGGTAGTACAGATGGTGGACAAGTAGTAATAATATGTGGTGGAAGGCCAATACTTGTTGAAAGCATGGTAGAAGCATTCAAGATAAGGCAACAATATAGTAAGTAGAAGTTTTGAAGTGGAGTAAAAAATGTCACATGAACAAATGCACAATCAAAAATTTAAAACAACAATATCTCTTTTAGGTTTCAAGCATCTAAGGAAGACAGATTGATAGAGTTTGATTCTATGCATAAACATAACATAAACAACCAAAGCCACAATGGAAAATGGAAAAAGTTGATTGATGATATCATGATAATAAAAACAAGAGAAGAGCAAAAAAGTTCTTTAAAACAGGAGCGATGACTCGATTAATTAGATAACACTGTTTTGTTGTTGTACAGGGAAAGACGTTTTAATGAATGATACCATGAGATTGCAATTAGAGCGAAAAGCATTTTAAACGTTTTGTTAAATATTGTTACGTCGCAATTTTTTTAAAACACATCAAAATAACTTTTATATATTAACTGAACACTTTGAATACATTTAGGCTGACTTTTAAATATATAGAACTAAAACATGCAAGAATAAGCTTCAATACAAATAACAACGTCCTAAAAATCATCATGAGTTGGAGTAGGACTCTTACCCTATATATTAAATGAGCCAACTCAACTCTGATTAGTACAACCTAAAGGAAAGAAAATATGATGATGCTTGCCAAACAAGCATCACAAACAAAGGGTGGACAAAGCACTACAATGTATGAACATACGTATCCTTCATTAAAGGTGGTATTGTGGATATAGTATTGATAAAGCTTCAATCTCCATCTTCAGTTAAATAATTCTTTACTATTTTTTTTATCATCTTTTTATCTGGTTTGCACAGTTTGTTTCCAGGTTGAATGAATGCACATTTTAAGAAAAATATGAAATCATGTACTAATTTGCCCATTTCTTCAGTGAATATTTAGTCGAAGGCTGAAACAACTTATTTTACTGCCACTTACCTCAATCTCTGAAGTCAATTTTGTTGATGCAGTAAAGGAGATATTGAGATACTAATTTTCTGAATCTCAATATCTATTAAGCTGTTAATCTGGACTCTGAATTGTGAACCATGGAAGATAAAAGGCCTTATGTGAGCTCCGCCGAAGATGATGTGAACAAAAGTTCGACCACCACTCTCCTACCACCTGATGAGGTTGAACATTCTTCCATTCTGGAGCACATTTTAGAGCAGCAACCAAAAAACTCATATCAAACTTTGTCGGAAGATATTGAGAGTGATGGTAAATTTGAAGTGGAGGAGATAGAGGAAAGGATATGGGAGCTGAAGGCACGTCTAAAACGCATGAAGGAGAAGAGACAAAACAGGAAGAAGCAGGCAACAGATCCAGCAAACAGGTGTCAGACCAGAGAACAGTCTCAAAAGAAAAAATTGTCTAGAGCCCATGATGGAATTCTCAGGTACATGATAAAGCTAACTGAGGCTTGCAATATCCAAGGTTTTGTCTATGCTATAATTCCAGCGAATGGTAAGCCAATGACAGGTGCCTCTGATAGCCTGAGAGCCTGGTGGAAGGAAAAGGTGCGTTTTGATAAGAATGGCCTGGCAGCCTTACACAAGTACCAGCTAGAACACTCAATTCCTCTGTCCAACGTTCAGAAAAATTGTTTGATCTCGGTTCCTAAGACGTTGCTAGAGCTACAGGATACAACTCTAGGTTCTCTTCTTTCTGCTCTGATACAGCATTGTGATCCTCCTCAAAGAAAGTTTCCACTTGAAAGGGGTGTTCCACCACCATGGTGGCCTACAACAACAGAGGATTGGTGGCCTCAGATGGGTTTCCCAGAGGATCAAGGACCGCCACCATACAGGAAACCTCATGACCTTAAAAAAGTATGGAAGTCGTGTGTACTCATTGGTGTCATCAAGCACATGGCACCTAATTTTGAGAAGATTAGAAGGCTCATAAGACAGTCAAAGTGCCTTCAAGATAAAATGACAGCAAAAGAAAGCTTGATTTGGAACTCGGTGCTTGATCAAGAGAGCACGCTGCAACGTATGCTGCTCCCTGGCTCTACACCGCTCCTCATCACTAGTCATGCAGATGGTGATGCATCCTTTAGCAGCAGCACTAATGATTTTGATGTTCAGATTGATGATCTCCCGAATTCTGTTCTTTTTGATAAACAAACTGTTCAAAGGCACATGATTCATTTAGAATCGGACCCTGTTAAGGAAGAGGTGGCTGTAGGGGATCACACTCACAGGCAGGTTTCAGCGAAAGAGTCAAGTCAAACAGAGGAAATCTCTGTGTATGTTCATCCCCGAGGCCTGCACCACGATTACCACTTTGGGTTTATGGATCAGAGTTCAAGATCTCGTCCCCAGTTCAGTTTTGTGCAGCACAATGGAATGGCTCGGCAATCACAATTTATGGGATCACAAATGAATGGTTACCAAAGTATGATTTTGACTGCACCGTGTTTTGAAAAACTGAACGCGGACAATGGCGAATCTAATTTTGTTCCAATTGATGATATTGGAATTGGTATTCCAACTGATGGACAGAGTTTGATAGGTGAATTGCCTTCTTATGACAAAAATTTATGCAACCAAGATCTTACCAGAATGGAGAGCGGAACGCGAGCAATTCAGTTTAATACCAACTGTTCGCAGCATCAGCTTCAGATGGACACTAATGTTTTGCTTTCAGCTTCTACTTCACATCCAATCCAGCGAACTCCTACTAATTATGCTCAGCAGAGAGGTCCAGTGGAACATAATAATTTGCATTTTGCATCAAGTAGAAGTCCTCAAGCTATGATTTTCAGAAATCAAAATCCTGTTCATCAGGCAATGCCCTTGAAAGGAGACTATTTTGTACAGAGTGACAAATTTGGTGGTGATTCCTTTGAAGACAAAAACCATACTGAGCGCCAGTGCCGAGATTTTTACGCACAAAATTTTCCTTCTGAATCAATTTTAGGGAAAGAGATTGCTTGTAGTATGTCCAGCAGATTCCCGTTTACTTCTCTCCTGAATATTCCAAGTGGTGCATTCAACGATGCATTGGCTGGAGAGTGCAGGGAGGCACTGCAGAATAAAGTTGATTGAGGAAGGACATGCTAAAAGATGAATCACTGCATCAATCTGGAGCCATTATTCGATCCTTGTGTGCTCGGTCTAGTTCTTGACATCTTTATTTAATCATTTGTGCTGAGTCTAAGCATTATCATTCTGAATATTGGAGGTCTTTCTCTCTTTCAACGCAAAGGTAGAAGTTTTCAATCGGACATTCCCAATTATCAGCATATTGTTCCAAATTCAGAATTACGGAGTAGGACTTCTAGGAAGTAGGAACGAAAATTAAGATCCTTTAGTTTATCTGTTATTTTGTCCTTCCCATTTATCTTTCACTTTTCTGTTCATTGAATCTACTTCTCATGTTTAAACTTTAAAGTTTAAACTACAGTTGTTATCATTATAGTGCTCAATAATGTTTTATTTATTAAGGTGGAGCCATTTCTTACTAGCCACTGAATAATGAGCTTGGTCTTTAGGGAAACAGGAAAATAATGCTACTGTGTGGCTAAGTTTCATTCCTTATTAGTTTTTCTTGTGGCACCATGGGGTGAAATAGGAGATTGCAGATTAATTCCTCATGTTTTATTAAATTATAAATCTCACAAGCTTTATTGACAGATTATGGCTGCCAAAATATATTTATGGATATAGTTCTTTTATTAATGTTTATTGATATCAATTTCGTTCTACCAAGTACCAAGTACAAAGATGTTGACCCAATAGATTAAACTTAGGTGATTAACACTTATCAGAACCTAAAAACTACAGAGACAAAGTTGAAGAGATGATCTCAACAGAATTTTTCTAGTAGCCCTGGGACAATGCTGCCAATGATGCTGTTAAACACAAAGACACGGTAGCAATAATAAACTTGTCTTCTTTCATAACTGGAGTAAATGAAGTCTGAAATCTTAAGTGTAAACTTCAGGGGCACTTAGGACCTCCTCTCTTGGTCTTCCAGTTATTGTAGCATGGGCATACCTCCTTGTGTGCATAGGTTCCCGGAGGAACACACCTGCATTTGTAGCAGCACTGCTGGCAGAAGAACATGCAGGGTTTCTTGTAGGCAGTCTTGGAGCATCTATATTGACAGGCTCCTGGGCACTCTGCATAAACATATAACATGATTGAAAGCATGTTCACGAAAGAAATTATAAAACAAATTGCGGATACTAATTTGTCAATTTGTTAAGATACTGATCGGCTTGAAGCTATAGTATCATCATTAGCTGGAATCGAAATGTTTGCAATATCTGGATCACAATTTATTTCTACCATTCAATCAAATCGACAAAATTCCAAAATTACACATTCTCAAAGAGCATCTCACTAGCTAGGATTACATCAGGCACTTTAAAGAACTAAACAAATCCCTAGACTGGAATACTGTTTATTCTTCTGATGCATCTAGTGACTAAGATGGATTGCTGCTGAACAAAGGATCTTCTGTGTTTTTCTTTTACCTCGTTCATTTTCCATGAGAAATTCAGAATATTTCCCTAAAAACTTTGATTGATTTAACAAAACAAGGAGCGGTAACTTGCTGATGTGAAAATTAGCATATTGTGGAGCATTGGCCAAAAAGATGAGGTGAACAGATACATTCCAGTGTTTTGGCTTCTTATCAACGTCATACAGCAAGTTATGTTTGTTTCTAAGAAAAGAATTCTTGCTCGAAATTCTGGAACCCGAGTTATCTATTAATATCTGAACTTGTAATTTTGTTATAAGGTTCTGGAACACCCACTGTACCTCATCGAAAAAGATTCAAGTGGACAGCAAAGACCATTTCTTGTACTTGTTCCTTTTGCAGATAAAAAATGATATGTAAAAGAAATATGGAGGGAGTCTCTTGTTTGGTTTCCCTACAATAAGACATATAATTGAGAAGATACATGTTTTTTCTGCAAAGTGGATTCCTTGATGCCATTAAGCTGTTAGCTAACTTTCATGGAGGAACATATTCATGTGCATCTAGAAGCTTTGTTCAAGAGTAAGGAAAACAACAATATATGATCCTTCTTCGTTGCCTAATTAGTTGGATGTATGCATTTAGAAGATGACGGGAACTGAAACCTGTATGCTGAAATCATAATCAGATAATCCGATTGTGTTCTCCTGATATGTTTATTATGTGGCAGATTACATGGAGTATCTGTAAAGGCCTAATCAGTTACACGGTATATATTGTTAAAATTGGGTGATTGGATTATATAATGCAAAAATCCTTCCCTATAGAGTTTTTGATGAATAGAAGATTTGTTATGGAAAAATAAGTTAGTTACAACTCAACACTTCCATGTGATTGGGCTGATTGGCACATCAAATGACTTTAGAACATAATTGCCGCTATGATGTCTGTGTTTTCTGCTAATTAATCGTTTGTTTATGCTACTTCTCCCTATTTTCATAGGTACAAGCATCTTTAAGTATTATTGGAGTTCAAAATTCTGCCAAGGCAGCAACGCATAAACTATAAAGTGGAGTTCATAATTCTTCCAGAAATGTATTGACATTATTTCTTTGGTTTTTTTTTTCTTGTCTTAGAAAACTTCTTTTGAGGTAAACACCAAAGGCCTTGAATCAGTAAATCATTTTGCTTTCATGACAAATTGATTTATCTACTGAATTTCTTACATAATTTTACAATGTATCTGACGGCTTCAAACTTGATGGTGAATCAGACTGTAAAGATTTGTCAGAAAATATCAATTCATGCGCATCAAACATTGTTAGACTGAAACCCTATACCCTGCTAATTGCCACATTTCTGAATTATTTCATATCATATTTGATTGGCGTCAACCAAGCAACACCAACAACCCTTAAAACCCTTTCTACGCTAAGCCAAAGAATTTAGATCTGATGTAATTGACACAAAAGAAAATGAAACATGATACCTGCATGAGAAAACCCAGAATGCTTATGCTTGTGCTTGTGCTGTAATCAAGAGGAAGCATTGGTCAGGCTTGGTAATATAAAGGAAGACAATGGGAATCATAATAACTTTGTATTTCACTAACCCCATTTGTAGCCAAGCTCACTCCAAACTCCTCAGCTGACACCTCCTACAACAAGAGCAATGGTTCATCTATCAATTTGTGGCAAATTAAGCTCATCTAAAGATATCAGAAAGAAAAAGAGCAAGAGAAAACCAACCTTGGTTGATGCTAACATTGCAACACAGAAAAAGAAGAATAGGAGGAAGACAAGAACCCGAGTAGATTTCTCCATCTTAGATAAAGAAATCGCTGCCTACAAGTAAGTTGTTCAAACCCAAGCTTGTGTATTTATAAGGTGGAACGTAGCTAATAAAAGCCTCCACCACTGGTACTACTGTTCACAACCCTCCACCGACAACTTCAATCAATGTACTCACACACCTTTTTTTGCTTTTCGTTTGTCTCTCTGCATTGTGGGATAAGTTTAACTCACCAAGATCCGGATTTTGGCCAGCTTTGCTTCTTTTACGCGTAGTTTTACCATGGTGGTCTCTTGAATGTTCATGGGTCGCAGTTTAAGTGTTTTACTTGTATTAAGATATCATTCATATTTTAGGTTACAACTATCTGTTTCCTTTGTTGTTGCGTGAGCTTCAAAATATCGGTACTCATCCTATTCATAGATCCAGCAAACAAAGAACTCAAGTAAATGCTTTCTTATCTGGAACATGAGGGCCCTTCTCATCACATGCCTTTGGCACAGCTCCCATTTATTTCTGAGACAAGCATCCAAGGCTCCACTCCTTGAATTCCAAGCAAAAGTTTCTGGCTTTGGCTTCCATGGCTTTGAGGCTAAGGTACCACAATTCTCATTCAGGACAATTACTACTTCCGTTGGCATCATGGGAATTTATCATAACAGCGACGCAGTGCACCATTTGGTTGCTCGGTTACTTCATTTATGGTTTCATCTTCCATTAAAATGCTATATTATTTGCACACTTTCTTTTAACTTTTCAGTTTTATCCTCCAGAAACCTGTTAATCTATCATCAAACTGCAAATATTGGCTTCAGAGGAGCGTAAACTTGATTTTATCTGTTGTATGATTGACATGAGCTGTTAAAACTCTGCAGATTGGCATAAGGCAAACCTAAAAGTGAGATAAAATGCCGCATGCAATTGGAATGAACAATTTTCTGGCTCTGATAGCTTTTAATAGCAGTGTAGGTGGTGAAGTTTCGAGTCCAAATATCATTTGCCTTGTGAAGACAATTGTGGTCGAGAGAAACAGGAAAAGGAAAGCATACCCTGTTAACTAGAATAAATATGAAAAAAAAAAAAGATTTTATGTTTGCTACGAACTAAAAATAGTGGCGGATCTAGGACCCAAAGGTATATGGAGACAATAGATATGTGGGCAAAATTATAAGGATTAAAAATTTTTCAGTAGGGGCATATTATAATTTTTATATGTATAACATAACACATGTATATATATATTTTAATGCTTTAAAAATAATGAGTGGGGGCATTTGCCCACACTAACCATAAAGTGGCGGAAAAAATGTAAGTCTTTGCATGTGCAATTATTTGCAGCAAAGAAAGAGGGTTATCTTCCCTTCTGTCGGCAAGGAAATTGAAAGCTTAGCTAGGGGAAAAATGTTACAGCGTCACAATAAAGCGCAAGATTGGTGACATATGACAAGAAGGAATGTAGGATATGATATACTTGTTAAAAAACAGAAACTCTGTCTATCTGGTATTATGAATTGATAATACCTCGACCACATAATCGGATGTCATTTGATGTAAGTGTGTGCAAATAGTTAGTAAATGAACCATCATGCGCCCTAATTAAATGACAAGGTCACACTCCTTGTCATGGGCACACTCCTTGTGATGTGATTAGATATTGTTTGATGCAAGCATAGGTGGTCAAGAGTGTAAAAAAAAAAAAAAAAAAAAGTTCAACCCATGAACGGAACCAAATTTTTTTATTTAGTTTGGTTTCAAGCTAAATTTGGTTTGATTTGGTTTAGTGCAATTCGCGAACAAACTAAAATTTTAATATAATATTAATATTTTTATACAAATATATTATATTATTATTTTTATTAAAAATTAATAATATAAATAAACTATATATATTGAGTTTGAATTTTTGGTTTCTTGGTTTGATTCTAGTTGAACCGTTTAGACACCTCTATAGATGGTGTGCGCATTAATAAAATTGCATAATTCAACTCATCAAGAGTGATTTTAAGGTTTGAGTTTTGTCTGTAGTTTAGGTTTGAGAGAATGGATGTTAGATACTTGATTAAAAATAAAAATAAAAATAAATTTATAATTTACTGATATTTAAAATAATTATTATACAGATAATATAAATAGTACTTTTAATTTATATTTTCTATAATTATTTAGAGGAAAACCTTCATTGCAATTTTAATTTAATTGGGTTTAGATATCACCCATTTCAATCGAACGAACAGATGGATCGCCAACCCTGCTGTCTGCGCACGAAGATCTGCTTTCTCATCGTCGTCGATCCAAAATTTACCCTAATATTGTAATTTCAATTCCTCATTTTTTTACAAAGATCAAAATCAGGCTCCGGGTCTCGACCTCGTCCGCCTAGAGTTTCGTCGTCCATATCGAGCTTCCGACGAAGTCTTTATCAAAAGAGATTTTTTCCCCACTGGGTACGGCTCCTCGAAATCAGGTTTTCTAAATTCTAAAAGTTTTATTTCACGATCCCTCCATCGCTATAGGATTTCATGATTCGCCGCTTTTTCTGTGAATCAATGGATATTTTCTTGATTATGATGAGTCCAAAAAAATAGAAAAAGATTCAATTTGGATGGTTTCTACTTGCCCGTATAAGTTGAAAGAGATTTTTTTAGGGCATTTGGAGTTCGTATACTAAATGGAAACGGGGGAATAGAGTGGGTAATTTATGAAAGGAAGGGATGGTCGGCCGCGAAGCATATGTTCTGAATAGAAGAACAGTTTCGGCAGCGAGGGATTTTCTTGCTCAACTGCGACCCGAGAGTCCTTTTGTGCATTGGGAAGATTTTTGCTTGCTCAAGCAAAAAAAGTGGTTTATTTGGGTTGAGACATGTTGTATACAAAAAGCATATTACTATTCTCTTAGTTTGAGGATGGAATGCCAACTAATACTGAACTTTCACGCATGTGTCTTTGCTTTGACTAGTGCATTAGGTTAGTTCAAATAGGTAAGAGTTTTGGTTTCCCACTTTCACTATCTTGTAATCATGGAATGTTCGCGCTAGTTTTAATATATAGTAAAATTTCTTTTAAGGAAAAAAACACAGGTTGGAGTTACTAGCCATATTTGTTTAGCAAGTACAGCTACAAATTGGCTGTATGATGGATAAGGATTTGTTACAGAACCCATAGTACAATGTATATGAGAACAATCTGACTTTGTTATCTAGAGTAGTTAAGATTCCAACTCATACTTATTGATGCTGTTTCTTGATTAGGAAGATTGTAGAGGCAATGTGATAACGAAAAGGTAGCCTATCAAACCAATGTTGCTTATGAGAGCCTCGTGTAGAGGGCCATTTTTTCTTCTATTAGAGTAAGTTGTACACGGATCAGCTGTGGTCAATAGTTTAATCGTGTGACTTTATTGCTTACACAAAATTGAGATATGTTCAAACATTAGGGTTTGAATTGATATATTGTTAGTTTACCATTCCTAGTGAACCAGTTCATCTTTATTTCGATGAATGATCCAACTTATAAGTTTATTTACATCATATGGTGCATGTAATTCTTTTTTGTTTTTCCTGTCTTTCTCATTCAGGATACTTATCTTGCAGATATGCAGCGTGTAATTTGATCTTTGGATATTAACATTTTTTTGAAAGTCTTTGAGGTTTGATTACACAATGGAGTCACAGCAACCCCAACAAACATCTCCACAAGTTATTACATCCTCTGGCAATCAAAATTCTACCTCTACAAGTGAAGATGCTTCTTATCGAGACACAGATTCTACATTTTCTATTTCTAGTGTATCCTCATGTGCCAGAAATATAAAACTTTCAAAGTTATCAAGCCAAGGGGACTCACAATCTGGAAATGTGGAAAAATCGACCTTTTCACGTTTGACAACCAGACTTAGTTTTCGTTCATCACCAAAATCTTCTCAGCCTGAAGAAAATGTTGCTGATGATACCTCAACAAATGCACAACCTGGTGTTTTGGGATCTTTGACAAGAGGATTAGTTGATACATCTAAAAATGCTGTAAAAGCTGTGCAAGTAAAAGCTCGACACATAGTTTCTCAAAATAAAAGAAGATATCAGGTAGTGTTAGAAAGTCAGCTTCTGACTTCAATTTTCACTCTGAAGCTTGCTTTTTTTTTTTTTTTTTGGGTATTTGGAAGATGCTTATCTTGTTTGTAGCAAACCTACGTTGTAGCTTTGCTATCAGTTCAAGAGTTGCTTGTGATGTACCTTGTACATCTCATCTATATATATACTTCTTAATATACATGTTTCTGCTTATATATTGGCATATTTATGATATCTCATGCTATACCTTTCATCTTTACTGCTGACACTTCCTTTTAGAAAGAAGGTAGCCACTTATTTTTTGTGTTATATGGCCCTTTTTTTTATTCCAGGAAGGGGGATTTGATTTGGATATGACATACATTACTGAGAACATCATTGCTATGGGTTTCCCAGCTGGTGACTTGAGCTCAGGCTTTTTTGGATATGTTGAGGTACTTATTACTATAAACTTCTGGATAAATGATGCTGGATAATGATTTCTATTTTATTAACAGTGGGGGATATATTCACAGGGATTCTATCGTAACCATATGGAAGAAGTGATCCAGTTCTTTGAAACTCATCATAAGGTATGCCAATAATCCTTGTTAAGAAATGCTTATATGTAACCCGTTAATAGATCTTTATTATTGCAACCTATTGTTCTTTTTTGCTTATCTGAGTTCTGGAAACATTCTCTCTTTTTATGAGCTCAAAGAGCATATTTGAACTTTTAATGGCTTTGACCTAGAACTGTATAATTTGCACATTCAAATGTTTCTGCGATTATATATGTGGGAGCTCTTGTTGAGGCTTAAATAGACTTAGCAAGAGATTGCCAGCTTGATGGATTCTGTTAAAAATCTGTAAAAGTACATGCTGGTTGAAAGGATGATTATCTTATCCATCCATGATTTGAGATTTAGTAGAAGATTTTATTGAGAGGCTATTTCTAATGATTTGTATAAAAATAATTTCACATTTTAATATGATTATTTGTATCTAGATCTAATAAAGGAATATCTGCCATAAACATAATTTAGTATTTTAATATGAATATTTGTCTTGTCGGTTAAAAAGTGTTGCATTTTTAATGTAGCATGACGTTTTCAAATTCACCTTATAATAATATGGTTTTTTTATTTAATGGGTTCTGGCTTCCAATGAGCACAAACACCTATTGTTAATTACCCCTAAAATTAGGGCACATTTGACTAAGAGATCTTTGGAAGTAAAGGACAACATCCCATAATTGGAGATCAAAGTAATTTATATATATCATGTTAATACATGGCTCATAAACAATTGAAAATTTGGAGCAATTTTTGTTAATCAAAGAATGGCTTGTCAGTGGATGTCCGATTTGATGAACACTCGGCCTTGACGGCTTGCGAGTATTCGAATTTGAGATACTTGGCCGTGATGGCGTGTGAGTATTCAAATTTAAGTAAATGCTCGACCTTGAAGGTGTATGAGTATTTTGATATACTTAGCATTTTGATGAACACTCGATCTTGACGACTTGCGAGTATTCGAACTTGAATTTGGGTACTCGACCTTAATGACATATAAGTATTTGGATTTGATTAAATACTTAGCCTTCATAGCTTATGAGCATTTAAATTTGATGAATACTCAGCCTTGATAGCTTATGAGTATTTGATGAACACTGGGCCTTGATGGTTTGCGAATATTCGAGTTTGATAGTTATCCGGTCTTGATGACGTGTGAGTATTTAGATTTGATATATGCTCGATCTTGAAGGCTTATAGGTATTTGGATTTGATTAAATATAAATTTGATAAATACTCAGCCTTGACAACTTGCGAGTATTCGAATTTGGTACTCAGCCTCGGTGGCTTGTGATTATTTTGAATTTGAGATACTCAGTCTTGATGGCTTATGAATATTTTGAATTTGAGATACGGCTTTTGAATATTTTGAATTTGAGATATTAAGGAGCTACTCGAGCATCGATGTATGATCTCTCAAACAATATTATATTGTGGCATGCCAAGACTTTAGCTTTCTGAACTTGTTAGACATTCAACTTGTGAAGAGCTTGCATATATTTATTGACTTGGCTTCAAAGGAATGAACATTTGAATCATGGATAATCATTTAATTGGGATATAGAATTTTCTAGAATGGTTTGTTGCTGTTTGACCAAAACATCTTTCTTCCCTCTTTGTTGCAATCTATCTAGGGAATTCCCTAATTTCTTGGTTTCTTCTTCTGTTTTTTTCTTTTGTTTATCTCTTTTCATTTTCTTCTCCTTTTTATTCTTCATTTCTTCCCTTTTTAGTTTGCTGTTGAGTTGTATCAAAGGCTTAGCATCAAAGGGGAGCTACTGAGTGGAACCAACATCTATGTCATAGTATTAAATTGAATCAAATGGACTAGGCCAAGAAAACAATAGTTTGCTAAGTTGGGGTGATGCGTAGGCAGCAGATGTGTTTTTGTATCACAATTTTTTTTCTCTTTTTTTTTCTTAAATAAGTGGTGACAGGAGTTATCGGGTTCATTGTTTCTATTTGTTACTTTGACGACAATGCTTGTCGCATTCGGACTAGTGATTAGAAAGCGGCAATGGCTATGTAGAGCACTGATGGTAGTAGTCAAAGCATCGAGAGCACTGATGTTCTTCCCTCCTTTATTCCCTTTTCTTTTTTTTATTCTCTTCCTCGCTAATTCTCCCACTTGGTTCGATTTCCAGACGTCACCTTATATTTTTGTCAACTTCTCTCCCCTTTCTTTCCTGAGAATTTGCTGAGCGATTCGTATGAGAATTGACATCAAATGCAAGGATTTTTTTTTTTGCAGAAGGGTTCTTTTCTTTTTTGTACTTCATAGTTGGCCTTCTGAACTATTCGTCTTTTCTTTTTCCTTTACAGGATCTTGCCTTCCTTTTGATTATTTGGTGATTTCTTGGGCCGATTTTTATTGTGCATAATAAGCAATCTCCCTTGCAATAGTTATTTTATATAAACTATGTGGAGGAGATATCTATACTTTCTTTCGTTCCCTTGCTTTTCTTTCTTCTTTTTCATATTGACGTCTTTATGGTACTCATCAATTTTTTATCCTTCTCTCTCTTTCTTTTTCTCCTTTTTCTTTCTTTGCTTTTACTCACCTTCTCGACATCATTTTTAAGCTCTCTAATAATATAATATATCATCAATTGTAACAGCAACATTATACCAGCAAATATATAAGCAATATATAAACAATTTATATCAACAGCAATATCATCAACAAATATAAATCAATATATCAACAAGTATATCATCAATTACAACAATAATATAACAGCTTATAACAATATTATCAATATAACAATTTATCACAATAATATCATAGTTTATATCACAATAATATCAATGTTTATATCAAATAACAATGCAATTTATATAAAATCACAATTATATCACAGTAATATTGTAGTTATAATGTCACAAATACAGTAATATCACAATATAATATTGCATTATATTACAGTAATATTTTATTTACAATATCACAATTATACAAATATCACAATTATAATATTGCCGTTATATCACAATAATATTTTGTTATAATATTGCAGTTATAATATCATAATTCTATCACAGAAATATCACAATTATAATATTGTAGTTATATTCCAGTAATATTGCAGTTAACACAATAGTAATATTGTAGTAAACATAAAACAGTCATATATAACCAAATTCCCTTGCTACACCTTCTCAATCTCTCTTTTTTTTTTATAAGCCTAAGTCTTCTTTTCTTTTTCTTGATCTCACTAGTCTCTAAGCTCTTTCAATCTTACCGGCCTCTTTTTTTTTTCCAACCAGACCCCTTTTCTCGTGCAACTCTTTCTCTCTATTTTACTCTCTTCTTTTCCTTCTCTTCCAGCTTCTGCACCTCTCTCCTTTTTTTAAACTGTCGAGCTCCCTTCGTTCCTTTTGAGAGCCCCTCTTCAGTCTTTTTTTTTTTTTCTTATTTTGCTTGTCTCCCTTGCCGAGACCGCTCTTCAGCCTTCTCTTTGATTTTTCTTGCCAAGAGCCCCTCAAGCCGTCCTCTCTCTTTTTTTCCTGTGCCGATAGTGTATCCTTGTCTTTGCTTCCCTTCTCCAGGCCTTTTTTTTTTTCTTTTGTCGTCAATCCCACTTTCCAGCCTTCCCCTGAGCAGCAACTTCCTATTTTATTTGCCCAGATCCCTTCGTGGCACGCCTCTCTTTTACTTTGGCCGTACTTCCTCAGCAGCCCAATCTCCTTTTTTTTGTCTGCCGAACCCTTCAGCCTTCTCTTTTTTTCTAAGCCCTTTTTATAAGGGAGAACCCTCACCTTTCATTACCGTAATCGTGGCAGAGATATACGATTTTTCTTAATTGAATTTGCTTACTTGTGGCCATGATGCATGGTCAAATTTCCATTAATTTATCCCCTCAACGTCGCAGAGCTTGGCTTTTAATTGTTTCATTTCAATTTTGTTTTCCTTCCATGCGTGATATCTTTTAGTTCTATTCTTGGAGCTGATTCAATTTTTTTTTCTTTCGTTTTTCTATATGCTTATCTATTCCAGGATTTTGTCATGCCCCATTTCTTATTTTGGGCTACCATTCAACTATAGCCAAAGTTAACTCAATTGTGGTCAAGTTAAATCTTGACTACTCCCTTCTGTATGTATGAATGGGTGAAAATAATTTGTTCTACTGTCTCTAGATCTAATAAATGAATCTCTGCCCTAAATCGTGAAGATGTAACAAGCACTAAAGCTGCTTAAGTTTGATGATAAATAGGCAGCTAGATGATGAAAAATACAACATTTGTAGATTTAGTAGGCATGATTTGAAAGTGTTTAGTGAGATCAGAAAAAAATTATTTTTATGTTTTCATGTGTATAGGTACTGGTATCACACAGTACTATTTGAGTTGAATTCTCTAATGGATAACTGACTGCAAACCCTAGACCTTAATTAGTGAGTAGTTCATTAAATTACTACTGTCTTGCTCATTTTTCATTGCCAATTCTCCCCATGCTTGTTAAAGCTTACCTTTGAGCAAGATGGTTTTGCCATAGGAAGTCATGCTAGTCTCTTGGCGTATTCTGACCTATATGTCATGGTTTGTTATTCATATCATGCCAGTGACAATTCATCTGTGTTTTCCATGTTTAGTATATTGCCACGAATGCTAGGATACTGCTCTGGGACCCTCACATAAATTAACAAGAATGCTCAAGTGAATGTTGATAATTGCATCTAGTTGAATACTATGTTCTGGAAAGTCTTGTAGGCAAGCAATTAAGTTGCATCATATTTTTCCTTAAGTGGGTTTTGCTTTTAACTTCCTCTTAGGTCTTGTATTACTTTTCATTTTTTGTAACACCTCTTAAGGTTTATTATTGTGCCCCCTGGGTAAACTAAACTTCTTTCATGCTTCACATTATCTCTGAATGGTATGTTAAGGGTTGTTAAACTTAGCCTACAATGTAAATAATTTACATGGACGTTCTACAACCTGCTCTTGACCTAAAAAAGAGAGAAAAAAAACAAATATCTGATTTTTTATTACCAAACTCCAATTCAAGTTGTGAATGTTCTAAAACAACTTTGAAATCTTTTTATTTGCCTTCATTACCTTTGATTATTGATTACTAAACTTCCAGGTACTGAGCATATTTATATAGCTTATCTTTCAAGATTGGATACTTAGTTGATTATAATTCTTTTGCGTCTAATTCATAGTCATTCAAATGAATATTCCATATAGCACCTGATTTCGGATGAATAAAGTTTGACCTGTTGCTATAGATTTTGTTGTTTAGGTATCTAATTGAATCTTGTTACAGGGAAAATATAAAGTGTATAACCTTTGTTCAGAGAGGTTGTATGATGCATCTTTATTTGAAGGAAAGGTATGCTGATGGGTAACAAGCAATTTCACTCTTTTCATTGTGGTAAAAATTTATCTCGGTTTTCTTTTGCTGATT
This sequence comes from Costus lasius, assembly GCA_027563935.2. Lineage (NCBI taxonomy): Eukaryota > Viridiplantae > Streptophyta > Magnoliopsida > Zingiberales > Costaceae > Costus > Costus lasius. The sequence goes on along the minus strand of CM050447.1, from coordinate 23,497,327 downwards.
GCTTGCTTTTCTATTACTAGCTCTTTCCGTGCTTGCAACTTGAGCATTTACATACTAATCAATTGGTTTTTGTATTCAATTCAAGTGACTATACTTTGTATCTAAGTTAACGAGATGATTGTGTTTATGGTGGTAGATTCTGCTTCAATTATTCTAATCTGTTTCTATTCTTGTTCAAGTGTTTCTAAGTTCAAGCATGTGTTTGAACTTTGAACTTAAAAGGAAAACGTATTGTCCAATTTGTTTCATGTTCCCAAGTGATTGCAAAAGTATAATCCGTCATGTCCAAGTGGTTCCACTCTCCACTATCCAAGATTTTACAACTGGTTCATTATTGACCAAAATTCCAGAAAAACAATCTCAAATTCTTATTTCTATGGAAACTATTGTTTAACCAATTTCTTGGTATCTTTAGCATTGAAAGCTTCTATCTATTTTCAGGTGGCTTGCTTCCCTTTTGATGATCATAACTGCCCTCCAATTCGACTTATTTCATCATTCTGTCAAAGTGCCTACTCATGGTTGAAGGAGGATATTGAAAATGTGGTTGTTGTTCATTGTAAGGCTGGTATGGCCAGGACAGGATTGATGATCTCTAGTCTTCTTTTATATCTTAAGGTATAAAATGTTGTGAAAGATAGTTGCTGGTCTCATTTGTTATCTCTTCCACTATTTTCTTTTTGTGTTATATGCTACTGCGATATGCAGTTCTTTCCTACTGCTGAGGAATCCATGGAATATTACAACCAGAAAAGATGCATAGATGGAAAGGGGCTTGTTCTACCAAGTCAGATTGTTAGTCCTTTTCTTACTATAATATAGCTATGAACGATGAAGAAAATAATATCTTTCTGATTCCTTTTTCACCTTGATGTGTTTAGAGATATGTCAGATATTTTGAACGCATCTTGGGATACTTCAATGGTGAAAACCGACCAGGCCGGAGGTAGCATAATTATTTTTGTTTTTCATTAGCTTGTCAGACATATGATAGATCAATAAAGAGTTCCGCTCTTTCCAGGTGCTTGGTTCGGGGTTTTCGTCTTCATGAATGTCCCTATTGGATTAGGCCTTCAATCACTATTTCCAATCATGATGGTATTGTTGGCTATTTTGCTTTCATCTTTGCTCGCTCATCCTCTGCATATTGTAGGATATGTTGGCATCAAATTTAGAATTCATACTAGGCCATTCTTTTTCCTATCTTTTTTAACATGTCTTCTAACAAAAAAGATTTGTCACAATAATATGTTGCTTTTGACAATAATGCTACTAGAATCCTTTAATTACTATATGATATGTGCTAGATGATTTAATTGTCTCATAAGGTTACCTTACTACCGGGAGATTTTGCTTTGTTGTAAGTTTCTGCTTACAACCACATGATGTTTGCTGCTGTAATATGTTTTTATCTGTTTCATTGGTTTCTCGGTGCTGGAGTTATCTATGTTATATCTTGTGCTTTGCTTATGCATTTTTGTAGTTCCATAAATTGTTGAAGCTCCAAGTGGGAGGACGGAATTGCAACACAACTATATTTAGGCTCTGTTTACCAGCAGGAAGGAAATATAGAGAGGAGGGAAAAAAAGGGAGGGAAACACAGGTCACACGTGACTATGAACAGGGAAAGAAAAATCGGTGCCGAGAAGAGTCAATGAAAGCGGTGCGACAAGCGGGAGAGGCAGCAAGGCAAGTGGGGCAGGTGGGGTGACATCGAGGTAGGCAGCGGCGGGCAAACAGAGAGGCTGGTGGTGCAAGAGGAGAGCCGGGTGGGGCGAGCGGGGTGGAGGAGAGGCGGGTGAGATGAGCGGGGTGGTGGCGAGCAGGCGGCGGCGAGCGGGGCAGACAGAGAGGTAGGCGAAGAGGCAAGTAGGGCAGAAGGAGAGGCGGGTGGGGCGAGCAGGGTGATAACGAGGGAGGAGGCGAGCGGGCGATGGTGAGCAGGCAGTGGCAATGGTGAAGTAGACACCGGCGAGCAGGGCAGGCGGAGACGCAGGTGGGGCTAGCGGGGTGGCAGCGAGGCAGGCAACGGCGACAATGAGGTAGGCAGCGGCGACGGGAGGCAGACAACGACAATAGCGAGTAGACAATATAGAAATTGGTTCTCGCTCGATTTGGGCAGATTCTAAAATGGAGGAAAACTTGGTTATTTTCCCTCCTATCTTCCTTCCTTCATTTTCCATCCGTCCTAGTACATGAGGGATTTCTTCTAAATCCATTCTTTCCACCCTCTTTTCTGCCCTAGTAAACACAATGTTAATGAGGCTTAAGGAATAATTTTGTTTAAAATTGATAGCTAATGTTAGCTTATAAGATGATACCGAATCATGGTGTATGATGAAAATTGACGGAGAGTTTAATTCATGTAAATTTGGTCACTTAAATTATTTAAATATATGCCCAGATTTAAATATTTATTCCCTTCTGGTATCACGAAAACTTGTGAACATTTAAGAACAATTGACGGTCTTGCTTTCATAAGTTAATTAAGACTTGATTTTTAGATTGGCAGTGGTGCTGCAGAATTTAGTACCAGATGTGGTTGTTGGAAGTACACCACAAATCTCATGTTTATCTTTTCAGCATGTATCTAGATACATCTTTAAGCTTTATTTTGCAGAAAATAGAAAAAAAAACTAGTAATCAATATTAACGAACGTGGTAAAAGAGTTATGTGAATGAAAAAGGACGAAGCTGACTTGATAATCATCAAAGAGGTCAATGAGTTGGTTTGGGAGACGGATAAGAGTAAGCTAGCCAGTGAGGTAAAGAAGAAGGCTGTGAATAGAATAAAATTGTGGGTCTTGCTATCTTTGAACATGCTGATAGTATTGCAATGTGGTAGACGTTATCCTATGTCTCATTAGTATGTAATATCTTTGAATGACCTAGATCTGGATTTGCCACTGTGAATCCTAACCTATGTTCATGACAATGGAAGAATATGTGGTTAGACGGCTAGTGACAGGAAGGATAAAGGAATCTTCTGCTTACTGTCCCTTATTGAGGCTTTCAATTGTTTGTAATACTCAATTTTGTTGTCACCACTTTTCAGAAAATATTGAGTCATCAGAAGAAGGTAGCAATTGGTGACTGAAGCTTTTCATTGCCTAGACTTCTTTTATTAACTATGATATCTAGTGATTATTGATTGATGCTTATTGTGCGCAACAGAGAAGCAAAAATAAATTGAGATATAATCATTGATTTTGTAATCAAGATAGTGGACCGGAGAAGCACAAATGATTCAATCTACTTGTTTGGAGGGGGTAAATGAATGCCCCTATAATTGCAAAACAATAGTTATTTAGGTTCCAAATCTTCTGACAAGAAACGTTATGTTTAATTATTATAGTGTGCCATGTGATGGCCATTATTGAATAAGTTTGTTAAATAATTATTGAAGAGCAAGTTTCTTAATTTGTACACAGATTGGGTAAGTATACGTCAATATTGAATTTTGTATCTATACTAGGATTGAGCATGTATTATAGCTATATGTATTTATGCTGCTGCATGATATCTAGCAGTTGCAAACTGAGTATGGAGTTCATATAGGAGTCCAGAACTCTGGATAACATTTTGAATATGATGCTGATCTTTTATTTAATCTCAATCTGAGTATGGAGTTCATATAGGAGTCCAGAACTCTGGATAACATTTTGAATATAATGCTGATCTTTTATTTAATCTCAATCCGATATCTGTTCTATTCATCTAATTAACTGTTAGTTGAAAATTTTGACCATGCATTTCCACCATGTATTTGAATCTTTTTTGTTTATTGGTATACTGACCCACTAGGACAGTTGGTTTACTAATTTGCCTCAATTTTGGAGCATATGTGAATAACTCAACATGTAATTCCTTCTTCACAAGTTTGCTACTAAGTCTTGCACCTTCATCATTTGGAAAACAGGAGTTCTTTTCTCAACAAAGAAGCATCCGAGGACCAAAAATATGATGGTACGCTTTCCTTATGCTTATCCAGATTTATGAATATTTGCATTACGTACTTGGTTGTTTTTCTGTTGTTTGAGGCCTCAGATTCTTAAGACCAAGGCAAGGATTTTGGCTTGTCTGTGCATGTATGAAACCAAGTAGTTTGACAAGGGACCGGTGTGTGGACTAAAGGTGTTTACTGAGATATTGGAAAAAGTCAATGTTGGTCGTTGCTTTGTTGAACGATTTGCCATTGTCCTTGGTCATAGAAGTATCATCAGAGGTCACTTGCAGTGGTCATTGCTAGAGTTGCTATACTACCGCCGGTGCCCACGCCTTGGGACACTGCTGTACTCCTATCAGCAATTAGAATGCAAAAAGAAAAAAAAAATCTTTGAGTGAAAAAAACTGTGGAGGTGAAATACAATAATGTTTTAAAATTAGTTTTTATTAGAATTAAGGAATGCTACATTTCTCTTAGGTCCTAACAAACTGTGGCCTATGAACTGCATAAAAAATAGATATGTACTAACAAAAGTTCTTAACAGTCATATCGTTTTGGCAGTATTTCTTATGTAAAATGACATTATTCTATTTTCTGTTATTCCATAAATGTAGGTCTTGATATATGCTATGATATCTAGTGATTGGTGATTGATGCTTATTGTGCGCAATACAGGAGCAACAATAATTGAGATAAAATCATTGATTTTGTAATCAAGATAGTGGACCGGAGAAGCGAGAATTTTTCAAATGATTCAATCTACTTGTTGGAAGGGGGTAAATGAGTGCCCCTATAATTGCAAACCAATAGTTATGTTGGATACATTGAGATTAGTAACTTATGTTGGAGAGTACTCTTAAATCTTTGGCTTTTTTCGTGGTTAGGATCTAGATGCAAAAACTCTTTCTCTATTTCGGAAGGCCTATTTATTAAGCATATCTATTATGCAATATCTGTATCTCCTATAAATTCTGCATTCTCCATATTGATCCATCACTTCACAATTATTTTGTTATATTCCATGCATTTGATCACTCATAGTTGTCTAATTACTATATCCCAACCACTTGTACTGAGATGATCAGATGATTTTGAATATACACCATCTATGAGTTAGGATCATGTATGCATGAACTAGAATTTGTATATCAGCTCAAAAACAATCAAATTATATGGACTAATAGGCTACTTGTTTAAATTTGACTGTTCAATTCCATTTATCATATTATGGCGTAGTCAACTATGCTTGTTAAACCATCATGATTTATACAGCCGGAAGAATTTTGGTTTAAAGCACCAAAGAAGGGGATCATGGTCTTTGCTTTACCTGGAGAGCTTGGTCTCACTGAAGTGTCTGGTGATTTCAAGATTCACTTTCATGATCGACAAGGAGATTTCTACTGGTGAGGGAAATTCTCCTATTTTATCATTTTCTCTAGCTCTTGCGAATCTTTGATTAATCTTCTAAAATATTTCGCTGTTCTAATTCAGAATCTTTTCTATTTATATCTCTAGCTTACTACTTGTATCATTAGTTGGAGAGTTATATGATCAAGAAGCAAGTCGATTCTCAGTTCTTGTAGTAAAAATTAATTTCATCTGGTCTTTAGCGTCACCGAGATTCTGATGTTTATGGGGAGAAGTAAACAGCTAATCCAATTGACATAGTAGTTGTTCAAACTTAACTGGCTAAACAATGCCCCCTCTTTTAGGTCTTTAAGTTCTGTAAATGGCCGCCGCTTCGTTACTTTTGACATCATGCAAAAACACTGTGCACACAACGTTTCTTATTCTAAAGTTCATATAGAATAATTCTGACACAAAGCATAACTTGGAAGCCAGAACTTAGAAGGGGTTACTTTTAGTTCCGCAATGTATTTTATGTTATGAGTTTGGGACAGACACCAGCAATAAGAGAAATTAAGGAGTAATGTTCGTTATAACATGTATGATAACTATTGTATTTCATCATCTCCAGATTTATTCTTGAACTACACGTGTTGCTTGAAACTATAGCTAACAAATATTATGTCTCATTCTCCAGTTGGTTAAATACAACACTTACAGAGAACAGAACGATGTTGAATACTTCCGACCTTGATGGCTTCGACAAGGTAAGATGCTGCAACCACAGGTTGATCATCTTCGGTAGATCTTTGATTAAATGCACTAGTAAAATAGTGCATGTTCATCGAAGGATGAGGTGTAATTTAACATTCTCATTTGAACCCTGAAGAGGAACAAACATGCTGTCAGATTTCCTCTTTTGGGTGTAACCAATCAAAATTTTTTTGACATCCATCTGTCCCATGATTGTATGTACGTATATAATGCCCATGTCACCTTCTTTCTCACTTGTCTAACCTTTGTCTTGCAGAGGAAGTTGCCATCTCCAGGATTCCAAGTCGAGGTTGTGCTTGTAGATTATGATGGGTCTAGTCCTCCACAAAAAACTTATCCAAGTGCTAATAAGGAATCTGCGTCTGTTGCCACTTCAACTACAGAAAGTGGCACTCCACCTTCTGAAGTTGACAGCAATTCCAAAAGCGGTGGCAAGGAGATCCCCTCTGGTGGAGAAGCAGAAGAAAATGGATTCAACATGAGTAGGCATGATAAGATTGCTGCCCATGTTGATGGATCTACAGTTACAACTAAGCAAACTGAACAAAAGGCTTCAAATGAGGAAGATACCAATATAGAACAAGCTATTGGACAAGTTTCACTGGAAAAGGTTTCTGATGCCGCTAACGTGAAGAATGAAGGGAGGAGCAGTAAGAATTTACCAACAACAGAGACCCCACAAATGGAGTCAACCTCTATGAGTGAATTCAAAGCAATTGCTGCAGATGCTTCAGTCTTTTCTTTTGGTGATGAAGAAGACTATGACAGCGAGTAACGGCCATTTACCACATTCATCAGATGTATGCATACATGCTATCAAGTGTATGTATAAACTAATATCAGAGCTACGGTAATGTACATAAGAACACAGTGGAAATGGTAGAAAGATTGTTTTAATGGTAATAAATGCATGCTTCCAACTAGGAGAATATTTGTGCTGGTATTAAACGGATGCCTCCTTCTAGGAGAATATTTATGCTGGTAATCTTGCTCGATTTGTGTCTTGTAGGAGACTTGAAGGGTTCGCCCCTGTTGTCACGCCCACGTTTACGTTAATACTTTTTTTTTGTGGGTTTCCACGTGAGTCAACGCTGACTCGAGTCCAAATTCGTCAACGCAAGGATTCCAACGGTCGAAACCGCAGGATTGGGTGCGACTGGCGAAGCCTAGGTCTGTCCAATCGGTTCGGACTGAACCAAACCGAATCGATTGGAACCGAACCGAAGTTTTTTTTCAAGGCAAAGATAACTGAACCAGAACCGGCCATTTTATTGTGTCTTTCCCCTGGGTGATTTTTAGAATGTCACTAAATGTGGTAAATGAATCTTTTTCCAGGGTGCTGCGACGATGGCCGGCAGAAGAATCACAGTTTTGCGTCAGGCAGGTGTTTCATGCGACCATCCAATTGACCCCTCCTACCCGGAAGGCGCATACCTGACCAATGTCTTGCTCCGGGTACTCTGAAAAGATACTTGCGCTCAGGAAGGCAAATAGATCAATAGCCGACATATCAAACAAGTCGTTCATCGGCGCTAGCTCTAGAAATGTTGGTTGACTCTGTGCTGCTCATCGATAAGAAACTTTCGCATTAACTTTTCCATTATGTACAAGCACACTTCATCTTGGCTTGGGCTATGTGACGGCATATGTTGAAGAATTGCTGTACAACTGATTAATCTCAACCAAGCCCGGATCGTGCATTCCTCTCCGAAGTAAAGAAAAACCAGAATGCAATTCAGAAGCAGTATCTTACTTCAATAATCATGCCACTTGTAAAAACTTGTATGGATTACTTGAGGCAATTCCAAGCTGTCATTGTGCTTTTCTCTCAAGAGATTGGAATTGATTTGGAGTTGGAACTTGCAGTTCTCACAGTGGAAACCAATTATGGTATGCATAAAAGCAGTACATTGCTGCCAGCAGATAAACAGGAATATTAGTTCCAATATGAAGGATGCCCTTACAGCCCTTAGATCGAGCGCTTTTTGACTCTGGTTGTTTGATAAAAGCAGAAGTCAAAAGTTCATTTTGGTATTCGGCATATTTATTTTGAGTTGGCAGCACGAGTTATCAGGGGATTAAAATGTGTTCGATCAAATGCTTTCAGGCATCGTTTATATTAGGATACTTATCAGGCCCGTGGAACTCAGGCTTGGCCCAAGCCCACGCCGCACACGTCCAGGCAGAGCCCAAGATGATACTCAAATTAATTGGTCAACGCTCAATGTTGACCAGCATTTGATATCGTCTTCGAGCTCTCGGACGCAGGCATTGGCGAGAGTTTCAGCAAGCTTCTTGCTGGCCGGATCGGACGCAAGCGAGGCGAAGAAGTCTTCGGCGGAAACATCGGATGCGGGTGTCGATAGAAGCGGGCGCAAGAAGGGGCGGCGAACGCCCTAATCGGGGAGCAAAGGAGGTAGCTAGGCCTGTCCATACTTTGGGTTGAACCGAAAAACCGAACCGAACCGAACCGGATTTTCCGGTTCGGTTCGGTTTTGACCTTAAACGGTTCGGTTCGGTTCGGTTTCAAGATAGAAAATTTTACTTCGGTTCGGTTTTGGGTTGATGAAACCAAAAACCGTGTAAACCGAACCGAACCGATATTTTATTTAAGGTTTACCGATTTTCGATCCGGTTCGGCGGTTCCGTGGTTCAGTGGTTCAGCTTTAAAGGGGAAAAAAGAAGAAGCCGTTTGCGTATCACACGGAGGCGTGATCCGCTCTCCACTTCGTTCGGAGCTGTGTCGTCTTCTTCGCGTGGACCACAATACCACATCCGCGCAGCACCTCCCGTCTCCCCCAAAGATGTCTTCCGGATCTGTTGCTGAAGAAGGCATTGCCGAAGCCAACTACTCGCGTCTGCGTCGTCCGCTCGAAGAGCTCGCCTCGCATACACAGGACATGACGAAGCCCACGTCCGAAGGATCCGGTCCACCAGTGCTGCTCACTGCGCTGCTGAAGACCACTCCCGCTTCCGACGACTCCGCTCACCTGCTAACGAAGTCGTCGGAAGCGGGAGTGGTCTTCAGCAAGTAGTGAGCAGGAGATGGAAAGAAACCAGGCCGGCTCCTCACTCGCACGCCGGTGGTGAGGCAAGACGACGCTTCGTGGGCAACGTCCCCGTAGGGGACGAAGACCAACAAACTCGTCCTTCTCACTCGTAGGCGAGAACGGCCGGAGGTGAGATTCGCCCAAAGGCCCCCTCCCCAAGTAGACCGGCAATGGCCGGCATCAAAACAGTAACTCTCGACGGGAAAGACAGGGGAGCTGGACATTGGCAAAGAGGGGACATTGGAGACGGCTCTCTACCGAGTAGTTGGCGACGGCGTCACCCAGCTGCACTTCCCACGCTGCAATCGAGCTTGAGGGAGGCTTGCAGATGGCGGACGGTGGCTGGAACCGAGGTCCACATGCTTGACAGCTCCAACGCAGACGCCAGACTCGGAGCAGGCGACGCTGCTCTATTCACCACACGCGGACGGAGGAAGGGAAGACACCCAGAGGCTGAGGGACGACCACCATGAAGCTTCGTAGGGAGCTGAACAACTACGGCCGTACGCAGGCAGCGGCATAGAGAGGACGAACGTCGTTCGCAGACGACCAACACCCAACGAAACAACTCGTTCGCAGACGAAGCTCGACTCCGGAACTTCCCGCGCGCAGGCGGACCGGCAGCCGGTAAGAGGACAGGGCTCGCCAGAGGAGCACGGGGAGGCGGCCAACCAGGCATGCAGCGAAGGAAGGCGGCTGGAAATAATGGCGTCGCCGGGGAAGAACGCGCCCCGGGACGAAGATGTAGAAGGGAGAAGGAGTACCTCGGCGCTAGGCGCCGGCTCCATCTTTCCGGTGAAGTATCGGCCCGCTACGCCTTCCAAGGCGGTCAGACAGTGTGGTTTCCGGTGACAGCGACGGCAATGGACGTAAGGAAGACGACGTCGGAAGCAGCGAAGGCGACGACGACTCAGGGGAAACGGGGTTCTCCAGGGCCTCCTACCACCCGCCCACACCACCGGAGCCTGGAGAACAGACGCCGACGAGCGTCCGACGAGGTCGATCCTCCGAGATCGAAGAAAGGGAGGACGGTTTTCTCTTTTTACCGTCGCACGAGAGGAGGAAGACGACGTCACATCGTCTTTTTTTTTTTTCTTTCTTTCCCATTTTTCCTCCCGCCCACGTCAACGCGATGCCCCAGGCACACGCAACCCACGCCCTCACGTCGCATCGCATCGATCGCACGCGACGTTCGCCCGTTGGGCAAACGGATCAGGATCCGAGCCGCCGATCCGCACCCGATCTGCATAAAGGAAATAGTGGGCTGGGCATTAATTGGGCTGGAATTGGGCCGCGCCCAAATTTCAGCCCACGGGTCTAACATTCTCCCCCTCCGGAGCGAGTCGCCGCCCTCGGCGACTCTCGGATCTCATCCTCGAACTGCCACAGTTCGGACGCCTTATACCATGTAGCTTCTTCCATTGGATAACCTTCCCACCGAACAGAAATTCTGTTCGTCGGTCCATCCTACTATTTCCCAAAACTCGATGATCTAGGACCCTTCCGATCCTTTGGTCGAACTCCTTTCAAACCGTCAGAGGCGCTCGAAGCGACTGTGACCGAGTTGGATCCCTTGGATCCTTATAAAAACCCTCTTTGGAAGCTCACATGGAAAGTCGAACGCAGCTTCACCCTATTGGAGAGCTTTAGACGATACGCCACTGAGTCAACCCGACTCGACACCCCGAAAGGTCTACCGTATCTCCATATCAGTCCCCGATGTGCTGCCTTCGCAGATATCTTCCTCCATATCTGCGGAGTAAGTCGGAGAAGCATTAAGTCACCCACGGTGAACTCTTCGTCCCGACATCGACAAATCGCATAACGTTGCACTCGTCTGACCACAAACTCGAGGCTATCTCTAGCCTCCCAGAGCGACTCCACTCGCTCACTAGCTACCTGTAGGATCGCAATATTAACCAAAATTAGGGATTGTGCTCAAAGAGCCATACACAATAGACGATGATCTGTGGAGATTATAGGCGATTCGCGCCAAATCGATCCACTTTAACCAATCTTTGACTCGCAGTCACCACATAACAGAGGAAGTCCTTCACAAGAGTATTCACTCACTCCAATTGTCCACCCACTATCAACGGGTCGTACCCGACTTGGTCTGCTCAACAGACTTTCGATACTCCTTATCGATCACAACTGCTGCTTTTATCCTCGTAAGGAGATCTCCTTCCACTCTGGAGATCGCAAAGCAGACTAAGGTTAAGCCTTCTCAGTGCATCTAACACTTCATTAGCCTTTTCAGGCTTGTGTTCCCACCGGAACTGGAATTCTGCTAGGAATTCCTACCATCTGATCGGTTTGGCGGACAATCTCTTCCTAGTGGTGAGAATATGCATTCACTACCGTACCAATTTTCGCCACAAAGGCGATAGCCAGGAGAAGGACTCTCCATACGTAGAATTTCTCTGCTCTACTTCACTTAGCTTCCGACTATCGAAAGCTACAGGATACACATCCTGTACCAACACCTCATCCACGTTTGATCCGAAGTATCGGATCTCGTTGGCGCAACTCTGCCAACTGCCGATTACGATATCCATATCGTACAGTATCCCTAAGACCTCGGGGTCTGCGGCACCGACCGACCTCCCACAGTCCTGTGCTGGGGACTTCTTAAGTCCAAATCTTTTAACCATCCATCGTCCTAGACGAATCTTTTAGTGCGACTCAACTCGCACCCGTAATTTTCACTGAATTGTAGGAAGGGTCCTACAACACCCGCGATCCAATCGGATTGCATCTGTTCCCAGGAAACTCGTCCAACATTGTAACTTGGCCACGCCTAAGTCTCATCCTCTTCGAAGGCGTCTCATACCACCCCCATTGAAGACTAACCTAGCTCGCCCCAATTACCATTTTGTCCCTGAGTCTCCTCCACTCATACAGGCGTCCCTATATGCCGAGGAACCCCAGACGGTTTGCAAGGATTTTTCCTTGCTGTCCTCCCAAGCTTCTCTCACATAAAGCGTCCCTTATGCGAAGTTGGCTCAGTTGGACTAAGGAGAGGGATCTCTTTTGTTTTAGTTGGACCTCGTCGACCCTCCTTGTTCCCAAATAGCAGTTTTAGAGTATACTATCTCTTCCTCATATTGTCTCCGAAGAGATTCGCGATATAAGCCTGGGCTTGCTCCCCCTTGGGGATCCGAATAGAGTGGGAATATGTCACCATATCCCAGAGGAAGTTCTCAACTTCCATGGGGGCAACGCACCCCTCCAACCTGTGGGTTATGGGTCCACTCCCACGACGTGCCCCAACCCAAATAACCGGAGCGCTCAAGTGGGCCGTGAATCGAAATGTAGGTCGTCGCACGACGGTCTCTTGGCTGCAATCGGCCATGGTCGATGCTATCGAAGCCGCCGTAGCGCGTTTCAGCATCGCAACACCTCGGTGAGTCGAATCACCTGAGCTACGAGACGCTCGAGTTCCATCTGCACACAAGCAGTGGATCTATCCAAAATACACGTACGACGCTTGTATGGGTTGGAACGTGCAGAACCTCCTCTGATACCAAGTTGTCACGCCCACGTTTACGTTTATACTTTTTTTTTGTGGGTTTCCACGTGAGTCAACGCTAACTCGAGTCCAAATTCGTCAACGCAAGGATTCGAACAGTCGAAACCACAGGATTGGGCGCGACTGGCGGAGCCGATTCCTCGAACCGACTCCCAGCCCGACTGAGGACTCATGCGGAAGCTCACTGCCGTTCCAACACGACTCGATCAACATTGACGATTCACCGGGAACTGGTGTCGTCAAGTCAAACCGGGTTCACCCGAACCCGAATGGACTCACTCGTAATCGACCGCGTCGGATGAGGTCCTCAACAGTAATACCCAGTTGTCCACGGATCAAGCCGGCGCTCGGCGATCCCGGATGGTCCTCTACACGGCGTCGCACGCCGGAGATGGAAAGAAACCAGGCCGGCTCCTCACTCGCACGCCGGCAGTGAGGCCAGACGACGCTTTGTGGGCAACGTCCCCGTGGGGGATGAAGACCGACGGACTCGTCCTTCTCACTCGTAGGCGAGAACGACCGGAGGTGAGGTTCGCCCAAAGGCCCCCTTCCCAAGTAGACCGGCAATGGCCGACATCAAAATAGTAATGCTCGACGGGAAAGACAGGGGAGCTGGACGTTGGCAAAGAGGGGACGTTGGAGACGGCTCTCTACCGAGTAGTTGGCGATGGCGTCACCCAGCTGCACTTCCCACGCTGCAATCGAGCTTGAGGGAGGCCGGCAGATGGCGGACGACGGCTGGAACCGAGGTCCACGTGCTTGACAGCTCCAACGCAGACGCCAGACTCGGAGCAGGCGACGCTGCTCCATTCACCACACGCGGATGGAGGAAGGGAAGACGCCCGGAGGCTGAGGGACGACCACCATGAAGCTTCGCAGGGAGCTGAGCAATTACGGCCGCACGCAGGCGGCGGCATAGCGAGGACGAACGTTGTTCGCAGACGACCAACACCCAACGAAACAGCTCATTCGCAGACGAAGCTCGACTCCGAAACTTCCCGCGTGCAGATGGACCAGCAACCGGGAAGAGGACAGGGCTCGCTGGAGGAGCACGGGGAGACGGCCAACCAGGCATGCAGCGAAGGAAGGCGGCCGGAAATAATGGCGTCGCCGGGGAAGAACGCGCCCCGGGACGAAGATCTAGAAGGGAGAGGGAGTACCTCGGCGCTAGGCGCCGGCTCCATCTTTCCGGTGAAGTATCGGCCCGCTACGCCTTCCAAGGCGGTCAGACAGTGTGGTTTCCGGCGACAGCGACGGCGACGGACGTAAGGAAGATGACGTTGGAAGCAGCGAAGGCGACGACAACTCAGGGGAAACGGGGTTCTCCAGGGCCTCCTACCACCCGCCCACACCACCGGCGCCCGGAGAACAGACGCCGACGAGCGTCCGACGAGGTCGATCCTCCGAGATCGAAGAAAGGGAGGACGGTTTTCTCTTTTTACCGCCGCGCGAGAGGAGGAAGACGACGTCGCATCGTCTGTTTTTTTTTTCTTTCTTTCTTTCCCATTTTTCCTCCCGCCCGCGTCAACGCGATGCCCCAGGCACACGCAACCCACGCCCTCACATCGCATCGCGTCGATCGCACGCGACATTCGCCCATTGGGCAAACGGATCTGGATCCGAGCCGCCAATCCGCACCCGATCCGCATAAAGGAAATAGTGGGTGGGCTTTAATTGGGCTGGAATTGGGCCGCGCCCAAATTTCAGCCCACGGGTCTAACACCTGTCATAGTAAACTCTCAATTGCGATAGCATCGATTATGAGGAAATGAATAATGAGGAAAGCGTGACGGATTAGAGAGATAAAAGTCCGACCTTTCCTGCACACGCAGGAAACTCTTTAACTGATACTCGCAACAAAAAGTTTGATCTCACACGGGAATTAATATATTCAGATTGTAAGAGTCCCTTCTAGTGGTGCTTTTTCACTCATTATACATATACCTCCTGAAGCTCAACAAGATGAAATCGTTCATAAAATGCATAAAGTATCTCGATCGGCCATTATAGATTTAGGTCAACTAGATTGTAAAAAACCCTCGTGGCAATGGTCATTTAATTGATTAACTACACATGCCGATGTCCATTCTCTTGTGAGAGGCAATACATATCTTAATTTGTCAAAGCTACAACCAAGCCCAACTAACATGACCAAAAGGATCTCGAGTCACCCTTGTCCATCTATTTTTGTCAATGTTTTATATCTTACCTTCTAAAAAGAATTATAAGTTGTGTAATTAGCTCTCGTCTTGCACTTATTTTTCACAAGTCATTGTGCAACTATTATCCACACAAATATCTCATTATCAATCATAACTAAGCACCTTAATATTTAGACTTATGAAGCATCCCTTAAGTTATATTTTAGCTAACATTTGCTATGCATTTCTCCCGAGATATTACGATACAACTTAAGTCACACAATCCAACTAATAGTAGTAGCTATGCACCTTAACTGTCAAACTTAATAGGTCACATAACTAAGCTATCTCTAACTATAACAAAACATTTAAAGCCTGTATACCCTTTTGATCATGTAACTAGTTACCTTACTTGATTAATAATAATACATTCAACGTATCTTAAATATAGGAAGTCAAGTTACATTTATCATCCTCTCCTTACATTTATCAAACTTACAAATCATATGACATCTGTCTTCAAGTGTTAAATTATGTCACACAAGTTATTCATAAGATTGTTTTTCTTCTTTCTATGATTTGACAAATGATTTGTATACCTAGTAGAATATTTATGATTTATTTTTTTATTTATTATTTGTATATTTTATTTTAGCAAGTTAAGCTTTGCCATTTTTTATCCATTTATTATTTATTTGATTAGACATTTTGCATTTTTTTTCAAATTATCTATTTGTTATTATTATCTTTTTTAATTCATGAAAATTTTTGGTTACATATGTATACATTAAATATTGTATATATGCACATGTATACTTATTTGTATGTACGAAGGTGCGGAAAAAAGTTCAAATAGTCTCATAAACAATCTTATGCAATCCAATATATTTATATGTAAATAGCACAAATTTTGTGTCATTTATAATCTCGTCTTCCCCTATTCCAAGTGTGCGGCAGAGACCGACTTTTCGACGGAGAGGCTCCCCGAATTCCCCTCGACGCGGGCAAGAACCTACCATTCGAGGAGTACCAGTTTCGAAATTTGATTTCGATGGATCTTTTTAAACTGTTCGTCCCATTCGTCGCTTTTAACCGAAAGGTAGGTACTCCCTTGTTCTCCTTCCCTACTCGATTTCGAGTTTTTTCTGCTCATTTTTTATATCAAGTTTCGATCTTTGCCGCCCCCTCCCCTCCTTTCCATCTCCAACTTTAGTAGTTCGGTGTTGGGTTGCTTCATTCTAGTTCTATATGACATCATTGGCTAGGGTTTGGAGGATTGATCGTGTTATTTTGTTTTGAATATTCCCTGATTCATTTGTTTAGGAACCTATGTCGTCTATTGAGTATTCATTTTTCTTCTACTAAATAGCTAAGCTAGTTCTTAATGTTTAGTTTCTGGCTTACTTCAATTACTTTCAGGAACTCCATCTTTTGATTCTGCATCTTGATTGCTGTTCTTGCTCCTTGTTGGGTTCCTAAATTTTGATGCTTTGCTGCTAAATTCGGTGTTTTTGTTGTGAGCTAAATCAAGCGCTAAATGGCCAATAGAAGCATACAATCTCATTGGCCTGCATGCCGGAAACCATTTTATTTCTTAGTTGCCTTTGCAGTACTCCTGTTACTACCGTATCTCTTGTTCTCCGGATACGCTGGCAAACCGGCCTTTAGCAGTGTACGGACGAAAGAAGTGGACTTTTCTGTGGACCGTGAAGGCGAGGCTTCAGTGTCCAAGTCGGGTCTTTTGGACGAAATTGTACCAGCAGACGAAGGGCTTGAGCGATGTAATCCAGATAATGCACTCTTGAAGGTATTCATGTATGATTTGCCACCGGAGTTTCACTTTGGTCTGTTGGGTTGGACTGGTGATGGCAAGAGTGTGTGGCCAGACATACGGAGCAAAATTCCACATTACCCTGGTGCTTTGAACCTTCAACACAGCATTGATTTCTGGCTAACGCTGGATCTTTTGTCTTCGAGATTCCCTGATCGGAGTGGCCCCTGCAATGCTTTGAGGGTTGAGAATTCTCATGAAGCTGATGTTGTGTTTGTGCCGTTCTTTTCATCCTTGAGCAGTACTAGATATTCAAAGATCAATCCGTCTGAAACAGCCAGTACCAACCAGTTGTTGCAGCAGAAGTTGGTGCAGTTTTTAGTAGCTCAAGAGGAATGGAAAAGGTCTGGTGGGCAGGATCACATTATATTGGCACACCATCCGAATAGCATGTTAGAGGCTCGGATGAGTCTGGCACCATGCATATTCGTTCTTTCAGATTTTGGTCGGTACATCCCCAATGTAGCTAATGTGCAGAAAGACATAATTGCTCCCTACAAGCACATGATCAGTACATTTGTCAATGACTCTTCTGGATTTGATGGCCGCCCGATATTATTGTTCTTTCAAGGAGGTATCGATAGGAAAGGTGTAAGTGTTCTGCCGTTAATTTTCTTTTCTTCTAAGCTTATCATCTATTCTTGATGTTCATGAGAAATATGCACACAAGTCTTTGTTAGTGCATCAGAGAAACATGCGCATAATTTTTGTGCTCTTTTTTCCTTGTACTAGAATTAAATTTGGGTGGAGAGAGGCCTTGACCACGTTGGATTTGCCTTTGCCAATATGATGAAAACACAACCTTCGTGCACAAAAAATGTGGTCCAATGTATGGAGTCGACAGTGTTAGTTTTCTACATGTTCAAAGTGCCCTTCAGTGTCGAGAATGTTCTTGACTTACCTTCATATTTAATTCCATACATCCTTCGCATTTATTAGATTCAGTTCAAGATTGACTTCCACCACGGGAATTATTTTCCTTTGTAGATCCGGGGAATAAAAAATAATTATCCAATTTAATTATTTCCAGTTAGTGATCAAGGACAAGCACTTGATCAACTGAGGATAAGGCCAACCTTCCAATACGGTTGTGGAAAGGAAATAGCAATCCAATCAGAGCCAAGAAATCCTCCACTTCTCAAATGATACCTACCATAGATAACATTGGCGATGAGGTAATTAAGCAAAGAGATGCCATATAAAAGGAGTTCATTTCTTTATTAAGAATGATACATTTAGTAAGAATATATCTTGAATCTTTTTAGACATAAGTGTACTGCTTTTAAATAAGGCTAGCCTTTATAGGAGAAAACAATTACAAACTAAATTCGTTTCTCATGTCTTATCTTCTTTATTCCATTTCCTTCATCTTCTTGCTATACTGAATCTTAGAAGAGACGTAACCGCTACCACTAGTCACCTTGAACTCATGCTCGGCCCCCTGGCAAGGCTGTAACACACAATTTCAAGACTGAAATTATGGTACTACTAGTTGGACAGTAGCTTGGATATGCATTGTTGATGCACTTAAACGTCTGTTTGAATTCACTTTAGTTGTTTTTCATTGTCTAGGCGCCCCTTTTCTCGTGTTTTTGGGCTACTCTGTAATACTAATACATAATTTCAAGTAAGCCTGAAATTATGGTGGAACTAATTGGCCTGTAGCTTGAACTTGTACGATGTGATCCACCTCGATTTTAATTTACTTGGGTTGTTTTTCGCTATTAGGTTCAGTGTTGCTCAAGCGATTCCTCAACATTCATATACTTAATGCTGCATAGTAGCTGTTTTGATCTAGTTTTTCACTGAGTGGCTTTGGAGTCGACAAATTGTTTCATTTGTCAATTGTTTTGGAATCCAACAATCCTAAACACTCTCTTTACCTAGATAAGTAGATACTTTTGGTCCTTTGGCTGCTTATAAAGACAAACTGTCCTATAAATTGCTGATCCTCATTCTAATATATCCATTCGACGTCCTATTAAGACTGGAGTACATGTATGCAAATGACTATGGATTACTTCATTCATTTTCCTGCCAATTTCTTCACTTCTATCCGTAGGAGGAATTAATCGCTTGTACTGTAGAACATACATTTTACATTGATAAAACTGAATCGAGAATGTTGTTCCCTGTTTGTTGTTCTAATTATTAATCGCATATTTTGAACCTTCAAGTTCACTACATCCAGATTGCTCCCTTAATAAGTAGAAACCTTTCATAAGATTGTTAAAGTAGCACTTGATTCACCCCTCACTGTTTATGATACTACGCAGCTCGCAGAAGTAGCTTAAAGACAAATATTTCTTTTGTTATCTAGGGCGGCTTTATCAGACGAGACCTATATCATCTTCTGAAAGATGAAAAAGACGTGCAATTTTTATCAGGAAGTCTCCGGGAGAACGGGACAGTCGAAGCAAGCCGAGGGATGCATTCCTCAAAATTTTGTCTCAATATTGCCGGCGACACTCCATCTTCCAACCGACTATTCGATGCCATAGCTAGCCACTGCGTGCCCGTCATCATAAGTGATGAAATTGAGCTTCCATTTGAAGATGTTCTTGACTACTCTGACTTTTGCATCTTCGTGCGAACATCAGATGCTATCAAGAAAGGCTTTCTGATCAATCTGTTCAGAAGTGTGAGCCGAGAAGATTGGACCCAAATGTGGATAAAGCTAAAGGAGGTGGAAGGCTACTTTGAGTTCCAGTATCCATCAAAGAAGGATGACGCAGTTCAGATGATATGGCAAGCTATAGCCAGAAAGTTACCAGCAATTAGACTGCGAGTACACAAAACAAAAAGGTTCTCCCAGTTTGATTCACAAAGATAGCGCACAGATATGTGGACAATCTAGATTCATAGTTTTCAGTTGACGCCTCCACCTCAGCGCTCTCAGGATTGGATATCATCCCTCCATCGTACGTCGTGCAGAAACAGCAGAGTTAATGTCTTGACATCACGTGTCATCTTTTGCTGCGTTCTCATCCGTCTCGTGCATGCTGATGTGGGTTCCCTCCTCGCCGCACCATTCAAGAGAGCTTTAAATGCGTCCCATATATTATAAACCTTCATTTATCTTTCTACTTTGGTGTTGTTTGCAGTCTTTTCCTTGTTTATCTCGTACGCTTACTAAGCTTATCAGTGAAATATTGACTTATTTGATGTGGTTATGTTGATAGGGGGGTGATATCTACATTTTTGGAAAAAAAAAAAAATCTTAGGCAAGCATCTTGAAAGAAATTTGAATATTGTTTTATAATATGAGACGATGAAAACCTAGATTATATATACATATAGAAAGGCGTGTTTGCCTTTCGGATACTTCAATTCAAAATAAATTTTGAGCATTTTGATAGTTTTCTCGTTTCCAAAATGCCCCATGTCGTTAAACACCACAAAGGTCTTTAAAAGCCGTAAAATATCTTCTGAAGCTGTTGGGAACTGAACTTCTCATACCTATTTCAAGGACGCCTTAAAAAGGAAAATAATATTATGAAACATAATGGCAAATTTATCATATTTTAAGTTGTACTAAATGCTAGAGCTACACACTCTTTAGAAGCTATATGGATCAGAGGAAGAGTTAACTAGATGTCAGCTCCTCTTAAAGTCAACTCTACTGAGCTTTTCAAACACTAAGGGCCTGTTTGGCCAGCTTTTCAAACACTAAGGGCCTGTTTGGTCCCACTTTTAAGTTATTTTTAATCAGTTTTTAAATAGAAAGCAGAAAAAAAAAACTGTTTCATAATGAAAAGCAAAAGAAAAAAAAGTAGTAAAAAAATAGAAGTTAGAAAAGCTACAATTTGATGCTTTTGCAGCTTCTGCTTCTTCAAAAAAATAATTTACATTATTTCGTTTAAAAATTTAAGTATTATTATTTTAAATATTCAAAATTTTAATACTAAAAAAAATAAAATATATTATTATTTTAAATAATTTAAAATAATATATTTATTTATTATTTTAAATTTTAATAGCAGTTAAAAAGTTATTAACCAAACATCTTATGAATTTTGATAGTACAGCACAGTGCAGCACAACACAATTTAGTACAATTATAAAGCTATTAATAGTGGGGTCAAATAGGCCCTAAAACATTTCAAACACTGCATGTTCATAAAGTGCAAATCTTCTACAAATCTTGCGCATATAACTTGTATAACTAGAGCACATTGTTTAATAATTTGTGTGGACTTAATTATCCAGGAGAGTATATGAATAATCTTTGTGCTCCTCTTTGAGTTAAGATCACTCTACATAGTGCAATGACTCAATGAAAGGTGTAGTCGTTGATAAGCTCTTTTCAAGGTCAACGCTCTAAACACTACTAAGCTTTTCAAATATCGATCAACTCTCCAAACACCAACAAGTTTTCAAATATCAGGATGCTCGTATACTGTTATAGCTTCTTACATATATAGCTTTATAAAGTCAAAAGGTAAAACCGTACAACAATCGGAATTCCAAAAGCTCTATCATTGACCAGCAGAAGATTTAGCAGTCAGCCACTAAAACCAGCAAGTTACAAGTCAAAATGGACGCCGACAGTCCAAACTGGAAACTACAGCAACAAGAAAAATTTTCATCAAGCCGCATAAAGTTAGTACAAACAAAAGTTGGCAAATTACAAGTCGAATTGAATGCTAAGCCAGCAGCATATCAAAAGTCAGATTCAAACAGCTCTTAGACACAAATTCAACAATAAGTTGTAAGTTAAAATGACATCAAACTACCAAATTAAAAGATGAAATCTTCACATGCTACATCGACCATATCTCTTTTTCTTAATAATATTCCAAATTCAAAGTCAAACTCACCATAACCTCTATATAAACCATAGAGTCCGAAGGTACTACATGTGATACTATGAAACTTGACTCATCATTATCAGCATATCCATTAAGCCACCACGGGATAAACATAACTATTTTCTTGATTTTGTAAAAGAAAAACTAACTCTTTTGTGTTTTTTTCCTCGACCGATCGTTCTAATTTGGCCTAGGTTAGTTTAGAAGTATTAAAATTATACGAGTCGAAATAGTATTTAGGGCAAATTACAGGGCTAATTTGGAATTAACACTTTTTAAATAGCTTAGGGGAGCAATGTGGCAAGAGTCTATAGATAGCTGCGGATAGAATTAGGCAGGCCACTAGCTTCTTTTCTTAGTTTAGAAAAAAAGCAAGGTGAAAACTGAAAAACCCTATCATCGAAACTTTCTTTGGAAAACAAGGCAGATTAAAATTAGATAAACAAAAAGAACAAATCTCTGATTCATTTTTAATGAAAGTTGTACATAAACAATGGAGTTACTCTGGCGATTAGTGACTAAAAAAAGGGCAGGCCAAGTAATCAATCATAGCAGTAAAGGGGAGGAGGTCAGAGGCTGTTTGCCTCTGCCTTCCTCGCAACTTCCCTCTTTCTTTCTTCTTACCCACAGAATCATGAAGGAACAGCTCAAGGTATTTGTGTCTTCATCTCTTCCATCTTCTCTTTCCAAGAAAACAGATTGTGATTTCTTTTGTCATACTGCAAGTACGTCTCAAGGATTTGAAGAAATCGTCTGGTTTTGTTCTGCCCTTTTTGTTCACTATTTTTTTTTTCTATTTGTTTGTATAATCACATAATCGACAGGAATGGATTCTTCCGTGCTGAGTTTATATTCATCTCCCTACTTAAGACAATGATTTGATGAAGGAACGGGGGTTTGTTTTGATTGGCTTCTGATGCAAGAGAGAGGATGATTATCTTCTCTCAAATTTTTTTCTTCTTGCTTTGTTTTCCTCCAAGGGATCTAACATCTTCACTTTTTTGTGGGGTTTACTTATGAAAGAAAGGTATCTCCTTTATGTGAAGCTTTTGCCTTGAGAACTAGTCTCCTTTATGTGAAGCTTTTGCCTTGAGAACTAGTTTTTTTTCCCCTTGAATCCATGAGAGTCTTTTGCACTGACCCTACTGTTGAGATTTCCAGGTTGCAACACGAGACTTTTGGGATTCAATTTTGTTTTTCGGCTGCTCCAAATTTGAAATCCCTTTTGAACGCCTTTTTTTTCAGATGATCATCATGGAAGGAGGGTAAGATTCTGATATTTGCTCAGATCTGCTGTTGTCTTGTGAACTGGGCTCTCTGGGAATTCTTCTAGCTGAAACTAGAATCCTGTGCATCTGTTATCAGTTGTGGGAGTTGAGTAGAAGATCAAGAAGATGAGTGAAGCTCCGGTTGGAAGATACTACTGGTGCCATGCATGCCGTCGAGTGGTAAACCCGGTCATGGAGCCGGAGCTCAAGTGCCCCTTCTGTGATGACGGGTTTGTGGAAGAGATGGAGGGTAGGGGGTTGACTGACGCCGACCCCACTGTTGGATCCGACCGATCCTTCTCTCTTTGGGCTCCAATCTTGCTAGATATGCTGGGTGGATCTTCGCGTCGGTCGACCTCCCGAAGGGACGAGGAAGATGATGATTCAGATCTAGGCCGTGAGTTCGAAGATTTCATAAGGCGTCGCCGCAGGAGATCCGCCATTATTCAGTTGCTTCAGAGCTTACAGGACGATCTTAGGTCAGAGATTGGCAACTTCGAGAGTGAATTAGATAGGGAGAGGGAGAGGGAAAGAGAAAGGGAACGAGAAAACCTAATTCTCATCAACCCTTTCAACCAGAATATAATACTCCAAGGATCTTTGGACTCGGACGGCCATGGAAGCCACGAATCGAACAACGGCAGCGCTGGTGCTTCACTGGGAGACTATTTCCTGGGACCGGGGTTGGATTTCCTGCTGCAGCATCTGGCGGAGAACGATCCGAACCGGTATGGCACTCCACCAGCGAAGCAGGAGGCCATTGACGCATTGCCCACAGTGAAGATCGAGGAAGCTTTGGGCTGTTCTGTCTGCCTTGAGGACTTTGAAGTAGGCACGCAGGCTACAGAAATGCCATGCAAGCATAAGTTCCACGGAAGCTGTATCCTGCCTTGGCTAGAACTCCACAGCTCATGCCCAGTTTGCAGGTCTCAGCTGCCTGCCGATGAATCAAAACTCTCGAATGCTCCCCCCAGCCATGTAAATAGGATGGAGGACGGCGTTGGGGATGGCAGAGTAGAAGATAACAGATTTTGGGTTCCTGTCCCATGGCCTCTCAATGGACTCTTCACGTTGGCAGGTTCTGAAAATGGCGGAAACTCATCATCAAACGTGCCTTCTTCTTCTTCATCATCATCATCCTCAAACTCTGGAAATAATAATAACTCCCATGACGGGGAGAATTGACTTTGTTTTGTTTTATCTGTTTCTGCGGATGAAGATAGAAATCTTAATGAGATTTTGGCGTGCAATGATACGACCTGTTTGAAAAATCTCTGGCAATCTTTCTGGACTTATCATGGAAGAAGAAACTCTCCTGCGGCCAAGTAAAATGTCTAAATAATTCAGCAACGTAAAGTTTCCAGTTGTAGCTCTGTACTCTTCTTCTCGCTTTGTTTGGATTTCAGCAATTGCAGCTACAGTAACTGGACTGTAAATTATCTTGTATGTATTCCTTTTCAATAAGTATGGTGAAAAGATGCGTTGTAGATTGAAGATGTTTAGTAACGGGGAAATTTCTTTTCAGAGATTTGAGCATTTGTTCCTTCTTCACTCTGGCTGCTGATGGACAGTTCCAACATTGTAGATTGGGTTTCAGGAACGGCAGCTGCAATAACTGGATTGTAAATTATCTTGTTATGTGTTCCTTATTAGTAACTATGGTGAAAAGACACGTTGTAGATTGAAGATGTCTAGTAATGGGTGATTTTTTTTATATACAAAAGGATTATTTTATTTCAGAGTTATCGGCTAAGGCATCATGATATAAATTGTTGGCCCGTTTATTCAACCAGTCATTCTGCCAAAACACAAACTGTATATTACATTTTGTCAACTTTGTTGCAGCATTGCACCTTCTAATCTTGGATTCAAGTGTGATTTGGAAAAAAATTTTTACCTAGGGCTACTCAAATTTGCAGCAGTATAGATCTTACCGGCACAAATCTTAATACAAAATTTATTACATGATATTTGGTCAATGTACATGATTATTATGTACGTTGATTAATATCGTATATGTGGACCAAAAAGTCTATTACACGATATTATAAGATCCGTCCTTTGTCTCTGTGTTTTCACGTGTATGTTGACTAATATCATGTAATAGACTTTATATCAAGATTCTTACCTGAAATAATGTACGTTCCAGGAACCTCCGCTAAAAAATTTTTCTGAAAATTCTAAACTCCATATTGCTGTACATGTATGCAAGTGCACTTTTCATGTCAATAATTTCACAAAATAGTGCTGAGTTGTATTTGTGGCAGACTGCAACAGTAGCTGTGGTTTTCGCCTTATGGTTTCTGATTTTGCGTCTCATTCAGCTTCTTTGAGGTCTTATCCCCGGAAAAAAACTGTTAAGCGCCATCAGTGTTGATTTTTAGTTGCCCTGTATGGCGTTTGCTGATTTGCTTCTAGTGCCTTTGCTTGGCCTTGTGCCACCAATCCTTCACATGATCATTAAAATAATGAAATATGTTATTGCATTCCTGCTAATCCTTGTCGTGTTGAATCTCTCTTCTTTAAAATCGTCCTTCCAAATCTGCCAAAATGTTATTAGAGTTAGCTCTAAAGCCAAGCCGTCAGTATCAGAAATGGGCCATAATGCATTGCTTCCATAATTCTTTTGTAGCCAGCAGAACTTAGTGTAAGATTCATGATTAGGCCTGTCCATTAGCCCGATGAGCCAAATTGAACCGAACCAATTTAGGTGGTTCGGTTTGATTTTATAGTTAATCGGTTTGATTTAGTTTGGTTTGAGTTGGAAGAGAAAAAATTTTAATCGGTTTAGTTTTAATTTTTTCTTTTCAAAATTTATAAAAATCAAATCGAACCGATTAAGATATAATTAAAAATTAATTTCTTACTCACCAGTCACCTCTCACCTCACGGCTCACACATGTTGCACGCAATCAATTGGTAAAGAATTTACTGTGCTTATTCGGTTTGACCCGAACCGAATGTTTGGTTTTTATTCAGTTTTATCCAAATTCGAGTCTGAGTTTGGTTTATTATCATTGAAACAAATTTGGTTGAGTTCTTTTGGTTCAAATCGAATCGAATAGACATGCGTAATCATGATAGGCCCAAACCTACTTGATATACTCACAATTATATAAAAGGTGATTACCAGTCTCTTCCTCCTCTTTCATGCATAGTGAACAAATTATTGGACCATGAAATCCTAATTCGTTAGTCTGCCGTAAGTCGAGAATTTTTTATGAATAAACTTACAACCAAGTATTTTAAGCTTGACAGAGAACAAATCTATAGATTTTCCAACCAATGCAGGTGCTAGTATCCAGGGTTATGTTTGTGAGAAGAGTTCTAGAAATGAATTTAGTGATTGACAGACCATTAGAACCTTGATTCTAAGCTCACATGTCATCATCTCGATCCAGGAAATGGAAATGTTACATATGTTTTGAAGAATTTTCTAACCAGTACACCAGGGTACACTAGGTGTCACGCCCCGATCAGAACGGCCTAAAAACAACGCTTATTCGCTTTCTAGAGCCGTCCGGCGGAACACCAGAACGTGATCGCGCTAGGGTTTCCGGACCGAATCTCGTCCCCAAATTCGAAACCCTAGTTCCCCGCTCAATTTGAATCCCCAAGTTACAATTCGCACGAAAAAGGATCGAAAAACCTTAACCCTAAATCAAATTACCTCACTTCTCCCTCTGATTTTGACCGAAGTCAAAATCACGTTCACTGTGCTAATTCTGTCGCCGCCGCTCGATTTTTCCGTTCGCCGATGTCAGGATGACGTCAGCGTCCAATCTTCGCCGCTCGCCGATTCACTCCTCGGTGACATCACGCGTGATTTCGAATTCGCCGATCGGATTTGTTTTGTTGCGATTTTGACCCGGTCAAAATGGGCACAGTCGCCTCGATTCGAACGCCGCACTCGTCTTCTTCACCACGACGCACGACGCCGCTTGCGTTGTCGTCCTCACCGAGCGCCGCCTGTGTTTGGTTCGCCGGAGAAGGAAGTGCTGGGGAGGAAGGCCGCCTACCTCCCTTCCACCTTGCCGTCGGCAGCCACCTGCTACCGGAACCAACCCGAGAAACGTCGCCACACGGAACAGGAACAAAAGAGAAGATCTCGCCGGAATAGAGGAAAACAGGGGAAAGGCTTCGCTCGATTTCTTCAAAAATCCGAACTACAAAAACCCCTCACCTCTCGTCCTCTCACGTCGGTGATCCGTCGATCACCGGTTATAAAACTCAAATCTCCCACTCTCTCAACTCGCAGCGCTCGCCGGTCCCCTCGATCGCTGGTTCTCCCTCCTTTTAAAGAAACGGCCCGTCGACTCCAGATCCTCGCGCTGACCACATCTCCGAGTCTTCCTCCGGATCTTTCGCCGCTTGACGCTACGCGGCTACGCTCATCAAGCCGTCGTCCGCGTCTCAAGCGAGCTTCGTCCGTAGCTATCCCCGCTTTGATCGCGTCCCTCGTCGTCGACCGCGTCCGAGAAGCTCGCGTCGTCTCTGCCACGTGTGAAGAACTCGCGGGCGAATCTCGCGAGGGAGCAGCCGCCGTGAATGGGTCAACGCTCCGCGTTGACCACTCCATCTCCTTTTCGCGAACGGGTTCCGCCTTTCGCCAAATCGAATGCTGAAGTCGATTTTGGGTCAACATCGCCTTTTGACCAAGCTTCTCCTCTGTTTGGGCTGGAATTTGGGCTTGGGCCAAACCGGTTGAACCGGGGCCTAACACTAACACTAGGTGTTAGGCCGAAAGTCCCTAGTTCAACTCAGAGAGGAACGGGCTAGCCATAGCCCAAGCCCAAGTAGCATCTGCAAACGTGGAGCCTGGAGCTATGCTGAAGCCGTCCGGTCAACAAGCCATGTTGACCCCAAATCCGAGAAATCGAAAGTGGGACGCGGTGTTGCAGATGCGAGCTCACCGCGCGGATCGCACGCAAGAGACGCAACGAGTTCGAAGACGTTGTCTCCCTCCACAACGTCTTCCCCGAGGTCAGCATCTTCAACGCAAACGCAGAAGCAAGCTTCGGAGGATCTTTGGCGATGCTTGAAGCAAAAGCACGCAGCTTTGAAGGAAGCAACAGCCGCGAGCTCTTCGGGTGACTCCAGCGGAAGAGTCGGAAGCGGAGCGGTGAGTTCTTCGACAAGAAGGTCTTCAGCGACATCTTTGGCATGTGCGGATTGGGCAGCTTCGGCGGAAGACTTGGCAGAAGACGAAGTGGCTCGTCTTCCTTGCTCTATAAAACGCGAGGCGGACGGACGAAGAGGCGATCGGAAATCTGTGAGAAAGATCTGCGAGTGAGATCCAGAGAACTTGAGGTTTGAGAAGAGGGAAGTTTAAGCTGGCGATGACGGCCGTCGCGGCTTTCCAAGCGAGAGAGAGAGCTTGTAACTAGTGGTAGAGTCTGCCGCCGACAAGAAGGCTAGAGAGGAGAAGAGGGTTTGTAACTTGCTATTTTGAGAATATGAGTGAAGTTTCCATCCCTACATCTGGTCTTCTTCCCCTATACCGGCGAGCTCTTTCCTCCTTCCATTCACCATCGGTGACGACGATCCATGTGGCAGCGCTTCCAGGCGGCGACGAGCGGCTAAGGGAGGAAGCGACGAGGCTTCTCCCTGCCGTCACGTCCTTTTCTCCGGCGGCTGTGGTTCCCGGCGACAAGCGACGAGCGCAGGCACGCGCTCGGCCGAACGACGAGGAAAACGAGCGCACTGGCGTTCGCTTCGAGGGCAGTCAACGTGGCATGGGTCAATAAGTGATTTCGCATGCGCAGCGTTGAGCAGGCTAACGCAAAGTGACGTCAGCAGACACGGGTTCGGGCGATTTCGAATTTGTGAGGCGCGTAGGCGATTTGACTCCGGTCAGAATAAAAGGAAGAACGAAAATTGGGGATAAAATTAGGGTTTTGGACTCTATCTAAATTCGTCGGAGACCGGTTCAGTCGGGGCGTGACACTAGGTGTCAGGCCTCGGTCCAGCCTATTCAGCCCAAGGCCCAGCGGGCCACGCACAAGCCCAAACCCATGAATCACTCACCAACGCGGAAGCCAAATTCGGAGGGAATTTATCCGGTCAACATCTCCTGTTGACCCGGGCGAAGAGCGCATACGTGAGAGGGAGAAAGCAGCTTCTTCCTCTCCGAACTCATCGGGTCCGGACGACGACGACGCTGGGAGCAGCGGGAGCGTGGCGACACACGCGAGAAGTGAGGACAACGAACGCATTGAGCGGCGTTAGAACCGAGGCAGCAAAGGTGATTTTGACACGGTCAAAATCAACGAATGTGAGAGAAATCAGATTTCGATTTCAGGAGTGACGTTAGCGTGATGTCATCGGCAAAATTCGGCAGCGAATGAAAATTTCGAGCGGCGAGCGGCGGGTCAAAATCGATTTTGACCGAGAGGTATAATTCTAATTTTAGGGTTCTGATTCTTTCCGGATTTCTAAATTATGGTTAGGGTTTCTTCCGTGAGAATTATAATTTAGGGATTAAAATCGTTCGGGGAGTTAGAGTTTTCAATTTTGGGTTAAAAACCCTAGGGAGTTCGCGCTCTGGTGTTCCGCCGGACAACCCTGAGACAACGGATAAGCATCGGTTCAGGGCTGATCCGACCGGGGTGTGACAATTGGTATCAAAGCGAGGTTAACGTGTTACGGCGAACACGGCACCTTCACCCGCGAAGGTGAAGAAGGGCTTGAAGTTTTAAAAGATCACCCACACAACCAGGGGAGCATCAGAGGACTTCTGGCCCAAAGGTAAAGCCAAGGAGACGGCTAAACCTGAGAAGATAGTGAACCAAGGTGATCGCATAGCGGAGATCGAGCAAACACTCGGTATGACGGGTGATAGGGACACAGCGGTGCTTCCCCAAATGGAGAAACTTCAGAGGATAGTGCAGCAACAGAGGTTGCAAATTGAGAATTTACAACAGACCATGGAGAGTCTGCTCGACTTGCCAGAGCAGCTGGTCAGGATGTGTGAGGAACAACAAGCAGGGATGGCACGGATGTGTGAGGAGATGCAGGCTGAGATCGGGGTACTGCACTTGGCTCTAATGCAAGTATCCCGAACTGCCGCGACAGCGGAGCAGGAGGCTCCCAAGCTGAGGATGTGCATCCCTGAGCCAGCGATGTTCGGGGGGGGGGGGGGCTTGATCATCAAGAGAGGTAGAAAACTTTATTTGGGATATGGAACAACTGTTTTCTGCTAACTATGTTCCAGAAGAAGATCAGGTGCGGGTGTTGATAAGTGATTTTTACACCATATTTTATGCTATATTTAGCGCTTATTTGCATGATTTTGTGCTATTTTTGGTGTTTTTACTTTACTTTACACAGAATCTTCATTTTTCTTGGTTTTATTGAAAATATAGGTAAAAGGCACAAAAATGGTAGATTTTGCAAGTTTTGAAGCCAAAGCATGATTCCCAAGGAGATCACGAGTCTAGATATCAAATTTGGGGCGAAAACGGTGAAAGACGAAATAATTACGGAAGCAGCTGTAAAAGCGACGAGGAGCGGAGGAGAAAATCAGCTAAGTGTCGGAGTGACCAGAGACTTTCACGGGTGAAGCCGTAATTCCATCACGGACCGTGAAACTCTCTGTGACCGAAGGCATTGTACACAGAGACATTTACGGCTTTAGCCGTAATTTCATCACCAACCGTAAAAGTTTTCACCCGACGTGTTTCTCACCCGATTCGACTCCAAACCGAACCAGAATTGAACCAAACTCTCCAGAAACCTTCCTAGACCAGTTCTATACTGATTAGACTATAAAAGGAAGGATTTTGGAAGGGTTTCGGGGGCTTCTAGGCATGAAAACGAGAGGAGGCGGCGGCGACGGCGAGATTCAATTCCAGGGCAGAAAACAATCGGGAAAGCCGCGCAAAGGAAGGATTGGATGTTTCATCTTCGTCTCCATATCGAGGGAAAACTTTTCTAATTACTTGTCTAGCGATTTCCTGTAATCTTTTAGGGTTTCCATGAGATTTTCATCAATGAACATGCTGTTTGTTATGAATATGAACGTGTAAACCTTATTTCGGGATTTTGGGGAATATCCCGTTGACGATTTATGGATTAAATATATTGTTCTAAATCTTTTACATGAATTTTTATAGTATTGATTTTATTAGAATTGTGTTTATTTCGTGAATTACCATGATCAAGTAATTTTACGTCTTAGACGTTGCGAGAAGGACCGGGAGGTGAATCGCAACGTCGGATCTATTCTTTTCAAACCTGTGAATCCGATCACGGGAGTAGTTCGGATTCACTTGAAGGATTACCATGATTTTTCATAGAACTTAATGGGTCTATTTATGTTAATTGTCACGGGAGTAGGGAATTAATGTAAATAGATACTGGATTACACTCCAGGAGGAGGTAGTCTGTACCTGATAGGTGTTATTTTTATAGGATTTAGAATCTTATTTATACCATCATTATAGGCTTAAGTTCTATTTTATGTCAAATTTTGATATCTTTTCTTGTAAAGTATGGAATCTTCACTCTTTTTCGCTTATTTGTGAAATATAGGTCATTTCTCTATATTTTCATGAAGAATATTGAAGATTTTATGTAATGAAAAGATTTATCATAGTTCGGCAAAGTTACAAGCAAAATTTCAGAGTTTTTGGAGTTTTCTATGGAGAACACGGCCTGCCCGTGCCTATGAGCACGGCCGTGTTCATCGCGGAGTCAGAATCTGCATTCTGCGAGCCAGACACGGCCTGGCCGTGTCCAGAAGCACGGCCGTGCTTACTTCGTCCCAAGTTCCAGAGCCAAGCACAGTCTGGCCGTGCTTATTAGCACGACCGTGACAGCTTCCGCGCAGATCGACCTTTCGACGGTTTTTTCGCCCGATTTGAGTGATTCCGAACTCGGAATTGGCTGAAATTAGGAGGGAAACTTCCTAACTGCCCAAGGAAGAGATACAACCATAAAATAGAATTTTTGGAACAGTTTTGGGGGTCGAACCTTTCAGAGGCGTGGACTAGGGCGAAAGTTGGGCGATTTCTGCATTCGAGGGCTTGATTCGAAGGATTTCTTCGGGGCTATCGAGAGAAGAACGAAGATCTGACGTCTTCTAACCTTGTATTGTGATTTTTCCTCCTTTCGAATACTTTTTCTTGGGTTTTTATTGTTAAACGATGTATTTTCTAGAGTAGAACCCTAGTTCGGAACTCGGGCGTAGCCTGTTGAACATATTTCCTCATGTAAAACATTTCTAATGAATCTCAATGTATTTATTAAGTAATTTGAATTATTTAAATGAGTTTCACTTATTGCATATGATTGTTGTGTACAAACATTTGTATGTGTTAAGTGTTACGAGATGAACTGAGAGGTGAATCGTAACACTCGATCGTGCTCATTTAAACTTGTGATTAGAATTACGAGTCGTTCGACGTTACAAGAGGACTCACGATCTTTCATAGAGCCTAATGGGTCTCTCAGGGCTAATTTTGCTATGAGAGTAGGGAATTAGCTTATACGAGATACCGATTTACGCTTCGAGAGAAGGTAACCCGTACCATAGGAAAGATTGCCTTAAGTTACTCACTGTCGGATTGAGCTTCGAGGAAAGGAGATCCGTTTATTTTAATCTAATTAGATTTAATGTTTTACATTAAAAACATTCAACGCAGTGAAATCTAGAGTTCCGAACATCTTTTAAATTGTATTTTCCCAGTCGTCAACTTCTTGGATCGATAAAATTAGTTTAGTGTAGTTCTTTTATTTTGAGTTCGAATTATCTAGCTAACAATAACGCGTAAAGTCGGTACTTGACACCTGCTCCCTGTGGGAACGATCTTATTTACTACTTCGATAGAAACCGTGCACTTGCGGGGCCTATCAGTACCTTAGGAAAAATCTCTTTCAAAACTATAATTTTCTGATTAAAGATTTATTTTTACTAAATTCATAATCGTCAACGTGGTGAAACCCTGAGGCCTGATTTTATCCAAATTGATTTTTCGCCAAAACCCTAAAACCACCATTTCATTTTCTTGCATTAGAAGTTTCCAAAACAAAAATCACATATTGAATCATCTAGATATAGATCAAACGTGTAATCGGTACTTGACCGCCTGATCCTCGTGGGATCGAGATAATCTTTTATTACTTCGATAAAAATTCGTGCACTTGCGGATACCTATCAGGTGTGCATCGCATACCTCACAGGCGATGCAAAGCTTTGGTGGAGAACCAAAGTCAGCTCTATGTCGGGGACTGCTAGCTGGCCTTGGGGGACCTTCTGTGAAGAACTGCGACGGCAGTTTCTCCCCGGAAACTCGGCGGACCAAGCTCGTGGGAAGCTGGATCGGCTGAAGCACACTGGGTCGATCCAGGAGTACGTTAGGGCATTCTCCACGTTGATGTTGGAGCTTCCACGTATGGAAGAGGATGACAAGAGGTATTTCTTCCTCCGGAACCTTCAGCCATGGGCAGAGACGGAGGTCCAACGGCACGCACCGATCGATTGGAGGGCGGCTGCGGCGGTGGCCGAATCCTTGGTGGATAATCAGAAGTTCAGACCAGCACCACCAAGGAAGACCAGGACACCACCAAAGCGCGGCTCCCCACGGACACCGCCGGGAGCTAGGGTTCCAGAGAGGGGTAGGCCCTTTCACTGGCAAAACAAGGGTTCACCGGGACGACAAGAGCAAAAACTACAGGGTTGCTTCATGTGCGGCGGTCCTCATTGGGTGAAGGACTGTCCTTCGAGACAGAAGCTTATGGCCATCATGGCACAGGAACCAGCTGTTGAGGTTGAGGAGATCCCCGCAGAGGTGAAGATCAGTTCTTTGAGGATCGGAGCAATGGTTGCCCAAGATCTGCCCATGACGAACATCGAGGGCGATGTCCAAGTTGGGCGGGGGAGAATTGTCAAGCCCCGGTCCAGCCGGTTCAGCCCAAGGCCCAGGGGGCCACGCACAAGCCCAAACCCACGGATCACTCACCAACGCGGAAGCCACATTCTGAGGGAATTTATCCGGTCAACATCTCCTATTGACCCGGGCGAAGAGCGCATACGCGAGAGGGAGAAAGCAGCTTCTTCCTCTCCGAACTCATCGGGTCGGACGACGACGACGCTAGGAGCAGCGGGAGCGTGGCGACACGCGCGAGAAGTGAGGACGACGAACGCATTGAGCGGCGTTCGAACCGAAGCAGCAAAGGTGATTTTGACTCGGTCAAAATCAGCGAACGCGAGAGAAATCGGATTTCGATTTCACGAGTGACGTTAGCGTGACGTCATCGGCAAAATTCGACAGTGAACGAAAATTTTGAGCGGCGAGCGGCGGGTCAAAATTGATTTTAACCGAGAGGCATAATTCTAATTTTAGGGTTCCAATTCTTTCCGGATTTCTAAATTAGGGTTAGGGTTCTTCCGTGAGAATTATAATTTGGGTATTAAAATCGTTCGGGGAGTTAGGGTTTTCAATTTTGGGTCAGAAATCCTAGGGAGTTCGCGCTCCGGTGTTCCACCGGACAACCCTGAGACAACGGATAAGCATTGGTTCAAAGCTGTTCCGACCGAAACATGACACTAGGGGAGATTCATTATATTGGTTTTCTCTTTATTACCATCCTTCTCCATCATGGCCCTCCAACCTTTGCTTGCTTTTTTTTTTACTATAGTTGTCCCACCAAGATTCAATTTTACTATATTTGGCGTGACTCCAAAGGTTATTGGTGTCGTTGAGATTGTACAAAAGTTAGATCTCTTTAATGGGAAAATTTGATTGGAGCATGTGTTACTTCTGACTGTTCATGGACAGTTATTTTGTCATTGATAACCTCTGGAGATTTGATTGCTGCACCATGCTTAGGCAAACGTGCTCTAGCAACCACGGCATGTTCAGCTTCACCCTCGAAGGTGAAGAAGGGTATGAAATTTCAGAAGATCACTCATACTGCTAGAGGAGTGTCAGAGGACACTCGACCCAGGCAGGATAAAGGAAAGGCCAAGGAGACGGCTGATCCTGAGAAGATGGTGAACCAGGGTGATCGCATTGCTCAGATCGAGCAGGTGCTCGGTTTGGCCAGTGGTGGAGGCAACGGGATGATTCCACAGGTGGAAAGCCTTCAGAAGACTGTGGAGGATCAGGAATTGCTGATCGAGCAGCAGATGCTACAGATCGAGCAACAGAGGTTACAGATCGAGGTCATGCAACAGACCATGGAGGGTCTGATCCATCTACCAGGGGAGATGGCTCGCATGAAGGAGGACATGCACGCTGAAGTTAGGGTACTGCGTCTAGCTCTAGCGCAAGTATCAAAACCAGCACCGGTGGAGCAGGAGGCTCCCAAACCGAGGGTGCGCGTGCCAGACCCAGCGACGTTCGGGGGGGCTCGATCGTCCCGAGAGGTCGAAAACTTTATCTGGGATATGGAACAACTGTTTTCAGCTAACCATATTTCTGCAGGAGATCGGGTACAGGTGTGCATCGCCTATCTTACGGGCGACGCGAAGCTTTGGTGGCGAACCAAAGTCGGCTCTCCATCAGGAACCTCTAGCTGGACTTGGGAGACTTTCCGTGAGGAACTGCGACGACAGTTTCTTCCCGGAAACTCGGCGGATCAGGCGCGTGGCAAACTGGATCGACTGAGGCATACAGGCTCGATCCAGGAGTACGTCAGGACTTTCTCCACCTTGATGCTGGAGCTTCCAGGCATGGCGGAGGACGATAGGAGGTATTTCTTCCTCCGGGGCCTTCAGCCATGGGCAGAAGTGGAGGTCCGACGTCGCGAGCCGGTTGACTGGAGGGCGGCTGCGGCGATGGCCGAATCTCTAGCGGATAACAGAAGT
Organism: Costus lasius; assembly: GCA_027563935.2. NCBI lineage: Eukaryota > Viridiplantae > Streptophyta > Magnoliopsida > Zingiberales > Costaceae > Costus > Costus lasius. The sequence continues at coordinate 23,461,816 of CM050447.1, read as the reverse complement.
TTCAAACCAGCACGGCTCTCAGCGCGGCTCCCCACGGACACCGCCGGGGGCTAGAGTTCCAGAGAGGGGTAGACCGTTTTACCGGCAGAACAAGGGTTCACCGGGACGACGGGAGCAGAAGCCACAGGGTTGTTTCTGGTGCGGGGGACCTCACTGGGTGAAGGACTGCCCCAACAAACAGAAACTCATGGCAATGGCAGCACAGGAACCAGCCGTGGAGGCTGAGGAAATCGAGCAACCGCGGATTGGTGCTTTGAGGATCGGAGCGATGGTTCTGCAGGGTCCGCCCGCTAGAGACATCGAGGGCGATGTCCAAATTGGGCGGGGGAGTATTGTCAGGGCCCGGTCTACCCGGTTCGGCCCAAGCCCACTTACCAGCCCAAGCCCGCGCGGTAAAGAGGGACGCGGAGCCCAGATTTCCTGGTCAACGCGCGATGTTGACCAAGGTTCGACGTCACACGCGCCGAACGCGAGATTCGGACGCGCGAGGAGCAGAGCAGCGGACGACGTCTCCGCATGCGCCGAAGACGCGGACGTCGGCGGGAGAAGCGGGCGTTGGAAGCCCTAAATCGGAAGAGGCGGCCGTCCTCTATAAAGGGGAGCGGACGAGCGAGGAGCGAGGGATCTCTCCGAGCGATAGCGAACGGCGACTTCCACCATCAGGCGAGCAGAGGTAAAACGAAGCTTTAGGAAGCTTCGGAAGAGAGATTTGTAACCGGCGATAGGGATCGCTGGCGAGGGAGGGACGAGGGCCGTCGACGACCAGGGGGTCGGCGACGATAGTGGAGGAGTTTTGTAGCTTTTAAAGGTCAATTTAAGCTTTCTTCTTCGACGGTGATCTTCCCCTGTTCTTCCCCTGTTCCGATCTCTCCGCAGCGACGCCTTCTCGTTTCCGACAGCAGGCGGCTGTCTCAGGTCGACGACGAGGCTGAGACGCAGGCGGCGTCTCCCCTTGTCGGCTTCATCCTTCTCCGGCAGCGTAGGTGGCTGCGAACGGCGCTCGGTAGAAACAACGACGCGGCGGCGTCGTGCGTCGAAAGGAAGAAGACGAAGCGCGTTCGCTTCGAGACGGAGACACAGGCGGCTGACGCAAGCAGACGTCAGCGAGGCGAAGTCAAAATCGGCGGCGCAAATTCGAAATCGCGAATTTGTCGCTGACGTAAGCAAAACGTCACCCGGAGAACGAGTTCGCGAAGGAATTAATCGTCGGCTGACGTCAGCGTGACGTCAGCAAGGGCGAACGCGCCGATTTTTGGGGATAAAAATAATCGCTGACGCACTTAACTTCGGGTGACGTTAACTCCGGGTGAATTAATCGCAGACGGGTGACGTTCTCCTAGGAATTAATCGCTGACGCACTTAACTTCGGACTCGCCCTGATAGGGTTTGGGTTTTCCGTGCGAACTGTAATTTTTGGGGATAAAAATAATCGCTGACGCACTTAACTTCGGGTGACGTTAACTCCGGGTGAATTAATCGCAGACGGGTGACGTTCTCCTAGGAATTAATCGCTGACGCACTTAACTTCGGACTCGCCCTTGCTGACGTCACGCTGACGTCAGCCGACGATTAATTCCTTCGCGAACTCGTTCTCCGGGTGACGTTTTGCTTACGTCAGCGACAAATTCGCGATTTCGAATTTGCGCCACCGATTTTGACTTCGCCTCGCTGACGTCTGCTTGCGTCAGCCGCCTGTGTCTCCGTCTCGAAGCGAACGCGCTTCGTCTTCTTCCTTTCGACGCACGACGCCGCCGCGTCGTTGTTTCTACCGAGCGCCGTTCGCAGCCACCTACGCTGCCGGAGAAGGATGAAGCCGACAAGGGGAGACGCCGCCTGCGTCTCAGCCTCGCCGGACTGCCCTGAGACAGCTTTTAAGGGCTGTTTTCAGGCTGATCCGACCGGGGCGTGACAACAGGTAACTCCGGGCGCAGACGGGTGACGTCAAAATAATCGCAGACGTCGAACGTAACTCCGGGTGACGTTCTCCTAGGAATTAATCGCTGACGCACTTAACTTCGGACTCGCCCTTGCTGACGTCACGCTGACGTCAGCCGACGATTAATTCCTTCGCGAACTCGTTCTCCGGGTGACGTTTTGCTTACGTCAGCGACAAATTCGCGATTTCGAATTTGCGCCGCCGATTTTGACTTCGCCTCGCTGACGTCTGCTTGCGTCAGCCGCCTGTGTCTCCGTCTCGAAGCGAACGCGCTTCGTCTTCTTCCTTTCGATGCACGACGTCGCCGCGTCGTTGTTTCTACCGAGCGCCGTTCGCAGCCACCTACGCTGCCGGAGAAGGATGAAGCCGACAAGGGGAGACGCCGCCTGCGTCTCAGCCTCGCCGGACTGCCCTGAGACAGCGTTTAAGGGCTGTTTTCAGGCTGATCCGACCGGGGCGTGACAACAGGTGATGGTCCGGCGGCGTGCCGTGGTTGCTAGAGCACGTTTGCCTGCTCTGATACCTGTTGTCACGCCCCGGTCGGATCGGTCTAGAATTGGCGCTTATCCGCTTCCTAGAGCCGTCCGGCGGAATACCAGAACGTAACTCGCCGTAGGGTTTCCGACCCAAAATCGAAACCCTAATCTTCCCGATTAATTTTTATCCCCAAAATACAGTTCGCACGGAAAACCCTAACCCTAATTTAGAGAAAACCGATCGGAACCCTAAATACAAAATTACCCGCCGTTCGCCGAAACGAATTTTCCTTCGCTCGCGCTGACGTACGCCTTACGTCAGCGTCCGAAATCGAAATCGAATTCGATTTTCCGATTTCGCTTGCGTCAGACGCCAATCGCTGACGTCACTCGAAATTTCGCCGAAATCGCCGATCTCGCCGTTGTCGATGTTGACTTGGTCAACACCTCGTTTCGAACGCCGCCGCGTTCGAAAGTTTAACGCCTTCGTCTTCGCTGCGAACGAACGCCGCCGCTGCGTTCGTCCGTCTGTCGCCGGGCGCCGGAGAACGCCGAACTCGAGCGTCGCCTACGCTCGCGACTCGCCGACCGCCGTCGCCGAGAGTCTGACAGCCGCCTGCTGTCAGAGGTCGTCGCCTCCGCCGCTGAAGAACGAAGAACAGGGGAAGATGGAAACGTGGAGAAGGAAAGCTTTATTGATCACCGGAAAGCTACAAACTTCTCGCCCGTCGACCCCTGGTCGCCGGAAATCCCTCTTCCCTCCCTCACCGTCGACCCTCGTCGATGGTTACAGTTCTCTCTCTCGCGTTGCCAGATGATGGTCCCCCTTCCAAGCCGCCGCGGAGCTCCCCTTTTAATGCCGCGAGCCGCCGCCCTCCTGGCGACCGTGTCGCTCGTCCGAGGACTTCGCCGCGCCGCACGCTACCTTCGGCGCGTCCGTTTCCTTCTGCGAGCTCGCGCCCGAGGCGGACGAAGATGATGCGGCTGCGAACGCCGCTCCACGCGTTCCTCGGTCAATAGTCGCGGTTGACCCCGCGATTTGATTACCATATCGGGCGTTGGCATGTGGGCTGGGCTGGGTCCATGGGTTTGGGCCGGACCGGTCGAACCGGGCCCTGACAATACTCCCCCGCCCAATTTGGACATCGCCCTCGATGTCTCTAGCGGGCGGATCCTGCAGAACCATCGCTCCGATCCTCAAAGCACCAATCCGCGGTTGCTCGATTTCCTCAGCCTCCACGGCTGGTTCCTGTGCCGCCATCGCCATGAGTTTCTGTTTGTTGGGGCAGTCCTTCACCCAGTGAGGTCCCCCGCACCAGAAACAACCCTGTGGCTTTTGCTCCCGTCGTCCCGGTGAACCCTTGTTCTGCCGGTAGAATGGTCTACCCCTCTCTGGAACTCTAGCCCCCGGCGGTGTCCGTGGGGAGCCGCGCTGAGAGCCGCGCTTTGGTGGTGTCTTGGATTTCTTTGGCGGTGCTGGTTTGAAACTTCTGTTATCCGCCAGAGATTCAGCCATCGCCGCAGCCGCCCTCCAGTCAACCGGCTCGCGACGTCGGACCTCCACTTCTGCCCATGGCTGAAGGCCCCGGAGGAAGAAATACCTCCTATCGTCCTCCGCCATGCCTGGAAGCTCCAGCATCAATGTAGAGAAAGCCCTGACGTACTCCTGGATCGAGCCTGTATGCCTCAGTCGATCCAGCTTGCCACGTGCCTGGTCCGCCGAGTTTCCGGGAAGAAACTGCCGCCGCAGTTCCTCACGGAAAGTCTCCCAAGTCCAACTAGTAGTCCCTGAGGTAGAGCCGACTTTGGTTCGCCACCAAAGTTTTGCGTCGCCTGTAAGATAGGCGATGCACACCTGCACCCGATCTCCTGCAGAAATATGGTTAGCTGAAAACAGTTGCTCCATATCCCAGATAAATTTCTCGACCTCTCGGGACGATCGAGCCCCCCCGAACGTCGCCGGGTCTGGCACGCGCACCCTCGGTTTAGGAGCCTCCTGCTCCACCGGTGTCGATACTTGCGCTAGGGCTAAGCGCAGTACCCTAACTTCAGCGTGCATGTCCTCCTTCATGCGAGCCATCTCCCCTGGTAGATGGATCAGACCCTCCATGGTCTGTTGCATGACCTCGATCTGTAACCTCTGTTGCTCGATCTGCAACCTCTGTTGCTCGATCAGCAATTCTTGATCCTCCACAGTCTTCTGGAGACTTTCCACCTGTGGAATCATCCCATTATCTCCACCACTGGCCATACCGAGCACCTGCTCGATCTGAGCAATGCGATCACCCTGGTTCACCATCTTCTCAGGATCAGCCGTCTCCTTGGCCTTTCCTTTATCCTGCCTGGGTCGAGTGTCCTCTGACACTCCTCTAGCAGTATGAGTGATCTTCTGAAATTTCAGACCCTTCTTCACCTTCGAGGGTGAAGCTGAACGTGCCGTGGTTGCTAGAGCACGTTTGCCTCCTCTGATACCTGTTGTCACGCCCCGGTCGGATCGGTCTAGAATTGGCGCTTATCCGCTTCCTAGAGCCGTCCGGCGGAATACCAGAACGTAACTCGCCGTAGGGTTTCCGACCCAAAATCGAAACCCTAATCTTCCCTCCCTCACCGTCGACCCTCGTCGATGGTTACAGTTCTCTCTCTCGCGTTGCCAGATGATGGTCCCCCTTCCAAGCCGCCGCGGAGCTCCCCTTTTAATGCCGCGAGCCGCCGCCCTCCTGGCGACCGTGTCGCTCGTCCGAGGACTTCGCCGCGCCGCACGCTTCCTTCGGCGCGTCCGTTTCCTTCGGCGAGCTCGCGCCCGAGGCGGACGAAGATGATGCGGCTGCGAACGCCACTCCACGCGTTCCTCGGTCAACAGTCGCGGTTGACCCCGCGATTTGATTACCATATCGGGCGTTGGCATGTGGGCTGGGCTGGGTCCATGGGTTTGGGCCTGACCGGTCGAACCGGGCCCTGACAATACCTGTTGTCACGCCCCGGTCGGATCGTCCTAGGATGAGCGCTTATCCGCTTCCTAGAGCCGTCCGGCGGAATACCAGAACGTAACTCGCCCTAGGGTTTCCGACCCAAAATTCGAAACTCTAATCTCCCCGGATAATTTTTATCCCCAAAATACAGTTCGCACGGATAAAACCCTAACCCCAAATTTAGAAATCCGATCGGAACCCTAAATTCACTTTACCTCTCGCAGCTTCTTTCTCTCTCGGGAGCCTTTCTCCCGGATCCGCTCTCTCGATCGCAGCCTCTGTCCGCTCCTTTTAAGGAAGAAGCCGCCGCCTCCGAGTTCCTCTGCACTTCGCGTCCGCACGGCTCGGTCGCCGTTTCGTCCGCTCCTTCCGCGAACACCGCCGAAAACACGTCTTCTTCCGAGAAGCTCGCGTCACGCGCCCTTCGCGTCCGAGCGTCGCTCTCGTGGACGACGTCGTCCACGCCTCCGAAGTCGCCGAAGCCGCAGCGTGCGGGGAGATGCCGCTGCCGCTCCACGCGAAGCTCTGGTCAACATCCACAGTTGACCGGCTTTGTGATGCTTTCGCTTGCACGGGCTGGATCTTGGGCTGGGTTATTGGCCTACTGGACTCTGGGCCGAACCGCCTGAACCGGGCCCTAACAATACTGGCCCAGAGTCCAGTAGGCCAATAACCCAGCCCAAGATCCAGCCCGTGCAAGCGAAAGCATCACAAAGCCGGTCAACTGTGGATGTTGACCAGAGCTTCGCGTGGAGCGGCAGCGGCATCTCCCCGCACGCTGCGGCTTCGGCGACTTCGGAGGCGTGGACGACGTCGTCCACGAGAGCGACGCTCGGACGTGAAGGGCGCGTGACGCGAGCTTCTCGGAAGAAGACGTGTTTTCGGCGGTGTTCGCGGAAGGAGCGGACGAAACGGCGACCGAGCCGTGTGGACGCGAAGTGCAGAGGAACTCGGAGGCGGCGGCTTCTTCCTTAAAAGGAGCGGACAGAGGCTGCGATCGAGAGAGCGGATCCGGGAGAAAGGCTCCCGAGAGAGAAAGAAGCTGCGAGAGGTTTGATCCAGAGGAGGGCTCAGCCGTGGGAAGCTTGTAATCGGCGGCGAGTCGCCGCCGACGTGAGGAGTGATTTGAGCGTGAAAGGGAGGGTTTTTGTACTCTAGAGTTGTGCACAATAAAGGAGGAAATTTCCCTATGTGTTTACTGTCTTCTCCGGCGAGTCTAACGATGTTTCCGGTGAACGCACGAGCGCGGCGGCGCTCGGTTTCGGACGAACGAAGAGGACGAAGACGTCATCCTGACGTCAGCACAGCGAAGGAAATTCGAATTCGGCGAACGGCGGAATTTCGGGGTCAAAATCAATTTTGACCGAGAGGTAAAGTGAATTTAGGGTTCCGATCGGATTTCTAAATTTGGGGTTAGGGTTTTATCCGTGCGAACTGTATTTTGGGGATAAAAATTATCCGGGGAGATTAGGGTTTCGAATTTTGGGTCGGAAACCCACCCCCTCCGAAGACCCGCTGCTGCCAGTCTCCGTGTCCGAGTCTCGCGGAGACGAGCTTCTCTCTACGCCGCACGCTCCGTCGCCCAGCGGCGTCCTCCATCGTCGCTGTCCGCGTCGTCCGCTACGCTGGAGAAGACCGCGTCTTCCGTCCGGAGAAGACAACGCCCGCGCCGCTCTTCCGCGTCCGAAGCTTTCGGCGAACGCGTGCGCACGCCTTCCGTGCACGAGTGGAGTTGTGTCGCCTGGGCTTGGGCCTGGGCCTGTGTTTGGGCTTGGGCCGGACCGCCTGAACCGGGCCCTAACACTTGGGGAGTGGAGTTTTTGGTATAAATTTAAGACTATATTTTGTTGAATAGAATTCATAGTGGAAAGAATGAAAAACATCTAGATTTATTGTACTTTTCATTTTTTCTACTATAGATTCCATGTAACTTAAGAAATGCTATGGGAAACAATCTATACTTATGCGTTATCTTATGTAGTAATAAGTGTTGATAAATTGCGGCTATTTGGTTCCTTCCCAAACCTTGCACTGAATTGCAACCTCGTGCATTACCCTTTCAAAGCTAACTGGATGTTTTTTGAAGCTTCGCCCCCATTGAATCTGCAGAGGGGAAACATTCATGCAGTCGAGTATATGGCAATATTGCCAAATCCTAAATTTGTTTAAAAGCAAAAGGTTATTTATTATATTTGAATAAATTTTTGTTAAAATTTTACTCGTAATCTAATACTTTGGATAAAGTTATAGATTATTTTGATAATACATTTAGAGGTGAATTCAGATAAGTTGATCATAATAAAATAATTTAATCCAAATCTAAACCGATGAAGAATTTTGTTGAAATTATTTGATTTGAATTTGATTGGGAATAGCTTAGGTGAGACTTAGACATAAAATGTGAATTCTAAATTAAAATTATAAGTGTGTGAAGCTCTATAGGTAAAGCATTAAATTTTGAGTCTAAAGTTCTCACGTTCGATGCCCTTTTTGCTTAACCCGGATCCGATTCAAGTGCATCCCTAATCTTATTTGTCGCACCGTTTCCTCTCCAGAAGTCTCAGCACATCGACGATGGCGAGTCGAGGAGTGAAGGGAGCAGGACCGGCGGGTAGCGTCATTAGGGCTTCCGACATGGAGAAGTTGGGCATTGAGCAGCTCAAATCTCTGAAGGAGCAGGCTGATCTCGAAGTGAATCTCCTTCAGGACAGCCTCGCCAAGATCCGTACTGCCGCCACCCGCCTCGAGGCTACCGCCGTCGCCCTCCATGACCTTTCCCTTCAACCTCAAGGTACCGCCGCAATTTCTCTCTCTCTACTTCTGTCCGCTCAGCTTCTTATGCTTAAGCTAGATCCTGCCCCTTGCTACCTAGGAAAGAAGTTGCTGGTTCCTCTCACTGCGTCTCTTTATGTTCCCGGTACTCTCGACGATTCTGAGAAAGTCCTCGTTGACGTCGGAACTGGATACTTCGTTGAGGTTATTCCTGTCACTCTGTTCGATAAAGATGCAATCTTTCAAGTTCAAACTACTTTTATTGGTTTTGTTATTAATAAAGATTAAATTTTAGCGAGTTAGGAAAACACTTATATCCTACTTGCGATGCCTCTATCAAACATTTATTTTTCTTTGTTCATGATTATGTTTTTCTAGGTTGTGTTCCGACTAATATGACTATGCCTATTCAATCATCATCTGTTAACTGCTTATTGTCTTGTTTAATCTCTGTTGCATGAGGATTTGAGATAAAGTTAGATCACTAGCTGTCTGCACATTGCTTCAATCCTATGACCTTTATTGAGCAAGAGAAGTTCGTCTTCTGAATACCATTGTACTCTACAAAGAAGCTACCAATTTTATTTTTTTATTATATCTTGCTTGTCAATTCTTTTTCTATATAGCTGGTAATTTCAAATTAAATTAGTTATTTACTTGCCTCAATTAGATTTGCACGTATACGGGCAATAACCTTGTTGGATAAGTTTTGATAATATGACCATGGTATGGAATGTTTTATCTTTCAATATGAACGGATATTGCAATTCACATAGAGTTTTAGAATAGGTATCTTGGAGAGATTTTATGTACGGTTCATCATATATTAATTTTTAGTGAATTCAATGTTCCTTTTTTTATTTTTGGTTATATTATAGTATGATTTATCCAAGCGTTGTCTTCATTTCTATTTTGATGGCATTGCTGGGGATAATAGACCACCAATGAAGCATAGGATTTTGTAATAACAATATTACAATTATATAGTTTGATCTGTGATGAACTTAAATTTATTTGAAGTTGAATATGCAAATTTGTATATAGTAAATATATATCATTGTGTCATTGACCACTATTAGGAAAAAGTTGAATCTAATATACTCTAAGAACTAAGGAGAAGACACTTGATCATTAAGCAATATGATGCTTTGTGATTGATGTTCATAGTATATTTGATTAATATGATTCATATTTCATATCAAAAGAACATGTCCAATTTAAATATCTAAAGTAAGAATATCATGTAGATGTAGTTTCATTTAATCGTCATTTGTCTCTTTTTTCTAACCAAAATATTTTTTCCCAAATACAAGTGTGTAGACATTAATCAAATATAGAAAAGGATATACGCTATAAGGTAAAAATCTTAAAGCCTCACATACTACTCACTCCCTTATTCATGTTCAATTTTTTACATGGGGTACACGCATGACATTGTTTCTGTGTTACTATAGTTCCATTATATTATTATGACATTACTACAAGATCTTATTCCATCAAAGAAAAAAATCACTAAGCTTCGAGTTCTCCATGGAGAATTCACACTTTGATTGTCCTCTAGACATTCGAATTACTTGATATCACAACATAGATTATGACTGTTTGCTTTAGCACGGACCCACCTGCAGCTTTATTGTCCACATGTGATAAAATCTGCATTCGTTGACAATTTTTTCATCATGTTGATAATATCATCTACCACAAGTTTCAAGTAATCCATGGAAAATTTTAGATCATCCACCTCCAGCATAACACAAGTACGAGTAGAATAATATAAATCCCCATATCTTTGCCGAGTAGGAGAATCTGAAGAATAACTACTTAATGTGCTCGATGCCATCAACTGAAGAATGAGAAACATGGTATATACCATATCATGCATGCATACATGTAACATGTCCAAGTTGTTACTCTCATTTTGGGTCAAATAACCTCATGAGATAATTTTAGAGATAATTATCCTGATAACTTATGAAGTCACCTCACCTAATCTTGTTTTATTTCTTTGTGAATAGTGATAGAATAGATAACCGGGTACATTGGAATTAAAGCGGCGACATCCTAATTAGCTTGAGACACCAGAATTAAAGCATGGAAATTAATGCCAAAATTATCTAACTTAAAACAAAAAGTTTCTAAGTCTTCTATTCCTTCATGCACTATTAAAGTAAAAACAAATTTCTCGAGAATTTACCATGGAGCATTTATCATTCCAAAAGTATATATCTTTGGATAATGATTGGAAAGATTCGTATGTTTGTCTCTGCTTGTTTATCTCTTTGGCTATTGGCAATTTTCCTCGTGCTGGTATCCTGCTAAATTTAAAGGCTAATACTCTCAGATCACATGAGTGGCATGTTAGAGATGCAAAATGGGTGTTGAATTAACTATGCCAAATTTATTCTATTATAATTTTTTTGTGAAGCATCTGTACCTGATTAAAAGATTCCCTTCCAAAGAGTGAGTCAGAGCTCTACTTCAAATTTAAACTATTTATATTGGAAGCATAAGCATAATAAGTTTGGAAAAGTAGAAATAACTACCACACTGATGTAGATCATCATGCAGTGTTATCAATAACGGATCGCGAAAAATAGCGGAAAATTAAAAATCCGCAATATGATATAGCGGATTGCGTTGCGGGCAAATAACGGAAGACACATAGCGTTTGAAATATATATTATATATATATAAATTTAAGTATAACATTTGAAATATATGTTATATATCTAATAAATTAAGCTGCATACAAATAAAATAAATTATATAAAGAAAGATAACATATTACCAACTTAATTCAAGTCATAATTTTAATTTCTCAAATTTAAAAACATAATAATGTGGTCTTATCTGCTATAGCGTTTTATAGCGGATTGCTCAAAAACCGCTATGGAAAAACGTTATAGCGCCGCTATTGCGGCTATTTAACAACATTGTCATCATTAGAACTTATTTTGCCATACTTAATAAAAAAAACACACCTTGTTTATCCCTTTTATAGGCAGATATATTTTTATTGCAAGATTTTCATTCATTAATGCTCTTTCTACTTCTATTTTTAATTTTAGCAGAAGACCATGGCTGAAGGCAAGGATTATTGTAATCGAAAACTTTCTCTACTAAAATCGAATCATGATGGGCTGACAGAGGTATGTTCTTTCTTTGACAGAATCTCTAAATATTTGTTCCTTGAAATTTCATGTATCTCAATCCACAGACGAACTAAGGTCACATAAAAAACGCACATTTTTCGGTGTTTGATTCGTACAGGTTCCTTTGCACAGACGCCACCAAATCCCACTATAGCTGTCCGATGTGCACATGTGCTTCGATCAATGATGTGCTCATCAGACAGCGGTGGTGCAACCTATTAACTCGATTTATGGCCTTCCCCTAAGATCCTTTTTTTAGATACAGATGGCTTGAAATTGCAAAATCGCTATTTTGTCATGTGTTTTTTCGTTGACACGTTCCTCGTGTGCAGCTTTTTTCCCTACAATTTCTTACTGCCCCCTTGTTTTCCTGTAAATGATGTCAGGATATGTTTTGGGGATCTATTTTCTCGAATCTTTTCTAAACTTATTGGTGATTATACTTCTAGTTTGCAAATGAACTGGATATAAGACTATCACATGTATTTGTTACACTATTAGTCTCAGTTCAGCTTCTACCTTCTTTTTTTTTTCCATTTATTCTATGGAGGTTTATATTCGTCTAGTAACTTCTGTTTATTGTTATATGCAGATGGCTACCAAAAAGAAAACTGTAGCAGATGAAGCAGCTCTAGTATTACAAGCAAAACTCAGGCAGGCATCGCCTAGTACATAATCATCCGATACGATAGTTTTTTGCTCCCAGGGCTATTGATTTCTGAATTTTCGTTCATGTCGTTTAAGCTCAAGTACGGTAAATTTTTGGTGGGTGTTCTTATGTTCCATCCAGTAACGTATCAGCCAGGAGGTGAAATTTGCACACTCGTGTGTGATTGCCCCTTGGGTTGATGGACGAATTCTTGGGCCCATTGTTTTCTCATCGCACAGATTGATGTTCAAGACTATCCAATCCAATTTCAAGTTGTAGTTCGGACGATAACATCTCTAGGAATACTTTTCTATGACGAGGTAATCTGCATGCAGAAAAAGCAATTAAACTGATTATCTTGACGAAATTGGGATTATTAATATTTCTCAATATTTCTAGAAATATTAGTTGTATTGGTAGGGTTGTCAACCTCTGCCTTCATTCCTGGATGTCAGTTTGTGGTAGGATGAAGTGCGATTCCAGGTCGCCATCTCAGATAAAAGAAAATTGCTTCTTTCTATATGAAGGACCACATTGGGTGAAAAACTGCTACTAAAAGAAAGTTATGGTGGCAAGGATAATTTCTATTTTCTGCAGCTTTACAAAATATGAACCTACACGCCTTCAATTTCATTGAATTGCGTGCCATTTCAATAACAATGCTTCTAACGTGGGGGTGAATAGGTTTCTCAATACAATCAGGAACCAAAAATATTCATTAATAAAAACAATTTCTTCAAGGGTTAACGCCAACTCTATCCTACAGCATTCGTGCGCAAGTAAATATCATCTGTGACTCGAAAATGTTCATGTATATAAGAAGTCAAAAGGGAAGGCCAAAAGATATCTTGAGAACCAAGTTGCCATCCTCTTTCAATAAGCAATTTGAGTGCATTTTTTCTTGTATTTAAAGTTCAAATCAATTCGATAATTCGAAGTCATCGAGTGTAACTTTTGTTGGAGACCAACAAAAGAAAATCCAGCATCAAATTGTGATCTACTTCTAACGTATTAAAAGGCTACTACCAAATTGGAAAAAGGAGTTAGATTTGCTAATAGCAAGCAACTTCCAAAAATAGTCAAAGCCGGATTCCCTGAAAATAATTAGAATACAAATATATGCATCACTAATTCTCTTTACAACCCTATACAAGTAAAGATTAAGTTGCTATCATTCATTTGTCATTTACATATTAAGACACTTTTCACTCGTGTGTATCATAACATATACGATCAAAGTCAAAGCGATCCTTCCAAAAAAAGTCATATACTCGGAAGCCATTTATCAAATGTTCTTAATAATTCAGGAAAAGTTAATGCAATTTATGCGCATCAGGACTATGGATCAAACAATCGGACAATATCCATGTTTACGCACAATTATATTTTTAAACGGGTAAATAAATTTTAAATATGCCTTCTTAGCAGGGAATGAGTTTAGTCCTACAAGGTTAATAAATGTGTGCACTTAGTCGCATTTTAATTTACGTAACAAAGAAAATTATAGACGATCATGGAAAAACCCAAATTTCACCATTGCTTAAATTGTAGTATTTATTTGCAGATTGCAACTTTATACATATATAAGAAAAAGTTGCGTATAACGGAGTATGAATTGCAAGTTCCATGGATAACTCCCGTTTCCTATTTTTTGAGACCAACAGTTGAGCATCATGCAGACTTCTTGGTATCTTAGGTAGACTCGTCCGGTGTCTCAATCTTAACATCAAGCAACGGCATTCTATTTGATCCCTCAATCGACGGAATGCCTTGTTCACTAACTTCATCAAAGCGGTCTACACTTTTAAGAAAGATACCTGCCAGAAAGACAACGGGTTCTTCAGGTTGGTAATAATCAAACCAAATGACACAGAATGCATGGTAACGTTAGAGGAAGTTAGGAGAAATGGAGCTTCAATTTTATTCTAAGTGACCTGCAAAAGAAACTTCAAGTAAAGAAGATGAAAGTACAATCCTCAAGCACATACATTGCCATGTCGGCACACACAACATGCATATGCTACTCCAAAAACTCAATGGAAATTTGAGAGAGATAGGAAGGTAAATTTTTATGTAAGCCCTAAAAGACTGACAAGAATTAAGAATGCCCGACGAAGTGTTACATTGACATACCAATAAACCATATTCCTGATGCAATAAACAGAATTGATGTCAGTATGAGAGCACTTTCTCTCCAATTGTTAACATAGTCCTGCGCCAAATATCAAAAATGTATATTAGTTCAAAGAACAAAAAAGGATTAACTAAAAATTAACCAAAATAGTAAAAACTTGAGTAGTTTTCAAAAGAAGACAACCACAAGTTAGGATACTCCTCGCTAACTCATTTGAGATGTATTTTGCAATAACTTTCTTAAATCTTCTTCTTGAAAAGAAACCACTAACAGGCTTTGGATTACAATTATATGATTCTGGCATAATTTAGCTCTTCGTTTATTCGCTCCTGTGGCCGACTCAAAATGAAGTTATACAAATTTGTTCGCTGCTACTGCTAAATTAAAGAAATTGATCAAATTTAAGCAAATTAGTTTTGCTTGATTTAATATCTTTTGAAGAGAAAAACTAGTCCGATCAGCAAGAAAATAAATGAAACCACTATGGTGTGAGAGGCGCAATTCTACCGGTGTGTTTTATTCGAGAGAAAGAAAAAAAAAGGAGAGAAAGGAACAATGGGGAGAAAATAAAAAAGAGAGGAAAAAAAACAAAAACCGCGTTGCACGTGATCATGGCAAGAGGAGGAAACGAGCGGCATTGAGAGCGAAGCTCGGCAGGTGGGCGGCGCTGAGAAGGAAGCACGCGGCAGTGGAGCAGGGGCACATGGGGGCGGAAGGTCAGTGCTAGCAGGGGTTCAAGCTTGACAAGGGAGGCAGAAGGTTGGTGCGAGGTCCGCAAGGTGGCCTCAAGATTGATGGGGCAGTGGGAGGCGAGCTTGGAAGGCGGGAGGCGGAGGCAAGCTCGACGAGGCAACGGGAGGTGGAAGGTCATAGCGAGCTCGGCTGGAGGTGGGAGGTTTGCGCGAGCTTGGTGGGGCGGTTGGAGGCGAGCTCGAAAGGTGGAGGCGGAAGGTGAGCTTGGACAGCGGGAAGCGTAAGGTTATGGCGAGTTCGCTCTCTGCTGGAGGTGGGAGGTCTACACAAGCTTGGCGGGGCGGCCCCGCCGAGATCAAAGGGGTTGCGGGAGGTGAGCTTGGAAGGCGTGAAGTGGAGACAGACGCAAGGAAGGTAGGAAGCAAAGGTGGACACAACGAAGGCGGGAGGTGGAGGCAAACGCAGGGAAGGGGGTAGGTGAGCTTCGCTCGTGAGAAAATTTTCTCTACTCTCCTCTCTTCTGCCTAATTTGGGCATAAGCAATTTCGAAGAAAAACAAAGGGATTTTTTTTCTTCCGTCGGTTTTTTCCTTTCAAAGAAAGAGCAAATTTTTAATCTTTCTTTCCTTTCCCTCCGGTTGTCCCTTCAAAGAAACATAGTGTAAGCTATAGGGCCTATTTTATTGGGGTGAAAACTAAAGAGAAGAGAAAGAAACCTAGTTTTTCACATGTTTTATTGGAGGGGCAGATTTGAAGGGTAAGAAAAGGGGACCACTTTTCTCCCCTTTTGCATTCTCTCTAAAAGAGGGAGAAGCCTCACTACTTTTCTTCCTATTTATTTTTCTTTCTTTTTTTTTTACTCTTCTCTCTTTTTTTCTTGCCCCCCAATAAAACAGGCCCATAGAGATGCGAGTAGTTTATTAGAGAATTTTCAGCCTCAACAGTTAAAGGTTAAAAAAGAGTACAAATGAGAATAAAATAATCTCTATACAGCTATAATTAAGGCCTTCCGAGGTTGTACTTCAGGCAAGACAGTAAAATCATGTGCAACAAAGTAGGTGGAGCGAAAATGGAATACCACCATCATCTGACACATTCGTCAGTATCTTAAGTCAGACGTAAAAAATAGATTAGTTGACGTTGCATTATTTGTGTATTGTAATCAATTTCTCCTTCTCAATTTAGATTTGTTTTTTAAAAACTTTCTGAAGACATGAGAAGCATATAAACTTTTAAATACACAGATACCTAAAAGATGATATATTCTTCAATGCAAATCCTCTCTCCGGTGGCAAAAAGAAGTAATATCACCGTCTTTTAGACCACAGAAAAATGCAAAACCCAGATAAGTTGAAAGTTGCATTCGTTTATATTTTGTGATAACTTTCTGGATCCTTACATCATTTTCTTGTTCTCAACTTTAAATACTATAATAAGCTAAGAAAAAGGCATGCATTCTAATTTTAGTTCATAAGAAACTTCAAAATTTTCAAGCATTATGATGACAATTGAGATATAATTTATTCTGCAGCTCATGATGTTAAAGACATCAAATATACTCGACCCAAATAGAAAGCGTGGATAAAGTCACAGTGATGTAAAAGAAAAAACCAAATGACTAGATAAAAGTAAAAGAAGAAGAAAAAAAAACGAACCTGCAAAAGACCAACCAGTGGTGAGGATGGAACATCTCCAAATATGCGGATAGAGACAGTAGAAATAGCCATTGACAGTGGCCTCAAGCTTGGCTTGACACAATGAAGGCATATATAATTAACAGGACCCTGCAGAACCAAGTTAACCATACTAATAAATATCATCAGGTCTTTCACATAAAAGTACATACTGACATGACGAAACACAGCAATTACAAAAACTTGGATGCATCTCCTTTGAGTTCGTACAATTAGAATAGAACCAAACAGCATCATGATCTTAGGAGGAAAATGCTAGATTTTAGACAGCACAGACGCATCAGGCTATATCCTAGTTTTTGAATCACTTCACCTAGAAATTGGATGCCCACCGAAGAAGCAGGATATTTTGGTCAATAGCTTATTCAGATACTAGACTTGGTCCCAGAACTGTCATTAAATTATCAAGTATATCAACGCAGATGAAATCCATCTCCCAAGATATCTTTAGTTCATGTCTAGAGAGTAGAGGGAACATAAATAAGTTATTGGCGCTTCCAACATCCATGGTAGCCAAAATTATGAATGATAACATATGAGTTGGCTGTCTGAACTCTGAAATAAAGTTGGTCTTTTCCATAGTTTGATTTTTCATTTAATGCTACTAGGGTATGATGCAGGAGGTAAGCTTGTACCTGTGTGGCAAAGACGAGAATTTCTCCAACTGCAAAGAATGCAATAAAACCATAGAGGCTTCTGAAGCAAAAAGCACTGAAGCAAAAAACAGCCCCCAGAAGTGTTGCACCAGAAAGAAGCTGCAAGGTGTGTAGTTAATAGCTCTTTTGAGTTATTTTTATATACAAGTAGCTACTGGAAAGTAAAAAAAATTCAAAAGTGCAATGTAATTGTACAGGCATAGATCAATAACTCATAAACAAATTATTTGATAGCTTCACGCAAGCATAGCCTACATTACAGAATTACGATATCTTGACAAATAAACAACTAAAAGAGTTATCTCTTAGACATCAGTTAAATTACATGCTCACCATTATGTTATAGAATTAAAGAGTTTACATCCTCCAACATTAGTTGGTATGCAACATGATCTTTGACCACTTCGAGGAAATTGCCATTTATAGATGCTAGAAAATGTTTCACAAATTACAGTTGATGTATTTTATCCTTATAATATTTACAGTGGTATGTAAGCACAAAGCTTCCAGAACTTCTGCTGAGTTGGTATATAAATAATATTTTAAAGGAAAAATATTATCTCAATCCTCTAAAAGCTTAGCAAGGAACTTTAACTAAAAATTAGTAAAATATTCGTACTTGAACTAAGTCTGATTTAGGAACTAGCAGTTCTTCATGAGACATCTAGTTAATGCTTCAGATTTAGGAACTTTCTTCTGTAATTTTTCCTGTCATCCTATCAGTCGTTTCATATGCTTCTACTTAGTTTTTCTCTTGTCCACTAGAATTAGTGATCGCAACTTTTAACTCGGCAATGTTGAATTTAAAGCTTCACCGTCTAGATGAGCAATTAACAATCAAACTCTGAACGTGTGAACATGTGCAATAGTCTATGTACAAAACACCTTTTGTCCTAGTAATTATCTGCCACAAGTTAATCAATGAGGAAGAGAGAGGGAACAGTATGGAGAGCCATAGGCTTGGCGTGAGAACCAACATCTCAATGATGAAGAGAGAGGGAATATTACGGAGAGCCATGTTCAAGATGGAGCAAGTGTTAAAGATCAGTTTATATTCATTTTTCTCACTTGCAGAGCATTTTGTTCCATGATGTTGCTTAACTTTATGTTGTTGATGAATAGAGATCATGTGTATATCCAAGTCATGTCCAGATGAACGACTGAAATTGGTCTAGGAAATTGGTCTAGGTTAACTAATGACTTAAGTAGGGTATGAGGCCAATGATTTAGTGATATGGCATTCTGGCGTAGGGATGTTCACCTGCCCACCTGCTGAGGCGCGACACTTTTCTTTTCTCTTGTGCTGGATAACCCGCCTTTTTCTGTCTCCTTGTTTCTTGCACAGTAGGTAGAGGAAAGAAAAAGTAACCAGTGGTGGTCCTTTCGGCTAGAAGATTCAAGGTGAAGAGGAAGACTTTTGAGAGTTCAAACTGAAGTGAAATTCTGATTTTTTTTTTTTTCTTTCTTTACTTCATGGTAATACTACGAATATAAATATGGAGGATTATGTGTATAGTGAGGTATAGATCCATGCTTTGGTGTTAGATCGTCATCGGACTTTAGCCCCAAAGGTGTAGGGTTAATCCATATTGTTAGGCTGATCAAATAAAAACGGCGCTGAACAATTTTGCACCTTTCTATCTAGAAACTTTGATCATATCTGTATCTGATTTGTCCTGAAATCTGGATATTTTGATCAAATTTGAATCTGATCTGTTATTGGAATTTGGAATTTGATCAGTCCTGAATCTAATCTGTGTTTTGAATCTGGAATATTTGATAAGATTCAAATCTGATCTGAATTCTGTAATCTGGAAGTTGATCAGATGTAAATCTTGTGGTATTTTGGAATCATAAATAGATCGTATCGTATCTGAACTTGATTGAGAACGTGAATGTAGAAATTACTGTGAGATTAAGATCCAGCACTTTGCAGTTTATGAAGAAGAATTTCTGGTTGGTTTAATGTTTAAACTTCACTACATTCTTAGGTATAGTTGAGTATTTAGGCATCAGAATCAGTGAGTGTCTATTCTAAGCAAGATTTAAGAAACCAGTTAGTACTAGTCCGGTGGTTTTATATATATAATAATGGTATACCAATGCTGGATTGGACTAGTACAAACTAGTCATATTGCTTGGTCTTTGACCGGTTTTTAATTCTATTATTATACGTTAATTTTAGCTCTATGTGCTTTTAATTTCTTCATTCCATCTCGAGAAAAAAACCAAAGTTACCTTCTAATTTCATAACTAAATTCAAGTATAAATCCATGTTAGTACAATCGATTTATGATGAAAATGCATGAGTTTGAAAACTTACATAATTATCATTACACTATACAAGGAAGAGGATTAGTTAAGATATGACCCTTGAAGACATGAGATTGTTAGTGTTAACTCTATAGAGCTACTAATGGTATGTGAGTTATGAGTACAAAGTAGAGCTTGAACTTTGAAGAGGGTAGAATTATAAGAATTATGGTCCGGACTCAATGATGCATATTGTATGATAAAGTATTGAACAAATATGACTTTTTATTTAATTTATTAGTGTGTGCAAATTCAGGTTTATACTTGGCATTATCATCAAATTTTTAATAATAGGATATTTGTGATGGTTTCTTATCCCACTTGACACTTTTATTTAGTTTAGGAAAAAGTTTAGTTAATGAGATGAAGAGTAAGAACCCTTTATACTGCAGGTAACCTACATCACACTAATGTCCGATGTAGGACTAAATCTATAAAGTCAATTCATCTGATCAGACTGATATTTTAAACACTGATTTACCGCTAAAACCATAAGTTACAAAAAAAAATGACTTTTAAAAGTATATATAAATAGAATAAAGAGCATTAGCTATATTTCTACAATGATTAATTATTTATTAGTTATACATTAAAACAATAATGAATTATAACTAATTATGTGTATATTGTGTCATTGACGCATGAGATAGTAACAGTGAGCACTAGGAGAAGGCTTTAATCTTTCTTTGAAAGAATCAACACTCGCTGAAAAATAATGCACGAAGGGATTTAGGGCAAGAACGAATTTAATGAATTAACATAGAGTAATAAGAATGAGATAACACTGTTCAAAAATTACTTTAAGGGCACAAAGTTGCCGGTACTAGTCAGAGAACAAAATTTACTAATGAAAATAAGTATACCTTGAACGCATTTGAGATTGTAGAGCTCATGAAGTCAAGAATAAATCCACCCGCTAGAGTTCCAAATATTCCACAAACAATTGTTATTCCTCCAAACATCAAATCAGCATTACTCTGAAAGTGAATATATACCGAATAATTCATAAGAAGTGCACATTAAATAGCTAAAGAATGGAGACGAGAAGACATCTGAATGAAGTTTTCACATAAGTCTGTCCAACTAAGAAAAAAAAAGTCAAGAATTAAGGAAAAAAATATTGCAGAGAAGGCTATAGTTGGTAAGACAATAACCACATCTGATGGTATTATTCAACATAGAACCTTCGATATCAAAAAATTTTAAATGAATCAGGCAAGTCTAACAAAACTCAGCACTGTAATTACCATGTGGTAGATATCATAGCCAGCTTTGGGGCCCCAATATGAATAAGCTCCAATGTTATGTGCAGCAGATGAAGATTGATAATATACACTAGAAACTCAAATGAGAGAAAATTTAAGATACAAATAATATAGATCAAGCAATTTTCTTTACATTCATCTTTTTTTTTACTTTTATTACATGTAAGTATGCAACAAAGCCTTTCAATTGCGGTGCATACTGGTATATCAACATTCTCAACACATGGGTTTTCTTATACTATATGTGCTGATACAAGATGTCCTTTTATGTAAAAACATAGCATATAACAATTTAAAATTTCTTAATCATTCTACTGGTATCAGCAGTAAATTGACAACATCATAGAACATATCTCCACTGTTTTAATTAATTCTGCATGATCGCACTTTAAGCAAACATAACGAAACTGTTCATCATGGACACAGTCAATTCCTCAAACAATGTTCCATGACATGGCACGGAAAAAACCAGAATGGGCAGAGTGACTTGAAGATCTCTTCATGTTCTTTTATTGGCAGGAAGCAACTAATGATTAGTCTAATACTTCTTGTATTCATGTAACTGCACATTAGATAGATGGTATTTTGTTAATAAGAAATTAATACATTTAAGGTTTTTTTATTTTTCCATGTACCAAAAATGTCATTGTTGGGCAAATACATAGTATTTTTCATTTTTTATAATTTTATTAATGAAAAGTTTCAATTAGTTTAGATAATTCTAGTAACGATAATAGCATAAATTTTAAATTAAAGCACTCGATAAATCCTATATTTAATGATATGTTCATTGTGCTTTTCATATGTTTAGCTTATGTGTTAAAGATGGTATAAGATAAATAAATGAATATTTATAAAAGAAATATAGAATGAAGTTAAGAATTTAAAATATTTTATAAAACTTATAGTAAACGATATAAGAAAGTTAAACTTCATATTGAAAATTATGCAGAATTTTTCTTATGATACATTACCTTATTGTTTTCCTTCAAAGACACTTAACTTTGTGTTATGACACAAGGATGACTTATGGAAGTATTGAAAATATAGTTATTTAGATCTTTTTTCATAATGCTACTACTCATTTGTCCAATATTTATTATCCTGCTTTTTGTTTAATCTAAAGCATTTAGTTTTAGTTGATGAATTTTTTGTATATAATAATGATGAGAAAATTTCTACAATAATTTTACAACTGGAAATAATTTCTTGTACTCTGGAACGTCCCTGAGACCGAGCTTTGAAAGTACAAGGCAATAAGAATCCCAGTCTGTTCTCTTGAGATACTTCAGAAGTTTCTTTCTTCTCTGGACCATCTCTAGAAGGCCCTTTCTGGAATGCTTGTCCTGCACGCCAACAAACAACACACGTAAAACAAATAATCAGCGACACATCACGAATGTCGGATATTAATGTGCATGAAAGAGTTGAAGAGAACAACGAATGCACATCGTTACCTTCTTATGTAAGACAGCATTTAGGTGCTTAATTTTAGTGGTTAGTTGTGCCACTGCAAAACAAATCGGTACTGACATGTACCAATCCGTATTGATAATCTGATCCGTACATATACTAATTAGATTATATCTTAGATTGGTATATATCACCATGATACTTTAACATTACTTTGATGTGTTAAAAGGAGTACAAATTTCTTGCTTATAACTTCATCTATAATAGATTGATAGTCCATTTCAACGTGGTTGATCCTCTCATGAGAAACTGAATTACTTATAATATAGTCACTTGATTAGCATAGCGCATGAATATTGAGCAAAACTGAAGTTGTTTAAGCGAGCACAAATCTATTCATTGGTAATATGAACCATAAGCCAAGTATTTAGAAGCATTAGACATTTTAACTATATTTTGTTTCTTTTTTTTTATGTGACTAGATGTCCTCTAACATAAGTAGAAAACCTAGAGATAGACCTTTATCACCTGGACTCTTTGCATAATCAACTACTGAATCAGCCTTCATCTTTAAATGTTCATGTTCTTTTATAAAGATCTTTCTTGGAGAACATTTCAAATAAGTACAGAATCCTCAAGATAGCATCCAAGTAGACTCCTCGAGATCTTTGTTGGATTTTGCACAGATTGACAATTCATCCTAATTATGAAGAAAATATTAGGTCATGTGACTATAAGATATAAAGTTTCCGACAAACCTACTATATTGAGGAGCATCAACATCATCTTTACAACTATTATTAGAGTAAGTTTTGATAAGATAGAATAGGCAGTCGAATTTCTGAGCCAAATTTTTAGATATTAGACACCCATAGTGCGATAATACATTTGCTTGCGGCATGGAATTTAGTTGAAATGAGATCACTTTGAAATTGCTCAAATTATGTTAAACTTTTTTTATCTTAATATAAGTATCATCTATTCGAATCATAGCATGGCGAGACTACAAGCCTTGCATCAAAGAATCAACATCTAAATGAAACTTGTAGTCTCGCCATTTTGAAATTTGCACGCCTTTGTTAGCTAAATTCATAGCTATAGATCACAAGGCATAAGTTACAAGTTTCTCTACATTTTGTTTCTATATGCAACAAACTAGGCATGATTAACATTTATGATCAGATTGAAGGGGGGAGATTAAACAGTGATAAAATAAGTCAATACTGCGTGTTAATATCACATGTTTCAAATTTATTAATGTTTACATACATGTACTTTACCCTTGGTATTAATAATATGTAAGACTGATTTCTATTCAACTTGCATTATAATTTCTGTTCGTGGTTGCAAGTTCAAAACGGAATAATGATAAAGAGAGAAAATGTTCTGTTAACTCATCTTTTGTTCAACATTAAGAAGACACAATGAGGTGGTGATGGTCAATAATTGAAGATAATTTTTCATGGACAACCTAAGAGATCCACCAGGTTAAATGCAACATATTTCTCAATTAGTTAATGATATAAATACAAGTGCACGTGCAATAGTTGCAGCAGAGCATGCAGATGAATATGATGACAACCTGACAAAGTGAAAATTATTAATTAGTCATCATGTCATGCTCTTTCTAGCTACAAACTCAACCCAAGAACAGATTGGAACCAATCAAATTGGAATTCCCAACTCAACAAGGCAGAAAACAAAAGCAACTAGCAAGGGAAAAACTCCCACCTAAGACCAAAAAGTATGAAAGCTCCAACTAACAGTTTAGACATAAAAATGTGGAGGAAACCTGAGAAAAAAGATAAAGCAAAATGGTATTAACTTCTCGTAGACAAATTTACTCTTCCTTTTTGTATTAACTTCTTTTTTACTTTAGAGAAAACCTAGTAACATAATTACATTTTCCAAAAAGAAAGAAAAAAAGACAAATTATATGGATGCAAGAACATACAGGGACACAGATGAATGTTCGTCAGTGGTTTGCATCTCCTTTTTGGCATTCTGTTCATCTGACATATGAGAACCAATACAGCTATCAAGAGACCAACATAAATAAAAATCCTAAAGCCCAATCTATTTCAATTTTGAAATCACAGCAGTGTTATGTAAGGTAAACAAAGTCTGAATTGGTAACAAGTATTAGCTCAGCTCCAATATAAGTATCAGTATGAAATCAACACTTTTGGCAAATATTCACCATACAATAGCTAACAACCTGAAAAAAGCAGTTGGCAACTAATATTAAAGATCTTTACAGTTCTGAATATTGCTTCCTTGACATTGTGCTTCGTTTAATAGAAAATTATTGGTAGAGTCAATATAGGAATCCTGTATACTCAGAAAGTGTATTCAAGGTGTAATGGTGTGGCAGTTAAACTTTAGTAATATAAGAAATAAAATAAATAAGTAATTCAACCATTGCTCCTTCTAATACAGTTTTTTTTCCTTCTAATACAGTTCGTTTCAGTCACTTTGACTTCAAAATGAAGTTGGACATTCAAAAAGTCAAATCAGACAGTCTGAGGAATATAAGTTTTCTTGGCTATAAACAGAAAAAAGCCATTAAACACATAGATCACAGTAAGACTAGTCCATGAAAAATGAAACTCAACCAGGATCCTGAGTGTAGAAACATACCACCACATGGTGAATCTTGGACTATTGTCTCAGCTGCAGTCTTATCTTTTGTAAACTTAGACGAGGTAAAACCTGTAAGATTAAAATGTTAGAATACAGACGCTCTATTAGGATTCTAACTGAACGTATCATCTGCATACACTAAAGGAACCAAAAAGTCAAATACCTTTTAGCTGCAAAGGCTTTATAATAAAGCCTAAAATAGCAAATGGGAACATCAAAATAGACTCTCCCCAGAAAGCAGCTCGCCAGTGAAGATGGTTTCCGACCTGATAACATTAGAAAAAAAAAAAAGATATGTCTTAATCATTAATTGATAGAAAACACAAACATATTTTCAATACATTAACTGATTGAAAACGCATTAACTAGGGTCAAGTAAATATCTGGTCAGACTGGTACCATCAGCATACTATGTGGTGATATGTCCAGTATGTCCAGTTGATATACCAATATGTACCAGCATGAGCTATGACTACTAAATACACTGGCTTGGATCATACTTTAAAGTTAAAAGTTTAAACCATGATTCCAACTGCTGTTGATAAAGGTTAGCAGGTAAGATCTTATAACGTTTGGGGCACTAGATACCATAGGAAAGTTACCATAGTAAATGTATATGTAAACAAACATTTAGTAAGCAAAAAAAGTGAAGTTAAATGGTTTTCATCATAAGTACAAAATCATTATGCACAAAAGTCAATTAATAAGGAGGAGGAGGACTAGTGCAAGCTTTTGCTTCGCAAGGAGGACTAGTGAGAGTTTCCACCACTGATACTAGAGCGAAGCGGAAGAAAAGAAGAAAAAAAGAAGAAAGGAGAAGGAGGAGGACTAGTTCGTGGAAGTAGTCCCTTCTTCCGCTCACTTGGTTCCATTAGAACTGGTACATACCGGCCCGAGTTTATACCGGCCCGAGTTTGAACCGGGCAACCGGTACATTGGTCTAGACAAGTATTTAAAACCATATAGCAGTATATAGAACAGATTGATACTCAATCCTAGTCCAGAATATAGGAATATAAGTTACACTATATACAAAATATCGATCAAACCATATGTACACTCTTAGTGACATTCTGACAACCACTCAAACTTGTATATACTGACAATACCATCACATGGTATAATCAAACCCAATAAAACCATCTTAGGCTTGATTTTGTACTAGCTCAACCCCTCCTGTTT
Source organism: Costus lasius (assembly GCA_027563935.2). Taxonomy (NCBI): domain Eukaryota; kingdom Viridiplantae; phylum Streptophyta; class Magnoliopsida; order Zingiberales; family Costaceae; genus Costus; species Costus lasius. The sequence continues at coordinate 23,435,870 of CM050447.1, read as the reverse complement.
GATACCACTTGTCCTTGAAAACTACAAAAATAATATAATGTAGTTTTGCAGTGTTTATAAATTAAATTTGAATGAAATAGACTTAATATCCAAGTCCTTTACTAAAGTTACATAGTAAGAGCTTCTACTAAAGTTTTTAAAATCGGTACGTACCTCAGTACCAGTGTAAACCAATACACAGATACATAGTCCAATTTTGTACTAGTTGGTTATATATATATATATATATAGTATTATTCGGTACTAACCTATTTTGTGTACTACTCTAAAATCAAACTAGTATAAAGTGAAAATACCGATATTTCAAACACCTGCTCCTTCTACATTTTGGCGACTATCAAAATAGTAAACTAGTTTCCACAACTTAAGTTGATGAAATTGTTCTACAACACCCTACAAAATTCATGTGGTTAACTAGGATTGAAACTACAATTAGGACCGGCACAAGTACTAAGCTAGGAAAATCACGCATGTAACATTAGAAACCTCTATGGTGCTATATTATATCAATTCTAGATTAGCTATGACCATGCTAATTTGCTCTGACTTTAATAGTAGAGTGAATCGCAAAACTATCATCTGCCTAAGTAGACAAGTGTATATCTTTTCTTTTAACTTTTCTCTTTAAGTAAACAAACCCTTAATTCAGTTCAAACCATAGTGGCAACCAACTCTCGTCAACACGTAAACTTAATTATAAAATTTGATGGAGATACAAAAATTGAAATAAAAATAAAATTTTAGCAAATTAGAAAAGAGTAGAATATCAAACTAAAAGTGGGCACTAAATTAAATCTAATCCCAAACATAATGAATCAGCAGCAGTCCCTAGAGCTAAAGAGAAGAAAAACGAATTAAGGGATCATGATTAAATAAGAACATAGGCCTCAACTTTCATTGCAGCAGCGACAATATAGCTGTCAATGCAACATAAAAAGTTTTTTCTTCCATCGATATAAGCCCATGAATACATTTCCCATCATTATTACAAAACTATTTTTCAGTTACATACTGTTCTAGAAAAAAGCAACGAAACTAAAGAAACAATAAATTGATCGTTCCTTCAGATATCCAAGATTCATGTCAGCGCGTAGTTCAAATGCGCCTCCTTTTCTTGAAAAGGACATTTCTCAAGACAAATATGCAAGACCTAGCTTTTATATTTAAGTTTCTTGTACTCTGGAACGTCCCTGAGACCGAGCTTTGAAAGTACAAGGCAATAAGAATCCCAGTCTGTTCTCCTGAGATACTTCAGAAGTTTCTTTCTTCTCTGGACCATCTCTAGAAGGCCCTTTCTGGAATGCTTGTCCTGCACGCCAACAAACAACACACGTAAAACAAATAATCAGCGACACATCACGAATGTCGGATATTAATGTGCATGAAAGAGTTGAAGAGAACAACGAATGCACATCGTTACCTTCTTATGTAAGACAGCATTTAGGTGCTTAATTTTAGTGGTTAGTTGTGCCACTGCAAAACAAAAATAGCTTTTTTAGCCCCCTAAAAAAGACAAGTTCATGAAAAAAGTTGGGCTAAAACAATTAGGTAAAACAAAACATCAAACAGATTTAACATATGAGAAAGTTAAGCAAGCATCATCCATGTCAGTTTATTGACACATATTGGGTAGTTGCAGGTTGACCAGTAGCTCGTTTGGTCATGGACCGAGGCGACATGAGTCGCTAAGGGCAGTCGGATGAGGAGTGGTCCTGCTCTCCGATTCAGTCCAAGGTGAGAGTGAGTTAGAGGTGGCCTCAAGAGCTAGCCGACATGAAGATCCTGCGTAGCTAATTCTCTCCTGCGGGTTTATACATATTGTTAGGCCTTGTTGGTACATATGTGATTGAGGAGGCTGCCAGACTTAAACGCATGTGGATCAAAGATAAGTTCAGTTAGGATTTTGCCTTATTTTGACCAGCATTCTAACTTGTTTGTGGGTTAAGCTTTAGCTAGATTTCACCAAGGCAAAATCCAACATTTAGTCTCTCGGCTAAGACTTGAGGCATGCATGGGTGACACCTAGCATTTTACTCTTGGCAGCAGCTATTGCTCTCACGCGTAATCAGGTTCAAGAGGCGACTCCTGGGTGATTTTCTATCACCAACTCTAGGGCTTCCTTGTCCGATTCCTTCTAGCCGCCGACGAGGCTTTCGGAAGCCAGCTCGAGTCCCTTGTTCGAGCCAGGAAGGGCAGAGCTCGAGTGAGCTCTAAGGGTGGTAACACTTGATCTTTTCCTACCACCCGCGGGTCTTCCTCTAGCTCGAATTTCATCTGGAGTTCTTCCGCTTCCTCTCTCTTAGAGCTGGTTCTTCTGTAGCTGATTACCTTCGTGGAAATGTGGAGATTCTGTATGTGAGTAACATTCTTGGACGAAGCAGCCCTAACTTGGGTTAGGTATACTATCATCATTCCTCCGGTTACCAGGTATACTATCTTCATTCCTCTAGTTACCTATGAGTTTTTCTAGAGTTCCCTTGCTGGTCTTCTAGTCAATTTGGATGAGGGGGTACCTCATCCCGTAACCTACTTTGCTAAGACCCTTGTTTAGTTTTTCCTTGTTCGATATATCTCGTGGCCATGTTGAGCCTTGTTAGTGCTGTGGTTTTGATTTCATGCACTTGTGGTAGATAAGGGGCATCTTGGTTGATTTTGTTGTATGGTCTTTTAAGTTACTATCGTGGCCATTCTACATGATTGATTTGTGCCTTGTGCCCTTCTCGCTACTTGGACATTATTGTTACTGTTGAGCTGCTATTATTCTTGCCAAGGTGCATCAACACCCCATGCTTCTACGTGTTTTGTTCATGCTTGTATGGGAAGGTGTGAGGAAATTCTGTATAAAGCTGGGATGTGTATGTTGTAATCCTGTGTATGTGGGCTGGAAAGAAACAAGAGGTGAGCCGAAAAGAAAAAAAAGAGTAGCGAGGACTGGGCAGGGGAGGTTTGGGCTGTGAGTTTAGTTGATGTGAGGCCAATTCGTTGCCCGGGTTGAGGTGAGGGAGAGAGCAACTGATGTAAATTCTGGAACCATTACCTCATTCCCTCACTACCCGCTTGCTTCCAGCTGGTTCTGAACAAGAGAAAATTGGTATATAAGTTTTTGTCCATAACACCAACCATGGCAAATGGGATTTTGCACTGGCGCTTATTGTGGATCTTGTGGAGGGAGCGACTATCAACATGGAGTTAGAGAGAAGCAAGGCAACCAAAAGTGGGATGAAGATTCTATCGATGCCTCCAATCTAGCGAGAGTCATTGCTGCCAGACTTGGTAAGGGCAGTGAACAAGAGTCAAATCTGGGAGGTTCCATGTCTCCTACCTCGAGAGGGAAGGAGGTTGCCACTGTCAAGCAAGTGGAATGCCATTCAAGATGACAAGATGAATGAACTTAGTAAAGATTTGGACCTTCCCTCCGTTGGCTGGTGATAGGCTTGCAGTAAAGGGCAGGGGGTGGTTTTCTTCACAAAGGGCTCACAAAGCAAGTTTGAGATTATGGATTGGAACATAAGAAGTCATAAATCATATAAAGAAAGCAGGTCTTGGGGCCTGAGGAAGAGTTAAGAGGGAGAAGAGCCATGGAAGCACTTTCTAGTGGGTTTTCCTATTGGTGCACTTAGAGGAAGAGTGACAGCTTTGTGGAAACCAATAAGACTGGGACATCAATGTTTATTCTCTCCTAGTGGGCTTTATCTTATTCAAATTTGCACAAGAAGATGATAATATTAGGGTACTTAAAGCAAACAAGTTAATTGCAAATAGACTTTTGGTTATGCAGTAAAGGATTGTCTCAATATCAAGCCAAAGACAAAGCATGTGAGTTCGGAAAGCATCTCAGAAGCTGCCGACAAAGAAGAGGGTTGTTGGGAGTGTAGAGAATAATAAGGTCAAAATTAACAAATGCTATCCTACAGAAAAGTACCTCAACAGCAAGAAAGGGAACAAGAGGACACTGGACAATTAGATTTCCAAGGAGTCGGATGCCAATGGCTGGTCAAGGGGTCAAGACCATATCTAACATCCTTTATGCTTACTGCTTGAGATCCTCTCGAATAGTAAATAAATTTGATATATTCTCAAATGTTGATGTGAGGGTCAAGAATAATGATGCAATAGATCATCGAATGCAATAAAATGATGCAAAATTTAGTTTTGTTATATCAGAGGCAACACCCAGGCCAAGCAATCAGTTGTCACAAGCTTTGTGGGGTACCAGCCAATGCCACCTAACATGGTATTTTATATAGTGCGTGTTTGTGTATATATGTATGTAACGAAACAGACATTTAAAATTGTAACTTCAAGTATTAGTGCACAAACGAGTATGTATTGACCATAATCCCAACCAATTCAAAAGATAATTTAAACCATGGTTTTTAATCTTAATCTATACAAGATTGTAAGCATGGTATAACTAGTCTGACTGTCTGAGCTTGAATTGATACAAAAACCTCACGTGTCAGTACACTAGGTACCATGCGTCAATATGCCTAATATGTACTAGTCCAAGACATGAGTGACATACTGGTCCTATGTGAGATTAAAAACCATAATTTAAATCCAAAATTCTTGTTGTGCAATAGATCATATTGTTATGATAAAGAATGACATAAATTATAAAGAGCCTGATTGAAGTCAAAAACATCTTGAAGTTCAATTTATGACTAAAAATCATAAAAAATAGCACAACTTTCCAAGCATTGAGATTGCTTATAATGCCCAAGGCTTGCTCTATCTCAGGAAAAATATATATGGACTAGATAGCTCTTTGAACTAGTGTTGGTATTTATAAGACACTGTAATAGACTTTTATAGACACAAAAAAAATATATACTCTCGCGCTCAACCCTTTAAATGAGTTGAGTACTGGTGTGCATCATTGTTATCGTTGGTGATCTTTCCCGATAGCATTGTTGTTATACACAATAACTAATGAAGTCTAGTAGTTTTGTGTAGTGGTAACAAAGTCGTGGCCCATTATGGAAACTATATCACCACTCCAAGTGAGTGCATTTTAGTGTAATCTCCATATATCAATTATCCTATTGTGTGAGATTCATTGTATCATTGTAACTTATGCATTACTTTATTGGCTTACTCATTTCATTCTATGGCTTTGAGCTCCTATTATATATTCGATGATTGACCTTGACTTTGAAGAAAGACCTCCTTGACTTGTTTGTTGACCTAAGTGGTACCTTTAAACTCTTATTTACACCTTGACTCTGAGGAAAGACCTACTCGACTTGTTTGCCAACTGGGGTAGGGTTTACTTTTTCAATTCAATTGCATACTAGAGGGCACCGTCAACTACAAAAAGATTTACTCATATTTGGTAGTGTAAATGCTTTACGTATATTTAGTAATGTGAATCTCCCTTTTGAGAATAAATATCAATGCAATTATATTGTCTTGTGTATTAATTAGGTTTAATAAACTATTGAGACAAACGTAATCACTCCATTACTAACATATTTGGAATAAATGATAAATTAGTCTTAATATTGTAATTGGTCTTTATTTGAGTTGTTTAACTTGACGGTGTACCGGTGTGTGACATAATTCCCTCTCAAAGTAAACTATACTGACGTGACAAAATAGTTCACATAAACATAGATAAATGTCTTCTAGATGGTCAAGTAGCTTACAGGATTTCAGAAATCTCAATTAGCTGATCCATACCTTGAACCCGAGTAGACCCACAATCAGATTCAGACATTTTAAATTCATCTCTAACCCTTTTCAGCTCCAAATTCATCTTCTCGGCAGAAGACATATGATCAGGATGGAAATACTGCAAGACACAAATTGTAAGGTAATACCTTGGATCTATAAATTCAACATATTCATCTAGGAAACCAAGCATGACATCTGGCAACTCACCCTCTCCAACAGTTCCTCCTGTGGGGGTTTTAGCATGAAAGTAGGCGTCGCTATTCCGGTAAGGCTTCCAATAATTGACAGCCTCTGCACTGCTCAGATGCAAAACATAGGTCAGCTCCTACTAACATGGAGATGAAACCAGTATAATAAGAGTCGTACTGTTGTCTTTTTTCTTGGTGTCAGCATCTTTAAGTATCATTAAGCCTTCGCGCAGCTCCTTGAATGCGACAGCGCCCATCCTCGACTCTGTCTCCCTGTTCTCCATCTCCCTCAGCTTTGCAAGCCTCTCGTTCAACTCCGTCAAAGAGAACCAGTCCTTATCATCACCCTTCGCAGCGTTCCCAGGCCTCAGTTTACTTAGCTTCTCCCCCAACTCATCATAAGTATACATCTTCAAAAATTCTGTCTGCAAAACCTTTTTGGTTGCGCCCTCACCGGCTTCTTTCTCCCTCATTTCCTTCCCAAAAATAGATTCCGGCAAGTTCTGGCTTAGTAGATTGGACGGACCCTTTGCTCCCTCCCCCATTTGGATCCCCATGCTCTCCTGGAATGGCTTGAGACTGAACGGGCTCGAGAAGCTGTCCCGCCGACGGCCACTCAACTTATCCTTTGGCGACGGCCTGAACTGACTTAAGCTCTGGCGGATGAATTCCAGGGAGGGGCTTTCGGCCTTCTCAGTGACCCCCTCGCTACTGGCCTTGGCGAGGACGTTGTTCTTGTAGAGCTCCTGAAAGGAGATGGTGGGGGACGAGGGTGGCCGATTGCCAAAGGGGGAAGGGGCAATGGAGCCACCAGATCGGTGATCGAACTTGGCCAGGCGCTTACAGATATCCTCGAGGGAGGCAGGACCGTCTTTAGGAGAGGGCAGCGACGATGGCGGAGGTGGGTCAGAAGGGATCCGACGAGGAGGGGAAAGAGGGGCCTTGAGCCGCTCCTTGACGTCGCTGAAGTAGGAGGAATAGGAAGGGAAATGAGGCGGTGCGGCGGAGGGAGAAGCAGAGGGCTCCCCTTCAACATCGGGATCGGGTGGCGGCGGCGGCGGCGGTGGCAAGGAGGAGGAGAAGCGGCGTGCAAAGCAAAGCGGTGAAAGGGGTTTCGGCCTCAGCTGGAGATGAAGCGCCATGACGTATGGCGATTAGGGTTTTGCTCCTCAAGAAGGCGAGCAAAACTCAGACGTGAAGGGAACAGACGCGTGAGCAGCTCTAGACGCTTGCGGCGGCGAGCTTGCGTAGCGCGTCTGATGAGCATGACAACACCGAGCGAACGAACGGACGGCGTTCAATTCGAGGTGCGGGACGCGGTCAAAGTCAACACGCCAATGGGAAAAATCAAAATCGGGCGGTGATTTGGGCTGACGTGGACGCGTTGATCAGGATGTAGCTAATTAAGCTTGCTCAAGCTTAATTAGAACATGACACTAGGTGTGATGTCCAAGTTCCGTTGGGCCGGTTTGAAGGATACTGGACTGGGCAGGTGGCCCAAGTCCACGCGAGCACGCAGCGAGCGCAGCTCGACGCCGCCTGCGTCGAGCTCTTAGGCGCTGATGATGGAGCAAACGGCTTCATCCCAGGGCAGGATCTCCGGCGTCATCTCTGGTCCCATCCAGCGGCGAGGTCGGCGGCGGATTGCTCGGCCTAGTTCTTCGGCAGGATCGGCGGGCGGACGAGACGCGCGGGCGAGGCGGAGATGCAGCTGGCTGTCGAAGAAGGCAGGCGGGCGGATTCGGTGGAGGCGAATCCGGCGACAGGAGATCACGCGGAGGCGTGATCTCCGGAAGCTCCAAATGGAAGGCCCGTTGGCGGCCTTCCCTTCTTCCAGATCCGGCGATGACCTCCTCTTTAAGAAGACCAGGCGAGCGACGAGGAAAAGGAGGGAGGAACGGGGAGCGACTTCCCCTGTTCCGAGAGGCGCGAGCAGAGGGCTCCCTTCCAGCTTCAACCAGGAGGAAGAGGAGGGGGAGGCGGGCGGAATGCAGGCGGCGAGCTTCCTCCGCCTCCCCCATGAGTGGTTTTGAGCGACTGTGAGTCGACGGCGAGGGGTCGCCGTCGACGGGAAGAGGGAAGATCCGGAGGGCGGATCTGAGCGAAACTGTAAGGGTTTATGTAGGTTCGACCTGATCAATCAAACGGAAATTTCCCTTACCTCTTGTGTTATCTTCTCCGGCTCCGGCGAGAGCTTTTTTGGTGGTTTCCGGCGGCGTTCTTTATTCCGTCTTCTCACCATCTCCGACAGCTTCCGGCGAAGCGCCGACGAAGGCTGAGGCTCGGACGAGGAGTCCGAGCCTGCCGCACGCCTCCGATCCCGTCCACCATCAGCTTCGGCGTCGATGGCGAACGAACGATGCAGGCGGCGTCGTTCGAACGGACGAAGACGACGATGGAAGCGGCGTTCGAATCGAGATGTTGACGCGGTCAATGGAAAATCGAACGCGTGCAGGCGATCGTAATTCGAATTTCGATTTCGCACGATTTTCGGCGCTCGGGCACGACGAGGAATTGATGACGTGGACGGGTCAGATGGGCTGGGCGTGACAGTGGTATCAGAGCAAGGTTTCTGTCGGTAAGATGGTGATGGATCGATCGCGTCGAGGGGGTATCGACGTGACCGGAATGGAGGAGATGACGATGCTACTTGAGGCGAGTAGCAGGTGCGTAGGCGGTGCACCAACAGAGGCAGGCGGTGTGAGCGTCTGCCGCCCCTTTCCAGAGCATGGGGTTCTGATGCCGTCGTCAGAGGGTGGCGATGATGAGAAGTCTACGAGGCTTCTTCCCGGAGCAGCGGGCTCCGATGCCGTCGTCAGAGGGTGGCGACGATGAGAGGTCTGAGGGAGGCTTCTTCCCGGAGCAGCGGGCTCCGATGCCGTCGTCAGAGGGTGGCGACGATGAGAGGTCTGAGGGAGGCTTCTTCCCGGAGCAGCGGGCTCCGATGCCGTCGTCAGAGGGTGGCGACGATGAGAAGTCTGAGGGAGATTTCTTCCCGGAGCAGCGGGCTCCGATGCCGTCGTCAGAGGGTGGCGACGATGAGAGGTCTGAGGGAGACTTCTTCCCGGAGCGGCGAGCTTCGATGCCGTGGCTAGAGGGTGGCGACGAAGAGAGGCCAGCGGGGTCTCTTCCCGGAGCAGAGGGCTCCGATGCCGTCACCAGGCGGGTGACAATGATTCTGATGTAGAGGGTACACCGATGAGAAGTCTGCGAGGCTTCTTTCCAGAGTGGGGGAGCTCTGATGCCGTTGCCAGGCGGGCAACGACAAGAGATCTGCGAGATCTCTTCCAGGAGCGGCGGGCTCCGATACCGGCGCCAGGAGGGCATCCGACGACGTCGAGGGCGACGTCCAGATTTGGTGGGGGAGAATGTGATGTCCAAATTCCGTTGGGCCGGTTTGAAGGATACTGGACTGGGCAGGTGGCCCAAGTCCACGCGAGCACGCAGCGAGCGCAGCTCGACGCCGCCTGCGTCGAGCTCTTAGGCGCTGATGATGGAGCAAACGGCTTCATCCCAGGGCAGGATCTCCGGCGTCATCTCTGGTCCCATCCAGCGGCGAGGTCGGCGGCGGATTGCTCGGCCTAGTTCTTCGGCAGGATCGGCGGGCGGACGAGACGCGCGGGCGAGGCGGAGATGCAGCTGGCTGTCGAAGAAGGCAGGCGGGCGGATTCGGTGGAGGCGAATCCGGCGACAGGAGATCACGCGGAGGCGTGATCTCCGGAAGCTCCAAATGGAAGGCCCGTTGGCGGCCTTCCCTTCTTCCAGATCCGGCGATGACCTCCTCTTTAAGAAGACCAGGCGAGCGACGAGGAAAAGGAGGGAGGAACGGGGAGCGACTTCCCCTGTTCCGAGAGGCGCGAGCAGAGGGCTCCCTTCCAGCTTCAACCAGGAGGAAGAGGAGGGGGAGGCGGGCGGAATGCAGGCGGCGAGCTTCCTCCGCCTCCCCCATGAGTGGTTTTGAGCGACTGTGAGTCGACGGCGAGGGGTCGCCGTCGACGGGAAGAGGGAAGATCCGGAGGGCGGATCTGAGCGAAACTGTAAGGGTTTATGTAGGTTCGACCTGATCAATCGAACGGAAATTTCCCTTACCTCTTGTGTTATCTTCTCCGGCTCCGGCGAGAGCTTTTTCGGTGGTTTCCGGCGGCGTTCTTTATTCCGTCTTCTCACCATCTCCGACAGCTTCCGGCGAAGCGCCGACGAAGGCTGAGGCTCGGACGAGGAGTCCGAGCCTGCCGCACGCCTCCGATCCCGTCCACCATCAGCTTCGGCGTCGATGGCGAACGAACGACGCAGGCGGCGTCGTTCGAACGGACGAAGACGACGATGGAAGCGGCGTTCGAATCGAGATGTTGACGCGGTCAATGGAAAATCGAACGCGTGCAGGCGATCGTAATTCGAATTTCGATTTCGCACGATTTTCGGCGCTCGGGCACGACGAGGAATTGATGACGTGGACGGGTCAGATGGGCTGGGCGTGACACTAGGCTAGGTTATTGTTAGGCCTCCGGGCCGAGTTTGGGCCGCGGCCCAAAGGCCAGCCCTTTAGCCCAACCCAAAGCCCAGCTCTACCCTTGCTCACTCGACGGATCGGATTGGGCGTCATCTGATTCCGGATCCGGGAATCCACCCAATGGGCAAATTGCCAGTGCAATTCATTCTTGCGTGGCACGCACGCTGATGGGACAAGAGGTTGACTCGGGGTGGTGGGCGGGATGGGAAAAGGGGTATGGGTAGAGGTGGCCATGGGCCGTGCCCGGGCCGGCCCGGGCCCGGTTCCAGGCGGGCCGTGCCTGGCACGTTTCAAATCGTGCCGTGCCTGGCACGGCCCATTTCAAATCGTGCCGTGCCCGGCACGGCCCATTTCAAATCGTGCCGTGCCCGGCACGGCACGGCAGGAGAACCGCTGGGCCCGGCACGGCCCGCAGCCCGATTATCCGTGCCGGCTCAGGCACGGTTCCGTTGAAGCGTGAGCACGGATCCGACACGCGCGCCAGGCACGGCCCGTGGGCTGACTTCGGCATGCGGGCCGAATACGGCCCAACGGGCCAAATGAGGGACGCGGGCCGTGTTTGGCCCGGCCCGATTGTGGCCCATGGGCCAAAGTTGGCCCACAGGCCGAATGTGGCCCATGGGCCAAAGTTGGCCCACGGGCCGACTTTGGCCCGCGTGCCAAATTTAAAAAAAATTAATTTAATAAGTAAATTATTACTTAATTAAATTATATAAAAATATGAAAAAATAAAAAAAATTGAGAAATTGAGAATGTATATTGCACAAATTTTTGAAAAAATGTTAAAATTTTATATATTTTAGACCGGACCCATTACAGGCTGCCTACGTACCCCACTCAAAGGAGGAATCAGGTCTACGTAGTTCTTTTTTTACAACTCTTTCTACAACTCTTTTACAACTTTTTTTATAATTATTTATTACAACGTTTATCCATTGTTGCTTCCGCTTGCACTTCCAAGACTTTGTTCATCATCATCCGATGAAGTTGAATGACCACCTTTATCTTGAAGACGATCTTCAGCATCTAGCCAATCTTTAAGACAAATACACATTTCCACGCTTTCTTCGTTCATTCGGCTTCGCTTCTCGTCCAGCACCCTGCCGCCTGCACTAAAACAAGACTCCGATGCTACAGTAGACACCGGAGGAGTTAGTAGATCACGTGCCATGGCAGAAACCACAGGATATGATTTTCCTTGTGATCTCCACCATGATAAAATATCAAAATTATCTATTTGTTCTTATGTGAGTAAAAATGTATGATTATTTTCTAAAAAAAATGTTAATTCATTAAAATTACTAGATCAACTTGTTGATGTTCCTTTTCTATTTAAAATTGAGCGTATTCTTCCTGTAATATTTTTACTACTAGTAGATACATTAGTTTGAGAGGATGTTGGATTCATTGTATTTCCAAATTTTAAATTATAAACATTATACATTTCATCTAATAAGGTAGAAACTTCATTTTTTTTCTCATCTACTCCTTCAAGTTCCATATTTTTATAATATTCATCTAATAAAATATTAACACCTTCTAATTTTAATCTAGGATCCATAATTGAAGCTAAACAATATAAATGAGATATATTTTTCCAATATTTTTTAAATTTTGTTTCCATTTTAAAAATTACTTGAAAAACATTTTCATCATGTCTATATTGAGAAAAAATTTCATTAATTAAAACTAAATGTTCTAAAATTAAACATGATGTAGGATAATAAACACCAGATAAATGAGTGCTAGCATTATAAAAAATTTCTAAAATATTATGTAATAACTTTGCTTTATCCCAATCATTTTCTTCGATATTTCCATCAGGCATTCTTTCATTATAAAATAATGTAAGAGGATCCTTAAATGGAAAACATGTTGTTAGCATATCATAAGTAGAATTCCATCGTGTTTTAATATCAAGTTTAAATTTTTTATATGACAAACCATAAGATTTACATATTTGTCTAAAATCTTGATTTCTAGAAGTAGAAGAAGTAACAAATCTAACAGCATTTCTTAATTTAGTTACATGTTCATCTACTTCTCTTATTCCATCTTGAACACATAAGTTTAGAATATGGCATGCACATCGTATATGAAAAAAAGCACCATTAAATATTGAATTTAACAATCTTTTTAATTTATCAATTGCACTATCATTATTACTTGCATTATCAAAACTAATTGAAAAAATTTTATTAATTATATTATATGAATGTAAAATGCTATGAAATTGTCTAACTATAGCATTTGCAGTATGAGGATATTCAAAAATTTTAAATGCAATAATTCTTTTTTGTATAAAAAATTCACTATCTATCCAATGTGCCGTAATACACATGTATGACTGATCAGAATGATTACTGGTCCAAATATCAGATGTTAAAGAAATACAAGAAGTTAATGTAATTAAAGTTTGTAAAAGATTAGTTTTATATTCAGAAAAATTTTTTATAGCATCCCTACGTATGGTTTGTCTACTTACTTTTTTATATTTAGGTTGTAGTGATTTATGTATAAATTTTTCAAATTTATAATTTTCTGCTAAAAAAAATGGTTGTTCATCCCAAACAATAAATTTAGCTAATTCTTTTCTAAGAACTTCATTAGAATAATTAAAAACTTCAAAATAACTAGAGGAAAGATTGAGAGTAGCCTGTGCACGATCGACTTGAGTTTGATGACTTTTGATGTGGCGAGACAAATGACCAGTTCCACCCGATGATTTGCAAGTCATGACTTTTTTGCACTTCTTGCAGCTGGCTCTTTCTTCGCCGTTAATCATCACCACATCGAAGCTCTTCCAAACGTCGCTCGTGCGTTTTCTGGAGCCCGACACAGTAGACTCGTGAGGATTTCCACTGCATCCCTCCTCTCCCTGCATAGTGTTAGTAGGCTCAAATTCAACATGATCTTGTTGTTGTTGATTTGGGTCGTAAGGCGGAGGGTTGGCATCTTGATCGGGTGGCATAACGGGGTTAGTTGTCCCCATTAGCTCCTGCTCTAATGCCTCAAGCTCCCATGGCAAAAGATCTCATGTATTGTTAAATCCCGCCATTAATTCTACATATAATATTAAAAGTTAGCCAAAAAAATTTATAAAATAAGATTAAATACTTACTAATAATAAATTATACATTAAAAAATTACCTTATCACGTGTTTGAAGATCGCTTAGTAAGAACTAAGAAGTTGAGGTTTCAGCCTTCAATAACCTTAATTTAATCATAATTATGAAAAAAATTTATATTAGAATAATTTAAATTTAAGTACAATTACATTATAAAAGACTAAAAGTAAATTAATTTACTACTTACTTGATCTTCTCCACGTGACTAGACCGAGGGAGCTTTGAAATCTTGATGGCTAATTGAAACTCAAGACTTAGAAAAGAGATTAAGAAAGTATTAAGAGAGAATGAGAAAGTAATCCAAAGTTAATTAGAAACTTGTGTGAAGAAATGAAAGGGTTGGAGGGTCAATTTATAGGGATGAATTGGGTGTAAATTTACATATTTATCCCCTATTTTTAATTATTAAAAGGGGCTAAAATGGTAATTTTATAACATAAAGACAATTATATCCCTAACTTTTAAATTTTTTCAAACCGTTATAGGGCTATTTGGGTAAAAACGCATGCCCAATTCAAATTTTCGAACGTTGCCGCCCAAAGGATTCGGGCCGTGCCCGTGCCGGCCCGCGTGCCGTGCCAGGCACGGCCCGCGGCACGCCAGCGGGCCGTGCCTGGCCCGGCCCACGGGCCGCGAACCTTCGGCCCAGCACGACCCGAGCCGGGCCATGGGCCGTGCTGTGCCCGGCCGTGTCGTGCCGGGCCGTGCGGGCCGCGGGCCGGCCCGGCCCGTTGGCCACCTCTAGGTATGGGGGACGAGGGGGCACGACACCTTCGTCTACGGGCGGATTTTCTAGAACCAGAGGGATTTTATCTGGCTCTCCTCCGGCGAAAAGCTTGTCCGTCGGTAGTGGTCCGCCTGCGTTCCGGTGGTGTGGGAGGGAGGTGGAACGCCGCGGTCATCCACGCCCCTTGTCGTCTTCCTTGTAGCTTCCGCAGTCCACGTCGGCGCCAACCTCGTCGGGAATCCTCACTATTAGAACGCCTTGGAAGGCGCGGCCGGTCATCCCCGTCGTCGACTGGGAGGAGCCGGCGGCCAGGTGTCCACCGAGGTACCCTCATCCCTCTTTGTTTCTCGTTCCCGGCCGCGCTCTCGGCTCCGGTCAACGCCCTCGCCTCTTGCCTGGTGTGACCGTTCTCCGCGTCTCCTTCCTGTCCGACGCCGGCCGCCTGCGTGCGTGAAGTACTGGCTCGGACCAGCCTGCGTGCGGCTGTCGTTCGTGCTCGCCGGACGAGCCCTGTTCGCCTGTGTGCGAACTTCCCTTTTCCTTGTGCCAGTCGTCACCTGCGTGCTACTGAAGCCGGGCTTCCTCTGCGTCCGTCCGCGTGCAGCTTGGAGCGGACGTCTTCCTCATTCGTCCATGCGTGTAGAGCTTCTCTCCGCTCGCCTGCAGCTCGGCCTCCTCTCTCGTGCTCTCCGGTGAGCGAGCAACCTCGCCTTCGTGCCTTCCGCCGACTTGCTGCTCATCTGGCTCCGCCAGCCACCAGAGGGGACTCCTCTCTTCCTCACCGAGATTGCAGTTCCGAGGCTAGGGCGATCAGCCCTTCGCTTGGCAGCAAACGCACATAAACCGTGCTCCGCGGGAGTGAACGAGGCCGTCCCCGTCCGCTGGGTTCACGTGGTTGTCCGCCGGAGCCGCAGACATACGTATAGCCCTGTGGGGGCATCCCCCCGTCGTTCTCGCCTATGTGCAAGAGGGACAAAGCCGTAAGCATTTCATCACCTATGATACAATTGTGCATTTGTGGTCGCATCAATTTGTTCCATAGTTGATAACATATTTTTATACGTAGCTGAGGTGACTGTATTATTCACCCTAAATCCTCTTGCTTGCTAATTTAACATTGCATCAATGAAAATATTATCCATCTCATCCGTTCATTTGATATTCTCTTTTTGTGAAGATTCAATTATTTTAACTTTTTCTTTCATTTTATATTGAAATAAAACAACACATGAGGCTAAGACAATAAAATATCCAAAAGACAAATGTATAAAAAGGAACCTTATTATATGCATGTCAAACATCAATATCAATCACAACATGTGAATACCAATGTCAAACATACTCATCAAATATAGTACCTAAACAAAACATTGTCTTCCAAAGAAGTCCACATATAAAATACAAACTACATTGCATTCACAAAATATAATTAGCCCACATTGCAGATGTCATTGAATCTTAGAGTTGAATTCCTTTTTTGGTATCTTCATCTAATCTTTCTAATCCAACAACATCTTCGCTTATTGTGTTGATTAATTCAGCATCAACTTCAGCAATAATGCTTTCATCAGGATCGACACCCATTAAGCAGTTGTGTAAAATACAACATGCAAGGATAATTCCTGTATGAGTCCTAATAGGATAATGAGATTATGTGTCACTTGCTATAATTGGAAATCTTTTTTTCAATACACCAAAAACTTATTCTATGACATTACAAGCACAAGTATGTCGATGATTGAAAAGTTGATTTGCATTTTCTGGATCATGTTTTGAATATTCTTTTAAAATGCGTAAAAAATAATATTATCATTGCAAAAATTCATATATATAACATTTAAATAAAAAAGATAAATTTAGAATATAACATAGAAGGACTCCTTGATATGACTTGGACGAATTCTTTGAAGATTTGTGGTAACTTTGGTTCCCTTTGTATTTTATTCTTTGTTGGATAATTTGAGAAAGGGGATATGGAGAAAATTAAAAAATTTTAAGTCTCCATCTAGGAATCTTGAGCAGGGTGAAACTGATCGTAGATATTATGTTAAAATTTATATAATATTAATCCATCCAGTGTTTTGCATGAATACATAAATTTTAAAGCAATATTAAGTGTGATAAAAGCCCGGCTCAAAATTCCTAGGCAGCGTCCTCACCTAAAAAATTTTCTCAAGAAAATTAGACAAGTGGTGATGCCCAACAATGATAGCGGCGGTAGTCTTTGCCAAAAGCAGAGAGGAAGAAAATGTAGACTGATTGATCATAAAGTCTACAAGAGGTGAAGGAGATAATGTTTCAAGCATCAAGATATCATTTCAAATTTTCATTCTATCTCTTCCATATGTGATTATAATGTATTTTACAGGAGATGAATATATTGTTGTTCAACTAGCATTGAAAATCATATAACTACCTCTTGGAATTGGAGCAACGCTCCTTAGATTCACTATAGCATTGAACACAAGCTTTAATTTTTAATGAAATCTCTTTGAATGCTCGGTGGAAACTCTTTGGGTGGAACTCTCTTGGATTTTTCTTGAACCACATGGGAATTGTGAGCATTTAAGTGTTGGGTTTGGTTTCTTTAGTCTTTACTGAGCGTTGCCATGGTGATTTGAGCTTTGCATTTAGAATGACCATAATGCTCTTTGAATCTTGAGTCTTCATTAAAATTTTGATTAGAGCTTGCATGGTGACTTAAATCTCTTTAATTTTTTTTCCTTTAATGAAAAGGTCTTGGAGCTTTAAATTGATCATTGTCAATAAATAAACCAATCCACATTTATGAACTCTGGGAAGTTAAAAATGCTGCGAGCAACCCTATGAATTCATAGGCATTTCTTCGTTAGATTGGATCTTAGCAAGCACTTGATCAGCCAACTGATAGCTTACCAAGAAACTAGAACCCTCTCAAATCAAATCAACATACTTTGCAGTACAATAAAATATAGAGAGAATAGAGAAGTGCACAAAAGTGTCTTTAATGGCATTGTTTTGTTCATCTGCTTAATTTTATCCTCTTGCTACCTGGAGAAGTATGAAGACATGGTGAATGTGGCACTAAT
This sequence comes from Costus lasius, assembly GCA_027563935.2. Taxonomy (NCBI): domain Eukaryota; kingdom Viridiplantae; phylum Streptophyta; class Magnoliopsida; order Zingiberales; family Costaceae; genus Costus; species Costus lasius. The sequence continues at coordinate 23,418,572 of CM050447.1, read as the reverse complement.
GCTGAACCATCACTCGTATAGCTCAGGCAAGCAGCATCCAGCACCCCCACTCGGCTCAGTGGCACAGAGGAGAACAATGCCGAGCTAACACCTTCAAGTGGTTGTTTCATCATCAACACTGTATCTCGAATCATTTCATAGCATTCCATGATCCTTTCCTGCCACACCAAAAGCAATGAAAAAGAGTTCACCGTCTTGAAACGCCATGAAGATTAAGCTCTCCATTTACTAGTGTTAAGCATCCTTCTCTACCTTTGCTACAATATCACAGCAAGACAAATGCTTCTCAACTTCCGCTTGAGTTTCTGCCACAACCAACAGTGCTATGGCTGCAGCTCCAACAGATGGTCGGAACTCCAAGAAATCAGCACCTGAATTCAATTGTTTCGTCCTTACAAACACAAAGCAGAAACTGAGACGTATGGTTTTTATGAGGAGGTTTACTTGTAGCTGTGCTCAAGATGAGACTTGCAGATTGACAGAACATCCACTTGGTCGGTGCAATGCCACCGCTGACCTTGTGGATGAAGAAGTCGATGTAAGAAAAGGGAGTTATAGATTGCATCTTCCATCCCAGGGTGTTCAGAACCACAAGTTCCATTCTCTGTATTGTTCTAGCTTCAAACACGTATCCCGCATCACCAGCCTATATATTCAGAACAACGCAGAGTATAATATCAGTTATACATGAGATTATTGCGGTGTTGATGCCTTCTTACCTGCAAATGCATGGTTAGAGGAGCTCCAGTTTCCTCCATCTTGGCAGCTAAAGACAGGCAGGCAACAGATAATAGCTGAGTCATCCATGGCTTGCCTTTCTACAATCAGAATAGAAAAAGATTTCGGAGAATCAGAAATGAGTGCGTGGAAGATTTGATCAGAGTGTGATATTGTTCGTACTGGAAGCTCGTAGGAAGAGAGAAACCGATCCAAGTAATTGATAGATAAATAGGCACTCAGTGGCCCAAAATTGTAGTGAGCATGAACCTGTTTCACAAATCACAAATTAGACTATTAATGTTGAACACCAAATGCAAGGTCAAAAAATTAATACAAAACATAACAAAAGAAGCCACCTTTACGATCCAATCAATGGCATCTCTCCTGATAGAAAGGTCTCCAGACCCCGACCGAAGCTTCTGACAGTAATCCTCTCTCGGAAGATGCTCCTGCTCTCTCTCCACCAGCAAAGCCAACCACTCCTCGGATTGAACCGGAAACCCAATATCGAAATCTCCAAAAAGTTTGCACCTTTTTGGCCGAGAAGCGCGATATGGACTCTCTCCACCCTTCTCCTCCTCCTCATCGACTCCCATGATGCTGTCATTGTCCTCAGAGCAGAGGAGCATGGAGAAAGCAATCTCAGAGCTTGGACTCATTGCTCGTCGGTAAAGAAGGAGATAGGTGTGGAGATAAAGGAAGAAGAACGCTTTATGCAAGATAAAAGTGAGCAGTTGTTTATCATCCCACCTTCCTTTCAAACAGAAGAAGAGGGAAGAAGGGCTCACCGTTGTAATGGCAGCGAAGATTGTTTTATATATTGACTAGCTCGTATTTTTGTGATGATTAATATTTAATGGGATTGGTGGAAAAATTAATATATAAAAATGGGTTACATAATTAAAGGAGAGGTTTCTTGGGACTGTCACAGTTGTGGGGATTGGATTGTCCTTTGATATGTAGTACACTCTATAATCACATATTTCAGGGAGGGAGAGGTTTCTCAGTTTCACACTATCACATTAATTATCTATGCATTTATTGTTTGTGAAACCAAATCAGCCATTTTGATTTTCATCTTTATGCATAATCATTGCTCCAACTAAATAAAATTAATGACGATAATTGCGTAATTTGTTGCTACAAGTGTGAATGGGTAGTTTGTTAATAAAATAAATAAAATTGGAAAGTGCTATCGAAAATGTTTAATAGCAATGTAATTTGTGTATGTATTATTTAGATCTTTAGATTGGTTTAGGAATAAGACATATACACAGTTGATAATTACATAAACATAAATAAATGTGATACTAGTGTCCAACTTTACACAATCCAGCACATAGGTTTATATTTCATCTATATTTGTGTGTCAAATTCTAACATAACACATTTAAGATCCACGAATATGCAAATCATGTTGGTTACATAGCTGAACAATTTAATCCGCTTGGGACGTTATTTATCTATTTAATTTACTCATTCATAGAAGTTTATTGGTATAATTTACTTTGTACAATAAAAATTGATCTAACTCAACCAACCTGACCCAATGATACATGAAGTTAGTTGTGTTATAACCTTGATTTTATTATTAAGTTTCAGAAAATTCAGAATTTATATTTTTGGAATTTTTATGAGTTTTAAAATTTTTTTTCAGAATTTTTAAAAGGTTAAAATAATAAAACTTTATAATAAAAAACTTAAATCGCGTCAGCGGGGCTCCAACCCGCAACACGTGGTTATTTTCGAAAGCAACCCAACCACTGGGCTAAGTCACAATTTGATTATAAAACCACATTTTATTTTATTATTTGAGATTGAATTAAAAATTTAGCTTAAAACGAAAACGGTTCGTGGGGGTTCGAACCCGCGTCACGCGGAAATTACCGGCTCCGCGTAACCACCGAACCCGTTTGCAAGTTTAATATTATATCGGATTTAATTTACTTGATTTAAGTTTAATTTTAAATTGTAGACTAAGTCGACTCGTCATCTTCTCCGCGAAATTCGGCGAACGAGTTGGGGGCGGCGTTTTGCTATTCTGGGACGCTTCGTGCCTCTATATTAGAGGGCTTCTACTCTCGTTGAGGCGAATCGAACCCTTGAGCATCTTCAAGCCTCGAAGTGCCGCCAGGAGGGAGAAAATAGCGCTTAAAACCATCGCCGGAGTTCGAGCAGCGCCGCCACAAGTTCCAGCCTTCCAGCGCCTCCATCGACACGATTTCCCTGTTCTGGGCTACGATACATCGTCGTAGCAAGGTATTCCTTCTATCCTGAAGTTTTAGTAAAGTTCCGTGGAGTTTCTGAGTTGTTTGATGTATCGACGGCGGCGGCGCCATCGTCGATACCTTCCGCTGTTTCGGGTGCTTCGATCGTGGGTCGAATGCTCGCCGCAGCTGGTCGTGGATCCTCGCCTCGTCGTCAGAAGTGTGCTGGCAAAGTTTGGCAGCGAACGGTTCATTGACGCGCCCTCGGGAGCTCGCCGGCGCAAGCAGCGGACGTGAGTCCGGCGGCCTTGCATGGCGGTGTTTGGGCGGCGCGGGTGAGCGACGGTTCGATTCGAAATTAGGGTTTGAGCGGCGGTTTATTTGGAAATAAACCGGCCGGTTGTATTGAAATTGATTTGAACCGGTTCAACAGTAAACAGTTCAATTTCAATTTCGGTTCAGTTCTTGAATTCTGACCGGTTCGACCCTGATTCGATCGAATCTGGACCGGTTCAGGTAGCCGTTGGAAAGCTTATGAAATGTCCTATCTAATGGTAATCTGTATGGCTTTAGATGACTTGTACATTTTGTGTAATTTAAGTTCTAAGTGTCAGTTTGACTTGGTTCAGGGTAAATTTGATCAGTTCAGTGCAATTCTGTCCGGTTCAGTAAGTATTAGGTCCGGTTCACCTGATCTAAGATTTGTTCTATAGGTTTAGGGTTGTGTTCTACATGTTGGTAGTCTTGGTTTTCAAGTTAGAATACTTATTAATAGAGTTTATGTACAAATTCATGTTACAGAGTAGTTGATCCATTAATTGGCTTGCATCGTTTGATAAACAAATTATTGACTTTTCAAAAGGATTCAGAATAACAGCGATTGAGGTAGGAATCTTACTCTACTCCTTTGTTACAGTGTCAAGAATTATAGGATTTGCTGCTTAATCCTTTGGTTTGATATATGATGCATATGATAGAATTGATTGACACTGATATCTAATTGCTTCGTCTGTTTGTATTGTTTCTGTAATTCGGTTGACCTTAATTATCTTGTTCATTGGTCATATTCTGTTTTTGTATGCATGATTAACGAAACTATACTGAGATATCTGTTATATTGGCATGTGAGCATTGTTGAACAATTGTGTATCTGTGATGTTGGCCCATGAGTATGTGGAACCGTTGTAAATCTGTGATGATAAAGTCGTGGTGTATATTAAGCTCTGGACTGGATGATTTATTCTCCAGTGGCCACCGTGTGTTTGTTATAGTTCCGACGCGTATCGGACTATCTGTTTGCCGGTTAGAGCACCGCCAGTTGTCCTCGGGATAATACTACGAATGTCAGGGTTGGATGCAATCTGCCGGGCTATTTAAGACAGTTGTTCCATTGCATGAGCAACAGTGGAAACACTCTTAAAATGAGTGGGGCTCTTAAGTGAGATCTGTTGGTCAGCTTGATGATTTGCACGATATTCTTATATTATTTGTATATTGTTGTTTCAGTCATTGTATTATCTTGTTATGTGACTCCCTCACCATTGTTGTTGACTCCTACTTAGCATTTTGCTAACTCTCTTTGTTTCTCTTCCAGGTACAGAGTTAGCTTCTGGGAGGGATAGAGTAGATAGCGGATACCAGCCCGAGTCGAGATAGTAATTCTAGTTTTATTTCAGTTGATTTATGTACATCTTGAATAGTATGTTTTAGAGTTTGTGTTATAAAACTGTATATGTTAAATTTAGATGATTCAATTAATAAAAGATATGTGATTATTGTAAGTTCTTTGGTTCCTATTAATATTGTCATCTCCCTGGAGAACCCTGAGCTAGAAATATGTTGACTTCCCACGGGGGCGTGATAAGTTGAGTGTCATGATGTTGAGCACCTTAGGTAGCCTACTTAGAACTGCATGCCTGCATGGAAAGAGAATACTCCTTTCCTAGCTTGAGATTACAGCTCTGTGAATGGATGCGAATTGCAGAGGGTTCTTTGTTTTTGTGCTTGCAGTAAAGTGCTGAGATAGATATCAGTGGACTATGAATTGTTTAGATTCAAGTTTTATGTTTAATTTTTACCGGAATGCCGTGTTGTGAATCACTGAATTACACAATCTTCAGACTGACTCGAATTGCCTTGCTCAAATGGCAAGTTGCAGCCTCGAAATCTGATATAAAGTTGCACTGATGGCACAGAGAGCTGAATTCATCCATATAAATCCACTGTGGCCCTGAAGCTGTTGACATTCTCATTATATTACAAGTTTGAGAGTCGAGATGCAATTAATAACATTCAATATAAGCTCCCGTTCGATCTTCAACGTTTTTTAAAAGCACGACCAAGGCACTACCGCGATAACTGATAGAGGAGAAATAGAATACCAAGATTCTTTCCAACTCAAATGCTCCAACACAGCTCACCAAATTGATTTGTTCCCAATTCTTGCCACATTTAATGAATCGAACTCTTACTGTTTGTCTGACCTTTTTAGCAACACATCAGCATTGAACCAACGAATTGAGAACTTCAATGAGGAATTCATGGTGGGCAAAATGGGGATTGGCAACAAGTTTAAACATTTAGCCAAGCTGCTTACTCAATTTCACCTGATTAGTATCTCACTCATTTGAGTCCAATAGATTATTAGTCAAACCTCATAGTAGTCTAACGATACATTTGATCCTAATTCCTATCACTATCATCCAAGTGATGGTAGTCAAATGAGTCACTTAATGTAGTAATTTAGTGTATGACATCTCTACAATCTTAGGTATAACTAAAAAAGGAAGCTCTCTCTAGATTACAAATACTGTCATCATGGTCACAAACTATATACTCCAAATACTAGCTCCTCTTGGTATTGAATATACCATAGATTGGTATTGAATATAAGGTCTCGACTTATATATATCCTCTATATATGATCTATGCCTATGTGTCCACTAAGTAGTCTCATAAGAATCTACATGACATTCACAATGATAATATTGAGGAGTTTGTGAAGCAAAAATAGATGACTTATGGGACGGCGCCAAAAGGAGCACCATTACAACTAAACCAAAATTTCTTTATATTTCTTAAATCTCAACTTTAAATGTTTACTAGAGCTAAATAGTAAACTTGTATATGAAATCTGTTGCATGCCATATCTGATGTGGAAATTGCATATCCACACCATGAAACTGCTGAGGAAGTTGCTTATAAAAAAACATAAATAAATAAAAGTAGTAGAAAGATAGAGAATATCAATTTGATTTCAAAGGCAAATGGAAGCTGAAAATTACATTTTTTTTTCTTTTGAAATGCCGAAAGAACTAGTCTAGCACTGTAATGTATGACAAATCTAAAAAGCACTTAGTGCTGGTGCAGCCTGAAATATATCCTCCTCACTTCCGAGCCAATCAGAACTAGTACTGTAACTACACTGTTTCCGAGACATCCTCTTCCCAGTACTGCTCTGCTTGTTCACAGCTTGTACAACTTGAACCTTCAGCTCTACTAACAAGCTAGGTGATGAGTGCCCGTCGTTTGCTGCACAAGTACTCACAGGAACAAGCCTAATCCATCTATTTGAGCACATGTCTGAAGAGGCCAACACGTCCTTCCATGCAACTTCACCTCTTCCTAAGATCTTGGAGCACGTGAACCTTCCAAGAAACGCAGCACTCTTGCACCGTAGCTCGAACACCACTTTGTGCAGCTCAAGTAGTGGGGCAATGGCGTCTGAAGCCACTTGACACTCCATGGTTGTCAGCTCATCCCAGCACGGATTGTCTGTTGGAAGGACATCCTGTGTCTCAAAGCAAATTTTTCTGCCGCTTCCAGCAATTACATAGCACCTGATGTAAAGGCTGCCTGAAAGGTGATGAGCGAAGTTGGACAATCTATTAACCTTAATCTGAAATCTGAGACTCGAGAGATCCTTGCAGTTCCTGAACATGGTGACCAAGTGAATGGAAGAATTAATAGGGGATTCAGTAGATATATAGAACGAATAAGAGAGTAGCTCGTGTTTGTTGAAGAGTGTTGGCCTAGCAAGGACTGATTATATATATAGACGTTGTATATGCTAAGTTTTAGACACAGCCTACTCGTGTTAATGCCTGTTTGTGATTTTGACCTTTAGTTGTGGCCAGTGGGAGCTGAATTATCAGATGGGCATGCCAGTTGAAATATAAACTACTCTTTAAAATAACCCAAGAGGCAAAGGCCATTGACAAGGGATCATAAACAAGAACGAAGTGCCTTTTAATTAGAGATAGGCTTCAGATTATGACTTCCACACAGCAATCATAGGACTATATAATTGCGATAGAAAAAGCTGCTGCAATGACAATCCACACGGAGAGCAAGTGCGGCATATCATCAGCACTGGCTGCTAAATGGACTCCATTATACAGTAATTAACATAATAAGAAATTGGGATTTGATACAATTAGTGGATATGGATGGCATCATGTATTGCAGGATCTTGCGTGGAAGCAACTCTTAATATGTCCACTCTAAAAAATCTCAATTATTGTAGTATATGAAATGAATGATAATTGGGTGCACAAGGAATGGTGGCTGGCTAAGCTAGGGCAGAAGATACATTACGCTTCCAAAAGGCAAGGAACGCCCTTAGAAGAAAAAAATCATAAGAACATCCAATACCACCACCGCACATGGATAGCGATGGTCAATAAATTGTCTAACACAAAGTGAACTTTGATTGCCATGCCCAAGTGAAGAACTTCAATTTGGAAAGGTATTAAATGAGTGCTTCACAAGATTCAATTTAATTACCCAGTTTTTCAAATTCACATGTGCTGCTATATATATTTGTAAGAGAATAAATATTATTTGATGACAATAAAGAGGATCAGTGCAGTAATATTTCTAACTACAAGCATTAACCTGTAATTATGACCTTGTAAAATGATGAGTTATTTTCTGTATGGTGCAGTTTCCTGTGAGATTGTCAACCCGGGACTTGACCAAGGATTTAGTTAGGAGATTTGAGTTCAAATATTGTAGTTACCTAGACAGATTATTTTATTTTGAACAGATTGTTAATTCTGATCTAATCAGAACTGTCAGATATGAATGATTTGTTCATAGTGATCAGATCTGGCATTCTAATCAGATTGGTCAGATCTGGGCGATTTGAATTGGAACAATCAAATATGGGTGATCTAATCAGAACGATTATTTCTAACCGATCTGTACGGAGCCAGGAGCCTGATTAGATCCAAGTTGTCTGATCAGACCGAATGAACCGAAGTTGCCTAAGTGATCCAAGTGATCTAGTTAGCCCGACTATCCTGAGTGACTCGAGTGAATCAAGTGATAAGATCAGCTCGAGTGTCCCAATTCAACCCAAGTGACCCAAGTGATCTGGTCTGCTCGAGTGATCAGGATATATCAAGTGACCCAGAGCCAAATAACCCAAGTTAACTAAGCCCAAAGCCTAATCTATCTTCCTGAGTGATTTGAGATCTCAAACCACTTCAAAGTGATCTGAGCCATTTTGTCAGGGATCGAAAGAGTTTGGGTATAATTGCTATGTTACCCGATCCTGACAATGTCATTTTGCCCCAAAACTCTGGGGATAGGTAAATCTATGGGTGTTATGGGTTTGGCACATGTGTGTCATATGTTTTGGTCATCCGGGTTATGATGCACTCAGGGGACTGTCCCGAGTCATCAAAATATGTGTGGGGGACTATGTTTTCACAAGTACTCCAGGATGGGGGCTCAAATGCGTAAAATTAGTCTACCCAACCCTTGTGAAGCCTACTACTCACACTCCCCAAAATGTGTAAGTGGGGTAGTATTGAGAGGGGTGGTAGTGCCTTGGTTAAATGCAGTCTTGTGATCTCATGCAAGTATAAAATTGCAAGGTTCCACACACCTGCCCTCTCCACCAAGTCATAGGTCTAGGGTCTACTTAACGTCCACTTAGTGTTTGTTTTATGTTTTGTGTCTTGTACTGTTGCCTCTATCAATAATATAATGGCGGGGTGTTCGGTTAAGTCATTTCACTGAGCATTTTACTCGCCGTTTTGCGGAAGCTACTTATGTTCCTTGTGCCTTCGATTACTTGCATTGCCTTCGGATTGTTGCCTCGGATCGGTTGAGCAATACTCCTTATGTGACGCCCGGGGTACTTTGGGGTACTACCCCGCCTATCCCATGGACTCATGGAGGTTATGAGTAGGGATAAAGGGGGTAAAGTTGGAGAAGAGCATGAGAAGTAGTGAAGTTAGGACACTAATCTTGTGTTATGATGTTTTGCAGGTACATGGCAAGGAGCATGTACAGTTTGAGGATTAGCACTATGTGTAAATTTCGTGCTAAATTTTTGCCTTAAAATCCTGAGCATGATGACGCAATCTACACATCCTCTGTGTAAATTGCCAGCCAACACTCTATATGCGGAATAACAAGATCTCTAGTGCAAGCTGAACCTCTCTGATCCCTGTGCAACTCTGATAGTACTGCGCTCCAAGGGCTGAGCTCTGATGGAACTGAGCTCCAAGGCTGATTTGATGGAACTGAGTCCTAGCCTTCTCCTAACCCTAGACCTAGGTCAATAAGTGGCGGGTGGCAAGCACATGTTGCTTCTCAACCCCATATGCACACTTAAAGACGGCCTTAAACTTAAGCGCCCTGTAATTGACACACACACAAGCGCTGGCAGTCACAAGTAAAGGGCACTAGACATATGCCCAAAACCCTAATGCAGATATCGACTACTACACAGCGAGCGAGCTTCTTGCACAAGCACGGCGCTTGCACAAGTCACAAGCTAAACACACCGGACAAGTATAACAAACCCCTCCAAGGACACAACCTCGGGTATGAGCAGTATATCTCTTCCAATGTGGATAGAGATACTAACAATGAACTATAATCACTACTCAACAAAACATGAAGTTCATATGTGTTCTTACAATGCTATTGTAAAGCAAATAAGCTTAAAGCTGTAAATGTTATACCATTCCAACGCTAGGCTAAGTGGTGATGAAGTTCAGCCCTTTGCTCCCTCGAGGTGGCCGAACTTTCTCCAAACACTCCTCAAGCGCAAGCCCTTGAGGATCCACCCTAGAGTCGCCCCTCTAGATGGTTTTGATGCTTCAATGTGTCCCTTAGCTCCAAGGAACACCTTAGCCCTCCAATGGACAGCAATGAAGCCGCCCAAGTGTGGATGATGGAAAGTGTTGGCGCCACCAAGGATGATGACCGCCGGCCCTCTCCAAGCTCCTCCAAGTGAAACCGGTTCTCCTCTCCTCCAAAGAGAACCAAACCGAGAGCAATGGTGGATGGAACTCTCGGCCCAAGCTTCAATGTGCAGCAAAGTGGATGGATGATGCTCAAACTCCTCTCAAGCAAGCTCCACCACAAATGGAAGGAAGAATCGTGAGCTTCCTCAAGCTCACGCCAAGAACAGCCCACTCTCCTCACGCCAAGTGCGAGCAAGGTGGCCAGAAGGAGCCAACCGGATGGGAAGGAGGAAGATGGCGTGCACTCCCTCAAGCCACGCCTAAGCACAAGGATGAAGATGAAGTCCTCTTCTCCAAAATCGCAAAGGTCCTCCTCTCTCGGTTCCTTCCAAAGCCGATTGTCTTTTTTCCCAATCCAATCGATTTCCATGCAAGATCCCCAATTTGTTGAGCCTTTTGTCAATTATGCCCTTATGCATAATGAAGTCTTTAAGAAGATGGCGCCTCCCCTTTACTTCAGTGAATGACCCAAGCTCGGGTTGGTCCTCTCATGCAACATAAGGCTTTGGCTCTCCATAGGTCTTGGGTTCAAATCTTGCCCATGACATATTTTTTTGTCAATACTTGTACACCTCTATACAAGCTCATATAATGCGCCATGGTCCATGTAGCCTCCTACATTGACCCTTATATTTTTGCAAGTGCATGCTCCTTGCCATGTACCTACAAAACATCATAACACATATTCTATAGTTTCACAAATTGATTCACAAGTTACTTAGACCAAGAAACAAGTACCACTTGTGATAAATGAACCACAAGTTATTTTTCATCATCTATTATATTGTTAGAAGTTTCCGAAATTGATTGCCAAGTAATTAGCCAAAGAACCAATACAAACAAAACAGTAATAAAAGTAAGAATACTCTATGTCCAAACAACTATTTAACAGCCCACTGCACTAAGATCATTGCTATTCACATCTCTGAACTCATGCAACAAGGGCAAGGAGGTGATTGCAGCCTCAGTCCTTGCAAAGGGGATTCGACGTAGCGAGACTACCTATTTGGCACATGTCAGAGTAGTAGAATCCATTCCTGTTATTGATTCTAGACCGATGCAGTCGAGGGGACATATGGGAGACCTGATCAACCTTCCTAGTTCCAGTAGCCATGGAGGTCATGGAGTTGAGATAGGAGCGGCGAGTCTTACTTTGGGTGATCGGATTAGTCAGCTACCTACACCGATTGGGGGCCTGTTGCATGAGTTCAGAGATGTGATTTCCCCTGAGATGCCTAAGGTGTTACCACCTAGGAGGGACATCGACCATGCTATAGAGTTAGTGTCAGGGGCAGTCCCACCAGCACAGTCACCTTATAGAATGCCACCTTCTGAACTAGCTGAGTTGAGGAAGCAGCTAGATGAATTACTTGAGTCGGGGTTTATTCAGCCTTCAAAAGCACCTTATAGAGCACCTGTGCTATTCCAGAAAAAGAAGGATGGAAGTTTAAGGATGTGTGTGGATTATAGAGCATTGAACAAAGTTACAGTGAAGAATGCATATCCTATTCCATTGATCCAGGATTTGATAGACCGCCTTGTGCATGCAAAGGTGTTTACAAAATTGGACCTTCGATCTGGGTATTGGCAGGTGAGAATAGCTGAAGGGGATGAGCCTAAGACCACCTGCGTAACTAGATATGGATCTTACGAGTTCTTGGTCATGCCATTTGGGCTGACCAATGCACCAGCTACTTTCTGCAATTTGATGAACAACATTCTGCATCCGTTCTTGGACAAGTTTGTTGTTGTTTATTTAGATGATATTGTCATTTATTCTGCCAATATGGAAGAGCATAGAGAGCACTTAAGAGAGGTTTTAACAGTGCTAAGGTAGAATCAGTTATATCTGAAGCTGGAGAAATGCGAGTTTGCGCAGAGTCAGATAGAGTTTCTGGGGCATGTTGTTGGATCAGGTTAGGTTCACATGGACTCAGGCAAGATTAGAGCCATTGAGGAGTGGCCTGCACCTACTTCAGTTAGCACATTAAGGTCTTTTCTAGGACTTGCTAACTTTTATAGGCGATTTATCAAGGACTATTCCAAGATAGTAGCGCCTCTGACTGACCTTTTGAGGAAGGACGTCACTTGGGCTTGGGAGGCCAAGCACCAAACTGCATTTGAAAGACTGAAGTTACAGGTGACTTCAGAACCAGTCCTGAGGTTACCAGACTTTTCCTTAGCTTTTGAGGTTCACACGGATGCATCTGATAGAGCATTGGGAGGAGTGTTGGTACAGGATGGTAGACCAGTAGCTTATGAGAGCAGAAAGCTGAAAAGTGCAGAGATGAACTATTCTGCTCATGAGAAAGAAATGCTAGTAGTGGTACATTGTCTGAAGCTATGGAAGGTATATTTGTTGGGGAACAAATTTCCGGTGAAAACTGATAATGTGGTCAATACGTTTTTCCAAACTCAGAAGAAATTATCTGCCAGACAGGCCAGATGGCAAGAGCAATTAGCTGAGTTTGACTTTGATTGGTAACACAAGCCAGGGCGCATTCACCTTTGTCACGCCCCAAATTTTGTGCTAAATTTTATCCTTAAAATCCTGAGCGTGATGGCGCAATCTACACACCCTCTGTGTAAATTGCCAGCCAACACTCTATATGCGGAATAACAAGATCTCTAGTGCTAACAGAAGTTCCTCTGAATCCACTGCGCTCTCAGGGCTGAGCTCTGATGGTACTGAGCTCCAAGGCTGATCTGATGGAACTGAGTCCTAGCCTTCTCCTAACCCTAGACCTAGGTCAATAAGTGGCGGGGTGGCAAGCACATGTTGCTTCTCAACCCCATATGCACACTTAAAGACGGCCTTAGACTTAAGCGCCCTGTAATTGACACACACACAAGCGCTGGCAGTCACAAGTAAAGGGCACTAGACATATGCCCAAAACCCTAATGCAGATATCGACTACTACACAGCGAGCGAGCTTCTTGCACAAGCACGACGCTTGCACAAGTCACAAGCTAAACACACCGGACAAGTATAACAAACCCCTCCAAGGACACAACCTCGGGTATGAGCAGTATATCTCTTCCAATGTGGATAGAGATACTAACAATGAACTATAATCACTACTCAACAAAACATGAAGTTCATATGTGTTCTTACAATGCTATTGTAAAGCAAATAAGCTTAAAGCTGTAAATGTTATACCACTCCAACGCTAGGCTAAGTGGTGATGAAGTTCAGCCCTTTGCTCCCTCGAGGTGGCCGAACTTTCTCCAAACACTCCTCAAGCGCAAGCCCTTGAGGATCCACCCTAGAGTCGCCCCTCTAGATGGTTTTGATGCTTCAATGTGTCCCTTAGCTCCAAGCAACACCTCAGCCCTCCAATGGACAGCAATGAAGCCGCCCAAGTGTGGATGATGGAAAGTGTTGGCGCCACCAAGGATGATGACCGCCGGCCCTCTCCAAGCTCCTCCAAGTGAAACCGGTTCTCCTCTCCTCCAAAGAGAACCAAACCGAGAGCAATGGTGGATGGAACTCTCGGCCCAAGCTTCAATGTGCAGCAAAGTGGATGGATGATGCTCAAACTCCTCTCAAGCAAGCTCCACCACAAATGGAAGGAAGAATCGTGAGCTTCCTCAAGCTCACGCCAAGAACAGCCCACTCTCCTCACGCCAAGTGCGAGCAAGGTGGCCGGATGGGGCTTGAGCTCCTCTCAAGCAACCGGATGGGAAGGAGGAAGATGGCGTGCACTCCCTCAAGCCACGCCTAAGCACAAGGATGAAGATGAAGTCCTCTTCTCCAAAATTGCCAAGGTCCTCCTCTCTCGGTTCCTTCCAAAGCTGATTGTCTTTTTTCCCAATCGAATCGATTTCCATGCAAGATCCCCAATTTGTTGAGCCTTTTGTCAATTATGCCCTTATGCATAATGAAGTCTTTAAGAAGATGGCGCCTCCCCTTTACTTCAGTGAATGACCCAAGCTCGGGTTGGTCCTCTCATGCAACATAAGGCTTTGGCTCTCCATAGGTCTTGGGTTCAAATCTTGTCCATGACATATTTTTTTGCCAATGCTTGTACACCTCTATACAAGCCCATATAATGCGCCATGGTCCATGTAGCCTCCTACATTGACCCTTATATTTTTGCAAGTGCATGCTCCTTGCCATGTACCTACAAAACATCATAACACATATTCTATAGTTTCACAAATTGATTCACAAGTTACTTAGACCAAGAAACAAGTACCACTTGTGATAAATGAACCACAAGTTATTTTTCATCATCTATTATATTGTTAGAAGTTTCCGAAATTGATTGCCAAGTAATTAGCCAAAGAACCAATACAAACAAAACAGTAATAAAAGTAAGAATACTCTATGTCCAAACAACTATTTAACAGCCCACTGCACTAGGATCATTGCTATTCAAACAAAAGTTTAAAATACCGATCCGAATCGGTGTTCTAGTCCAAGCTAGGATAAGTTTGTATCAGACTGAATTGGACAGTTTTGAGCAAAGAGCGACAACAATGGAAGAAAAAGAAGAGAGAGAAGGAGAAGAAGAAGGCTGCGAGCTTTGTGCACTTGCTGCGAAGGTGGTTGCAGTAGGAGGCTGAGCCTCCTTTCTTTTTCTTTCCTTCTTCCCCCTCCGTTCTTCTTCTTCTCCATTTCTTCTGTTTAGATTCTTTAGAATGAAGCATTCCGTGTACCGGTCCTTACTCGGATTAGTGCAAACCGGCCGTACTGCCAATTTCTTAAACACTAAGCAGATTCTAGAACCATTCTTAAAGATGATTTTTCTCCAACTAAGCAATTTGCTAACTTTGACTTCTACTACAGCCTTTGGAAGGCCAGCATCGTCAACTATACTAACTTCCAAATCTCCATTTTCATGTCCTCAAAGTCCCTGAAGTTGATATCCGTTAAACAGCCCTGGTCCAAATGGTTTTGGGAACTTTACAAGTATTTCTAGAATACAATTGAGTCCAACTTCCTCCCGATATTAGTTAATTTTCACCAACTAGACATCCTTTCTTTCCTGGAGGGAGAGACTCACTTTGTCTTCGTCCCCAAAGGCAACTTCCCATAGACTTTAGATCCATTCCCCTATGTAATTTCTCTTACAAAATTTTGGCCAAAGTGCCTAACTTCTTATCAATTTTGTGTCAAGAATGTCTTATAAGAGACCATTAGTCTTGAATGGGCTATTTTTAAGGTGTCGAAATATTCATGATAACATTTTCGGAGTTCAAGATCACATAACTTGTGTAACTTGACAGTCTAATGCTATGTGCTGCATTGATAGAATGCATAGGACTAGAGTTACTTTTTTATTGAGAAAGAATAATATAGCTGCTAACCCGCTCACATCTTTTGGGAGAAGATCCAAATCATGTATCTAGTATCTACTTATCTTCTCACTAGCTTCACATATGCTTAACAGAGATCATGGTACATCGTGAATAACCAAATTCCAATTGAAATAAAATCTTTAGGACGATAGGAGAAGTCAATGACACGACATCAATTAAAATCTTGGTTCATCAAATTGGGAGAAATATTGAGAGAGATCAAGAATCCTCACTATTTCTTAGATTCATTGATCAAATTCAATTCAGTGGGATCTTTTACTCCCATTTTTTCCATCAAGAACGCTTTGTGAAATTTTTTGACCCCTGAAGTTGGAGTATCCTACTTTCACGTGATTCACAAGGTTCAACAAGCAATCGATATTTCACGATCAAAGGTGTAGTCCTGCTTGTATTAGGGGTCCTTATTTTTTGTATTAAGGATCGAAAGATGGTCAAAAGAAAAAATCTCTATTTGATTGGACTCCTTCTCATACCTATGAATTTCATTGGACCCATAAATGAGACATC
This sequence comes from Costus lasius, assembly GCA_027563935.2. Classification (NCBI taxonomy): domain Eukaryota; kingdom Viridiplantae; phylum Streptophyta; class Magnoliopsida; order Zingiberales; family Costaceae; genus Costus; species Costus lasius. Next base: position 23,402,548 of record CM050447.1, on the reverse strand, counting down.
AGAAAAATCTTTTTCAGTCTTCCAATATCAATAGGTTGATTGTTTAGCTCCTATATCTTCCAAAAAGGAAAAAGATTTATGAAAGTTATTTCATGGTTCTGCAAGAGAGTACTTGGGTTCTCCCAATAAATAACAAGTGTGTCATGCATGAATCTAACCGGAGTACGCAATGGTGGAGGAACCAGATTGGAAAAAAGAGGGATTCTAGTTGTAAGATATCTAGAATATTATTATATTTTGGGCTCTAATCTTCAGGTTACCTTTTGATCTATAATATTCTTAGTTATTTTGCAAAAGAATGAGTACAACTTTCTTCAAATAAATAACAAAGATAGTTAACTATGTTATGACTATCCACTGAAAACCAATTTATAGAACATATCATCTTGGTTGCTGCTGGTATTGAGAATGTGAAGTTACTAATATGATAGGAAAAATATTAAAATATAGATACCTCATACAGTCATACCTCTAAGATGTTGTGGTGCACCAGCGCATAAATGATAAAATATGTGATATGATTGCTCACCCACGGCACATTGTACTACTCTTGACTGCAAGATTGAAAAGGAATTTTAAAATGGAGGAAGCAAAACTAAGGAGAGGTTGAACCTAGGTAGATAGTTTACCTTCTCTAGTAAAACTTCCGACCCGGACAAAGTCAAGTAAGAGAAAAAAAAGAAAGGGCAGTTACCCCGGTCAGTGTGGTGGAACAAAAACATGTTTTCCAATAGAAAGTAAAGAACAATGCCAACTTATTGACTTACATGTTTGAACTAAGGCTCCAGATATTTTGCCAGTCACGCTGAAATGAATCTCAATCAATTTCCCCTGTAATAACAATGCAAAATTTTGTGAAAAAAAATAAGGGCATGGAATGAAACCAGCAAGCTGCTGAAAAACTAGAGAAAGAATACCAATATCTAGTTTCTGAATTTCTAAAATCATGAGAACTTACAGAATATGACAAGATAATAATTTCTCTATGAAATGCCAGAGATTGTTTTTGATGACAGGAAAGCAAAAGTAGGGAAAGAAATAACTAACTTACAAAGCGACTAGAATTATCATTCCTTAATGTTCTTGCATTCCCAAATGCTTCAAGTATTGGGTTAGTCTGTAGGATTTCATATTCGATGCCACTACCTCCACCAAGAGCAGCCAAATATTGTATTGCTTTTTTTGCTGTTTCAGTTTTCCCTGCACCGCTCTCACCACTAGCAAGCCAATTAAGTTTAGTCAATACCATGAATAAAAAACATGTGCTCATGGTTTATAAGAAAACTAAAGAGACTAGAATTAGATCCAACTTATTATAACCTCGAGAAAAGGCTACAATGTTCTCAAATATTCAGAAAACAGTTACAAACAAATCAATTAAATCATTATGAATTATTCTCCTTTATTTCCTATTTATGTTAACTGCCAAATCATGATAAAAACTCTTCTAATTACTATTCATAAAAGCTCTGATATACACAGGAAGGCTCAAAGAAGAATATAACTTCACCAAACAAGGACTTAAATCATATGAAATGCTCAGATTCCTGACCCAGGTTTTATATGCAAGTTAATATGACTGCATGGTCAGCTGAATATACTGAAGATTCTTTGGTGCACGAGACCAGCATAGTTCTACTAAATTCCATGAAACAGCTCTTTCTGTTCTTATAGAAGGGAAATAAATTTGGTAGAACAAAACAGATAAACAAGATTCACAAAATTGTTCCAAACCGGTTCGTATTTTTAATTTGTACAGTCAGGGCTGGTATGATAAAGGCAAAGTTCTATTAAATTTTCATGAAATAGAATTTTTTTATTCTTACAAAAAGGAAACTAATTTGGCAGCAAAAAACAGATTACTCTCCTCAATGTTAAGATTCGTAAACAAGTTTTTAGAAAGAAATTAATAGCTCGATATGTGTAAGTATATGTTTGGCTAATACACTGAAGATGTAGATTATTCATATATACCGGATGAAACCCCAAGAGTTCTACCAAATTTTCACGTAACGGCTCTTTCTATTCTTACAAAAAGGGAAAACAATTTGGCCAAACGAAACAGGTAACTTCCTTCAGTGTTTCAAATATTTCAACACATAATACCTAGTCATACTCGGAGTGAGAAGAGGCCACATTCCTTCATTGGGCTTCAACGTTTAATAATTTAGCTTCATCCATATTCCATATTGATTTGATTATTATACTTTCACAGTTTCATTGAATGAGGTTAGTTTTTTTTTTATCTTATAGTAGCACAAGAGTAAAGAAAAGGAGACAATTATTAAAGACTGCTAAATCATAACTTGCAGACTCTGCTTAATCATAAAAAATCAAACCTGATAATTATTGATTGGTTGACTTCATCTGCATCAAAGAAAAGAACAAATCAGAGAACAGGAGAAATGAAAATCAATTATATCGTTAAAGAAACTATAATCATTAGGAAATACCTCGTATCATTTCACGGATGGCAGTATCAGCTATTGCATAAACGTGTGGGCTGTTCGTAGACTTGTTCTTATATGTTTCAATGAATTCATTTCCATAAAGATGCACTTCTTTGAATGGGTTTATAGCAACCAAAACCGGTCCAGCTCTAGTCTTAACGTGCAGGCATATGGAAACAAGGAATTTGTCAAGACAACTCAAAACTCATTAAAACTTGGGCTTGTTAAGGGAGACAGCTAGAAATGAGTGAAAATACTTACATATATCATATCTCTGTTGTACCTATATTGCAGGTCGTACAACACTGATGGTTCATTTAGATAACTTAATTGCATAAGATCATCAACACCATGAAGGATTTCAGGGTTTGAAGGTAACAAATTTTCAGTGTTGATCTTTAAAACCTGAAATTGAATAAGCTTCCAAATTCAACTAAGAGGAGAAACACCTGGGAATCTCAACTAAAATATGAGGGTCTTTTCTCAAAAAAAACAAATTTTAAAATACTTACTCCACCATCAGGAAGAGATATGATAGAATCTGACCCGGAAGAAGATAGTATTGTCCCAAGTGCCCAATCGCCATTAGAAAGTCTGCACCAAGCTTGAAGTTTCTGAAAATCATAAAGTTTTGCATTAACAATCAACAAAAGATACATAGGCTAACCATTGTATTCCCCAAAAATATTAATATGACATTTTCCAGGTTACCAATAGTTAAATATCAACCCCCAACTCGATTTAATTAACGACAGAGAAATTCAAGATACAAGCAGTAAATGAAATAGGGCATTGTTCTAAAGAAAAATTAAAATATGGTTGAAAGACAGTTCTAATTAACTCAAACACCAAATGCAATAATTAGTAAAGAATATGAGCATAATGTGAATGTTCTTGTGAATCTGATATAAGCAGAAAATTATAGAATAAAGTTACTACATGTTTTATCCGGTTGTGGAAATAATTGAACTTTTGACAGCTTCACAGGTAACAGCATTCGAAAATTTGAATAATTGGATCAAGAAAATAAAGGTAGCATGACTTTTACTTAACATTTCGCCAAACATTGGCCTTAACAACTGTGCATAGTAGTTTAAAAGTGCAACACGTATAATCCTATTACACATTATCCTTGTAACAAAAGTATATATACTACATTACTAGTTGACATTCGAGTTAATACAGCTTCAATTCAAAAACTAAAACGACTCTGAATATAGGCAATTCAAAGTATATTAGTAGGATTTATTTTCTGGGACAGGCGGGCCAAAACATGCCTTATGTCAACGTATCTGTTAGCTATCACAGTCGAGAAACTAAGAAATACATTCCGTTCCAGAATGATCGAGGGATTTTAGACACCATAAGTAGTACGATTAGTTCTAATCAACAGGTTGTCAGAGATTTCTGTAACAATTACGAAGAATCTCAATGCAGCACATTTACTACCAAAAAACACCAAGATCACAGTTCAAACCATTTATCCCCAAATGCAAAAGAAACACAATTTATCCAATAAATGGATTCATATTCCTAATAACTAGCGCATAACGCGACCAGTTGGAAAACCAAAATTACTTCGTGAAAACCAAGTAATTTGGAGTTAATAAAACCGCACATTTATTCTGTTGTAAACAAATACATAATTACATATACGTGTGAACGTTTTCTGCAATTAGATACAATGACCAGAGAAGTGACATCAGGACACTGAAGCTTAACACTGACCTTTTTGGCGACATAAGAACTGGTATCTCCCCATTTGGATTCAGACCTCGCCGAGAAGATTGGGGAAATTTTGGAAGTGACTGATTTGGACATCGCAACTTCACCTTCTTCTTCTTCTGCATGCCTATCCTCACGAGAAGTTGTCTTCGAGCTGTATGGTGAATCCTCATTCCCTTCAGCATCAGAACAATCCTTTGCTTCTTCCGGAGGCCTCTCCTCACGCGAACTGGCTTTTGTGCTGTACGGCGAACCCTCCTCCTCCTTGGCTTCACCTGTAACCTTCTCTTTTTTTTCCTCTTTTAAGGTTGCGAGTTTTGAACCGGATTCAACCTTTCTGCGGTCAGCTGACGAAGGCGATCCGCCGGTGAACCTGTAATCGAGCGGCAGTGATTTCACTGACTGTAGCGGCACCGGCGGGCGGGGCTTCACCTTCGGCCGCTCCGGCCTAGACATCTTCTTGGGCTCCCGCGTTCTGGGCGACGACATTCTCACAGACGCCATCTTAAACTTGATCTAAAGATCCCCAATAACAAATCCCGCAAACTTCCACTGAAGAAACACTTTACCTTAACCACGCTCGAATAAAACTCTAAAAAATTCACAAAACCCCCCAAACAGACAAGGAGATAGAGATCCAGCAAAACAAACTTGGACGATCTTTTTGGTCTAAAACGTCGTCCAGCAAGAAATTAAAAACAAAAACAAAAAAAAAACAGGAAACAACAAAAAAATGAAACGTTTGATAAGAATCACCCCCCAAACTGAGGGAAAAAATAAGACGAATTGAAAGATCCGGGTGGTCGTCAACAGATCAAAACAAAAGGAACATTGGAGAAGAAAAAAGAGGCGGGGATTCGCCAGATGTAAAGAAGTTGAAGGGAAGAGAAGCGGTCGTTTCTTCTCTCCACTGAGACCACGATCGCTTGCTTGTCTAATTTTTTTTTTTTAAACCAACATATAAAAATCTTATGGCAGTCGCCCTCTCTCTTTTCCAGCTTTAAAAAATTGGTTGGGTGGTTATAATAATTGTTTTTTAAAATTCTCCCGGAAGCAAACATTTTTGGAAATAGCTAAAGGAAACGGACGACACGGTACTTGACCACAGCGGATTTGACGCAGTTAACGGGTTCACATATAATGACCATTATACCCCTTAACTTCCGTATATTCCTGAAGATCTACCGCTGTTGTTTGTAAGTAAGTGGGGTTAGAAACGGTAGTTTATATGTATGTGATTCACGCGTATCTTTGACCGAATGGACAAGCGAGGTACAGGGGGACGGCGACGGGGTAACGTCCTGGGCCCGTTTTGAATTCTATCCGATGGATTTTAATCGGACGGCGAAAAGAGGGGGGTCTAGTGTTTCCTTTTTCGGATAATTATTTTGTATCAATTTGTTACCTAAATAGAGTAGTAATTGTCCAATTAAGGATAGGTAAGCAATTGCTTAGCTATTCCAACTAGCAAAAAAATGATTCCTTATACATTTTAAATTCAATAAACAAGAGGTATTTTTCTACAATAACTTTGATAAGAAATTTAAAAATGAAATTCAAACTCGTGAATCTCATGAGTAGTTATTCCAGTATTAGAACAGGGGAGAATCATTTTTAAACAAATTGATTTCAGAGATTCGAACCAAACTAGTATTGCGCACTAAATCACGTCAAGTACTTCATATACCAAAAGCTAAGGTTGTCTACCAAGGAAAAATTAAATGAAACGAAAAACTGTTCATCTTTTCAAGGAAAAAGAAACGAAAGAAAACTACAGTAGCGAAAGATTTGGAAGTTTATGAAGAATTAAGGCTTGGAGTCCTTAAGAAGATCACACGTAAATTTGACAACTGAAACACTCAACTATCTCAATATGCAGTAGTCATGAATATACACCAGTTACATCGCGGAGTTGCTAAGTAATGCTAACAGATGGACAAACTGCTAAATCTAAGGAGATCAAACAACTTAACGGGTGGATTTAATACATAAGACGTCACAAACTCAATAAATGCATTCCACTTCTCCAAGCCGATGGTATAACCATTATGGTTTTACTATCCGTGCACGATAAATTCCAACTATACTTGGACTTTAGTGCGTTCCAGTTTTTGGAGAAAGCTAGAGAATTCAATTCTTCTCACATATATCATACCTTAATTTATGACAGCACAGACAGGGAACTGACAGCATGTTTTGTGTGTGGAATCTTCAACCTTCTGTTGTAATTAGCCAGTTCTAGTTCCAGTGTTTTACATCCCAAGTTTCAGTTCCAAACCATGCATCATCCGGGCATATAGAGCAACTTAGAATTGCTACAACACCACAAAGCGCAAATACAACAAGAGCCTGATAGTTCTACCAAAAGGAACAAGGAACCCATAACAAATCATAGACCAATATAATCATTTCAGTTTCCGCATGCAACATTTTAGCCAGAGATTGGGTCGGGCTAGTTCCCAGATTATATTGTAGCATAAAAATAGAGGTCAAATCACAAGATCAGGAGAATAGGAGCAAAAGAAATTCTACTAGAATAAGAAGCGTTTCAGGCTTCTGAATCAACTCACAATAGAGTCCAAACAGTATGGCTTACATTTTAAAGATCAAAATCATGATTTGGGTGATCCAAGATTCAGTACTGGAAAAAAGGCGAGTAGAGTAAGCAAGTAATTCAGACTTTCACTAGTTAGTACATTTTGAAGTAGATGCTCTTGTTGATGGCAAAGCGCAGAAATGAATCAGGAACTCGAACACAGAAAAATTATTTATCTAAATATAGAACCAGTGGTATAAGGTGATAAATCATAATCAAGATGCAATTTATCAGTACTACATCAGTTAGGGTCACTAATCACATGAAAGTTATTAGAAAAGCAACTATTGAAAATTCTGAATGTAGGTATAATCTTGGAAGAAAATTAATGATTGTATGATAAGGTCTACAATGCAGTTTTGGAGGGTATTTTACTAATTGCTTAACACAAAAAGTAATCTGACTGCAAGGATGCTATGGAAGTTCACGGTTAAAGACATATGATAGTCTGTATTCTAGTAATTTTTTACTTGTTGGGTCAACACAGCAGAACTACTACGCAAGAATATTAAACGGTTATGCAACTGTTTGTACTCAAACATCAATGCTAAACCAATCTAATACCAAACCTACATTTATATATAGTGACCTAATTTATGGAAAATAATGAGTTACCTCAATCCACATAATTCAATGTTTAAGGCTTCAGTTCATACCAGATAGTATGCCTAATATGAGATATAATTGGATCAATACATAGATTTGTCAGTATGCCTAATACCAGTACATCCATGTGTCGATATGACTGGATTTGTCAGTATGCCTAATATCACTGGTATGCACTGGTCCAAGACTGTATCAATACACTGAAACATACTAAGATTGAAAACGCTGCCGCGTATATTTTACACACATTTATAGTTATTTGCTTGTCGTTTACCTTAAAATCTTCATGAACTCAATGAACATTCTCTTTTAATACCATTCAAGGTGTCATAATCAAAGCTGAAATCCATATAATATTGTAAACAATAACAAAGAATATTTTCAACAACTCATTCTCAAAGAAAAGGCATAGCACAATGACTACACATTTTATTCAATAATTCATTTGGAATGTGGTTTTGCAAGATGACTTGTGTGAAACTGAATGGAAATTGATGAAAATTTCATAACATCTTTCAACGTTCAAGTGCATGTTTATCAACATAAAAAAACTTGAAAAGAATTTGCCAACATAATTAATCAAAATCAGATGAAAATCACACTAACATACACAATAAGCTAAATCCTGAACAGAACTAATATTATAAATAGACATGCAAATTGCAAATATTTGAAAGGATATATGTCAGATTTTTTTTTGGGTAAGAAAGCAAGTTGTTTAAGTAAGATTTTATCACACGTAGCATGTTATGATCAACAAATGTCCTCATGTTATGATCAACAACCCTAAGACACCAGTTTATGACTGATCCGACTGAGGCGTGACACTTGGTGTCACGCCCCGGTCGGATCGGTCTAGAATTAGCGCTTATCCGCTTCCTAGAGCCGTCCGGCGGAATACTAGAACGTAACTCTCCCTAGGGTTTCCGACCAGAATTTAGAAACCCTAATCTCCCCTAAGAATTTTTATCCCCAAAATACAATTCACACGGAGAAAACCCTAACCCTAATTTAGAAATCCGAAAAGAAACGGAACCTAAATTAAATACCTCTTCTGATTTTGACCAAAGTCAAAATCAAAGCCTTGCTGGCGTCAGCGTGACGTCAGCCCTCGATCGGATTTCGCCGCCGCGCGTAAATCTCCGTCGCTGACGTCACCTTTGTGTCAGCCGCCCGAAATTCGTCCGCCGTGGATTTGATTTCGGCCGCTGACGTCGTGCTCGCGTCAGCCGCCGATTTCGATTTCGAAATCGAAACTCGATTTCGCTTCGTTGCGTTTGACCGTTGACCCTTGCCTCGTTTCGAACGCCGAGCGTTCGAAACTCGTCTTCGTCTTCGAGCTCGCGACGAAACTTTCGACGCCGCCTGCGTCGCCTCGGCCGCCGGGCGCCGCCGCACCTGCGACCTCGCCGGAACCCGCCGTATTTGAAGAACACAGAACAGAGAAGGGAACATACGAAAGGAAGAAGCTTTATTCCTTCAGCAAAGCTTACAACGTCCGACGACCACCGTCGCCGGCGCCCCCCATCCCTTCCTCGCCGGTCGTCTCTCTAGACGCCGGTTACATTCACTCGGTTCCTCTCGTCGGTACCTCCGCGCCGACCTTCGCCCCCTGGCGGCATCAGAGCCCTGCTCTGGAAGAGGCGATGGCGCCCTCGCCGTCGCCGATGGAATCGCTCCCCGGCGCCCACTGTGGTGTCGCCCTCTGCGCACCCCGATCCCGTCGCCGTCCAGCTTCTTATAGAGAAGCCTCGCCACTTCGCCTTCGGCTGCTTCGTCCGCTCCGAGAAACCCGCCGAAGACCCGCTGCTGCCAGTCTCCGTGTCCGAGTCTCGCGGAGACGAGCTTCTCTCTACGCCGCACGCTCCGTCGCCCAGCGGCGTCCTCCATCGTCGCTGTCCGCGTCGTCCGCTACGCTGGAGAAGACCGCGTCTTCCGTCCGGAGAAGACAACGCCCGCGCCGCTCTTCCGTGTCCGAAGCTTTCGGCGAACGCGTGCGCACGCCTTCCGTGCACGAGTGGAGTTGTGTCGCCTGGGCTTGGGCCTGGGCCTGTGTTTGGGCTTGGGCCGGACCGCCTGAACCGGGCCCTAACAATACTCCCCCACCTGATTTGAACATCGTCCTCAATGTTCCATGCAAGTTGAACACTGGTCCTCCAATGTTCAAAGTCCTCCATCTTCTATCTCCAGTCTGATAATGAATATTTGCTGCACTATGCTTATAGCAACCTGCATCAACAAACTTGTCAAGGATAATTTCGGACCTGTGGGTCATGGGCCCACAATCTTGCTTCACCATATTTGCTGAACTCAGCTGAACCTCGATGTCTTTGACACCGGCATCGACGCCCCTAGCGCCGGAATCAACGCCCCCTGGTGTTGGCATCAATGCTATGCATTGGCATCAACACGCCCTGGTGTTGGCATCAACACGCCCTGGTGTTGGCATCAAAGCCCCCTGCTTTGGAAAAGGATCTGCTGACCCCTCTTCATCACCCTCCTGGTGATGGCATCAGAGCCCCTGCTCCGGGAAGTGATCTTGCAATCACTGAGCTCTTATAGAGTTCTCCCTCGATGTCCCCTGACATCGGCATCGACGTCCCTGACATCGGCATCAATGCCCTTAGACATTGGCATCAAAACACCCTAGTGTTGGCATCAGGCTCCCTATCCTGGAAGAACGACACTCCTTGTCGCCGGTGGTGATGGTGTTGCCTCTCGGATCTTTCTGATTCACATTCATGGCTGAATCTTTAGCTCTGATACCTGTTGTCACGCCCCAGTCGGATCGGTCTAGAATTAGCGCTTATCCGCTTCCTAGAGCCGTCCGGCGGAATACCAGAACGTAACTCTCCCTAGGGTTTCCGACCCGAATTTAGAAACCCTAATCTCCCCTAAGAATTTTTATCCCCAAAATACAATTCACACGGAGAAAACCCTAACCCTAATTTAGAAATCCGAAAAGAAACGGAACCTAAATTAAATACCTCTTCTGATTTTGACCAAAGTCAAAATCAAAGCCTTGCTGGCGTCAGCGTGACGTCAGCCCTCGATCGGATTTCGCCGCCGCGCGTAAATCTCCGTCGCTGACGTCACCTTTGCGTCAGCCGCCCGAAATTCGTCCGCCGTGGATTTGATTTCGGCCGCTGACGTCGTGCTCGCGTCAGCCGCCGATTTCGATTTCGAAATCGAAACTCGATTTTGCTCCGTTGCTTTTGACCGTTGACCCTTGCCTCGTTCGAAACTCGTCTTCGTCTTCGAGCTCGCGACGAAACTTTCGACGCCGCCTGCGTCGCCTCGGCCGCCGGGCGCCGCCGCACCTGCGACCTCGCCGGAACCCGCCGTATTTGAAGAACACAGAACAGAGAAGGGAACATACGAAAGGAAGAAGCTTTATTCCTTCAGCAAAGCTTACAACGTCCGACGACCACCGTCGCCGGCGCCCCCATCCCTCCCTCGCCGGTCGTCTCTCTAGACGCCGGTTACATTCACTCGGTTCCTCTCGTCGGTACCTCCGCGCCGACCTTCGCCCCCTGGCGGCATCAGAGCCCTGCTCTGGAAGAGGCGACGGCGCCCTCGCCATCGCCGGTGGAATCGCTCCTCGGGGCCCACTGTGGTGTCGCCCTCTGCGCACCCCGATCCCGTCGCCGTCCAGCTTCTTATAGAGAAGCCTCGCCACTTCGCCTTCGGCTGCTTCGTCCGCTCCGAGAAACCCGCCGAAGACCCGCTGCTGCCAGTCTCCGTGTCCGAGTCTCGCGGAGACGAGCTTCTCTCTACGCCGCACGCTCCGTCGCCCAGCGGCGTCCTCCATCGTCGCTGTCCGCGTCGTCCGCTACGCTGGAGAAGACCACGTCTTCCGTCCGGAGAAGACAACGCCCGCGCCGCTCTTCCGCGTCCGAAGCTTTCGGCGAACGCGTGCGCACGCCTTCCGTGCACGAGTGGAGTTGTGTCGCCTGGGCTTGGGCCTGGGCCTGTGTTTGGGCTTGGGCCGGACCGCCTGAACCGGGCCCTAACACTTGGGGAGTGGAGTTTTTGGTATAAATTTAAGGCTATGTTTTGTTGAATAGAATTCATAGTGGAAAGAATGAAAAACATCTAGATTTATTGTACTTTTCATTTTTTCTACTATAGATTCCATGTAACTTAAGAAATGCTATGGGAAACAATCTATACTTATGCGTTATCTTATGTAGTAATAAGTGTTGATAAATTGCGGCTATTTGGTTCCTTCCCAAACCTTGCACTGAATTGCAACCTCGTGCATTACCCTTTCAAAGCTAACTGGATGTTTTTTGAAGCTTCGCCCCCATTGAATCTGCAGAGGGGAAACATTCATGCAGTCGAGTATATGGCAATATTGCCAAATCCTAAATTTGTTTAAAAGCAAAAGGTTATTTATTATATTTGAATAAATTTTTGTAAAAATTTTACTCGTAATCTAATACTTTGGATAAAGTTATAGATTATTTTGATAATACATTTAGAGGTGAATTCAGATAAGCTGATCATAATAAAATAATTTAATCCAAATCTAAACCGATGAAGAATTTTGTTGAAATTATTTGATTTGAATTTGATTGGGAATAGCTTAGGTGAGACTTAGACATAAAATGTGAATTCTAAATTAAAATTATAAGTGTGTGAAGCTCTATAGGTAAAGCATTAAATTTTGAGTCTAAAGTTCTCACGTTCGATGCCCTTTTTGCTTAACCCGGATCCGATTCAAGTGCATCCCTAATCTTATTTGTCGCACCGTTTCCTCTCTAGAAGTCTCAGCACATCGACGATGGCGAGTCGAGGAGTGAAGGGAGCAGGACCGGCGGGTAGCGTCATTAGGGCTTCCGACATGGAGAAATTGGGCATTGAGCAGCTCAAATCTCTGAAGGAGCAGGCTGATCTCGAAGTGAATCTCCTTCAGGACAGCCTCGCCAAGATCCGTACTGCCGCCACCCGCCTCGAGGCTACCGCCGTCGCCCTCCATGACCTTTCCCTTCAACCTCAAGGTACCGCCGCAATTTCTCTCTCTCTACTTCTGTCCGCTCAGCTTCTTATGCTTAAGCTAGATCCTGCCCCTTGCTACCTAGGAAAGAAGTTGCTGGTTCCTCTCACTGCGTCTCTTTATGTTCCCGGTACTCTCGACGATTCTGAGAAAGTCCTCGTTGACGTCGGAACTGGATACTTCGTTGAGGTTATTCCTGTCACTCTGTTCGATAAAGATGCAATCTTTCAAGTTCAAACTACTTTTATTGGTTTTGTTATTAATAAAGATTAAATTTTAGCGAGTTAGGAAAACACTTATATCCTACTTGCGATGCCTCTATCAAACATTTATTTTTCTTTGTTCATGATTATGTTTTTCTAGGTTGTGTTCCGACTAATATGACTATGCCTATTCAATCATCATCTGTTAACTGCTTATTGTCTTGTTTAATCTCTGTTGCATGAGGATTTGAGATAAAGTTAGATCACTAGCTGTCTGCACATTGCTTCAATCCTATGACCTTTATTGAGCAAGAGAAGTTCGTCTTCTGAATACCATTGTACTCTACAAAGAAGCTACCAATTTTATTTTTTTATTATATCTTGCTTGTCAATTCTTTTTCTATATAGCTGGTAATTTCAAATTAAATTAGTTATTTACTTGCCTCAATTAGATTTGCACGTATACGGGCAATAACCTTGTTGGATAAGTTTTGATAATATGACCATGGTATGGAATGTTTTATCTTTCAATATGAACGGATATTGCAATTCACATAGAGTTTTAGAATAGGTATCTTGGAGAGATTTTATGTACGGTTCATCATATATTACTTTTTAGTGAATTCAATGTTCCTTTTTTTATTTTTGGTTATATTATAGTATGATTTATCCAAGCGTTGTCTTCATTTCTATTTTGATGGCATTGCTGGGGATAATAGACCACCAATGAAGCATAGGATTTTGTAATAACAATATTACAATTATATAGTTTGATCTGTGATGAACTTAAATTTATTTGAAGTTGAATATGCAAATTTGTATATAGTAAATATATATCATTGTGTCATTGACCACTATTAGGAAAAAGTTGAATCTAATATACTCTAAGAACTAAGGAGAAGACACTTGATCATTAAGCAATATGATGCTTTGTGATTGATGTTCATAGTATATTTGATTAATATGATTCATATTTCATATCAAAAGAACATGTCCAATTTAAATATCTAAAGTAAGAATATCATGTAGATGTAGTTTCATTTAATCGTCATTTGTCTCTTTTTTCTAACCAAAATATTTTTTCCCAAATACAAGTGTGTAGACATTAATCAAATATAGAAAAGGATATACGCTATAAGGTAAAAATCTTAAAGCCTCACATACTACTCACTCCCTTATTCATGTTCAATTTTTTACATGGGGTACACGCATGACATTGTTTCTGTGTTACTATAGTTCCATTATATTATTATGACATTACTACAAGATCTTATTCCATCAAAGAAAAAAATCACTAAGCTTCGAGTTCTCCATGGAGAATTCACACTTTGATTGTCCTCTAGACATTCGAATTACTTGATATCACAACATAGATTATGACTGTTTGCTTTAGCACGGACCCACCTGCAGCTTTATTGTCCACATGTGATAAAATCTGCATTCGTTGACAATTTTTTCATCATGTTGATAATATCATCTACCACAAGTTTTAAGTAATCCATGGAAAATTTTAGATCATCCACCTCCAGCATAACACAAGTAGGAGTAGAATAATATAAATCCCCATATCTTTGCCGAGTAGGAGAATCTGAAGAATAACTACTTAATGTGCTCGATGCCATCAACTGAAGAATGAGAAACATGGTATATACCATATCATGCATGCATACATGTAACATGTCCAAGTTGTTACTCTCATTTTGGGTCAAATAACCTCATGAGATAATTTTAGAGATAATTATCCTGATAACTTATGAAGTCACCTCACCTAATCTTGTTTTATTTCTTTGTGAATAGTGATAGAATAGATAACCGGGTACATTGGAATTAAAGCGGCGACATCCTAATTAGCTTGAGACACCAGAATTAAAGCATGGAAATTAATGCCAAAATTATCTAACTTAAAACAAAAAGTTTCTAAGTCTTCTATTCCTTCATGCACTATTAAACTAAAAACAAATTTCTCGAGAATTTACCATGGAGCATTTATCATTCCAAAAGTATATATCTTTGGATAATGATTGGAAAGATTCGTATGTTTGTCTCTGCTTGTTTATCTCTTTGGCTATTGGCAATTTTCCTCGTGCTGGTATCCTGCTAAATTTAAAGGCTAATACTCTCAGATCACATGAGTGGCATGTTAGAGATGCAAAATGGGTGTTGAATTAACTATGCCAAATTTATTCTATTATAATTTTTTTGTGAAGCATCTGTACCTGATTAAAAGATTCCCTTCCAAAGAGTGAGTCAGAGCTCTACTTCAAATTTAAACTATTTATATTGGAAGCATAAGCATAATAAGTTTGGAAAAGTAGAAATAACTACCACACTGATGTAGATCATCATGCAGTGTTATCAATAACGGATCGCGAAAAATAGCGGAAAATTAAAAATCCGCAATATGATATAGCGGATTGCGTTGCGGGCAAATAACGGAAGACACATAGCGTTTGAAATATATATTATATATATATATAAATTTAAGTATAACATTTGAAATATATGTTATATATCTAATAAATTAAGCTGCATACAAATAAAATAAATTATATAAAGAAAGATAACATATTACCAACTTAATTCAAGTCATAATTTTAATTTCTCAAATTTAAAAACATAATAATGTGGTCTTATCTGCTATAGCGTTTTATAGCGGATTGCTCAAAAACCGCTATGGAAAAACGTTATAGCGCCGCTATTGCGGCTATTTAACAACATTGTCATCATTAGAACTTATTTTGCCATACTTAATAAAAAAAACACACCTTGTTTATCCCTTTTATAGGCTGATATATTTTTATTGCAAGATTTTCATTCATTAATGCTCTTTCTACTTCTATTTTTAATTTTAGCAGAAGACCATGGCTGAAGGCAAGGATTATTGTAATCGAAAACTTTCTCTACTAAAATCGAATCATGATGGGCTGACAGAGGTATGTTCTTTCTTTGACAGAATCTCTAAATATTTGTTCCTTGAAATTTCATGTATCTCAATCCACAGACGAACTAAGGTCACATAAAAAACGCACATTTTTCGGTGTTTGATTCGTACAGGTTCCTTTGCACAGACGCCACCAAATCCCACTACAGCTGTCCGATGTGCACATGTGCTTCGATCAATGATGTGCTCATCAGACAGCGGTGGTGCAACCTATTAACTCGATTTATGGCCTTCCCCTAAGATCCTTTTTTTAGATACAGATGGCTTGAAATTGCAAAATCGCTATTTTGTCATGTGTTTTTTCGTTGACACGTTCCTCGTGTGCAGCTTTTTTCCCTACAATTTCTTACTGCCCCCTTGTTTTCCTGTAAATGATGTCAGGATATGTTTTGGGGATCTATTTTCTCGAATCTTTTCTAAACTTATTGGTGATTATACTTCTAGTTTGCAAATGAACTGGATATAAGACTATCACATGTATTTGTTACACTATTAGTCTCAGTTCAGCTTCTACCTTCTTTTTTTTTCCATTTATTCTATGGAGGTTTATATTCGTCTAGTAACTTCTGTTTATTGTTATATGCAGATGGCTACCAAAAAGAAAACTGTAGCAGATGAAGCAGCTCTAGTATTACAAGCAAAACTCAGGCAGGCATCGCCTAGTACATAATCATCCGATACGATAGTTTTTTGCTCCCAGGGCTATTGATTTCTGAATTTTCGTTCATGTCGTTTAAGCTCAAGTACGGTAAATTTTTGGTGGGTGTTCTTATGTTCCATCCAGTAACGTATCAGCCAGGAGGTGAAATTTGCACACTCGTGTGTGATTGCCCCTTGGGTTGATGGACGAATTCTTGGGCCCATTGTTTTCTCATCGCACAGATTGATGTTCAAGACTATCCAATCCAATTTCAAGTTGTAGTTCGGACGATAACATCTCTAGGAATACTTTTCTATGACGAGGTAATCTGCATGCAGAAAAAGCAATTAAACTGATTATCTTGACGAAATTGGGATTATTAATATTTCTCAATATTTCTAGAAATATTAGTTGTATTGGTAGGGTTGTCAACCTCTGCCTTCATTCCTGGATGTCAGTTTGTGGTAGGATGAAGTGCGATTCCAGGTCGCCATCTCAGATAAAAGAAAATTGCTTCTTTCTATATGAAGGACCACATTGGGTGAAAAACTGCTACTAAAAGAAAGTTATGGTGGCAAGGATAATTTCTATTTTCTGCAGCTTTACAAAATATGAACCTACACGCCTTCAATTTCATTGAATTGCGTGCCATTTCAATAACAATGCTTCTAACGTGGGGGTGAATAGGTTTCTCAATACAATCAGGAACCAAAAATATTCATTAATAAAAACAATTTCTTCAAGGGTTAACGCCAACTCTATCCTACAGCATTCGTGCGCAAGTAAATATCATCTGTGACTCGAAAATGTTCATGTATATAAGAAGTCAAAAGGGAAGGCCAAAAGATATCTTGAGAACCAAGTTGCCATCCTCTTTCAATAAGCAATTTGAGTGCATTTTTTCTTGTATTTAAAGTTCAAATCAATTCGATAATTCGAAGTCATCGAGTGTAACTTTTGTTGGAGACCAACAAAAGAAAATCCAGCATCAAATTGTGATCTACTTCTAACGTATTAAAAGGCTACTACCAAATTGGAAAAAGGAGTTAGATTTGCTAATAGCAAGCAACTTCCAAAAATAGTCAAAGCCGGATTCCCTGAAAATAATTAGAATACAAATATATGCATCACTAATTCTCTTTACAACCCTATACAAGTAAAGATTAAGTTGCTATCATTCATTTGTCATTTACATATTAAGACACTTTTCACTCGTGTGTATCATAACATATACGATCAAAGTCAAAGCGATCCTTCCAAAAAAAGTCATATACTCGGAAGCCATTTATCAAATGTTCTTAATAATTCAGGAAAAGTTAATGCAATTTATGCGCATCAGGACTATGGATCAAACAATCGGACAATATCCATGTTTACGCACAATTATATTTTTAAACGGGTAAATAAATTTTAAATATGCCTTCTTAGCAGGGAATGAGTTTAGTCCTACAAGGTTAATAAATGTGTGCACTTAGTCGCATTTTAATTTACGTAACAAAGAAAATTATAGACGATCATGGAAAAACCCAAATTTCACCATTGCTTAAATTGTAGTATTTATTTGCAGATTGCAACTTTATACATATATAAGAAAAAGTTGCGTATAACGGAGTATGAATTGCAAGTTCCATGGATAACTCCCGTTTCCTATTTTTTGAGACCAACAGTTGAGCATCATGCAGACTTCTTGGTATCTTAGGTAGACTCGTCCGGTGTCTCAATCTTAACATCAAGCAACGGCATTCTATTTGATCCCTCAATCGACGGAATGCCTTGTTCACTAACTTCATCAAAGCGGTCTACACTTTTAAGAAAGATACCTGCCAGAAAGACAACGGGTTCTTCAGGTTGGTAATAATCAAACCAAATGACACAGAATGCATGGTAACGTTAGAGGAAGTTAGGAGAAATGGAGCTTCAATTTTATTCTAAGTGACCTGCAAAAGAAACTTCAAGTAAAGAAGATGAAAGTACAATCCTCAAGCACATACATTGCCATGTCGGCACACACAACATGCATATGCTACTCCAAAAACTCAATGGAAATTTGAGAGAGATAGGAAGGTAAATTTTTATGTAAGCCCTAAAAGACTGACAAGAATTAAGAATGCCCGACGAAGTGTTACATTGACATACCAATAAACCATATTCCTGATGCAATAAACAGAATTGATGTCAGTATGAGAGCACTTTCTCTCCAATTGTTAACATAGTCCTGCGCCAAATATCAAAAATGTATATTAGTTCAAAGAACAAAAAAGGATTAACTAAAAATTAACCAAAATAGTAAAAACTTGAGTAGTTTTCAAAAGAAGACAACCACAAGTTAGGATACTCCTCGCTAACTTATTTGAGATGTTTTTTGCAATAACTTTCTTAAATCTTCTTCTTGAAAAGATACCACTAACAGGCTTTGGATTACAATTATATGATTCTGGCATAATTTAGCTCTTCGTTTATTCGCTCCTGTGGCCGACTCAAAATGAAGTTATACAAATTTGTTCGCTGCTACTGCTAAATTAAAGAAATTGATCAAATTTAAGCAAATTAGTTTTGCTTGATTTAATATCTTTTGAAGAGAAAAACTAGTCCGATCAGCAAGAAAATAAATGAAACCACTATGGTGTGAGAGGCGCAATTCTACCGGTGTGTTTTATTCGAGAGAAAGAAAAAAAAAAAAGGAGAGAAAGGAACAATGGGGAGAAAATAAAAAAGAGAGGAAAAAAAACAAAAACCGCGTTGCACGTGATCATGGCAAGAGGAGGAAACAAGCGGCATTGAGAGCGAAGCTCGGCAGGTGGGCGGCGCTGAGAAGGAAGCACGCGGCAGTGGAGCAGGGGCACATGGGGGCGGAAGGTCAGTGCTAGCAGGGGTTCAAGCTTGACAAGGGAGGCAGAAGGTTGGTGCGAGGTCCGCAAGGTGGCCTCAAGATTGATGGGGCAGTGGGAGGCGAGCTTGGAAGGCGGGAGGCGGAGGCAAGCTCGACGAGGCAACGGGAGGTGGAAGGTCATAGCGAGCTCGGCTGGAGGTGGGAGGTTTGCGCGAGCTTGGTGGGGCGGTTGGAGGCGAGCTCGAAAGGTGGAGGCGGAAGGTGAGCTTGGACAGCGGGAAGCGTAAGGTTATGGCGAGTTCGCTCTCTGCTGGAGGTGGGAGGTCTACACAAGCTTGGCGGGGCGGCCCCGCCGAGATCAAAGGGGTTGCGGGAGGTGAGCTTGGAAGGCGTGAAGTGGAGACAGACGCAAGGAAGGTAGGAAGCAAAGGTGGACACAACGAAGGCGGGAGGTGGAGGCAAACGCAGGGAAGGGGGTAGGTGAGCTTCGCTTGTGAGAAAATTTTCTCTACTCTCCTCTTTTCTGCCTAATTCGGGCATAAGCAATTTCGAAGAAAAACAAAGGGATTTTTTTTCTTCCGTCGGTTTTTTCCTTTCAAAGAAAGAGCAAATTTTTAATCTTTCTTTCCTTTCCCTCCGGTTGTCCCTTCAAAGAAACATAGTGTAAGCTATAGGGTCTATTTTATTGGGGTGAAAACTAAAGAGAAGAGAGAGAAACCTAGTTTTTCACATGTTTTATTGGAGGGGCAGATTTGAAGGGTAAGAAAAGGGGACCACTTTTCTCCCCTTTTGCATTCTCTCTAAAAGAGGGAGAAGCCTCACTACTTTTCTTCCTATTTATTTTTCTTTCTTTTTTTTTTACTCTTCTCTCTTTTTTTCTTGCCCCCCAATAAAACAGGCCCATAGAGATGCGAGTAGTTTATTAGAGAATTTTCAGCCTCAACAGTTAAAGGTTAAAAAAGAGTACAAATGAGAATAAAATAATCTCTATACAGCTATAATTAAGGCCTTCCGAGGTTGTACTTCAGGCAAGACAGTAAAATCATGTGCAACAAAGTAGGTGGAGCGAAAATGGAATACCACCATCATCTGACACATTCGTCAGTATCTTAAGTCAGACGTAAAAAATAGATTAGTTGACGTTGCATTATTTGTGTATTGTAATCAATTTCTCCTTCTCAATTTAGATTTGTTTTTTAAAAACTTTCTGAAGACATGAGAAGCATATAAACTTTTAAATACACAGATACCTAAAAGATGATATATTCTTCAATGCAAATCCTCTCTCCGGTGGCAAAAAGAAGTAATATCACCGTCTTTTAGACCACAGAAAAATGCAAAACCCAGATAAGTTGAAAGTTGCATTCGTTTATATTTTGTGCTAACTTTCTGGATCCTTACATCATTTTCTTGTTCTCAACTTTAAATACTATAATAAGCTAAGAAAAAGGCATGCATTCTAATTTTAGTTCATAAGAAACTTCAAAATTTTCAAGCATTATGATGACAATTGAGATATAATTTATTCTGCAGCTCATGATGTTAAAGACATCAAATATACTCGACCCAAATAGAAAGCGTGGATAAAGTCACAGTGATGTAAAAGAAAAAACCAAATGACTAGATAAAAGTAAAAGAAGAAGAAAAAAAAACGAACCTGCAAAAGACCAACCAGTGGTGAGGATGGAACATCTCCAAATATGCGGATAGAGACAGTAGAAATAGCCATTGACAGTGGCCTCAAGCTTGGCTTGACACAATGAAGGCATATATAATTAACAGGACCCTGCAGAACCAAGTTAACCATACTAATAAATATCATCAGGTCTTTCACATAAAAGTACATACTGACATGACGAAACACAGCAATTACAAAAACTTGGATGCATCTCCTTTGAGTTCGTACAATTAGAATAGAACCAAACAGCATCATGATCTTAGGAGGAAAATGCTAGATTTTAGACAGCACAGACGCATCAGGCTATATCCTAGTTTTTGAATCACTTCACCTAGAAATTGGATGCCCACCGAAGAAGCAGGATATTTTGGTCAATAGCTTATTCAGATACTAGACTTGGTCCCAGAACTGTCATTAAATTATCAAGTATATCAACGCAGATGAAATCCATCTCCCAAGATATCTTTAGTTCATGTCTAGAGAGTAGAGGGAACATAAATAAGTTATTGGCGCTTCCAACATCCATGGTAGCCAAAATTATGAATGATAACATATGAGTTGGCTGTCTGAACTCTGAAATAAAGTTGGTCTTTTCCATAGTTTGATTTTTCATTTAATGCTACTAGGGTATGATGCAGGAGGTAAGCTTGTACCTGTGTGGCAAAGACGAGAATTTCTCCAACTGCAAAGAATGCAATAAAACCATAGAGGCTTCTGAAGCAAAAAGCACTGAAGCAAAAAACAGCCCCCAGAAGTGTTGCACCAGAAAGAAGCTGCAAGGTGTGTAGTTAATAGCTCTTTTGAGTTATTTTTATATACAAGTAGCTACTGGAAAGTAAAAAAAATTCAAAAGTGCAATGTAATTGTACAGGCATAGATCAATAACTCATAAACAAATTATTTGATAGCTTCACGCAAGCATAGCCTACATTACAGAATTACGATATCTTGACAAATAAACAACTAAAAGAGTTATCTCTTAGACATCAGTTAAATTACATGCTCACCATTATGTTATAGAATTAAAGAGTTTACATCCTCCAACATTAGTTGGTATGCAACATGATCTTTGACCACTTCGAGGAAATTGCCATTTATAGATGCTAGAAAATGTTTCACAAATTACAGTTGATGTATTTTATCCTTATAATATTTACAGTGGTATGTAAGCACAAAGCTTCCAGAACTTCTGCTGATTTGGTATATAAATAATATTTTAAAGGAAAAATATTATCTCAATCCTCTAAAAGCTTAGCAAGGAACTTTAACTAAAAATTAGTAAAATATTCGTACTTGAACTAAGTCTGATTTAGGAACTAGCAGTTCTTCATGAGACATCTAGTTAATGCTTCAGATTTAGGAACTTTCTTCTGTAATTTTTCCTGTCATCCTATCAGTCGTTTCATATGCTTCTACTTAGTTTTTCTCTTGTCCACTAGAATTAGTGATCGCAACTTTTAACTCGGCAATGTTGAATTTAAAGCTTCACCGTCTAGATGAGCAATTAACAATCAAACTCTGAACGTGTGAACATGTGCAATAGTCTATGTACAAAACACCTTTTGTCCTAGTAATTATCTGCCACAAGTTAATCAATGAGGAAGAGAGAGGGAACAGTATGGAGAGCCATAGGCTTGGCGTGAGAACCAACATCTCAATGATGAAGAGAGAGGGAATATTACGGAGAGCCATGTTCAAGATGGAGCAAGTGTTAAAGATCAGTTTATATTCATTTTTCTCACTTGCAGAGCATTTTGTTCCATGATGTTGCTTAACTTTATGTTGTTGATGAATAGAGATCATGTGTATATCCAAGTCATGTCCAGATGAACGACTGAAATTGGTCTAGGAAATTGGTCTAGGTTAACTAATGACTTAAGTAGGGTATGAGGCCAATGATTTAGTGATATGGCATTCTGGCTTAGGGATGTTCACCTGCCCACCTGCTGAGGCGCGACACTTTTCTTTTCTCTTGTGCTGGATAACCCGCCTTTTTCTGTCTCCTTGTTTCTTGCACAGTAGGTAGAGGAAAGAAAAAGTAACCAGTGGTGGTCCTTTCAGCTAGAAGATTCAAGGTGAAGAGGAAGACTTTTGAGAGTTCAAACTGAAGTGAAATTCTGATTTTTTTTTTTTTTTTCTTTCTTTACTTCATGGTAATACTACGAATATAAATATGGAGGATTATGTGTATAGTGAGGTATAGATCCATGCTTTGGCGTTAGATCGTCATCGGACTTTAGCCCCAAAGGTGTAGGGTTAATCCATATTGTTAGGCTGATCAAATAAAAACGGCGCTGAACAATTTTGCACCTTTCTATCTAGAAACTTTGATCATATCTGTATCTGATTTGTCCTGAAATCTAGATATTTTGATCAAATTTGAATCTGATCTGTTATTGGAATTTGGAATTTGATCAGTCCTGAATCTAATCTGTGTTTTGAATCTGGAATATTTGATAAGATTCAAATCTGATCTGAATTCTGTAATCTGGAAGTTGATCAGATGTAAATCTTGTGGTATTTTGGAATCATAAATAGATCGTATCGTATCTGAACTTGATTGAGAACGTGAATGTAGAAATTACTGTGAGATTAAGATCCAGCACTTTGCAGTTTATGAAGAAGAATTTCTGGTTGGTTTAATGTTTAAACTTCACTACATTCTTAGGTATAGTTGAGTATTTAAGCATCAGAATTAGTGAGTGTCTATTCTAAGCAAGATTTAAGAAACCAGTTAGTACTAGTCCGGTGGTTTTATATATATAATAATGGTATACCAATGCTGGATTGGACTAGTACAAACTAGTCATATTGCTTGGTCTTTGACCGGTTTTTAATTCTATTATTATACGTTAATTTTAGCTCTATGTGCTTTTAATTTCTTCATTCCATCTCGAGAAAAAAACCAAAGTTACCTTCTAATTTCATAACTAAATTCAAGTATAAATCCATGTTAGTACAATCGATTTATGATGAAAATGCATGAGTTTGAAAACTTACATAATTATCATTACACTATACAAGGAAGAGGATTAGTTAAGATATGACCCTTGAAGACATGAGATTGTTAGTGTTAACTCTATAGAGCTACTAATGGTATGTGAGTTATGAGTACAAAGTAGAGCTTGAACTTTGAAGAGGGTAGAATTATAAGAATTATGGTCCGGACTCAATGATGCATATTGTATGATAAAGTATTGAACAAATATGACTTTTTATTTAATTTATTAGTGTGTGCAAATTCAGGTTTATACTTGGCATTATCATCAAATTTTTAATAATAGGATATTTGTGATGGTTTCTTATCCCACTTGACACTTTTATTTAGTTTAGGAAAAAGTTTAGTTAATGAGATGAAGAGTAAGAACCCTTTATACTGCAGGTAACCTACATCACACTAATGTCCGATGTAGGACTAAATCTATAAAGTCAATTCATCTGATCAGACTGATATTTTAAACACTGATTTACCGCTAAAACCATAAGTTACAAAAAAAAATGACTTTTAAAAGTATATATAAATAGAATAAAGAGCATTAGCTATATTTCTACAATGATTAATTATTTATTAGTTATACATTAAAACAATAATGAATTATAACTAATTATGTGTATATTGTGTCATTGACGCATGAGATAGTAACAGTGAGCACTAGGAGAAGGCTTTAATCTTTCTTTGAAAGAATCAACACTCGCTGAAAAATAATGCACGAAGGGATTTAGGGCAAGAACGAATTTAATGAATCAACATAGAGTAATACGAATGAGATAACACTGTTCAAAAATTACTTTAAGGGCACAAAGTTGCCGGTACTAGTCAGAGAACAAAATTTACTAATGAAAATAAGTATACCTTGAACGCATTTGAGATTGTAGAGCTCATGAAGTCAAGAATAAATCCACCCGCTAGAGTTCCAAATATTCCACAAACAATTTGTTATTCCTCCAAACATCAAATCAGCATTACTCTGAAAGTGAATATATACCGAATAATTCATAAGAAGTGCACATTAAATAGCTAAAGAATGGAGACGAGAAGACATCTGAATGAAGTTTTCACATAAGTCTGTCCAACTAAGAAAAAAAAAGTCAAGAATTAAGGAAAAAAATATTGCAGAGAAGGCTATAGTTGGTAAGACAATAACCACATCTGATGGTATTATTCAACATAGAACCTTCGATATCAAAAATTTTTAAATGAATCAGGCAAGTCTAACAAAACTCAGCACTGTAATTACCATGTGGTAGATATCATAGCCAGCTTTGGGGCCCCAATATGAATAAGCTCCAATGTTATGTGCAGCAGATGAAGATTGATAATATACACTAGAAACTCAAATGAGAGAAAATTTAAGATACAAATAATATAGATCAAGCAATTTTCTTTACATTCATCTTTTTTTTTACTTTTATTACATGTAAGTATGCAACAAAGCCTTTCAATTGCGGTGCATACTGGTATATCAACATTCTCAACACATGGGTTTTCTTATACTATATGTGCTGATACAAGATGTCCTTTTATGTAAAAACATAGCATATAACAATTTAAAATTTCTTAATCATTCTACTGGTATCAGCAGTAAATTGACAACATCATAGAACATATCTCCACTGTTTTAATTAATTCTGCATGATCGCACTTTAAGCAAACATAACGAAACTGTTCATCATGGACACAGTCAATTCCTCAAACAATGTTCCATGACATGGCACGGAAAAAACCAGAATGGGCAGAGTGACTTGAAGATCTCTTCATGTTCTTTTATTGGCAGGAAGCAACTAATGATTAGTCTAATACTTCTTGTATTCATGTAACTGCACATTAGATAGATGGTATTTTGTTAATAAGAAATTAATACATTTAAGGTTTTTTTATTTTTCCATGTACCAAAAATGTCATTGTTGGGCAAATACATAGTATTTTTCATTTTTTATAATTTTATTAATGAAAAGTTTCAATTAGTTTAGATAATTCTAGTAACGATAATAGCATAAATTTTAAATTAAAGCACTCGATAAATCCTATATTTAATGATATGTTCATTGTGCTTTTCATATGTTTAGCTTATGTGTTAAAGATGGTATAAGATAAATAAATGAATATTTATAAAAGAAATATAGAATGAAGTTAAGAATTTAAAATATTTTATAAAACTTATAGTAAACGATATAAGAAAGTTAAACTTCATATTGAAAATTATGCAGAATTTTTCTTATGATACATTACCTTATTGTTTTCCTTCAAAGACACTTAACTTTGTGTTATGACACAAGGATGACTTATGGAAGTATTGAAAATATAGTTATTTAGATCTTTTTTCATAATGCTACTACTCATTTGTCCAATATTTATTATCCTGCTTTTTGTTTAATCTAAAGCATTTAGTTTTAGTTGATGAATTTTTTGTATATAATAATGATGAGAAAATTTCTACAATAATTTTACAACTGGAAATAATTTCTTGTACTCTGGAACGTCCCTGAGACCGAGCTTTGAAAGTACAAGGCAATAAGAATCCCAGTCTGTTCTCTTGAGATACTTCAGAAGTTTCTTTCTTCTCTGGACCATCTCTAGAAGGCCCTTTCTGGAATGCTTGTCCTGCACGCCAACAAACAACACACGTAAAACAAATAATCAGCGACACATCACGAATGTCGGATATTAATGTGCATGAAAGAGTTGAAGAGAACAACGAATGCACATCGTTACCTTCTTATGTAAGACAGCATTTAGGTGCTTAATTTTAGTGGTTAGTTGTGCCACTGCAAAACAAAAATAGCTTTTTTAGCCCCCTAAAAAAGACAAGTTCATGAAAAAAGTTGGGCTAAAACAATTAGGTAAAACAAAACATCAAACAGATTTAACATATGAGAAAGTTAAGCAAGCATCATCCATGTCAGTTTATTGACACATATTGGGTAGTTGCAGGTTGACCAGTAGCTCGTTTGGTCATGGACCGAGGCGACATGAGTCGCTAAGGGCAGTCAGATGAGGAGTGGTCCTGCTCTCCGATTCAGTCCAAGGTGAGAGTGAGTTAGAGGTGGCCTCAAGAGCTAGCCGACATGAAGATCCTGCGTAGCTAATTCTCTCCTGCGGGTTTATACATATTGTTAGGCCTTGTTGGTACATATGTGATTGAGGAGGCTGCCAGACTTAAATGCATGTGGATCAAAGATAAGTTCAGTTAGGATTTTGCCTTATTTTGACCAGCATTCTAACTTGTTTGTGGGTTAAGCTTTAGCTAGATTTCACCAAGGCAAAATCCAACATTTAGTCTCTCGGCTGAGACTTGAGGCATGCATGGGTGACACCTAGCATTTTACTCTTGGCAGCAACTATTGCTCTCACGCGTAATCAGGTTCAAGAGGCGACTCCTGGGTGATTTTCTATCACCAACTCTAGGGCTTCCTTGTCCGATTCCTTCTAGCCGCCGACGAGGCTTTCGGAAGCCAGCTCGAGTCCCTTGTTCGAGCCAGGAAGGGCAGAGCTCGAGTGAGCTCTAAGGGTGGTAACACTTGATCTTTTCCTACCACCCGCGGGTCTTCCTCTAGCTCGAATTTCATCTGGAGTTCTTCCGCTTCCTCTCTCTTAGAGCTGGTTCTTCTGTAGCTGATTACCTTTGCGGAAATGTGGAGATTCTGTATGTGAGTAACTTCTTGGACGAAGCAGCCCTAACTTGGGTTAGGTATACTATCATCATTCCTCCGGTTACCAGGTATACTATCTTCATTCCTCTAGTTACCTACGAGTTTTTCTAGAGTTCCCTTGCTGGTCTTCTAGTCAATTTGGATGAGGGGGTACCTCATCCCGTAACCTACTTTGCTAAGACCCTTGTTTAGTTTTTCCTTGTTCGATATATCTCGTGGCCATGTTGAGCTTTGTTAGTGCTGTGGTTTTGATTTCATGCACTTGTGGTAGATAAAGGGCATCTTGGTTGATTTTGTTGTATGGTCTTTTAAGTTACTATCGTGGCCATTCTACATGATTGATTTGTGCTTTGTGCCCTTCTTGCTACTTGGACATTATTGTTACTGTTGAGCTGCTATTATTCTTGTCGAGGTGCATCAACACCCCATGCTTCTACGTGTTTTGTTCATGCTTGTATGGGAAGGTGTGAGGAAATTCTGTATAAAGCTGGGATGTGTATGTTGTAATCCTGTGTATGTGGGCTGGAAAGAAACAAGAGGTGAGCCGAAAAGAAAAAAAAGAGTAGCGAGGACTGGGCAGGGGAGGTTTGGGCTGTGAGTTTAGTTGATGTGAGGCCAATTCGTTGCCCGGGTTGAGGTGAGGGAGAGAGCAACTGATGTAAATTCTGGAACCATTACCTCATTCCCTCACTACCCGCTTGCTTCCAGCTGGTTCTGAACAAGAGAAAATTGGTATAGAAGTTTTTGTCCATAACACCAACCATGGCAAATGGGATTTTGCACTGGCGCTTATTGTGGATCTTGTGGAGGGAGCGACTATCAACATGGAGTTAGAGAGAAGCAAGGCAACCAAAAGTGGGATGAAGATTCTATCGATGCCTCCAATCTAGCGAGAGTCATTGCTGCCAGACTTGGTAAGGGCAGTGAACAAGAGTCAAATCTGGGAGGTTCCATGTCTCCTACCTCGAGAGGGAAGGAGGTTGCCACTGTCAAGCAAGTGGAATGCCATTCAAGATGACAAGATGAATGAACTTAGTAAAGATTTGGACCTTCCCTCCGTTGGCTGGTGATAGGCTTGCAGTAAAGGGCAGGGGGTGGTTTTCTTCACAAAGGGCTCACAAAGCAAGTTTGAGATTATGGATTGGAACATAAGAAGTCATAAATCATATAAAGAAAGCAGGTCTTGGGGCCTGAGGAAGAGTTAAGAGGGAGAAGAGCCATGGAAGCACTTTCTAGTGGGTTTTCCTATTGGTGCACTTAGAGGAAGAGTGACAGCTTTGTGGAAACCAATAAGACTGGGACATCAATGTTTATTCTCTCCTAGTGGGCTTTATCTTATTCAAATTTGCACAAGAAGATGATAATATTAGGGTACTTAAAGCAAACAAGTTAATTGCAAACAGACTTTTGGTTATGCAGTAAAGGATTGTCTCAATATCAAGCCAAAGACAAAGCATGTGAGTTCGGAAAGCATCTCAGAAGCTGCCGACAAAGAAGAGGGTTGTTGGGAGTGTAGAGAATAATAAGGTCAAAATTAACAAATGCTATCCTACAGAAAAGTACCTCAACAGCAAGAAAGGGAACAAGAGGACACTGGACAATTAGATTTCCAAGGAGTCGGATGCCAATGGCTGGTCAAGGGGTCAAGACCATATCTAACATCCTTTATGCTTACTGCTTGAGATCCTCTCGAATAGTAAATAAATTTGATATATTCTCAAATGTTGATGTGAGGGTCAAGAATAATGATGCAATAGATCATCGAATGCAATAAAATGATGCAAAATTTAGTTTTGTTATATCAGAGGCAACACCCAGGCCAAGCAATCAGTTGTCACAAGCTTTGTGGGGTACCAGCCAATGCCACCTAACATGGTATTTTATATAGTGCGTGTTTGTGTATATATGTATGTAACGAAACAGACATTTAAAATTGTAACTTCAAGTATTAGTGCACAAACGAGTATGTATTGACCATAATCCCAACCAATTCAAAAGATAATTTAAACCATGGTTTTTAATCTTAATCTATACAAGATTGTAAGCATGGTATAACTAGTCTGACTGTCTGAGCTTGAATTGATACAAAAACCTCACGTGTCAGTACACTAGGTACCATGCGTCAATATGCCTAATATGTACTAGTCCAAGACATGAGTGACATACTGGTCCTATGTGAGATTAAAAACCATAATTTAAATCCAGAATTCTTGTTGTGCAATAGATCATATTGTTATGATAAAGAATGACATAAATTATAAAGAGCCTGATTGAAGTCAAAAACATCTTGAAGTTCAATTTATGACTAAAAATCATAAAAAATAGCACAACTTTCCAAGCATTGAGATTGCTTATAATGCCCAAGGCTTGCTCTATCTCAGGAAAAATATATATGGACTAGATAGCTCTTTGAACTAGTGTTGGTATTTATAAGACACTGTAATAGGCTTTTATAGACACAAAAAAAATATATACTCTCGCGCTCAACCCTTTAAATGAGTTGAGTACTGGTGTGCATCATTGTTATCGTTGGTGATCTTTCCCGATAGCATTGTTGTTATACACAATAACTAATGAAGTCTAGTAGTTTTGTGTAGTGGTAACAAAGTCGTGGCCCATTATGGAAACTATATCACCACTCCAAGTGAGTGCATTTTAGTGTAATCTCCATATATCAATTATCCTATTGTGTGAGATTCATTGTATCATTGTAACTTATGCATTACTTTATTGGCTTACTCATTTCATTCTATGGCTTTGAGCTCCTATTATATATTCGATGATTGACCTTGACTTTGAAGAAAGACCTCCTTGACTTGTTTGTTGACCTAAGTGGTACCTTTAAACTCTTATTTACACCTTGACTCTGAGGAAAGACCTACTCGACTTGTTTGCCAACTGGGGTAGGGTTTACTTTTTCAAGTCAATTGCATACTAGAGGGCACCGTCAACTACAAAAAGATTTACTCATATTTGGTAGTGTAAATGCTTTACGTATATTTAGTAATGTGAATCTCCCTTTTGAGAATAAATATCAATGCAATTATATTGTCTTGTGTATTAATTAGGTTTAATAAACTATTGAGACAAACGTAATCACTCCATTACTAACATATTTGGAATAAATGATAAATTAGTCTTAATATTGTAATTGGTCTTTATTTGAGTTGTTTAACTTGACGGTGTACCGGTGTGTGACATAATTCCCTCTCAAAGTAAACTATACTGACGTGACAAAATAGTTCACATAAACATAGATAAATGTCTTCTAGATGGTCAAGTAGCTTACAGGATTTCAGAAATCTCAATTAGCTGATCCATACCTTGAACCCGAGCAGACCCACAATCAGATTCAGACATTTTAAATTCATCTCTAACCCTTTTCAGCTCCAAATTCATCTTCTCGGCAGAAGACATATGATCAGGATGGAAATACTGCAAGACACAAATTGTAAGGTAATACCTTGGATCTATAAATTCAACATATTCATCTAGGAAACCAAGCATGACATCTGGCAACTCACCCTCTCCAACAGTTCCTCCTGTGGGGGTTTTAGCATGAAAGTAGGCGTCGCTATTCCGGTAAGGCTTCCAATAATTGACAGCCTCTGCACTGCTCAGATGCAAAACATAGGTCAGCTCCTACTAACATGGAGATGAAACCAGTATAATAAGAGTCGTACTGTTGTCTTTTTTCTTGGTGTCAGCATCTTTAAGTATCATTAAGCCTTCGCGCAGCTCCTTGAATGCGACAGCGCCCATCCTCGACTCTGTCTCCCTGTTCTCCATCTCCCTCAGCTTTGCAAGCCTCTCGTTCAACTCCGTCAAAGAGAACCAGTCCTTATCATCACCCTTCGCAGCGTTCCCAGGCCTCAGTTTACTTAGCTTCTCCCCCAACTCATCATAAGTATACATCTTCAAAAATTCTGTCTGCAAAACCTTTTTGGTTGCGCCCTCACCGGCTTCTTTCTCCCTCATTTCCTTCCCAAAAATAGATTCCGGCAAGTTCTGGCTTAGTAGATTGGACGGACCCTTTGCTCCCTCCCCCATTTGGATCCCCATGCTCTCCTGGAATGGCTTGAGACTGAACGGGCTCGAGAAGCTGTCCCGCCGACGGCCACTCAACTTATCCTTTGGCGACGGCCTGAACTGACTTAAGCTCTGGCGGATGAATTCCAGGGAGGGGCTTTCGGCCTTCTCAGTGACCCCCTCGCTACTGGCCTTGGCGAGGACGTTGTTCTTGTAGAGCTCCTGAAAGGAGATGGTGGGGGACGAGGGTGGCCGATTGCCAAAGGGGGAAGGGGCAATGGAGCCACCAGATCGGTGATCGAACTTGGCCAGGCGCTTACAGATATCCTCGAGGGAGGCAGGACCGTCTTTAGGAGAGGGCAGCGACGATGGCGGAGGTGGGTCAGAAGGGATCCGACGAGGAGGGGAAAGAGGGGCCTTGAGCCGCTCCTCGACGTCGCTGAAGTAGGAGGAATAGGAAGGGAAATGAGGCGGTGCGGCGGAGGGAGAAGCAGAGGGCTCTCCTTCAACATCGGGATCGGGTGGCGGCGGCGGGCGGCGGGTGGCAAGGAGGAGGAGAAGCGGCGTGCAAAGCAAAGCGGTGAAAGGGGTTTCGGCCTCAGCTTGAGATGAAGCGCCATGGCGTATGTCGATTAGGGTTTTACTCCTCGAGAAGGCGAGCAAAACTCAGACGTGAAGGGAAGAAAAAATTGACGGTGGATATCAACAGGCCCGGTGTTACGCCCGAGCAGCTCTAGACCAGGCTTGGAGGTATTTGGGTTTGGGCCGAGGCCCAAGGCCCGGTCGTCCTCCCCTTGAGCGGGTTTGCAGGAGGTGGATTCGGGGAACAGACGCGTGGAGGTGCGACCCGATCTAGCTCCAGTTAACATGCGCACGGAGGCGTGAGGCGGTGTTGGCTTCCCGAGGTGTTTGGTGGTGTCCCATCCGAAGCATGAGCGTAGGTGGAGGAAGCAAAGGGAAAAGGAAGATACGCAAGTGACGCAAGCTCCCCACGGGATCTTCATCTGGAAGAGAGATGCGAGCGACGGGCGTTCTCCTCCTCGGCACCTCCTCGGCGAGCAGCAAGCTGTGTTCTCCTTCCACTGGAGAAAAGCCACGAGCGACGCGGCGGCGTCCTCTCCCGACCAGCGGACGGCGGCGTAGGCAGACGAGCGGTTCCGCCTTCTCCCGTTCCAGCAACATGCGACATGCAGTAGAGGCCGCTTCCCTCCACGAGCGGCGGAGAGAGGTCCGCCGCCTTCTCCTTCCTTCAGGCGGAGACCTCATGCGCGTCGCGGCGAGCACTCCGGCGATGGCGAGGTCAGACGACGAGGGCGAGTTGAGAGCGTGTAGATTTGTATATAGCGAGGAGGAAGAGGGGTTTTAAGGCTGTTGTATTTGGAGATAAATAACAGGCAAAGCTTTCTCCTCAAGCTCTGTGCTTTCCGGTGTGTTTCTGGCGAACTTTTTCGGGTGTCTTTTCCGATCATCTTCTCCACCTCTGATCGATTGTTTCTGGCTCCAAAGGCGGTGCCGACGAGGAACGCTGAGGGCGGAAGGCACGCACGAACCTTCCCCCTGCCGCCGGCACCCTTCCAGGGAGGTGGAGAAGCTGTCCCGCCGACGGCCACTCAACTTATCCTTTGGCGACGGCCTGAACTGACTTAAGCTCTGGCGGATGAATTCCAGGGAGGGGCTTTCGGCCTTCTCAGTGACCCCCTCGCTACTGGCCTTGGCGAGGATGTTGTTCTTGTAGAGCTCCTGAAAGGAGATGGTGGGGGACGAGGGTGGCCGATTGCCAAAGGAGGAAGGAGCAATAGAGCCACTAGATCGGTGATCGAACTTGGCCAGGCGCTTACGGATATCCTCGAGGGAGGCAGGACCGTCTTTAGGAGAGGGCAGCGACAATGGCGGAGGTGGGTCAGAAGGGATCCGACGAGGAGGGGAAAGAGGGGCCTTGAGCCACTCCTTGACGTCGCTGAAGTAGGAGGAGTAGGAAGGGAAATGAGGCGGTGCGGCGGAGGGAGAAGCAGAGGGCTCACCTTCAACATCGGGATCGGGTGGCGGCGGCCGCGGCGGTGGCAAGGAGGAGGAGAAGCGGCTTGCAAAGCAAAGCGGTGGAAGGGGTTTCGGCCTCAGCTTGAGATGAAGCGCCATGGCGTATGGCAATTAGGGTTTTACTCCTCGAGAAGGCGAGCAAAACACAGACGTGAAGGGAAGAAAAAATTGACGGTGGATATCAACAGGCCCGGTGTTATGCCCGAGCAGCTCTAGACCATGCTTGGAGGCATTTGGGTCTGGGCCGAGGCCCAAGGCCCGGTCGTCCTCCCCTTGAGCAGGTTCGCAGGAGGTGGATTCGGGCAACAGACGCGTGGAGGTGCGACCCGATCTAGCTCCAGTTAACATGCGCACGGAGGCGTGAGGCGGTGTTGGCTTCCCGAGGTGTTTGGTGGTGTCCCATCCGAAGCATGAGCGTAAGTGACGGAAGCAAAGGGAAAAGGAAGATACGCGAGTGACGCAAGCTCCCCACGGGATCTTCATCTGGAAGAGAGATGCGAGCGACGGGCGTTCTCCTCCTCGGCACCTCCTCGACGAGCAGCAAGCTGTGTTCTCCTTCCACTAGAGAAAAGCCACGAGCGACGCGGCGGCGTCCTCTCCCGACCAGCGGACGGCGGCGTAGGCAGACGAGCGGTTCCGCTTTCTCCCGTTCCAGCGACATGCAACATGCAGTAGAGGCCGCCTTCTCCTTCCTTCAGGCGGAGACCTCATGCGCGTCGCGACGAGCACTCCGGCGATGGCGAGGTCAGACGACGAGGGCGAGTTGAGAGCGTGTAGATTTGTGTATAGCGAGGAGGAAGAGGGGTTTTAAGGCTGTTGTATTTGGAGATAAATAACAGGCAAAGCTTTCCCCTCAAGCTCTGTGCTTTCCGGTGTGTTTCTGGCGAACCTTTTCGGGTGTCTTCTCCGATCATCTTCTCCACCTCCGATCGACTGTTTCCGGCTCCAAAGGCGGTGCCGACGAGGAACGCTGAGGGCGGAAGGCACGCGCAAACCTTCCCCCTGCCGCATGCCCCCTTCCAGGGAGGTGGAGAAGCTGTCCCGCCAACGGCCACTCAACTTATCCTTTGGCGACGGCCTGAACTGACTTAAGCTCTGGCGGATGAATTCCAGGGAGGGGCTTTCGGCCTTCTCAGTGACCCCCTCGCTACTAGCCTTGGCGCGAACGTTGTTCTTGTAGAGCTCCTAAAAGGAGATTGTGGGGGACGAGGGTGGCCGATTGCCAAAGGAGGAAGGGGCAATGGAGCCACCAGATCGGTGATCGAACTTGGCCAGACGCTTATGGATATCCTCGAGGGAGGCAGGACCGTCTTTAGGAGAGGGCAGCGACGATGGCGGAGGTGGGTCAGAAGGGATCCGACGAGGAGGCGAAAGAGGGGCCTTGAGCCACTCCTTGACGTCGCTGAAGTAGGAGGAGTAGGAAGGGAAATGAGGCGGTGCGGCGGAGGGAGAGGCATAGGGCTCACCTTCAACATCGGGATCGGGTGGCGGCGGTGGCAAGGAGGAGGAGAAGCGGCGTGCAAAGCAAAGCGGTGAAAGGGGTTTCGGCCTCAGCTTGAGATGAAGCGCCATGGCGTATGGCGATTAGGGTTTTACTCCTCGAGAAGGCGAGCAAAACTCAGACGTGAAGGGAAGAAAAAATTGACGGTGGATATCAACAGGCCCGGTGTTACGCCCGAGCAGCTCTAGACCGGGCTTGGAGGTATTTGGGTCTGGGCCGAGGCCCAAGGCCCGGTCGTCCTCCCCTTTAGCGGGCTCGCAGGAGGTGGATTCGGGCAACAGACGCGTGGAGGTGCGACCCGATCTAGCTCCAGTTAACATGCACACGGAGGCGTGAGGCGGTGTTGGCTTCCCGAGGTGTTTGGTGGTGTCCCATCCGAAGCATGAGCGTAGGTGGCGGAAGCAAAGAGAAAAGGAAGATACGCGAGTGACGCAAGCTCCCCACGGGATCTTCATCTAGAAGAGAGATGCGAGCGACGGGCATTCTCCTCCTCGGCACCTCCTCGGCGAGCAGCAAGCTGTGTTCTCCTTCCACTGAAGAAAAGCCACGAGCGACGCGGCGGCGTCCTCTCCCGACCAGCGGACGGCGGTGTAGGCAGACGAGCGGTTCCGCCTTCTCCCGTTCCAGCGACATGCGACATGCAGTAGAGGCCGCTTCCCTCCACGAGCGGCGGAGAGAGGTCCGCCGCCTTCTCCTTCCTTCAGGCGGAGACCTCATGCGCGTCGCGGCGAGCACTCCGGCGATGGCGAGGTCAGACGACGAGGGCGAGTTGAGAGCGTGTAGATTTGTGTATAGCGAGGAGGAAGAGGGGTTTTAAGGCTGTTGTATTTGGAGATAAATAACAGGCAAAGCTTTCCCCTCAAGCTCTGTGCTTTCCGGTGTGTTTCTGGCGAACCTTTTCGGGTGTCTTCTCCGATCATCTTCTCCACCTCCGATCGACTGTTTCCGGCTCCAAAGGCAGTGCCGACGAGGAAGGCTAAGGGCGGAAGGCACGCGCAAACCTTCCCCCTGCCGCAGGCCCCCTTCCAGGGAGGTGGAGAAGCTGTCCCGCCTACGGCCACTCAACTTATCCTTTGGCGACGGCCTGAACTGACTTAAGCTCTGGCGGAGGAATTCCAGGGAGGGGCTTTCGGCCTTCTCAGTGACCCCCTCGCTACTGGCCTTGGCGAGGACGTTGTTCTTGTAGAGCTCCTGAAAGGAGATGGTGGGGGACGAGGGTGGCCGATTGCCAAAGGAGGAAGGGGCAATGGAGCCACCAGATCGGTGATCGAACTTGGCCAGGCGCTTACGGCGTCTTTAGGAGAGGGCAGCGACGATGGCGGAGGTGGGTCAGAAGGGATCCGACGAGGAGGGGAAAGAGGGGCCTTGAGCCACTCCTTGACGTCGCTGAAGTAGGAGGAGTAGGAAGGGAAATGAGGCGGTGCGGCGGAGGGAGAAGCAGAGGGCTCACCTTCAACATCGAGATCGGGTGGCGGCGGTGGCAAGGAGGAGGAGAAGCGGCGTGCAAAGCAAAGCGGTAAAAGGGGTTTCGGCCTCAGCTTGAGATGAAGCGCCATGGCGTATAGCGATTAGGGTTTTACTACTCGAGAAGGCGAGCAAAACTCAGACGTGAAGGGAAGAAAAAATTGACGGTGGATATCAACAGGCCCGGTGTTACGCCCGAGCAGCTCTAGACCGGGCTTGGAGGCATTTGGGTCTGGGCCGAGGCCCAAGGCCCGGTCGTCCTCCCCTTTAGCGGGTTCGCAGGAGGTGGATTCGGGCAACAGACGCATGGAGGTGCGACCCGATCTAGCTCCAGTTAACATGCGCACGGAGGCGTGAGGCGGTGTCGGCTTCCCGAGGTGTTTGGTGGTGTCCCATCCGAAGCATGAGCGTAGGTGGCGGAAGCAAGGGGAAAATGAAGATACGCGAGTGACGCAAGCTCCCCACGGGATCTTCATTTGGAAGAGAGATGCGAGCGACGGGCGTTCTCCTCCTCGGCACCTCCTCGGCGAGCAGCAAGTTGTGTTCTCCTTCCACTGGAGAAAAGCCACGAGCAACGCGGCGGCGTCCTCTCCCGACCAGCGGACGGCGGCGTAGGTTGACGAGCGGTTCCGCCTTCTCCCGTTCCAGCGACATGCGACATGCAGAAGAGGCCGCTTCCCTCCACGAGCGGCGGAGAGAGGTCCGCCGCCTTCTCCTTCCTTCAGGCGGAGACCTCATGCGCGTCGCGGCGAGCACTCCGGCGATGGCGAGGTCAGACGACGAGGGCGAGTTGAGAGCGTGTAGATTTGTATATAGCGAGGAGGAAGAGGGGTTTTAAGGCTGTTGTATTTGGAGATAAATAACAGGCAAAGCTTTCTCCTCAAGCTCTGTGCTTTCCGGTGTGTTTCTGGCGAACTTTTTCGGGTGTCTTTTCCGATCATCTTCTCCACCTCTGATCGATTGTTTCTGGCTCCAAAGGCGGTGCCGACGAGGAACGCTGAGGGCGGAAGGCACGCACGAACCTTCCCCCTGCCGCCGGCACCCTTCCCCGGCTCCAGCGACGCTTGCGGTAGCGAGCTTGCCCAGCGCGTCCGACGAGCGTGACGCGCACCGAGCGAACGAACGAACGACGTTCGATTCAAGGTGCGGGACGCGGTCAAAGTCAACACACCAAAGGGAAAAATCGAAATCGGGCAGTGATTTAGGCTGACGTGGACGTGTTGATCGGGATTAAGCTAATTAAGCTTGCTCAAGCTTAATTAGGGCCTGACATTGGTATCTGAGGCGGCGGAGGTGGACTCCGGTGATCGGGGCGGCGAGTCTGGCAACGGCAGCTCTCCGACGATCACAGCGACTGAGGGAGGGAGACGAGATGAGTTTCTTAGCCGACCGGGTGGCGCGGTTGGAGGAGCTGATCAGCGTCACCGGTGAGGAGGAGAATGCGCTGGCTCCTCAGGTGGAGGACCTACAGCTGCGGACGGAGGAGTAGAGGCTCCAGATCATCGCGCTGCAGAAGGTGATGGCGAGCATGGCGCAATCCATGATTAGGTGACCGGATTCTCGGCTCTGCTATAGCAGGCGTAGGCAACGCAGCAGCAGATGCAGGCCGAGATCATCGTGCTGCGCATGGCGCTTGCGCAGACACAGGGAGGGAGTCCCACTTCGGCGACGGCGACGGGGCAGGCGGCCCCTAAGCCGAAGCAGCGGATTCCAACATTTAGTCTCTCGGCTGAGACTTGAGGCATGCATGTGTGACACCTAGCATTTTACTCTTGGCAGTAGCTATTGCTCTCACGCGTAATCAGGTTCAAGAGGCGACTCCTGGGTGATTTTCTATCACCAACTCTAGGGCTTCCTTGTCCGGTTCCTTCTAGCCGCCGACGAGGCTTTCGGAAGCCAGCTCGAGTCCCTTGTTCAAGCCAGGAAGGGCAGAGCTCGAGTGAGCTCTAGGGGTGGTAACACTTGATCTTTTCCTACCACCCGCGGGTCTTCCTCTAGCTTGAATTTCATCTGGAGTTCTTCCGCTTCCTCTCTCTTAGAGCTGGTTCTTCTGTAGCTGATTACCTTTGCGGAAATGTGGAGATTCTGTATGTGAGTAACTTCTTGGACGAAGCAGCCCTAACTTGGGTTAGGTATACTATCATCATTCCTCCGGTTACCAGGTATACTATCTTCATTCCTCTAGTTACCTACGAGTTTTTCTAGAGTTCCCTTGCTGGTCTTCTAGTCAATTTGGATGAGGGGGTACCTCATCCCGTAACCTACTTTGCTAAGACCCTTGTTTAGTTTTTCCTTGTTCGATATATCTCGTGGCTATGTTGAGCTTTGTTAGTGCTGTGGTTTAATTTCATGCACTTGTGGTAGATAAAGGGCATCTTGGTTGATTTTGTTGTATGGTCTTTTAAGTTACTATCGTGGCCATTCTACATGATTGATTTGTGCTTTGTGCCCTTCTTGCTACTTGGACATTATTGTTACTGTTGAGCTGCTATTATTCTTGTCGAGGTGCATCAACACCCCATGCTTCTACGTGTTTTGTTCATGCTTGTATGGGAAGGTGTGAGGAAATTCTGTATAAAGCTGGGATGTGTATGTTGTAATCCTGTGTATGTGGGCTGGAAAGAAACAAGAGGTGAGCCGAAAAGAAAAAAAAGAGTAGCGAGGACTGGGCAGGGGAGGTTTGGGCTGTGAGTTTAGTTGATGTGAGGCCAATTCGTTGCCCGGGTTGAGGTGAGGGAGAGAGCAACTGATGTAAATTCTGGAACCATTACCTCATTCCCTCACTACCCGCTTGCTTCCAGCTGGTTCTGAACAAGAGAAAATTGGTATAGAAGTTTTTGTCCATAACACCAACCATGGCAAATGGGATTTTGCACTGGCGCTTATTGTGGATCTTGTGGAGGGAGCGACTATCAACATGGAGTTAGAGAGAAGCAAGGCAACCAAAAGTGGGATGAAGATTCTATCGATGCCTCCAATCTAGCGAGAGTCATTGCTGCCAGACTTGGTAAGGGCAGTGAACAAGAGTTAAATCTGGGAGGTTCCATGTCTCCTACCTCGAGAGGAAAGGAGGTTGCCACTGTCAAGCAAGTGGAATGCCATTCAAGATGACAAGATGAATGAACTTAGTAAAGATTTGGACCTTCCCTCCGTTGGCTGGTGATAGGCTTGCAGTAAAGGGCAGGGGGTGGTTTTCTTCACAAAGGGCTCACAAAGCAAGTTTGAGATTATGGATTGGAACATAAGAAGTCATAAATCATATAAAGAAAGCAGGTCTTGGGGCCTGAGGAAGAGTTAAGAGGGAGAAGAGCCATGGAAGCACTTTCTAGTGGGTTTTCCTATTGGTGCACTTAGAGGAAGAGTGACAGCTTTGTGGAAACCAATAAGACTGGGACATCAATGTTTATTCTCTCCTAGTGGGCTTTATCTTATTCAAATTTGCACAAGAAGATGATAATATTAGGGTACTTAAAGCAAACAAGTTAATTGCAAACAGACTTTTGGTTATGCAGTAAAGGATTGTCTCAATATCAAGCCAAAGACAAAGCATGTGAGTTCGGAAAGCATCTCAGAAGCTGCCGACAAAGAAGAGGGTTGTTGGGAGTGTAGAGAATAATAAGGTCAAAATTAACAAATGCTATCCTACAGAAAAGTACCTCAACAGCAAGAAAGGGAACAAGAGGACACTGGACAATTAGATTTCCAAGGAGTCGGATGCCAATGGCTGGTCAAGGGGTCAAGACCATATCTAACATCCTTTATGCTTACTGCTTGAGATCCTCTCGAATAGTAAATAAATTTGATATATTCTCAAATGTTGATGTGAGGGTCAAGAATAATGATGCAATAGATCATCGAATGCAATAAAATGATGCAAAATTTAGTTTTGTTATATCAGAGGCAACACCCAGGCCAAGCAATCAGTTGTCACAAGCTTTGTGGGGTACCAGCCAATGCCACCTAACATGGTATTTTATATAGTGCGTGTTTGTGTATATATGTATGTAATGAAACAGACATTTAAAATTGTAACTTCAAGTATTAGTGCACAAACGAGTATGTATTGACCATAATCCCAACCAATTCAAAAGATAATTTAAACCATGGTTTTTAATCTTAATCTATACAAGATTGTAAGCATGGTATAACTAGTCTGACTGTCTGAGCTTGAATTGATACAAAAACCTCACGTGTCAGTACACTAGGTACCATGCGTCAATATGCCTAATATGTACTAGTCCAAGACATGAGTGACATACTGGTCCTATGTGAGATTAAAAACCATAATTTAAATCCAGAATTCTTGTTGTGCAATAGATCATATTGTTATGATAAAGAATGACATAAATTATAAAGAGCCTGATTGAAGTCAAAAACATCTTGAAGTTCAATTTATGACTAAAAATCATAAAAAATAGCACAACTTTCCAAGCATTGAGATTGCTTATAATGCCCAAGGCTTGCTCTATCTCAGGAAAAATATATATGGACTAGATAGCTCTTTGAACTAGTGTTGGTATTTATAAGACACTGTAATAGGCTTTTATAGACACAAAAAAAATATATACTCTCGCGCTCAACCTTTTAAATGAGTTGAGTACTGGTGTGCATCATTGTTATCGTTGGTGATCTTTCCCGATAGCATTGTTGTTATACACAATAACTAATGAAGTCTAGTAGTTTTGTGTAGTGGTAACAAAGTCGTGGCCCATTATGGAAACTATATCACCACTCCAAGTGAGTGCATTTTAGTGTAATCTCCATATATCAATTATCCTATTGTGTGAGATTCATTGTATCATTGTAACTTATGCATTACTTTATTGGCCTACTCATTTCATTCTATGGCTTTGAGCTCCTATTATATATTCGATGATTGACCTTGACTTTGAAGAAAGACCTCCTTGACTTGTTTGTTGACCTAAGTGGTACCTTTAAACTCTTATTTACACCTTGACTCTGAGGAAAGACCTACTCGACTTGTTTGCCAACTGGGGTAGGGTTTACTTTTTCAATTCAATTGCATACTAGAGGGCACCGTCAACTACAAAAAGATTTACTCATATTTGGTAGTGTAAATGCTTTACGTATATTTAGTAATGTGAATCTCCCTTTTGAGAATAAATATCAATGCAATTATATTGTCTTGTGTATTAATTAGGTTTAATAAACTATTGAGACAAACGTAATCACTCCATTACTAACATATTTGGAATAAATGATAAATTAGTCTTAATATTGTAATTGGTCTTTATTTGAGTTGTTTAACTTGACGGTGTACCGGTGTGTGACATAATTTCCTCTCAAAGTAAACTATACTGACGTGACAAAATAGTTCACATAAACATAGATAAATGTCTTCTAGATGGTCAAGTAGCTTACAGGATTTCAGAAATCTCAATTAGCTGATCCATACCTTGAACCCGAGCAGACCCACAATCAGATTCAGACATTTTAAATTCATCTCTAACCCTTTTCAGCTCCAAATTCATCTTCTCGGC
Organism: Costus lasius; assembly: GCA_027563935.2. NCBI lineage: Eukaryota > Viridiplantae > Streptophyta > Magnoliopsida > Zingiberales > Costaceae > Costus > Costus lasius. The sequence continues at coordinate 23,360,697 of CM050447.1, read as the reverse complement.
AGAAGACATATGATCAGGATGGAAATACTGCAAGACACAAATTGTAAGGTAATACCTTGGATCTATAAATTCAACATATTCATCTAGGAAACCAAGCATGACATCTGGCAACTCACCCTCTCCAACAGTTCCTCCTGTGGGGGTTTTAGCATCAAAGTAGGCGTCGCTATTCCGGTAAGGCTTCCAATAATTGACAGCCTCTGCACTGCTCAGATGCAAAACATAGGTCAGCTCCTACTAACATGGAGATGAAACCAGTATAATAAGAGTCGTACTGTTGTCTTTTTTCTTGGTGTCAGCATCTTTAAGTATCATTAAGCCTTCGCGCAGCTCCTTGAATGCGACAGCGCCCATCCTCGACTCTGTCTCCCTGTTCTCCATCTCCCTCAGCTTTGCAAGCCTCTCGTTCAACTCCGTCAAAGAGAACCAGTCCTTATCATCACCCTTCGCAGCGTTCCCAGGCCTCAGTTTACTTAGCTTCTCCCCCAACTCATCATAAGTATACATCTTCAAAAATTCTGTCTGCAAAACCTTTTTGGTTGCGCCCTCACCGGCTTCTTTCTCCCTCATTTCCTTCCCAAAAATAGATTCCGGCAAGTTCTGGCTTAGTAGATTGGACGGACCCTTTGCTCCCTCCCCCATTTGGATCCCCATGCTCTCCTGGAATGGCTTGAGACTGAACGGGCTCGAGAAGCTGTCCCGCCGACGGCCACTCAACTTATCCTTTGGCGACGGCCTGAACTGACTTAAGCTCTGGCGGATGAATTCCAGGGAGGGGCTTTCGGCCTTCTCAGTGACCCCCTCGCTACTGGCCTTGGCGAGGACGTTGTTCTTGTAGAGCTCCTGAAAGGAGATGGTGGGGGACGAGGGTGGCCGATTGCCAAAGGGGGAAGGGGCAATGGAGCCACCAGATCGGTGATCGAACTTGGTCAGGCGCTTACAGATATCCTCGAGGGAGGCAGGACCGTCTTTAGGAGAGGGCAGCGACGATGGCGGAGGTGGGTCAGAAGGGATCCGACGAGGAGGGGAAAGAGGGGCCTTGAGCCGCTCCTCGACGTCGCTGAAGTAGGAGGAATAGGAAGGGAAATGAGGCGGTGCGGCGGAGGGAGAAGCAGAGGGCTCTCCTTCAACATCGGGATCGGGTGGCGGCGGCGGCGGCGGTGGCAAGGAGGAGGAGAAGCGGCGTGCAAAGCAAAGCGGTGAAAGGGGTTTCGGCCTCAGCTTGAGATGAAGCGCCATGGCGTATGTCGATTAGGGTTTTACTCCTCGAGAAGGCGAGCAAAACTCAGACGTGAAGGGAAGAAAAAATTGACGGTGGATATCAACAGGCCCGGTGTTACGCCCGAGCAGCTCTAGACCAGGCTTGGAGGTATTTGGGTTTGGGCCGAGGCCCAAGGCCCGGTCGTCCTCCCCTTGAGCGGGTTCGCAGGAGGTGGATTCGGGGAACAGACGCGTGGAGGTGCGACCCGATCTAGCTCCAGTTAACATGCGCACGGAGGCGTGAGGCGGTGTTGGCTTCCCGAGGTGTTTGGTGGTGTCCCATCCGAAGCATGAGCGTAGGTGGAGGAAGCAAAGGGAAAAGGAAGATACGCAAGTGACGCAAGCTCCCCACGGGATCTTCATCTGGAAGAGAGATGCGAGCGACGGGCGTTCTCCTCCTCGGCACCTCCTCGGCGAGCAGCAAGCTGTGTTCTCCTTCCACTGGAGAAAAGCCACGAGCGACGCGGCGGCGTCCTCTCCCGACCAGCGGACGGCGGCGTAGGCAGACGAGCGGTTCCGCCTTCTCCCGTTCCAGCAACATGCGACATGCAGTAGAGGCCGCTTCCCTCCACGAGCGGCGGAGAGAGGTCCGCCGCCTTCTCCTTCCTTCAGGCGGAGACCTCATGCGCGTCGCGGCGAGCACTCCGGCGATGGCGAGGTCAGACGACGAGGGCGAGTTGAGAGCGTGTAGATTTGTGTATAGCGAGGAGGAAGAGGGGTTTTAAGGCTGTTGTATTTGGAGATAAATAACAGGCAAAGCTTTCCCCTCAAGCTCTGTGCTTTCCGGTGTGTTTCTGGCGAACCTTTTCGGGTGTCTTCTCCGATCATCTTCTCCACCTCCGATCGACTGTTTCCGGCTCCAAAGGCGGTGCCGACGAGGAACGCTGAGGGCGGAAGGCACGCGCAAACCTTCCCCCTGCCGCATGCCCCCTTCCAGGGAGGTGGAGAAGCTGTCCCGCCGACGGCCACTCAACTTATCCTTTGGCGACGGCCTGAACTGACTTAAGCTCTGGCGGATGAATTCCAGGGAGGGGCTTTCGGCCTTCTCAGTGACCCCCTCGCTACTAGCCTTGGCGCGAACGTTGTTCTTGTAGAGCTCCTAAAAGGAGATGGTGGGGGACGAGGGTGGCCGATTGCCAAAGGAGGAAGGGGCAATGGAGCCACCAGATCGGTGATCGAACTTGGCCAGACGCTTATGGATATCCTCGAGGGAGGCAGGACCGTCTTTAGGAGAGGGCAGCGACGATGGCGGAGGTGGGTCAGAAGGGATCCGACGAGGAGGGGAAAGAGGGGCCTTGAGCCACTCCTTGACGTCGCTGAAGTAGGAGGAGTAGGAAGGGAAATGAGGCGGTGCGGCGGAGGGAGAGGCATAGGGCTCACCTTCAACATCGGGATCGGGTGGCGGCGGTGGCAAGGAGGAGGAGAAGCGGCGTGCAAAGCAAAGCGGTGAAAGGGGTTTCGGCCTCAGCTTGAGATGAAGCGCCATGGCGTATGGCGATTAGGGTTTTACTCCTCGAGAAGAAGAGCAAAACTCAGACGTGAAGGGAAGAAAAAATTGACGGTGGATATCAACAGGCCCGGTGTTACGCCCGAGCAGCTCTAGACCGGGCTTGGAGGCATTTGGGTCTGGGCCGAGGCCCAAGGCCGGGTCGTCCTCCCCTTGAGTAGGTTCGCAGGAGGTGGATTCGGGCAACAGACGCGTGGAGGTGCGACCCGATCTAGCTCCAGTTAACATGCGCACGGAGGCGTGAGGCGGTGTTGGCTTCCCGAGGTGTTTGGTGGTGTCCCATCCGAAGCATGAGCGTAAGTGACGGAAGCAAAGGGAAAAGGAAGATCCGCGAGTGACGCAAGCTCCCCACGGGATCTTCATCTGGAAGAGAGATGCGAGCGACGGGCGTTCTCCTCCTCGGCACCTCCTCGACGAGCAGCAAGCTGTGTTCTCCTTCCACTAGAGAAAAGCCACGAGCGACGCGGCGGCGTCCTCTCCCGACCAGCGGACGGCGGCGTAGGCAGACGAGCGGTTCCGCTTTCTCCCGTTCCAGCGACATGCGACGTGCAGTAGAGGCCGCCTTCTCCTTCCTTCAGGCGGAGACCTCATGCGCGTCGCGGCGAGCACTCCGGCGATGGCGAGGTCAGACGACGAGGGCGAGTTGAGAGCGTGTAGATTTGTGTATAGCGAGGAGGAAGAGGGGTTTTAAGGCTGTTGTATTTGGAGATAAATAACAGGCAAAGCTTTCCCCTCAAGCTCTGTGCTTTCCGGTGTGTTTCTGGCGAACCTTTTCGGGTGTCTTCTCCGATCATCTTCTCCACCTCCGATCGACTGTTTCCGGCTCCAAAGGCGGTGCCGACGAGGAACGCTGAGGGCGGAAGGCACGCGCAAACCTTCCCCCTGCCGCATGCCCCCTTCCAGGGAGGTGGAGAAGCTGTCCCGCCGACGGCCACTCAACTTATCCTTTGGCGACGGCCTGAACTGACTTAAGCTCTGGCGGATGAATTCCAGGGAGGGGCTTTCGGCCTTCTCAGTGACCCCCTCGCTACTAGCCTTGGCGCGAACGTTGTTCTTGTAGAGCTCCTAAAAGGAGATGGTGGGGGACGAGGGTGGCCGATTGCCAAAGGAGGAAGGGGCAATGGAGCCACCAGATCGGTGATCGAACTTGGCCAGACGCTTATGGATATCCTCGAGGGAGGCAGGACCGTCTTTAGGAGAGGGCAGCGACGATGGCGGAGGTGGGTCAGAAGGGATCCGACGAGGAGGGGAAAGAGGGGCCTTGAGCCACTCCTTGACGTCGCTGAAGTAGGAGGTGTAGGAAGGGAAATGAGGCGGTGCGGCGGAGGGAGAGGCATAGGGCTCACCTTCAACATCGGGATCGGGTGGCGGCGGTGGCAAGGAGGAGGAGAAGCGGCGTGCAAAGCAAAGCGGTGAAAGGGGTTTCGGCCTCAGCTTGAGATGAAGCGCCATGGCGTATGGCGATTAGGGTTTTACTCCTCGAGAAGGCGAGCAAAACTCAGACGTGAAGGGAAGAAAAAATTGACGGTGGATATCAACAGGCCCGGTGTTACGCCCGAGCAGCTCTAGACCGGGCTTGGAGGTATTTGGGTCTGGGCCGAGGCCCAAGGCCCGGTCGTCCTCCCCTTTAGCGGGCTCGCAGGAGGTGGATTCGGGCAACAGACGCGTGGAGGTGCGACCCGATCTAGCTCCAGTTAACATGCACACGGAGGCGTGAGGCGGTGTTGGCTTCCCGAGGTGTTTGGTGGTGTCCCATCCGAAGCATGAGCGTAGGTGGCGGAAGCAAAGAGAAAAGGAAGATACGCGAGTGACGCAAGCTCCCCACGGGATCTTCATCTGGAAGAGAGATGCGAGCGACGGGCGTTCTCCTCCTCGGCACCTCCTCGGCGAGCAGCAAGCTGTGTTCTCCTTCCACTGGAGAAAAGCCACGAGCGACGCGGCGGCGTCCTCTCCCGACCAGCGGACGGCGGCGTAGGCAGACGAGCGGTTCCGCCTTCTCCCGTTCCAGCGACATGCGACATGCAGTAGAGGCCGCTTCCCTCCACGAGCGGCGGAGAGAGGTCCGCCGCCTTCTCCTTCCTTCAGGCGGAGACCTCATGCGCGTCGCGGCGAGCACTCCGGCGATGGCGAGGTCAGACGACGAGGGCGAGTTGAGAGCGTGTAGATTTGTGTATAGCGAGGAGGAAGAGGGGTTTTAAGGCTGTTGTATTTGGAGATAAATAACAGGCAAAGCTTTCACCTCAAGCTCTGTGCTTTCCAGTGTGTTTCTGGCGAACCTTTTCGGGTGTCTTCTCCGATCATCTTCTCCACCTCCGATCGACTGTTTCCGGCTCCAAAGGCAGTGCCGACGAGGAAGGCTAAGGGCGGAAGGCACGCGCAAACCTTCCCCCTGCCGCAGGCCCCCTTCCAGGGAGGTGGAGAAGCTGTCCCGCCGACGGCCACTCAACTTATCCTTTGGCGACGGCCTGAACTGACTTAAGCTCTGGCGGATGAATTCCAGGGAGGGGCTTTCGGCCTTCTCAGTGACCCCCTCGCTACTGGCCTTGGCGAGGACGTTGTTCTTGTAGAGCTCCTGAAAGGAGATGGTGGGGGACGAGGGTGGCCGATTGCCAAAGGAGGAAGGGGCAATGGAGCCACCAGATCGGTGATCGAACTTGGCCAGGCGCTTACGGATATCCTCGAGAGAGGCAGGACCGTCTTTAGGAGAGGGCAGCGACGATGGCGGAGGTGGGTCAGAAGGGATCCGACGAGGAGGGGAAAGAGGGGCCTTGAGCCACTCCTTGACGTCGCTGAAGTAGGAGTAGGAAGGGAAATGAGGCGGTGCGGCGGAGGGAGAAGCAGAGGGCTCTCCTTCAACATCGGGATCGGGTGGCGGCGGCGGCGGCGGTGGCAAGGAGGAGGAGAAGCGGCGTGCAAAGCAAAGCGGTGAAAGGGGTTTCGGCCTCAGCTGGAGATGAAGCGCCATGGCGTATGGCGATTAGGGTTTTGCTCCTCAAGAAGGCGAGCAAAACTCAGACGTGAAGGGAATAGACGCGTGAGCAGCTCTAGACGCTTGCGGCGGCGAGCTTGCGTAGACTTGTTCTTAGACTTGTTCTTATATGTAATTAAAGTGTGGGCTGTTCGTAGACTTGTTCTTATATGTTTCAATGAATTCATTTCCATAAAGATGCACTTCTTTGAATGGGTTTATAGCAACCAAAACCGGTCCAGCTCTAGTCTTAACGTGCAGGCATATGGAAACAAGGAATTTGTCAAGACAACTCAAAACTCATTAAAACTTGGGCTTGTTAAGGGAGACAGCTAGAAATGAGTGAAAATACTTACATATATCATATCTCTGTTGTACCTATATTGCAGGTCGTACAACACTGATGGTTCATTTAGATAACTTAATTGCATAAGATCATCAACACCATGAAGGATTTCAGGGTTTGAAGGTAACAAATTTTCAGTGTTGATCTTTAAAACCTGAAATTGAATAAGCTTCCAAATTCAACTAAGAGGAGAAACACCTGGGAATCTCAACTAAAATATGAGGGTCTTTTCTCAAAAAAAACAAATTTTAAAATACTTACTCCACCATCAGGAAGAGATATGATAGAATCTGACCCGGAAGAAGATAGTATTGTCCCAAGTGCCCAATCGCCATTAGAAAGTCTGCACCAAGCTTGAAGTTTCTGAAAATCATAAAGTTTTGCATTAACAATCAACAAAAGATACATAGGCTAACCATTGTATTCCCCAAAAATATTAATATGACATTTTCCAGGTTACCAATAGTTAAATATCAACCCCCAACTCGATTTAATTAACGACAGAGAAATTCAAGATACAAGCAGTAAATGAAATAGGGCATTGTTCTAAAGAAAAATTAAAATATGGTTGAAAGACAGTTCTAATTAACTCAAACACCAAATGCAATAATTAGTAAAGAATATGAGCATAATGTGAATGTTCTTGTGAATCTGATATAAGCAGAAAATTATAGAATAAAGTTACTACATGTTTTATCCGGTTGTGGAAATAATTGAACTTTTGACAGCTTCACAGGTAACAGCATTCGAAAATTTGAATAATTGGATCAAGAAAATAAAGGTAGCATGACTTTTACTTAACATTTCGCCAAACATTGGCCTTAACAACTGTGCATAGTAGTTTAAAAGTGCAACACGTATAATCCTATTACACATTATCCTTGTAACAAAAGTATATATACTACATTACTAGTTGACATTCGAGTTAATACAGCTTCAATTCAAAAACTAAAACGACTCTGAATATAGGCAATTCAAAGTATATTAGTAGGATTTATTTTCTGGGACAGGCGGGCCAAAACATGCCTTATGTCAACGTATCTGTTAGCTATCACAGTCGAGAAACTAAGAAATACATTCCGTTCCAGAATGATCGAGGGATTTTAGACACCATAAGTAGTACGATTAGTTCTAATCAACAGGTTGTCAGAGATTTCTGTAACAATTACGAAGAATCTCAATGCAGCACATTTACTACCAAAAAACACCAAGATCACAGTTCAAACCATTTATCCCCAAATGCAAAAGAAACACAATTTATCCAATAAATGGATTCATATTCCTAATAACTAGCGCATAACGCGACCAGTTGGAAAACCAAAATTACTTCGTGAAAACCAAGTAATTTGGAGTTAATAAAACCGCACATTTATTCTGTTGTAAACAAATACATAATTACATATACGTGTGAACGTTTTCTGCAATTAGATACAATGACCAGAGAAGTGACATCAGGACACTGAAGCTTAACACTGACCTTTTTGGCGACATAAGAACTGGTATCTCCCCATTTGGATTCAGACCTCGCCGAGAAGATTGGGGAAATTTTGGAAGTGACTGATTTGGACATCGCAACTTCACCTTCTTCTTCTTCTGCATGCCTATCCTCACGAGAAGTTGTCTTCGAGCTGTATGGTGAATCCTCATTCCCTTCAGCATCAGAACAATCCTTTGCTTCTTCCGGAGGCCTCTCCTCACGCGAACTGGCTTTTGTGCTGTACGGCGAACCCTCCTCCTCCTTGGCTTCACCTGTAACCTTCTCTTTTTTTTCCTCTTTTAAGGTTGCGAGTTTTGAACCGGATTCAACCTTTCTGCGGTCAGCTGACGAAGGCGATCCGCCGGTGAACCTGTAATCGAGCGGCAGTGATTTCACTGACTGTAGCGGCACCGGCGGGCGGGGCTTCACCTTCGGCCGCTCCGGCCTAGACATCTTCTTGGGCTCCCGCGTTCTGGGCGACGACATTCTCACAGACGCCATCTTAAACTTGATCTAAAGATCCCCAATAACAAATCCCGCAAACTTCCACTGAAGAAACACTTTACCTTAACCACGCTCGAATAAAACTCTAAAAAATTCACAAAACCCCCCAAACAGACAAGGAGATAGAGATCCAGCAAAACAAACTTGGACGATCTTTTTGGTCTAAAACGTCGTCCAGCAAGAAATTAAAAACAAAAACAAAAAAAAAACAGGAAACAACAAAAAAATGAAACGTTTGATAAGAATCACCCCCCAAACTGAGGGAAAAAATAAGACGAATTGAAAGATCCGGGTGGTCGTCAACAGATCAAAACAAAAGGAACATTGGAGAAGAAAAAAGAGGCGGGGATTCGCCAGATGTAAAGAAGTCGAAGGGAAGAGAAGCGGTCGTTTCTTCTCTCCACTGAGACCACGATCGCTTGCTTGTCTAATTTTTTTTTTTTAAACCAACATATAAAAATCTTATGGCAGTCGCCCTCTCTCTTTTCCAGCTTTAAAAAATTGGTTGGGTGGTTATAATAATTGTTTTTTAAAATTCTCCCGGAAGCAAACATTTTTGGAAATAGCTAAAGGAAACGGACGACACGGTACTTGACCACAGCGGATTTGACGCAGTTAACGGGTTCACATATAATGACCATTATACCCCTTAACTTCCGTATATTCCTGAAGATCTACCGCTGTTGTTTGTAAGTAAGTGGGGTTAGAAACGGTAGTTTATATGTATGTGATTCACGCGTATCTTTGACCGAATGGACAAGCGAGGTACAGGGGGACGGCGACGGGGTAACGTCCTGGGCCCGTTTTGAATTCTATCCGATGGATTTTAATCGGACGGCGAAAAGAGGGGGGTCTAGTGTTTCCTTTTTCGGATAATTATTTTGTATCAATTTGTTACCTAAATAGAGTAGTAATTGTCCAATTAAGGATAGGTAAGCAATTGCTTAGCTATTCCAACTAGCAAAAAAATGATTCCTTATACATTTTAAATTCAATAAACAAGAGGTATTTTTCTACAATAACTTTGATAAGAAATTTAAAAATGAAATTCAAACTCGTGAATCTCATGAGTAGTTATTCCAGTATTAGAACAGGGGAGAATCATTTTTAAACAAATTGATTTCAGAGATTCGAACCAAACTAGTATTGCGCACTAAATCACGTCAAGTACTTCATATACCAAAAGCTAAGGTTGTCTACCAAGGAAAAATTAAATGAAACGAAAAACTGTTCATCTTTTCAAGGAAAAAGAAACGAAAGAAAACTACAGTAGCGAAAGATTTGGAAGTTTATGAAGAATTAAGGCTTGGAGTCCTTAAGAAGATCACACGTAAATTTGACAACTGAAACACTCAACTATCTCAATATGCAGTAGTCATGAATATACACCAGTTACATCGCGGAGTTGCTAAGTAATGCTAACAGATGGACAAACTGCTAAATCTAAGGAGATCAAACAACTTAACGGGTGGATTTAATACATAAGACGTCACAAACTCAATAAATGCATTCCACTTCTCCAAGCCGATGGTATAACCATTATGGTTTTACTATCCGTGCACGATAAATTCCAACTATACTTGGACTTTAGTGCGTTCCAGTTTTTGGAGAAAGCTAGAGAATTCAATTCTTCTCACATATATCATACCTTAATTTATGACAGCACAGACAGGGAACTGACAGCATGTTTTGTGTGTGGAATCTTCAACCTTCTGTTGTAATTAGCCAGTTCTAGTTCCAGTGTTTTACATCCCAAGTTTCAGTTCCAAACCATGCATCATCCGGGCATATAGAGCAACTTAGAATTGCTACAACACCACAAAGCGCAAATACAACAAGAGCCTGATAGTTCTACCAAAAGGAACAAGGAACCCATAACAAATCATAGACCAATATAATCATTTCAGTTTCCGCATGCAACATTTTAGCCAGAGATTGGGTCGGGCTAGTTCCCAGATTATATTGTAGCATAAAAATAGAGGTCAAATCACAAGATCAGGAGAATAGGAGCAAAAGAAATTCTACTAGAATAAGAAGCGTTTCAGGCTTCTGAATCAACTCACAATAGAGTCCAAACAGTATGGCTTACATTTTAAAGATCAAAATCATGATTTGGGTGATCCAAGATTCAGTACTGGAAAAAAGGCGAGTAGAGTAAGCAAGTAATTCAGACTTTCACTAGTTAGTACATTTTGAAGTAGATGCTCTTGTTGATGGCAAAGCGCAGAAATGAATCAGGAACTCGAACACAGAAAAATTATTTATCTAAATATAGAACCAGTGGTATAAGGTGATAAATCATAATCAAGATGCAATTTATCAGTACTACATCAGTTAGGGTCACTAATCACATGAAAGTTATTAGAAAAGCAACTATTGAAAATTCTGAATGTAGGTATAATCTTGGAAGAAAATTAATGATTGTATGATAAGGTCTACAATGCAGTTTTGGAGGGTATTTTACTAATTGCTTAACACAAAAAGTAATCTGACTGCAAGGATGCTATGGAAGTTCACGGTTAAAGACATATGATAGTCTGTATTCTAGTAATTTTTTACTTGTTGGGTCAACACAGCAGAACTACTACGCAAGAATATTAAACGGTTATGCAACTGTTTGTACTCAAACATCAATGCTAAACCAATCTAATACCAAACCTACATTTATATATAGTGACCTAATTTATGGAAAATAATGAGTTACCTCAATCCACATAATTCAATGTTTAAGGCTTCAGTTCATACCAGATAGTATGCCTAATATGAGATATAATTGGATCAATACATAGATTTGTCAGTATGCCTAATACCAGTACATCCATGTGTCGATATGACTGGATTTGTCAGTATGCCTAATATCACTGGTATGCACTGGTCCAAGACTGTATCAATACACTGAAACATACTAAGATTGAAAACGCTGCCGCGTATATTTTACACACATTTATAGTTATTTGCTTGTCGTTTACCTTAAAATCTTCATGAACTCAATGAACATTCTCTTTTAATACCATTCAAGGTGTCATAATCAAAGCTGAAATCCATATAATATTGTAAACAATAACAAAGAATATTTTCAACAACTCATTCTCAAAGAAAAGGCATAGCACAATGACTACACATTTTATTCAATAATTCATTTGGAATGTGGTTTTGCAAGATGACTTGTGTGAAACTGAATGGAAATTGATGAAAATTTCATAACATCTTTCAACGTTCAAGTGCATGTTTATCAACATAAAAAAACTTGAAAAGAATTTGCCAACATAATTAATCAAAATCAGATGAAAATCACACTAACATACACAATAAGCTAAATCCTGAACAGAACTAATATTATAAATAGACATGCAAATTGCAAATATTTGAAAGGATATATGTCAGATTTTTTTTTGGGTAAGAAAGCAAGTTGTTTAAGTAAGATTTTATCACACGTAGCATGTTATGATCAACAAATGTCCTCATGTTATGATCAACAACCCTAAGACACCAGTTTATGACTGATCCGACTGAGGCGTGACACTTGGTGTCACGCCCCGGTCGGATCGGTCTAGAATTAGCGCTTATCCGCTTCCTAGAGCCGTCCGGCGGAATACTAGAACGTAACTCTCCCTAGGGTTTCCGACCAGAATTTAGAAACCCTAATCTCCCCTAAGAATTTTTATCCCCAAAATACAATTCACACGGAGAAAACCCTAACCCTAATTTAGAAATCCGAAAAGAAACGGAACCTAAATTAAATACCTCTTCTGATTTTGACCAAAGTCAAAATCAAAGCCTTGCTGGCGTCAGCGTGACGTCAGCCCTCGATCGGATTTCGCCGCCGCGCGTAAATCTCCGTCGCTGACGTCACCTTTGTGTCAGCCGCCCGAAATTCGTCCGCCGTGGATTTGATTTCGGCCGCTGACGTCGTGCTCGCGTCAGCCGCCGATTTCGATTTCGAAATCGAAACTCGATTTCGCTTCGTTGCGTTTGACCGTTGACCCTTGCCTCGTTTCGAACGCCGAGCGTTCGAAACTCGTCTTCGTCTTCGAGCTCGCGACGAAACTTTCGACGCCGCCTGCGTCGCCTCGGCCGCCGGGCGCCGCCGCACCTGCGACCTCGCCGGAACCCGCCGTATTTGAAGAACACAGAACAGAGAAGGGAACATACGAAAGGAAGAAGCTTTATTCCTTCAGCAAAGCTTACAACGTCCGACGACCACCGTCGCCGGCGCCCCCCATCCCTTCCTCGCCGGTCGTCTCTCTAGACGCCGGTTACATTCACTCGGTTCCTCTCGTCGGTACCTCCGCGCCGACCTTCGCCCCCTGGCGGCATCAGAGCCCTGCTCTGGAAGAGGCGATGGCGCCCTCGCCGTCGCCGATGGAATCGCTCCCCGGCGCCCACTGTGGTGTCGCCCTCTGCGCACCCCGATCCCGTCGCCGTCCAGCTTCTTATAGAGAAGCCTCGCCACTTCGCCTTCGGCTGCTTCGTCCGCTCCGAGAAACCCGCCGAAGACCCGCTGCTGCCAGTCTCCGTGTCCGAGTCTCGCGGAGACGAGCTTCTCTCTACGCCGCACGCTCCGTCGCCCAGCGGCGTCCTCCATCGTCGCTGTCCGCGTCGTCCGCTACGCTGGAGAAGACCGCGTCTTCCGTCCGGAGAAGACAACGCCCGCGCCGCTCTTCCGCGTCCGAAGCTTTCGGCGAACGCGTGCGCACGCCTTCCGTGCACGAGTGGAGTTGTGTCGCCTGGGCTTGGGCCTGGGCCTGTGTTTGGGCTTGGGCCGGACCGCCTGAACCGGGCCCTAACAATACTCCCCCACCTGATTTGAACATCGTCCTCAATGTTCCATGCAAATTGAACACTGGTCCTCCAATGTTCAAAGTCCTCCATCTTCTATCTCCAGTCTGATGATGAATATTTGCTGCACTATGCTTATAGCAACCTGCATCAACAAACTTGTCAAGGATAATTTCGGACCTGTGGGTCATGGGCCCACAATCTTGCTTCACCATATTTGCTGAACTCAGCTGAACCTCGATGTCCCTGACACCGGCATCGACGCCCCTAGCGCCGGAATCAACGCCCCCTGGTGTTGGCATCAATGCTATGCATTGGCATCAACACGCCCTGGTGTTGGCATCAACACGCCCTGGTGTTGGCATCAACACGCCCTAGTGTTGGCATCAACACGCCCTGGTGTTGGCATCAAAGCCCCCTGCTTTGGAAAAGGATCTGCTGACCCCTCTTCATCACCCTCCTGGTGATGGCATCAGAGCCCCTGCTCCGGGAAGTGATCTTGCAATCACTGAGCTCTTATAGAGTTCTCCCTCGATGTCCCCTGACATCGGCATCGACGTCCCTGACATCGGCATCAATGCCCTTAGACATTGGCATCAACACACCCTAGTGTTGGCATCAGGGTCCCTATCCTGGAAGAACGACACTCCTTGTCGCCGGTGGTGATGGTGTTGCCTCTCGGATCTTTCTGATTCACATTCATGGCTGAATCTTTAGCTCTGATACCTGTTGTCACGCCCCGGTCGGATCGGTCTAGAATTAGCGCTTATCCGCTTCCTAGAGCCGTCCGGCGGAATACCAGAACGTAACTCTCCCTAGGGTTTCCGACCCGAATTTAGAAACCCTAATCTCCCCTAAGAATTTTTATCCCCAAAATACAATTCACACGGAGAAAACCCTAACCCTAATTTAGAAATCCGAAAAGAAACGGAACCTAAATTAAATACCTCTTCTGATTTTGACCAAAGTCAAAATCAAAGCCTTGCTGGCGTCAGCGTGACGTCAGCCCTCGATCGGATTTCGCCGCCGCGCGTAAATCTCCGTCGCTGACGTCACCTTTGCGTCAGCCGCCCGAAATTCGTCCGCCGTGGATTTGATTTCGGCCGCTGACGTCGTGCTCGCGTCAGCCGCCGATTTCGATTTCGAAATCGAAACTCGATTTCGCTCCGTTGCTTTTGACCGTTGACCCTTGCCTCGTTCGAAACTCGTCTTCGTCTTCGAGCTCGCGACGAAACTTTCGACGCCGCCTGCGTCGCCTCGGCCGCCGGGCGCCGCCGCACCTGCGACCTCGCCGGAACCCGCCGTATTTGAAGAACACAGAACAGAGAAGGGAACATACGAAAGGAAGAAGCTTTATTCCTTCAGCAAAGCTTACAACGTCCGACGACCACCGTCGCCGGCGCCCCCATCCCTCCCTCGCCGGTCGTCTCTCTAGACGCCGGTTACATTCACTCGGTTCCTCTCGTCGGTACCTCCGCGCCGACCTTCGCCCCCTGGCGGCATCAGAGCCCTGCTCTGGAAGAGGCGACGGCGCCCTCGCCATCGCCGGTGGAATCGCTCCCCGGCGCCCACTGTGGTGTCGCCCTCTGCGCACCCCGATCCCGTCGCCGTCCAGCTTCTTATAGAGAAGCCTCGCCACTTCGCCTTCGGCTGCTTCGTCCGCTCCGAGAAACCCGCCGAAGACCCGCTGCTGCCAGTCTCCGTGTCCGAGTCTCGCGGAGACGAGCTTCTCTCTACGCCGCACGCTCCGTCGCCCAGCGGCGTCCTCCATCGTCACTATCCGCGTCGTCCGCTACGCTGGAGAAGACCGCGTCTTCCGTCCGGAGAAGACAACGCCCGCGCCGCTCTTCCGCGTCCGAAGCTTTCGGCGAACGCGTGCGCACGCCTTCCGTGCACGAGTGGAGTTGTGTCGCCTGGGCTTGGGCCTGGGCCTGTGTTTGGGCTTGGGCCGGACCGCCTGAACCGGGCCCTAACACTTGGGGAGTGGAGTTTTTGGTATAAATTTAAGGCTATGTTTTGTTGAATAGAATTCATAGTGGAAAGAATGAAAAACATCTAGATTTATTGTACTTTTCATTTTTTCTACTATAGATTCCATGTAACTTAAGAAATGCTATGGGAAACAATCTATACTTATGCGTTATCTTATGTAGTAATAAGTGTTGATAAATTGCGGCTATTTGGTTCCTTCCCAAACCTTGCACTGAATTGCAACCTCGTGCATTACCCTTTCAAAGCTAACTGGATGTTTTTTGAAGCTTCGCCCCCATTGAATCTGCAGAGGGGAAACATTCATGCAGTCGAGTATATGGCAATATTGCCAAATCCTAAATTTGTTTAAAAGCAAAAGGTTATTTATTATATTTGAATAAATTTTTGTAAAAATTTTACTCGTAATCTAATACTTTGGATAAAGTTATAGATTATTTTGATAATACATTTAGAGGTGAATTCAGATAAGTTGATCATAATAAAATAATTTAATCCAAATCTAAACCGATGAAGAATTTTGTTGAAATTATTTGATTTGAATTTGATTGGGAATAGCTTAGGTGAGACTTAGACATAAAATGTGAATTCTAAATTAAAATTATAAGTGTGTGAAGCTCTATAGGTAAAGCATTAAATTTTGAGTCTAAAGTTCTCACGTTCGATGCCCTTTTTGCTTAACCCGGATCCGATTCAAGTGCATCCCTAATCTTATTTGTCGCACCGTTTCCTCTCCAGAAGTCTCAGCACATCGACGATGGCGAGTCGAGGAGTGAAGGGAGCAGGACCGGCGGGTAGCGTCATTAGGGCTTCCGACATGGAGAAGTTGGGCATTGAGCAGCTCAAATCTCTGAAGGAGCAGGCTGATCTCGAAGTGAATCTCCTTCAGGACAGCCTCGCCAAGATCCGTACTGCCGCCACCCGCCTCGAGGCTACCGCCGTCGCCCTCCATGACCTTTCCCTTCAACCTCAAGGTACCGCCGCAATTTCTCTCTCTCTACTTCTGTCCGCTCAGCTTCTTATGCTTAAGCTAGATCCTGCCCCTTGCTACCTAGGAAAGAAGTTGCTGGTTCCTCTCACTGCGTCTCTTTATGTTCCCGGTACTCTCGACGATTCTGAGAAAGTCCTCGTTGACGTCGGAACTGGATACTTCGTTGAGGTTATTCCTGTCACTCTGTTCGATAAAGATGCAATCTTTCAAGTTCAAACTACTTTTATTGGTTTTGTTATTAATAAAGATTAAATTTTAGCGAGTTAGGAAAACACTTATATCCTACTTGCGATGCCTCTATCAAACATTTATTTTTCTTTGTTCATGATTATGTTTTTCTAGGTTGTGTTCCGACTAATATGACTATGCCTATTCAATCATCATCTGTTAACTGCTTATTGTCTTGTTTAATCTCTGTTGCATGAGGATTTGAGATAAAGTTAGATCACTAGCTGTCTGCACATTGCTTCAATCCTATGACCTTTATTGAGCAAGAGAAGTTCGTCTTCTGAATACCATTGTACTCTACAAAGAAGCTACCAATTTTATTTTTTTATTATATCTTGCTTGTCAATTCTTTTTCTATATAGCTGGTAATTTCAAATTAAATTAGTTATTTACTTGCCTCAATTAGATTTGCACGTATACGGGCAATAACCTTGTTGGATAAGTTTTGATAATATGACCATGGTATGGAATGTTTTATCTTTCAATATGAACGGATATTGCAATTCACATAGAGTTTTAGAATAGGTATCTTGGAGAGATTTTATGTACGGTTCATCATATATTACTTTTTAGTGAATTCAATGTTCCTTTTTTTATTTTTGGTTATATTATAGTATGATTTATCCAAGCGTTGTCTTCATTTCTATTTTGATGGCATTGCTGGGGATAATAGACCACCAATGAAGCATAGGATTTTGTAATAACAATATTACAATTATATAGTTTGATCTGTGATGAACTTAAATTTATTTGAAGTTGAATATGCAAATTTGTATATAGTAAATATATATCATTGTGTCATTGACCACTATTAGGAAAAAGTTGAATCTAATATACTCTAAGAACTAAGGAGAAGACACTTGATCATTAAGCAATATGATGCTTTGTGATTGATGTTCATAGTATATTTGATTAATATGATTCATATTTCATATCAAAAGAACATGTCCAATTTAAATATCTAAAGTAAGAATATCATGTAGATGTAGTTTCATTTAATCGTCATTTGTCTCTTTTTTCTAACCAAAATATTTTTTCCCAAATACAAGTGTGTAGACATTAATCAAATATAGAAAAGGATATACGCTATAAGGTAAAAATCTTAAAGCCTCACATACTACTCACTCCCTTATTCATGTTCAATTTTTTACATGGGGTACACGCATGACATTGTTTCTGTGTTACTATAGTTCCATTATATTATTATGACATTACTACAAGATCTTATTCCATCAAAGAAAAAAATCACTAAGCTTCGAGTTCTCCATGGAGAATTCACACTTTGATTGTCCTCTAGACATTCGAATTACTTGATATCACAACATAGATTATGACTGTTTGCTTTAGCACGGACCCACCTGCAGCTTTATTGTCCACATGTGATAAAATCTGCATTCGTTGACAATTTTTTCATCATGTTGATAATATCATCTACCACAAGTTTTAAGTAATCCATGGAAAATTTTAGATCATCCACCTCCAGCATAACACAAGTAGGAGTAGAATAATATAAATCCCCATATCTTTGCCGAGTAGGAGAATCTGAAGAATAACTACTTAATGTGCTCGATGCCATCAACTGAAGAATGAGAAACATGGTATATACCATATCATGCATGCATACATGTAACATGTCCAAGTTGTTACTCTCATTTTGGGTCAAATAACCTCATGAGATAATTTTAGAGATAATTATCCTGATAACTTATGAAGTCACCTCACCTAATCTTGTTTTATTTCTTTGTGAATAGTGATAGAATAGATAACCGGGTACATTGGAATTAAAGCGGCGACATCCTAATTAGCTTGAGACACCAGAATTAAAGCATGGAAATTAATGCCAAAATTATCTAACTTAAAACAAAAAGTTTCTAAGTCTTCTATTCCTTCATGCACTATTAAACTAAAAACAAATTTCTCGAGAATTTACCGTGGAGCATTTATCATTCCAAAAGTATATATCTTTGGATAATGATTGGAAAGATTCGTATGTTTGTCTCTGCTTGTTTATCTCTTTGGCTATTGGCAATTTTCCTCGTGCTGGTATCCTGCTAAATTTAAAGGCTAATACTCTCAGATCACATGAGTGGCATGTTAGAGATGCAAAATGGGTGTTGAATTAACTATGCCAAATTTATTCTATTATAATTTTTTTGTGAAGCATCTGTACCTGATTAAAAGATTCCCTTCCAAAGAGTGAGTCAGAGCTCTACTTCAAATTTAAACTATTTATATTGGAAGCATAAGCATAATAAGTTTGGAAAAGTAGAAATAACTACCACACTGATGTAGATCATCATGCAGTGTTATCAATAACGGATCGCGAAAAATAGCGGAAAATTAAAAATCCGCAATATGATATAGCGGATTGCGTTGCGGGCAAATAACGGAAGACACATAGCGTTTGAAATATATATTATATATATATATAAATTTAAGTATAACATTTGAAATATATGTTATATATCTAATAAATTAAGCTGCATACAAATAAAATAAATTATATAAAGAAAGATAACATATTACCAACTTAATTCAAGTCATAATTTTAATTTCTCAAATTTAAAAACATAATAATGTGGTCTTATCTGCTATAGCGTTTTATAGCGGATTGCTCAAAAACCGCTATGGAAAAACGTTATAGCGCCGCTATTGTGGCTATTTAACAACATTGTCATCATTAGAACTTATTTTGCCATACTTAATAAAAAAAACACACCTTGTTTATCCCTTTTATAGGCTGATATATTTTTATTGCAAGATTTTCATTCATTAATGCTCTTTCTACTTCTATTTTTAATTTTAGCAGAAGACCATGGCTGAAGGCAAGGATTATTGTAATCGAAAACTTTCTCTACTAAAATCGAATCATGATGGGCTGACAGAGGTATGTTCTTTCTTTGACAGAATCTCTAAATATTTGTTCCTTGAAATTTCATGTATCTCAATCCACAGACGAACTAAGGTCACATAAAAAACGCACATTTTTCGGTGTTTGATTCGTACAGGTTCCTTTGCACAGACGCCACCAAATCCCACTATAGCTGTCCGATGTGCACATGTGCTTCGATCAATGATGTGCTCATCAGACAGCGGTGGTGCAACCTATTAACTCGATTTATGGCCTTCCCCTAAGATCCTTTTTTTAGATACAGATGGCTTGAAATTGCAAAATCGCTATTTTGTCATGTGTTTTTTCGTTGACACGTTCCTCGTGTGCAGCTTTTTTCCCTACAATTTCTTACTGCCCCCTTGTTTTCCTGTAAATGATGTCAGGATATGTTTTGGGGATCTATTTTCTCGAATCTTTTCTAAACTTATTGGTGATTATACTTCTAGTTTGCAAATGAACTGGATATAAGACTATCACATGTATTTGTTACACTATTAGTCTCAGTTCAGCTTCTACCTTCTTTTTTTTTTCCATTTATTCTATGGAGGTTTATATTCGTCTAGTAACTTCTGTTTATTGTTATATGCAGATGGCTACCAAAAAGAAAACTGTAGCAGATGAAGCAGCTCTAGTATTACAAGCAAAACTCAGGCAGGCATCGCCTAGTACATAATCATCCGATACGATAGTTTTTTGCTCCCAGGGCTATTGATTTCTGAATTTTCGTTCATGTCGTTTAAGCCCAAGTACGGTAAATTTTTGGTGGGTGTTCTTATGTTCCATCCAGTAACGTATCAGCCAGGAGGTGAAATTTGCACACTCGTGTGTGATTGCCCCTTGGGTTGATGGACGAATTCTTGGGCCCATTGTTTTCTCATCGCACAGATTGATGTTCAAGACTATCCAATCCAATTTCAAGTTGTAGTTCGGACGATAACATCTCTAGGAATACTTTTCTATGACGAGGTAATCTGCATGCAGAAAAAGCAATTAAACTGATTATCTTGACGAAATTGGGATTATTAATATTTCTCAATATTTCTAGAAATATTAGTTGTATTGGTAGGGTTGTCAACCTCTGCCTTCATTCCTGGATGTCAGTTTGTGGTAGGATGAAGTGCGATTCCAGGTCGCCATCTCAGATAAAAGAAAATTGCTTCTTTCTATATGAAGGACCACATTGGGTGAAAAACTGCTACTAAAAGAAAGTTATGGTGGCAAGGATAATTTCTATTTTCTGCAGCTTTACAAAATATGAACCTACACGCCTTCAATTTCATTGAATTGCGTGCCATTTCAATAACAATGCTTCTAACGTGGGGGTGAATAGGTTTCTCAATACAATCAGGAACCAAAAATATTCATTAATAAAAACAATTTCTTCAAGGGTTAACGCCAACTCTATCCTACAGCATTCGTGCGCAAGTAAATATCATCTGTGACTCGAAAATGTTCATGTATATAAGAAGTCAAAAGGGAAGGCCAAAAGATATCTTGAGAACCAAGTTGCCATCCTCTTTCAATAAGCAATTTGAGTGCATTTTTTCTTGTATTTAAAGTTCAAATCAATTCGATAATTCGAAGTCATCGAGTGTAACTTTTGTTGGAGACCAACAAAAGAAAATCCAGCATCAAATTGTGATCTACTTCTAACGTATTAAAAGGCTACTACCAAATTGGAAAAAGGAGTTAGATTTGCTAATAGCAAGCAACTTCCAAAAATAGTCAAAGCCGGATTCCCTAAAAATAATTAGAATACAAATATATGCATCACTAATTCTCTTTACAACCCTATACAAGTAAAGATTAAGTTGCTATCATTCATTTGTCATTTACATATTAAGACACTTTTCACTCGTGTGTATCATAACATATACGATCAAAGTCAAAGCGATCCTTCCAAAAAAAGTCATATACTCGGAAGCCATTTATCAAATGTTCTTAATAATTCAGGAAAAGTTAATGCAATTTATGCGCATCAGGACTATGGATCAAACAATCGGACAATATCCATGTTTACGCACAATTATATTTTTAAACGGGTAAATAAATTTTAAATATGCCTTCTTAGCAGGGAATGAGTTTAGTCCTACAAGGTTAATAAATGTGTGCACTTAGTCGCATTTTAATTTACGTAACAAAGAAAATTATAGACGATCATGGAAAAACCCAAATTTCACCATTGCTTAAATTGTAGTATTTATTTGCAGATTGCAACTTTATACATATATAAGAAAAAGTTGCGTATAACGGAGTATGAATTGCAAGTTCCATGGATAACTCCCGTTTCCTATTTTTTGAGACCAACAGTTGAGCATCATGCAGACTTCTTGGTATCTTAGGTAGACTCGTCCGGTGTCTCAATCTTAACATCAAGCAACGGCATTCTATTTGATCCCTCAATCGACGGAATGCCTTGTTCACTAACTTCATCAAAGCGGTCTACACTTTTAAGAAAGATACCTGCCAGAAAGACAACGGGTTCTTCAGGTTGGTAATAATCAAACCAAATGACACAGAATGCATGGTAACGTTAGAGGAAGTTAGGAGAAATGGAGCTTCAATTTTATTCTAAGTGACCTGCAAAAGAAACTTCAAGTAAAGAAGATGAAAGTACAATCCTCAAGCACATACATTGCCATGTCGGCACACACAACATGCATATGCTACTCCAAAAACTCAATGGAAATTTGAGAGAGATAGGAAGGTAAATTTTTATGTAAGCCCTAAAAGACTGACAAGAATTAAGAATGCCCGACGAAGTGTTACATTGACATACCAATAAACCATATTCCTTATGCAATAAACAGAATTGATGTCAGTATGAGAGCACTTTCTCTCCAATTGTTAACATAGTCCTGCGCCAAATATCAAAAATGTATATTAGTTCAAAGAACAAAAAAGGATTAACTAAAAATTAACCAAAATAGTAAAAACTTGAGTAGTTTTCAAAAGAAGACAACCACAAGTTAAGATACTCCTCGCTAACTTATTTGAGATGTATTTTGCAATAACTTTCTTAAATCTTCTTCCTGAAAAGAAACCACTAACAGGCTTTGGATTACAATTATATGATTCTGGCATAATTTAGCTCTTCGTTTATTCACTCCTGTGGCCGACTCAAAATGAAGTTATACAAATTTGTTCGCTGCTACTGCTAAATTAAAGAAATTGATCAAATTTAAGCAAATTAGTTTTGCTTGATTTAATATCTTTTGAAGAGAAAAACTAGTCCGATCAGCAAGAAAATAAATGAAACCACTATGGTGTGAGAGGCGCAATTCTACCGGTGTGTTTTATTCGAGAGAAAGAAAAAAAAAAGGAGAGAAAGGAACAATGGGGAGAAAATAAAAAAGAGAGGAAAAAAAACAAAAACCGCGTTGCACGTGATCATGGCAAGAGGAGGAAACGAGCGGCATTGAGAGCGAAGCTCGGCAGGTGGGCGGCGCTGAGAAGGAAGCACGCGGCAGTGGAGCAGGGGCACATGGGGGCGGAAGGTCAGTGCTAGCAGGGGTTCAAGCTTGACAAGGGAGGCAGAAGGTTGGTGCGAGGTCCGCAAGGTGGCCTCAAGATTGATGGGGCAGTGGGAGGCGAGCTTGGAAGGCGGGAGGCGGAGGCAAGCTCGACGAGGCAACGGGAGGTGGAAGGTCATAGCGAGCTCGGCTGGAGGTGGGAGGTTTGCGCAAGCTTGGTGGGGCGGTTGGAGGCGAGCTCGAAAGGTGGAGGCGGAAGGTGAGCTTGGACAGCGGGAAGCGTAAGGTTATGGCGAGTTCGCTCTCTGCTGGAGGTGGGAGGTCTGCACAAGCTTGGCGGGGCGGCCCCGCCGAGATCAAAGGGGTTGCGGGAGGTGAGCTTGGAAGGCATGAAGTGGAGACAGACGCAAGGAAGGTAGGAAGCAGAGGTGGACACAACGAAGGTGGGAGGTGGAATCAAACGTAGGGAAGGGGGTAGGTGAGCTTCGCTCGTGAGAAAATTTTCTCTACTCTCCTCTTTTCTGCCTAATTCGGGCATAAGCAATTTCGAAGAAAAACAAAGGGATTTTTTTTCTTCCGTCGGTTTTTTCCTTTCAAAGAAAGAGCAAATTTTTAATCTTTCTTTCCTTTCCCTCCGGTTGTCCCTTCAAAGAAACATAGTGTAAGCTATAGGGCCTATTTTATTGGGGTGAAAACTAAAGAGAAGAGAAAGAAACCTAGTTTTTCACATGTTTTATTGGAGGGGCAGATTTGAAGGGTAAGAAAAGGGGACCACTTTTCTCCCCTTTTGCATTCTCTCTAAAAGAGGGAGAAGCCTCACTACTTTTCTTCCTATTTATTTTTCTTTCTTTTTTTTTTACTCTTCTCTCTTTTTTTCTTGCCCCCCAATAAAACAGGCCCATAGAGATGCGAGTAGTTTATTAGAGAATTTTCAGCCTCAACAGTTAAAGGTTAAAAAAGAGTACAAATGAGAATAAAATAATCTCTATACAGCTATAATTAAGGCCTTCCGAGGTTGTACTTCAGGCAAGACAGTAAAATCATGTGCAACAAAGTAGGTGGAGCGAAAATGGAATACCACCATCATCTGACACATTCGTCAGTATCTTAAGTCAGACGTAAAAAATAGATTAGTTGACGTTGCATTATTTGTGTATTGTAATCAATTTCTCCTTCTCAATTTAGATTTGTTTTTTAAAAACTTTCTGAAGACATGAGAAGCATATAAACTTTTAAATACACAGATACCTAAAAGATGATATATTCTTCAATGCAAATTCTCTCTCCGGTGGCAAAAAGAAGTAATATCACCGTCTTTTAGACCACAGAAAAATGCAAAACCCAGATAAGTTGAAAGTTGCATTCGTTTATATTTTGTGATAACTTTCTGGATCCTTACATCATTTTCTTGTTCTCAACTTTAAATACTATAATAAGCTAAGAAAAAGGCATGCATTCTAATTTTAGTTCATAAGAAACTTCAAAATTTTCAAGCATTATGATGACAATTGAGATATAATTTATTCTGCAGCTCATGATGTTAAAGACATCAAATATACTCGACCCAAATAGAAAGCGTGGATAAAGTCACAGTGATGTAAAAGAAAAAACCAAATGACTAGATAAAAGTAAAAGAAGAAGAAAAAAAAACGAACCTGCAAAAGACCAACCAGTGGTGAGGATGGAACATCTCCAAATATGCGGATAGAGACAGTAGAAATAGCCATTGACAGTGGCCTCAAGCTTGGCTTGACACAATGAAGGCATATATAATTAACAGGACCCTGCAGAACCAAGTTAACCATACTAATAAATATCATCAGGTCTTTCACATAAAAGTACATACTGACATGACGAAACACAGCAATTACAAAAACTTGGATGCATCTCCTTTGAGTTCGTACAATTAGAATAGAACCAAACAGCATCATGATCTTAGGAGGAAAATGCTAGATTTTAGACAGCACAGACGCATCAGGCTATATCCTAGTTTTTGAATCACTTCACCTAGAAATTGGATGCCCACCGAAGAAGCAGGATATTTTGGTCAATAGCTTATTCAGATACTAGACTTGGTCCCAGAACTGTCATTAAATTATCAAGTATATCAACGCAGATGAAATCCATCTCCCAAGATATCTTTAGTTCATGTCTAGAGAGTAGAGGGAACATAAATAAGTTATTGGCGCTTCCAACATCCATGGTAGCCAAAATTATGAATGATAACATATGAGTTGGCTGTCTGAACTCTGAAATAAAGTTGGTCTTTTCCATAGTTTGATTTTTCATTTAATGCTACTAGGGTATGATGCAGGAGGTAAGCTTGTACCTGTGTGGCAAAGACGAGAATTTCTCCAACTGCAAAGAATGCAATAAAACCATAGAGGCTTCTGAAGCAAAAAGCACTGAAGCAAAAAACAGCCCCCAGAAGTGTTGCACCAGAAAGAAGCTGCAAGGTGTGTAGTTAATAGCTCTTTTGAGTTATTTTTATATACAAGTAGCTACTGGAAAGTAAAAAAAATTCAAAAGTGCAATGTAATTGTACAGGCATAGATCAATAACTCATAAACAAATTATTTGATAGCTTCACGCAAGCATAGCCTACATTACAGAATTACGATATCTTGACAAATAAACAACTAAAAGAGTTATCTCTTAGACATCAGTTAAATTACATGCTCACCATTATGTTGTAGAATTAAAGAGTTTACATCCTCCAACATTAGTTGGTATGCAACATGATCTTTGACCACTTCGAGGAAATTGCCATTTATAGATGCTAGAAAATGTTTCACAAATTACAGTTGATGTATTTTATCCTTATAATATTTACAGTGGTATGTAAGCACAAAGCTTCCAGAACTTCTGCTGATTTGGTATATAAATAATATTTTAAAGGAAAAATATTATCTCAATCCTCTAAAAGCTTAGCAAGGAACTTTAACTAAAAATTAGTAAAATATTCGTACTTGAACTAAGTCTGATTTAGGAACTAGCAGTTCTTCATGAGACATCTAGTTAATGCTTCAGATTTAGGAACTTTCTTCTGTAATTTTTCCTGTCATCCTATCAGTCGTTTCATATGCTTCTACTTAGTTTTTCTCTTGTCCACTAGAATTAGTGATCGCAACTTTTAACTCGGCAATGTTGAATTTAAAGCTTCACCGTCTAGATGAGCAATTAACAATCAAACTCTGAACGTGTGAACATGTGCAATAGTCTATGTACAAAACACCTTTTGTCCTAGTAATTATCTGCCACAAGTTAATCAATGAGGAAGAGAGAGGGAACAGTATGGAGAGCCATAGGCTTGGCGTGAGAACCAACATCTCAATGATGAAGAGAGAGGGAATATTACGGAGAGCCATGTTCAAGATGGAGCAAGTGTTAAAGATCAGTTTATATTCATTTTTCTCACTTGCAGAGCATTTTGTTCCATGATGTTGCTTAACTTTATGTTGTTGATGAATAGAGATCATGTGTATATCCAAGTCATGTCCAGATGAACGACTGAAATTGGTCTAGGAAATTGGTCTAGGTTAACTAATGACTTAAGTAGGGTATGAGGCCAATGATTTAGTGATATGGCATTCTGGCTTAGGGATGTTCACCTGCCCACCTGCTGAGGCGCGACACTTTTCTTTTCTCTTGTGCTGGATAACCCGCCTTTTTCTGTCTCCTTGTTTCTTGCACAGTAGGTAGAGGAAAGAAAAAGTAACCAGTGGTGGTCCTTTCGGCTAGAAGATTCAAGGTGAAGAGGAAGACTTTTGAGAGTTCAAACTGAAGTGAAATTCTGATTTTTTTTTTTTTTTTCTTTCTTTACTTCATGGTAATACTACGAATATAAATATGGAGGATTATGTGTATAGTGAGGTATAGATCCATGCTTTGGCGTTAGATCGTCATCGGACTTTAGCCCCAAAGGTGTAGGGTTAATCCATATTGTTAGGCTGATCAAATAAAAACGGCGCTGAACAATTTTGCACCTTTCTATCTAGAAACTTTGATCATATCTGTATCTGATTTGTCCTGAAATCTGGATATTTTGATCAAATTTGAATCTGATCTGTTATTGGAATTTGGAATTTGATCAGTCCTGAATCTAATCTGTGTTTTGAATCTGGAATATTTGATAAGATTCAAATCTGATCTGAATTCTGTAATCTGGAAGTTGATCAGATGTAAATCTTGTGGTATTTTGGAATCATAAATAGATCGTATCGTATCTGAACTTGATTGAGAACGTGAATGTAGAAATTACTGTGAGATTAAGATCCAGCACTTTGCAGTTTATGAAGAAGAATTTCTGGTTGGTTTAATGTTTAAACTTCACTACATTCTTAGGTATAGTTGAGTATTTAAGCATCAGAATCAGTGAGTGTCTATTCTAAGCAAGATTTAAGAAACCAGTTAGTACTAGTCCGGTGGTTTTATATATATAATAATGGTATACCAATGCTGGATTGGACTAGTACAAACTAGTCATATTGCTTGGTCTTTGACCGGTTTTTAATTCTATTATTATACGTTAAGTTTAGCTCTATGTGCTTTTAATTTCTTCATTCCATCTCGAGAAAAAAACCAAAGTTACCTTCTAATTTCATAACTAAATTCAAGTATAAATCCATGTTAGTACAATCGATTTATGATGAAAATGCATGAGTTTGAAAACTTACATAATTATCATTACACTATACAAGGAAGAGGATTAGTTAAGATATGACCCTTGAAGACATGAGATTGTTAGTGTTAACTCTATAGAGCTACTAATGGTATGTGAGTTATGAGTACAAAGTAGAGCTTGAACTTTGAAGAGGGTAGAATTATAAGAATTATGGTCCGGACTCAATGATGCATATTGTATGATAAAGTATTGAACAAATATGACTTTTTATTTAATTTATTAGTGTGTGCAAATTCAGGTTTATACTTGGCATTATCATCAAATTTTTAATAATAGGATATTTGTGATGGTTTCTTATCCCACTTGACACTTTTATTTAGTTTAGGAAAAAGTTTAGTTAATGAGATGAAGAGTAAGAACCCTTTATACTGCAGGTAACCTACATCACACTAATGTCCGATGTAGGACTAAATCTATAAAGTCAATTCATCTGATCAGACTGATATTTTAAACACTGATTTACCGCTAAAACCATAAGTTACAAAAAAAAATGACTTTTAAAAGTATATATAAATAGAATAAAGAGCATTAGCTATATTTCTACAATGATTAATTATTTATTAGTTATACATTAAAACAATAATGAATTATAACTAATTATGTGTATATTGTGTCATTGACGCATGAGATAGTAACAGTGAGCACTAGGAGAAGGCTTTAATCTTTCTTTGAAAGAATCAACACTCGCTGAAAAATAATGCACGAAGGGATTTAGGGCAAGAACGAATTTAATGAATTAACATAGAGTAATACGAATGAGATAACACTGTTCAAAAATTACTTTAAGGGCACAAAGTTGCCGGTACTAGTCAGAGAACAAAATTTACTAATGAAAATAAGTATACCTTGAACGCATTTGAGATTGTAGAGCTCATGAAGTCAAGAATAAATCCACCCGCTAGAGTTCCAAATATTCCACAAACAATTGTTATTCCTCCAAACATCAAATCAGCATTACTCTGAAAGTGAATATATACCGAATAATTCATAAGAAGTGCACATTAAATAGCTAAAGAATGGAGACGAGAAGACATCTGAATGAAGTTTTCACATAAGTCTGTCCAACTAAGAAAAAAAAAGTCAAGAATTAAGGAAAAAAATATTGCAGAGAAGGCTATAGTTGGTAAGACAATAACTACATCTGATGGTATTATTCAACATAGAACCTTCGATATCAAAAATTTTTAAATGAATCAGGCAAGTCTAACAAAACTCAGCACTGTAATTACCATGTGGTAGATATCATAGCCAGCTTTGGGGCCCCAATATGAATAAGCTCCAATAACAAAATTGTATGTAACATAACCTGCAGCAGATGAAGATTGATAATATACACTAGAAACTCAAATGAGAGAAAATTTAAGATACAAATAATATAGATCAAGCAATTTTCTTTACATTCATCTTTTTTTTTTCTTTTATTACATGTAAGTATGCAACAAAGCCTTTCAATTGCGGTGCATACTGGTATATCAACATTCTCAACACATGGGTTTTCTTATACTATATGTGCTGATACAAGATGTCCTTTTATGTAAAAACATAGCATATAACAATTTAAAATTTCTTAATCATTCTACTGGTATCAGCAGTAAATTGACAACATCATAGAACATATCTCCACTGTTTTAATTAATTCTGCATGATCGCACTTTAAGCAAACATAACGAAACTGTTCATCATGGACACAGTCAATTCCTCAAACAATGTTCCATGACATGGCACGGAAAAAACCAGAATGGGCAGAGTGACTTGAAGATCTCTTCATGTTCTTTTATTGGCAGGAAGCAACTAATGATTAGTCTAATACTTCTTGTATTCATGTAACTGCACATTAGATAGATGGTATTTTGTTAATAAGAAATTAATACATTTAAGGTTTTTTTATTTTTCCATGTACCAAAAATGTCATTGTTGGGCAAATACATAGTATTTTTCATTTTTTATAATTTTATTAATGAAAAGTTTCAATTAGTTTAGATAATTCTAGTAACGATAATAGCATAAATTTTAAATTAAAGCACTCGATAAATCCTATATTTAATGATATGTTCATTGTGCTTTTCATATGTTTAGCTTACGTGTTAAAGATGGTATAAGATAAATAAATGAATATTTATAAAAGAAATATAGAATGAAGTTAAGAATTTAAAATATTTTATAAAACTTATAGTAAACGATATAAGAAAGTTAAACTTCATATTGAAAATTATGCAGAATTTTTCTTATGATACATTACCTTATTGTTTTCCTTCAAAGACACTTAACTTTGTGTTATGACACAAGGATGACTTATGGAAGTATTGAAAATATAGTTATTTAGATCTTTTTTCATAATGCTACTACTCATTTGTCCAATATTTATTATCCTGCTTTTTGTTTAATCTAAAGCATTTAGTTTTAGTTGATGAATTTTTTGTATATAATAATGATGAGAAAATTTCTACAATAATTTTACAACTGGAAATAAAATGCTAAAATATGTTAGAAAAAAGTGGATCATAGAATTAAATTAGAATGTACAATATTTTGATAGATGAATATTGTAGAAATATGCAAATTAATAGCATTGGTAATAAAAACTGAGATTTCTATGTTATTATATGGAAGGTATAACTTTTAACACCTTTTTTCTATGATTACTTCATATATCACTAGTAGAAATATTATCAGATGAATATGCTTTAATTTAAATAAAAATCCCACAACAAATAAATATTTTAGTTTTCATGAATTAATGTTTTACTTCAAAAACTATATTTCTATATTTACTAAACAAAAAATTAGAAGTTTTAATATGGTGGATAATGCAAGGAAAATTCTACCTATTGGTCTCTACCATGACACTTGATTTACTAACTCTTTCGCTGTCAATAATAGCATAAAAGTCTTGCTTTAGTGTAGGAGGCAAGGTCATTGGAGGAGAAAGAGGTGGATGAATGTTGAAATTACATAGATATCTATGTCCTAATGATTACTTGCATGCCAAGGTTCTCAATGGTGTGACGGTCCAATAACAGATTTGTATAATATTGAACATAGTATTTGTATAGACTGTGTATGAGTCCATTATTGGAAATATCACCCATACTGGATTGTCTTGAAAAATTCTTAGAACCATGCCGGATGCTAAGGATTGTCTCCAAGATAACATAAATCATTTAATCTCATCCTAGGATGATGAAGAAAATTTAGGAAGTGCCAACAGAATCAATAACGCTTAAGCAAGAATCAATATAAATAAATTAGTTTTTTTTTTACAAATAAATTTGTAGACTTAATCCTTCATTAAATCTTGTAGATGATACATAGGTATCTCTTATCGGTGCAACTTAAAATAATTTAATCATATTGTAAAAATATAACTACACAACCCTAATTTTTCCATTGAGTCAGGTACACGGACAACACAGATTTGGTCTAAAATAATAAAAATATTTTTGTTACTAACTGAGTTAAGTGACATTCTTATGGCCATGCCATGTATTCTATATATTTCAATTTTTAATTATTTATTATTTTAATATTATAATTTTAATTTTTACTATTAATTTTTAATTTTAAAAATTTTATTCTTCTTTGCAATTCTACATTTGCAAAAAAAAAACTCAAATGTTTTATATTTTTATTTTTATTTGAATTTTAAAAATATTAAGGCCTTGGATGGCCTATAGACCATGTCATGCAAGCCAAGTGTCTAATCCCTTGGGCTCTAAGTAGTGTTATTAATAGTTGATTGTGAAAAATAACAAAAAGCCAAAAATCCTCAATGTGATATAGTAGATAGCATCGCAGAAGTCTCACAGCAGTTAAAACGTATGTTACATACATAAAAAAATAATCTATATTCAAATAAAAATAAGCTAAAATATCATTTACATTCTCAAAGAACCTTTCATTCCTAACATCATTTTCTCCACCGTCCATCTCCCTAACTAACCACTTGTAATACACATCAATATCAAATGCATTCACCGTCATTTTCACTAAAAGCATTACATACAAAATGCTCAAAATTTGCAATGCAAAAAACGCTATAGCATCGGTATAATCGCTATTTAACAACACGAGCTAAAAGTGACAACTCAAGTGAATTGCGTGTTGTGCAAAGCCAAGGGAGTTTGATACTCGAATCATATCGGACATGTTTTGTTGGTCAAATATGAAATGAAGTGACATCTAAATTCTAAACATATAAATTAACCACAGATGAAAAAAGAAATTGTATAGGATATGGATATAAACTTCATAAAAAACTAGAAAAAAATATTTTAAGACAATTCCTAACAATTAAGTATATGTTGAGTATCTTACCTAGAACATTTACTATATAAACCTTCTCTACCATAAGCATTTTTAGATCATTCCAAAACCTTGAAAGTTGACTCCTTCCAGAACCATTAAATCTGCATTAAAGTGAAAAAGAAGAATAACAATAGAAAGCAAGAGATAAAAAACATTATAGAAAATCTAATTCTAAGAAAATAATATTGATCAAGCAAGAAAAGATGCTAGATAAGTATATGGAACAATCCAAGGATTATGAGGCAATAAACTCGGGATGTATTGTTCTGATGGGAGAGGGAGGCATAGGGTGTGTGAAAATGGATGAGTTTATATTGATAGAAGTGGTTGGCACCACATGCAAAGGTTTGATACCCTATATCAATATAACTAGTATTATAAATTATAAAATCAATCCACGTTTGCACCGGTCTAAGAATCCAGTACACAAACCTAGTATAAATTGGGGAAATTATTTATTCATTATGTACTAATTACTGATATGTACTGATCCATATGATCTTGAATCGATTCATATTGGACGTACTAACATATAGATGTACAAATCGGTACTGACATGTACCAATCCGTATTGATAATCTGATCCGTACATATACTAATTAGATTATATCTTAGATTGGTATATATCACCATGATACTTTAACATTACTTTGATGTGTTAAAAGGAGTACAAATTTCTTGCTTATAACTTCATCTATAATAGATTGATAGTCCATTTCAACGTGGTTGATCCTCTCATGAGAAACTGAATTACTTATAATATAGTCACTTGATTAGCATAGCGCATGAATATTGAGCAAAACTGAAGTTGTTTAAGCGAGCACAAATCTATTCATTGGTAATATGAACCATAAGCCAAGTATTTAGAAGCATTAGACATTTTAACTATATTTTATTTCTTTTTTTTTATGTGACTAGATGTCCTCTAACATAAGTAGAAAACCTAGAGATAGACCTTTATCACCTGGACTCTTTGCATAATCAACTACTGAATCAGCCTTCATCTTTAAATGTTCATGTTCTTTTATAAAGATCTTTCTTGGAGAACATTTCAAATAAGTACAGAATCCTCAAGATAGCATCCAAGTAGACTCCTCGAGATCTTTGTTGGATTTTGCACAGATTGACAATTCATCCTAATTATGAAGAAAATATTAGGTCATGTGACTATAAGATATAAAGTTTCCGACAAACCTACTATATTGAGGAGCATCAACATCATCTTTACAACTATTATTAGAGTAAGTTTTGATAAGATAGAATAGGCAGTCGAATTTCTGAGCCAAATTTTTAGATATTAGACACCCATAGTGCGATAATACATTTGCTTGCGGCATGGAATTTAGTTGAAATGAGATCACTTTGAAATTGCTCAAATTTTGTTAAACTTTTTTTATCTTAATATAAGTATCATCTATTCGAATCATAGCATGGCGAGACTACAAGCCTTGCATCAAAGAATCAACATCTAAATGAAACTTGTAGTCTCGCCATTTTGAAATTTGCACGCCTTTGTTAGCTAAATTTATAGCTATAGATCACAAGGCATAAGTTACAAGTTTCTCTACATTTTGTTTCTATATGCAACAAACTAGGCATGATTAACATTTATGATCAGATTGAAGGGGGGACATTAAACAGTGATAAAATAAGTCAATACTGCGTGTTAATATCACATGTTTCAAATTTATTAATGTTTACATACATGTACTTTACCCTTGGTATTAATAATATGTAAGACTGATTTCTATTCAACTTGCATTATAATTTCTGTTCGTGGTTGCAAGTTCAAAACGGAATAATGATAAAGAGAGAAAATGTTCTGTTAACTCATCTTTTGTTCAACATTAAGAAGACACAATGAGGTGGTGATGGTCAATAATTGAAGATAATTTTTCATGGACAACCTAAGAGATCCACCAGGTTAAATGCAACATATTTCTCAATTAGTTAATGATATAAATACAAGTGCACGTGCAATAGTTGCAGCAGAGCATGCAGATGAATATGATGACAACCTGACAAAGTGAAAATTATTAATTAGTCATCATGTCATGCTCTTTCTAGCTACAAACTCAACCCAAGAACAGATTGGAACCAATCAAATTGGAATTCCCAACTCAACAAGGCAGAAAACAAAAGCAACTAGCAAGGGAAAAACTCCCACCTAAGACCAAAAAGTATGAAAGCTCCAACTAACAGTTTAGACATAAAAATGTGGAGGAAACCTGAGAAAAAAGATAAAGCAAAATGGTATTAACTTCTCGTAGACAAATTTACTCTTCCTTTTTGTATTAACTTCTTTTTTACTTTAGAGAAAACCTAGTAACATAATTACATTTTCCAAAAAGAAAGAAAAAAAGACAAATTATATGGATGCAAGAACATACAGGGACACAGATGAATGTTCGTCAGTGGTTTGCATCTCCTTTTTGGCATTCTGTTCATCTGACATATGAGAACCAATACAGCTATCAAGAGACCAACATAAATAAAAATCCTAAAGCCCAATCTATTTCAATTTTGAAATCACAGCAGTGTTATGTAAGGTAAACAAAGTCTGAATTGGTAACAAGTATTAGCTCAGCTCCAATATAAGTATCAGTATGAAATCAACACTTTTGGCAAATATTCACCATACAATAGCTAACAACCTGAAAAAAGCAGTTGGCAACTAATATTAAAGATCTTTACAGTTCTGAATATTGCTTCCTTGACATTGTGCTTCGTTTAATAGAAAATTATTGGTAGAGTCAATATAGGAATCCTGTATACTCAGAAAGTGTATTCAAGGTGTAATGGTGTGGCAGTTAAACTTTAGTAATATAAGAAATAAAATAAATAAGTAATTCAACCATTGCTCCTTCTAATACAGTTTTTTTTCCTTCTAATACAGTTCGTTTCAGTCACTTTGACTTCAAAATGAAGTTGGACATTCAAAAAGTCAAATCAGACAGTCTGAGGAATATAAGTTTTCTTGGCTATAAACAGAAAAAAGCCATTAAACACATAGATCACAGTAAGACTAGTCCATGAAAAATGAAACTCAACCAGGATCCTGAGTGTAGAAACATACCACCACATGGTGAATCTTGGACTATTGTCTCAGCTGCAGTCTTATCTTTTGTTAACTTAGACGAGGTAAAACCTGTAAGATTAAAATGTTAGAATACAGACGCTCTATTAGGATTCTAACTGAACGTATCATCTGCATACACTAAAGGAACCAAAAAGTCAAATACCTTTTAGCTGCAAAGGCTTTATAATAAAGCCTAAAATAGCAAATGGGAACATCAAAATAGACTCTCCCCAGAAAGCAGCTCGCCAGTGAAGATGGTTTCCGACCTGATAACATTAGAAAAAAAAAAAGATATGTCTTAATCATTAATTGATAGAAAACACAAACATATTTTCAATACATTAACTGATTGAAAACGCATTAACTAGGGTCAAGTAAATATCTGGTCAGACTGGTACCATCAGCATACTATGTGGTGATATGTCCAGTATGTCCAGTTGATATACCAATATGTACCAGCATGAGCTATGACTACTAAATACACTGGCTTGGATCATACTTTAAAGTTAAAAGTTTAAACCATGATTCCAACTGCTGTTGATAAAGGTTAGCAGGTAAGATCTTATAACGTTTGGGGCACTAGATACCATAGGAAAGTTACCATAGTAAATGTATATGTAAACAAACATTTAGTAAGCAAAAAAAGTGAAGTTAAATGGTTTTCATCATAAGTACAAAATCATTATGCACAAAAGTCAATTAATAAGGAGGAGGAGGACTAGTGCAAGCTTTTGCTTCGCAAGGAGGACTAGTGAGAGTTTCCACCACTGATACTAGAGCGAAGCGGAAGAAAAGAAGAAAAAAAGAAGAAAGGAGAAGGAGGAGGACTAGTTCGTAGAAGTAGTCCCTTCTTCCGCTCACTTGGTTCCATTAGAACTGGTACATACCGGCCCGAGTTTATACCGGCCCGAGTTTGAACCGGGCAACCGGTACATTGGTCTAGACAAGTATTTAAAACCATATAGCAGTACATAGAACAAGATTGATACTCAATCCTAGTCCAGAATATAGGAATATAAGTTACACTATATACAAAATATCGATCAAACCATATGTACACTCTTAGTGACATTCTGACAACCACTCAAACTTGTATATACTGACAATACCATCACATGGTATAATCAAACCCAATAAAACCATCTTAGGCTTGATTTTGTACTAGCTCAACCCCTCCTGTTTGATACCACTTGTCCTTGAAAACTACAAAAATAATATAATGTAGTTTTGAATG
Source organism: Costus lasius (assembly GCA_027563935.2). NCBI lineage: Eukaryota > Viridiplantae > Streptophyta > Magnoliopsida > Zingiberales > Costaceae > Costus > Costus lasius. The sequence goes on along the minus strand of CM050447.1, from coordinate 23,324,980 downwards.
AAATAGACTTAATATCCAAGTCCTTTACTAAAGTTACATAGTAAGAGCTTCTACTAAAGTTTTTAAAATCGGTACGTACCTCAGTACCAGTGTAAACCAATACACAGATACATAGTCCAATTTTGTACTAGTTGGTTATATATATATATATATATATCTATATATATATATATATATATATATATATATATATAGTATGATTCGGTACTAACCTATTTTGTGTACTACTCTAAAATCAAACTAGTATAAAGTGAAAATACCGATATTTCAAACACCTGCTCCTTCTACATTTTGGCGACTATCAAAATAGTAAACTAGTTTCCACAACTTAAGTTGATGAAATTGTTCTACAACACCCTACAAAATTCATGTGGTTAACTAGGATTGAAACTACAATTAGGACCGGCACAAGTACTAAGCTAGGAAAATCACGCATGTAACATTAGAAACCTCTATGGTGCTATATTATATCAATTCTAGATTAGCTATGACCATGCTGATTTGCTTTGACTTTAATAGTAGAGTGAATCGCAAAACTATCATCTGCCTAAGTAGACAAGTGTATATCTTTTCTTTTAACTTTTCTCTTTAAGTAAACAAACCCTTAATTCAGTTCAAACCATAGTGGCAACCAACTCTCGTCAACACGTAAACTTAATTATAAAATTTGATGGAGATACAAAAATTGAAATAAAAATAAAATTTTAGCAAATTAGAAAAGAGTAGAATATCAAACTAAAAGTGGGCACTAAATTAAATCTAATCCCAAACATAATGAATCAGCAGCAGTCCCTAGAGCTAAAGAGAAGAAAAACGAATTAAGGGATCATGATTAAATAAGAACATAGGCCTCAACTTTCATTGCAGCAGCGACATTATAGCTGTCAATGCAACATAAAAAGTTTTTTCTTCCATCGATATAAGCCCATGAATACATTTCCCATCATTATTACAAAACTATTTTTCAGTTACATACTGTTCTAGAAAAAAGCAACGAAACTAAAGAAACAATAAATTGATCGTTCCTTCAGATATCCAAGATTCATGTCAGCGCGTAGTTCAAATGCGCCTCCTTTTCTTGAAAAGGACATTTCTCAAGACAAATATGCAAGACCTAGCTTTTATATTTAAGTTTCTTGTACTCTGGAACGTCCCTGAGACCGAGCTTTGAAAGTACAAGGCAATAAGAATCCCAGTCTGTTCTCCTGAGATACTTCAGAAGTTTCTTTCTTCTCTGGACCATCTCTAGAAGGCCCTTTCTGGAATGCTTGTCCTGCACGCCAACAAACAACACACGTAAAACAAATAATCAGCGACACATCACGAATGTCGGATATTAATGTGCATGAAAGAGTTGAAGAGAACAACGAATGCACATCGTTACCTTCTTATGTAAGACAGCATTTAGGTGCTTAATTTTAGTGGTTAGTTGTGCCACTGCAAAACAAAAATAGCTTTTTTAGCCCCCTAAAAAAGACAAGTTCATGAAAAAAGTTGGGCTAAAACAATTAGGTAAAACAAAACATCAAACAGATTTAACATATGAGAAAGTTAAGCAAGCATCATCCATGTCAGTTTATTGACACATATTGGGTAGTTGCAGGTTGACCAGTAGCTCGTTTGGTCATGGACCGAGGCGACATGAGTCGCTAAGGGCAGTCGGATGAGGAGTGGTCCTGCTCTCCGATTCAGTCCAAGGTGAGAGTGAGTTAGAGGTGGCCTCAAGAGCTAGCCGACATGAAGATCCTGCGTAGCTAATTCTCTCCTGCGGGTTTATACATATTGTTAGGCCTTGTTGGTACATATGTGATTGAGGAGGCTGCCAGACTTAAATGCATGTGGATCAAAGATAAGTTCAGTTAGGATTTTGCCTTATTTTGACCAGCATTCTAACTTGTTTGTGGGTTAAGCTTTAGCTAGATTTCACCAAGGCAAAATCCAACATTTAGTCTCTCGGCTGAGACTTGAGGCATGCATGGGTGACACCTAGCATTTTACTCATGGCAGCAGCTATTGCTCTCACGCGTAATCAGGTTCAAGAGGCGACTCCTGGGTGATTTTCTATCACCAATTCTAGGGCTTCCTTGTCCGATTCCTTCTAGCCGCCGACGAGGCTTTCGGAAGCCAGCTCGAGTCCCTTGTTCGAGCCAGGAAGGGCAGAGCTCGAGTGAGCTCTAAGGGTGGTAACACTTGATCTTTTCCTACCACCCGCGGGTCTTCCTCTAGCTCGAATTTCATCTGGAGTTCTTCCGCTTCCTCTCTCTTAGAGCTGGTTCTTCTGTAGCTGATTACCTTCGTGGAAATGTGGAGATTCTGTATGTGAGTAACATTCTTGGACGAAGCAGCCCTAACTTGGGTTAGGTATACTATCATCATTCCTCCGGTTACCAGGTATACTATCTTCATTCCTCTAGTTACCTATGAGTTTTTCTAGAGTTCCCTTGCTGGTCTTCTAGTCAATTTGGATGAGGGGGTACCTCATCCCGTAACCTACTTTGTTAAGACCCTTGTTTAGTTTTTCCTTGTTCGATATATCTCGTGGCCATGTTGAGCCTTGTTAGTGCTGTGGTTTTGATTTCATGCACTTGTGGTAGATAAGGGGCATCTTGGTTGATTTTGTTGTATGGTCTTTTAAGTTACTATCGTGGCCATTCTACATGATTGATTTGTGCTTTGTGCCCTTCTCGCTACTTGGACATTATTGTTACTGTTGAGCTGCTATTATTCTTGCCAAGGTGCATCAACACCCCATGCTTCTACGTGTTTTGTTCATGCTTGTATGGGAAGGTGTGAGGAAATTCTGTATAAAGCTGGGATGTGTATGTTGTAATCCTGTGTATGTGGGCTGGAAAGAAACGAGAGGTGAGCCGAAAAGAAAAAAAAGAGTAGCGAGGACTGGGCAAGGGAGGTTTGGGCTGTGAGTTTAGTTGATGTGAGGCCAATTCGTTGGCCGGGTTGAGGTGAGGGAGAGAGCAACTGATGTAAATTCTGGAACCATTACCTCATTCCCTCACTACTCGCTTGCTTCCAGCTGGTTCTGAACAAGAGAAAATTGGTATAGAAGTTTTTGTCCATAACACCAACCATGGCAAATGGGATTTTGCACTGGCGCTTATTGTGGATCTTGTGGAGGGAGCGACTATCAACATGGAGTTAGAGAGAAGCAAGGCAACCAAAAGTGGGATGAAGATTCTATCGATGCCTCCAATCTAGCGAGAGTCATTGCTGCCAGACTTGGTAAGGGCAGTGAACAAGAGTCAAATCTGGGAGGTTCCATGTCTCCTACCTCGAGAGGGAAGGAGGTTGCCACTGTCAAGCAAGTGGAATGCCATTCAAGATGACAAGATGAATGAACTTAGTAAAGATTTGGACCTTCCCTCCGTTGGCTGGTGATAGGCTTGCAGTAAAGGGCAGGGGGTGGTTTTCTTCACAAAGGGCTCACAAAGCAAGTTTGAGATTATGGATTGGAACATAAGAAGTCATAAATCATATAAAGAAAGCAGGTCTTGGGGCCTGAGGAAGAGTTAAGAGGGAGAAGAGCCATGGAAGCACTTTCTAGTGGGTTTTCCTATTGGTGCACTTAGAGGAAGAGTGACAGCTTTGTGGAAACCAATAAGACTGGGACATCAATGTTTATTCTCTCCTAGTGTTTATCTTATTCAAATTTGCACAAGAAGATGATAATATTAGGGTACTTAAAGCAAACAAGTTAATTGCAAACAGACTTTTGGTTATGCAGTAAAGGATTGTCTCAATATCAAGCCAAAGACAAAGCATGTGAGTTCGGAAAGCATCTCAGAAGCTGCCGACAAAGAAGAGGGTTGTTGGGAGTGTAGAGAATAATAAGGTCAAAATTAACAAATGCTATCCTACAGAAAAGTACCTCAACAGCAAGAAAGGGAACAAGAGGACACTGGACAATTAGATTTCCAAGGAGTCGGATGCCAATGGCTGGTCAAGGGGTCAAGACCATATCTAACATCCTTTATGCTTACTGCTTGAGATCCTCTCGAATAGTAAATAAATTTGATATATTCTCAAATGCTGATGTGAGGGTCAAGAATAATGATGCAATAGATCATCGAATGCAATAAAATGATGCAAAATTTAGTTTTGTTATATCAGAGGCAACACCCAGGCCAAGCAATCAGTTGTCACAAGCTTTGTGGGGTACCAGCCAATGCCACCTAACATGGTATTTTATATAGTGCGTGTTTGTGTATATATGTATGTAACGAAACAGACATTTAAAATTGTAACTTCAAGTATTAGTGCACAAACGAGTATGTATTGACCATAATCCCAACCAATTCAAAAGATAATTTAAACCATGGTTTTTAATCTTAATCTATACAAGATTGTAAGCATGGTATAACTAGTCTGACTGTCTGAGCTTGAATTGATACAAAAACCTCACGTGTCAGTACACTAGGTACCATGCGTCAATATGCCTAATATGTACTAGTCCAAGACATGAGTGACATACTGGTCCTATGTGAGATTAAAAACCATAATTTAAATCCAGAATTCTTGTTGTGCAATAGATCATATTGTTATGATAAAGAATGACATAAATTATAAAGAGCCTGATTGAAGTCAAAAACATCTTGAAGTTCAATTTATGACTAAAAATCATAAAAAATAGCACAACTTTCCAAGCATTGAGATTGCTTATAATGCCCAAGGCTTGCTCTATCTCAGGAAAAATATATATGGACTAGATAGCTCTTTGAACTAGTGTTGGTATTTATAAGACACTGTAATAGACTTTTATAGACACAAAAAAAATATATACTCTTGCGCTCAACCCTTTAAATGAGTTGAGTACTGGTGTGCATCATTGTTATCGTTGGTGATCTTTCCCGATAGCATTGTTGTTATACACAATAACAAATGAAGTCTAGTAGTTTTGTGTAGTGGTAACAAAGTCATGGCCCATTATGGAAACTATATCACCACTCCAAGTGAGTGCATTTTAGTGTAATCTCCATATATCAATTATCCTATTGTGTGAGATTCATTGTATCATTGTAACTTATGCATTACTTTATTGGCTTACTCATTTCATTCTATGGCTTTGAGCTCCTATTATATATTCGATGATTGACCTTGACTTTGAAGAAAGACCTCCTTGACTTGTTTGTTGACCTAAGTGGTACCTTTAAACTCTTATTTACACCTTGACTCTGAGGAAAGACCTACTCGACTTGTTTGCCAACTGGGGTAGGGTTTACTTTTTCAATTCAATTGCATACTAGAGGGCACCGTCAACTACAAAAAGATTTACTCATATTTGGTAGTGTAAATGCTTTACGTATATTTAGTAATGTGAATCTCCCTTTTGAGAATAAATATCAATGCAATTATATTGTCTTGTGTATTAATTAGGTTTAATAAACTATTGAGACAAACGTAATCACTCCATTACTAACATATTTGGAATAAATGATAAATTAGTCTTAATATTGTAATTGGTCTTTATTTGAGTTGTTTAACTTGACAGTGTACCGGTGTGTGACATAATTCCCTCTCAAAGTAAACTATACTGACGTGACAAAATAGTTCACATAAACATAGATAAATGTCTTCTAGATGGTCAAGTAGCTTACAGGATTTCAGAAATCTCAATTAGCTGATCCATACCTTGAACCCGAGCAGACCCACAATCAGATTCAGACATTTTAAATTCATCTCTAACCCTTTTCAGCTCCAAATTCATCTTCTCGGCAGAAGACATATGATCAGGATGGAAATACTGCAAGACACAAATTGTAAGGTAATACCTTGGATCTATAAATTCAACATATTCATCTAGGAAACCAAGCATGACATCTGGCAACTCACCCTCTCCAACAGTTCCTCCTGTGGGGGTTTTAGCATGAAAGTAGGCGTCGCTATTCCGGTAAGGCTTCCAATAATTGACAGCCTCTGCACTGCTCAGATGCAAAACATAGGTCAGCTCCTACTAACATGGAGATGAAACCAGTATAATAAGAGTCGTACTGTTGTCTTTTTTCTTGGTGTCAGCATCTTTAAGTATCATTAAGCCTTCGCGCAGCTCCTTGAATGCGACAGCGCCCATCCTCGACTCTGTCTCCTTGTTCTCCATCTCCCTCAGCTTTGCAAGCCTCTCGTTCAACTCCGTCAAAGAGAACCAGTCCTTATCATCACCCTTCGCAGCGTTCCCAGGCCTCAGTTTACTTAGCTTCTCCCCCAACTCATCATAAGTATACATCTTCAAAATTTCTATCTGCAAAACCTTTTTGGTTGCGCCCTCACCGGCTTCTTTCTCCCTCATTTCCTTCCCAAAAATAGATTCCGGCAAGTTCTGGCTTAGTAGATTGGCCGGACCCTTTGCTCCCTCCCCCATTTGGATCCCCATGCTCTCCTGGAATGGCTTGAGACTGAACGGGCTCGAGAAGCTGTCCCGCCGACGGCCACTCAACTTATCCTTTGGCGACGGCCTGAACTGACTTAAGCTCTGGCGGATGAATTCCAGGGAGGGGCTTTCGGCCTTCTCAGTGACCCCCTCGCTACTGGCCTTGGCGAGGACGTTGTTCTTGTAGAGCTCCTGAAAGGAGATGGTGGGGGACGAGGGTGGCCGATTGCCAAAGGAGGAAGGGGCAATGGAGCCACCAGATCGGTGATCGAACTTGGCCAGGCGCTTACGGATATCCTCGAGGGAGGCAGGACCGTCTTTAGGAGAGGGCAGCGACGATGGCGGAGGTGGGTCAGAAGGGATCCGACGAGGAGGGGAAAGAGGGGCCTTGAGCCGCTCCTTGACGTCGCTGAAGTAGGAGGAATAGGAAGGGAAATGAGGCGGTGCGGCGGAGGGAGAAGCAGAGGGCTCTCCTTCAACATCGGGATTGGGTGGCGGCGGCGGCGGCGGTGGCAAGGAGGAGGAGAAGCGGCGTGCAAAGCAAAGCGGTGAAAGGGGTTTCAGCCTCAGCTTGAGATGAAGCGCCATGGCGTATGTCGATTAGGGTTTTACTCCTCGAGAAGGCGAGCAAACTCAGACGTGAAGGGAACAGACGCGTGAGCAGCTCTAGACGCTTGCGGCGGCGAGCTTGCGTAGCGCGTCTGATGAGCATGACAACACCGAGCGAACGAACGGACGGCGTTCAATTCGAGGTGCGGGACGCGGTCAAAGTCAACACGCCAATGGGAAAAATCAAAATCGGGCGGTGATTTGGGCTGACGTGGACGCGTTGATCAGGATGTAGCTAATTAAGCTTGCTCAAGCTTAATTAGAACATGACACTAGGCTAGGTTATTGTTAGGCCTCCGGGCCGAGTTTGGGCCGCGGCCCAAAGGCCAGCCCTTTAGCCCAACCCAAAGCCCAGCTCTACCCTTGCTCATTCGACGGATCGGATCAGGCGTCATCCGATTCCGGATCTGGGAATCCACCCAATGGGCAAATTGCCAGTGCAATTCATTCTTGCGTGGCACGCACGCTGATGGGACAAGAGGTTGACTCGGGGTGGTGGGCGGGATGGGAAAAGGGGTATGGGTAGAGGTGGCCATGGGCCGTGCCCGGGCCGGCCTGGGCCCGGTTCCAGGCGGGGCGTGCCTGGCACGGCCCGTTTCAAATCGTGCCGTGCCCGGCACGGCACGGCAGGAGAACCGCTGGGCCCGGCACGGCCCGCGGCCCGATTATCCGTGCCGGCCCAAGCACAGTTCCGTTGAAGCGTGAGCACGGATCCGACACGCGGGCCAGGCACGGCCCGCGAGCTGACTTCGGCATGCGGGCCGAATACGGCCCAACGGGCCAAATGAGGGACGCGGGCCGTGTTTGGCCCGGCCCGATTGTGGCCCATGGGCCAAAGTTGGCCCACAGGCCGAATGTGGCCCATGGGCCAAAGTTGTCCCACGGGCCGACTTTGGCCCGCGTGCCAAATTTTAAAAAAATTAATTTAATAAGTAAATTATTACTTAATTAAAATATATAAAAATAAGAAAAAATAAAAAAAATTGAGAAATTGAGAATGTATATTGCACAAATTTTTGAAAAAATGTTAAAATTTTATATATTTTAGACCGGAGCCATTATAGGCTGCCTACGTACCCCACTCAAAGGAGGAATCAGGTCTACGTAGTTCTTTTTTTACAACTCTTTTTACAACTCTTTCTACAACTCTTTTACAACTTTTTTTATAATTATTTATTACAACGTTTATCCATTGTTGCTTCCGCTTGCACTTCCAAGACTTTGTTCATCATCATCCGATGAAGTTGAATGACCACCTTTATCTTGAAGACGATCTTCAGCATCTAGCCAATCTTTAAGACAAATACACATTTCCACGCTTTCTTCGTTCATTCGGCTTCGCTTCTCGTCCAGCACCCTGCCGCCTGCACTAAAACAAGACTCCGATGTTACAGTAGACACCGGAGGAGTTAGTAGATCACGTGCCATGGCAGAAACCACAGGATATGATTTTCCTTGTGATCTCCACCATGATAAAATATCAAAATTATCTATTTGTTCTTATGTGAGTAAAAATGTATGATTATTTTCTAAAAAAAATGTTAATTCATTAAAATTACTAGATCGACTTGTTGATGTTCCTTTTCTATTTAAAATTGAGCGTATTCTTCCTGTAATATTTTTACTACTAGTAGATACATTAGTTTGAGAGGATGTTGGATTCATTGTATTTCCAAATTTTAAATTATAAACATTATACATTTCATCTAATAAGGTAGAAACTTCATTTTTTTTCTCATCTACTCCTTCAAGTTCCATATTTTTATAATATTCATCTAATAAAATATTAACACCTTCTAATTTTAATCTAGGATCCATAATTGAAGCTAAACAATATAAAGGAGATATATTTTTCCAATATTTTTTAAATTTTGTTTCCATTTTAAAAATTACTTGAAAAACATTTTCATCATGTCTATATTGAGAAAAAATTTCACTAATTAAAACTAAATGTTCTAAAATTAAACATGATGTAGGATAATAAACACCAGATAAATGAGTGCTAGCATTATAAAAAATTTCTAAAATATTATGTAATAACTTTGCTTTATCCCAATCATTTTCTTCGATATTTTCATCAGGCATTCTTTCATTATAAAATAATGTAAGAGGATCCTTAAATGGAAAACATGTTGTTAGCATATCATAAGTAGAATTCCATCGTGTTTTAATATCAAGTTTAAATTTTTTATATGACAAACCATAAGATTTACATATTTGTCTAAAATCTTGATTTCTAGAAGTAGAAGAAGTAACAAATCTAACAGCATTTCTTAATTTAGTTACATGTTTATCTACTTCTCTTATTCCATCTTGCACACATAAGTTTAGAATATGGCATGCACATCGTATATGAAAAAAAGCATCATTAAATATTGAATTTAACAATCTTTTTAATTTATCAATTGCACTATCATTATTACTTGCATTATCAAAACTAATTGAAAAAATTTTATTAATTATATTATATAAATGTAAAATGCTATGAAATTGTCTAACTATAGCATTTGCAGTATGAGGATATTCAAAAATTTTAAATGCAATAATTCTTTTTTGTATAAAAAATTCACTATCTATCCAATGTGCCGTAATACACATGTATGACTAATCAGAATGATTACTGGTCCAAATATCAGATGTTAAAGAAATACAAGAAGTTAATGTAATTAAAGTTTGTAAAAGATTAGTTTTATATTCAGAAAAAAATTTTATAGCATCCCTACGCATGGTTTGTCTGCTTACTTTTTTATATTTAGGTTGTAGTGATTTATGTATAAATTTTTCAAATTTATAATTTTCTGCTAAAGAAAATGGTTGTTCATCCCAAACAATAAATTTAGCTAATTCTTTTCTAAGAACTTCATTAGAATAATTAAAAACTTCAAAATAACTAGAGGAAAGATTGAGAGTAGCCTGTGCACGATCGACTTGAGTTTGATGGCTTTTGATGTGGCGAGACAAATGACCAGTTCCACCCGATGATTTGCAAGTCATGACTTTTTTGCACTTCTTGCAGCTGGCTCTTTCTTCGCCGTTAATCACACCACATCGAAGCTCTTCCAAACGTCGCTCGTGCGTTTTCTGGAGCCCGACACAGTAGACTCGTGAGGATTTCCACTGCATCCCTCCTCTCCCTGCATAGTGTTAGTAGGCTCAAATTCAACATGATCTTGCTGTTGTTGATTTGGGTCGTAAGGCGGAGGGTTGGCATCTTGATCGGGTGGCATAACGGGGTTAGTTGTCCCCATTAGCTCCTGCTCTAATGCCTCAAGCTCCCATGGCAAAAGATCCCATGTATTGTTAAATCCCGCCATTAATTCTACATATAATATTAAAAGTTAGCCAAAAAAATTTATAAAATAAGATTAAATACTTACTAATAATAAATTATACATTAAAAAATTACCTTATCACGTGTTTGAAGATCGCTTAGTAAGAACTAAGAAGTTGAGGTTTCAGCCTTCAATAACCTTAATTTAATCATAATTATGAAAAAAATTTATATTAGAATAATTTAAATTTAAGTACAATTACATTATAAAAGACTAAAAGTAAATTAATTTACTACTTACTTGATCTTCTCCACGTGACTAGACCGAGGGAGCTTTGAAATCTTGATGGCTAATTGAAACTCAAGACTTAGAAAAGAGATTAAGAAAGTATTAAGAGAGAATGAGAAAGTAATCCAAAGTTAATTAGAAACTTGTGTGAAGAAATGAAAGGGTTGGAGGGTCAATTTATAGGGATGAATTGGGTGTAAATTTACATATTTATCCCCTATTTTTAATTATTAAAAGGGGCTAAAATGGTAATTTTATAACATAAAGACAATTATATCCCTAACTTTTAAATTTTTTCAAACCGTTATAGGGCTATTTGGGTAAAAACGCATGCCCAATTCAAATTTTCGAACGTTGCCGCCCAAAGGATTCGGGCCGTGCCCGTGCCGGCCCGCGTGCCGTGCCAGGCACGGCCCGTGGCCGGCCCACGGGCCGCGAACCTTCGGCCCAGCACGACCCGAGCCGGGCCATGGGCCGTGCCGTGCCCGGCCGTGTCGTGCCGGGCCGTGCGGGCCGCGGGCCGGCCTGGCCCGTTGGCCACCTCTAGGTATGGGGGACGAGGGGGCACGACACCTTCGTCTTCGGGCGGATTTTCTAGAACCAGAGGGATTTTATCTGGCTCTCCTTCGGCGAAAAGCTTGTCCGTCGGTAGTGGTCCGCCTGCGTTCCGGTGGTGTGGGAGGGAGGTGGAACGCCGCGGTCATCCACGCCCCTTGTCGTCTTCCTTGTAGCTTCCGCAGTCCACGTCGGCGCCAACCTCATCGGGAATCCTCACTATTAGAACGCCTTGGAAGGCGCGGCCGGTCATCCCCGTCGTCGACTGGGAGGAGCCGGCGGCCAGGTGTCCACCGAGGTACCCTCATCCCTCTTTGTTTCTCGTTCCCGGCCGTGCTCTCGGCTCCGGTCAACGCCCTCGCCTCTTGCCTGGTGTGACCGTTCTCCGCGTCTCCTTCCTGTCCGACGCCGGCCGCCTGCGTGCGTGAAGTACCGGCTCGGACCAGCCTGCGTGCGGCCGTCGTTCGTGCTCGCCGGACGAGCCCTGTTCGCCTGCGTGCGAACTTCCCTTTTCCTTGTGCCAGTCGTCACCTGCGTGCTACTGAAGCCGGGCTTCCTCTGCGTCCGTCCGCGTGCAGCTTGGAGCGGACGTCTTCCTCATTCGTCCATGCGTGTAGAGCTTCTCTCCGCTCGCCTGCAGCTCGGCCTCCTCTCTCGTGCTCTCCGGTGAGCGAGCAACCTCGCCTTCGTGCCTTCCGCCGACTTGCTGCTCGTCTGGCTCCGCCAGCCACCGAAGGGGACTCCTCTCTTCCTCACCGAGATTGCAGTTCCGAGGCTAGGGCGATCAGCCCTTCGCTTGGCAGCAAACGCACATAAACCGTGCTCCGCGGGAGTGAACGGGGCCGTCCCCGTCCGCTGGGTTCATGTGGTTGTCCGCCGGAGCCGCAGACATACGTATTGCCCTGTGGGGGCATCCCCCGGTCGTTCTCGCCTATGTGCGAGAGGGACAAAGCCGTAAGCATTTCATCACCTATGATACAATCGTGCATTTGTGGTCGCATCAATTTGTTCCATAGTTGATAACATATTTTTATACGTAGCTGAGGTGACTGTATTATTCACCCTAAATCCTCTTGCTTGCTAATTTAACATTGCATCAATGAAAATATTATCCATCTCATCCATTCATTTGATATTCTCTTTTTGTGAAGATTCAATTATTTTAACTTTTTTTTTCATTTTATATTGAAATAAAACAACACATGAGGCTAAGACAATAAAATATCCAAAAGACAAATGTATAAAAAGGAACCTTATTATATACATGTCAAACATCAATATCAATCACAACATGTGAATACCAATGTCAAACATACTCATCAAATATAGTACCTAAACAAAACATTGTCTTCCAAAGAAGTCCACATATAAAATACAAACTACATTGCATTCACAAAATATAATTAGCCCACATTGCAGATGTCATTGAATCTTAGAGTTGAATTCCTTTTTTGGTATCTTCATCTAATCTTTCTAATCCAACAACATCTTCGCTTATTGTGTTGATTAATTCAGCATCAACTTCAGCAATAATGCTTTCATCAGGATCGACACCCATTAAGCAGTTGTGTAAAATACAACATGCAAGGATAATTCCTGTATGAGTCCTAATAGGATAATGAGATTATGTGTCACTTGCTATAATTGGAAATCTTTTTTTCAATACACCAAAAACTTATTCTATGACATTACAAGCACAAGTATGTCGATGATTGAAAAGTTGATTTGCATTTTCTGGATCATGTTTTGAATATTCTTTTAAAATGCGTAAAAAATAATATTATCATTGCAAAAATTCATATATATAACATTTAAATAAAAAAGATAAATTTAGAATATAACATAGAAGGACTCCTTGATATGACTTGGACGAATTCTTTGAAGATTTGTGGTAACTTTGGTTCCCTTTGTATTTTATTCTTTGTTGGATAATTTGAGAAAGGGGATATGGAGAAAATTAAAAAATTTTAAGTCTCCATCTAGGAATCTTGAGCAGGGTGAAACTGATCGTAGATATTATGTTAAAATTTATATAATATTAATCCATCCAGTGTTTTGCATGAATACATAAATTTTAAAGCAATATTAAGTGTGATAAAAGCCCGGCTCAAAATTCCTAGGCAGCGTCCTCACCTAAAAAATTTTCTCAAGAAAATTAGACAAGTGGTGATGCCCAACAATGATAGCGGCGGTAGTCTTTGCCAAAAGCAGAGAGGAAGAAAATGTAGACTGATTGATCATAAAGTCTACAAGAGGTGAAGGAGATAATGTTTCAAGCATCAAGATATCATTTCAAATTTTCATTCTATCTCTTCCATATGTGATTATAATGTATTTTACAGGAGATGAATATATTGTTGTTCAACTAGCATTGAAAATCATATAACTACCTCTTGGAATTGGAGCAACGCTCCTTAGATTCACTATAGCATTGAACACAAGCTTTAATTTTTAATGAAATCTCTTTGAATGCTCGGTGGAAACTCTTTGGGTGGAACTCTCTTGGATTTTTCTTGAACCACATGGGAATTGTGAGCATTTAAGTGTTGGGTTTGGTTTCTTTAGTCTTTACTGAGCGTTGCCATGGTGATTTGAGCTTTGCATTTAGAATGACCATAATGCTCTTTGAATCTTGAGTCTTCATTAAAATTTTGATTAGAGCTTGCATGGTGACTTAAATCTCTTTAATTTTTTTTCCTTTAATGAAAAGGTCTTGGAGCTTTAAATTGATCATTGTCAATAAATAAACCAATCCACATTTATGAACTCTGGGAAGTTAAAAATGCTGCGAGCAACCCTATGAATTCATAGGCATTTCTTCGTTAGATTGGATCTTAGCAAGCACTTGATCAGCCAACTGATAGCTTACCAAGAAACTAGAACCCTCTCAAATCAAATCAACATACTTTGCAGTACAATAAAATATAGAGAGAATAGAGAAGTGCACAAAAGTGTCTTTAATGGCATTGTTTTGTTCATCTGCTTAATTTTATCCTCTTGCTACCTGGAGAAGTATGAAGACATGGTGAATGTGGCACTAATGCTGAACCATCACTCGTATAGCTCAGGCAAGCAGCATCCAGCACCCCCACTCGGCTCAGTGGCACAGAGGAGAACAATGCCGAGCTAACACCTTCAAGTGGTTGTTTCATCATCAACACTGTATCTCGAATCATTTCATAGCATTCCATGATCCTTTCCTGCCACACCAAAAGCAATGACAAAGAGTTCACCGTCTTGAAACGCCATGAAGATTAAGCTCTCCATTTACTAGTGTTAAGCATCCTTCTCTACCTTTGCTACAATATCACAGCAAGACAAATGCTTCTCAACTTCCGCTTGAGTTTCTGCCACAACCAACAGTGCTATGGCTGCAGCTACAACAGATGGTCGGAACTCCAAGAAATCAGCACCTGAATTCAATTGTTTCGTCCTTACAAACACAAAGCAGAAACTGAGACGTATGGTTTTTATGAGGAGGTTTACTTGTAGCTGTGCTCAAGATGAGACTTGCAGATTGACAGAACATCCACTTGGTCGGTGCAATGCCACCGCTGACCTTGTGGATGAAGAAGTCGATGTAAGAAAAGGGAGTTATAGATTGCATCTTCCATCCCAGGGTGTTCAGAACCACAAGTTCCATTCTCTGTATTGTTCTAGCTTCAAACACGTATCCCGCATCACCAGCCTATATATTCAGAACAACGCAGAGTATAATATCAGTTATACATGAGATTATTGCGGTGTTGATGCCTTCTTACCTGCAAATGCATGGTTAGAGGAGCTCCAGTTTCCTCCATCTTGGCAGCTAAAGACAGGCAGGCAACAGATAATAGCTGAGTCATCCATGGCTTGCCTTTCTACAATCAGAATAGAAAAAGATTTCGGAGAATCAGAAATGAGTGCGTGGAAGATTTGATCAGAGTGTGATATTGTTCGTACTGGAAGCTCGTAGGAAGAGAGAAACCGATCCAAGTAATTGATAGATAAATAGGCACTCAGTGGCCCAAAATTGTAGTGAGCATGAACCTGTTTCACAAATCACAAATTAGACTATTAATGTTGAACACCAAATGCAAGGTCAAAAAATTAATACAAAACATAACAAAAGAAGCCACCTTTACGATCCAATCAATGGCATCTCTCCTGATAGAAAGGTCTCCAGACCCCGACCGAAGCTTCTGACAGTAATCCTCTCTCGGAAGATGCTCCTGCTCTCTCTCCACCAGCAAAGCCAACCACTCCTCGGATTGAACCGGAAACCCAATATCGAAATCTCCAAAAAGTTTGCACCTTTTTGGCCGAGAAGCGCGATATGGACTCTCTCCACCCTTCTCCTCCTCCTCATCGACTCCCATGATGCTGTCATTGTCCTCAGAGCAGAGGAGCATGGAGAAAGCAATCTCAGAGCTTGGACTCATTGCTCGTCGGTAAAGAAGGAGATAGGTGTGGAGATAAAGGAAGAAGAACGCTTTATGCAAGATAAAAGTGAGCAGTTGTTTATCATCCCACCTTCCTTTCAAACAGAAGAAGAGGGAAGAAGGGCTCACCGTTGTAATGGCAGCGAAGATTGTTTTATATATTGACTAGCTCGTATTTTTGTGATGATTAATATTTAATGGGATTGGTGGAAAAATTAATATATAAAAATGGGTTACATAATTAAAGGAGAGGTTTCTTGGGACTGTCACAGTTGTGGGGATTGGATTGTCCTTTGATATGTAGTACACTCTATAATCACATATTTCAGGGAGGGAGAGGTTTCTCAGTTTCACACTATCACATTAATTATCTATGCATTTATTGTTTGTGAAACCAAATCAGCCATTTTGATTTTCATCTTTATGCATAATCATTGCTCCAACTAAATAAAATTAATGACGATAATTGCGTAATTTGTTGCTACAAGTGTGAATGGGTAGTTTGTTAATAAAATAAATAAAATTGGAAAGTGCTATCGAAAATGTTTAATAGCAATGTAATTTGTGTATGTATTATTTAGATCTTTAGATTGGTTTAGGAATAAGACATATACACAGTTGATAATTACATAAACATAAATAAATGTGATACTAGTGTCCAACTTTACACAATCCAGCACATAGGTTTATATTTCATCTATATTTGTGTGTCAAATTCTAACATAACACATTTAAGATCCACGAATATGCAAATCATGTTGGTTACATAGCTGAACAATTTAATCCGCTTGGGACGTTATTTATCTATTTAATTTACTCATTCATAGAAGTTTATTGGTATAATTTACTTTGTACAATAAAAATTGATCTAACTCAACCAACCTGACCCAATGATACATGAAGTTAGTTGTGTTATAACCTTGATTTTATTATTAAGTTTCAGAAAATTCAGAATTTATATTTTTGGAATTTTTATGAGTTTTAAAATTTTTTTTCAGAATTTTTAAAAGGTTAAAATAATAAAACTTTATAATAAAAAACTTAAATCGCGTCAGCGGGGCTCCAACCCGCAACACGTGGTTATTTTCGAAAGCAACCCAACCACTGGGCTAAGTCACAATTTGATTATAAAACCACATTTTATTTTATTATTTGAGATTGAATTAAAAATTTAGCTTAAAACGAAAACGGTTCGTGGGGGTTCGAACCCGCGTCACGCGGAAATTACCGGCTCCGCGTAACCACCGAACCCGTTTGCAAGTTTAATATTATATCGGATTTAATTTACTTGATTTAAGTTTAATTTTAAATTGTAGACTAAGTCGACTCGTCATCTTCTCCGCGAAATTCGGCGAACGAGTTGGGGGCGGCGTTTTGCTATTCTGGGACGCTTCGTGCCTCTATATTAGAGGGCTTCTACTCTCGTTGAGGCGAATCGAACCCTTGAGCATCTTCAAGCCTCGAAGTGCCGCCAGGAGGGAGAAAATAGCGCTTAAAACCATCGCCGGAGTTCGAGCAGCGCCGCCACAAGTTCCAGCCTTCCAGCGCCTCCATCGACACGATTTCCCTGTTCTGGGCTACGATACATCGTCGTAGCAAGGTATTCCTTCTATCCTGAAGTTTTAGTAAAGTTCCGTGGAGTTTCTGAGTTGTTTGATGTATCGACGGCGGCGGCGCCATCGTCGATACCTTCCGCTGTTTCGGGTGCTTCGATCGTGGGTCGAATGCTCGCCGCAGCTGGTCGTGGATCCTCGCCTCGTCGTCAGAAGTGTGCTGGCAAAGTTTGGCAGCGAACGGTTCATTGACGCGCCCTCGGGAGCTCGCCGGCGCAAGCAGCGGACGTGAGTCCGGCGGCCTTGCATGGCGGTGTTTGGGCGGCGCGGGTGAGCGACGGTTCGATTCGAAATTAGGGTTTGAGCGGCGGTTTATTTGGAAATAAACCAGCCGGTTGTATTGAAATTGATTTGAACCGGTTCAACAGTAAACAGTTCAATTTCAATTTCGGTTCAGTTCTTGAATTCTGACCGGTTCGACCCTGATTCGATCGAATCTGGACCGGTTCAGGTAGCCGTTGGAAAGCTTATGAAATGTCCTATCTAATGGTAATCTGTATGGCTTTAGATGACTTGTACATTTTGTGTAATTTAAGTTCTAAGTGTCAGTTTGACTTGGTTCAGGGTAAATTTGATCAGTTCAGTGCAATTCTGTCCGGTTCAGTAAGTATTAGGTCCGGTTCACCTGATCTAAGATTTGTTCTATAGGTTTAGGGTTGTGTTCTACATGTTGGTAGTCTTGGTTTTCAAGTTAGAATACTTATTAATAGAGTTTATGTACAAATTCATGTTACAGAGTAGTTGATCCATTAATTGGCTTGCATCGTTTGATAAACAAATTATTGACTTTTCAAAAGGATTCAGAATAACAGCGATTGAGGTAGGAATCTTACTCTACTCCTTTGTTACAGTGTCAAGAATTATAGGATTTGCTGCTTAATCCTTTGGTTTGATATATGATGCATATGATAGAATTGATTGACACTGATATCTAATTGCTTCGTCTGTTTGTATTGTTTCTGTAATTCGGTTGACCTTAATTATCTTGTTCATTGGTCATATTCTGTTTTTGTATGCATGATTAACGAAACTATACTGAGATATCTGTTATATTGGCATGTGAGCATTGTTGAACAATTGTGTATCTGTGATGTTGGCCCATGAGTATGTGGAACCGTTGTAAATCTGTGATGATAAAGTCGTGGTGTATATTAAGCTCTGGACTGGATGATTTATTCTCCAGTGGCCACCGTGTGTTTGTTATAGTTCCGACGCGTATCGGACTATCTGTTTGCCGGTTAGAGCACCGCCAGTTGTCCTCGGGATAATACTACGAATGTCAGGGTTGGATGCAATCTGCCGGGCTATTTAAGACAGTTGTTCCATTGCATGAGCAACAGTGGAAACACTCTTAAAATGAGTGGGGCTCTTAAGTGAGATCTGTTGGTCAGCTTGATGATTTGCACGATATTCTTATATTATTTGTATATTGTTGTTTCAGTCATTGTATTATCTTGTTATGTGACTCCCTCACCATTGTTGTTGACTCCTACTTAGCATTTTGCTAACTCTCTTTGTTTCTCTTCCAGGTACAGAGTTAGCTTCTGGGAGGGATAGAGTAGATAGCGGATACCAGCCCGAGTCGAGATAGTAATTCTAGTTTTATTTCAGTTGATTTATGTACATCTTGAATAGTATGTTTTAGAGTTTGTGTTATAAAACTGTATATGTTAAATTTAGATGATTCAATTAATAAAAGATATGTGATTATTGTAAGTTCTTTGGTTCCTATTAATATTGTCATCTCCCTGGAGAACCCTGAGCTAGAAATATGTTGACTTCCCACGGGGGCGTGATAAGTTGAGTGTCATGATGTTGAGCACCTTAGGTAGCCTACTTAGAACTGCATGCCTGCATGGAAAGAGAATACTCCTTTCCTAGCTTGAGATTACAGCTCTGTGAATGGATGCGAATTGCAGAGGGTTCTTTGTTTTTGTGCTTGCAGTAAAGTGCTGAGATAGATATCAGTGGACTATGAATTGTTTAGATTCAAGTTTTATGTTTAATTTTTACCGGAATGCCGTGTTGTGAATCACTGAATTACACAATCTTCAGACTGACTCGAATTGCCTTGCTCAAATGGCAAGTTGCAGCCTCGAAATCTGATATAAAGTTGCACTGATGGCACAGAGAGCTGAATTCATCCATATAAATCCACTGTGGCCCTGAAGCTGTTGACATTCTCATTATATTACAAGTTTGAGAGTCGAGATGCAATTAATAACATTCAATATAAGCTCCCGTTCGATCTTCAACGTTTTTTAAAAGCACGACCAAGGCACTACCGCGATAACTGATAGAGGAGAAATAGAATACCAAGATTCTTTCCAACTCAAATGCTCCAACACAGCTCACCAAATTGATTTGTTCCCAATTCTTGCCACATTTAATGAATCGAACTCTTACTGTTTGTCTGACCTTTTTAGCAACACATCAGCATTGAACCAACGAATTGAGAACTTCAATGAGGAATTCATGGTGGGCAAAATGGGGATTGGCAACAAGTTTAAACATTTAGCCAAGCTGCTTACTCAATTTCACCTGATTAGTATCTCACTCATTTGAGTCCAATAGATTATTAGTCAAACCTCATAGTAGTCTAACGATACATTTGATCCTAATTCCTATCACTATCATCCAAGTGATGGTAGTCAAATGAGTCACTTAATGTAGTAATTTAGTGTATGACATCTCTACAATCTTAGGTATAACTAAAAAAGGAAGCTCTCTCTAGATTACAAATACTGTCATCATGGTCACAAACTATATACTCCAAATACTAGCTCCTCTTGGTATTGAATATACCATAGATTGGTATTGAATATAAGGTCTCGACTTATATATATCCTCTATATATGATCTATGCCTATGTGTCCACTAAGTAGTCTCATAAGAATCTACATGACATTCACAATGATAATATTGAGGAGTTTGTGAAGCAAAAATAGATGACTTATGGGACGGCGCCAAAAGGAGCACCATTACAACTAAACCAAAATTTCTTTATATTTCTTAAATCTCAACTTTAAATGTTTACTAGAGCTAAATAGTAAACTTGTATATGAAATCTGTTGCATGCCATATCTGATGTGGAAATTGCATATCCACACCATGAAACTGCTGAGGAAGTTGCTTATAAAAAAACATAAATAAATAAAAGTAGTAGAAAGATAGAGAATATCAATTTGATTTCAAAGGCAAATGGAAGCTGAAAATTACATTTTTTTTTCTTTTGAAATGCCGAAAGAACTAGTCTAGCACTGTAATGTATGACAAATCTAAAAAGCACTTAGTGCTGGTGCAGCCTGAAATATATCCTCCTCACTTCCGAGCCAATCAGAACTAGTACTGTAACTACACTGTTTCCGAGACATCCTCTTCCCAGTACTGCTCTGCTTGTTCACAGCTTGTACAACTTGAACCTTCAGCTCTACTAACAAGCTAGGTGATGAGTGCCCGTCGTTTGCTGCACAAGTACTCACAGGAACAAGCCTAATCCATCTATTTGAGCACATGTCTGAAGAGGCCAACACGTCCTTCCATGCAACTTCACCTCTTCCTAAGATCTTGGAGCACGTGAACCTTCCAAGAAACGCAGCACTCTTGCACCGTAGCTCGAACACCACTTTGTGCAGCTCAAGTAGTGGGGCAATGGCGTCTGAAGCCACTTGACACTCCATGGTTGTCAGCTCATCCCAGCACGGATTGTCTGTTGGAAGGACATCCTGTGTCTCAAAGCAAATTTTTCTGCCGCTTCCAGCAATTACATAGCACCTGATGTAAAGGCTGCCTGAAAGGTGATGAGCGAAGTTGGACAATCTATTAACCTTAATCTGAAATCTGAGACTCGAGAGATCCTTGCAGTTCCTGAACATGGTGACCAAGTGAATGGAAGAATTAATAGGGGATTCAGTAGATATATAGAACGAATAAGAGAGTAGCTCGTGTTTGTTGAAGAGTGTTGGCCTAGCAAGGACTGATTATATATATAGACGTTGTATATGCTAAGTTTTAGACACAGCCTACTCGTGTTAATGCCTGTTTGTGATTTTGACCTTTAGTTGTGGCCAGTGGGAGCTGAATTATCAGATGGGCATGCCAGTTGAAATATAAACTACTCTTTAAAATAACCCAAGAGGCAAAGGCCATTGACAAGGGATCATAAACAAGAACGAAGTGCCTTTTAATTAGAGATAGGCTTCAGATTATGACTTCCACACAGCAATCATAGGACTATATAATTGCGATAGAAAAAGCTGCTGCAATGACAATCCACACGGAGAGCAAGTGCGGCATATCATCAGCACTGGCTGCTAAATGGACTCCATTATACAGTAATTAACATAATAAGAAATTGGGATTTGATACAATTAGTGGATATGGATGGCATCATGTATTGCAGGATCTTGCGTGGAAGCAACTCTTAATATGTCCACTCTAAAAAATCTCAATTATTGTAGTATATGAAATGAATGATAATTGGGTGCACAAGGAATGGTGGCTGGCTAAGCTAGGGCAGAAGATACATTACGCTTCCAAAAGGCAAGGAACGCCCTTAGAAGAAAAAAATCATAAGAACATCCAATACCACCACCGCACATGGATAGCGATGGTCAATAAATTGTCTAACACAAAGTGAACTTTGATTGCCATGCCCAAGTGAAGAACTTCAATTTGGAAAGGTATTAAATGAGTGCTTCACAAGATTCAATTTAATTACCCAGTTTTTCAAATTCACATGTGCTGCTATATATATTTGTAAGAGAATAAATATTATTTGATGACAATAAAGAGGATCAGTGCAGTAATATTTCTAACTACAAGCATTAACCTGTAATTATGACCTTGTAAAATGATGAGTTATTTTCTGTATGGTGCAGTTTCCTGTGAGATTGTCAACCCGGGACTTGACCAAGGATTTAGTTAGGAGATTTGAGTTCAAATATTGTAGTTACCTAGACAGATTATTTTATTTTGAACAGATTGTTAATTCTGATCTAATCAGAACTGTCAGATATGAATGATTTGTTCATAGTGATCAGATCTGGCATTCTAATCAGATTGGTCAGATCTGGGCGATTTGAATTGGAACAATCAAATATGGGTGATCTAATCAGAACGATTATTTCTAACCGATCTGTACGGAGCCAGGAGCCTGATTAGATCCAAGTTGTCTGATCAGACCGAATGAACCGAAGTTGCCTAAGTGATCCAAGTGATCTAGTTAGCCCGACTATCCTGAGTGACTCGAGTGAATCAAGTGATAAGATCAGCTCGAGTGTCCCAATTCAACCCAAGTGACCCAAGTGATCTGGTCTGCTCGAGTGATCAGGATATATCAAGTGACCCAGAGCCAAATAACCCAAGTTAACTAAGCCCAAAGCCTAATCTATCTTCCTGAGTGATTTGAGATCTCAAACCACTTCAAAGTGATCTGAGCCATTTTGTCAGGGATCGAAAGAGTTTGGGTATAATTGCTATGTTACCCGATCCTGACAATGTCATTTTGCCCCAAAACTCTGGGGATAGGTAAATCTATGGGTGTTATGGGTTTGGCACATGTGTGTCATATGTTTTGGTCATCCGGGTTATGATGCACTCAGGGGACTGTCCCGAGTCATCAAAATATGTGTGGGGGACTATGTTTTCACAAGTACTCCAGGATGGGGGCTCAAATGCGTAAAATTAGTCTACCCAACCCTTGTGAAGCCTACTACTCACACTCCCCAAAATGTGTAAGTGGGGTAGTATTGAGAGGGGTGGTAGTGCCTTGGTTAAATGCAGTCTTGTGATCTCATGCAAGTATAAAATTGCAAGGTTCCACACACCTGCCCTCTCCACCAAGTCATAGGTCTAGGGTCTACTTAACGTCCACTTAGTGTTTGTTTTATGTTTTGTGTCTTGTACTGTTGCCTCTATCAATAATATAATGGCGGGGTGTTCGGTTAAGTCATTTCACTGAGCATTTTACTCGCCGTTTTGCGGAAGCTACTTATGTTCCTTGTGCCTTCGATTACTTGCATTGCCTTCGGATTGTTGCCTCGGATCGGTTGAGCAATACTCCTTATGTGACGCCCGGGGTACTTTGGGGTACTACCCCGCCTATCCCATGGACTCATGGAGGTTATGAGTAGGGATAAAGGGGGTAAAGTTGGAGAAGAGCATGAGAAGTAGTGAAGTTAGGACACTAATCTTGTGTTATGATGTTTTGCAGGTACATGGCAAGGAGCATGTACAGTTTGAGGATTAGCACTATGTGTAAATTTCGTGCTAAATTTTTGCCTTAAAATCCTGAGCATGATGACGCAATCTACACATCCTCTGTGTAAATTGCCAGCCAACACTCTATATGCGGAATAACAAGATCTCTAGTGCAAGCTGAACCTCTCTGATCCCTGTGCAACTCTGATAGTACTGCGCTCCAAGGGCTGAGCTCTGATGGAACTGAGCTCCAAGGCTGATTTGATGGAACTGAGTCCTAGCCTTCTCCTAACCCTAGACCTAGGTCAATAAGTGGCGGGTGGCAAGCACATGTTGCTTCTCAACCCCATATGCACACTTAAAGACGGCCTTAAACTTAAGCGCCCTGTAATTGACACACACACAAGCGCTGGCAGTCACAAGTAAAGGGCACTAGACATATGCCCAAAACCCTAATGCAGATATCGACTACTACACAGCGAGCGAGCTTCTTGCACAAGCACGGCGCTTGCACAAGTCACAAGCTAAACACACCGGACAAGTATAACAAACCCCTCCAAGGACACAACCTCGGGTATGAGCAGTATATCTCTTCCAATGTGGATAGAGATACTAACAATGAACTATAATCACTACTCAACAAAACATGAAGTTCATATGTGTTCTTACAATGCTATTGTAAAGCAAATAAGCTTAAAGCTGTAAATGTTATACCATTCCAACGCTAGGCTAAGTGGTGATGAAGTTCAGCCCTTTGCTCCCTCGAGGTGGCCGAACTTTCTCCAAACACTCCTCAAGCGCAAGCCCTTGAGGATCCACCCTAGAGTCGCCCCTCTAGATGGTTTTGATGCTTCAATGTGTCCCTTAGCTCCAAGGAACACCTTAGCCCTCCAATGGACAGCAATGAAGCCGCCCAAGTGTGGATGATGGAAAGTGTTGGCGCCACCAAGGATGATGACCGCCGGCCCTCTCCAAGCTCCTCCAAGTGAAACCGGTTCTCCTCTCCTCCAAAGAGAACCAAACCGAGAGCAATGGTGGATGGAACTCTCGGCCCAAGCTTCAATGTGCAGCAAAGTGGATGGATGATGCTCAAACTCCTCTCAAGCAAGCTCCACCACAAATGGAAGGAAGAATCGTGAGCTTCCTCAAGCTCACGCCAAGAACAGCCCACTCTCCTCACGCCAAGTGCGAGCAAGGTGGCCAGAAGGAGCCAACCGGATGGGAAGGAGGAAGATGGCGTGCACTCCCTCAAGCCACGCCTAAGCACAAGGATGAAGATGAAGTCCTCTTC
Organism: Costus lasius; assembly: GCA_027563935.2. Lineage (NCBI taxonomy): Eukaryota > Viridiplantae > Streptophyta > Magnoliopsida > Zingiberales > Costaceae > Costus > Costus lasius. Next base: position 23,300,351 of record CM050447.1, on the reverse strand, counting down.
TCCAAAATCGCAAAGGTCCTCCTCTCTCGGTTCCTTCCAAAGCCGATTGTCTTTTTTCCCAATCCAATCGATTTCCATGCAAGATCCCCAATTTGTTGAGCCTTTTGTCAATTATGCCCTTATGCATAATGAAGTCTTTAAGAAGATGGCGCCTCCCCTTTACTTCAGTGAATGACCCAAGCTCGGGTTGGTCCTCTCATGCAACATAAGGCTTTGGCTCTCCATAGGTCTTGGGTTCAAATCTTGCCCATGACATATTTTTTTGTCAATACTTGTACACCTCTATACAAGCTCATATAATGCGCCATGGTCCATGTAGCCTCCTACATTGACCCTTATATTTTTGCAAGTGCATGCTCCTTGCCATGTACCTACAAAACATCATAACACATATTCTATAGTTTCACAAATTGATTCACAAGTTACTTAGACCAAGAAACAAGTACCACTTGTGATAAATGAACCACAAGTTATTTTTCATCATCTATTATATTGTTAGAAGTTTCCGAAATTGATTGCCAAGTAATTAGCCAAAGAACCAATACAAACAAAACAGTAATAAAAGTAAGAATACTCTATGTCCAAACAACTATTTAACAGCCCACTGCACTAAGATCATTGCTATTCACATCTCTGAACTCATGCAACAAGGGCAAGGAGGTGATTGCAGCCTCAGTCCTTGCAAAGGGGATTCGACGTAGCGAGACTACCTATTTGGCACATGTCAGAGTAGTAGAATCCATTCCTGTTATTGATTCTAGACCGATGCAGTCGAGGGGACATATGGGAGACCTGATCAACCTTCCTAGTTCCAGTAGCCATGGAGGTCATGGAGTTGAGATAGGAGCGGCGAGTCTTACTTTGGGTGATCGGATTAGTCAGCTACCTACACCGATTGGGGGCCTGTTGCATGAGTTCAGAGATGTGATTTCCCCTGAGATGCCTAAGGTGTTACCACCTAGGAGGGACATCGACCATGCTATAGAGTTAGTGTCAGGGGCAGTCCCACCAGCACAGTCACCTTATAGAATGCCACCTTCTGAACTAGCTGAGTTGAGGAAGCAGCTAGATGAATTACTTGAGTCGGGGTTTATTCAGCCTTCAAAAGCACCTTATAGAGCACCTGTGCTATTCCAGAAAAAGAAGGATGGAAGTTTAAGGATGTGTGTGGATTATAGAGCATTGAACAAAGTTACAGTGAAGAATGCATATCCTATTCCATTGATCCAGGATTTGATAGACCGCCTTGTGCATGCAAAGGTGTTTACAAAATTGGACCTTCGATCTGGGTATTGGCAGGTGAGAATAGCTGAAGGGGATGAGCCTAAGACCACCTGCGTAACTAGATATGGATCTTACGAGTTCTTGGTCATGCCATTTGGGCTGACCAATGCACCAGCTACTTTCTGCAATTTGATGAACAACATTCTGCATCCGTTCTTGGACAAGTTTGTTGTTGTTTATTTAGATGATATTGTCATTTATTCTGCCAATATGGAAGAGCATAGAGAGCACTTAAGAGAGGTTTTAACAGTGCTAAGGTAGAATCAGTTATATCTGAAGCTGGAGAAATGCGAGTTTGCGCAGAGTCAGATAGAGTTTCTGGGGCATGTTGTTGGATCAGGTTAGGTTCACATGGACTCAGGCAAGATTAGAGCCATTGAGGAGTGGCCTGCACCTACTTCAGTTAGCACATTAAGGTCTTTTCTAGGACTTGCTAACTTTTATAGGCGATTTATCAAGGACTATTCCAAGATAGTAGCGCCTCTGACTGACCTTTTGAGGAAGGACGTCACTTGGGCTTGGGAGGCCAAGCACCAAACTGCATTTGAAAGACTGAAGTTACAGGTGACTTCAGAACCAGTCCTGAGGTTACCAGACTTTTCCTTAGCTTTTGAGGTTCACACGGATGCATCTGATAGAGCATTGGGAGGAGTGTTGGTACAGGATGGTAGACCAGTAGCTTATGAGAGCAGAAAGCTGAAAAGTGCAGAGATGAACTATTCTGCTCATGAGAAAGAAATGCTAGTAGTGGTACATTGTCTGAAGCTATGGAAGGTATATTTGTTGGGGAACAAATTTCCGGTGAAAACTGATAATGTGGTCAATACGTTTTTCCAAACTCAGAAGAAATTATCTGCCAGACAGGCCAGATGGCAAGAGCAATTAGCTGAGTTTGACTTTGATTGGTAACACAAGCCAGGGCGCATTCACCTTTGTCACGCCCCAAATTTTGTGCTAAATTTTATCCTTAAAATCCTGAGCGTGATGGCGCAATCTACACACCCTCTGTGTAAATTGCCAGCCAACACTCTATATGCGGAATAACAAGATCTCTAGTGCTAACAGAAGTTCCTCTGAATCCACTGCGCTCTCAGGGCTGAGCTCTGATGGTACTGAGCTCCAAGGCTGATCTGATGGAACTGAGTCCTAGCCTTCTCCTAACCCTAGACCTAGGTCAATAAGTGGCGGGTGGCAAGCACATGTTGCTTCTCAACCCCATATGCACACTTAAAGACGGCCTTAGACTTAAGCGCCCTGTAATTGACACACACACAAGCGCTGGCAGTCACAAGTAAAGGGCACTAGACATATGCCCAAAACCCTAATGCAGATATCGACTACTACACAGCGAGCGAGCTTCTTGCACAAGCACGACGCTTGCACAAGTCACAAGCTAAACACACCGGACAAGTATAACAAACCCCTCCAAGGACACAACCTCGGGTATGAGCAGTATATCTCTTCCAATGTGGATAGAGATACTAACAATGAACTATAATCACTACTCAACAAAACATGAAGTTCATATGTGTTCTTACAATGCTATTGTAAAGCAAATAAGCTTAAAGCTGTAAATGTTATACCACTCCAACGCTAGGCTAAGTGGTGATGAAGTTCAGCCCTTTGCTCCCTCGAGGTGGCCGAACTTTCTCCAAACACTCCTCAAGCGCAAGCCCTTGAGGATCCACCCTAGAGTCGCCCCTCTAGATGGTTTTGATGCTTCAATGTGTCCCTTAGCTCCAAGCAACACCTCAGCCCTCCAATGGACAGCAATGAAGCCGCCCAAGTGTGGATGATGGAAAGTGTTGGCGCCACCAAGGATGATGACCGCCGGCCCTCTCCAAGCTCCTCCAAGTGAAACCGGTTCTCCTCTCCTCCAAAGAGAACCAAACCGAGAGCAATGGTGGATGGAACTCTCGGCCCAAGCTTCAATGTGCAGCAAAGTGGATGGATGATGCTCAAACTCCTCTCAAGCAAGCTCCACCACAAATGGAAGGAAGAATCGTGAGCTTCCTCAAGCTCACGCCAAGAACAGCCCACTCTCCTCACGCCAAGTGCGAGCAAGGTGGCCGGATGGGGCTTGAGCTCCTCTCAAGCAACCGGATGGGAAGGAGGAAGATGGCGTGCACTCCCTCAAGCCACGCCTAAGCACAAGGATGAAGATGAAGTCCTCTTCTCCAAAATTGCCAAGGTCCTCCTCTCTCGGTTCCTTCCAAAGCTGATTGTCTTTTTTCCCAATCGAATCGATTTCCATGCAAGATCCCCAATTTGTTGAGCCTTTTGTCAATTATGCCCTTATGCATAATGAAGTCTTTAAGAAGATGGCGCCTCCCCTTTACTTCAGTGAATGACCCAAGCTCGGGTTGGTCCTCTCATGCAACATAAGGCTTTGGCTCTCCATAGGTCTTTGGTTCAAATCTTGTCCATGACATATTTTTTTGCCAATGCTTGTACACCTCTATACAAGCCCATATAATGCGCCATGGTCCATGTAGCCTCCTACATTGACCCTTATATTTTTGCAAGTGCATGCTCCTTGCCATGTACCTACAAAACATCATAACACATATTCTATAGTTTCACAAATTGATTCACAAGTTACTTAGACCAAGAAACAAGTACCACTTGTGATAAATGAACCACAAGTTATTTTTCATCATCTATTATATTGTTAGAAGTTTCCGAAATTGATTGCCAAGTAATTAGCCAAAGAACCAATACAAACAAAACAGTAATAAAAGTAAGAATACTCTATGTCCAAACAACTATTTAACAGCCCACTGCACTAGGATCATTGCTATTCAAACAAAAGTTTAAAATACCGATCCGAATCGGTGTTCTAGTCCAAGCTAGGATAAGTTTGTATCAGACTGAATTGGACAGTTTTGAGCAAAGAGCGACAACAATGGAAGAAAAAGAAGAGAGAGAAGGAGAAGAAGAAGGCTGCGAGCTTTGTGCACTTGCTGCGAAGGTGGTTGCAGTAGGAGGCTGAGCCTCCTTTCTTTTTCTTTCCTTCTTCCCCCTCCGTTCTTCTTCTTCTCCATTTCTTCTGTTTAGATTCTTTAGAATGAAGCATTCCGTGTACCGGTCCTTACTCGGATTAGTGCAAACCGGCCGTACTGCCAATTTCTTAAACACTAAGCAGATTCTAGAACCATTCTTAAAGATGATTTTTCTCCAACTAAGCAATTTGCTAACTTTGACTTCTACTACAGCCTTTGGAAGGCCAGCATCGTCAACTATACTAACTTCCAAATCTCCATTTTCATGTCCTCAAAGTCCCTGAAGTTGATATCCGTTAAACAGCCCTGGTCCAAATGGTTTTGGGAACTTTACAAGTATTTCTAGAATACAATTGAGTCCAACTTCCTCCCGATATTAGTTAATTTTCACCAACTAGACATCCTTTCTTTCCTGGAGGGAGAGACTCACTTTGTCTTCGTCCCCAAAGGCAACTTCCCATAGACTTTAGATCCATTCCCCTATGTAATTTCTCTTACAAAATTTTGGCCAAAGTGCCTAACTTCTTATCAATTTTGTGTCAAGAATGTCTTATAAGAGACCATTAGTCTTGAATGGGCTATTTTTAAGGTGTCGAAATATTCATGATAACATTTTCGGAGTTCAAGATCACATAACTTGTGTAACTTGACAGTCTAATGCTATGTGCTGCATTGATAGAATGCATAGGACTAGAGTTACTTTTTTATTGAGAAAGAATAATATAGCTGCTAACCCGCTCACATCTTTTGGGAGAAGATCCAAATCATGTATCTAGTATCTACTTATCTTCTCACTAGCTTCACAGATGCTTAACAGAGATCATGGTACATCGTGAATAACCAAATTCCAATTGAAATAAAATCTTTAGGACGATAGGAGAAGTCAATGACACGACATCAATTAAAATCTTGGTTCATCAAATTGGGAGAAATATTGAGAGAGATCAAGAATCCTCACTATTTCTTAGATTCATTGATCAAATTCAATTCAGTGGGATCTTTTACTCCCATTTTTTCCATCAAGAACGCTTTGTGAAATTTTTTGACCCCTGAAGTTGGAGTATCCTACTTTCACGTGATTCACAAGGTTCAACAAGCAATCGATATTTCACGATCAAAGGTGTAGTCCTGCTTGTATTAGGGGTCCTTATTTTTTGTATTAAGGATCGAAAGATGGTCAAAAGAAAAAATCTCTATTTGATTGGACTCCTTCTCATACCTATGAATTTCATTGGACCCATAAATGAGACATCAGAAAAATCTTTTTCAGTCTTCCAATATCAATAGGTTGATTGTTTAGCTCCTATATCTTCCAAAAAGGAAAAAGATTTATGAAAGTTATTTCATGGTTCTGCAAGAGAGTACTTGGGTTCTCCCAATAAATAACAAGTGTGTCATGCATGAATCTAACCGGAGTACGCAATGGTGGAGGAACCAGATTGGAAAAAAGAGGGATTCTAGTTGTAAGATATCTAGAATATTATTATATTTTGGGCTCTAATCTTCAGGTTACCTTTTGATCTATAATATTCTTAGTTATTTTGCAAAAGAATGAGTACAACTTTCTTCAAATAAATAACAAAGATAGTTAACTATGTTATGACTATCCACTGAAAACCAATTTATAGAACATATCATCTTGGTTGCTGCTGGTATTGAGAATGTGAAGTTACTAATATGATAGGAAAAATATTAAAATATAGATACCTCATACAGTCATACCTCTAAGATGTTGTGGTGCACCAGCGCATAAATGATAAAATATGTGATATGATTGCTCACCCACGGCACATTGTACTACTCTTGACTGCAAGATTGAAAAGGAATTTTAAAATGGAGGAAGCAAAACTAAGGAGAGGTTGAACCTAGGTAGATAGTTTACCTTCTCTAGTAAAACTTCCGACCCGGACAAAGTCAAGTAAGAGAAAAAAAAGAAAGGGCAGTTACCCCGGTCAGTGTGGTGGAACAAAAACATGTTTTCCAATAGAAAGTAAAGAACAATGCCAACTTATTGACTTACATGTTTGAACTAAGGCTCCAGATATTTTGCCAGTCACGCTGAAATGAATCTCAATCAATTTCCCCTGTAATAACAATGCAAAATTTTGTGAAAAAAAATAAGGGCATGGAATGAAACCAGCAAGCTGCTGAAAAACTAGAGAAAGAATACCAATATCTAGTTTCTGAATTTCTAAAATCATGAGAACTTACAGAATATGACAAGATAATAATTTCTCTATGAAATGCCAGAGATTGTTTTTGATGACAGGAAAGCAAAAGTAGGGAAAGAAATAACTAACTTACAAAGCGACTAGAATTATCATTCCTTAATGTTCTTGCATTCCCAAATGCTTCAAGTATTGGGTTAGTCTGTAGGATTTCATATTCGATGCCACTACCTCCACCAAGAGCAGCCAAATATTGTATTGCTTTTTTTGCTGTTTCAGTTTTCCCTGCACCGCTCTCACCACTAGCAAGCCAATTAAGTTTAGTCAATACCATGAATAAAAAACATGTGCTCATGGTTTATAAGAAAACTAAAGAGACTAGAATTAGATCCAACTTATTATAACCTCGAGAAAAGGCTACAATGTTCTCAAATATTCAGAAAACAGTTACAAACAAATCAATTAAATCATTATGAATTATTCTCCTTTATTTCCTATTTATGTTAACTGCCAAATCATGATAAAAACTCTTCTAATTACTATTCATAAAAGCTCTGATATACACAGGAAGGCTCAAAGAAGAATATAACTTCACCAAACAAGGACTTAAATCATATGAAATGCTCAGATTCCTGACCCAGGTTTTATATGCAAGTTAATATGACTGCATGGTCAGCTGAATATACTGAAGATTCTTTGGTGCACGAGACCAGCATAGTTCTACTAAATTCCATGAAACAGCTCTTTCTGTTCTTATAGAAGGGAAATAAATTTGGTAGAACAAAACAGATAAACAAGATTCACAAAATTGTTCCAAACCGGTTCGTATTTTTAATTTGTACAGTCAGGGCTGGTATGATAAAGGCAAAGTTCTATTAAATTTTCATGAAATAGAATTTTTTTATTCTTACAAAAAGGAAACTAATTTGGCAGCAAAAAACAGATTACTCTCCTCAATGTTAAGATTCGTAAACAAGTTTTTAGAAAGAAATTAATAGCTCGATATGTGTAAGTATATGTTTGGCTAATACACTGAAGATGTAGATTATTCATATATACCGGATGAAACCCCAAGAGTTCTACCAAATTTTCACGTAACGGCTCTTTCTATTCTTACAAAAAGGGAAAACAATTTGGCCAAACGAAACAGGTAACTTCCTTCAGTGTTTCAAATATTTCAACACATAATACCTAGTCATACTCGGAGTGAGAAGAGGCCACATTCCTTCATTGGGCTTCAACGTTTAATAATTTAGCTTCATCCATATTCCATATTGATTTGATTATTATACTTTCACAGTTTCATTGAATGAGGTTAGTTTTTTTTTTATCTTATAGTAGCACAAGAGTAAAGAAAAGGAGACAATTATTAAAGACTGCTAAATCATAACTTGCAGACTCTGCTTAATCATAAAAAATCAAACCTGATAATTATTGATTGGTTGACTTCATCTGCATCAAAGAAAAGAACAAATCAGAGAACAGGAGAAATGAAAATCAATTATATCGTTAAAGAAACTATAATCATTAGGAAATACCTCGTATCATTTCACGGATGGCAGTATCAGCTATTGCATAAACGTGTGGGCTGTTCGTAGACTTGTTCTTATATGTTTCAATGAATTCATTTCCATAAAGATGCACTTCTTTGAATGGGTTTATAGCAACCAAAACCGGTCCAGCTCTAGTCTTAACGTGCAGGCATATGGAAACAAGGAATTTGTCAAGACAACTCAAAACTCATTAAAACTTGGGCTTGTTAAGGGAGACAGCTAGAAATGAGTGAAAATACTTACATATATCATATCTCTGTTGTACCTATATTGCAGGTCGTACAACACTGATGGTTCATTTAGATAACTTAATTGCATAAGATCATCAACACCATGAAGGATTTCAGGGTTTGAAGGTAACAAATTTTCAGTGTTGATCTTTAAAACCTGAAATTGAATAAGCTTCCAAATTCAACTAAGAGGAGAAACACCTGGGAATCTCAACTAAAATATGAGGGTCTTTTCTCAAAAAAAACAAATTTTAAAATACTTACTCCACCATCAGGAAGAGATATGATAGAATCTGACCCGGAAGAAGATAGTATTGTCCCAAGTGCCCAATCGCCATTAGAAAGTCTGCACCAAGCTTGAAGTTTCTGAAAATCATAAAGTTTTGCATTAACAATCAACAAAAGATACATAGGCTAACCATTGTATTCCCCAAAAATATTAATATGACATTTTCCAGGTTACCAATAGTTAAATATCAACCCCCAACTCGATTTAATTAACGACAGAGAAATTCAAGATACAAGCAGTAAATGAAATAGGGCATTGTTCTAAAGAAAAATTAAAATATGGTTGAAAGACAGTTCTAATTAACTCAAACACCAAATGCAATAATTAGTAAAGAATATGAGCATAATGTGAATGTTCTTGTGAATCTGATATAAGCAGAAAATTATAGAATAAAGTTACTACATGTTTTATCCGGTTGTGGAAATAATTGAACTTTTGACAGCTTCACAGGTAACAGCATTCGAAAATTTGAATAATTGGATCAAGAAAATAAAGGTAGCATGACTTTTACTTAACATTTCGCCAAACATTGGCCTTAACAACTGTGCATAGTAGTTTAAAAGTGCAACACGTATAATCCTATTACACATTATCCTTGTAACAAAAGTATATATACTACATTACTAGTTGACATTCGAGTTAATACAGCTTCAATTCAAAAACTAAAACGACTCTGAATATAGGCAATTCAAAGTATATTAGTAGGATTTATTTTCTGGGACAGGCGGGCCAAAACATGCCTTATGTCAACGTATCTGTTAGCTATCACAGTCGAGAAACTAAGAAATACATTCCGTTCCAGAATGATCGAGGGATTTTAGACACCATAAGTAGTACGATTAGTTCTAATCAACAGGTTGTCAGAGATTTCTGTAACAATTACGAAGAATCTCAATGCAGCACATTTACTACCAAAAAACACCAAGATCACAGTTCAAACCATTTATCCCCAAATGCAAAAGAAACACAATTTATCCAATAAATGGATTCATATTCCTAATAACTAGCGCATAACGCGACCAGTTGGAAAACCAAAATTACTTCGTGAAAACCAAGTAATTTGGAGTTAATAAAACCGCACATTTATTCTGTTGTAAACAAATACATAATTACATATACGTGTGAACGTTTTCTGCAATTAGATACAATGACCAGAGAAGTGACATCAGGACACTGAAGCTTAACACTGACCTTTTTGGCGACATAAGAACTGGTATCTCCCCATTTGGATTCAGACCTCGCCGAGAAGATTGGGGAAATTTTGGAAGTGACTGATTTGGACATCGCAACTTCACCTTCTTCTTCTTCTGCATGCCTATCCTCACGAGAAGTTGTCTTCGAGCTGTATGGTGAATCCTCATTCCCTTCAGCATCAGAACAATCCTTTGCTTCTTCCGGAGGCCTCTCCTCACGCGAACTGGCTTTTGTGCTGTACGGCGAACCCTCCTCCTCCTTGGCTTCACCTGTAACCTTCTCTTTTTTTTCCTCTTTTAAGGTTGCGAGTTTTGAACCGGATTCAACCTTTCTGCGGTCAGCTGACGAAGGCGATCCGCCGGTGAACCTGTAATCGAGCGGCAGTGATTTCACTGACTGTAGCGGCACCGGCGGGCGGGGCTTCACCTTCGGCCGCTCCGGCCTAGACATCTTCTTGGGCTCCCGCGTTCTGGGCGACGACATTCTCACAGACGCCATCTTAAACTTGATCTAAAGATCCCCAATAACAAATCCCGCAAACTTCCACTGAAGGAACACTTTACCTTAACCACGCTCGAATAAAACTCTAAAAAATTCACAAAACCCCCCAAACAGACAAGGAGATAGAGATCCAGCAAAACAAACTTGGACGATCTTTTTGGTCTAAAACGTCGTCCAGCAAGAAATTAAAAACAAAAACAAAAAAAAAACAGGAAACAACAAAAAAATGAAACGTTTGATAAGAATCACCCCCCAAACTGAGGGAAAAAATAAGACGAATTGAAAGATCCGGGTGGTCGTCAACAGATCAAAACAAAAGGAACATTGGAGAAGAAAAAAGAGGCGGGGATTCGCCAGATGTAAAGAAGTCGAAGGGAAGAGAAGCGGTCGTTTCTTCTCTCCACTGAGACCACGATCGCTTGCTTGTCTAATTTTTTTTTTTTAAACCAACATATAAAAATCTTATGGCAGTCGCCCTCTCTCTTTTCCAGCTTTAAAAAATTGGTTGGGTGGTTATAATAATTGTTTTTTAAAATTCTCCCGGAAGCAAACATTTTTGGAAATAGCTAAAGGAAACGGACGACACGGTACTTGACCACAGCGGATTTGACGCAGTTAACGGGTTCACATATAATGACCATTATACCCCTTAACTTCCGTATATTCCTGAAGATCTACCGCTGTTGTTTGTAAGTAAGTGGGGTTAGAAACGGTAGTTTATATGTATGTGATTCACGCGTATCTTTGACCGAATGGACAAGCGAGGTACAGGGGGACGGCGACGGGGTAACGTCCTGGGCCCGTTTTGAATTCTATCCGATGGATTTTAATCGGACGGCGAAAAGAGGGGGGTCTAGTGTTTCCTTTTTCGGATAATTATTTTGTATCAATTTGTTACCTAAATAGAGTAGTAATTGTCCAATTAAGGATAGGTAAGCAATTGCTTAGCTATTCCAACTAGCAAAAAAATGATTCCTTATACATTTTAAATTCAATAAACAAGAGGTATTTTTCTACAATAACTTTGATAAGAAATTTAAAAATGAAATTCAAACTCGTGAATCTCATGAGTAGTTATTCCAGTATTAGAACAGGGGAGAATCATTTTTAAACAAATTGATTTCAGAGATTCGAACCAAACTAGTATTGCGCACTAAATCACGTCAAGTACTTCATATACCAAAAGCTAAGGTTGTCTACCAAGGAAAAATTAAATGAAACGAAAAACTGTTCATCTTTTCAAGGAAAAAGAAACGAAAGAAAACTACAGTAGCGAAAGATTTGGAAGTTTATGAAGAATTAAGGCTTGGAGTCCTTAAGAAGATCACACGTAAATTTGACAACTGAAACACTCAACTATCTCAATATGCAGTAGTCATGAATATACACCAGTTACATCGCGGAGTTGCTAAGTAATGCTAACAGATGGACAAACTGCTAAATCTAAGGAGATCAAACAACTTAACGGGTGGATTTAATACATAAGACGTCACAAACTCAATAAATGCATTCCACTTCTCCAAGCCGATGGTATAACCATTATGGTTTTACTATCCGTGCACGATAAATTCCAACTATACTTGGACTTTAGTGCGTTCCAGTTTTTGGAGAAAGCTAGAGAATTCAATTCTTCTCACATATATCATACCTTAATTTATGACAGCACAGACAGGGAACTGACAGCATGTTTTGTGTGTGGAATCTTCAACCTTCTGTTGTAATTAGCCAGTTCTAGTTCCAGTGTTTTACATCCCAAGTTTCAGTTCCAAACCATGCATCATCCGGGCATATAGAGCAACTTAGAATTGCTACAACACCACAAAGCGCAAATACAACAAGAGCCTGATAGTTCTACCAAAAGGAACAAGGAACCCATAACAAATCATAGACCAATATAATCATTTCAGTTTCCGCATGCAACATTTTAGCCAGAGATTGGGTCGGGCTAGTTCCCAGATTATATTGTAGCATAAAAATAGAGGTCAAATCACAAGATCAGGAGAATAGGAGCAAAAGAAATTCTACTAGAATAAGAAGCGTTTCAGGCTTCTGAATCAACTCACAATAGAGTCCAAACAGTATGGCTTACATTTTAAAGATCAAAATCATGATTTGGGTGATCCAAGATTCAGTACTGGAAAAAAGGCGAGTAGAGTAAGCAAGTAATTCAGACTTTCACTAGTTAGTACATTTTGAAGTAGATGCTCTTGTTGATGGCAAAGCGCAGAAATGAATCAGGAACTCGAACACAGAAAAATTATTTATCTAAATATAGAACCAGTGGTATAAGGTGATAAATCATAATCAAGATGCAATTTATCAGTACTACATCAGTTAGGGTCACTAATCACATGAAAGTTATTAGAAAAGCAACTATTGAAAATTCTGAATGTAGGTATAATCTTGGAAGAAAATTAATGATTGTATGATAAGGTCTACAATGCAGTTTTGGAGGGTATTTTACTAATTGCTTAACACAAAAAGTAATCTGACTGCAAGGATGCTATGGAAGTTCACGGTTAAAGACATATGATAGTCTGTATTCTAGTAATTTTTTACTTGTTGGGTCAACACAGCAGAACTACTACGCAAGAATATTAAACGGTTATGCAACTGTTTGTACTCAAACATCAATGCTAAACCAATCTAATACCAAACCTACATTTATATATAGTGACCTAATTTATGGAAAATAATGAGTTACCTCAATCCACATAATTCAATGTTTAAGGCTTCAGTTCATACCAGATAGTATGCCTAATATGAGATATAATTGGATCAATACATAGATTTGTCAGTATGCCTAATACCAGTACATCCATGTGTCGATATGACTGGATTTGTCAGTATGCCTAATATCACTGGTATGCACTGGTCCAAGACTGTATCAATACACTGAAACATACTAAGATTGAAAACGCTGCCGCGTATATTTTACACACATTTATAGTTATTTGCTTGTCGTTTACCTTAAAATCTTCATGAACTCAATGAACATTCTCTTTTAATACCATTCAAGGTGTCATAATCAAAGCTGAAATCCATATAATATTGTAAACAATAACAAAGAATATTTTCAACAACTCATTCTCAAAGAAAAGGCATAGCACAATGACTACACATTTTATTCAATAATTCATTTGGAATGTGGTTTTGCAAGATGACTTGTGTGAAACTGAATGGAAATTGATGAAAATTTCATAACATCTTTCAACGTTCAAGTGCATGTTTATCAACATAAAAAAACTTGAAAAGAATTTGCCAACATAATTAATCAAAATCAGATGAAAATCACACTAACATACACAATAAGCTAAATCCTGAACAGAACTAATATTATAAATAGACATGCAAATTGCAAATATTTGAAAGGATATATGTCAGATTTTTTTTTGGGTAAGAAAGCAAGTTGTTTAAGTAAGATTTTATCACACGTAGCATGTTATGATCAACAAATGTCCTCATGTTATGATCAACAACCCTAAGACACCAGTTTATGACTGATCCGACTGAGGCGTGACACTTGGTGTCACGCCCCGGTCGGATCGGTCTAGAATTAGCGCTTATCCGCTTCCTAGAGCCGTCCGGCGGAATACTAGAACGTAACTCTCCCTAGGGTTTCCGACCAGAATTTAGAAACCCTAATCTCCCCTAAGAATTTTTATCCCCAAAATACAATTCACACGGAGAAAACCCTAACCCTAATTTAGAAATCCGAAAAGAAACGGAACCTAAATTAAATACCTCTTCTGATTTTGACCAAAGTCAAAATCAAAGCCTTGCTGGCGTCAGCGTGACGTCAGCCCTCGATCGGATTTCGCCGCCGCGCGTAAATCTCCGTCGCTGACGTCACCTTTGTGTCAGCCGCCCGAAATTCGTCCGCCGTGGATTTGATTTCGGCCGCTGACGTCGTGCTCGCGTCAGCCGCCGATTTCGATTTCGAAATCGAAACTCGATTTCGCTTCGTTGCGTTTGACCGTTGACCCTTGCCTCGTTTCGAACGCCGAGCGTTCGAAACTCGTCTTCGTCTTCGAGCTCGCGACGAAACTTTCGACGCCGCCTGCGTCGCCTCGGCCGCCGGGCGCCGCCGCACCTGCGACCTCGCCGGAACCCGCCGTATTTGAAGAACACAGAACAGAGAAGGGAACATACGAAAGGAAGAAGCTTTATTCCTTCAGCAAAGCTTACAACGTCCGACGACCACCGTCGCCGGCGCCCCCCATCCCTTCCTCGCCGGTCGTCTCTCTAGACGCCGGTTACATTCACTCGGTTCCTCTCGTCGGTACCTCCGCGCCGACCTTCGCCCCCTGGCGGCATCAGAGCCCTGCTCTGGAAGAGGCGATGGCGCCCTCGCCGTCGCCGATGGAATCGCTCCCCGGCGCCCACTGTGGTGTCGCCCTCTGCGCACCCCGATCCCGTCGCCGTCCAGCTTCTTATAGAGAAGCCTCGCCACTTCGCCTTCGGCTGCTTCGTCCGCTCCGAGAAACCCGCCGAAGACCCGCTGCTGCCAGTCTCCGTGTCCGAGTCTCGCGGAGACGAGCTTCTCTCTACGCCGCACGCTCCGTCGCCCAGCGGCGTCCTCCATCGTCGCTGTCCGCGTCGTCCGCTACGCTGGAGAAGACCGCGTCTTCCGTCCGGAGAAGACAACGCCCGCGCCGCTCTTCCGTGTCCGAAGCTTTCGGCGAACGCGTGCGCACGCCTTCCGTGCACGAGTGGAGTTGTGTCGCCTGGGCTTGGGCCTGGGCCTGTGTTTGGGCTTGGGCCGGACCGCCTGAACCGGGCCCTAACAATACTCCCCCACCTGATTTGAACATCGTCCTCAATGTTCCATGCAAGTTGAACACTGGTCCTCCAATGTTCAAAGTCCTCCATCTTCTATCTCCAGTCTGATAATGAATATTTGCTGCACTATGCTTATAGCAACCTGCATCAACAAACTTGTCAAGGATAATTTCGGACCTGTGGGTCATGGGCCCACAATCTTGCTTCACCATATTTGCTGAACTCAGCTGAACCTCGATGTCTTTGACACCGGCATCGACGCCCCTAGCGCCGGAATCAACGCCCCCTGGTGTTGGCATCAATGCTATGCATTGGCATCAACACGCCCTGGTGTTGGCATCAACACGCCCTGGTGTTGGCATCAAAGCCCCCTGCTTTGGAAAAGGATCTGCTGACCCCTCTTCATCACCCTCCTGGTGATGGCATCAGAGCCCCTGCTCCGGGAAGTGATCTTGCAATCACTGAGCTCTTATAGAGTTCTCCCTCGATGTCCCCTGACATCGGCATCGACGTCCCTGACATCGGCATCAATGCCCTTAGACATTGGCATCAAAACACCCTAGTGTTGGCATCAGGCTCCCTATCCTGGAAGAACGACACTCCTTGTCGCCGGTGGTGATGGTGTTGCCTCTCGGATCTTTCTGATTCACATTCATGGCTGAATCTTTAGCTCTGATACCTGTTGTCACGCCCCAGTCGGATCGGTCTAGAATTAGCGCTTATCCGCTTCCTAGAGCCGTCCGGCGGAATACCAGAACGTAACTCTCCCTAGGGTTTCCGACCCGAATTTAGAAACCCTAATCTCCCCTAAGAATTTTTATCCCCAAAATACAATTCACACGGAGAAAACCCTAACCCTAATTTAGAAATCCGAAAAGAAACGGAACCTAAATTAAATACCTCTTCTGATTTTGACCAAAGTCAAAATCAAAGCCTTGCTGGCGTCAGCGTGACGTCAGCCCTCGATCGGATTTCGCCGCCGCGCGTAAATCTCCGTCGCTGACGTCACCTTTGCGTCAGCCGCCCGAAATTCGTCCGCCGTGGATTTGATTTCGGCCGCTGACGTCGTGCTCGCGTCAGCCGCCGATTTCGATTTCGAAATCGAAACTCGATTTTGCTCCGTTGCTTTTGACCGTTGACCCTTGCCTCGTTCGAAACTCGTCTTCGTCTTCGAGCTCGCGACGAAACTTTCGACGCCGCCTGCGTCGCCTCGGCCGCCGGGCGCCGCCGCACCTGCGACCTCGCCGGAACCCGCCGTATTTGAAGAACACAGAACAGAGAAGGGAACATACGAAAGGAAGAAGCTTTATTCCTTCAGCAAAGCTTACAACGTCCGACGACCACCGTCGCCGGCGCCCCCATCCCTCCCTCGCCGGTCGTCTCTCTAGACGCCGGTTACATTCACTCGGTTCCTCTCGTCGGTACCTCCGCGCCGACCTTCGCCCCCTGGCGGCATCAGAGCCCTGCTCTGGAAGAGGCGACGGCGCCCTCGCCATCGCCGGTGGAATCGCTCCTCGGCGCCCACTGTGGTGTCGCCCTCTGCGCACCCCGATCCCGTCGCCGTCCAGCTTCTTATAGAGAAGCCTCGCCACTTCGCCTTCGGCTGCTTCGTCCGCTCCGAGAAACCCGCCGAAGACCCGCTGCTGCCAGTCTCCGTGTCCGAGTCTCGCGGAGACGAGCTTCTCTCTACGCCGCACGCTCCGTCGCCCAGCGGCGTCCTCCATCGTCGCTGTCCGCGTCGTCCGCTACGCTGGAGAAGACCACGTCTTCCGTCCGGAGAAGACAACGCCCGCGCCGCTCTTCCGCGTCCGAAGCTTTCGGCGAACGCGTGCGCACGCCTTCCGTGCACGAGTGGAGTTGTGTCGCCTGGGCTTGGGCCTGGGCCTGTGTTTGGGCTTGGGCCGGACCGCCTGAACCGGGCCCTAACACTTGGGGAGTGGAGTTTTTGGTATAAATTTAAGGCTATGTTTTGTTGAATAGAATTCATAGTGGAAAGAATGAAAAACATCTAGATTTATTGTACTTTTCATTTTTTCTACTATAGATTCCATGTAACTTAAGAAATGCTATGGGAAACAATCTATACTTATGCGTTATCTTATGTAGTAATAAGTGTTGATAAATTGCGGCTATTTGGTTCCTTCCCAAACCTTGCACTGAATTGCAACCTCGTGCATTACCCTTTCAAAGCTAACTGGATGTTTTTTGAAGCTTCGCCCCCATTGAATCTGCAGAGGGGAAACATTCATGCAGTCGAGTATATGGCAATATTGCCAAATCCTAAATTTGTTTAAAAGCAAAAGGTTATTTATTATATTTGAATAAATTTTTGTAAAAATTTTACTCGTAATCTAATACTTTGGATAAAGTTATAGATTATTTTGATAATACATTTAGAGGTGAATTCAGATAAGCTGATCATAATAAAATAATTTAATCCAAATCTAAACCGATGAAGAATTTTGTTGAAATTATTTGATTTGAATTTGATTGGGAATAGCTTAGGTGAGACTTAGACATAAAATGTGAATTCTAAATTAAAATTATAAGTGTGTGAAGCTCTATAGGTAAAGCATTAAATTTTGAGTCTAAAGTTCTCACGTTCGATGCCCTTTTTGCTTAACCCGGATCCGATTCAAGTGCATCCCTAATCTTATTTGTCGCACCGTTTCCTCTCCAGAAGTCTCAGCACATCGACGATGGCGAGTCGAGGAGTGAAGGGAGCAGGACCGGCGGGTAGCGTCATTAGGGCTTCCGACATGGAGAAATTGGGCATTGAGCAGCTCAAATCTCTGAAGGAGCAGGCTGATCTCGAAGTGAATCTCCTTCAGGACAGCCTCGCCAAGATCCGTACTGCCGCCACCCGCCTCGAGGCTACCGCCGTCGCCCTCCATGACCTTTCCCTTCAACCTCAAGGTACCGCCGCAATTTCTCTCTCTCTACTTCTGTCCGCTCAGCTTCTTATGCTTAAGCTAGATCCTGCCCCTTGCTACCTAGGAAAGAAGTTGCTGGTTCCTCTCACTGCGTCTCTTTATGTTCCCGGTACTCTCGACGATTCTGAGAAAGTCCTCGTTGACGTCGGAACTGGATACTTCGTTGAGGTTATTCCTGTCACTCTGTTCGATAAAGATGCAATCTTTCAAGTTCAAACTACTTTTATTGGTTTTGTTATTAATAAAGATTAAATTTTAGCGAGTTAGGAAAACACTTATATCCTACTTGCGATGCCTCTATCAAACATTTATTTTTCTTTGTTCATGATTATGTTTTTCTAGGTTGTGTTCCGACTAATATGACTATGCCTATTCAATCATCATCTGTTAACTGCTTATTGTCTTGTTTAATCTCTGTTGCATGAGGATTTGAGATAAAGTTAGATCACTAGCTGTCTGCACATTGCTTCAATCCTATGACCTTTATTGAGCAAGAGAAGTTCGTCTTCTGAATACCATTGTACTCTACAAAGAAGCTACCAATTTTATTTTTTTATTATATCTTGCTTGTCAATTCTTTTTCTATATAGCTGGTAATTTCAAATTAAATTAGTTATTTACTTGCCTCAATTAGATTTGCACGTATACGGGCAATAACCTTGTTGGATAAGTTTTGATAATATGACCATGGTATGGAATGTTTTATCTTTCAATATGAACGGATATTGCAATTCACATAGAGTTTTAGAATAGGTATCTTGGAGAGATTTTATGTACGGTTCATCATATATTACTTTTTAGTGAATTCAATGTTCCTTTTTTTATTTTTGGTTATATTATAGTATGATTTATCCAAGCGTTGTCTTCATTTCTATTTTGATGGCATTGCTGGGGATAATAGACCACCAATGAAGCATAGGATTTTGTAATAACAATATTACAATTATATAGTTTGATCTGTGATGAACTTAAATTTATTTGAAGTTGAATATGCAAATTTGTATATAGTAAATATATATCATTGTGTCATTGACCACTATTAGGAAAAAGTTGAATCTAATATACTCTAAGAACTAAGGAGAAGACACTTGATCATTAAGCAATATGATGCTTTGTGATTGATGTTCATAGTATATTTGATTAATATGATTCATATTTCATATCAAAAGAACATGTCCAATTTAAATATCTAAAGTAAGAATATCATGTAGATGTAGTTTCATTTAATCGTCATTTGTCTCTTTTTTCTAACCAAAATATTTTTTCCCAAATACAAGTGTGTAGACATTAATCAAATATAGAAAAGGATATACGCTATAAGGTAAAAATCTTAAAGCCTCACATACTACTCACTCCCTTATTCATGTTCAATTTTTTACATGGGGTACACGCATGACATTGTTTCTGTGTTACTATAGTTCCATTATATTATTATGACATTACTACAAGATCTTATTCCATCAAAGAAAAAAATCACTAAGCTTCGAGTTCTCCATGGAGAATTCACACTTTGATTGTCCTCTAGACATTCGAATTACTTGATATCACAACATAGATTATGACTGTTTGCTTTAGCACGGACCCACCTGCAGCTTTATTGTCCACATGTGATAAAATCTGCATTCGTTGACAATTTTTTCATCATGTTGATAATATCATCTACCACAAGTTTTAAGTAATCCATGGAAAATTTTAGATCATCCACCTCCAGCATAACACAAGTAGGAGTAGAATAATATAAATCCCCATATCTTTGCCGAGTAGGAGAATCTGAAGAATAACTACTTAATGTGCTCGATGCCATCAACTGAAGAATGAGAAACATGGTATATACCATATCATGCATGCATACATGTAACATGTCCAAGTTGTTACTCTCATTTTGGGTCAAATAACCTCATGAGATAATTTTAGAGATAATTATCCTGATAACTTATGAAGTCACCTCACCTAATCTTGTTTTATTTCTTTGTGAATAGTGATAGAATAGATAACCGGGTACATTGGAATTAAAGCGGCGACATCCTAATTAGCTTGAGACACCAGAATTAAAGCATGGAAATTAATGCCAAAATTATCTAACTTAAAACAAAAAGTTTCTAAGTCTTCTATTCCTTCATGCACTATTAAACTAAAAACAAATTTCTCGAGAATTTACCATGGAGCATTTATCATTCCAAAAGTATATATCTTTGGATAATGATTGGAAAGATTCGTATGTTTGTCTCTGCTTGTTTATCTCTTTGGCTATTGGCAATTTTCCTCGTGCTGGTATCCTGCTAAATTTAAAGGCTAATACTCTCAGATCACATGAGTGGCATGTTAGAGATGCAAAATGGGTGTTGAATTAACTATGCCAAATTTATTCTATTATAATTTTTTTGTGAAGCATCTGTACCTGATTAAAAGATTCCCTTCCAAAGAGTGAGTCAGAGCTCTACTTCAAATTTAAACTATTTATATTGGAAGCATAAGCATAATAAGTTTGGAAAAGTAGAAATAACTACCACACTGATGTAGATCATCATGCAGTGTTATCAATAACGGATCGCGAAAAATAGCGGAAAATTAAAAATCCGCAATATGATATAGCGGATTGCGTTGCGGGCAAATAACGGAAGACACATAGCGTTTGAAATATATATTATATATATATATAAATTTAAGTATAACATTTGAAATATATGTTATATATCTAATAAATTAAGCTGCATACAAATAAAATAAATTATATAAAGAAAGATAACATATTACCAACTTAATTCAAGTCATAATTTTAATTTCTCAAATTTAAAAACATAATAATGTGGTCTTATCTGCTATAGCGTTTTATAGCGGATTGCTCAAAAACCGCTATGGAAAAACGTTATAGCGCCGCTATTGCGGCTATTTAACAACATTGTCATCATTAGAACTTATTTTGCCATACTTAATAAAAAAAACACACCTTGTTTATCCCTTTTATAGGCTGATATATTTTTATTGCAAGATTTTCATTCATTAATGCTCTTTCTACTTCTATTTTTAATTTTAGCAGAAGACCATGGCTGAAGGCAAGGATTATTGTAATCGAAAACTTTCTCTACTAAAATCGAATCATGATGGGCTGACAGAGGTATGTTCTTTCTTTGACAGAATCTCTAAATATTTGTTCCTTGAAATTTCATGTATCTCAATCCACAGACGAACTAAGGTCACATAAAAAACGCACATTTTTCGGTGTTTGATTCGTACAGGTTCCTTTGCACAGACGCCACCAAATCCCACTACAGCTGTCCGATGTGCACATGTGCTTCGATCAATGATGTGCTCATCAGACAGCGGTGGTGCAACCTATTAACTCGATTTATGGCCTTCCCCTAAGATCCTTTTTTTAGATACAGATGGCTTGAAATTGCAAAATCGCTATTTTGTCATGTGTTTTTTCGTTGACACGTTCCTCGTGTGCAGCTTTTTTCCCTACAATTTCTTACTGCCCCCTTGTTTTCCTGTAAATGATGTCAGGATATGTTTTGGGGATCTATTTTCTCGAATCTTTTCTAAACTTATTGGTGATTATACTTCTAGTTTGCAAATGAACTGGATATAAGACTATCACATGTATTTGTTACACTATTAGTCTCAGTTCAGCTTCTACCTTCTTTTTTTTTCCATTTATTCTATGGAGGTTTATATTCGTCTAGTAACTTCTGTTTATTGTTATATGCAGATGGCTACCAAAAAGAAAACTGTAGCAGATGAAGCAGCTCTAGTATTACAAGCAAAACTCAGGCAGGCATCGCCTAGTACATAATCATCCGATACGATAGTTTTTTGCTCCCAGGGCTATTGATTTCTGAATTTTCGTTCATGTCGTTTAAGCTCAAGTACGGTAAATTTTTGGTGGGTGTTCTTATGTTCCATCCAGTAACGTATCAGCCAGGAGGTGAAATTTGCACACTCGTGTGTGATTGCCCCTTGGGTTGATGGACGAATTCTTGGGCCCATTGTTTTCTCATCGCACAGATTGATGTTCAAGACTATCCAATCCAATTTCAAGTTGTAGTTCGGACGATAACATCTCTAGGAATACTTTTCTATGACGAGGTAATCTGCATGCAGAAAAAGCAATTAAACTGATTATCTTGACGAAATTGGGATTATTAATATTTCTCAATATTTCTAGAAATATTAGTTGTATTGGTAGGGTTGTCAACCTCTGCCTTCATTCCTGGATGTCAGTTTGTGGTAGGATGAAGTGCGATTCCAGGTCGCCATCTCAGATAAAAGAAAATTGCTTCTTTCTATATGAAGGACCACATTGGGTGAAAAACTGCTACTAAAAGAAAGTTATGGTGGCAAGGATAATTTCTATTTTCTGCAGCTTTACAAAATATGAACCTACACGCCTTCAATTTCATTGAATTGCGTGCCATTTCAATAACAATGCTTCTAACGTGGGGGTGAATAGGTTTCTCAATACAATCAGGAACCAAAAATATTCATTAATAAAAACAATTTCTTCAAGGGTTAACGCCAACTCTATCCTACAGCATTCGTGCGCAAGTAAATATCATCTGTGACTCGAAAATGTTCATGTATATAAGAAGTCAAAAGGGAAGGCCAAAAGATATCTTGAGAACCAAGTTGCCATCCTCTTTCAATAAGCAATTTGAGTGCATTTTTTCTTGTATTTAAAGTTCAAATCAATTCGATAATTCGAAGTCATCGAGTGTAACTTTTGTTGGAGACCAACAAAAGAAAATCCAGCATCAAATTGTGATCTACTTCTAACGTATTAAAAGGCTACTACCAAATTTGGAAAAAGGAGTTAGATTTGCTAATAGCAAGCAACTTCCAAAAATAGTCAAAGCCGGATTCCCTGAAAATAATTAGAATACAAATATATGCATCACTAATTCTCTTTACAACCCTATACAAGTAAAGATTAAGTTGCTATCATTCATTTGTCATTTACATATTAAGACACTTTTCACTCGTGTGTATCATAACATATACGATCAAAGTCAAAGCGATCCTTCCAAAAAAAGTCATATACTCGGAAGCCATTTATCAAATGTTCTTAATAATTCAGGAAAAGTTAATGCAATTTATGCGCATCAGGACTATGGATCAAACAATCGGACAATATCCATGTTTACGCACAATTATATTTTTAAACGGGTAAATAAATTTTAAATATGCCTTCTTAGCAGGGAATGAGTTTAGTCCTACAAGGTTAATAAATGTGTGCACTTAGTCGCATTTTAATTTACGTAACAAAGAAAATTATAGACGATCATGGAAAAACCCAAATTTCACCATTGCTTAAATTGTAGTATTTATTTGCAGATTGCAACTTTATACATATATAAGAAAAAGTTGCGTATAACGGAGTATGAATTGCAAGTTCCATGGATAACTCCCGTTTCCTATTTTTTGAGACCAACAGTTGAGCATCATGCAGACTTCTTGGTATCTTAGGTAGACTCGTCCGGTGTCTCAATCTTAACATCAAGCAACGGCATTCTATTTGATCCCTCAATCGACGGAATGCCTTGTTCACTAACTTCATCAAAGCGGTCTACACTTTTAAGAAAGATACCTGCCAGAAAGACAACGGGTTCTTCAGGTTGGTAATAATCAAACCAAATGACACAGAATGCATGGTAACGTTAGAGGAAGTTAGGAGAAATGGAGCTTCAATTTTATTCTAAGTGACCTGCAAAAGAAACTTCAAGTAAAGAAGATGAAAGTACAATCCTCAAGCACATACATTGCCATGTCGGCACACACAACATGCATATGCTACTCCAAAAACTCAATGGAAATTTGAGAGAGATAGGAAGGTAAATTTTTATGTAAGCCCTAAAAGACTGACAAGAATTAAGAATGCCCGACGAAGTGTTACATTGACATACCAATAAACCATATTCCTGATGCAATAAACAGAATTGATGTCAGTATGAGAGCACTTTCTCTCCAATTGTTAACATAGTCCTGCGCCAAATATCAAAAATGTATATTAGTTCAAAGAACAAAAAAGGATTAACTAAAAATTAACCAAAATAGTAAAAACTTGAGTAGTTTTCAAAAGAAGACAACCACAAGTTAGGATACTCCTCGCTAACTTATTTGAGATGTATTTTGCAATAACTTTCTTAAATCTTCTTCTTGAAAAGAAACCACTAACAGGCTTTGGATTACAATTATATGATTCTGGCATAATTTAGCTCTTCGTTTATTCGCTCCTGTGGCCGACTCAAAATGAAGTTATACAAATTTGTTCGCTGCTACTGCTAAATTAAAGAAATTGATCAAATTTAAGCAAATTAGTTTTGCTTGATTTAATATCTTTTGAAGAGAAAAACTAGTCCGATCAGCAAGAAAATAAATGAAACCACTATGGTGTGAGAGGCGCAATTCTACCGGTGTGTTTTATTCGAGAGAAAGAAAAAAAAAAAAGGAGAGAAAGGAACAATGGGGAGAAAATAAAAAAGAGAGGAAAAAAAACAAAAACCGCGTTGCACGTGATCATGGCAAGAGGAGGAAACAAGCGGCATTGAGAGCGAAGCTCGGCAGGTGGGCGGCGCTGAGAAGGAAGCACGCGGCAGTGGAGCAGGGGCACATGGGGGCGGAAGGTCAGTGCTAGCAGGGGTTCAAGCTTGACAAGGGAGGCAGAAGGTTGGTGCGAGGTCCGCAAGGTGGCCTCAAGATTGATGGGGCAGTGGGAGGCGAGCTTGGAAGGCGGGAGGCGGAGGCAAGCTCGACGAGGCAACGGGAGGTGGAAGGTCATAGCGAGCTCGGCTGGAGGTGGGAGGTTTGCGCGAGCTTGGTGGGGCGGTTGGAGGCGAGCTCGAAAGGTGGAGGCGGAAGGTGAGCTTGGACAGCGGGAAGCGTAAGGTTATGGCGAGTTCGCTCTCTGCTGGAGGTGGGAGGTCTACACAAGCTTGGCGGGGCGGCCCCGCCGAGATCAAAGGGGTTGCGGGAGGTGAGCTTGGAAGGCGTGAAGTGGAGACAGACGCAAGGAAGGTAGGAAGCAGAGGTGGACACAACGAAGGCGGGAGGTGGAGGCAAACGCAGGGAAGGGGGTAGGTGAGCTTCGCTTGTGAGAAAATTTTCTCTACTCTCCTCTTTTCTGCCTAATTCGGGCATAAGCAATTTCGAAGAAAAACAAAGGGATTTTTTTTCTTCCGTCGGTTTTTTCCTTTCAAAGAAAGAGCAAATTTTTAATCTTTCTTTCCTTTCCCTCCGGTTGTCCCTTCAAAGAAACATAGTGTAAGCTATAGGGTCTATTTTATTGGGGTGAAAACTAAAGAGAAGAGAGAGAAACCTAGTTTTTCACATGTTTTATTGGAGGGGCAGATTTGAAGGGTAAGAAAAGGGGACCACTTTTCTCCCCTTTTGCATTCTCTCTAAAAGAGGGAGAAGCCTCACTACTTTTCTTCCTATTTATTTTTCTTTCTTTTTTTTTTACTCTTCTCTCTTTTTTTCTTGCCCCCCAATAAAACAGGCCCATAGAGATGCGAGTAGTTTATTAGAGAATTTTCAGCCTCAACAGTTAAAGGTTAAAAAAGAGTACAAATGAGAATAAAATAATCTCTATACAGCTATAATTAAGGCCTTCCGAGGTTGTACTTCAGGCAAGACAGTAAAATCATGTGCAACAAAGTAGGTGGAGCGAAAATGGAATACCACCATCATCTGACACATTCGTCAGTATCTTAAGTCAGACGTAAAAAATAGATTAGTTGACGTTGCATTATTTGTGTATTGTAATCAATTTCTCCTTCTCAATTTAGATTTGTTTTTTAAAAACTTTCTGAAGACATGAGAAGCATATAAACTTTTAAATACACAGATACCTAAAAGATGATATATTCTTCAATGCAAATCCTCTCTCCGGTGGCAAAAAGAAGTAATATCACCGTCTTTTAGACCACAGAAAAATGCAAAACCCAGATAAGTTGAAAGTTGCATTCGTTTATATTTTGTGCTAACTTTCTGGATCCTTACATCATTTTCTTGTTCTCAACTTTAAATACTATAATAAGCTAAGAAAAAGGCATGCATTCTAATTTTAGTTCATAAGAAACTTCAAAATTTTCAAGCATTATGATGACAATTGAGATATAATTTATTCTGCAGCTCATGATGTTAAAGACATCAAATATACTCGACCCAAATAGAAAGCGTGGATAAAGTCACAGTGATGTAAAAGAAAAAACCAAATGACTAGATAAAAGTAAAAGAAGAAGAAAAAAAAACGAACCTGCAAAAGACCAACCAGTGGTGAGGATGGAACATCTCCAAATATGCGGATAGAGACAGTAGAAATAGCCATTGACAGTGGCCTCAAGCTTGGCTTGACACAATGAAGGCATATATAATTAACAGGACCCTGCAGAACCAAGTTAACCATACTAATAAATATCATCAGGTCTTTCACATAAAAGTACATACTGACATGACGAAACACAGCAATTACAAAAACTTGGATGCATCTCCTTTGAGTTCGTACAATTAGAATAGAACCAAACAGCATCATGATCTTAGGAGGAAAATGCTAGATTTTAGACAGCACAGACGCATCAGGCTATATCCTAGTTTTTGAATCACTTCACCTAGAAATTGGATGCCCACCGAAGAAGCAGGATATTTTGGTCAATAGCTTATTCAGATACTAGACTTGGTCCCAGAACTGTCATTAAATTATCAAGTATATCAACGCAGATGAAATCCATCTCCCAAGATATCTTTAGTTCATGTCTAGAGAGTAGAGGGAACATAAATAAGTTATTGGCGCTTCCAACATCCATGGTAGCCAAAATTATGAATGATAACATATGAGTTGGCTGTCTGAACTCTGAAATAAAGTTGGTCTTTTCCATAGTTTGATTTTTCATTTAATGCTACTAGGGTATGATGCAGGAGGTAAGCTTGTACCTGTGTGGCAAAGACGAGAATTTCTCCAACTGCAAAGAATGCAATAAAACCATAGAGGCTTCTGAAGCAAAAAGCACTGAAGCAAAAAACAGCCCCCAGAAGTGTTGCACCAGAAAGAAGCTGCAAGGTGTGTAGTTAATAGCTCTTTTGAGTTATTTTTATATACAAGTAGCTACTGGAAAGTAAAAAAAATTCAAAAGTGCAATGTAATTGTACAGGCATAGATCAATAACTCATAAACAAATTATTTGATAGCTTCACGCAAGCATAGCCTACATTACAGAATTACGATATCTTGACAAATAAACAACTAAAAGAGTTATCTCTTAGACATCAGTTAAATTACATGCTCACCATTATGTTATAGAATTAAAGAGTTTACATCCTCCAACATTAGTTGGTATGCAACATGATCTTTGACCACTTCGAGGAAATTGCCATTTATAGATGCTAGAAAATGTTTCACAAATTACAGTTGATGTATTTTATCCTTATAATATTTACAGTGGTATGTAAGCACAAAGCTTCCAGAACTTCTGCTGATTTGGTATATAAATAATATTTTAAAGGAAAAATATTATCTCAATCCTCTAAAAGCTTAGCAAGGAACTTTAACTAAAAATTAGTAAAATATTCGTACTTGAACTAAGTCTGATTTAGGAACTAGCAGTTCTTCATGAGACATCTAGTTAATGCTTCAGATTTAGGAACTTTCTTCTGTAATTTTTCCTGTCATCCTATCAGTCGTTTCATATGCTTCTACTTAGTTTTTCTCTTGTCCACTAGAATTAGTGATCGCAACTTTTAACTCGGCAATGTTGAATTTAAAGCTTCACCGTCTAGATGAGCAATTAACAATCAAACTCTGAACGTGTGAACATGTGCAATAGTCTATGTACAAAACACCTTTTGTCCTAGTAATTATCTGCCACAAGTTAATCAATGAGGAAGAGAGAGGGAACAGTATGGAGAGCCATAGGCTTGGCGTGAGAACCAACATCTCAATGATGAAGAGAGAGGGAATATTACGGAGAGCCATGTTCAAGATGGAGCAAGTGTTAAAGATCAGTTTATATTCATTTTTCTCACTTGCAGAGCATTTTGTTCCATGATGTTGCTTAACTTTATGTTGTTGATGAATAGAGATCATGTGTATATCCAAGTCATGTCCAGATGAACGACTGAAATTGGTCTAGGAAATTGGTCTAGGTTAACTAATGACTTAAGTAGGGTATGAGGCCAATGATTTAGTGATATGGCATTCTGGCTTAGGGATGTTCACCTGCCCACCTGCTGAGGCGCGACACTTTTCTTTTCTCTTGTGCTGGATAACCCGCCTTTTTCTGTCTCCTTGTTTCTTGCACAGTAGGTAGAGGAAAGAAAAAGTAACCAGTGGTGGTCCTTTCGGCTAGAAGATTCAAGGTGAAGAGGAAGACTTTTGAGAGTTCAAACTGAAGTGAAATTCTGATTTTTTTTTTTTTTTTTCTTTCTTTACTTCATGGTAATACTACGAATATAAATATGGAGGATTATGTGTATAGTGAGGTATAGATCCATGCTTTGGCGTTAGATCGTCATCGGACTTTAGCCCCAAAGGTGTAGGGTTAATCCATATTGTTAGGCTGATCAAATAAAAACGGCGCTGAACAATTTTGCACCTTTCTATCTAGAAACTTTGATCATATCTGTATCTGATTTGTCCTGAAATCTGGATATTTTGATCAAATTTGAATCTGATCTGTTATTGGAATTTGGAATTTGATCAGTCCTGAATCTAATCTGTGTTTTGAATCTGGAATATTTGATAAGATTCAAATCTGATCTGAATTCTGTAATCTGGAAGTTGATCAGATGTAAATCTTGTGGTATTTTGGAATCATAAATAGATCGTATCGTATCTGAACTTGATTGAGAACGTGAATGTAGAAATTACTGTGAGATTAAGATCCAGCACTTTGCAGTTTATGAAGAAGAATTTCTGGTTGGTTTAATGTTTAAACTTCACTACATTCTTAGGTATAGTTGAGTATTTAAGCATCAGAATCAGTGAGTGTCTATTCTAAGCAAGATTTAAGAAACCAGTTAGTACTAGTCCGGTGGTTTTATATATATAATAATGGTATACCAATGCTGGATTGGACTAGTACAAACTAGTCATATTGCTTGGTCTTTGACCGGTTTTTAATTCTATTATTATACGTTAATTTTAGCTCTATGTGCTTTTAATTTCTTCATTCCATCTCGAGAAAAAAACCAAAGTTACCTTCTAATTTCATAACTAAATTCAAGTATAAATCCATGTTAGTACAATCGATTTATGATGAAAATGCATGAGTTTGAAAACTTACATAATTATCATTACACTATACAAGGAAGAGGATTAGTTAAGATATGACCCTTGAAGACATGAGATTGTTAGTGTTAACTCTATAGAGCTACTAATGGTATGTGAGTTATGAGTACAAAGTAGAGCTTGAACTTTGAAGAGGGTAGAATTATAAGAATTATGGTCCGGACTCAATGATGCATATTGTATGATAAAGTATTGAACAAATATGACTTTTTATTTAATTTATTAGTGTGTGCAAATTCAGGTTTATACTTGGCATTATCATCAAATTTTTAATAATAGGATATTTGTGATGGTTTCTTATCCCACTTGACACTTTTATTTAGTTTAGGAAAAAGTTTAGTTAATGAGATGAAGAGTAAGAACCCTTTATACTGCAGGTAACCTACATCACACTAATGTCCGATGTAGGACTAAATCTATAAAGTCAATTCATCTGATCAGACTGATATTTTAAACACTGATTTACCGCTAAAACCATAAGTTACAAAAAAAAAATGACTTTTAAAAGTATATATAAATAGAATAAAGAGCATTAGCTATATTTCTACAATGATTAATTATTTATTAGTTATACATTAAAACAATAATGAATTATAACTAATTATGTGTATATTGTGTCATTGACGCATGAGATAGTAACAGTGAGCACTAGGAGAGGCTTTAATCTTTCTTTGAAAGAATCAACACTCGCTGAAAAATAATGCACGAAGGGATTTAGGGCAAGAACGAATTTAATGAATTAACATAGAGTAATACGAATGAGATAACACTGTTCAAAAATTACTTTAAGGGCACAAAGTTGCCGGTACTAGTCAGAGAACAAAATTTACTAATGAAAATAAGTATACCTTGAACGCATTTGAGATTGTAGAGCTCATGAAGTCAAGAATAAATCCACCCGCTAGAGTTCCAAATATTCCACAAACAATTGTTATTCCTCCAAACATCAAATCAGCATTACTCTGAAAGTGAATATATACCGAATAATTCATAAGAAGTGCACATTAAATAGCTAAAGAATGGAGACGAGAAGACATCTGAATGAAGTTTTCACATAAGTCTGTCCAACTAAGAAAAAAAAAGTCAAGAATTAAGGAAAAAAATATTGCAGAGAAGGCTATAGTTGGTAAGACAATAACTACATCTGATGGTATTATTCAACATAGAACCTTCGATATCAAAAATTTTTAAATGAATCAGGCAAGTCTAACAAAACTCAGCACTGTAATTACCATGTGGTAGATATCATAGCCAGCTTTGGGGCCCCAATATGAATAAGCTCCAATAACAAAATTGTATGTAACATAACCTGCAGCAGATGAAGATTGATAATATACACTAGAAACTCAAATGAGAGAAAATTTAAGATACAAATAATATAGATCAAGCAATTTTCTTTACATTCATCTTTTTTTTTTCTTTTATTACATGTAAGTATGCAACAAAGCCTTTCAATTGCGGTGCATACTGGTATATCAACATTCTCAACACATGGGTTTTCTTATACTATATGTGCTGATACAAGATGTCCTTTTATGTAAAAACATAGCATATAACAATTTAAAATTTCTTAATCATTCTACTGGTATCAGCAGTAAATTGACAACATCATAGAACATATCTCCACTGTTTTAATTAATTCTGCATGATCGCACTTTAAGCAAACATAACGAAACTGTTCATCATGGACACAGTCAATTCCTCAAACAATGTTCCATGACATGGCACGGAAAAAACCAGAATGGGCAGAGTGACTTGAAGATCTCTTCATGTTCTTTTATTGGCAGGAAGCAACTAATGATTAGTCTAATACTTCTTGTATTCATGTAACTGCACATTAGATAGATGGTATTTTGTTAATAAGAAATTAATACATTTAAGGTTTTTTTATTTTTCCATGTACCAAAAATGTCATTGTTGGGCAAATACATAGTATTTTTCATTTTTTATAATTTTATTAATGAAAAGTTTCAATTAGTTTAGATAATTCTAGTAACGATAATAGCATAAATTTTAAATTAAAGCACTCGATAAATCCTATATTTAATGATATGTTCATTGTGCTTTTCATATGTTTAGCTTATGTGTTAAAGATGGTATAAGATAAATAAATGAATATTTATAAAAGAAATATAGAATGAAGTTAAG
This sequence comes from Costus lasius, assembly GCA_027563935.2. NCBI lineage: Eukaryota > Viridiplantae > Streptophyta > Magnoliopsida > Zingiberales > Costaceae > Costus > Costus lasius. Next base: position 23,268,989 of record CM050447.1, on the reverse strand, counting down.
AATTTAAAATATTTTATAAAACTTATAGTAAACGATATAAGAAAGTTAAACTTCATATTGAAAATTATGCAGAATTTTTCTTATGATACATTACCTTATTGTTTTCCTTCAAAGACACTTAACTTTGTGTTATGACACAAGGATGACTTATGGAAGTATTGAAAATATAGTTATTTAGATCTTTTTTCATAATGCTACTACTCATTTGTCCAATATTTATTATCCTGCTTTTTGTTTAATCTAAAGCATTTAGTTTTAGTTGATGAATTTTTTGTATATAATAATGATGAGAAAATTTCTACAATAATTTTACAACTGGAAATAAAATGCTAAAATATGTTAGAAAAAAGTGGATCATAGAATTAAATTAGAATGTACAATATTTTGATAGATGAATATTGTAGAAATATGCAAATTAATAGCATTGGTAATAAAAACTGAGATTTCTATGTTATTATATGGAAGGTATAACTTTTAACACCTTTTTTCTATGATTACTTCATATATCACTAGTAGAAATATTATCAGATGAATATGCTTTAATTTAAATAAAAATCCCACAACAAATAAATATTTTAGTTTTCATGAATTAATGTTTTACTTCAAAAACTATATTTCTATATTTACTAAACAAAAAATTAGAAGTTTTAATATGGTGGATAATGCAAGGAAAATTCTACCTATTGGTCTCTACCATGACACTTGATTTACTAACTCTTTCGCTGTCAATAATAGCATAAAAGTCTTGCTTTAGTGTAGGAGGCAAGGTCATTGGAGGAGAAAGAGGTGGATGAATGTTGAAATTACATAGATATCTATGTCCTAATGATTACTTGCATGCCAAGGTTCTCAATGGTGTGACGGTCCAATAACAGATTTGTATAATATTGAACATAGTATTTGTATAGACTGTGTATGAGTCCATTATTGGAAATATCACCCATACTGGATTGTCTTGAAAAATTCTTAGAACCATGCCGGATGCTAAGGATTGTCTCCAAGATAACATAAATCATTTAATCTCATCCTAGGATGATGAAGAAAATTTAGGAAGTGCCAACAGAATCAATAACGCTTAAGCAAGAATCAATATAAATAAATTAGTTTTTTTTTTACAAATAAATTTGTAGACTTAATCCTTCATTAAATCTTGTAGATGATACATAGGTATCTCTTATCGGTGCAACTTAAAATAATTTAATCATATTGTAAAAATATAACTACACAACCCTAATTTTTCCATTGAGTCAGGTACACGGACAACACAGATTTGGTCTAAAATAATAAAAATATTTTTGTTACTAACTGAGTTAAGTGACATTCTTATGGCCATGCCATGTATTCTATATATTTCAATTTTTAATTATTTATTATTTTAATATTATAATTTTAATTTTTACTATTAATTTTTAATTTTAAAAATTTTATTCTTCTTTGCAATTCTACATTTGCAAAAAAAAAACTCAAATGTTTTATATTTATATTTTTATTTGAATTTTAAAAATATTAAGGCCTTGGATGGCCTATAGACCATGTCATGCAAGCCAAGTGTCTAATCCCTTGGGCTCTAAGTAGTGTTATTAATAGTTGATTGTGAAAAATAACAAAAAGCCAAAAATCCTCAATGTGATATAGTAGATAGCATCGTAGAAGTCTCACAGCAGTTAAAACGTATGTTATATACATAAAAAAATAATCTATATTCAAATAAAAATAAGCTAAAATATCATTTACATTCTCAAAGAACCTTTCATTCCTAACATCATTTTCTCCACCGTCCATCTCCCTAACTAACCACTTGTAATACACATCAATATCAAATGCATTCACCGTCATTTTCACTAAAAGCATTACATACAAAATGCTCAAAATTTGCAATGCAAAAAACGCTATAGCATCGGTATAATCGCTATTTAACAACACGAGCTAAAAGTGACAACTCAAGTGAATTGCGTGTTGTGCAAAGCCAAGGGAGTTTGATATTCGAATCATATCGGACATGTTTTGTTGGTCAAATATGAAATGAAGTGACATCTAAATTCTAAACATATAAATTAACCACAGATGAAAAAAGAAATTGTATAGGATATGGATATAAACTTCATAAAAAACTAGAAAAAAATATTTTAAGACAATTCCTAACAATTAAGTATATGTTGAGTATCTTACCTAGAACATTTACTATATAAACCTTCTCTACCATAAGCATTTTTAGATCATTCCAAAACCTTGAAAGTTGACTCCTTCCAGAACCATTAAATCTGCATTAAAGTGAAAAAGAAGAATAACAATAGAAAGCAAGAGATAAAAAACATTATAGAAAATCTAATTCTAAGAAAATAATATTGATCAAGCAAGAAAAGATGCTAGATAAGTATATGGAACAATCCAAGGATTATGAGGCAATAAACTCGGGATGTATTGTTCTGATGGGAGAGGGAGGCATAGGGTGTGTGAAAATGGATGAGTTTATATTGATAGAAGTGGTTGGCACCACATGCAAAGGTTTGATACCCTATATCAATATAACTAGTATTATAAATTATAAAATCAATCCACGTTTGCACCGGTCTAAGAATCCAGTACACAAACCTAGTATAAATTGGGGAAATTATTTATTCATTATGTACTAATTACTGATATGTACTGATCCATATGATCTTGAATCGATTCATATTGGACGTACTAACATATAGATGTACAAATCGGTACTGACATGTACCAATCCGTATTGATAATCTGATCCGTACATATACTAATTAGATTATATCTTAGATTGGTATATATCACCATGATACTTTAACATTACTTTGATGTGTTAAAAGGAGTACAAATTTCTTGCTTATAACTTCATCTATAATAGATTGATAGTCCATTTCAACGTGGTTGATCCTCTCATGAGAAACTGAATTACTTATAATATAGTCACTTGATTAGCATAGCGCATGAATATTGAGCAAAACTGAAGTTGTTTAAGCGAGCACAAATCTATTCATTGGTAATATGAACCATAAGCCAAGTATTTAGAAGCATTAGACATTTTAACTATATTTTATTTCTTTTTTTTTATGTGACTAGATGTCCTCTAACATAAGTAGAAAACCTAGAGATAGACCTTTATCACCTGGACTCTTTGCATAATCAACTACTGAATCAGCCTTCATCTTTAAATGTTCATGTTCTTTTATAAAGATCTTTCTTGGAGAACATTTCAAATAAGTACAGAATCCTCAAGATAGCATCCAAGTAGACTCCTCGAGATCTTTGTTGGATTTTGCACAGATTGACAATTCATCCTAATTATGAAGAAAATATTAGGTCATGTGACTATAAGATATAAAGTTTCCGACAAACCTACTATATTGAGGAGCATCAACATCATCTTTACAACTATTATTAGAGTAAGTTTTGATAAGATAGAATAGGCAGTCGAATTTCTGAGCCAAATTTTTAGATATTAGACACCCATAGTGCGATAATACATTTGCTTGCGGCATGGAATTTAGTTGAAATGAGATCACTTTGAAATTGCTCAAATTTTGTTAAACTTTTTTTATCTTAATATAAGTATCATCTATTCGAATCATAGCATGGCGAGACTACAAGCCTTGCATCAAAGAATCAACATCTAAATGAAACTTGTAGTCTCGCCATTTTGAAATTTGCACGCCTTTGTTAGCTAAATTTATAGCTATAGATCACAAGGCATAAGTTACAAGTTTCTCTACATTTTGTTTCTATATGCAACAAACTAGGCATGATTAACATTTATGATCAGATTGAAGGGGGGAGATTAAACAGTGATAAAATAAGTCAATACTGCGTGTTAATATCACATGTTTCAAATTTATTAATGTTTACATACATGTACTTTACCCTTGGTATTAATAATATGTAAGACTGATTTCTATTCAACTTGCATTATAATTTCTGTTCGTGGTTGCAAGTTCAAAACGGAATAATGATAAAGAGAGAAAATGTTCTGTTAACTCATCTTTTGTTCAACATTAAGAAGACACAATGAGGTGGTGATGGTCAATAATTGAAGATAATTTTTCATGGACAACCTAAGAGATCCACCAGGTTAAATGCAACATATTTCTCAATTAGTTAATGATATAAATACAAGTGCACGTGCAATAGTTGCAGCAGAGCATGCAGATGAATATGATGACAACCTGACAAAGTGAAAATTATTAATTAGTCATCATGTCATGCTCTTTCTAGCTACAAACTCAACCCAAGAACAGATTGGAACCAATCAAATTGGAATTCCCAACTCAACAAGGCAGAAAACAAAAGCAACTAGCAAGGGAAAAACTCCCACCTAAGACCAAAAAGTATGAAAGCTCCAACTAACAGTTTAGACATAAAAATGTGGAGGAAACCTGAGAAAAAAGATAAAGCAAAATGGTATTAACTTCTCGTAGACAAATTTACTCTTCCTTTTTGTATTAACTTCTTTTTTACTTTAGAGAAAACCTAGTAACATAATTACATTTTCCAAAAAGAAAGAAAAAAAGACAAATTATATGGATGCAAGAACATACAGGGACACAGATGAATGTTCGTCAGTGGTTTGCATCTCCTTTTTGGCATTCTGTTCATCTGACATATGAGAACCAATACAGCTATCAAGAGACCAACATAAATAAAAATCCTAAAGCCCAATCTATTTCAATTTTGAAATCACAGCAGTGTTATGTAAGGTAAACAAAGTCTGAATTGGTAACAAGTATTAGCTCAGCTCCAATATAAGTATCAGTATGAAATCAACACTTTTGGCAAATATTCACCATACAATAGCTAACAACCTGAAAAAAGCAGTTGGCAACTAATATTAAAGATCTTTACAGTTCTGAATATTGCTTCCTTGACATTGTGCTTCGTTTAATAGAAAATTATTGGTAGAGTCAATATAGGAATCCTGTATACTCAGAAAGTGTATTCAAGGTGTAATGGTGTGGCAGTTAAACTTTAGTAATATAAGAAATAAAATAAATAAGTAATTCAACCATTGCTCCTTCTAATACAGTTTTTTTTCCTTCTAATACAGTTCGTTTCAGTCACTTTGACTTCAAAATGAAGTTGGACATTCAAAAAGTCAAATCAGACAGTCTGAGGAATATAAGTTTTCTTGGCTATAAACAGAAAAAAGCCATTAAACACATAGATCACAGTAAGACTAGTCCATGAAAAATGAAACTCAACCAGGATCCTGAGTGTAGAAACATACCACCACATGGTGAATCTTGGACTATTGTCTCAGCTGCAGTCTTATCTTTTGTTAACTTAGACGAGGTAAAACCTGTAAGATTAAAATGTTAGAATACAGACGCTCTATTAGGATTCTAACTGAACGTATCATCTGCATACACTAAAGGAACCAAAAAGTCAAATACCTTTTAGCTGCAAAGGCTTTATAATAAAGCCTAAAATAGCAAATGGGAACATCAAAATAGACTCTCCCCAGAAAGCAGCTCGCCAGTGAAGATGGTTTCCGACCTGATAACATTAGAAAAAAAAAAAGATATGTCTTAATCATTAATTGATAGAAAACACAAACATATTTTCAATACATTAACTGATTGAAAACGCATTAACTAGGGTCAAGTAAATATCTGGTCAGACTGGTACCATCAGCATACTATGTGGTGATATGTCCAGTATGTCCAGTTGATATACCAATATGTACCAGCATGAGCTATGACTACTAAATACACTGGCTTGGATCATACTTTAAAGTTAAAAGTTTAAACCATGATTCCAACTGCTGTTGATAAAGGTTAGCAGGTAAGATCTTATAACGTTTGGGGCACTAGATACCATAGGAAAGTTACCATAGTAAATGTATATGTAAACAAACATTTAGTAAGCAAAAAAAGTGAAGTTAAATGGTTTTCATCATAAGTACAAAATCATTATGCACAAAAGTCAATTAATAAGGAGGAGGAGGACTAGTGCAAGCTTTTGCTTCGCAAGGAGGACTAGTGAGAGTTTCCACCCCTGATGCTAGAGCGAAGCGGAAGAAAAGAAGAAAAAAAGAAGAAAGGAGAAGGAGGAGGACTAGTTCGTGGAAGAAGTCCCTTCTTCCGCTCACTTGGTTCCATTAGAACTGGTACATACCAGCCCGAGTTTATACCGGCCCGAGTTTGAACCGGGCAACCGGTACATTGGTCTAGACAAGTATTTAAAACCATATAGCAGTACATAGAACAAGATTGATACTCAATCCTAGTCCAGAATATAGGAATATAAGTTACACTATATACAAAATATCGATCAAACCATATGTACACTCTTAGTGACATTCTGACAACCACTCAAACTTGTATATACTGACAATACCATCACATGGTATAATCAAACCCAATAAAACCATCTTAGGCTTGATTTTGTACTAGCTCAACCCCTCCTGTTTGATACCACTTGTCCTTGAAAACTACAAAAATAATATAATGTAGTTTTGAATGAAATAGACTTAATATCCAAGTCCTTTACTAAAGTTACATAGTAAGAGCTTCTACTAAAGTTTTTAAAATCGGTACGTACCTCAGTACCAGTGTAAACCAATACACAGATACATAGTCCAATTTTGTACTAGTTGGTTATATATATATATATATATATATATATATATATATATATATAGTATGATTCGGTACTAACCTATTTTGTGTACTACTCTAAAATCAAACTAGTATAAAGTGAAAATACCGATATTTCAAACACCTGCTCCTTCTACATTTTGGCGACTATCAAAATAGTAAACTAGTTTCCACAACTTAAGTTGATGAAATTGTTCAACAACACCCTACAAAATTCATGTGGTTAACTAGGATTGAAACTACAATTAGGACCGGCACAAGTACTAAGCTAGGAAAATCATGCATGTAACATTAGAAACCTCTATGGTGCTATATTATATCAATTCTAGATTGGCTATGACCATGCTGATTTGCTTTGACTTTAATAGTAGAGTGAATCGCAAAACTATCATCTGCCTAAGTAGACAAGTGTATATCTTTTCTTTTAACTTTTCTCTTTAAGTAAACAAACCCTTAATTCAGTTCAAACCATAGTGGCAACCAACTCTCGTCAACACGTAAACTTAATTATAAAATTTGATGGAGATACAAAAATTGAAATAAAAATAAAATTTTAGCAAATTAGAAAAGAGTAGAATATCAAACTAAAAGTGGGCACTAAATTAAATCTAATCCCAAACATAATGAATCAGCAGCAGTCCCTAGAGCTAAAGAGAAGAAAAACGAATTAAGGGATCATGATTAAATAAGAACATAGGCCTCAACTTTCATTGCAGCAGCGACATTATAGCTGTCAATGCAACATAAAAAGTTTTTTCTTCCATCGATATAAGCCCATGAATACATTTCCCATCATTATTACAAAACTATTTTTCAGTTACATACTGTTCTAGAAAAAAGCAACGAAACTAAAGAAACAATAAATTGATCGTTCCTTCAGATATCCAAGATTCATGTCAGCGCGTAGTTCAAATGCGCCTCCTTTTCTTGAAAAGGACATTTCTCAAGACAAATATGCAAGACCTAGTTTTTATATTTAAGTTTCTTGTACTCTGGAACGTCCCTGAGACCGAGCTTTGAAAGTACAAGGCAATAAGAATCCCAGTCTGTTCTCTTGAGATACTTCAGAAGTTTCTTTCTTCTCTGGACCATCTCTAGAAGGCCCTTTCTGGAATGCTTGTCCTGCACGCCAACAAACAACACACGTAAAACAAATAATCAGCGACACATCACGAATGTCGGATATTAATGTGCATGAAAGAGTTGAAGAGAACAACGAATGCACATCATTACCTTCTTATGTAAGACAGCATTTAGGTGCTTAATTTTAGTGGTTAGTTGTGCCACTGCAAAACAAAAATAGCTTTTTTAGCCCCCTAAAAAAGACAAGTTCATGAAAAAAGTTGGGCTAAAACAATTAGGTAAAACAAAACATCAAACAAATTTAACATATGAGAAAGTTAAGCAAGCATCATCCATGTCAGTTTATTGACACATATTGGGTAGTTGCAGGTTGACCAGTAGCTCGTTTGGTCATGGACCGAGGCGACATGAGTCGCTAAGGGCAGTCGGATGAGGAGTGGTCCTGCTCTCCGATTCAGTCCAAGGTGAGAGTGAGTTAGAGGTGGCCTCAAGAGCTAGCCGACATGAAGATCCTGCGTAGCTAATTCTCTCCTGCGGGTTTATACATATTGTTAGGCCTTGTTGGTACATATGTGATTGAGGAGGCTGCCAGACTTAAATGCATGTGGATCAAAGATAAGTTCAGTTAGGATTTTGCCTTATTTTGACCAGCATTCTAACTTGTTTGTGGGTTAAGCTTTAGCTAGATTTCACCAAGGCAAAATCCAACATTTAGTCTCTCGGCTGAGACTTGAGGCATGCATGGGTGACACCTAGCATTTTACTCTTGGCAGCAGCTATTGCTCTCACGCGTAATCAGGTTCAAGAGGCGACTCCTGGGTGATTTTCTATCACCAACTCTAGGGCTTCCTTGTCCGATTCCTTCTAGGCGCCGACGAGGCTTTCGGAAGCCAGCTCGAGTCCCTTGTTCGAGCCAGGAAGGGCAGAGCTCGAGTGAGCTCTAAGGGTGGTAACACTTGATCTTTTCCTACCACCCGCGGGTCTTCCTCTAGCTCGAATTTCATCTGGAGTTCTTCCGCTTCCTCTCTCTTAGAGCTGGTTCTTCTGTAGCTGATTACCTTCGTGGAAATGTGGAGATTCTGTATGTGAGTAACATTCTTGGACGAAGCAGCCCTAACTTGGGTTAGGTATACTATCATCATTCCTCCGGTTACCAGGTATACTATCTTCATTCCTCTAGTTACCTATGAGTTTTTCTAGAGTTCCCTTGCTGATCTTCTAGTCAATTTGGATGAGGGGGTACCTCATCCCGTAACCTACTTTGCTAAGACCCTTGTTTAGTTTTTCCTTGTTCGATATATCTCGTGGCCATGTTGAGCCTTGTTAGTGCTGTGGTTTTGATTTCATGCACTTGTGGTAGATAAGGGGCATCTTGGTTGATTTTGTTGTATGGTCTTTTAAGTTACTATCGTGGCCATTCTACATGATTGATTTGTGCTTTGTGCCCTTCTCGCTACTTGGACATTATTGTTACTGTTGAGCTGCTATTATTCTTGCCAAGGTGCATCAACACCCCATGCTTCTACGTGTTTTGTTCATGCTTGTATGGGAAGGTGTGAGGAAATTCTGTATAAAGCTGGGATGTGTATGTTGTAATCCTGTGTATGTGGGCTGGAAAGAAACAAGAGGTGAGCCGAAAATACATTTGAGTAGCGAGGACTGGGCAGGGGAGGTTTGGGCTGTGAGTTTAGTTGATGTGAGGCCAATTCGTTGCCCGGGTTGAGGTGAGGGAGAGAGCAACTGATGTAAATTCTGGAACCATTACCTCATTCCCTCACTACTCGCTTGCTTCCAGCTGGTTCTGAACAAGAGAAAATTGGTATAGAAGTTTTTGTCCATAACACCAACCATGGCAAATGGGATTTTGCACTGGCGCTTATTGTGGATCTTGTGGAGGGAGCGACTATCAACATGGAGTTAGAGAGAAGCAAGGCAACCAAAAGTGGGATGAAGATTCTATCGATGCCTCCAATCTAGCGAGAGTCATTGCTGCCAGACTTGGTAAGGGCAGTGAACAAGAGTCAAATCTGGGAGGTTCCATGTCTCCTACCTCGAGAGGGAAGGAGGTTGCCACTGTCAAGCAAGTGGAATGCCATTCAAGATGACAAGATGAATGAACTTAGTAAAGATTTGGACCTTCCCTCCGTTGGCTGGTGATAGGCTTGCAGTAAAGGGCAGGGGGTGGTTTTCTTCACAAAGGGCTCACAAAGCAAGTTTGAGATTATGGATTGGAACATAAGAAGTCATAAATCATATAAAGAAAGCAGGTCTTGGGGCCTGAGGAAGAGTTAAGAGGGAGAAGAGCCATGGAAGCACTTTCTAGTGGGTTTTCCTATTGGTGCACTTAGAGGAAGAGTGACAGCTTTGTGGAAACCAATAAGACTGGGACATCAATGTTTATTCTCTCCTAGTGGGCTTTATCTTATTCAAATTTGCACAAGAAGATGATAATATTAGGGTACTTAAAGCAAACAAGTTAATTGCAAACAGACTTTTGGTTATGCAGTAAAGGATTGTCTCAATATCAAGCCAAAGACAAAGCATGTGAGTTCGGAAAGCATCTCAGAAGCTGCCGACAAAGAAGAGGGTTGTTGGGAGTGTAGAGAATAATAAGGTCAAAATTAACAAATGCTATCCTACAGAAAAGTACCTCAACAGCAAGAAAGGGAACAAGAGGACACTGGACAATTAGATTTCCAAGGAGTCGGATGCCAATGGCTGGTCAAGGGGTCAAGACCATATCTAACATCCTTTATGCTTACTGCTTGAGATCCTCTCGAATAGTAAATAAATTTGATATATTCTCAAATGTTGATGTGAGGGTCAAGAATAATGATGCAATAGATCATCGAATGCAATAAAATGATGCAAAATTTAGTTTTGTTATATCAGAGGCAACACCCAGGCCAAGCAATCAGTTGTCACAAGCTTTGTGGGGTACCAGCCAATGCCACCTAACATGGTATTTTATATAGTGCGTGTTTGTGTATATATGTATGTAACGAAACAGACATTTAAAATTGTAACTTCAAGTATTAGTGCACAAACGAGTATGTATTGACCATAATCCCAACCAATTCAAAAGATAATTTAAACCATGGTTTTTAATCTTAATCTATACAAGATTGTAAGCATGGTATAACTAGTCTGACTGTCTGAGCTTGAATTGATACAAAAACCTCACGTGTCAATACACTAGGTACCATGCGTCAATATGCCTAATATGTACTAGTCCAAGACATGAGTGACATACTGGTCCTATGTGAGATTAAAAACCATAATTTAAATCCAGAATTCTTGCTGTGCAATAGATCATATTGTTATGATAAAGAATGACATAAATTATAAAGAGCCTGATTGAAGTCAAAAACATCTTGAAGTTCAATTTATGACTAAAAATCATAAAAAATAGCACAACTTTCCAAGCATTGAGATTGCTTATAATGCCCAAGGCTTGCTCTATCTCAGGAAAAATATATATGGACTAGATAGCTCTTTGAACTAGTGTTTGTATTTATAAGACATTGTAATAGACTTTTATAGACACAAAAAAAATATATACTCTCGCGCTCAACCCTTTAAATGAGTTGAGTACTGGTGTGCATCATTGTTATCGTTGGTGATCTTTTCCGATAGCATTGTTGTTATACACAATAACTAATGAAGTCTAGTAGTTTTGTGTAGTGGTAACAAAGTCGTGGCCCATTATGGAAACTATATCACCACTCCAAGTGAGTGCATTTTAGTGTAATCTCCATATATCAATTATCCTATTGTGTGAGATTCATTGTATCATTGTAACTTATGCATTACTTTATTGGCTTACTCATTTCATTCTATGGCTTTGAGCTCCTATTATATATTCGATGATTGACCTTGACTTTGAAGAAAGACCTCCTTGACTTGTTTGTTGACCTAAGTGGTACCTTTAAACTCTTATTTACACCTTGACTCTGAGGAAAGACCTACTCGACTTGTTTGCCAACTGGGGTAGGGTTTACTTTTTCAATTCAATTGCATACTAGAGGGCACCGTCAACTACAAAAAGATTTACTCATATTTGGTAGTGTAAATGCTTTACGTATATTTAGTAATGTGAATCTCCCTTTTGAGAATAAATATCAATGCAATTATATTGTCTTGTGTATTAATTAGGTTTAATAAACTATTGAGACAAACGTAATCACTCCATTACTAACATATTTGGAATAAATGATAAATTAGTCTTAATATTGTAATTGGTCTTTATTTGAGTTGTTTAACTTGACGGTGTACCGGTGTGTGACATAATTCCCTCTCAAAGTAAACTATACTGACGTGACAAAATAGTTCACATAAACATAGATAAATGTCTTCTAGATGGTCAAGTAGCTTACAGGATTTCAGAAATCTCAATTAGCTGATCCATACCTTGAACCCGAGCAGACCCACAATCAGATTCAGAAATTTTAAATTCATCTCTAACCCTTTTCAGCTCCAAATTCATCTTCTCGGCAGAAGACATATGATCAGGATGGAAATACTGCAAGACACAAATTGTAAGGTAATACCTTGGATCTATAAATTCAACATATTCATCTAGGAAACCAAGCATGACATCTGGCAACTCACCCTCTCCAACAGTTCCTCCTGTGGGGGTTTTAGCATGAAAGTAGGCGTCGCTATTCCGGTAAGGCTTCCAATAATTGACAGCCTCTGCACTTCTCAGATGCAAAACATAGGTCAGCTCCTACTAACATGGAGATGAAACCAGTATAATAAGAGTCATACTGTTGTCTTTTTTCTTGGTGTCAGCATCTTTAAGTATCATTAAGCCTTCGCGCAGCTCCTTGAATGCGACAGCGCCCATCCTCGACTCTGTCTCCCTGTTCTCCATCTCCCTCAGCTTTGCAAGCCTCTCGTTCAACTCCGTCAAAGAGAACCAGTCCTTATCATCACCCTTCGCAGCGTTCCCAGGCCTCAGTTTACTTAGCTTCTCCCCCAACTCATCATAAGTATACATCTTCAAAAATTCTGTCTGCAAAACCTTTTTGGTTGCGCCCTCACCGGCTTCTTTCTCCCTCATTTCCTTCCCAAAAATAGATTCCGGCAAGTTCTGGCTTAGTAGATTGGACGGACCCTTTGCTCCCTCCCCATTTGGATCCCCATGCTCTCCTAGAATGGCTTGAGACTGAACGGGCTCGAGAAGCTGTCCCGCCGACGGCCACTCAACTTATCCTTTGGCGACGGCCTGAACTGACTTAAGCTCTGGCGGATGAATTCCAGGGAGGGGCTTTCGGCCTTCTCAGTGACCCCCTCGCTACTGGCCTTGGTGAGGACGTTGTTCTTGTAGAGCTCCTGAAAGGAGATGGTGGGGGACGAGGGTGGCCGATTGCCAAAGGGGGAAGGGGCAATGGAGCCACCAGATCGGTGATCGAACTTGGCCAGGCGCTTACAGATATAATCGAGGGAGGCAGGACCGTCTTTAGGAGAGGGCAGCGACGATGGCGGAGGTGGGTCAGAAGGGATCCGACGAGGAGGGGAAAGAGGGGCCTTGAGCCGCTCCTTGACGTCGCTGAAGTAGGAGGAATAGGAAGGGAAATGAGGCGGTGCGGCGGAGGGAGAAGCAGAGGGCTCTCCTTCAACATCGGGATCGGGTGGCGGCGGCGGCGGTGGCAAGGAGGAGGAGAAGCGGCGTGCAAAGCAAAGCGGTGAAAGGGGTTTCGGCCTCAGCTTGAGATGAAGCGCCATGGCGTATGTCGATTAGGGTTTTACACCTCGAGAAGGCGAGCAAAACTCAGACGTGAAGGGAAGAAAAAATTGACGGTGGATATCAACAGGCCCGATGTTACGCCCGAGCAGCTCTAGACCAGGCTTGGAGGTATTTGGGTTTGGGCCGAGGCCCAAGGCCCGGTCGTCCTCCCCTTGAGCGGGTTCGCAGGAGGTGGATTCGGGGAACAGACGCGTGGAGGTGCGACCCGATCTAGCTCCAGTTAACATGCGCACGGAGGTGTGAGGCGGTGTTGGCTTCCCGAGGTGTTTGGTGGTGTCCCATACGAAGCATGAGCGTAGGTGGCGGAAGCAAAGGGAAAAGGAAGATACGCAAGTGACGCAAGCTCCCCACGGGATCTTCATCTGGAAGAGAGATGCGAGCGACGGGCATTCTCCTCCTCGGCGAGCAGCAAGCTGTGTTCTCCTTCCACTGGAGAAAAGCCACGAGCGACGCGGCGGCGTCCTCTCCCGACCAGCGGACGGCGGCGTAGGCAGACGAGCGGTTCCGCCTTCTCCCATTCCAGCAACATGCGACATGCAGTAGAGGCCGCTTCCCTCCACGAGCGGCGGAGAGAGGTCCGCCGCCTTCTCCTTCCTTCAGGCGGAGACCTCATGCGCGTCGCGGCGAGCACTCCGGCGATGGCGAGGTCAGACGACGAGGGCGAGTTGAGAGCGTGTAGATTTGTGTATAGCGAGGAGGAAGAGGGGTTTTAAGGCTGTTGTATTTGGAGATAAATAACAGGCAAAGCTTTCCCCTCAAGCTCTGTGCTTTCCGGTGTGTTTCTGGCGAACCTTTTCGGGTGTCTTCTCCGATCATCTTCTCCACCTCCGATCGACTGTTTCCGGCTCCAAAGGCGGTGCCGACGAGGAAGGCTGAGGGCGGAAGGCACGCGCGAACCTTCCCCCTGCTGCAGGCCCCCTTCCAGGGAGGTGGAGAAGCTGTCCCGCCGACGGCCACTCAACTTATCCTTTGGCGACGGCCTGAACTGACTTAAGCTCTGGCGGATGAATTCCAGGGAGGGGCTTTCGGCCTTCTCAGTGACCCCCTCGCTACTGGCCTTGGCGAGGATGTTGTTCTTGTAGAGCTCCTGAAAGGAGATGGTGGGGGACGAGGGTGGCCGATTGCCAAAGGAGGAAGGAGCAATAGAGCCACTAGATCGGTGATCGAACTTGGCCAGGCGCTTACGGATATCCTCGAGGGAGGCAGGACCGTCTTTAGGAGTGGGCAGCGACAATGGCGGAGGTGGGTCAGAAGGGATCCGACGAGGAGGGGAAAGAGGGGCCTTGAGCCACTCCTTGACGTCGCTGAAGTAGGAGGAGTAGGAAGGGAAATGAGGCGGTGCGGCGGAGGGAGAAGCAGAGGGCTCACCTTCAACATCGGGATCGGGTGGCGGCGGCGGCGGCGGTGGCAAGGAGGAGGAGAAGCGGCTTGCAAAGCAAAGCGGTGGAAGGGGTTTCGGCCTCAGCTTGAGATGAAGCGCCATGGCGTATGGCAATTAGGGTTTTACTCCTCGAGAAGGCGAGCAAAACACAGACGTGAAGGGAAGAAAAAATTTACGGTGGATATCAACAGGCCCGGTGTTATGCCCGAGCAGCTCTAGACCATGCTTGGAGGCATTTGGGTCTGGGCCGAGGCCCAAGGCCCGGTCGTCCTCCCCTTGAGCAGGTTCGCAGGAGGTGGATTCGGGCAACAGACGCGTGGAGGTGCGACCCGATCTAGCTCCAGTTAACATGCGCACGGAGGCGTGAGGCGGTGTTGGCTTCCCGAGGTGTTTGGTGGTGTCCCATCCGAAGCATGAGCGTAAGTGACGGAAGCAAAGGGAAAAGGAAGATACGCGAGTGACGCAAGCTCCCCACGGGATCTTCATCTGGAAGAGAGATGCGAGCGACGGGCGTTCTCCTCCTCGGCACCTCCTCGACGAGCAGCAAGCTGTGTTCTCCTTCCACTAGAGAAAAGCCACGAGCGACGCGGCGGCGTCCTCTCCCGACCAGCGGACGGCGGCGTAGGCAGACGAGCGGTTCCGCTTTCTCCCGTTCCAGCGACATGCGACATGCAGTAGAGGCCGCCTTCTCCTTCCTTCAGGCGGAGACCTCATGCGCGTCGCGGCGAGCACTCTGGCGATGGCGAGGTCAGACGACGAGGGCGAGTTGAGAGCGTGTAGATTTGTGTATAGCGAGGAGGAAGAGGGGTTTTAAGGCTGTTGTATTTGGAGATAAATAACAGGCAAAGCTTTCCCCTCAAGCTCTGTGCTTTCCGGTGTGTTTCTGGCGAACCTTTTCGGGTGTCTTCTCCGATCATCTTCTCCACCTCCGATCGACTGTTTCCGGCTCCAAAGGCGGTGCCGACGAGGAACGCTGAGGGCGGAAGGCACGCGCAAACCTTCCCCCTGCCTCATGCCCCCTTCCAGGGAGGTGGAGAAGCTGTCCCGCCGACGGCCACTCAACTTATCCTTTGGCGACGGCCTGAACTGACTTAAGCTCTGGCGGATGAATTCCAGGGAGGGGCTTTCGGCCTTCTCAGTGACCCCCTCGCTACTAGCCTTGGCGCGAACGTTGTTCTTGTAGAGCTCCTAAAAGGAGATGGTGGGGGACGAGGGTGGCCGATTGCCAAAGGAGGAAGGGGCAATGGAGCCACCAGATCGGTGATCGAACTTGGCCAAACGCTTATGGATATCCTCGAGGGAGGCAGGACCGTCTTTAGGAGAGGGCAGCGACGATGGCGGAGGTGGGTCAGAAGGGATCCGACGAGGAGGGGAAAGAGGGGCCTTGAGCCACTCCTTGACGTCGCTGAAGTAGGAGGAGTAGGAAGGGAAATGAGGCGGTGCGGCGGAGGGAGAGGCATAGGGCTCACCTTCAACATCGGGATCGGGTGGCGGCGGTGGCAAGGAGGAGGAGAAGCGGCGTGCAAAGCAAAGCGGTGAAAGGGGTTTCGGCCTCAGCTTGAGATGAAGCGCCATGGCGTATGGCGATTAGGGTTTTACTCCTCGAGAAGGCGAGCAAAACTCAGACGTGAAGGGAAGAAAAAATTGACGGTGGATATCAACAGGCCCGGTGTTACGCCCGAGCAGCTCTAGACCGGGCTTGGAGGTATTTGGGTCTGGGCCGAGGCCCAAGGCCCGGTCGTCCTCCCCTTTAGCGGGCTCGCAGGAGGTGGATTCGGGCAACAGACGCGTGGAGGTGCGACCCGATCTAGCTCCAGTTAACATGCACACGGAGGCGTGAGGCGGTGTTGGCTTCCCGAGGTGTTTGGTGGTGTCCCATCCGAAGCATGAGCGTAGGTGGCGGAAGCAAAGAGAAAAGGAAGATACGCGAGTGACGCAAGCTCCCCACGGGATCTTCATCTGGAAGAGAGATGCGAGCGACGGGCATTCTCCTCCTTGGCACCTCCTCGGCGAGCAGCAAGCTGTGTTCTCCTTCCACTGGAGAAAAGCCACGAGCGACGCGGCGGCGTCCTCTCCCCACCAGCGGACGGCGGCGTAGGCAGACGAGCGGTTCCGCCTTCTCCCGTTCCAGCGACATGCGACATGCAGTAGAGGCCGCTTCCCTCCACGAGCGGCGGAGAGAGGTCCGCCGCCTTCTCCTTCATTCAGGCGGAGACCTCATGCGCGTCGCGGCGAGCACTCCGGCGATGGCGAGGTCAGACGACGAGGGCGAGTTGAGAGCATGTAGATTTGTGTATAGCGAGGAGGAAGAGGGGTTTTAAGGCTGTTGTATTTGGAGATAAATAACAGGCAAAGCTTTCACCTCAAGCTCTGTGCTTTCCGGTGTGTTTCTAGCGAACCTTTTCGGGTGTCTTCTCCGATCATCTTCTCCACCTCCGATCGACTGTTTCCGGCTCCAAAGGCAGTGCCGACGAGGAAGGCTAAGGGCGGAAGGCACGCGCAAACCTTCCCCCTGCCGCAGGCCCCCTTCCAGGGAGGTGGAGAAGCTGTCCCGCCGACGGCCACTCAACTTATCCTTTGGCGACGGCCTGAACTGACTTAAGCTCTGGCGGATGAATTCCAGGGAGGGGCTTTTGGCCTTCTCAGTGACCCCCTCGCTACTGGCCTTGGCGAGGACGTTGTTCTTGTAGAGCTCCTGAAAGGAGATGGTGGGGGACGAGGGTGGCCGATTGCCAAAGGAGGAAGGGGCAATGGAGCCACCAGATCGGTGATCAAACTTGGCCAGGCGCTTACGGATATCCTCGAGAGAGGCAGGACCGTCTTTAGGAGAGGGCAGCGACGATGGCGGAGGTGGGTCAGAAGGGATCCGACGAGGAGGGGAAAGAGGGGCCTTGAGCCACTCCTTGACGTCGCTGAAGTAGGAGGAGTAGGAAGGGAAATGAGGCGGTGCGGCGGAGGGAGAAGCAGAGGGCTCACCTTCAACATCGAGATCGGGTGGCGGCGGTGGCAAGGAGGAGGAGAAGCGGCGTGCAAAGCAAAGCGGTGAAAGGGGTTTCGGCCTCCGCTTGAGATGAAGCGCCATGGCGTATGTCGATTAGGGTTTTACTACTCGAGAAGGCGAGCAAAACTCAGACGTGAAGGGAAGAAAAAATTGACGGTGGATATCAACAGGCCCGGTGTTACGCCCGAGCAGCTCTAGACCGGGCTTGGAGGTATTTGGGTTTGGGCCGAGGCCCAAGGCCCGGTCGTCCTCCCCTTGAGCGGGTTCGCAGGAGGTGGATTCGGGCAACAGACGCGTGGAGGTGCGACCCGATCTAGCTCCAGTTAACATGCGCACGGAGGCGTGAGGCGGTGTCGGCTTCCCGAGGTGTGTGGTGGTGTCCCATCCGAAGCATGAGCGTAGGTGGCGGAAGCAAGGGGAAAATGAAGATACGCGAGTGACGCAAGCTCCCCACGGGATCTTCATTTGGAAGAGAGATGCGAGCGACGGGCGTTCTCCTCCTCGGCACCTCCTCGGCGAGCAGCAAGCTGTGTTCTCCTTCCACTGGAGAAAAGCCACGAGCAACGCGGCGGCGTCCTCTCCCGACCAGCGGACGGCGGCGTAGGTAGACGAGCGGTTCCGCCTTCTCCCGTTCCAGCGACATGCGACATGCAGAAGAGGCCGCTTCCCTCCACGAGCGGCGGAGAGAGGTCCGCCGCCTTCTCCTTCCTTCAGGCGGAGACCTCATGCGCGTCGCGGCGAGCACTCCGGCGATGGCGAGGTCAGACGACGAGGGCGAGTTGAGAGCGTGTAGATTTGTATATAGCGAGGAGGAAGAGGGGTTTTAAGGCTGTTGTATTTGGAGATAAATAACAGGCAAAGCTTTCCCCTCAAGCTCTGTGCTTTCCGGTGTGTTTCTGGCGAACTTTTTCGGGTGTCTTTTCCGATCATCTTCTCCACCTCTGATCGACTGTTTCTGGCTCCAAAGGCGGTGCCGACGAGGAACGCTGAGGGCGGAAGGCACGCACGAACCTTCCCCCTACCGCCGGCACCCTTCCCCGGCTCCAGCGACGCTTGCGGTAGCGAGCTTGCCCAGCGCGTCCGACGAGCGTGACGCGCACCGAGCGAACGAACGAACGACGTTCGATTCAAGGTGCGGGACGCGGTCAAAGTCAACACACCAAAGGGAAAAATCGAAATCGGGCAGTGATTTAGGCTGACGTGGACGTGTTGATCGGGATTAAGCTAATTAAGCTTGCTCAAGCTTAATTAGGGCCTGACATTGGTATCTGAGGCGGCGGAGGTGGACTCCGGTGATCGGGGCGGCGAGTCTGGCAACGGCAGCTCTCCGACGATCACAGCGACTGAGGGAGGGAGACGAGATGAGTTTCTTAGCCGACCGGGTGGCGCGGTTGGAGGAGCTGATCAGCGTCACCGGTGAGGAGGAGAATGCGCTGGCTCCTCAGGTGGAGGACCTACAGCTGCGGACGGAGGAGTAGAGGCTCCAGATCATCGCGCTGCAGAAGGTGATGGCGAGCATGGCGCAATCCATGATTAGGTGACCGGATTCTCGGCTCTGCTATAGCAGGCGTAGGCAACGCAGCAGCAGATGCAGTCCAAGATCATCGTGCTGCGCATGGCGCTTGCGCAGACACAGGGAGGGAGTCCCACTTTGGCGACGGCGACGGGGCAGGCGGCCCCTAAGCCGAAGCAGCGGATTCCAACATTTAGTCTCTCGGCTGAGACTTGAGGCATGCATGTGTGACACCTAGCATTTTACTCTTGGCAGCAGCTATTGCTCTCACGCGTAATCAGGTTCAAGAGGCGACTCCTGGGTGATTTTCTATCACCAACTCTAGGGCTTCCTTGTCCGGTTCCTTCTAGCCGCCGACGAGGCTTTCGGAAGCCAGCTCGAGTCCCTTGTTCAAGCCAGGAAGGGCAGAGCTCGAGTGAGCTCTAAGGGTGGTAACACTTGATCTTTTCCTACCACCCGCGGGTCTTCCTCTAGCTCGAATTTCATCTGGAGTTCTTCCGCTTCCTCTCTCTTAGAGCTGGTTCTTCTGTAGCTGATTACCTTTGCGGAAATGTGGAGATTCTGTATGTGAGTAACTTCTTGGACGAAGCAGCCCTAACTTGGGTTAGGTATACTATCATCATTCCTCCGGTTACCAGGTATACTATCTTCATTCCTCTAGTTACCTACGAGTTTTTCTAGAGTTCCCTTGCTGGTCTTCTAGTCAATTTGGATGAGGGGGTACCTCATCCCGTAACCTACTTTGCTAAGACCCTTGTTTAGTTTTTCCTTGTTCGATATATCTCGTGGCCATGTTGAGCCTTGTTAGTGCTGTGGTTTTGATTTCATGCACTTGTGGTAGATAAGGGGCATCTTGGTTGATTTTGTTGTATGGTCTTTTAAGTTACTATCGTGGCCATTCTACATGATTGATTTGTGCTTTGTGCCCTTCTCGCTACTTGGACATTATTGTTACTGTTGAGCTGCTATTATTCTTGCCAAGGTGCATCAACACCCCATGCTTCTACGTGTTTTGTTCATGCTTGTATGGGAAGGTGTGAGGAAATTCTGTATAAAGCTGGGATGTGTATGTTGTAATCCTGTGTATGTGGGCTGGAAAGAAACAAGAGGTGAGCCGAAAAGAAAAAAAAGAGTAGCGAGGACTGGGCAGGGGAGGTTTGGGCTGTGAGTTTAGTTGATGTGAGGCCAATTCGTTGCCCGGGTTGAGGTGAGGGAGAGAGCAACTGATGTAAATTCTGGAACCATTACCTCATTCCCTCACTACCCGCTTGCTTCCAGCTGGTTCTGAACAAGAGAAAATTGGTATAGAAGTTTTTGTCCATCACACCAACCATGGCAAATGGGATTTTGCACTGGCGCTTATTGTGGATCCTGTGGAGGGAGCGACAATCAACATGGAGTTAGAGAGAAGCAAGGCAACCAAAAGTGGGATGAAGATTCTATCGATGCCTCCAATCTAGCGAGAGTCATTGCTGCCAGACTTGGTAAGGGCAGTGAACAAGAGTCAAATCTGGGAGGTTCCATGTCTCCTACCTCGAGAGGGAAGGAGGTTGCCACTGTCAAGCAAGTGGAATGCCATTCAAGATGACAAGATGAATGAACTTAGTAAAGATTTGGACCTTCCCTCCGTTGGCTGGTGATAGGCTTGCAGTAAAGGGCAGGGGGTGGTTTTCTTCACAAAGGGCTCACAAAGCAAGTTTGAGATTATGGATTGGAACATAAGAAGTCATAAATCATATAAAGAAAGCAGGTCTTGGGGCCTGAGGAAGAGTTAAGAGGGAGAAGAGCCATGGAAGCACTTTCTAGTGGGTTTTCCTATTGGTGCACTTAGAGGAAGAGTGACAGCTTTGTGGAAACCAATAAGACTGGGACATCAATGTTTATTCTCTCCTAGTGGGCTTTATCTTATTCAAATTTGCACAAGAAGATGATAATATTAGGGTACTTAAAGCAAACAAGTTAATTGCAAACAGACTTTTGGTTATGCAGTAAAGGATTGTCTCAATATCAAGCCAAAGACAAAGCATGTGAGTTCGGAAAGCATCTCAGAAGCTGCCGACAAAGAAGAGGGTTGTTGGGAGTGTAGAGAATAATAAGGTCAAAATTAACAAATGCTATCCTACAGAAAAGTACCTCAACAGCAAGAAAGGGAACAAGAGGACACTGGACAATTAGATTTCCAAGGAGTCGGATGCCAATGGCTGGTCAAGGGGTCAAGACCATATCTAACATCCTTTATGCTTACTGCTTGAGATCCTCTCGAATAGTAAATAAATTTGATATATTCTCAAATGTTGATGTGAGGGTCAAGAATAATGATGCAATAGATCATCGAATGCAATAAAATGATGCAAAATTTAGTTTTGTTATATCAGAGGCAACACCCAGGCCAAGCAATCAGTTGTCACAAGCTTTGTGGGGTACCAGCCAATGCCACCTAACATGGTATTTTATATAGTGCGTGTTTGTGTATATATGTATGTAACGAAACAGACATTTAAAATTGTAACTTCAAGTATTAGTGCACAAACGAGTATGTATTGACCATAATCCCAACCAATTCAAAAGATAATTTAAACCATGGTTTTTAATCTTAATCTATACAAGATTGTAAGCATGGTATAACTAGTCTGACTGTCTGAGCTTGAATTGATACAAAAACCTCACGTGTCAGTACACTAGGTACCATGCGTCAATATGCCTAATATGTACTAGTCCAAGACATGAGTGACATACTGGTCCTATGTGAGATTAAAAACCATAATTTAAATCCAGAATTCTTGTTGTGCAATAGATCATATTGTTATGATAAAGAATGACATAAATTATAAAGAGCCTGATTGAAGTCAAAAACATCTTGAAGTTCAATTTATGACTAAAAATCATAAAAAATAGCACAACTTTCCAAGCATTGAGATTGCTTATAATGCCCAAGGCTTGCTCTATCTCAGGAAAAATATATATGGACTAGATAGCTCTTTGAACTAGTGTTTGTATTTATAAGACACTGTAATAGACTTTTATAGACACAAAAAAAATATATACTCTCGCGCTCAACCCTTTAAATGAGTTGAGTACTGGTGTGCATCATTGTTATCGTTGGTGATCTTTCCCGATAGCATTGTTGTTATACACAATAACTAATGAAGTCTAGTAGTTTTGTGTAGTGGTAACAAAGTCGTGGCCCATTATGGAAACTATATCACCACTCCAAGTGAGTGCATTTTAGTGTAATCTCCATATATCAATTATCCTATTGTGTGAGATTCATTGTATCATTGTAACTTATGCATTACTTTATTGGCTTACTCATTTCATTCTATGGCTTTGAGCTCCTATTATATATTCGATGATTGACCTTGACTTTGAAGAAAGACCTCCTTGACTTGTTTGTTGACCTAAGTGGTACCTTTAAACTCTTATTTACACCTTGACTCTGAGGAAAGACCTACTCGACTTGTTTGCCAACTGGGGTAGGGTTTACTTTTTCAATTCAATTGCATACTAGAGGGCACCGTCAACTACAAAAAGATTTACTCATATTTGGTAGTGTAAATGCTTTACGTATATTTAGTAATGTGAATCTCCCTTTTGAGAATAAATATCAATGCAATTATATTGTATTGTGTATTAATTAGGTTTAATAAACTATTGAGACAAACGTAATCACTCCATTACTAACATATTTGGAATAAATGATAAATTAGTCTTAATATTGTAATTGGTCTTTATTTGAGTTGTTTAACTTGACGGTGTACCGGTGTGTGACATAATTCCCTCTCAAAGTAAACTATACTGACGTGACAAAATAGTTCACATAAACATAGATAAATGTCTTCTAGATGGTCAAGTAGCTTACAGGATTTCAGAAATCTCAATTAGCTGATCCATACCTTGAACCCGAGCAGACCCACAATCAGATTCAGACATTTTAAATTCATCTCTAACCCTTTTCAGCTCCAAATTCATCTTCTCGGCAGAAGACATATGATCAGGATGGAAATACTGCAAGACACAAATTGTAAGGTAATACCTTGGATCTATAAATTCAACATATTCATCTAGGAAACCAAGCATGACATCTGGCAACTCACCCTCTCCAACAGTTCCTCCTGTGGGGGTTTTAGCATGAAAGTAGGCGTCGCTATTCCGGTAAGGCTTCCAATAATTGACAGCCTCTGCACTGCTCAGATGCAAAACATAGGTCAGCTCCTACTAACATGGAGATGAAACCAGTATAATAAGAGTCGTACTGTTGTCTTTTTTCTTGGTGTCAGCATCTTTAAGTATCATTAAGCCTTCGCGCAGCTCCTTGAATGCGACAGCGCCCATCCTCGACTCTGTCTCCCTGTTCTCCATCTCCCTCAGCTTTGCAAGCCTCTCGTTCAACTCCGTCAAAGAGAACCAGTCCTTATCATCACCCTTCGCAGCGTTCCCAGGCCTCAGTTTACTTAGCTTCTCCCCCAACTCATCATAAGTATACATCTTCAAAAATTCTGTCTGCAAAACCTTTTTGGTTGCGCCCTCACCGGCTTCTTTCTCCCTCATTTCCTTCCCAAAAATAGATTCCGGCAAGTTCTGGCTTAGTAGATTGGACGGACCCCTTGCTCCCTCCCCCATTTGGATCCCCATGCTCTCCTGGAATGGCTTGAGACTGAACGGGCTCGAGAAGCTGTCCCGCCGACGGCCACTCAACTTATCCTTTGGCGACGGCCTGAACTGACTTAAGCTCTGGCGGATGAATTCCAGGGAGAGGCTTTCGGCCTTCTCAGTGACCCCCTCGCTACTGGCCTTGGCGAGGACGTTGTTCTTGTAGAGCTCCTGAAAGGAGATGGTGGGGGACGAGGGTGGCCGATTGCCAAAGGGGGAAGGGGCAATGGAGCCACCAGATCGGTGATCGAACTTGGCCAGGCGCTTACAGATATCCTCGAGGGAGGCAGGACCGTCTTTAGGAGAGGGCAGCGACGATGGCGGAGGTGGGTCAGAAGGGATCCGACGAGGAGGGGAAAGAGGGGCCTTGAGCCGCTCCTTGACGTCGCTGAAGTAGGAGGAATAGGAAGGGAAATGAGGCGGTGCGGCGGAGGGAGAAGCAGAGGGCTCTCCTTCAACATCGGGATCGGGTGGCGGCGGCGGCGGCGGTGGCAAGGAGGAGGAGAAGCGGCGTGCAAAGCAAAGCGGTGAAAGGGGTTTCGGCCTCAGCTTGAGATGAAGCGCCATGGCGTATGTCGATTAGGGTTTAATTCCTCGAGAAGGCGAGCAAAACTCAGACGTGAAGGGAAGAAAAAATTGACGGTGGATATCAACAGGCCCGGTGTTACGCCCGAGCAGCTCTAGACCAGGCTTGGAGGTATTTGGGTTTGGGCCGAGGCCCAAGGCCCGGTCGTCCTCCCCTTGAGCGGGTTCGCAGGAGGTGGATTCGGGCAACAGACGCGTGGAGGTGCGACCCGATCTAGCTCCAGTTAACATGCGCACGGAGGCGTGAGGCGGTGTTGGCTTCCCGAGGTGTTTGGTGGTGTCCCATCCGAAGCATGAGCGTAAGTGACGGAAGCAAAGGGAAAAGGAAGATACGCGAGTGACGCAAGCTCCCCACGGGATCTTCATCTGGAAGAGAGATGCGAGCGACGGGCGTTCTCCTCCTCGGCACCTCCTCGACGAGCAGCAAGCTGTGTTCTCCTTCCACTAGAGAAAAGCCACGAGCGACGCGGCGGCGTCCTCTCCCGACCAGCGGACGGCGGCGTAGGCAGACGAGCGGTTCCGCTTTCTCCCGTTCCAGCACATGCGACATGCAGTAGAGGCCGCCTTCTCCTTCCTTCAGGCGGAGACCTCATGCGCGTCGCGGCGAGCACTCTGGCGATGGCGAGGTCAGACGACGAGGGCGAGTTGAGAGCGTGTAGATTTGTGTATAGCGAGGAGGAAGAGGGGTTTTAAGGCTGTTGTATTTGGAGATAAATAACAGGCAAAGCTTTCCCCTCAAGCTCTGTGCTTTCCGGTGTGTTTCTGGCGAACCTTTTCGGGTGTCTTCTCCGATCATCTTCTCCACCTCCGATCGACTGTTTCCGGCTCCAAAGGCGGTGCCGACGAGGAACGCTGAGGGCGGAAGGCACGCGCAAACCTTCCCCCTGCCTCATGCCCCCTTCCAGGGAGGTGGAGAAGCTGTCCCGCCGACGGCCACTCAACTTATCCTTTGGCGACGGCCTGAACTGACTTAAGCTCTGGCGGATGAATTCCAGGGAGGGGCTTTCGGCCTTCTCAGTGACCCCCTCGCTACTGGCCTTGGCGAGGATGTTGTTCTTGTAGAGCTCCTGAAAGGAGATGGTGGGGGACGAGGGTGGCCGATTGCCAAAGGAGGAAGGAGCAATAGAGCCACTAGATCGGTGATCGAACTTGGCCAGGCGCTTACGGATATCCTCGAGGGAGGCAGGACCGTCTTTAGGAGAGGGCAGCGACAATGGCGGAGGTGGGTCAGAAGGGATCCGACGAGGAGGGGAAAGAGGGGCCTTGAGCCACTCCTTGACGTCGCTGAAGTAGGAGTAGGAAGGGAAATGAGGCGGTGCGGCGGAGGGAGAAGCAGAGGGCTCACCTTCAACATCGGGATCGGGTGGCGGCGGCGGCGGCGGTGGCAAGGAGGAGGAGAAGCGGCTTGCAAAGCAAAGCGGTGGAAGGGGTTTCGGCCTCAGCTTGAGATGAAGCGCCATGGCGTATGGCAATTAGGGTTTTACTCCTCGAGAAGGCGAGCAAAACACAGACGTGAAGGGAAGAAAAAATTGACGGTGGATATCAACAGGCCCGGTGTTATGCCCGAGCAGCTCTAGACCATGCTTGGAGGCATTTGGGTCTGGGCCGAGGCCCAAGGCCCGGTCGTCCTCCCCTTGAGCAGGTTCGCAGGAGGTGGATTCGGGCAACAGACGCGTGGAGGTGCGACCCGATCTAGCTCCAGTTAACATGCGCACGGAGGCGTGAGGCGGTGTTGGCTTCCCGAGGTGTTTGGTGGTGTCCCATCCGAAGCATGAGCGTAAGTGACGGAAACAAAGGGAAAAGGAAGATACGCGAGTGACGCAAGCTCCCCACGGGATCTTCATCTGGAAGAGAGATGCGAGCGACGGGCGTTCTCCTCCTCGGCACCTCCTCGACGTGCAGCAAGCTGTGTTCTCCTTCCACTAGAGAAAAGCCACGAGCGACGCGGCGGCGTCCTCTCCCGACCAGCGGACGGCGGCGTAGGCAGACGAGCGGTTCCGCTTTCTCCCGTTCCAGCGACATGCGACATGCAGTAGAGGCCGCCTTCTCCTTCCTTCAGGCGGAGACCTCATGCGCGTCGCGGCGAGCACTCTGGCGATGGCGAGGTCAGACGACGAGGGCGAGTTGAGAGCGTGTAGATTTGTGTATAGCGAGGAGGAAGAGGGGTTTTAAGGCTGTTGTATTTGGAGATAAATAACAGGCAAAGCTTTCCCCTCAAGCTCTGTGCTTTCCGGTGTGTTTCTGGCGAACCTTTTCGGGTGTCTTCTCCGATCATCTTCTCCACCTCCGATCGACTGTTTCCGGCTCCAAAGGCGGTGCCGACGAGGAACGCTGAGGGCGGAAGGCACGCGCAAACCTTCCCCCTGCCTCATGCCCCCTTCCAGGGAGGTGGAGAAGCTGTCCCGCCGACGGCCACTCAACTTATCCTTTGGCGACGGCCTGAACTGACTTAAGCTCTGGCGGATGAATTCCAGGGAGGGGCTTTCGGCCTTCTCAGTGACCCCCTCGCTACTAGCCTTGGCGCGAACGTTGTTCTTGTAGAGCTCCTAAAAGGAGATGGTGGGGGACGAGGGTGGCCGATTGCCAAAGGAGGAAGGGGCAATGGAGCCACCAGATCGGTGATCGAACTTGGCCAGACGCTTATGGATATCCTCGAGGGAGGCAGGACCGTCTTTAGGAGAGGGCAGCGACGATGGCGGAGGTGGGTCAGAAGGGATCCGACGAGGAGGGGAAAGAGGGGCCTTGAGCCACTCCTTGACGTCGCTGAAGTAGGAGGAGTAGGAAGGGAAATGAGGCGGTGCGGCGGAGGGAGAGGCATAGGGCTCACCTTCAACATCGGGATCGGGTGGCGGCGGTGGCAAGGAGGAGGAGAAGCGGCGTGCAAAGCAAAGCGGTGAAAGGGGTTTCGGCCTCAGCTTGAGATGAAGCGCCATGGCGTATGGCGATTAGGGTTTTACTCCTCGAGAAGGCGAGCAAAACTCAGACGTGAAGGGAAGAAAAAATTGACGGTGGATATCAACAGGCCCGGTGTTACCCCCGAGCAGCTCTAGACCGGGCTTGGAGGTATTTGGGTCTGGGCCGAGGCCCAAGGCCCGGTCGTCCTCCCCTTTAGCGGGCTCGCAGGAGGTGGATTCGGGCAACAGACGCGTGGAGGTGCGACCCGATCTAGCTTCAGTTAACATGCACACGGAGGCGTGAGGCAGTGTTGGCTTCCCGAGGTGTTTGGTGGTGTCCCATCCGAAGCATGAGCGTAGGTGGCGGAAGCAAAGAGAAAAGGAAGATACGCGAGTGACGCAAGCCCCCCACGGGATCTTCATCTGGAAGAGAGATGCGAGCGACGGGCGTTCTCCTCCTCGGCACCTCCTCGGCGAGCAGCAAGCTGTGTTCTCCTTCCACTGGAGAAAAGCCACGAGCGACGCGGCGGCGTCCTCTCCCCACCAGCGGACGGCGGCGTAGGCAGACGAGCGGTTCCGCCTTCTCCCGTTCCAGCGACATGCGACATGCAGTAGAGGCCGCTTCCCTCCACGAGCGGCGGAGAGAGGTCCGCCGCCTTCTCCTTCCTTCAGGCGGAGACCTCATGCGCGTCGCGGCGAGCACTCCGGCCATGGCGAGGTCAGACGACGAGGGCGAGTTGAGAGCGTGTAGATTTGTGTATAGCGAGGAGGAAGAGGGGTTTTAAGGCTGTTGTATTTGGAGATAAATAACAGGCAAAGCTTTCACCTCAAGCTCTGTGCTTTCCAGTGTGTTTCTGGCGAACCTTTTCGGGTGTCTTCTCCGATCATCTTCTCCACCTCCGATCGACTGTTTCCGGCTCCAAAGGCAGTGCCGACGAGGAAGGCTAAGGGCGGAAGGCACGCGCAAACCTTCCCCCTGCCGCAGGCCCCCTTCCAGGGAGGTGGAGAAGCTGTCCCGCCGACGGCCACTCAACTTATCCTTTGGCGACGGCCTGAACTGACTTAAGCTCTGGCGGATGAATTCCAGGGAGGGGCTTTCGGCCTTCTCAGTGACCCCCTCGCTACTGGCCTTGGCGAGGACGTTGTTCTTGTAGAGCTCCTGAAAGGAGATGGTGGGGGACGAGGGTGGCCGATTGCCAAAGGAGGAAGGGGCAATGGAGCCACCAGATCGGTGATCGAACTTGGCCAGGCGCTTACGGATATCCTCGAGAGAGGCAGGACCGTCTTTAGGAGAGGGCAGCGACGATGGCGGAGGTGGGTCAGAAGGGATCCGACGAGGAGGGGAAAGAGGGGCCTTGAGCCACTCCTTGACGTCGCTGAAGTAGGAGTAGGAAGGGAAATGAGGCGGTGCGGCGGAGGGAGAAGCAGAGGGCTCTCCTTCAACATCGGGATCGGGTGGCGGCGGCGGCGGCGGTGGCAAGGAGGAGGAGAAGCGGCGTGCAAAGCAAAGCGGTGAAAGGGGTTTCGGCCTCAGCTGGAGATGAAGCGCCATGGCGTATGGCGATTAGGGTTTTGCTCCTCAAGAAGGCGAGCAAAACTCAGACGTGAAGGGAATAGACGCGTGAGCAGCTCTAGACGCTTGCGGCGGCGAGCTTGCGTAGACTTGTTCTTAGACTTGTTCTTATATGTAATTAAAGTGTGGGCTGTTCGTAGACTTGTTCTTATATGTTTCAATGAATTCATTTCCATAAAGATGCACTTCTTTGAATGGGTTTATAGCAACCAAAACCGGTCCAGCTCTAGTCTTAACGTGCAGGCATATGGAAACAAGGAATTTGTCAAGACAACTCAAAACTCATTAAAACTTGGGCTTGTTAAGGGAGACAGCTAGAAATGAGTGAAAATACTTACATATATCATATCTCTGTTGTACCTATATTGCAGGTCGTACAACACTGATGGTTCATTTAGATAACTTAATTGCATAAGATCATCAACACCATGAAGGATTTCAGGGTTTGAAGGTAACAAATTTTCAGTGTTGATCTTTAAAACCTGAAATTGAATAAGCTTCCAAATTCAACTAAGAGGAGAAACACCTGGGAATCTCAACTAAAATATGAGGGTCTTTTCTCAAAAAAAACAAATTTTAAAATACTTACTCCACCATCAGGAAGAGATATGATAGAATCTGACCCGGAAGAAGATAGTATTGTCCCAAGTGCCCAATCGCCATTAGAAAGTCTGCACCAAGCTTGAAGTTTCTGAAAATCATAAAGTTTTGCATTAACAATCAACAAAAGATACATAGGCTAACCATTGTATTCCCCAAAAATATTAATATGACATTTTCCAGGTTACCAATAGTTAAATATCAACCCCCAACTCGATTTAATTAACGACAGAGAAATTCAAGATACAAGCAGTAAATGAAATAGGGCATTGTTCTAAAGAAAAATTAAAATATGGTTGAAAGACAGTTCTAATTAACTCAAACACCAAATGCAATAATTAGTAAAGAATATGAGCATAATGTGAATGTTCTTGTGAATCTGATATAAGCAGAAAATTATAGAATAAAGTTACTACATGTTTTATCCGGTTGTGGAAATAATTGAACTTTTGACAGCTTCACAGGTAACAGCATTCGAAAATTTGAATAATTGGATCAAGAAAATAAAGGTAGCATGACTTTTACTTAACATTTCGCCAAACATTGGCCTTAACAACTGTGCATAGTAGTTTAAAAGTGCAACACGTATAATCCTATTACACATTATCCTTGTAACAAAAGTATATATACTACATTACTAGTTGACATTCGAGTTAATACAGCTTCAATTCAAAAACTAAAACGACTCTGAATATAGGCAATTCAAAGTATATTAGTAGGATTTATTTTCTGGGACAGGCGGGCCAAAACATGCCTTATGTCAACGTATCTGTTAGCTATCACAGTCGAGAAACTAAGAAATACATTCCGTTCCAGAATGATCGAGGGATTTTAGACACCATAAGTAGTACGATTAGTTCTAATCAACAGGTTGTCAGAGATTTCTGTAACAATTACGAAGAATCTCAATGCAGCACATTTACTACCAAAAAACACCAAGATCACAGTTCAAACCATTTATCCCCAAATGCAAAAGAAACACAATTTATCCAATAAATGGATTCATATTCCTAATAACTAGCGCATAACGCGACCAGTTGGAAAACCAAAATTACTTCGTGAAAACCAAGTAATTTGGAGTTAATAAAACCGCACATTTATTCTGTTGTAAACAAATACATAATTACATATACGTGTGAACGTTTTCTGCAATTAGATACAATGACCAGAGAAGTGACATCAGGACACTGAAGCTTAACACTGACCTTTTTGGCGACATAAGAACTGGTATCTCCCCATTTGGATTCAGACCTCGCCGAGAAGATTGGGGAAATTTTGGAAGTGACTGATTTGGACATCGCAACTTCACCTTCTTCTTCTTCTGCATGCCTATCCTCACGAGAAGTTGTCTTCGAGCTGTATGGTGAATCCTCATTCCCTTCAGCATCAGAACAATCCTTTGCTTCTTCCGGAGGCCTCTCCTCACGCGAACTGGCTTTTGTGCTGTACGGCGAACCCTCCTCCTCCTTGGCTTCACCTGTAACCTTCTCTTTTTTTTCCTCTTTTAAGGTTGCGAGTTTTGAACCGGATTCAACCTTTCTGCGGTCAGCTGACGAAGGCGATCCGCCGGTGAACCTGTAATCGAGCGGCAGTGATTTCACTGACTGTAGCGGCACCGGCGGGCGGGGCTTCACCTTCGGCCGCTCCGGCCTAGACATCTTCTTGGGCTCCCGCGTTCTGGGCGACGACATTCTCACAGACGCCATCTTAAACTTGATCTAAAGATCCCCAATAACAAATCCCGCAAACTTCCACTGAAGAAACACTTTACCTTAACCACGCTCGAATAAAACTCTAAAAAATTCACAAAACCCCCCAAACAGACAAGGAGATAGAGATCCAGCAAAACAAACTTGGACGATCTTTTTGGTCTAAAACGTCGTCCAGCAAGAAATTAAAAACAAAAACAAAAAAAAAACAGGAAACAACAAAAAAATGAAACGTTTGATAAGAATCACCCCCCAAACTGAGGGAAAAAATAAGACGAATTGAAAGATCCGGGTGGTCGTCAACAGATCAAAACAAAAGGAACATTGGAGAAGAAAAAAGAGGCGGGGATTCGCCAGATGTAAAGAAGTCGAAGGGAAGAGAAGCGGTCGTTTCTTCTCTCCACTGAGACCACGATCGCTTGCTTGTCTAATTTTTTTTTTTTAAACCAACATATAAAAATCTTATGGCAGTCGCCCTCTCTCTTTTCCAGCTTTAAAAAATTGGTTGGGTGGTTATAATAATTGTTTTTTAAAATTCTCCCGGAAGCAAACATTTTTGGAAATAGCTAAAGGAAACGGACGACACGGTACTTGACCACAGCGGATTTGACGCAGTTAACGGGTTCACATATAATGACCATTATACCCCTTAACTTCCGTATATTCCTGAAGATCTACCGCTGTTGTTTGTAAGTAAGTGGGGTTAGAAACGGTAGTTTATATGTATGTGATTCACGCGTATCTTTGACCGAATGGACAAGCGAGGTACAGGGGGACGGCGACGGGGTAACGTCCTGGGCCCGTTTTGAATTCTATCCGATGGATTTTAATCGGACGGCGAAAAGAGGGGGGTCTAGTGTTTCCTTTTTCGGATAATTATTTTGTATCAATTTGTTACCTAAATAGAGTAGTAATTGTCCAATTAAGGATAGGTAAGCAATTGCTTAGCTATTCCAACTAGCAAAAAAATGATTCCTTATACATTTTAAATTCAATAAACAAGAGGTATTTTTCTACAATAACTTTGATAAGAAATTTAAAAATGAAATTCAAACTCGTGAATCTCATGAGTAGTTATTCCAGTATTAGAACAGGGGAGAATCATTTTTAAACAAATTGATTTCAGAGATTCGAACCAAACTAGTATTGCGCACTAAATCACGTCAAGTACTTCATATACCAAAAGCTAAGGTTGTCTACCAAGGAAAAATTAAATGAAACGAAAAACTGTTCATCTTTTCAAGGAAAAAGAAACGAAAGAAAACTACAGTAGCGAAAGATTTGGAAGTTTATGAAGAATTAAGGCTTGGAGTCCTTAAGAAGATCACACGTAAATTTGACAACTGAAACACTCAACTATCTCAATATGCAGTAGTCATGAATATACACCAGTTACATCGCGGAGTTGCTAAGTAATGCTAACAGATGGACAAACTGCTAAATCTAAGGAGATCAAACAACTTAACGGGTGGATTTAATACATAAGACGTCACAAACTCAATAAATGCATTCCACTTCTCCAAGCCGATGGTATAACCATTATGGTTTTACTATCCGTGCACGATAAATTCCAACTATACTTGGACTTTAGTGCGTTCCAGTTTTTGGAGAAAGCTAGAGAATTCAATTCTTCTCACATATATCATACCTTAATTTATGACAGCACAGACAGGGAACTGACAGCATGTTTTGTGTGTGGAATCTTCAACCTTCTGTTGTAATTAGCCAGTTCTAGTTCCAGTGTTTTACATCCCAAGTTTCAGTTCCAAACCATGCATCATCCGGGCATATAGAGCAACTTAGAATTGCTACAACACCACAAAGCGCAAATACAACAAGAGCCTGATAGTTCTACCAAAAGGAACAAGGAACCCATAACAAATCATAGACCAATATAATCATTTCAGTTTCCGCATGCAACATTTTAGCCAGAGATTGGGTCGGGCTAGTTCCCAGATTATATTGTAGCATAAAAATAGAGGTCAAATCACAAGATCAGGAGAATAGGAGCAAAAGAAATTCTACTAGAATAAGAAGCGTTTCAGGCTTCTGAATCAACTCACAATAGAGTCCAAACAGTATGGCTTACATTTTAAAGATCAAAATCATGATTTGGGTGATCCAAGATTCAGTACTGGAAAAAAGGCGAGTAGAGTAAGCAAGTAATTCAGACTTTCACTAGTTAGTACATTTTGAAGTAGATGCTCTTGTTGATGGCAAAGCGCAGAAATGAATCAGGAACTCGAACACAGAAAAATTATTTATCTAAATATAGAACCAGTGGTATAAGGTGATAAATCATAATCAAGATGCAATTTATCAGTACTACATCAGTTAGGGTCACTAATCACATGAAAGTTATTAGAAAAGCAACTATTGAAAATTCTGAATGTAGGTATAATCTTGGAAGAAAATTAATGATTGTATGATAAGGTCTACAATGCAGTTTTGGAGGGTATTTTACTAATTGCTTAACACAAAAAGTAATCTGACTGCAAGGATGCTATGGAAGTT
The DNA here is from genome assembly GCA_027563935.2 of Costus lasius. Taxonomy (NCBI): domain Eukaryota; kingdom Viridiplantae; phylum Streptophyta; class Magnoliopsida; order Zingiberales; family Costaceae; genus Costus; species Costus lasius. The sequence continues at coordinate 23,235,126 of CM050447.1, read as the reverse complement.
CACGGTTAAAGACATATGATAGTCTGTATTCTAGTAATTTTTTACTTGTTGGGTCAACACAGCAGAACTACTACGCAAGAATATTAAACGGTTATGCAACTGTTTGTACTCAAACATCAATGCTAAACCAATCTAATACCAAACCTACATTTATATATAGTGACCTAATTTATGGAAAATAATGAGTTACCTCAATCCACATAATTCAATGTTTAAGGCTTCAGTTCATACCAGATAGTATGCCTAATATGAGATATAATTGGATCAATACATAGATTTGTCAGTATGCCTAATACCAGTACATCCATGTGTCGATATGACTGGATTTGTCAGTATGCCTAATATCACTGGTATGCACTGGTCCAAGACTGTATCAATACACTGAAACATACTAAGATTGAAAACGCTGCCGCGTATATTTTACACACATTTATAGTTATTTGCTTGTCGTTTACCTTAAAATCTTCATGAACTCAATGAACATTCTCTTTTAATACCATTCAAGGTGTCATAATCAAAGCTGAAATCCATATAATATTGTAAACAATAACAAAGAATATTTTCAACAACTCATTCTCAAAGAAAAGGCATAGCACAATGACTACACATTTTATTCAATAATTCATTTGGAATGTGGTTTTGCAAGATGACTTGTGTGAAACTGAATGGAAATTGATGAAAATTTCATAACATCTTTCAACGTTCAAGTGCATGTTTATCAACATAAAAAAACTTGAAAAGAATTTGCCAACATAATTAATCAAAATCAGATGAAAATCACACTAACATACACAATAAGCTAAATCCTGAACAGAACTAATATTATAAATAGACATGCAAATTGCAAATATTTGAAAGGATATATGTCAGATTTTTTTTTGGGTAAGAAAGCAAGTTGTTTAAGTAAGATTTTATCACACGTAGCATGTTATGATCAACAAATGTCCTCATGTTATGATCAACAACCCTAAGACACCAGTTTATGACTGATCCGACTGAGGCGTGACACTTGGTGTCACGCCCCGGTCGGATCGGTCTAGAATTAGCGCTTATCCGCTTCCTAGAGCCGTCCGGCGGAATACTAGAACGTAACTCTCCCTAGGGTTTCCGACCAGAATTTAGAAACCCTAATCTCCCCTAAGAATTTTTATCCCCAAAATACAATTCACACGGAGAAAACCCTAACCCTAATTTAGAAATCCGAAAAGAAACGGAACCTAAATTAAATACCTCTTCTGATTTTGACCAAAGTCAAAATCAAAGCCTTGCTGGCGTCAGCGTGACGTCAGCCCTCGATCGGATTTCGCCGCCGCGCGTAAATCTCCGTCGCTGACGTCACCTTTGTGTCAGCCGCCCGAAATTCGTCCGCCGTGGATTTGATTTCGGCCGCTGACGTCGTGCTCGCGTCAGCCGCCGATTTCGATTTCGAAATCGAAACTCGATTTCGCTTCGTTGCGTTTGACCGTTGACCCTTGCCTCGTTTCGAACGCCGAGCGTTCGAAACTCGTCTTCGTCTTCGAGCTCGCGACGAAACTTTCGACGCCGCCTGCGTCGCCTCGGCCGCCGGGCGCCGCCGCACCTGCGACCTCGCCGGAACCCGCCGTATTTGAAGAACACAGAACAGAGAAGGGAACATACGAAAGGAAGAAGCTTTATTCCTTCAGCAAAGCTTACAACGTCCGACGACCACCGTCGCCGGCGCCCCCCATCCCTTCCTCGCCGGTCGTCTCTCTAGACGCCGGTTACATTCACTCGGTTCCTCTCGTCGGTACCTCCGCGCCGACCTTCGCCCCCTGGCGGCATCAGAGCCCTGCTCTGGAAGAGGCGATGGCGCCCTCGCCGTCGCCGATGGAATCGCTCCCCGGCGCCCACTGTGGTGTCGCCCTCTGCGCACCCCGATCCCGTCGCCGTCCAGCTTCTTATAGAGAAGCCTCGCCACTTCGCCTTCGGCTGCTTCGTCCGCTCCGAGAAACCCGCCGAAGACCCGCTGCTGCCAGTCTCCGTGTCCGAGTCTCGCGGAGACGAGCTTCTCTCTACGCCGCACGCTCCGTCGCCCAGCGGCGTCCTCCATCGTCGCTGTCCGCGTCGTCCGCTACGCTGGAGAAGACCGCGTCTTCCGTCCGGAGAAGACAACGCCCGCGCCGCTCTTCCGCGTCCGAAGCTTTCGGCGAACGCGTGCGCACGCCTTCCGTGCACGAGTGGAGTTGTGTCGCCTGGGCTTGGGCCTGGGCCTGTGTTTGGGCTTGGGCCGGACCGCCTGAACCGGGCCCTAACAATACTCCCCCACCTGATTTGAACATCGTCCTCAATGTTCCATGCAAATTGAACACTGGTCCTCCAATGTTCAAAGTCCTCCATCTTCTATCTCCAGTCTGATGATGAATATTTGCTGCACTATGCTTATAGCAACCTGCATCAACAAACTTGTCAAGGATAATTTCGGACCTGTGGGTCATGGGCCCACAATCTTGCTTCACCATATTTGCTGAACTCAGCTGAACCTCGATGTCCCTGACACCGGCATCGACGCCCCTAGCGCCGGAATCAACGCCCCCTGGTGTTGGCATCAATGCTATGCATTGGCATCAACACGCCCTGGTGTTGGCATCAACACGCCCTGGTGTTGGCATCAACACGCCCTAGTGTTGGCATCAACACGCCCTGGTGTTGGCATCAAAGCCCCCTGCTTTGGAAAAGGATCTGCTGACCCCTCTTCATCACCCTCCTGGTGATGGCATCAGAGCCCCTGCTCCGGGAAGTGATCTTGCAATCACTGAGCTCTTATAGAGTTCTCCCTCGATGTCCCCTGACATCGGCATCGACGTCCCTGACATCGGCATCAATGCCCTTAGACATTGGCATCAACACACCCTAGTGTTGGCATCAGGGTCCCTATCCTGGAAGAACGACACTCCTTGTCGCCGGTGGTGATGGTGTTGCCTCTCGGATCTTTCTGATTCACATTCATGGCTGAATCTTTAGCTCTGATACCTGTTGTCACGCCCCGGTCGGATCGGTCTAGAATTAGCGCTTATCCGCTTCCTAGAGCCGTCCGGCGGAATACCAGAACGAACTCTCCCTAGGGTTTCCGACCCGAATTTAGAAACCCTAATCTCCCCTAAGAATTTTTATCCCCAAAATACAATTCACACGGAGAAAACCCTAACCCTAATTTAGAAATCCGAAAAGAAACGGAACCTAAATTAAATACCTCTTCTGATTTTGACCAAAGTCAAAATCAAAGCCTTGCTGGCGTCAGCGTGACGTCAGCCCTCGATCGGATTTCGCCGCCGCGCGTAAATCTCCGTCGCTGACGTCACCTTTGCGTCAGCCGCCCGAAATTCGTCCGCCGTGGATTTGATTTCGGCCGCTGACGTCGTGCTCGCGTCAGCCGCCGATTTCGATTTCGAAATCGAAACTCGATTTCGCTCCGTTGCTTTTGACCGTTGACCCTTGCCTCGTTCGAAACTCGTCTTCGTCTTCGAGCTCGCGACGAAACTTTCGACGCCGCCTGCGTCGCCTCGGCCGCCGGGCGCCGCCGCACCTGCGACCTCGCCGGAACCCGCCGTATTTGAAGAACACAGAACAGAGAAGGGAACATACGAAAGGAAGAAGCTTTATTCCTTCAGCAAAGCTTACAACGTCCGACGACCACCGTCGCCGGCGCCCCCATCCCTCCCTCGCCGGTCGTCTCTCTAGACGCCGGTTACATTCACTCGGTTCCTCTCGTCGGTACCTCCGCGCCGACCTTCGCCCCCTGGCGGCATCAGAGCCCTGCTCTGGAAGAGGCGACGGCGCCCTCGCCATCGCCGGTGGAATCGCTCCCCGGCGCCCACTGTGGTGTCGCCCTCTGCGCACCCCGATCCCGTCGCCGTCCAGCTTCTTATAGAGAAGCCTCGCCACTTCGCCTTCGGCTGCTTCGTCCGCTCCGAGAAACCCGCCGAAGACCCGCTGCTGCCAGTCTCCGTGTCCGAGTCTCGCGGAGACGAGCTTCTCTCTACGCCGCACGCTCCGTCGCCCAGCGGCGTCCTCCATCGTCACTATCCGCGTCGTCCGCTACGCTGGAGAAGACCGCGTCTTCCGTCCGGAGAAGACAACGCCCGCGCCGCTCTTCCGCGTCCGAAGCTTTCGGCGAACGCGTGCGCACGCCTTCCGTGCACGAGTGGAGTTGTGTCGCCTGGGCTTGGGCCTGGGCCTGTGTTTGGGCTTGGGCCGGACCGCCTGAACCGGGCCCTAACACTTGGGGAGTGGAGTTTTTGGTATAAATTTAAGGCTATGTTTTGTTGAATAGAATTCATAGTGGAAAGAATGAAAAACATCTAGATTTATTGTACTTTTCATTTTTTCTACTATAGATTCCATGTAACTTAAGAAATGCTATGGGAAACAATCTATACTTATGCGTTATCTTATGTAGTAATAAGTGTTGATAAATTGCGGCTATTTGGTTCCTTCCCAAACCTTGCACTGAATTGCAACCTCGTGCATTACCCTTTCAAAGCTAACTGGATGTTTTTTGAAGCTTCGCCCCCATTGAATCTGCAGAGGGGAAACATTCATGCAGTCGAGTATATGGCAATATTGCCAAATCCTAAATTTGTTTAAAAGCAAAAGGTTATTTATTATATTTGAATAAATTTTTGTAAAAATTTTACTCGTAATCTAATACTTTGGATAAAGTTATAGATTATTTTGATAATACATTTAGAGGTGAATTCAGATAAGTTGATCATAATAAAATAATTTAATCCAAATCTAAACCGATGAAGAATTTTGTTGAAATTATTTGATTTGAATTTGATTGGGAATAGCTTAGGTGAGACTTAGACATAAAATGTGAATTCTAAATTAAAATTATAAGTGTGTGAAGCTCTATAGGTAAAGCATTAAATTTTGAGTCTAAAGTTCTCACGTTCGATGCCCTTTTTGCTTAACCCGGATCCGATTCAAGTGCATCCCTAATCTTATTTGTCGCACCGTTTCCTCTCCAGAAGTCTCAGCACATCGACGATGGCGAGTCGAGGAGTGAAGGGAGCAGGACCGGCGGGTAGCGTCATTAGGGCTTCCGACATGGAGAAGTTGGGCATTGAGCAGCTCAAATCTCTGAAGGAGCAGGCTGATCTCGAAGTGAATCTCCTTCAGGACAGCCTCGCCAAGATCCGTACTGCCGCCACCCGCCTCGAGGCTACCGCCGTCGCCCTCCATGACCTTTCCCTTCAACCTCAAGGTACCGCCGCAATTTCTCTCTCTCTACTTCTGTCCGCTCAGCTTCTTATGCTTAAGCTAGATCCTGCCCCTTGCTACCTAGGAAAGAAGTTGCTGGTTCCTCTCACTGCGTCTCTTTATGTTCCCGGTACTCTCGACGATTCTGAGAAAGTCCTCGTTGACGTCGGAACTGGATACTTCGTTGAGGTTATTCCTGTCACTCTGTTCGATAAAGATGCAATCTTTCAAGTTCAAACTACTTTTATTGGTTTTGTTATTAATAAAGATTAAATTTTAGCGAGTTAGGAAAACACTTATATCCTACTTGCGATGCCTCTATCAAACATTTATTTTTCTTTGTTCATGATTATGTTTTTCTAGGTTGTGTTCCGACTAATATGACTATGCCTATTCAATCATCATCTGTTAACTGCTTATTGTCTTGTTTAATCTCTGTTGCATGAGGATTTGAGATAAAGTTAGATCACTAGCTGTCTGCACATTGCTTCAATCCTATGACCTTTATTGAGCAAGAGAAGTTCGTCTTCTGAATACCATTGTACTCTACAAAGAAGCTACCAATTTTATTTTTTTATTATATCTTGCTTGTCAATTCTTTTTCTATATAGCTGGTAATTTCAAATTAAATTAGTTATTTACTTGCCTCAATTAGATTTGCACGTATACGGGCAATAACCTTGTTGGATAAGTTTTGATAATATGACCATGGTATGGAATGTTTTATCTTTCAATATGAACGGATATTGCAATTCACATAGAGTTTTAGAATAGGTATCTTGGAGAGATTTTATGTACGGTTCATCATATATTACTTTTTAGTGAATTCAATGTTCCTTTTTTTATTTTTGGTTATATTATAGTATGATTTATCCAAGCGTTGTCTTCATTTCTATTTTGATGGCATTGCTGGGGATAATAGACCACCAATGAAGCATAGGATTTTGTAATAACAATATTACAATTATATAGTTTGATCTGTGATGAACTTAAATTTATTTGAAGTTGAATATGCAAATTTGTATATAGTAAATATATATCATTGTGTCATTGACCACTATTAGGAAAAAGTTGAATCTAATATACTCTAAGAACTAAGGAGAAGACACTTGATCATTAAGCAATATGATGCTTTGTGATTGATGTTCATAGTATATTTGATTAATATGATTCATATTTCATATCAAAAGAACATGTCCAATTTAAATATCTAAAGTAAGAATATCATGTAGATGTAGTTTCATTTAATCGTCATTTGTCTCTTTTTTCTAACCAAAATATTTTTTCCCAAATACAAGTGTGTAGACATTAATCAAATATAGAAAAGGATATACGCTATAAGGTAAAAATCTTAAAGCCTCACATACTACTCACTCCCTTATTCATGTTCAATTTTTTACATGGGGTACACGCATGACATTGTTTCTGTGTTACTATAGTTCCATTATATTATTATGACATTACTACAAGATCTTATTCCATCAAAGAAAAAAATCACTAAGCTTCGAGTTCTCCATGGAGAATTCACACTTTGATTGTCCTCTAGACATTCGAATTACTTGATATCACAACATAGATTATGACTGTTTGCTTTAGCACGGACCCACCTGCAGCTTTATTGTCCACATGTGATAAAATCTGCATTCGTTGACAATTTTTTCATCATGTTGATAATATCATCTACCACAAGTTTTAAGTAATCCATGGAAAATTTTAGATCATCCACCTCCAGCATAACACAAGTAGGAGTAGAATAATATAAATCCCCATATCTTTGCCGAGTAGGAGAATCTGAAGAATAACTACTTAATGTGCTCGATGCCATCAACTGAAGAATGAGAAACATGGTATATACCATATCATGCATGCATACATGTAACATGTCCAAGTTGTTACTCTCATTTTGGGTCAAATAACCTCATGAGATAATTTTAGAGATAATTATCCTGATAACTTATGAAGTCACCTCACCTAATCTTGTTTTATTTCTTTGTGAATAGTGATAGAATAGATAACCGGGTACATTGGAATTAAAGCGGCGACATCCTAATTAGCTTGAGACACCAGAATTAAAGCATGGAAATTAATGCCAAAATTATCTAACTTAAAACAAAAAGTTTCTAAGTCTTCTATTCCTTCATGCACTATTAAACTAAAAACAAATTTCTCGAGAATTTACCATGGAGCATTTATCATTCCAAAAGTATATATCTTTGGATAATGATTGGAAAGATTCGTATGTTTGTCTCTGCTTGTTTATCTCTTTGGCTATTGGCAATTTTCCTCGTGCTGGTATCCTGCTAAATTTAAAGGCTAATACTCTCAGATCACATGAGTGGCATGTTAGAGATGCAAAATGGGTGTTGAATTAACTATGCCAAATTTATTCTATTATAATTTTTTTGTGAAGCATCTGTACCTGATTAAAAGATTCCCTTCCAAAGAGTGAGTCAGAGCTCTACTTCAAATTTAAACTATTTATATTGGAAGCATAAGCATAATAAGTTTGGAAAAGTAGAAATAACTACCACACTGATGTAGATCATCATGCAGTGTTATCAATAACGGATCGCGAAAAATAGCGGAAAATTAAAAATCCGCAATATGATATAGCGGATTGCGTTGCGGGCAAATAACGGAAGACACATAGCGTTTGAAATATATATTATATATATATATAAATTTAAGTATAACATTTGAAATATATGTTATATATCTAATAAATTAAGCTGCATACAAATAAAATAAATTATATAAAGAAAGATAACATATTACCAACTTAATTCAAGTCATAATTTTAATTTCTCAAATTTAAAAACATAATAATGTGGTCTTATCTGCTATAGCGTTTTATAGCGGATTGCTCAAAAACCGCTATGGAAAAACGTTATAGCGCCGCTATTGTGGCTATTTAACAACATTGTCATCATTAGAACTTATTTTGCCATACTTAATAAAAAAAACACACCTTGTTTATCCCTTTTATAGGCTGATATATTTTTATTGCAAGATTTTCATTCATTAATGCTCTTTCTACTTCTATTTTTAATTTTAGCAGAAGACCATGGCTGAAGGCAAGGATTATTGTAATCGAAAACTTTCTCTACTAAAATCGAATCATGATGGGCTGACAGAGGTATGTTCTTTCTTTGACAGAATCTCTAAATATTTGTTCCTTGAAATTTCATGTATCTCAATCCACAGACGAACTAAGGTCACATAAAAAACGCACATTTTTCGGTGTTTGATTCGTACAGGTTCCTTTGCACAGACGCCACCAAATCCCACTATAGCTGTCCGATGTGCACATGTGCTTCGATCAATGATGTGCTCATCAGACAGCGGTGGTGCAACCTATTAACTCGATTTATGGCCTTCCCCTAAGATCCTTTTTTTAGATACAGATGGCTTGAAATTGCAAAATCGCTATTTTGTCATGTGTTTTTTCGTTGACACGTTCCTCGTGTGCAGCTTTTTTCCCTACAATTTCTTACTGCCCCCTTGTTTTCCTGTAAATGATGTCAGGATATGTTTTGGGGATCTATTTTCTCGAATCTTTTCTAAACTTATTGGTGATTATACTTCTAGTTTGCAAATGAACTGGATATAAGACTATCACATGTATTTGTTACACTATTAGTCTCAGTTCAGCTTCTACCTTCTTTTTTTTTTCCATTTATTCTATGGAGGTTTATATTCGTCTAGTAACTTCTGTTTATTGTTATATGCAGATGGCTACCAAAAAGAAAACTGTAGCAGATGAAGCAGCTCTAGTATTACAAGCAAAACTCAGGCAGGCATCGCCTAGTACATAATCATCCGATACGATAGTTTTTTGCTCCCAGGGCTATTGATTTCTGAATTTTCGTTCATGTCGTTTAAGCCCAAGTACGGTAAATTTTTGGTGGGTGTTCTTATGTTCCATCCAGTAACGTATCAGCCAGGAGGTGAAATTTGCACACTCGTGTGTGATTGCCCCTTGGGTTGATGGACGAATTCTTGGGCCCATTGTTTTCTCATCGCACAGATTGATGTTCAAGACTATCCAATCCAATTTCAAGTTGTAGTTCGGACGATAACATCTCTAGGAATACTTTTCTATGACGAGGTAATCTGCATGCAGAAAAAGCAATTAAACTGATTATCTTGACGAAATTGGGATTATTAATATTTCTCAATATTTCTAGAAATATTAGTTGTATTGGTAGGGTTGTCAACCTCTGCCTTCATTCCTGGATGTCAGTTTGTGGTAGGATGAAGTGCGATTCCAGGTCGCCATCTCAGATAAAAGAAAATTGCTTCTTTCTATATGAAGGACCACATTGGGTGAAAAACTGCTACTAAAAGAAAGTTATGGTGGCAAGGATAATTTCTATTTTCTGCAGCTTTACAAAATATGAACCTACACGCCTTCAATTTCATTGAATTGCGTGCCATTTCAATAACAATGCTTCTAACGTGGGGGTGAATAGGTTTCTCAATACAATCAGGAACCAAAAATATTCATTAATAAAAACAATTTCTTCAAGGGTTAACGCCAACTCTATCCTACAGCATTCGTGCGCAAGTAAATATCATCTGTGACTCGAAAATGTTCATGTATATAAGAAGTCAAAAGGGAAGGCCAAAAGATATCTTGAGAACCAAGTTGCCATCCTCTTTCAATAAGCAATTTGAGTGCATTTTTTCTTGTATTTAAAGTTCAAATCAATTCGATAATTCGAAGTCATCGAGTGTAACTTTTGTTGGAGACCAACAAAAGAAAATCCAGCATCAAATTGTGATCTACTTCTAACGTATTAAAAGGCTACTACCAAATTGGAAAAAGGAGTTAGATTTGCTAATAGCAAGCAACTTCCAAAAATAGTCAAAGCCGGATTCCCTAAAAATAATTAGAATACAAATATATGCATCACTAATTCTCTTTACAACCCTATACAAGTAAAGATTAAGTTGCTATCATTCATTTGTCATTTACATATTAAGACACTTTTCACTCGTGTGTATCATAACATATACGATCAAAGTCAAAGCGATCCTTCCAAAAAAAGTCATATACTCGGAAGCCATTTATCAAATGTTCTTAATAATTCAGGAAAAGTTAATGCAATTTATGCGCATCAGGACTATGGATCAAACAATCGGACAATATCCATGTTTACGCACAATTATATTTTTAAACGGGTAAATAAATTTTAAATATGCCTTCTTAGCAGGGAATGAGTTTAGTCCTACAAGGTTAATAAATGTGTGCACTTAGTCGCATTTTAATTTACGTAACAAAGAAAATTATAGACGATCATGGAAAAACCCAAATTTCACCATTGCTTAAATTGTAGTATTTATTTGCAGATTGCAACTTTATACATATATAAGAAAAAGTTGCGTATAACGGAGTATGAATTGCAAGTTCCATGGATAACTCCCGTTTCCTATTTTTTGAGACCAACAGTTGAGCATCATGCAGACTTCTTGGTATCTTAGGTAGACTCGTCCGGTGTCTCAATCTTAACATCAAGCAACGGCATTCTATTTGATCCCTCAATCGACGGAATGCCTTGTTCACTAACTTCATCAAAGCGGTCTACACTTTTAAGAAAGATACCTGCCAGAAAGACAACGGGTTCTTCAGGTTGGTAATAATCAAACCAAATGACACAGAATGCATGGTAACGTTAGAGGAAGTTAGGAGAAATGGAGCTTCAATTTTATTCTAAGTGACCTGCAAAAGAAACTTCAAGTAAAGAAGATGAAAGTACAATCCTCAAGCACATACATTGCCATGTCGGCACACACAACATGCATATGCTACTCCAAAAACTCAATGGAAATTTGAGAGAGATAGGAAGGTAAATTTTTATGTAAGCCCTAAAAGACTGACAAGAATTAAGAATGCCCGACGAAGTGTTACATTGACATACCAATAAACCATATTCCTTATGCAATAAACAGAATTGATGTCAGTATGAGAGCACTTTCTCTCCAATTGTTAACATAGTCCTGCGCCAAATATCAAAAATGTATATTAGTTCAAAGAACAAAAAAGGATTAACTAAAAATTAACCAAAATAGTAAAAACTTGAGTAGTTTTCAAAAGAAGACAACCACAAGTTAAGATACTCCTCGCTAACTTATTTGAGATGTATTTTGCAATAACTTTCTTAAATCTTCTTCCTGAAAAGAAACCACTAACAGGCTTTGGATTACAATTATATGATTCTGGCATAATTTAGCTCTTCGTTTATTCACTCCTGTGGCCGACTCAAAATGAAGTTATACAAATTTGTTCGCTGCTACTGCTAAATTAAAGAAATTGATCAAATTTAAGCAAATTAGTTTTGCTTGATTTAATATCTTTTGAAGAGAAAAACTAGTCCGATCAGCAAGAAAATAAATGAAACCACTATGGTGTGAGAGGCGCAATTCTACCGGTGTGTTTTATTCGAGAGAAAGAAAAAAAAAAGGAGAGAAAGGAACAATGGGGAGAAAATAAAAAAGAGAGGAAAAAAAACAAAAACCGCGTTGCACGTGATCATGGCAAGAGGAGGAAACGAGCGGCATTGAGAGCGAAGCTCGGCAGGTGGGCGGCGCTGAGAAGGAAGCACGCGGCAGTGGAGCAGGGGCACATGGGGGCGGAAGGTCAGTGCTAGCAGGGGTTCAAGCTTGACAAGGGAGGCAGAAGGTTGGTGCGAGGTCCGCAAGGTGGCCTCAAGATTGATGGGGCAGTGGGAGGCGAGCTTGGAAGGCGGGAGGCGGAGGCAAGCTCGACGAGGCAACGGGAGGTGGAAGGTCATAGCGAGCTCGGCTGGAGGTGGGAGGTTTGCGCAAGCTTGGTGGGGCGGTTGGAGGCGAGCTCGAAAGGTGGAGGCGGAAGGTGAGCTTGGACAGCGGGAAGCGTAAGGTTATGGCGAGTTCGCTCTCTGCTGGAGGTGGGAGGTCTGCACAAGCTTGGCGGGGCGGCCCCGCCGAGATCAAAGGGGTTGCGGGAGGTGAGCTTGGAAGGCATGAAGTGGAGACAGACGCAAGGAAGGTAGGAAGCAGAGGTGGACACAACGAAGGTGGGAGGTGGAATCAAACGTAGGGAAGGGGGTAGGTGAGCTTCGCTCGTGAGAAAATTTTCTCTACTCTCCTCTTTTCTGCCTAATTCGGGCATAAGCAATTTCGAAGAAAAACAAAGGGATTTTTTTTCTTCCGTCGGTTTTTTCCTTTCAAAGAAAGAGCAAATTTTTAATCTTTCTTTCCTTTCCCTCCGGTTGTCCCTTCAAAGAAACATAGTGTAAGCTATAGGGCCTATTTTATTGGGGTGAAAACTAAAGAGAAGAGAAAGAAACCTAGTTTTTCACATGTTTTATTGGAGGGGCAGATTTGAAGGGTAAGAAAAGGGGACCACTTTTCTCCCCTTTTGCATTCTCTCTAAAAGAGGGAGAAGCCTCACTACTTTTCTTCCTATTTATTTTTCTTTCTTTTTTTTTTACTCTTCTCTCTTTTTTTCTTGCCCCCCAATAAAACAGGCCCATAGAGATGCGAGTAGTTTATTAGAGAATTTTCAGCCTCAACAGTTAAAGGTTAAAAAAGAGTACAAATGAGAATAAAATAATCTCTATACAGCTATAATTAAGGCCTTCCGAGGTTGTACTTCAGGCAAGACAGTAAAATCATGTGCAACAAAGTAGGTGGAGCGAAAATGGAATACCACCATCATCTGACACATTCGTCAGTATCTTAAGTCAGACGTAAAAAATAGATTAGTTGACGTTGCATTATTTGTGTATTGTAATCAATTTCTCCTTCTCAATTTAGATTTGTTTTTTAAAAACTTTCTGAAGACATGAGAAGCATATAAACTTTTAAATACACAGATACCTAAAAGATGATATATTCTTCAATGCAAATCCTCTCTCCGGTGGCAAAAAGAAGTAATATCACCGTCTTTTAGACCACAGAAAAATGCAAAACCCAGATAAGTTGAAAGTTGCATTCGTTTATATTTTGTGATAACTTTCTGGATCCTTACATCATTTTCTTGTTCTCAACTTTAAATACTATAATAAGCTAAGAAAAAGGCATGCATTCTAATTTTAGTTCATAAGAAACTTCAAAATTTTCAAGCATTATGATGACAATTGAGATATAATTTATTCTGCAGCTCATGATGTTAAAGACATCAAATATACTCGACCCAAATAGAAAGCGTGGATAAAGTCACAGTGATGTAAAAGAAAAAACCAAATGACTAGATAAAAGTAAAAGAAGAAGAAAAAAAAACGAACCTGCAAAAGACCAACCAGTGGTGAGGATGGAACATCTCCAAATATGCGGATAGAGACAGTAGAAATAGCCATTGACAGTGGCCTCAAGCTTGGCTTGACACAATGAAGGCATATATAATTAACAGGACCCTGCAGAACCAAGTTAACCATACTAATAAATATCATCAGGTCTTTCACATAAAAGTACATACTGACATGACGAAACACAGCAATTACAAAAACTTGGATGCATCTCCTTTGAGTTCGTACAATTAGAATAGAACCAAACAGCATCATGATCTTAGGAGGAAAATGCTAGATTTTAGACAGCACAGACGCATCAGGCTATATCCTAGTTTTTGAATCACTTCACCTAGAAATTGGATGCCCACCGAAGAAGCAGGATATTTTGGTCAATAGCTTATTCAGATACTAGACTTGGTCCCAGAACTGTCATTAAATTATCAAGTATATCAACGCAGATGAAATCCATCTCCCAAGATATCTTTAGTTCATGTCTAGAGAGTAGAGGGAACATAAATAAGTTATTGGCGCTTCCAACATCCATGGTAGCCAAAATTATGAATGATAACATATGAGTTGGCTGTCTGAACTCTGAAATAAAGTTGGTCTTTTCCATAGTTTGATTTTTCATTTAATGCTACTAGGGTATGATGCAGGAGGTAAGCTTGTACCTGTGTGGCAAAGACGAGAATTTCTCCAACTGCAAAGAATGCAATAAAACCATAGAGGCTTCTGAAGCAAAAAGCACTGAAGCAAAAAACAGCCCCCAGAAGTGTTGCACCAGAAAGAAGCTGCAAGGTGTGTAGTTAATAGCTCTTTTGAGTTATTTTTATATACAAGTAGCTACTGGAAAGTAAAAAAAATTCAAAAGTGCAATGTAATTGTACAGGCATAGATCAATAACTCATAAACAAATTATTTGATAGCTTCACGCAAGCATAGCCTACATTACAGAATTACGATATCTTGACAAATAAACAACTAAAAGAGTTATCTCTTAGACATCAGTTAAATTACATGCTCACCATTATGTTGTAGAATTAAAGAGTTTACATCCTCCAACATTAGTTGGTATGCAACATGATCTTTGACCACTTCGAGGAAATTGCCATTTATAGATGCTAGAAAATGTTTCACAAATTACAGTTGATGTATTTTATCCTTATAATATTTACAGTGGTATGTAAGCACAAAGCTTCCAGAACTTCTGCTGATTTGGTATATAAATAATATTTTAAAGGAAAAATATTATCTCAATCCTCTAAAAGCTTAGCAAGGAACTTTAACTAAAAATTAGTAAAATATTCGTACTTGAACTAAGTCTGATTTAGGAACTAGCAGTTCTTCATGAGACATCTAGTTAATGCTTCAGATTTAGGAACTTTCTTCTGTAATTTTTCCTGTCATCCTATCAGTCGTTTCATATGCTTCTACTTAGTTTTTCTCTTGTCCACTAGAATTAGTGATCGCAACTTTTAACTCGGCAATGTTGAATTTAAAGCTTCACCGTCTAGATGAGCAATTAACAATCAAACTCTGAACGTGTGAACATGTGCAATAGTCTATGTACAAAACACCTTTTGTCCTAGTAATTATCTGCCACAAGTTAATCAATGAGGAAGAGAGAGGGAACAGTATGGAGAGCCATAGGCTTGGCGTGAGAACCAACATCTCAATGATGAAGAGAGAGGGAATATTACGGAGAGCCATGTTCAAGATGGAGCAAGTGTTAAAGATCAGTTTATATTCATTTTTCTCACTTGCAGAGCATTTTGTTCCATGATGTTGCTTAACTTTATGTTGTTGATGAATAGAGATCATGTGTATATCCAAGTCATGTCCAGATGAACGACTGAAATTGGTCTAGGAAATTGGTCTAGGTTAACTAATGACTTAAGTAGGGTATGAGGCCAATGATTTAGTGATATGGCATTCTGGCTTAGGGATGTTCACCTGCCCACCTGCTGAGGCGCGACACTTTTCTTTTCTCTTGTGCTGGATAACCCGCCTTTTTCTGTCTCCTTGTTTCTTGCACAGTAGGTAGAGGAAAGAAAAAGTAACCAGTGGTGGTCCTTTCGGCTAGAAGATTCAAGGTGAAGAGGAAGACTTTTGAGAGTTCAAACTGAAGTGAAATTCTGATTTTTTTTTTTTTTTTCTTTCTTTACTTCATGGTAATACTACGAATATAAATATGGAGGATTATGTGTATAGTGAGGTATAGATCCATGCTTTGGCGTTAGATCGTCATCGGACTTTAGCCCCAAAGGTGTAGGGTTAATCCATATTGTTAGGCTGATCAAATAAAAACGGCGCTGAACAATTTTGCACCTTTCTATCTAGAAACTTTGATCATATCTGTATCTGATTTGTCCTGAAATCTGGATATTTTGATCAAATTTGAATCTGATCTGTTATTGGAATTTGGAATTTGATCAGTCCTGAATCTAATCTGTGTTTTGAATCTGGAATATTTGATAAGATTCAAATCTGATCTGAATTCTGTAATCTGGAAGTTGATCAGATGTAAATCTTGTGGTATTTTGGAATCATAAATAGATCGTATCGTATCTGAACTTGATTGAGAACGTGAATGTAGAAATTACTGTGAGATTAAGATCCAGCACTTTGCAGTTTATGAAGAAGAATTTCTGGTTGGTTTAATGTTTAAACTTCACTACATTCTTAGGTATAGTTGAGTATTTAAGCATCAGAATCAGTGAGTGTCTATTCTAAGCAAGATTTAAGAAACCAGTTAGTACTAGTCCGGTGGTTTTATATATATAATAATGGTATACCAATGCTGGATTGGACTAGTACAAACTAGTCATATTGCTTGGTCTTTGACCGGTTTTTAATTCTATTATTATACGTTAAGTTTAGCTCTATGTGCTTTTAATTTCTTCATTCCATCTCGAGAAAAAAACCAAAGTTACCTTCTAATTTCATAACTAAATTCAAGTATAAATCCATGTTAGTACAATCGATTTATGATGAAAATGCATGAGTTTGAAAACTTACATAATTATCATTACACTATACAAGGAAGAGGATTAGTTAAGATATGACCCTTGAAGACATGAGATTGTTAGTGTTAACTCTATAGAGCTACTAATGGTATGTGAGTTATGAGTACAAAGTAGAGCTTGAACTTTGAAGAGGGTAGAATTATAAGAATTATGGTCCGGACTCAATGATGCATATTGTATGATAAAGTATTGAACAAATATGACTTTTTATTTAATTTATTAGTGTGTGCAAATTCAGGTTTATACTTGGCATTATCATCAAATTTTTAATAATAGGATATTTGTGATGGTTTCTTATCCCACTTGACACTTTTATTTAGTTTAGGAAAAAGTTTAGTTAATGAGATGAAGAGTAAGAACCCTTTATACTGCAGGTAACCTACATCACACTAATGTCCGATGTAGGACTAAATCTATAAAGTCAATTCATCTGATCAGACTGATATTTTAAACACTGATTTACCGCTAAAACCATAAGTTACAAAAAAAAATGACTTTTAAAAGTATATATAAATAGAATAAAGAGCATTAGCTATATTTCTACAATGATTAATTATTTATTAGTTATACATTAAAACAATAATGAATTATAACTAATTATGTGTATATTGTGTCATTGACGCATGAGATAGTAACAGTGAGCACTAGGAGAAGGCTTTAATCTTTCTTTGAAAGAATCAACACTCGCTGAAAAATAATGCACGAAGGGATTTAGGGCAAGAACGAATTTAATGAATTAACATAGAGTAATACGAATGAGATAACACTGTTCAAAAATTACTTTAAGGGCACAAAGTTGCCGGTACTAGTCAGAGAACAAAATTTACTAATGAAAATAAGTATACCTTGAACGCATTTGAGATTGTAGAGCTCATGAAGTCAAGAATAAATCCACCCGCTAGAGTTCCAAATATTCCACAAACAATTGTTATTCCTCCAAACATCAAATCAGCATTACTCTGAAAGTGAATATATACCGAATAATTCATAAGAAGTGCACATTAAATAGCTAAAGAATGGAGACGAGAAGACATCTGAATGAAGTTTTCACATAAGTCTGTCCAACTAAGAAAAAAAAAGTCAAGAATTAAGGAAAAAAATATTGCAGAGAAGGCTATAGTTGGTAAGACAATAACTACATCTGATGGTATTATTCAACATAGAACCTTCGATATCAAAAATTTTTAAATGAATCAGGCAAGTCTAACAAAACTCAGCACTGTAATTACCATGTGGTAGATATCATAGCCAGCTTTGGGGCCCCAATATGAATAAGCTCCAATAACAAAATTGTATGTAACATAACCTGCAGCAGATGAAGATTGATAATATACACTAGAAACTCAAATGAGAGAAAATTTAAGATACAAATAATATAGATCAAGCAATTTTCTTTACATTCATCTTTTTTTTTTCTTTTATTACATGTAAGTATGCAACAAAGCCTTTCAATTGCGGTGCATACTGGTATATCAACATTCTCAACACATGGGTTTTCTTATACTATATGTGCTGATACAAGATGTCCTTTTATGTAAAAACATAGCATATAACAATTTAAAATTTCTTAATCATTCTACTGGTATCAGCAGTAAATTGACAACATCATAGAACATATCTCCACTGTTTTAATTAATTCTGCATGATCGCACTTTAAGCAAACATAACGAAACTGTTCATCATGGACACAGTCAATTCCTCAAACAATGTTCCATGACATGGCACGGAAAAAACCAGAATGGGCAGAGTGACTTGAAGATCTCTTCATGTTCTTTTATTGGCAGGAAGCAACTAATGATTAGTCTAATACTTCTTGTATTCATGTAACTGCACATTAGATAGATGGTATTTTGTTAATAAGAAATTAATACATTTAAGGTTTTTTTATTTTTCCATGTACCAAAAATGTCATTGTTGGGCAAATACATAGTATTTTTCATTTTTTATAATTTTATTAATGAAAAGTTTCAATTAGTTTAGATAATTCTAGTAACGATAATAGCATAAATTTTAAATTAAAGCACTCGATAAATCCTATATTTAATGATATGTTCATTGTGCTTTTCATATGTTTAGCTTATGTGTTAAAGATGGTATAAGATAAATAAATGAATATTTATAAAAGAAATATAGAATGAAGTTAAGAATTTAAAATATTTTATAAAACTTATAGTAAACGATATAAGAAAGTTAAACTTCATATTGAAAATTATGCAGAATTTTTCTTATGATACATTACCTTATTGTTTTCCTTCAAAGACACTTAACTTTGTGTTATGACACAAGGATGACTTATGGAAGTATTGAAAATATAGTTATTTAGATCTTTTTTCATAATGCTACTACTCATTTGTCCAATATTTATTATCCTGCTTTTTGTTTAATCTAAAGCATTTAGTTTTAGTTGATGAATTTTTTGTATATAATAATGATGAGAAAATTTCTACAATAATTTTACAACTGGAAATAAAATGCTAAAATATGTTAGAAAAAAGTGGATCATAGAATTAAATTAGAATGTACAATATTTTGATAGATGAATATTGTAGAAATATGCAAATTAATAGCATTGGTAATAAAAACTGAGATTTCTATGTTATTATATGGAAGGTATAACTTTTAACACCTTTTTTCTATGATTACTTCATATATCACTAGTAGAAATATTATCAGATGAATATGCTTTAATTTAAATAAAAATCCCACAACAAATAAATATTTTAGTTTTCATGAATTAATGTTTTACTTCAAAAACTATATTTCTATATTTACTAAACAAAAAATTAGAAGTTTTAATATGGTGGATAATGCAAGGAAAATTCTACCTATTGGTCTCTACCATGACACTTGATTTACTAACTCTTTCGCTGTCAATAATAGCATAAAAGTCTTGCTTTAGTGTAGGAGGCAAGGTCATTGGAGGAGAAAGAGGTGGATGAATGTTGAAATTACATAGATATCTATGTCCTAATGATTACTTGCATGCCAAGGTTCTCAATGGTGTGACGGTCCAATAACAGATTTGTATAATATTGAACATAGTATTTGTATAGACTGTGTATGAGTCCATTATTGGAAATATCACCCATACTGGATTGTCTTGAAAAATTCTTAGAACCATGCCGGATGCTAAGGATTGTCTCCAAGATAACATAAATCATTTAATCTCATCCTAGGATGATGAAGAAAATTTAGGAAGTGCCAACAGAATCAATAACGCTTAAGCAAGAATCAATATAAATAAATTAGTTTTTTTTTTACAAATAAATTTGTAGACTTAATCCTTCATTAAATCTTGTAGATGATACATAGGTATCTCTTATCGGTGCAACTTAAAATAATTTAATCATATTGTAAAAATATAACTACACAACCCTAATTTTTCCATTGAGTCAGGTACACGGACAACACAGATTTGGTCTAAAATAATAAAAATATTTTTGTTACTAACTGAGTTAAGTGACATTCTTATGGCCATGCCATGTATTCTATATATTTCAATTTTTAATTATTTATTATTTTAATATTATAATTTTAATTTTTACTATTAATTTTTAATTTTAAAAATTTTATTCTTCTTTGCAATTCTACATTTGCAAAAAAAAAACTCAAATGTTTTATATTTTTATTTTTATTTGAATTTTAAAAATATTAAGGCCTTGGATGGCCTATAGACCATGTCATGCAAGCCAAGTGTCTAATCCCTTGGGCTCTAAGTAGTGTTATTAATAGTTGATTGTGAAAAATAACAAAAAGCCAAAAATCCTCAATGTGATATAGTAGATAGCATCGCAGAAGTCTCACAGCAGTTAAAACGTATGTTACATACATAAAAAAATAATCTATATTCAAATAAAAATAAGCTAAAATATCATTTACATTCTCAAAGAACCTTTCATTCCTAACATCATTTTCTCCACCGTCCATCTCCCTAACTAACCACTTGTAATACACATCAATATCAAATGCATTCACCGTCATTTTCACTAAAAGCATTACATACAAAATGCTCAAAATTTGCAATGCAAAAAACGCTATAGCATCGGTATAATCGCTATTTAACAACACGAGCTAAAAGTGACAACTCAAGTGAATTGCGTGTTGTGCAAAGCCAAGGGAGTTTGATACTCGAATCATATCGGACATGTTTTGTTGGTCAAATATGAAATGAAGTGACATCTAAATTCTAAACATATAAATTAACCACAGATGAAAAAAGAAATTGTATAGGATATGGATATAAACTTCATAAAAAACTAGAAAAAAATATTTTAAGACAATTCCTAACAATTAAGTATATGTTGAGTATCTTACCTAGAACATTTACTATATAAACCTTCTCTACCATAAGCATTTTTAGATCATTCCAAAACCTTGAAAGTTGACTCCTTCCAGAACCATTAAATCTGCATTAAAGTGAAAAAGAAGAATAACAATAGAAAGCAAGAGATAAAAAACATTATAGAAAATCTAATTCTAAGAAAATAATATTGATCAAGCAAGAAAAGATGCTAGATAAGTATATGGAACAATCCAAGGATTATGAGGCAATAAACTCGGGATGTATTGTTCTGATGGGAGAGGGAGGCATAGGGTGTGTGAAAATGGATGAGTTTATATTGATAGAAGTGGTTGGCACCACATGCAAAGGTTTGATACCCTATATCAATATAACTAGTATTATAAATTATAAAATCAATCCACGTTTGCACCGGTCTAAGAATCCAGTACACAAACCTAGTATAAATTGGGGAAATTATTTATTCATTATGTACTAATTACTGATATGTACTGATCCATATGATCTTGAATCGATTCATATTGGACGTACTAACATATAGATGTACAAATCGGTACTGACATGTACCAATCCGTATTGATAATCTGATCCGTACATATACTAATTAGATTATATCTTAGATTGGTATATATCACCATGATACTTTAACATTACTTTGATGTGTTAAAAGGAGTACAAATTTCTTGCTTATAACTTCATCTATAATAGATTGATAGTCCATTTCAACGTGGTTGATCCTCTCATGAGAAACTGAATTACTTATAATATAGTCACTTGATTAGCATAGCGCATGAATATTGAGCAAAACTGAAGTTGTTTAAGCGAGCACAAATCTATTCATTGGTAATATGAACCATAAGCCAAGTATTTAGAAGCATTAGACATTTTAACTATATTTTATTTCTTTTTTTTTATGTGACTAGATGTCCTCTAACATAAGTAGAAAACCTAGAGATAGACCTTTATCACCTGGACTCTTTGCATAATCAACTACTGAATCAGCCTTCATCTTTAAATGTTCATGTTCTTTTATAAAGATCTTTCTTGGAGAACATTTCAAATAAGTACAGAATCCTCAAGATAGCATCCAAGTAGACTCCTCGAGATCTTTGTTGGATTTTGCACAGATTGACAATTCATCCTAATTATGAAGAAAATATTAGGTCATGTGACTATAAGATATAAAGTTTCCGACAAACCTACTATATTGAGGAGCATCAACATCATCTTTACAACTATTATTAGAGTAAGTTTTGATAAGATAGAATAGGCAGTCGAATTTCTGAGCCAAATTTTTAGATATTAGACACCCATAGTGCGATAATACATTTGCTTGCGGCATGGAATTTAGTTGAAATGAGATCACTTTGAAATTGCTCAAATTTTGTTAAACTTTTTTTATCTTAATATAAGTATCATCTATTCGAATCATAGCATGGCGAGACTACAAGCCTTGCATCAAAGAATCAACATCTAAATGAAACTTGTAGTCTCGCCATTTTGAAATTTGCACGCCTTTGTTAGCTAAATTTATAGCTATAGATCACAAGGCATAAGTTACAAGTTTCTCTACATTTTGTTTCTATATGCAACAAACTAGGCATGATTAACATTTATGATCAGATTGAAGGGGGGAGATTAAACAGTGATAAAATAAGTCAATACTGCGTGTTAATATCACATGTTTCAAATTTATTAATGTTTACATACATGTACTTTACCCTTGGTATTAATAATATGTAAGACTGATTTCTATTCAACTTGCATTATAATTTCTGTTCGTGGTTGCAAGTTCAAAACGGAATAATGATAAAGAGAGAAAATGTTCTGTTAACTCATCTTTTGTTCAACATTAAGAAGACACAATGAGGTGGTGATGGTCAATAATTGAAGATAATTTTTCATGGACAACCTAAGAGATCCACCAGGTTAAATGCAACATATTTCTCAATTAGTTAATGATATAAATACAAGTGCACGTGCAATAGTTGCAGCAGAGCATGCAGATGAATATGATGACAACCTGACAAAGTGAAAATTATTAATTAGTCATCATGTCATGCTCTTTCTAGCTACAAACTCAACCCAAGAACAGATTGGAACCAATCAAATTGGAATTCCCAACTCAACAAGGCAGAAAACAAAAGCAACTAGCAAGGGAAAAACTCCCACCTAAGACCAAAAAGTATGAAAGCTCCAACTAACAGTTTAGACATAAAAATGTGGAGGAAACCTGAGAAAAAAGATAAAGCAAAATGGTATTAACTTCTCGTAGACAAATTTACTCTTCCTTTTTGTATTAACTTCTTTTTTACTTTAGAGAAAACCTAGTAACATAATTACATTTTCCAAAAAGAAAGAAAAAAAGACAAATTATATGGATGCAAGAACATACAGGGACACAGATGAATGTTCGTCAGTGGTTTGCATCTCCTTTTTGGCATTCTGTTCATCTGACATATGAGAACCAATACAGCTATCAAGAGACCAACATAAATAAAAATCCTAAAGCCCAATCTATTTCAATTTTGAAATCACAGCAGTGTTATGTAAGGTAAACAAAGTCTGAATTGGTAACAAGTATTAGCTCAGCTCCAATATAAGTATCAGTATGAAATCAACACTTTTGGCAAATATTCACCATACAATAGCTAACAACCTGAAAAAAGCAGTTGGCAACTAATATTAAAGATCTTTACAGTTCTGAATATTGCTTCCTTGACATTGTGCTTCGTTTAATAGAAAATTATTGGTAGAGTCAATATAGGAATCCTGTATACTCAGAAAGTGTATTCAAGGTGTAATGGTGTGGCAGTTAAACTTTAGTAATATAAGAAATAAAATAAATAAGTAATTCAACCATTGCTCCTTCTAATACAGTTTTTTTTCCTTCTAATACAGTTCGTTTCAGTCACTTTGACTTCAAAATGAAGTTGGACATTCAAAAAGTCAAATCAGACAGTCTGAGGAATATAAGTTTTCTTGGCTATAAACAGAAAAAAGCCATTAAACACATAGATCACAGTAAGACTAGTCCATGAAAAATGAAACTCAACCAGGATCCTGAGTGTAGAAACATACCACCACATGGTGAATCTTGGACTATTGTCTCAGCTGCAGTCTTATCTTTTGTTAACTTAGACGAGGTAAAACCTGTAAGATTAAAATGTTAGAATACAGACGCTCTATTAGGATTCTAACTGAACGTATCATCTGCATACACTAAAGGAACCAAAAAGTCAAATACCTTTTAGCTGCAAAGGCTTTATAATAAAGCCTAAAATAGCAAATGGGAACATCAAAATAGACTCTCCCCAGAAAGCAGCTCGCCAGTGAAGATGGTTTCCGACCTGATAACATTAGAAAAAAAAAAAGATATGTCTTAATCATTAATTGATAGAAAACACAAACATATTTTCAATACATTAACTGATTGAAAACGCATTAACTAGGGTCAAGTAAATATCTGGTCAGACTGGTACCATCAGCATACTATGTGGTGATATGTCCAGTATGTCCAGTTGATATACCAATATGTACCAGCATGAGCTATGACTACTAAATACACTGGCTTGGATCATACTTTAAAGTTAAAAGTTTAAACCATGATTCCAACTGCTGTTGATAAAGGTTAGCAGGTAAGATCTTATAACGTTTGGGGCACTAGATACCATAGGAAAGTTACCATAGTAAATGTATATGTAAACAAACATTTAGTAAGCAAAAAAAGTGAAGTTAAATGGTTTTCATCATAAGTACAAAATCATTATGCACAAAAGTCAATTAATAAGGAGGAGGAGGACTAGTGCAAGCTTTTGCTTCGCAAGGAGGACTAGTGAGAGTTTCCACCACTGATACTAGAGCGAAGCGGAAGAAAAGAAGAAAAAAAGAAGAAAGGAGAAGGAGGAGGACTAGTTCGTAGAAGTAGTCCCTTCTTCCGCTCACTTGGTTCCATTAGAACTGGTACATACCGGCCCGAGTTTATACCGGCCCGAGTTTGAACCGGGCAACCGGTACATTGGTCTAGACAAGTATTTAAAACCATATAGCAGTACATAGAACAAGATTGATACTCAATCCTAGTCCAGAATATAGGAATATAAGTTACACTATATACAAAATATCGATCAAACCATATGTACACTCTTAGTGACATTCTGACAACCACTCAAACTTGTATATACTGACAATACCATCACATGGTATAATCAAACCCAATAAAACCATCTTAGGCTTGATTTTGTACTAGCTCAACCCCTCCTGTTTGATACCACTTGTCCTTGAAAACTACAAAAATAATATAATGTAGTTTTGAATGAAATAGACTTAATATCCAAGTCCTTTACTAAAGTTACATAGTAAGAGCTTCTACTAAAGTTTTTAAAATCGGTACGTACCTCAGTACCAGTGTAAACCAATACACAGATACATAGTCCAATTTTGTACTAGTTGGTTATATATATATATATATATATCTATATATATATATATATATATATATATATATAGTATGATTCGGTACTAACCTATTTTGTGTACTACTCTAAAATCAAACTAGTATAAAGTGAAAATACCGATATTTCAAACACCTGCTCCTTCTACATTTTGGCGACTATCAAAATAGTAAACTAGTTTCCACAACTTAAGTTGATGAAATTGTTCTACAACACCCTACAAAATTCATGTGGTTAACTAGGATTGAAACTACAATTAGGACCGGCACAAGTACTAAGCTAGGAAAATCACGCATGTAACATTAGAAACCTCTATGGTGCTATATTATATCAATTCTAGATTAGCTATGACCATGCTGATTTGCTTTGACTTTAATAGTAGAGTGAATCGCAAAACTATCATCTGCCTAAGTAGACAAGTGTATATCTTTTCTTTTAACTTTTCTCTTTAAGTAAACAAACCCTTAATTCAGTTCAAACCATAGTGGCAACCAACTCTCGTCAACACGTAAACTTAATTATAAAATTTGATGGAGATACAAAAATTGAAATAAAAATAAAATTTTAGCAAATTAGAAAAGAGTAGAATATCAAACTAAAAGTGGGCACTAAATTAAATCTAATCCCAAACATAATGAATCAGCAGCAGTCCCTAGAGCTAAAGAGAAGAAAAACGAATTAAGGGATCATGATTAAATAAGAACATAGGCCTCAACTTTCATTGCAGCAGCGACATTATAGCTGTCAATGCAACATAAAAAGTTTTTTCTTCCATCGATATAAGCCCATGAATACATTTCCCATCATTATTACAAAACTATTTTTCAGTTACATACTGTTCTAGAAAAAAGCAACGAAACTAAAGAAACAATAAATTGATCGTTCCTTCAGATATCCAAGATTCATGTCAGCGCGTAGTTCAAATGCGCCTCCTTTTCTTGAAAAGGACATTTCTCAAGACAAATATGCAAGACCTAGCTTTTATATTTAAGTTTCTTGTACTCTGGAACGTCCCTGAGACCGAGCTTTGAAAGTACAAGGCAATAAGAATCCCAGTCTGTTCTCCTGAGATACTTCAGAAGTTTCTTTCTTCTCTGGACCATCTCTAGAAGGCCCTTTCTGGAATGCTTGTCCTGCACGCCAACAAACAACACACGTAAAACAAATAATCAGCGACACATCACGAATGTCGGATATTAATGTGCATGAAAGAGTTGAAGAGAACAACGAATGCACATCGTTACCTTCTTATGTAAGACAGCATTTAGGTGCTTAATTTTAGTGGTTAGTTGTGCCACTGCAAAACAAAAATAGCTTTTTTAGCCCCCTAAAAAAGACAAGTTCATGAAAAAAGTTGGGCTAAAACAATTAGGTAAAACAAAACATCAAACAGATTTAACATATGAGAAAGTTAAGCAAGCATCATCCATGTCAGTTTATTGACACATATTGGGTAGTTGCAGGTTGACCAGTAGCTCGTTTGGTCATGGACCGAGGCGACATGAGTCGCTAAGGGCAGTCGGATGAGGAGTGGTCCTGCTCTCCGATTCAGTCCAAGGTGAGAGTGAGTTAGAGGTGGCCTCAAGAGCTAGCCGACATGAAGATCCTGCGTAGCTAATTCTCTCCTGCGGGTTTATACATATTGTTAGGCCTTGTTGGTACATATGTGATTGAGGAGGCTGCCAGACTTAAATGCATGTGGATCAAAGATAAGTTCAGTTAGGATTTTGCCTTATTTTGACCAGCATTCTAACTTGTTTGTGGGTTAAGCTTTAGCTAGATTTCACCAAGGCAAAATCCAACATTTAGTCTCTCGGCTGAGACTTGAGGCATGCATGGGTGACACCTAGCATTTTACTCATGGCAGCAGCTATTGCTCTCACGCGTAATCAGGTTCAAGAGGCGACTCCTGGGTGATTTTCTATCACCAATTCTAGGGCTTCCTTGTCCGATTCCTTCTAGCCGCCGACGAGGCTTTCGGAAGCCAGCTCGAGTCCCTTGTTCGAGCCAGGAAGGGCAGAGCTCGAGTGAGCTCTAAGGGTGGTAACACTTGATCTTTTCCTACCACCCGCGGGTCTTCCTCTAGCTCGAATTTCATCTGGAGTTCTTCCGCTTCCTCTCTCTTAGAGCTGGTTCTTCTGTAGCTGATTACCTTCGTGGAAATGTGGAGATTCTGTATGTGAGTAACATTCTTGGACGAAGCAGCCCTAACTTGGGTTAGGTATACTATCATCATTCCTCCGGTTACCAGGTATACTATCTTCATTCCTCTAGTTACCTATGAGTTTTTCTAGAGTTCCCTTGCTGGTCTTCTAGTCAATTTGGATGAGGGGGTACCTCATCCCGTAACCTACTTTGTTAAGACCCTTGTTTAGTTTTTCCTTGTTCGATATATCTCGTGGCCATGTTGAGCCTTGTTAGTGCTGTGGTTTTGATTTCATGCACTTGTGGTAGATAAGGGGCATCTTGGTTGATTTTGTTGTATGGTCTTTTAAGTTACTATCGTGGCCATTCTACATGATTGATTTGTGCTTTGTGCCCTTCTCGCTACTTGGACATTATTGTTACTGTTGAGCTGCTATTATTCTTGCCAAGGTGCATCAACACCCCATGCTTCTACGTGTTTTGTTCATGCTTGTATGGGAAGGTGTGAGGAAATTCTGTATAAAGCTGGGATGTGTATGTTGTAATCCTGTGTATGTGGGCTGGAAAGAAACGAGAGGTGAGCCGAAAAGAAAAAAAAGAGTAGCGAGGACTGGGCAAGGGAGGTTTGGGCTGTGAGTTTAGTTGATGTGAGGCCAATTCGTTGGCCGGGTTGAGGTGAGGGAGAGAGCAACTGATGTAAATTCTGGAACCATTACCTCATTCCCTCACTACTCGCTTGCTTCCAGCTGGTTCTGAACAAGAGAAAATTGGTATAGAAGTTTTTGTCCATAACACCAACCATGGCAAATGGGATTTTGCACTGGCGCTTATTGTGGATCTTGTGGAGGGAGCGACTATCAACATGGAGTTAGAGAGAAGCAAGGCAACCAAAAGTGGGATGAAGATTCTATCGATGCCTCCAATCTAGCGAGAGTCATTGCTGCCAGACTTGGTAAGGGCAGTGAACAAGAGTCAAATCTGGGAGGTTCCATGTCTCCTACCTCGAGAGGGAAGGAGGTTGCCACTGTCAAGCAAGTGGAATGCCATTCAAGATGACAAGATGAATGAACTTAGTAAAGATTTGGACCTTCCCTCCGTTGGCTGGTGATAGGCTTGCAGTAAAGGGCAGGGGGTGGTTTTCTTCACAAAGGGCTCACAAAGCAAGTTTGAGATTATGGATTGGAACATAAGAAGTCATAAATCATATAAAGAAAGCAGGTCTTGGGGCCTGAGGAAGAGTTAAGAGGGAGAAGAGCCATGGAAGCACTTTCTAGTGGGTTTTCCTATTGGTGCACTTAGAGGAAGAGTGACAGCTTTGTGGAAACCAATAAGACTGGGACATCAATGTTTATTCTCTCCTAGTGTTTATCTTATTCAAATTTGCACAAGAAGATGATAATATTAGGGTACTTAAAGCAAACAAGTTAATTGCAAACAGACTTTTGGTTATGCAGTAAAGGATTGTCTCAATATCAAGCCAAAGACAAAGCATGTGAGTTCGGAAAGCATCTCAGAAGCTGCCGACAAAGAAGAGGGTTGTTGGGAGTGTAGAGAATAATAAGGTCAAAATTAACAAATGCTATCCTACAGAAAAGTACCTCAACAGCAAGAAAGGGAACAAGAGGACACTGGACAATTAGATTTCCAAGGAGTCGGATGCCAATGGCTGGTCAAGGGGTCAAGACCATATCTAACATCCTTTATGCTTACTGCTTGAGATCCTCTCGAATAGTAAATAAATTTGATATATTCTCAAATGCTGATGTGAGGGTCAAGAATAATGATGCAATAGATCATCGAATGCAATAAAATGATGCAAAATTTAGTTTTGTTATATCAGAGGCAACACCCAGGCCAAGCAATCAGTTGTCACAAGCTTTGTGGGGTACCAGCCAATGCCACCTAACATGGTATTTTATATAGTGCGTGTTTGTGTATATATGTATGTAACGAAACAGACATTTAAAATTGTAACTTCAAGTATTAGTGCACAAACGAGTATGTATTGACCATAATCCCAACCAATTCAAAAGATAATTTAAACCATGGTTTTTAATCTTAATCTATACAAGATTGTAAGCATGGTATAACTAGTCTGACTGTCTGAGCTTGAATTGATACAAAAACCTCACGTGTCAGTACACTAGGTACCATGCGTCAATATGCCTAATATGTACTAGTCCAAGACATGAGTGACATACTGGTCCTATGTGAGATTAAAAACCATAATTTAAATCCAGAATTCTTGTTGTGCAATAGATCATATTGTTATGATAAAGAATGACATAAATTATAAAGAGCCTGATTGAAGTCAAAAACATCTTGAAGTTCAATTTATGACTAAAAATCATAAAAAATAGCACAACTTTCCAAGCATTGAGATTGCTTATAATGCCCAAGGCTTGCTCTATCTCAGGAAAAATATATATGGACTAGATAGCTCTTTGAACTAGTGTTGGTATTTATAAGACACTGTAATAGACTTTTATAGACACAAAAAAAATATATACTCTTGCGCTCAACCCTTTAAATGAGTTGAGTACTGGTGTGCATCATTGTTATCGTTGGTGATCTTTCCCGATAGCATTGTTGTTATACACAATAACAAATGAAGTCTAGTAGTTTTGTGTAGTGGTAACAAAGTCGTGGCCCATTATGGAAACTATATCACCACTCCAAGTGAGTGCATTTTAGTGTAATCTCCATATATCAATTATCCTATTGTGTGAGATTCATTGTATCATTGTAACTTATGCATTACTTTATTGGCTTACTCATTTCATTCTATGGCTTTGAGCTCCTATTATATATTCGATGATTGACCTTGACTTTGAAGAAAGACCTCCTTGACTTGTTTGTTGACCTAAGTGGTACCTTTAAACTCTTATTTACACCTTGACTCTGAGGAAAGACCTACTCGACTTGTTTGCCAACTGGGGTAGGGTTTACTTTTTCAATTCAATTGCATACTAGAGGGCACCGTCAACTACAAAAAGATTTACTCATATTTGGTAGTGTAAATGCTTTACGTATATTTAGTAATGTGAATCTCCCTTTTGAGAATAAATATCAATGCAATTATATTGTCTTGTGTATTAATTAGGTTTAATAAACTATTGAGACAAACGTAATCACTCCATTACTAACATATTTGGAATAAATGATAAATTAGTCTTAATATTGTAATTGGTCTTTATTTGAGTTGTTTAACTTGACAGTGTACCGGTGTGTGACATAATTCCCTCTCAAAGTAAACTATACTGACGTGACAAAATAGTTCACATAAACATAGATAAATGTCTTCTAGATGGTCAAGTAGCTTACAGGATTTCAGAAATCTCAATTAGCTGATCCATACCTTGAACCCGAGCAGACCCACAATCAGATTCAGACATTTTAAATTCATCTCTAACCCTTTTCAGCTCCAAATTCATCTTCTCGGCAGAAGACATATGATCAGGATGGAAATACTGCAAGACACAAATTGTAAGGTAATACCTTGGATCTATAAATTCAACATATTCATCTAGGAAACCAAGCATGACATCTGGCAACTCACCCTCTCCAACAGTTCCTCCTGTGGGGGTTTTAGCATGAAAGTAGGCGTCGCTATTCCGGTAAGGCTTCCAATAATTGACAGCCTCTGCACTGCTCAGATGCAAAACATAGGTCAGCTCCTACTAACATGGAGATGAAACCAGTATAATAAGAGTCGTACTGTTGTCTTTTTTCTTGGTGTCAGCATCTTTAAGTATCATTAAGCCTTCGCGCAGCTCCTTGAATGCGACAGCGCCCATCCTCGACTCTGTCTCCTTGTTCTCCATCTCCCTCAGCTTTGCAAGCCTCTCGTTCAACTCCGTCAAAGAGAACCAGTCCTTATCATCACCCTTCGCAGCGTTCCCAGGCCTCAGTTTACTTAGCTTCTCCCCCAACTCATCATAAGTATACATCTTCAAAATTTCTATCTGCAAAACCTTTTTGGTTGCGCCCTCACCGGCTTCTTTCTCCCTCATTTCCTTCCCAAAAATAGATTCCGGCAAGTTCTGGCTTAGTAGATTGGCCGGACCCTTTGCTCCCTCCCCCATTTGGATCCCCATGCTCTCCTGGAATGGCTTGAGACTGAACGGGCTCGAGAAGCTGTCCCGCCGACGGCCACTCAACTTATCCTTTGGCGACGGCCTGAACTGACTTAAGCTCTGGCGGATGAATTCCAGGGAGGGGCTTTCGGCCTTCTCAGTGACCCCCTCGCTACTGGCCTTGGCGAGGACGTTGTTCTTGTAGAGCTCCTGAAAGGAGATGGTGGGGGACGAGGGTGGCCGATTGCCAAAGGAGGAAGGGGCAATGGAGCCACCAGATCGGTGATCGAACTTGGCCAGGCGCTTACGGATATCCTCGAGGGAGGCAGGACCGTCTTTAGGAGAGGGCAGCGACGATGGCGGAGGTGGGTCAGAAGGGATCCGACGAGGAGGGGAAAGAGGGGCCTTGAGCCGCTCCTTGACGTCGCTGAAGTAGGAGGAATAGGAAGGGAAATGAGGCGGTGCGGCGGAGGGAGAAGCAGAGGGCTCTCCTTCAACATCGGGATTGGGTGGCGGCGGCGGCGGCGGTGGCAAGGAGGAGGAGAAGCGGCGTGCAAAGCAAAGCGGTGAAAGGGGTTTCAGCCTCAGCTTGAGATGAAGCGCCATGGCGTATGTCGATTAGGGTTTTACTCCTCGAGAAGGCGAGCAAACTCAGACGTGAAGGGAACAGACGCGTGAGCAGCTCTAGACGCTTGCGGCGGCGAGCTTGCGTAGCGCGTCTGATGAGCATGACAACACCGAGCGAACGAACGGACGGCGTTCAATTCGAGGTGCGGGACGCGGTCAAAGTCAACACGCCAATGGGAAAAATCAAAATCGGGCGGTGATTTGGGCTGACGTGGACGCGTTGATCAGGATGTAGCTAATTAAGCTTGCTCAAGCTTAATTAGAACATGACACTAGGCTAGGTTATTGTTAGGCCTCCGGGCCGAGTTTGGGCCGCGGCCCAAAGGCCAGCCCTTTAGCCCAACCCAAAGCCCAGCTCTACCCTTGCTCATTCGACGGATCGGATCAGGCGTCATCCGATTCCGGATCTGGGAATCCACCCAATGGGCAAATTGCCAGTGCAATTCATTCTTGCGTGGCACGCACGCTGATGGGACAAGAGGTTGACTCGGGGTGGTGGGCGGGATGGGAAAAGGGGTATGGGTAGAGGTGGCCATGGGCCGTGCCCGGGCCGGCCTGGGCCCGGTTCCAGGCGGGGCGTGCCTGGCACGGCCCGTTTCAAATCGTGCCGTGCCCGGCACGGCACGGCAGGAGAACCGCTGGGCCCGGCACGGCCCGCGGCCCGATTATCCGTGCCGGCCCAAGCACAGTTCCGTTGAAGCGTGAGCACGGATCCGACACGCGGGCCAGGCACGGCCCGCGAGCTGACTTCGGCATGCGGGCCGAATACGGCCCAACGGGCCAAATGAGGGACGCGGGCCGTGTTTGGCCCGGCCCGATTGTGGCCCATGGGCCAAAGTTGGCCCACAGGCCGAATGTGGCCCATGGGCCAAAGTTGTCCCACGGGCCGACTTTGGCCCGCGTGCCAAATTTTAAAAAAATTAATTTAATAAGTAAATTATTACTTAATTAAAATATATAAAAATAAGAAAAAATAAAAAAAAATTGAGAAATTGAGAATGTATATTGCACAAATTTTTGAAAAAATGTTAAAATTTTATATATTTTAGACCGGAGCCATTATAGGCTGCCTACGTACCCCACTCAAAGGAGGAATCAGGTCTACGTAGTTCTTTTTTTACAACTCTTTTTACAACTCTTTCTACAACTCTTTTACAACTTTTTTTATAATTATTTATTACAACGTTT
The DNA here is from genome assembly GCA_027563935.2 of Costus lasius. NCBI lineage: Eukaryota > Viridiplantae > Streptophyta > Magnoliopsida > Zingiberales > Costaceae > Costus > Costus lasius. The sequence goes on along the minus strand of CM050447.1, from coordinate 23,201,814 downwards.
ATCCATTGTTGCTTCCGCTTGCACTTCCAAGACTTTGTTCATCATCATCCGATGAAGTTGAATGACCACCTTTATCTTGAAGACGATCTTCAGCATCTAGCCAATCTTTAAGACAAATACACATTTCCACGCTTTCTTCGTTCATTCGGCTTCGCTTCTCGTCCAGCACCCTGCCGCCTGCACTAAAACAAGACTCCGATGTTACAGTAGACACCGGAGGAGTTAGTAGATCACGTGCCATGGCAGAAACCACAGGATATGATTTTCCTTGTGATCTCCACCATGATAAAATATCAAAATTATCTATTTGTTCTTATGTGAGTAAAAATGTATGATTATTTTCTAAAAAAAATGTTAATTCATTAAAATTACTAGATCGACTTGTTGATGTTCCTTTTCTATTTAAAATTGAGCGTATTCTTCCTGTAATATTTTTACTACTAGTAGATACATTAGTTTGAGAGGATGTTGGATTCATTGTATTTCCAAATTTTAAATTATAAACATTATACATTTCATCTAATAAGGTAGAAACTTCATTTTTTTTCTCATCTACTCCTTCAAGTTCCATATTTTTATAATATTCATCTAATAAAATATTAACACCTTCTAATTTTAATCTAGGATCCATAATTGAAGCTAAACAATATAAAGGAGATATATTTTTCCAATATTTTTTAAATTTTGTTTCCATTTTAAAAATTACTTGAAAAACATTTTCATCATGTCTATATTGAGAAAAAATTTCACTAATTAAAACTAAATGTTCTAAAATTAAACATGATGTAGGATAATAAACACCAGATAAATGAGTGCTAGCATTATAAAAAATTTCTAAAATATTATGTAATAACTTTGCTTTATCCCAATCATTTTCTTCGATATTTTCATCAGGCATTCTTTCATTATAAAATAATGTAAGAGGATCCTTAAATGGAAAACATGTTGTTAGCATATCATAAGTAGAATTCCATCGTGTTTTAATATCAAGTTTAAATTTTTTATATGACAAACCATAAGATTTACATATTTGTCTAAAATCTTGATTTCTAGAAGTAGAAGAAGTAACAAATCTAACAGCATTTCTTAATTTAGTTACATGTTTATCTACTTCTCTTATTCCATCTTGCACACATAAGTTTAGAATATGGCATGCACATCGTATATGAAAAAAAGCATCATTAAATATTGAATTTAACAATCTTTTTAATTTATCAATTGCACTATCATTATTACTTGCATTATCAAAACTAATTGAAAAAATTTTATTAATTATATTATATAAATGTAAAATGCTATGAAATTGTCTAACTATAGCATTTGCAGTATGAGGATATTCAAAAATTTTAAATGCAATAATTCTTTTTTGTATAAAAAATTCACTATCTATCCAATGTGCCGTAATACACATGTATGACTAATCAGAATGATTACTGGTCCAAATATCAGATGTTAAAGAAATACAAGAAGTTAATGTAATTAAAGTTTGTAAAAGATTAGTTTTATATTCAGAAAAAAATTTTATAGCATCCCTACGCATGGTTTGTCTGCTTACTTTTTTATATTTAGGTTGTAGTGATTTATGTATAAATTTTTCAAATTTATAATTTTCTGCTAAAGAAAATGGTTGTTCATCCCAAACAATAAATTTAGCTAATTCTTTTCTAAGAACTTCATTAGAATAATTAAAAACTTCAAAATAACTAGAGGAAAGATTGAGAGTAGCCTGTGCACGATCGACTTGAGTTTGATGGCTTTTGATGTGGCGAGACAAATGACCAGTTCCACCCGATGATTTGCAAGTCATGACTTTTTTGCACTTCTTGCAGCTGGCTCTTTCTTCGCCGTTAATCACACCACATCGAAGCTCTTCCAAACGTCGCTCGTGCGTTTTCTGGAGCCCGACACAGTAGACTCGTGAGGATTTCCACTGCATCCCTCCTCTCCCTGCATAGTGTTAGTAGGCTCAAATTCAACATGATCTTGCTGTTGTTGATTTGGGTCGTAAGGCGGAGGGTTGGCATCTTGATCGGGTGGCATAACGGGGTTAGTTGTCCCCATTAGCTCCTGCTCTAATGCCTCAAGCTCCCATGGCAAAAGATCCCATGTATTGTTAAATCCCGCCATTAATTCTACATATAATATTAAAAGTTAGCCAAAAAAATTTATAAAATAAGATTAAATACTTACTAATAATAAATTATACATTAAAAAATTACCTTATCACGTGTTTGAAGATCGCTTAGTAAGAACTAAGAAGTTGAGGTTTCAGCCTTCAATAACCTTAATTTAATCATAATTATGAAAAAAATTTATATTAGAATAATTTAAATTTAAGTACAATTACATTATAAAAGACTAAAAGTAAATTAATTTACTACTTACTTGATCTTCTCCACGTGACTAGACCGAGGGAGCTTTGAAATCTTGATGGCTAATTGAAACTCAAGACTTAGAAAAGAGATTAAGAAAGTATTAAGAGAGAATGAGAAAGTAATCCAAAGTTAATTAGAAACTTGTGTGAAGAAATGAAAGGGTTGGAGGGTCAATTTATAGGGATGAATTGGGTGTAAATTTACATATTTATCCCCTATTTTTAATTATTAAAAGGGGCTAAAATGGTAATTTTATAACATAAAGACAATTATATCCCTAACTTTTAAATTTTTTCAAACCGTTATAGGGCTATTTGGGTAAAAACGCATGCCCAATTCAAATTTTCGAACGTTGCCGCCCAAAGGATTCGGGCCGTGCCCGTGCCGGCCCGCGTGCCGTGCCAGGCACGGCCCGTGGCACGCCAGCGGGCCGTGCCTGGCCCGGCCCACGGGCCGCGAACCTTCGGCCCAGCACGACCCGAGCCGGGCCATGGGCCGTGCCGTGCCCGGCCGTGTCGTGCCGGGCCGTGCGGGCCGCGGGCCGGCCTGGCCCGTTGGCCACCTCTAGGTATGGGGGACGAGGGGGCACGACACCTTCGTCTTCGGGCGGATTTTCTAGAACCAGAGGGATTTTATCTGGCTCTCCTTCGGCGAAAAGCTTGTCCGTCGGTAGTGGTCCGCCTGCGTTCCGGTGGTGTGGGAGGGAGGTGGAACGCCGCGGTCATCCACGCCCCTTGTCGTCTTCCTTGTAGCTTCCGCAGTCCACGTCGGCGCCAACCTCATCGGGAATCCTCACTATTAGAACGCCTTGGAAGGCGCGGCCGGTCATCCCCGTCGTCGACTGGGAGGAGCCGGCGGCCAGGTGTCCACCGAGGTACCCTCATCCCTCTTTGTTTCTCGTTCCCGGCCGTGCTCTCGGCTCCGGTCAACGCCCTCGCCTCTTGCCTGGTGTGACCGTTCTCCGCGTCTCCTTCCTGTCCGACGCCGGCCGCCTGCGTGCGTGAAGTACCGGCTCGGACCAGCCTGCGTGCGGCCGTCGTTCGTGCTCGCCGGACGAGCCCTGTTCGCCTGCGTGCGAACTTCCCTTTTCCTTGTGCCAGTCGTCACCTGCGTGCTACTGAAGCCGGGCTTCCTCTGCGTCCGTCCGCGTGCAGCTTGGAGCGGACGTCTTCCTCATTCGTCCATGCGTGTAGAGCTTCTCTCCGCTCGCCTGCAGCTCGGCCTCCTCTCTCGTGCTCTCCGGTGAGCGAGCAACCTCGCCTTCGTGCCTTCCGCCGACTTGCTGCTCGTCTGGCTCCGCCAGCCACCGAAGGGGACTCCTCTCTTCCTCACCGAGATTGCAGTTCCGAGGCTAGGGCGATCAGCCCTTCGCTTGGCAGCAAACGCACATAAACCGTGCTCCGCGGGAGTGAACGGGGCCGTCCCCGTCCGCTGGGTTCATGTGGTTGTCCGCCGGAGCCGCAGACATACGTATTGCCCTGTGGGGGCATCCCCCGGTCGTTCTCGCCTATGTGCGAGAGGGACAAAGCCGTAAGCATTTCATCACCTATGATACAATCGTGCATTTGTGGTCGCATCAATTTGTTCCATAGTTGATAACATATTTTTATACGTAGCTGAGGTGACTGTATTATTCACCCTAAATCCTCTTGCTTGCTAATTTAACATTGCATCAATGAAAATATTATCCATCTCATCCATTCATTTGATATTCTCTTTTTGTGAAGATTCAATTATTTTAACTTTTTCTTTCATTTTATATTGAAATAAAACAACACATGAGGCTAAGACAATAAAATATCCAAAAGACAAATGTATAAAAAGGAACCTTATTATATACATGTCAAACATCAATATCAATCACAACATGTGAATACCAATGTCAAACATACTCATCAAATATAGTACCTAAACAAAACATTGTCTTCCAAAGAAGTCCACATATAAAATACAAACTACATTGCATTCACAAAATATAATTAGCCCACATTGCAGATGTCATTGAATCTTAGAGTTGAATTCCTTTTTTGGTATCTTCATCTAATCTTTCTAATCCAACAACATCTTCGCTTATTGTGTTGATTAATTCAGCATCAACTTCAGCAATAATGCTTTCATCAGGATCGACACCCATTAAGCAGTTGTGTAAAATACAACATGCAAGGATAATTCCTGTATGAGTCCTAATAGGATAATGAGATTATGTGTCACTTGCTATAATTGGAAATCTTTTTTTCAATACACCAAAAACTTATTCTATGACATTACAAGCACAAGTATGTCGATGATTGAAAAGTTGATTTGCATTTTCTGGATCATGTTTTGAATATTCTTTTAAAATGCGTAAAAAATAATATTATCATTGCAAAAATTCATATATATAACATTTAAATAAAAAAGATAAATTTAGAATATAACATAGAAGGACTCCTTGATATGACTTGGACGAATTCTTTGAAGATTTGTGGTAACTTTGGTTCCCTTTGTATTTTATTCTTTGTTGGATAATTTGAGAAAGGGGATATGGAGAAAATTAAAAAATTTTAAGTCTCCATCTAGGAATCTTGAGCAGGGTGAAACTGATCGTAGATATTATGTTAAAATTTATATAATATTAATCCATCCAGTGTTTTGCATGAATACATAAATTTTAAAGCAATATTAAGTGTGATAAAAGCCCGGCTCAAAATTCCTAGGCAGCGTCCTCACCTAAAAAATTTTCTCAAGAAAATTAGACAAGTGGTGATGCCCAACAATGATAGCGGCGGTAGTCTTTGCCAAAAGCAGAGAGGAAGAAAATGTAGACTGATTGATCATAAAGTCTACAAGAGGTGAAGGAGATAATGTTTCAAGCATCAAGATATCATTTCAAATTTTCATTCTATCTCTTCCATATGTGATTATAATGTATTTTACAGGAGATGAATATATTGTTGTTCAACTAGCATTGAAAATCATATAACTACCTCTTGGAATTGGAGCAACGCTCCTTAGATTCACTATAGCATTGAACACAAGCTTTAATTTTTAATGAAATCTCTTTGAATGCTCGGTGGAAACTCTTTGGGTGGAACTCTCTTGGATTTTTCTTGAACCACATGGGAATTGTGAGCATTTAAGTGTTGGGTTTGGTTTCTTTAGTCTTTACTGAGCGTTGCCATGGTGATTTGAGCTTTGCATTTAGAATGACCATAATGCTCTTTGAATCTTGAGTCTTCATTAAAATTTTGATTAGAGCTTGCATGGTGACTTAAATCTCTTTAATTTTTTTTCCTTTAATGAAAAGGTCTTGGAGCTTTAAATTGATCATTGTCAATAAATAAACCAATCCACATTTATGAACTCTGGGAAGTTAAAAATGCTGCGAGCAACCCTATGAATTCATAGGCATTTCTTCGTTAGATTGGATCTTAGCAAGCACTTGATCAGCCAACTGATAGCTTACCAAGAAACTAGAACCCTCTCAAATCAAATCAACATACTTTGCAGTACAATAAAATATAGAGAGAATAGAGAAGTGCACAAAAGTGTCTTTAATGGCATTGTTTTGTTCATCTGCTTAATTTTATCCTCTTGCTACCTGGAGAAGTATGAAGACATGGTGAATGTGGCACTAATGCTGAACCATCACTCGTATAGCTCAGGCAAGCAGCATCCAGCACCCCCACTCGGCTCAGTGGCACAGAGGAGAACAATGCCGAGCTAACACCTTCAAGTGGTTGTTTCATCATCAACACTGTATCTCGAATCATTTCATAGCATTCCATGATCCTTTCCTGCCACACCAAAAGCAATGACAAAGAGTTCACCGTCTTGAAACGCCATGAAGATTAAGCTCTCCATTTACTAGTGTTAAGCATCCTTCTCTACCTTTGCTACAATATCACAGCAAGACAAATGCTTCTCAACTTCCGCTTGAGTTTCTGCCACAACCAACAGTGCTATGGCTGCAGCTACAACAGATGGTCGGAACTCCAAGAAATCAGCACCTGAATTCAATTGTTTCGTCCTTACAAACACAAAGCAGAAACTGAGACGTATGGTTTTTATGAGGAGGTTTACTTGTAGCTGTGCTCAAGATGAGACTTGCAGATTGACAGAACATCCACTTGGTCGGTGCAATGCCACCGCTGACCTTGTGGATGAAGAAGTCGATGTAAGAAAAGGGAGTTATAGATTGCATCTTCCATCCCAGGGTGTTCAGAACCACAAGTTCCATTCTCTGTATTGTTCTAGCTTCAAACACGTATCCCGCATCACCAGCCTATATATTCAGAACAACGCAGAGTATAATATCAGTTATACATGAGATTATTGCGGTGTTGATGCCTTCTTACCTGCAAATGCATGGTTAGAGGAGCTCCAGTTTCCTCCATCTTGGCAGCTAAAGACAGGCAGGCAACAGATAATAGCTGAGTCATCCATGGCTTGCCTTTCTACAATCAGAATAGAAAAAGATTTCGGAGAATCAGAAATGAGTGCGTGGAAGATTTGATCAGAGTGTGATATTGTTCGTACTGGAAGCTCGTAGGAAGAGAGAAACCGATCCAAGTAATTGATAGATAAATAGGCACTCAGTGGCCCAAAATTGTAGTGAGCATGAACCTGTTTCACAAATCACAAATTAGACTATTAATGTTGAACACCAAATGCAAGGTCAAAAAATTAATACAAAACATAACAAAAGAAGCCACCTTTACGATCCAATCAATGGCATCTCTCCTGATAGAAAGGTCTCCAGACCCCGACCGAAGCTTCTGACAGTAATCCTCTCTCGGAAGATGCTCCTGCTCTCTCTCCACCAGCAAAGCCAACCACTCCTCGGATTGAACCGGAAACCCAATATCGAAATCTCCAAAAAGTTTGCACCTTTTTGGCCGAGAAGCGCGATATGGACTCTCTCCACCCTTCTCCTCCTCCTCATCGACTCCCATGATGCTGTCATTGTCCTCAGAGCAGAGGAGCATGGAGAAAGCAATCTCAGAGCTTGGACTCATTGCTCGTCGGTAAAGAAGGAGATAGGTGTGGAGATAAAGGAAGAAGAACGCTTTATGCAAGATAAAAGTGAGCAGTTGTTTATCATCCCACCTTCCTTTCAAACAGAAGAAGAGGGAAGAAGGGCTCACCGTTGTAATGGCAGCGAAGATTGTTTTATATATTGACTAGCTCGTTTTTTTGTGATGATTAATATTTAATGGGATTGGTGGAAAAATTAATATATAAAAATGGGTTACATAATTAAAGGAGAGGTTTCTTGGGACTGTCACAGTTGTGGGGATTGGATTGTCCTTTGATATGTAGTACACTCTATAATCACATATTTCAGGGAGGGAGAGGTTTCTCAGTTTCACACTATCACATTAATTATCTATGCATTTATTGTTTGTGAAACCAAATCAGCCATTTTGATTTTCATCTTTATGCATAATCATTGCTCCAACTAAATAAAATTAATGACGATAATTGCGTAATTTGTTGCTACAAGTGTGAATGGATAGTTTGTTAATAAAATAAATAAAATTGGAAAGTGCTATCGAAAATGTTTAATAGCAATGTAATTTGTGTATGTATTATTTAGATCTTTAGATTGGTTTAGGAATAAGACATATACACAGTTGATAATTACATAAACATAAATAAATGTGATACTAGTGTCCAACTTTACACAATCCAGCACATAGGTTTATATTTCATCTATATTTGTGTGTCAAATTCTAACATAACACATTTAAGATCCACGAATATGCAAATCATGTTGGTTACATAGCTGAACAATTTAATCCGCTTGGGACGTTATTTATCTATTTAATTTACTCATTCATAGAAGTTTATTGGTATAATTTACTTTGTACAATAAAAATTGATCTAACTCAACCAACCTGACCCAATGATACATGAAGTTAGTTGTGTTATAACCTTGATTTTATTATTAAGTTTCAGAAAATTCAGAATTTATATTTTTGGAATTTTTATGAGTTTTAGAAATTTTTTTCAGAATTTTTAAAAGGTTAAAATAATAAAACTTTATAATAAAAAACTTAAATCGCGTCAGCGGGGCTCCAACCCGCAACACGTGGTTATTTTCGAAAGCAACCCAACCACTGGGCTAAGTCACAATTTGATTATAAAACCACATTTTATTTTATTATTTGAGATTGAATTAAAAATTTAGCTTAAAACGAAAACGGTTCGTGGGGGTTCGAACCCGCGTCACGCGGAAATTACCGGCTCCGCGTAACCACCGAACCCGTTTGCAAGTTTAATATTATATCGGATTTAATTTACTTGATTTAAGTTTAATTTTAAATTGTAGACTAAGTCGACTCGTCATCTTCTCCGCGAAATTCGGCGAACGAGTTGGGGGCGGCGTTTTGCTATTCTGGGACGCTTCGTGCCTCTATATTAGAGGGCTTCTACTCTCGTTGAGGCGAATCGAACCCTTGAGCATCTTCAAGCCTCGAAGTGCCGCCAGGAGGGAGAAAATAGCGCTTAAAACCATCGCCGGAGTTCGAGCAGCGCCGCCACAAGTTCCAGCCTTCCAGCGCCTCCATCGACACGATTTCCCTGTTCTGGGCTACGATACATCGTCGTAGCAAGGTATTCCTTCTATCCTGAAGTTTTAGTAAAGTTCCGTGGAGTTTTTGAGTTGTTTGATGTATCGACGGCGGGTGGCGCCATCGTCGATACCTTCTGCTGTTTCGGGTGCTTCGATCGTGGGTCGAATGCTCGCCGCAGCTGGTCGTGGATCCTCGCCTCGTCGTCAGAAGTGTGCTGGCAAAGTTTGGCAGCGAACGGTTCATTGACGCGCCCTCGGGAGCTCGCCGGCGCAAGCAGCGGACGTGAGTCCGGCGGCCTTGCATGGCGGCGTTTGGGCGGCGCGGGTGAGCGACGGTTTGATTCGAAATTAGGGTTTGAGCGGCGGTTTATTTGGAAATAAACCGGCCGGTTGTATTGAAATTGATTTGAACCGGTTCAACAGTAAACAGTTCAATTTTAATTTCGGTTCAGTTCTTGAATTCTGACCGGTTCGACCCTGATTCGGTCGAATCTGGACCGGTTCAGGTAGCCGTTGGAAAGCTTATGAAATGTCCTATCTAATGGTAATCTGTATGGCTTTAGATGACTTGTACATTTTGTGTAATTTAAGTTCTAAGTGTCAGTTTGACTTGGTTCAGGGTAAATTTGATCAGTTCAGTGCAATTCTGTCCGGTTCAGTAAGTATTAGGTCCGGTTCACCTGATCTAAGATTTGTTCTATAGGTTTAGGGTTGTGTTCTACATGTTGGTAGTCTTGGTTTTCAAGTTAGAATACTTATTACTAGAGTTTATGTACAAATTCATGTTACAGAGTAGTTGATCCATTAATTGGCTTGCATCGTTTGATAAACAAATTATTGACTTTTCAAAAGGATTCAGAATAACAGCGATTGAGGTAGGAATCTTACTCTACTCTTTTGTTACAGTGTCAAGAATTATAGGATTTGCTGCTTAATCCTTTGGTTTGATATATGATGCATATGATAGAATTGATTGACACAGATATCTAATTGCTTCGTCTGTTTGTATTGTTTCTGTAATTCGGTTGACCTTAATTATCTTGTTCATTGGTCATATTCTGTTTTTGTATGCATGATTAACGAAACTATACTGAGATATCTATTATATTGGCATGTGAGCATTGTTGAACAATTGTGTATCTGTGATGTTGGCCCATGAGTATGTGGAACCGTTGTAAATCTGTGATGATAAAGTCGTGGTGTATATTAACCTCTGGACTGGATGATTTATTCTCCAGTGGCCATCGTGTGTTTGTTATAGTTCCGACGCGTATCGGACTATCTGTTTGCCGGTTAGAGCACCGCCAGTTGTCCTCGGGATAATACTACGAATGTCAGGGTTGGATGCAATGTACCGGGCTATTTAAGACAGTTGTTCCATTGCATGAGCAACAGTGGAAACACTCTTAAAATGAGTGGGGCTCTTAAGTGAGATCTGTTGGTCAGCTTGATGATTTGCACGATATTCTTATATTATTTGTATATTGTTGTTTCAGTCATTGTATTATCTTGTTATGTGACTCCCTCACCATTGTTGTTGACTCCTACTTAGCATTTTGCTAACTCCCTTTGTTTCTCTTCCAGGTACAGAGTTAGCTTCTGGGAGGGATAGAGTAGATAGCGGATACCAGCCCGAGTCGAGATAGTAATTCTAGTTTTATTTCAGTTGATTTATGTACATCTTGAATAGTATGTTTTAGAGTTTGTGTTATAAAACTGTAGATGTTAAATTTAGATGATTCAATTAATAAAAGATATGTGATTATTGTAAGTTCTTTGGTTCCTATTAATATTGTCATCTCCCTGGAGAACCCTGAGCTAGAAATATGTCGGCTTCCCGCGGGGGCGTGATAAGTTGAGTGTCATGATGTTGAGCACCTTAGGTAGCCTACTTAGAACTGCATGCCTGCATGGAAAGAGAATACTCCTTTCCTAGCTTGAGATTACAGCTCTGTGAATGGATGCGAATTGCAGAGGGTTCTTTGTTTTTGTGCTTGCAGTAAAGTGCTGAGATAGATATCAGTGGACTATGAATTGTTTAGATTCAAGTTTTATGTTTAATTTTTACCGGAATGCCGTGTTGTGAATCACTGAATTACACAATCTTCAGACTGACTCGAATTGCCTTGCTCAAATGGCAAGTTGCAGCCTCGAAATCTGATATAAAGTTGCACTGATGGCACAGAGAGCTGAATTCATCCATATAAATCCACTGTGGCCCTGAAGCTGTTGACATTCTCATTATATTACAAGTTTGAGAGTCGAGATGCAATTAATAACATTCAATATAAGCTCCCGTTCGATCTTCAACGTTTTTTAAAAGCACGACCAAGGCACTACCGCGATAACTGATAGAGGAGAAATAGAATACCAAGATTCTTTCCAACTCAAATGCTCCAACACAGCTCACCAAATTGATTTGTTCCCAATTCTTGCCACATTTAATGAATCGAACTCTTACTGTTTGTCTGACCTTTTTAGCAACACATCAGCATTGAACCAACGAATTGAGAACTTCAATGAGGAATTCATGGTGGGCAAAATGGGGATTGGCAACAAGTTTAAACATTTAGCCAAGCTGCTTACTCAATTTCACCTGATTAGTATCTCACTCATTTGAGTCCAATAGATTATTAGTCAAACCTCATAGTAGTCTAACGATACATTTGATCCTAATTCCTATCACTATCATCCAAGTGATGGTAGTCAAATGAGTCACTTAATGTAGTAATTTAGTGTATGACATCTCTACAATCTTAGGTATAACTAAAAAAGGAAGCTCTCTCTAGATTACAAATACTGTCATCATGGTCACAAACTATATACTCCAAATACTAGCTCCTCTTGGTATTGAATATACCATAGATTGGTATTGAATATAAGGTCTCGACTTATATATATCCTCTATATATGATCTATGCCTATGTGTCCACTAAGTAGTCTCATAAGAATCTACATGACATTCACAATGATAATATTGAGGAGTTTGTGAAGCAAAAATAGATGACTTATGGGACGGCGCCAAAAGGAGCACCATTACAACTAAACCAAAATTTCTTTATATTTCTTAAATCTCAACTTTAAATGTTTACTAGAGCTAAATAGTAAACTTGTATATGAAATCTGTTGCATGCCATATCTGATGTGGAAATTGCATATCCACACCATGAAACTGCTGAGGAAGTTGATTATAAAAAAACATAAATAAATAAAAGTAGTAGAAAGATAGAGAATATCAATTTGATTTCAAAAGCAAATGGAAGCTGAAAATTACATTTTTTTTTTCTTTTGAAATGCCGAAAGAACTAGTCTAGCACTGTAATGTATGACAAATCTAAAAAGCACTTAGTGCTAGTGCAGCCTGAAATATATCCTCCTCACTTCCGAGCCAATCAGAACTAGTACTGTAACTACACTGTTTCCGAGACAACCTCTTCCCAGTACTGCTCTGCTTGTTCACAGCTTGTACAACTTGAACCTTCAGCTCTACTAACAAGCTAGGTGATGAGTGCCCGTCGTTTGCTGCACAAGTACTCACAGGAACAAGCCTAATCCATCTATTTGAGCACATGTCTGAAGAGGCCAACACGTCCTTCCATGCAACTTCACCTCTTCCTAAGATCTTGGAGCACGTGAACCTTCCAAGAAACGCAGCACTCTTGCACCGTAGCTCGAACACCACTTTGTGCAGCTCAAGTAGTGGGGCAATGGCGTCTGAAGCCACTTGACACTCCATGGTTGTCAGCTCATCCCAGCACGGATTGTCTGTTGGAAGGACATCCTGTGTCTCAAAGCAAATTTTTCTGCCGCTTCCAGCAATTACATAGCACCTGATGTAAAGGCTGCCTGAAAGGTGATGAGCGAAGTTGGACAATCTATTAACCTTAATCTGAAATCTGAGACTCGAGAGATCCTTGCAGTTCCTGAACATGGTGACCAAGTGAATGGAAGAATTAATAGGGGATTCAGTAGATGTATAGAACGAATAAGAGAGTAGCTCGTGTTTGTTGAAGAGTGTTGGCCTAGCAAGGACTGATTATATATATAGACGTTGTATATGCTAAGTTTTAGACACAGCCTACTCGTGTTAATGCCTGTTTGTGATTTTGACCTTTAGTTGTGGCCAGTGGGAGCTGAATTATCAGATGGGCATGCCAGTTGAAATATAAACTACTCTTTAAAATAACCCAAGAGGCAAAGGCCATTGACAAGGGATCATAAACAAGAACGAAGTGCCTTTTAATTAGAGATAGGCTTCAGATTATGACTTCCACACAGCAATCATAGGACTATATAATTGCGATAGAAAAAGCTGCTGCAATGACAATCCACACGGAGAGCAAGTGCGGCATATCATCAGCACTGGCTGCTAAATGGACTCCATTATACAGTAATTAACATAATAAGAAATTGGGATTTGATACAATTAGTGGATATGGATGGCATCATGTATTGCAGGATCTTGCGTGGAAGCAACTCTTAATATGTCCACTCTAAAAAATCTCAATTATTGTAGTATATGAAATGAATGATAATTGGGTGCACAAGGAATGGTGGCTGGCTAAGCTAGGGCAGAAGATACATTACGCTTCCAAAAGGCAAGGAACGCCCTTAGAAGAAAAAAATCATAAGAACATGCCAATACCACCACCGCACATGGATAGCGATGGTCAATAAATTGTCTAACACAAAGTGAACTTTGATTGCCATGCCCAAGTGAAGAACTTCAATTTGGAAAGGTATTAAATGAGTGCTTCACAAGATTCAATTTAATTACCCAGTTTTTCAAATTCACATGTGCTGCTATATATATTTGTAAGAGAATAAATATTATTTGATGACAATAAAGAGGATCAGTGCAGTAATATTTCTAACTACAAGCATTAACCTGTAATTATGACCTTGTAAAATGATGAGTTATTTTCTGTATGGTGCAGTTTCCTGTGAGATTGTCAACCCGGGACTTGACCAAGGATTTAGTTAGGAGATTTGAGTTCAAATATTGTAGTTACCTAGACAGATTATTTTATTTTGAACAGATTGTTAATTCTGATCTAATCAGAACTGTCAGATATGAATGATTTGTTCATAGTGATCAGATCTGGCATTCTAATCAGATTGGTCAGATCTGGGCAATTTGAATTGGAACAATCAAATATGGGTGATCTAATTAGAACAATTAGATCTGGGAAATCTAATCAGAACGATTATTTCTAACCGATCTGTACGGAGCCAGGAGTCTGATTAGATCCAAGTTGTCTGATCAGACCGAATGAACCGAAGTTGCCTAAGTGATCCAAGTGATCTAGTTAGCCCGACTATCCTGAGTGACTCGAGTGAATCAAGTGATAAGATCAGCTCGAGTGTCCCAATTCAACCCAAGTGACCCAAGTGATCTGGTATGCTCGAGTGATTAGGATATATCAAGTGACCCAGAGCCAAATAACCCAAGTTAACTAAGCCCAAAGCCTAATCTATCTTCATGAGTGATTTAAGATCTCAAACCACTTCAAAGTGATCTGAGCCATTTTGTCAGGGATCGAAAGAGTTTGGGTATAATTGCTATGTTACCCGATCCTGACAATGTCATTTTGCCCCAAAACTCTGGGGATAGGTAAATCTATGGGTGTTATGGGTTTGGCACATGTGTGTCATATGTTTTGGTCATCCGGGTTGTGATGCACTCGGGGGACTGTCCCGAGTCATCAAAATATGTGTGAGGGACTATGTTTTCACAAGTACTCCAGGATGGGGGCTCAAATGCGTAAAATTAGTCTACCCAACCCTTGTGAAGCTTACTACTCACACTCCCCAAAATGTGTAAGTGGGGTAGTATTGAGAGGGGTGGTAGTGCCTTGGTTAAATGCAGTCTTGTGATCTCATGCAAGTATAAAATTGCAAGGTTCCACACACCTGCCCTCTCCACCAAGTCATAGGTCTAGGGTCTACTTAACGTCCACTTAGTGTTTGTTTTATGTTTTGTGTCTTGTACTGTTGCCTCTATCAATAATATAATGGCGGGGTATTCGGTTGAGTCATTTCACTAAGCATTTTACTCGCCGTCTTGTGGAAGCTACTTGTGTTCCTTGTGCCTTCGATTACTTGCATTCCCTTCGGATTGTTGCCTCGGATCGGTTGAGCAATACTCCTTATGTGACGCCCGGGGTACTTTGGGGTACTACCCCGCCTATCCCATGGACTCATGGAGGTTATGAATAGGGATGAAGGGGGTAAAGTTGGAGAAGAGCATGAGAAGTAGTGAAGTTAGGACACTAATCTTGTGTTATGATGTTTTGCAGGTACATGGCAAGGAGCATGTACAGTTTGAGGATTAGCACTATGTGTAAATTTCGTGCTAAATTTTTGCCTTAAAATCCTGAGCATGATGACACAATCTACACACCCTCTGTGTAAATTGCCAGCCAACACTCTATATGCGGAATAACAAGATCTCTAGTGCAAGCTGAACCTCTCTGATCCCTGTGCAACTCTGATAGTACTGCGCTCCAAGGGCTGAGCTCTGATGGAACTGAGCTCCAAGGCTGATTTGATGGAACTGAGTCCAAGCCTTCTCCTAACCCTAGACCTAGGTCAATAAGTGGTGGGTGGCAAGCACATGTTGCTTCTCAACCCCATATGCACACTTAAAGACGGCCTTAGACTTAAGCGCCCTGTAATTGACACACACACAAGCGCTGGCAGTCACAAGTAAAGGGCACTAGACATATGCCCAAAACCCTAATGCAGATATTGACTACTACTACACAGCGAGCGAGCTTCTTGCACAAGCACGGCGCTTGCACAAGTCACAAGCTAAACACACCGGACAAGTATAACAAACCCCTCCAAAGACACAACCTCGGGTATGAGCAGTATATCTCTTCCAATGTGGATAGAGATACTAACAATGAACTATAATCACTACTCAACAAAACATGAAGTTCATATGTGTTCTTACAATGCTATTGTAAAGCAAATAAGCTTAAAGCTGTAAATGTTATACCACTCCAACGCTAGGCTAAGTGGTGATGAAGTTCAGCCCTTTGCTCCCTCAAGGTGGCCGAACTTTCTCCAAACACTCCTCAAGCACAAGCCCTTGGGGATCGACCCTAGAGTCGCCCCTCTAGGTGGTTTTGATACTTCAATGTGTCCCTTAGCTCCAAGGAACAACTCAGCCCTCCAATGGACAACAATGAAGCTGCCCAAGTGTGGATGATGGAAAGTGTTGGCGCCACCAAGGATGATGACCGCCGGCCCTCTCCAAGCTCCTCCAAGTGAAACCGGTTCTCCTCTCCTCCAAAGAGAACCAAACCGAGAGCAATGGTGGATGGAACTCTCGGCCCAAGCTTCAATGTGCAGCAAAGTGGATGGATGATGCTCAAACTCCTCTCAAGCAAGCTCCACCACAAATGGAAGGAAGAATCGTGAGCTTCCTCAAGCTCACGCCAAGAACAGCCCACTCTCCTCACGCCAAGTGCGAGCAAGGTGGCCAGAAGGAGCCAAGGATGGGAAGGAGGAAGATGGCGTGCACTCCCTCAAGCCACGCCTAAGCACAAGGATGAAGATGAAGTCCTCTTCTCCAAAATCGCCAAGGTCCTCCTCTCTCGGTTCCTTCCAAAGCCGATTGTCTTTTTTCCCAATCCAATCAATTTCCATGCAAGATCCCCAATTTGTTGAGCCTTTTGTCAATTATGCTCTTATGCATAATGAAGTCTTTAAGAAGATGGCGCCTCCCCTTTACTTCAGCGAATGACCCAAGCTCGGGTTGGTCCTCTCATGCAACATAAGGCTTTGGCTCTCCATAGGTCTTGGGTTCAAATCTTGCCCATGACATATTTTTTTGTCAATACTTGTACACCTCTATACAAGCCCATATAATGCGCCATGGTCCATGTAGCCTCCTACATTGACCCTTATATTTTTGCAAGTGCATGCTCCTTGCCATGTACCTACAAAACATCATAACACAAGGTTAGTGACCTTGCAAAGGGGAATCACATCTCTGAACTCATGCAACAAGGGCAAGGAGGTGATTGCAGCCTCAGTCCTTGCAAAGGGGATTCGACGTGGCAAGACTACCTATTTGGCACATGTCAGAGTGGTAGAATCCATTCCTGTTATTGATTCTAGACCGATGCAGTCGAGGGGACATATGGGAGACCTGATCAACCTTCCTAGTTCCAGTAGCCATGGAGGTCATGGAGTTGAGATAGGAGCGGCGAGTCTTACTTTGGGTGATCGGATTAGTCAGCTACCTACACCGATTGGGGGCCTGTTGCATGAGTTCAGAGATGTGATTTCCCCTGAGATGCCTAAGGTGTTACCACCTAGGAGGGACATCGACCATGCTATAGAGTTAGTGCCAGGGGCAGTCCCACCAGCACAGTCACCTTATAGAATGTCACCTTTTGAACTAGCTGAGTTGAGGAAGCAGCTAGATGAATTACTTGAGTCAGGGTTTATTCAGCCTTCAAAAGCACCTTATGGAGCACCTGTGCTATTCCAGAAAAAGAAGAATGGAAGTTTAAGGATGTGTGTGGATTATAGAGCATTGAACAAAGTTACAGTGAAGAATGCATATCCTATTCCATTGATCCAGGATTTGATAGACCGCCTTGTGCATGCAAAGGTGTTTACAAAATTGGACCTTCGATCTGGGTATTGGCAGGTGAGAATAGCTGAAGGGGATGAGCCTAAGACCACCTGCGTAACTAGATATGGATCTTACGAGTTCTTGGTCATGCCATTTGGGCCGACCAATGCACCAGTTACTTTCTGCAATTTGATGAACAACATTCTGCATCCGTTCTTGGACAAGTTTGTTGTTGTTTATTTAGATGATATTGTCATTTATTCTGCCAATATGGAAGAGCATAGAGAGCACTTAAGAGAGGTTTTAACAGTGCTAAGGTAGAATCAGTTATATCTGAAGCTGGAGAAATGCGAGTTTGCGCAGAGTCAGATAGAGTTTCTGGGGCATGTAGTTGGATCAGGTCAGGTTCACATGGACTCAGGCAAGATTAGAGCCATTGAGAAGTGGCCTGCACCTACTTCAGTTAACACATTAAGGTCTTTTCTAGGACTTGCTAACTTTTATAGGCGATTTATCAAGGACTATTCCAAGATAGTAGCGCCTCTGACTGATCTTTTGAGGAAGGACGTCACTTGGGCTTGGGAGGCCAAGCACCAAACTGCATTTGAAAGACTGAAGTTACAGGTGACTTCAGAACCAGTCCTGAGGTTACCAGACTTTTCCTTAGCTTTTGAGGTTCACACGGATGCATCTGATAGAGCATTGGGAGGAGTGTTGGTACAGGATGGTAGACCAGTAGCTTATGAGAGCAGAAAGCTGAAAAGTACAGAGATGAACTATTCTGCTCATGAGAAAGAAATGCTAGTAGTGGTACATTGTCTAAAGCTATGGAAGGTATATTTGTTGGGGAACAAATTTACGGTGAAAACTGATAATGTGGCCAATACGTTTTTCCAAACTCAGAAGAAATTATCTGCCAGACAGGCCAGATGGCAAGAGCAATTAGCTGAGTTTGACTTTGATTGGTAACACAAGCCAGGGCGCATTCACCTTTGTCACGCCCCAAATTTTGTGCTAAATTTTATCCTTAAAATCCTGAGCGTGATGGCGCAATCTACACACCCTCTGTGTAAATTGCCAGCCAACACTCTATATGCGGAATAACAAGATCTCTAGTGCTAACAGAAGTTCCTCTAAATCCACTGCGCTCTCAGGGCTGAGCTCTGATGGTACTGAGCTCCAAGGCTGATCTGATGGAACTGAGTCCTAGCCTTCTCCTAACCCTAGACCTAGGTCAATAAATGGCGGGTGGCAAGCACATGTTGCTTCTCAATCCCATATGCACACTTAAAGACGGCCTTAGACTTAAGCGCCCTGTAATTGACACACACACAAGCGCTGGCAGTCACAAGTAAAGGGCACTAGACATATGCCCAAAACCCTAATGCAGATATCGACTACTACACAGCGAGCGAGCTTCTTGCACAAGCACGACGCTTGCACAAGTCGCAAGCTAAACACACCGGACAAGTATAACAAACCCCTCCAAGGACACAACCTCGGGTATGAGCAGTATATCTCTTCCAATGTGGATAGAGATACTAACAATGAACTATAATCACTACTCAACAAAACATGAAGTTCATATGTGTTCTTACAATGCTATTGTAAAGCAAATAAGCTTAAAGCTGTAAATGTTATACCATTCCAACGCTAGGCTAAGTGGTGATGAAGTTCAGCCCTTTGCTCCCTCGAGGTGGCCGAACTTTCTCCAAACACTCCTCAAGCGCAAGCCCTTGAGGATCCACCCTAGAGTCGCCCTTCTAGATGGTTTTGATGCTTCAATGTGTCCCTTAGCTCCAAGGAACAACTCAGCCCTCCAATGGACAGCAATGAAGCCGCCCAAGTGTGGATGATGGAAAGTGTTGGCGCCACCAAGGATGATGACCGCCGGCCCTCTCCAAGCTCCTCCAAGTGAAACCGGTTCTCCTCTCCTCCAAAGAGAACCAAACCGAGAGCAATGGTGGATGGAACTCTCGGCCCAAGCTTCAATGTGCAGCAAAGTGGATGGATGATGCTCAAACTCCTCTCAAGCAAGCTCCACCACAAATGGAAGGAAGAATCGTGAGCTTCCTCAAGCTCACGCCAAGAAAAGCCCACTCTCCTCACGCCAAGTGCGAGCAAGGTGGCCGGATGGGGCTTGAGCTCCTCTCAAGCAACCGGATGGGAAGGAGGAAGATGGCGTGCACTCCCTCAAGCCACGCCTAAGCACAAGGATGAAGATGAAGTCCTCTTCTCCAAAATTGCCAAGGTCCTCCTCTCTCGGTTCCTTCCAAAGCCGATTGTCTTTTTTCCCAATCCAATCGATTTCCATGCAAGATCCCCAATTTGTTGAGCCTTTTGTCAATTATGCCCTTATGCATAATGAAGTCTTTAAGAAGATGGCGCCTCCCCTTTACTTCAGTGAATGACCCAAGCTCGGGTTGGTCCTCTCATGCAACATAAGGCTTTGGCTCTCCATAGGTCTTGGGTTCAAATCTTGTCCATGACATATTTTTTTGCCAATGCTTGTACACCTCTATACAAGCCCATATAATGCGCCATGGTCCATGTAGCCTCCTACATTGACCCTTATATTTTTGCAAGTGCATGCTCCTTGCCATGTACCTACAAAACATCATAACACATATTCTATAGTTTCACAAATTGATTCACAAGTTACTTAGACCAAGAAACAAGTACCACTTGTGATAAATGAACCACAAGTTATTTTTCATCATCTGTTATATTGTTAGAAGTTTCCGAAATTGATTGCCAAGTAATTAGCCAAAGAACCAATACAAACAAAACAGTAATAAAAGTAAGAATACTCTATGTCCAAACAACTATTTAACAGCCCACTGCACTAGGATCATTGCTATTCAAACAAAAGTTTAAAATACCGATCCGAACCGGTGTTCTAGTCCAAGCTAGGATAAGTTTGTATCAGACTGAATTGGACAGTTTTGAGCAAAGAGCGACAACAATGGAAGAAAAAGAAGAGAGGGAAGGAGAAGAAGAAGGCTGCGAGCTTTGTGCACTTGCTGCGAAGGTGGTTGCAGTAGGAGGCTGAGCCTCCTTTCTTTTTCTTTCCTTCTTCCCCCTCCGTTCTTCTTCTTCTCCATTTCTTCTGTTTAGATTCTTTAGAATGAAGCATTCCGTGTACCGGTCCTTACTCGGATTAGTGCAAACCGGCCGTACTGCCAATTTCTTAAACACTAAGCAGATTCTAGAACCATTCTTAAAGATGATTTTTCTCCAACTAAGCAATTTGCTAACTTTGACTTCTACTACAGCCTTTGGAAGGCCAGCATCGTCAACTATACTAACTTCCAAATCTCCATTTTCATGTCCTCAAAGTCCCTGAAGTTGATATCCGTTAAACAGCCCTGGTCCAAATGGTTTTGGGAACTTTACAAGTATTTCTAGAATACAATTGAGTCCAACTTCCTCCCGATATTAGTTAATTTTCACCAACTAGACATCCTTTCTTTCCTGGAGGGAGAGACTCACTTTGTCTTCGTCCCCAAAGGCAACTTCCCATAGACTTTAGATCCATTCCCCTATGTAATTTCTCTTACAAAATTTTGGCCAAAGTGCCTAACTTCTTATCAATTTTGTGTCAAGAATGTCTTATAAGAGACCATTAGTCTTGAATGGGCTATTTTTAAGGTGTCGAAATATTCATGATAACATTTTCGGAGTTCAAGATCACATAACTTGTGTAACTTGACAGTCTAATGCTATGTGCTGCATTGATAGATTGCATAGGACTAGAGTTACTTTTTTATTGAGAAAGAATAATATAGCTGCTAACCCGCTCACATCTTTTGGGAGAAGATCCAAATCATGTATCTAGTATCTACTTATCTTCCCGCTAGCTTCACAGATGCTTAACAGAGATCATGGTACATCGTGAATAACCAAATTCCAATTGAAATAAAATCTTTAGGACGATAGGAGAAGTCAATGACACGACATCAATTAAAATCTTGGTTCATCAAATTGGGAGAAATATTGAGAGAGATCAAGAATCCTCACTATTTCTTAGATTCATTGATCAAATTCAATTCAGTGGGATCTTTTACTCCCATTTTTTCCATCAAGAACGCTTTGTGAAATTTTTTGACCCCTGAAGTTGGAGTATCCTACTTTCACGTGATTCACAAGGTTCAACAAGCAATCGATATTTCACGATCAAAGGTGTAGTCCTGCTTGTATTAGGGGTCCTTATTTTTTGTATTAAGGATCGAAAGATGGTCAAAAGAAAAAATCTCTATTTGATTGGACTCCTTCTCATACCTATGAATTTCATTGGACCCATAAATGAGACATCAGAAAAATCTTTTTCAGTCTTCCAATATCAATAGGTTGATTGTTTAGCTCCTATATCTTCCAAAAAGGAAAAAAATTTATGAAAGTTATTTCATGGTTCTGCAAGAGAGTACTTGGGTTCTCCCAATAAATAACAAGTGTGTCATGCATGAATCTAACCGGAGTACGCAATGGTGGAGGAACCAGATTGGAAAAAAGAGGGATTCTAGTTGTAAGATATCTAGAATATTATTATATTTTCGGCTCTAATCTTCAGGTTACCTTTTGATCTATAATATTCTTAGTTATTTTGCAAAAGAATGAGTACAACTTTCTTCAAATAAATAACAAAGATAGTTAACTATGTTATGACTATCCACTGAAAACCAATTTATAGAACATATCATCTTGGTTGCTGCTGGTATTGAGAATGTGAAGTTCCTAATATGATAGGAAAAATATTAAAATATAGATACCTCATACAGTCATACCTCTAAGATGTTGTGGTGCACCAGCGCATAAATGATAAAATATGTGATATGATCGCTCACCCACGGCACATTGTACTACTCTTGACTGCAAGATTGAAAAGGAATTTTAAAATGGAGGAAGCAAAACTAAGGAGAGGTCGAACCTAGGTAGATAGTTTACCTTCTCTAGTAAAACTTCCGACCCGGACAAAGTCAAGCAAGAGAAAAAAAAGAAAGGGCAGTTACCCCGGTCAGTGTGGTGGAACAAAAACATGTTTTCCAATAGAAAGTAAAGAACAATGCCAACTTATTGACTTACATGTTTGAACTGAGGCTCCAGATATTTTGCCAGTCACGCTGAAATGAATCTCAATCAATTTCCCCTGTAATAACAATGCAAAATTTTGTGAAAAAAAATAAGGGCATGGAATGAGACCAGCAAGCTGCTGAAAAACTAGAGAAAGAATACCAATATCTAGTTTCTGAATTTCTAAAATCATGAGAACTTACAGAATATGACAAGATAATAATTTCTCTATGAAATGCCAGAGATTGTTTTTGATGACAGGAAAGCAAAAGTAGGGAAAGAAATAACTAACTTACAAAGCGACTAGAATTATCATTCCTTAATGTTCTTGCATTCCCAAATGCTTCAAGTATTGGGTTAGTCTGTAGGATTTCATATTCGATGCCACTACCTCCACCAAGAGCAGCCAAATATTGCATTGCTTTTTTTGCTGTTTCAGTTTTCCCTGCACCACTCTCATCACTAGCAAGCCAATTAAGTTTAGTCAATACCATGAATAAAAAACATGTGCTCATGGTTTATAAGAAAACTAAAGAGACTAGAATTAGATCCAACTTATTATAACCTCGAGAAAAGGCTACAATGTTCTCAAATATTCAGAAAACAGTTACAAACAAATCAATTAAATCATTATGAATTATTCTCCTTTATTTCCTATTTATGTTAACTGCCAAATCATGATAAAAACTCTTCTAATTACTATTCATAAAAGCTCTGATATACACAGGAAGGCTCAAAGAAGAATATAACTTCACCAAACAAGGACTTAAATCATATGAAATGCTCAGATTCCTGACCCAGGTTTTATATGCAAGTTAATATGACTGCATGGTCAGCTGAATATACTGAAGATTCTTTGGTGCACGAGACCAGCATAGTTCTACTAAATTCCATGAAACAACTCTTTCTGTTCTTATAGAAGGGAAATAAATTTGGTAGAACAAAACAGATAAACAAGATTCACAAAATTGTTCCAAACCGGTTCGTATTTTTAATTTGTACAGTCAGGGCTGGTATGATAAAGGCAAAGTTCTATTAAATTTTCATGAAACAGAATTTTTTTATTCTTACAAAAAGGAAACTAATTTGGCAGCAAAAAACAGATTACTCTCCTCAATGTTAAGATTCGTAAACAAGTTTTTAGAAAGAAATTAATATCTCGATATGTGTAAGTATATGTTTGGCTAATACACTGAAGATGTAGATTATTCATATATACCGGATGAAACCCCAAGAGTTCTACCAAATTTTCACGTAACGGCTCTTTCTATTCTTACAAAAAGGGAAAACAATTTGGCCAAACGAAACAGGTAACTTCCTTCAGTGTTTCAAATATTTCAACACATAATACCTAGTCATACTCGGAGTGAGAAGAGGCCACATTCCTTCATTGGGCTTCAACGTTTAATAATTTAGCTTCATCCATATTCCATATTGATTTGATTATTATACTTTCACAGTTTCATTGAATGAGGTTAGTTTTTTTTTTATCTTATAGTAGCACAAGAGTAAAGAAAAGGAGACAATTATTAAAGACTGCTAAATCATAACTTGCAGACTCTGCTTAATCATAAAAAATCAAACCTGATAATTATTGATTGGTTGACTTCATCTGCATCAAAGAAAAGAACAAATCAGAGAACAGGAGAAATGAAAATCAATTATATCGTTAAAGAAACTATAATCATTAGGAAATACCTCGTATCATTTCACGGATGGCAGTATCAGCTATTGCATAAACGTGTGGGCTGTTCGTAGACTTGTTCTTATATGTTTCAATGAATTCATTTCCATAAAGATGCACTTCTTTGAATGGGTTTATAGCAACCAAAACCGGTCCAGCTCTAGTCTTAACGTGCAGGCATATGGAAACAAGGAATTTGTCAAGACAACTCAAAACTCATTAAAACTTGGGCTTGTTAAGGGAGACAGCTAGAAATGAGTGAAAATACTTACATATATCATATCTCTGTTGTACCTATATTGCAGGTCGTACAACACTGATGGTTCATTTAGATAACTTAATTGCATAAGATCATCAACACCATGAAGGATTTCAGGGTTTGAAGGTAACAAATTTTCAGTGTTGATCTTTAAAACCTGAAATTGAATAAGCTTCCAAATTCAACTAAGAGGAGAAACACCTGGGAATCTCAACTAAAATATGAGGGTCTTTTCTCAAAAAAAACAAATTTTAAAATACTTACTCCACCATCAGGAAGAGATATGATAGAATCTGACCCGGAAGAAGATAGTATTGTCCCAAGTGCCCAATCGCCATTAGAAAGTCTGCACCAAGCTTGAAGTTTCTGAAAATCATAAAGTTTTGCATTAACAATCAACAAAAGATACATAGGCTAACCATTGTATTCCCCAAAAATATTAATATGACATTTTCCAGGTTACCAATAGTTAAATATCAACCCCCAACTCGATTTAATTAACGACAGAGAAATTCAAGATACAAGCAGTAAATGAAATAGGGCATTGTTCTAAAGAAAAATTAAAATATGGTTGAAAGACAGTTCTAATTAACTCAAACACCAAATGCAATAATTAGTAAAGAATATGAGCATAATGTGAATGTTCTTGTGAATCTGATATAAGCAGAAAATTATAGAATAAAGTTACTACATGTTTTATCCGGTTGTGGAAATAATTGAACTTTTGACAGCTTCACAGGTAACAGCATTCGAAAATTTGAATAATTGGATCAAGAAAATAAAGGTAGCATGACTTTTACTTAACATTTCGCCAAACATTGGCCTTAACAACTGTGCATAGTAGTTTAAAAGTGCAACACGTATAATCCTATTACACATTATCCTTGTAACAAAAGTATATATACTACATTACTAGTTGACATTCGAGTTAATACAGCTTCAATTCAAAAACTAAAACGACTCTGAATATAGGCAATTCAAAGTATATTAGTAGGATTTATTTTCTGGGACAGGCGGGCCAAAACATGCCTTATGTCAACGTATCTGTTAGCTATCACAGTCGAGAAACTAAGAAATACATTCCGTTCCAGAATGATCGAGGGATTTTAGACACCATAAGTAGTACGATTAGTTCTAATCAACAGGTTGTCAGAGATTTCTGTAACAATTACGAAGAATCTCAATGCAGCACATTTACTACCAAAAAACACCAAGATCACAGTTCAAACCATTTATCCCCAAATGCAAAAGAAACACAATTTATCCAATAAATGGATTCATATTCCTAATAACTAGCGCATAACGCGACCAGTTGGAAAACCAAAATTACTTCGTGAAAACCAAGTAATTTGGAGTTAATAAAACCGCACATTTATTCTGTTGTAAACAAATACATAATTACATATACGTGTGAACGTTTTCTGCAATTAGATACAATGACCAGAGAAGTGACATCAGGACACTGAAGCTTAACACTGACCTTTTTGGCGACATAAGAACTGGTATCTCCCCATTTGGATTCAGACCTCGCCGAGAAGATTGGGGAAATTTTGGAAGTGACTGATTTGGACATCGCAACTTCACCTTCTTCTTCTTCTGCATGCCTATCCTCACGAGAAGTTGTCTTCGAGCTGTATGGTGAATCCTCATTCCCTTCAGCATCAGAACAATCCTTTGCTTCTTCCGGAGGCCTCTCCTCACGCGAACTGGCTTTTGTGCTGTACGGCGAACCCTCCTCCTCCTTGGCTTCACCTGTAACCTTCTCTTTTTTTTCCTCTTTTAAGGTTGCGAGTTTTGAACCGGATTCAACCTTTCTGCGGTCAGCTGACGAAGGCGATCCGCCGGTGAACCTGTAATCGAGCGGCAGTGATTTCACTGACTGTAGCGGCACCGGCGGGCGGGGCTTCACCTTCGGCCGCTCCGGCCTAGACATCTTCTTGGGCTCCCGCGTTCTGGGCGACGACATTCTCACAGACGCCATCTTAAACTTGATCTAAAGATCCCCAATAACAAATCCCGCAAACTTCCACTGAAGGAACACTTTACCTTAACCACGCTCGAATAAAACTCTAAAAAATTCACAAAACCCCCCAAACAGACAAGGAGATAGAGATCCAGCAAAACAAACTTGGACGATCTTTTTGGTCTAAAACGTCGTCCAGCAAGAAATTAAAAACAAAAACAAAAAAAAAACAGGAAACAACAAAAAAATGAAACGTTTGATAAGAATCACCCCCCAAACTGAGGGAAAAAATAAGACGAATTGAAAGATCCGGGTGGTCGTCAACAGATCAAAACAAAAGGAACATTGGAGAAGAAAAAAGAGGCGGGGATTCGCCAGATGTAAAGAAGTCGAAGGGAAGAGAAGCGGTCGTTTCTTCTCTCCACTGAGACCACGATCGCTTGCTTGTCTAATTTTTTTTTTTTAAACCAACATATAAAAATCTTATGGCAGTCGCCCTCTCTCTTTTCCAGCTTTAAAAAATTGGTTGGGTGGTTATAATAATTGTTTTTTAAAATTCTCCCGGAAGCAAACATTTTTGGAAATAGCTAAAGGAAACGGACGACACGGTACTTGACCACAGCGGATTTGACGCAGTTAACGGGTTCACATATAATGACCATTATACCCCTTAACTTCCGTATATTCCTGAAGATCTACCGCTGTTGTTTGTAAGTAAGTGGGGTTAGAAACGGTAGTTTATATGTATGTGATTCACGCGTATCTTTGACCGAATGGACAAGCGAGGTACAGGGGGACGGCGACGGGGTAACGTCCTGGGCCCGTTTTGAATTCTATCCGATGGATTTTAATCGGACGGCGAAAAGAGGGGGGTCTAGTGTTTCCTTTTTCGGATAATTATTTTGTATCAATTTGTTACCTAAATAGAGTAGTAATTGTCCAATTAAGGATAGGTAAGCAATTGCTTAGCTATTCCAACTAGCAAAAAAATGATTCCTTATACATTTTAAATTCAATAAACAAGAGGTATTTTTCTACAATAACTTTGATAAGAAATTTAAAAATGAAATTCAAACTCGTGAATCTCATGAGTAGTTATTCCAGTATTAGAACAGGGGAGAATCATTTTTAAACAAATTGATTTCAGAGATTCGAACCAAACTAGTATTGCGCACTAAATCACGTCAAGTACTTCATATACCAAAAGCTAAGGTTGTCTACCAAGGAAAAATTAAATGAAACGAAAAACTGTTCATCTTTTCAAGGAAAAAGAAACGAAAGAAAACTACAGTAGCGAAAGATTTGGAAGTTTATGAAGAATTAAGGCTTGGAGTCCTTAAGAAGATCACACGTAAATTTGACAACTGAAACACTCAACTATCTCAATATGCAGTAGTCATGAATATACACCAGTTACATCGCGGAGTTGCTAAGTAATGCTAACAGATGGACAAACTGCTAAATCTAAGGAGATCAAACAACTTAACGGGTGGATTTAATACATAAGACGTCACAAACTCAATAAATGCATTCCACTTCTCCAAGCCGATGGTATAACCATTATGGTTTTACTATCCGTGCACGATAAATTCCAACTATACTTGGACTTTAGTGCGTTCCAGTTTTTGGAGAAAGCTAGAGAATTCAATTCTTCTCACATATATCATACCTTAATTTATGACAGCACAGACAGGGAACTGACAGCATGTTTTGTGTGTGGAATCTTCAACCTTCTGTTGTAATTAGCCAGTTCTAGTTCCAGTGTTTTACATCCCAAGTTTCAGTTCCAAACCATGCATCATCCGGGCATATAGAGCAACTTAGAATTGCTACAACACCACAAAGCGCAAATACAACAAGAGCCTGATAGTTCTACCAAAAGGAACAAGGAACCCATAACAAATCATAGACCAATATAATCATTTCAGTTTCCGCATGCAACATTTTAGCCAGAGATTGGGTCGGGCTAGTTCCCAGATTATATTGTAGCATAAAAATAGAGGTCAAATCACAAGATCAGGAGAATAGGAGCAAAAGAAATTCTACTAGAATAAGAAGCGTTTCAGGCTTCTGAATCAACTCACAATAGAGTCCAAACAGTATGGCTTACATTTTAAAGATCAAAATCATGATTTGGGTGATCCAAGATTCAGTACTGGAAAAAAGGCGAGTAGAGTAAGCAAGTAATTCAGACTTTCACTAGTTAGTACATTTTGAAGTAGATGCTCTTGTTGATGGCAAAGCGCAGAAATGAATCAGGAACTCGAACACAGAAAAATTATTTATCTAAATATAGAACCAGTGGTATAAGGTGATAAATCATAATCAAGATGCAATTTATCAGTACTACATCAGTTAGGGTCACTAATCACATGAAAGTTATTAGAAAAGCAACTATTGAAAATTCTGAATGTAGGTATAATCTTGGAAGAAAATTAATGATTGTATGATAAGGTCTACAATGCAGTTTTGGAGGGTATTTTACTAATTGCTTAACACAAAAAGTAATCTGACTGCAAGGATGCTATGGAAGTTCACGGTTAAAGACATATGATAGTCTGTATTCTAGTAATTTTTTACTTGTTGGGTCAACACAGCAGAACTACTACGCAAGAATATTAAACGGTTATGCAACTGTTTGTACTCAAACATCAATGCTAAACCAATCTAATACCAAACCTACATTTATATATAGTGACCTAATTTATGGAAAATAATGAGTTACCTCAATCCACATAATTCAATGTTTAAGGCTTCAGTTCATACCAGATAGTATGCCTAATATGAGATATAATTGGACCAATACATAGATTTGTCAGTATGCCTAATACCAGTACATCCATGTGTCGATATGACTGGATTTGTCAGTATGCCTAATATCACTGGTATGCACTGATCCAAGACTGTATCAATACACTGAAACATACTAAGATTGAAAACGCTGCCACGTATATTTTACACACATTTATAGTTATTTGCTTCATCGTTTACCTTAAAATCTTCATGAACTCAATGAACATTCTCTTTTAATACCATTCAAGGTGTCATAATCAAAGCTGAAATCCATATAATATTGTAAACAATAACAAAGAATATTTTCAACAACTCATTCTCAAAGAAAAGGCATAGCACAATGACTACACATTTTATTCAATAATTCATTTGGAATGTGGTTTTGCAAGATGACTTGTGTGAAACTGAATGGAAATTGATGAAAATTTCATAACATCTTTCAACGTTCAAGTGCATGTTTATCAACATAAAAAAACTTGAAAAGAATTTGCCAACATAATTAATCAAAATCAGATGAAAATCACACTAACATACACAATAAGCTAAATCCTGAACAGAACTAATATTATAAATAGACATGCAAATTGCAAATATTTGAAAGGATATATGTCAGATTTTTTTTTGGGTAAGAAAGCAAGTTGTTTAAGTAAGATTTTATCACACGTAGCATGTTATGATCAACAAATGTCCTCATTTGATGAGCTAACGGGCACCTTTAAAGCAAAATATGGGGCAGTAGGTAAATCATAATCTTCTTGCAATGTTGAAACATTGAGAATATGATTTTCTGTTAAGTTTATGTATTTAACCACCATCTAACTGGTTAAGAGGCAGAAATTGCTGGCATAACGGAGGGAAGTTAAGGCATCCTCCGTAGTTTCTAAAATATCACAAAAAAAAAGTATAATGCTGAGAAAAATCACAGGTGAAAGAAAACTATAAACAAGATAGAAATTACATCACTTTAAGGGATTGTCCAGTAATATTATTGTGTACTGTATTAAGAGTTGTAACAAGGAATTTGAGATTCCCATGACATGTGCCTAGTAACAGATAATACCATAACCTTATTTCATATGAGTGAACAGTGATTAGGCATGATTCTGATACGTTATGGAGGATGTCTTCTAGTTTGTAATTTCTAGAAAAGGTAAAAAAGAAAATATCTAGTACTAGATGATGTATTGTGTGTTGCTGCCTATTTCTTAATCCTTCGTGCTCTCTTCGGCCCCCAAACCTCCATTCTCCCCAAGGGGCAGCCGCAAGGGGAGCGAAAGATGAGAACAGTGCGTCCATTCAATGGTGCCATCTTCTTCAGCTCAGCTTCCAGTTCCTTGTGATCTTCCCCCAAGTCCAAAGGGCGAGTCCCAAAAGCATCCTTCGGAAATGCTGGTAAGCACTTTACACATTCCTCCGATTCAAGCTGGATATCAAACTCGATCGCTTTCCGCAAACCTTTGCAGTAGGGTTTCCCGCACTTTCTCGCCTGGTAACTGAAGAATTCCCAGGCAGCGATTCCTGTGGCGAAAACGAAGACTAGTCCGGCAGCATAAGCAATCGGGGTTTGGTACAGAACATCACCCATGAAGTCCTTCGCCACCGGCAGGAGTTCGTAGGACCCCCGATATATGAACTTGAAGTAGGGAATGGAGAGGAAGCCGAGCGCTCCGAGGACCAACAGTAGCAATACGATGTCGATGGCAGCAAAGGGGGAGTGCTCGCAGAAGGGGTGGGAAAGGGAGTTCAAAGTCTTGCTCTTTCTCCTAGATTGGCTGCTGCCCCGGTGTTCGGACGAGGACTGTGAGTTCGCCATGTTTCGGTGCTGCTCGAAGGCCCTGCAGAACTCGATCAAGCTCCGGCAGTCCACCATCGTGGCCCCCAAATTCAGAAGGAGAGAAACACTTGAAAAATCGAAAGTCTATAAAGATACAGTCCCCAATCCTTCCGGATTAGGCTGATGGTACGACCTTTCGAGGAAGGAGCCAAGGGCAAAGGCGGTCAAACGCCAGGAATTATCAGATCTCAGAAACCGCGTGACCGAAACAAACCCACTATCAATTCATCCAAGAAACCACGCGACGCGAAACGAATCCACCGCGGGAGTAAATCGCGCGAAAGAGATCTCAGCCAATCTGAGGCAGCGAAGGGGGAGAGGGGCGTGAAGTCGGAAGCGCAGCGAACCAATCGGCGCGATGTGGATCGACCGCGATCGATCTTCTCCAAAGAACCTTTAATCCGAAACGAGATTGAAATTCGGGCGATCGATTCGACGGAGGGGGAGGGGGAAGACGTAATCGCAAGGGGCAATCGGTCTCGCCTGGGGAGAGAGTGCCGTGCCGACGAAGGGAGGGAGAGGCGGAGGAGGAAACGAAGGCACCACATCGCATCCATATGAATGACGTGTGGAAGGGTGTAGCGTGGATTTCAAAGCACGGTTGACGACCTCAACAATAACAAAAAAAGAAATAAAAACAGAAACAAAAACCAGAGCAAACTGAAACCGGTAGTCGCAGTAGAACTGTAGAAGCATCGAGTGGGGACGGAGTAAAAGTGTTTTCTGGTGAAGGATTTAATGTTGTGCGGGTTTAGCGTGGCGAAATGTTTTCTTTCTTAATTATAAAAAAGATTTGAAAAAAGTCCAGAAAGATGTTTGAGTAATAATAGAGGGAGACTTTTAAGATATTATCTGCACTAAATAATTTTTTTTCTTTTCAGGTTGTTTCTGATTTGTTTGTTTATAATCAAACGGCTCAGATTAGTCAATGATATGTATTCACGTTTTGATTATTTTTTGTCATTTTAATCATAAAACTATAGTTGTTTATATTGGTTGCATGTGAGAGAAATTAATAATTTTCTTCTATTATTTTAGATAAGTAATGAAGACGATATTTGATCGAATAGTTTACTATCTAATCGTTTATGTGAATAATGATTTCTTTATACTCTCTGGTTTTTGTTGTTTTTCTCTTGTGCAAACTCAAAATGTAAAATATTTTAGGATTTGTATATTTACTCATATATGACTAAGTTCAAAAAACACTTGAGGTAGGAAATTATTTAAAAATTAAAAATCTAGACTAAATTATGTGTGATTAAATTATATTTTTAACAAATAAATTAATTAGATTAGAGGGTTAATGATATATTTTTTATTGGGAGTAATCTTCACGCTAAACTTCAAATAGATACGTATGTACTTGTATTTGCATCATATTTTTTATTAGTATTAATTAATCGATTACATAAATGGTACGGCGTTGTTGTCATTTGATAGTTCTTATTGACTTTAAGATAGGCTAATGTAATGTTTGACTTGCCGTCACAATTCATAAATGTCATTTTATTGGGAGAATATATTCAATCACAAGTTTGGTTCTGGCGGGTGTTTCATTTCCAAGTAAACACACTTTGACTTTGGCACGGATTAAACCACAGCTTTTCAAAGTTTTGTGCTCACGCTGCTGCTAAACTCCAAGAGGTTGGACTAGAAACAGTTTGACCAATGTGAAATAACCACAAATAGTTGACCATGTATTCACCGGTAAGATTGGAATGATAGAATTGTCGAGCATATGCACTAGAAAATTATTTTGAAATTAATAATTATAGTTTCTTTTTGGAAAAAAAGAATATATGGAAGATTTTTTTCATTATATTTAGCTATTTAATTAATGTTGGGAATAAAAAAAATAAAAAGAAAAAAGAGGCTACAACTACAAGGCATTCTCCATCAAGGCGACGAACTCGGCGAAGCTAATCCTGCCGTCGCCATCGGCGTCGAAGACTCTGATCATCCTCTCGCAGTCGTGCAGCCTTACGCCTTCGTGCAGGCCGAGCCGCCTCAGCACGCACCACAGCTCCGCCGGGCTGATGAACCCGTCCTCGTTCCGGTCGAACATGTAGAACGCCTCCTTCAGCTCCTCCAGGCTCGCTTTCTTCTCCTCCAGCAGCGCCCGCACTCCGTCCGCCAGCCCACGCGCCTCTCTACCGGCGGAGGCCTCGTCGCTCCAAGTCCAGCTCACCAACCCAAGCCTCCTGACCACCAGCTCGACGTCGTTGTCAGAAATTTCGTCTCCCAGTTTGGCGCTATCCTCTCCACCACCTCCTTCTTCTTCTACTGCCGCTTTCTCGTTCCGGCGAACGATGGAGTGGATTGGCTGGAGAAGCATGCGGTGGAACGTGGAGCTAGCCACCACCGGTAATGCCTCCGGTCGACGAGATTGTTCGTGCAGCAAATCAAGATCGACTTTGACCATTCTGCTCGTGCAGCAAATCAAGATCGACTTTGACCATTCTGCAGCACATTGACCGTCCAAAAATTTGGTCGACGAGCATTTTACTAAAATTATTATTATTTTGCCAAAATTCAACATGTATATATGAATTTGTCCTTTTCTTTAATTTCATCTCAATGATCATTTTATAATTAAACTCATATTATGTTTTCTTAACTGTAAAAATGTTCAGTTACGTAGTAGAGAAACATAGATTAACATAAATATACTATCAACCTTTCATTTCAAAAGGCCACTAACCTTAACAACTATGATCTATTGATTTCAGTAATGCATAGCTTGTCAACCGTTCAAATTAATTTTCCTGCAACACAAACTCAGCAATAAGCCAAACATAAAATATCAAACCTAAATTGAATATTCTACTAACCTTGAACTCATATCCTAAATTGAAAGCGAACTCTAATACTGAACTCTCCTAGACTTTTTATAAACAAATTGACTTTCTTTTTATGTAAACCACGTTCACGTAGACGAAATAGAAAGAGAGCGAGTCTTTGGTAGAATAAGTCAAACTCCTTCATGTAAATTTGTCATTTGCACCATCGTTACAATTAATGTCAACCACATTCACGTAGATAAAAGAGAAGGGGAACAAGTCTTAGGTAGAATTAGTCAACTACTAATTTCTGTAGCCATGCAGTATCAATGTTAATTTTTACGATCTTATTCATATTATTAATTGCTGAGATAGTAATTGAATTGGATATTAGAGAAAGAAATTTGTTTGAAAAGCTCTAAAAATAGTCCTCTTATAATTCTTGCTTAATTATTAAATCTATGTCACTAAAGTATGAGATTGATCATAGCTAGATTATTAAATTATTAGAATTGTTTCACATATTTTATTATATTAAGGACTCCTTATAACATAGTTTTATTCTTTTCCCTGAATTCAAATAATTATAACTTATTCCGTTAATGAATACCTAAATCAAGCTTAATCAGGTACGCCTAAATATAACTTTTGCTTCTATCTTCCCCACAATTATGGCAAATTTCCTTTTTTTGTCACAAAAAAATGTTTTTTTAATTGATAAACACGGAAAGAAAAGGGGGAGCAGGGGCGACTGGAACCGATGGCCAAGACCTTTCAAAACATTCCTTTAGCGGCACAAAATTTCCCCAAAAAGAAAGAAAAACAGAGTGCGAACAAGAATTCAATGCCAGCCGCGTGCAGTTGCAGAGGGGAAGAAGATTTCGCCAGAAAAGGCCGTGCATTGAGTGCCCCTTAACGAATCATGCGGGCTTTATATTGGCGGATATGCTGCAGTAGTTTCTCCTGGAGCAAGACGAGGCGAGCGGGCGGGCGGGCGAGCGAGCGCCCCCCACGTTTTGGCAACCAATGATGGCGAATGATGCAGTTTCTCCCGGGCGAAAGAGCACGCACTTCATCCAGACGTTACAGTTCACTGCTTTGGTAACTGCCGGAGGCCTTTTAAGGGCCACGGGGAGGTGAGGGTTGAGCGGGGAGGAGAAGACGACGACGAGAGGCGTTGCTGCTTTGCTTTGGTCAATGCGCCTCCTCGTAAGAAAACAAAGGAGATCGTAACCCCCCGCACGGGCGGCTGCTGCCTCTTCTTCCACCTGTTTCCGGTTTGTTTCTTACCTCGTCGTCCCTCTTTCTTTATCGCTGAGGAAGTTCTTTCTTTCATTTGTCTCTTTGCTCTCTGCTCTCTGCCTTTTTTCTCTTTCTGTGTCTTCTTTCAAATCCCCTGTTTTCATCGGAGAACATAAACCATATAGAAATATCCGTTTTTAAGACGTTTCAGTCGAGGTCCCGGAAGAAATCTACCTAGAAGGAAGATCAAAATCCCGCCTTTGTGATAAACCGGTTCTAAGAAAATGGATCAGCAACCACGAAACTCTGTAGCGGCGTTGGGACACCGCTCTCCACCATCGCCACTGCCACCTCTGTTTCACAGCGCTGTTGCACAGAGAGAATCTGATAAGAGGGAGGAATCTCTTCCGCAGCACAAGCTCTTTGCTAGAGGGCATTGGAGGCCATCAGAGGATGCCAAACTCAAGGAGCTTGTTGCCCAACACGGTCCCCAAAACTGGAATTTGATTGCCGAGAAACTGGAAGGAAGATCAGGTGCAAAACAAAGAATGAGTATGCTGTTCTGCTAACAGTTTGTTAAATAAAAATGTGCTTTTTATGGATGTTGTTAAACGTGGAACAGGGAAGAGTTGCAGACTGAGGTGGTTTAACCAACTGGATCCGATGATCAACAGGAGAGCCTTCAGTGCGGAAGAGGATGAAATGCTCTTAACTTATCACAAGGCTTATGGAAACAAATGGGCAGTCATTGCAAGGTTTTTCCCCGGGAGAACAGACAATGCTGTGAAGAACCAGTGGCATGTGATCATGGCAAGGAAGCAGAGGCAGCAGTGCAATGGTTCCAGGAGGAGGAACACCACAATCACTTCCGCCGCCGCCACCGCCGCGGCTGCAGCCACATCCCCTGCCCTTTTGACTCGGCCTTTGACTCTTCTGAGGAATATGAGCGTGGCAAACAACGCATGGAGTGGTGAGTCCACCATCACCAGCATTGTCGCGGGTATGTGCAATGGTTCGCAAGTATCTCTCTGTTCTTTTAAGTGTTTGACTTGCATTGTTTCTTCTTTGTGCTGTTCAGGCTCCGAGAAGTGTGGCGAATCAGGGAGTGGATTCGATGGAAATGCACGAGTTGTGGAGT
Source organism: Costus lasius (assembly GCA_027563935.2). Classification (NCBI taxonomy): domain Eukaryota; kingdom Viridiplantae; phylum Streptophyta; class Magnoliopsida; order Zingiberales; family Costaceae; genus Costus; species Costus lasius. The sequence goes on along the minus strand of CM050447.1, from coordinate 23,165,524 downwards.
TGACTGCTATAGGAGCTGACCTATTTGGCTATTCTGATGCATCTTCTGAAGGCTTGGCAACTGAGTCAGCTGCCGACCGAGGCAATGGCGGCAGAAAGAAGATTAGTATTCCCTTCATTGACTTCCTAGGTGTTGGCACAACTTCGAAAAATGAGAAGAGATGGGAAAAATTGGAAATTTAGCCAATAAATATTAAAGGGATGCATAGAAGGAAGTGGCTGTTCATATAGATGAAGATGAAGAGGATCATTTCTGATACTGGTAGCTGTGTATCTATGAGCACTTTTTTTTAATTAGCTATTGGTTATTTCTATTTTGAGTGGGAAAATGAATAAATATCTTAAGCAAATTCTACCTATAGTCTGATATATGGGCTCCTCTTGGAACTTATGGTGCTAAGGATACACATTCAACTTAGTAAAATGCTCCATATTTTGCGTTAGTATAGTAAGGTCCTCCGTCTTTCACTTTAATGCTTCCATTTGCGCAAGAAACTCTTTAATAAAGTAGATGATTAGCTCACTATAAGCATTTTAATCAAAACATTAACTCTAAATTAATGATTTAGACGAAATCTGATTCCTTGATGATAACACTCTCACCCTCAATATTACAAACAGCAGAACTTGCCTTGTTTATTAACTTGCGTTGCAAAAAAGTTTGATCAGCAGGATTACACACAAACATGCAGAAAGATCTATATAATATGCAAGCTTATCAATATATTTTCTTCAACAGTTTGCTTGAATCAAACAAGAAAAGCTTATCCTTGCTACTTCAGGACCCTTTTGCAAGGAAAGTCTGTCGAATCGAGAGATACCTCGGCAGCAGTTTATCCCTGGGCGGCAGAGTGTCCTTTACTGCCGGGGAGTTCAACAGCTCCCCCATCCATTTAGAGATCGATGGAAACCTCCCCGGATCGACCAACTTCAATTGAGTTATCTCCTCGTAGATGGGAATTATGTACGCGAAAGCACCAAGTGAGATATCAACAATCCCGATCGCTTCTCCGCTCAGAAATCTGCTTCCTTGGAGCTGTTTCTCCAGTATCTCCAGGTTTTCGATTGCTGATGCGTGCGCTTCCTTTTGCTCCTCCCCTTGTGTGGTCAGAACACGCCAAATCGGAGGCGACAGCTGCACGGATGAAAAGTTTTTTTATATCTTACCGAAAGGAATTGGGAGATTAAGATGGATTTATTGAAATTTGAAACCCTACCTTATCTACCTCAAATCTGCACCAGAATCGGGCCATCGCCTTCTCGTAGGGCTGCGGGGGCAAGATGGGATTGGCGGGCCAAGTCTCATCGATATATTCTAGGATGACTGAGGATTCTGCTATCGCTCTTTGCCGGTGCACCAGCACCGGCACCTTCTTGTGCACAGGGTTGTGGCGGAGGAGCTCAGGACTCTTGTTGCGGAGGTCTTCCTCGACGTACTCGTACTCGACGCCCTTGATCCGCAGCGCCCATATAATTCTTAGGACAAAGGGACTAGACCATGTCCCCAGCAGCTTCACCTTTTCGGCTTCCTCCATCTCCCGCACTGTGGCGATCAAGCAAAGTCGATCATTGCACGATTTTTTGCTGATTTTAGAGGTGGAGAAAGCTTCACGGGATCCTTCTTGAGTCCCTTGTCTGTTTGACTTTGACTGATCACCGTTGACTACGCCCGCCTTGATGACGCCAGTCGAATGATACACGCCTTCAAAAGTCACGTGCTTATCACGTGAGCATAGGTGTTAATTACTGCGCTAGGGACTCTTAATTTATCTAGAGTTCACATGCTATCATATGAATTTGTAATATCATGCAAGTCGTTACCCTATGCAAATTATTAAATTTTATTAAATAATATAAATATACTTAGGATAATCATTTTTAAATACTCAAGATATGCAGTTTGTAAATATGACATTTATGGAGTATACAAAATAATTTATTATTTTATGCATAAATTTTAACATAATTAACCAAATTCTTCAACAAATCTTCATAGATTTATTCATTTCATATGTTAAAAAAGGAAAATTCTTGTATAATATACCATTATGAAAATAAGTCCAATCTTTTATTATTTCTCTCTTAACATCTTAATACATTTTTATAACATTTTATTTGCCGGAGGAAAAAAACCTAATCAATGGAATATAAATCCCTCTTTCCTATATTTTTCTAGGATATTACATAGGAAAATTAAAAGTACTATTTGAGAAGGGGTGCATTTTTATACTAACCGACCTTTCTAAAAATTTTAAAAAACCTAATGGGCTATTGTATAAAAGGGTGAGCTAACTAAAAAATTTTACCTCCCTATGTTTTTTCCAAAGGAATCACAGCGAAAGGCAGAAAATGTAAACTGAACTTAATAGATTTTGTTATTAGATTTAATATATTTTTTTTCTGTGGCAACGGTCCAACAAGAGTTAAAAGAAATAGTTAATGATGAATAATTATAAATATTTTAAATTAAATATAAATTATGTACGTAATCAGATTTATAATTTACGCGCATTTTTTCTATAGATTCTAATCGGGCCCTAATATGTTCAATCGATCATAGTCGGGTGATTCGGCATTCTGTTATACCCTCCTCATCTCCTTTCCCGCCACAAAACTCTCAGCCCAAATCCCGCGATAACTGCTTATCCTATTCCTACCGGAGAAGAGAAAAATTTTACAGCACAAATTGAGAGTGAAGGGTTCGAATTGGAAGCCGAAGGTGATGGTTTCGTCCGCCGCCGTCGGCCAAAGTCGGCTGTAGTCAGAGGCGCGGCAGGGCGGCGTTGAGGTGTGGGTTGTCAGATTTTATCGGCGGCGACCTTATCTGGTCGGATCTGGGGCGGTGGCTGGAGGACTTAGAAAAGCACAAGGCATTGGCGGTGTACTTGCCGCGCGAGGGCGGCACTCAACAAGACCCACCCCGTTTGCCGTACGCCTCCCCTTTCTCGCTATTTACTCGGCATAACTCGTTGCATTTGTAGGTATAGTAAAAAATGATTTTGATAAATTGTCTTGATCTTGAATCGTCATAAATTGGTTATGCTTCACGCGATGAAACTCGTACATTCAATCTCATCTCAGGAAGCAACACATAGCAAGTTGGTTCTTCTCTCCTGAAGAAGATTACAGATCTCCTTGTCGCCTCTTGATGCCAAGGACCTTCTTTGGATCATAGACGTCAAGGTCAAGCTTGCTCCAATTGTTCATAAAATAAGAAGTAACACATAGCAATTGTTCACTTTCTCTGATTCATTCAAGATAGGTTGTCTCCAAAGCTGAGTTGAAATTCCTTACTTTGCTTCCTACGCTTCACCCTAAAGTTAAGGTCATTGCAGAATGTGGGAACTGATAAACATGATCAATAATTATTACCTCAATTGATCAATCTTGTTATGTTCCTCTTGTTGTACATTTGACACACTTAATGAGAATTAATTGCTTTCTGATGAACGCGGGAGAAAGTTTGCATGGAGGCCACTAAGAGAAGCAGCAGGCCTTCCACCAGCTGAAGAATCGACAGTCATTCTTAACCCAAAATGAGGAATAATTAATGGTTCTGATGTCGATAGCTTCTGGTGGCCTCTTGATTTCAGTCTCTTCCATTGTTAAATTTCTCCCCTGATTCCCAGGTCTCAAACTTGGATCAGTAACTATCTCAGACTTTGAAGGCATTGCTAGTTGTATAGAGATGGGAGAATAACTCATATCACAAGAGGCAGATTACTGCTGGTATGATCTAGTCGCCAGGCAATTCCAGCTTTGAAATCTTCAATCTCAACTTTTAATGAAGAAGAGCAAGTAGGGATTACTAGGTTCACAGACCGAGGTTTATTTTTTGAAAAAAAAATATATGTTATATCACTGATCAAATCTATTATTATGAATGCACTAACAGTCACCTAAACTTCGCCATACCATATATGAGAATTTATAAAATGAGCAAACTTTTAAAATTCAAAGTTTTCCTTGTACTATGCGAAAATCAATAGAAATATTCAATCAAATGAGTGTACAGTCTTCTCCGTGATTAGTGCAAACAAAGCACTCATTTGACGAAAGAATTTCTTGCAAAATGTATGCAGTAGATTAGAACTCTTTTGATTACACAGTTAAAAGTGGCTCTCATAAAAAGCTTGTGAGTAACTAAAATCATTTCGCTACAGCATCAGAATTGAAGGATATCCACCAACAATTACTAGCCTGCGACGTATTGACAATGTCTTAGGGCTTGAGGCTAATGCAGTAATGTGCGGGGTTGGCAGCAATTAAGGTTCAGTGTAATGGTGGCTGCACCACTTGATTACTTGCATTAATTAATGAGCCATTCCCATCCACCAAGAAGATAATAATTAATGCCACATCTACCGATGCCAATGACAAATGTCTTCATGATGGGGACTCAAACTTGCAATTGCAGCTCCCGTTCAAGTAACAAAAATTAATACCAAAGGCATATATTGTTCCTCCTTTTTAACTTAGCCCTTCCTTGACAATGATCTATTGTTATTGTTGCTTCTCCTGTGCCACTCTTCTTTGAAATGCAAAATGTACAAGGATTAATGAGGGGATCATAATTCATAACACTAATGATGCCTTATGCTTATAAGAACTCACGGAGCACAGGAATAATATATAATTTTCTTACCAAAAAGATATAAACACCGACTTAAAGGTGTCTATTGCTTTCGCTTGATCTTTATTTCTTTTCTACCGTGAAAAGAATTTCATCGCCGCGGTTTCTTAAAATTAGTGGTCACTCAGTGCAATTGTTTGTTACCAATGCGCACTCAGCTCAAAATCACCACGTGCAACTTTTCTGGATACCAAACTCCGTTCGATGGCGATAGAGGGACTTGTAAGCTTCCGATCGTAGCAAACTTTGCTGCGCATCCCAACGATTAACGCTGTTCTTGCTCCGCCCATCCCTCTCTCCCTCTCCTTTCCCATACACTCTGTGGGTCCAGTCAACAAATAATCCCACGTCAGAAGGACCAAGCGGGCGTGGGCGTCGACGGTGTCGACGGCGTCGAGGACGATGGTGGCGCCGGGGAGGAGTCCTGGGGCGGGGGCGGAGACGAAGCCGCGTCAGGCGCTGCCCCCGTTCGTGCCTCCAGGTCGGCAAGCTCGGCCGCCAGAGTTGCTGCCACCTCCATCATCGTCGGCCGCTCCCCCTTCCGCGGCCGCACACAGCAGCACGCGAGCCCGAACACCGCACCCACCGTGGCCCTGTCCCAGTCCTCCCCCAGGCGTGGATCCACCACAGGAGGCGCCGATCCCTCCATCGACGAACCCCTTGAGGATGCCCGCGCTACGTGGACAATGGATTCCGCCCCGCCCGTAGGCGTCGGCACCACCGCCCGCATCCCGGTGACCAACTCGAGCAGCACCACCCCGAAGCTGTACACATCCGTGGCCTCGGAGACGTGCCCCGCCGGGAAGCTCTCTGGATCCATGTAGCCCAGCGTCCCAACCACTTCCGTCGACACGTGGCCGCCGCCTGGCGGCACCACACGCGACACGCCGAAATCGGACAGCTTGGCGACCCCAGCTTCGGTGAGCAGCACGTTGGTGGGCTTCACGTCCCGGTGTATGACCGCCCCCTCCGGGTGCCCGTGCAGGTAGGAGAGCCCCTCCGCCACGTCCACGGCCACTTGAACCCGCCGCCGCCACGTCAGCTCCCCAGAGGAGAGCGCGCGCGCAAGGTTGCCTCCCGCCATGTACTCGTAGACCAGGGCGTGCTCCCGCTCGCCGAGACAGTAGCCGACGAGCGTGGCGAGGTTGCGGTGGCGAAGTTTGGCGAGGATGGCCACCTCGGCGTAGAACTCGGCCACCTTCCGCTCTCGGTATATGCGCTTGATGGCCACGGGCTGTCCGCTGGGGAGCTTCCCCAAGTAGACCTTGCCGGCGCCGCCCTCACCGAGGAGGAGGCGATCATCGAACCCGTCCGTCGCCGCCCTCAGTTCCGCTTTAGTGAAGATGTAAAGGCCATCGGTGGGGAGCTGGGACCCAGCCGTCGTCGGGAAAGGTGGTTCCTTATGGTCATCCGGATTGGAGACGGCCCTGGGATTGCGGATCTTGAATGCGAGGAAGACGATCAAGGCGACGGAGACGAGACCGGCGGAGGCTGAGCCAAGGGCGATTTTGATGGATCTGGAGATCGAATGGGAGGAGGACGACGACGGTGGCGAGGAGGAGGGGAAGACGATGGGCAGCGCGGAGGAAGGCGGCGGAGGGGAGGGAATTAGGTTTTCGGTGCCGAGGCCGCCGACATTCTCGAGGACCTGGAGCATGCAGCGAGCATAGGAGCTGAACCGGAGAGGCAGAGGCTGGAAAGGGGACCAAATAGCCAACGTGGTGGCGAGGCCGCAGGGGACGAACTCTTTGGTGTGGGTGGCTTGTAGCAGCGCGAAGGTGGCTGAGATGACGGCGCTCTGGCACGCGGGGCAGGCGGCGGAATCGGGGGAGAGGTCCGTGACGCTGGGGGAGGCGCAAAGGCGGGATGCGCGGGAGAAATCAGCGGCAGAGCGGATGCCCGCGACGGTCGGGAACCGGCAGGGGCCACCGTTGGCGGCGAGCAAGGAGGAGCCTAGGTCGCAAGTGGCGCTGGAGAGGAGAGTGGGTTTGACGAGGCCGTTGCGCAACAGATCGGTGGCGAAAGCGGTGGAGCAGGCAGCGGCGGTGGCGGGGGGAAGGAAAGCGGTACCGGTGCGGTTGGCGTAATGGACCGCGGCGAAGGCGAAGGCGGTGTAGACATACCAGCAGCAGCTGGTGGCAGCAGAGGTGGATGTGTTGGCGTAGCAGGCCGGGAGTATCATGCGGGCGGCGGAGGCGAGGTCGTAGGGGCAGGTGGCGGTCGTGTTGGGGGTGTCAACGGAGCGGGCGGAGGCGGCGAGGAGGAAGCTGGCCGCGAGAAACAGGCAGAGACAGAAGCTGGAAAGCATTGTACTACAGCTATGGCCTATGGCCGAGAACCGAAGAGTATAGTGTACGCCGTTGGGCCGTGGCTGCGGGTAGTGGGATTTTCTGGTCTGAAAGGAGAGAAAATGCGAGCGACTGGTTTTTTACTCTTTAGCGGTTGCGGCATATATTGACTTGGCCTAGTCAACTAAATGAGACCAAGTCCAAGACCACGATGTGACTAAACCTGAACTTTTTTTTCTTGTTAAATACACAAACTGAAAAAAAAAAAAAAAAATCTGTGACAGAGGCATTGATGTCCAGTCTACCACAGCCAGGCCTTTCCAGTCTACCAAAAGCTTTTGATCGTCACACAAAGGGTCAAAAAAATAAATATTCTTTTCAAAAATGAAAATATAATCTGAAAAATACTGAAACATTTATCTCTTTTTATTATTGCCATGATGCAACATTTACATCACTAGAGTGCCTTTTATTGGAATATAGTGTGGTTAAAAATGGACACAATAAAAGGTTTTGCTAACATCCCACTACTTGTCGATGCTTTGTGAGGTGTAATTTGACATATTAAGTCAAATCAAATAATTTCTTGAGTATCTAAACGACTCAAAGTCAAACACGAGACCAGCATTTAGCTCTCCAAGTTAAAAACATAACATAATGGTACACATGAAGTTAGTTGCTGTCACGTCCCAAGATTATGAGAGAACGCGGCAAATAATGGACCTGCAAAGTCACACAAATCCAGGATACAATACAATACGACAAATAACATAAACGACGAAATCCACATAGATGAAATATACATCAGACCGACGCAGCAGTCAAAGTCAACAATACACACAGGGCCGAACAGTCCTGGCCCATAAATCCCCACTGGTCCATGACCAGATAAATACAATCTCGTCAGATATAATCCTCGAAATACTATAATAACAAATAGCATGTGCAACACATAAGAAAGATACAACACATGATAGGGAAGATAATCTACCTATCTATCTACTGCGCACCAGAGGGAGCTGAGCCTGAACCTGGAGGCAAGGCAAGGGGAGTTAGCCGGGAGGCTAAGTAGGATTTAACAAGTAAATGGTGCATATAAGAGTAAGGAGAATCCAACAATAATTAATAGACAGAAGTGCACTGTAAGTAAATATAACCCGACTAAGTAAGTACAGAAAGTACAGCATGCAGGTGGAAATCCAGCTGTGCCAATGTCCCGTAGGACGCGCACTCAAAGAGTGGTTCCTACCGCCAGCTAACGGTAGAAACGGCTGTCCATCGACAGTCCGCCGGTGTAGTGTCCTACACCCAGATCACCCCGGAATGCCAAGTCCCACGACATCCGACTGTGACCCATCCAAAGGCCTGTAGTTCATGGGCTCACACAGACTGCATCCATGACTACTACCAATGGCCAAAATCACAAGGTTCTCGGAAGGTGAACTATCCCAGTCAGACCTATCCGTCCATCCCAAATATCAACACAAGCTGGCTGTAGAGACAGCCAAAACATATATGTACTGCATATAAATATACCAATAACAGTATCATGCACCGAAACATAAAAATCAGATAGCATGCAAGCATCCATGTGACTCAATGGAAAGAGACAGATTTCAATGGATTTACGAAGGTAATCATCAGATTCAGTCAGCAAGAAGATGGTGCCGCTATCTATGCATGCGGTTTGGCACCGAACAAGGGTAGGGAGGTGAGAATCCTACCTGGTTCTTGTAGGTCTGAGCAAGATCCAACCAATATACGCCCAATATAACCTCGTGTGTGCAGCCCAGAGTTGCAGTCGCGATCGCGGAGTTTGCCGGAAGTTCGCCGGAAAAGATCGCCGGAACAGTGGCGCCGCTGCCGGAACAGTAACTTCGGCGGCCGGTCGAAATTCTGGAAGTGTCACGAGATAGCCGCGGGCGAGAGGAGTTCAGCCGTACCACCGCTTTCTCGAGAGGAGGTCGGGGTCGCCGGGATCGAAGGAAAAACCACCGGCGGCGTCGTTCGCGGATGTCGCTGGAGCTGGGGAAGACGACGCCGGAAAATGCGCCGGAACGGGGAGGAAACATCCGCCGAAGGTGGGGAAGCTCGCCGGTGCCGCCGGAGACGAAGGACGCGCCGGATCTAGGGTTCCGGTCGCTTCTCGTCGCCGCACGCACAAAGGAAGAGGAAAGAGCTTTCCGCTCGCCGGTTCCAGTCGCCGGAGCTGCGGTCGGAGGCGGAAGAGGTTGCTACCGAGAGGGGAGGGAGTAGCTTCGTTGATGGTGAAGATCGGAGGAGAAGGAGGGAAGAAATAGGGGAGAAGGAGAGTGGCGGGGTCAGAGTTCACGGGTGAATAGGGGAGAAAAGAGGGGAAAAAGAGGAACGCGTGGGGAGCAGATGGGACAGCCGTCCCGTCAGCTCCAGTAAAAATTTTTGAACATTACAGTTGCTTTACTAATTTGATGAGTTTAATAATGATGTGTTATATTTAAAATAATTAAACCCAAGTTAAAAATATTACATATAGCTAGATGGAAATGGGTTACGGTTGGACCACGATGGTGATGGTGGGTGAGCGACTTGATGGCAAGTGAGCTACAATGAGGCTAGCTAAATGGTGAGGGATGGCGAGAGCGGGTGAGTAGCTAGATAGCAACAATGGGCAAAGGCGGGTGAGCTGGACGGCAAGGAAAAGTTGGATAGCAAGAGTTGGCGGCGCGGGATGACGACGGTGAGCAAGCAACTAGATGACAAATGGTAGACGAGCTTGGATGGCGATGGTGGGTGAGCAATTGGACAGTGATGTCGATTAAGCTTGGATGCCAGATTTTGTTTTATCATGTTTTTCACATAATTTATGCAAAATGACGAAGGGAAGAAAATTTTTTTTTTTGATCGCCTTGAGTTTTTTCCACCTCAATTTTTCGCCTTCACAGAAATAAAAAATAAAAAAAAATCTTTTTTTCCTTCTGTTTTCTTAACCCGATATTTATTACGTTAAACAGTAACTCGAATAACGGCCGCTACGATCCATCCCACTCTTTCTATCACGATTTCAATATATACCCCCGTTACGTTATCCAGCAGATTTAACTCATTAACGTCAGCGTCGCTCTCGACGTCGACGAAAAACCCTTCCAGCAAAATGTTGCGATCCGTCCTCCGCTCCTCCTCTCACTACGCCGCCGGAGCGGCGGCCGCGGCCGCAAGAACTTCCTCCCTCCTCCCCGATCTATCGTCTGCCTTCCTTGGCTCCCGAGCTTATTCCAAGGTTAAGACTAAGACCACCACCAAGGGCAAGGTCCGCGTCAAAGGTCCCCGCGCAGTCTCAGCCGATGACGCAGCTGAAGACGTCTCTACCGCCTTCGACGAATTCGACACCGATTTCGAGCTCCCCAGGACTCCCCTCCCTCCCACCTATGATCCGGCGCTCGACGTTGGCCCCGGTGGCCGCCCTCTCTTTACTCTTACCAACTCCTTCGCTCCTCTCACCCGAAAGGAAGCATGTACCTATATCGACTTCAGGTGTTCACAGTCAGATCAAATTCATCGCTTATGAGCTTATTATAACACATTATTTTCTGATATGCTGAAATGATAGCTTGGAGGAGTGGAATGCTATGTTGCCCGAAGGTTTGCCAGCAGGAATGACAAAGGAGTTTGAGGAGGCAAGACGGTGTGCTCTGATGGTGAGGCAGTGTTTCCTGGATCTTCGCGATAATTTTAGGCGAATTGTAGACCCTCCTCTACGATCGGGCGCTAAAAGTATGTTTTTCTTCCTGAATTTATATTGTTTGGAGACATTTTCATGAACTTGCAAGGATTCATATGATCGATGAGGATGATCTCGCTATTGTTACTAATTCTAATAAGCTTTAGGAACTGCATTGCATATATCTCAATGCTGCATCAACTAATATTGTATATTTGATAATAACACTAATAACAATATCCAAACACAAGTTTAAAGGTGGTTTCCCTTTTAGGTTGCACAATAACAAATTTCTGAATTATATTCCTTAGCATAGTGGTTGAACATATAGATAGAGATTATTGAATATATTCTGTTCGTACTACAGAGTGTACGAGAAAGTTGTTGGTTGATGTTTTGATGATGTGGCGCCCAAATAAAAGTGATCGGAAGAACATCAAATCCTAGAACAACATATAATATTTATTTTTAAAGATTTGGTACCCAACCTTCTCCATAGTAGCTCATTTTTTACTAATTAACCTGTTGCTTCATTGGGGAGTTCTTTTTAAATACATGATACAGCCAATAAATTGTTGAGTGTACCTATGATTAATTTTTTAAAATGTATAAGAATCTTGAAGTATTGTACAAATGTTTGTTCTTCATACATATATCGATAATGAGGTCGCTTACTATTGTTATGTGAAGGTTCTAGCATGGTTGACTAGGTACTTCTATCGAAAATTATATGATTAGCCTATTTGGAGAGGAACTGGCCGAGCTAGGTTGAAATCAGGAATGTATGATAACTCTGGTCTGTTTCTATTTGGTTTCAAGGAGACATCCTGGTATATAGCAATAAAAAATAGAAAGCGCGATGAAATTGGTTGGTAGATAGGAATTCAGTGCCTGATCGTTGGGATCATCCTATCCTAACAATCTGGTTCAAAATTTTGCACAATGAATTGGAGGGATCATTGTAGTCATGATTGATGGATGCTTATTTGATCTTATTGTCGACTTATTGACCTATACTCTATTGCTAACACGGGCTTCTCTTTGTTTCATATTTTACATTAGGCTTTTTGTTGATGCTTTGATTTCCTTTTCATGTCCTTTATTAGTAAAGTGAGAAATGCTACTAATATCTTACTATTTTTTACAAGATGCAGTCATGAATGTTTTAATATACTCAGTGTCATTGATAATTTTCAGAACTTTTATATTGATGACTTTGATTTCATCTGTAGTTGAATACTAAAGATATATGCTTTTAGATAGGTAGTCCTGCCTTTTAGATGTGGAATGTATTACCTCTGAAGGTACTCTGTTATATGATTTCATGGTTGAATAGTGCTTTTTCTGTATCAAATAATGGTTTCCCTGAATAAAAGATTTTGAAATGCCACTTGTGATGCTTTCTCCTCATAATCCATAAATATCAACCTTGGATTTGCTTTGTGACTCTTTTTGCGAGAATGTGATTACTGTTAGCTTATGTGTTGTCATCTGTGCTGGCTGTTTCATGATCTTCTCACTTGGATTGTACCACTTTACTGCTTTATTAATTGTTTGAGGAAGTCTCTTGCTAGTGTTCAGTTATTTTTCCGCATGCTAACTGCTTTATTCTGTTGCTATAAAATAATCACTTTTTTCTTGGCCTTGGCTTACTGTGCTTACACTTGATTATTTACATAGTTTACATAAAATATCAAAGAACCATGATAACTGTGTCTTAATAAACGTTTTTTTAATAAATACCATCAGGTTCCAAGAAACAGATTGTCTTGGATGGTCCTGTCAGTTGCGGGAAGAGTATAGCACTTGCGATGCTTGTTCACTGGGCTCGTAGTGAAGGGTGGTTGGTCTTTTATGTTCCACAAGGTAAGGAGTGGAGTCATGGAGGCTTCTATTATAAAAACCTGCACAACGAATTGTGGGATACACCTGTCCAGGCTGCAAAAACCCTTCAAGTACGTTTTCTCTTCTTTGAATTTCCAGATTAAAGGGAGTTGGATAGAAAAAGTGTTGTATTATTCTAAAATAGACTGATTACAAGGTCTTACAAATACCAACTTGAGTAAAAAGAATAATCCATGTGGAGTAATTCTATTTCACATAATATATAAACTCTAACACTCCCCTCCAAGTTGGAGCACAAGTATTAATTATGCTTAGACTGGTAAAAAGAATACCTAAGCAATTTCCTAAAAAATATTTCCCAAGTTTTTCTTAGAAGTGACAGATGAAGTCAATTTTTCTTAGACATTGTTGCTTCCCTTATAATGAAATCTACATTTATTTATTTGGTTTGCTTGCAATTTAGGTGGTTGTGTAATTATTCCAGTTCTTAGTGATCGGCTCAGTATGAGTGATGCTGGGGTCTACTAGAAAAGGTTATAAACCATACCATGTTAGGAGTGATATGAGGCATGATTTTATATTCAACTTTAATTCTATAGTACCCAACCACTATGTTTTTTTTTACTTTTCCAAATGATAAAGTATCGCCCAGCATAATTACATTAGCTTGAAGAAGATCCGACATAATTTGAGCGTAAGGTTCAATCCAAAAGTACCCATGTTTTATAGAGTAACTCATCGAAATTGCTTTCAAAATGTCTTTGTTTGGGATTGTAAACAAACTGACTTTCAATACCCTTATTGAAGGTTATATCAAGCTTTAAGATAAATTAATTTCTCAGTGGATGACAGTATTGACTATTGAGTGAGATCAGGAATGTCATTTGGTCACAGTTTGTGGCTTGGTTTTTCTGATCAACTTACATTGAGCATCTTATTCTTCAAGATCTATAGTGTATTTTCTCTAAAATAAACAAATATTCCTTGATTATAGCAGCTATCTTAATAACTAGAATGTAGTGACTTCTAATGATCTTTGATGACAAACTTCTTTTGCTAGTACTATTATGTTTATGCTGTTTCCTTTGTATCCCACCATGTTAGAAGAATGCCATCTACATACATGGAAAGAATAACAGTTTTTGAAGAGTTATGTTGAATAAAGATGGAGTGGTATGCCATACTGTATTGAAGTCCAATAAGCCATTGTGAGAATTTATGAAACTAGGGTTCTAGGACCTTGCTTGCGTCTTTAGATAATTTTCTTTAGTTTACATATTTTCACCTCCACTTGAATAGCATACCTTAAAAGTTACTCTATGTAAACATCTTCAAGAAATCGTCACATAAAAACAGACTTTTTCACATTAATTTGAAACATCTACCAACCTTAATTAATTGTTAAAGTGAACAACACTTGAATAGAATTGTAGGAGTGAAAAATGGAGTGGATGGGAGTTGATTTAGGATGAATCTATATCCAATCTGCCAATGGTAGATTTGAAACTCCTAATCTACATTTGATTCGGCAATGGCAAATTTGGCAGGTGAATTTCCGAGTAAGCAAGACCAAATTTTAAAAAAGGATAAATAATTAGACTAATACAAATCCATCAAATATCAAAGTAAAATGTGCAATAGTAAGTCAAGATCAACACTTGGCACCTTCAATAAAATTATCAATAAAAACTATCTATAAACTAATCTGATCAACATTGGGTACCCTCAATTCATTTCATAGAATGCATAAGAGAAATTGATTCTTAGGCTCATCAATATTGTTAATTGCTATTATTTACGTTGTAAAGGGAAACTATCAATAATACAAATATGTGTGGTTATTAAAAAATAATAACAAAGTGTGCTATATATACATGTAATTGATGGAACTAATTAGGTTTGACCCATTTTCAGTCATCCTGAGTTGCATCCACATCCACCGAAGACAACCATCATTCAGATGCAAATTGGATGGGAGTGGATTTGGCAGATCTGCTTTCACCCCTAGAATTGAGCCCTTGCAATTGAGATAATTCCTCAACATAATCAACATCGCAAGTTTGTACAAAACTCTTTAGCAAGTTTTGTTTTGTATCTCTGCAAAAAAAAAAACAACATAATGCAACTGGACCAACATGTCAAGTGATAAGCTCCCAAATCTTTAAAGAGAGAAATGCCTGCATTTCAACTTTTGTTTTCTTTTGTCAATGAGGACTAAGCATAATTTCTTGCTTCTCCTCGAAATGCTAGTCATGGATAGTGAAAAACTTGAAAACCAAAAGAGAAATCATCATAGGAGATATTGAGAGATAGGGTGTGCATAAGGGCAGAAGGAATATAAAAATCTTAACATATATGTAGCGGAAGAATTGGGGCCAAAGATGAATTAATGCAGGACCTGGTGACTATGCAGGATGTGTATAGTAAACCCATAACGGAGGTGATGGTGGTAATGAAGGTGCTTGAAGAGGAGTATAGGTGGTGGGAATTGGGAGCAATGTGAGTCAAAATTAGTCAAAGGTGGCATTGAAAGTAAGAATAGAAAAATGAAGATCACATGATTTTAGAGTTAAAGGTAACTCAAAAAGACTGGCATACAAACAATGATGAAAGAAAAGGGCATCATAATAACCGTACCTCTCTTTGTATATAGTATCTATGAAAGAAACACTCGATAGAGTAGGAACTTAGTTTGTATTGATTGTGACTAAGGTTGTGTTTAACGGGACAAACGAATAGTAGGGGGGAACGGAGAGGTGGAGGGAAGGGAGATGGGACGCACGTGACTTGCACGTGCAAATCTCTCCTACTACTTTCCCATTCGCGAGCGTTGCTGTCCTCGTCGAGCGTCGTGGCCAACTTCCTCAACGAGATTCGTGGACGCGCGACGCGGAAGCGAAAGCATCGCCGTCCTCGTCGAGCGTCGCGAACGACTTCCTCAACGAGATTCGTGGACGCCTTCCTCGTCGAGCTTCGCTGTCGCAGACACCTTCCTCGTCGAGCTTCGCCGTCACCGTCCGCGAGCAGCGAGTGTCGCGGACGCCTTCTTTGTCGAGCTTCGCCGTCGCCGTTTCCATCCACAAGCAGCGAGCATTGCAGACACCTTCCTCGTCGAGCTTCGCCGTCGCCATCCGCGAGCAGCGAGTGTCGCGGATGCCTTCCTCGTCGAGCTTCGCCGTCGCCGTTGCCGTCCGCGAGCAGCGAGCATTGCGGAAACCTTCCTCGTCAAGCTTCGCCGTCGCCGTCCGCTAGCAGCGAGCATCGTGGACGCCTTCCTTGTCGAGCTTTGCCGTCGCCGTCCGCGAGCAGCGAGTGTCACAGGCACCTTCCTCGTCGCCATCACCGGACGCCTTTAGCAGTGTCGTCGACCGTCAGCTTTGCGTCAGTAGCAAGCGTCGTCCGTCTGCTTTCCGTCCGATTTGGGCGGAAAAAACGATACTGTTGCAGCCTTCCTACTTTCCATCGCTCTCGTTAAACTAGGGAAAATGGCCTTCCCTTCCACTTTCCACTCCTTCTCTTCTCCTTTCTTTCCTATTAAACACAGCCTAAGGGAATGAACAAAACACGAGAAATTAAAACTCTAGGAGAAATTGAAAAATGCAGCGAGGACAAAGAAGAGGAAGAGTAGAAGAACATCATCTTCCTAATATAATTTGGGAACATGTATATGCTAAAAAAAGACTGGAGACAACAACTTTTTTATTTTAAGCTGAAAAAAAATGACGTGGTTGACAAATGCCCTGATCAATTGTCAACTTCATCTGAAGATTGTGAGACACTCAATAAGAATGAAAAATATTAAAGAACAATTTAATGAATGATAGATCTAATTGATATAAGATCAACACAAAACTTTGGAGCATAGGAGAACATCTTTCCACATGATGGCAGAAGTCTTAAATGCCGAACTAAACCATGCTTCACTGTAGGGAGCCATTGTCGTAGATATAGGAGGTATGACTATGGAAATAGTTGAAAAGACCACATGTGGCAGTTACCTTTCATGTGCATATAAGCCCCAATATCAAGAATGTATAGGGTGATAAGAGATCAAAGAAGTTATAGCAGAACCTAGCCGATTGGAGGCAAAAGAGGATGAAGGGAATGCAATAATAGACTTAAGTAGCTTCTCGCAGTTAGCAACAAAGATTGTGATAATTGGGGTGGCAACTGTAGACTATGGGGAAGGACGACAACAACTTGTACCTGTGGAGGGCAACTAAGCTCTAATAACCTCAAGGGATGGTTGGATTGCCCATAATGCACGCATGATAGATATGTGCCCCAACCACCATGGGATTTGGATCTGCTAGTAGCAGCAAGGATGAAATAACCACAAGTGGCAATGGAAGTGGTGTCAGAAGACCTTGATGAAAAGACAGGAAGAAGCTTTGAAAAGATTCTTGAGATTGGGATCTATGGCATCGACAAGATAACTTTGGGTGACACTGTAGGTGTCATCTTGACCTGATAAGTATTGGCAAATTGTAAGACTTGATAATACTTGATAAGATAAGTGGTTATTTGGTAGGATTCAAGATATATAGTGTTTCCCACATTGCTTCAAGGAGTGCATAATACACCTGAAGTCCTTGATCTTCATATTTAAGGCTGAAGGATTCTTCATAGATGGGTTAGGTTCTCACTAAGATCTGTTTGGAAGTGGAGAGAAACTATGGTCTAGTGAATAGAGAGAGAACTTTATACTATTCAAGTACCTTATTAGAATAGGAAGATCAAGAAGAGTAGAGGTGGTTGTGTTCCTCCTACGATCCAAGTAAGAATCAAAGTGCCTGTGCCTCAAGAACATAATTGACATCATTCAACATGATAGATGTGCTAGGAGGAAAGGTGAGTTTTGTATTTAGAGGGGGCTATAGAGGATTCATCATCGACCACCTTGGTGGAGGAGAGGAAAACTACGATAGTAAGGGAGAACAAGAATTCATATGCCTTGTTCCTAGGAAGGAGAAAGGGGGTGGGCGAAGGGATTGTCCATGTGTGAATGGTTGTGTTGCCAACTTAAATAGAAAGAAATTTATATCATTTCATAATAGAGTAGATACTAGACCTTAAAAGACCAAATGAAGTAAACAAAATTAATTAAGTAGTCACAATGGACTAGTGATATTAATGCCAGCCCTTGATATAGAGAATTTTGTGGGACTTCAGACTATCTTATAATGCAATGTATTTTGCAAGATGAGGTTTTTATTGCATGACTGACCCTACTTGTTATATGAATTATTCAGATATTTACAATTAGGAACTATCTTATCTGTTTTTATTTATTTGTCTGTACCCTTGGAGAGAATCAATGTATTTTGTCTCATCAATATACTTGAATAGGATATTTGTTTGTTCATTATCTACTTTTGTTGCATATTTTATTTATTCAATTAAAAAACAATGTTCAGATTGATAACTAGAAATGCAAAGTTTTTCCCATCCGAATACAGTTTAGATTGAGAAGGCCCATCGAATGTTTAAAAAACAATGTAAGTTTTTCCCATTCTTATCAAGATTTGTGAATCTCTTAATGTGATGTTTAAAGTAAGGATTGTAAAACCGGTTCGGCGAGCTGCCAGACTAGTATGGTAGCGGCGAACCGGGCGCCACGAATGAAGCTTCCACTGCTGCCACGCCGTCGTCCGCCTCTTTTTGTTCTCAGACCCCTGCTCTAGCGCCAGTGCCTTGCTGGACTGGTACCAACTAGAGAAACCTGCTGGTACCGGACCGGTTTTACGATCATTGGTTTAAAGACGGATATAACTCCTAGGCACCTAGGCAAGACACTTGAATTATGTTCATAGCATCGCCGCTGCACTGCTATAGTCTTGTGGTTGCGTGAGAAGCAAAGGTGCCTATTCAAACACTGGGCTTCAACATCTACTTTAGAGGGGGCCGTGGTCCACCTGCATACAGGCAGTATATAGAGGCATTGCCTAAATTTTTTATCTTTTTTATTTTGAAAACTAATCCTTCATACAAGTTCAACCTTAGTTGTAAATTCTTTTGCCTACTTTTTGTCACTATCTATCATGAAAGGGATATATCTTGATAAATCAACAGGAAAAACATTGTCTTATGCAAAGTCTTTATGGTATCTATCACGCTCCTAAATGATTCTAGTTTGACGTCAACCTTTGGATATTTAGTGTTATTATCTGAAACCGTGCAGTGGTTGAAATATTTGTTTGCCTATTTAGTGTCTCAATTTATTAACAACTTAAGTAGACAAGTTGTGATGATACTTTTTATTTTGTTTGGTGTGATTGCTTCTGACATTTATCATAATTCTCGCAGATGGATGATGATGGACAACTATGCATTAATACCATTCTGAATTTGTTCTTATTCTGCTTCATTTCTCTATATTTAGTTTGTTATCATTGTAAATGTTTCCTGATTATATCTGTAACCTAAACATTAGAAGTGAAACACAACTTTTCTGTAAATACTGGGAACAAATTGGGGAGCCAAGAGACATCATTTGTGACAAAAAAGTAAGGACTAAGGACATTCAAGATATAGTTCATCTTTAGTATGACTATGGTTTTTAACCTTGGTCTATGCTGGTGTAATCGTTATGGCTTAGAGTAGTACAGCCGCCTAGTGTACCAGTATTAGAGGTCCATATATAGACCAACTTATACTCTAGCGTGTAGCATGTGGTGCGTAGTAAAATTAAAAACCATGAGTAGGAATATGCTCTTGGGAGAAGATAGTATGATAGTATCTATCATACAAGAGCACTTGGAATTCCCTTAATGGCAATTCTTATTTCTTAAAGGTTGCTCTTATTTGTCAGCTCACTACTAGCTCCTGAGTTTCCTTCTCTTTATTTCACTAAGGATTAGTATATTTTAGACATTTACCAAAAATTTTCTATTGCACATAAAAGAGAGACTGTATTCAACATTTTCCTTATAGTAATTTGGTTTAGGATTTTTAATTCCTCCATGGTGTTTTTAATTTGGTTTTGGTTCAGCTCACTACTAGCTCCTGAGTTTCCTTCTCTTTATTTCACTAAGGATTAGTATATTTTAGACATTTACCAAAAATTTTCTATTGCACATAAAAGAGAGACTGTATTCAACATTTTCCTTGTAGTAATTTGGTTTAGGGTTTTTAATTCCTCCATGGTGTTGCTTTCTAGGATTTTCTGAAGTTCAATGAGAGTCGATTACAACAATTACCCTGTCAAAATTTTGACCCCATTCTTTTGGGAGAAGGTACTGGCGTTGGGTTGATGAAAGGAGTTGATTCCATGGCAATGCCTGAAGGTTCTACATTATATGATCTTATTCAAACTGGGATTACTTACTCACATGCTGCAGTCGGTGTCTTAGTACGTTTAAGAAAAGAGTTGTCGATGGTGAAAGATGTTCCCGTACTGTTTGCTATTGACCAGGTATCATTTAATAGAGGACCATCTAACTGGATAGTGATTCAATTCTCATGTATTGACTTCTTTGCTTTCAGTATAATAACTGGTTTACATTCAGTGAATATCATGAACTTCTAAATTGGAAGTCTTCTCGGCAAATTCACGCTAGGGAGCTTACAACAGTAAGTGTTGTTTCGTAACTATTATATGGCCTATTCACTATCCAAATGTAATCTTAATAGTCAGGTTCGTTCCTTCTATTCTCTTTGAAATGCTGTCTTCCAAGTGACATTTATCTGTCCCTACAGGTGAACGCTTACAGATCTATGATGCACGATGACATGATGATAGGAGCCTTCTCTCATTCTACTGCTGTGGGGAAGTTACGTCAAGATCTTCCAGATGTACCACTAGGTGCTCGTGTTATGTTGCCTCGCTACACTTTGGATGAGGCTGCTGCTGTATGCCATTATTATTTAAGGTAGTTAAGTAAAAAAGAAACTGTCATAATAAAATTCCTACTTTCCAGTGGTCTTTGCGTATAGTGGCAGTTTATTATAATGTTCTTTCGCAATAGTTGCTTTCGTTTCCTTTTCCTTCATTTTACAAGTAAGCTTGTTACATTTGTTTTTTCTGCCAAAGAAGTTAATGTGTGTTTGATTTCGCAAATTCAGCTACTAAAACAACAGACTGCTGCTCTGCTATATTGGAAGGTTTATAATCAGGGGAGCTTTGTTTTAGTATTTTCATGCTCTGTTGTTTGCTGTATCATGTTGGATTTGCTTCTATGGCTTCTTAATGTGATGATCCTTAAAAAGTTTAGAAAAATATTAGCTTAGTGATGGGATTAGTGGATTAACTTGGCAGAAGCTGATGTTGATCCAATCTGTTTGATTAATTTAAATAGACTCTGTAATCGAATTTGACAAACCTTTTGCAGTTTGTGATTAAGTTATATATTGCTGACATTTACTTTCATGATTTGTTTATGTTGCACCTTCTTCTCAGGCAAAGACTTATAAGGCGTGAGACTTTTTCAGAGGAGAAGTGGAAAAAGATTTATTATTTGTCTAATGGAAATGGATCAGAAATGAGATGGCTGGCTCCTTTTGTCTAACACAGCTGGGAATAACAGGTGCTAGAAACAACCATTATATTCCTACAGCCACAACACACAATCCATGCATACTACGTTGCATATAAACCGCATACTTTCTGGGATATTTCTAGTTTCAAATTCATCATCTATTAATTCGTTGCATTAGTTCACAGCCTTTCAGCAATCAATTTAATTTGATTTGTTTGCACTTCTGGACGGGCGCATTTTCAAGCCTCATGGATAGTTGGGTGTATAACTGTAGCTCGTAATGCTTGTTTATATTAAATTGAGCTGGGACTTGTTCACAAATTCAGTACATTGTCATGGCTTCCTTCATTTCCACAATTTAACTGGTACTTTTGCCTTGCAACAGGCAACACCCACATCTTCAGAGCCTTCAAACTGGATCGAAATAATATGGTTTTATTTCGTTTCATCATGGAGTCATCATTCTACATCTTTTGCTGCGTCGCCGCAACTTGTACTCCTATTTGTTACAAAGACGAAATATAGTTTCTCCTGCTCAGATGACCTTTACGAACGCTAAATTATCATACCAGATGTTTACTAGACTCGAAGCTAATTGTTTACCGTGAAAGCTTCAAATTGCCTTTTATTCTTTGAAGGTGGAGCATGTGATTTGCAACAGCGGTAATAAAATTTCCCGAATGGATCTGTTAGTGGCAGCCATAGCGTGGTCAATGAACCAGTTGCGTAGTTCCTTTGCCAATGTGTACTATTATACTTAGAAGACATTTATTTTGCGTTGTTTTAGACCTGTTCCTTCAAAGCATAAGCCTATCATGTATGCCCGATCCGAGATGGTGAATTTTATGATCAGCTTGTCTTCTCAATGCATTCATCGATTCTTTTCTTTTTACCGCTTACTAAAAGGGGGAGCAAAATCAACTCCAAGGCTTCTTAGGAAAGACCACCCATTCTATGTAGGTGATGATGTTTTTGCTCGTTGTTCAATAGTACCTGATTTGTAGAGTACCGGCAAGCCCCAGTCATATAATGATTTTTTTTTTATAATTTTAAATAATTCACAAAGACAAATAGATTCCATATAAGTTGTGAGTTCTAATCAGGTATATTTGATTTTCCTTTCTGTTCCTTAACACAACGTTGAAAGTAAAATCAATTATTCTTTTCATCCTATATTACTGGATTGTTGCAATGCATGGAACCTAAGTATATCATATGTATTTACATATGATATCAGCTCTCAAATGCCAATGACCATCAATGAATATAGAATGTATTGTAGTACATATAATCATTTATTAGAAAGGGATTATATACACTCACATATTACTCCATGGTTTGTGAAAAAAAAGGTAAACCATGAGTAAATTGGAAGAAAAATTTTACTGAGGGCAAACCCTACATAAGAATATAGGGTTTGGTTTCGAGTCATTATAGATCCATCGCCTAGATCCCTCAGCCCCTGATCAGACGCCCCCTTGATCCGAACATCTGATCGAGGACGAGCACGACCGCCATCGCCAGACACGTCTCGATGTTCGAATGCACCACAAGCCGGTACACGTCACCGCCGAATGCCACTCCGCCAATCGCTTCCTTCCGCCGGATCTCGGCCACCTTCCGCCGCTGCTCGTCGTAGACGATGCAGCTTCGCCGCGAATACGATCCCTCCACCTGGTAGCCGGCAACGCCACGGCGCTGGCAGGGCGCCACGCGCGCAAGGGCAGCCTTGGAATGGAGGAGCTTCACGTGCTTCTTGACGGAGTAGAGCGGGTTAACGACGTCCTCCCCGCTGTATATCGCCCAATTCTCCCCAAGACTCAGCTTCTGCAACAAACAGAAAAGCGGCCGGTGAGTTCAGTAACCGATTCCCCCCGAGCTAATTGCCCACAATATGTTCGATTAATTTAAGCAGTGATTCTTTGTTTTTTTGCTTTGCTTGACATGGAACACATTTTACGCGCGCACATACCTTTCGCCGAACAGTGAGCAACGGCTTCCCGGCGGCATCCATGAGCACGACCTCGCCAGTGCTCCCCGAACCGTAGTTATCGACTCGGAAGACCAAACCACCCTCGGAATCGAACACCGTGAAACCGTTGCAGCTGAAGAGGAGCGACTTCCTCCACACCGTCAGCACCGCAGTCTTTTCTTTACGGCCGGCGCCCCGACAAGTGGTGAGCTCCGGGAGCTCGTGAACCGGAATGGTGGTGTTAGGGTGGACCTTCGCCATGCTCGTGCGGCGTTAAAGGTTCTGCAGCGAATCGATCGGAAAAGGAGGAGAGGAGACGCACAAGTTACTCTTCCGGAGAGAGTTTGTATGACGCAGGGCAAGGGAGCTCATACGTATATATATAACACGCCGGACTAAAATGCCCCTGATAAATGACCTTAATTGCATACAGATGGGAGATTACGAGGAAGGTGGGAATAATTACGTCTTAGTAATGTCAATGATTCAAGATATGTGAATTGGGATAAACGCTAATTACATTTGTATTATTTTCTATGGTGGGATGGAGTGACACTTGGCTGGTTGAAAGCGACTCGATCTGTTAGAAAAGCAGAGCGGACGCAAGATCCGATCTTTTGGCCGGCTTGGCGGCTTGGACTTTTGGTTGCTTATGGAATCTTTAGTGTTATACTATTATGAAATTGGAAAAAAAAAGTAATAAATTAAATGGATGTCACATATTGCTATAATTCGCTGCACAGCAGCTTTCAATCAGTAGTAGTTCATGATATATATATAAGAAGCATTTGATATATGTGAAATTCCTTTTTCTTTTGGGATCAAAAGTGAAGAATTATATGATTAGCAATTAATTATATGGTCAAGTGTACAAACAACGAATGATTGATTGATATTTGTACACGGACAATTCGTTTGACACGCTTGCCTCGAGCTGTGGAATAATTTGCACCACAGAATGGTTGAACCGAGTCCTTTGTGTCGGGTCGCATCATTTGGTTTTATTCTTTAAAGAAAACGCGTCGGTAATAAAAAAAAAAAAAAAACCTGTTTCTCATGTTCGATGATGCAGAGGTGGGCTCAAGATATTTTCTTAAGAGGATGGTTAAGGTATGTTCCGTAGAACGAAATTTACGATGAAAAGAGCAATGAATATAAATGACTTTTCATATGGATAACTTCTGATACAAATTATCTGATCATACAAGTTTTGTCTTAAACCACAATTAAAATATAAAATATAAAAAACTCATTTTTTATCATTTATGATTCTAATTACATGATCAATCTTTTAATTGGTGCCTGCTGTAATTAAGCACTTGTGGCCATTCCTGGGCCAGAGCATGTTCTGGACATGCTCCCACGTCCAAAAGGTCAGCTACAGAGACATCAGAGGCGATGAATGGCTACAAAAGCTTGGAACATTCCACATTGTAAATCTTCAATGCAGGGGACAGACTTAATTGTAGTTTCCGTCACTAGGTAAGGAGAGTGATCAATTTTAAGACAACCTCAAGAAAGGGTTGTAATCAGACACATACTCTGCTTTCCAGCGGTCTGGTGCTCATTAAGAGGTTGCTGCTCCAAGGCCTGACCGGCTGGCCCTGCATCAGCTGGGCACTCCACCTTCGTCAGGGGACACTCACATGGAACATCAAATCAAGATTTTAATTGCACGTAATGACGAGTCAATGAGAGGTTTGAAAGCTGGTGAGATGACAGCTCTGCATAATATTTCCGCCGGTTTCTGCCTTCTGGCTCACCTCCCAATCGAAGAATAGAAATTCTCTGCAGGGGTTGCTCAGAGAAATTCATATGCAGGGTTTGCAAGGCGCCTGCGTGCAGAAACAAAAATAGATGGACCATGCGAGGGTCATTAGATTCAATAGCATGAATCTTAAAGCCAAGAAGGATCATGTTATTAGAATCATAAATGATAGAAAAGATTGACCATGCTCTCGAACAGACACAAACGCCCTGCATACAAGATTCTCTGCAGGGCCAATGAGAAAGATACTTATCTTCCAACCAAGCCATTAATGCAGCGAAATGTGGATCACTTGGACTCATTTAATTGCCAGCTTGGGAACATGAAGATTCGTTGTCATTTCTTTCCTTTTCAAAGAGGTATCGCCACAATTTACATTTGCAGGAAACCGATAACTAAAATTTAATAGCATTTTCAATTGGCAGCCGACAGAAATTTACTGGTTTCAGATTAATTTTCATTTTTCAGCATCACGCTTTAACGTAAAGGATTCTGGAAAACAATCAATCTGACATGAATGAAAAGGAGGATGCTTCATTTCACTATAGTCTTTGCTATAGAATTTACAAGCATATTAAGTTGACGTGCAAATAAACAATGATATAATCAAATGCAAATTCAGTCCCCGGATACACACAATAAGATTTATCAACTTACTGGATATTAACTTAAAGTTTTAGCATTTCATATTAACTTGCACTATTTTAAGCTCATCAAATTAAATATTTAATTTTTTTAACTAGGCAAACCATAATAAATGAGAGCACAATTGATCTAATTCTAAACATTGTGAGAGACTAATAAAGAAAAAAAAATACTATAACGACTGATTTCACATATTGCAATGAGCTATAAGTTAGACTTGACGGGAAAATCACATCATAAGTAGGGTTGATAACAACATCCTAAATGGAAAGTAAAAAAAATAATCATAATGGTGCGTACATAAGATGAGCTTACTCTCATGAATTTGGGGTAAATATTTTCAATTGGATTATGCTATTATTTATTATATCATCACGAAAGCGATAATTCTTTTTTTTTTTCACTAGGCAAGTTATAGCCAGTGTCATACTCATTTGCTCAACTAACTTATGAATGTACCATATTAGTGTTGGCATCTCTTAAATTGTGTAGCATGTTGAAGCTTAATTAAGCTTAGAAGGAAGCTATCAAATATACAAGATAATCATCCGGATATCCAGTGTGTTTGAAAGTTTCTGAGGAAGAGTGAGGTCATGGGGGTTGTTGGAAACTTGAAATGTTTAAGCACTCGATTTGGCTAATAGGTATTAATCATAGGGGACAAAATATATTGATAAGGAAAGTGCAACATGTAAACTTCAGAGAAAAAAAACAATTGCCAGTAGACATGATAAGTCCACATAAACCAATAGTAAGGCACTGGGAAGCATGATGATGTGATATGCATTTATGAACATCCAACAAGACTCGTGTATTCATGTGCAATCTTCCTAATGGACAAAGACACCTACCTAATCCACTTCCATGCTCCCCCACTTCGTCTATGGTCCTCAGATTTAACATGGGCTGCTCTAGTAGAGTACTTGTTCTTCCAACTGCTTTCATAGTAATCTGACCAACAAGAAAATTTGTGAAGCAAAGAAAGGAGGAAAAGAAAAATGAATTACAGAAGCAACAGGGTCCATGAGTGGAAACTGAACTTGGTAAAACAATGTGATTTAGAAGCACATTGTCTCTTTTGAAGGGCACGAGCCCTTATGATGGCTTCATCGAAATTCTCTTAGTGGTCAGACCTGCACAGGGTGGTGATGAGAAATTTGATAAAACAAGAAGATCAGTTTCAGAGGCCTTAACTAATTTCACTTTTCTGCTGATTAACTCATAATCTTTACAACCATAGGGTATCATTGAGTGCGTTTGAATAAAATATAACATGAACATGGAGTGTATTTAACTACTTGTGGAATAAAGCTAATAAAGAGTGATGCGCGCATCAAAAATATGGTTACTAAGATATTATGAGCTCTTAAGCAGAGATGGCAGTTAGTGGCATTAGACATGCAGAACATGATCTAGTCTGTCTAAAATTGAATAATATCCTTCTCCAAGCAAGATAGCTTAATTAAAGTATTGCTCCATTTATTCAGTCAGTTAGTGTTAAAATATGCATATGGCTTGAGAGCAGAATAAAGATTGCCTTCCCACAATGGTAAACCAATGAATATCTAGATCTATTTGGCTGACTTGGTTGATGCATTTGTACCGTTATAAATATGAAAGAATGGTACATACTTCCAACTCATCAAAGCATAAAAACCTTTTGGTATTTGTTAAATTTTAACTACCCATGTAGAATATATAAAAGACGACTTTATGCCTTGTGTCAAAAAAATAATACAAAAAAGTATTCCTTCTTCAAACAAATGACTATTGATATTTGTCTCAATTTGTTTGGAATCAATATGTTCAAATACTTTCACTGTTTTCTTTTACAAAATTTAAGCCAGAACTATGTCATACAAGCAAGGACACAAGTGGAATTTCATTTTCAACTTCCATATAACACCTAGAAACCCACATCCCTAATCAAATCACCATTACAAGGATTTCAGTGTCCATATATCAAGCAAAAGATAGAAATTTGAAAAAAAAAAAAAACATGGTAAAGAATTTGAGGGTATTGTTACTTTAGTAAAATATACAAAAAACCATAACTAGTAGCAAATCAAATCCAATGGTCAGGCTTTAAGATTGAACAAAAATGCTCTTGACACAGCTTAGTTTAGTATAAAATAGACACTAGAGCAAGTAGTATGATGAAATTTTATACATAACAAATGAGAGAAATCAAGTTCTAAGACAGAACTGTGCCACTGAGGCGTTAAGTTCCATGGAAGATCCCTAGGTGTTTTCAGAAAAATATGGGTATAGAAATTAACACGAGGCATAAATCTTGCTCAATGTAGCACTCGTGGTCATATGTTCGTGGTTAAAGTTGTGTGGTCATAATGTTAAAATAAATCAGAAATATGGCACGTAAAGGAATTGAAAAGATGGCCAGGATAGTACACTCAAGTGACGAGTGACCATAATTATAAACCCTTCTCAGTAGATACCAATTAAGAAGTTTACTATCTTATTTCCATTGTCATCTACGTAAAGATTTTACCAGAAATCGTGTACCTGTAACTCATTTTGCACAATAGTTCACAAAGTTTTAGATACTTGAAAAAAATGGAAAACAGCATTTTTCATATCTTTTTGCTAAAAGAAATGTAACTGAGTGCTGCTTCTTACCTAGTCATTTGCTAGTTCTACAGCTGCCTAAAGTTTTAAACAAACATCTAATTCTTATTGTTCAAGGTTCTGATGAATTTGTTTATAGTTTTTTTTAAAATAATTTGTTATTAGAATAACTTAGTTTTTCCTAGAGCTATACTCATCAGATATCCCTATGCATTTATCCTGCTGCTATGTAGGACTACAGGTATGCAATTGAGCTCACTAAATATGTTTTTATCCTTGTTGTATTATGATTTGACACTTTTTTATTTGCCCTTGACATCAGACAACTAGTAAGACTCAATTTTGAATTGGTTCTCATGGTTTTGGAACGTAATTACCATTCATACTCTACATGAGTTTCTTAATGTCACTTTGCAATAAAAGACACTTAAATACGATTTCAAAATCAACTGTTATGGTCAATTTCCTGCAACATCTGTCATCTCTATGCGATCTTGACAAACTATTTACATGATTAAGATCACATAGAAGGATAACCTACAGCTGACAATTAAACTGGCAATTTCGAAATAAATATGAAGTTTAAGTACAGTCATGAGGATCACAAGAGCCAATGCACTTTGAAGAAAGAACAGCGAATAGCAGTGCAAATATCAAAAATGATCGATATGTCAATATAAGCAATCGGCACTTAGAGTGCAAATGATTCTTGTATGCACACCTTTTCCCTAATCTACTCGAACTTATCTATGAACAATGCACGAACCCTTTCTCATAAGAAAAGATAAACTGTCTGTTTTGGTGGAGAGAATCATCTTTTGCCGAAGATAACATCTAATATACAATCTTCTTCTTCCCTTGCTCTAGTAGTTTTGAACTTTTGATCCTACCGTAAAATAATAAAAAAATGCATGCGTTCGAGTCCAAGTAGAGAGCTCGAAACCATCTCTCAGCAAAAAAGAAAAAAAAAAAGAAGAAACATATCCATTGAATGATCTTGTTTCTTTTTTCTGACTTGGTAAAAAATAAGTGAGGTTCTAAAGGATTTCCAAAATTTACAGGAGAAACAATCAGAATAGAGTTCAAGAATCTAAAGAAGAAATCGAATCGAGAGATAAAAAATCTAGTTTAAAACGTAATCAGTCGGAGATGGGAAAATCAAGCATAGGTGTGCCCTAACAATGCCGGCACAGAGGACTTACAGAAACAAGGGTGGGGAAGGAGCGCAAGAGCATGGGGTGGTCTGCTACGGGCCCTCAACCGATAAGAGCGAAGGGATCGAAGCGAGGCCACGATCCGTGGCAGAAGAAGGGAGAGAAAGCAGGGCAAAAACTCTAAGCAGAGGCACTGCGCCTGCCCGGGCGGCGCACGATAACGTACTTGCTATCGTGCGCATTTTTGAGGGAGCGTAAGCTCGCCGCCGGCGTCGGAGTGATGCGACCTGTCTGTTGGGGACCCGGACGAAGAACCACCTGCAGATCGACGCCTTACTCTTGCCTTGCAGTCTCGATCAGCGTGCTTCAAGATCTGCGCCGAACATATTGTTAAATGTTGATCGTTGCAGCACAGCAAAGGAGCTTGAACCCAATCCAATTCAACGGAAAAAATTTCAACTTGCATCCATACTTTTGTAAATTTATATTATTATGAGTTTGTAAAATTACTTCTTTTGCATGCTAGACTTTTTAATGATATACACTTGCTCGATCTCTGCCCTGCGCGTGCACCACAATCGCCATTTCAGGTTGCTGGGTGCCTTCAGCACATGCGATCCATGACGACCAGAATCGCCATCACGAGCTCTGCGTCCATGTGCGGCTGGATGACCAAGCTGAGCACATCCTCCCCCAGTGTCACCGACCTGTCGCAATTGCTCACCCTCTTCCGACTAATCCGCGCCACTTCCTCGCCGCTCCTCCCCACAATCCTGCAGCTCCTCTTCCTGAAGCAGCCCTCGGTCCTGTAGCTGACTACCGGCGGCGAGTTCTGCTCTGGATTGGCGCCCATCAGCACCTCCGCCTGGTTGCAGCCCTGCAGGATCGACCTCCTCCTCATGGAGAAGACATGCCTCCTGCGATTTGCCTCCAGGTCATTCCCACACTTGAACCCGCTCCATCTGTCGTGCATGCTCAGGATCTGCCAAGTTATTGCCGTGATTAGAGTGTGTGTAGGAGGGTCGTCCTATTTGATTGCTGTGAAAATATACAGCACCTGAGGTCGCAGCGCCATGACTGCTTTGCCTTTCCCATCCATGAGCAGGATTTCTCCTGCAAAGCACTTGTTCTTCCTCGAGTAGTTGTCCACCCGGAAGGCTAATCTCCCCTCGCTGTCATAAATGGAGAAGCCATCCGTTCCCTCAAAAGTCATGCTCGACTTCTTCCACACCGTCCACACCGACGGATATTCACACTCTGCAAGCTCTTCATTTGCATCATCACTATCGTTCTTTCTCAACGAAGGATGAATCCTGGACATTTCTTGACTAATTTCCTTCCAGTGGTGGGGTGGGGGAGCAGAGGTTTAATGGAGTTGCTCTTATATATACGATTGACGAAATAAAGGTGAGGTTGTATAATATTTTGTATGAAGGGAGCAGGAAACATGCTTGCATAGTTTATGTTCTAGATTCATAGTCTTTTCTAGGTTCAACATGAATTTAGTAAGGAACACGATTTGAGATGCCATGACCCATGACTGGTTTGCATTATTTTTAGCGCGGAATTAGAGAAACCTGTAGCTTGCTAGGGAATGAGATTCCAGTGGATTTTTTTGTCTCAGAGTAGCCGAAAGACGCAGGAAGCTCAGGGAACTTAACTAGTTTATGTAATCTGAATGCAAACACCCAGCGAATGCATGTTAGTGAACTAGACTGCCTGTGTTCATTTGAGAAGAAAGCAAAGGATCAAATATTTTACCCCTATTTAGTATAGTATTAAAGTAAAACTAGTAATAGATAGGATGAAAATCCAATAAAAGATTATCATCTTAGATAGTAGAGTCGTTCTATTCAACTAAAGATGGTTATAAATATCAGTTGCCTTAGCTTAAGTGAGAATACCGAGTCTTATGTGATTGATTTACTCTCACATGAAAAAGTGAAAGTTAATAAGTTAATTTTCTGAATAGAAGAGGATCAAAGCAGATAGTAGAGTCCTCATTGGACTTGCTTCATATACTATCCAACTAAAAATGATTTTAAATATGAGTTAGGCCTTAGCTTAGTGAGAATATCGAGTCTTAAGAGAAAGAGATCGTTATACTTTAATTTACTCTCACATGAAAATATAAAAATTAATAAGTCAATTTTCTAATTTGGAGAATCATAACCTTAAGTCCTGGAAGGAACTCATATTAGTAATCAATATTTCAAGATCATATCGAGTAGATCAAATAAAAGTACTATGTACAGCTGTAAGGAAATTATGACTGTTATTCCTCCAAATGTCATATAAAAGTGTAACTTTTCTTAAATGGCGACAGGAAGAGCTTGTAGTTTGCCAGAAGAGATCACACACACGTTTCTCTCTGAAAAAGTATAAATAGCACTTTCAATGTTTTTTGTGAGAAGCTCACAAATTCATGATGACCTGTAACAAAATGAGGGACCATGGTACTAGAGATTAAAAAAAATCATCTAGAAACAATTATTTAAATGTAATTATGACTAAAAGTCATCATACAGGAAAGTATTTGAACTCCTAAAGTAATCTAGACAAAAATATAGCTTATAGGGGCCATATGCTTATCCCTAAATCTCTAGTGCATGTTTTTTTTTCCTAGCAGTATAATTGCAGTGACAAACTGGGGCCAGAGGAATTGGCAGATGCCACAAGCTTTGTAGGTCTCCATGGAAACAGTGAGGCTACTTGCAGATGACATATAAGACAAGCTCACAGATCATACACTTTTGTCTTATCTACAAAGCCAGGCAACCACTTGCATGGCTGATAGATATGGAATCTATTTTAGATGGTGCTGAAAAAAAAGTTTGTATGACCTTTTTCCCTACTGCTAAGGAGAAGAAGAAAAAGAAAATAGTGTGGTTACATTGTAGTATAATTAATGTTCAACAATGCACCACAGCTTAAAGATGATGTTTATCAGAATCAAGCCTTGTGAACCAATCAATTTCAGAATCAAGCTTTTACTGTCATGTAGTGGAAATAGAGATTATTATTTTAGGGTACCATCATCATGATGTTTTATTTTCCTACCTTACTGATTTGGTTAATCTCTGAAGTAATATTTCTGTGCCTACTTAGTCCTTGAATTTCATATCATTCATATTACAGCAAATAACCACATAAATACTTCTACAGATTAATGGTATATGGCTTTGAAACTGAATAGTATGGTTCATTTCAGTTTCAGTTCCTGTTCTTTCTTTCTCTGGAATAAAAGTTGATTTACATAAAAATAAGCACAATTTAATATATGAACCATACAATTAAAACAAAAGGGAAAATTGTTTTTTTATTAGGAAGGTTCACATCAAATAGTCTCCAATCAAACGAGCCACATCAGCTACAATCTATATATATAGTATTTCTGTTCAAAGAAACGATGTCTTAATGCTTACTCTCCCTGACAAATTGAATGACTTATCCTTAATTCTCCCTTAAAACTTATTACAGGAGGCAGTAAACGTATCCCTCGCCAACCTGATTACTTACTTACGCCTTCGTGAAAGAAGGGGTAGAGAAGAACACCCTGAAGTTGATTGGTGCATACTATGACTTCGTCATTGGCGTCTTCGAGACATGGGAGCCCTGAACTCTTACTGCAGAAAGTCTGAATCTGAAATACACGAAATCTTATGTATCTGACCATGGTTTTCTAAAACTATGATGTACTATTTGGTCCATTTAGCAGCCATCAATAGTAATTTAATACTTAGGCGAGTTGATCTGTATGCTCCTGCTCGACCAGAATGCAGATTTCTGTTGCATGACCTTGGATGATAAATTATTCCAACATCATGCTTGAGAGCAATATCAGAATGCATTTTAACATCCAGATTGTGGATCTTATATAAGTAGCATGAGCAAAACAACAGGCAAAGTTTCTAACTAGTCATACACAGGTGAGAGATCAATGTTTACAACAATCAGCATTTAGTCCAAATTAGATGAGAAAATTTGATCATTCAACGAAACACCATTATGGAAGTAAATACTCAACTCTACCTCTTGCTTTCTTCCCCCTTCTAGCTATGCTTCTGTGACGGTATTTCTAATGCTTTCTTTTGGTGCTAAATCTAGTGACTTCCTCTATATGTTTCTGTTCACCTTCACCTTACTTCCATCATAACAAACCAGAGAAGATACAACGCTTGCTTTGGTGTCAAATCAACAGCAGTTCTAAGATATCAAAGGTAATTAAGGGTGCCTTCATCACAATTCTGTTGTATGGGCAATTAATTAAGCTTAGCACGACTCGTTTGAAGAGAAGTGCTAGTGTGGGATAAGAGAATAAGAAGTTTGTTGAGCGATTCGCTGTTCTTACATTGATTAAGAAATCAAAAAGAGGACCCTTCTCTACAAGTCCAAATACCATCACGCTACAACTGGTTCCTCGTTTTAGCTTTATGTTTGTTCATGGCGATTCAGTTTAAAAAATGATATGGATGCACAAATCTAACACAATCCGTTTTCAATTAAAATTAAGCAAAATACCAACCAAGTTGCGCAGTAAGGTACTGTATGTATTATCGATGTCAGTATCTCACAATTTTATCTGTTTAGAGATTACATGTATTTTCCTAAGTCCTGAAGACAAATCTGACAAACAATCAATGGACGTGGAGAGAGGTTACGTTGATTGAGCAGGTGGAAACACTATTATAACCAGGTGGAAACACTAAAGATGCATTCTGTGACATGCCATAACAGTGGGACTCAGCAAAAAAGCATAATAGCATAAGCACAGATAAATAATATGACTTGTGCAACAAGTGCCAACATTTTGTACCTCCATTTGCTATCCAAGAAACAAAGACATAAATGTGGATAGCATAAGAAAAAAACTATAATCATAATTTGATACTCAAAACAAAATGCTCCGAGTGAACCTCACTTTTTTTTTCTGATTTCTGACAGCAAGCGCTTGATTATTTCATCTAGAGGATAAGATTGGCTTGCCTCCGGCACCAGAGAGCTAACAATATGTTCAGTAGCTTTCAACTCATCATGGAACTCAGAATTGAAAATCAAGTATGAAAAATGCTCATCTAAAACCAAGGAGAATCCTTTGACAATGGATTCAAGCGAAGGAACACTCTCACAGGTTCGCAATCCCAGCATTGCTCGACCCAAAGGACAGGGGCATGCTTCTGGGAATCTAAGGTACTTCCTCAACCACTTCAAGAAGTACCGAATCAGATCTAGTACCTCATGTCCATCTAATTTTGCAATTGCAGCAGAGAGCACAATTCCATCAGCGTTCGATGATCCAAACACATAATGCAAGCACACTTGTGACGGTAAGAAGTCATCGTAAGCCATCATTAGTAAAATTGAAGCCTCTCTAGCTAGCTTTGACACTTTCTTCGGCAGGCTTGCTTGGGTAGCCTTCGCAACAGCCAAAAGAGCTTCACTTTCCCTTTGCTTTCTCACCGATACCATGCCATCATAAGATTCATCAGTTGGGGATAAGAAATGCTTGAGAACAGAGAGAAGATCAGAGTACAGGAGATCCGGTACATGGTTCACCAAGAGGCAAAGCAACGCAGTTTGATTCTTCTCCACGAGAATCTTTGTCAAATTCTTAGTGTTGAGATGCCCAACGAGCCCCTCGATAAGCAGAGTCTCGAGCACTTCCCATACTTGGAGAGCAGCGCAGCACTCGGCAATCAACCCGGCAACCTCTCGACCTAGCAGAAATCCCAACTTCTCGATCCCGACACAAGCGAACTGGGTGCCTGAGGGATCCGTGGCATCGGAAGCGATAGAGTAGCCGATCCTTTCAGCGATCTTTGTCAAGAATGAATTCAAGAGTGCCAAGAACTTGCCTCCATCAAACGCTTTGCCTCTGAGTTTTTCGGCGAAACGGGAGGTTGATTCGGCGATGGCTACATCAGTGTCCGATATCTTCCAACCGGAGACGCGCTTGATGAGGGAGGAGCTGTCGCGATTATCGACGTCGGGCTTCAACTGCGAGAAGATCTCGTCGGCATTGAAGACGATAGGAAACCTGCGGCATGGACAAAGGTCGCCACCGTCGTCAGCCATGGCTTCGACCGGCATCACGAGGGTTTAGGTTTACACGCAAGAAGAAAATTCATATTAATTAAGCTTAAATCCTAATCAGGAGTTTTACATATTTGCCCCTTTTATACTATACTGTGCAGAAGTGAATTTGTATTATCCTTAAATTATATATATATATATATTTAAAAAAAATACTATTATCTCCATTCACATAATAGATCGGTTAAAAATAGATTTTTACCTTAGATTAAGTAGTAATAAATATTATTTGATAATTCTAAAAAGAAAGAAGCACCTAATAAATGTCAATTTGATCTGATTAAATGAATACATCAGGTGATGTACCTACTGAAATTGCTTTCACTGCTGAGGTTTTTCTTCTTTTACTTGAAATAGCCTTGGGCTCCATTCAGACTTCCCATGTATGTTTCTTTTGCACTTTTCTTCAAAGTTCAGTGCCTGGAGAATGTCAATGAGATTAAATAAGAACGAAAATCTTTGATCAACTCATCTCTTTTGTACTCACAGTAAGATTTAACTAATTCAAATCAAAGTAATGCGACTTGGAGTCTAAAGCAAAAGTGAAATATGAGATAGCAAAGCACCTTCTTTCGCTTATGCTTTCAGCTATTCAAAATTTCAGACACCAGGAATCCTTCTCTATGGGCTCTATGGAGCTTTTAAAGTTTAGTTGATCACAAAGATTATGTCCCCATTAATCTAGCAAAATGATTTAACTTGAGCCTAAAAATTATCATTGTTCCTAAAAAACATAAGAGAAATGCATCAGTAAAAAGAGAATGATTAAGATTCATACTCCATCCCTCCAAAGTTTTATTTGGAACAACAATCCCCCAAGCAATCAAATGCATCCCACAATTAGTAGAATTAGGGATGAGAACTATTCGAGCTAAAAATTATCATTGTTCCTAAAAATTATCATTGTTAGCCTCAGTCACGATTCATTGGAGCTAGATCTGAGGTAGGCAATGAAGGATTTAGCCTATGTATAGGTAGAAGTAGGGGTGAGAATTATTTGATTTTTACCAAATTTACTGATCGGTAAATCGGTTCGTAATTTTGGTTTTGATTTTCGGTTCGGTATTAATTTTTATGTAATTCGGTATTCGGTATTCGGTTTTCGGTTCGGTAAAAAAGTTTTCGGTAAATTATCGATTTACTGATACATATATATTAATATATAAAAAAAATAAATTTTTATTTATTAATCTCTAATTTCTTATCTTTAACTCTGGTCTCTAACTCTTGGGCTCAATTTAATTTCTTATCTCACCCTCTCGACAACCCAATCAGCCTAATCAACTCAATTTTTATCGATGAGGCAAGGTCATGAACGGTCGACAAGGCGAGGTTGGCAAGCTAGCGAGGTCGTGGATGTGAGGCAAGCCTGCGGAGATGCAGGCGTGGCAGCATTCTTTTGTGGATAGAGTTTTCGCTCGATTCAAACATATTACAAAACAACAAAAAAAGGTAGCTTAAATCCTTCTTTTAATTTGTCTGCCCATTTTCACCGGAAGAGAGAATATGAGATGAAAAAGATGGGTGGTGCTGATTAACTAGTTGGGTTCTTTCTTACCTGAAGAATGCCTTCTTTAGCTGATGCTTTCAGCTATTCAAAATTTCAGAAACCGGGAATCCTTCTCTATGGGCTCTATGGAGCTTTTAAAGTTTAAACAAGTGAAAAGGGAGGACTTGATATATGCCTCCCACGTTGATTTTAGTTGATCACAAAGATTATGTCCCCATTAATCTAGCAAAATGATTTAACCTGAGCCTAAAAACTTATCATTGTTCCTAAAAAATTAAGAGAAATGCATCAGTAAAAAGATCACATCTAGATTGATTAAGATTCATACTACTCCCTCCCTCCAAAGATTTATTTGGAACAACAATCCCCCAAGCAATCAAATGCATCCCACAATTAGTAGAATGTTTAAATCAAAATATTAATTTATATGCTTGTAATTTTATAGAGATAATACTGAGGCAACCAGACGAAAAGAGTGTGTGATGAACAAAATTAAGGACAATTTCTCAGGATTTCTAGTTAGAAAGCTTGGGTCGTAACTAAAAGAAAGAGCCAGGCTCCCATCATGAATTCTTCTAGCAACTCCATCAAAGGCATCTTCAAGATCTTTATTACAATAGACAGGGATTTAGCTTGAGAGCGATGAATGAAATTATTTATTTATATAAATAATAAGAATGTTATCAGGGTTGTAACTTGTGACTTATCATTATGCCTTAAGTTCATCTGAGATATTATAGATGTAATAATTTTATTACATGATAATTATCATCGATGAGGTTTAACTAATTTCATGTTCATTTAGGATTAATTGCATATTTTAGATGTTAAATGTGAAAGAACAAGATGATTAATTAAAAAGTGTTACATGAAATTCAATTAAGCAACCAACCAATTGCCCGTGTCTCTTTCAATCTTCAATAATGTAATTGACAGGACATGACACCCTTTATAAAAAAAAAAAATACTATCTGAATCACAGTAGAAAATGAATCACAGTAGAAAATAAAAGAAGAAAAAACAAGGAACAATCCCCTTGCTTCAGTTCCAAGAAAGTAATTTAATCCAGTATTGTTTTAAACTTTGTGCCTTCAGATCAACTATCAATTAACAAGTTCAATTTTCTTTTTTTTTCTTTTTTTGTTTCTTCTACGCCTCAATCAAGAACCCCCGTCATCCACCGTAGCATGGCTGCGCCGCCGTCACTGGCAGGAGGTGCAGTTGCAGGTCCTGGGCAAGAAAGCGCAGACCCCGAACGGCTTCTCCGGCAGGTTGCAGTCGATGCCGAAGCAGCACGGCATGGTGGCGCAGTCGTTCGGGTCATTGGCGGCGCAGCAGCGGCAGTCCAAGCAGAGCTGGAAAGGCGCCAGCACGCGGCGGTCAGCGCCGGCGGCAACTTGTCGATGCTCCGAAGCCAACCTGGCCGGCTTGTACTCGGTGGCGGCGGAGAGTGCCCCTGAAAGTCAATCAATTGGTTGAGATAAACCAGTAATTGGATGCCTGGGAACTTTAAATCAGGGCAAGAGGCAATTGTAGTTACCTTGATTGAGGGAAGAAGAGATGAGGAGGAGAGTGAGCGCTGACATGAGATTGGTGGTGAGGTTGCCCATGGAGGACACACCGATACACAGAGAGAGATGAGAGTTTGTGCTCTGCATCTGTTGCTATTGTGCTTCTCTGCTACAATAATATCCTTGGACGAACAATCGGTCATGCGGAACAGAAGAGGACCAGGAAAGACATACTGGTTAAATGACAAATGTAGCCTCATGAAGCTCGTTGATATTTTATATATTTTTTTTAATTCGAGAAGATTGGATTGGTCAATCAGCTTGGACCAACAAGTGAGAGCTGCGAACTGAGGATGAAGGTCTGGAGGCCATAGTGTTGTTATATCCATGTGGTTGCCAGTATCTTTAGCATTTAAGAATGTAATGTTGCAAGCCCACAGAGAATTTATTTTGGATTAAATGAGAAGAATTTGTGTAATTTATTCCACATGCAAGTGAATAAAATTGCCGGGGTGTAAAGTGAAAATAAAGGGGCATGTGTGGCTCAAGTAGAAGAAGAACATAAAATATTGGTTTTGTGTTAGCCTCAGTGACGATTCATTGGAGCTAGATCTGAGGTAGGCAATGAAGGATTTAGCCTATGTATAGGCAGAAGTGAGAAAAAATAAATGAAATTTAGGTTTCCCTTCAAATCTTTTGTCTATTGTGTAAGACTTTGGTTGGCATGTACCTCCATGAATCTAGCAGGGCAGGATAGTCCAAACAAATAGCCATAAAAAGTAAAAAAAAAAAAAATGGCACAACATATATGGGTGGCTCAAGATGGTCGGGTCAAACAATCACTGTTCGATGATGAGCTTCATGCCGCAATTGCGTGTTAATGCCAAAGAAGCCAAAGCCACTATAGATGAATGTATGGTTGACTACATATAAAAGTCTTGCGAGCAAATCTTGAAACACCCAATTTCAAAGAAGAAGACGGTGCTGGAGTATGAGCTCATTAGTGCAAGCTGTAGTCTTCTGCGGCAAAGATAAAGCTTGAAGCAAGCCAGCCAAGCAAATTTAGGGGGAAGCAAATCTAGTTAGACTTCTCCACAGATCTTTAGTTGCTTCAAGTAAACTGATAAAAGCTCCAGTTTATCAAACAGGTTCGAACACTGGAATGTGGATATACTTTACCAGTAGCATGGAAGTAGCAAAACTAATGTGGAGTTCTTAGTTCTTCAGAGGAACTTTAAAGTGATTTTATTTGGTCTTTGCTTAAAGGCATACAAAAAATTGTGGTGAAAGCTCAAAAAACTGGAAGGCAAGAGGATAAAAAGGCAAATAGGCCTTTGAACTACGCATTGGGGCAAAATATGTAAGCTTCAGGCTCACCTCAACTGCTAATTTCACATTTACTGAAACGGACTGCACCGCTTGAGATGATTAACCCATAAAGCTAAACATCATCTATCTAATATGATCAGATTTCAATAATCGATCTTTAAAGAAGATGAACTTGGGATCATCCTATTTCAATGAAACGTAAAGATTACAATTTGCAAAAGGAGCTTTTTGGAACATAATGCAGTGCATCTCCAACTGCTATATATATAATTTACAAATTGATGAACAGAAAACTGCTACTGGATCAGTCTCAATTGAAAAGAGTAAGATTACAAATGAAATTGCAGAATCAAACTAACTACGATTTGGCTCGAGCAGTTTTGGTCATCTTAACACAGTCAAATATCATTTCGGAAATAATCTCAGAAATTAGAAAACAAAATAAGCAACAGGGTAACTTCCACACTAATGTTTGCACAGATAAACAGTTTGCAGATTGAAACCTAGATCTGGGTAGTTCAACTAACTTTCTAGAACAAAACTGAGCGTGTTTGGCAAGGTTTGCCTCGGATACAAAAAAAACCCATTAGAAATGTCTTGCAAAATACAATACTGAAAAGATAAATTTACATCAAAGCAGAGTGGAAGAAGCAAAATCCTTACGAGTCAGCATACAAGGATAGTCAATGTACAACGAGCGAGCGACTCAACTATCGATAGCGGAATAGCACTCACCTGACCCTACAGGCTGGAAGAGCAATAGGTGCACGATTTGCATTTGCTGTTGTTGGTCTACATCCGACAGCAGTTCCAAGCTTATGGTGAATTCTGTACTCAGCAGACCCACTGCTGCCTAGTGCTTGAAATGAGCACTCATTTCCACTGCTTGCTTGTAAGGGCTCAAGTGTCTCCACAACATCACTCATAAGGGGCCTTGCTTTGGGGTTATGGCTCAAGCAGTAGTATGCCAGGCTACATGCTTTCTGCGCAGCCCTCACTGAATACTGATCCTCCAACCTGGAGTCAATAATCTGCAGTAGCTTCCTTTTGTCATTGAGTTTGGGGCGTGCCCAGTCGACCAAGCTCTGCTCCTTGCTTGGGCGAGTCTTGTCCACAGAGCGGCGTCCAGTCAAGAGCTCAAGAAGGACAACCCCAAAACTGTAGACATCACTCCTGGCTGTCAAGTGACCTGCTCATGAGAAATAATACATAATAGCACCAATATCAGTTGCAACCAGTGCCTAAGTGGTGGACCTACCATGCACTTTATTTGAAATACGATGAACGATTCATGAGAAAATAATTGTATGCGCTGTTCAGTCATCAATTTCTACTTATAAGCATAGCTAATAAAAATAATGCCACGGAAAAAAATTGCAGTACCGGTCATCACATACTCAGGGGCGGCATACCCATAAGTTCCCATCACCCTTGTTGATACGTGAGTCTCATCGCCCTCAGGTCCTGCTTTTGCAAGACCAAAATCAGAGAGCTTGGCAGTATAATCCTGCAAAGATAAGAACAGAGAGGCCAAATACCATAAGCTAATTATCAAAATATTGTACAAAATTTTCCTAATGTAAATAAAAAACAAAATTTCAACAAACTGCAGAAAAAGGACCGCTACTTAACAGAATCCAGTAAGATATTTGAGGTCTTAAAATCTCGATAGATAACAGGTCTTGCAGCATTGTGAAGGAAAGCTAGCCCTTTTGCAGCACCTAGTGCGATTGACATTCTTGTTGCCCAAGATAGTGGAGCAGCTGCCTCTGAATGCCTCAAGGAAGAAAATCCAGATTCAGGTGGAAGATTAATGGTGCATAAGAGTAGAAGCTATTATTTTTACAGCTTAGTTGAGAAAACAAATAAACAAGCTGCAATCTAAACACAGCATCAGTTAACAAAATGCAACTAGGGTTAGCATAGGAAAACCAAGATAGACAAATGAGGAAATTTCTTTCTCTATCCAACCATTAAATATAACAAGACCGCTTAAGTTCCCATGTTTCATTGTTACCCAATTTCTTAGAACTGAATAGTGAATACTTGGTCCTATACTCCTATTTAATCCCAATGAGCTACACCACTGCCGTTGCAAGTTTCTATCAGTAACCAATTTGGACTTTTGCATATTTCTCAGTATTATCCGTCAGCAAGCATGTAGTTGCCATTACAATAAATTTTTTTTCTCCTGGAAGAGTACATTATATATAGACTATGCTTGCCTATTCTAACGTGTTCCAGTTGTGAATTAATTTGAATTTTGAACTAAAAAACATCATTGGGGAAATCAGAAAGTACTTGCAGTTTACTCTGAATACCCTGTGTAATGATCAAAGCATTGATATTTGTGGGTGGGTACACCTACAACCACTGAAATGTTTGCTCTTTTTTTCTTGTTCTCAGAATATTGTTTTTTTCTCATGAGGTCTGACAGTAGTCTAAACTCTAAACTTTAACCCAGTTGTAAGGTCCAATTCCATTGAAGATTAATTACGAAAATTTTCTTTGATGACCTAGCTAATTATTCCCATCTTTGCTTGTAGTTTAAATTCATTTACCTGTTTGAAGAGAAAATTGCTCATTGACACTGCTAATATCCCAAGGAGTTTTCAGGATTTATGATTAAGATGACACCACCAGCACAGAAGAAAGTATATGTGAAAAACAGCCCAAAGAAACCGTTATTCAATGAGAAAAGTAGTGCTCAGATTATTTAGTCACATTTTCCACCACATCCTAAGGATTCTGTAAGTCATACAGCACCAGGTCCTCGAGAGATACAATCATCATCCTTCTAAGAGCTACTTAAATATAAGATTGGAACTTAGGGCAAATCGCTATAAAGCATGTTACTAAACTACTTAAAAAATTTATGGACGACAGCTTTCCTATATGTAGAACAATCAAAAGCATTTACAACCAAATATAAGTTCAAATATTTCATTCTTATGAACATTAGACATTGAAGAGAAGAATACAAGGGCATAAGAATGTTCAAGCATGCAGGATAGATGTTAATGTAAGCAAGATAGTGTCTGAGTTATGTACTTCGAAACAAGTGGTTCTCAAGACTACCACGGAACATGAACTCATAGACAAGTAGCCTATGGTCATCTTCACAGCAGTATCCAATCAACTTCACCAGATTAGGGTGCCTCAGTTGTCCCAGAAAATTAACCTCTGTCTGGTAACACAATGGAGTTAGTCATACATAACAAGCAGCTTGAATTATCAGAAAAAAAAACACAAAGTTCTGTTTAGATAATCGAATTAAACAAACCATTCAGTTATTATTCAAGTAAATAACACATGGACAATTCACACAGACTACCCATCAGTTGACATCCCTTCATTGGGAACAGCATATAAATACCCTTGCAATTATTGGATAGCATCCCCAGTTTATATTCATACTATGTTTTTACACATTGAGTGCAGACCGAACAAACAGGCTTAAGGCTGCATCCTTAGACCC
The DNA here is from genome assembly GCA_027563935.2 of Costus lasius. Lineage (NCBI taxonomy): Eukaryota > Viridiplantae > Streptophyta > Magnoliopsida > Zingiberales > Costaceae > Costus > Costus lasius. Next base: position 23,122,539 of record CM050447.1, on the reverse strand, counting down.
TCCAAGATCAGAAGTTCTTGTAACTTCAAACTTCCATTTGTGTCATACTAATAGTATATTATAGAAGTGGTGAAGAAAACAGCTGTCGTGACCAAATTTCTCACAGTTGAATGTTAAAGTTAATCACAAAAGAATGCAGTATGTTATGATGTCTATTACTCAAGCAAATAATTGAGTATTTGGTGTTAAGGTGCAGAAGTTCTGAATTTACTGTAAATTGGGACAGCAATGCTTCCTTTTACCTCTACATTTCCCAGGGAAGCAAACCAGACCAAAGGAGATTGGCATGTCAACCATGGTATAATCTCATTAGTCAACTATGGAAGAAACTTTCTGGATCTAACAGACTTTTGTTTTGTTAGGGTAAACATAAAACCTTTCTATCAACATTGGGCAAACTTTGAATGAAAGAACCACTCATATGTAGTGGGCGATACCATTAGGACTTTTTAAGAGCATTCAATTGAATTCTACTAGTTGAACCTAGACCTATTCACAAACATCTGCACCAACTGGGTCCGGTATATTTTTAGAAAAAGAGATGGATCCTTTCATGTTAAATTGAATGGGTAAGAAGGGGTGTGTGGGATAAGTATACGTGTATATATACATGTAAAATTATTGAGTGTATTTTCTATGCTCAGTCCAAGTTAACCTGCACAAGAGGTATATGCTTTTTAATCTTTTTGCTATCGTTCTTTCTTATTTAAATGAAATTAAGTTTTTTTTGGTTATTTACATTCTCAGGATTAAAATCCAACAATTCTTGTGTGAAAATTCATAAGCATACTCTGGATTAAAATCACAAATTTGTTTCAATTCTTAAATATTGGTATTTTATCTGCACAGATGAAAATGAAACATAGTTCTCCTTCAAATTTTCGTTCAAACATCAAATTAGATAATTGGTATAGTGTTTTGATTACTGAAACAAAATTACTTTTTAACAAACAACTATATCGTGATATTGTAGCAATCTGAAAGACTAGTTCATGATACTATATTAATAAGAAATTTTGGTTTATTAATTAAAATAAATAGATTTTATAGTGCCATAACTCATGAGTCATGACAATTGAGATTTGAATTACTTAAGACTATTGTAGGATTGTATTAATCCATCAATAATAGTCTATCATTTTCAAGTAATTAATTAATTCAATTTTTATGCAAACTTTATTTTCTTTTCAAATTTTAAATTCCACAAATTTTTTAATCTATACTTAAATACTATTATGCTGCATCATTATTGCATTAATTAAGTGCATAACTAAAATTGTTGTTAAATAATTAACAAAGAAAGAATGTTTTAAATAAATTATTTGCTACAGTTTTAATTGTGGAAATTATAATTTTGCAGCATCTTAAAAGTCTTATTCTATTTACCACTAAATCAGGTTTGTAGGATTCTTTTAAACACAATAAGTATAATGAAAATGGTCTGTCTATTTACAAAAACAAACAGAAACCTAGTTGATTACACTACTCTTTGAAAACTTTCCTTTAGAAAGAATATGCATTTCAATTATACTCATTCTAATTGAAACTCCAAACTTCCCTTAGAAGGAACAAAAGAATAGGGAATATCAAGTTAATAGCCCAAACTACTGAAATTTGTGGGATGAACTCTACACTCACCCCTTAAAATGGTTTTATTACGTGAGAGTATTTGTATATGGTGAAGTTAGAGGATGTAGACAACCCTAATAAGTTCTCGTAAATAAGATAGAAAATGCATAGGTTAAGCTTTTAAAATCACCTTACTATAATATAATTACTAAGCAGCACTTTAATTTTATAAAACTTATGAAGCTTTAATTTTATGAAAGAATATTAGGAAATATAAAACTTTCCTACATATTTCAGTCACACTTTGAGCAAACCATGGAAAGAATTGTTATATGTAGTGGATGACTAATTCATTATCTTTCTTAGTGGCACTCAATTGAGTTTCATTAGCCGAACTGAAACAAAACCTAAACCTATCCAAAAAAACAAATACATGCATGTATATCGAGCTGAGCGGGATTGAGTCAGTGTTCAGGCTTGGGCACAGGTACAAGCATGGGCATGGATGTGTGTACATGAACATTTTTTTTAAAAAAAAAAAAAATCCATTAATATAAAGAGAGCAACAATTTGAATATAAATCAAATGGATTTCAGTAAGGATACATTGTGTATGTATAAGGTCATTCCTTGCTTGGTTTCAGATTGGAAACTCTCTCACACTCTCCTTGCTTTGAATGTTTCGTCTTCCACTTTGTTGCTCCAAATACTTAAAGAGGCTCGAATAAGTCCTTGCACAATCGTGGTTATAATAGGAGAATATGAGTTGTATCTTTGGTTCTTCACTGAATTAACCTACATAATATTTTAAATTTTTCATCCAAGTAAAACAGTTATATACCTCCAATTTTTTCTAGCCCATTTAAATTAAAATGGAGTTTTAATTTTTTTGTCTTAATTACATACTCAGACATATAAATCCCACATGTTTAGCCAAAACAAATAAATAATAGCTGGCAAGGAAAAACACTTACAAGCCATTCCTTATGACCCTGATGACCATCTTTGTTCAGGACCTTGACAGCAACTGGAAGTGACTTGAGGCCAACTCTTACATTCTCGTCTATATATCCCTTGTAGACTGTGCCAAAGCCTCCTTCCCCAAGGACATAATCTGGACGGAAACTCTTTGTAATTGTCTCGAGCTCAAATAATGTGAATGCTATCACATCAGTGTATATTGCAATATTTTTTGAATCTTCAAAGTGTAGGGGTGTCGAAGGGTTGCTGATATCTGCTAATGTTCTATTATGCTTTTCAGGTAGGGCATTCTTAGCAGGCAATTGAAACATTTGTAGTTGCTGAACTGCGCACACAAGCTCCCAAATCATAAAATTATCCACTTGAATAAATAAATAAATATTTTTTAAAAAAAATCCACAACCATAAAGAGGCTGCTCTCAAGATCATATGACCCAATGAGTAATGAATTAGACAACTAGGAAGAGGATTACAAAATGGAATCATGGTCACTTGTGCTCCTACTTACTGCTTAATTCATTTTAGTTGAGGTGGCTAAGTAACTTAAAAGTCCATAACAAACAGAACCAACAGTGGGTCATGCTACAATCAAGATCCCTGAAATGATGTCTGCAATAAACTATATCCATCTGAAGAAAGTTGATTTTTTTTTTTTTTTCACAGCAGAAAATTACTTGGCCAACTATCTCTCAAAAACTCAATTTCGGAGCGACGGTGCCAATCTTGTCACAGTAATAACGTGAGAGTTCGAAACGAAAAACAAAACGATTACCAAATAAGGCATCCATAATAGGGAATAAAAGACCGACTGCGTGAAATCAAAACCCTATAAACTGAAACCGGACAAAAAAAAAATGCTTTATTTCTTCGAAAGACCAGGTTAAGCCAGCGATTCAACCAACAGGACCGGACCTTTGGAGCAGCTCCAGATCTAATCGACAAATATGCCAGATCCAATCGACAATGCCAGAAAGAACACGTTCAAATTAGCAAGAAATCGGCAAGCGAGCAGAATCAGAAGACGCAAAGCCCATTGTTGGTTCCGCGATTCAAACAACGTGTTTGGCTCAACCCCAATCGACGACGCTGGCGAGCACCCAAAAGAGGGGCGTCTCGGGGGAAAAGCAGGAGCGAACATTGTCACCTTGCGAGTGAGCGGCGACGACGGCATTCTCCTCTCTGGTTCCGCAGTTGCCCATCTTTGACGCCTTCTCTCATTCTTGGCCGGCACTCAGTCCCCTCACTTCCCGAGGAGCTACGCCGAGAAGCTTCATGCGAGTCCCCCAGCCCCAAGAAGAAAGCGAGAAACCAGAAGCTGACAAGAAGATGAGCGAATAATAGACTCCTCCGGTGAAGGCAATTGTGGGAAAGGTAACAACAAGTCTCCCCTTCTCTCCGCACGTACGAGTTCTTTTCTTTTATATATTTTTACAACGCGCTAATTTATGAAGGTACAAGTTAATAGAATAAGAAAGATATAAATTATAAGCTTTATAACATGACTCTTTTCCTCTACAAATGCCATGAAAAAGGAATTTATTTATATTTTTAAGTACATATATTAATTGGGTTGGATTTGGATCAGATCTGAGTCGGCCCAATCTGATGTTGTCTGTCTATGATTGGGTTAAGATTTAAAGCTGGCGTTGGCCCACCAGAGAGCCCACGCAATGTTTGCATTTCACTTTAATTTCAAATAATTCTTAAAATTAAAAAAAAAAAAAATGGACAACAGAAAAGTCAGTGTTCAATTAAATAAGGGTGAGAGTGCATGTGATGGGCTTGACTGACACCAAACTGCCGTTGCCTTTATACTTGGCAGTAAATAAAAGAGTGCAAGTGTCTCCTATTTCTATGTATTTTTAATATTATCATCATACTGTATCTTTCTCGTAGAATACTTCAATTTGAGAGAGGTTAAAAAAATATATAATTTAAAAAAAAAATGTGAAGAAGCAGTACGATAGAATTAATTGGGGTGGCATGGGGCATGTGCGGCCACACAGATCACGAACATGGGCGTGTAATAATTTAGGGTTTATGGTGAACCTTCCAAAGTCTATTTAGTTTTCATCTTTGTTCTTTGCAGTTATGATGCACATGTTTGCCCGTCGCCATCAAATTAATAGAATTAAAATTTTATTGGAGATGAAAATGGAGGCGAACTCGCGTGAATATGGCAGTTGACCAGTTCAGTGGAGGGCGGTGGGTGGCTTGTTTGTCTTGTAGCGAGGACTAGCCATAAACACGGGAATTAAGTTGGGATTTGAGACCGAGCCCACGTTGGCTCGTGCATGTCGTGGCTTCCATTCGTTTAATTGTGAGGCAGGGATTAATAAATTTTGAGTTCAGTGCAGTGACAGTTGTAGAGAACGTGCATGGGTTTTTATCAAACAAAACCTCCATCATTTGATAATGATATTGTGGCCTTGTTTGTGTACAAGTAAGCTCTACGGGAGCTATTAGTCATCATGAATTGTGTGATCGTATTAAGCAATTCAGATGGTCTCAGGTCGCTTTGGGTTAGTTTCAACTATATTGGACTAAATAGATTTAAAATCATCCAGAAGAGAATCTTTCAATAAAGCCCATCAACTGAGCTTGTTGGCAAGATAAAGAGCATTCCGAGATAGGACTCACCGCATTATTACATTTCTTAATAGTTACTCCCATTATTACATTGAATTTTGTTTAATAAGAAAGATCGTATAGATAAAATAAATGATAAAATGTGCAAAAGTATATGAAAAAATATTAAATAAAAAATAAAGCAAGATTAATCAACATTCATATTGTGTACAAAAAAGTATAATCAGATAATTGTCAATTCAAGGACAATTCTGAAAGCAAACTCAAAATGCAGATATTAAATTGTTCTATTTAGATTCCAAAGGCAACTTGAGACGGAAACTAACCAAAATTCCCTGAGTTAACATTTCAGGACCTTCAGAACAACCGAGCATATAGGTAGAAAGATATACATATAGTAGAATGAGAAGAGATGGTCTGGAAGTTAAACCATCTGCCATTCATCTCTGTGCTGCTGTACTTTATAAATGGAAGGTACTTAATTGACCAAACCTTAACTTTGCGATTCATCAACGTACTAGTTTATATTGATTAGTAAACAACACATTAATATGCATATATTCCTTTTCTTTGTTTGCCTGTCAATCTTCACCGACGGAAGATTTACATTCAAATGGAAGCAAACCAGCAATTAACAAAACTTGAAAATAAAATGATCTTATCATTACAACTCTTCATTAAGCTTAAATATCATTTAGACTATTTTTCATAGAGTAAAAAATGAGGGAAAATACAAAATTTTAATATATCTATTTTCAGGATAAAGAATATATAGGATCCAAATACTTGTCTCAACTTTTGTTATCATTTCTAAAAATATATAATAATTTTTCATCTCCTTTCCCTTCCGACTATCGTCATTTATAGAAAACAAAGCCTTAGGAACTTAATTGACCAACGCCAAACAGCTTGAACTTTGACAAACCTAGTTTAGGTTATAGCGTTATTAACACATAAGAAATGAAGGCATCAAACTAATGATCAAGAATACATAAAACCTAAAGAATTACAAGAAATGTGAGCTGGAATAGCAAGCTCAATCACAATTTGTAGTAGAGAAAACTGAAACATAAAAAACTAGATAGAATATTTCACCCAACTAATGGGTAACCAGCGGCCTTCCACCCTATTATCTGTGCTATAACTAACTGAAATTCAACTTCGTGAGAAATACAAGGCAATAAGAAATCCAACAGATTCACGTAGACTCGGTATTTCAACCGCCACCCGTTGCATGAATTAGAAATGTGATGGCTGCAGAAATAGTTGTTCCTAGTTGAAATCCAGGGGATCAGTCACCAGATACGTAAGTTTTGTTCTCATAATACTTCTTTTCACTGGCTTCCTTTTTCTCGTTTCGTTTCTGCACACAAACAAATAGGAACTGTCATTTAATGATCCAAGCAATCGCTAGGGTTTTAAAAATGAACAGTTGTGCCTATAACGACAGTAAATGGTCAGATGTTCAGTTACACCGAAATAGACGGCAGAAAGAACCAAATGCATATACTTTGCTTACGATCTTCCTGCATCTAACTGACAGGATTCTAATCGACAGGAAGGATAGCACAAAGTATTGATCACAATGCTATCTTTACAACTGATTCATAATAAACGCTTAAATGTATACAGAAAATTTTGCAACAAAATTACAAATAAGAATTTCATGCTTTACATGGTAAAAAATATGTGTATTACAGGATGCCAATCTGCATGCATAAGATTTTATCTAATCTAAAAACGTACTAGTATTATCATGCATCAACAAGAGGTATGATAAGCAAATATCAGAAATAGACACCATAAAGTATACAATTTTCATTTTGAAAGTTTCATAATGGATAAGGTGGCAAAGCCAACTACTTCGCCACCCAAAAATAGGAAAAGAACGCTAATTTATCACTTCCAAAAGATAGATATCAAGAAATACAATAACAAACGTGCCCTTCAATGATAGTATTACCTGATACGCTTCATGATTTGAAACAATCCTCTTAATAATTGTACTAGTTGTGATGTCTAAAGGACTTTCTAACTGCTTATAAATTCCCATAGCCATAGGAACAGCATATGGATTCGAATCGTCCTGCAAATTTAGTCAGTACTAGTATAAGTAACTCACCTATTCACATAGTTGAGGTACTATATTATAAAATAATCACAAAGTACCTTTAGGAAATCCATATTTTCAGCAATTGTACCATGAACAACTAAAGATATATTAAAGGTAGTGATCTGTACACAAGTCAAAGTAGAAATTCCAAGTAAGAATAACAGGGAAAATAATTAATGAAACCTGGTGCAAAGATTAGGAAAGTAACAACAAAAGATATATTAAAGGTAGTTAACAGTACACGAGTTGAAGTACAAATTCCAAGTTAAAATACCAGGAAATAAGAAATGGTAATTTGCGCAAGAATCAGGATAGTGCCAATTAGAGGTATGTGGAAAGAAAATCAAATTATCAGCATTTTCCCTACTATACAATATTAACACACTCACGTGTAAGTGGATGGAATGAGATCAGACAATGAAGAACAAAGCAGCCTCAAATGCCCTCAACTATAAATTTTACAATGTCCTGGGGGAACCAGCCTTGCAGTCAAGGCGTTCTCTCATAAGTCATAACTGTACTTGGGGTCAATGCAGTAAGATGGAACAAACAGGCCAGATCATCAACAGATCTAAAAACTGTTCTCGAAAGTAAATAAGATCAAGCAAGTATTGATTCTAGTAGGCACTTCAACTTTTGAATCACATACAGGATGCAGATATGCCAACTACGAGCCACCAAATGAGAAACTCAAACTTTGTTGGGGCTCTAATGGGCAAATTTTACTAGGTGTGTCATAATAAAGGGGGTAAAGTCTGAGATTTTTGGACCAAACCAAACAAAAGACTAAGTTCATGCTAGGATTGTATTAGTTTATAGCTTTTGGTGCAACAAAGTAATTTGATAAAAATAAATAAATTCTTTTAAACATATGTGACAAGAAACAATCACCATACTTGGATTGGACATCGTTGATTTCCCCAAATTTAATCTCTGTTTAAGTGAGGTCAAATATCCATTCAATAATGACATCGTCTTTAGGTCAACCTCTACCTTTTTCCAAGCCAAATCCCAATCGAATTGTCAGTCCAACCATGGCATTTACATGCTTCCTTAATCACCTAATTAGAGAAATGTCCAAGTGTCTTCAAATCTAATAGAAACAGAAAAGAAACCATGCATAATAAGTAATAAAATCCATAGTTTTAAATACTACTGTACTGGTCTATATTGATCGGTATTACTAAAATATATATTTTGTTGCATATTTAATTTTATATATATATATATATATATGGTATAGCATTTGGACCGAAAAAATCTTAGTGTGGTTTCATAGTCAGCTCAGATAATTTAATAACCGAAAAGAATAGCAACACACAAGTGTGACAGCACTGTTTAAATGCTGCTTGAAAATCAAACCACAAATGTTTTGTTTCAAATTAAATCCTTACAGAACAAAACTAGCAGAAATCACCTCAGCTAAAATTTGTAGCTCAGCTATCAATCGCATTAACCTTTACGTTACACAGAAAAATATCTTCACCAAACAGGTACAACCACAAATTCAAAATTAAAATTTAGGAAAATCACTGTAGCACAAAAAATGTTCCAAAAAAGTCAGGATAATACTGACTTGTTTTGGACTACAACAATAAGAATATTATACCAAAGCAATCCAAAGAAACTGTTGCATCATAACTTGACACTAGTGATTTAATCAAAGATCTTTTCAAAAGACTTCCACACCAGTAAACATAAGATTGCATGGTGCCCACTATGACATGACTCAAGTGAGATATTAGTTTCATTGGTTCCTTGGAAGGCTTGATCACAAGGGATGGCAGATGGGATTGCCAGATGAATGGCTACATGACATATGACTTATAATACCAATTCCAAATCCGACCAAATAAGAATACTCATATTGTTGTAGTATAGGACAATATAAGATGGATGACCTGACACGATCATTAGTATAGGACACTATAATGTAAAATATAAAGTATACCTATCATAATATGTATAAAATGTTTTTATATACCATGCATTAGCAACATTGTGTGTGACAAAATCTAAATTCTACATCATAAATAGGTTGATGACTCGAACTTAGTTCAAAATTCCAAGCTCAACCAAACAGAATATGTCAAACCTAAATCAATATAACTTCCCGTAGGGTTGGTTTGAGTAAATGCAACGGTCATTCTTGTAACCTTATTGATGCACCTGCCAATAATTCAATAAAAGACAAGTATTATGGATCTTGTGGCTTTGGGGTAGATTAAGTTAGTTTCCGGGCCTAGCAATTTTAAAGGAACTGCAAGATGATAACTGATATCGTGCTATAATGGGATCCATTATGCATTCAAATGAATAAGCTTTCATAAAGTTGCAACTAATTTTTAATTAGTGAGATACTCTTCTAGGGGTGCATAGTTTATGTATAATATTGAGATGAACTATTAATTATAAAGTGCAAAACTATTTTGTTTAAGAATTAGGATAGGCAGATACTAATGCAGGCAAGAACTGTTGGAAAATAGGAAGCACAAATCTAATTTGTTCTTTGAAAAAGGTTTTTACAACTATATATAGAGATGGTAAGCATCTCTTGACATTCCTTAATAAATCTATATTACTGATTCCTAAGCATCATAGCAGATCCAAGGCATTCCTCGGTTAATTGCTTCAAAAAGCTTAATGACCCCTAATTAATTCAGATTTATCTTTTAGCATCCCCTTAAACTTGAATTTCAGAACAAAATTACATATTCATCCTATATGTCTTCTTTCTTCAACAGCAACCCGAGCTTAGGGGGTTTTTCCATCTAGTTTACCGCCTATCATATTTGCTAACCCATAATTGCTATCAAATACTTATGCTTGAGTGTTCTTGAATTTTTTCAGCTTTACTTTGACTTGGAAATAATCCTCAATTTTTGCCTATTTTTAATTTTGACAAATTATTGAAGTCTGTCTTTTCTCACTCCATTTCAACTTCTTCTCTTAAGCTCACAAGCTTTCTCTCTCTATTTTTCAAAATTTCTTTGTTTATATTGGGCAATCACAAAGTCAGTTTTAATTTTATGCTTCAACATTCTCTTCTCATGTGATACTTCTATAATAGTATCAAAGTATTTGATTTTTAACCCGTCTACTCTGCATTTTTTCTTTTCTCTCAAAACTTTCATTTTGATCGGCGAATATTGACTTTGACCTTGACTTTCATTTTGACTCGGATTCGACTTTTCTTCCTTCCTTCAGTCTACTATTTCTCTCTCATTTTTCTTTTCTTAATGTTTTCATCTTCTGCCAATTGTCTTTCAGAATCTTTTTTTCTCTCTTCGTTTCTCCAAATCTCTCTCTCTCAATTTGTTTTTTATCTCTCCCTTTTTTCTTCTCACATAAGTTTACTATCTTTTCAAAATCTTTTCTTCTCTCTCTATTTCTCCAAATCTATCTCTCTGTTTGTTTTTATCTCTCCCTTTTTTTTCTTCTCGTAGACGTTTTCTCTCTTTCTAACACATCGCGTCAACCACTGAACCTTCTTCATTATGTCAATTTTTTCTTCGGCAATATTTTCAAAAAACCCTTCTTCTTCAATGATGCTTACCTGTTTACCTAATTTCGCTGATCCTTTTTTTTCTTCCGTTGCTTCACTCGTCGATGGCGATGGCTTTAGATTCGGCTAACCTCTCTAGCAGTGGTGCCTCTAGCTAGGATATCTCACCCATTTAGTGGCAAAATAAGGTATGTGGTGTGGTGTTCTTCTTGTCTCGTTGTTCTTTAGAAGCTCCTCTCCGACAGACATGAGATCTCCTTTCTCGGCTTGCCTAGTCGAGATCTTTTCCTACCTAACTTTCTTCCTCATCATAGTCCCTCTCTGATCAGACTTTCTTCAAGCACAATGCAACAACCTTGTGCTTTTAGTGGCTCCCTTCAAGCACGTGACAAACTCGTCAGCAATATTCAAAAAGTTGTATCCTACCCTTTCTTCATCATCGAAACCCCACTACCACACACCCTTTTTTTAAGGGCCGACTTTCCCCTAGCTCTGATGCCACTTTGTGGGAAAATAGAATGTCGTCATAGAATAAGAGAAAAACGAGTGAAGCACAAATCTAACTTGTTCTTTTTACAGAAAAGGTTTTTACAGAAAACGAGTTAAGCATCTCTTGAAATTCCTTAATAAATCTATATTAATGATTCCTAAGAATCATAGCAGATTTGAGACATTCATCGGTTAATTGCTTTAAAAAGCTTAATGGCCCCTAATTAATTCAGGTTTATCTTTCAACAGGAACAACTAAAGGAGAATTTTTTCCACCGTTTACAATAATGAGCATTATTCACAAGAAAAACAACATAAGTGCTAGAAAAAATTTCAGTACTTTTATCATATAAACACGGAAAACAATTAATTAGCTACAGCTACAGTTCTTAGATAACCAACCAAATCTTGCACAAGGATACAGTTTTCACTTCACTATACTACTAGAGTGAGCAGGAGTAATGTAACCCTTCTCTAAACATTTCAAATCATTAGACTTACTAACCATATCTTTTGAAACATCCCAAGGGGCACCAATAATTACTTCATCAACATAACGGCAAGCCAAAACACTCAAGCTTCTCTCATGGAGATTCATGATCGGACGATGGGCACCTCTAGTAGCACTGTACATGGCACCAACATATAAATAAGAAGTTTTATCAAAAGAAATGGATCATGTGAAAAACAATTAGATGTGCAAACTATAATAAAAGGGGGAAAAAGTAACTAAATTAGATGGGAAATATGCAGTGAGAAAGAAAACCTTATGGTCTGATCTGTATGAATTCCTACAAGTAGAAAATCTCCAAGTTCTCGAGCAAGTCGGAGTATCTATAAGAAAATTTATATACAATCAGTGTCAGGTGCACTGATGAACATGGCAACCACAAGATTACACCAAAAAGAAGGTTTCAGAATAAACTACAAACAAATTTGCTAACAGTTTAAAAGAAAAGAAGAGGCAGAAAAGTTCATGATACTCAAACTGGATAATAGGTAGACCATAAGTTAAATAAGAACCAAAGAATCCTATATCAAAGGAGGATGCAGTACATTCTCAATGCAATTAAGAAAAATTCATCATGCACAAGGAAACTGAAAAACACAGGACAGTAAGGATTTTTGATTACGCAATAAAATGAATTGCGACATCTTTACTAAGTGTTCTAACTTCAAGGTAAGAATGGTGGATGACTGATGATGTCTAGCCTTCACAAGGATCTCAATCAGCCAGAATTGGAGTCATGATGGTGAAGACCTTCTGGCTTCACCCAGAAAACATGCCTCAATCTATTTCTGACTATTATTCAGTTAGTATTGCCAGCATTAGAAACATCCTGCACCAATTTTGGATCAATTTGTTCCAAATAACAAGAAAAATTATAATTCATTTGGTATTTTTGAATGATCGTCAATCTCAGTGAACTAAATTCATTTACGCCCCTTCTGACAGCCCATTAAGAGACAGGAATAACTACAAAATGATAAGGGATTTCTTCTAATGGACTTTGGAAAGCAACTTATGGTTAGATCACAAACCAAAAATAACTTGAGAAGACTGAATACCCAAAGTAAGCAAGGATGACAAAGTACAGGCAATTACAAAGGCCAAACTTGGCTTGTTGTACAACCAAAAGTCCAATTTATTTAAGCAGCAATGAAGTGCGCAACTAATGTTGTGGTATACCTCAACGTGTCCGGCATGGAATAAATCAAATGCACCATCTATATAAACAATGCGAGCATCAGGACTTGGACCCTGTAAGAGAATGCCGAGCATAAGATGGGAATAAACTTGTCTAAACTACCCAAGGAAATATAAACAGGTAAGCCAATAGCATGACTTATATATAAACAAGAGCTTAAAAAGTCAATAAGCAACAAAAAATCATGAGAAGCGAGGATGTACTAACAAGAACACACAAATTAAAAGTAATAGACTTTCTAGATTGCTTCATCTCAATCAAAATTATTAAACCCGATAGGACTGATTGTTCTCACCATAAAAAACAACAACCGGACCACAAGACAGTTCGGTTTTCTTGTTGAACCAAATTAGACACAAAATGACTGAAATATCCATTGTTTTTCATTAATTTGATTCAGGTACTGTTGAGATTTGCATCTAGTCAACTTTATTTGGACAAACATGTCAGCTTCGAAAGTCTAGATTTGCCAAAAAAATAGCTACTTTACTGGTGTCCAATACAACTCATTTTAATTGTGTAATGCATATATGTGATTTCACATATATAAAACATGTGATCCTACTGGTTGGTGAATTAATTATGTGACTTTGTAGCCCCTAGCTTCCCAGGCTCAATGCTGGACCACTTCAGATGAAAAAATTTCCTAAGCATCGGGACTGCCCAAGAATCCTGAGCCGCACCCCCTAGGATTCGAGATCCGAATCCTACAGTCTTCAGCTTTTGCGAATCTCAATAAAACAAACAATAACAAACAGCTCAACAAATAGCTTCATTAATGTCCGTTACTTTTTTTGTATATCCACGATCAAGTAGGTTGTATCCACGATCATGAATATTAAAAAAAATCGTAAACAGAATCTCCATAATCGTAGATATTTATTTGTAATGAATATTTATTTATAATATATTTAAAAAAAACCGTGAAGACAATCTCCATGATCGTGGATATTAAAAAAATCATGGATACAACTTGCATGATCGTAGATATACGATTATATTAAAAAAAGATCGTGGATATAGCCTGCATAATCGTGGATACATCCTACATTATCGTGGATGCAGCCTGCATTATCGTGGATACAGCCTACATTATCGTGGATGTAGCCTACATTGTCAGGGATACTGCCTACATTATCGTAGATACAACTTACATTATCGTTGATGCAGCCTGCATGATTATGGATACAGCCTACAAAAATATCCACAATCATGGAAACTGTATCCACGATTTTTTTAATATCCATGATAGTGGATACAACCTGATTGATCGTGGATATAAAAAAAAGTAACATACATTAATGAAGCTATTTATTACCATTTATTTTCTTGAGATTCACAAAAGTTAAAAAGGCTTTAGGATTCGGTACTCGAATCCTAGGAGGCGCTGCCCAAGAATTCCTTAGCTTTTTCACTTCTGATAACTAGGCATTTAATAGACTATAGCTTTCTCATAACAAAAAACTAATTTGTAGCAATAGAAAGGCACTTTTAAGAATCATTTCTGATAATTAGGAGAACAAATTACTTCCGGGTTCCAACCATTCTTAAATTGCAAAATAAGAGGGTAAAATCTAACCAATTCAATGAAGCAGGCACAAAATAAATTACTTAAGCTACGACAATTAATCCGGTATTATTCATGAGAGGACATAAAATACAATTCACAAACACTTCATGATGCTTCTTGAATCTGCATTAGCTGATTACTTCATATATTTATTTGATACAATATGTTTGAATAAATTATTTAGGATAGATCCTAGAGATCAGAACTGCATAACCAGCATAGGAAAAATGACCATTGTCTACAAGATACCGTAGGAAAAGAAATCAACTCCGATAAAATGTGTACACAAGACCGTGAACGACTGTTGGCTATTATCAATATTAAGGTCTTTCTAATTAACATAGAACAATATAAGACAATTTTAGAGTGAGGAATAATTAGAGAAGCCTCTATTTTCTTCATCAATCATAGTGAATTAGAAAAAATATATTAGTTATCATAAATCATTCGCAATGTAAGAAGACCATAAATGCTGAAACCAATTACGCGGTTGTAAGCCATGCTCTATTGAAGGTGATATTACTGGCCAATGGAATATGTTACAACAGTATAAAATGGTACCTTCAACTTTTTCCATCACGTTAAAATATGAATTCTTACCTTTACCAATATACTAGATCAGATATAGAAAATTGTTCTTATTTTCTTAAACTAGGCAGAAGTGTATTTATAACCACATTTCTCATTTTCTGAGCCAAGGTCTTACATATTATATCATTTTCAGCACCATCATCATGTTTCTAAACTTCAAGCATAATTTTACAACAAACAGTTAACATTCAAATCCTTCAAAAAATTAATTGGATAGATGCTGAAACATTTCATGTTTAGAAACAACTCCGCTTCCACAATGGTTATGTAATAGTATTTTGTTAATTTATTATTATTAGTAATTTATGCCTGTAAGAAGAGTTTGAAAAATTATAGCATTTTTAAAACTTTTTTCAGCTTCATAAGAAGAAAAATAGAAATTAAGAACAAGATACAAGTCATGGATGCTTTTACCAATATGGACTCTCGATTACTAGAAATCCACATATAGACTTTGATAAGATCATAACCAAATTGTTTAGCTGTTGAGCTTTTAATTATTGTCAATTTGTCATTGTATGGAAACTAACTTTCTCACAGTAAGGAATATAATTAATTATGAAACAGTAGTAGTAGAATATGACTTATGTAGATCTCACATGGAGAAGGCTGCAACGGATGTACCTTGCCGTTTGAAAATTGCACTATTCGTCGGGATGTAGGCAAGAAATGTGATATCCTAGTTCCAGCAGGAGACCCCAAGTCATCAACTTTCTGGCTATGTCCATGACTGAATTGTCTTTGCAAAGAAGAAGGATTTCTATTGCCACCAAGTGATCTTTCTCTCACGCAAAGAAGCATGCGACCTATTCAATCCAATTCCATTAGTTGCCTTAAAAATATAAAAATTGTGCCTTACAAGTAAAGTGGTCTTTGGATTAAATAATAGAACAATTCAAATTTAAAAATAAGACAAATAAACAAATATGGCATAACGAGATAATTGATGAGTTTAGAAATGAGCCCTAAATGGTATTGAATCCACCAGCAACTCAAGCACAATAAACACCATGAAATGTAAACCTTAAACTTATTCTCCTATATCCAACAGCAGTGTTTAATTATTTAGATTGTTTGGTGCTACAAGTAGACGAATTTAAAGGATAGAGGTTCTTCAATGTCATATATTGCAATAAACGTGAAATGTTAATCCTTAAAGTTATACTTGGATACAACGATAATGTTCAAAATTGTAGATTTTTTGTGCTACAAGTAGATTGGCTTCTAGGATACAGGTCTTCCATGCAGATATATTGTTATACATGTTCAATATGCAAGATGCGTTCAATCAGCAACAAGTTAAATAGTTCATTGTTGCCAATCAATTAGACAAATAATAAGGATAGGGAACTATGCGAATCACCAGTAAAGTAGTGCTGAAGAACTGATGGGGAAAGGATATGTTAAAATAGGCACCACGAATTGATCATTACCAAATAAAGAAAAAGATATTTTCAAGTTACAAATAACTGCATTAAGTCAAATATGCTAAATTAAGGTTAAAAGCAAGAGGAGGACTACCAACAATGTCAGTGCTTGACACTCCTTCGGTTCTTTTGATTTGTTTGTAGCGACCAGCCCTTTTGGCCAGGGCGTATGCATCTGTACCATCTGGCAGTAAACAGGGATCATCTCCGTGAATAATGTAATCTATGTCATATTTTGTGAATAGCTTATTCATGAATTCTCCAGTAATAGCATAAGGAGCATCCGGAATGACCTGATCGACCCACTTCACTGCACCTACCATTAACATCCTACCAAAAAAGATCAAATGAGAGAATTATGTAAAAAGAAATATATAGATCGCTATCTGATGGTAAGTTTATAGTTGTACAAGACAAGAAGTATATTGTCATGAAAAGGTCATACTGAGAGATGTTGCGTGTTTTGTTTATCCTTCAAGTAGATTTGTAGCAGCATAAGGTCACAAATTTCAGGTTATTAGCAGTTCTGACATAAGATTTCAGATGATCTAAAACTCATAACCATCAATATAAATAGTGCAGAATTTAAATTATGAAGGTCGCGTAAAACCAGTATGGACGGAAGAACGCCTTAAGAGCATAACTAATTGAAACAATAAAAACAAAAAGACAGTGAAAAATCAGAGCCAGCCAATTATCAAATTGGAGCAAAGTGATGACTCAAAACAGACAAGTTCAGAAAGAAAAAAAATAGTTCAATTCAAGTCGCAAATATAATAACAATATATATATAATCGGAGAAATTCCCGTTTCAGAAATGAAGTAAGCAATATGGCCGCGCTAACCAAACTCCATAGGTCTCAAACGAACTAGATTTAACATTCATCATGAGGCGTGAGAATAAACAATGTCAGCTCCTAATAACAAACAAAAGGTGCAAAGCCACCCAAGGAATGACACAAGTATTAAGGATGAATTCATGATGGAATAAAAAAACAAAGATCAAGAACACGAAATTGTAACTTACGTTTCAAAAATCTCAAACATTGGTCACCGGAAGATTAAAAGATAAAAGATCTATATACCTCTCATGGAGGGGAGTGACGGGAGGGCCCTTGTTAGCCGTGATCTCATCGTCACTGACAACCCCGACAACGAGCTGATCCCCAAGCGCCCGAGCCTGACGCAGGGCGTTGCAGTGGCCGTAGTGCATCATGTCGAAGCACCCGTCCATGTAAACCCTGATGGGTTTCTTCCTCCTCCGACGAATACCCGGCAGCCGCGCCGCTGAAAGCGACTTAGGTAGCCGGATCGACAAGAGGGAGAGGGAGATAGCCAGGAGGAGGCTGCCGAAGAGGCACCCCGTGACGAAGCTGGAGCTTTCAAGAACGTCCATGGCGAAGCCTCGGGATCCCATCAAGCGTACGGGGAAGGAGGCGCGATCGGATCCGGATCGAGAGGTTACTGGAGTTTTAGAATTCGCCGTGAGGCGGTGAGGCTCTCGCCATTAGAGGCCTACCGATCGCGGCGAAGGTGAGGAAGGAGGCCGGTGCTTCCTTAATTAGAAGCCGCAAGCGGGCGAGAGAGAAAGAGAGAGGCGTGTGTTTAAGCTTGGTGATTGGTCAATATGAGCCGTAAATTAAGTAATCAGTCCAATAAAAATAATTTATTTAAAATCTTTGTTTATCCGAACAAAAATAAGCCCAAGGATATTTTTAGAATTTATGGGACAATAGGATAAAAAGCATAATTAGGTGTTAATAATTTAAAAACTTTTAAATCCCCTGCTTAAGTTTATGGTATATTTACTTAGAGCCCAGGTGTTAGGCCCTGGATTTCCCGGTTCAGCCCAAAGTCCACTGGGCCTGGATCAAGTTCAAACCCACGCAAGAGAAATCAAAACGGAGCCCTAAACCCGGCTCCAATCCGCTGGTCAACGGCTGCAAAATCGGACGATGCCTATTTTGACCACGCAGCGTACGCAACGTCGTCTTCTCCACGACGTTCGGACGCAGCTGCGAAAGCGGACGCGGCACGATATCTTCGGAGCAGCAGGGCTTGCGAGATCGTCGGATGCGGTAAAGAGGCGACGTCTTCGGTCGAGTGTGGAAGGCAAGCGGAAGACGCGGGCGGATGGCAAAGCGGAGGACACAGATGGGGGAAGCGCACGACAGGGTCATCTTCCCCGCGAAGAGCAGAGGCGTGAAGAAAAAGCGGCGGCTTCTCCCTATAAGAAGCCGACGAAGAGGAGTGAGCGGGATCATCCTGGAACATAGAGAGAGTTGAGAGGCGAGTTCTGAGTGACAAGAGCCTCTGTGAACGACGACGAGAGTGAGTTCATCGCTGGCGTGGGTGAAGCCGACGAGAAGAGTGTCGGCGAGAGAAGGGTTGTGAGGGGTTTTGTAACCGATTCGAAGGAGAATAAAATCGGCAAAGCTTTCCCCTGTTCTCTGGTTTTCCCTCTGTTTCCAGTGTTTTCCCGAGTGTTCTCGCAGCGGCGACGATTCAGGTGACGGCATCGACATCAATCGGGCGACGCAGGCGGCGTCGCAGGGAGAAAGACGAACGCATGACGCGTTCGTTTCAAGGCGGGTCAACGAAGGAGAGCGGTCAACGCTCAATTCAGCGAAATCAGAATCGATTTCGTGTGCCGACGTCAGTGTGACGCCACCAAGAAGATGAGTTTGGCACGACGGAATTAATCGGTGGCTGACATCAGCGTGACGTCAGCAAGGGTGATTCGGCGGCGATTTTACACAGTGAAATCGGGTTTAATTCGACGCTGATTTTGACTTACGGACAAAATAGGAGGAGGAGGTAATTTCTAATTTAGGGTTCCGATTCTTTTTGGATTTTTTGAAATTAGGGTTATGGTTTCTCGTGCGAATTGTAATTTGAGAAAAAAAATTATTCAGGGTAGTTAGGGTTTCTGCTTTGGAATTGAGATTGGTCCAGAAACCCTAGCAAGTTCACGTTCCGGTATTCCACCGGATGGCTCTAAGACAACGGATAAGCGCCGATTCAAGACCGATCCGACCGGGGTGTGACACCAAGTGTCATTGGTTTGTACAACAGGTCATGTTACAATATTTTAGTAAAGCGAATCGATGCGGTATATAAAGCTAATATGATAACTTTTAAAAATATGTTATAATCCTTTATGAGTTGTAAAGATAGCACAGCATGAAACCATGCAGCACAAGATGAAGAGGTCACTACTCACATCCACATGTGGGTAACTAAGTGAGCATGAACAAATTATTTATCTTATAAAATAATATATATATATTAAATAAAAATATATTAATATACATAAAATATTTTGCTTTCGTACAGATCTAGATTTAGCTGTGAGTTTAATTAACTCGGGTAACGGGCCGACCCAGCCCATATGGCACGGCACGACTGTCGGATACGGCATAGCCGGCAAAATACATCTTATTTTTTAACTAATTTTTTATATATTTTTTAAAAAGATATATATTATTATTATATCTAAATAAAATTTTAATAAATTAATATTTTTAATTTTTCTATTTCTATATATTTTTATATTTTTATAATTTTTATATTTATAATATTATTTTTAATATATAAATATAATTGAATTAAGATTTTCTGATTTGTTCCGTGGTGTAACTTAAAATATTTTTATTGGCAAATTGAGGTGCATGCATTAAAAGCATGTTATTGGCAAATTGTTCTGTAGTTGAAGGACATCTCTCGTTGGGTGGGGGCGTAAAATATATTTGTTATTATTACAACAATCAGTTGGTTCTAATTTATTGTAAAATATATTTGTGATAGTTATTATACTTAATTATATTTTAAAATAAAATATAATTAAGTTGTTTAAAATATTTCTACGATCTTAATTTTTTATTTAGTATTTTTACATATTTACCATTTTCCTCTCTAAAAATATTAAGATTATTTTTTGTAATAACTAATTGAGACTTTTATTTAATCTAATTTGGATTATATTTTTAATAAATTTAAAAATGCACATAAATATTTTCTCATAATATAAGCTCATAAAGTATGTTTTTTTAAGAAGACCTTCTTTTTAATTATTAAACCAATATGCATTTGTTCCTTTTTATTATTTATTCTGGTACTATATGAGTGAAGATGATTCGTCAATTAATTGGTGTTGGAGATGAGAAATTTTAGAGCAGCAGGTGGCTGAGTCGTGAGACTTGAAAGGATAGGTTGATTTTGACTTCAAGTCTAAGGCCTTGTTTTTTTTTTTGTTGGATTCTACAATGGACGGCAGAGAAAAATGAGATTTCTTCTGGTTTCTTTCCACGGATGGAAAGTAAATAAAGGAAAGAAAAAAAAAATCATGTTCGTTTATGCTGTTTTCGAGTCGACCCAAATCGAGCGAAAAATAATTTTCCTCACCTTGACAACGTTCCAGGCTTCCAACAACACGAGCTTGCCTTTCACGCATCTCACCAGACTAGAAAACTCCTTCGCCTTGCACTCCTCGCCGCGAGACTCCCATCTACCTATCCGCCACTCTGCTCGCTTGCCCATCTGTGAACTCCTCCTCGCCACAGGACTCTTGTCTGCCCGTCCACCTCACTACTCTTGTCCGCCCCTCTGCTCACCTGCCCATTTGAGCTCGACGCCGACGTCTTCTTTGTTGCTGCTCGGAGCCACCTCGCATGTATCGAACAAGATCGGAAAAAGCAACGCAAGCTCTGTGAACTCCTTCTCGCCACGAGACTCCCGTCTGCTTGTCCACCTCATTCCTCCCGTCTACCCCTCTACTCGCCTGCTCATTCAAGCTCGACGCTGGTGTCTTCTCTATTGCTACTCGGAGCCACCTCGCACGCATCACACGAGACCAAAAAGCAACGCAAGCTTCGTGAACTCCTCCTCGCCGTGAGACTCCCGTCTACTTGTCCGCCTCACTGCTCCTGTCCACCCTCTGCTCGCCTACCCATCCAAGCTCGACACCGGCATCTTCTCCGTTGTTGCTCGGACCGCCTCACACGCATCGCACAAAGCCACCTCACACTCCTCCTAGTCGTTAAAAGCACCACTCACCGATGCTCGCCCTCGCGTCTGCTTCGACTACCTACATCTTCTCCCCTGTTGCTCAGAGCCGGGTGCCGTTGGAGAAGATGCTGCTGCCTGCCGTTGGAGCGACTCGCAACGTCTTATCCGTCTTCACTGGATCGACGCGTGCACACATGAGTGCCACGTGTTTGCTTCTTTCTCTCTCGTTGATTCTTTCCTCCTCCCTTTCTTGTTTTCCTTTCATTTTTCTTTCATTGTAGGAAACAAAGCCTAAATCTAATGCGTCTGGATTGGGCACAGAGTAAAAAGAAAACAAATGGTCGGTTATGTTATGTTTAGTAGGAAAGAAAGAAAGTTAAAAGAAAAAGAAAGTAAGAAAGAAGGAAAAATAAAGAAGAAAGAAAATAATAAGATTTTTTATAGTTGTAGTTATTTAGAAGGAAAGAAAGATAAAAAGATTGATAAATATACTTCATTTTTTTTATTTTTATGTCGATGACGATGATGAGAGGCAATAGTGAAATGGTGGCGACGAGAAATAAGAGGCAATGGTGAAGAGACAACGATGATGATGACAACAACAATGACGATGGCGATGACAACGATAGTAATGACAACGATGATAAAGAAAGTTGCAAGAAAAACACGAGAAGAATAGTGGGCATAAAAAAGAAAAGGGTGAAAATAGGTATGAGAAGGACAAATCTAACTTTTCATCTGATTTTCTATCTAATTTGGATGAAAAACAAATAGAATTATTTTTTTTCTCACTTTCCTTTTATTTTTTTTTTTTTATTTTTATCTATTCTATTAAATACGATTTTATAACTCTTCCTCTAACTTTTTATCCATTTTTTTTTTCTTTCCTGGACCCAAGTCGAAAGCGAAGATTTTTGGGTGCCTTATAAATTATGCACCGAATTGCACATTAGGCATTAGCCAACCACAAGTTCGGGGAGAGAGTGGGGGCAGAGTTGCAAGCGAGAAGATGAAGGTGATCGACAAGATCCGGTCGGCAGCGGAGGGAGATGGGAGAACGGTGTTCTCCTTCGAGTTCTTCCCTCCAAAGACGGCGGAGGGCGTGGAGAACCTCTTTGAGCGCATGGATCGCATGGTCGCCCACAATCCCTCCTTCTGCGATATCACTTGGGGCGCCGGTGGATCCACCGCCGACCTCACCCTCGACATCGCCAACCGGATGCAGAACATGGTACGCAACGTCGTTTTCCGCTGTTAATAATGTCACCTCCTCTTTTTCCATGCCCCCAGCACGTCTTTTTGGTCGGTTGATTTGAGGTTCTAGAGCGGGATCTTTGACGGCCGGTTACTTGGAAATCGGGTGGATATAGTTCTTTCAAATCTCAAATATCTGTTATCTTCTGCATTAGTCAATGCGTCTTCATTCATTGGTTTGATGGTCCTGAGACGACAATAGGAAATTTGATGTGTGCTACTGGGATTTCATATGGATCTCGTTTTCTTCTAGCTGGAATTCATCTAATTTCGTTACTACCGATGGCAAGTTTTGTAAATATCTCGCGAAGTGCCATTGATCTTGGATCTTCGGTTTTATAGCTGAATTGTCGTTGCATTGCATGCGCTTTGGTTCTGTCTGTACCAGTTACTAATGCAAAATAGTATAACTTGGAACAAGGAGGTGTTTTCGTCACATTTTTTTTATCATAATTAACAGTGAAATCTGAGTGGAAAAGCCTGTTCAATTTGATGAAGTGAAAGAATTTGATATCAAGAGTTAAGATTCAGAATTTACTGTCATTACCTTGATGACATATTTTCACTACAGAATTGTGGTATTCATGAGCTCATTACTTCGTTGATGCAGATCTCTGTTGAAACTATGATGCATCTAACTTGCACCAATATGCAAGTGGAGAAGATCGACCATGCTTTGGATACCATCAAGGCCAATGGGATTCAAAACGTTCTGGCGCTCAGGGGAGATCCTCCTCACGGTCAGGATAAGTTTGTTCAAGTGGCTGGTGGATTTGCATGTGCCCTCGACTTGGTATGACACCCTTTTCATATTTATACTTTTGGTTTCATCGGTGGGATTTTCCTATGAAATTGCCATTTCTTAGAGTCTTGTTGTTTTTTCAATATAAAAAAGCTTAACACATTTACATATTAAATAAACCTTTCTTGATTGTTCTCATTTTGTTTCTTTCATACCATTTGATTCACTTTCTCTGGAAAGTGTCTGCTGCTGTTAAGCTATGATCTGTGCTCTTGGACGTGTTTTTAATTATTTTCATCTAATGAGTGGCACTACAATCAAATTTCAGGTGCAGCACATTCGAGCCAAGTATGGGGACTACTTTGGTATCACCGTTGCTGGCTATCCAGGTTAGCACAAAACAATTTCAGTCCTAACATGATATTCCTGGTGCTTGATATCCACTGTCCTTGTTACTTGTAATTTGGAAATGATCTCTTTCATTTTAGAGGCACATCCTGATGTGATACAAGATGGTGGTGCAACAGAGGAAGCCTATAACAATGATCTTGCTTATTTGAAGAGAAAGGTTTCTGTTCATTCACCATCAGTGAAATTGCTCAATGTTACATTTTGAATTCAACAGCTTAAGTAATGGTTTAAATGTTTGAGCGATATTTGGAAGCTTTGTTATTGAAGAACAAGAACAAAGTACAAATTGAGTTTTTGGAAGATGTACTAAAACTAATTAGTTTAAATTAATGAAATAGAGAAATGAAGATAATATTTGCATGTGTGAATGTTTTCCCACTGGTCTTAAGCATTCTTCACTGTTGATTCATATATTTCTATTCATTAGACAAGCTCTTTGTTCATGCCTTGCAAATACTTTATATTGCAGATGAGTATTTTAAACTGTACATGCCTTATATCTTGACTTTCTAGTAGTTTAATATCTGAATCATGAAGACAATAATTATGCTTCACCTACCCATCATTAAACGACTGGTAAGAAGTCTAAAGAATTATCTTTTCTTCCATAGACTTCTTTTATGATAAATTGAATCATATGTGACTGACGAGCTCTTTGAATCCCAATGCTCATGGGTAACTATGCATCAATCTTAAATAGCTTATCTGTGCAAAAAAAAATAAGTAATAAAAATTTCTCGAGATATCATTGATTAAAATGTGTCAGGCTTCAAGTGTTTAATATTAGTGCTATTTTGTGACAGTTCTTTCTTTAATTTCTTTCAATTGATTAACTATTCTTTCCTCTTTTACTTTGTCCATTGAACAGGCGGATGCTGGTGCTGACCTTATCATCACCCAGCTATTTTATGATACTGATATATTTCTAAAGTTTGTCTCTGATTGTCGCCAAATTGGAATAACATGCCCAATTGTACCTGGCATTATGCCAATCAACAATTATAAGGGCTTCTTACGAATGACTGGGTTTTGCAAAACTAAAGTGAGTTATGCTTTGATATTCATCCTGTGACTATTTTGTTGTATGTGATTATGGTGGAAATCTCGTGTAGCACTACTTTTTAGTGTATTCCTGGTGAATGTAGCATAAGGATTGTGCTTAATTTTTTGCTAGTTGAGCTAGTTTGCTTCCTCTCTAAGAGACATTACAAAAATCATGCTTATATTATCCTTCTGTTGGGAAAAAAAAGAAGAAAGGTTGATCATTATATTACGCCAACAAAAGAAATGAGAAACAAACTCCTTTGCCATTCTGGGAACATATATATCATTTGTGTTCTTAAAGGACTGATTTTACTTGACAAAAGTTCGTGCTCTAACAAGCCTCATTTATCCATTCATAGGATTATACATTTGTAACATTTCAAAGTGCATTGAATTTTCCGATATCATATTTCTTATTTGATCATAATTTTTAATGAAATGTGAAGCAACATTCTGCAGATACCAACAGAGATCGTAGCTGCTTTGGATCCTATCAAAGACAATGAAGAGGCTGTCAGGGCATATGGAATTTACTTAGGAACTGAAATGTGCAAGAAGATTTTAGCTCATGGAATCAAGACATTGCATCTTTACACACTTAATATGGACAAATCTGCATTGGCCATATTAATGGTAGGTATTTTCTCCAATAGCATCGTTTAATGTTGATTATTTTTTATATTTGATTAAAAATGAATATGTTTTCAGAATCTTGGTTTGATAGAAGAATCTAAAGTTTCGAGATCTTTTCCTTGGAGACGTCCAGCAAATGTTTTCCGTGCTAAGGAAGATGTTAGACCTATTTTCTGGTAGGCCATGTTTGTGTATTTGTTATCTATTTGATTTATTGTGCATGATACCTGTAGTATGAAAGTCTGATTTGCTTTTTTTTTTAACTATCTAAATAGGGCTAATCGTCCAAAAAGTTACATTTCACGGACAACCGGTTGGGATCAGTATCCGCATGGGAGATGGAGTGATTCTAAAAACCCATCATATGGAGCTTTAACTGATCACCAGGTAATTGCAAAAATTTTTATTTCATATCTCTTGCTTTATACCTGACAGTCTCAAATTTTCATAGGCTTTTGCATATAACATCATTGCTATAGCGATCAATTGGCACAAGACGTGGTGTAAAAAGAGAGATAAGAGGCACTATAGAAAATTACAATCACTCAAGATAAATTATTTTTAACAGTTATGAATGCACTTTGCACCTTCAGCACACATTAGCATAGGTGATTTGAGCTTTCTGAAATTAGAAACTATTATGAGCCAAGGTATAAAATTTCCTGCCATGTACATACCGGACCGACCGACCAGTACTGGTATATAGTTGGCACCGGTTAATTAAGTTTATATATCTGGTGTTTGAAATTAGTTTGAAAATTTTTTCTCCAATGAGTTTTTAATGAGAAAAAATATATTTTCCTAGAAAAATACTTCAGCACTGTGCCAAAAGCCATAGTATTTTTCTACCACCTCCTATTAAGTGTAGTCATGGTATGTATCTTCTGTCTCTTCTGTATAAAGTTTAATGCCCTTAAAATAGTATTTGGAAGTATGAACCAAATTACTGCAAATTACAAACTTCATTCTGTTAAATAAGTTAGATTTTCTTACTCCAATCATTTTGACTGATTGATAACATTTTGCTAAGATACGATGATATGGATAACCCGCTCAATCTATTATTATTATGAATTTTTTGCTGATCTTTAGTTTTTTGTGTTTTATTATACGGTGCATGATAATGCTCCCTAAATACATAGTTATACAACATTTTATTCCAAATGCCTTTACTGCTAAAGCTACACAGTACTGCTTTATATGCTAGCCTAGAAAATCCACATTGCTGCTACTTAATGACTCATCCCTCAGTTCATGCGTCCACGCGCAAGGGATAAGAAACTTCAAGATGAATGGGCAATCCCTTTGAAATCTGTGGAAGACATCAACGAGGTGCTTTTTTGTTTCATTACTACGCTCTGTCACTTGTGCATTCTTTTGATTCAGATTGGGTTACAATATTCATTTTTGTAATTCGTAATGCATATGCCAGATATTTATGAAATTCTGCTTGGGAAAACTCAAAAGCAGTCCATGGTCAGAGTTAGACGGGCTTCAACCAGAGACAAAGATAATTGATGAACAACTGTCACAGGTTAACTTGAAGGGTTTTCTTACCATTAACAGTCAACCTGCAATCAATGGAGAGAAATCTGATTCTCTTGCTGTTGGTAAGCTAAGATACTATTCTGCCTATTTAAAGCCATGGTTGGTTTTTCTTGATAAGTTGGTGTTGTTTCACATTGGAAAATGTGATCTTTAAGTATCTCAAATCTGAACGGAACTGTGTTTTTCTTCTTGAATATACAAAACCATTGCAAATTTTCTTGCTTAAGAAATTTTACAAGAGAAGTAATCATTCTGATAATTTATCTGTGGGACATTTTTAGTTTTCTTTTTCAATTATCCTATTTATACTTATCAACAGTAAAGATTTAACATTTTTCTTAAATATTAATAAAAAGTAGGAATAAGTTGTGATTCTTGTGCTTTGCAATTGGTTGATACTAGAAAGTTAATACTTTTTTTTTATTAGGGCATGATTTGTTACCAAAAGGATTTCGGTGCATGTTTGATGTTAACATGCACCACGGTACCTGCCTTAATCCAAATAGTGGCATGTGTTGTGCATAATCCAATAGTCAGATTTGGGTTCCTTAAAATTTCTAGTGAGATTGGCTCCTTAGAAAATGCACCCTGTTTTAGTGGTAATTTGACAACTAAGAATTTTTAAGCCTAAGTTTATGAAAATAAGTTTATTAGGCATTATGTATTGCCTTCTGTGAGACTAAATTGGAATGTCACATTTTTTTTCCAGCCTAAGACTTGATCTGTCCATCACTCAAGTCCTAACTTAGCTTAGAATTGCTTTTAGTTGGAGGTTAATCTTAGTAGCCCCTCCATTCAAGAGAAACCTTTTTCATTAGGATCTCACTATTATAAGGTCATTGGACTTTATATATCATTATAATTTCAAATCTGATTTTTTGGGTTTGTTAACTTATATTTCTTATCTGACTTCACACCTGCATAAGTCCACAAGACAATTGAGAATAATTTGCTAAGTTTAACTTATTTAATTTCTGAGCAATATTCACCCATGTCAATATGCTCAACCTTGTCTTATCATTCTTTGCAGGATGGGGTGGGCCCGGCGGTTATGTTTATCAGAAGGCCTATTTGGAATTCTTTTGTTCAAGGGAAAAGTTAATTTCCATGACAGAGAATTGCAAGGCGTTGCCAGCCCTCACGTATATTGCAGTGAACCAAGCAGGGGAATGTGTGTCCAACTGTGCGCTCAATGCAGTCAATGCAGTAACATGGGGTGTTTTTCCTGGCAAAGAGATTATTCAACCAACTGTTGTTGATCCAGCTAGCTTCATGATTTGGAAGGATGAAGCTTTTGAGATGTGGACAAGAGGATGGGCCCGCTTGTTCCCTGAGGGTGATTCATCAAGGGAGTTACTAGCGCAGGTAATCTTGTTCTTGCTGCAGATTTAACATTATCTTCGCACTATTCTGTCAGATATTTGGCGCTTTTCATCTTAAACCTATTTTTATTTCAGAAATATAGTTTATCTGACGAAATTAGGGATGCCTATTTTTTTAAGGATCAATTTATTCTTTTGGAAAAGTAATATATCACTTTAATAGTTTAAAATATAATTGTTGTCATCATTGAGAATATATTTTGTGAGGAATTTAACGCAAACATTATCCATTTTCTACGTTGACTTTTGATTATGTATTTAATGTTTTCTCCTGTTTTTACTATCTACCCGTTCATGGTTGAGGTGGTTTTTCATTTACAAATACAAATAAGCCACTTTTTGTTTTGTCTTTTTAGGAAGAAAGGCCTAACTTGTTTCTGTCTTTTTCCTATTTACAGGTGCAGAGAGGTTATTTCTTGGTTAGTCTGGTTGATAACGATTACATGAATGGCGACATCTTTGCTGCCTTCAAAGACATCTGAAGTAGTGTTTTATTCATGAACGGAAGATCTACCCAGCCTCAGATACGGTTGCGGTTTTCTCTTTCCGATGGATGCACGGTTTTTTGTTTTTATCATATCTTGTAGCGTCATTTATTTTTTTCACAAGACAAATTGATGGCCAGATGAATTTATAGAATTTCTATATTTACATGTCACTGCCTGGTGTTTTGTGCTTCTTCAGGCTTGCTACTAATTTTTCCCCGTGATCTTCGACTTGGACAAAGATTGAGCCCAATCCACTTTTCTCCTTACGTCTATTCTAGACTTGTTTCAAGTCAGGATAGCTCATGCATTAACATTGCAGTTGAAACCTAGCGATACCCAGAGACATTAGCTTAATCCTAATTAAAAGAAACACGAACACATCATTAACATAATACAAGGTAGTCTTCATAGCCTTTAAGAGGAAGTTCACAGATTTCACAACATTTGAAGAAATTAAACGACGGGTCATTTGCTATTGTAACCTCATTGTGCGTTGTGCTTCCATGCTTGATTCAAGCCATCCACCAAAATAGTGAAAGAGTGGGCTTTGCTTCATCGCCTGCTACATTAGTAGAAGATGCATATTTCAATGCGTTTACATAAATTACTCAGCGAGTTTGCTTGCATTTTGATACATCTACTGAGTAACCATTTTAGTACATCTTAGTGCCTGATCAAATTCAAGCATTTCCAGTCTCTGCTACAGTGATTGCAGCACTTTGATCATGTTGCTAGGAGCATACAAGTAATTCTGCAACTGATGGTTTGAAATTTTATGTATTTAGCTCTAATTTCATGACTCTTTAACTCTTGCCACTCTTTGATGCAAATTTCAAGAGCCAATGCTGAGAAAGCTGAAAGAGAAGATCTCCAACAAAATCACTATGTAAACTCATGGTGAGAGTATGAATGTATACAAAGCCAATTCTTATCTTCGCTTATCCTCGTTAATTATGAAAAAAAAACAAGTCATAGTTGTCACAGTATGGGGATGAATGTTGCATGGTCAGATTGGTGGTACAAGTAAATTATGCTACTGTGTGTGCATGCTCAATCTTACCTTGGGTATACAAGTAAATTATGTTGCTTCTTTGTGTTTCTTTTGAAAGAATACCTGCTCACATAAATTTTTTGACTTTGTTTTCTATCACTATTCCCCATAAAGCAGACAGCAGCTGTTGTTACACTTATGTCGATGGGGCCGTCCTATTTATTGCTTGTGCTGCACTGTATTCTGCAAAAGACAAATGTTACTTGTGTTTGCACAACTCCAATTGATCTTTACACTCCATCTGCAACTTACGAGTTCTAGCAGAATTAAACCAATTTACTTTGATCTCAATCTGACTTCACTCCACTTGACCCAAGCTAACCATCGCCTTAATTTTAAAGAAAAGGTTAGGATCCCCAGCCTGCGCAGCTTTTTGTGGCGCACTGCGCTTTTCCGCATCTAATGCGATCGGAATCCGCCAATCGCTTCATGAAATGTGGCGAACGCAGCCAAATGACTGGTCTCCCGTGGCTTGATCATGCGATCCAGCCCGGAACCGGACCCAGCTGCCTAGCAAGTGGACGTAATCTTTACACGTGGCGACAGCTACGCGACAAAAACGTTTGGAAGATCCGCTCCCCCGCCCTCTCCCCATCTCCGTGGACGCAGTTCTGGAAAGCCGTCAAACTTTCTGCAAAGTAAGAACGAGGTTGAAATTAAAATTTTTTTGCAGCGGCATAAACTACAATTCTGATGATTGTTTTCACTTTTACATTTTAAACCGTCGGCTGTGCTTCTCGTCGTCCCCATGTGCCGACAGGGGACCTTCATCGGTTTCTCTTGCTCCGCGACAATCAATCTTCAGTCGTTTCTGTTGCAGAGACTACTTCATTCTCTTAAGCAACCAAGAATCCCAGAAGGAAAAGGACTGTGATTATTTGTTGCTCAGGGCTTCAGCTCCCCCAGTTATGCTTCATCCAAGCCGAGGTAAATCTCCCTTCCCGCTGAGCTTTTTTTTTTTTTTTTGAGCTAATCTATTCAAGGGCAACATTTTGTCGGTGGCCCTTTCTAAGGGCCCTAGTTCTTTGACCGGGGAGTCCTCAGCAACTTGATAGCTTGGAGGGCGAACGAGTAGAAATGTTGGCATTTCTCTTTGAAAATTAGAATCTTTAAGCTCATTTTGACATTGCCTTAATGATTGATTTGGCACCTTCGGCTAGATGATAAATCTCTTTGTTTGAAAGAAGCTAAATTGTTGATGCTTGTGAAGAACTAAACCTCGAAGATCCTAGGAAATGGTTCGTTGTAAGCCTTAGGGAATTACTTATTCTAATTTTTTTTTTTTCGTATTAAAATCTACGTAACTTATGTGCAAGATGCTGATGCGTAGGACATTGCCAAAGAAAATTTTGTGATGTTTAGGTAAGCTCCACTTTAAAGGGAGTGTAGAAGGGCCTATGACGAGGAAAGTGTATCGGGATTAGATTTCCTTAGCATGAGGATGTCAGAGATTTGGCCCATGAGATCAAGTTCAATGATGACACCTTCCTTCGAGGGTTAAAGGTACTAATGCATGAATCAATAAAACTATTTAACTGAAAAACTATGTAGATGTTAAGATTGAGAGCGATTTTCATGAACCTAACTATTTTAATAGAAATAAATCACAAACATGAGTTAAAAAGCCATGTTACTCATGCATGAATCAATAAAATTCTACTTAGTTTACTACACTTGGCTCAAAAGCAAATAGTATTCAAGGTTCTTAATATTTATAAGGTTTGTTTCAAAACTCTCACAAGCACCAAACATAATTGTTGCAATTTGCAAGGCTCCAGACTATATCTTCTCAAATGATTAAGAGTTTATCACTTTCCAAATGTTGAATATAACTTGTAAGGAGCGAAGTTAGCTAAAACTGTACTGTGCTGTACTGTCAAAATTTATAAGATGTTTGGTCAATAATTTTTTAACTACTATCAAAATTTAAAATAATAAATAAATATATTATTTTAAATTATTTAAAATAATAATATATTTTTTCTTTTAGTATGAAAATTTTGAATTATTTAAAATAATAATAATTAAAATTTTAAATGAAATAATGTAAATTACTTTTTTGAAGAAGTAGAAGCTGCAAAGCATTAAATTGTAGTTTTTTCAACTTCTATTTTTTTGTTATTTTTTTGCTTTTGCTTTTTATTACCAAACAGTTTTTTTCTACTTTCTGCTTAAAAGCTGATTAAAAGCAGCTTAAAAACGGGACCAAACAGACACTTAATGTTCTAAATGGTTCAAAGTTGAATATAAAGATACATTCTAATGTTAAAGTTCGAAAACCCTAAAACTATGTAAACAGTTGCAAGAGAAATTAGTTTTGATTAATTAAGTGAAGATGAATGTCTTTTTACAATGATGTGTTGCTTCCTCTTCTTCAATTCCTTCTCTTCCTCTATACTTCAACCGAGCCCTACTCCACTCTTCTTCGTTCTTTTAGTGAGCAATCTCTTTGTTCCTCTCCAAGGGAACTTAATTAAGCCATCAAGGGTCATAATTAGCTCATCCTCAAAAGGCTCCAAGCTTCAGTGCAAGTCCTCAAAAGGCTTACGGCTTGGGATTTAAAATTGTAAACAATTTATAACTCGTGAGGTGTAACCTTACATTGTAGTTTAAACTTGATAAACTCTTGTTAAGCCTAAGCCTCTTGATAAACTCTTGTTAAGCCTAAGCCTCTTGATGGCTCATACCCAAAGCTAGATCTAGCCAATAACAAAATTGATTCTTGCTTAGGGTTTAATCAAGTTTTTTCTTATTTTTTTTAAATATCTCTCTAGAATCAAAGTCAGGAGAATCTCACATTCTATATTATAATTTATAAGTATGAAATATAGTCATAATAAAAAAAATATAAGATTTATGAGGAAGTGTGACTTGTGACCATAGCACTTAGAGTTGGGGGCAGTATTAAACAATAACAAGGCATTAATTAATCTACTGCCAGTTGGCACGCTGCTAACACGTTGCACATATGACAACACAGTACCATTATCGTTGCAGGCCTCCCAGAACGTAACGAACCGGTCCAAGATCCGGACCCGGTTCATACAATTACGTGGATCGCGTCTCCGACCGGCGCGACTTTTAAATCAGTCAGCGGTAGAAAGGGCGTCCGCTTTTGGGATCCCTGACACCGGCTGCGGCCGGTCGGCGTTCCGCGTTGTCCCCCACCGTGAGCTGGATCTCGCCAACCTCTCCCTTCCCTCCGTCCGATCTGAATCTGACGGCCAGGATCAGTTCTTCAGACTTTAATGCCGTCAAAGTCGACCGTCTTCTGAAGAGCCCCCTCTAATTTTCTTAAATTGTGAGAAAAAAAAAGGAGTGCGCTAAGTGGAATCAGGACGTTAGGGAAAGGGGCTTAAAAGAAAAAAAAAGGGCCCAACGCCGTTACCGTTGCGGCAAAAGACGGAAGGTGGGGGTATTTTAGGAATAGCAAAATGCCAGTGGGGTTTTATTTGGCTGTGCCTTGCGAGTTTTTTATTTTTCTTTTATTTTTTTTGTACAATTCTCTCGTCGCTCCGCCCTCAATTCCTTCTTTTCTATTCTACTTGCGGAAAAGGATTGGTTTCTGCTTTCCTTGCTGGTTTGGGGAGAGATTCTAGGGTTCTTCTGAGAGCCTCAGTCTCGCTGGAGTTAGGTCGCCATCGCTGGAATCCAGTCGTCTTCTGGTGAGGGATCAGTGTCGCCTTCTTGGCGAAGTTTCTTTCCGATTTAGTGTAAATTGGGTCTTTCCATTTGGAAGATTTTATCTTTCTATTTTAGCATTCGGTTCCGGATTTGGGCTTGAGCTTGCTTCGATTGTTTGGCATTGGCAAAAGGGTGAACTGTTCTGCTGCTTAGCTGCTGGTTTTTCTTCGCTCCAGTGACCGTGAGAGAAAAAGAAGTTTTTTTTTGTTAATCGGCTGCTGTACCGGCTCTTCGAGCTCGTTTTGGGTATTTTTGTTCAAGAACCTAAGAAAGCAAATGCATTGTTAGAGTTCGAAGCGATCATGGTGTTATCGTGTCCTAGGTTCAACTTGCTTCAGGTACTTTGTCCAATATTTAGCTTTTGGGCTTAGATTCTACTGTTCGTTTATGGTTCATGTAATTATTCTAGAGATTGAGGCCTTTTTTTTATCTGAAACTTGGTGGATTTCTTGATCCAAAGTCACATCTGCTGCTGGTTGACTGCGCGTTGATCTGACCGAGAGCAATCTTGACAATTTGCACTCCGTTGCTTGTCTGCATTGCCTCCACATATATTCATACAGATGATAGAGCAGGAACGGATCATGTTGTAGTCTTCGAGAACCGATGGTTCATCCAGATCCTTCTCATACTCTCAAGGAATCAAGATACTAGTACAGAATCTGCATTGGAGATTATCCTTTGAAAATGCTGTCCCGCAAGTTTATTCACCATTTAGTGATTCTTCTTGCACACCTTGCTGTGCTATCTGCATATCTGTGTAAGGCCCAATCACCTGGTTCATCTAGCAATGCTGCAAGATCATTAGATGTTCTTCTTCAGGACTATGCTTACAGGGCTCTCGTGCGCCCCCGCACTGGAGTTATCTATGATGGCACCGTCCCTGCCAATCTCACTGGCATCAAGATTGCAGCATTAAGACTAAGAAGTGGGAGTCTGAGAAGGAAGGGAGCGAACTATAAGGAATTTGGAATCCCAGTTGGCGTTATCGTGCAGCCATATGTGGAAAGGCTGGTATTGGTTTATGATAATCTGGGCAACTGGTCTTCTTTCTACTACCCTCTTACCGGTTATACTTACCTGACTCCAGTGGTCGGTCTCCTAGCTTACGATGCAGCGAACTTGTCTGCCAAAGACTTGCCTGAATTAGACATTGTGGTTTCAGAATCACCAATTTCCATTAATTTTACAAATGCCAGTCCTGTGCCTAGTGGTGCTATTGCCAGATGTGTGTGGTTTGGTTTAGATGGCTCGCCAAATTTCAAAGACTTGGTATCAAGCAACATATGTTCCACTTATCGTCAGGGCCACTTCTCAATTGTTGCAAATTATAGTGAGATTGCTCCTTCTCCAGCACCAAGTGTAGTCCCAGGGCCACCACCGGGCCCTGGCAAGTCTAGGCGTAATAACCGTAAGGTGTGGAAGATTGTTGGCGGCATAGTTGGTGGCTTTGTTGCTTTGGTTCTCTTGGCTCTACTTGTTTATTGGGTATATAAGTTTAAACAAACCACGAAGCTGGAGCAGATGGAGCAACATGCAAATGCAGGAGTGTCACTACGAACAGCAAGGATTGGAAATGCACAGGTTCCTGTGGCTTCTGGGACAAGGACACAGCCAGTCTTAGAGAATGAACTTGTTGCATAAATTGATTTGATTGCTGAGCCAGTAAAGAAACCCCTTCAAGGGCTGAAAGCGAGGAATGTGCTGAGGCTGTCTTTCAAGTGTTCATATGTATAGAACCATCAGGCAGCCATTGCTATGTTCCTTGTTCCTTTGATTTTGCTGAAATTATTATATTCCTTGAACATAGTTAAGCTCTGAACTCAGCACTTATTTAGGGTAGACATTCTTTCAGTAACGTTTGCGTTCGGATTGCTCCTGTTTTTACTATTTTTTCCCCAACCTGTTTGTACTATTTGTCATATTCTTATTAGTTGAAATGCCTACTATCATGTAAAAACATCAGAGGAGACGTAAAGATGGAATTTCTTACTAGCTGGAATTGTTTCTAATAATTATTTGTTACTATCACGCGTAAAGAGTTTTGCTAATAAAGCTGAGGTATCATTCATTTCATGCATGGCAATGTGCTGTTCTTCTTGATGAGTCTCTCTCTGTTCATGAATCTCCATTTCATTGGTTTGGGTAATGGTAGGAATTGTTCTCACTAATGACCGTAAAATTAGTTCACTGTGCTACTTGCTCTGTATATATGTCGGAGTTTCTAGTCTGGCTATAATTTGGAGTTTCACATTGACAGGCAAATTTGTGAAGACTTTGTTTACTTGGAATTTTAACATCTAAGTATGCATCATTCTCTTCTTCTGTACTCAACTGACAGTTGAGGTATGAATACATGATCTCCTTTCTCGAGATATGAATATATGCTCAGTGGTATTGAGAAAAAGAAAAAGAAAAACTTTAGAAAACTGTAAAGTTCTTGTGAACTCTTAGTAATAGCTCTAAACACCACAGTATCTGCTTTTTTTCCCCTCTTAGTCATACACTTTTTGCAGAAGAATGGCAGGAACTCTTGGAACCATGAGCAAGAATGAGAATAAAAACAAAGATGAAAATCATAGGCGGGAGCTGCAAAGGCAGGCATAGGGAGGAGAAACACCGAGCACTGTGGTGGCAAAACTCTTTCTTAGAAGGTGACAGCTGATAGAACTTACTGGAAGAATTCTATAGCTGGCTATTAGAAACACCGAGCACTGTGGTGGCAAAACTTTTTCTTAGAAGGTGACAGCTGATAAAACTTACTGGAAGAATTCTATAGCTGGCTATCATTCTAAGTAGATGTTCGAGTTCTAATCACGCTACGGGCAAGAGTGAGATGCACTCATATGAGAAGCTGAAGAGCAACTGACGAATTTTTCCGTAGGCGCTGTGCGCTTGATTGGATCAACCAAAAACCCGCTAGAAGCATCATAAATGGATCAGAAAGTGCCACCAAAGTTCGTACTTCCGCTACCGCCAAACATCCAATACTGCAAGCTTTATCCCAAAATTTGGTTCATATCATAGCCAAGCAAAATCGTAACACCAGATACTACATAGAGAAGCAGGGAATTATCAGATTGCTCCTCCCCTTCGCCTCCTCCGTCCGCAGTTGCATAGTGTTCTGTTGATTGACTCCTATGCAATAGAAAATTTTACTATAATTTATATATAGTTTAGGATCTTGAATCAAATAAAAACTTTGTAACTAATCAAATCTATAAACTATTTAGATAATTTATTCTACATTAATTTTGAGGAGCTGCAGATTCTTCACATGCAGGCATAAAAGCACGGATCATTGGTGGTGGACAATGGACAGCAGTCAGCACCAATATCCATGGCATCTTCTCTCAAGCTACATTTCGTTTACTGCTGCAGGAAAAGCTTTCTGAAGACGAGAGAATCATTCATGAGAATATTAACGTTTGAAAATTGACGACAAAGAACAGTAACAAAGAAGCCGCCTGGGGCTCTGGTGTGAGCACAAGCTCCAAGCATCCTGTCCTTTTTCACTGTTCGTAAGCACCGTGCTAGACTTCTAGGGTTTGGAAGTTTCTATGTAACTATTACGGAGATTAAGAGAACCTTTCCACATCTTTCGGACTCAGACATGGAGTGATGAGGAAGCAAATGCCTACAGAATTTTTTGTCCACAGAGTAAATGTAATCTAGTTGCTCGATAGAATGTCACAAAAGAAACTTGGACTTGGAGTGCATCACTCCTCAGGGAGCTTGAAGCACAGTCAAGCTAAACTTGCTACACGCGAAAGTTTTCGATTGCATTGCCTATTCATACATTCCAAAGAACAAAGTTGGATGATAACAACTTTTTGTGCTTTTTATTTGATATAATGTAAGATGAAATACCTACAACGTCTATGACCCTAAAAGGAAGATCATTATAAGTGGAAACATGGAGTTTCAAAAAGATTATATATATTTCTTAATATGCTAAGTGCCACGCCCCGGTTCGATCGGCCTGAAAACAGCCCTTAAACGCTGTCTCAGCCTCTCAGGACTATCCGGCGGAACACCGGAACGTAACTCACTCTAGGGTTTCCGACCCAAATTTGAAAACCCTAACTCCCCGATTAAATTTTATCCCCAAAATACAATTCACACGGAGAAAACCCTAACCCTAATTAGGAAATCCGAAATCAAACCCTAAATCGAAATTACCTCCGGTTAAAATCAATTTTGACCACTAAATCGCCGAATCAAATTAATTCGATTTCGTTGCTTACGTCAGCCGCTTGGTTGCTGGCGTCACCCAATTTCGTTCGCCGCTCCGATTTCGAAATCGTGCCGCCTACGTCAGCGTCGCCCTGCTGACGTCAGCCACGTGCCTCGAATCGAACGCCGAGCCGCGTTCGTCTCCTTCGTTGCGCGGATGCTCGTGATGCTTTCTCCTCTGTTACACCACGAAGCGGAGTTGCCTGGTACGAGCGCCGTCTGCGTTCGACGCCGCGTCGCCCTCATCGCCGGCTCGGAGACGAGCCGGAGAAGGAACGCGCCGGCAGGAAGGAAGCCGCCTGCCTCCCTCGCCGTCAGAACTCGTTGGAGAACAGGGGAAGGAATAGTGGTAAGGAGAAGCTTTTATTCCTCAATATCAAAGCTACAAACTCCTCTTACTGGCAACCCCCGTCGCCGCCCTCTTCCCCTCCCTCGCCGGCCGTCTCCCCAGACGCCGGCTACAAGTCTCTTAGTTCACTCTCGTCGAAGCTTCACCAAGTTTCGTTGTTGGTCGGTAATGGCAGAGCAAACCTTCCTCGATCTGATCTGCTCCTTAAAAGGGGAAGCCGCCGCTTCCTTCTCCTCTTAGGGCGTCCGCCGCCCTAATCTCTCGCGCGTCCGCGTCTCGCGGGGACGCCGCCAAATCCGTCGAAGTCGTCGACGCCAGCCGAGGCTTCGTTCGCGTCCGACGCACGCGGAGACGACGAAATCGGTGCGTTGTGCGCTGATGTGGCAAACTTCCGGTCAACGCCTCTAGTTGACCCGATTTCTCTCTTATTTGGGCTGGTGCTTGGGCTTGGGCCGAACCGGCCTGACCCAGGCCTGACACTAAGTGTTAGGAGCTGGATCTGGCGCGGCCCACATCCAGGCCCAACCTTCCAAGCCCAACTAAGGCCCAGCTACGGCAGCTTCCTGATGGGTTGGGTGCGGCGGTACGGGAAGCAGTGGGGCAAATGGGGTGGCGACCCCTTTCTTCCTTCCTCCTCCTTATTCTTCGGCGTCGCTGGTGGTGGAGCCGGCGGACGGACGTCCGCCGAGGTACGTCCCCTTTCTCCTCCTGCTTCGGCTCCGTCCGGCAGGTAGGTTCTTGTTGGCGTGCGTCGCCGACGGCGTTTGTTCTCCCCTTGCAGCGTTTCTTCCGGATCTCGTCGTTTCCGGCGAGATCGTTGGTGGTCGGCGAGGTTGGGCTCGTCCGGCGTGGATGGGGGTTCCGGCCCTCTCCCTGCTGATGTCCGGCAGTGTGTTCGTCGGCGTCCCCTGCTTCCGGCGAGTGTGGGGTTCGGCCCCTATTTTGGACAGCGTACGTCGACCTTGGTGGGGTTCGTCGGCGCCTCCTTTGGTTCCGGCGAGGTCGTGCTCGGCCGGACGATGCTTCGGCGAGCCTCCTGCGGTTTCCGGCGAGCCTTTGGCTACCGGCCACATGCCTCGTTTTCCGTGCACATTCTTTTAGCGAGTTCCGGACACAGTTCCCACTCCCGGCCAATCAGCTGCCCTTGGCCGGCATCTTCCTCTCTCCGGCTCCCCGAGCCTCGCGCTCCCGGCCGAGTTGTTTTTCTCGGTCGGCGACTCCTCGCCCCTCTCAGCGCTCCGGTCATGTGCGCCGGCCTTGTGTGATGTCGTCCGGCATCTGCAGGTTTATTTGTGCTCGACGTTTGCGAGATGCTCCTCATGGGCGAGTGGTGAGTCTGGCCGCCTGCGTGCAGTCTGGTCGGAGTTAGGGCTTGTGCCCGGCGTCCTGCGTGACGCTATTTTCTGCGCGTGTGTGCGCCACCACCTGCGTGTGGTTTTGTTCTATTCCGGTGTACCGGACTCGTATGCGCGCTGTGTCGGCGTCGAGTCTCGGGTTATGTACTCAGGTGGAGTGTGGAGCTGGATCGTACAGCGGTCCTTAGTGGGCGCGTGTAGGGGTGTCAACGGATCGGGTACCCGCGAGTTTTGCCCAAACCCGAACCCGACTCGATTCAAACCCGAACCCGACTAAACCCGAGTCGGGGTATTTAAACGGGTACCCGTTTAAATTAAATATTTATTTTAAATTATTTTTATAAAATATAACTATAAAATAATATTAATAATAATAAATATATTTATTAAAAATTATTTTATTATATATATATATAGTTTTATTTTTTATTATATATTAATCGGGTATTAAGTATCTTAATCGGGTACCCGAACCCATGAGAGTAAACCCGAACCCGACCCGATTAGCTAATCAGGTATCCGAACCCGCCATAAACGGGTCGGGCCGGGTCAGTTACCTGCGAGTTCGGGTACCCATTGACACCCCTAGGCGCGTGGCGGTCGACGACTCGTCGAGGTGAGCAGCCAGATGGCCGCATTGGATAGGCTGAGGAGTGCGCCGGGGACGTGCTCCTGTCGGTCACGTCTAGATTTGCGGTTCGGTCGCTTAGCCCCTGTGTGGGCGTGTTTGGGTGCGAGTCAAGAGTTGACTTGATTGTATTTTATTAAAATTTTTATTATCCTAATTCTGGGCGAGACACTAAGGCCGTGTTTACTTGGACAAATGGAAAGTACAAAGGAAAGAAAAAAAGGAAAGAAAGGAAAAATAGATGGATGGAATGTGTTATAGATTTTCCTTCCTTGTGTTTACTTGGATGGAAAGAAAGTTTGAAGGATTGATATATACACCCCAATTTTTATTTTTTTTATTCATATTATATATATATACATATATATAATATCATAAAATTATTAAATATTAAATATTAAATACGATCGACGATGGCGAGGGCAAGCAACAGCTGCATGAACGAGCAATGACGGTGAGCTCGAGCAGCGACTACAAGGATGAGTAGTCGAGAAAAGCTCGTATTAAGCGAGAATAAGTAATGGTGCGGTGAAAAGTTAGGTGTAAAGTTAAGTCATAGTTTCAGCTTTCCGTCTGATTTGGATAGAAAGCAAATGGAGGGATTAATGACTAACTTTTCCTTCTAAACTATCCATCTACCCAAGTAAACAAGTCTATACTCCTTTCCTTTTAACTTTTCCCCCAAGTAAATAAGGCCTAAGCTAAGTGGTAAATTTGACTATTAATTTGTATGTCACGGATTGTTTTTGTTTCTTGTGGAAAGTTTTTGTTTTCTCGTCTTATGAACATTATATTGTATGCATTGTTTTAATAGTTTCATGATTAAATTAATTATTAAAGCTAAGAGTCACAAGATCATTTTATTTTTATTATAACTATATAATCTCTTGAGGTTAGACAAGAGGTGAATTATAAAAACATGGAAATCATTCTGCATTGTTTTAGTGTAGATTAACATAATAAGTAAATTATATGAAAATGAAAAATAAATTACAACTTAATTGCTATAATTTTAAACTTCATTTAAACAAAAATATAGTTTTGCTTAGACATTCCTTAGCTTGTAAATGAAATTAAACTCAAATAACAATTAAGAGAATTTTAGAGAAATTAAGGCTTCCAATAAATGAGAGATGGAAATGGACAGTGGAACAATAAAAATAAAACTAACACTGTGTTTAGTAGGAGGAAAAGAAAGTACAAAAGAGAAGAAAATAAAAAAAGAATTTAAAAAGAATTTTTTTTTCTTTGTATTTATTTAGAGGGGAAAAGATCGAAAAGATTGATAAACTAACTCTTATCTTTTATTTTTACACTTTTATTATATAAATATTATCAAATATTATTAAAAAAATTACTATTTAATATTAATAAATACTATAAAAATTAATTAAATAATACTAAATACTATAAAATTAATTAATTAATTAATTAATATTATATTGTATTAATTAAAAGTGATAATCAATCTAACAAATAGTGTTTGATTAATTGATAATAATTTCAACTCTATTACACAATAATTAATCAATTAAGCTGTGGCTAATTAATGTGTTGGAGTTTAAATTATTAATGAGTTGGTGAGTGTAACTATGTTTGCTATAAATTTTAATGAACTTAGAAAATGACTTTTGTGCAGCATGCGACTTTATTAAATTATGGGTAGATGAAAATCTCAATCCCTCAACCGCATGTTAGAGAATGTTAAGCACTTTACCAGCACAAATGCTCATGACTTCCAGCAATGGTAAGAGGTGAGGATTCAGCGGGGAATTGCAGAGTGGAGACAACGCGACTCGTGTGGGGAGGCAAAAAGGAAGTGTCGGAGGAGAGGGCGAGAGCGGCGGTGGGATTCCTGATTCCGACTGAGTTTCGTCTCTACAACAAACTCACGTTCAAGTTTTGGAATCAACAAGAAGTGGAGCCGTCGCCTTTCTACTTGCAGCCATCGCCTTTCTGCTTGTAGCCGTTGCCGTCGACGATGAGCAAAGGGGATGACGACGCAAAGCAACAGATGCGAGCGAGGAAGGAGAAAAAGGCGGCAAAGGGGATGTTCTCTCGAGCAGCGGCGCGCGATGTGAAGTAGGCAGGGGTGACATTAGGGTAGATGTGCACACAGCATGCTTTCTGACCGGTTCGGACGGAAAAAATTAAAGAAGAAAAAGTCAATCAATTTTCTGTCTATTTTTTCTCTATTATTTTCAATCCACCTTATTAAACACATAAAAAAACATTACTGCTTACTTCTTTTCTTCCTTTATCTCCTTCTTTCCCTCCTTGCTTGGATCAAGCTTATACAAATTTGATATCAAAATAGCTTATAATTTAGTTGAGAGCACTCATAAGCACCATAAGGACTGAGTAGTCAGGAAACATTAGCAAACCGAGCTTTCAAAAATCGAGCTCTCAGTAATATTGTGATCAATAGTTACTCGAGATGTGTTTTTAAGATGAGAATTGAGAGACGGTAATATGTCGCACTCTAATATTTTATGATCAACAACCTTATTGACTAAGTGCCCAAATAAATTAAAGACTAAGTTTGTAATACACAGGCCATAAGACCATGAAGACACTTCCTAGATAGTCTTATCTGATAACAATTTAGCCATAGTGATTCCGTCAAGTAAAGCAATCACAAAGGCTGAAACTTCTCTGAATCAATTAGCTCGAGAAGTTTCTTTCACCAACTCATATTCCTCAAGGCCCATGCCAGCAGCCGATTCCCACGTGTGCCAGCTCGTGCACTGCACACAAGGCTCAGACAAAAGAGCGTTCCCTCTCATAAACGCCACCATCGTTTGGACCCTTGCGCGAGTGAATACAGATTTGTCTTATTGCCTGACGAACCTTCCACCTCCCACCAAATGCCTTCCTCAAATTTAAGGCCCTCTCTCCCATTTCATCTCGAGGGAATCCCATGCGCATCTTCTTCCTCCAGTCACTGTGCCAGATTATCCTTGCAGTCAAC
The DNA here is from genome assembly GCA_027563935.2 of Costus lasius. Classification (NCBI taxonomy): domain Eukaryota; kingdom Viridiplantae; phylum Streptophyta; class Magnoliopsida; order Zingiberales; family Costaceae; genus Costus; species Costus lasius. Next base: position 23,079,214 of record CM050447.1, on the reverse strand, counting down.
CTTTACCGACAGTAACATGGCTAAACCTGATCATCATGATTTGCTTGTCCTTTTCTGATCAAATTCCAGCATTTCACTGTCCGATCCTTAAGTTGGCTGATGCAACGCATCAATCAGTGACGGATCCCTGAATCAAAATTTGCTTTTGCCACTTTGTTGTTGCAACCGATGCATGATTTTTGGGAAGGAATGAAGAAGCAGACTTATGTGATTATTAAGTAGATTGTAGGTTTTTTTTTAATCTGTTTAATCACCTAAAAATATGTTTTTGAGATTGAGACCTTTTATATCTGATTAGTAGCATCTCATTACACGTGATTTTGTTGCTTCACTCATGTTCTTGGTGCTGTAGCCAAGGTGTCTTTCCATGTGAAATCAATAAACACTCTTGTTAGACCTACTGTTTACCGAGCCATTGACTCAAAAGTCTTACAAGAACAGATGTCTCCTCCGAAGGGTGCATGTGATGGACCAGAGCAAATTACACGGTATAGTCCCTCCACAGCGACGGTCTGCTAGCCATATATTTTTGCCAGGCGAAGACAGCAATCAAATGCAAAGACCTTATGTGTGTCCTTGTGTGCAGGCTAATTGCCTTTTGCGTTGAATGAATGATTCTTATAATATTTGCAAAAGAAAAAAAAAATTGAGTCACTTGATTCTCCAAGTTTTATGTTTGGTGGGTGGCACAATGACGACTTTTAATTATGTTAGACCTTTTCTTCTGTGGAAGAAAAATCAACATCATTTGTTAGAGATAAAAACTATTAAAGTCCCCTCTGCGAATTGAAAATGATTGGGAATCTTATCATCCTAGAAAATGTCAAATATTGTTGCACAATATGTACCAAATGAGGGGGATCCAATCCCGTTCTTAGAGGAGTACTTGCTAGTATTTTTCCGAGTATTTGCTAGTTTACAGGTCTGAAGTTTTGACACTTTACACATACATGGACCATACACATAACACTCATCTATTTAAACCTCAGAAGAATCCATAGAGCCACTAATTAATATTTTTCCCAGTCCTTTTTGCTCTTTTCTATATAAATTTGTATTGTACATGTTCTAGAGTTGCCCGCATTGAGAAAGGGGTCGTAGCCTCCCTGCGGCACCCCAAGCTGCATCTTTCCTCTATCTCAGCACCTGCCCTTTCTTTGCCCTTCATCTTTTCTTAACCTTCTTTCGCCTCCACCGGCATGTCTGGCTTGTATGGGCATACCTTCTCCCCAGCTAGAGTCGTGTCACCGCAGATAAGAAGCGCAGCGGATATCGACAGGTATCAGATGGAATGATATTAGGCAGCTCTCCTGCGCCGTATCAAAGTATTTCAGCTTTGTCATGATTTATTCTTTTCTTGATACTGTGGCAGTCACTACTTGGCAGAGCTTTTAGCTGAGCACCAAAAGATTGGGCCTTTCATGCAGATTCTTCCTATATGTTGCCGCTTATTGAATCAAGGTTACATCTTTCTAGGGTTCTCCACGGTTCTGAAAATTTTCATTTATGCTCATCTACTTATTATGCTTTTGTTCTGTATTTTTCTCATCTGTCAGAGGAGTTTTGTTAATCCATAACTATGCAATACTAGTCAGTGAAAACATATTTATTTTGGGATTTCTCTACCAATTCAAACGGGAAAATATGATTCTTGAGTGTTTCTTCGCTGAACTAGTGATTTTCCTTTCTATAATGATTCTGGTGGGTGACTATTGGAACTGTTCCATTTTAAAATACGATTCTTTGAGTGTTTCTTTGCTGAGCCAGTGATTTTCCTTTTTATAATGATTCTGGTATGTGACTTAAAAATAAGATAGATTCTATTTTAGATGTTTCTGCTTCTTTATTTTTTTAAGAAAAAAATAGTATTGAGAGAACTTATATTGTAATTGTTCCTTCTTGTTCTCATACTAAAATATTTGTATCCGATTCATTGCAAAGAAATTCTTGAATGAATCTTCTCCTATTTAGTATTGCATTTTATGATTAGTGCTTCTAGTTTTTTGTTATAGTTTGATGGATTTCCTCACGTGAATTTCTGATTAGTTCTTTTAGCTTGTTATATATATTTTTTATTGTAGTTGGGAATCAGTGGATGCTGATTTAGTTTGCATTTATCAACTGAAATTTTTGATGAGGATATAAGTACGTTTTCGCCCAGGTACATAGATATTTTTCTCAGTGTGAGTATTTTTTAGTTTTTGATTACCGAATCACCACATTGGCATCTCTAGGAGTTCATGCTTGTATATGTTGTCTTTTTATCAATTCATAAAAAATATGTTATTGAATTTATCAACTTGTTTTGTAACACTACTTTACTAGAACACTTCTTTGTAGCAAACAATATATTATTGAATTTTTAGGTAACGTAAGCTTTTCATTACTCATTATGATTCTTAACACTACCATTTACAAAAGGTAAGAACTCAGCTCTGTTTTACTTGAATGTTTCTTTGGCTTACCTAGATTTTGATTAATTACTTTCTAACAGAGATAATGCGAGTCTCAGGCATGGTTCCTAACCAGGGGCCTGGTGATTATAACCGGCTGACGTTCAGAAGTCCTAGTCCCATGGCTACTTCTAACTTTATCTCTAACGCCAGAGAAACTGGTTATGGTGATTTCAGTGGGATCTTACAAGAGGTACATATGTATAATCTTTTAGTTAATATCAGTTTAGTTTCATCAGTCCTCTTTGCCTCTGCGCTTGCCAATTTGTGTCCAACCTATCTGCTTATCGCAATTTGCGAAAGACACTATCATTTAATATCTTCCTGCACTGTTTTGAGCATCATATACTTTTCTTGTGTTTTAAATGATAAACAAAGGTTTGCTATCTTACTGACAAATATGATAAAGTGATAACTCAAATTCTTGAGGTACAAAAAATTAGCTGGGATGATCATATACAAGTTAGTTATTTCACGTGAAATGTTAAAGTAATACTTGACGAGATTATGGTTTAATTCTTTGTATAAACTCATCATAAATAAAAAGAGTAATGAAATGTTAAAGGATGCATGTCTCGTGTTTTCCCGCTTCTCTTCTCTCATTTTTTTGCCCTACTTTCAAAGAGGTAAAAATGCAAAGTTTGAAGAAAATGTTTGTACCTTGTTATCAATAACTAAGGTCCTTTCCAGTTGATTTAAGATATTACTAAAATTGCCTCTCACTAAATGACTAAATCTGCACAATACTATTGCTTTATTTATTCATTTTTCTTTATAGGATTGTATGAGTCACGCTCATGAATGAGTTTGTATAGTGTCCAACTTATTTGAAGAAACCTCACAATTTAGTCACCAAGTTAGGAATTGGCCTCTCATCTACTGCCTTCAATTTGATGGGTTTAGCAATTGCTCCTTCACTTGAGGTGCCATGGCCGAGGTATACCACATGGGGAGCTTAAACGTGTTCTTGATTCGCTTGACAAATAGTTGATGTTATTTTAGTTCTCGAGCACTTGTTGGAGATGTGACATGAGTTCTGACCAAGATAAGCTACAAATTATTATGTCATCAAAGAACATTAGTACAAACCTATTTTAAAAGTCACATTAGGGGTCATTCATAAGTTCTTGGAATGATGTTGGTGCATTCATGTGCCCAATCCCAAGGAGCTCAAAAAGCAACGATATTTAAAAAAAAAAAAAAGTCCATATTTGAAGAGTGCATATATATCTTTTGGTATTCAACTCATATCAAAATGGGTGAAGAACATGAGTCAAAATATGTATAGTTCATTAACTTATCCATGAAGGTATTTGTCTAGATTCTAATAATCAAAGCAAATTCTCCATACCCGATGTTGCTTCTTGACAAAAAGCATTAGTGTTCGGAACAAGAATTGTTGAGACAAATGGCATCTCATAGTCAATGAGCATACAAACATGCACGTGCTTATGGTGGTTACCATTTGCATAGTACGCCAATGTATTGCTCCTTGGTTATCCATAAGGAAATCTTGGAACAAGTTTGTAGTTGTGTTTTTCATTTTTTTTGGAAGTCATCCAATAAATAGAGTTTCTTTCAAGTCACAATGAGAACTTCCTATCAGAATTGCTGCACAAATTATGGGCTTTCTTGACAACATTTATGTGTTGGTCTGGGTGACATTATTAGTGGTGGGTGTTTGGGTAGCATGTTAGTAGGTCTAGTCGTTTAGATATCCATGATTGCTAGTGTTCTAACACATGTGCAAGGATTTGACCTCAACTAAAGTCTTGAATAAACCCTACTGCCTTCAACTTGAATATAATGCTAGATTCCGCTCGCAAAGATTTGCATCTTGTATCTCTATTTTTTGTTTTGTTTTCTTTTTTTTAAAAAAGGTGTGCTTGTATAAGTAAAGACAAACTATTGCATGATTGCTATGTTCTCACAAAGAATGAGTTTGCACATTCATGTTGTTATTAGTATTTAACCTACAACAGTGTGAAAGCATGCACCTTATGCAATTTATAATTAAACCTAATGAGTCACATTCATGTCATATATGGTTATTTGATCCTTTTCTTTATTTTCTTGTACTTTCACATTCAACATTTCATTTTTAGCGGCTGAGTTGAGATTCTATCCTCCCTGAGAAATTCAATTAATCCTTTAGAACAGAATAAGTCTTCCACATGAAGTTACCATGGATTGGCGAGGACCACCAACAAGTCCAAGTTCAACCGTTGTAAAGAAAATATTACGCTTAGAAATTCCAGTGGATACGTATCCTAATGTATGCCTTTTATCCTTAGACCTCTCAATATGTAGTTCTTCAATATGCAACTCACTTAATTTGTGTCATTTAGTTCAATTTTGTTGGGCGCCTTCTTGGACCGAGGGGTAATTCTCTGAAAAGAGTTGAAGCATCAACAGGATGTCGTGTTTACATAAGAGGAAAGGGTTCAATAAAAGATCCTGGCCAGGTAAAAAAGAAACTTGCTTCTTATTTTCTTTGTAGTGATATTCATTTCTTGCTGGTCAACATGACATATCAACACATGTTTCATTAAACTGAGACAACATGCTCACATAAGAGAAGAATATCAACTTAAAGACTCTTGTACAATCCATTCCATTTCTTTTGTGCAGTTTTGAATAAACAATCTCTTGAGTTACTGTAAAATGGACCCTAAGAGATGACTTTGATATACTAGATGTCTGAGTTCGACCGCTTGATTGCTAATTATGGATCTATGGAAAATTAAGGAGTTGTGCTGTTAATATTAAAAGGACCTGCTCAAGGACGCAGGTGTATTACTAAACCTTTGTCTATTATCATCAAAATGGCTGACTTCTATCTTCTTGTGACAGCCAATCATTGACTCGATTGTGAATCTCATTTCGGTGTTTGCCAAAGTTTCTTATAAAATGGATTCATTTATATGCTCTTGATATTTGTTTTAATTACTTGCATTGAAAGTACAATTCTGAAATGCAATACCCCGATTTAGTCCTATATGAAGGGAGATAAAAGACCATATAGTGCTTATTAGTAAGCTAACTACCATCAACCTAGGCTTAAGCATTTTAACCACTGCCAATTTGTGCTCACCAAGAAAATGGATCGGCATGCCCACTCATTATTAACTTTTATTTACATGTGGGTAACCCATGCACAAGATTAACTTTCGTTTACATGTTGGTTCCAAGGAAGCTACTCTCATTTTGAATTCTTGAACAAGAATCAAGTTTTGGGACTATTCTCTCGTTCCAGGTTTCTCAGTTTCAAATCTAAATTGGTTGTTTCTGTATGCCATTTGTCTTTGTGAAAATACTGAGTTTAGAATCTCCAACAATGTTACTTGAGTAGTACATCTTCTAGTTGTATTCCCTGTCTTTGGAAATATATATCCCACATTTTCTTCTCGTTTTGAAGGAGGAGAAACTGAGGGGAAGACCAGGTTATGAACACCTGAACGATCCATTGCATATCCTGATTGAGGCTGAGTTACCAGGAAATGTAATTGATGCAAGATTGATAAATGCACAGGAAGTTATAGAAGGGCTACTGAAACCAATTGTGAGTACTTTTTAGAAACTCTCATTATCCACTGTCCCAAAGTTTAACTTCCATTCTACATTTTTATATCCAAATATGAACATTTCAACATTTATTAGAGAAGACATTCATCTAACTCTGCTTATGCTTTCAGCTTTTTTGATGTCAGTGAATCCAATATCGATTAATATACCAGAATATAACCGGTACACGAGTACAAATCAAGATTAAAAACTATAATTCAAACAGAAACATCATTCACAGTTTTGCTCAGTAATTGCTAGTTTACTGCTTGGCAGTTAGTGCCCTCGTTCTTTCCCTTCTTGGTTACGATAAAAGTTCTAGTTTACAGGATGAATCACAGGATTACTACAAGAGGCAACAGCTTCGAGAACTGGCCATGTTAAATTCCAGCTTACAAGATCATCCGAGTTGCAGTGTTTCTCAATTCAGCAATGGAATGAAACGAGCGAAAACATGATGGTAGAATTATTCATTCCGTGCTGTGAAAATAGTTTCAAGGAATCATTCCTTCAATATAATCCTGCTCAGTCGTCGGTTCCTCCTCCTAAGTTGTGGTTCTACTACAGAGGAGTTCACAGTTCCCTTCTGATTGAGAAAATGTTTCAGTCTCTGACTTCTGCTGATGTATCGTTTCACTGAGCTGAGCAATATTTGTTGTAAACCTAGAATATTCATTTATTTATTTTCTGTGGTCAACTCTGACCTAGTAATATCTACTAATAGGAGGAAATGTACAATGTCCGAGGTTTTGCCTTTTTTTTTTACTCTGAATTTGGTTGTCAAAATGTGTATTTCTCTCTTTTTTAAGGATTATTATTGATTTTGCTTACTCGAGTAAGTAATCGATGAATATGGGATATTATCAATAACAAAGAATTATTATTGATTTTTGTTTCTCTGCCATGGTTTTAAAATCAATATATATTAGGTCTAACAATTTGAGTTAGTGCGTTTAATCTCAATTAGAATTTGACTCGTTTATTAATTGGCTCAATCTTATCGGTCTCGAGCACGATTTACTTTATAAATGAGGTAACCTATATAATCTATTTAATATATAAATTAATATAAAATAAATATTATATATATTAAAAATATATTTACTAGGATCCAAATAGGATGACATTTGACCCGAATAGGCTAATTTTGTATCAGGTCAGTTTTTGCAAGGACTTTATGATGTGATCACAACCCTTCGTCCGAAATTGAACTATTACCATGTGCTCTGCACGTGACTAGTCCTATTATACCGCAGCCGGATCAAATGAAACCCGTAGCCGCAATCAACCGCTCCTATGGCCGCTCCAGTCGCGACAGCGAAGCCTTCTTCCTCCGCCCTCGACCCGCCGCCGAGCTTCCCAGCACGGCGCCTCGACGCCCACGTACCCCTAGGTTCCACCGCGGAAGACGAGGATGATCTATATGGTCGCCTCAAGTCTCTGCAGCGCCATCTTGAGTTCATCGACATCCAGGAGGATTACGTCAAAGACGAGCTTAAGAACCTGAGGCGCGAGCTCCTCCGCGCCCAGGAGGAGGTAAAACGGATCCAGTCCGTTCCCCTCGTTATTGGCCAGTTCATGGAGATGGTTGATCAGAACAATGGCATCGTCGGATCCACAACCGGATCCAATTACTACGTCCGCATCCTGAGTACTATCAACCGGGAGCTCCTGAAACCCTCGGCCTCTGTCGCGCTTCATCGCCACTCTAATGCGCTCGTCGATGTCCTTCCCCCTGAAGCCGATTCGAGCATCTCCCTTCTTAGCCAGTCGGAGAAGCCCGATGTCTCCTACAACGTGTGTGATGAAACCCTAATTTTATCTCGCTATCGATTATATTACAACATTTAGTTTCAGTACTTGTCTTGAGTTGTTGATTAGAGTATGGATGCAACATTATTTCTCTTGTGATCAAAATTAGGGTAGACGTCGTTTTTATGTTAGCCAAAACTTAAATCGTACTAGTTAAGCACATTTAATCGATTGTTTCAACTAAGACTCTTCGGAGCAAGATTTTGAAGTTAGAAACCTAGCCTGGTTGGGGTGCTTTGCTTTTCCTTAGGTTGATTTGTCTCTCCGTGCAGTTTGTCATTTGTGAAACTATGATTTCTTACACAGACACATTATGTAGTCTCCCCAAAGCCAGAATCCTTGGTTTGGTGAATTTTAGAATTTAATAAGCAGTAATTGTACCTGAGTCCTCAAATCCGTTGGTTTTGCAAGGATAAGCGCCGGCAATTTCAGTAGCAGGGGTCGTGCACCAAATGCACCTATGCGGCTATGCCCTTGTAGAAATACTTACAATTAGATATTGACTATTGTCATGATATTTATGCTAGGTGACTGAAGTATTAGAATAGAAGTGTAAAAGCAGCTTGGATAATGTCCAGCGGTAAAGGCCTAAGAAAACTCCCAATTAGGATAACTTGAGGTTTTAACAGTTGTTACTATTGAGTTATGCTTTTTTTCCTTCTCCTTTATAATTCTCGTAGCCCATTTGAAGTGATATTACAGTTACTTTGCTGTTTTGCTAATAGGTATTAAATTATTGTTTATGATTAATATTGACTGTAATTGTTTTTCCATTTTTGGCATGTTACAGTATCTTAGTCATTGTGGTACCCTTGGCTAATGTGATCAAGGATTTCTAGTTTGCCCAGAAGCATAGGTGGTCTTGCGAATGTTGAAGTCATACCTTTCATACGTATTCGAGGATATTTTGGAATAATGGCTTCTGAATGTTAATCAAATCGTTGGTTATTTTAGCTAGATATAATTTTTAATAATCAAATTAATAATTTCTTCTTTCAGTTGATGGAATACTGAAATATAGAGGGGATAAAATGATTGTCACGTTGTGCTTAGTGAGATGATGTGATTTCTCTTCTCATTCCCTCCTCTAGTTGTCACTATGGGCAATTATTTCCATAATTGGATGCTTGACCGCATTTTTTTTTTAAAAAAACAATATAACAAGCTTTAGCTTTTTTTTTTTCCATAATCAAGGAACTTCAACAAAAATATTTGCTAACTCAGCGTATAAATAAGCATTTTCATGGAATTGCCTTTTCTTGAAGAGAGAATGGTTTGACGTGGCCTATTATTGATTTGCTATTTTGTTCTTCTTTGTTTACACAGGACATAGGTGGTTGTGATATTCAAAAGCAGGAGATTCGTGAAGCTGTTGAGTTACCTTTGACACATCATGAGCTGTACAAACAAATTGGTATAGATCCACCAAGAGGTGTTCTTCTCTATGGTCCACCTGGTACGGGTAAAACCATGCTTGCCAAGGCCGTGGCTCATCATACAACTGCTGCTTTTATAAGAGTTGTTGGTTCTGAATTTGTTCAGAAGTATCTGGGTGAGGTATTGTCTTTGGTGATTTAATTGAATATTCCACACATTTCAAACTAACAATTATCTTCTATATTAACTTCATCTTTTTTAGCAATACGTTATGTAGATGATGATCTTTGAACACTGTTTGTTTAATTAGTAAAGCAAAATATATTTAGCTGATCTAATATTTTTTATTTCAATGATCATGAAGTGAATTTTCAAAGTTACTTATACCCATTTGCTTGACATCTGATCTTCATAACTTTAAGAAAAGATAACAAATATTATAATAACCATAATATTATGAGAACACCACATTTATATGTACAATCTCGAAGTTTAAGACAATTTTCTTCATTAGGGTCCAAGAATGGTCAGGGATGTTTTTCGTCTTGCTAAAGAAAATGCTCCTGCAATTGTATTCATTGATGAAGTTGATGCTATTGCTACTGCACGATTTGATGCTCAAACTGGAGCTGACAGGGAGGTTCAGCGCATCTTAATGGAACTCTTGAATCAGGTAAAGACATGTCAACCTTGAAACTTTTAGGCATTGCTAATACAATATAGCCCTTCGCTCATATATTTATAGATGAATTCATATTTTTTTGGTAAGGGAAACTCTGTCTAAAGATGATGCCAGCAACTTAAATGTTCTGCTATTTAAAAAATAAGAATGTATAAAAGCTAAACTATCTTTTTGCAAGAACTTACATTCTTTGCCAAGTTCGTTAAAAGTGCTCAAGTACATGTTCTTCACGTTTGCTAGTCTTGATAAAGGTTTCTGATTTGTTAAGTACACAAACTGCTGACACGAGAGTTTATCATTAGATGGCATTTCCTTGAAGGTTTCTCATTGTTCCTGAACTTGTTGACTTTTTGTGTACGCATATGTAATTCAATATGGCTCCATGGAGCATGTATGAGAGACTTTAATTAGCATCAAATGTACTTCCATGTGTCTTTGCATGAAAGATAAAAGCTATCATTAGATTGCCTTTCATTCGAGCTTACTCATAATTCGTGAACTCTTTGCCTGAGTTATTGTTTACAAGAACCTATGTCATTCTATGAGATGGACTATGATTAATGGCACCATGGTATACATGAAAGGCCTTAATCTATTGCAGTAAATCTATTTCAATCTGTAGGCCTTTGCATGACTGTTATGCCTAATGTATGGAAATGTCATTTTTTAATCTTCAACACCATCATGGTTCAAAGGGAAAAAATGTTCCTGAAATAATGCAAATTGAGTACCATGTAATGGATGCCCTTATATGCCATAATGTGCGTCTTTATATGTCCAAAAAAACTATGTATTGGCATTTGCATCTTAAGGGCCCTGGATTGTTGGAGCTTTCACTGACTCAACCACAGTTGTTAATGTTCCTATTTTATATGTCCTACTTAAGCAATGAAAACAACTGACAAGTTTGCAGTAACCATAGTTGTACTTTTATTTATGCCATAAAAATTGCCATGTATGCTTCAGTTATTATGATTTTTGCACCAATTTTAATCTACTCACATTTCACTTTAGGCTTTTGTATGATAATGCTATTTGTCATTCCTTCTCAGATGGATGGCTTTGACCAAACAGTGAATGTGAAGGTTATAATGGCAACTAATCGAGCTGACACTCTGGATCCTGCTCTTCTCCGGCCTGGTAGGCTTGATCGGAAGATTGAATTTCCTTTGCCTGACAGGCGGCAAAAGAGGCTAGTATTTCAAGTAAGCCAATCACAATCTCTTTGTATATGTAATTCATGGGCATTCCTGATGTCTCTCCTGGATAACAGGATGTAGGTGAAAGTTGAGGATTTAATTTGATATTAAACTCAGTTTCGTTTTACTATATCACGGAAGATCCATGGTCTGCTTCTTTGACTTGTTGACTATAGACCATTCATAGGACATGGATGCTAAATAAGAACAAAAATTGGATACATAAAGGTAATTTTGAGTTCTCCATTCACCAAGCATCTAACCTACACAAAATTTTTCAGAAAATTTCTCATCTATGAAGAATTCATAAAAATTGCATTTTTGATGCAATTAACGAAGTGAGACCTGGCCTAATTTTCAAATTCATCATGTTGCTGTCTCAAACCATATGTATTTTCATGCACTGCAGTGTGTATTCGTAGTTGATCCTTTATCTTTTGACCTTTTGAACTCCTTTACATGAACCAAGAAGTGATTTGAATGTTAATTGCAGGAGTGGTTTATAATTCATTTTGTCTAGCGCTTGAAAATCCTCAACTGTTGTTAGATTTCAAATATTTCCTTACCACTTCAATTAACATCAGAATTAGTGCCCTTTACAATTATTTCTTTAGTATTTTGCATTGGTATTAAATTAAGAACTAGTTGTTTGTTTGATAGGCATTTCGTTCTGCACTTCTCAAATTTTAGTAAAATTAAAAGTCTAAAAATTGGTTTTAGTTTTTCAACAATATTTGATACACCTATATAAAAATAGTTGTCACGGGTGAGAATGGGCTTAGGAATGAAATGTTTAACGATATTGTAAGCATGCCACTATATTTTCATTTACAAGTTTGTTAGTGTAGTTTTGAGTTTTTGCCTTTTTTATGTTCAAAGTTTCACCAGTTTCTATACAATAATAGTTTTCATGTTTTCAAGTTTTCAGTTCTAGTTTTGGCTGAATAACTCTATCAATCAAGGTTTTAATCCTTTTTTTTTATTTTATCTCAAAATAAGAAAACTGGCTACCGAACATGTCATCATGCTTTGAAATAAAGTTTGATGGTGATATATAACAAACATTGGAAAACAACTGAAGAAAAATTCATTTGAGTAAAAAAGAAATTAGGCTACGGCAGTGATAGTAAGCCAACACATCCTGACAGCGTAAAATGGACAGACCAGGAATTTCTAATCCTCAGCTTCTTTCTTCTCTTGTGACAGTTTATATTCATGACATACGAACTCTTTCTTTGAATGATTTTCACCAAGTGAGATGCCCTTTATTTAATTTGACATTTCCTTTTCAGGTCTGCACTGCAAAGATGAATCTAAGTGATGAGGTTGACTTGGAGGATTATGTTTCCCGGCCAGATAAAATCAGTGCAGCTGAGGTCAGTATGTCTTGAAACTTGTCAATACTCCACGGAATGGGGTCTTAATTAATTTCATGAACCTATTTCTACTTGATTGCTTCAAAGCTAGAGAACCTCATGATCATTAATATCGAATTAATTTTAAATATTCTTCCTTGGCATGTATTCCCACGTAGTATTGATAAATACTAATAGATTCATTTTGCTAGGATAAAGCTTTGATGTCAACCGTTAAAAAAACTAGTTTAAACCATGTAAAACATATGGATATATTTGATAGTTCATGAACACGATCTGCTATGAATTGAAGATTTCTCCAACCTAAACTGATTGGCTATTTGGATGGAGAACACTTTTAGGTCGAGTATCTCAGTTGACCGATTGTTGGATTTGCGGGATGAAATCATCCAAGAACATTATATTAAATATTGTAAGAATCAAACTATAGTGGAAACTAGAACATGAGAAATATGTTGTTAAATATGACAATATTAATCCTTGACAACAATGAAATGTAAATCATAAAAAGCTTGCTACCTAATTCATCTGCAGCTAACACTGGAACATGGCATTTTATGTTTACTCGTGTCAGGAAATATGGTGGCTATTTGGCCTAGTAAAGATTATTCATAATAGTTACTTGATAATGCTATATATAGACCATAGCTAATGGTGCGACAATGAACTGATGGTTTTCCCAAATTTCTTTGCGCTGCCTATGAACAGTTCATAGATTTTAGGGAACGACCAAATTCCTGACTCACCTTTGTTAGCTTATTTGAACTCTTCCTTTCCTCGCTTATCTTCACGTCTAGGAACACTCTTGAACACAATTCCACATTACACTTAGGCTGTGTTAGGGAAAATGAGAAGGGAAAGGAAAATGAATCAAGAGGGGAGGGAAAAAAAATCTAAGGGAAGGAAAAATAGAAGCATATGACACTCACGTGCGTGTTCTGTGCGTTCGATGTTCGATGGTGGCAGACTAAGTTGTGGATGGCGGCTCCGGTGGTGTGCAGATGGTGAAGCTTATCTCTCTGGTGCCAGGCGACTCTGACGGCTGATGGCAAAGCGCAGGGCGAGCTTCGAGGGCAGTGAGCGCATCCAAGGCGGGCATCGAGGGCGGGCGGCGGCGAGGGCAGCCGTCGAGGGTCGAGGGCCTTCGGCGGCGAGTGACGAGTGCGAGGGATTTGTTTTCCACCCGATTTGGACGGATTAGAAAAGGGCACTATATCCGCCCTATTTTTCATCCATCCAAGGAAATGGCAGAAAATCTCTCTTACTATCCATCCCTAGTGTTTTCCCTCCAACCGCCTTAATATTGTGTTTCCTTGAGTGGGAAAATGGAAGGATAAGAAAGAAAATTATATTTTTCTTTATTTTCATAGGGACAAAAAGTAAAGAAAAGAAAATTAGATGAAAATGATATAGTTTTTCTAAGATTCTGTTCCTTCCAATTTGGAAGAGATTTGAACTTAGTAAAAAACACATGAAAGATAGTAAAAAAACACGTATTACATAAACTGTATAGTAATATCCTAATTTCTACACGTGATTGGTTACTAATAAGGTTATGAACATGGTCCATAATAATGTACTGGTTTTGGGCTTGAGTAGTATATATCAGCACTGTGGTACTGGCCTGTATTTGTGTGTATGTGTGTGTTGATATGTAATATATGCAGCCTAGTAATGATATCGTTTGCCATGGTAAACTAGTATGTACTGGCCAAACCACCTGTTTTGGACCAGTACTTCAAACTTTGATCACCAAGTCATAGGAAATATGGAGAGTTACAAGTGTCTTATAAAATTAAAATGTCTAATCCTTGTCCTTAAAGAAAATATAACTATGAAGATTTTATTACTTTTTTTTCATCATTCATTTCTATTGCGTAATTAATTTCCTTTTAGATACAAGGCCCAACTGATATTCATTGCTGTCATCTGAATTTAGATCATACAGGCCCTCCCAATATCATGCATCTAGTTTTCTCAACCATATGTTACACAGCGTAATATGATTCACATGACCTTTCACTGAAGAAATTTAAGGAGGCTGACCATATCATAATGCACTTTACTTCTATGAATATTCTCAAAAAAAAAAAGAGAAGAAAGATTTACTCCAAATAGGTCTTGGATTTGTCTTACCATCTTGTCATAAATTCTTCTAGCTGAAAACTTGATTATATTTGTTATCATGATTTTTATGCATTTCGCTACCTCTTAAAACGTAAATGGTTGTGTGAACTTTAGACGGAGAATCGCAGGTGTTGACGGAAAGAAGGGCCAAAATTTTGTTGAGCGTTTGTGCATCTAAATATTTTGTGTGTATCCAGAATAAATAGTAGGACAGATGAAAGGAGTGAAGAAAGTTAATTTTTTTAGAAACAGAATTAGAAGTAAGAATTTTTTATGTGGATATTTGTGAGCTGGATATTCTTGTTTTTTTTTTCTTTATTTTGTTTCTTGAAAAATATTTTTTTTTCTTTCAATCCCCTCCTATTTAAATGAATAAAAAAGTTATGAGAAGAAAATTTAATGAAATAAGGAGGGAAATTTGACAGTCGAAATCATTTTTGATATTCTTAATATAAAAGAAACAAAAAATTGTTTTCCCCCGTTTTCCGTTCGATCCTATCTTGTCTTATCATAAAAATACCATGGCAATGCATCTCAATGCTATTAATTTTGTGATTATTATACGTTGTACTTGCAATGCCGTAGATACAAGGCAATCTCCAAGGCATGTGATAATTGTAATAATTTCCGTGATTCTTTGCAGATTGCTGCCATTTGTCAGGAAGCCGGGATGCACGCTGTCAGGAAAAATCGATATGTGATTCTTCCAAAAGACTTCGAGAAGGGCTACCGGGCCAATGTCAAGAAGCCGGATGCGGACTTTGACTTCTATAAATAATTGATACTGCGATAGCAGATGACCATATTAATTGTTTCTGAATTTTTATTCCGGATAAATATTGGTCTTTATTTGGTTTCAAGTTGTCGTTGTAACGATATTCTTTTATGCTTATATCACATCACGCCTTCAAACCGATACCTCTTTAATAGACCAAAGTTTAGGATTTGACTAACATGATTCAGCATTACAGGTCTACCTCATGTTTCAATTGGTTATAATATCAACGATGCAGCATTAGGATCACAGATCTTGTCTCACGTAAGCTCTCCAGAAGAACTCGTTTTTTATTGCACTAAAATTGAGCAATAGTCAGAGGAGAAAGTTTATCTAATATTTACAATGTGTCTAATGTACTGTTTCTTAAAGTACTTGTTCTCTTGGTCTAGCTACTAGTTTTGCACCGAAGGCCAGCAATATGCATATAGTGCACGCCCATGTTTATGGTAATATATTTTTAACTATGTTCAAATACGTCAACGCGAATATCACAACGGTCAAAATTGTTGGATTGAGCACGACTGGCGGAGTCAATTCCTTAGATCGACTCCTAGCCCGACTATGGACTCAAAAAGGATCGCTGCCGTTCCAACACGACTCAGGTCAACGTTGACGAATCACCGAAAACCGATGTCGTCGAGTTGAGCCAGGTTCCCCCGAACCCAAACAAAACTCACTTGTATCCGACTGCGTCGGATGAGGTCCACACCGGACTCGGAACACACTCACTTGTTTACGGATCTAGCCGGTGCTCGGCGATCTAGGACAGTCGTCCACACAGCGTCGCACGCCAGTGATCAGAAGTACTCAGCCGGCTCCTCGCTCGCACGCCGGCGGCAAGGCCGGACGACGCTCCGCCGGTGAACCCGACGGCTTCGTCCTTCTCGCTCGTAGGCGAGAACGGCCGGAGGGGAGGCCTTACCTGAAGGTAATCAACTTGGCCGACGACTGCCGGCGCCACGAACACACACCCGCACGGAGGCGAGCACGGCTGGGTCGGAGAGGGGCGCGGGCGCGGTACCTGCAGATGAACGGCTGACGGCTGAGAGAGCGGCCATCACGTCTGTCCGACCACGCACATGCAAAGCGGCGGACGGAGGTGGGTCTGGCACGGACGAGGAAGGGACGTCCACCAAAGCTGCTCGCCGGACAAAGGAGACGACCGCCAGCTGCTCCACGAACCAAGACGAGAAGCGTCGCACGCAGGCGACGAAGGGAGCGGACGAGGCTCGCACGCAGGCGAGACGCGGCTCCGAAAGTTCCCACACGCAGGTGGGCCGGCAGCCACAAGATGGAAGGAAGGTAGAGCTCGCCGAGGGAGCACGACTCCGGCCATCTCACGCAGGCAAACACAGAAGCAGTAAGGAAAGGGCGTCGTCGACGTAGAACGGCAGCCGGGACGGAGACCGAGGAAAGCGCCGGACCGGCGAGAACATACCTCGGCGATCACACGGCCGCCGGCTCCTTCGAGTCGATGAAGCGGTTGCAGCAGTGCCTTCCGTGGCGGGTTGGGCAACACAGGCGACGAAGGAGAAGGCTGCGACGGCGGCGAAGTCGGAGAAGATGAGGAAGAGGACGGAGTTGTCCCGCGGCGTTCCGACCACCCTCCCACACCACCGGAACACCTCGGACACTCCATCGACGACGACGATCGACGACGACGATCGACGAGATCCGACAGACCGTCGGAGAGGACGCGGGAGTCTAGATCAAAATCCCCTCGAGGAGGTCGCCCTCCTAGCCGCACCCATCGCCCTCTCCTTTTTCCCATCCCGCCCACAGAGACGTGCCTCGATCCACGCACCCGTCTCATCCCATCCTTGCCGCGTCAGCGTCAGCACGCGATGGAAGCACGCAATCGAACGTTGGCGACGGATTCGGATTCGGGCGATGCCCGATTCGTAATCTTCAGCCAACCGACCCATTCAGTTGCAAGGTGGCGGGTTGGGCTGAGATTTGGGCCACGCCCAAAATTTAAGCCCACGGCCTAACAATAGGTATGAGAATATTATAACTAGTGGCGTCTGCGTATCCACCTTGTTTAAAGAGAATCTGAGATAAAATATTTAAGATTGATTTGGATTTTGAGCTGCTGTCGATGTTTGAATGAAGCAAAAGTAATCATCCCTTATGAGTGGGTGAAGTGTCCCTTCACCTCTAGTAGGTGATAGTACAACAACGCCTTAAAACTAATTAAAAGATGAGGGGATCACCACTCATGGAGTAAGTGGACTTGCTAGAGCGCCCAAGCTGTGACCAACCATGCTACCATGCACCAAAAGATAAGTTAGGTGTGAGAATAGCCCATCTGCTTGGTCTCATGTTTGAGTTTTGTTCATATCCATACCTCAACAAGAATTCAATTGGCATACCTTTTTCAACTCAGTTATGTCACCATAGCCACCATCGTAACAACCACGCCATCCTACAAATAGATACGACCTAATTAGATAGTAAACCTTTTACCTCAATGTATTCTGTTCTGATTGAAATGCGGATGAATCAAACCAATCTCTTTCAAAGCCAAACCATAGGGAATCAAATTCATACCTCAGGCTTTTAAGTGTGCTTCAGCTTTGCTCGAGATGATCACACTCCAATGTCATCAATAAATCAATAATTAATTGGACAATGCTTACAACTGAACCTGGACGTGTGGCCCAAGGCAAGAACTTTGAACCCCACAAAGGCTTCGAATTCGTTTGCCGACAAAAGCACTCGTACACGAGATGCTTATTAGTCTTGCCTTTTTAATCGCTTCTCTCTCTCTCTCTGGCTCAAATATACTCAGGCGCAGATCACGTATGGCTGGAAAATTTCAGTCTAAGAAGTGATAAGTCCAAAAGAAATAACCCCAAGTCACCGTAACAAAATCTAGCACTCAGGCGCAGGCGCACAGCTCACGCAGTCACATGCGGGGAGAGAGGCAATGGAACAGCACAACAGCCAAACTGCAGGACGCAATTCCCGGAGCAAGTCCACCGGGTGAGACCCACCGAGGTGGCTCGGTGTGGGTTGGCATTTACACGGCCGTGTCGGAGAAAGCCAGCGTGCCCATGCGATTTTACCATTTTGCGTCTCCCTAAGACCCTAACTCAATCATGAATGCCCGCAGTCAGATCTCGAGTCTTTACAGTCTAAAAACTGAGCAGAAGAGAGCAGCTAATGCTGCAGATCTAGCCAGCGAGTTATTGTCTTGTTCCGACGCTGACTTCAGACTACCCTCCGGCCCTCCGGCCCTCCGCCCAAATCCAAATTAATCGGACCACCTCCTACTCCATCCCCCAGTGTCCCCCAGCGCATATTAGTACAGCAATCTCATGTGGACTTAACGTGCGCCTAGTATAATCATCCGTTGGACACGGGCTGCACCGGTAATAATTTCTCCAATGTACAATTAATTTTTAATGAAGGGGCTGCTTCGTAAAATCTTCCACCAACCGTTCCTCCAATTTTTTTTTAAATAATAATTTATCTATTTTAAGTATGAAAAATCGAAAGTTTGTTTTTAAATAAATGCAACCAATTTAATTTATGCAGCAATAAGTTTGCTTTGATAATTGCACCTGCTAATAAACTTGAGATCGGCGGTTACTGCTTATTCGCGGTCGATGGGTCCGGTACAGAAGAATTCGTACCCACCCAAGGACCACAAATAGATTAAATATTCTCCGGGGGGCTTTTTGGTTAGCTCGCTGCTTCAGCTTCGCTGCACCCCCCGCACCTACTTCACTTTCGCGGAGCAGAGGGAGCTGAGTCAGCTGGGAGGAGCACCGACGCGGGGAGCTTCGGCGGTGGTGCTCTCGGGCTCTGATCTTCTGGAAGTGAGGCTGTAGCATCTGAGAAGGGGACGCCCTGATTCTGTTCATGTCCTGGCTCTGGCGGGAGCCAAGGCATAGAGGTGTGATCTTGAAGCAATGCCCTTTGTTTCCGTGAGCGATCTCTCGGTTTCCTCACAGCGTCCTTCGGTTTCAGCTTCCGAAACCCTTTTTTAATCGAATGCCGTGGCTTCCGCGGCGACTGTTCTGGGTTTCTTGGCTGCGAACGAGGGTTCTGGAAATGTGAGGACGGATGCGAGGAATTTGTTAGCCGGGTGGAATTACTGATTCTCTCCTTCAGAGCTGCGAATCCTCTAGATCTGCTTGGTAATCTCCAAATTGTCGTTTAACATTAAACATTAAGATGTCCCTATGTTTGTCCTTGTTTTCTGTTGACGAATTCTTTTTGAACGTTTTCGTTGCTGCATTATCGAGATCTTTGAAAAATGATGAATGAGAATATTGAGACAATATTTTCCTTTCTGAAATCACACGCGAGAATAGAAATTTGGTGGTCAAATTGGTATATTGTGTTTTAATTAGTTTTATACGTCTGGTATGCCTGTCTCTGCGCATTAAGTTGTTCTAGGTAATTTAATTGGTGGGTCTAGTGTGAGCCAGCCTGGCCAATGTAGGCTAACATTTAATTAGTACAGTAGCTTCATGCTCGAAAACCCCAGCTTTTCTTTTCCTCAAGGAATTCAGGAATAAGGGCAAGATTATTCAGATTCTGCTTTTGATTTTATGCTACACTCAACAATCGTAGAGGTTATTTATTTTGGTAAGCAACTCTTTTCGCACATCTCTGCTTCGGTTTACTAGCTTTGATGAGGATTTCTTGAACCTTTGGTAGAAATTGGCGTTCTTCTTCCATTTTCTTCTGAAAAGATTGTGATTTCCATACCAAGACTCCTGTTCATATTCTATCAAAACGATTTCAGCATCTTAGTGGCAATTTAAACATAAAATTAGTATAGGTATATGGAAGGAAACTAAAAGACAATCACAATTGAGGAATGATACTCCGGAGTGGTCCCTTAGGATTCACCAGAAGATAAGTGGTTGTTGTCACCAGTCACCATTAAATTCTTTTCAGGGAGCTATTGAATTCTTCCGGAAAAGTAGATGCATTTTAATTTATGCATGGAATTCTATCAGTTTCAAACCAAGAGGAGCACAAATTTTTAAAATGTTTACTTTAGACGTTGATTTGTTAATCATGTGGGGGAATTTTCAGAGGTACAATTAGAGAAAAGGATAAATTCTTCCCAGTTTCCCTTCAATAATTACTGAGTGAACAAAAAAGGCTACTTTGCATCTCTTATTTGTATGTTGCATTCATCGAATGGCTTGTTCTTATACTCTTTCAAAATTTTCTTTTTTGGTTCAGTTCAGCAGGACAGGGGAGCCAGTTTATTGGACTACTGAGTTTGCTCATTATGTTCTTTTTTTAGTCTAAATTTGTCTATGGATCTCCACTGGATTTTTATGTCTCTTCCTTTGTTTTTCCTCCTTTTTCCACCTTTTATGACAGCTGATTTAAGGTCTGACGAGCAAGCGCTACTAGATTTTGCCAATTCTGTTCCTCATGGCCGGAAACTTAACTGGAGCTCTGAGAACCCAATTTGCTCCTCTTGGGTTGGGGTCACATGCACACCTGATAAAACTCGTGTGCGGGCACTCCGACTGCCAGCAGTTGGGCTTTTTGGTTCCATTCCCATTGATACACTTGGGAAACTTGATGCCCTTGAAGTCTTGAGTCTCCGGTCCAATCGGCTTATCAAACGTCTCCCACCAGATGTTCCATCTGTTCCTTCTTTGCATTTATTGTTTCTTCAACATAACAATTTATCTGGAATTATACCGTCCCTTCTATCTTCCAATCTTACATTTCTTGATCTCTCGTACAATTCATTTGTGGGACAAATTCCATCGTCAATTCTGAATCTTACTCTACTTAGTGCCTTGTATCTTGAGAACAACTCGCTTTCTGGTCCCATCCCTGATCTTCAGCTTCCCAAGCTCAAACGTTTGAATTTGAGTTATAACAACCTTAGTGGCACCATTCCATTATTCCTCCAAAAGTTCCCAAAGGAATCTTTTCTTGGCAATCCCTTCCTTTGTGGGACTCCTCTAGGACAATGCTTTGGAATTCCTCCTCCTGGAGTGCTCCCCATAAAACACAGAAGAAGTTTTTGGAAAAGACTGAGCATAGGGGTCATCATTGCAATTGCAGCTGGTGGATCAGTACTTCTACTTCTAATCTGTATTATAATGTTATTATGCTATTTTAAAAGGAAACATAGGGGAGGTAGCGGAGAATTGAAGAGAAAGAGTTCTCTTGGTGCTAGGAGTGAGAAACCTGAGGAGTATAGCAGTAGTGCTCAAGAGGCAGAGAAGAACAAGTTGATCTTTTTTGAGGGATGCACATATAATTTTGATTTGGAAGATCTACTAAGAGCTTCTGCAGAAGTTCTTGGAAAAGGAAATCATGGGACTACATATAAAGCTGTTCTCGAAGATGGCACAACAGTTGTTGTAAAGCGGTTGAAGGAAGTAATCATTGGAAAGAGAGAGTTTGAACAACAGATGGAAATGATAGGAAGAGTCAATCCTCACCCAAATGTTGTTCCACTTCGAGCTTATTATTACTCCAAGGATGAGAAGCTTCTCATATATGACTATGTTTCTTCAGGCAATTTCTCCTCGCTCTTACATGGTATGTTTCTCTTCACTGCTAATCTTGTTTATGTGATCCAGTCACCAGATGTAGTACGTTTGATCTGAAATTGCAAAACTGAATGCTTTAGATTATGTAACATGCTGATAATCTTGCTTCGTGTTATGTATTCGAGTGATGAAGTGAACGTTGCAGAATCAAATATTTTATCTCAGGCTAAACTAATGATCCCAATTATCTTGTCTAAAATAATTCAGAACTGTCAGATTCAAATGCTATATCTTCCTTTCAGGATAACAATAGGTTCACTGAAATATGAACCACTTCATATGTAATATTTGTGAAAAGCTATTTCTATTCTGGACCCTGCATAATCAACAAACCACCATCATCTTTTTTGATCGCAAGTTGAAAGGACAATGAAATTTTGGACATAGAAACTAGCTGATCTCCTCGCACTTCTGCTTCATATTTGGTTTAGTTCAAGTTGTGCCTCACAGGAACAATACCTCATGTCA
This sequence comes from Costus lasius, assembly GCA_027563935.2. NCBI lineage: Eukaryota > Viridiplantae > Streptophyta > Magnoliopsida > Zingiberales > Costaceae > Costus > Costus lasius. Next base: position 23,056,830 of record CM050447.1, on the reverse strand, counting down.
TCGATTTTGCTGAAGCAATATTTGTTATTTGTTAATATTGGAAAAGTATCCTTCGGCTGACTAAATCTTATTCATGTCAGTTATATCTCAATGCAAATTAATCCCACTGCATTTTGATTTATTTAGGTGATTAATGTTTCTCTTATCATTTTCCTGATATTGAGAGATAATTTAGAACTTTGCATTGTGCAGATGTCATCTCTTCATTCTGTTTCTTTTTCTATTCCTCCTTCACAGGAAATACTTAGAAACATTTGACTGCTGAAACTTCTTTTGAATAGATATTTGGATGTAAAAGTTGGAATTACAGAAATAGTTTACGTATACCATGTAGTTATGGAACCAAAATTACTGAGGTTCTTGTTTACCGATCTATGTATCTTTTATGTACATAATATATACACACGACCACATTCTGAACCAATATAAATCCGTCCTATTTTATTCAGCTGACTCATTTTTCAACAAGTGCATGCAAGCATGGAAAAACGAGTCTGACATTTCATAATGAAGAAATATTAACTATATTTTTCTTTTGTGTAAAGCCCAATTTCCAATGTATATATTGTTCATCTACTTAGGGCATTTATAGTCTCCTACTTGGTTAGCAGGAAGTAAGGGTTCTGGAAAGCCTCCCTTGGACTGGGAGTCTAGGGTAAAGATTTCGCTTGGAGCAGCACGTGGCTTAGCTCACATTCACGCAGAAGGTGGCGGAAAGTTCATCCACGGAGATATCAAATCCAACAATATACTACTGACCCAGGAACTCGAAGCTTGTGTTTCGGATTATGGCCTTGCCCAAGTCATGAGCTCTGCGGCAACCCCATCCAGAGTTGTGGTTGGCTATCGTGCACCTGAAGTCATTGAGACCAGAAAGTATACGCAGAAATCTGATGTCTATAGCTTTGGTGTGTTTCTGTTGGAGATGCTCACTGGAAAAGCTCCACTTCAATCTCCAGGACGAGATGATGTTGTAGATCTACCGAGATGGGTCCAATCTGTGGTTCGAGAAGAGTGGACTGCTGAAGTCTTCGACGTGGAATTGATGAGGCATCAGCACATTGAGGAGGAAATGGTTCAGCTGCTTCAGGTTGCCATGGCATGCGTCGCAAAAGTTCCAGATCAGCGGCCTAAAATGGATGAAGTGATTAAAATGATTGAGGACATTCACCATTCTGACTCAGAGAACAGACGATCTCTGGAGAAGTCAAGAGATGACAATACCCCATCACCACCACCAGCAGAGGCAGAGATAGCAATGTAGTCAAATAGACTAGATTTGGCTATCAAGGCACTTGGCTGCTGAAAACTGATAGTGAGGCTTAAGTTTTTCCAACGAATTTTTGAAATCACAATTCTTCTTAGAAATTGACTAGTATTTAAATGTCTTTTAGTCTTTTTTTGTCCAGAATGTAGTTAATTTTATCCATTTTCTTTAACAATTTAATCCCTTGAAATGCTAGCTTTATATTTGTTATTTGCAAGTTGGAAGGTCACCAGCCAAAGACTACTGCGTTCATTTCAATTTTGTCGACAGGCTCATAACAGATGATACTCATAGTGTGCACCTGAGGATTTTACCAATACGCAAACTGACACAATATTAAAGTAGGGAGACATAAGAATGCTTTGGAATGAAATATCCATGTAAACGTTATTGTTCCTGAAAATTCAGAATGCCATTTATCGGCAGTGAGAATACACTAAACACTGAATCAATGGTTATGTGTTAGAATTCGTTTTGGCAGTAGGGTTGATGTTTTATGTTATATTCTTTACATACAAATGCATGCGTATAATTTTTATGATCAGTTTGAAATATACATTAATTAACTTGTAAATATGCCATTTATTTGAAATGCTTTCATTTTAGAAAATTGTATATTTACTATTATCTAATCTACATTCTTCTTCTTTCTTGACTCCAATATAAATTATTCGATTTGTCGAGTCTTTAAGAGTCGGAGAGTACACAGAACAAAATTTTAGTGACAACTTTATACAACCACCAAGCCTTTACGAATCAGTAAGTTCTAATTAAGGAGACAATTTATAGTTAGATGCACTAATTTTGAATAAGCGTATTTAAATTCTTATTATTTTACCTTTCAAAATGAAACGTAAAAGCAATGAATGGATGGATGGGATAATTGAAATTGTAAGATGCTACTTATGGTCTAAGGTTTCGACAAATAATCTATAACAGATTATTATAATAAAGATTGCTAATTATTTTTTAAAATAAATATTATGATTTATAAATATCTTAAAATGCAAACGTATCTAACAAATTAATAGTTAGATGCACATGCACTAATTTTATTACCTGCAGGAGACAAATGGGCTGACCAGAATTTTCATTCCGCCCGGCGCCCGCCTGCCCGCCCCGCCGCTTTGAAAGGCGGCTAGTTATGGCGGCAAAATAGCAATTTCACGAATTGACACGCACGAGAAATGCTCGTACCAGCTTTAGGATTCCCCCCTCCCTCTCCTTCCCACACTCATCCATTTGACATTTCCCGCCTCAATTCGATCCCACATCCCCACTTCAACTCTGCTCTTTAATCCCATACACCTCCATTGCTTTATGCCTCAGAGATTCGTGGTTTTCTTTGGACCTATTCTAGACCTTTGGAATCTGTAGCTGGACTTTTTCTTCAATGGTCCTCCGCACCTGCTTGGTTTGAGCGGCGATGGATCCGACGGCCGTCGCCTGTGGATGCGAGGCGAAGTTTAGCGAGCACGCCGTTCCCGGAAGGAAGGCAATCCCTACGAAGAGAGCCCCCGGAGGGGGCTTGGCTTACCGGAATAGGGCCGTCAGAGTCTTCTTCGATGACACTGACGCCACTGACTCGTCTTCGACCGACGAGGAGCGCGGCGCCGCACCGGCGCGGGTGAAGCGACACGTGCACGAGCTAAGGATCGAGGTGGCCGCGGCGCCGCGGCAGAGGGCGCCAAGGTTGGCGGTGGAAAGGGGCTACGACGGCGGAGATCCTCGAGAAAAGAAGAGGCTCCGCGGGGTGCGGCAGCGGCCGTGGGGCCGATGGGCGGCGGAGATCCGCGATCCGCGCCAGCGGAAGCGGGTATGGCTTGGGACGTTCGATACTGTAGAGGAGGCGGCAAAGGTCTACGACGAGGCGGCCGTCCGGCTGAAGGGATCGAAGGCGGTGACCAACTTTCCGATGGCGAAAGGGGCGGCCGCGGAGGAGGAGATGCCAGTGAAAGCGGAGGACGGAACCGTGAGTAGTCCGTCTCAGAAGTCGGTGGTCCAGCACACCCAAGTCGTGGGGCTGTTAGGCAGTGTCGGTCATGGAGGAGGCCACGTCCTCGCCTCTTTGGGTTGGGCTGGGAAACGTCGACGTTATTGTTAACGGAGTTCTCCTGACCTAGGTCGCTATCGCGATAGATGGGAGTCGGGCGGTTTCGATCGACATCGACGATGGTGTTTATAAGTGCGGGTACGGTTTCGAATCAGAATTGTTTCTTTTTTCTGTATTTGAAATGCCGATAGCTTCGCTTCCTTGTAGCCCTGTGCAAAGAATCGCATCGATTCTGGCCTTTGCTGGAGAATTTGTAATTATTAGTTTACATACTTTTTCTAAAACGTCTCTTGAAATAACAACCTTATCATCGCTATTTGATGCTAGTAAAAAAGCTCTGATTTTCCTTTAGTTTTGTAATATATTGTGAGACTGTAAAATGGTCAAGACATAACGAGTAAATGGTACAATGTTATAGTACTCATGCAATACTACAAGAGGACAACTTAGACTATCTTATTAGGAGATTGTGATAGTCCTAAAATTTTACATTATTTTACTACTTTTCATAACACAAAGTTTGCATCAAATACAAAGAGAGCGACTACACCGCTTTATATAAGGAACTTTAGATTGCCATTCACCTTTTTTTTTTTCTGTTAGGACAAACAAAAGAAATTAAAGAATGCACTAGCAGCTAGTTATAAGATTTCTTAAACACAATATTGGAAAGACACTTTAGGTGTAACTACTTTTGGACTGCTTTATAGGCTTGGCCCAAAAAAAAAACTTTATTTAAGGGTTGAGTTTGATGGATTCATATGGGTGGCTTCAGATTGCAAATCTTGATCTAGTGCAGGGACAAAAGTAACCATGATTAATTTTGTTGCTCTGGTAAACAGATGAGGTTGAATGATAGTTTTGAACAGGTGTTGGCTCTTGCTTTTGGATTTTGGAAGTTTCTTTGGCCCTAGTCATGTGCAACTTGGTCAAAAAGCAGCTGGGCTGTGTTCAGCCGTCATATATTTTTTAACACAAGTTTTTTTTCTCTGAAAAATGCATTCTTTATGCCTTTATTTTGAACATTTTATTGAATTATTTTAATATTTGGTGAATGTCTTGAGCTATAATATTGATCTACTTGGAAGTGCAAGTCTCCCTAAACTATCAATTATTAAACAATGAGGTAGTGGTCTTCTCTTTGCAGTCAGTTGGATGCAACCCAAATAATCAAGCTCCAACTTTGCTTTATATTCTTTGCAGTCAGTTGCTAATTCAGAGAAGAGAAGCACATGCTATTTGATGCCTGTACAAGCTTAACACATAATTAATTTCAAGTTGTTTACTTGTGTTAAATTTTAGTTTAGCCAGCTAGAAAAGATAGATTTGAGAAGCAAGCATATAGTTTGTTTTCGAATATTTATATTGTCGATTTTCTTTTAGTATTTAAGGAGGACAAATCATTGTCTTATCACTTATGTTATATTTAAATTTATATTATATTATAAATATTCACAGCATTTATAACGTCATCGTGATACGTCACCTCGATGGCGTCGATTTTGTTTTTAATGCGGGCCCTACTTCCACGTTTCCTCTTTTCCTGCCCCTTTCCTCCGCGCCCAGCTCCGCATTATCCTTGGCGATCAAACTCTTTAAAATCAACCGCATCTCTCTTTCCCAAGGGCAAGTGGAGAAGAGAAGAATGAAACCTGAAGAGCAAGGGAGTAGCTTCTTTCGGAAGGATGCCAGGTTGCAGGCTGCCATGGAGGAGTTGATCAGAAGCCAGGGACAGGCGGCTCAACTGCAATCCTTGCTAAACGAAGCGCCGCCGCAGGAATCAGTCCGGTCCGCTTCAGCTGCAGGGTTGAGCGCCCAAGTCTTGGACTCCTTATCCAGAGCAATATCTTTCTTGCAACTGGAGAGGAGCCCAGATGAGGATCCGACACCACTTGATCAGATGACCTCTTCCACGAAGAGGAAGACCCGAACTCCTCGAAGAACTAGCGATCGAAGCAGGTAATTAGCTTATCACTTCCCAAATTGATTGTTCACAACACATGTATGATTATGACTGGTTTGACCTTAAATAAAACAGGGAACATCCATATACCTGTACAACAGTCCTTTCTGCGAAGATTGAAGATGGCTATTCATGGCGGAAATATGGGCAGAAGGAAATATTCGGTTGTAAGCATGCCAGGTCAACCTTTATTTCAAGGACTTTTTCACATTTCATTTCAAATTGACCAATCCAATGATGAATCTAGAAACGCCCCGCAGAAGCTACTACAGATGCATCCACAAGCATGACAGGGGCTGCCTGATCACAAAGCAAGTGCAGAGAACAGAGGAGAACGACTCCATTTTTGCAATTACTTACATGGGAGAACACACGTGTGTGGATGCAGCTGCGGCGCATGAACGCAACGCGAAGCAGGAATTCGCTGACGAAATAGTAAGCAATTACCATTCAGCAGGGAGTTCTTCCTCGGACCTTCCCGTGTTCATGGAGGCAGCGGCGGCTGTTGGTGGCTTTGCGCCGCATACACATTTCCCGCCGCTTGCTTCGGATCAGCAGGATGTTACATCGGCCTTTCGGTCCTCGATCCAGTTTGCTCCTGAGGCGTTCCAGATTGATGATTTCTTTGCATTTGAGCAGGATGCGTACACCTCCTAATAATCAGGGAATATATATATTTCATATTGTAATTTGAAATCTTGCTCCAAGTGTTCAATCTAGTATATAGAAGATTTAGCACTAGTTTCGGATAACTGAAATTTTAGCTTTTTGCTGATTGAAAAATAATTGATTGTAAAAGTTCTCAAGTGTTTAGATGAATAGTTATGCTGGTCAGTAGCTTGTTGTTCAATTAATCATATTATTTTAAAAAATTTTATAACAGTCTTCCTTAAATATTTATTACACTTACGAAGAGAAAAGGTAAAAGTAAATTCTTTAATTAGCCAATAGCTTCACCTACTAGAAGCAAGAGGCTAGCAATTTATGAGGAAAACCATTACTTTTGGATTTTAAGAGCCAAATACATAAATTTTTAAAAATTTACTTTTTGAAGTTAGCAAAAATAATTAAAAAGCTGCACCAGATGCCTTTTAAAAGAAGAATAATGATTAGTTTTAACTTTAGAGCAATCAATTTATTGCCGGAAGAATGAAGACTATTACTTACAACAGGTTATGATTATTATCTTAGGATTTTTGTTTATTTTATAAATTTATAAAATTTGTAAAGTAAAATAATATAATTATCATAGTAAGTATTTTGTTAATATAATACTATTATATAATATCTTTTCTTAGTATGAAAATTGTTATATATTTAAGGTAATACGCTTCCAGGGCATAATTAATTTTTTTTTCCAAAATGAACTAATTTAATCACGAATCACTTTTCAGAATGGACGGTTGGATCATCTCCATTGTCCCCAACGGACGATAGGATCAGATTCTCTCCAAAATAGCGAAGACGCGTAGACTTTCGCTGGCACGAAAAAAAAAAAAAAGACTAATTATATGCTTTCCACTGGAGTCTGGCTTCCATAAATTTGATGGGTCGCCTCGTCACTTCCTTTCGTCGAAATCTCCGATCCCGATATCCAGTTGGCATCTTGAGAGGTTTAGAGATCATTTCATTGGATTCCGCTATCTCCTTCCGGTCGAAATAAAAAGAGTTCGATTCTTGAAAGGTACTTGGGCTGGTAGATGATCCATCTATTCGTAATGGAATTTTGCAACTAAAAGAATTGATTCGTTCGATGAAATGTAGTGTTGATCTTGAGCGCTTGGGTTTTGGGTTGCTCCTCCTTTTTAGCCATCTACGTTAAGGCTTTGGATTTAAATTCTTTTTTCCTCTCAATAATTATATCCCGGACTTTAGTTGTTTCAATTCAAATAGATTTTTTTTTTTTAAAAAATTGATTTCTAGTCTTAGTTACTTTAGTGGAATTCTTCTATGTCCTGTCTGCATTGGATATGCGCCTAAATCAGTTTATTTCAGGGAAATGAGTCATCACCATCACCACCACGGCCACCACCGCCGTCACCATGAGCAAATCAGCCCATACGATGATCCCTTCTTGGCCTGCTGCTGCTGCCCATGCTTTTTGGTGAGATCCGTAGTGAGGGGTTTTACGAGCTGCGTATTCATGTCCTGCTACCCCATCTTGCAGTGCCTTGGCTTGGTGGAGCATGGTCACCACCACCACCATCACTGCCATCATTGTGATTGATCTAATCGATCATTTGTTCTTCCTGTTGCAGCATTTCTTTCTATGTATTATACGCTGAATGAAGATCATCTGGTGTTAAGTTTCTTAAGCGCTGATAATTCAGGCAGGAGGTGATTGAATGAGCAATTATGTACTTATGTTCCAGTTCTCTATATGAAACGATGTGTTTTTTTTTGCTTCAGACTCGAGAAGGTCTGGACGTTCGCTTTCTTTTTAAGGTAACCATATAATCCACTAGGTTTTTTATGTAAGATATGTTGGTTGCCATGAGCAGCATCTTTTCAAAGTAACATATTTGTTATTGTTCTTCCCTAAGTATAAGAGGATGTGCTTTGGACCATTTGTGTATTCTTATTGTTTGAATGGTACAATAAGGCATGATTCTCGTTTAGTAGAATTTGATATATACTAAAACATGTCCAATTTCTCTAGGGGTTTGTTTCCTTGGGAGGAAAACTAGAGAGAAAAAAAAAAAGTTTTTCATTGTTTCCTTGGGCGAAAGGAAAATTTTGAGTGTAAAAGTGGATAGGAAAATTTTATAACTTTTTCTCCGAAATTTTTTCGCCTGAATCGGACGGAAGAGTTGAAGAAAACACAAGCTACTTCGCCCGACTTTCGAAATTAATTTTCCTTCTTTTTTTTCTTCTTTCCAAAGAATTAGGTTATAGATTTTTTTTTTCTTTGGAATTTTCTTTCTTTGTAGTTTTTCATTCCTTACAATTTTTCTTCCCTCCAAGAGGTAAAGATTAATAACAGTGAAAATTCTAATGCATGTTCTTTGTTAAACACACTTTATTTGCTTAATTATTACTATCTCAGGAACACCTCATTATTTTTGCCGCTATCCGCTTTGAACTTAGAAGAATTCTTTTCTACTGCTTGTTTGATCATTTTGAAACAAAATATTCAGGTTGACAGGTCATCTTTGAATTGAATATATCTTGCTTTTGTTGAGTTAGTTCTGTTAATTCCTTTGCCCATGAAGCACGTTGGATTGGTCAAGTATCCACTTGAATATGGTGTTATTGGTGTATACATTGAAGCTAAAGTGTTCTTAATAGACATCTCTATCGTTCTAAAACTTAACATTTTTACAAAAGGGGCCTGTTGACTTAAACATTATGGTACTGGTGCGAAAGAAAAATTTTTGGATTGTTGTCTTTACGCTTACACTAAGTTTGAGTGGATGTAAACACTCATGCAGATCACTTAATGAAAATTATTAAGCATTGGAAATGAGTATCTTCTTACATAAATTACTGATTGCAGCCAGTTTTCCTAGTTCTCCATTCAATACGCATCCACTGTAGAAACTGTTCGTTTCATCATTCTTTCCTGAGTTAGTGACACCACTTATAAATCAAACTGGACTAAAAAATCAAATTGCCCTTTAGTAAACCATACGCATTTTATACCATCAGATTCTTCTCCTATTTTCCTGTAATGTTTTCTTGTGTCTACTTAATGCTCAGAATTAAAACTTATCTGGAAATGTTCTTTTCCAGCATTACAATACTAGTAGATCTTCTGATCTGTCAAATTGCCATCTTCTTTTGTTTGAACTTTGTTTTTCCTTTGTACCTACATCTGTCGAATTGTTTGTTTTAAAAGAGAAGACAGAGCAGTTTGCATCAGCTTTGCCAATCATTTTATGCCAAGGAAACGAAACAATAGCTAGTGAAAAGAGCAAGAACTTGAGGAAAAGAAGGAGAGTGAGTGTTACTTCTTAGCTGTTTTATTGAGAGCCTGCAACTCTTGTTAATAGTATAAAGTGCAAGTCTTTACTCTTTAGACCTATAATCTATTTTTCCCAACTTAATTTCAACCTTACAGCATTTACCTAAAGCTCATTGTGCACTAAGCGTCAGTTTCCAAAAAGGAGCAGAAACCCCTATGTAAATGCAACAAACTGCTAAATACGCAGGGATGCTAGGATGTATAGACTAAATTTTGGCCTTCAAGTGGAATATCCAATCGAGTTTGTGGCCCTCGAGAGGAGATGCTGTATGCCTTTGATGGCTAAACTCTCTATTGGTTATGCTTACTTATAAGGTTTCTATTATATTATTTAGGCAATTAGATTCTTTTATGGATCTCGTTGTCATAGTGTGGCAAAATATTGATCTATTGCTTGTTGACAGCAAGCAAAGTCATACGAGTTGTAATTATTAGAGCTTATAATTTAATGCTTGGAGTCTTATTAATAATAGTCGTCTTACCAGATTCATGTCAATTATGACTTTTATGTATTTGCATTCTCTATTATCTATTAAAATTAATCACTTATTTCCTCTGACTGTAATCATTTTATGTCATTGACAGGACTGGTAGCTTTGATTAAGTGAAAGTCTGATCTCAATTGGGGATGAAGCAAACCTTATGATTAGGCGTGTGTAAGGAAAAGAGTTGCTGGTTTTTTAGTTTTTAAGTGTTGTGCAAATCTATTTGTTAGACGAAAATTGCTTATTAACTTACTGTATTCTCGATGGAATTTTAACTTGAAAACAAGTACGGATACTGTTTTAATTTTACACCTTGTTATGTGGAGATAGTTTTCACATATTTTGGGCTTTCCTGTTGGCTGAAAGATGATATGAAGCAGGTTTTTCTCATCGAAACTCAGAGCTGAATACAGTCATTAGGGACACTCTTAATAGATAGGTTTGGTTTAGAATTGCAACATAATTTTCTGTAAGTGGATCTGCAGTTATTGTGCTAGGCACCCTGTTTGTCAGGCCCCGATTCAACCGGTTCGGCCCAAAGCCTGTTGGGCCAGGAAAAAGCCCAAGCCCAAGCCACAGGTGCATACATGGAGCCCGTCCACAAGGTAAAAGTACCTGGTCAACAGGCAATGTTGACCAGGGCTCGTCTTCATCTTCGGCAACCACGCAAACCCCGGACGAGGACAGCGAAGGCGTGGCGGCGCGCAAGAGAAGCGGACAAGAGGCGGCGGACGCCTAAATCAGGGAGCAGTCTCCTTCCTATATAAATCGAAGAGGAGTTCGGGAGTTGATCTTCATCAGAGAGCTAGGGCAGCGACTGAGAGGAGCAGCGTCTTCTTCAACCGCCATCAGAGGGAGATTTCGGGTGAGAGATTGTAGCCGGTTTCCGGCGAGGGAGGGGAGTGGGTACCGGCGACAGGGTCGTCGGAGCAAGGAGAGGATTGTAAGCAATCTTTGGGAATAAGAAAAGCTCTTCCTCTCAACGCCTTCTTCCTCCCCTGTTTCTGTACTTTCCCTTCCCGCGGTGGCGACGAACTTCGGAAGCAGGCGGCTGCGAGATCGTTGGCGACAGGAGGATTGAAGGGCGAGGCTTGAGAAGCTTCCCCCTGCCAGCCAACGTTCTTTCCCGGCGAGACAGAGAGCGCGGGCGGCGCTCGGCGGAGTGAAGCGGACGAAGGTCGATTGCTTCGTTCGAACGCGTCGAGCGTTCGAAACGAGGCAGACGCGGTTCGAAGTCAACGAAGGCGCTAGTCAACCGTGAAATCAAATTTCGAATTCGGCGGACGAATTCAGAGCTGACGTTAGCGTGACGTTAACAAGGGATTAATTCGACGACGGGAATTTTGACTCAGTCAAAATTTGGTTTGAGGTAAAAATTAAATTTAGGGTTTCGTTTGGATTTCCCGAATTAGGGTTTTTCGGATTTCTCGAGCGAACTGTAAATTGGGGATAAAAATTATTCGGGGTAGTTAGGGTTTCAATTTTGGGTCGGAAACCCTAGCGGAGTTGCGTTCCGGTGTTCCGCCGGATAGTCTTGAGACAGCAGTTAAGGGCTGTTTTTAGGCCGATCCGACCGGGGCGTGACAACAGGTATCAGAGCAGGCAAACGTGTTACAGCAAATACGACACCTTCAACTTCACCCTCGAAAGTGAAGAAAGGTTTGAAGTTCCAGAAAATCGCCCATACTGGTAGAGGAGCGTCAGAGGACGCCTGGCCCAAGCAGGATAAAGGAAAAGCCAAGGAGACGGCTGAACCTGAGGAGATGGTAAACCAGGGTGATCGTATCGCTCAGATCGAGCAGGTGCTCTGTTTGGCCAGTGGTGGAGGCAATGGGATGATTCCACAGGTGGAAAGCCTTCAGAAGATAGTGGAGGATCAGGAATTGCTGATCGAGCAGCAGAGGTTGCAGATCGAACAACAGAGGTTGCAGATCGAGGTCATGCAACAGACCGTGGAGGGTCTGATCCATCTGCCAGGGGAGATGGCTCGCATGAAGGAAGACATGCACGCAGAAGTTAGGGTACTGCATTTAGCCCTAACACAAGTATCGCAATCAGCAGCGGCATCGGTAGAGCAGGAGGTGCCCAAACCGAGGATGCGCGTGCCTGACCCAGCGACGTTCGGGGGGGCTCGATCGTCCAGAGAGGTCAAAAACTTTATCTGGGATATGGAGCAAAGGAGATCGGGTACAAGTGTGCATCGCTTATCTCACAGGCGACGCGAAACTTTGGTGGCGAACCAAAGTCGGCTCTACATCAGGGACTACTAGCTGGACTTGGAAAACTTTTCGTGAGGAACTGCGGAGACAGTTTCTTCCCGGAAACTCGGCGGATCAGGCGCGTGGTAAACTGGATCGGCTAAGGCATACAGGCTCGATCCAGGAGTACGTCAGGGCTTTCTCCACTTTGATGCTGGAGCTTCCAGGTATGGCAGAGGACGATAGGAGGTATTTCTTCCTCCGGGGCCTTCAGCCATGGGCAGAAACGGAGGTCCGACGTCGCGAACCGGTTGACTGGAGGGCGGCTGCGGCGGTGGCTGAATCTCTGGTGGATAACAGAAGTTTCAAACCAGCACCACCAAAGAAATCCAGGACACTACCAAAGCGCGGCTCCCCACGGACACCGCCGGGAGCTAGAGTTCCAGAGAGGGGTAGGCCCTTTCACCGGCAGAACAAGGGTTCACCGGGATGACGGGAGCAAAAGCCACAAGGTTATTTTTGGTGCGGCGGTCCTCACTGGGTAAAGGATTGCCCCAGCAAGCAAAAGCTCATGGCAATAGCGGCGCAGGATTCAGCCGAGGAGGCTGAAGAAACCGAACAACCACGGATTGGATCACTGCAGGTAGTTCCACACTCTGCCACGGGAGAGCAGCAGTGTCGGATTGGTGCTTTGAGGATCGGAGCAATAGTTGCCCAAGATCTGCCCGTGACAGACATCGAGGGCGATATCCAAATTGGGCGGGGGAGAATTGTCAGGCCCCGGTTCAACCAGCTCGGCCCAAAGCCTGTTGGGCCAGGAAAAAGCCCAAGCCCAAGCCATAGGTGCATACATGGAGCCCGTTCACAAGGTAAAAGTACCTGGCCAACAGGCAATGTTGACCGGGGCTCGTCTTCATCTTCGGCAACCACGCAAACCTCGGACGAGGACAGCGAAGGCGTGGCGGCGCGCAAGAGAAGCGGACAAGAGGCGGCGGACGCCTAAATCTGGGAGCAGTCTCCTTCCTATATAAATCGAAGAGGAGTTCGGGAGTTGATCTTCATCAAAGAGCTAGGGCAGCGACTGAGAGGAGCAGCGTCTTCTTCAACCGCCATCAGAGGGAGATTTCGGGTGAGAGATTGTAGCCGGTTTCCGGCGAGGGAGGGGAGTGGGTACCGGCGACAGGGTCGTCGGAGCAAGGAGAGGCTTGTAAGCAATCTTTGGGAATAAGAAAAGCTCTTCCTCTCAACGCCTTCTTCCTCCCCTGTTTCTGTGCTTTCCCTTCCCGCGGTGGCGACGAACTTCAGAAGCAGGCGGCTGCGAGATCGTCGGCGATAGGAGGATTGAAGGGTGAGGCTTGAGAAGCTTCCCCCTGCCGGCCAACGTTCTTTCCCGGCGAGACAGAGAGCGCGGGCGGCGCTCGGCGGAGTGAAGCGAACGAAGGTCGATTGCTTCGTTCGAACGCGTCGAGCCTTCGAAACGAGGCAGACGCGGTTCGAAGTCAACGAAGGCGCTAGTCAACCGTGAAATCAAATTTCGAATTCGGCGGACGAATTCAGAGCTGACGTTAGCGTGACGTTAACAAGGGATTAATTCGACGACGGGAATTTTGACTCAATCAAAATTTGGTTTGAGGTAAAAATTAAATTTAGGGTTTCGTTTGGATTTCCCGAATTAGGGTTTTTCAGATTTCTCGAGCGAACTGTAAATTGGGGATAAAAATTATTCGGGGTAGTTAGGGTTTCAATTTTGGGTAGGAAACCCTAGCGGAGTTGCGTTCCGGTGTTTCGCCGGATAGTCCTGAGACAGCAGTTAAGGGCTGTTTTTAGACCGATCTGACCGGGGCGTGACATTGTTGATACGGCTGTAGGGAAAAAAACAGTTCATATCTGTACAAAACCTGTCCTACTAGTTATTTGTATTGAATTGGGATATTGGGGATGCACTCGCACTTGCAGAGTGTTTTGCTAAAACATGCTGCTCCTAAATATCAGAAAAAAAAATATTAGACAGGGTCATTTTTTTAGCGGTTAAATTTATTGAAAGAACAAATCTTAAAGCACTATTACAATCTTATTTTAAGATTTATAATTTCAATGAATCGGACGGTGACTCTGCCGAAAGGAGGCTCCCTGTGAATTTTATCATTTTGATGTATGAAAGTAAAAAAAAAAGCATATCCATGACTCCATCTGCGAGGAAAGGAAAGCCGACAGCCCCACACCTATGTTATATTCAGACAGATATGATTAGTTAAAGGCACCGCCGCGTCCGTGTTTACTGTCTAGCCTTTAATATCACGTGCCCTTTTGTATTATAGAGAGTTTGGCGGCCGCGAAGGAAATTGACGAGAGCCACTCCGAGGGCTCCAACTCAGCAGGAGTAGCACGTGTTACAGGAGCAAATTTTCTATACAGCCGTCGGTGCATAAAATTTTAAAAAATCTCATGGTGTGAACCTCAAAATCTTATTTTATATGTAAATTTTAGTCTGTGTGCACATGTCCTGCGTGCAGAGAAAATTTTTTATTGAAAGATTTAACATAGGAAAACCTACGTTGGGTCCTTCATTTTTATACCAAAAATATTTTTTTTAAAAAAAAAATATAAAAAAATAAAATAATCTACACATTCTAAACTTTTCAATGGTACTAATATTGTTTTAGAAAAAAAATCATTATCATAACATTTCTACGATAATATTAATTAATATTAATTATTATAGAAATTTCTACGATAATATTATCGTAGAAATCTTATGATGATGATTTTTTCTAAAATAATATTGATACCATTAAAAAGCTTAAAACGTGTACATCATTTCTTTATAATATTTTTTATATAAAAATAAAGGACCTAACATAGGAAACTATGTTGGGTTCTTCACTAGAAAATTTTCTCCTATGTGCATATCACGATGGACGGTTTAGAAAGCCGTGGTTTCCTAAAAAAATTTTTGGTGTCACAGCACAAATGGGATCTAATACATGTCACCACATGTGGCTCCACATCTGCATGACCAAGTGCCATTTTATTGGATGACATTGTGATAGGGGTGTGCTTTATAGGAATTTGCGGATTCTTAAAATTTGAATTTTAGAAGTTGTCGCTCTTTGTTGATTAGTATTAACAATAATACTAAGAAAAGACTTTAATATTAATGTTAATATTAATATTAATGTTAATACTAATATTAATTCAAACGTTAACATGAACGTCCCAATCTGCCTTCGGATTGGAGCGCGTAGCGCGTGCAACAACGGCAAACATCGGCGGCCTCCAAAAAAATAGGAATCCGCGGATCTATAAAATTTCTCCCCGTGGCGGATGCTGTGGACGAAGGAAACTCTGGCTCTTTATATAGTAGACAAAGTATTGAAAATGAAACAAGTACCAAAATAGAGAAGCTGCTAACTGCATTACAAAGACGGGGTGCTGCAGCCGCTAGTGTTCCTCTGCTCGAGGCTTCCATAGTTTCACCCCTTCCCTTCACCAAGGCGAGAAAGGATCTCCAATCCCAATTCCCGCCTCATCCAAGCCTAATTCCGGTGAGTAGGATATCCACTCCGGCCCATCTCGTCATTCGATTCTTCATTTTCCATCGATCGTCTCGCCCTTGCGTGTGGCTTTTGCTTTTGATGCATAAACTTCCTTTTGTTTTGTTTAGGCCCCGATCGGAGTGAGTTTTTGAGCTAAAAATCGAATCTCTCTTTGAGGGTTTGCTTAACCGCTTTCTCTTTGATCCGTCATTTTGCTTCGTGGATTTAGTGGGTGAGGGAACTTGGAATTGTACTGCAATGGGGCCGAAGCAGGCGCAGTTTTTGTTGTGGCTCCTGTTTCTTCTTTGCGGCTCTTGTTGGGCGAGGTTCGTGGTGGAGAAGAACAGCCTAAAGGTGACCTCGCCGGATTCGTTGAAGGGCGTCTACGAGTGTGCTATCGGGAACTTTGGCGTCCCTCAGTACGGCGGGACGATGGTGGGGATCGTGGCGTATCCCAAGGCCAATCGGAAGGCTTGCAAGAGCTTTGAGGAATTCAGCATCTCTTACAAGTCCAAACCTGGAGGGTTCCCCACTTTTCTCCTCGTCGATAGAGGGGGTAAGGCTGCAACGTTTTCAACTGTACTAGAACAAACTATTCAAGAATTTTATTTGCTTGGATTTACTGTTCTGATGCAAGAGATCGGTTATTTGCTTCTTTTGGCTACTTGGTTGTCACTCCTGCGGTTGATTATCCCAAGTTTCCTTTATTTTTTGGAATAGATAGTAAATCAGTTTTCAACTTGCATCCATAATTCGAGAACAGCACACAAATTTGCCAATTAATTATCCATGCAGTTACATGTTTACCTACTATGTCATTGTGAAATTTGTTAGGCATTTTTATGATGCAGCATCTGGAAACTTGCAGTTTAGCCTGGATACAGCAACTCGTTGATTTTAAAATATCATGTTATATTAAGGAAATTTGGAAAATACTAATTACTAATTTAATTACATTACTGTGGTTCATACAGATTGTTACTTCACAGAAAAAGCATGGAATGCACACAATGCTGGTGCAGCTGCGGTCCTTGTTGCTGATTACAAGGCAGAACCTTTGATAACAATGGACACGCCTGAGGAGATGGGCAATGGAGCAATCTATCTACAGAACATCACAATCCCTTCAGCACTAATCAGCAAGAGTTTTGGAGACAGCTTAAAGAAGGCTATTGACAATGGTAACATGGTTGGTGTCAACTTAGATTGGAGAGAATCTTTACCTCACCCGGACAACCGTGTGGAATATGAATTTTGGACAAGCAGTAATGATGAATGCGGTGCCAAATGTGAAAGTCAAATAGCGTTTGTCAAGAATTTTAAAGGAGCAGCGCAGATACTAGAGAAAAAAGGATATACCCAGTTCACTCCGCATTATATTACATGGTACTGCCCTGAAGCATTTCTTCTGAGCAAGCAATGCAAATCCCAGTGCATCAACCATGGAAGGTATTGCGCACCTGATCCTGAACAAGACTTCAGCAAGGGGTATGATGGGAAAGATGTTGTCATCCAAAACTTGCGTCAAATTTGCTTGTTTAGGGTTGCTAATGAAAGTGGTAAACCTTGGTTGTGGTGGGATTATGTCACTGACTTTGCTATCCGGTGTCCTATGAAGGAAAAGAAGTACACAAAACAGTGTGCTGAAAAAGTAATCGAATCACTCGGTGAGCTTACTATCTTCTTTCATTATCTGTTACATCGGGTGAGGCTAAATTGTCCAAAGGGAGAAATGATTTCTTAGTTTCTTTACATAACTTATGAAGTTTCTTAACAGGTGTCGATCTCAAAAAAATAAACAAATGTATGGGAGATCCTAATGCTGATGCGGATAACTAAGTGCTTAAAGAAGAACAAGATGCACAGGTAAAGAAGAACAAGATGCACAGGTTAAGAACAACTGTTGTATAACTCCAATATATTCTACATTCTTCGATCAAAATCTATTCAATTGAACTGATATTGTTGCACTAAATTTGATTGATACTCTTAGATTGGGAAGGATTCCCGTGGTGACATTACTATTTTGCCAACTCTTGTTATTAATAATAGGCAATACAGAGGTTAGTAATTTTTAGCTTCCTGTGGTAACCATTGTTATTCCTTGGCATGTCATTGAGATTCCTGTCTCTGGTTTTACTTTTGTCAGGCAAGCTGGAGAAAACAGCAGTTCTGAAAGCAATTTGTGCTGGTTTTCAAAAAGGAACTGAGCCAACTATTTGTTTGAGTGAAGGTATTCAAAGTTTTTCTCCCATTTTAAATGTCATGCCCTGACCGGACACCAACTAAACGCCACCTGAATAACCACCTTCAAGGAATTAGAATTATCCAACCATCGCCAAATCCAAACCAAGACACGAGACATAAACCTATCAATTTATTTAATTTTGGTATATACTAAAACATGTCCAATTTCTCTAAAGATTAATGATAGTGGAAATTCTAATGCACGTTCTTTTGTACGCCATTCATTGCTTTGTTAAACACAATTTATTTGCTTAATTATTGCTATCTCAGAAACACCTCATTATTTTTGCCGCTATCAGTTTTAAACTTAGAAGAATTCTTTTCTACTGCTTGTTTGATCATTTTGAAACAAAATATTCATGTTAACAGTCATCTTTGAATTGCATATATCTTGCTTTTGTTGAGTTAGTTCTGTTAATTCCTTTGCCCATGAAGCACGTTGGATTGGTCAAGTATCCTCTTGAATATGGTGTTACTGGTGTATACATTGAAGCCAAAGTTTTCTTAATAGACATCTCTATCGTTCTAAAACTTAACATATTTACAAAAGGAGCCTGTTGGCTTAAACATTATAGTACTGGTGCGAAAGAAAGTTTTTTGGATTGCTGTCTTTACGCTTACACTAAGTTTTAGTGGATGCAAAGTTGCAAACACTCATGCAGATCACTTAATGAAAATTATTAAGCATTGGAAATGAGTATCATCTTACATAAATTACTGATTGCAGCTAGTTTTCCTAGTTCTCCATTCAATACGCATCCACTGTAGAAACTATTCGTTTCATCATTCTTTCCGGAGTTAGTGACACCACTTATAAATCAAACTGGACTAAAAAATCAAATTGTCCTTGAGTAAATCATACGCATTTTATACCATCAGATTCTCCTCCTATTTTCCTGTAATGTTTTCTTGTATCTACTTAACGCTCAGAATTAAAACATATCTGGAAATGTTCTTTTCCAGCATTACAGTACTAGTAGATCTTCTGATCTGTCAAATTGCCATCTTTCATGCTATCAGCTGCCATCTTCCTTTGTCTGAACTTTGTTTTTCCTTTGTACCTACAGCTGTCGAATTGTTTGTTTTAAGAGAGAAGACAGAGTAGTTTGCATCAGCTTTGCCAATCATTTTATGCCAAGGAAACCTAACAATAGCTAGTGATTAAGAGAAGGAACTTGAGGAAAACATGGGGAGTGAGTGTTACTTCTTAGCTCTTTTATTGACAGCCTGCAACTCTTGTTAATAGTATAAAGTGCAAATCTTAACTCTTTAGACCTATAATCTATTTTTCCCAACTTAAGTTCAACCTTATAGCATTTACCTAAAGCTCATTGTGCACTAAGCGTCAGTTTCCAAAAAGAAGCAGAAACCCCTATGTAAATGCAACAAACCGCTAAATACGCAGGAATGCTAGGATGTATAGACTAAATTTTGGCCTTCATGTGGAATATCCAATCAAGCTTGTGGCCCTCGAGAGGAGATGTTGTATGCCTTTGATGGCTAAACTCTCTATTGGTTATGCTTACTTATAAGGTTTCTATTATATTATTTAGGCAATTAGATTCTTTTATGGATCTCGTTGTCAGTGTGGCAAAATATTGATCTATTGCTTGTTGACTGCAAGCAAAGTCATACGAGTTGTAATTATTAGAGCTTATAATTTAGTGCTTGGAGTCTTATTAATAATAGTCGTCTTACCGGATTCATTTCAATTATGACTTTTTTGTATTTGCATTCTCTGTTATCTATTAAAATTAATCACTTATTTCCTCTGACTGTAATCATTTTATGTCATTGACAGGACTGATAGCTTGATTAAGTGAAAGTCTGATCTCAATTGGGGATGAAGCAAACCTCATGATTAGGCGTGTATAAGGAAAAGAGTTGTTGGTTTTTTAGTTTTTAGTGTTGTGTAATTCTATTTGTTAGACGAAAATTGCTTATTAACTTATTGTACTCTCGAAGAAATTTTAACTCGAAAATAAGTACGGATACTGTTTTAATTTTACACCTTGTTATGTGGAGATAGTTTTCACATATTTTGGGTTTCCCTCTTGGCTGAAAGATGATATGAAACAGGTTTTTCTCATCGAAACTCAGAGCTGAATACAGTCATTAGGGACACTCATAATAGATAGGTTTGGTTTAGAATTGCAACATAATTTCCTGTAAGTGGATCTGCAGTCATTGTGCTAGGTGTTAGGCCCAGGCGCTGGGCCCGAGCCCATGCCCAACCACAACCCACCCTGCTTCACCTAGCAGGTCGAGCGCGGCTAGCAGGTTGTGTTGGGTGCTGGAGCGAAGCTCTGTTTGGAGCAAACGCTAAAACGTGTGCGAGACGCTTTAGGGCAATGCCTCTCAGCGTTCGACGCATGCAATTGAGCGGTGTCGGCGCTTTACTCCCCCCCCCCTCCCTAGGGGTGAGCATTCGGTAAAAATTGGAACTGAATTTACCGAACTTTATTTACCGAAATTTTTTATACCAAATTTTTAGAAACCGAAACCGAACTGAATTATCTAAAAATTGAAATTTTACCGAACCGAATTTACCAAATTTTTTCGGTAAATTCAGTAAATTACCGAAAAGTTTAATTATTAAAGATTTAGTTAATTATATGATTAATAATTAGGTTATTAGGTATTAGATAATAGATTTTAGACTATTAATAACTAGTTATACTATAATAAAATTAAATATAATATAATATATTTTATTTTTAATATATATTATATATTTTAATATATATATCAGTAAATTCGATTTTTTACCGAATCGAAAAAAAAAAAATCAAAATATGAATTTTACAAAACTTATTACTTCCATTTGTAATTTGTACCTGTCACAAATTCGAACTTGCATCGAAAAATCTCTTCATTTTTCTGTCTCATTTCTGTTCATACATATGAAATACATATATGGGGTTGGCTAAAATTTCATGTGATTCAGCAAACAGAATATACATTCCATCATTGCTAAACCAATCCGTATGGTTCGATAAATAGTGAGCTAATAATGGGATTTTTTCGATAATGATAGACAGGAAGCTTCAAATTAAGATGCTCCGGAATGTTGGAAATGAGGGAATGTCCACAATACCTAGATAAATTGGGATTTTGTAGGTTCACCGAAACCGAATTTTTTTACTGAACCGAATTTACTGAAATTTTCGGTAATTGGTAAAAACCGAATTAACCAAACCGAATGCTCACCCCTACCCCTCCCCGATCTTCCTTCCGTCTAGCTGGTTCCGGCGAGGTTTCCTATGGCAGCGACGGCTCCTGCAGCTTCTCGATGGTTTGGGTGCGGCGGTACGAGAGGCAATGGAGCAACAGGTCAGCGTCCACTTTCCTTCCTCCTCCTTCCTCTTCGGCATTGCCGTTGATGGAGTCGGAGGGCAGACGTCCGCCGAGGTATGGATCTATCCTCTCCTCTTCTTCCTGGCGAGGCTGGGGTTGTTCGGTGCCTGTGGACTTCGCCCGGCGAACGTTGTTCAATCTACATGATTCCACCGCCCCTTTTCTCCCTTCGCCGTACCTCTTCACCTCGTTTGTCCGGCGAAGCTGGCCAGCTGGGGGCTTGGCCCCTCTTTGGCTTGCGTCCGGCGAGCCATTGGTGGGGTTCGCTGGCGTCCCTCTTTTTCTTCGGCGTGTCCGAGCTCGCCTGACGAAGCTGAGTTCGTCGGCGAGGTTGTGTTTATCCGGCCTCTGCTCCTGGGTGCCGGCAAGCCTTTGGCTGCTGGCCCGCGGCTTATCCTGTCCGTGCGCCCTTCCTATGAGTTCTGAACGTGGTTCCCGTTGCCGGCCGACCAGCTGCTCCCGATCGGTGATCTCCCATCTACGGCTCTACTCGCTTTTGCGCTCCCAGTCGAGTTATCGTTCACGTTTGACGACTCCTCGCCCCTCTCCGCGCTCCGGTCACATGCGTCGGCCTTGTGTGTTGTGTTGCTCGGCGTGTGCCGGTTGAGTGTGTCGGACCTCTGCGTGATGTTCATTCGGCAATTTGGCGAGTAGGCGAGCTTGACCGCCTGCGTGCAGTCCATTTGAAATTTGGGCGTGTGCTCGGCGTCCTGCGTGACATCATGGTTTGCGCATGTGTGCACTACTGCCTACATGCGGAACTGTAGCTCTTCCAATATACCGGACTCGTACGTGTGCTGCACTGGCGTCGAGTATCGGGGTTTGTACTTAGGTGTACGTTGGAGCTAGACCATGTAGCGATCCTTAGCAGACGCGTGGCGATCTATGATTTGTCGAGACGTATGGCCAGGTGGCCGTTCGAGATAGGCTGAGGAGCGCGCCGGGGATGCGCTCCTGATGGTTCCATCCATGTCCATGGTTTTGACTGCGTAGCCCCTATCTGGGCGTTCTTGGGTGCGAGTCAAGTGTTGACTCGCTTATAAATATTTAAAATTTTTATTAGCATAATTTAGGGCATGACACTAGGCACCCTATTGATATGGTTGTAGGGAAAAAAAATTGTTCATGTCTGCACAAAACCTTGTCCTACTAGTTATTTGTATTGAATTGGGATATTGAGAATGCACTTGTTGAGCAGTGTTTTCCATGGTGCTCCTATATATGAGAAAAAAAATCTTAGATAGGGTCATTTTTTAGCGGTTAAATTTGTTGAAAGAACAAATCTTAAAGCACTACTATAGTAATCTTGTTTTAAGATTCGTAGTTTCAATGAATCGAACGGTGACTCTACCAAAAGGAGGGTCCCTATGAATTTTATCATTTGATAGATGAAAGTAAAAAACAAAATGTTATAACTTTGATTTTATTAAATTTTAAAATTTGATTTTTCAGAAATTTTATTTTTGAATTTTACGAATTTTCTGGAATTTTTCAGAATTTTAAAAGGGTTAAAAAAAATAAGTTTTTATCAAAAACTTAATTTGCGCTTGCGGGAGCTCGAACCCGCAACGCGCAAAAGTTTCCACTGCACCCTAACCACCAGACTAAGTTTTCGTTTCTGATATTAAACCATGCTTCTTCTAGTTAACTTGGATTTGATTTGAATTTATTTCAAAATCGAAAACCGCGTCCGCGGGGATTCGACCTCGGGTCGCTCGAACGCACGCGGCTCCGTCTAACCACCGAGCAAATTTGCGTTTCTTATATTAAATCGGATTTGATTCTTTTGATTTAAATTTAAATTTCGAATTTGAAACCGATTCAACTCGTTGTCTTCCCCGATATTCTCGGCGATTTGGTCTCCGCCGCGTTCTCGCCGTCTGAAACGTTTTTTTGCCTCTATATAATGGGGCTTCTGCTCTCGTTGATGGGACTTGAACCCTTGAACATCTTCACCCCTCGAAGCGCCGCCAGGAAGGAGAAATTGCGCTCAAACTCGTCGCTGGAGTTCGAGCGGTGCCGCCTTCTGTTATAGCTTTTCCAGCGCCTCCATCGACGGCGATCTCTGTGTTCTGGGCTACGATACATCGTCGTAGCAAGGTATGTAGGCTTCTGTGAAGTTTTAGTGAAGTTCCGTTTGGGTTTGTGTATGTTTTGTGTATCGACGGCGGCGGCGCCACCGTCGATACCTACTGTCGCTTCGGATGCTTCGACTGTGGTCGAATGCTCGCCTCAGTCGGTCGAGGAACCTCTCTTCGTCGTCAGAAACGGGCTGATGAAGTTTGGCGGCTAACGAACGTTCGACGCGCCTTCGCGAGCTCGCCGGCGTAAGCTGCAGGCGCGAGTCCGGCAGCCTTGCACGGCGGCGGGGGCGAACGACCGGTTCAAGTTTGATTTAGGGTTTCTGTGTGGTTTATTTGAAATTAAACCGATCGGCTACGTTTGAATTGAATTGAATCGGACTGAGCGGTTCAATTCCAATTCGGTCAGTTATTGAATGTTGACCGGTTCGACCCTAATTCCGTCGAATCTAGGCCGGTTCAAATAGGCATTCGAAAGCTTATAAAATTGCCTATCTAATGGTAGTCTGTATAGCTTTAGATGAGGTTTAGATTTTGTTTAATTGAAGTTAGAAGTCTCGGTTTAACTTGGTTCAGGGTGAATTTGATCGGTTCAGTGCAATTTTGTCCGGTTCAGTGGGTTTTAGGTTCGGTTCATATGATCTGAGACTGGTTCTCTGGGTTTAGGGTTATGTTCTACATGTTAGTAGTTTTGGTTTTCAAATTAGAATGTTTAATGATAGAGTTCATATACAAATTCATGTTACAGAGTGGTTGATCCAATAATCGGCTTGCATTGTTTGATATACAACTTATTGGCTTTTCAGAAGGATTCAGGATAACATCGTTCGAGGTAGGAATCTTACCCTACAATCTTACCCTACTCCTTTCTTACAGTGTCAATAATAGGATTTGCTACTTAATCCTTTGACTTGATATATGATGCATATGATAGAATTAATTGACACTGATATCTGATTGCTTCGTCTGCTTGGTTTGTTTCTGAAATTCCTGTTGAACTCAATTATCTTGATTATTTGGTCATATTCTGTTTCTATATGAATGGTTAACAAACCTGTTTTGAGATATCTGATATATTGGCTTATGAGCCTGGTTGAACAATTGTGTATCTGAGACATTGACGTATAAGTATGTGGAACTGTTGTAAATCTGTGATGATAAAGTTGTGATATATATTGACCTTTGACCTGGATGATTTATTCTCCAGTGGCCTGTTTATCTGAGTTATAGTTCCGACGCGCATCAGACTATCTGAGATGCCAGTACGGCACCGCTAGTTGTCTTGAGGACAATACTACGGATGTCAATGTTGGACGCAACACTCCGGGCTGTTTAGGACAGTCGTTCCATTGCATGAGCAACAGTGGAAACACTCTGAAAATGAGTGCGGCTCTTAAGTGAGATCTGTTGGCCAGCTTGATGATTTGCACGACATTCTTATATTATTTGTATATCGTTGTTTCAGTTATTGTATTATCCTGTTATTTGATTCTCTCACCATGTTTGTTGATTCCTACTTAGCATTTCTGCTAACTCCCTTTGTTTCTCTTCCAGGTACAGAGTTAGCTTCTGGGAGGGATAGAGTAGATAGTAGATACCAGCCCGAGTTGAGATAGTTGTCTTTTGTATTTTATTCAGTTGATAATTTGGATAGTTGTATTCAGATATTGTGTTATAAAGTTGTTAATGTTAAATTTGGATTGTTTATTAAATAAAGGATATGTGATTATTGTAGTTCTCTGGTTCCTATCAATATTGTTACTCCATGGGGAACCCTGAGCTAGAAATAGCCGGCTTCCCGCCGGGGCGTGACAATTTAAATGGTATCAGAGCCATAGGTTTAGAGGTATAGATTTTTGTGGGCCCATAACCCACAGGTCAGAGCTATAGGTTCAGTAGGGAAACCTAAGGATATAGGAACCTCAGGACTGGATTTGAGTTAAGGTTAAAATAATTGAATAGGTAAATATTTATTATATAAGATGTTATTTTGTTGATAGGATGGCACCAAGAACTAGAGGCAGAGCAATTCCAAGTCAAGGAAGTAGAGGACGTGGAGGTGGAAGTCAGAGGGTGAGTGCTCACAGCATTGGAGAAGCTAGAAATTCTCCTGAAGCTGAGGTACAGTTACCTCAAAACTTACCTAGAGCCCCTACAAGAAGAAGAAGTGGGTATAAAGTTTCAGTACCCTTAGAAGAAGCACCACATGCTTCCCCTGTAGTACATGCAGCAGTAAGGGATGAGGGTGAATCTTTCTCTCCATCATTGGTACCACAACCAGTAGTAAACCAACCAGTTAGGTCAGCTAATATGCTGATGCAGTTCTCACAGTTGGGAAAAGATCGATTTCGTGATTTTGGAGGAACTACTGACCCTTGGGCTTCTAGAGATTGGTTACTAAAAGTAGAGCAAACCTTTAGGGCATTAGGATGTCCAGATGAGCAGAAGGTAGAATTGGCCACATATTTCTTATCTGATAGAGCTGGGACATGGTGGTCTGGAATGAGAGTTACTTTTGGAAATGACCCTATCTCTTGGACTGATTTTAGAGATGCAATCTTTGAGAAATATTTTCCAGAATCTTTTCAGGATAGCCAAATGCAAGAGTTCCTAAATTTAAAACAAGGAAAAAGGACAGTAAATATTTATGTAACTGATTTTGAGAGATTATCTCACTTATTTCCCGAATTAGTAACCACTGAAAGAAGAAAATGCCAACTCTTTATTAAGAGATTACACCATACAATAAAGGAACAGATGAATACTATTCCCTTAGATAGTTTTCAAGCAGTGGTAAATACAACATTCAGGATAGAGGCTTCTTTGATAGATGTGGCTAAAGAAAAACAAATGGAGGAAGTCCAAGAATTAGCAGAAAAGAGAAAAGTCAGTCAGTCAGCTAGAACAGTAGAGACAGAAACCTATGATAACAAAGGGAAAAGATCAAGAGCAGTATTTAATAGCCATCAGAGACCTGTACATTCTTCATATGCACCAAGCTTTAATTTAGTAGGGTCTGTGAGAAAATGCTTTAAGTGTAATCAAGAAGGACATTTGGCTAATGTATGCCCTTCCAATGAGATTCAGTGCAACTATTGCAAAGGTTGGGGTCATTATAAGGTAGATTGCCCACGAAGAGGATTTCAACCCCCACAGCAAAGTTATCAGCAGAGCCAACAACAAAGCTATCAGCAGAGCTCTAGACCGATGACCTATTAGGAGAGAGCTGGCCAGGTTAATCAAATACCACAGAGAGGAGCTCAACAACAATCTGCAACTCCAGCAAGAGTTTATGCAGTGACTCAGGAAACTCAGCAGGAGACTCAGCAAACTCCGGATTTGGTGTAAAATTTTTGTCTTTCGTAGTTATTTAGTTACGATAATATTTTTGTATACTCTGAATTTGGAGGACCAAATTCTTTTTAAGGGGTGGAAAATGTTATAACTTTGATTTTATTAAATTTTAAATTTTGATTTTTCAGAAATTTTATTTTTGAATTTTACGAATTTTCTGGAATTTTTCAGAATTTTAAAAGGGTTAAAAAAAAAATAAGTTTTTATCAAAAACTTAATTTGCGCTTGCGGGAGCTCGAACCCGCGACGCGCGAAAGTTTCCACTGCACCCTAACCACCAGACTAAGTTTTCGTTTCTAATATTAAACCATGCTTCTTCTAGTTAACTTGGATTTGATTTGAATTTATTTCAAAACCGAAAACCGCGTCCGCGGGTATTCGACCTCGGGTCGCTCGAACGCACGCGGCTCCGTCTAACCACCGAGCCAATTTGCGTTTCTTATATTAAATCGGATTTGATTCTTTTGATTTAAATTTAAATTTTGAATTTGAAACCGATTCAACTCGTTGTCTTCCCCGATATTCTCGGCGATTTGGTCTCCGCCGCGTTCTCGCCGTCTGGAACGTTTTTTTGCCTCTATATAATGGGGCTTCTGCTCTCGTTGATGGGACTTGAACCCTTGAACATCTTCACCCCTCGAAGCCCCGCCAGGAAGGAGAAATTGCGCTCAAACTCGTCGCTGGAGTTCGAGCGGTGCCGCCTTCTGTTACAGCTTTTCCAGCACCTCCATCGACGGCGATCTCTGTGTTCTGGGCTACGATACATCTTCGTAGCAAGGTATGTAGGCTTCTGTGAAGTTTTAGTGAAATTCCGTTTGGGTTTGTGTATGTTTTGTGTATCGACGGCGGCGGCGCCACCGTCGATACCTACTGTCGCTTCGGATGCTTCGACCGTGGTCGAATGCTCACCTCAGTCGGTCGAGGAACCTCTCTTCGTCGTCAGAAATGGGCTGATGAAGTTTGGCGGCGAACGAACGTTCGACGCGCCTTCGCGAGCTCGCCGGCGTAAGCTGCAGGCGCGTGTCCGGCAGCCTTGCACGGCGGAGGACGGGTGGCGGGGGCGAACGACCGGTTCAAGTTTGATTTAGGGTTTTTGTGTGGTTTATTTGAAATTAAACCGATCGGCTACGTTTGAATTGAATTGAATCGGACTGAGCGGTTCAATTCCAATTCGGTCAGTTATTGAATGTTGACCGGTTCGACCCTAATTCGGTCGAATCTAGGCCGGTTCAAATAGGCATTGGAAAGCTTATAAAATTGCTTATCTAATGGTAGTCTGTATAGCTTTAGATGAGGTTTAGATTTTGTGTAATTGAAGTTAGAAGTCTCGGTTTAACTTGGTTCAGCGTGAATTTGATCGGTTCAGTGCAATTCTGTCCGGTTCAGTGGGTTTTAGGTTCGGTTCATATGATCTGAGACTAGTTCTCTAGGTTTAGGGTTATGTTCTACATGTTAGTAGTTTTGGTTTTCAAATTAGAATGTTTAATGATAGAGTTCATGTACAAATTCATGTTATAGAGTGGTTGATCCAATAATCGGCTTGCATTGTTTTATATACAACTTATTGGCTTTTCAAAAGGATTCAGGATAACATCGTTCGAGGTAGGAATCTTACCCTACAATCTTACCCTACTCCTTTCTTACAGTGTCAATAATAGGATTTGCTACTTAATCCTTTGACTTGATGTATGATGCATATGATAGAATTAATTGACACTGATATCTGATTGCTTCGTCTGCTTGGTTTGTTTCTGAAATTCCTATTGAACTCAATTATCTTGATTATTTGGTCATATTCTGTTTCTATATGAATGGTTAACAAACTTGTTTTGAGATATTTGATATATTGGCTTATGAGTCTGGTTGAACAATTGTGTATCTGAGACATTGACGTATAAGTATGTGGAACCGTTGTAAATCTGTGATGATAAAGTCGTGATATATATTGACCTCTGACCTGGATGATTTATTCTCCAGTGGCCTGTTTATCTGAGTTATAGTTCCGACGCTCATCAGACTATCTGAGATGCCGGTACGGCACCGCCAGTTGTCTTGAGGACAATACTACGGATGTCAATGTTGGACGCAACACTCCGGGCTGTTTAGGACAGTCGTTCCATTGCATGAGCAACAGTGGAAACACTCTGAAAATGAGTGCGGCTCTTAAGTGAGATCTGTTGGCCAGCTTGATGATTTTCACGACATTCTTATATTATTTGTATATCGTTGTTTCAGTTATTGTATTATCCTGTTATTTGATTCCCTCACCATGTTTGTTGATTCCTACTTAGCATTTCTGCTAACTCCCTTTGTTTCTCTTCCAGGTACAGAGTTAGCTTCTGGGAGGGATAGAGTAGATAGTAGATACCAGCCCAAGTTGAGATAGTTGTCTTTTGTATTTTATTCAGTTGATAATTTGGATAGTTGTATTCAGATATTGTGTTATAAAGTTGTTAATGTTAAATTTGGATTGTTTATTAAATAAAGGATATGTGATTATTGTAGTTCTCTGGTTCCTATCAATATTGTTACTCCATGGGGAACCCTGAGCTAGAAATAGCCGGCTTCCCACCGAGGCGTGACACAAAACATCCCCTTTACTCCTATCATACCCTGTATTATACAAGTACACAAATCAATTTTTAATTAATTATTACTGTAATTTTAAAGCCATGCAGGGTCTAAATGTTCGATTCATCCAAGTTCAGCGCAACCAGCAGGGGAGCACCCGCACGCACCCCTCAGACTCCATGAAGGGTTCTAACCTTCGTCTAGCCCAGGAAAGAGAGAGGAGAGAGAAAGCCCTGTCAGCAAGTGAAATTAAATATTAAAAAGGAAATTATACCTCTATTGGATTCTGGATCCATGCTTGAATCCGATCGCAAGCCACCCGCATCTGAAATCCATTTCACGCCCGGATATCGCTTCGACGCTGAATTCACTCATTGATTTTGGATTTCGGCCCCCGCTTGAAATCTCGCTGCCACGTCCGATTTTGGGTCAATGAGTCAACACTTGAATCAATGTCTTCGTTTGCGTTCATGATTGACGCGACGGACGGTGCGTCGTCTCCTCTAACAAGTGTGCATGAACGTCAGCATCCTACCTCGACGTTCGGCACGTTGGTCCCTTTTCGTTGGACGAGTGTCCCCGAGCTTGTCGCCTAGTCGGGAACATCGTCGCGAGTTCGGCGGAACTCAGGGGAAGGGAGCGAGTACGGAAGGAGGCATTGGAGATTAGAATGAGGGGAGCTCGGCGTCGTGGATGCTTCGAACCTTGCCACCCACACCACCGAAGCCACCGGAAGAGGGCCGCCACTTGCCGTCGCTGGAGTCGCTGAGCGTCATTAGGAGGGGAAGCAAACGAGAAGGGTTGGACAAGGTTCGTTCTCAACCTTGCCAACCGGATTTACATTCGTTCTCGTCGCCGGTTTCCTCCTCTGATTCCACTCTCCCCTCACCGAACGTTGGTTTTCCTCTATCAGTGGTTCCTCCTGTTAGATCAATTAATGTGGACCACATGTATATTAATTAATAATTGTATATGGCTATCTTAAATGTTTTAGCCGTGCTAAAGTGATCGATTAATCAATTAATTATTACGGCTTAATTATCTCAATTTTGTATGGAATATTATTATGTGTAGAGACTTAGGTTTTATTTCTATTTTTGTGATGAGTTAGAAATAGAAATATTATTTTATTATGTCGTGGTCCCCGAGACATGTGTTTCCTTATTTTATTAATTAATAAGGAATTTCCTATTATGGAAAATCTTTTCCCTATATATATAGGTGAATCCCCATCAATTGGGCCTAATGCTAAATCGGCAATAGTCCGGGGAAACACACAGTCTTGGAAGACCAAGACAGGTGACCTTCTCAACTTCAGAATCATTTTCTATAGATTCAGGTACGCTTCCGCTACAGTCTCTATTTTCTCAATGCTTTAACATATTTGCATGTTGTGTTTTTCTATTCACAACCTTTAGTCGATCCAACAATTGGTATCAAAGCCAGGTTTATGTTAATTCATCGAGAAAATTTTAAGATATTTTGTCATTTCGGCAAGATTTGGATTAGGTAAAATCAAAACATTTTTGATTTACGGCAAAAACAAAATCTTTTGTTTTCGATTTTGTTTCGATTCTATGATTTGGATTTCATGACGTCGTCGCTGGCGTCATTCGAAATTCTTCATCGTCCTGTTTTGGATTGTCGGCGTTGGTCGACTCATCTGATCTTTTTGGCTTCTTCCCGAATGCTCTTCAGTGACAGGATGATGCGGCGCCCCTACAGTTTCCTTGCCGGCGGTTGCCTGGTTTTGGATGTGAGATATGGACGATTTAGGGCTTTCGCCCTGATCGGATATTCAGTCGTCGACGGCTCCATTGTTGTCGGCGCATATGGGCTTTGCCCTATTTTTCTTTGTTTGTTCGGTTCTGCCATTCTTGTCGTCGTCGGCTGGATTGGCGTCCGATTTCAGACTTCTCCCTTATCTCCGTCGGCGTCGTCGCTGCTCCCGGTCGGCGGCGTGCTTCAGGGCGTTTGCCCTAATCATCGTCGACGATTCTAGCTACGCCAATCCTCATCTGCTGCTCGTGCCGCCGATTCCTTCATCGGATTTTCATCAGAGGCGGCCGCCAGTCGTCACAGGTTGGAATCGGCGATTCGGCTGACTCAATCGACGAATCGATGCTTCCAATCTTCGATTCGTGACTGCTGGAGAAGGATTTCAGCGGTAGCGGCAGAGATTTCGGTGGCGATGACAGGGATTTCGTAGGCGGCGGTTGCGGATGGGCTTCGAACTGGCGACGTACAACGGCGAGGTTCTCTGTGGCTTGCGGGCGACGAACGGCGTTTGTAGCTCTCATGCGGCGTTTGCTGGCGAGCTGCTGCCGACGACGTGGGCAGACGTGCGGCGGCATTTAGGGCAAATGCTGAGCGACGCTTGCAGGCGCGAGATTGAGGTGGATTCGTAGGTGCTGACTCGCATTGGCATGCGGGTGTAGGAATTTTCGGATCCGGGTCGTTTGTCTCGTGAGCATGCGGATCCAGTTAGGATCTGGATCTGGCACCTCATTTGGACGGATCCATCTTTGGATCTATTAGTTTTGGATTCGATCTGCTTACTTTTAACAGATCCGGGTTTCGGGTCTAGCAATTGGGTCATATTTGGGTTCGGGCCGGATTTGGTTTCGAATCCGCTTCATTAACCAATTTGGTCTTAATGGATCCGAACCGAATTTAGGCATGCAGTTTGGGACTAGCGCCTGGGCCTGGATTTCTGGACTTGGGCCTTGGTTGTCCTGTTCTGCTGTGCTGTGTGCAGAAACAATGTTATTATGCACAGAAGCAGGCTGTTGTGCTGTTTCTGTTGTCTGGGCCTATTTTGAGCCTAGTCATCTGGGCCAGCTTTTCTGCTGTGTGCAGAAGCAGCAGAGAGCTGTTTGGCTAGCTGTGCTATGCAGCGGCTGCCTGCTACAAATTTTCATGAAATTCAGGAAAATAATTCTGTAATAATTTCAAACAATGGCATAATTATTTTTATTATTGTCTCAATAATAAAAAGTCTGACATTATGAAATATATTAATTGAAACAATATGACTACCAAAGTAGCGTATTGTGTAGGTTAATTTATTTTATATTGTTAAGATGGTGTGTATGTAATTCATGCGGGTATTAATCGGCCCAAAGGAAGGTTGATACTTGGCCGAATTATGTGCACATATATGGTAATGACACGTGATGATTATTTGGTTTTCTTGTCAACATTAAATCGGTCCAAAGAAAGGCTTAGTGTTAGATGGGGCTTATTATCAGTGTTTGATTACTACAATGAGAGTACCACTTACAAGTTAATATTTATGTCCAAAGATGAAATATTAACGTTGTGCTAGGTATCTTGTTATGCACCCATCATTGTTTGAATTTATTATTGGTTAATACTTGAATTTTTAATTTAAGTATGATATGAAACTAATGTGAGTTTATTCAGCTATTAATTTTGTTTCTAGTATTACTGCTAATATTAATTCCATTCTCATGCTGAATGACACAAATTTTAAAGCATGATAAGAGAATATTACCATTGTTCTCAGAGTCATGGATCTAGACCATGCTCAAGGTAGAACGTCCTACTGATCTTACCACTATAAGTTCCTCTAATGATAAGAGGGAGTTGGAAAGATAGGACAGTTCAAATAGCATGAGTCTTATGATCATTAAGCGTGTCATATTAGAAGCATTTAGGGGTATACTACTATCAAACCTCATCTCTCTAAGGTATAAGAGTAAAGGATACAAAAGAGAGCACATTATAAATATGTCTAGTCTTGCTTCGAAGTTAAAGGCACTTAAGTTAGAGCTGTCAGAAGACTTACTCGTGCATTTGGTTTTCATATCTCCTCCTACACAGTTTGATTATTTTAAGATCAGTTATAACTGTTAAAGGGAGAAATAGACTCTTAATGAATTAATTTCTCATTATGTATAAGAGGAAGAGAGATTGAAGCAAGATAAGTCAGTGAGTGCTCATTTGAACTCTACCTTAAAGCATAATCAATAAATAAATAAAAGGATAAAGAAACTGCAATATGTACACCACGAAAGAGGTAAAAGAAGTAACAGACTCATGTATTCATCTGTTTCTTCTATAAAGGTGGTGCACATACCAAAAGGGCTACACCAAGTATCATACTTGGTGTGCATAAATAAATATACACTTCTCACTTTGGTTTGTTTTAAAGTTAATTTAGCTGATGTACCTAGACACACATAGTGGGTGGATTCGGTTGTCACTACTCACATAAAGGTCCAAGCAGGGTTACATGAATTGCTGAAAGCCAATTGATGCTGAAAGATTCATCTATGTAGGCAATCGCAGAACAGTTGAAGTTTATGCAATAAACATATTTGGGTTATTATGTAAGACTAGTCACTATTTAGATTTGAATGAGACATTTGTTGTTCTGTCTCTTAGACATAATTCAGTTTCTATTCCTATATTGAACAAATCAGGATATTATTGTTTATTTGGGAATAGTAAATTTACTTTGTCTAAAGATTCAAATCTTATTAGTACTGGTCTATTAAGTTCATTTAATAACCTTTATATGCTAGATACAGTTGCTTCATTTAATGAAACCCTGCATATATGTGGTACAAAGTAAAAATTAACAAATGAGAATTCTTTATGACACAAAAGATTTGGTCATTCCTCCAGATGGAAAATGGAAGGACTTGTGTCTGATTGAATTCTTGAGCCACTTGATTTTTACAAATTTTGAAATTTGTATTACTTAAAAGGGGAAACAAACAAACATAAAGAAGAAATTGGCAGCCAACAGAACTTCAGGCGTCATAGAATTAAGCCATATAGAAATCCATGGTCCATTCCCTTCGGCTTCTTGGAATAGTCAATGGTATTTCATTAAATTTATAGACGATTACTCCAGATAAGGCTACCTCTATCTTATTTATGAGAAGTCACAGGCATTGGACATGTTCAAAAGTTTAAGACTAAAGTTGAAAATCAACTTAGCAAGTCTTTTAAGAAGAACGTCAAATCTGATTGTTGTAGTAAGTACTACGGTAGATATGACGGATCAGGAAAACAATGTCAAGGTCCTTTTGCTAAATTCCTATAAGAAATGCACTAAAGATTGTTGTTTACATCCTTAACAGAGTTCTAACTAAAGCAACTAATAAAACTCCTTATGAGCTTTGGATAGGTAATAAACCTACCCTAAAGCATTTGTACACTTGGGGATGTCCAATTAAAGCAAGGCCTTATAGGCCAAATAAAAGTAAATTGGACTCCATAACTATTAGTTGCTATTTTATTGATTATGCTGAGAGGTCTAGGGGTTATAAGTTTTATAATTCTACTGATAAATCTAAATCTATCTTTGAGACGAGAATTGCTGATTTCTTTGAGGATGATGAGTTTGGGAGGGAAGATAATAAAGTTAAAGTTAAAGACTTTGTCTTTAAACAGGAATTCATTGCTTTTCCCTTGATCACTGGTGAGAATGATCAGATTTCAGTTTCTGACAGTCATGACATTCAGTCTTTAGTTCCTAAGATTTCTCAACCAGTGAATTCAGATAAACCTCTTGACTTAAATCAAGAAGTTATTACAGAAAAGCAAACTCATCATACTCAAGAAACGTCATTAAGGAGATCCATTAGAGAAAGGAGAAATGCGATTTCAGATCATTATGTCGTATTTCTCCATGAATATGATATTGGAATGGTGGAGGATGATCCAATCAACTTCCACCAAGCCATAGAAAGTTCTAATTCTCAAAAGTGAATTGATGCCATGAGTAAGGAGTTAAAGTCTATGATTACAATGACGTTTAGGATCTGGAATCTCTACCTGAAGGTGAGAAATCCATTGGTTGTAAATGGATATTTAAAATCAAGTGGGATTCAGAAGGTAGTGTAAAGAGATATAAAATGCGTCTTGTAGCAAAAGGCTTTACTCAAAAGGAAGGCATTGACTAGAAAAAGACTTTCTCTCCGGTATCATTGAAAGACTCTTTCTGGATTATTATGGCTTCTTCTCGTCAGTGGTATTATAAATGTCATTAATTGGTCATCTCCTTTGGTTTTGAGATGAATATAGTAGATAATTGTATATACCACAGTTCAGTGGGAGTAAGTATATTTCTCTTATTTTATATGGCGATGACATTGTTGTTGCTAAGAGAGACAAATTTAGTCTCAAATAATGCCCCAAAGAATAATTTTGAAACTAAGGAAATGCAGAAGATTCCATATCCATTTATTGTGAGGACTCTGATGTATGCTCAGGTATGTACGAATCTGGATATTGCGTACATCGTTGGGATGCTTGGTAGATACCTAAGCAACTCAAGAATGGAGCATTGGATAGCAGTTAAAAGGGTTCTGCGGTATTTGCAGAAAACTAAAGATCATATGCTCACATACAGAAAATCAGATCAGCTAGAGATCATTGGGTATTTTGATTCTGATTTTGCTGGATGCCAAGATAGTCGCAGATCTACTTCGGGCTACATTTTCCTGCTAGTTGGAAGAGCTATTTCCTGGAAAAGTGTTAAGCAGACACTTATAGCTTCTTCCACTATGACAATTGAATTTGTAACATGTTATGAGGCATCCAACCATGGGATATGGCTGCGAAATTTTGTCACAAGTCTGCGTATTTTGGATAATATAGAAAGGCCACTGAAGTTATTTCGTGACAATAAATCTACAGTATTATATTCCAACAACCACATGAGTTCGTCAAAGTCTGAGTACATTGACATTAAATTCCTGGTTGTTAAATAAAGAGTTCATAGTGTTAATATATCTATAGAACATATTAGTACAAACCCCATGATTACAGATCCACTTACTAAAGTTTTACCACCCAAGGTCTTTCATGAGCACATTGTTCATATGGGTGTTATATCACTTAGTGATATGTCAGTTTAGTGGGAGTTTGTATTTGGATTATGTTGTGTACACACTAAAGAATAAAGTTTTCGGTTTCACTCTGAACATAAGGTTTTGGTTTGATTGATCTCATAAGGAATAAAATTGGACCAGTTGGAAATAGACATGTTATGATCACATTACATGAAATTTCCATGCTACACATCCATACATGATCTATGTCGTTGACTATATTGACATACGTGACCATCGTTCGGGCTAGTCACGTTACATATTGTGACGAAGGCCGCCTTGATCCTATGTTAATATATTCATGGACCAGATTAATAGAGATAACTTCAGATAAAAGATAGCATTAAAGAGCTCATTAAAGTATACAATTATATCAGGTGATATATATGAGGCCCAAGTGGGAGATTGTTAGATCAATTAATGTGGACCACATGTATATTAATTAATAATTGTATATGGCTATCTTAAATGTTTTAGCCGTGCTAAAGTGATCGATTAATCAATTAATTATTACGACTTAACTATCTCAATTTTGTATGGAACATTATTATGTGTAGAGACTTAGGTTTTATTTCTATTTTTGTGATGGGTTAGAAATAGAAATATTATTTTATTATGTCGTGGTCCCGAGACGTGTGTTTCCTTATTTTATTAATTAATAAGAAATTTCCTATTATGAAAAATCTTTTCTCTATATATATAGGTGAATCCCCATCAATTGGGCCTAATGCTAAATCGGCAATAGTCCGGGGAAACACACAGTCTTGGAAGACCAAGACATGTGATCTTCTCAACTTCAGAATCATTTTCTATGGATTCAATTACGCTTCCGCTACAGTCTTTATTTTCTCAATGCTTTAACATATTTGCATGTTATGTTTTTCTATTCACAACCTTTAGTCGATCCAACACCTCCTCCCCTAGCTTCGCCGATTGCCCCTTTTTATAGGCAACTCGGCTCCTGTCTTCCCGCTATTCGGTTAGCTGCACGCGGACGACGTCTCCATGCGACGTCGACTCGTCGGCAGGCGCACGCTTCCCG
Source organism: Costus lasius (assembly GCA_027563935.2). NCBI lineage: Eukaryota > Viridiplantae > Streptophyta > Magnoliopsida > Zingiberales > Costaceae > Costus > Costus lasius. Next base: position 23,019,843 of record CM050447.1, on the reverse strand, counting down.
TCGCCCGGCTGCTCCCTTTGGCCTGCCGGGTCTGAGTGCCACTGCCCATCGACCCATTGAATCAAGCGTTACAACCTCGTTTTTCCATGGGCTCGTGTTTGCATGACATGAGGTTCTGCCAAGTTGTGCTGCTTGCGATGTGACCGAACGCCGGAGTGATTGTGCTGGAGACATGCGCCGCCGTCGGAGAGGACATCGTTGCCAGGCGTGACGACGTCTTGCGCCATCGTATTCCGGCCTACACATACGTCGTCGCTTTTTCCTACCACGGGTTGGCTCCTGGCGGCGTGTCACCGACTAGCACTGCTTTTGGTTGGGTCGCCCAAGTCTTCCGGCCAACGGAGACATGGCGTCTTCGATCGAGCGGGCGAGAGAGCGCCTTTCGCTGCTCGATGTCTTCCCCAAATCGCCGATTGGGGTTTTAGGCTAATTTTGACCTGATCAATACCCAGTTGACACCTGACCCATTAGCCCTTGGGCCTAACAACTCCATCTGCGAGGAAAGCCCAGAACCCCACACCCATGTTATATTCTTGTGGCATGACTTATGAGACAGATATGATTAGTTATAGGGACCGCTGCGTCCGTGTCTAGCCATTAATATCACGTGCCCTTTTGTATTATAGCGAGTTGGCGACAGCGAAGGAAATTGACGAGAGCCGCTGAAAGGGCTCCAACTCAGCAGGAGTAGCACGTGTCACAGCACAAATGGGACCTAATACGTGTAGCCACACGTGTCTGCACATCTGCATGACCAAGCGCCATTTGATTGGATGACACCGGGAGGGCGGATGCTGTGGACGGAAGAAAACTCTGGCTTTTTATTATTGCTTTTTTTGCTTAATCTAATGAAGTAATGATGCCTGGTTATTAAATTTCTAGGTACTTCGTTTTCAGATATTAATTTTAGCTTTTAAGGATAATTTTTATATTATATTATATCTTTCTATTTTCAATTGTATTTTTTAAATCAGTTCTCATCTTGTGCAATGGTATTAGCAAATTAGGCTAGCAGAAGGCTTAATAAACGGGTTCAACCAAAGTCGGAGTTTGAACTATTTTTTTAGAGGCGTGAACTATTCCCGGGTGTAGTCTAACTTACGTCGGACTTTATTGATCTAATAAGAATCTTCTAGAGCCAGCAACCCTTCAAATATAAAAATAATGTATTAAGTCCTAAACCCTAAACATAAATTAACAACGTATTTATGAGCTCAACTGCTCAAGTAAGATCAAGAAGAACCCCCACTATTTACTTTGAAGGATCAGTATATACAAGTTATTAAGGTTAAGTTGAAATATGCATTATTTTTATGTGCGTGTGAGAAGAGATGTGCTTTGTTTTAGACTTATAGTAGTAGACAAAGTAGTGAAAATGAAACAAGTACCAAAATAGAGAAGCTGCTAACTGCATATCAAAAGGCGGGGTGCTGCAGCAGCTAGTGAGTGTTCCATAGTTTCACCCCCTTCCCTTCACCAAGGCGAGAAAGGATCTCCAATCCCAATTCCCGCCTCATCCAAGCCTAATTCCGGTGAGTAGGATATCCACTCCGGCCCATCTCGTCATTCGATTCTTCATTTTCCATCGATCGTATCGCCCTTGCGTGTGGCTTTTGCTTTTGATGCATAAACTTCCTTTTGTTTTGTTTAGGCCCCGATCGGAGTGAGTTTTTGAGCTAAAAATCGAATCTCTCTTTGAGGGTTTGCTTAACCGCTTTCTCTTTGATCCGTCATTTTGCTTCGTGGATTTAGTGGGTGAGGGTACTTGGAATTGTACTGCAATGGGGCCGAAGCAGGCGCAGTTTTTGTTGTGGCTCCTGTTTCTTCTTTGCGGCTCTTGTTGGGCGAGGTTCGTGGTGGAGAAGAACAGCCTAAAGGTGACCTCGCCGGATTCGTTGAAGGGCGTCTACGAGTGTGCTATCGGGAACTTTGGCGTCCCTCAGTACGGCGGGACGATGGTGGGGATCGTGGCGTATCCCAAGGCCAATCGGAAGGCTTGCAAGAGCTTTGAGGAATTCAGCATCTCTTACAAGTCCAAACCTGGAGGGTTCCCCACTTTTCTCCTTGTCGATAGAGGGGGTAAGGCTGCAACGTTTTCAACTGTACTAGAACAAACTATTCAAGAATTTTATTTGCTTGGATTTACTGTTCTGATGCAAGAGATCGGTTATTTGCTTCTTTTGGCTACTTGGTTGTCACTCCTGCGGTTGATTATCCCAAGTTTCCTTTATTTTTTGGAATAGATAGTAAATCAGTTTTCAACTTGCACCCATAATTCGAGAACAGCACACAAATTTGCCAATTAATTATCCATGCAGTTACATGTTTACCTACTATGTCATTGTGAAATTTGTTAGGCATTTTATGATGCAGCATCTGGAAACTTGCAGTTTAGCCTGGATACAGCAACTCGTTGATTTTAAAATATCATGTTATATTAAGGAAATTTGGAAAATACTAATTACTAATTTAATTACATTACTGTGGTTCATGCAGATTGTTACTTCACAGAAAAAGCATGGAATGCACAGAATGCCGGTGCAGCTGCGGTCCTTGTTGCTGATTACAAGGCAGAACCTTTGATAACAATGGACACGCCTGAGGAGATGGGCAATGGAGCAAACTATCTACAGAACATCACAATCCCTTCAGCACTAATCAGCAAGAGTTTTGGAGACAGCTTAAAGAAGGCTATTGACAATGGTAACATGGTTGGTGTCAACTTAGATTGGAGAGAATCTTTACCTCACCCGGACAACCGTGTGGAATATGAATTTTGGACAAATAGTAATGATGAATGCGGTGCCAAATGTGACAGTCAAATAGCGTTTGTCAAGAATTTTAAAGGAGCAGCGCAGATACTAGAGAAAAAAGGATATACCCTGTTCACTCCGCATTATATTACATGGTACTGCCCTGAAGCATTTATTCTGAGCAAGCAATGCAAATCCCAGTGCATCAACCATGGAAGGTATTGCGCACCTGATCCTGAGCAAGACTTCAGCGGGGGTTATGATGGGAAAGATGTTGTCATCCAAAACTTGCGTCAAATTTGCTTGTTTAGGGTTGCTAATGAAAGTGGTAAACCTTGGTTGTGGTGGGATTATGTCACTGACTTTGCTATCCGGTGTCCTATGAAGGAAAAGAAGTACACAAAACAGTGTGCTGAAAAAGTAATCGAATCACTTGGTGAGCTTACTATTTTCTTTCATTTTTTGTTACATCGGATGAGGCTAAATTGTCCAAAGGGAGAAATGATTTCTTAGTTTCTTTACATAATTTATGAAGTTTCTTAACAGGTGTCGATCTCAAAAAAATAAACAAATGTATGGGAGATCCGAGTGCTGATGCGGATAGCCAAGTGCTTAAAGAAGAACAAGATGCACAGGTTAAGAACAATTGTTGTATAAGTCCAATATATTCTACATTCTTCCATCAAAATCTATTCAATTGAACTGATATTGTTGCACTAAATTTGATTGATACTCTTAGATTGGGAAGGATTCCCGTGGTGACGTTACTATTTTGCCAACTCTTGTTATTAATAATAGGCAATACAGAGGTTAGTAATTTTTAGCTTCCTGTGGTAACCATTGTTATTCCTTGGCATGTCATTGAGATTCCTGTCTCTGGTTTTACTTTTGTCAGGCAAGCTCGAGAAAACAGCAGTTCTGAAAGCAATTTGTGCTGGTTTCCAAGAAGGAACTGAGCCAACTGTTTGTTTGAGTGAAGGTATTCAAAGTCTTTCTCCCATTTTAAATGGCATGCCCTGACCGGGCACCAACTAAACTCCTTCAAGGATGAGAATTGTCCAACCACCACCAAATCCAAACCAAGACTCGAGACATAAACCCATAAATTTATTTAATTTTGAAATCAACAATAATACGAAGGAATGGCATAAACCCGATAATCTAACATTTAAATATGAAGTAGTATCTTACATAAAATTCTACATTCACTTGTAGGATAATCAAACTAACTAAAGAAAAATACTAAATTTGATATGGGTCAATTTACCCAATGCTCTACTCCTAAGGTGGTTTACTAGTGTCATCTAGTATTCACTATTTAGAACCACACCTGTACATTAAAACTTGATACAAGTTGGTGGCACTATAATTTTATTAATAGGTAAAAATTTGTGAAGGAGTGATTTGTCACCTTATTGATGCTTATTTTTCGTATTCATTTCCCAATGTAGGCATAGAAACCAATGAATGTCTTGATAATAATGGTGGATGCTGGCAAGATAAAGCTTCCAATGTTACTGCATGCAAGGTACTTAGTTTTGCATCATTTGATACATATACATAGCAACTACCTGGTTGTTTTATATTCTACTTTGTGCAGGATACTTTCCGTGGAAGACTATGTGAGTGCCCCACTGTGAAAGGTGTGAAGTTTGTTGGTGATGGATACACCAATTGTGAAGGTAAACTATCAATAGCGTCTTAGTTGTAGATCTAGTTATTATTTACTTTGTATTAGTTAAATGTGCCAAATGGGTTAGTTAAATCACCACTTTCATATGTTCCTAGTAGTATAAACTTATTGCAAGAAACTCTAGAACTGCAGAAGTTCCTTGAAACCTTTAAGAGCACATACCAATTTTTCCTTTCATAATTATTGAAAATTAGTTGTTGTAATTAAAGAAAACATGTCGTTTCTGATTTGTCTTTGATGCGTGTACCTAAGAAAAATAAAAAATTTTAGGGCACTTGAAGTTTGGGTTTATAACAGAATTTCTACTTTGTATGTGAACCGATGTAACAGCACACCCCAACATACAGAAAGAGTCAGTACCATTCTAAACCTATATTATATATATTGTACATTATATCTACATATGGTATCGGAAAAGTACCTACTCTGTTCTGTGTACCGGTTTAGGATGCATTGGTACATGTTGCTATGCTAGTACTGAGTGGTATGGAAAAGTTTCTTAATCCATGGTGCCATCTTGGCAATTGAAATATTTATCCACCAAACTTTAAGATGTTTGTTCCAGAAATAACAGCTGTCAGCAGATAAAGATTTTCATGACTGCATATTGCAGTGATTTCACGTACTTGTTCACTGAAGATTCTTCCACAGGTTCTCGCTAGAAAGGAAGTTGCTTCGAAACTTGAGTTTCCATATTTTCTGTTCGAGCCCGAGTCGATTATGCACTCCGCTAATTCTGCTATCCATTAGAAAAAGAAAATATCCAGAAAATATAAATAGGATCTATTAAGTTAGCAGCTAAAAATAGGTATTAACCTTCCCTACCGCAGCTCGGGGTTCTGGACGATGTGAAATTAACAACGGAGGATGTTGGAAAAGAACACACGAGGGAAAAACCTACTCTGCCTGTGTGGTAAATGATCTATGTTTTTTTTTTTCTGTTGATCTTTTATTAGAATCTTGCAGCTAAATACACAACATACAGGAAGATGGATGCGAATGCCCACCAGGCTTTAAGGGTGATGGAATTAAAAAGTGTGAAGGTATTTTCTCCATGATGCTTAGTCTTTTGGCTTCTGAGAACTCTTGAAGCTAATATTTATTGATATGATTTTCTGAGGTTTATTGATTCCATGACCTTGCACTTTTACGTTTCATAATAGATTGAAGTTCTAATTTTTAATCCATCTGTCTATACTTGATAACTAGCTAAAGTTGAAAAAGCCAAGCCAAGCTAAAGTTGCAAAACATTTGCAGCAGGGCTGTTTGGCCCTTCATTTGTTTGATCATCTACAGTTTAGTTTTCCACTAAAAGAAGATCCTAACGATGAACTTAAATTGTTCTTTGATTCTATCTCATTTCTAACCTGTTTCAGATATTGATGAATGTAAGGCAAGAGTAGCATGTCAATGTGCTGGCTGCAAATGCAAGAACACTTGGGGTAGCTATGAATGCAGTTGTCATGGTGATCTATTATACATGAAGGAACAAGATACATGCATAAGTGAGTATATCTAATACACCTCTACATAAGAGTATATCCTTAAATTACCCCCAAAAAAAAACTTCATAGCGAAAGGAGGATTTTAGATATAGAATGATTCAAAGGACGAAAATCCCTGATTTCGTGTATCTTCAGCTTTCATTGTATGCACATCAGAATTATAAAGCACTGATTTTTAGGTACATGGATGTTTCCTATGAAATAGTAGTAAAAAAATGAATGTGCCCATTGCTAAGTACTTTTTAGCAGTTGGAAAATGCAAGATATTACCACTGAATGTGGTTATCCTTTTCTCATTGAATTCCCCACACACAGGTAAAACGGCTTCTACAGAGGTTGGCTGGAGCTTTGTATGGGTTATCTTTTTGGGCCTACTCGTAGCTGGAGTTGGAGCTTATGCAGTATACAAGTATAGAATTCGGGTAATGTCATCTCTCACATCTCTTTGTGAGTTATCTTTGTTTTAACAAATAACAATCATGTTTGTGCAATAAGTGATCCTTGCCATAGTGTCCCTATAGTTTAAAGATGTCATTGGCTTAAATCTTTATTTTGGGACATGACAAGGGTTGGCAGGAATAAGAAATATTTTTCTTGAACCACTAGAATCTTGCATTGACTAACCTAACAGTTCAACCCTGGCTCCACCTTATGCTTCAATCCTCATGCAGCTAATGAATGACTCTAGAGATACCCTGCTGTTGCAGCCAGATGCATGTCATGAGTTTGTACTTTGTCATAGTATGTTTCAACACTGATTAGCCTTATTTTTTTTCTCCAGAGTTACATGGACTCAGAGATCCGTGCTATCATGGCTCAGTATATGCCTCTGGACAACCACGAAGCACAGAACCTCGTACGCCGCCATGGCGAAATCTGAGGCGCCCTTTCTGCCAGTCGTTTTTTTATCTGGATTATATTTGCAAAAATCTTTCAGGGATTGGCATTGTGAATAAATTATGACACCTTTCTTCTAAATCTCAAGCTTAATGTGCTATTCATTTTGTAAACTCAAGAGGATAAGTAGTCATGCATGCATGCTACAGGTGTAACTGATGAATAATGTGAATCTGTAGCTGAGAGAGTTGTAGGCCAGGAAGGACAGCTTATGTAAGTGTATTTAATCTTTGTGATCCATCTGTCTTTATCCCGGGTTTGAATTCCATTAGTAGTCTTTTATAGCAGAAATTTTCAGGTAATTTGGAAGCTTAATGAGTTCTACAAACTTGTAGAATTCCATCAATATGTTGGGCGATTGTGCCCTGATCTCTTTATTCAGTTCATGCACGCCTGTGAATCGAAGACCTGCCACTCTAGATTACAAAGGCAGTTGCGTATTACTTAGGGTAGGATAATTGTTAATCAGCATTGCTTTTCTACCCAATTATCAAAATATGCAGAACTTTTGTGTACTTTTTGGCGATTATTTTATAGCATCACAGAAAATAGCATATCAAAATATTAGGTTAATGGGTACGATCTGTCTACTCCCGTCTCACTTTAATAATTTTCCCCTCTTGCTCATTCAAGAGTCAGTGTCCTAAATTATTTCTCCTTTCAATTCATAACTCACCACCATTGGTTACTGCCAGTGGTCATCCACTATGGAAAGTCCTATGAAATAATCCGTATATAGTTGTGATTTTTCACGTTTAATTTAATCTTAGAGAATTAAAAATGCACGTCTACTTAAAAGTTTAACATACAATAATAAATATTAAGCTTTGATTATTATTCATAGACATTTATATTGATTTATCTCTTAGAAAAGTAAGATATGCCATCCAAACTACAAGAGCCAAGAGTTATATGATGGTTTATGATTATTTTATTTTATAAACAATTGTTTAATAATTAATAAAATATTTGAGTACACAGCTACTTTTTTTTGGAATATACTGATAATATATGGTCGTTATCCCTAGATATGAGGAAAATATAGTTAATATATGATTGTTATGGCATAATTGTGGGCTTATTTGCATCCTTATCAAATTATTTATTTGAACTTAACTTTCGCGGCTTGTCTTACCTTTCATTTGGTCCACCTAATAAAGATGCATCCAAACTTTCCTTACTATGCAGTTAAATATTTGGGCCTACGATGCATCCATGATATAATTTATGTATATTATATTGTTAATATATTCTATTATTATTATTATTATTATATATATATTCCCTTAAATAATGAATAATATTGTATTGCCATTATTTACTATATTTTGTATTTAAAGTTTTAATTTTGACAAATAGTTTTTTTTTCTTATTATGAATACTAGTATTTATAAATGGTTCCTTCAGCATATTGTTTTTTTTAAAATAAAATTAATGTTAATTCAACAGTAACATAAACAAGTTCTTTTTTTTAAGAAACAATAATCTTTTGAACTGCTACTGTATTTAGTAGTTTAGAACTAAATCATGTTTTATCGGAGAATAAAATTATTTATTTTAAATTTTAATATTACATAAATCAATCATAAAAAAAATTTGGATGCAATCGGTCAGGATTAACTGCTCTTTGACTAATTAATTTTTTTATAAATTAATTTAAATATAATGATAATACATGAAACAAAATTTTCTAAGCAGTGACTCATCTTTGTAGTCTGGCTACATAGGGGTGAGTATTCGGTATTTACCGAATTACAGATTACTGATTTACCAAAAACCGAATTACCGATTACCGAAATATTGAAAACCGATACCGAACCGAATAAGAAATTTACCGATCGGTAAATTACCGAATTTGTTATTTTATTAAATTTTATCTTAAATACTTATAGATATATAAATTTTAAAAAATAATTTATCATTAATATTTATATTTATAAAATAATTATGGTCATTAATATTTATTAAATTATTTATAAAATAATTTATCATTAATATTTTATTAAACTAATAAAAAAATAAATATATATATATAATATATAAATTGGTAAATCGGTAAATTACCGAACCGATCGGTAATTTACCGTTACCGAAACCGAAAACCGAATAACCAAAATTTATATACCGAACCGATTACCGATACCGATTTACCGATTTACCGATCGGTAAATTCGGTAAATACCGAATTATGCTCACCCCTATGGCTACAATCCGATCAGCCCACTTTCTCTTTAAAATTATAAATCTTATACTGTAGCTTTTTATTAAAAATTATAAAAAAAAATAAAAAAATATATTGAATTTAATAGACTAGTAGCGTATGTTTTCTATTCTTTCCTCGCAATTTGCGTTAGAATCAATGCATTTTTTATCTTTTTCTTCTAATTTTTCGTCCAAATAAATATAGTAAAATCATCATCATCCCTAGGCTATGTTTACTTGGACAAAAAACTGTATCTAAATTCAATTATTTTTCATCCTTTCTTCTTATTTATTTATTTAGATTCAATCAATTTTTCTCACACAAAGCAAGGGGTTTGTTTGGCATAAATCAACTTATGGAGTGCCGCTGCTTAAGAATTTTTTTTTTTCGTTTTTAACGTGGATTGATTTGAGGCAGAAAAAAAAAACTGATTTGCATAGATGATAGTACAGTCTGCGATGAAGTATGATCACTGCAAAACGTTCAGTACATAAAGACCAAATAACAAAGCTCTCAAATTCTTATTTATATTATATAAACGTTCCCTCCAATACTTCCACTTGTCGATCCAGCAGCTCAGTGAATCCTGCAACCAAAATTAAGATTAACAAATATTTATATGAATTTATCTGCTGCTTAAGTTTTAACAGATATTTCCAATTAATATCCTGTTAAATAAAGGATCGGTCACTTGCCCGGAGCAGTCAGTGGAGGGGGCGATGGCGTAGGGGATGTTGACGTGGCACATGCGCGGGATGCCGGAGATGCGCCCGAGATCGAGCCCCGCCACGCCGTTCGCCGCCTCCTTGAGGCAGGTGCAGGTGGCCTGCCGGTCCGGCGTGGTCTTCGCGGCGTCGTTCAGCGACCGCACCCCGCTGCAGCACCCCTCCGTCAAGGGTTGCACGCCTTGCGCGTAGCCCATGCACGGGTAAAGCATAGAGTACACTTGCCCGCATCCGATCGCCGCCTCCGCCGCCCGCGGCGCCGCGGCGAGGAGGCAGCAGAGGGCGAGCGCGAGGGCCGGAAGAGCAGCGCTGCGTGCCATGGCGTAAGTTAAAAAAAAGCTAAGCGAGTCTTGCGCGGAGGCTGGGGCGGAGGGAGGCGCCATATTTATGGGCGCTAGCTCGTCTTGGCTGGTTCGCCACTTCACTGTGCCTTTCACCATGGCGGCAGATTAAAAAAATACACGTGGCAGGCGGAGAAAGAATTAGTATTGATTTTCTTCAAGAAATTGTTGTGTTAATTTTTTGTATTATGGCAGGCCTGGCGATTGGTGCAGGTAATAAAAGAAAGAGTATTGGGTGGTTGGATGCTGAAATTTGGTGTTTCCTGGCCGCATGGATGGATAGGTGGTCATTAAGTGAGGCCATATGGCATTTATGTCCCCATGTCTGTCTAGTAATTCAAGTCATTTATATCAATATTTGCTACCCATATTGATTCATCATGAAATTGAACAAGTTATAGGATCAAAGTGAAAGAAATTCTACATCAAATTAATTATTTTGAGGAGATTAATAATTTATTACATGATAATTTAAAAAGCAGCTGGAGCTGGATCAGGCAAGCAGTAAAGGCCAACGCCTGCGCTAGCCGATGCCTCGGTGGATTAATTCCTGCCCAGCTACCCCCTGCTGGTTCATCTTTATGATTGTTCCTCGTCTTGCAAGACAACGTATTTAATGCACCAATTTAATGGTCTCGGTACGATTCCCTGTTCCCTGCCTCGCATGGTGGGAGGGTGGGGTCTGCTTCCTAATTGTGATAGAGAAAAAATTTCTAGCACGGCGCATATTTTTAATTCACTTAATTTTTTACCCAAGTGAGAGCGAGCCTGGCCCAATACGATTTAATGGGCTTGCTCCGGTATCAAATAGATAGACACACCTTTACCCTAAGCCAAGGCCCAGATACGAGTATCATTCAATAATCAGCCACGTTTAACTTTAGAACCAAATACAACTTTAAAAATATTTTAACTTATAAACTTGTTAGGGGCCGCGCGAACGCGAATTCCCCTCTATCACAAATTATGACGTCCACTCTCCCACGTGGGGAGATGGTAGACCAGTGCTCCTTCTATGTGCAATGAAGGTCACCGATCTAGGCCATAAGCCTTATTGATCGCCCATCGACCCCGTCCAGGTAAGTATGTTGGCAAGGTAGTCCAGGTTCGTTTCTTATACAACGCCCTCCGATGCCAGATCTTATATTTATGATGTGGGACTAAAAGCATGTCTCTAAAACTCAAAAAACAGTGGGTTTTAAGTTTTTTCGCTTTTAGATTATATTTTATTGAATGAAATTCACTATGGATAAAAAATATAATAAATCTAGTTTAAAAGTCATCTAGATTTATTGTCATCTAGATTCATTATATTTTTTATCCTTTCCTCCAATAGAACATAGCCTTAGCGTTCTCTTCTAGTTGAAATTATAAAAAAATGACAATGAGACATTATTGTCTTTTTAATCACTTGAAAGTTGAACCAAACAATATTATCGAAGAAAATTGGTACCTTGATAATTATTTAATAGATCAATAAGTGTAAAATACTCTTGATTTAATATCATTTAGATAATTAATATTTCTAAATTCTCAATGGCTCAACTAAAATTAACTGCAAAAGAATCGGGTCCAAAAAATTGGGCACAAAAGTGTAAGCATGGCATGTTTTCAAGATAGATCCTTTTTTACTTCCACATGAGAGCAGAGCGGGCCGCCCCAATAAGAAAATTCGATTTAATGGGCTTTCACCAAAGGCTTACAAACGTCCAACAAGATGGCCCAAAGAGCAACGTTCCACTTCAACGGCCTGCTATAGGCTGCTACTTGCAATTCACATTTGTGGTGATTCTAACGGATGGGAAACATCTGCACTATCCATTCTACTGAAAAATTTTAGGTTAATTAATACATTTTAATTATTGGTTCAAAAATTCCCAAAGTAGAGCTGTAGGCCTATTGGAATTCCTAGCAATTTTATATTAGAATTTTATTGTTTTATTTTATTATCATTTTAACTATATTAGATAATTTAACTATAATCATATTAGGATTAATCACTTAATCGCTTAACCATCTAAAAATTTTCTCCGCAAACGGAGCCATAATCAATCCAAAATTAAAAGTTTTAAAATATGGCTGCACACCTCCCGAACTACCTGGGTTTCAAATTGCTGCATTCTGATTTCTGCCCTCTCGCTGGCTGAGATAATGGCATGCCTGCGTCTGCATGCTCATGAATGGAGAAATGCGTTTAGTCCCACATGGTCGAATGGGGCGTCGAGATTTGGAAAGCGCAGCATAAGAAATGAAGCATGGCTTCCTTGGCAACATACTTACCTGGACGGGGTCAATGAGCGATCAGTAAGGCTCATGGCCTAGATCAGTGGCCTCCATTGCACGCTGGAGGAGCACTGGTGTACCATCTCCCCAAGTGGGAGAATGGACGTCATAATTTGTGGTAGAGGGGGATTCGCGTTCGCGCGGCCCCCGCCAAATTTCTAACCCAAAGCTTCTTTGTTCTTAATGCAGCTTGCATGCAAGCAGATTTGTCCCAGCCCAAGGTACCGTTTCTTACTGGGTACGTTCTGCTCTCCCAATTTCTATATTTGCTGCTAGCGTAGAATTGAATTTGCATGCATGGTTTGAATCAAATCAAAGCGTAACGACGAATGCTTTTTGTATCGATATTTAACTATTGATGAATTTTGTGCTAGTGATTGCCTGCTTCCTCACATTACGCATTCCACTGATCATGTTTTCGAAAAATTAATCTTTGAGCTGACTTGTGCAATCAGTTGCTGTATACTTATCAAGAGGGAAGGAGAAGATGTTTGAACTGGTGAAGGTGTGATGGTTTTGCGGGGTAAAATCTATAGGAGTTTGGGCAATGTAGAAGTGACACTGCGCACCTGCCTTTTTTTCATTCACGGGCAATTTAACATTCTAAAATCATAATGTGAATATGGGTTCATTGGTGAACTTTCGAATCTCGCATTGCTGATTTTAGTTCTCTAATGGGTAGGTTTTGATGTCTCAGGCATCGCCTTATGTAATGTTTTATGAAAGCTTAAAGAAGGATTTGAACTCTGTAATGCCTCGGGTTCCTCATCCACGAAGGCATGAGAATTTATTAAAAATAGCACTCGTGATTCATTCGAGTCAAACTTTTATGAACATGATCCTAAAGGGAACATCCTCTTCTGATAATATCATGGTTTTATTCGCAATCTTCATTCACCTGAGTGGTCAACGTCGAGATCCTTGAATTCTTCCATTCTTCCCATCTCTTTGAAGGTGCATAATCATGACCTCTGCTGCTCTTCAACCAAATAGGATTCTGGGCCACATCGTGGGACTTCTTGGGCATAGTAAGCTTATGGCATTCTATTCAATTGTGGTGGAAGCCCATTAACTTACCAGTTCTTTATGGCCCAGGCCTGCTCTTGTTGCAACTTGATCATCTATAATGAAAACAATGTCATGAGTAAATAGTATGTCCAATTTATGTTAGGCCCGTGCAGGGCTGGAAGCAAAATTCTAGACCCCCCATTACATATAAATTCCTACTGAGGAGGAATGTACGCCACATATATTTGTGATCTTAGCCTTTTTTTTTTTCTAACAATAAACAGCATAAATATTTTAACGTTGAATATAGGAATTTTATGAGGAGAAGTCTATGCAACTTTTCCAGGGAGGGAATAGTGGCTAGTGAATGCACCCTTGCCTTGAGCATACAGAAGCTGTTCCAATTTAATCCAATGTGAGACAGCCACCTCTGAAGAAATACAAGTTCATGGATATGTGAATCTAATTCTTCCATCAGTAGGCATCAAGGAAGCAGGGTCACATGCACAAACCTAATCCATTGCTTTCTTTGTTGAACAAGTAGAGCTCTGCTATTAAAATCCATGTGAAATTATGCAATTCATGTGCACCTATCATATTCATAAGGTAAATTTTATTTCATTTTTTTTAAAAAAAAAGAACTTATCATTTCTATCTCAATTTCAATTTCTTGGTGCCAAATGTTTGAAATTGTTCGCATTTAGATAACGCAGCATGATAACATCACATGAACATAAGCAGATCTTTTTGACTGTTGAACCAACTACTAGTTCATCTGTGATAGATTCTGCACTATTTATGCATGAGTAAACTGGCCATCGACTGTGAAATCAGTTTTGGATGTAATTGAAAAACTGAAAATTGAATGTCTTTCTCACTCTCTCCAACAGGGGATGGCCCGGGGAGAACAGTTTTGTTGACATGCCACGAAACCGAGCCACACAAAAAGGCACAGTTGAGGGGGGCTCAAGTTGGCCATATGCGACTGTTGTTGTGTCATGCCTCAACAGACACTTCCCCAGCATGCTTCCAAATCTAATGGCGACCGCTCACATGGGTGCTTGTTTGGACATGCATGTGTTTTGAATGTGAGGAATATCAAGTGTCAACAATGGAGTAAGGGGGGTCTAAAACAAGTTAATGTGTTATGGATTTAGTTTCTGTAGATTGTTTTCTTTGAGAATGATTAATGTTTTCTTTTTTTACTTTGTTTGCTGGTAAATTTTTATAAAAAAAGACAGTAGTTTGTAATATTTGAACAGAAAATAGTATTAGTTTTTTAGGAATCGCATCCGTGGGCCTAATTGAACTTTGAATATTCTGGTATGATCAAGTTGATTGATATATATTGATCACCCAATTGGAGATTCCAATCCAATTGGGCCAACTTTTTATGAGAACGATGTCTTGAAGTTTTAGATGTTAAATCTAAGGTGGCTCCGATGCCTTTTTCATTTGTATGGTGAAACTCCATTATGTTGATTGAACTCGAACTCGTTTCACTGTTTTTACGAAAAGAAATATATTCATGATTCGACAATTTTATTCAAATTCATATGTTTCATCATAACAAGTGTTAAATATGCTTTAACTATAATTTTTTTTATTAGGTTTACTTTTAGTATTGTCATTCATTTCAAATAGAAAACGAGCAATCTCATGTACAAACTTATATATAGGGGCTTATATGTGGAGGAAGAACACAACAATAAATTAAAATTAAATATTAATAGAGCAAACAACATACAATAGTAAATCACAATAACACTGGTTACCCACATTAAAAGAACAAAGTAGAGAAAAAGTGAAAAAAGAATCACTTGAAATCTCTATCAAGAACTAAACAAATTTGAACTTTACATAACTCCAAAACAAAATTAAACTATATAAAATCTAGTTAAATGAGTTCTCAACATGTTACTAAAATTTTAGCTCGATAAAATAGTAAATCACGACCTAATTGATTATTCACCTGATCAAAAACTATGTAGAATTTGTTTTCTCCCTTTTCCACTCCATTGTGCGTTCTCAGCCAACGTCGGAATGGGATCATACAACTACTTTTTTCAGATTTATCTAAAACTATTATTTTTTTCAAAAAAAAAAAAAAAGGATCAACCGACATTTTTTGCGGATAAAAAAAACCACATGTCATGCATGTATATGAGACTATATATCCACATGACGTGCTTTTCCATTCATAACTCCACATGCATATATTTCGTGAGTGAGGAGAAATGTCGTTATCTTAATCCCATCCAAAAGAAAACCAATTAATTTTTTTTTTTTTGAAAAAAAAAACACCGAAATGTGAAGCCATGTTGCCTTGCGGCATGAATTAAGAGCTAAAGAGGAAGCCACATTCACTCAAGTCAAATCTTGCCCCCTTCATTCACATTTTCATAATTTCATGATTTGTACTAATATACTATTTTTTAATTTTCAAGTATTATTAAAATCCCTAGAAAAATCTTAAATTACTTGCATTAATTAGCCCTAAAACCTTATTAATTTCAATCTCTTTTACTTTAAAATGTGTAATTTGATTATTTTTTAAAAAAAATGAAGTATAATCCTTCTATGTCATATTCCTTGGTCCGCGTCAACGTAAGTAATGTCGAAGTCAAAATTAATCCCCAAGATACGCACGCCATTTAAGAATATTAAGAATCGGGTAACCGACAAGTCCACGTCAACTGAGCTCCCGAAATGCCATGTTCCCTCGCACATGCTGCGGGCCATCCCTCCTTAATTCATAATCCCACTTATTTTTTTTTCCCAATTTTCTTTTATAAATACATTAATTAATCTGTCCATTTCCAAAAAACTAAAAAAACTAATTAATTTAATTCGTGAAAATTAATCTTTTAGATGTTTTAGTTAATGCATTATGCATGAGCAGTTGGAACTCGGAGCCCAACATCTGCATGTGCGTCGGATAACCGCATTTAGTGCCCGTCCATTTCAGCTCCGCCGATCGGCTCCGCAACCCGCTTAGACGCAGCAACCGCCCGATGAATCGTTTGCTCCTCCCGCCCCCGAGTCGTCGCTCCCTCCCCCCCACTATATAGCCCACCCCGAACCCTCTTCATTTCATCGAACACCTAAGCTGCGCACTGCAAAGTAACACACGGCCCCAATGGCACATTCCTCCCTGATCGCCTCCTCCTTCTTCTTCCTCCTCCTCGTTGTCTCTACCTCCGCCGACTACGGGTGGCAGAGCGCCCACGCCACCTTCTACGGCGGCGGCGACGCCTCCGGCACTATGGGTACGTGCGCGCTTTCTCGCTTCGCTTGCTTGCTTGTTGCCCGTTCGGGTGCTAAGTAATCAATTGCGTATGTTTAATGCGCGCAGGAGGGGCGTGCGGGTACGGCGACCTCTACAGCACGGGCTACGGCACGAACACCGCGGCCCTGAGCACGGCGCTGTTCAACGACGGCCTCAGCTGCGGCTCCTGCTACGAGCTCCGGTGCCAGGACGCCCCGCAGTCGTGCATCCCCGGGTCCATCATCGTCACCGCCACCAACTTCTGCCCGCCCACCTACTACCTCCCCAGCGACAACGGCGGCTGGTGCAACCCCCCTCGCCCCCACTTCGACATGTCCGAGCCTGCCTTCCTCCAAATCGCGCAGTACCGCGCCGGCATCGTCCCCGTCGCCTTCCGAAGGTACGCGCATCTATTGACAACACCACAGATGCAAATCGAATTTCAAGTACTAATTAGCTCACGGCGGAATGAACAGAGTGCCGTGCGTGAAGAAGGGGGGGATAAGGTTCACGGTCAACGGGCACGACTACTTCAACCTGGTGCTCGTGACGAACGTGGCGGGCGCGGGCGACGTGCACTCGGTGTCGATCAAGGGGTCGAAAGGCGGGTGGCAGGCGATGTCGCGCAACTGGGGGCAGAACTGGCAGAGCAACTCCTACCTCAACGGGCAGAGCCTCTCCTTCCAGCTCACCACCAGCGACGGCCGGACTATCACCAACTACGACGTCGCGCCGGCCGGTTGGCAGTTCGGTCAAACCTTCGAGGGAAGCCAATTTTAGCGCGCGCGGTAATTAAACTCTTGGAGGAATTAAGCCAAGTAATTAATTACTTATTAGGCCTCTAATATCGTATTTAATTACTAGTAATTATATGGCGTTGCTGAGGTTGCATAATTAGCACCCGCTTTTAAGTCCTGCCCTAAATTCTAATAGATCGATCCTGATGAAATTTTACATATAGGACCCCGATCGACTCAAATATTTTCTAAGGTAATTATAATAGATAGAATAGAGTTTTATATATAATTATAAATATAATATGGATTGCCTTGTGATGAGGAAATTGGAGGCCAATTGGGAAAGAAATTAAGAAAGTGCGAGGGTAATGTATGTGCGGGCGAGTGTGGTTGTATGAATTAATGGCCACATATGTATAACCAACAAGTTTATATGTATCAAGGCGTGTAATGTTTGTGATTTTCTACTTTTAAATCATGTGCAATTTCGTTTTAAATTGGGTATATTATCTACTTTATTTTTTATTTATTTTTTCATTAGCTCTTATTCATTTAGCAATTTAAAATGACTAATGAATATTGTACACGGCAACAAAAGGGGCTTTTGTTTCTATGAAACTCATAAGAAGGTGAATTTATTCTCTACATTATCAAAAAATGAAAAAAAAATATCATAATTTAGTTTAACAATTGGATTACCAAAAGGCCCACATCGACCATCTACCTTTTTTGTTCGAGCCCACGAGTCATTTTGGAATTGTGTGGGCTTCATATTGCTTGATTGGGGTCCAATGTGTGTGGAAATTCCTCCTTTTATACGATCAATTTTAAGTTTTTTGAAAATTCAATTCAGTTGGAAAAATTGCTTTACGGTTGAACTCCCCTAGTTTGAAGTTTGAACAGACTCGTAAAATAATAAATAGCAAGAGGGAAGCTTGTTCCAAATGGAATGACGCAAGTGTCATTAGAAATTAAATGTATTTTATAGCATAATTAAGCAGGCTAAGCACACAATCAAATCACGTCCCATGATTGGTTCAAGAATTACATCAACTGTCGTTGAGTTGATTTTTAGTGCTTTTAAAAAATCACATTATTGAGCGTTAGGTTAAGAAAATTACAACACACTATTATTTAAGATTCAGCACGCAAGAGAATATCTTTTTCCTAGACACAAATATTATTATATTCTATTATTGATCTAGATTTGACTTGGATTTAATTAGTCAAACGGCTCATTTCTGTTCTCCCCCCTCGTGTCACTTTGTCCAAGTCCCCAAAGTAAAATTTTTCTTGCTAACCTAAATTCTATTATACATTACTATTTCCTTTAATAAAGTGTATATTCTTCCTCCTCCGTTCTTGCGCTGATCGTTTCATAATAGGATAAAAAAGTTTCGAAAATGGCTACTGATTCATTTGAGGCCACACGAGTGTACTGAGTCAACCCTTCCGCCATCATATGCTACTTGTACTCTACGCCATTAATTCCTCCGAAGGTGCAATTGCTTCCTCTCCTGCCATAATACGCTAGCTGCTCTCCTGTGATAACCATTTTCATGCGATCCTCCGGTATGTTTGCGGCACGCCGCCGGGAGCGCAGCGCTGAAATGAGCGCGACAGCCGGGGGTAATGGGTACGCGGAGATCGATCCCATGGGCCGTTATGGACGTGTGAGTTGTAAAATCTGAATCCATACAGTGATCTTGATTTCCTGTCCATGATCTAATGGAATTCGATCTTTTTTTCTTCATGTCTAGTTTGATCAAGTACTGGGTAAAGGAGCAACCAAGACTGTGTATCCTTTTTGTGAATCCATTTTCAAAATGCGAGCTTTAGATTGATTGAGAGGAGCTCCTTAACGGAGGACTTCCAGATACAGGGCATTCGATCAGTTAAACGGGACAGAGGTGGCGTGGAACCAGGCCAATCTCCGCAGCGTGCTGCAGTCGCCGGCGGCGCTGCAGCGGATGTACTCGGAGGTCCACCTCCTCAGCTCCCTCCGCCACGAGTCCATCATCGGATTCCACGCGTCGTGGGTCAACGCGGAGAAGAGGACGCTCAACTTCATCACCGAGATGTTCACCTCCGGCACCCTCAGAGAGTACCGGACCATGTACCCGCGAGTTGACATCCGAGCCATCAAAAGATGGTCGCGGCAAATCTTGGATGGGCTGGCGTACTTGCATGGCCATGATCCGCCAGTGATACACAGGGACATCAAGTGCGACAACATTTTCATCAACGGACATCTCGGCCAGGTCAAGATTGGTGATCTTGGCCTCGCTGCTCTGCTCCGGGGCTCACAATCCGCGCACAGTGTCATAGGTGAGTGAGCCTGCCTCGCTCCTAGGTTTAATAAGTCAACGACACACCAGACGAAGCAGCGAGCAATTGACATCCACGATCTTTGGAGCAGGTACGCCAGAGTTCATGGCGCCGGAATTGTATGAGGAGGACTACAATGAGCTCGCTGATATCTACTCCTTCGGCATGTGTGTGCTTGAGATGCTTACTTCTGAATACCCCTACAGTGAATGCTGCAATCCGGCTCAGATCTACAAGAAAGTTTCTTCAGTAAAGACAAAAAAATTAAGTTATCACCAACTGCAGTCGTTTACAGTGAGATTGTATCACTGAAACCTTCAATTTTCAGGGGAGGCTGCCGGATGCATTCAACCGCATTGAAGATGGCGAGGCCAGGCGATTCATCGGTAGATGTCTCGAAAAAGTCGGGAAGAGATCGTCGGCAAAGGAGCTCCTCCTCGACCCTTTCCTCGAACTGGACGATCGCATTGCACATGCAGTGCAGAGAACTGACATGACAATCACCGGGAAGATGAATGCCCAGGGCGACACGATTTTCCTCAGAGTTCAAATTACCGACACAAACGGTGATTTAATAATTTGCGCTGTAAACCGATCTATCACCTTTTGGTACGACGCCAAACTAACATTGCTCTGCTTCGCAATCGCTCGAACCAGGCCAAGCGAGGAATATATACTTCCCTTTCGACGTCGCGTGCGACACGCCGGTCGAGGTGGCAGATGAGATGGTGAAGGAGCTGGAGATTGCGGATCGGGAGCCGTCGGAGATCGCGGAAATGATAAGTCGGGAGATCTCAATGCTGGTGCCGGATTGGAGGGCAGCGGGCGGCGCCAGTGATCTGCATTATGTCTACGACCACGTCCACGATGCTGAGGACGGCGGCGGCCACCCGTTTTGCAGCGTGTCGCCGCCTGATTCCTCTCAAGGCTCAGTGCTCGGACAGCAGCAGCAGCACCAGCGGCGACATCCTCAAAGGGAAGGATCATTTCAAGGTGCAGATTATTTCTTAAAACAATACGCTCGTAACTGTGATTGCACTCTCTGAATCGGCTCTTGCTCAGGTTGCTTGTTCTCCGATGATGACGAGATGAGCTCCACCCACTCAGGCAAGTACTCTTCCGTAAACTCGGCCTCCGTCAATGCGAAAGAAACGAATTCGAGCACTGTAAGCAGCCGTAATCAGGGACAGTTGCATCCAAGCGAAGATCCAGAACGAGATTCCCCTCTAAGAAAGGAGACTGAGAGGCCATTAGCCAGCCGGCAGCTGATGAGGAACCGGTCTATGATCGACATGCGGAGTCATTTGCTGCACCGGAATCTGGTCGAGCATCTGCAGAAGAGATTGTTCAACACCGTCAGCGCGGTCGAGCAGATCGGGCTCCATAACCCCTGCAATGGATCGCAGTATAAGGCTTCTTCTTCATCATTCAATGGAGATTACAGCAGCAAGGTAAAGCAGAGCCGTTCACAGGGAAGAAGATGTTGACGTCTCATTATCATTGAGAGTTTACTTTTTTTTATAATTTAAAAATTTCAAATTATATGTATCATTGGAATTTTTGAACATAATACTTTCTTCAGAAATAAGCATTTATTCACAATCTAAATTCTTGGAAATATTCTAATCTAATCCTCCTAGATCATCTGGGAGATGGCCATAGATTTTATCATTTTTATTCCTTTACTAGCTAAGGCGTCTATTACAGAAGAAATATACAGCCTATATCCAGTATTAGAATTGTTTGTTAATTTTCCTAAAAATCCTAATCCTATAAGAAGATTAGAATCTCCAGAAAAATCTTCGTATCCTCTTGCTTGGATACCAATTTCTAATTCTCCTAAGTCATATCTACTTCCATACAAGCAATAATTGCTTTTCTTGCATCAGATTTTCATCTTTTGTCAAGAATTGCGATTAGTACTTTTGTTCCTAGCTTCTTTCGTGCTAGTCCTTTTACTAAGATTACAATCATTCCTATATGAGCTAATGTTTTTCCTGATTGTCTCAATTTTGTTAGGGAATCTCTTGAAATAATCTTTAGATTTCTTGGTTCTGTTGTGACAGAAATATGTTCATCACGTGTAATTCTTAGAAGTTGAGTCCTAAGGTTTAATGGTCATGTTCGGTAAAGGAGTTGAGGACGCAATATTTGCAGCCTATTATTTTGATAGGCCTCAAATTGTTGATCTATATCAACAACTTCTTCTAGAACCTGTGCTGGAATCCCTTGTCCATCAAAAATCCTATTTAAGAGATTTGGGATGGGATTACTTATTGATAACCGTTCATTCTGGTTATTTTCTCTTACTGTTGTAGTACCGGTAAGAGTATTAGAAGTTCCTGTAAATGGTCTTGTACTCATTTCCAGGCAAACTAGGTACTTCTAGGTTGTCTTTTAGAAGTAGTGTTTTGAGATGTTCCAGTATGTCTTGAAGACATCTGTAATATTCGATTTAATTGTATGGTTAATTCTTGAACCGAGTTTTGATATTGTTGAGTTTGTAAGACTAACAAATTTTCTAATCTTTGGATTATTTCATATTGTCGAAAAATTAGATCAGCAGAAGTTTTGATACTTTCTTGTTGTTTAACTACTGATTCAATAGTCATTGATACACTTGAAAGGATTTTATCAAGTTTTTGATTTAATTGCATAAGATATGCAATAATAAAATTATTTTGTCTAACAAATCTTTTGTCAGAAGCACTTTAGGGATCATCTGAAATTATTCCCAAAGCATTGTCTAAATAATTACTAGATTCAACTAGTGCTTTCTGATAGTCCATATCATTATCTATCATTCTTGGATATTCCTGAGTAGGATTTACCATTCTTCAGAGTTTTTCTGCAACTTTTCAAGTAAAGCTGCTGTTTTGGATGTTTGATAGTCAAAGATTTTTGACTGTCGTTGAAGGTTTTCTAATATGTCTTTAAGCTCTGTTGTGAGCTGTTTCTGTAATAAAAGAGACCTTTCTATCTCTTTTACCATGGTAATTAGATAAGTATACTGATTTTTAATATATTCTTGGTTTTCATGAATATTCCGTAAGAGAATATTCTTTGTAAGCATTTCTGTATGTACTGTTTTCCATAATTCAGTACATATATGATTAAATTCTCTAAGGCTTTCAACCTGAGAGATTTGTAAATCAATGATTGTGTTTAACTGAGCATTCTCAGTATGTAATTGATGAACATATCTGCCATTTTCCTTTGGAAAATAACATTTATGTTTGGTTGCTTGGGAATTAGCTTGTATTTCCCAATAATTTTGTGATAATTTTAAAGATAGATAATTAATATCCATCTTTTAACTTCTTTTGTCCTAACAAAGTTAGTGACATTCGTAAGTTTTTAAACATACTACATACTTTAATAGTATGTTTATGCTTGTAAGCATAATTTTGTTTACAATCTATAGGTTTTGAAGGATAGATTCTCTTCATTCAAACTATGTGTATAATTTAAAAAGCAATATCATATGTTGTAGATCTACTAGGTACTGACGTATAAGTATATGGAACCATGTTGTGATGTATAAAGAAAAATTGCCTAAGGAGTAGAAATATGTATTAACTATAGATTCCTGGACATTATTATGCTTTGGTTTTCCTCTCGTATCAACCGCTTTACCATAATTTTTTTTTTAGTGTCCAAGCTAGCGTCATGTCGTATGGTCGTTAGCAAGTCTCCAGTCCCTGGCGACTCTCCTGGTCTTCGGACCTTTTCTTGCCAAGCCATTAACCCTCTAGCAAGCTTGTATACTAAAAATATGGTGACTTAGGCAGCCCCGGTTTATCCAGATTTGTATAAAAAACTAAGCACAATACATCCTATCTGAATTAATACATATAATACATCTGCTTAGGGTTTTTCTTTATACCAACAAAGTGTTATTCCATAATTATACGCGTTCCCGTTCGATCAAATAGAACCGTACAAGGCTCTGATACCAAATAGAAGAAAGGGGGGGTATTTTACAAACAGAAAATACTTAAAAGATGAGAGATATATATTAAAAACCCATAAAAGGAAGAACTTACAGAGACTAGAGAACACTTATTGACCACGCTTATCTAGCAGAAGGCGGATGCCCTCTTTACAACAATCTAGCTATCCTTATATAGACATTATGGGAGAGGTTTTCTTACACTCGAAGTAAAGCATCAATACATGACCTTTCAATAAAGTAACAGACACTTGACTCTTGAGGAAAGTAACAGACACTTGACTTTTGAGGAAAGAGCCTGACCCTTCAATAAAGCAACGGACATGTGACCTTTCAGAAAAAGCTTGACTTCTTTGGTAGGGACCGCCTTGCAAGAATAGCCGGCATCGCATCTCTTTCCAAAAGTAGCTTTTCTTTAAAGTCTTTCTAGACTGTTCCTTCAGTCATCTTCTTGAATTTCATCAAGGATATCATCATTGTTGGCATCTATCAAAGGATGGACCATCCTTCCATAGTCTTTATATTCTTTTACATATGACTCCCCTTTTACCTGAGTAAAGTGTTCATATTGCCCAACATGGGTACAAAAAGTGAGAAGTAAAAGGAGTGTAAAAGACATTATGTTCATCCTCTACATAAATCTTCATATTCTTTTCTTCAGTAACCAGAGTGGCTTGATAGAAGACTAGAGGTGCTTCAGTGATTACATAATCTTGCCATAAGCAGATCTGTAGTTCCAAAGGAACGGTAGCTATTTTGTTGATATCATCAACAAAAGATAGATCCCAAAAATCAGGCATAAAACCCTGTTGGATTTTTATCAAGATTTAATGCTTTGCATCATTTGGATATCCCAAAAACCAAGGGGGGGAAGAAATAATATTCAGGTCTAAGTAGCCTGAAAAGTCATGAAGCTTATAGAACTTGTCAATGCAATTTTTAAATTTCCATGGAAAATTTGAAATTTTTTCCAAATGCAATGCATAAATTACTAGGCGATCTAATAATCCATATTGAAAAAGTTCTAAGAGGGAAACCTCTGTATCCAGGATTTGACAATCTCTCCATTGTGTGAGGTCTATGGAGGCTTTCACAATAGTAAAACCTTGGTCACACTTACAGTGTGGTTCGTTAGGATGTACCTCATCTCTTTTTAAAGAGATCATTGTGAGGTGAAGTCCTTGAGGCCTTGTAATCTTATTCAAGGCTATTCTTTTGAGATAAGAGACAATCTTCAAGAACTTATGATGTTGTGTCTTCTTGACCAGTTCATATATATGCTGCTTGACTGGATAAAGACATGGTGGAATCTTTGACTGTGAATTTGTCCATGCAGATTCCATTTCTTGGTTCCATGTTTGGGTTAACATCTGAACCTCTTGTTCAAGCTTAGTCTTTTGTGTTTGTAGATCCGTAATCTGGGTTTTAAGCTCACTAAGCTCTTTCTCCAAAGAAGTAATCTTAAACTCTTTAGCTATGTAGGCTTCAAGTGTTTGAGGTTCTAGCTTTGGTACTGTTGTTGTTCTTGGAGGTAATGTTTTCATATACCTCATTGCCTACAGATGCCCAGCAAGCGTATTCATTGCAGTTAAAAACCCTGTCCCATGATGATCTTTCCAGACAAGATCAAGTATCAGATGATCATGTCCTGTCAAAGCTGTGAAATGCTTTGGAGTTCTAAAAAGGTAATTTTGTTCTCTTGGAGGAGCCTCACTGAGTATTTGAGCATATGTTGCTCCATCAGTATCCATTGGATCTATAAGTAGAGGTTGTAGAGGTTTTTTGCCTGCCTTCTTGGAAGAAGAGGAAGAACCTTGAGCTGCTGCCATTTTCTACACAACTTTATCAGTTGTCATTTTGGTCTTTGTATAAAAGACATTGATATATCAGGATTTAATATATTGCATAACCTTGTAGGTTATCATGTTTAGCCAAGAGGCTAATTTTCTGGCCTTTGTAAAAGGCGTGATAGAATGTCTGAAATGATATTATTTTTCCCTTTGATATGTTCAAAGGTAATTCTATATGCATTGTTAATACAATGGTCTATAAATGATAATCATCTCTTTTGAGAGATACGTTTCTCATTTTTTTGTATTGAAGAACTTTACAATTGCTTCACAATCTGTTCTTATTAATATTTCTTTTTTATTTAAAAGAAATAGTCTAAAAGCATCTAAGCCATAGCAAACAGCAAGAAGCTCTTGATCAATACTGCTAGTGACATTTTTCTCTCGAAATTTGCCAGAAGCATATATACAGATAGTTTCTGGTTCTGTAGCATATTTATGGGTTTTTCGAAGAAGGATGGCTCCCCATCCATATTCGCAACCATCTGTCTGGACAATTAGGTAATCACTGTCCAATGGTAATTTAAGCAAAGGTAATTTTTCTACTAATTGTCTGATTTTATCAATTTGTTTATAGTCTTCGGTGTTAAATTTCTTTACACCAGTAAGAGATAACTTTGAGTAGAGAGATCCACTCAATTTATGTAGATCCTTTAAAAAAAGGTCTAGCATAATTTATTAATCCCAAGAATTGTTGTAGACTCTTGGTATCTGTAACCTCAAAGGTTTTTATTTTAGAAGAAATATGAGGTTGGAGTGTTATAGCTCCGTTCCCAATTTCTACTCCTAAATAATCAATATTTTTTCTATAGAATTGTGATTTTTGTCCTGAAACAATAATCTCATTTGTATATAATTTTTGTAATACAAGTTTTAGATGACTTGTATGTTCTTTTTCTGATTTGCTATGTACTAGAATATCATCTATATACACGCAAACAAATTCTTGATAAGGTTTAAATACCTCATCCATTTTTCTTTGGAATACTGCAGGTGTAGTTTTAAGTCCAAATGGCATAACAAGCCATTCAAAGCTTCCTAATGGACATGTAAAAGCTGTCCATGGTATAGATTCTTCTGCCATTCTGATTTGCCAAAAACCAGATTTGCAGTCAAATTTTGAGAAGAACGTGCTTCCCTGTATAGAGTTTATTAACTCTATTTTATCTGGAATGTCATAACTATCATCTTCTACATTGTCATTTAGACGACGATAGTCAATTACCATTCGTGTTTTTCCCCGAACCTGTTCACTGTGTTGGTTTACAATGAAGGCAGGAGATCTATGAGGAGACGTACTCCTTCTTATCACATTGAGTTTTAATAAGTCATCAATGTGCATTTTAAATTCAGCAATGTTTTCATTTGTTGCTGTAATTTTCTTATTTGGAATCCGAAAACCAGGGTCCTTGATTTTCAGTGTACAAAAAAGTTTATTTTTGTCCCAATGAGCTTGGGGGTCTGAACCAAATATTTGGTTTTTCTCAAGAATTCGAATCAGATTATCTACATCAATATTTCCTGATTCAATTTTTTCTAGATAATGTTCGCAAACATCATTTTTTTCATAATCTCTATGGAGCTTATTAAGAGGGTTTTTTATGATCCATAGGATTTCGTTATCATTACTTGCGTTCACAGGGAAGAATCAAAAGGCAGAGCTGTAAATGAGCGCTTACAGTGCAAATATAAGAAAACTTACGGTTTTTTCTGTAAATGCAAGTCTTGACTAATACAATTCGATTAATGTTTAGCCTATGGATTCATTTTTCATTCTCAAATCAAACAATTCCATCACATTATATACTAGATACCGTGATATAGAAGGCTTATGCACCAATTTAGAATCGAATTGATACATTCTAAGATCATTCAATCATGTTGGACTAAATTAGATCAAACAATTCCATCCAATCATCTTGGAGCACCTAATTTCTTTAGGTATATTAACTAGGATAAAATTTTAGATTATGTTATACCATTCAAAGGTTGCTTTATTAGGCAAACTTGCTTTGACTTAGATTATGTGATCAATCCTAATCATGTGAGCTGACCTAACAACAAGGATCTAACTCAATAATGCAATCTTACCATATCATAAATTCATCTAACTCAACAATCAAATTGGGTTGAATAGTTTGGCATGGTAAAGTAACTATATTTGATTGAATGAATCGATGAGTCAATGGCATGTGTTGACATGAGCTAAACTTCGTTCAATTAAGTCAACCAAGAATAACTTGAACTTATTAATTGAGCTTAAAATTAGATATTGTGTTTGGCCCCTTAAGAAAGAAATTGAATTGGATGCATGGGAACCTTTATTAAGTTGACCAATGAGCAATTTGATTCACTCGTAACACTAGATATAATGGATTTGGCAAAACTTGGTCCCAAACTGTTAAAAAAAAAACTAAGAAACATAAGAAAGATAATGAAAGCAAACATTTTGAGGTCAAAGCGATAACGTCTAGGAGAATTCATTGGTTCTATCCTTCAATTTTTTTTTCTTCATAAGCACAAACATAAAAATTATGTCGGTGATATAAATACTTTAGAAAACCAATTAAATTAATTGGAGAACTTGGCCATCTCAAAGTGAACAAATTCTAACATCCACGTGACTGATTGCACACTAAAGTCCTCCACCATCCACTACGAAAGTCAAACTTCACAAGTAAAAAAGCTAGAAGATTTGGCCAACTGCCCTCGTCGCGTGGACCCACGGCATCGTCCTAAAGTCAAACGCCACTAGTTTACAAGTCAAACGTCAGAATTTTGACCATCTCTACAATCCCCTTCCCTTTTTTTCTCGTACCGGCCTGCAACAGTCGATTACTCATCTCTAACAAAGTTACTGGAACAAGAGAAACAGAATCGCCGCTGATACCTTACTTAACTAAGAAGTTTATACGATGATCGATTCAGTAGCATAACGACGTCGATTCTTCACCAACAAATCAAACAAAACAAAAGAATCAAATAAGCTAGATTATGTAGTTACATTTCATTTTCTTAGAGTAGTTTGGCAACAGTATTGCCTCATTGAGGAGAAAAATAAACCGAAAAAAAAAAATTTAAAAAAAAGGAGTGATGCCTGTGTATCAGATCCCCCACCAGTTCCCTCCCCTTTTCTAAGGATTGTGATTGTTGATTCCTGGGCTTGGCCCGGAGGGCGGCACCCGGCCTCTGGGGAGAAAGCTGAGCAGCAGAGGCTTGTACTTCCCGGCGAGCTGCTGCGGCTTCGGTGCCGCAGGAGTGTCGAGTTCTCCGCCGCTGCCGCCGACGGCGGCGGGCAGAGATATGCTTGATTTTTGATCCACCTCCTGGAGCTCGAAACAGAGGAATCCGTTTATGGGCCTGGAAGAAGCCAGCTGCGTAGCGATGAGGAAGAGAAGGGCAAGAAGGAGAAGGGAACGGAAGGTAGAGCGAGCGGGGGACGAAGCTGCTGCCATTGACGAGCAAGAATTGGGTGAAGAGGATTCAGAAGCAAGCTGTGGTGTGGAGACAAAACAGGGGAAAACAGATAGGGAGTCTCCGGCTGCTTATATGGAGAAGCAGAGTTGTTCGGCGGCGTCGAAATGGCAGCTGCAATTTGACTCTTCTTGCCCTCTCCCTCGCTCCGCCATTGGCTGCTTGACGCCTACGATTCATGGATTCTTGAAGGCTACGTTACCTAATTAGGAGGAAACGGTGAGGATACGGGGCGAGCAAATGTCAAAGGATGGGTTACTTTTCAAGTTATGTTTGGACTAAAGTAAAAGTCAAAGGATGAGCTGGTGGGTAATTAATTGTGTCCGAGTTGAGTCAGCAAGTGCTGCTGCCTGTTCTTCACATCTCTCCGGAAGTGAACAAATGGAAGGTCCGTCTGATGGAGAAAATATAGAAAAAACTTTGTCAAAGCAGATATTTTAGTTAGGTCTGATGCCGGAAAAAAGAACGCCTAGCAGTTTCAAAGATGAGTTAAGCAAGACATATGCTTACCATAAGAGAGAGAGACCTTTTGTTTTTTTAAGTGTTTGGAATTAGATTTTACTAGGTGATGTCACAGTATGAATCTAAGATATCATTTTGGGCTTTTAAAAATTCATGACTTGAATATTCTATATATTCTTCTTCTAATATAGTATTTTATTTATACCCTAAAAAAAAATACAATAAGTAATATCAGTGTGTCAAGAATGAGATTAACCACTGATATCCACACAATCTATCTAATTTCTCCTCCTTCCTTTAGAAAACGTTTGTCTTTCCTCAGCTTTAACTCCAAATAGTATCGGCAGCTTCACAGTTTGTTAGTCTTTGTCTACATAATTCTCCAGGTGTGCTTGTTTCAGGCAAGAACTATCGATACTTCATGATGTTAGATACCTTTAGCTGTCTATAATTATTAACCCAGTTTGCTACTAGCCTACTCTTTTCTGATTGCTGAGGAATGGAGACTGGTATTCAATGAAGACCTTCAAAACATTTAAATCTCCAGCAGTTGTCATCAGAATATAAATGTTGGAAAGGATTATCTTTGGCTCTGCCAAAGTAATCCTTTACCATCATACTGAAAGGGGTCCATGTATATTAATCACATAAAGAGAATAATGAGAGAGACCGGGAGATCTAATTTGGAAAGGTATTGGTCTCTTGTAAGCAATGTTTTGCAAGAGGAATTGATGTTTGTATTGTTCTCTTGAGCATCAATTTGTTGTTTCTTTATCACCATAAATTTACAACTAACAAGATGCTGAAAGTTGGATTCTCTGACCGGGGATCAGGTTGTTTGTGTATAGGAATCATATTATGAATCTCTTGTGTAGTTTCACATAGATAGTAAATTTATTAGGCGTTATACTTTGTAACAATTCTTCTTTCACTTTCTACGTAGGACAAATTATGACAATCTTTTTCCGCTTAAGATATGATATTCTTGTACTCCTACAACTTAACTTTAGCCCTGAACCCATCTCTAGCTGCCACCATGTCAGATCAATTCAATATTGCCTTCACCATATATGACAACCCTTTATATCATGTCTATTGTCTTGGCAGATATGCAAAGATACCATTTACTACAATTTTTTCTAACGAGAAAATTAATGCATTTAACTTAATAACCCTAAATAATATTGCCTAATTAAAATATAATTAAGCTTAAACAAATAATAATATGTTCATCAAGTCTTGTATAAAATGACAATTCTTTGTGGGACTAAACTAGGTTATAACATGCATTCCAATAAATAATTTAAGACTGAAAATTCATTTTGTTATTTGCTGAAGCAAGATATGAAAG
The DNA here is from genome assembly GCA_027563935.2 of Costus lasius. Classification (NCBI taxonomy): domain Eukaryota; kingdom Viridiplantae; phylum Streptophyta; class Magnoliopsida; order Zingiberales; family Costaceae; genus Costus; species Costus lasius. The sequence goes on along the minus strand of CM050447.1, from coordinate 22,989,013 downwards.
ATTCATTAGATAAAAAATCTAGAGAATGCAAATTTTGCTTGTTTCATCACCAAGGTGAATTATGTACCGATCGAGATGGTACCGTATGTTGGTACCACCATACCGACCAATCCAAGAATGGAGCATTACACCAATTCGGATCAATATTTTAAACCTTGTATGCACTCTCATTATGGTCAATTACATATGTAACCAGACATTTCTTGATTCGTGACAACATGCTAGTCCAAAATTAGATTGGCACATGGATCTCCTATTTTCATACATTAGGTGCATTAGGAATCTTATGCCAAAATACTTGACTAGCAAGATAGACTTCTTGGATCCAGAGTTAATATTCTTGTGCGGGGTGCATAAATCTCCTTACTGTGTGATCCACACGAAGCCATCAGTTTTCAGCTGTTGAGATGTCATATGCTGTAAAGAAGTTAATACTTGGGGCCACGAATTGGTATTTGTCACTATCAGCACTGGAAGAATTGTGCTAATCAAAGAGTTATAGCAATTGTGTGTTTTGGTAATGTCCCTATCTCTCAAATTGTTTACACCAGTTACCTTACCCCTAATATTTGTCAGTTAAGGACACAAAGACTCTTAGGATAAACAAATGTAAAGTCGATGTCACACAATAAAAAATATCAAAGTCCTGCAGAGAATGTCAACTGTGTCAGATTTGATGTAGAAAGTTGGTACTGGGTTGTTGCGTTGGAGTTTTATGCCTGAGAATTGATTAATCCAACTTATGAAGAATGCCTAAATTAAACGGAAATGATAACAAAATAGAATCAAAGCTGCATAATTGTTATTCTTAAGTGAAAATATAACTACGCATACATGTTAACTCAGAGAGGATAGTTGAAAATTCAACAGATATGTTCATGCCTGAGACTCACTTTTCATGTGCAAGCAATAGGAAGAAATCTTTAGAGAGAAGAAATTTCAAAAATATAAAAATTCAAGTAAAGGGCGACTTAAATAGAGCTTACACACTTCTCTCCTCCTTAGGTCCATTCAAATTATTCTATGTGGATATAACTTTTCATTTGAAATATGAAAGAACTAAAATTAGAACCATGAGTATGCTTGTGACTACGACTTGAACATGCGTGCATGATTTATTTTGAACTAAAATGAAGGCATAGGTTAGCTTTAAAATTTCCCCAATGGTATTTGCCCAACTTTTTGGTGAATCTCAAAAACTTGGAGATATTGTAACAAGCACAATTAGAACATTCAAACAAAAGGAAATAAAGAGGTAAACAACTTATAGATTTCCTTCAGTTGATATACAATGTGCAACAATTCTCCTTTCACATTACAGAGGTGATCACCATATATCAATTTCAACAATCACTAACCTTATTTGATTTCTTCAAAAAGGAAATAAACCAAAAAAAATCAAAATAGCAAAGGCAAGAATAACCTCTTCTGGCATATTTCAGCCCACTTTCTTCTTTCCAGGAGCAGCAGGAGCCATCAGAATCCTCCACAAGTACCTCCCGCTCGCCATATCGATGCAGTTCCAGAATCCACTCCCAATCACCGATCCAACCTTATTTAATCACAATTATCAGCACCACACGAGAAACAGAAAACAAAAAAAGAAAAAAAGGAAATCACATCTTGAAGAACCAAGCATTGAGTTAAACCAAATAAATAAATGATGACTTTTGAATATGATAATTAGATTTGCTTGGTCCTTTCCTAAATAGGATAGGTGGTCAAAAGTTTGAGTTCTAATAAATAATTTGAGTGCCATGTTGGCACCTATTATAAAATCACCTTAGTGTTCAATGCTTAGACTAATGACCAATAGAAATGACAACCGAAAGAGCTTGCCCTCTTATCAATCTAAATAGGACCAATATATTTTATGCTAACATATGGAGTGATGCTAGAGATCTCAAAAATCCTACACCTAACCGATCGAGTTAGCATCTAAATGCCTGGACAAGGAGCAGAGGATAATGTATGATATGGTTGACTATATTCAAGAGATGACAAAGCTACGTATTAATTCCTATAATAGGTAGGTGCCTTTGACCTTGCCTAGTCCACTTTGTTGGTTCAGTGCTAAGATCGTGGTATATGAATCAACTAACTTCAACCTGAGAAGGGTCATCAATGTAGTAGTTAAACCTGAAAATTACCAACCCTAGATGCTCAAGAGGCGAAGACATCTTGTGGTATTTTCAAAGACATTAACAAGCCATTGTCTGCTAGTCAACCTTAGTGAGAACTCGCCTCAGAACCAAGTTTCTTAACAAAAAAGGAAATGATTATACTAAAGAGACACAGAGGAAACAACGGTGGACGCAACAAACAAATGGCGCAACTAGAAATACTAGGACTGACAAAACAAGAATCTATTAATATACCCCAGAAAGTAGGAAAAGAAAATCCAGTTTTTTTTTATACAAATGGAACTTTTATTTAGTAATCGCATTACATCAAAGTTACAAAATATGGCTGAGATCATCTTGCCATTTTTCCATCCAACTATTACATAATTTGGAACATTTAGCAGCTAACCAGTGGCTTCAATCATTTTTCCATCCAACTATTACATAGTTTGGAGCATATAGCAACTAACCGGTGGGCTACTCTATTAGCCTTCCTAGAAATATAATCAAGAATTACATTGTTGAACTTAGATATCAGGAAGTTGATTTCCTTTCACATATTTATGACTTAGTGGCTCTAGGTCATTGTCTTCATCTCTGATTAATTTGACAGCAACATCATCAATCTATTTTAATCACAATTCCATAAAGATGTTGGAGAGCACTCCAATGGCAACATCTCCACACAATTCCTTGCGCGTTTCTTGTAAGACAGCTAATTCCTCCATCATCAGTTGAGAAAATCCAATTCTTAACATTTGCATAAACTACAATATAAGCAATGAATTCTACACTTCACATTAAGAGTTGATCGCAAAATAAGTAAGCATACTTTCACCAATATCAAAAGTAAGGCCTCCTCATAACACATCAGTTCATTTATTTTTGCCACATTAAAGTCATATTACATTGAATCAACTAAGGAAGGTTCTTCCAAGGAAGCAGTACTGAGTTCAATTAAAGTCATATTACATCTGCTCTCCCTAGAAACTTTTCACCATTTGCAAGGATCAAAGAGCCATAATAGAGGACCAACTTCTTGCAAGTGTTAATGTAAGGCAATTAATTCTTGACTTCTTAGGTCTTAAAAGGAAGTGCTTGAAAGCTTACCTCTTGGGTACATTGCGCCTTATTGCATTCCTTAAGAAGCACCTTTAACCTCAAATTGGAATTTTTCACATCGTATACATACTGGGTAGAATTTTGAAGAAAAACTAAAAAAAAGTTAATTGGGATAAAGAAAGAGAATACACAAAAAAAAACAAGACAAAACAAGTATCCAAATAGAAATGACGATTGATGAGTCCAGGTGCAACTCTGTAAGATTTGTATTTCATAGAGGTGAAAATATGAGAAAGAAATGAACAAAAAATGTAAAAAATAATTTTGTTTCTTTTTAAGAAACATAGTTAAAAAACAAAACAATTGAGATGAGTATTTAGGTTATAAATATTCATCTCTTTTTTTTTTCTTTTTTTAATTATAATTCTTTAAAAAAAAGTATATTTTTAAAAGGAAAGTTGTGTATCCATTGATAGAAGTTCCACAATGGAAAGAATGCTGCTAAAGCCCCAAATGGTGGCAAGAAAAGTTAGATTCAGAGACATAATACATTGAAATGAAGATACACACGAAATTGGATAGCAAAACAGGCACACAAAAATATCTATTACCTGGGTGTCAGGATCTTTCCACTTAACAGGTATTTTGGCAACAGTATCATGACAAAGAGAACAAGAATTGTTACTTGCTGTCAGACAAAAAGAAACCATCTCGAAACAGAGACAGAACTTTGTGCAGAACTCCTTCAGATATATCTTAGATATCTCGAGAAAGAAAACTGATGCAAAAGAAGTCCATTGAAGAATGCACTCTAGAAGGATTCTGTCAGCATTTGGTGAAAGCTAAAACAGAATCAACGACCATGTATGCACATCTAGCAATTGCTATCAGGACCAGCATTCAGCAATATCCACAAGCAACTTTTTCCTAATGATCCATACAATTGTCTACTCCTCAAAAGGCTTCAGTTCGTGACATGCTTGATGAAGAGTCTCAATTATCTCAATTTGAGTCTTGTTCTGACCAAGATATTGGATCGCCTCTGAAGAAAATTGCTCACAGACAGTGCAAAGTTGATCGGTTCCTTTGACTGCTCCAGACATTTCAATTTGAGTTCGAGGCTTCGAGGCATCTCAAGGTCTATTTCTGCAACCGGCACTATAGGATAATTTTTTATATAATAACCTTTAGAATGTTAGGTTTAGTATCACTTAGAATTCTAAAAGATACAAGTTTGCTAACAGGAGCGTGGTGAAGGCATGTTACTGTTCAAAAACTGAAACAAAAAACAATTAACAGATATAAGCCTTCAAAATCAAATAAGTTAGCCTGGTTACTTCACATAATCCACTAGGAAGCATTAAACACAACCCATTTCACATAATCCTAGGCCTAAGTCTAGGTACGCAGTTTTCTCTTTATATATAGAGCCCTCTCTTTCCACTTGAAATGCATCCCCTATATTTAGCTCCAATTGCTCAATACTTCTATTCTTCCCCATTCTTGCAGTCCTCTCTCAAGTTTGAGTTTTCCTGTTACTTATCTATTTTTGATGTCAATGTTTTTAATCGTGGCCAGCAGTGGTATCGGGGGGTAGGTGACAGGATTTAACTCACATGATATCTTTGCCTTAAAATAAATCTATTCACCTTCGACCATATTCTTGTTTCAATGTGGATTTCTTAATCAATTTGTATAATTCAGTGATATTTACACTGACAATTCAATCAAACATTCTACAAAATAATAGAATTTTAATGAAATGATGAATTTGAAGAGCTCCAAGTAATGTTTAAGTTTTTTCTTAACATGGGCTAGTAATTGATGAAGGCATGAATCGATCCCATAACAAAATCTTTACCCTGCAAAATGCCTATTATGTTGCTATTGTTTCTTATATTGTTTAGAATCTTCATCTTCAAACAGTTCTCACCATGGTTCAGGATTAAGTTCATTCTAAATCAACTATGATAAATCAAATAACATTATCATCAAATCAGATACACCATGGAGGTGTATGCTAATCATCAATATCCCAATAAGTAACTAGAATAGGAAGATAATTACTCAATACACATTTCTGCTGATGTTATAGCATTGGGAGCTTGCTAGGTACTCATTAGAATATCCTCAATTTAAGAATTAATATATCACACAATTTTATAATCCAATTTTACAACTAATACCATGGATCTAAATCGGTATCAATAGCATAAGGTTCAGGTGGTTGGTCCGAGAAGAACTAAATAATAAGAAACATCACAGCATACCGATACCATCCTCACATCAGCACTTATGCAACGGGCACGGGCCCACTATGGCCCAGTTCTATATAGGCCATGCCACGCACAGCATGGTAATAAATAGGCACCATACAAAAATGGCTTGGTCTAACACAACGCATGATTGGGTTAGATCAAGTATGGCACCGCACAAAGAGAAAAAATAAAAATAAAAATAATTTAAAAATATTAAAAAAATCAGAAAATCAGAAAAAAGGGAAAAATAAAATATAGGGGGAAATAAAAAAATTATGAAACTTGAATACATCTTTTATAAAATGAAATTAAATTAGATTAGAAAACTTAAATCAAACAACATATCTATTATACAAAGGCGCAACACGCGACTTAAATCTAAACCAACTTAATTAAATCAAGTATTTATAAATTATACAATGCAGTTTAAACCAACTGCCAACATAGTGGGCAAAGACGGTTGACATGCAACCAACGATATAAGCAGTTACAATGGAAGATATGTGAGCATATCGTTTGACATACTTGCTCTCTATGCTCCATTTTCTCTAAACATATCGCGCACATCATGTCGGCAGCTTTGTCTCCTTCGAAAAACTCACTCGATGTTGACCCGCCATCAGCACCCTGCATTTGGCCTTGATCCAGTACTGCAGGCTGCTCTATCTCATCATTAAAAGTGCCACTGTCATCACTGTCATCATGTTGAAAGTCTTCAATCTCTATCTCGATCGAAACTCGAGAGGGATAAAAGAGAGCTAAAAGTTGGTGCTTTGCGAGGTTAGATAGGTGGAGAATGCGTTATTCAAACATGAACACATCGATGGGTGTGATTCGATGAACATGCTCGATAATATTTAAAACTGTGATTCACCATTGTTCAGCATCGAAGAAAGTTAAGGTAGACATATGGAAGGTCAAGCGTCGGAAATCCGGTAGAATGAAAATCATCTTCAATCTCATATTATCTGTCATTTTTTTTTTCGCCTCTCAGCTCCACCCACTACTCTTTAAGCTTCAACATGATTAAGAAAATAATTGAAACTCAAGAGGTTTAGAGAGTATTAAGAGTAATTTAAGCAAAACTAATTAGAACGGAATTCTTTTTTATGAAAATAGGGAACCGAGGGAATTTATGGGAATGAATTGGGTTAAAATTGATAAAATTATTTTTTTTAGTTTTAAAGAGGGTAAATAGTAAAATTATAAAAAGACATTTATACCCTTATTTTTAAAATTTTGAAGATATTTTATGAGGGTAAATTAGTAAAAATTAAAATTTGAATTTGGATGGTTAAATTAAAAATTTTAGACCTGGCATGCCCCTAGACAACTAAGCACAGCCTGGCCCACTCTTGTGCTTTGTGCCACTCTTGTGCTTTGTGCTGCTCAGTCCATTGACTAGTCAATAGGCCATGCCACCCACGAGTTGCTCGGCCCGTTGGCCATCTCTACATCAATCTTGTCAAAATGAATTTGCCAAATATAAATATAACATAACACCAAAACCAAACATATTTGATAAATAATTTCAAAATAATCTCTATCAAACTAATAATTTATTTTTTGTGTTAGAAAATGTGAGCACTACAAAGAAAAACTTTCTTGAGTTTAGTGGAATCATTTCCTTCGTATAGCTGCCACCATCGGCCACATGGTGCGTTAGTGATTAAACAATTTTCGTATTTATTAAAGTAGGTGAAGCAGTCAAGTTGTATTGTTGACAACATGCTAAAACACATGAGCATAAAAATTGGAAGTAAACAATAGGTGCATGCAACCAACAAATGAGAAGATGCCGGGTGTAAAAGAATAAAATAAAATGATAATAAACGATATGCACGTGATTGGTTGAGTAATATAAGTTAGTGGGCGCTATCACACGGTAGATCCTTTAAACAAGGGACTTCAACCTATTGTCTATTATGGAACATGTTGTAAGAATAGGTATTTTTTTATGCACTTAGTTAATGGATGTGGCAAACAATGTTAATTTTGGTCCTTTCAACTATGTTTAAAGTGTTAATATCTACTATATTACAATGCATATAATGTTTGAATTGATATACAAAGTCTTGAGGATAAGATTATTTTAAGCATCACGGATTACTAGTTGTGTATATTTGATAATGACACCCTCAAGTGAGTCTCTTAATCATTAAGAGACATAAGAAGACATTATTATTTGTGGATTTCTCATTGAGTGAGAGAAAAATCATAAGGAAGATTTCTTATTTGATTTTAGAGAAATCACAAAGAGGATCGATGATAAAATAATACAATAAATAGCATTTATGCCATTTTTTCTACACATTCACATTGTGTTTTATGCTAGTATACTTGTTACTATTGTAACCATAGAAAGACTCATGTTGCAAATTGATATAATTTGTGCCATCGTTCTACAATAATTATTAGATTGAACTGGATGAATTGGTGTTGCCAATGCCAACATGGACATAATATTTTTGCTATATTTTAGAAAAATAATTATATAAAATGAATAATTATTTTATAAAGTTTTATTTCCAAAAACTCCAATCACTGTAGCTAAATGAAAAAATGTTAAAATTTCAATAAAGCATTAAGTAGTGTAGGTTAATTATTCAAGTAATTAATGAGTCATATTAATATTATCATATTTATGGACTCTTAACTCTTTCTTCAATTTGATGTGATGAACAACGTTATGTAGGCTCATGAATCAAAGAGAAATCCAAATTGGTTTAACCCCTGCACTCCAGATCCAAAGCTTACCCTTGATGAGGGAAGTCTATGGTTCACGTTCATTCTGTAAATAAGGACTATATCCCTCCCTGTTTGTCTCTTTGAACTTCTACTAGTTTGACCAATTTGATTAGTGATTTCGGTCAATTGGATGTTTCCTCATGGCTTCTCTAGAATTAATTATTCTAATACATACTTGAGTCCTGATTTTCTAACAAACAACACCAATCATCCAGTTAAACAAAGCACAAAATGATTTTGGAGCATGATTGACAAAAAACTAACACGCAAATGTCCTCATAATCGACTTAAATCCGATTCCACACACCAAAGTTATCAGTGTATTGCATCAACCGATTCCCTCGTACAGAGCAGAAAGGAAGGGGGCTCACAACTCGGGCTGAATAAATGCTTACTGCTGCTCTTATCAGTTCCGTAAATCAATCGACAAGAATGCTTTTTTTTTTTTTTTTTTTTTTTGCACAACATCCAGAAACAATAGCGCAGAAGAGAATCGCACCCTAACCGCAGCGAAAAAGAAATAACAAAATCGAAACGCAAATTGGAAATCCAAGCAGTAATCATTCGATCGAAGGCAATGGGTAACTGGAAAGGAACTAGATTGAGAAAATACCGAAAAATGACGTTCTTTCAGGAGACGATTACGACCCCAGCATTCCACCCCTGCCTCCCTGAGTTGGGGTTTTGATGAGGCGAGCCAAAGAGGAGGGGGAGGCTTCGGCGAATAACTGAGACTGCTGCGACATCAAGGAAGAAATGGCTGGAAATTTGCGAAGCCGCTTGGGACGACATCCATAACTGTTCGGTCTCGAGCTGGAAAACTAACATATCACCCTCGAGCAGCCTGTATCCTCATTCGAGAACGCATCACGTTGGCATATGGCACGCAGTTCGTTGGCGCTTTTGGAGGCAATGAAACCCTGATTCACACTTGTATCAAATCGCTGGCATTGCCCTCCCTAAAATACCCAGACAGAAGAGTAACTTAAAAAAAAAAAAAAAGACTTTTTTTCGCACTTTTGGCCGGTGCATTTGGGTTATTTTTATGACACCGCTTTCTCATAACAACTTTTCAAATTAGTTTATTTCGAAGGTAAGATCCAAAGTGGCAAATGATCGATTTGTTCACGTGATTGGCAGCATAAATTAAAGTTAAACTATCATCCAAGCGACATTAAGCAGTTAACACACGTACATCTATACATGCCAGAATACAAAGATTTGAATACTCATCGGCATTATTATTGAATAGATTTGACTTTCCCAAACACGTATACGAACCAAGTCATATCAGTGTATATTATCTTAATTAGTCAACAAAATACCGCAATCCATCCACGAAATTTGAAGTATGAAAAATAAACAGATACATTGTAAATTTTAGGGTGACTACTGAAATTTGCAAAAAACGGTCGTCGTTATGTTCCGGGTTGAAATAGAACAATAAGAACATAAACTCAGTCGTAACGCCTTACCAAATTGCAATAGCTTTTTTAACCAAAAAAAAAGATGAATTGATTACAATCAAAACCGTGTTTATAAGAAGTATATTTTACAAATTGGTTAATTTCTAAGACTGTACAAGCAATTAATGTGATGAGCAAGTACTTCAGTATTAGGAGACTACGTCAAAACCCAAGCCACATTTTTCACTGGGTAAGCTGGTGATTTATCCCTCACAAAAATGGCATATACTCTAGCGTTCTGGTATTCTACTGTACAAGTTGTGCACACGGTGCTATTCTACCCAACTCTCTGAGACAACTTCTTCGGGGAGTTCGAAAGCATCAATCTCAGCGAAGTAAGCTCTCTGCTTCTCTACAAAATCCTGAGGCAATATAGGTTTATCCATAGCTTCAGCTTCATATCTCGGTTTCTGTACAAATCCAAGCACAGATTAAAAACATAGTGTAGTGTTGAGTTAAAAGCACTTCAATAACCACTAAACGTTGCAGGGAAATAAAATTCGAGCATGAAAAATTGATCCAAAAAATTCAAAAAGGTGAAGTATGTCTTGAAATTCTAAACATCTTCCAGGATTCTTTAAAGATAAAGCACTTGTCGACCATGGCAAGAACAATACGCATAAAATTGAAAAGTTCCTTCATGCTACGGCATTAATCGAAAAAGTGTATATGATCGTCATACACAAGAATCCGTTATAAATAATTAACCAAATTAATTTATTGATTATTTCAGTCTTCATGCCATCAGACTTGTTTAGGAAATATAACTTCTAGAGGAATGATCCTACATGTTTTACAACGTTTAGTTGAAATAATGAAGTGCAAGTCACAACAAGAAATCTAAAAAACACCAAGTAATTCTTTTAGAGAAAAGTTACCCCAATCTATGGGAGGACGACGCAGAAATGTCCAGTGACTAACACAGCAATTACGCCATAGGGACAGAAAGTCTTCCAGATATTGGCCACTAACCATGCCATATTTTACATGTTTGACTGGAAGAAATTGTGGGCAAGATGTGGAGGCGATTAGAAATTTACCAAGTTCACATCATTATATTTTTGAAAATTAACCTATAAAGCACAAAGACGAGAAAAAGTTTTTCATGCTGACGTTGTTAAGTGGATAATTGGTACCATATAATAACATATCAAGTACTTCAAAGTTCAAACCATAATAGGACTCTAACACTATATTGCTCCATATGTTCATAGGAAGAATCCTTTTCATCCAAAGAAAAATGGTGCGGTAGTGTTTGCACAAAAAATATGTATCGCACAAGGAAGGGGGGGTGGGGGAATAAACCTATTTACTTTTACTTTTTTCTTCTAGGGGACATAGATATATCTGGTTTTCCAGCGAATGAATTTCCTCAGATGTTATCAGATATCGTTCCAAACTATATACATTATTCTATAACGTACAAAAATTTAATGAATCTTCTCTTTTTTCACTGCTATTCGCTAAATACACTATATATTCTTATCTAACTTCTTTTGTATTGTCATATCAGCAAATCATCAAGAAAACAAGCTCAACATGGTGACATAAAACAAAAACAAACCTTTTTAGGCTTTTGAAATGGAACCGAAAATGCCTTTCGTTTATCGATGTAGGTGTCATCCACGAGTTTCCCTTTCCTGATACATAAGAACAACAAAATCAAAATATAGAAAAAAATTGAATGCACTTTTTCCCATAACTCATAATTACACAATTAAGTTATTCATCTGTCCATCCAGATGCAAGTATAATAATTACAGAGAAAGAATAATTGATATTTCTTGAAAGAATTCCTGTCTTACACATATTCCTAAAGATAGCACAATTTTCAAACTTACATATTCTTTTTTTTCTTTCTTTCTTGATGTAATTTAATGTATAAGACTTCATTTAAAACAAGAAAAATCAGAGAATGACTCAACTAAAGCAAAGAATGAGCTAGTAAAAAAGCTTCCTCTCAACAATGTTTTAAAAATCGGTATAAACAGTACATACTGGTCCGAGAAGAATCCAGACTCATACCATGTCATGTCGGTACATCTTGTGATGCACCTAGGATTGAGCACCCTACTGTACTCATAATTGTATGGAATGATCCCGTCCTTGGATGTATATTTATATATATATATATATATATATATATATTTGACATGTGATTTATACATGTGCATGTGTGTCCATGACTAGCACCGGGCCCATCTGAGATGTGGCCGAGTCCCTGATTTGGATGGATATGTGTCGGAGGATCCTCCCATTATATTTGGTCACTTATTTTGACACGGCAGCATGACACTGCGAGCGAGCCTCCTCCGCGATGGGAGCTCTCGCTGGTGCTAGAGCTCCGATAGCGAGTTGGCTTTCACCCATGAGTGGGATTGAGCGGACCAACACAGTAAGCTGCTTGACAACGAGATGTCGTTGTGCATCTGCCGGGTGCATCTCTTTCCGAGTAGGATGGGATGGCTAGACTATAGTCAAAACCATGTTCCGATGTGTGAGGCGAGTGATCATAGGTCCTGGTATGCGGAAGCATGTTGACATGTGGGAACGAACCTGTCGCGTGGAAGCATGGCGTGACACAGGCCCAGCCCAGATGAGGCACTGAGCTAAGAAAGGAAGACACACTTTGAGACGTTGACACATATCTCGGTAGCAAGATGTCAAAGCTCGTTGGGCGAGTGCAGGTGTGACTGAGACACAATGGACGCATCGTAAGCCGATTCCAGTGGATGCTGGCTTATTGACCCAAGCAGAGGGTAGCTACTAAGTGACCTAGTAGTCTCATTAGGTTGAGGGACCAGGATGATAGATTTTGCTAAGGGCAGTCGAATCAGGGTGGTCCTACCCTTTGACTCAGTCCCAACAATGAGAGAGTGAGGTAGAGGTGGCATCGTGGCTCGAGGGCTTGTTGAAGTGAGATCCCAACTTAGCTGACTCCCTCCCCGCGGGTTTAACTAGGATGGACGACTTATATGGAAAGATGATTGAAGAGGCATGTATTGGCACTTAGACGTGGAGTCGGACTTATGGATTTCTATATTAGTTGGCTTTCTATACTTAGTCGTTGAGATTAGCAACGAGTGAAAAATTGGATGTTGACCAGATTTTAGATTTTGACCTCACTTACTTGATTTTACATGAGTATGGGCTGCTTCTCTGGGCAGAGGTCAGAAGACACTTATCTGCTTGGCAGTTTGGCTTCCACAAACGACGAGAGTTTTCTTCCTTGGCGATTTCAGGAGTTTCCAACAGCAATTCCTCTCCTTCTCCGGCATTCTCCATGCAACTCTCCTCTCTCCATGGTTTTTTGCCGACGACCAGGTTGAGAACCTGGGAACGGCTATTGCCATCTACAAGGTCCTCTTGTAGCAGTTCTACTACCTCGTTTGGAGCTTCCGGCAGCTGACATGACTCCTCTCACATAGCCGAAAGAGCTAGAGTTCTATTGAACTCCTTGTAGGCGGCGACGCCTAAGCATCACCGGCTACCCGCGCTTTCCCCCTCAGGCGAACCCTATTCTTCGTCCGCATCTAGTTCCTGGATCATGACACCTGCTCCCAGCTCCTCATTGTTCTCCAGAACTCTACTATTGAACCCAACCTCGTTGAGTAGAGTCTTCCCTTTCCTAGTCGAAACCCCTCAAGGAGCTATGGTTAGACGACGAGAGGAGTTGTTCTACTCCTGTTCTTCTTCACCCGACAACAACATCTTCCCAGCTACCTCTCACCCCGTTGAGTGAGGATTCCCCACCAGGGTCAAGGCTCCTCGCTGGGTTCAAGAGAGGGGAGCAAGGTTATTTCTAGCTTTAAGTCACGGACGTACGAATCCCCTATTACTGAATAACCTCATTAGAGGTTGGAGGTTCTGTCGATATGCATTCTTCCCCTTCAGATGGTAAACTCAGCCCTATGTGATGGGCTAGGTATAATCTCCTCTTGTGTGGATGAGTAGCACGAGGATTCTGCCAAGTCTTGTGTAGCTGAGTAGATGTTTCTACTCTTGGTCTTCTTGTGCTGAGTTTTAGGGCCGGGTTATGCCCTCGATTCTGGGATTTAATTACCTATAGCTAAGTCGAGCCTCACACTTTCCTTTCAATGATTTCTTGCCCGGTCGTGCCTCAATACAATGGATTTATAATGTGTTCTTTTGTGAGATATTGCTAGCTATCTATGATTGATTGATGTGCTACTGTGGTTGAATGTGAATGTGATTGTGTTCCAACTATTGAATGTGATAGCTTGCAAAGAGGGTACTCGAATACCCCTAAATCCCCTTGAGGCTATCCTTAGACGCTTGTAAAGGGAAGAGAGAAGAAAGGCTTGTAGTCATTTGTGTGAAGGTTGTACTTTGAAAAAAAAAAGAAAAAACAAAAGAAAAAGAAAAAGGAGAGAAAGAATAAAGAAAAAAAAAAGAAGAGAAAAATATCAAAAAGGGGTGGTTTGGTTGTGTACACTATGTGAAGCCAATTCGTTGGCTAGGGCTTACGGAGAGAGTGAAGTTTTGCTTTGTTCCGGATAGCCTCTCTGCTCTAGAGAGCAACAGACGGTCCTAGAACCTCGGAATCAAAAAAAAAAATTAATAAGGGTGTTTTTAGATGTGACACATCCGATATTAATTTATCTCGGGGAATGAAAGGTGAAGTGGATTGGGATTATAGTTTTAAATCTTGATCTATACTAATACACCAATCCAATCTCATATTGCATCTTGGCCTAGTACATATTACCCATCCCAAGTGGTATGGGCCAATTTTTAAAACTATGAACAAGTGAAGCATTTTATCCTCAAAATTCTGCAAGTTCACTCATTCTAGGCTAGTTTCCCTCGTAGTAATCACTATTATTCTCTATATTCTCATCTTACTCCTTTTACAGAAGAAGCTTATTTAAATCAACTGTATTTTTATCATGCAAAACCAACAAAATTTAGAAACATATCAAATTGTAAAATAGATCTACTATGATATTCAAAGCATGACAAAGAAATGTCTAAGGCAGTCAATGTTCAAAAAACAGAAGGTCAACAATAGATTAAAGTTATTTCCAACAAATATGAATTCACAATAGTAGTATGCAGGGCACATTTGCTAAAGCTACTGCAGCTATCAATGCTGTACCCTTTCTACGAATTGGAAACTAAAATTGCAAAAAACACTTAGTTATCAAGACCAGTGCATCAAAAACAAATGAAAGCGCATGGTTTCTTGCTTTACTCGACCAATATCCAGAACAACCCTTTGGGAAACTCAACAAGATGAAAGGTGTAGTTGTTGTAGGAAATGATGAAAATAGGTAAACCGCATAAAATATCTGTGGCAACGAATAACATAGAATTAAATTGATGATTATATGGTTTAATAAGATTTAGGTATCACTAAGAACTATAAGTTAACCACAATAAAGCATATGCAGATGAATTAAGTGTCGCATACTTTATACTTCTCATCCTTTGCAGTGGGGAGCAATCAGATGTGCTGCAGGGTTCTTTTCCTTTAGACTGTATTTCTCTCACAATACGGCGTGCATAAAGAGTCAAAGGCTCAGGGTCATCATAGTTACCACCATCTCCACCTGCCATAGTTAATTAAGAGTTGTTGAAGTTAATCATTTCCCTTCATATTTCTCAACAGGGTTTAGCTATGTTGCAAACATTTAAAAAGCATAAAGAAGTCAGGGTTTTACATATTCATGCAATTATTTTGTTCTGCTTATTTAAATCTGAAAGAAACTCTATAACTCATCGTGAACACCAAAAGGCCAGAAATTCAATTTGCTTCTTCGCTTGATCCACTCTTCAGGTTGTGCACATATGCAACACCTATCTGACGCATTTAGGGTCTTGAATACATATTACAACACAATTCATGCAATACTGAAATAACTTCCATCATAATTTATGCTAGAAATTCCAACGAATGTATGTGATCCACTATTTTTGCTGCTTAGTTGCACTTCAAGTGTAACTATAATAAATAATTCTAACTCAGAAAACAGATGTTGAAACAACAACAATGAAAATTATAATGAATAAATTTAAGTTTGTTCCTTAAAATGCAGATAATGACTTCCCACCTTGATTTCCTGCTAAGTTACTTCCTGTTGTTACGTAGCTGATTGATTTTTTAGTTAGAGACCATTTTCAGAACCCCTCTAACAGATGATCCATAAGGAACAATCCTTCATTTTTCCTACACTTGACAACATTTTAGATGGATTAGAGGATGAGGATGTTGGAAGGAGATGAGGCTTTGGCTTAAGGATTGAATTAAATGTTCTTCATCCCACTTCTTGCATGTTGAAATCATCGTTTAAAAAACCTATCTGTATTTTGTAGTACAACCAGTTTGTACTCATGTACTCGTACATGGTTAATGTTTTATATATAAGTATGTGTGTGTATATATATATATAATCTCCAGAATCTACAATGCCAACCTTGTTGTATTGGTACAAGATCGAAGCAATATGTACCGCTCATATCGGACAATACAAATCAGTTTTTAAATCTATGCACTTAGGCATAAAATGTATATGGGTGGCATAAATCTTTGACAATTTGGTAGCTCAAATCCACTTGTTCTAAGCAACAACCCTAACATAGTTTCATTTTGATTAGTATGGTCTAGTTCACATCTGAATGCAAGTTGACCCAGTTGACAGTGCAAGCAAACTCACATTATAGTTTGTCTTTTTGGACTTCCTAATTTTTGAGATTTTGGGCATCTATATTAATGTATAGAAAATTGTGTAATGTTTTTAAATTGTATAAAACATAGATATGTTTTTTATGCTACCGTAAAGTATTTTAAAAGAGCTTTTTAAAATTAATGGTATCAGAGCTATAACCATTATATTAAAGATATTATACCTTCTCATATTAAAAATAGAATGTGAATTTTATAAGTAGTTTGTGTATAGTATCTCATATGAGAATTATAAATGTGTAATAAATTTTGATTAAATTAACAAACAACAATGGTATCATCATATGTTGTCTAAATAATTATCTTACGACTGCATACTCATGTTGTTATGTAGTCAACAACATGTATGTATTAGATTCCTTAATTATGTATGCGTATTAGTGATAACTGTATTATGTATGGATGAATTTGTAAGTTTGTTATTGTGTTACTTGTTATTGGTACCAATATATGGTATTTAAAAATGTGGATCATGTATATTATAGTTGGCTTCAAAGAGAGTGTATTTGGTAGTTGATTATTTGATTACTCTTTTGTTGCTTCTCTTATAGACACATGTTATCTACTCTTCGATATCACCTTATTAGCCTCCTGATAATCTTATTCAATTATATGGTTAAAATTTTAAATATTTTATATTGTCTAATATTATTTTGAGATTAGTAAGAGGAATACTGAGCTCACTTTTGATATTTTTGTCAATACTTTTATAATTAATTATAAAATATTATGGTGTTTTTAAGTTAGTTACATATATTATGTAGTTAGAAGATTCGGAAGTGTGACAGTTGTCGAATCGGGTTGTCACAATAATAAAGTATTGAAGCCCAAATTCTAAAGGTCTTGCTTACTGTTTGCATTAGATGATATCTCAAACCCTAGATTTCTCATTCCAACCCTTAATCAGGAACCGAGCCACCCTTTTCAACATGGAACTAGGATCACGTTAAATCTAATCAGATTTTGACGACACAAGAGCCCTAATTGACATGAATCCGAAGAGAACTTATGGAAGAAAAAACTGCGAAAGAAAACTCACCGGAACCAAGCTTCGACAGGTCGGCTCTCGGAGGAGACTCCGGAACGACAGACGCGCCCACCAAACCACTGCGGCGCTCAGATTTGGGTCCACGAGTGGAAATTTCGCCAGGAATTAAAGGCGAGGTAGGTGTTGCCCGTTTAAGGACAGGAGCGTTTGTGAGATCTGCGAGCGGCGCCCTCGGTTTGCCCCTGCTCTTCTTTATCCTCGACGCTATCGTCGCCGACTTACGCGCGTCTCTGGCACTTGGCATTTGGCAAGGAACGGATCTAGCGTCCTCCATGTCTCTCTCGTTCTGTATTTCATCTACTGAAGAGCAGATTGCCTTTTAATTGAAAGCTCAACGAAATAAATCTTGTTCCGGAAGAAACGGCCTCGGAAGGATGAGGATGACTGGATGACAACGGTAGGGCATCGTTTTATTCATATTACTCATATTTTAATTCAAATAATTGTTTTATTATTTATATCTGAATAATTATCTATTTATTTTTAAAAATTTTACTATATTAAAATTTTAATTACTCATTTAATATTCAAACCCTATACATATCTAATTTAAATATTTATTTTAAAATTTGAACATATATATATATGGTTAGTCAATTAAAGTTTAGTATCTGACGTATTAAATCCTAATCATAGTTAAATTTCGAGTAATATAAATAGTACATGCAAACCCAATTTATATATTAAAAAATATAAATTTTAGTATATAAATAAATATAATTGAATTCGGATAATGAGTATCTAACTTATGCTATCCAAACTCAAAAAACATATGCATATATACTACTCATATTCTATCCAAACCCAAATAACATGTACTTAAACCTTTAAACAAGTTCGAGTAGAACACGTATCCGCTAAAATTGCCACCCATTGTCATCTCTAATCAATAGTGATGCAAATCAAAAAATAATAGCAATAAAATGTCCTGCCTAATGAGATCAACTTAATTATAATAGAAACAATTATACCCTAATAAGTAAAATTAAGAAATGGATTCACTGATTTTTAAGTTCTGTAATAGGTTAATAAATTTCTCTTAAATTATATCAAAATAAGAAAAAAATAATATTATATACACATTTCGTTCCATTAATAATATAAAAAATTCATTTTGATATTTTACAATCTAATATATCTTATTAAACATCTAAATTTATGGAATATATTTAAATAAGGAAAACAAATATGCATGATTCTCTTTTATTAAATAAAATGATGGTTTATCATTTAGATAAATCTAGCATATGCTTTAGCCATCAAATGTATCGTTGAGAAAATTTTTTATATAAATAAATTAAGTTCTTACAAGCAATCTAAAATTAATAATTTAAACACATATATCATTTAGAATGATAATTCCTCAAAGGATCCGACATTGACTATGAGGTTATGTAGTAATGCATTAGATTATTCAAATCTTCTAATTTATCCGGTAATCAAGGCCCACTAATTGATGAGGTCCAAGTTTGTAGATCAAAGTGAGCCCAGATTAAATATACTGACGCCCGTTAAAAATTGGGTCATTGGCTTTGGGCTTTTTGGACCCAATTAGAGTTGGATTTTTATTGACAATGAAATTAGATGAAGTAATACATATATCGGTGCAACCAAATTAAGCTTATTTATTTATTTATTTTAAATTATTATATAAAGCATATATCTTTAAATTATTTAGATTTTTTATTGTTCATAAAGAAAACATATAGTAGGAAGTGTCCCTCTCTTGGATGAATTGACACGACAAGGTAGCTTGTGGACGAGACTTGAATTTGGTGGCAATTAATAGCCGTATCTCTTCAACGTTACATCATGCTGACTCACCATGCAGTTAATCAGAGCCGTCCAATTATGTTCATTTTTCCTAAATCTTTTGACACGACATCTGGACCATTAATTGATCCGGACCAAACTCCGTTGTTGCTCAGCAAATCGTCATGCTTAGTCCATTTTCATTTTGTGGCTCCAATTAATGATGAACTTGTTTAGAAAATAAATTATCAGTGCAAATATTATTTATAAAAAACAATTACATAATAATAATAATATTATTATTATTATTATTAAAAATCTATAGCATACTTTCTGGTGTTAATAGCCTTTCACTTGTCCTTTCAATTCTTCATAGGATTAGTGAGTAATTGATGTAACGGCAAGTATGCACATAAAAATTGTGGGAGGAATAAATTAATTGGTCAAAATATTGGCGTGCAGAGGTCAAACCCTTGACCTGAACAAGCCAAGAATTTGAGAGGATCGAAAGCTAAGGGTCATGGCTTGAAGACTCTAATCTGATATGCTACCGACTACGTATGATTCTCTGTATTAGATTTTAGACTTCATTAGGATATCATGTCATAATTAAAAGAGTGGTCATACTTACATCTAATCCCACGTAGAAAGTGGAAGAGAAAAATATTATAAGTATATAACTATGATGATTTTGCTAATACTTAGATTTAAGGCTAAATTCTATTGAACAGAATTCAATATGGAAAGTACAATGTATTTATATTCATTGTACTTTCCATCCTTTTCACCGTGGATTCTGTTCAATAAAATATAGCCTAAGTATTTTAATTTGAGTTATACTATTTTAAGTTGACTAAGTTAATGAATTAGTGTACATGTTTATCTTGATTGGCTACTAACAAAATATATATAGATTTTAAAGCTACATTTTATGCATATTTAATCTATATAACCATATAATAAAATACGAAATCCACGATGGAAAGAATGGAAAGTACAATGAATCTATATGGAAAGCTATCTAAATTTATTGTACTTTTCATCTTTTCCATTGTGGATTTCATTTAACAAAACATAGCCTAAGTATTTTAATTTGAATTATACTATTTTAAGCCGACTAAGTTAATGAATTAGTGTACATATTTATCTTGATGGGCCTATTAACAAAATATATATGGATTTTAAAGTTACATATAGTTTTATGCATATTTAATCTATATAACCATATAATAAAATATAATTATATAATATAAATATACATAGTTATTTATTATTAATCCATATGGTCATATATTATTAAACATGATAATATATACTAATAAAAATATATAAAATTATATGCTCACATTAACGAAATTATATTAGTCGTACACATCTCTGATTTGAAGTATTTAATGGATAAATAAAAATCTTCTTCTTCTCATGGGGAGGGCGCACCTTAGATTTTCCATTGACATATTGAGGTATGCCGTGTTATCTCAAAATGGTCACCCGCATAATAAATGTAAAAACCTAGAATTTCCGGTCATTTAATAGTTAATAAGGTTGAACCAGTTACCATTGCGGTGCGGTGGTACAAGTACAACCCCATGCACGAGGCAACCCATTACCCATTCTGATATGGAAAACAAGGATCACATTTATCATTGTACGGTCCCCGGTATACAAGTAATATGCGGAACACATTGTCATCAACCACAAGAACAACACTAAAATGGTTAGCTCAGTAGCAGCTTCTACTAGATTTTGCTCCATGTTAATTAAATCTGGAGTAACATTCATATATAAAATTTTATTTCTTCCAAAGTTTGCTCCTCCTCAGGTAGAGGATTGCGCAGAGGAGGGCCCCCAAGGAGCAAGCGCCGCCCCACATGAGGAAGCTTTTCTCGTAGCAGCCGCCGCCCCTGCACCTGTGGCTCCCTTCCTCGAGGCCTCTCTGGTACAGCAGCGCCGCTACGTAACCGAACACGAAGGAGCCCAGCGGAATATTCGTCACCACTATGTTGTGGTTGACGCTGAAGTGCTTCGCGCCGAACAGCTCCGTGGTCGCCGACACCGCGATGGAAGTGATTGCACCGGTCAATGCACCAATGACGGCAGTGCACGCGTATAGCGCGAGTCGGCTCGGTTTGACCAGAGCGAAGAAGGCCCCCGCCATTGGTGCCATCAGCGCCGCCATGGATGCAGCCCTTGATATCACGCAGTTTCTCCTGCGCGCGCATTTTTTAAAAAATCAATTAAGAAAGAAATTAAGAGTTCATGTGCACATCTTTCGGCTTACTTGGACGAGTAGTAGTCGAGGAGAAATGGCATGAGGCGACCGAAGAAGCCGGCAGCGGAGGAGAGGGAGACCAGGGTCGAGGTCTCGTCTGGTTCAAGTCCACGGGACTCAGCTATTTGACCCAGATTGTTTAAGAAGACCAACCCTAGCGTCGCACTGAACAAGTAGCTGAAAAAGTACAGCCAGAAGTCAATCTTTTTTAGAATTCGAGGACCTCCAACGTCAGAATCATTCTCTGACTCCTCCACTCCGCCTTCTGCTTCTCCGGCGTCTGACTTCATCTCGAGAGCAACCTCATGCACCTCCACCTCTCTGACTGATCCATCACCAATTTCAACGTCGGCGTCGTCAAGGGTGATATGATGCACTCTGTTCTCCTTCTCCCTCCACCCCGCTGCTCTCGTGGCTTCTCTAAGCTTCACGGCGAGCGGCACCACCAGAGGTGACGTAATGAGCACTCCGAGGCTCAAAGCGTACTTCGTCGCGAGCGTTCCTTGGCGTGCCGCTCCAATGCTTCCGATAATTGCTGAAATTCCCGTCGCAAATGTGATCGCAAACATCACTACGAACCCAGCGTTCGGTTTCGTTGCGCGATCCACTTTGCTGGGAATCAAGCGCAGCAGTGGTGCAACCAACAGGGCAACGAGAGCAGGTGCAACGGCGTTAAGGAGGAGGTAGTTCTTGGCTTTGTGGGTTGACCTTTTACCGAAGACGGCGGTGGCGATCACAGTGTAGACCTTGGCGCTCAAGCCCACGTAGCTGGTGGAGAGGCTGACGGCGGCGCGACTGTGAGAAGAGAAGTTCTCGATGCAGACGAGGTAGCAGGCCGTGTTGATCCAGCAAATGCCGTTGCCGGCCAAGGCCGTGAGCAGGAAGATATGGGAGTAGGAAAAGTGCGGGTTGTCAAGGAAGAGGAACTGCAAGCCGTAGCCGGCCAGGACGAGGGCTGCCCCGACGGCGGAGACAAGCCACATGGGAAGGTGCATGGCGGCGAGGCCGGACAGCAGGGCGAAGAGCTTGCCAGCGTCGGAGGCGAAGGCGAGGAAGTTGATGCCGACCTGGGAGATGCGTTTGAGCTTTTTGAGCTCGGAGGAGTAGACGGGGAAGTCAGCGTTGGGGCCGTTGAAAGTTTGGAGCCATATGGTAGCGATCAAGCTCAGCCATTTGAGTGCCGAAGAAGAAGAAGAAGCAGCAGCAGTAGTGGCCATGGCTGTGGGATTACTCATACGGCAGTGGCGAATCTTGAATGAGGTGGTGAATTAATGGAGGAGATGGAGTTGAAGGATGCACTTAATGGATGAAATATTGAGGTGAAGTTACTTGTGAACCCGCACGAAGATTTTATAGGCGATCGAAGCTTAAGTAATTAAGTTTTTAACGACGACGACGACGATAATAATAATAATAATAATAATAATAATAAAATTACTTGACATGCTTGTAATTATAATAAAGTTAAATGTTCAATTAAATTACACCATGTATCCAGTATAGAGCCTCGATTGGATGAACCTACTGTCACATTTAAATAATCTAAATATTTGCCTCGTGTAGAATGACTAACTAGGGTTAGGCTACTAAAGCATGCTAAATTAGCTCAAATCTTATCAAATTGCTCAACCGAATCAGAATGTCCTCAACATTGCAAAACATTTATATATAAAAATAAATAATATTATTTTTAATCCAAATATTGAAAATGTTTTGGAGCTATTTTCGAATGTAACACATAATGAAAATAAGCTACTTTCTAATAAAAGTTTTTCCATTAATCTTTCTCAAACAAATGGAACTAAATCAACAATACACTCAACTATATGTTGAATCTTATTTTTGAAAAAAAAAAGAAGATAAATTACAAAAAATAGAATTCGCCACAAAACAAACGGAAGCTGTAGGAACAAGCAACAAAATCAACAATCAAGCTTTAAGCGACAATTTGACAAAACAATACTTACATTTATAGCGCGTTGAAAACCTCAAGAAACCAGGCAACGATGATTTGACACACGATAAAGGCGGAAAATTACAGATGCGTGCACTGGCTCTGCACCTCATGTTTCACAGGCACATCGTTACTGTGCCACTTTCCATGTGTGGAGCGCAGAAAACCAAAATGATCAAGATCTTGGCTTACATTTCGCCAGGTCTCCAGCTTCACATCTCAATTAAAGTTATGCCACATTGATACCTCACATTTTCAGCTTGTGGCATGACAAGGAACAAGGACTGAATCGTTTCTAAGGCTATAAAAAAAACTATACGTATACGTCTCATTTGTTCTTGAAGATGTAGCAGGAGTCTCCAAACTCCATGCCACTGATGCCCCAATCAGTGATGTACTCACGAATCATCTTTATGAGCTTGTTCAAGTCAAACCTAAAAGGTTCATTGCACAGTTGGTTCAATTCCTCACCAGAAATATGGCAGTACAAGTAGTAGTAATCATGACGTGTTTCTGTTTCGAAAATTTACATGGTGTTCTTTGTCCAAATGATCAAACGTGGATCCATGTCTGCCGCATGGATGAGAGAAATGAACTAGCCTTGTTTCACAGCAAGAACACTTAACACTTGCTGTGCTATTTACAGCATCCCTCGTCATAATCCACCACAGAAATGGCAGCATCAACACTAAGCCAAGTCATCCATGGAATCTAAGAGAGAATCCACATCTGGAGTAGCCACCGCACGCTTGCATGGCTCCCCCAGGGTGCAGCAGTGCTTCTCTTTGATATTAATTGCTGCAATGTCTTGGGCAAACTCACACTTGCTTCCTGGAGAAATCTGCACGGACAAAGCTTTGTAAGCCGCACAAGAAAACATGAACGCACATTGAGTCGAATATGCAGCAGGACCAATAAGAAAAGCAGGATTGAGCTTGGGCACTGACATCAAAGAGCACATTTCCCAACTTCATCTTGACTTTGCCACTCTTGTACACCATCATTTTGCCGATGAGCCCTTCAGGAAGATCTTCCAGCCTACATCCTTTCATATATCTATGTTCTCTTTTACCACAAGTATGTTTAGCACCCCCAGTTAGAGGTGTCTTAACCAATGGAAGAGTTGTAGGAAACTGGAAAAACAGCATTTGAAGGTCTTCCCTCTTTTCCTGTCATCATCACACAAGTAGTAAGAAATTAAGTATAAGGGTTTTTTTTTATCCTGCATTTGCCCAAGAAAAAGTTGCTGACCACCAATCCCAGCGCCTCTGCTGGATTAATTCGAGACTCATCTAATGCAGCACTGGCCGAGGCTTCCCCAAATTCCTCTTCATTGAGAATCTCTAAAACAACCAGATATGCAACTTAAAATAATACCATGCATGCATGTTGCTTGGAGAAAACAAAGTTACCTGGGTCTCCTGAATAGGGTCTTCTTAAAGGAAGGGAAACTGGGTAATATGAATTGGCGTAATCCTGTAAATACAATGTGAATTCAAACTTGGTAAAAGGGTTAGATGGCTTAGATTGCTATAGATTAGGTGTAACTGAATATGTCATTACTTACCCATGGCTCGACATAGTCTTTTTTCGGTTTCAGGAATGGTTCATCGGAGCTTTCTGTAAAAAGAAAAAAAAATAACAAGTCTGAAATGACCATGGAAAAAGAAGAAGCCCGTCACCTTGGCTCTCATTTACTTCAGCCTTGGCTTTCGGATACGATCTTGCCAATGTGGACTTTGCATGTCCAAATACAACTTCTGTTTGAGCAACTGACATAACAAACAAGAAATTTCAAGTTGAATTAGAATACCAATTTAGATGTGAGGCCAAAAAAATCACATAAAAATATCCTGAAATGAACTGCAGTTGTTTCTTTAATATTGGGAACAGAGGAAGCCCTACGAGGCTTAGGGGTAGAAGAGTTGGGATATAATATGAGAGGTAAGGTGAAGACATCAACAGGCTGGTTCTTAGAGTTAGTGTAGGGAATAATGATTTTTCTAGATATAAATGCACTTTGATGTGTTTAGCCTCTTAAACACAATATTACTAGCAATATAGATAAGAAGTTGATTATCATGTGCATAAATATAGGTGTAGGACGAGAACTGAAAACCTTTTAGAAGATTGATGAATCCCGTAATTTCACAATAATGTATACTCTGCTTCATAATTTGAACTTACTATACTACTCTCTTTCTTGCTCTTCCAAGTGATTTAATTTCTACCAATATAAGTACAAAATAATAAGATAGACCTTTTATCAAAAACATCTTCAGCATAATCAACATTAGAATATGACTCAAGTCATCTATATGTTCATGTTTTTTTGTAGAAGAAGCACTTTCATGGAAACTCTTAAATAATGCAAAATACATAGAATAACTTCCCAATAACATTACATTAGCTCTTGCATAAGTTTATTGTCAACATCCACAACAAGTAATAACAATAAGATAGCTATATCTTCCTTCTAGATGATGAATTAACCTTGCGTCAAGACAGCTCAAATTGAAGGTTGCAACATGGAATAAAGGATACATTAGAAGGTTTGTAGTTAAAAAGACCAAAATTCCACCACAGATCCAAGTTAACTTACTTTGTCAAAGATAAATGTTGTATACCTAATAAGCCGTTTCAAAACTTCAATCCCTAGGAATTAGTGATGTTCATTAAGGTATGTAATAAATATGATTAGTGCAGTGTTATCACTAAAATCCATAATGTGATATAACCGGATAATGTCGTGAAACATATGTTATATGCATAAAAAAATTAAGCTATATCAAATAAAAATAAGTCACATATCATTTAGATCCTCAAAGCCGCTTCATAGCATCATCTTTATCACAATCTATCTTCTTAACTAACCACTTCTTACACTCATTAATATCATGTTTATTCTCCACAACAAGCATCGCATTGCAGAATGCTCAAAATCCATAGTGCAAAAATGCTATAGCACCGCTATAACCAATATCTAATTAACACTAGATCAGGAAGATGCTTCTTAGCCCTTATAATTCCTTCAATTTCATTAATAATAAGCAAAATATCATTCACAAGTCACAAACTACAAGAATGATAATACTAGAAATCCACTAGTGAACAAAATCACCCACATTAACAACTTGGAAGAAAATTTGAAAGTAAGCTATTGGGCTTTATTTAAGACCATATATTCCTTTTTGAAGTTCACAGAATCACAAATCATCTGCCCTATATGTACCTCAAGGGTTACTCAATGCAAACTTCCTTACATAAATGAAGAAAAACATTTTTAGTCTCAAGTTGATAAAGCTATCAATCAACATCAACAGCCAAGAAAATGATTGTTACCATAGAGCTAAGGTGAGCAACAAGAAAAAGTATAGAAATAGTTATTGTCATTTGTCTAATTGATGTTTGTGCTACATGGCCTTGTAGTGTTTAACAGTGTCACTTGGATGATAATTATATGCACCCATCTACAAGCAACAAAGTGCATACCATGAGTACAAAAAACCAAGTGTTGTGTGATGATAAGTCAATTATTTCTTTATCCATTCTATCCTTCCACAAAGCCCCAATAAAGAGTTGGAAATGAAAAGAGAAAATATTGAAGTGGCAAAGGTATAAATAATGGATATAGATGGTCATAAGATACATAATGAGATAAAAAGATAGTTTGCCCATGCATAGTTCAATAAGAATTATAGAACAAGAACAAATGGGTGAGATATCTAATAAAAGAAGCTGGTGATGGTAGAAGTTGAACATCGACGGTAATGTTAAAACTTTCAAAGCGGTTAAATGGATGAAGTGGGTAGTGATGGAGGTGTGGAAGTAGATGGTGTGGGTTAGAAGTGGCCAACGGCCTGTTCCCTAGCGGCCGTTTCTAATTATGTCGTGCTTGGCACAAGATGAATTTATCTCGGCCCGGCACGGCATGTGGCACGACGGGCTTGGGCTGGGCACGCGGGCTGTTCCAGGTCCGGTTGCAAAATTACTCCACCAAGAGTCAAGATTCGAACTCTTACCCTCTCAACACTAATGTTGTTAAGCTAACCAAAAATTTCTAATCCAACATCATTTATATATTAAAAATAATATTACAAATATAAAAGCTTCTTAATATATATATATATATATAAAATAAAAAATTTAAAAAATATAGAAAAATAAAAATTAAAAATCTATTTAAATATTAAAATAATAATAATAATATAAAAATTTATAATATATAGTGATAAAGTGGGACGTGCTTGGGCCGGCCCGTGTGCAGTGCTTGGTTCGGCCCGCATGCCTAAAGGGTACATCATTTTATGCAGAACAAATGGACGACCAACTCTTCTTATACAAGTATAGTTTGGCCATATATAAATTGTCTTTTTCTTTAGAAAATGGTCAAACTACTCCCCCATCATATGTTGGTCGCATCTGTCTTAGACCGTTATACTTAGCCCAGACCAAATTTATCATTGGGCTTAATGTGTTGCTTAATTCTTATAAAAGTATAACCCTCACCACTGATGGTTTATATCTTTTACATAATACGGTAATCCCATATACCTGTCGCCCTGCAAAGCGTGGTGGGTGTCCCTGTGTGATTCCATATTCCTGCAAAGATCGCCCTCTTGCCCGACCTGCAGAAGTATTTGCGGATTGGGATGAGGATGAGACACCTCCACCAGCGTCCTCACAATAAAACCCGGATTCAGGTTTTCCTGATGAAATCTGAAGAATTAATGAAGAAATTGTTAGGGTGTTACGACATCCTATTGATATGCTTCATAATATATAGGAAGAGGATTTTCATCCCGACAAGACAGGGGTTTGCCAGGATGACAAAAGCCACAGCGGACTGCTGGAAGGGCCCATGTAGAATCAAAGCTATATGAGTGTTTCTTATGCAGTGGTCCTCACTAGATGAAGGATTGCCCCACCAGACAGAAGATCATAGCTATGGTGTTGCAGGAACCAGCAGAGGAGGCTAAAGATCACCCCGAGGAGATGAGGGTCGGTGCGATCCAACTAGCTTCAAACACTGCCAAGGAGGTTCAGTAGTGTCGAATCGGGTACATCGCATCTATGGTTGCGAAAGAACCGCCCGTAACTGACATTGAGGGCGATGTCAAAATTGGGCGGGGGAGAATTGTTAGACCCTTGGACCAACAGGCCAGACCCATGAATCGTCAGGTTGGGCTAAAGCCTGCTGGGCCGAGAGGCAGCCCTAGCCCACGCTGCAAGAGCCCAAAGGGAACTCTAGAACCCGGGGGAAAATCCAGGTCAAAGATGAAATTTGGGTCAATGCCCAAATTCGAACATAGGTGCGAGGACGTGGCGTCGTCGTCCTCGCCGCGTTCGTCGGACGCGGACGACAGATGGTGCAAGCGACTTGGAGGGAGCAGGAAGCGATCGCCAACGGAGAGCTCGGACACGGCTAGGATTCGACGAATGCGAACTACCTTAATTAGGGCTGAAGACGCGTTCGGCACGGAAGCGTGGAGGCAGTGGCGGACGCTTGCCTCTGCTATAAGAAGCCGACGGGAGGAGCGGAGATAGGCAACCAACGATCAACACCATCATCCACTCTTGAGCTTGGGGAAGCAGAGAGTATTGAGAGATTCTGGCGTCTAGGGAGACGCCGACGAGTGAAGATCGTGGGAGAGGTTGAGCGACTGTAACCGGCAACTGGGGAGTTGTTGGTGAGGGAGGGGAAGAGGGCGTCGGCGAGATCAGAGAGGCTTTCTGTAAATTTTCTTCTGAGAATCAAGTGAATATTTCCTCTCAACTCTTCCTCCCTTGTTTATGTGGTTCCGCGATTCTGACGAGGATTCCAGCAGTCGACGGCTTTTCAGTGGCGGCAAAAGGCTGAGGGCGAGGCGAGCTTCCTCACCCTGCCGGCACACCCCGGCTCTCCGGCGATGACGGACGTAGGTGAACGAGCGTTCATTTGAGGCGCAGCGAGGAAGACGAGATCGGGTTTCCGAGCATTCGAACCGAGACGAAGATTGGGGTCAACGGTCAACGCAGAAAACTCGAGCGGCGGCGGAATCAAATCTGAGCGGAGATTCGATTTGGGGCGGCTAACGTGGGCAAGACGTCAGCAATCCGATTTATCAGAGTGACGCGTGGCGATTTTGAAGGCAGCGACCATAATTTTGACCCATTGGTCAAAATTAGGGTAAGGTTTTGATTTGGGGGTGATTTTAGGGCTGGAAATTAGGATTTCGGCATGGTACGAAGGTCCGCCGGAGAACCTTATGGTTGGGGCGTGACATCTAGTATAGTTGTAGGTGTAGTAGGAAAATCATAAGAACTAGCATAGTGTATCCTAGGGGGAAAGAAGTAAAAGAAAAAGAAAAAAAAAAGAAAAAAAAAGGAGGAATGCAACTTTAGTTTTTGTCTAATTTTTCATCCTTTCCTCTCTGTCCTTTCAAAGAAATAAAGGAAAGCATATGTTTCCTTTCTTTCTTTTCTAATTTCACCTAGGAAACACGCTATGGGAATAAAACAACCAGAAGATGGTGAAGAAAATGTTGGTAGCTTAATCCTAGATGTGGAAACTAACACGTAACAATAGGAGGTACTCAAAAAACAAAATCTTAACAAAAATACAAATCAATAGGTAGGGAATCAAAACAAAAGTATACTTTCCTTTAAGGAATAACTAAGAAAGAAACACATTGAATAGCATGAGGGTTAAGTTGATCAAACCTAGGACCAAACATATGAACATAATGAATACACCTAAAGACTTGTGAAAGAAGAAGACGTCTAGCCAGTATATGACACTCAAAAATGGAATATTGTGATGTGAAATAGGAATAGAAACACAATTTATAAGATGACTCATAGTAAGACCTTAAAAGGCCAGGCAGATGCACATAGAATAACATAACATGAGAGTGATATCGAGGATACTGATTCTTATGTTCTGCAATCTCATTCTGGTAAGATATAAGCATAGGTGGTTTAATGCATAATGTCGTGAGACTGATAAAAAGAGTAAAAAATGTAAATGAACATACCTTTAAGTTCATTAAAATTTTAATGGGAAACATCAAACAAAGTTTTGATTTCATTAGAAATGATTTTAATACACCAAGGACTTGAAAGCAACTTTTAAGAAGATGAAGTCAAGTGATTAATAAAAGTGGCAAAACATCATCCTCATTAAAAATAGGATTCATGCCACAAATATCTAAATGAATCAAAGCAAAATAACTAATATTATAAGAAAATAGTAGTTGGAAATGAGACTTGGTGAAACTTTCTGGCAACCATAAAAAAAGATAGATAGGACATGACTATAATGAGAGAATCTATTAAAGCTTGACGTGCAACAAATGACCTCGCATATAGCATCACTCATCAAGGGTAAGATGCTTGGCAGAGAAATCAAGTAGAGGTAATGAACTAATGAGAGTTGATTAGAGAAGGCATATAATCCTTTAGATTCAAGACCCCATCGATTGTCGCCTTTGTTTGTATATCATAAAATTGCTACAAGAGGGATAAAAGATGATTGCAAAATTTAGTGATCAAGTAAGAGAGCTAACAGATAAAAAGTTGTTAGAAAATTGTGAAACATATAATATATGACAGAAAAAAAATAGAAGGAAGTGCAAATTAAACTCATTCCACACTATCTTCAATTAAAACATGAGGGTTTTAACAACACTAAAATGATGAAAGACTATTGTTACATAATCACATATTAATCTAAGATCTATAAAGATCAAGAAGCCAGAACATACACCAAATGGATGTGGAGTAGAGGCAATAAATGTCAATGCAGACGCTGACGTGCTAGGAATGAATTTTAGGAGACACTCATAGTAGTCTAGATCATCATGCAGAAGTGATTGAAGATGAGGGGACCTGACGATGACCGAGCTAGGAGAGTTTCCAAACTTTATCTAGTATGTATTAGAATGATAATTAGAGCAACCAAAATGAACACAAGGTGATAGAGAGTTACAGTGATACGGTCACCAAAGGTAGAAGAGGTAGTCTAAGAAATAATTAAAGGAGTGATAGGGCCGATAGTGGCAGAAGAAACTAGAAGTAGGCTTAAGTGTTATTTAGGTTTGAAATAAACTTGGTCTCCAATAAGCTGTCACACTACTTTAGGAGATCTAGAATCTTGTAATTGAGAGGTGATACTCAGGGCTTGTTTGGCTCCGCTTTTAAGTTGTTTTTAATCAGCTTTTAAATAAAAAGCAGAAAAAAAACTGTTTGGTAATAAAAAGTAAAAGTAGAAAAAAGCAGCAAAAAAACAGAAGTTGGAAAGCTACAATTTGAAGCTTTTGCAGTTTATGCTTCTTCAAAAACGTAATTTACATTATTTTGTTTAAAATTTTAAATATTATTATTTTAAATAATTAAAAATTTTAATACTAAAGAAAAATAAAATATATTATTATTTTAAATAATTTAAAATAATATATATTTATTATTTTAAATTTTGACAGTAGTTAAAAAGCTATTAACCAAACATCTTATAAATTTTGACAGTACAGCTCAGTGCAGCACAGCACAGTTTAGCACAATTATAAAGCTATTAACAGCGAGGCCAAACAAGCCCTCAATCAACTCATGTCACTTGCCTTTCATAATAAATATACTTATGAAGTTGGCTTCCTTCTTGCTTAAGACTTAAAATATCTTCATAAATGATGTAAGACACATGATATGAAGAGTAGGTAGTAATAGAAAAGCCCAAAACATATTTTGGCAGTTGTAGAAAGCATAACCGTGACATGACGTTAAGTTTATGTTGTTGAGGAAACATATGAGAACGGCATAATCAGGGCAATGCTATCAATAGTACACATCATCCTTAGAATCTCAAGGAAGAGAATCAGGATGGTGTTCCTTCTCACGAGAGCTAACAAAGCATGAGAGTAAAAACAAAAAAATAGTAGAAGGCTGAAGAATTGGGCTTGTACTAAGCACTATGAGCTCTGAAGAAAAGGAGAGAGATTTAAGATTATAGTTTGGGATAGAAGAAGACTTACATGACAATAGGTGAAAGAAAAACAGAACCATAAAAGCATTGCAAAAGTTGACTTTATTACTAATAAGGAGAGAAGGGTGCAAAAAAGTGGAGAAAGGAGAGTGGTAACCTGTGGACAATCGGTGAGAGGGGAGACTAGAGAGGGACAGCAACAAGTGGATAAGATAGGGAGAGAAGCGACACTATTATCAAGTTGGGCCAAAAGATGACAATAAAGCTAAACTTGAGGAGTACATCAAATTGTGTACAAAGAGAATAAGTCTAACAAAAGAGAACCCGATAAATTAAGTTATCTAACATGATGAAATACTTCAGCAATGGAAACACAATGGAGCAATCTCGGTTAGGCCTTTGTATCACTTGCTTACCTCATTTAGAAGAAAGTTATAGATATGTGAGCTTGCAAAGTCCCCAAGCTTCTACTGGCCCCTTACTGAATCTTTATGGTTTACTAGATGCAACAGAAATTTGCTTGCAAATAGCTTGACAATGAGGTCATGTAGCAATTGAATTCATAATAAAGATTTTTGATGGTCAAGGAATGCCCACATCTTTAAATCTAGAAGAGTACATCAATCTTATCATATCCTTTATTGACTTATTTCATGTGATTTATCTAAGTAGGTCAATTAATATACAAAGACCAAGAAAAGCTCAGGAATGCTTGATTCGGCTCCTGGTATGCTAGTTATAGTCTTGTACCAGGCAAAGCCTCAACCTAAGTTTCCTTCATGTATGTTTACTGGTCATAGATACTAATATGTGCAGGGAGCTATTTCACATACAAGAAAATTCTTGATTTTGATATGACATCTTGGGAAACTGTAGAAGAACTTAGGTTTGGACGAGATACAAGATTTTGGGTGCTAGTTTTCCAGTAGTTTCCAGATTGAAGCTTGAACCATGGAAAAAGACTATTTCATTGAACTTGCTATTGATACTGCTCTTTCGTAGATACTCTTCATATAATTAGAAACTAAGACTACAATGAATCAAGAACAAGGGCAACATGCTTATGGTAATGAAATTTGAATTGGATTTATTCTCCAAAAGTGAATGAGCATCCACCAATTTATGGGACAAGGGCGCCGCTATTCATGGAGTAGATCATTGACTGTAGAGCACTACTAACTATGAAAATTTCAGCACAATGATAGTTCCAGCATGTTATTCAATTAGAACAAGATTTCTCTTCCATATCAAGCGCAAGGTTAGATCAGACTAATTCACTTGAATCCTAAGACATTTACATTAAAATAATATATTCTTTTCAAGTATAGGGTGAAGTTTATAATATTGCAGCATTTGTGCAAAGATTAAGACATTATCTCTACACCCTCATAACCATTCTCATATGCAACAAATTTTAGATCGACTGTAAATTTGTAATAGAAGACAGAGTGAATAGCTTACAAATTCAGGGGAAACACAATTGTTTGTACGCAACAATGAACTAAGTTTCAAGCAAGTTGTTCTTACCTTTCTTATCACTGTTGACAAATCTCCTGTCAACCCCCTGCTCAACAGACTAACAGTCAAAAACACCATGATAACATCTTCTATCTTATAGACGGACGACAGAAAATACCTTCATTTTCTGAATTTTTGATAGCAGCTCCTTATCGATAACATCATCCTTAGTCACAGATAGTTCTCTGAACACAGTTGGCGTGGCAAGAGTTGAAAATTTACAGAGTTATAAACCCATGAAACATAGCATTATAGAATGCACTTACGCTTTAGCTGCTGCACGTTTTGGTGACTTCCGAACAGGAACTTTTGGTGCAAATTTCAGCTATCGCAACAAAGAACCCCGATCAAATTTTCTTGAAAGTAGGAAAAAATAAATCTACAGCAAATAAAAGAACATACAAAGGTACACCTTTCGAGGTGTCCCTGGAGTTCCTTCTTGCCCTCGGTTCATTTCGTATTGGTCGAAAGCCTAAGCAAACAGGATAGCACAAGCAAATCACTGCATCCACCAGCGAAGGCACTAAAATTTTCAGAAGAACAATTATCCGAAGGCGAAAAAAAGTTGTCTTTTTTAACGTTATTTACGCTATAAATAGAGCAAATAACAATAAATTAGCAGCTAGCTACTGTTACGAGAAGTACGATTTCGACGCAGGGCAGGTAAACGGAATCACCTGTCCAGAATAGTAAAAGTAAGGCGGCCAAGATGCAACGATCTCCCCTCGCTGGCGATTGTCGCGAGACGAAGCGACGAAAACGGAAAACCACAGGTGGACGAAAAGGAGAAAATGGAGTTCTTTTTTATTCTTGCCTTTTACATAGAGTTTTACAAAAAAATAGCTTTATTATAAAATCAAAACCTTACAACAATTGCAAAAATCAAATCTTACAAAATTAAAATTTTACTAAATCAAAACATAAACTTTATAAAATCACAAGTTCAAAAATCAAAATTTTATAAATAATAATCTTTATAAAGTATAATATTTACAAAATTAAATTTTTATAAATAAAATCTCTATAAAATAATTTTTTTAAACAAAATAAATTTTATAAATAAAATATTTACAAAATAAAATTATTATAATGGGATTAATAATATTTTTCGTTAAATTATAATTAGTTGGATGAAATCTAAAAAATAGAAATTTTATTTTTATATATTTATATTTGTGTAATATATATTTAAATATTTAAATATTTATATAAATAGCATATTTATTAAATTTTTTATATAATATAATATATAGTTATCTGGCAACAGTAATCTAGCTACACTAAACATAATAATTTATGTTGGGTACGCCCAATTTGCTTTTCAGGCGGGCTGTCGCGTGGGCCATATTGTTTAGAAAGCAGCAGATGCAAAGTAAACAGCCGCTTAAATTGTTGACCGATGCTTGACCTGCGAAAAAACGCTCGGTTCGGCCCGCGGGCTCCCCCTCCGCGTCTTGTTAAAGGAAAAAAAAAAAAAATCGCCCTTTCGACTCTTCGCTCGCGAGCCCTAGCGTGACGTCGTCGCCACCGAACGCCTGCCGCCGCCCGTCCCCGAACGCTGGCCGTCGTCGCTGTACGTGTCGTCAAGGTCGCTATCGTGCCTTCACTATACACGCATTCGTTCGTGCCCTAATTGTACTCATCCTCGCGATCACCCCTGCTGATTTGCCGGACGTCCGCCATCGCCGGCCGTGATCCTTCAACGTCTCCGGCGGGTAAGTCTTCCTGCTACTTTCTTCTGTGAGTATCCTAGCAATTAGCCTTCTGCTGAAGGATAGAAATGCAATAAACTTTTGCTCCAATAGTAATTTATTATTCAGTCATGCTAAACCAATCAATTAGGATCAATAACTATTCAATTTTAGCTCCATTTTCCTCAATGGGTGTTCTGACATTCTTGATTGAATTTCCTTGTATGATTTTAAGCCATTTAAATGAAGTTTCTTTTTGACATTCAAACGTTCTTATGAAGAGCTTTTCTTGTCCTCATTATGCAACAAGCACCAGCTCACAATAAGAAAAAAGAAGAGGATATTTCTTTTTTTTTATTATTTTTCTAAAGCCGAAAAAAAAATCCTATGCAATTTTTAAGCTTAGTACAGTTTCACAAATCCTAAAGTCATATGACAAAATTGATAGACCTTCCGCAACAATAAGGCTATATTCTGTAGAACGGAATATCTAGATTCATTGCTCTTTTCATCCTTTCCACGGTGGATTCTGTAGAAGGATTCCGTTCTACAGAACATAGCCGAAGTCCGTCAATAATTCAGCATATAAAAATCTCAAGATAAGAGATTCGCTGGGTTTAGGATTCGTAAAATGTAGATTTCGGTAGCTTAGGATTTTTTTTTGGCTTTAGGCCTAGCTCATCTGTCTCTTGAGGAGTCAATTGGTCAAGCCTTCTATGCAGTGCAAAAAGCCCCTCAGATTAAAATAATTAAGCATAATGGAATCTTTAGTTTGGCGTCTCTAATTTTTTGTTTAGTTTTTGACCTTTTTGCAAAGGTTAGACCAAAAATCGCATTATAGACAATTCAACAAGGACTGAAATAGTAGGTTACATGGCAAATTTATCGTTTATTTGTATCTTTGTTTTAATTTGATCAAAAAAATACGTGAGACTAATTTTAATTTTAGTTACATTTATTCTTATATATGAAATCTAAATCCCTAAACCCTCGTTCCTGCCCCACTTTATCTGTGCGCGTGAGGCATCAGCACTTCGCTTCTCCAAGGGACCTTCGCCCGTAGTTTCCAGCTCTTATTTTGTGCGAGTTGCAAGAGGCATATTTACTGTGCTTCTTCTATGCTGCTAGGTTTCATCACCCGGCAAAGTGGAGTACATCGCCGTCGTGTTGCGAAAGGAGGTTAGAAGGTCTCTTTCCCCTGACCAAGAGTGATTGCAGAAATAAAAAAGAAAAAACCTCAACCTGGTGAGTATGATAATTTGCTATAGTTTTAGTTAAAAAATTGAAGGGTGGATTCATATATGTTGCTTGTATGCTAAGACAAATCTTTTGGGTAAACCAATTATTTCTCTTTATCAATCGCTTCTCTAGGCTTTCAAAGTAGATGTAACGAATTTTTTCTCTATTTTCTTTTTGTAGAATTACTTGTACTTGCAATGTTCCTTTCCTTTTGGGATAATTCTATCTGAAAGGGTTTCCAAATTAGATGCATCTAATTAATATTTTTAAGCTAGTTTGAGATTCTTGATGCCTTTTCCATTTTGCATCGTCTGTAGCTGGAGCAGAGTGTAAATTGTACCGGTGGCTATGGTTGATCTGTTATCACTTATCAATAAGTGAGGAAAGTGTTGAATCACCTAACAAGCTGCGTTCCAAGCAGATATAAGTGAACATGTAGGATGGAAAAAAGCAGATATGAGAGGCGGGGATCAGGAAAGATAGAATACAAAGCCTCTGTGGGAATTATGAGAAGGATCATTTAGATGCACTGCTGCAGCATAAAATTAATTCAACGCCTAAACAATCCTGCATATCTTTTCTACAGTACACATGAAATATGGCGTTGGGAGTTTAACTTGTCCCTCATCCCGATATTGATGAGCAATTTTTAGAAATCTTAAAGCTTGAAATTAACCAAAATAATCAATACAGTCTGATACAGTATGAATAGAAGGAATTATGTGGCAGTATAGGAGATGTATCCTGTCTTAACTTGAAGTCTGTGTCTAACCAATTTTATGAAACCCCTTTTCACAAGAAATATACAAATGATGAGACCTTTATTGAATCCATGAGAAATATTTATTGTCAGAACTCAGAACTCAGAACTCAGAAGACAAGGTTGCATTTTATCACCTTTGACTGGATTGTAACTGGTTATAGGTTTAGAGCCTGATTAGATTTACTCTGTGCGTTCAGAAAGAACGGCACCTTATTATGGCCTCTTTGGTATTCTTCTAATGGTCTCTTACTAATTTGTGTCTGTTATTCATGTGTTAATAGTGTTCCATTTGACTTGGGAGATGATGTTTTAGCTTTAGTGCTGCACCTTTGCGTTGTGATTGTGCAATGCAGGAGTAACTGTTCCATAAAACATGCGTTAATTCTATTCAGATATCATATAAACTTGTGCGGTCAACTCATACATTCTTAGTGCATCCAGCGAAAAAGGTTCATTAGTCACAATGGAAAATCAAACTTCCCAGAAATATCATTTTCTTATTTTGATATTGGATCCACAAATATTTACGTAAACTATAAATTCTATGAAAAAAATGTCTCAGTTTACTTTTTTTGAGAAATCAATTCATAATTAATCTTTGATGTAGCGTTCCTGCAATTGTTGTTCTAAACCTCCACATCTATGGAAGTGGCTAAAATATCTTTGGGATATCTACCATCAAGCACGGTGATTTTTGTGTTTGTGGGCAGACAGCGCCTCTGTTGTTTGCTCAGCTATTTACTAAGTGATATGCACTAATAAGCCTCCACAGAGAGCCAGTAGCTGGAACTGGAAAATGGCTTGTTCTACTACTAGTGTTGGCGTGAGAATTCGGAAGTGGTTTGTCCCTCCGTACAAAGGTAAATGGCAGCAGAGATTCAGTGAGCTGCAAGCAATGGAGACCTTCAAGAAGAAAATTGCTGAAGAGCACACTGAAAGAACAGATTACCTTTCTGTGCTGATCAGTTGTTTCCAAAGCTACCACACTGATCCGAGTCCAGCTGCTTACTCCTTCATCATTAAATATCTATCTCAAAGGCGTATGCTTTCACATGTTTATCCGATCCTTGAGCGACTCGAGAATGTTGAGAGTTTCAGCGTTTCAGAAAGAACTTTTGTCAATCTGATACAGAGCTTTTGCTGGGCAAACCGACCACATGAAGCGATCAACATATTCTTCCGAATTCCAAATTTTCGATGCATACCTTCTGTTGTCTCTTTAAATGCGTTGCTTGCTGTTCTTTGCAAGAGCCAGGAGGGAATTGTTCTGGTTCAAGATGTACTGTTAAAAACTCCAGAGATGAACATTCGCCTTGAGTTATCTACCTACCGGATTCTAATAAAAGCTCTTTGCAGGAACGGGAAATTGAGTTCTGCAATTGATCTTATGAACGTGATGAAATTTCATGAATGTGAACCTGATGCTAGATTGTACTCACTAGTGCTTTGTGCACTTTGCAAACAGGGTTCTTCTTCACAGGTAAATGAGTTCTTGGAGGAGATGCGGAATGCTGGTTTTGAACTGAATGCATTACAGTATAGCAATCTCATCAGCATGCTTGTTAAGGAAAATAAAGTATATGATGCGTATTCTTTTCTAGTGCTGATGAGAATGGAGGGGAAAAGGCCTGATATCATGTGCTATAATAAGATTATTGGTGGATTTATCTCGGCAAATGATTTTGCAAAAGCAAATGAGTTATTCGATGAAATACTTCTAGTAGGCCTTCTTCCTAACTCTTCCACTTATCATTCTTATATCAATGGCCTTTCTAAGCAAGGTAATCTTGAGAAAGCTCACCGAATGCTAACCTGCATGGAAAGAGTTGGTTGCAAACCTGATTTAGAGACCTTCAACACTGTGATAACTGGGTTTGTAAAAATGGGTGACGTAACTAAAGCAAAGGAGCTTACTGAGGAGGTTGTTGAGAGGGGTCTTCAATTGAATTCACATACTTACAAAATCTTGATTGATGGGTTACTTACGAGAGGTCAGATGGAAGAAGCAAGTCAGTTGCTAATGGAAATGACAAGCATGGGCTTTACCCCATGGTCTTCAACATTGAATTCTATGATATGTGGTTTCTGTCAAAAACCACTACTTCATGAAAGAAATAACTGGCAAGAGGGATGTTCAACCCTGCAACAACACGCCAGCTCATAGGTCTCTTTGCAAGATCTGTCAACTCGCAGGAAGTATTCATTGCCTTGACAGCCTTGACAACTGGAACCATCACCGTGATAACACTATTAATGGAGCACTCAATTTTTGGTTTGCAAGTAAATGACTTTGGATAAAATGGGTTCACTGATTATGTTCAAACATTGTTTAGTTTGTGAAGTATCTCAAATATTATTCTTTCGTCAGTTTCTCTAGCATACATGGAGCCATTTCAGAATCTAACTAAAAGTTTGATCTACTGGGGGATCATTGTTTGATGATCTCCACTACCCAGACGCATCAAAACTGTGAAAAACTTGATTCACACCAAGTAGTTGAGTTCTCAGAATCAGCCAGGTACAGCCATGCTGCATTGCCATGTTTATTACCATGTTTATTACCATTAATTCTCAATAAAATGATAGCTTTATTATCCTAGTTTGGATCTGTACGGTGGAACATCCATTGGAAAACTTGCAATTATGTTAAATGTTTTTGGAGACATCTTGCTGATTAACATGATCTTTATGGTAATTATTGGTAACTACACAAGAACAATGTCTTTTATCCAACCTGTGCAAATAATTGGATGTTATGCAGTCATGTTAGTTATATATATTTGCAACTTCATTTATGAAGAATATGCATTTGAGTCTAGTAGCATGATCTTTATGAGAGAATTCTCCTATGATCCTGTTTTGGTTAATGTCTTGTGGACAGCAATTAAAGAAATGTTATGTTGTTCAATTTGGTAGGCATTGTTATACAAGTATTTCATATTTGTAGTA
This sequence comes from Costus lasius, assembly GCA_027563935.2. NCBI lineage: Eukaryota > Viridiplantae > Streptophyta > Magnoliopsida > Zingiberales > Costaceae > Costus > Costus lasius. The sequence continues at coordinate 22,948,505 of CM050447.1, read as the reverse complement.
TGCTAAGATCCTCTGAAATGAGAAGCATTGTTATGTTGCTAGGCAAAAGGGGTCGTTGTCTTTTCCCTTCTTGAGGTTGTATATGACTATACGTAGTATGTTTTTATGTAGCTTCTTATCTAAATTACACATTATGAGCAAAATAACACAGTTTTATCTATTGTTTAGGCAACTAGTTGAAAAGTGGTGGTTCCATATTTCCATTCTGATCTAACTTAGATCTAGAATCCTGCATCGGCATGAATAGCTTTGAAGCAAATATATTCTATATAATAAAATTGAAAGATATCAGGTACATGAACCAAAATGGGGGATGGAGGGTGTGATTAATGCTACAACTTAAAACAACTGCATTAATAAGATAACTATTTGATGTCTAGTAATGCTGACTTGTAAATCTATAAAAATACAAGCGAACTGATGGATGTTCCATTATTAAAGTTGAAAACTAATAAGTCTTCTATTAGTAATGTTCTCGATTGACTACAATAATATCAATTCTAACAAACCTGTACATGTTTAAATCTCTAGATTCAATTCATTTGGTGATACGTTGTATGCTTAGAACTTTTGTGTTTGTTTCTTCTAACCTGACATAAATATGTTTAGTAAGCAATATGAGCTCTTGAAAACCATTGTTCCTTTGTAATGACTATTTATATAATACATATTTGATGTCAGTATTATTAAAGGCAACATCAACTTTTACACTTTAAGAAAGAAACAAAGTTTTTTAAAAAATTCTCATTCTCCACCAGATAAGGTGACTAGTAAGCACAAATGAATTATCTGTTAACACTCGTCTTATCTTGCCATGGAACTGGATACATGAACAATAATGAAGCCCTAAACCTCAAAGGAACTAGGAAAGGGTGAACGATGTGTTATTAAAGTTATGTTGTTTCAGAGAGTCTAATAATAAAATTGATCCATTCTTAATATGCTGAGACCAAATTTGTCAAAAATGTTTAAGATTAACTTAACCATAATGAGCTCCTTTAAAAGCCATTCCCCATGTGAGACTAATTGAGATGTTATAATCCATCTCAATGAAAACTTTGATGTCCTTATTAGCTCTGAAGAATAAATTGTATTGCCTACACTAGATCTACTTTTCACTATGCTATAACATGCTTGCTGAGAACAATAACTTTTAACTTAAATAACTTATAGGTAGACCTGGCAATTTGGGTCAGCGGGTCATAGATGGTTCGTGTCAGCTGTGACCCATGACCCGATTAAGCCAACCCGAACACGACCCGTTTAATTAATTGGGTCAAACTGTGTAACTTTAACACGACCCGAATATAATCATGTCAACCCGACACGACCTGAATAACCCGTTTATCATTCATATTTTAAATATAAATAATAAATTGATAAAAATTATATTAAAATTAATAAAAATTTGGGCTTATGAGTGGGCCAAAATCTAGGTTAAAAGATAGATAGAAGATATTTGGACGTATGGGCTAACAATAAGAGTTATATGAACTTATATTTAAATTTTTTATATATATAAATATATTGTAATCAAGTTTAGCAGGTCAACCCGTTTACAACCCGACACGACCCAATTATTTTCGGGTCATAAACGGGTTGACCTGTTTATGACCCAACACGATTATGGCTGGCCCGAACCCGCCTAACTTCCTGTCGAGTCGAGTCGAGTTAGCGGGTCGTGTCAAATTTTGCTACTTATAAGCATGAGATTGCATGACTGAAAATGTTTAAACTTAATGGAAATATGCTTTTTTAGCCTTAAATACCATCACAATGCACCCCCCATGTTGTGTTATATACTCCTAATCATTAGATACAATATCATGTCCCTTCGATGGAGAGAAGATGAACATAAAATTCATATACATTTATCATATTATGATGAAGCCCTCACCATCGATGATTTCTAGGTTGCCAATAAAATTTCTATTAAAGGACCTTTGAGTATTGGAATGTAAAACATGCTAGCGCTCACATCAAAATGACTTTCATTACCTTTGCTATTTGAATTTAAAAAGCTTAATGAAAGACATACTTTTAGTGTACATGAAATAGAGTAAGCTCAGTTTTTTTTTAAAAAAAAATTGATCTTTCTTTATTTTTTTTAGCCTTTTTCACTTTTTTAACTTTCTCTTGGCAATGATGGGTATATTGACTTGAGCATCCTTCAAAAACATCTTCATCATTGATGTTCATGGGGTTCTAATAAAAAAATTATAAAGGCGGATATACATCAAGCGATTTAAGGGGACGTCATCAAGGATAGTTAGATAGCATAAAGAGATTTGACTAATTTTATTTGACAACTCTCAAAGGGATCAGTTAAATATGAGTGAAACAATCTAAAAGTATCTGACTTGTAAATTGGATGACTTAAAGGGATTGAACAATTGATTGAATTGGTCAAATGTGTTTGATTGTCCAAAGGGTGTTTTAGCGATGATGAAATACTGCAAGCACAAACAATAGTGGCAATAATGTTGGAGGGTCGATAGAGAGATTTATGCCCTGTCAACTCAGCAAAATGTTGAGTTGTTGGCTTATAAAACCCAATTCACTCATTCTACCTACGATGAAGATTATTGTGGTCAGTGAACTATGTTTGAAACATGAAACAACACTATCCAAGGAGAGACTCTAAGGGTAGTAGTGGTTATGAAAGACTATACAACGCCGCACTCAGTGACTACAATGAGATGTGATCGAGCGTACTTAGCTTGGCTATGAATGATGTGGATCGAAGGTATCCCATGACTTTGTATGTTTATTTGTATCTTGTGTGTATTATATTCTACTAGTATTGGTCTTTCAAGTTCCAAGTCGTCAATCACAATGGCTTGCTAAGCATATGAAATTTATGTACTGATGATAGTCTAATACCATATTGTCATAGAGGTGTTTCAGATGGTTGTATTTGCAGTGCTCTTTGCCTTCTTATCTCTTGGTTGATTTTATAGCTCATGCGATCTATCTTGTATCTCCTGAACAAATCTTAGGGCATGTATATGTATGCACAGTTTTTTGTTAAATTAGAACTGTGCTGAAAGTGTATAAAATATTAAATATCTTTAGCTAAACCCTTTTTTGAAAATTGTTATCTTTTTCTTATATTGGATATGCTTTATTTTTCCTTCTACAAATGGTGGAAATTATATCTAAAAAGAAATTTGAAAGTTAAGTAAGAAATGAAAAAAAAATGAATTCATTACGCCGCTTCTATTTTCTTCCCAACAATTCTTAATGATAATTCTGAAAATAATATGTATGTCCTACATGCATGTATTCGCATGTAGGTGCTGCAACTCTCCGAACAAGGTTGAGGTAGTAATTAAAAAATGCATAGGATAGTATTTATCGTCGAATCAAATTCATGAGAAACTGTGAGGATTGCTTGTTTCTTGTAGCGTTATTGTGATGGCCACTTGCATATGTGAAACAAAAGTATGTACTAACTGAAGAGGAAAAGGCGAAGTATAATATATAATGCAAGAAGTTGATGGTTTTTCTTCCTATCTGGAGCTTGGCCTGTTAAACATTGAAAAAATGACTAGAATAGAAAGAGAGATCATATCATCCATGCGTTTTCTTAATTACCAATCTGAATCCATGATTGCTGCCTTCCCAAGGATCAAATCCGCTATAAATTTTTGAAATCAGTAGTGATGTCGTCACTCTGTATTTTTTTTTTCCAGGTGAGTTGGGCGTGGTGGAGAAGATGGGCACATGCATGCAAATCCATCCATGGAGTTTGTGAAGGGAGCTTGGTAGCTAGCAATGCACGTGCCCTGCTTCTCCACCCCGCCCTACTCACCTCTTCCGCTACGCCACCAGCTCCAAAGAATCAGGAACATTAATTCGTTAGCTATATTATAGCAGAGGAGCTCCATGCATCCGCGGCCTCAATTTATAGTGGTCTCATTCATTTTTTGACAGTTAGGTTTTTTCACCCAACCTTCTTTTTCCTTTGTTTCTTACTTCTATATGCTTCGTCCCTCTAAAAGGTATATTGCTGCTGTTAGACCAAGATAAAATTTGTAGGGTCCATGCCAGCAACTTCTTGCAAAGGTAGCGTGTCAAATAATTGACTAACTGTTGTCTTTTTCCTTAAAGTAAAGGCGAAATGATTGTTGTCATCTTTCTCTTATATTATAATTTTAATTTTGATCCAACTCTAGTTCTCATTTCAATTTGGTCCAAAATCGTAATATCGTCCTCGAAGTTTCAAATTTAGTTTGTGGCCCTGACGCCTGTGTAAATTTTGGTTAGAATCATCTGTTCAGAGTATAAGCAAACTGTTTATTGCAGTTGATCCTTTGTTTTTGTCTTGGGAGTGCATCTGCCACGCCATTAAGCATATATGTGGATCCTGCAGCGTCGACTTCAACTATGAACAGTTGGTATGTCCTTTTCCCTCCTTTCTGATTTCTGGTTGAGTGCATATTGAGGTGTCTTTAGTTATATCAGTACATTTTCTTGGTAAGCGCTGGGATTGTTTGTGTGTGATGCGAAGCTTGCTGGAAGAGAATGAATCGAGTGAACTTATTCTAGGACCACGTTGGATGAAAGCTTTTATGTTCACAAGTGGTCCGTCTTGTGCAAGCAAAGCCATCGATGTTCTTTTTCATAATAAAATAAGGTGTTGATATATGGGTTGATCAAATCCATCAAAGCAATGGACAACGGCTGAACGAAGATTCTGATCCAGAAAAGATGGCCTTTTTTTAATCCAGGACCACTGTCCTGCTTTTCCTTTCATCTTGTATTTTTTTTATAGCTAAGTAAACTTCTTTGCTGCAATGTAAGAAGAAAACACAAGCTTGATGTGTCATAAGTTGATCATAGGCTTCTTATTTAAGCTTCTTAGCTGCTGCATAACCTCGCGGCTTATCTGTGGCTTTTCGAAGGCAGATGCTGGCGGCATTCGGTTCTTTGTTGGAAACCTTCAATTGTTAGTCCTTACTCGTAGTCCCAATTTTATTTTATTTTTTATTGATCCACTTTTGCTTTCTTTCTATCATGTTGTCTTTTCTCGACAAGCCGAAAGTAGTAGGACTTGCACTCTCACTTCGATAAGACGAAAGTACTGATTTAAACTAGTTTTTTTTTTCTTGTAGATATACTATGATTCGGTAAAACTGTCTCGTAATGCAAAATATTAGCGCTTGTGTATTTCTTTAGATTGTCTCTTCATGTAATAGATAATAAAATAAACAAATTCTAATTGGAAGGTGCAACACATGAAAGAAAATTACCTTCTAACTTGTCTTCATGAATACCAAGGCGTATATAGAAGGGAACAAAGAGTGGCCATAGCCCGTATGTAGGACTTTTTTTGTTGTTGTCTATTATATCCCTTGTGTGGTTATTGGATGCAGATGTAAGTTGTTGAATCGTATGAGGAGCAAAGCGTCCATCTGATGAATACTGAGCTTTGGTGCCCAGGACCTCTCCTACGAGAACTGTGCATATGTGTTTTCTCGGAACCATGTGAACAGTTCTCCCTAATTTGAGAAGGGTGCCAATGGCACCAAGTCAAGCCATTCTTTTAACGCTCGCATCTGATAAAATTACTAATATAAAAGGTGACGAAATGGCTCCCACCAAGTACCCAGTAAGTTTGGGCATGCCATCTTTTTCTTAATCACTGAGGATGCTAGCTAATTTCAGATTTCATAGGCTCATCACCCACGAGAAAGTAAGCTCCTTTGTCCTCCATGTCTACTTATAATTGGGCCATGCACAGGCACGTACGCCTTTTTATCTGCTTCAGGTGATCTGCAGAAAGCTCAATTAAGGCTGCAAAATATTTGTCTCCCAAAACCATGTGGCCGGATCCAGGATGATGCATCTTTTGCACGGCAAATAGACAAATGAATCCTGCTTCTGAATCGTTGTAATAAACAAGAAAGCTGATTTAGAAGTTAAGGAAATCTTTCCTGACAAATTTCTCCGTAAAGTTCAGAACACATGATTTATTAAATATTAAACGCCTTGGAAGTCAGCCTAATCAATGGTACAAAGTTGCGTTTCAGATCTCCTTTAAAATTGAATTAACCCAAATTCAGAAATTGGATTTGATTCTTGGATCATGCAATTTGACTGGTTTGACATCATTGTCCAACCAGACAAATTGATGTGGCTCAACAATGATAACGAAACTAGCTATCTAGCCGAGATAAGTGATTCTATATGACTAGACTATCCAACATGATCAACTATGTAATCCAATAAGTCAGCTTGATTATCATATTTGCTTGGCTGATTAGGCCCAATGGCAATATATGATTGACCCCCCAAATATTTAATCCAATTTAGTGACATCATTCTATGGCAATTTGATCAATTAACTCAGCCTATACACAAACGGGCCATGCTAGCATTTTTTTTTGTAATAAAAAACTTTATTAAAAACTAGTTAAGTTACAGCATCAAGACTCAAAAGATTGGCTAGTTCCGAGGGCCATATTTTAGTCTAAGCATACATATAGTTATTTCTCTTGGTGTGGTCTGCTAGCCAGTTTGTAAACTTGTTAGCAGTTCTACTAACATGGACAAAAAAGAAATTACATCTAGATTGCAAGTATCTAATTTCGTTTAGGAGTTGCAAAACTTCAAATGGTGAGTGTTAGTTGTTGCCCCTAATGATATTAATGGCCTCAAGCTGTCAATTTCGATGATGAGTTCCATGTTGGAAATGTGATTGTGTGCATGTGTGTATCCTGTAGCATTACGAGTAACTAGCAACTCAGTGTGGATCGAAGAAACATGCATGAAGCACAGCAACTGCGATGAGTGGTTCAGTGTGCGATGCATCCAATTCGAGCTTCATTCGTTTCTACAGATCCATGCTAGCAATCTACAAATCCTAAAGAGACACTCTTTTAACCTTAACAATTTTAAAGGAATTGATAACTCTAATCTTACCTTAAGATTTATAAGTAAAATTTTGCTTAGAAAAATTTCTCACTTGACCTAGAAAAATATTTTTTTTTAAAAAAATTAAATATCAGAAAATATTTTTTAAAAGGAAATTTTATTAAAAAAAAGAAAAAATCAAGAAAAAAAATTTCGGAGTGTAATGGTCACTAGCAAGGTACTGGCTCTGTCTTAGCCATTCCTCATAGTGACTCATACACGTCGAACAGTGAGCACCTTCTCCAGCTTGGCGGCCTACTCTTTCACCACCTTCAAGCCGATAACGCCACCCTTCATTAGTCCAGTCAGGACCTTGGACACTAGCAGTGGGTCGAACGGCTGTAACTCCACCTTCGGTCGCCGCATACTTGGAGGCGATGTATTGGTTGATCAAGCACCACCGTAGCTGTCAAATGCAAAAATAAGATCAGATCAATCAATGTTATGTCAGTCAAGAAAACAATTAGATCTACATGTTTTGTCATGACTAGCCTATGGGCCATGTTGTGCTAAGTCTACGGTCATATCTGAAAAAAAACTCTTTAAACGCCCGGGTACTTAAGTGCTAAAAACGGGATCCCTCATTTTAGACCTAAACATTTTTTTTTTTTTTTAAATAATGTATACCTTGTAAGCTATTTAATGATATCAATATTGAGATATTTTATATTACGTATATGTATAAAATACCCTAATCAATATTAGATTTTTTTTTTATAAAATAAATAGTATTTTTTATCTTATATGTGATATTGGTTAGAATATTTTATATATATACGTAATCTAAAATACTCCAATATTGGTACCATTGGATAGCTTACAAGGTGTACATCATTTCTAAAAAAAATAAAAAAAAACATAGTTTTAGGCGAAAAATGGAGAGACCTCATTTTTGGCACTTAAGCGTCATATCTACCTTGGCACAAAATCATATATGGCACAGGCCCAGCACAAAAACATGTGCCTGACATGACATAAAAAATGAATCGATCGAGCCAAAACAAGCCTAAAATGTCATTTTATCTGGCACAAAAATAAGTAATATCTAGCCCAACCCGCATGCCCAGTGTCACACACAGAATAAATGCTAAAAAAAAATTTCTAAAATAAGCAGAGACACGTAGGACTCTGAGAAAAAAATTGTCCCACGCAGGAGACAAAATAGCACAGGGCGCGACCGGTAGACATGACCACTCACATCTCAGCATAATCCAACAAATAGCCAACACCGTACGTAGACGGTGGCGCACATGCACAAACAGCGAACACCACGCAGGGTGTATAAGAGGGGCTAGTTGCACGCAAGTGACGGAACGCAAAGTCAACATAGCAAACACAAACACAAGTGATAGGGTCACATACGCCGAGAAGAGGGAGAAGCCAATACCAAACGAGGTGTCGCCGAAAAGTATGATGACGCCGAAAAACAGAATAAATAGCGGAAAACTAAATAATAGAAACAAAGGAGTCGGAAAAAAAGAATACCTCTCAGCAGGACTCGAACCCACCAGCTCCATCACTGCATAACGGATCTTTGGCAACCTGATTTGAACTCCTCGACACTGAACCGCACACCACACACCACCAGTCGTCACACAAAGTTTGCCGGGGATCGCCGCCAATCACCGAAGTCCATCTGAGCAGTCGATACGGCTACGTCGAGCCACAGAGGAAAACGAGATGGACTTATCGATGCCGAAGCAGAGAGATAGACCTTCCGGCACTCTAAACCCTCAAAGCTTGTCGGACTTCATCGCACGAAGTTGACTAGAGGTCGCCAGACAATTGCCGCCAATTGCTGGAACCCAAAGGGACGGGGGTGGTTGCCGGACGATCACTGATGATCGCCGGAACCCCAAGGGAGAGAGAGGTCGCCGGACCTTGACCGCGCCGGACACCGCCGGAGTCGAGAGGGAAGGGAGCACGCGCAGGAAGGCGGATGCCCACGCGTCCGCTCTAATCGCCTGGAGCCGCGCCCTCACGCACGTCTGCTCTGCTTGCATGTAAGCTGCGCGCTTCCCCTGAAGGCGAGCAGCTCGGTCTCCTGCCCTGCATGCCCGCGCCCAGGCGTGCCTTCCCCAACCCCGACGTCGCCAGCCATGACTCCACGAAGCCTCGTCGCCCGTCGCCATCTGCTACGCGGCCGGCTGGCGAACTCGCGCCTGACGGAGTTACTCACGCGCGCGTCACAGTGGCATGCGAAGCTCCGCCGTCGTCTGCCGAAGCTCCTCTCTCGTGTCGAAACCTCTCCACACGGAGTCGTGTCGTCCATTGTCCGCGTGAGCGTCGCTGCCAGAAGCAAAGGAGCCACCGCTCCTCCCCATCACGCTCGCGCCACGCGGCAGAGCTTCCTCCGGACAAAGCTCGTCGGCCACCGCTACCAGCCGCCTCACGCCACCTGGCGCAGTCTCTCTGGCCGGAGCTTGTAGGACGAAGCAGTGCTGCCATGCTGTCAAACTTACGCGCTCCCGTCCGGGGAAATTTTTTAGGCGCTTGTGGTCGCCTAAAATTTTAGGCGCTCGTCATCACCACCGTTCATCCGTTTCCCAATCTCAAAGGACCTAAACGGTACAGTAAAATCATGCAAACTACCGTTAACATTCAGCCCCCTAATCCTGTTTTGCTAAACTCTGCCATTATTTCTTCTCTTGCCGCACGGCCCGCACTCACCTTTCTCCTCATCCCTCTCACCTCCCGCAACTTTGTTCTCTGGAAAAACCCTCTCCGTTTTTGCTAAACCCTGCCATCATTTCTTCTCTTGCCGTACGCACCTTTCTCCTCATCCCCTGGAGAAACTCTTTCCAAGATATTCAAAGCTGCTTCACTAAGGGATTAATGTCTAGCCAGCCCTTAGCTGGACGAGATCTTCGAAGCTGTTGCGAGGTCGAACCAATCGCCGAGCTCTTCAAAACTGTTTCACCGAGCTCTTCTCTTGCAAAGCCTTAGCCGGATGAGATCTCCCAACAGCCCTAGGTTAGTACCCATTCGGATTTCTACACATTATTACCTTTTCTCTTGCCGGCCCTACAACTTTCAATGAACGAGGTTTCAAATGTACTTATGATAAAACCCTTAAGATTTTTTAGTTTATTCAGAATTTATCTGCTCTATAATTTGCACTTGTTTGTGTATGCTAAAAATGTATATATGGAATCAAAAGTTTGAATGATATATATATGCAATAAGTTGATGGATAACATGAAGAGGGGTAAGAAACCAATGACATACAATGAGCTATTGGGTTGGGAGACCTCATCAGCATCACCATCTCATGATGTTGAAGTAGGATCAGGGGAACATAAGGAAGTGGAGGAAGTTGAAACATCTGTGAAGGTTGCATTTGATAAGGAATCTATTGAACATGAGGAAATGGAGGAGGTTGAAACATCTGTGAAGGTTGCATTTGATAAGGAATCTATTGACCCTGTGGTTGGCATGAAGTTTTGTAGTGAAGATGAAGCTTATGACTTTTACAATGCTTATGCAAAAAGAAAAGGGTTTAGCATTAAGAAATACAGTGTGACACGTAGAATTGATGGTAGTTTGAGAATGCGGAGGTTCACTTGTAGCAAACAAGGTATGCGACAAGTGCATAAAACTCATGTCACTTTGACGCCACATGCGGAAACAAGAACAAATTGTATGGCATGATGTGAATTCAAGATTGACACGAATAGAATTTGGACATTATTTAAGTTTGAAAGTAATCACAACCATTCAATGACAAGTCCAAACAAGGTACAATATCTTAGGTCACATAGGAAAATTCAACCTTTCCAACGTGATCTTATAGATAAGATGACAGAGTCTGGTATAAAAGCACATCATGTATTTAACTATTTCAAATCAGAGTTAAGCAACAATGAAGTTGGTTTTACTAGAGATGATATTACCAACTATATCCAAAGATGTAGGAGAAAATTATTGAATGGAATGGAGACCCGGGGTATTCTTAAGTACGTAAAGGAGCGGCAGGCAAAAGATTCTTCTTTTTTGTATGCAATTGAAGCTCAAGAGTCAGGAGAGATTACTAATTTCTTTTGGGTTGATGGTAAATCCTTATTAGACTATGCATACTTCGGTGATGTGATATGTTTTGATATAACTTTTCAAACTAATGATTATGATATGCCTTTCGCTCCATTAGTTGGCCTCAATCACCATAAGCAGACAATAATGTTTGGTGCTGCTCTATTATTTGATGAGACCGCTGATTTTTTTCATTTGGCTTTTTGAGACCTTCTTACTAGCAATGAATGGCCGGCAACCTCAAACAATATTTACAGATCAATCGGTTGCAATCTCTAAAGCAGTGCAAGTTGTAATGCCCAATACAGCACATCGGCTATGTGTTTGGCACATCTTCAATAATGCTGTAGTAAATATTGCTCCTACATAAATAGCGGTGCACAGCTTCAGCCCAATTATGTTTCTTTATAATATCTATCTCTTCGACATAATTTACAAGTGATGGCTCTAGTGTATATGAATTTTTAGGAAACAGAAATGAGCAGAATATACACAGAATTGCTAATTTAACCATCCTTTCTTTGTGACTATTAATATCTCTCATTCCAACAGAAATTTTATTCTCTAAGAGAGAACGACTAATTACCAATCCATTGAATTCTTGCTGGTAAAATGCCCCGCATGGCACCTCTTTATCAAAATCCACAAAATGCCCTTCATCTGATAAACCTAAGATAATTGATACATGCTTCACACTAAACTTCATAACATTCCCATTGATATTGAAGGCTTTGGTTTCAGCGTCCCACCTTGTTATTAGATATTCTATAGTCATCATATCCAATGGTATGTTTGGACCAACTAGTAAATGCCCAAATGGTGTATCATTCAACTCATTTTTTTATGTCTAGAGACAATTGTTGTAAACTTTTGTGAAGTCTAGTCATCGAACATCTACTCAATATGGGCCGGCCTTGTTTGATTTTTTTTCTTTGCCCATGATGAGTTGTTCTTGGCTTGCAAATGAAATCTCCTGAATCTGAATCTGTGTGACTTGAACTATATGTTGGCTCCCTCATGATTTTTTTTCTTTGCCCATGATGAGTTGTTCTTGGCTTGCAAATGAAATTTCCTGAATCTAAATCTCTGACTTGAACTATATGTTGGCTCCCTCATGATTACCTAATCTTTAAATGGTAGAAATTTTATATGCTTCTATCAAAATTTCTACCATGCACTGAAAATTTCTAATATGTGAAAAATTACACAAAGATTACATTAAAATACAAAATCATGCCAATCACATAGGCAATGTAATTGCCCATGCATACAACTGGTATATTTATTATTACAGTAGATTTATATGAAAATTACTACCATACAAACTAAATTACTACCATAATAAACTGCAGTAAATTTTATAAAAAATTTAGAAAAAATGCTTTAAGAACTAACCTATTGGTAATAAACTACAAAAATCCAAGTGGGTACTAACCTAGAGCTGTTGGGTGATCTCGTCGCCAGCTAAGGCTTTGCTGAGGCTGCTTCGAAGAGCTCGGCGATGGGAGAGAGTTTCTCCTCCAAGTGGGGCACTCCAAGTGGGTGCTAACCTAGAGCTGTTGGGTGATCTCGTCGCCGGCTAGGGCTTTGCTAAAGCTGCTTCGAAGAGCTCAGCGATGGGAGAGAGTTTCTCCTCCAAGTGGGTACTAACCTAGAGCTGTTGGGTGATCTCGTCGCCCGCTAGGGCTTTGCTGAGCTGCTTCGAATTGCTCGGCGATGGGAGAGAGTTTCCCCAAAGAAGAAAGATTTTAGGTTTATATCAAAATTACTACCATACATGCTAAATTACTACCATGATAAACTGTGTAAATTTTATAAAAAATTAAGAAAAAATGCTTTAAGAACTAACCTATTGGTAATAAACTACAAAATTCCAAGTGGGCACTCCAAGTGGGTACTAACCTAGAGCTGTTGGGTGATCTCGTCGCCGGCTAGAGCTTTGCTAAAGCTGCTTCGAAGAGCTCGACGATGGGAGAGAGTTTCTCCAGAGAAGAAAGATGCTTGTCTGACTAAGGCTTTGCAAGAGAAGAGCTCGGTGAATCTTCGAAGAGCTCGGCGATGGGGTTTCTCCAGAGAAGGTCGATGCTTGAAGTGAGATGGGATGGGAGAGGGTTAGCGAACCGTGGTTAGCACCTAGGAAAGCAGCGGCATGTTAACGGAGACGTTTATTTCTTTACTGTACCATTGAATGCTTTGAGATTAGGTTCAAACGGATGAACGGCGGTGATGACGAGCGCCTAAAATTTTAGGCGACCACGAGTGCCTAAAAAATTTTCCCCTCGCGTCCAGGCGGCACCGTCGCTCGTCGCGAGCCCGAACATGCCATGCGGTGTCACGCCACTGGCCGGAGATAATGCCGGACAAGACGCCTACCCAATCCAACGCAGACAGCAGCTCCGACGATGGCTGACGCCGGCCGCTCAACACGAATGAAGATGCAGCCGAACATCGCATGCGCGAAGGCGCCCTTAGATCTCATGCGTGCCCTAGCGAAGCTGGGCTGGTTTTCGGGCCAATTTTGAACAGCCTAGTTGACCGGTCAAATTAGGCACTAATTTTGGGCCTAACACCTAGTAATTTAAACCCAATACGGCCTGTATACGGGCCTCGGCCTCTCATAGCCTGTTGACCATTCCTATATCCCCGTTTACATCTTGACCTTGTAGTTTTTATACCCATTAGAAGCCCAGTGCAGATTCCTCGTTAACTCTAAAAAATACAGTTGGTACGTAAAAGAATCATAGAAAAATATTTCATAGTTTTCTAAATTCAAATATTTGAACCTCAGATTTGTCATTTTCTTGAATTTTACGTCTACCCATGGTTCTGTTTTTTTCCGTTCTATACGCTTCTTGAATTCTATTCACACATCACCCCTCCTTTTTTGTGCGAGGCGGTACTTTGTCACACAATTATGTATACGCCCATAAGAATGACAGTACAACAGATCTGTCAACCTTCCGAAATTGCAGCACCATCAAAATTTAATGAGCTAGGCAGCCTGCTATTCCTCGGCATCGGCATGTAACACAAAGCAATAATGTTGTAGAACCTCAAAGATTAGTATGAGCATGGCCGGCCCTCGGCATAAAATAATAACAGCAATATTTTTATTAATAACCGAAAGTTCATTACAAGTCCAACTTACGTATGGCACTTTATATCTAACCTACGAATTCCCTACAAAACTTCCATCTTTTCCATCATGAGAATGGTCTCCATGCTAACAGTGGCCCAAACGGAGCACCACACTATGTCGAGATTAGGCTTAAGAGTTGTTACAGCGGATAATGAAGGGTTAAAAAGTAAGGATAGATGGAGGCTCAACAACCCCCAAAAGATGGAGCAGCAGTTTAAAATGACAAAAATGCAGTACTCCCAAAAATTGCATTCCACGGCCACAAATCGAGCTGGACAATACAGGAAAATTATATGTAAATCATTGTCCACGCTGTGAAGATATTGATAAAAAGGCTCTGATAAATAAATAAATAAATGCCAAAATGACAACAAAAACTTTGGAAGTAAATTGCAGCTGATGCAATAAACAAGTGATCGCCATTGAGCATCATATGAGCCATAAAATAAAATGTAACATTTTAAAGAAGCAGCACTCACCTGAAATTTTCAAATCAAGCAGCAGTTTGGAGTAATTCCACATGCATCTATAAAAACATTCACACAGTACGAATTAAACTTTAGGGTCAACAGCTTCAAAACCCGCCAGGTTCTTAAAAGTAAGTTCCCTATTTAGAGAATAGGATCGACCTACCTTAGGCTCCATGTTTGAGTACAACTCAGGTGACTATGACTAGAAATAGCTCTTAGATGACATTCTCAGTACACATAATTCAGCCTTAGTATGGTCTTGATCGATGACCACCATAGTGATGCCTATCAGGTCCTGAGCCACCACCATCGTGATAATTGTCTCTGCGTCTGTCTCCTCCGCCATAACCCCCTCTACCACCTCTGATTGTTTTCCGTAAAAAAGAGACAGAAGAAATATACTTATTTCAACAAAAGCTTTAGTCACTTGCAAGATAAAGATATGAAAAGTATGCCAAGATATCAAATAGTGTGCAAGCATCATCTTTCATTACAATAGAAAGACTGATTTTCGAGATGCTCAGTTAAGACAAGAAATAAACGGAAAACGTAGTTATGGGACGAAATACAAAATAAGGTGGGGCAAAGGACTCGCGTCATAGAAAACCTTCATCATTGGAGAATATTTTCCCTTGCTATATAATGATTAGATACTGCTAATCAAATATAAAGTCGTTTACATCTAACTAGAAAGCAAATGTTTGCAAAATTTACATGTGATACAAGCGATTCATATTGTCTGGGTTTTCAATAGCAACTGCAGTGGAACCTTTATGAGGCCTAATAAAATTTCATTCACAGTTATTTTTGTTTTTTTTTTCTTCCACGAGGCATTTTATATGACAAAAGTTAGTGAGACTCTATAACTAAGGCAAATGCGCCAGCTGTATGTAAAAGCGTATATTTAATAAATTATTCCAAGCACTCATAATACAGTGCATCATTTGTGAGAGTGCAGCTTAACCATATACTAAGTCAAAAGCAACATATTTCATTCATTTTGATATCAAAGCAAAATTTTAAGAGCACATGGAACAATATTGATCGAACACTTCATATACAAACGAAGCAGCAATAATAATGAATGGCGAAAAGAATTAGATATCAAGCATTATATTATACACAACAAAAACGTTGGTTTTAAGACATTAATATGCATCTCCTTGGGATAAGCACTGTCAGAATCGTATTAGATTATTGGTAGTTAATGTCAAATTGTTTGTTATTAGCTGTCAGATTGTGTCATGCGACTCGTGTTGGAAAACTAGTCAGAATCCATCGGATAAAACTATCAACAATAATTGGCACCTCAAAATTAAAAATATATCTGGTCTAACTTAAATGGTCTTAGAATTAGCCACAATGCAATCGTGTTCCAGAAATTTGAGGTCTAATTCCTATTGACTCGGAGTTCCTACAGTACGGCCAAAATACTACAGTGAAGTTAAATCTTGTTTCAAAAAAATAAACATCTCGTTTATACAATGCTCAAGATATTAAAAGTTGAACAAATAAAAAAGTGTATACACTACAATAAAATCATCATGAAATCATTATGATTATTATGAGGAATAAAATTTATTAAAAAGAATAAGAAAGCAAGTGTTACCCTCCTTGCCATCCTCTTCTACAATACTGATATACCATTTTTGAACAGTCCAATACTTGTATTGCGAACTATTGTTAAGGTATACCACAAATTTCAAGAAGGGTTTTGAACAATTCTCACGATGCAGGTATATTAAATTTCAGCAGCTAGTGCTTAAAGCTCCTCCGCAGTCGTGGGTTTAAAATTCACACAATCAAAGTCTAGATTGGTAGAAAGCTGAGGTGATGAACAATTTAACCACACATGTAGACTTTGAATTCATAAAATCACAAGGAAAATGGCCTAAAATAAGGCTCTGCGGCTCAAAATTTGGAGTATGGCTACCTAAACTATGGTTTCAGAAGCCGCATCCACAAATTTCTTGAGATTGGTTTTCCTACATGCATTAAAATTAAATTCACAGAACCATATAAAAGATCAAGAACCAAAATTACATCTGCGGAGGTCGAGATTTGTGAGTAAAAATACCCCTGGGAAATTCAGACCACACATCAAGACGGATGATGTTGCGATCTTTACTTTTAGGCTGTGTTTTTTTAGAAGAAAAAAAAAAGGAGAAGAGAAAGAAAGAAATATTTTCTCGTGTTTTATTGGGAAGACTGATTTGGGAGGAAAGTAAAGTGGGGAGAAAGATGATTACTTTTCCACCACTTTTGTTTCTCTCCGGTTCAGAGAGAAAACGAATTTCTTTCCAATCACTGGCTCCCTACCAGCCACTCCCTGCTACCCACCATCTCGCCTCGCTCCCCTGGCTGCCTTGCTGCCTACTCCTTGCCATCGCCCGCTCCCATGCCACCTGTCATTTCCGCTACCCGCCATCTCCTTCTCACTTGCTCCATGCCTCTAGCAGTTCGAAGCTTTCCAGACACCCGTTCGAAGCTCCCTTGTCACCCGATCTCCCTCTCTCCTGCTTTCAGTCACGTTCCCTCCTCCGGTGGCTCTCCTCGCCTCGTCATTGCTCCTCCAGTCGCTCTCCTCACCACCGCTCCTCCTCCAGTTGCTCTCCTCATCACCTTGCGATCCCTCCTCCGATCGTGAATCCGCCAAGCTTTGATCCTCCCTCTCCAATCGCCATTAGAAACTTCAATTCTTTCTCTCCCGTTGCCATTCCAAGTTTCGATTCCTCTCACCTCCTCTTCAGTGGCTGTTCTAACCATACTTGCAGATCGCCTCTTGCATCAAGGTTTGATTTCACATATTATTTGTTACTGTACTTGGGGAAAGTTACACAGTAGCACGCTGAAGTTGAGCATTTTGCTGATGGTTTACATAAAATGTTCTAATATATGGTATTAAATAAAAATGAAGACAATTGTTTTCTTTTCTGTGCTGAATAAGAACGTCGACTGTATGCTTATTCAGAGCTTTTAAAAAGTTAATTTGGAGACATTGAAATCACATCAGTTGAGTTATAGAACTCATATACCAAATGTTAACACAAGTTTTATGCCTTGGTATTGGATATTGTGGGGTCAAGAATGGTAAAATGTTAACACAAGTTGCTTATCTGCTGTATTCCTTTAATACTTTTTTTTGTGCATGGTAACTTGCAGCCTGTTTATGTAATAATCCTTCTTGTTTTCTTTCCTCTGAAAAAAAAATACAACTTATTTTTCTATCCTCTCCTTTCTCTCTTCCATCCTAGTTCTCTTCCCCTCCTTTTTTTTCTTCCCCTCCAAAAAAACATAGCCTTAGTTTTTCTAGAGCAGAAAAATATATATGATATGATGTTTAAATCAGATGTGAGTATCACATCATCTGGGAAAATTGTGATTAGGTTTTCCCCTTCAAGAATCCAACAGGTGTCTCCTTTATAAGAATTGGGAATATCTCTCTAATATGCAAGGTGTCCTGAAGTGTATTATTAACATATTCGCCAGAGTTTATCATGATTGGTATTCTTACATAGTCTTCTCAAAATATTGTCTTCATTACATCAAGAAGTGAAAAAAAAAAGATGCAATAATTACATTGGTCATTGAAATTTCTATGTTACACATACTAAACTTTTAGTAGTTTGCAATAGATAATTAATTATTACAACCTAAGCAATCAGTAAAAGAATCAACTAGCTAGCATTGAATTCCAAAACTCTGCCACAATAAAAAGTCAAGGCTAATAAAATTAAATAATTACACAGAAATAATAAAAGATAATAAACTACTGCAAAAAACTGTTAAGAAAGTTTAGAACTTTCCACTTTATCTTTGTAATGTTTTCCACTGTACACAATAAGAAAACATGAATCAAGAGAGAGAAATGCTTGATATCAAATATAAACAACACGGGGACCTAATTTTTGTCTCATGAAACCTCAGATGAAAAAACGCCTAATCATATTTCCCAACAAAAGTCAAGAAACTAGACATGCATCACTGTCACGTCCTGCACTATATATGATAAGACGCCATGTGTAATGAGAGATGTGTTATATCTAGGAAACCACAAATTAAATCTAGGCACCATTTTGGGATACTCGTTGCCCGTGACACCTCATGTAATAATTAAAAAAATCTGTATAGGTAATTAATAATTCATAGAGGTGGATAAGTCTTTATTGAGCGATTACATTGAAGAAATTATTTAAAAAATCAGTCAGCAGCCAAAGAATTAGATATGCAACTTATAGCCACAGAAGTCATTCAAGACAGATGAAACGGATGAATCTTAAGAAATTTTATTTAAAGAAACAAAAAATAATAAATAGAAACTGGAAGAGGGATATTTTCTCTCCCATTTAAACTAGGAATTGATACACAGGTAATTACGTTTCCTAAAACACGGAAATTGATAGTCAACACAAGCAGGCAAGATATGCACCAGAAATCTAACAATTCCAATCAAAGAAGAGGTTTCATACCCGTGCCCATGTGCAGGTGGCGCTTTAAGTGCAGTTTTCTCTGCCATTGCAACATTAATCTTGAATCCTCTCATGTCATAGTCTGAAATAGAAGTTATTAATATACACATGACATTAAAATTCACAGGCAACAATAATCAAGGTGATTGTGTAACAACTACGACTTACTATTATAGAAGCCCCCGGCAGAATGTGCAGCAGCAGGATCTTCATATGACAGAACAGCATCTCCTTTATTATTTCCAAATTCATCAGTATATATTTTGATATTCCATGGCCATTGATCCTTGTAACCTCGTTTTTGCTTGATCCTGCCAACCTAAGAAATGAAAAGATACTCAGAATTTCACTCAATGTTCATATTATAGAATTAAATTTTTCTTGCCACAGTGCACAAGGATTTATCTGCTAACATCAAGATAAAAGATTTAACCACAAGAAACAGTTCAAAGACCTTGTAACATGATCAATTGATCATCAATGAAACAATGAAAGCACAAGAGAAACCCTCGTGCATAAGATATTACATACAAGATCAGATTCATGTTCATGGCATAGTCTGAACAATTCAAATAGCAACAAAAATAAAGATTATCCCTCACGTGAACAAGTAAAGAATGCACTATGATTCTTCCAGATCTGTTTAGCAGTAAAAGCAAAAATATTCAAGATGCTAGAAGAATTAAACGTGTACATTCTAATTAACAGCACATTCACGAAAAGGTTTAGTCAGGCTGTCAACACAATGAAGATAGAAAAGATGTATATGCAGCGGGGCAGCTATGTAACAAAAAATGGAGGAAACAGCTTATCAAATCCAGGTCTTACTTCCTTAAGAAATTGCGAACAATGCAGTTGAAACATTAAATACTATGATTGTAAATTTTCTGAGGAAAGTGATTCGAAACTTCTATGTAGCAGAATATGAGTCTGGAATACCCATACTTTAAAATAATCAGTCCAATACGTTTTATATCAAAATAAAAGTTGTATACACTAGACCAAGAAAATGATAATTAACAGAATGGATAAGACAGATGGTGCTTATTGATGGAAACTGTACAGGTTAGGATGATCATCATATTGTTACAAGTGAAAAGCAGGAAATAATCCATCACTCTTAATACACATTTAACTTGCTTTACAAATAATAGAATCAAGATACAGCAAAAAATATGCATTACCATTTATATTATCTAATCATCCTCAAAGAAAATTCTTCAAATGTTGGCATTTACATCAAGAATAGTGGAATTTGAGATGGGAGAAAAACTAGAAGTTTGCATGCATCTTATTCCATTACATTGTAGAAAGTTAAATAATACATCAACTATTTAAGCAATGAGGAGAAAATTGGAGACTGTTAATCCTGCATTGTATATACTAAATTAAGAATTACAAACTTCCTATTTATATATGAAAGTTAATGTGGAGTTAAACTCATATGATAGAGAAAAAAAAATCAAAATTTTGAATCCCACTGTAGATTTGACAATTTTCACGCCCGTGTTAAATCTGCTCAAAATGAAATGAGGATTGGCCTCATGAATGACTCAGAATCTTTCAAGAAAGGGAGGTGTTGAATAAAATAAAGTGTTGTAATCAAGACTAACAGTAACAAACATGAAATAAAAATTAAAAAAAAAACTCAAGAGGCAACATACACATGACTTTTGGACTTGAAAAACTAGAACTACCTTCTCAACAATAAATTCATTTGCATAATATATCCTAGAGAGGAATAAATGCAATTTTTAGAAAAGAACACTAAGATGAAATAGAAGTATTAATTTTTCATAGTTATTTGGGAAAGAATGGGAAAGGATTAAACACTCCTTAATTTTGATAAGACATTTATACCCTGTTCCACATTTTCGTAATCAGCAAGCAGTCAACCGCACAAGTTATTTAACATCAAAACACTAGTTGCATTCATAACGAAAAACAAAATCACAAAAAGAAAAACAATAGTGAAAGAGAAGTATCTGTATTAAGCCAAGCATAATTTTCATCAATAAAAGATTTTTCAGAAGATGCTACAGCACAGTATCTCCATAGCATGGCTTGCCTTTCTGTGATTCACGAGTCAATCTAAGTAAATTGAAACCAAATAACCAATTCTTACAGGAAGATACTTATAAAATACCAAGCATCTTATTCTTCTCATGTTTGTGATAAATCTATGTTCCTTTAGGCTTTAAGTATATACAAAAGTATAAAAAACATTTTATTTATTATCATGCAAGCTTTAGATAGTTAGACTATGGCAACTGATCAAAAACAGTAGATAAAATAGACAACGGGATATCTGAAAATTGATTAATGCATATTATACCTGTCCAATACCTCCAAAAAGATCACGTAGCTCATCTGTAGTCACATCAGGAGGCAAGTTTGAGATGTAGATCCTTGAGTTATCACAATTTTCTCCACAATTTTCATCACACTGCTTGATTGAACTAGGTGCATCATTAGGTGCAGAACCATATCCACCAGCACCATGGCGAGGTGGAGCACCACCGCCACGACCAGCGTTCTCCCGATCACCATACCCGCGGCCGCCGCCGCCACCACCACCACCACCATATCCAGATGGTGGGCCACCAAAGTTTGATGGTGGACCACCACGTCCTGTGGGTCCTTCATTGCCATATGAATTTGGAGGAGCACCATACGAAGGAGGGTATGAATTGGGGCCACCATAGCTACTAGGAGGTGGAACTGGATCCACACCATAACTGTTATTTGCACCATATGGGTTAGGAGCAGGAGGGTAATTTGCAACAGGACCGCCATAGGCAGCTGGAGGTGGCGGTGCAACTTGGCCATAGCCACCATCATCTCTTTCTTGATTGTTGTCATTATAAGATCCACCTCTTCCGCCATAATCACCAGTTCTTCCCCCAAAGTCACCACCCCTTCCTCCATAATCACCGCCCCTACCACCACGGTTTCCAGAGTATCCACCACCACCACTGTTATAACCACCACGGCCACCGCCTCGGCCACCGTTATAGTCACCACCACCTCTATTGTAACCACCACCGCCATCGCCTGCTCTGTTATTGTCACCAGATCCACCGCCACGAGCAGCACCACCGCCAGGGCACGGAGCACCACACTTGTTGCATTCCACTCTTCTAGCAAAGTTCAAGTTTCCACAACTGCACCAAAAACCTCAACATCAATACTCAGAAAAGACGAGGCACATGCCGATTCGTAATCCAGGAAAGAAAATTAATCGAAATAAGCAGAAAGAAGATGACCTCGGGTTCGGACAGCGCCAATCACCCTCTCGACCGGTTCCGCCGCCACGGCCACCGCCTCGGTTGCCCCCACCACCTCCCCGGTTACCACGATCGCCACCTTGATACCCACCGCCCCCGTACCCGCCGCCTCCACCTACAAAAAATACCGTCAAAACCCAAACCCTAGATCTGGCGAATGCTCAGCCTGAAATCATACGATTAAAAATCAACAGCAATTATGAATAGGAAAATAATAAAGAGCCCAACACCTCGATTCCCTGGGTTTCCACCGTAGCCGCCACCGCCGCCGCCACCACCACCGCGGCCTCGGCCGTACCCACCGCCACGGGGAGGCGCGTTATCGTCGGGTCCGCCGGAGCCGTAGGAACCTGACATCTATTAGGGATTTTACTCTCGCCTAAGCCAACCAAGAAGAGGAGTTTGATGGCAGAGAGAAGCGCAGCGCAGCAGCAATCAGGGTCGTGACTCCGGATACATGAATGAGAAGGTCGAAGAGTAATTAGGGCACGCAGCAAGTCGGCCGAGAAAATGAATATAAATACCCTGACCGAGATATTTCAATGTGGGTCCTGTTTCACATTCTGACTTACCTTCTTGTTAATTGGAAGACACTGTTCAGGACGCTTTGACAGCACAGGTATTCGATGGGTAAAATTGTGAGACCGAAGCGGGTCTCAATTAATTCAAAATACATCCCCAACAGTCTGTTTCAATTTGAAAGGATAGAAAATAAAAAAGAAAAAAAAAAGAGATAGAATGAAAATTGAGAAGAATGGAAAAAAAAAATTATTTCCCTCTCCCTTATTTCACAGAAAAGAAGGAAAGAAACATTCGCCTGCCGTGCTGACGCTGCAGCACCCTCTTCTTCTCTAGCTGTGTCGGCGCCTTTCTTCGGCGACGAGGGATCCATGGTGGCAGAGCAATCCACAATGGCGCGCGCCGCTTCCGTTGGCTCTTCCTTCCTATTCGAGAAGCTCGGCAGTGGCAACGCTCGCGGCGATGGTGAGAGATCGAACGCTGTCCCGGAGGAGGTCGAGCCACTATGCTTGGCGACGAAGATGACGAGGGAAGAGCCGTTGTGCTTGACGTGGAAATGGCGTCCTCATCTTCATGGCGATGCTCGATGCCGAAGGAGCGGGAGGCAGCGAGGGCGAGAGGTGGCCTAGCGGCATTATCGAGGGCGCCCTGGCGTAAACCCTCTCCGCTACTCCCGCTGCCCGTCAGTCGACGAGGGAAGAGGGATGGCATCGGCAATGAGGGAAGAGGGAAGAGGTGAGGAAGGCGACGACGATGGAGGCTTCTAGAGGGGAGAGGCTCTAGGAGAAGGGGACGACGAGGGGTTCTGCTATGGCGAAGAAGCGGCTGTCGAATTTGATGGAGGGGGTGAGGATAGTGGTAGCTGGACAGGAACCGACAGATCCTCGTCCTTGTCCTCATCTTCATGCCGACGAGGGAGATCTAGGGAGGCATCAGCGATGACGGAGTAGAGGGCGGCCTGGCAGCATCGTCGAGGGCTTCGGTGATGCGTGGAGTCGATGAGGGCTTCGATGACGAGTGGAAGTAGCTTCGGCGAGCGAGGAGAAAAATGGCGACGAGTGGAAGAGGCTTCGGAAGCGAGAGGCATGAGGGAGTGAGAGGCGTGAGGGACGGAAATTCGTTTTCCATCTAAATCGGAGGGATTGGTTTGAGAGGAAAAATGTCTCAAATTTTTCTCTGATTTTCTTTCCTTTCTTTTTCTTTATTTTTACTTAAACAAAGAAAAAAATGTTTTTCTTTTCTTTCCTCCAAATATCTCTTCTCTCTAAAATAGGCTGTAAATGACAAAAGGGATCTACGTAGTAAAGGGTGCATAGTGGCAGTCCAACGTTAAAGTTGGAATCGTTAGTCATTCATTGAGTTGCCGTCTTGAAGAGAGACATAGAGGCCTAAGGTACTGGAGATGGGGAGAGCCAGAGTGTTGTTGGTTATCTATTAAAATTGTGTAGGATAAAGATAAAAATACATCAAATATAATTTTTAAAAATATACACTTCTCAATAAAAAATATAATAACTATACTATTTTTATTTCATCATTATCCATTTATTCTATAAACTTTTCCCTTATATGCTTCGTCTCAGCCATTATAATATATTCAACGTAAATACTTAAAATTGCGATTAGATTTAAGGCGTTGTTTTAGTTTTCCTAACAATAATGCTACTAAATTATATAAATATAGATATTTATTTAAGATAAATAAATATAAATATTTTTGATTAATCATTAATTTTCAGTGGTTAATTGTTGGTTTTAGATGGTTAACTGGTTATTTTTATATATAAATAAATATTTTATATATAGATATATTATATATCGATTCGGTCAATTAATCGACAGTTCAATCAACTCCCGAACTAACAACCGATCAATGGGTAAAAAAAATCTACCAATTAAGAATCGTTCCATTCGATTAATTGAAAAATAAGTTAGATTCGGTTTAGTTAATTACGATTCAATCGTTCACCGGTTTTTCTACATATTAGTGACATTCTAATACAGAAATGTCAAAAATTGTTCAGATTCAAACGCTAAGTAAATATCTAAGAGCTAAGATGCATTTGCATTTGAACTAGACCTGACAATTCGGGCAAGCGGGTCATAAATGGATCATGTCAGCTGTGCCATATGACCCGATTAAGCCAACCCGACTACGATATGTTCAATTAATTGGGTCAAATTGTTTAACCCGAACACGCCTCGAATATAATCGAGTCAACCCGAGATAACCCGAATAACTCATTTATTAAATTAGTCATTTATTGACCCGATCTACTTAACTCGACACGACCAGATTATAAATTTATTATTTATATTTTAAATATAAATAATAAATTGATAAAAAATTTATTAAAATTAATAAAGATTTGAGCTTATTAGTGGGAAAAATCTAACTTAGATAGTTAGAAGAGATTTGTGCTAGCTTTTATATATATATATATATATATATATATATATAATGTAATTGGGTTAAGCAAATCAATCTTTTATAATCTGACACGATTTAATTATTTTTGAGTCATAAATAAATTGACCTATGATCCAAATACAACTATGACTAATCCTAATTCGCATAACTTCGGTTTGATACCAACTTTGGTTTTTTTAATGTGGGAGAGGGGGGGGGCAAGAAAGAAAGAGAGAAGAGTAAAAAAGAAAGAATGAAAAATAAGTGGGAAGAAAAGTGGTCCCATTTTGGAGAGAAATGTTTTCTCTCTCTTTTGGAGAGAACAAAAAAAGGGAGAAAAGTGGTCCCCTTTTCTTTCCTTTCAAATCATCCTCTTCAACAAATCAAGAGAAAGAATTTTTTTTTTTCAACTTTTCTTTTCTTTCTCCCCAATAAAATAGGCCCTTAGCAAACTCCTTCCTTTTCCCATCGTGCAAGCTAGGCCTGTTCATGGTTCGGTTAACCGAACTAATCGGTTCGGAAAAATCATGAACCGTTCCCGAACCGTTGGACCGGTTAACCGGTCAAACGGTTAACCAGTCAAACGGTTAACCGGTACCGGTTAACCGATTATAATTTATTTACTAAAATTTATTTTAAAAAGTTGACTTTGACTATTAAATATTTTAAAATTTTAATTTTTAAACTAATTTTAATTATTAAATATTATTATTTGATAATTATATATGTAAAATAATTAATTTTTAAGTTATAGTGAATGAGTTTTGAACCCATGACCTACTGACTTACAAAATAACCTTTAACCATTACACTAGATATACAATCAAAATTATTTTGAGATATATATATATATATATATATATATATATATATATTATATCAGTCAGTTCGGTTAACCGGTGAAATTTTTTTTCCCGAACCGTAACCGAACCGAACCATTATACCCAAAAACCCGACCATGAATCGAACCGATCCATTCGGTTAACCGCCCATTCGGTTCGGTTCGGTTGGTTTTTCAGTTCGGTTAGTTTTTTGAACAGCCCTAGTGCAAGCTTCCTTTCCCTCGTTGTTGGCCCCTCTCCCCTTACCGCTTCAATGCACTATATGTGTGTGTTGCAATAAGTCAATACCCAACTAAATTGATGCCATATTTGAGCTCCAATTAGTTCAAATTAAATTTGACACGAGTCTGTTGGATTGAATCACGGTGTAATAGTACTCAAATAATAGCACAATAATTTACCAAATATCTTACATTCAATTACTTTAGTCACTGTATGTTAGGCCTACGGGCCTGAATGTGGACGCGGCCCACATTTCCAGGCAGCCCATCCCACCGTTGCTTGCGTGCGAAGCAGGCGGACGTGACGGGCGTGGCCTCGAGACGCGGGCCGAGGTGGGTGAAGGAAGAAAAAGGGGCAGGGGCACTGTCGTCTTCCACACGAGATTTCGAACGAAAATCTTACTGGCTGTTCTCCTCGTCTTCCCCTCCGAGTACCGAGCTTCATCGGACGTCGTCGTCAGAGCTTTCCGTCGTTCCGGTGGTGTGGGCGGGTGGTGGAGCGCCACGGGAAGCTTCGTCCCCTTTGGTTGCCGCCGTCCGTTTCTTCTTCTCCGTCGTAGTCGTCTCTTCCGCAGCTGCCTCGACGTCATTGGAGCCACACTATCAGACTGCCTTGGAAGGCACAGCCTGCAGACGCTCCGCCAAAAAGAAGGAGCCGGCGGCTCGTTCTCCGCCGAGGTATCCTCTCGTCCCTCTTAACGCTCGTTCCCGGCCGCATTCTCGGCTCCAGCAAAGTAGCAAACCCTCCGCGTCCTACCTGACGTGGCCGCCCTCTCTCCGCCTTCTCCTTGTCCATTGCCGGCCGCCTGCGTGCATGAAGTCCCGGCGCGGACCCGCCTGCGTGCGGACGCGGTTCAGCTCTGGTCGAGCCCTCTCCGCCTGCGCATGGAACTTCCCCCTTTCCTCTCGCCGCCTCCGTACGAGCTCCCTCTCCTCCTCTCTCTGCTCCCTCCCGTGGACGTGAGTTGCTGTTGACGTCCTCTTCGCCGACGAGGGAGGTAGTGGGGTGACGTCTTCGTTGCCACCAGGAGTATTGCGGGTGGCTCTCCTCATCGATGGACGAAGCTGCTTTTGGCCGACGCCAACTTCCCTCTAGCCGCCGTCCGTGCGTGCTCCTCAGCCGTCGTCGCCGGGTCTTCCTTCCACCGACGTCGGCTTCGTGACGGACGAAGCGTCCTCCCCATTTTTTGTGGCTCGCCTTCGTGCGAGCATGAGCTTTCGGTGCCGACTTCCGTCGGTTTGTTTGACAGCCTTCGGGCGAATTCTTTCTTTCCCATCACCGGCGTGCGACGCCGAAGAGACGATCGTTCGAGATCTCCGGGTGCCAGTTTGATCTCTGGATTAGCATGTGAGTCCACAATCGGGCTGGGAGCCGGTCCGAGGGATCGACTCCACCAGTCGCGCCCAACCTGACGGTTTCGACCGTTGCGATCGCTGCGCTAACGAATTTGGACTCGAGTCAAGCCTTGACTCGTGAAGAAATTTTTAAAAAAGATTACGATAATTCTGGGTGTGACAGCTTGGTATCAAAGCCTAGGTTTTGACACGTTCCGACTCGTACGAGTGTCGTACGTCCATTTTGATTCACCCACTGCCGGTGTGCAGATGGATCTCGAGCGTCTCGTTGCTCAGGTGACTCGACTCACCGAGGAGCTAGAGGCATCCCGGGCAGAGGTCGCGATGCTGAAGCGCGCTACGGCGGCTTCGATAGCACCGACCACGGCTGATTCCGGTCGGGAGATTATCGTGTGTCGTCCCGCAGACTATTCGAGCGCTTCGGGTATTTGGGTCGGGGTACGGGATCGGGTGGCGCCGCCCAAATCCGGATCCGACTCCGTTAACCAAAGGGGTGCGCGTGTGTCATGGGAGTGGGCACAAGATCAGGAGGCACTCCTGAATCCCATGGTATTGGGCACTGCCTCTACCAGTAGTGAGAGGCATATGTTGCTCTATGTGGCTGCTCTTATAAACTCTCAGTCGGTGAACGCTATGATCGATACGGGTGCGACCCACCTCTTCATAAAGCGAAGCCACGGCTATGAGAGTCGGGCTTAAGACGTCCCCAGCACAGGACCGAGTGAGGTCGGTCGGTGCAGTGGACCCCGAGATTTTAGGAGTGTCATACAACGTGGATATCGTGATTGGCAGTTGGCGGGGCTGCTGCCATGCGAAGATCTTAAAGTTACCAGACTATGAAGCTATCTTCGGCCTTGAACTTCTGGTCAAGGCAAAGATAGCTGTGATGTCATATCTGTATGGGATACAGATACATGACGAGGACTCCCGTTGTCTCGTACCGTGCATTGGGAGTACGGAGCCGAGAAAAGGGAAGAAGAGGGACTCCAAGGGAGTGCCCTTGTCTGCAAACTCCTTGGCTGCAGGGTTGCGCCAAGGAGAGCCGACACTTATGGCCGTTTGGGTGGAGGGCCCCCACCCGACAAAGAGGGAGACTCCTTTGGCGGTCAAGAGAGTGTTGGAGGAGTTTGCTGATGTGATGCCTTCGGAGTTATCGAAGCACCTCCCACCTAGGAGAGGGATCGACCACAAGATAGAGCTTGTGGCAGGATCCACTCCCCCATCCAAGGCTCCTTATAGGATGCCGCCGGTGGAGTTGGCCGAGCTCCGCAAACAACTCGACGAGTTGTTGAATGCAGGGTTTGTGCGGCCAACCATGTCACCATATGGAGCCCCGGTGCTATTCCAAAAGAAGAAGGACGGGTCTCTGAGGTTCTGTGTGGACTATAGAGCCCTGAACAAGATAACAGTCCGGGACTGCTATCCAATTCCATTGATCCCAGATCTGCTGGATAGATTGGGAAAAGCTAGGATATTTTCCAAGCTTGATTTGAGGTCGGGCTACTGGCAGGTCCGTATCGCCGAGGGCGACGAGCGGAGGACAGCCTGTGTAACCCGTTATGGAGCTTTTGAGTTTCTGGTCATGCCCTTTGGGCTAACCAATGCTCCAGCAACATTTTGTCATCTTATGAACCAGGTGCTAGCACCGTTCTTAGATGACTTTGTTGTTGTATATCTGGATGATATAGTGGTGTACTCCTCAAGCGTTGAGGAACACTTGAGACACTTGAAGAGGGTTCTTCAAGTTTTGAGGGAAAACCAACTTTACTTGAAGTTGGAAATGTGCACATTCATGTCGGAAGAGATATCCTTCCTTGGACATGTGGTTGGCCACGGCCAAGTGCAAATGGACAAGAATAAGGTCCGAGCCATTGTGGAATGACCGATTCCCTCAAATCAGACCGAGTTGAGGAGTTTCCTCGGTGTTGTGAACTTCTACCGTAAGTTCATACGGGGATGTTCGAGAGTAACATCACCCCTCAGCAATTTGCTGAAAAAGAATACCAACTAGGGTTGGGACGATCGGTGTCAGCTAGCCTTTCAAGACTTAAAAGAGCGTATAGCTTCTGAACCGATCTTGAGATTGCCGGATTTCGATAAGCCTTTCGAGGTTCACACCGATGCTTCCGATCAAGCAATCGGTGGTGTATTGATACAGGAGGGGCATCCTGTAGCTTTCGAGAGTCGAAAGCTAAATGAAACAGAGCAGAGGTACTCTGCACATGAAAAGGAGATGGTAGCAGTGGTGCACTGCCTCCGAACATGGAGAGTTTATCTCCTGGGTAGCGTCTTCGTGGTGAAGACCGATAATGTGGCGAACACATACTTCACCACTCAGAAGAAATTGTCGGCCAAACAGGCCAGATGGCAGGAATTCCTAGCAGAATTCCAGTTCCAGTGGGAACATAAGCCTGGAAGGGCTAATGTAGTGCCTGATGCACTCAGTAGGCTTAACGCCTTAGTCTGCTTTGCGATCTCTAGAGCGGAAGGAGATCTCCTTACGAGGATAAGAGCAGCATCTATTTTCGATGAGGAATATCGAAAGATCGTTGATCAGATCAAGTCAGGTACGACCCGACGATATTATTTGGATGCCGATGACGTTATCATGGCATGCGGCCAGAGGCCATTAGTCCCCGCATCCGGGGGATTGCGGCGTGAGCTGCTTAGGGAACTCCATGACACCCCGTGGGCGGGTCATCCTGGACAAAGGCGTATGTTTGCCTTGCTGTCCAGGTCATGTTATTGGCCAAAGATGCATGCCGACATTGAGATGTATGTCCGCACATGCCTTGTTTGTCAGCAAGACAAGATCGATCGGAGGTTGCCGGCTGGGTTGTTACAACCCTTGCCTATACTCGAGACCCCCTGGACTAGTGTGTCCATGGATTTCATTGGTGGGTTTCCCAAGGTTGAGGGGAAAACATCCATATTCGTGATTGTGGATAGATTCTCTAAGTATGGAGTTTTCATTTCAGCACCCGAAACATATTCAGCAGTGGTAGCTGCTGACTTGTTCTTTCAAAATGTGGTGAAACTTTTTCGGCTCCCAATGGATATCGTGAGCGATAGGGATGCCAGGTTTACTGGACGATTCTGGTCGACATTGTTCGACAAGCTGGGAACGAAGTTAAACTTCTCCACAGCGAAACATCCCCAGACGGATGGGCAAACAGAGCGGGTGAATGCCCTCATGGAGGACTACCTCCGTCATTTTGTGATTGCGAGTCAAAGGGATTGGGTGAAGTGGATTGATTCGGCACAATTTGCCTACAATCTCCACAGATCATCATCTACGGGGCACAGCCCCTTTGAGCTTGTGTTAGGGCGGTAACCCCTAACCCCTGTTGATATCGCGATGAGGACCTCAGAGGGGAGATGTCTTGCGGCTCAACGGGCAGCTCGTGAACAAGCGGAGTCGCTCCAGGAGGCTAGAGACAGCCTCGAGCTAGCAGCTAGATGAATGCAACATTATGCAAATCGTCGACGTCGGGATGAAGAATTCGCCGTGGGCGACTTAGTGCTTCTCCGACTCACTCCGCAGATATGGAGGAAGATATCTGCGAAGGCAGCACATCGGGGGCTTATACAAAAGATACGATGGACCTTTCGAGGTGCTGAACCGGGTGGGTTCAGTTGCGTATCGTCTAAAGCTCCCCGATAGGATGAAAATGCATCCGACATTCCATGTGAGCTTCTTAAAGAGGTTCCATAAGGATCCAGGGGATCCGTCTCGGTCACAGTCGCTTCGTGCGCCTCCTACGGTTCGAACAGAGTTCGACCAGAGGATCGGGGAGATCCTAGACCACCGAGTTTTGGGACACAGCAGGATGAACCGATGAACAGAATTCCTGGTTCGGTGGGAGGGTTCTCCAATGGAAGAAGCTACATGGTATAAGGCGTCCGAACTGTGGTAGTTCGAGGACGAGGTCCGACGTTATTTTGAGTCACCGAGGGCAGCGACTTGCTCCGGAGGGGGAGAATGTTAGGCCTACGGGCCTGAATGTGGACGCGGCCCACATTTCCAGCCAGCCCATCCCACCGTTGCTTGCGTGCGAAGCAGGCGGACATGACGGGGCGTGGCCTAGAGACGCGGGCCGAGGTGGGTGAAGGAAGAAAAAGGGGCAGGGGCACTGTTATCTTCCACACGAGATTTTGAACGGAAATCTTACTGGCTGCTCTCCTCGTCTTCCCCTCCGAGTACCGAGCTTCATCGGACGTCGTCGTCGGAGCTTTCCGTCGTTCTAGTGGTGTGGGCGGGTGGTGGAGCGCCACGGGAAGCTTCGTCCCCTTTGGTTGCCGCCGTCCGTTTCTTCTTCTCCGTCGTCGTCGTCTCTTCCGCAGCCGCCTCGACGTCGTTGGAGCCACACTATAAGACTGCCTTGGAAGGCACAGCCTGCAGACGCTCCGCCGAAAAGAAGGAGCCGGCGGCTCGTTGTCCGCCGAGGTATCCTCTCATTCCTCTTAACGCTCGTTCCCGACCGCGTTCTCGGCTCCGGCGAACCCTCCGCCTTCTGCCTGACGTGGCCGCCCTCTCTCTGCCTTCTCCCTGTCCGTTGCCGGCCGCCTGCGTGTGTGAAGTCCCGGCGCGTACCCACCTGCGTGCGGACGCGGTTCAGCTCTGGTCGAGCCCTCTCTGCCTGCGCGCGGAGCTTCCCCCTTTCCTCTCACCGCCTGCGTACGAGCTCCCTCTCCTCCTCTCTCTGCTTCCTCCCGTGGACGTGAGTTGCTGTCGACGTCCTCTTCGCCGACGAGGGAGGTAGTGGGGTGACGTCTTCGTTGCCACCAGGAGTATTGCGGGTGGTTCTCCTCATCGACGGACGAAGCTGCTTTTGGCCGACACCAACTTCCCTCCAGCCGCCGTCCGTGCATGCTCCTCAGCCGCCGTCGCCGGGTCTTCCTTCCACCGACGTCGGCTTCGTGACGGACGGAGCGTCCTCCCCATTTTCTGTGGCTCGCCTTCGTGCGAGCGTGAGCTTTCGGTGTCGACTTCTGTCGGTTTGTTTGATGGCCTTCGGGCGAATTCTTTCTTCCCCGTCACCGGCGTGCGACGCCGAAGAGACGATCGTTCGAGATCGCCGGGCGCCGGTTTGATCTCTGGATTAGCGTGTGAGTCCACAATCGAGCTGGGAGCCGGTCCGAGGGATCGACTCCGCCAATCGCGCCCAACCCGACGGTTTCGACCGTTGCAATCGCTGTACTAACGAATTTGGACTCGAGTCAAGCGTTGACTCGCAAAGAAATTTTCAAAAAAGATTACGGTAATTCTGGGCGTGACACTGTATAACTATAACTGTATTAAACTACTAGAGCTAAAGTTGAGTCGGGTAGAGGTGAGTATTTTTGCGGTTCCCATTAATACTAACACAACATCTCCAAACATACTCTTATAATTAAATTGAAACTTTGTATATACGGGAGGATTTGATTCATGTTAGTGGTTGGAGCAATTATATTGTTTCAAATGGTTATTGGGATTCAAAATAAAAATATTTTCGGAAATCTTTAATTAGAAAGGACTTCATTTGTGTTTTAAAATTATAAAAGGGTCTGTTATAGAATTTTGCCATAAAAAAATGAAACAATTATCCACAAGAAAAAAAGTCAGATATTTCCGAGCTTAATACCCAGTGGCCACCCACCAATCTCGAGACGATTACAGCCGTGTGCATGCCACGAGCATGCCACGCGCGCGACCCCCACCTCAACCGCCATCTCTACCGCCCATTTCCTCTCGACGTCCATTCTAGAATTATCCACCCTTGGTTTCCCTTTCTTCTCATCCATTTCCGTTCTCCTCCGCTTCCGCCTCCCCCAGCCCTTTCGCTCTCTCAGCTTACACCATGCTGCTCAAGGCTCCTCCTATCGCTCTCCTCCCCAACTCCTCCGAACCCTCGCTGCTATCTCTTACCTCCACCATCTCTGGCGGCGGCGACGGCTCCCGTTCTCTCTGCTCACCTTTTAAGAGGATGCCTCGGGTCAGGCCTCTCCTCGCTGGACAAGCCATCACCGGCGTCATCTTCGAGCCCTTCGAGGAGCTCAAGAATAGCGAGGTCTTCCTCGTGCCCGCCGCCCTTGATCAGTCACTCGCCCGGCAGAAGTACGCCGACGATTGCGAGGCTGCCATCAACACTCAGATCAAGTATTTTCCTTATCCTTACTTCTTTGATTTCTATTTTGATCTATCATCCTGTTATTTTTTTGTCTCTCCTCTCTGCTACGGTTGTTGTTTGATCATCGTTTTATAGAGGAGAGACTAGGATCCAAATTTGATTATTTTTCTGATTTATTTGATCGTAAATTATAATATTTATGACATGTTAGAAGATTCTTATTTCAGTATAGGATCAGGACGCTTTTGGAGGAGAGGATTTTTTTTCTTGTCATCGTTTTCTTTTAGAAAGGGAATCTTGATCTTTTGTTCGGATTTAAGGCCTGTAATTTTTTTTTAAAAAAATCCGGTTGCCTATTCTTTTTGTCTGTTTTTTTTCACAGTTATTGTCTTTTTAATAGCTTCCAACTATCATGCTTCAGTTTTCGAACAGTTTCCCATAGATGAAATTCATTTTGTGCTTTCTTACTGGTGCTTAGTTCTTTCCCTTATTTTTCTGATGGCTGCTGTTTCTATAACGTGTCGTATCCTGTTCTGATGTATTCATAGCACCGTTCACTTTTCAATTGAATCGAAACAATCATTCTTAATGAATTAGTCAGTTACTCGGACCTACAATTCAGTCACAAAATGTTGTGATATCGCTGCCAATTGTTGATTTATCCCTCAACTTCTTTTGTTGAAAACAAACATGCTGTAGATTCTTGGAATTTCTTATTATTCATGACTACTATTGTTCAGTGTGGAATACAATGTGTCGTATGTGTACCATTCCCTGTTTGCTTACTTTGATCGGGACAACGTTGCTCTGAAAGGCCTTGCAAAGTAAGTTATTGAAATCTCGATTCCAAAACTCTTGTCCTTTCTGTATATATAAGACTGAGTTTGTATTACTGCTAAATAGGTTCTTCAAGGAATCAAGCAACGAAGAAAGAGAGCATGCTGAGAAACTGATGAAGTACCAGGCAATTACCAACCGTCTACTCTTCATAGATTTTGATTTCCTTTTGGAGTTGTTCCTTTTTTTTTATAACAGTTGTCTCGAAATTGTGTGATCAGAACAAAAGAGGAGGGAAGGTGAAGCTTTTACCAATAGTTATGCCCTTGACAGAGTTTGATCATCCTGAGAAAGGAGACGCATTGTATGGTAAGAGTAGTCTGCAGGCATACTAATATTGAGGAATAAACTCTGAGTTTATTGACATTATTAGCTCGTTCAAGTTCGTATTACTACTAATGGCCCGACTGCTCTAATGTACTTTTAATAACAGGGCATGATTAGATTCTCTCGTCTTCCTGTCTTGCTTTTTGGCACCAATAATTTCATTAGCTTTTAGATTACTTGTGTACTTTTCAGTGTGGTTGTTCATGCAACATCAAAATCACTCTATTTTGTTGAAGGGCATAAAATTTAAAATTTTAAGCACCTGCGGTGACATTGTACGGGTCGCTTACCAGTCATGAAAAAGCATGAAAAGTAGCTTGATCCTTACACTAAATGAAGAACCTCTGACCATACAAGCTGAAAATACATATGTTTTATGGGGGTGAGATTTTAGCACGTGTTTGTACATATGGCACGCATCATTCTTTACTAACCATGCGGAGGAACACGAGACTCTGGACAACTCAATTAAAATGGTTGATGCTTGTTTTCTGGTTTTATTTGTTCTTAGTTGGTTTACACTTTCATTTTCTTTCTTTTGTTTGCATGGAGAACTGTAAGAACACTTCTTACTTTGTGGCGTCTGTTTCAGCTATGGAATTGGCTTTATCTCTTGAGAAGCTGACAAATGAAAAGCTACTCAATCTACACAATGTAAGTGATCCTATTCTTGGGTGGATTTAATTGTTATTTAACACTAGTTTTGGAATCAAGATCTTGTTGTGTAAAATTTGGATGATCAGGTAGCTCAGAACTGCAATGATGCTCAATTGACAGACTTCATTGAGAGCGAGTTTTTGGGAGAGCAGGTGAGGCCTGTTCCTAAGTCTGGTTTTTGACTTAGATTTCTCGGCCGACATTTTGAGAACTACACCAGTTTTGGTGCGAATAGGCATCTAACCCTGAACATTCACTTCAAGCGTTGACAGTTCCGTCTTTTTGTTTGCTAAATGATTTTGGTCAGCCATGGATAATTGGTTCAATGTATACTATCAGTTCAGAATGACAGAACCAGTTCTTGTTACTTAAGTTTGGCCATTAGTCGCTCATTGGAGGCTGAAATTCTTGGCTTGTCAAGGATCATAATCATACAGTGCCCATTTTGTTTTTACCTATGCATTCTGTCCTTTGCATTAGTAGTTCCTTTTTTTATCTTTTAATAGATTATTGTCGGTGGTTTTACTAAGATTGACTTGGTTCTTGTTTTCTGGATTTAGGTGGATGCAATTAAAAAGATCTCCGAGTATGTTGCTCAGTTGAGAAGAGTGGGAAAGGGACATGGTGAGACACCGGAACTTAAGATAACAGGATGCCAACTTTTTTGGCGTCAACATCAGTCTTTCTTCTTATGTTCCAATTGTCTTGCAGGAGTTTGGCATTTTGATCAGATGCTTCTCCATGAAGGAGGTGCTGCATGAGCTCTACATCATTCTGGTGCTGTCAACTGGGCCTACGTAGTTGTAAATGATTCCTGTAGACTCCTTTTACTACAATATGGCGTTCTAGATCAGGGTCCAGATGAGTTTTGATTGGGTATAGTCGCTTCCTGTTACTGTGCATTGCTACCTCCTTTCTTTTTATGAACATTTTTGTTGTGAACTGAGCAGTCCGTGAACAAACAACGTGCTCTGATTAAATTTTCAATAAATGAGAAAAGTGATTTTGTTGATAAGATGCAGATTAAAGATGATTTCAGTAAAAATAGGCAAGGTTGTCAAGTTGAGGACAGCCCGTCAGGATACACTTATCGAGAGTTGCGAAAAGTCTGATATGCATTTATTTCTTCTAATTAGTTATAGTTGGTGACTCGCTGACTTTGACATGCTGGCCTTGATTTATTAATGCTTGAAAATGATTAGTTAATATTTTTTATGAAACATTTCTACTATTTCAAATCGAAATACCCTAACCTTTGACTTGGAGTGTCCATTTAAGTGAATGTTGCGGACCACCTTAGTGAACTTATGCTTTGGTTACCCGCAAGTAGGGGTGTGCACGGTTCGGTTAACCGAACCGTGTGTCAAAAAACCGAACCGAACCGGTGGGATCGGTTCGGAGAAATTCCGAACCGATCCCGAACCGTTTGTACCGGTTAACCGATGTTCGGTTAACCGGTTTTTTCGGTACGGTTAACCGAAAATCGACGGTTAACCGTATTATTTATATATTTAAAAAATATTTACAAAATATTTAAAATTATAAAATAATTTAAAATTAGTAAATAAAAATATTCTCGGTTAACCGTTGGTTTTCGGCGGTTAACCGTTGGTTTTGACGGTTAACCGGTTCGATTTTATATAAAATATTTATTTTTATATATAAATAAATATTTTATATATAAATATTATATAAACGGTTCGGTTCGGTTAACCGCGGTTCGGCCAAGTTCCGAACCGTAACCGAACCGATAACCGGTCACAAGTAAAAAACCGAACCGATTAAGAACCGTTCGGTTCGGTTAACCGGAAAATCGGTTCGGTTCGGTTCGGTTAACCGCGGTTCGACGGTTCGACGGTTTTTTTGCACACCCCTACCCGCAAGGAATAAAAAAAAGGGATAGGGATTGGGGAGAGAGTAGGGAATAGAAATTCTCTTAAGTTCTCTAACGCAAGTATTTTTATTTGTTCTTTTTTGTGGTGCTCCGAATGAGCTGTCTGATCAACTTTCAAGGAAATAATTATTCAATTAAGCACTTTCATGTTTTGTCTTTCTTTGTGCTGTTTGGAAAACTGCATAGTAGAAATATTTTCCGACGTATTATTATCTAAATTTAAGAGGAAGAATAGGATTTAGCTATAGTCGTGAAAATCAAGTTAAAGACACATGTTCCCTTGATATCTTTTACTAGGGCTACGTCGACATGTTCGTTGTGTTAAAAATCTTCTAGCACAGTCACCCATTTCGTGAAGCCCTCTAATTTTAGGTTGTTTTCTGTTACTGATGCGTTTTGTTTACCCTAATTGTTATAATGGCATCTGTGCTGTTTATTTATTGATCAGCAAGACTAACTGCATTGAAATTGACCTCTCTCCATTTTTTTTTACAATAAATAGAGTTCTATATTAAATTTCCTCTTTACTTTTTCCCCGGAATAAAATATAAACAGCAAACTAGATTGCTACAAAGCGCAACTCTCATACGTTTAAAAATTATGCAAACCAGATTTCTACATGGGAGGTGAGTATAATTTACTTGAACTAGAATACTACAAGCACACCAAATTTTCTTAGAAGACAAGCACATGATCAATCTAAGTTAACACTTATCTTTCCCTCATCGCCTCAATCATAATAACATTTACAACCCAATTAAGACATTCTATAGTAATAAAATACACCATATAACATTGAAACTGTCTTCACATTTTCTCAACACGCATCCTATGAATAATAACCATAAGTAATCGCATTGGTAACCCTTTAGATACGCTGACAAAGATGAAAGCCACCGATATAATAGCAAGCCACAACTATCTATACATTATCTTAGGAATCTTTTGTTGATTTAAGCATAAAAAAACATCACACTTCGAACTCACTCTTCATATAGGTTCCTGAGCAATCAAAGTAGAGGCACCAATAACATTTTTGACTCTGAAACTTACCCAATACCAAGTAAGCTCAAAACACAATTAGGAGGATAAAATCTTATCAAAGTCACAAGGAATTAGTGCCTCATAGGACTCTATGGAGATTGTCAAATACTACGTCATGTGGAAGGTTGATGGATCAACAACACTCAAGTAAGTTAAAGAAACAATATAGTTAAAAAGTGGCAAGCCAACTTAGTGAAATATCTAGCTAGTCTAAGCTTCCATCACTTCTCCATTATCTAATTACAAACCAAGTTTGAAGAAGACTTTGATTAGGAAACCCCATTCATAGAAGGTGTGATCCAATATTTTCTCAGAAGTATGACGAATAGAAGCAGACTTTGATTAGGAAACCCCCAAAAGAAAAAGATAACCCATTCATAGAGGGACACGGCGACGCAAAAGGGATGTGAATGTGAGGGCCTGAAAAGAGAGGAAGTGGAGAATTGAAACTGTACGCTTGTACGCTCCGTGAGCTGCTACATTGCTAGACGCCATCCGGCTTCTAATACTTGTGCGATTCAATGCATCAGAAGAGGAACACATCGCATCAGGAAAACCCTATTCAACCTTTGCAGATGAATATGAAGGCGCGATCCAATTTTTTTTTTTAAAAAAAACTAAAACGGAGATAGGTGACAGCTCCCCGGAAGACGAGAATCATTACCTATCGTCGGCGGAACAGTTGCTGTGGCCTGTGGGCGGTTGCGGGAGGTTTCGGCGCCGCGAGACGGATGTGAGAGCATGAAAAAGAAGGAAGGGGAGAAACGGAATACTGTATACTTGTACGATCCTTGAGCTGGTATGTCGCCGGGCACATCCGCCTTTTAGTACTTGCATGATACAATGGATCAAATCTAGCAATTAATACCGAGAAGGCAGATAAACCCAAGAAGCACATCTGACGAGATCTGGAAAAAGTCTATTTAAAGACATCGGTCTTCCCTCACCACCACCACCACCACTGCCACTAGTCGAAGAATACTTGGGCGGAGATGGCATCCAAGCGCTCGGTCTCGGTCCTCTTCACCGCACTGCTCCTCCTCTCGTGCTCCATCCTTGCGAGATCCGCCGGTAAGCAACATTACTTCATCTACAAAAATAGACCTAAATGAGCGGGAGGTCGATTAATTTTGGCAACCAATTGTGATGTTGGAACATGTTAGGGTATTCTGTGACGGCGTCTCGAGATGCTAATTGTTTGTACATTGGGGAATGCCAGACGGCGGATGACTGTCTCCTGCCGTGCGATCATTCTGGTTTTGGTGGGCCCCGGAGCTGCGTCTCCGATCCGGAGGGAAGCGGCGGTCTGGTGTGCTGCTGCACTGGTTAATTTATTTCGTGGTCGTGGTCTGAGTCTGAGAGCTGCAAACAGTAAATAAGAATCTTCATGTTCCTTATTAATCTATATATGAATAAAAATCCTTGACATTATCTTGAATTATTCATATATTAAAGCTTATGAAAACTTGAGTTGGAGTCATTAGCTCTACAAGCTTTCCTTTGTCGAACATGAACATATATTATTAGCTCGGCTAAGCTAAATAAGACTTCAAGCTCAATCTCTTTTTGTGGACATGTTCAAACTTGACTCATATATTCGACTTTTATGCTTAAGTTTTTTTTTATAAAATATCCATACTTTCATATGTAAATTAAAATTAATATCAAAAGTATGAAAGAGATCAATTTATAAATATGATAACATATAACGATTAACAATTTAATAGACTAAGTATTTTTTAAAAGAATAAATTATTTAAATTACATTATCGAATTTAGCTATACCGATTTGTTAATCTATGAAATACTCATAAGCGAATCATTATAAGTGTAGAATGACAGAGCGAATAAACTGAACTGAACCACAATAGTTGGTTCGATTTGATTTTATGGTAATTCAGTTTGAATCGGTTTGGATTCGGTGGGCTGAAACGAAACCAATTCAGTTTCAGTTTTTCGTTTTCAAAACGAATCGAACCAATTAAATTAATTAAAATTAAAAAAATCCTCTAGAACCAAACCGAACAGTTGTCTTCTCTTCTACGGCACAAAAATGGAAAAACCCAATATCCCTCAGCCCTTTGCCCATCAACTCTTTGCCTCGGTGCTCCACATTGGCGGGAAGAAGACTGCGAACTCCTTCTTCCTCATTCCTCATTTCCTCTCTCACCACCGCCAAACCCTAAATCCCTAATACTCATTTCCTGAATCGTCCTCTCTCTTTTACTCTTCACCATCGCCTTGAGCCCTTGACTGCCACCTGCCTAAGCGGCTGAGCCTAAGCGCCTGGCTGCTTCATCGCCGACTGTCGAGTGCCAACTACTGACGCTGCGACTGCGAGCCTGCAAGCAAGCTGCGAGTCTGCGACTGCTACGACTAACGCGATATGGTATAATTTTCATCTCAGACTCTCAGTAGAGAGTAGTACTCAATTTTAATTTCCAACTCTATTTTACATGAATACAATCATACATGTTAAATACTAAATGCAATCATACAGTTTTAATTACTACTTTTCCAGCTAAATGCTAAATGCTAACCTAACTTGTTAATTTTGGAACCATCCAAGGATCCAGTAACTATCATAACCAAACAGAAGCAAACAGAAGTTATAGAACATTCTCAGCGAAGTAATCTAAAAAAAAAAAAAAAGTAAAACCACGAGCTGAAGTTTGGAATAATTTGAGGGGGATGTTAGTGGTAGACATGCAAATATCAATCTTGTAAATATTAGTTAGATTGTAATTAGATGTAAATATATTTTACTATTTTACCCTTATATATTAAACTCATACCCTTTTAGGGTTTTCTATAAATTGAAAGGAAAGCTGCTGAGAGAGGCAAACTTTCAGTTTCATAATTGTGACAGTGAGACCTCATTGGTGTCTAATAGTTGATTGTTAATTCCACAATCATTCGACTAGATTTGGCATATCCAATCATAGGAGTTAGGACTGCTTTATTTGCCTTGAGAGTTGTCTCGTGGACACTCTACAGAGGAGAAAATATGAACAAAGGGAAGGAAGAAAAAAAAACATTTCTTGTTAAATACAGAATTAAAATTTAAGAGAAAATTATGATCTAATATCCGGGCCATAAATATTTCTCTTAATTTTTCTTATTTTAAATTGTATTTATTAACAAAGCAAAGTCTAAGTTTTTTTTTTACATTGTTTCTTCCCTCCTATTTTCACTTTTAGGAAATGAATCTAAGAGTCTCATTCCACATTGTTCCAATTGGCCATAACCATCTACCTTTTTTACACTCAGAAGGATGGATTACGGAGGAATTATCTATATAATAGGAAGTTTGTAGTAAAATGTAGGTTTTGAACTCTTAGGATTAAGGATATCATATATATAGCTATCTCCAGTTAGCATTGATCTACATAGTGGAAATCACTGAACCTTTATTGCACCATCAGGTGAAAAAAAAAATCATTTGCCATATATTTCATTGATTCAGTCACTTACTGAAATGCATGTGCAACTTCTAGTGTTTGCATGTGCAACTTCTAGTGTCAATTTTTCTGTGAACTGCGCGTCGAAGTTGGAACTTACGAAAGTTTACAGGAATAAGTGCGCTTATATTAGCCCTGGTGGTATTAAAAAATTAAAAAGGATGGTGTACTCAACGTAATGTGTGTTTATTGTGAAAATATGTATCTTTGTGATGGTAAATCATGTGGTACCAGCACATTGAAAGCACACTTGACTGAGTGTATAAAATATCAAAATTTATATGGTCTAGTTTGAATGACAATAAAACACATACTGAAATTTCATTCAAACAAAGCAATGAGGATGGTGGTAGTGGTGTAATGACAATATGGAAGTTTGATTAAAACCTGATTAGGAAGGCACTTGCAAGAATGATAATTATAGATGAATTATCATTTAAGTTCATTGAAAGTAAAGGTTTTTCGAGAATTTTGTAGTGTTGCTATACCACATTTTCACATTCCTTCACGGTTGAGCATTTCTAGATATTGTTATGACATTTTCATTGAAGAGAGATTAAAGAAAAAAATTTTATAAGTCAACTGTCAACATATTTGTCTCACTACGGGCACATAAACATCAATTCATCGAATAAATTATATGTGCATCACATGCCATTTCATTGATATTGATTGAAAATTACATATAATGGTTTTAATTTTTTTTTTCCAATTACTAGCCACAAAGGTGAATTAATCGGAAAAGCAATTGAGAATAGCTTGCATGATGGGGTAGTCTCCAAAGTTATGACTATAACAATAGACAATGCAAGTTGTAATGAGATTGTAATTTTATTTCTTAAGAAAAGAATTAGCAACCGGGGAGAAGGAAACATACTTAGTGGAGATTTTTTGCATGTGAAATGTGCTGCACACATTATGAACTTAGTTGTGCAAGATGATTTGAAAATTGCTTAGGTGTCCGTTGTTAAAGTTCGTGAGTCTGTAAGATATGTGAGACAATCTCCAAAAAGGTTACAACTTTTTAACACATATGTTGAACAAAAAAAATTTAAAAGCAAAGCTCACTTATCTCTCAATGTGTGCACAAAGTGGAATTCAACTTACATAATGTTAGATGTAGCACAGAGATATGAAAGAGCTTTTGAAAGATTCAATGAAGAAGATTCATATTTTCAGTTGGAACTCATAGCTAGTGATGCAGCTGGAGACCTTTAGAAAGTGACTAGAAAGTTATTCGTGAGTTAGTTTCCATGTTATAGATTTTTTTTATCAATTCACTTTAAATGTATCCACGAGTTTGTCTACTACTTGTAATCTCTATGTAAATAAAATTAGTCAAGTAGCATCTACTTTGAATAAATGGGTAGATGATATGAGTGTGGATCCCAAGTTTTATGAGATGGTAGTAAAAATAAAATAAAAATGGGATAAATATTAGGGAAGTGTACACAAACTGAACATAT
Organism: Costus lasius; assembly: GCA_027563935.2. Lineage (NCBI taxonomy): Eukaryota > Viridiplantae > Streptophyta > Magnoliopsida > Zingiberales > Costaceae > Costus > Costus lasius. Next base: position 22,905,046 of record CM050447.1, on the reverse strand, counting down.
TGGGGAAGTATAGACAAGCTAAACATACTGGGGAAGTGTAGAAAAACTAAACACGACTTATCTCATGTTAATTTACATATTCATGTTTTTTGTTTTAAGTTATGTTGAAACCTCTAAGTTTTTTTGTTATTTGTGAATTCACAGTTATTTCTACCATTCAATCAGGACCAGGTGTTATTGACTTACATATGTAGGCATGTAGCTGTAAGTATTAATTTAATGGTCAATTGGTCATAATGAATAATTTTAAATTTTAATGTGTTATCATATACCAATGTATTTTCTTCTTAGTTGTTAACTTATTATCTTGTATTCTTGTTGATCTTAATTCTCTATACGTAGGAAAATGGTGATTGGTGAATTGAACATTTTGGTATATGGTGATATCTATTATCTTATTTGTGTACTTATATTTTGCTCGTAGGAAAATAGTGAATTGAACATTTGACCTAATGTGTTGTTCTTTTTGCTAGCTTTGAGTTTTGATGCACAATTCACAAACAAGACCAACAATGGTGAAGGTTTGATGAACTTGATGGGGAGCACTTGAGTTTATGACTTTTGATCGGTTGAATGTTGTTAATTGATGGACTTATGTAATGTGGATTACTCCTCATGTAATATAATATTTTAATGGATTGCTTGGTTGTAGACTTGTGAATTTATGTAATTGTGGAAAGTTGACACTTAGATAGGGAATGTTTTATTTTCCACCCCTCTTTTTTTTTTATATTATGGTCACATATCCTTGTTATGAAACAGAGGAGAGAATGTAGATAATGATGAAGGGGATGAAAGGTACATGATGGGCGAAGAAGAAGCCATTTGGCTTCTAAGGCTGCTCCTTCCTTACTTCAACGAGCTACTGTTTAAGATGAGGTCCCTCTTCTCTTTGTTTACATCTGTCTATTTTGTTATACCCATGTAGTAATGTTTCTTTACCGGTGAATTTGTGTGATTCTGGCAGTTGGCTGTACTGCTTTTTGTCATGGCCAAATGTGGAAGCTCCATCACCATATTGACATTTTCAAAACTGAGTAAGTTCTGGAATTTGATAGAAGAAACACAAAGTTTTAATTTTTACCATGCCGTGAATTCTTTCTTTTTAAGAAAAAAAACTAAGTAGGTTGATGTCCTAAAATTTGATTTCAGTGTTTTTGGGAGTCTTCACTGTACCAAAAATCAGCACCTCCTATTCCACTCAGCTGGCAAAATTTGGTGAGTGCAACTGTTAACTTTGCTTTAAGTTTGTAGACAAGTTCATATTCTTGCTCGCATCTGGGCAGTAAGCTTAGTTAAGCTTACTCTAGCCTCTTGTCTTGTGAATTGTGATCCGTTAGTTGTGGTTTTAAAGTTCTACCAACAGTGTGTAGCGGAGGACTGGAGTAGGCCAGAAGAGGTTGTGGAGGAGGCGGTACAAGAAGCTTACACTAGGATAGCGCCGTTCCCTGCTTTGCAGGTGGGCCTAAGGGTTTGTTTTATTGGGGGGAAAGAAAAAAAAGAAAAAAAAATAAGTGGAAAAAAATAGTGAGGTTGCAACCCTAAAATAAGAAAAATAAAAAAAATAAGATTTTTTTTCTTCTCTTTTTTTTTTCTCCAATAAAACAGATTATAAAAGAGATGAGGTAATGGGAGAGAGAAAGATAAAGAAAGCAACCTAAGAGGAGCCGTTGAGCAGGACAAACATAATGTTGTGGATGCATAGACTCTCAAGGGGTACGTTATTAAAGAGACATGAAAAAAGAGCGAGGAGTCTGAGAGCGACGTTGCAGCCTGATGAAGGCATCTTGTGTAGGGCAATAATATAAAATGTAATTACAATGCACATGGTGCTTCTTTCACATTGTTTTAGGTGACAGGAACGCCATGTCTGTTGGACTATTAACAAAGGAAGCTTCCATACAAGTTTGCCACATTTGCTTCAGTTCTCATTTAACACAGGAACGTCATACAACTGTACAAGTTTTCTCAGTCCTTATTTCCTCGAGCATTTGCTTCAGATCACACTGCTGGCTGCTGCTACTGGCAAAGCCAATTCTGTCACCTCCTTCTCTTCGTTCTCCTTGTGCTTGCCCCAGAGAACAGAGTAGAGACCAATAACTATAAGAACAGCTCCAAGGACTCTGGATGAACAAAGGAAATACAGATGTTGTCAGTCTAAAATTTTGATTCATTTTATGAATTGTAATATAGAAAGAGAGAGTTCATCTTACCCTTCTAAATAGATGTTCTCAGCAAGGATAAAGGAGCCCATAATTGCCATTATAATCATCATCGAAGGGCTGAAGGCACTAAGGCAGCGGCAAAAACTGGTCCTCTGTCCTGTATTACTATGCCCTGCACTGTTGCACATAGTAGGCAATGCTAGATGTCACAATCCCCTGCACACTCATCAGCTAATCTTAATTCTTAAACCAAGTAGAAGATTCATATTTTAATTACGGATGTGCAGAAAGAAAGCGGAAAAAATTTGGATGTGCAGAATCTTTAAAATTCGGTTTGAATCGAATGGAATCCAATATTTTTAATTCGGTTCAAATTCGATTTTCACCTAATTTGATTTGATTCGAGTTAAATTGATTAGACACACCTAGTTACATAGACTGATATCTTTAAAATTCGGTTTGAATCCAATAGAATCCAATATTTTTAATTCGGTTCAAATTCGATTTTCACCTAATTTGATTTGATTCCAGTTAAATTGATTAGACACACCTAGTGTGACGCCTCTTTCACCCTGGACTGGGTAGGTGGCCCAAATCCACTCCACAAGCCCAATCCAACCAATGGGATGTTGGGCAAAACGAGGCCAGGCGGGCCTCGACTTCTTCCACGGCCGAACGAAGCGGATGGAGCAGGCGGCTCCGTCCCCAGGACGCAATTAGCGGCGTCCTACCCGGCGATGGTTCCGGCTCTTTCTCCGACGAAGACTTCGGCGATGTCTCTGGCGGGAATGGCAATATTGGCGGCTGGACCGGCGAACGAGATTCACGGCGTCGACAGCGGACGCGTTCGGCAACGGAATCACGTGGAGGCGTGATTCAGGGACGCTCAGCGAAGGAAGGAAGAGCTGGCGGCCGGGTGGACTTTCCAAAGGAGGAGGGTCCTTCCTCCTTAAAGCTCCGGGCGGTCGACAGCAGGAAGGAGGGAGGAACGGGGAGCGACTTCCCCTGTTCCGAGAGGCGCGAGCAGAAGGTTCCCTTCTAGCTTCGTCCAGAAGGAAGAAGGAAGGGGGAGGCGGGACTGGAGCCGGCGGCGTGCTCCTCCGCCTCCCCCGACGATGGCAGCGAGCTTCAGAGGATTGTAGTCGACGGTGAGGTGCCGTCGACGTGAGGGAGGCTTGAGCGAGCGTGTAAGGGTTTATGTAGGTTCGACCTGATCAATCGAACGGAAATTTCCCTTACCTCTTGTGTTATCTTCTTCGGCTCCGGCTCGAGCTATTTCGGGTTTTCCGGCGGCGGAAACATCCGCCGAGTTCTCCTTCACCATCCACGCCGACGGTCGCTTCCGGCGGTGCGCCGTCGAAGGCTGAGGTTCGGACAGGTGGTCTGGCCTGCCGCACGCTCCCTTCCCGTCCATCGGCTCCGGCAACGACGGCGAACGAACGATGCAGGCGGCGTCGTTCGAACACGCGTGGAGACAACGCCTCGTTTGGCGTTCGAAACGAGGCCGGTCAACGCCTCTGCCAAAATCAATGTTTGGGTGATGTGGACGGGCTCGATTGGGCTGGGCGTGACAGTGGTATCAGAGCGGGTTTACGGCGAAGTTGGTGAAGGACTGACCGCGTCGAGGGGGTATCGACGTGACCGGAATGGAGGAGATGACGATGCTACTTGAGGCAAGTAGCAGGTGCGCAGGCGGTGCACCAACAGAGGCAGGCGGTGTGAGCGTCCGCTGCCCCTTTCCAGAGCATGGGGTTCTGATGCCGTCGTCAAGGGGGCGACGATGAGAGGTTTGCCAGATCTCTTCCCGGAGCAGCGGGCTCCGATGCCGTCACCAGGCGGGTGACGAGGATCTCGGCATCTGCGAGCAAGATGCCGAAGAGAGGTCTGAGGGGACTTCTTCCCGGAACAGCAAGCTCCGATGCAGTCGCCAGAGGGTGGCGACGAAGAGAGGCCGGCGGGGTCTCTGATGCCGTCGTCAGAGGGTGGCGACGATGAGAAGTCTGCGAGACTTCTTCCCGGAGCAGAGGGCTCCGATGCCGTCACCAGGCGGGTGACGAAGATTCCGGTGTAGAGGGTACGCCGATGAGAAGTCTGCGAGGCTTCTTCCAGGAGCAGAGGGCTCCGATGCCGTCACCAGGCGGGTGACAAGGATTCCGGTGTAGAGGGTACGCCGATGAGAAGTCTGCGAGGCTTCTTCCAGAGCGGGGGAGCTCTGATGCCGTTGCCAGGTGGGCAACGACGAGAGATCTGCGAGATCTCTTCCAGGAGCGGTGGGCTCCGATACCGGCGCCATGAGGGCGTCCGATGACGTCGAGGACGACGTCCAGATTGGTGGGGGAGAATGTGACGCCTCTTTCACCCTGGACTGGGTAGGTGGCCCAAATCCACTCCACAAGCCCAATCCAACCAATGGGATGTTGGGCGAAACGAGGCCAGGCGGGCCTCGACTTCTTCCACGGCCGAACGAAGCGGACGGAGCAGGCGGCTCCGTCCCCAGGACGCGATTAGCGGCGTCCTTCCCGACGATGGTTCCGGCTCTTTCTCCGACGAAGACTTCGGCGATGTCTCTGGCGGGAATGGCAATATTGGCGGCTGGACCGGCGAACGAGATTCACGGCGTCGACAGCGGACGCGTTCGGCAACGGAATCACGCGGAGGCGTGATTCAGGGACGCTCAGCGAAGGAAGGAAGAGCTGGCGGCCGGGTGGACTTTCCAAAGGAGGAGGGTCCTTCCTCCTTAAAGCTCCGGGCGGTCGACAGCAGGAAGAAGGAGGGAGGAACGGGGAGCGACTTCCCCTGTTCCGAGAGGCGCGAGCAGAAGGTTCCCTTCTAGCTTCGTCCAGAAGGAAGAAGGAAGTGGGAGGCGGGACCGGAGCCGGCGGCGTGCTCCTCCGCCTCCCCCGACGATGGCAGCGAGCTTGAGAGGATTGTAGTCGACGGTGAGGTGCCGTCGACGTGAGGGAGGCTTGAGCGAGCGTGTAAGGGTTTATGTAGGTTCGACCTGATCAATCGAACGGAAATTTCCCTTACCTCTTGTGTTATCTTCTCCGGCTCCGGCTCGAGCTATTTCGGGTTTTCCGGGGGCGGAAACATCCGCCGAGTTCTCCTTCACCATCCATGCCGACGGTCGCTTCCGGCGATGCGCCGTCGAAGGCTGAGGTTTGGACAGGCGGTCCGGCCTGCCGCACGCTCCCTTCCCGTCCATCGGCTCCGGCAACGACGGCGAACGAACGACGCAGGCAGCGTCGTTCGAACACGCGTGGAGACGACGCCTCGTTTGGCATTCGAAACGAGGCCGGTCAACGCCTCTGTCAAAATCAATGTTTGGGTGATGTGGACGGGCTCGATTGGGCTGGGCGTAACACCTAGTGTGAGGATCATTTCTTTCCTGGGCCAGATCAGAGGGCAAATGGACCCAGGTGTCGGCCCAAAATCCTCACCCGGCCCATCCAGTCCACTCGGAGGTGAACCATGCAGACGCGGACGAAGTCGATGCAGGTGGCATCGACTCTTCCGGCGATGATCGCAGCAGATCTACGGCGAGGACAGCGGCGCCATCTCCGACGCTGGCAGCGGCCTCTTCTCCGGCGTGATCGGCGGCTCGAAGACGAAGGCAAGATCCTCGGACTGGCGGATTTAGTGGCGTGAATGGCGGACGTCTCGAATGGAATGTTTCGGCTGGCGCCGGCTGGATCTGCCAAAGAGGGAGGCGCCCTTCCTCCTTAAATCAATGGGCGGCGAGGAAGAAGTGGGGCGGGGTCTGCGAAGCAGTGGGAACGGGAGACGAGTTCCGAGCTCTTCCCCTGCTTCGACCGCAGCAGCGACGTCGATCTTGCGAGGAGGAGAGCTCCGTCCAGAAGAGAGGAAGGGGAGGCGGGACCTGAGCCAGCGGCGAGCTCCCTGCCTCCCCATGTGAGGCCTGTTGTGCGACTGTGAGTCGACGGCGAGGGGTCGCCGTCGACGGGAAGAGGGAAGATCCAGTGGGCGGATCTGAGCGAAACTGTAAGGGTTTATGTAGGTTCGACCTGATCAATCGAACGGAAATTTCCCTTACCTCTTGTGTTATCTTCTCCGGCTCCGGCTCGAGCTATTTCGGGTTTTCCGGCGGCGGAAACATCCGCCGAGTTCTCCTTCACCATCCACGCCGACGGTCGCTTCCGGCGGTGCGCCGTCGAAGGCTGAGGTTCGGACAGGCGGTCCGGCCTGCCGCACGCTCCCTTCCCGTCCATCGGCTCCGGCAACGACGGCGAACAAACGACGCAGGCGGCGTCGTTCGAACACGCGTGGAGACGACGCCTCGTTTGGTGTTCGCAACGAGGCCGGTCAACGACTCGGTCAAAATCGATGTGAGAGCGCCGCTGGAATTTGAAATCAAATCTCTAAATTGCTTTTGGTTTCCGTTCGGCGTACATTTTCATGCAGGTTTGGGTGACGTGGACGGGCTCGATTGGGCTGGGCGTGACACCTAGTGTTAAGCCATTGGGATTGAATTGGGCGTGGCCCAACTTCAGGCCCAATCAATCGGGCCACATCTACTCAGCCGACCGAGTCGGCGGGCGAAATTCGGTTGAAACCCGAATTCACAGCGATTCAAACGGATGAATCGCTCGTTCGTCAACATTTAGGCATGGGCGCTGGCGCAGTTGCATCACGTCGTCGAGTGGGTGACTGACTTAGGTTAGCGCGGCAGTCGAGGCGGTGGGACGAAGGAGAAAAATGGGAGAGGAACGTTCGAAAGCTCGCTCCCCGCTTCATCATTCCCACGCGCAAAGCTTTCGTTCAAGACGACACCTTCCCTCCTCTCCGGTGAGACTTCAACTCTGTCTGACGTTCTTCTCTTCGAGCTCCCTCGCGTTTCCGGTGGTGCAGGCGGGTGGTTCGGATCGCGACGAGCTCCTGCGTCCTCTCCTTCGTCTTCCTCCCGTCCAACGTCTCCCTCGTGTCTGGCGCCGACGTCTTCGCCGTCGCCCCACTTTCAGACAGCCTTGGAAGGCGCAACACGCATCCACGTCCTTGCCTAGAAGGAGCCGGCGTTAACCGCCGAGGTACATTCCCTTCCTCCTTGGCTCTCATTCCCGGTCGCGCGCTCTGCTTCCGGCGAACCCCTCCTCGCCCTCTTGCCTGTGTTGGCCATCTCCTCCTTCTCTTGCGTGCTCCTCCGGAGAGCCCCTCCGCCTCTCGTCCTCTGGGGTGCCAGCCCGTCTACGTACGGGAAGTTCCGGACCCCCTCGCCTGCGTGCGAGCTCTGTGAGGTCGGCAGCAGCTTCCGCTTGCGTGCGTCTTCTGCTATCCGTCCGGCCTCCTCCGCGTGTGTGCGGACCCCCTCTGTCTTTTCTGGTGGATCCGCTGGTGGCTCGAGCTCCGGCGTCTCTCGATCCGGCTACGAAGACGTTGCAATCGAGGAGTCGCCGCCCCTGCTCCGTCAGGTCGCTCCTCCTCGGACGATCTCGCACTCCTCAGTCGACATCTTCTCCTTCCGCCCTCTGCAGTCGACATCTGTAGTCCTCGGGTCCCCACTGGGCCCTTCCTTCTCCTCTTCCTCCACGTACTCCCTGCATGGGGAGGCTGGCCCGGCGAGTTCCCTCGGCCACTCGTGGACGTACAAGACGGCAACCTGAGTAAGTCGGCAACGACCTATCTCTCCGGCCGTCGGTGGGCGTGCGTACACGCCGCGGGGTCGCCGAGGTGGACTCTTTCACCCTCTCTCGGTGCTCGACGCCGAGGCTACGGGCGGACGGGGCTGTGGTTGATCCCTCCGTGGGAAGGTCCGGCTGAAAGCTCGCGTCCCCCTCGGTGTACGAACGCTTCGTCTCCAACGCTTACGACGTTGTGACGTCTTGGGCGTCCTCGGCGTTGGCGGTGTAGTTGGCGGGTTCGTATTCTGGGTGGACCCCGTCTGACGTGGTCAGATCCGGGTAAGTTCTGTAGGGTTCGGGCCCCGATCGAGCTTGACGGCACTGGTCTCCGGTGAATTGTTAGCACTGATCTAGGTCAGATCTTTGTAGCTTTCTTGGTCAGGTTGGGGGACAAATCGTTGAATCGTCTCCGTCGATCACGCCCGATCTTACGATTTTGACTATGGTGCCTCTGCGTGGGCATGTTTGGACTCGAGTCAAGTATTGACTCACATGTATTCAGATCAGTAATTCAGAGCGTGACACCCAGTTATATAGACTAATATATATATATATAGAGAGAGTACACGGGCTTAAAAGGATATTTTTGAATACACAACATAAAACAACAATGAAATAAAGATAGCCATATCTTTATGCTTTGAATAATTACATTGCTGGGTACATTAAAATAACAAATATTACTTTTAGCCTACTTGATGTTCATTTGTTAGTTTTTTAAATATATAAATATAAATATAAATGAGCATCACCTAAATATAATAAATTAATAAACATAAAGTTGCCTAAATTCATCGTTTTTATTGACATTGCTTTATCAGAAGAAAAAAAATGAATTTCTTATCGATACTTTTTAGCATGAAAAATTGGTATTAAATAAATCAGAACCTTTTGAAAAATTGTCTGAATAAAAACAATGCTTTAGTCATATACGGCAATTTTCTAAACAATTAATTATTTATTAAAGTTTATATTGTTTGTCAATTTTATATTCCAAAATAATTACTATTTAACTAGTGAACGTACAGTTAATAGTCTAAATGCTGAGTGGCTAATATTTCAAACCATGGAGCAAATTATACAAATACTCTCTTCCTGTGTAAACAAAAAAGCCTACTTTATTATTTTTTTCTGAAATACTATATGCGGTTTTTATTATTTTATATTTACAAAAATAAGGGTATTGATTAGAAAAAAAGAGAATGCTTTCATCTACGGAATGAAGTGTACCGGATGATGGGCAACAAGCATATTTATTTATTGTGACGACGGGTACAATTTGATAAAAAAGGCCGAGAGGGGAAGTAGGCGCTTGCTCGAATCTTTTTTACTACCCATCAATCATAATTACTAGATTTAAGTCAATACTTAGAATACATATAATTGCAGTAGTTTACCAATTTTATTTGAAGTACAAATTGACGTATGTAGGCATACAATGCTTCAACCTCCAGAGAATACGCCATTTATTGTCTTTAGTACGAGTAATTTTAAAGTCATCAAATAGCATCACTAAATTTGCCTCTGAACATGAATGCGAAAGATCACTATTGAAGCAATTTGCTAGCTATTATATTCACCTGGAAGATTTGAAATCAGATGGATCAAGCCGGTCCTGCTAAGTGCATGAATAAATTCTCCTCTCCCCATGATTGATCTGCCATGATTGATCAAAAGATGAACAAATTCATCAGATAAAATAATCGAGATGGCAAAGTAAGCGATAAATGCACCATACTATGGCGTCTTTTGTACAGAAGACAAATAAATTCTCATGAACACAACACATTCCTACAGGTTCATCTGAACGAACAAGGAGAAACATTTCTATGCGGATCTTATGAGCATACAATTATAATCGTCATGTCAAGCATTAATGCAGCTGCTTTCATTTTGGAAAAACGATGCTTCTACTTCAAATGGTGTTGCCTGTTGGCACATCAATCAGAATGGTGGTTTTCGGCAATAACTGAAAGAGCAGACTGCAGTTTAACCATTATAATTTATGTTTCAGTAGGTTTGAAGAATCGTGATGAAAGGAAGGAGCCATGATGTGGTTCATGTAACTTTGTAACCAAAATCTTGAAGACACTGGACCTCAAAATTTTGCTCACTGAATTAGGGTGATCCTAGCAGGTAACAGACAATTGCGAGGAGAAGACTATGCACTGAAGAAAAATTGAAAACATGTTATGATTTAAGGCCCACGTTAAACGAGATATGCAACTAGATAAAAGAAACAGATATTGATGTCAACTATTAAATAGACAGAAATCATTTAGGTACACATTGACTTTGGTAGCCCTTAAGGGGTCAAAAGTGTACAAAATTGGTTGTTCAAGAAATTAAAATTGCTTCCATCGAAGCCAATCTAATATGGTATAATTAAACTTGTTAATCAGGTCATATTAGTAATACAACTGTCTGCATTTATTTATAGTATAACAAAAAGATCTATGAGGAATTATACCTCTGCCTCCTTTCGCTTATCTTCTCTTGCTTTTCTCTTCATTTCTCTTTTTCCTCTGTAGCACTATGTTGCCAATAAGGAGATGAACAAGTTGAACACATAGGAATATAGGATGGAAAAGGAGAAGAAAGGCTAGAAAATTAATGAGTTCTGTTTCTTATTTTGGCAAATGTTCAAATTGGACAATAACCAAGAGGATGTGCTTATTCTAGCCACCATTGTGCATATGCTCACCTCTCTGGCCTCCACACGTCTCAAGCACATACTTTTATTTCCATTCATTTGCTCCCCTTCACTTGTGTTCATATTGACCTCCTTTATTTTTTATCCTCTTATTTCCATTGACAAGAACTAAACGGCAAGGGCCTTAGTTATTGATAACAAGGTATTAGATCAAATCTAATCTTTAAAAAATACATATATATTTTTCCACTTCTCTTTTGATTTAGGATGCACAATGTAGGTTCTGCTTCTCTTCTCCCACTCCCTATCTTTATCTCATTTGGTGTCTCTCCTTTTTTTTCCTCTCCTCTTCTCAATTACTGCCCTACACCACAATCACTTGACTTCAATAGACATTTTGAATATCTTATTGAAAGCAATGTGATGATCAAAGAAGCCAAACAACCTGGACATCAAAGTCGACAATGATTTAGTCGATCAAGAAACTGAGAGAACTGTTGACACATCACGAGTGAACCTAATGCACGCAAACGATACCTTGATCCTGTAACATGTTTCATTCTCCTCTACTAAATATTGCTTTGGCCTGTGTATGATCTGAACACCAATACGGTATTACCACATCATCCTAGCCCCCAACCTATTCCAATGCAAAAACAAGCAGTCATTAACTCAAACGTGTTGTCTATTTTAATTCCTGCACATATAAACTACCAACAATGAAATAAAACTTGCATTAAGATAAAAGAACCTGGAGGCGACGTATCGTCTGTCCTAAGGCAATTTTCGTCCCACGCACGGGCTTAGTCGAAGATCCGCCTTGAAGATACAACCAGGGCTAGCTTCCTGCCGGTGCGACGGTGGAAGCCCTGTCGGAGCAACTTTCAACTTCTAGCAGCAAAAATGGAGAAAGAGAATTTGGAGAGAAATTTCAGAGCAGAGATTCTGAGAGTCTCTTGATGTGTTTTAACCAGTATCCTGGCCTCCCTTTTATAGGGAAAACTCACTGATTAAAATATTAATAGTTTTATCCAAAATATTAATTAAATATTTGGAAACTATTAATAGATGCTCAAAATAGGTAAGTGGATCAATTTAAAGAATAGTAAATTAATTCTCCACCACAAATAGTCGAGTGCATGTGTTAAAATAGATTTTTAATATTTTAAGTAAAATATATACGTTGTGTGCGTGAGAGGAGTTATGAGAGATTTTTGGATTTAATTAATTAATATTTAATTAATCCAACAATCCCCCACAAAATCCAATAAATCTTGAAATCGAACGAATGAGAAAATAGAAAACATACGATAAAAGAAATAAAACTGCTGCTTGAAGTTTATATCACGCGGTCAGGGAAGAGCAGTGCTCAACACACTTAGTACACGGAACTCTGCTGGAAGGAGTGGAGTGAACCAGGTCTTGAACTACATTCCTTTTGGCCCAGCATTGAACGGTATACACATGATACAGTTGACTACGACGCGGTGTTGCACATTTTTGGCCTTGCGCATATATCTTATTCTTGTGAGTTTGCTAGAGGTGTCAAGTCTCTAGTCTGCGGCCGTATACAGAAACTCACATATAGGAGAAACTTTATAATAGGTGTGTAGAGTCACCCATAGGTTTCTTTAAGAGTTTAAAACTCATCCTTCCTCTACATAGGAGTACTATCATCACCTTAGGAATAGGGCATTGGAACCTTTATATAGTTCCAACAACACAATAGTGTTTTCACAAATTTTTAAAATTTGTACTCCTTGGCCAACCAGTCAGCTTGTTGTTACCCATTCAAAACCTCTTTCCAGGGTCTACCTTTCACGGAGGTTGGGTTGCCACCGTAGGAGGGCCCATTTAGACTATCCCCATTCCCCTCGATGTTTCTGGAATCTAAGTTCCAGATATGCCTTAGGTCAAGCCATAGGCGATGTTGTGCTCAGTGCATCAACCTTTTACGAGTCAAGCCATTTCGGCCACTCCTTTTGCAATGTATGTACATAAATCATAAAGCAGATATATAGCAATTTATGAAATTTCAGTAATTCCCATACCTGTCGATGCAGCCTCTACTTTGGTTTGATTCAAACCTTTTGTGAGGGAATCTGCAAGGTTATCATCAGTTTTGACAAAGGACAGTGAAACAATATTGTGAGTAGTTAACCACCTAACAGTCTTTTGCCTAATTTTTATATGTCTACTTACCTTAGTGTTCACCAATTTCTTTTTGCAAAATTCAATTGCAGCTTTACTATCACAGTTAATAGAAATTGGAGGGTTTATAGCTATGATAGAAGGTAAGGTGCAACACAAGTTTTTAATCCATTCAAGCTCTGAACAAGCTTGATCAAGAGCTACAAGCTCAGCTTCCATAGTACTTCTAGCTATGATAGTTTGTTTTGTGGACTGCCAAGAGACAGCACCACCTCCTAAAGTGAAGACATAACCTGACGTGGATTTGATGTCATTGGAGTCAGAGATCCAATTAGCATCATAGAATCCTTCTAAGACAGAAGGATATCCACTGTAGGTCAGAACAAGATTATTGGTTCCCTTGAGATATCTAAAGATCCTTCTAATGGCTATCCAGTGTGATTCATTTGGGTTACAAGTGTACCTACTGAGTCTGGATACAGCATAAGCTATATCAGGTCTAGTTCTATTTGCAAGGAATAAGAGAGACCCTATAGCTTTAGAATACAACTCTTGATCTACACTGTTACCTTGATTCTTAACAAGGTGACAGTTAGGATCAAAAGGAGTTCTAAGAGGAGCAGAGGAAGAAAAGTTAAATTTTTCAAGAAGATTTTTGATGTAATGAGTTTGGGATAAGGAGATTTTGTTTTGATTCTTGATAATTTTCATCCCAAGAATTACATCAGCTTCTCCTAGGTCTTTCATTTCAAAAAATCTAGATAGGAATTCCTTAGTATCTAAGATCAGGTTAATGTCTTTAGAGAAGATAAGTATATCATCTACATAAAGACACAGAAGGATAAATCCAGAAGTAGTGGTTTTGCAATAGAGACAGTTATCAGAATCATTTATACTGAATCCAAATGACAAGATGGCTTTGTCAAATTTTTCGTGCCATTGTTTAGGGGCTTGCTTAAGTCCGTATAAGGAACGAACCAGCTTGCATACTTTCCCTTCACAACCACGAACTACAAAGCCTTCTGGTTGATTCATATAAATTTCTTCTTCTAAGTCTCCATTAAGAAAGGCTGTTTTAACATCCATTTGATGGATGATTAGGTCATGGATAGAGGCAAGAGAGATAAGAAGTCTAATGGTAGTGATCCGAGCAACTGGCGCATAAGTATCAAAGTAGTCAATTTCGGCCTTTTGCCGAAACCCTTGAACTACTAAACGCGCTTTATATTTCTCAACTGTACCATCAGTCCTCAATTTCTTCTTGAATATCCATTTGCATCCTAGGGGCTTATTTCCAGGAGGTAAATCAGTTAAGATCCAAGTATTGTTGTTAATTATGGATTGGAATTCACAGTTTATAGCTTCTTTCCAGAAGGAAGCATCAGGAGAACTTATAGCATCTTGATAGTTCTTTGGTGAGTCTTCAATCAGGTAAGTGATAAAGTCATCACCAAAGTCCCTCATAGCTCTAGTTCTTTTACTCCTTCTAGGTTCAGCTATGGATTCATCTATAGGTTCAGGGGTTGAAGAGTTTGAACCATTTTCCAAGACTGGAGACAAGTTGGAAGAAGGAATTCTAGATTTAAAGGGAAAGATGTTTTCAAAGAATGAAACATCTCGAGACTCAATCAAGGTGTTGTTGGAAATTTCTGGGATTTCAGAATTGATCACAAGACACCTATATGTGTTGGAGTCAAGGGAGTAGCCAATAAAAACAGAGTCTACAGTTTTGGGTCCAATTTTCTTCTTCTTAGGTTCTGGGATGTTTACTTTAGCTAAACACCCCCACACTTTGAAGAATTTAAGACTAGGCTTATGGCCTCTCCAAATTTCAAAAGGTGTTTTGGATTTGTCTTTGGAAGGAATCCTATTTTGGATGAAGCAAGCTGTAAGGATAGCTTCCCCCCACAAGTTCTGGGGAGCTCCAGAACTTTGTAGCATGGTATTTACCATATCTAGTAGGGTTCTGTTTTTCCTTTCAGCCACACCATTAGATTGAGGAGAGTAGGGGGCCGTAACTTGATGAATTATCCCATGTTCTTGACAGAATTGGGTAAACTCATTAGAGATATATTCCCCTCCTCTATCAGATCTAATGATTTTAATTTTCTGATTCAGTTGGTTTTCAGCTTCAGCCTTAAATATTTTGAATTTATTGAGAACTTCATCTTTTGATTTCAAGAGATAAGTGTAGCAATACTTAGAACAATTGTCTATGAAGGTCACAAAGTATTTGCTACCACCTCTAGTTGGTTCTCTATTGGAATCACACACATCTGAGTGTATAAGCTCAAGAGGTTTGGAATCCTTTATTGGAACCGATTTGAAAGAAGTTCTAGCCTGTTTGGCTTGAACACAAATCTCACATTTCTCATTTGGGCCTAAGAAGGGATTAGGGATTAAACCTAAGTTGTTCATTCTGGTTAGATATTTGAAGTTCACATGTCCTAGTCTTCCATGCCAATAATCAGAATTTTCAGTATTTAAAGTTGTATAAGAGACAGGTGATAAAGGAATAACATTTAATTTGAAAAGACCATCGGAGGTAAAACCTTTCCCGATGAAATTGTCTCCTTTAGAGATTATAACTTTATTGGCATCTAGAACAATTTTGAAGCCAGATTGAACAAGAAGAGATCCACTAACAAGGTTCCTACGGATCTCCGGTACAAGTAGAACATTATTCAGAGTTAAGGTCTTTCCAGAGGTAAACTTCAGGATGACCTGTCCATGTCCAAGTACCGCAGCCGTAGATCCATTTCCCATTGTCACACTTCCTCCACTTGAGTTCTGAAAATTGGAGAACCAAGATTGGTTAGAACAAACATGGGCATTTGCTCCAGAATCTAGCCACCATTCTAATTCATGATGAGCTAGATTGACAATGGGAAGATGAGGTACTAACCTTAGGGAAGAGTTGGAAGGTTGAGATTCAACAACATTCACATGATGTTTGGTTTGCTTGTTGTTGGGATTCTTAGACGGTACCTTTTGGGTCTTTCTGTAGAAGCAGTCTGGGGCAAGATGGTTGTCCCTTCCGCATACATAGCAGAATCTGCCATTAGGTACCTTCTTATTTCCTTGAGATGAATGTTTAAAATTGGCAGAAGAGTTGGCTTTAGGATAGGATCTAGGATTCTTGGTTTTGTTTTTCTGAAACTTGTTGGGTTTCTTATGGTTGGGTTTTCTAGAGAAGTTTGGGTTTGAGGAAAACTCAGAGAGGTGGACACTATTCCTAGACTGGTTAGGTTTAGAATCTCTTTGCCTGAACTGTTCTTCTATTTTGATGGTTTGGATTACTTCTCTGACTGAATTCAGGTTTAGAGATTTCCTAAGATCCTGGGCAAATTTGGACCAAGATGGTGGGAGCTTATCTAGGAGAGAGGAGATGATGAAGGATTCACTAAAAGTGGTTCCACATAGTTGTACTTCATTTATCAGGTTTTGGAATTTGTTTAGTTGATCAGTTATAGGAGAGTTGTCAGACATCTTGAAGTTGTTAAAGTCTGAAGCTGTGAATCTCTTCACACCTTCATCATCCTTTAAGTATGTATCTTCAAGAGATGTCCAGATCTCTTTAGCTGTGATGAATTTCCTATAAGTTTCATATAAGACATCAGACAAACAGCTGAGGATTTTGAATTTACAGTGATATTCAATTTCCTCGGGGGTTTTAGATTGAGAGGTAGACTCAGATTTATCAGTTATAGAGTCAGAGGAAGAAGCAGATTTAGGATTTGAGGGTTTTTCATATGGTAATGGCTTACCAATTGCACTGAATAACCCTAAAGTTATTAACCAGATTTCCATATGTTCTTTCCATCTAGTAAATCCAGATCCACTGAATTTTTCAGGTTTAAGAGAGGAGTGTTCTTCATTAGCCATTTTAGATCTTAATCTCAAGGAAATAATTAGATATATTATGAAGCTGGAACAATGCAGAATAAACATTGTAAAATTTATTTTTCAAATTTAGTAGCTATTCAGTATATGTAAATAATTCCTAAACAGGAAAAATATTGCCGAAATAGATTAGGAACTTTGATAATGCAAATAGGGTAAGAAAATTATGCTACTCAATTTAAACTTGCAAAGTTACCCTAAAATATGCAAATAAAATTTCTATGCATTAAGATAATTTTATTTGAATTTTTCTGAATTTTTTTTTCGAATTAAAAAACAATTAATAAATCGAAAATCGAATAAAACAAAATTGAACCGGAGTCGGGTTAAGCTCAGATTGAGTCTGGACTCGGAATCTGGTTCGACCCGAGCGCAGGCGCGCGGTTGAGTCGAGCCGCGTTCCGCGTCCGAAGATGGACGGCCGAGATCGCGCCAAGATGCGCGCTTGAGATAGACGGCGATCGCGCGACTTGGTTTCGGAGAAGCGGAGCGGGCGGAGAAGAAAAATCGGATCCGAAATCCGAAGTTCGAAAAGAAAACAACGAGACAGAAGCGAACCGGATCGGGCGAACTAGGTAATCGGATCGGATCCAAAGTACGAAACCCGACCCACGACGCTATCGTCGTTTAGGGTTTGGGCGACGGCGCGGCGATTCTTTTCGCGTGGCCGTCCGGCGGTTCTACAGGGCGGCGGAGGCCTGGAGAAGAGGCGCCGAGGTGGGGAAAGAATTCAGCGGCGAGAGGAGAACGATTTCGAAACCAAAAACACTTTGATCGTCGACGATCGCTCCGGAAACAGATCGGCGACGGCGAGAAAACTCGAGAAGATTCCGACGGCGTTTCTCGTCGATTCGATTTGTCTCCGCGTCCACGAAGAGAGCCGTGAACTCAGACGCGAGAGACGAAGGCAAAGAAACCAACTATGCTCCGGATGGCGGCGTAGATCGACGGGAAAACGTGAAAAACCGGCGACGGCGAAAACCTCGACGGCGCGCTCGCGAGAGAGCTCGCGGAGGCGTCGAAACGGACGCACGTGCGAAGTGCGTGACGCGCACGGGCGGCGCACGGGCAGCACAGTGAATCGGAGTAAAATCGGAAAATCGATTAAAGGGTGATTGATCAAGAACTTAGATAAAATATGCACAGTGAATCCGAAATCAATTAAACCGTAAATCAAAGATTCGAATCAATTTAAACAGTAAATTCGATCTTAAAAGTTTGGCTGAATTGATAATTAAATGCAGAAATTAATTAGATAACGGAAACTTGCCTTAGATTGTTGTCTATTTTAATTCCTGCACATATAAACTACCAACAATGAAATAAAACTTGCATTAAGATAAAAGAACCTGGAGGCGACGTATCGTCTGTCCTAAGGCAATTTTCGTCCCACGCACGGGCTTAGTCGAAGATCCGCCTTGAAGATACAACCAGGGCTAGCTTCCTGCCGGTGCGACGGTGGAAGCCCTGTCGGAGCAACTTTCAACTTCTAGCAGCAAAAATGGAGAAAGAGAATTTGGAGAGAAATTTCAGAGCAGAGATTCTGAGAGTCTCTTGATGTGTTTTAACCAGTATCCTGGCCTCCCTTTTATAGGGAAAACTCACTGATTAAAATATTAATAGTTTTATCCAAAATATTAATTAAATATTTGGAAACTATTAATAGATGCTCAAAATAGGTAAGTGGATCAATTTAAAGAATAGTAAATTAATTCTCCACCACAAATAGTCGAGTGCATGTGTTAAAATAGATTTTTAATATTTTAAGTAAAATATATACGTTGTGTGCGTGAGAGGAGTTATGAGAGATTTTTGGATTTAATTAATTAATATTTAATTAATCCAACAAAACGTTCAGTGACCCAAATAGCCACATCTTTATTTGTGGCTCAGCCATACAAACCCTGTAACAACTAACTTGCTCACTAGAACTGATGCTCATGCTTTTCATGTACACATGTATTCGTGTACATAGTGAATAATGTAGTAGCTACAACTCCCGGATCTTAAATGCAGAAGTAGCACATTGTTATATGCACTTCAATAAACAGAGATATGAAAACAAGCCACGAAATCGTCCTAGCAAGCATGCAATATTTTTAAGCAATAAATTATAGAAAGTGCAGTATGTGCCTGTTGAACCGAAAGGTGGAACTAGAAGGAACTAGCTATAATTTACGATTGATTGTACGTGTGATGGTGGGTGGATTTAAGATTAATGCCAGTACCATGTAATAGGTGGGCAAAGACTTCATTCGTTCATTTGAGATCATTTTTTTATTGACATAAACTATTTCCCTATATTTTATATATAGCTCACTAACCCAGGATATATATTATTGGCATATCATTTTTTTTAATATTTTCAAATAACAATTAAAATTTGAATATTTTTTAAGAAAGCAAATGGTGGTGGTGAAGATAGGCTTTGATTCTAGAACCTTGTTTTCAATAACTAAGATGTTTACATTTATTTCATCTCTTTTGGTTTCTTTTTCCTTAATAGTAATTGACGCTGAAAAAGCTACCATGTGGAAATTGTCACGTCTGTGGGAAAAAAGAATTAATTTACTCAAGTACTCATTTTTCATTACTCACAGTGCTATCTTAGGGTACCAAGTCATTTCTGAATAAAAGGCAATATTGAATATATGAGTGAGACAATTCGGTCAAATGCTCTAGGAGGAAGAGAGAATATTAGTAATAAAAAAAAAAAAAAAGAAAAGAAACCGCAGGGAAGGTCCTTATTACCTGGATGCTCACTTTAAATACGACTTAAATCACGACCAAATATAAACGTCGTAAACCAGTTAATTGCAACATAAAATCTGTTCCTCCAACTAATAACACGAGTTAGATATGCTGATCGCCAGATAAACCAACTAACAAATCCCGTGAGAGAAAGTCCCTTTGCCTCCTGAGTAATTTTATACGATTAATCAGGTTTAAACGACAAAGAAAGATGATAATAATCAGCAAGATAACGTTGGGAAATACCTTGCTTTGCCTCAGATCTACAAGGGCTTTGTATCGTCCAACAGTTGCCATGCTTCCTAGATGCTTATACACAAAAGGATCACCAAGTTGTATATTCACTGCAGTATTTGCAAAACCTCCACCAGCTTTACCAATTTGGTTTAACAAGCGCGCTAGATATTTCCCCTGCCTTTCTGCAACCTGCCACGGTAACTTATTGTATAAGTTAGTACAGTGAAAAGCAAGAAAAATTGTGAAGCGCAGATGAACTAATAAATATTTTTGAAGTCAATTACTTGGATTTGCAAGACTAAACTCAGAAAGTCTAGGATCCAAGTACAAAGCAACCTGATACTACTCGGAAGAAAAAGGGTGACTCAATAAAATATCATACATAAAAAATAATATAATATAGATTGAGAGCAGACTGATAA
This sequence comes from Costus lasius, assembly GCA_027563935.2. NCBI lineage: Eukaryota > Viridiplantae > Streptophyta > Magnoliopsida > Zingiberales > Costaceae > Costus > Costus lasius. The sequence continues at coordinate 22,885,128 of CM050447.1, read as the reverse complement.
ACAATTCAAGATTTATATGAAAGTTCTTTTGAAAAAGAAATCTGACTATATAAAATGACTGTCACACTTGGATGGTCAAGTTTAGTACAACAAATTAAAACTATTCCTCCTCTGATAGAAGATATTTCAAGAACCTAACATATTTTAAGAGAAGACCTATTTTATTTTGATGGCCAAACTTAATGGATAAATGAAACAGTTATATAGCCTTTCCTGATGAGACCATCTCATTATTCTACATCTTGTAAGGAAATTCTTTCTTATCTTCTTAAATAACTTTATTAATTCAGCTGAATAGTAATACTCATGACATTAAATCTTAATATCTTCTCAGGCTCTACTTCCCAACTATTATGACATAAAACTAGGCCTAACCTCTGAAGAGTTGAACATCACGAAAAAGATTATTTTCCAATGAATAAAATGATGCATAATGTTCTACAATACGAATTGAAAGAGCATTCTACAATCTCCAGTAGGATTAACAATCTGTATCGCCCAAAGTAAGTTCTCTTCTTGAAATTCGAGGTGCATTTCCAGATGTCGTGGATGGAATGATCAAGCATTTTAATTCCCGAAGCTAATGAGTATCAGTGGAAAACACAAATGATATAAACCTGTGCCAATGCGGGCAGTGTAGGTTTTCCTGTGCTCTCAAGGAAACCACTACAATCACCTATTGCAAATATATCATCCACAGAAGGAACACGTAACCACTCATCCACACCAATCCTGGAAAATGTTCTTAAATTTCAGATCAAACTAAATGAAGAAATATATATGCAACTTAGCATTAAATCAACAAAATTAGTTTCTCTACAGGAGTCAAACATTGTTGGAAATTCTTTGGAATAATCTACATTAAAGTAAATCGTACCTTCCACCAGGTGATCTTGGAAACTCCAAAGATTTAATGAATGGTGAAGGACCAACACCAGTAGACCATACAAGAAGTCCATATGGAACCTCTGTTCCATCGTTAAGAATAACTTTATTAGGTTGGACGTCTTTGACAATACCACGCACAAGGCGGACACCTGACTGAGAGGATACAGAACATAAGTTGGGATTCACTGAACTAACTGGCAGGTGCCAAGCAACAAAATTTTCCAGTAATTTAACACAGGAAATTGAAGCTGTGAATAATATTAACAAAGAAGTAATTGGTAATACACAATAAAGCAGCAAAATGATGTCTGCTAAATCAGCAGATTTATTAATCCACACAGGACATCGAAGAAAAAAAAAGCAAACTGCATAGCTAGAAGTATTGTTATGATAAGACTCAAATGCTGATGCTTGTAGTATTAAGCATATTAGAGTATCTAAAATATAACTAGCTCTCTGATCAGCAAAAAGTTAAATAAAAGTTATATTTAAACACCGGAGAGAAATGCATCAAAGCAGCATGAGAACAATGTGTAATTTGCTGCAGGAACAAGATGAATGATAGAATTTAAACTCAAACAAGATGGTCAGTCATCATATATAAATAAATACAAATAGATCCAACCAAAATTTCCCATAATTCTGAGACTCCAGGAAGCAAAATGTATCAGTAGAAATAATTATCAGCTTAGATTATTGACAATAGGTTTTACAGAGACCACATGGAATATCACAGAAAATATGAATTTGTTTTAATAAAATATCTTTGCTATGTAGGTTCAGAAAATTTTGGTCATCAACAAAATAAATGGGACAAACAACCTACTAAAAATCATCAAAAGAACAAATATAATAATCTGGATTCCTGAGTTAGCTTCAGTTACCTTAGTCAACTGTGTTGTAGCATAATGTCTGAGACGTACATCGAACGACGACAATATCTCATTTGCCTAGCACCAGAGAGAGAGATCAGATGTTAGATGTCAAAACATTGTGCCTTTGTGCTCTTTACGATGGATATGCCTTCTTTGTATTTTAAAACAGTAGGAATTGGAGATATAATAAATAAAGAAAAACTTGGACCTCAATTAAGGTGACGTGAATGTAATCTTTAACATGTGAATAGCGTTCATGGACATCTTTTATGATGAAATCACTAAGTTCACCACTGAATTCAACGCCTGTAGGACCTCCACCAATAACAACACAATGCAAAAGTCTCTTCTTTTCATCCTCTGATATTCCTATTAAGTAAACGCAAGGAAACTAATATAAATCCAAGATAACTAAGCAAACTTTGCAGTGCTGGAGAAAAAAAGATGACGATACTCAATCCATTAGGGAATTTGAGAGGCAAGTATGCAATAAAAGAACAGAAGCAAATAACATAGAATGAGAAGAACATCTCAGGAATTCAAACTGAGATAAACTTTATAAACAAATTCGTACCAATAAATTACATTCTACTTCACATAACTAAAGTGACCTCTAGAAAATCTCCAATTAGCATATGGTAATGGGATTGCATGCTCATACTGACAGAAACAGACATTTCTTTCAAATTTAAATTACTAATTAGTGTTCACTTAGAAGACTATCAAACAACTATGTCAAATATACAGATTACATTCTATCAGCAATATGCCCTCCATCTATAAGTAAAGATTCATTAGATATACAGATATGCAAAAAAAAATAACATTTAAATCTCTAGTGTTTTTGCCAACATCGAGTCCTTTTCCATCAAAATGAAGAGAAGTTTTTATGCATAGCCAAGATTACAATTTTTGTTATTGTTGTGCTGAAACTGATGATGATATTTTAATAACAATTTTACAGACAAAATACAAAAATAAGTTGGAATCCTTAATAAATATACTAAGCATGGTACACCGATGGAGTACATTACATAAAAAAGTAGTTTCTATTATCACATATATTCATTCATATAGCATCTGACTATGATTGTCGAAAGTGGACAAAACCTACAACATTTATCTACACATGATACCACTTCAATCTCAATCAGGTAAATAATGACTTTAAATAGAACAAAATTGCAATTTCCTCGATAGAAACAATTTTATCCCTACATATATAAAGCAGGCATATGTTTCTTCAGGCTTTAAGAAGTAGAGAGACCTCTACTTTTACTGGAAGCAAAAATTTAAAAACTGAACATACTTACTAATTTTTGGACTATGAAATGCAAACAATGAAAATTATTATTGACAGATCCGCTGCTTTTAAGGATGAATATACCAGGCACATCCGAGAGCATTAGATTGAGAAGAAGTTTTCTTCTAATTTCTTGGGCATGGTGAACTTCTCGCAGAAATATTGCATGCTCTTTTACACCATGTATACCGAAAGTTGAGGCCTCTGCTCCAGCTGCAATAATCAACTTGTCATATGGTAAATCGAACTTCCATGGTTCTGGAGCATCTGTGGAAGCCTTCTGGTCAGAAACAGTTTCACAATGTACCTAATGTAACGACAGCAAGAAAAAGAGCAACTGAGGGTCTCCGGTATATGATGACAATCTGATCATTACAAATTAAATGAAGATACTAGAACATACTATCCCGCACTGCTAAAAGTACCAAACACAGACATTTCACTTTACGTTGGTAAAAAGTCAGGTTTCTTTACCAGTTACCGTCAAATTGAGAATCCATCTTATGATGGGACTAATATGTTCCCTCTTGCAGGTTAAGCTAGCCCGAGACTTCGATGATGGTTTAGAGAATCAGTAGATAACGTTTCTAAACCCTAAGGGTATGCGGCTTATCGCAGCTTTCCAAATGGCAAAATAGCAAGCATATCTAACCTTGCAGGTTTAAACAAAATTCATTACTCAAGGGGAAACGAGAAATTTTGCTCTTGTAAAATTTTGCTCTTGTAAAATTTTGTTTATAGAGATTGATCTTTTCTAATTTATGCTATTCACATCGAAAGAATCGAAACTCTATACTCTTCTTCTCCACTCTTCCGGTTGTCTAGGACGAAACAAGTTCCGCGTCAGGGTTAACAAGGCCACATACCGTGTGTGAATCAGGATCGACAGCCGTGCAGCGAGCTAGGAAGAAGAATGAACCAGGTGACTTCGAGAAGGCCGGCTGGATGCGACCTACGGGTTCCGCGACAGAACGGAACTCGAGGGTGCCGACGCAGGTAGAGGCAAGGAGCGGAGTGAAGACCATGTGGTTCCGCGGGGAGACGCAGACGATATCATAGAGGCTGGTATCCACGCCCTTCATCAGCCGGCACCCCGCCCACCCAGTCCCCAGCACCACTAATCTCGGCTTGTCCACCCCTGGCCTTGTCGGACCGAGTCCGGAAGAGGTGGAGACGGCTGCATCGGAGCTGAATCCAGCAGATCGCGAGGCGGCGGAGAGGCTGGGAGGGAAATGACCGACCGGGATCCAGGAGGATGAGAAGCGAGATGAGCGAGAGAGAGACCGGAGCCAAGCCATCGCAGCTGGTTGAGAGAGTAGAGGCAAGATCTGGGGGTTTTGATTTGAATGGCGGCGGCTGCCGCCGTGACAGTGGTTATGTGGCGGGAAGAATTGGCAGCGACAGTGGCCGGAGGTCGAGTTGGATTGGCTTGCTAGTGCCTTGACGGAGAACCGTCGGTTGGAATATGAATGGACAAAAACCAATTGTATAATGGAGGGATCACAGACAGGTTGTCACGCACCGGTCGGATCGGTCTAAAAACAGCGCTTATCCGTTGTCTTAGAGCCGTCCGGCGAAACACCGGAACACAATTACGCTAGGGTTTTCGGACAAAAATCTCACTCCAATCAGAAACCCTAACTTCCCGCTCAATTTTTACCCCTAAATTACAAATTGCACGAAGAAACCCTAACCCTAATTTGAGAAGACCGGAAAGAATCAAACCATAAATCAGAAAATACCTTTGGTCAACGCTGCTAAGTCAAAATCACCGCCGAAATTGCCTTGCTGACGTCACCTTCCAATCCTCGCCGAATTTCGCAGATCCGCGTTCAATTTCGTTCTGCTGACGTCAGGCTGGCGTCAGCAACGAAATCGAAATTCGATTTCGGTTTTCCGCCGCGTCGTCGTCCGCCTTCTGATTTTGACCCGGTCAAAATCGGAAGCGGAATCTCCTATGTTTCCTCTTCGTTCGTCGAACCAGAGCGCCGCCTGCGCTCTCGACCACGTCGCCGAAGAAGGAAGATGTGCCGCCTGCGCTTCGTCCTCCGCCCTCGATTGCCGATCGTCGACGACCTCGCAGTCGTCTGCTGCTGATGTCCGTTGTCGCCGTAGAAACAACACAAAAATAGGGAGGAACTTCGTCGAAAAGCAGGGGAAGCTCGCCGGATTCAGAAAGGGAAAATCTTCACTTTATTCTTTGTAAATCAAAGCTACAAAAACCCTCTATTCTCACTCCACTTGTCTTTCCCACGTCGGCGACGATCTCACCCTCGTCGCCGCTCACAGAAGCACTCGTCCCTCCACTCTCTTCTATCGATCTTTCGCCGATCTCTCCTCAACGCTCGTAACTCTGCCTCCAAGCCTCCCGGTCCCTCTTCGCTGCTGCTCGCCTCTTCGATTTATAGAGGAGGCGACGCCGCCTCCCGACACTTCCTCCGCTCGAACCGCGTCCGCGTCCCACGATTAGGGCTTCATCTGCTTCGCGTTGAAGACTCCATCTCTCCGCAGCCGCCCCCTTACTTCGGCGAGGAGCTCGCGTCTGAGCCTCGCGCGTCCGCAAACTCCTCTCCGCCACGCTCGAAGCCGCTGAAGCTGCGTGTCTCGAGCAATCGGGGTCAACACCTCGATTTTGACCATCTTTTCCCAATTAGGGCTGCTACCTGTAAGTTGTGGATGTGGGTTTGGTTCTGTATTCTGGGTTTGGGTCAGGCCCAACGTTCTCTGGGCTGAACCGGGGAATCCAGGGCCTAACAATTCTCCCCCGTCCAATTTGGACATCGCCCTCGATGTCCGTTGCGGGCGGCCGCTCAACGCCGGCCGGCGAGCCACCGCTCTTGCTCAGCACAGTTAGTCTCGTAGGTTTCTTTCCAGCTCTGCTCCCTTTTGTGTTGGAGCTTCTCATAGTTCGAACGGCGCGTTGCGTTCTCTTCCGCATCTATCTCCTCTAAAGACTTCGGTGAAGCCTTTTTGTCCACCACTTGCTTCCACATCGGCTTCTCCTGCGGGAGTCTTGTATCTTCGGCGCTTGCTTCTGCCCGACGCTGCTCTGGCCGACCGTGTCTTTCGGCCCTGCGTCTGCACCTGAGGAAGTCAATGAACATTTTCCTGTGACCACTGAGGCAATGTACACACCTCCTATCTGAGCCTCTACTGGTTCGTCATCAACCACCGCCGGTTTCTCAGCTAGCTCTCGATGCACGATCGCTGCAATTGTGTTCAACCGCTGTCGGTCCGGACAATCGCGTATCCGGTGTGGTCCTTTCCACAAGAAGCAGGCAATCGGTCTCAGTTGACCCTGCCCCCTCTCTGTAGGTCGGGTCTGCTCCTGCCGTGCCGTCTGACCTCCGTTTCGTCGGGGATAGAGTCTCTCTCTGTCTCTCTCTCTGGCGCTCTTGCTCTGGGTGGAGATGGTCGCTTCGGGGGCGACCTCTGTGCTCTCTGAAAGGTCGTTCCCGAAGTTCTCTGATCCACGAGAGACTCGGCTATAGATGCAGCTGTCCTCCAGTCCTGCGGTGCATGTCGTCGGACCTTCGTCGCCGCCCATGGTTGGAGATTCTGGAGGAAGAAGTACCTCCTGTCTCCCTCCGCCATCTCAGGTAGCTCCAACATCAGCGCGTAGAACGCCCTGACATACTCCTGGATCGCCCCTGTGTGCTTTAGCCGATCCACCGCCTCTCGTGCCTTGTCCACCGAGTTTCCGGGAAGGAACTGCTGTCGCAGCTCCTCTCGGAACACCTCTCATGTCCAACTAGCCGCCTCTGATGTCGAATCAACTTTGGTTCTTCACCAGAGTTTTGCATCATTTGAGAGATATGCTGTGCACACCCTCACCTTCTCCTGGTCTGAAACATGGTTAGCATCAAAGTATTGTTGCATATCCCGCAGAAAATTACCCAATACTTTGGCTGATCTGGCCCCCTTGAACACTGTAGGTTCTGGGGTGCGAACCTTCCCGTTGGGAGCCTCATACTCTGTCCTGGCTGTTGTAGGCGCACCTCCTTATGCCTGCGCCAATGCCATGCGCATCACCGCAAGGTTTGCCAGTATCTGCTGCTGAGTTGCCGTGGTGTTGGCTATCTGCGTTGCCAAAGTCGTCACTTGTCCTTGTAATGCCCCTACTTGCTCTTGTAGGGCCGCCATGCCTTCAACAGTTTGGGGAGTCTCCACTGCTCCAGCCAAAGTCTGTTGGAGGGTAAGGATCTGCAGCCTCTGCTCCTCTATCGTGCGATGGAGGTCCTCCACCTGAGGAACCACGGCATCTTTGCTGTTCCCTGTCAAACCGAGCACCTGCTCGATTCGCGCGATGCGATCTCCTTGATTCACCATGCTGCTAGATCACATTAGCCTCTGATACCAGTTGTCACGCCCCGGTCGGATCGGCCTAAAAACAGCGCTTATCCATTGTCTTAGGGCCGTCCGATGGAACACCGGAACGCAATTACGCTAGGGTTTCCAGACAAAAATCTCACTCCAATCAGAAACCCTAACTTCCCGCTCCACTCGTCTTTCCCACGTGGGAGACGATCTCACCCTCGTCGCCGCTCACAGAAGCACTCGTCCCTCTACTCTTTTCTATCGATCTTTCGCCGATCTCTCCTCAACGCTCGTAACTCTGCCTCCAAGCCTCCCGGTCCCTCTTCGCTGCTGCTCGCCTCTTCGATTTATAGAGGAGGCGACGCCGCCTCACGACACTTCCTCCGCTCGGACCGCGTCCGCGTCCCACGATTAGGGCTTCATCCGCTTCGCGTTGAAGACTCCATCTCTCCGTAGCCGCCCGCTTCCTTCGGCGACGAGCTCGTGTCCGAGCCTCGCGCGTCCGCAAACTCCTCTCCGCCACACTCGAAGCCGCTGAAGCTGCGTGTCTCGAGCAATCGGGGTCAACACCTCGGTTTTGACCTCCTTTTCCCAATTAGGGCTGCCGCCTGTACGTTGTGGATGTGGGTTTGGTTCTATATTTTGGGTTTGGGTCAGGCCCAACGTTCTCTGGGCTGAACCGGGGAATCCAGGGCCTAACATAGGTAGCATCTCTCTGTAGACCCGGCCACACTATTATTGAGGGCATGATTGCCACATTTTTATTGAGCGCATTGTGTTATCGCGATCACGAACACACTATCGACTTCACTGTTATCTCGCCCCGACCAAAGATTTTCCGATTGAACCTCTAGATTAACGTAAAATCTTAATTCTTCTATTGCAAAATCACCCCAAAATTAAAAAATAATCAAAAACCCTAATTGAGATCCTAAAATTTATCCCCAAATTAATAAAATCAAAACCCTAATTTAATTTTACCTCTGGTCAAAATTTCCCAAGTCAATGTAGCTTGATTTAATTCGGTTACTGACATCGCGCTTGCGTCAGCCGCCCAAAACTCGTTCCGTCTAATTTGATTTCAGAGGCTGACGTCATCCCGACACCATCAACTCAATCTCACCGCACACGCCGCTCAATTTCAGCCGCTAACGTCGTCACCACGTCAGCGCACAAAATCAAAACCACAATAGCCGCTGTCGGCCGTTGACCGCCTTCCAATTTTGACTTAGGCCCCGTTTGGATGCCGCGTTTGGGCGGCTTCCACGTTTGCGGGCAGCCAAAAGTTGGAAGTGGAGGCGTTTGGGACGCAGCTTCTCAGCTCCAAGCTGAGAAGCTGCACTGTTGACAGAAAGCTGCCCGGTAGGAGCTTTCCCGAAATGCGGAAGCGGCTTTTTCTACACAGTGTTCGCCACTTCGCTCGTACGCGTCTCGCCCGTCGTCGCCTCCAGCCATCATTGCCTCTGCCCCGTCGTTGTCTCCTCCCGTCGTTGTCTCCGCCATCATCGTCTCAGCCGTCGCCGTCTCCGCCCGTCGCTCGTACGCGTCTCGCCGTCTCCGCCTGTCGCTGCACCTTGCCGTCGCCCGTCGCCAAGCCGTCGGCAAGGCGCCGAACGCAGCGGGGAGAGATCCCAAATCCCTTCTCGCGTGGAGACGACGAAGGGATTTGGGATTTTTAATTTATATATTTTTTAATTTTTTTACTAAATATTAATAAATACCAAATTTTAAAATTAAAATAATAAAAAAATAAAAAGAATAATAAATATGAAATTTTAAATTTTATATATCATCTATGTATAGTTTGCACTTAGGGAATTTTTTTAAAAAAATTAAAAATTCTTAAAAAAATTAAATTTATATTTGTATGATTATTTTTTAGAATTTTAAAAAAATAAAAAATTAGAGAATTCTTAAAAAAAATTATCTATTTTAAGTTTAAATTCTAGTTAAAAAATATTTAGTGTTGTGTTAAAAAAATTTTAGTGTTGTGTTGTGGTACGGTTAGACATATAGATAATTATTGTAAAAAAAATTATTTAAGATTAGTCATCTAAAATTCATATATATACATATATAAATATAAATATAATAATTTTAAAAAATATTTATTATTGTATTAAATAGTTGTATAAAGTGACAACAGGTGTCTTAACAAATTAAATTTATTGTTGTGTAAAGTAATTTTAAATTTTAAAAATAAATTAAAAAAATTAATAGAACTGAACAGCACAACACAGCAGCTCACAGTTACTTATCAGACCAGCTAATACATCCAAACAGCCTCAGCTTTTCAGACCAGCTCTACTCAGACCAGCCACCAGCCAGAAGCTTACTTCTTTTCGAACGCCCGATGCGTTCGAACGAAGCTGACGTCGTCTTTGTTCTCAAACGACGCCGCCTTCCTTATCGCTGAGCGCCGCCTACGCTCGTGGACTCGTCGGAGAAGGGGAGCGTGCCGGCAAGAAGAGGATGCCGCCTGCACCTTGCCTTTAACCCTTTGCTACTGCCGAGCGTCGTCGTCACCAGAGGCGACGTCGGAGATGCAGTAATCACTCGAAACAGGGGAAGAAACAGAGGATAAGGAGAAAGCTTTATTCCACTCCTTCAAAGCTACAAAACTCTTCATGGACTATCACCGACGACCCCTGTCACTGGCCCCTCTTCCACACCCCCCCCGCCGTCGACCCACCGGTCGGTGGTTACAGTCACTCTTCCCGTCGCCCCCTGGCGCCGGAATACTACCTCACCACAGTCACTCTTCTCGTCACTCCCTGACCTTACTGTGGTTGAAGCTTGCTCGATGGTGGTGTCTCACGCTCGCCCGATCGATCGATGAAGATTCCTCCCCTTCGCTGCTCTCTATCCGCGGCTTTAAAGAAGATAGTCGCCGCGTCATGCTGCCCTAATGCGTCTGATTTACTTGCGAGGAAGCCCTCTTCCTTTGTCCGGAAAGATCGCCAAAGACCTCGTCGCCTCGCCGAAGTTCTCGCGCCGCCTGCAGCCAACGACGCTGTCGTCCGCACCGTCTGCATCCGAAGGGATCGGCGAAGAAGACGAAGCGGATGCGGCTGAAATCGATGCTTCTTTCGCTAATTTGGGAAAGTCAATGCCTACATTCGATTTCGGCATTGACCACCCGAAATCGAGTGCGCTTGGTTTTGGGTTCGTGCGTGGATTTGGGTTGGGCCAAGCCCATTACCCTTGAGTGCGGCCCGATAGTCTATGAGCCTGACAACTGTTAATAGTAACAGTACTATTTATTTATAAAATTTATAAGATATTTAATTATTAATTTTTAATTATGGTTAAAATTTAAAATAATAAATAAATATATTATCTTAATTTTTTAAAAATAATAATATATTTTATTTTTTAGTATTTAAATTTTAAATTATTTAAAATAATAATATTTAAAATTTTAATTAAAATAATATAAATTATTGTTTAAAAAAATAAAATTATAACTTTCTCAATTTTTATTTTTTATTTTTTTTATTTTTTTATTTTTAAATTTTTTTCCTGTTTTATATTTAAAAGCTATTTAAAATTAATATAAAAATGGGCGGTTGTCAAACCTAGAGGACGAGCGGGTGCAGGTGTGCACGGCATATTTGACGGCTGACGCGAAGCTGTGGTAGCGGACCACAGCTGGATCGATGTCGGGGGTAGCAGCGTGGACCTAGGACGTGTTCCTGGAGGAGCTACGGCGGCAGTTCCTTCCGGGGAACTCGGTGGACCAAGCGAGATGCGCGGTGGACTAGCCCCGACACACCGGCACCATCTAGGAGTACGTGTGGGCGTACTCGGCGCTGATGTTGGAGATCTCGGACTTGTCGGAGGCGCACCGACGGCACACATTCCTCCGGCACTTGCAATCGTGGGCCGAGCCGGAGGTTCGGCGACACTCTCTGCGGGACTGCGCGAGAGGCAGCGGCGGTGGCCGAGGGACTGGTGGACGCGAGGGCATCGAGGCCGACTACACCGAGGGCTTCGACGTTGCCCCCGAAGGGTGGCTCCCCGACGAGGGCAAGAGCGCCACCACGGGCGTGACAGCCTCCCAAGTAGGGCGGAGGCTAGCCGGCGTGTCCACAGCCACGATAGGACCCTGCTCGACCTGCACAGAGAGGTCCGGAGCAGCGACTGAGACCACCATTGGTGTCACGCCCTAATTTTCACCTTAAATTTTTGCGTAAATCTTGAGCGTGATGGCGCAATCTACACACCCTCTGTGTAAATTGCCATCCTACACTCTAAGCGGAAATTACCAAGATCACTAGCACGGACAAAAGCTCCTCTGAATCCACTGCGCTCTCAGGGCTGAGCTCTGATGGTACTGAGCTCCAAGGCTGATCTGTGATGGCAATGATCCTAGCCTTCTCCTAATCCTAGACCTAGGTCAGTAAGTGGCGGGTGGCAAGCACATGTTGCTTCTCAACCCCATATGCACACTTAAAGACGGCCTTAGACTTAAGCGCCCTGTAAATGACAACACACACGCTGGCAGTCACAAGTAAAGGGCACTAGACATATGCCCAAAACCCTAATACAGATATCGAATACTACACAGTGAGCGAGCTTCTTGTACAAGCACGGCGCTTGCACAAGTCACAAGCTAAACACACCGAACGATAAAGCTAACTCCTCCAAGGAACAACCCTCAGGTATGAGCAGAAGGCCTCTCCCAATGTGGGTAGAGATACCAAACAATAAACCATAATCAACACAAGATGTTCTAATCTTCTTACAAGGTTATTACAAACAATAACACAAGTAAGGATAGTAGTATACCACTCCAAACGCTAATGTAAGGAAGTGATGGAAGAGTTCAGCCCCCTCCTCCAAGATGTAGCCGAATCTTCCTCCAAGCTATCCTCAAGCACAAGTGCTTGAGGCTCCACCCTAGAGTCGCCCCTCTAGGTGGTTATGATGTGTAGTTGCGCTCCTTGCCTCCAAGGTGCACCAAGCTCTTAAATGGACAGCAAGCAAGCCGCCCAAAGATGGATGAAGAAGGTGCACCAACTCAGCCCCCTTCTTCCCCAAATCAGCCCCAAATCAGCCCCCTTTCCTCCAAAGGGGCAATACGCCAAACACCAAGGCTGCGCTTGCTCCAAGCTCTAATGGACAGCAAGCAACTCTTGGCTTCAAGCTCTAAATGTCGCCTCCAAGCTTCAATGAACCTCTCGGCCAAGTGGGAGCAAGGTGGGATGATGCTTAAGCTCCTCTCAAGCAACCGCCAAGAACAAGGCTGCAATCGCCCAAGCTCCAATGGGTAGCAAGGTGACCGGAACTCCCTCAAGTAAACCGCCACCAAGAAGCTCCAAAGGAAGGTAGAGAATGGAAGGGTGGATGGTGGCGTGATCTCCCTCAAGATCAGCCCCCAAATCGCCAAGGAAGAAGATGGATCGCCCTCCTTCTTCTCCAAGTCGCCACTCACTTCTCACTTTTGGTTCTCTCCCCCAAAAACCGATTGCCTCCAATCGATTTCAATCAAGATCCCCAATTCATTTGGTCTTTTGTCATTTATGCCCTTATGCATAATGAAGTCTTTAACAAGATGGCGCTCTCTTTTATTTCAGCGAATGACCCAAGCTCGGGTTGGTCCTCTCATGCAACATAAAGCTTTGGTTCTTCATAGGTCTTGGCTTCAAATCTCACCCATGACATATTTTTTTGTAATGCTTGTACACCTCTATACAAGCCTTTGATGATGCACCATGGTCATGTAGCCTTCTACATTGACCCTTATATTTTTGCAATGAACATGCTCCTTGCTATGTACCTGCAAAACATCTTAACACAGGGATTAGTAACCTAACTCACTACTTCCCTTCTCATGCTTTTCTCCAACTTTACCCCCTTCATCCCTACTCATAACCTCCATGAGTCCATGGGAAAGGTGGGGTAGCACCCCGGGTGTCACAATTCTCCCCCACCTGAATTAGCATTCGCCCTCGATGCTAGGTACTTCTCATACTGCCTCAACAACCCTTCATACTGTTCCAAATCCGTGGCTTTTTCCCAAGTTGCATCTTCAACTGTCTCGTCCAACCACTGAACTAAAATTCAGTCTTCCGCCCACTTGGCCCACTAGATGCATAAACCATATGGTCTAGAATCTTCAATGGTCTCCTGCCATACTCAACTTTCCCTTGGGCTGGTTGCCTTCTTTCTACTCCACGGTCTGGATGCCTTTCATTTGGATGGTACTTCTTCAATAGACTAACATGGAATGTGGGATAAAACTGCAGCCATGGTGGTAACTGAAGTCTGTAAGCAACAGTTCCAACCCTCTTGATGATCTTGAAAGACCCTTCATACCTTCTCACAAGACCTCTATGATAAGTGTGTGCTTCAGTCTTTCTCCACATCTGTGGGGTGAGTTTCAGTAACACAAGATCCCCCACATCAAACTCGAGATGTCTCATGTCTCTATTAGCATACTGTACCATCCTGTTTCTAGCTTCCTTCAAGCTATCACGAGCTTCCTGCCATAGCTCAGTTCTATCCTCAACAAATTTGGTAGATGCCTAGCATTTCCCCTCCAAACTCCTATTTAGTGTATCCACAGGTGTCATAGGCTGCCACCCTAACACTAACTCAAATGGACTCTTTCCTGTGCCAGAAGAAACTTGAATATTGTATGCAAACTGGGCTGTATCTAGCAATCTGATCCAATTCTTCTGAGTCGAAGAAACAAAGTGTCTAAGATACCCCTCTAGCAAAGCATTAATCCTCTCTGTCTGCCCATCAGTCTGTGGATGGTATGCTGTTGACATTTTGAGATATGTACTCAACTTTTTAAACAGTGAAGACCAGATCTTCCCAGTGAACCTCGGGTCTCTGTCACTAATGATCTCCCTGGGTAAACCAAAATGTTTAACCACATGTGTCATAAACAGATTGGCCGTCACCTCAGTAGTGCACGGCTCCGGTGCAGGTGCAAACACAGCATATTTTGAACATCTATCCACCACAACAAAAGACAGATGTCATTCCTTCCACACGGGAAAAATGGGTAATGAAATCCATAGAAACAGAAACAAATGGTTTCTCTGGAATAGGCAAGGGCTGCAACAGTCCTGCCTCCTTTCTCCTCTCAATTTTGTCTTACTGGCAGACAAGACAAGTCGTCACATAGTGTTCTACATCCTCTTTCATCCCCGGCCAGTACCAAGCTCTACTCAATAGTGCAAACATGCGCTTCCCTCCTGGGTGACCAGCCCAGACTGTATCGTGATACTCACGCATGAGGCCAAATCTGACATCCCCAGATGAATGTACATACGGCCTATCACCTCGTGCCATGATCAATCCATCCTCACTCAAGTAGAAGCGACGGGTTACACCCTCTCTTATCTTCGCTACTAGCTTCATATAGGAATGATCTGAACCCATAGTGTCTCTGATCAACTGAATGACCTTACTCACGGCATATGACATGGCAGAACAATGAGAAATGGAGGTAACTCTGCTCAATGCATCTGGAACCTGATGAATGCGCCCTGGCTTGTGTTCCCAATCAAAGTCAAACTCAGCTAATTGCTCTTGCCATCTGGCCTGTCTAGCAGATAATTTCTTCTGAGTTTGGAAAAAAGTATTGGCCACATTATCAGTTTTCACTGTGAACTTGTTCCCTAACAAGTACACCCTCCATAGCTTTAAACAATGTACCACTGCTAGCATTTCTTTCTCGTGAGCTGAATAGTTCATTTCGGCACTTTTCAACTTTCTGCTCTCAAAAGCTACTGGTCTACCATCCTGTACCAACACTCCCCCTAAAGCTCTATCAAACGCATCTGTGTGTACCTCAAAAGCTAGGGAAAAGTCTGGTAACCTCAGGACTGGTTCTGAAGTCACCTGTAACTTCAGTCTATCAAATGCAGTTTGGTGCTTGGCCTCCCAAGCCCAAGTGACGTCCTTCCTCAAAAGGTCAGTCAGAGGCGCTACTATCTTGGAGTAATCTTTGATAAATCGCCTATAAAAGTTAGCTAGTCCCAAAAATGACCTCAATGTGCTAACTGAAGTAGGTGCAGGCCACTCTTCAATGGCTCTAATCTTGCCAGAATCCATGTGAACCTGACCTCCACCAACAATATGCCCAGAAACTCTATCTGACTCTGCGCAAACTCGCATTTCTCCAGCTTCAGATATAACTGATTCTGCCTTAGTACTGTTAAGACCTCTCTTAAGTGCTCTCTGTGCTCTTCCATATTGGCAGAATAAATGACAATATCATCTAAATAAACAACAACAAACTTGTCCAAGAACGGATGCAGAATGTTGTTCATCAAATTGCAGAACGTATGGTGCGTTGGTCAGCCCAAATGGCATGACCAGAACTCGTAAGATCCATATCTAGTCACACATGTCGTCTTAGGCTCATCCCCTTCAGCTATTCTCACCTGCCAATACCCAGATCGAAGGTCCAATTTTGTAAACACCTTTGCATGCACAAGGCGCTCTATCAAATCCTAGATCAATGGAATAGGATATGCATTCATCACCGTTACTTTGTTCAATGCTCTATAATCAACACACATCCTTAGACTTCCATCCTTCTTTTTCTGGAATAGCACAGGTGCTCCATAAGGTGCTTTTGAAGGCAGAATAAACCCCGACTCCAGTAATTTATCTAGCTGCTTCCTCAACTCAGCTAGTTCAGAAGGTGGCATTCTATAAGGTGACTGTGCTGGTGGGACTGCCCCTGGCACTAACTCTATAGCATGGTCGATGTCCCTTCTAGGTGGTAACACCTTAGGCATCTCAGGGGGAATCACATCTCTGAACTCATGCAACAGGCCCCCAATCGGTGCAAGTAGCTGACTAATCCGATCACCCAAAGTAAGACTCGCCGCTCCTATCTCAACTCCATGACCTCCACGGCTACTAGAACTAGGAAGGTTGATTAGGTCTCCCATATGTCCCCTCGACTGCATCGGTCTAGAATCAATAACGAGAATGGAATCCACCACTCTGACATGTGCCAAATAGGTAGTCTCGCCACGCCGAATCCCCTTTGCAAGGACTGAGGATGCAATCACCTCCTTGCCCTTGTTACTCTTCTCTACCTTAACCATAGAATGACAAGGAAGAAAGCAATGTGCCTTCTCATCCAGTATCTGCAACCCATTTAAGTGAGGCATGGGGATTGCTTTGGCCCTCCTAAGCAAATCCATCCCTATGATGACATCAAAATCATCCAGGGCTGTCACAATAGTGTGTACTCTCCCTGTCCATGGCCCCAACTTCACAGGCACGTTATAACTAACTCCAAATGCCTTTCTTGGATCTGCGTTCACAGTCTTCACACTAGTATCACACTGGCTAGTTTTCAGTCTCAACTGGTCCTTCACCCTGTCTGAGACAAACACATGTGTAGCCCCAGTGTCTACTATAGCTGCTATAGATGTACCATTTAGCTCCACATCCACATACATCAGGGGTGAAGACCGCGCACTGACATTTGCAATCACTAGTGGATTAACTGAAACTGATGCGCTTCCCTGGTCTTTCTGTCCTTTCTCCCCATCTACTGTCACTAAAGTACTTATCATCTTTCTGATAGGACAGTCTCTCATCATATGTGGTCCATAGCAAATAAAGCACTCTATCTTCTTCTTTGTGCTAGGCTCAGCAGCCCTCTTCTGCTGAGGCTGATAGTGCTTCTTCTGTGGGCTTTTCTGCTGGTACACTACTGCTTTTCCTTTTCCTTTCCAATTTTGCGCACTCTTCTTCTGTGGCTGTCTATTTTGAACTGTTGGTTTATTTTGGGGTACTGTCCTAGTCCCCTGAGCTGTCATAGTAGGACGAGGTGCTCTCATGTCTACTAATCCATCAGCTGCTGCGACCGCCTCCCTATAGGTGGTCACTGACTGGCGTCTAACCTCAGCAAGTGCCCATGGTTGTAATCCTCCTATAAAGTCATGGAACTTCTCTTCTTCGCTGGAATCAACTGTACCTGAAGCTGGAGAGCACTTAAGGAAGGTCTTAACAGTGCTAAGGCAGAATCAACTGTACCTGAAGCTGGAGAAATGTGAGTTTGCGCGCAGTGAGGTGGAATTTCTGGGGCATGTTGTTGGATTAGGTCAGGTTCACATGGACTCAGGCAAGATTAGAGCCATTGAGGAGTGGCCTGCACCTACTTCAGTTAGCATGTTGAGGTCTTTTCTGGGACTAGCTAACTTTTATAGGCGATTTATCAAGGATTATTCCAAGATAGCAGCGCCTTTGACTGACCTTCTGAGGAAGAACGTCACTTGGGCTTGGGAGGCCAAGCAGCAAACTGCATTTGAGAGACTGAAGTTATAGGTGACTTCAGAACCAGTCCTGAGGTTACCAGACTTTTCCTTAGCTTTTGAGGTTCACACAGATGCATCTGATAGAGCATTGGGAGGAGTGTTGGTACAGGATGGTAGACCAGTAGCTTATGAGAGCAGAAAGCTGAAAAGTGCAGAGATGAACTATTCTGCTCATGAGAAAGAAATGCTAGCAGTAGTACATTGTCTGAAGCTATGGAGGGTATATTTGTTGGGGAACAAATTTACGGTGAAGACTGATAATGTTGCCAATACGTTTTTCCAAACTCAGAAGAAATTGTCTGCTAGACAGGCCAGATGGCAAGAACAGCTAGCTGAGTTTGATTTCTGTTGGGAGCACAAGCCAGGGCGCATTCATCAGGTACCATATGCTTTGAGTAGGATTTCCTCCATATCTTATGTTTGTGCTATGTCGTATGGTGCGAGCAAAGTAATTCGGTTGATTAGAGACACCATGAGTGCAGATCAGTCTTATATGAAGTTAGTGGCGAAGATAAAAGAGGGAACTACTCGACGCTTCTACTTAAGTGATGATGGGCTGATCATGGAACGAGGTGGTAGGCCGTATGTGCATTCATCTGGGAATGTTAGATTCGGCCTCATGCGTGAGTATCACGATACAGTCTGGGCTGGTCACCCAGGAGGGAAGCGCATGTTTGCACTATTGATTAGAGCTTGGTACTGGCCGGGGATGAAGGAGGATGTAGAACATTATGTGAGGACTTGTCTTGTCTGCCAACAAGACAAGGTTGAGAGGAAAAAGGAGGCATGACTGTTACAGCCCTTGCCCATTCCAGAGAAACCATTTGATTCTGTGTCTATGGATTTCATCACCCATTTTCCCCGTGTGGAAGGAATGACATCTGTGTTTGTGGTAGTTGACAGATGTTCAAAGTATGCTGTGTTTGCACCTGCACCGGAGCCATGCCCTGTGGAGGTGACGGCTAATATGTTTATGACACATGTGGTGAAATATTTCGGTTTACCCAAGGAGATCATTAGTGACAAAGATCCTAGGTTCACTGGGAGATTCTGGTCGTCATTGTTCAAGAAATTGGGTACTGATTTGAAAATGTCAACAGCATACCATCCACAGACTAATGGTCAGACAGAGAGGATCAATGCTTTGCTTGAGGGGTATCTCAGATATTTTGTTTCTTCGACTCAGAAGAATTGGATTAGACTGTTGGATACAGCCCAGTTTGCATACAATATCCAAGTCTCTTCTGCCACAGGGAAGAGTCCTTTTGAGACAGTGTTAGGGTGGCAGCCTATGACACCCATGGATACACTGAATATGAGTCTAGAGGGGAAATGCCAAGCAGCTACTAAATTTATTAAAGATAGAACCGAGCTATGGCAGGAAGCTCGTGATAGCTTGCAGGAAGCTAGAAACAGAATGGTACTATATGCAAACAGAGACAGAAGACATCTTGAGTTTGATGTCGGTGACTTGGTGTTACTCAAACTCACCCCACAGATGTGGAGAAAGACTGAAACCCGCACTTATCATAGAGGTCTTGTGAGAAGGTATGAAGGGCCTTTCAAGATCATTAAGAGGGTTGGAGTTGTTGCTTATAGACTCCAGTTACCACCATGGCTACAGTTTTATCCCACATTTCATGTTAGTCTATTGAAGAAGTATCATCCTGATAGTAGACATCCAGACCGTGGAGAGGAAAGAAGACAACCAGCCCAAGGGAAAGTTGAGCATGGTAGGAGGCCATTGAAGATTCTAGATCATAGAGTCTATGCATCTAGTGGGCCCAGTGGGCGAAAGACTGAATTTTTAGTCTAGTGGTTGGACGAGACAGTTGAAGATGCAACTTGGGAAAAAGCCACGGATTTGGAACAATATGAAGGGTTGTTGAGGCAGTATGAGAAGTACCTAGCATCGAGGGCGAATGCTAATTCAGGTGGGGGAGAATTGTGACGCCCGGGGTACTACCCCGCCTATCCCATGGACTCATGGAGGTTATGAGTAGGGACAAAGGGGGTAGAGCTTGAGAAGAGAAGTGAAGAATCACTAATCTTTGTGTTAAGATGTTTTGCAGGTACATGGCAAGGAGCATGCACTGGCAAAAACATGAGGGCACATGGGCCATGGTACATCATCAAAGGCTTGTAAAAAGGTGTACAAGCTTATGAAAAAAAAATATGTCATGGGTGAGGTTCGAACCTAAGACCTATGGAGAGCTAAAGCCTTATGTTGCATGAGATGACCAACCCGAGCTTGGGTCATTCGCTAAAGTAAAGAGGAGGCGCATCTTGTTAAAGGCTTCTTCATCCATATGGCCCAAATCACTTAAACAAAAGAGGGCAAATCGATTTGGGGAAGAAAATCTCATCCGATTTTGGAGAGTGGCGACATTGGAGAAAGCTTGGGCGATTCCATCTTCTTCCTTGCCGATTGTGTGGGAGCTTGAGGGAGCTCACCCATCATCCACTCGTCTTCTTCCTTGGAGCTTGGAGGCGGATTGAGAGAGGAGCTCACACATCAGCCCCATTGCTCCACCTTGGCCGAGAGCTTGGAGCTTGTTGATGACGGATTGAGAGAGGGAGCTCTTTCTTCCATCCTTGGCCGAAGCTTACATCCACCTTTGGAGCTGATTTCGGTTTGCTTGAGAGGAGCTCAAGCACCCATCTTCTTGGCCGAGATTGTCATTGAGCTTAGCGTGTTCTCCTTGGAGGAAGGAGAACCGAAACTTGGAGGAGCTTGAAGGGGAGACTGGCGGCCATCCACTAGAGTTGGCGCCACCTTCATTCATCCACATTTGGGGGCGGCACCTTGTTGTCCACCTTGGAGGGCTGAGGCATTTCTTGGAGCTAAGGAGTGCCAAAGACACATCTAAACCACCTAGGAGGGTGATCCTAGGGTGGAGCCTCAAGCACTTGTGCTTGAGGAGTGATTTGGAGGCTTTTGGAGGGGTTCGGCCACCTTGAGGAGGAGAGGGCTGAATTCCATCATCACTTCATCATTAGCGTTGGAGTGGTATAGCATCTTACTACTTTGAGTTATTTGCATTGTATAAACATTGTGAGAACCTTGTGTAGTTATTATTGTTGTTTGTTGGTATCTCTACCCACATTGGGAGAGGCCTACTGCTCATACCTGAGGGTTAGTCCTTGGAGGAGTTAATTTACTTGTCCGGTGTGTTTAGCTTGTGGCTTGTGACTTGTGCAAGCGCCGTACTTGTGCAAGAAACTCGCTCGCTGTGTAGTTGTCGATATTGTTTAGGGTTTGGGCATATGTCTAGTGCCCTTATCTTGTGAACTGCCAGCGCTTGTGTGTGTGTCATTTACAGGGCGCTTAAGTTTAAGGCCGTCTTTAAGTGCGCATATGGGGTTGAGAAGCAACATGTGCTTGCCACCCGCCACTTATTGACGTAGGTCTAGGATTAGGAGAAGGCTAGGACTCAGTTCCACCTGATCAGCCTTGGAGCTCAGTTCCATCAGAGCTCAGCCCTTGGAGCGCAGTGCCATCAGAGTTGCACAGAGATCTTAGAGAGGTTCAGCTTGCACTAGGATCCTTGCTATTCTGCATAGAGTGTTGGCTGGCAATTTACACAGAGGGTGTGTAGATTGCGCCATCACGCTCAGATTTTGAGGTAAAAATTTAGCACAGAATTTGGGGCGTGACACAAGGCGTCACAACTGGCGTGCTTCCTGTGCCAGGTGTCACGGACACACTTTATTTAGTGCTTCGTGTCTGTGCGGTGCACTACTCTCCCAGCTAAGGAGTAATGCTCAACCGATCCGAGGAAACAATCCGAAGGCAACAATACGAAGGCAACACAAGCAATTGAAGGCACAAGCAGCTTTCACAAGACGGTGAGTAAAATGCACAGTGAAATGACTCAACCGCACACCCCACTGTTATATTATTAATAGAGGCAATAGTACAGGACAATATTACAAGACACTAAACAGAAATTAAGTGGACACTAGACCTAGTGTGACTCCCAGGGTACTTTGGGGTACTACCCCGTCTTTCCCATGGACTCATTGAGGTTATGAGTAGGGATGAAGGGGGTAAAGTTGGAGAAGAACATGAGAAGTAGTGAAGTTAGGTCACTAACCATGTGTTATGATGTTTTGTAGGTACATGGCAAGAAGCATGCACTTGTAAAAATATAAGGGTCAATGTAGAAGGCTACATGGACCATGATGCATCATCAAAGGCTTGTATAGAGGTGTACAAGCATTGCAAAAAAAAATATGTCATGGGGGAGATTTGAACCCAAGACCTATGGAGAGCCTAATTCTTATGTTGCATGAGAGGACCAACCCGAGCTTAGGTCATTCGCTGAAGTAAAGGGGAGGCGACATCTTCTTAAAGGCTTCTTCATCCATATGGCCCAAATCACTTAAACAAAAGAGGGCAAATCGATTTGGGGATCTATGCGATTTGGGGGAAGAAACTTCATCCGATTTTGGAGGTGGTGACATTGGAGAAAGCTTGGGCGATTCCATCTTCTTCCTTGCCGATTGTGTGGGGAGCTTGAAAGAGCTCACCTATCATCCACTTATCTTCTTCCTTGGAGCTTGGAGGCGGATTGAGAGAGGAGCTCATACATCAGCCCCATTGCTCCACTTTGGCCGAGAGCTTGGAGCTTGTTGATGGCGGATTGAAGGAGGAAGCTCTTTCATCCACCTTGGCCGAAGCTTGCATCTACCTTTGGGAGCTGTTTTGGGCTTGCTTGAGGGAAGCTCACGCAACGGCCCCTCTTGCCCTAGCTTGGGGCGAGATCTTCCTTGCCATCCGGTTTGGTTCCTTGGAGGAGGGAACCGGCGGTTCTTGGAGAGGAGGAGGAGCACCGGCGGCCACTCTATCATTGGTGGCGCCACTTGTTCTTCATCCATACTTGGGCGGCTGAGGTGCTGTCCATTTGGAGACTTTGTGTTCCTTGGAGGCAAGGGACAAAGAAGCACCACCTAAACCACCTAGGAGGGTGATCCTAGGGTGGAACCTCAAGCACTTGTGCTTGAGGAGAGCTTTTGGAGGAAGACCGGCCACATCTTGGAGGAGGGGGTTGATCTTCATCCTCACATAGCATAGCTTTGGAGTGGTATAACTTCTAGGTTTACTTGTGTTATTACCTTGCATTAACATTGTAAGAACTCATATGAACACCTTGTATTGAGTAGTTAATTATAGTTGCTTATTGGTATCTCTACCCATATTGGGAGAGGCCTACTGCTCATACCCGAGGTTGTGTCCTTGGAGGAGTTGTTTTACCTGTCCGGTGTGTTTAGCTTGTGACTTGTGCAAGCGCCGTGCTTGTGCAAGGAGCTCGCTCGCTGTGTAGTAGTCGATATCTGCATTAGGGTTTTGGGCATATGTCTAGTGTCATGCCCTAAATTTTGTGCTAAATTTTTGCCTTAAAATTCTGAGCGTGATGGCGCAATCTACACACCCTCTGTGTAAATTGCCAGCCAACACTCTATATGCGGAATAACAAAATCTCTAGTGCAAGCTGAACCTCTCTGATCCCTGTGCAACTCTGATAGCACTATGCTCCAAGGGCTGAGCTCTGATGGAACTGAGCTCCAAGGTTGATCAGGTGGAACTGAGTCCTAGCCTTCTCCTAACCCTATACCTAGGTCAATAAGTGGCGGGTGGCAAGCACATGTTGCTTCTCAACCCCATATGCACACTTAAAGACGGCCTTAGACTTAAGCGCCCTGTAATTGACACACACACACAAGTGCTGGCAGTCACAAGTAAAAGGCACTAGACATATGCCCAAAACCCTAATGCAGATATCGACTACTACACAGCGAGCGAGCTCCTTGCACAAGCACGACGCTTGCACAAGTCACAAGCTAAACACACCGGACAAGTATAATAAGTCCTCCAAAGACACAACCTCGGGTATGAGCAGTATATCTCTTCCAATGTGGATAAAGATACTAACAATAAACTATAATCACTACTCAACAAAACATGAGATTCATATGAGTCTTACAATGATATTACAAACAATAACACAAGTAAGCTAGAAATTATACCACTCCAACGCTAATGATGAAGTGATGAAGATCAGCCTCCTCTCCTCCTCAAGGTGGCCGAACTCCTCCAAATGCCCCTCAAGCGCAAGCCCTTGAGGGTTCCACCCTAGGATCGCCCTCCTAGGTGGTTATGATGCAAGCTTCACTCCTTAGCTCCAAGAAGTGTTCAACCCTCCAAGTGGACAGCAAGCAAGCCGCCCCCAATGTATGGTGTAGAAGGTGGTGCCACCAAGCTAGGATGGCCGCCGGTCTCCTCTCCAAGCTCCCCCAAGTGAACCGGTCCTCCTCTTCTCCAAAGAGAACCAAACCAGATGGCAATGGTGGATGGAACTCTCGGCCCAAGCTTCAATGTGCAGCAAAGTGGATGGATGATGCTCAAACTCCTCTCAAGCAAGCTCCACCACCAATGGAAGGAAGAACCGTGAGCCTCCTCAAGCTCACACCAAGAACAGCCCACTCTCCTCACGCCAAGGGCGAGCAAGGTGGCCGGATGGGGCTTGAGCTCCTCTCAAGCAACCAGATGGGAAGGAGGAGGATGGCGTGCACTCCCTCAAGCCACGCCCAAGCACAAGGATGAAGATGAACTCCTCTTCTCCAAATCGCCAAAGTCCTCCTCTCTCGGTTCCTTCCAATGGCCGAATGTCTTCTTTCCCAATCCAAATCGATTCCAATCAAGATCCCCAATTTGTTGAGCCTTTTGTCAATTATGCGCTTATGCATAATGAAGTCTTTAAGAAGATGGCGCCTCCCCTTTACTTCAGCGAATGACCCAAGCTCGGGTTGGTCCTCTCATGCAATATAAGGCTTTGGCTTTCCATATGTCTTGGGTTCAAATCTCCCCCATGATATTTTTTTTTATCCATGCTTGTACACCTCTATACAAGCCCATATAATGCGCCATGGTCCATGTAGCCTCCTACATTGACCCTTATATTTTTGCAAGTGCATGCTCCTCGCCATGTACCTACAAAACATCATAACACATGGTTAGTGACCTAACTTCACTACTTCTCATGTCTTCTCCAACTTTACCCCCTTCATCCCTACTCATAACCTCCATGAGTCCATGGGAAAGGCGGGGTAGTACCCCAAAGTACCCCGGGCGTCACATCTAGTGCCCTTTACTTGTGACTGCCAGCGCTTGTGTGTGTGTCAATTACATGGCGCTTAAGTCTAAGGCCGTCTTTAAGTGTGCATATGGGGTTGAGAAGCAACATGTGCTTGCCACCCGCCACTTATTGACCTAGGTCTAGGGTTAGGAGAAGGCTAGGACTCAGTTCCACCTGATCAGCATTGGAGCTCAGTTCCATCAGAGCTCAGCCCTTGGAGCGCAGTGCTATTAGAGTTGCACAAGGATCAGAGAGGTTCAGCTTGCACTAGAGATCTTGTTATTCCGCATATAGAGTGTTGGCTGGCAATTTACACAGAGGGTGTGTAGATTGCGCCATCACGCTCAGAATTTAATGCAAAAATTTAAGGTGAAATTTTAGGGCGTGACACCTAGTGTGACGACCTGGGTGTGTGGGGTACACACCCAGACCCCTCTGTGTACTCATAGAGGTTATGAGCAGGGAGAGACCCTCATCTTCGGTGAGGCCTGATGCAGAAGGGGGCAAAAATAACTAATCACTGTGTTAAGATATTTTGCAGGTACTCTGGTGCTTGGCAAAAATCAAGGGGCACATGTAGAGGTTACATGGGCCTTGTCACACTTCAATCAATGTTGAGAAGAGCAACAAAATGGTTGAAGAAAAAAATGGGGCATGGGTGAGCCTCAAACCCATGACCTATAGGAGTGCCAAAGTTTATGGTGTATGGGAGTGCCAACCCAGCATCAGGGTAATTGCTGAAAGCTAAGGGGTTGCGGACTTGTTGAAGACTTCTTGCTTCACCAATCTCAGAGCACTTAGTGGAGGGCTGATTGGAGCAAGTGAAGCAAAGAGGGCACATGGAAGAGGGCAGCCCTAAGCGAGAGCAACCCTAATCGATCCAAGAGTTGCGGCTACTAGCTTGGGCGAAGGTGTGGGCGATTCTCCTCATCACCGGCGAGATCCATCTCCATCCTCTTCTCTGGCGAGTTGAGGGACCTTTGAGAGAGTTCAAAGGGTGCGGTGGCCAGCTTGGGCGTTGAGTCTTGGAGTAGAACCGTAGGAGAAAGGGGAGCTTCACACTCGGCTGCATTGGAGCTTCTCAGCGGCAGCCACCACTCTACCCTCTTCTCCGGCGAGGTGAGGGTTCTTTGGGGTGTCCAAAGGGTGCAGCGGCAGCTCTTGCCGTTGGGCCTTGGAGGGCAGCAAGGAGGAGAGGTTCCTCCACTCTCGGCAGCAAGGAGGAGAGGTTCCTCCACTCTCGGCCAGCTTGGGTTCTTCACCGGCAGCACTTGGGTGGCGCTTGGAGCTTCATCCTGGCGAACCTTGGGGGATTTCCGGCGAAGGGCAGCAAGGGATCCGGCTTGTACATTCAGCTCCCAAGGGTCTTGTGATCCTTGGAGGTATAATTTACATGCTTTCTAGTTAGGGCTTGTAAAAGTTTGTATAAGACATGCTGATGAGTAGAGTAGGGTGAGGTTTTTGATCCCTTAGCCCAAATTGGGTTGTGAAGGGGTTTTCCTCATATTGATATATCTTGTGTCTTGTGCTTGGCCGGCCGGCGCTTGTGTGTGATTAGGGGCGGGCACACCTAACTGATAGGGCGTTCCCTCTTTGCTGTGTAGTGGTGGATATTTTGCTTAGGATTTTGGGCATATGTCTAGTGCCCGACTATTGTGATTGCCTGTGATTGGGTGTGTGTCATTCACAGGGCGCTCTAAGTATAAGGACGGTCCTTGAGTGCGCATATTGGGTTGAGGAGAAACATGTGCTGCCCACCCGCCACTCATTGACGTAGGTCTAGGGCTAGGAGAAGGCTAGGATCATCACCATCCCGAGATCAGCCTTGGAGCTCAGTACTATCAGAGTGCAGCACAGTGATCCACAGAGAGCACAAGGATAGTTGATCAGGGCGCGAGGTTATCCCATCTGGGGATCGTGCATTTTGGTTGAGGGCGCGGACATTGGGGTTTGGCGCAGTGTTGTGATACCTTGGGACTTCCGCATAGCGCGTGTGCATTGAGCGTTGGCTGACGGGTTGCGCATTGTGTAGTCCGTGATACTAGGGTTACACATTGTGTAAGTCGTGCCATCACCCTCAATTTACACAGCGAAAAATTGGGGCGTGATAGAGTGGTATCAGAGCCCACGCGCAGCAACAACAACTCAACCATCAACCTGACAAGTAGTGATTGTTTGTGACACCGAGATATAGATGTGAGTTCGTTGTGCTGTTTGGGAGTTGCGTACGTCGGTGCTTAGCGCCGCGGCGTAAGTCCTCAGTTACACAACTCATCGCTCAGTTTCGGTTCCATTCAATCGTCAGCACCAGATGGCAGAGCCAGACTTTCCAGAGTTGCCAGATTTGGATGAGAGGTTCATTCGACTGGAGTTAGCAGTTGGATTAGACGAGGGTGAGTGGCAAAGAGATCCACTGGCTGAGCGCATGCAGGCACTCAGGGAGCTCTATCAGCATTATCAGCACACAAATGATGCCAGAGTTAGAGTACTGGAATCTACTGTGGAGACTTTATCAGCTGAGATTGCTATGTTGAAGCTTGCTTTGGCACAAGTAGCTTCAAACCCGCCTACACTTGTACCTGGGATCATGCCTTCACAACCAGTAGTGAAGCGCAATATACCTGATCCATCTACCTTTGGAGGAGCCAGGGTAGCGAAAGAGTTAGAGAACTTTCTGTTCGACATGGAGCGTTACTTTAAAGCAGCTCGGGTGCTAGAAGATGATAAGATTGAGGTTTGTGCATCATTCCTCACTGGAGATGCCAAAGTGTGGTGGCGCACTTCTGTAGCACCGAGGACCGAGGGAGATCATCCTGAGGTTGTGTCTTGGGAGGATTTGAAACTGGAGATGAGAGCTCAGTTTCGGCCTGCAAACACCTTGTTTACAGCTCGCACGCAGTTCAGAAATCTCAGGCAGACCGGCACTGTAAGGGAGTATGTTAAGCAATTTGCCACATTGCTTTTGGAGATCCCTAACATGAACGAAGAGGAGAAGTTTATCTCATTTTTAGGAAGTCTTCAGGACTGGGCACTTCTAGAGCTCAGGAGACAAGGAGTGACTACTTACATAGATGCCGTAGTAGCTGCAGACGCATTATTAGACATGAGAGGTGCCAGGTCTCATGCTGGGGGAGTACCTTCTTCTACATCTTCCCATACCCGTGTGCCAGACAAGGGTAAGAAGAAGTACATCCCAAAACAAAAAGGCAAAGGAAAAGCACCAGTTCCTCAGACTCATCAGAAGCCACCTGTGCACAAGAAGAAGAATGAGTCTAGTCCTAAGAGGAAGCTGGCGTGCTTTGTCTGCAATGGCCCTCACATGATGAGGGATTGTCCTACAAAAAGAGCAGTAGCAGCGGTCCTTGCAGAGAAGGGGGACGCAGGAAAAGAAGATCAGCAGGGTTTTGCATCAGTCAACCCTTTAGTCATTGCAAATGTGTCAGTGAGATCTTCCCCATTGATGTATACGAACATCAGCCTGAATGATATTGAGATTGCAGCCATGGTAGACACTGGGGCCACACATTTGTTTGTTTCAGATAGGTTGCGTGAGCGACTGAAGCTGAAGACTACCACCAGTGATACACATGTGAAAATAGTAAATGTTGAGGCTAGAAAGGCTATGGGTATTTCATATGATGTTCCAGTTAAGATGGGACCATGGAGTGGGAAATGCACAGTGTTAGTAACTCAATTAGATGTGTTTGATGTCATTGTGGGTATGGATCTGCTGAGGAGAGCTAAAGCTACCCCAATGCCACATCTCAACAGTTTGTTAGTACTTGATGAGAAGAACCCTTGTTTCATTCCTTGCTTTACTGGAATGAAAGAGGAGAAGAATAAAGCGAAGGAGAAGGAGCTTACTCCTACTGCCTTAGCAAATGGGGTTAGGCATGGTGCTTCCACATATCTAGCACATATCAGAGTAGTGGAAGACACTCCCCAGGTGGATTCAGATCCTAAACAACTTATGAGGAGTGTGAGGGAACTGGCCACTTCCTCCAGTTCTTGTAGCCGAAAGGGGAAGGAAGTCATTGTGGGGACTGCCGCAACTTCATTAGAGGACATCATGACATCAGTACCATCATCTGTTGGATCTTTACTGAGAGAGTTTGCAGATGTGATCCCTCCAGAAATGCCTAAGGTGCTGCCTCCCAGGAGAGATATTGATCATCAGATAGAGTTGATTCCTGGAGCAGTACCCCCAGCACAGCCTCCATACCGCATGCCACCATTAGAATTGGCAGAGCTCAGGCGACAGTTGAATGAGCTACTGGAATCAGGGTATGTTCAACCCTCTAAGGCACCATATGGGGCGCCTGTTCTCTTCCAGAAGAAGAAAGATAGGAGCTTGCGCATGTGTGTTGACTATAGAGCACTGAACAAGGTCACAGTGCGCAATGCTTATCCCATCCTACTGATACAAGATTTGTTGGATAGGTTGGCAAATGCCAAGATCTTTAGCAAGCTTGATTTGAGATCTGGATATTGGCAGGTGCGTATAGCTGAGGGGGATGAGCCGAAGACTACCTATGTCACGCGGTATGGCTCTTTTGAGTTTCTGGTTATGCCTTTTGGGTTAACCAATGCTCCTGCAATGTTCTGCAACCTCATGAACAACATCTTAAACCCGTTTTTGGATAAGTTTGTGGTGGTTTACTTAGATGATATAGTGGTATATTCGTCTGATCTAAAGGAGCATGAGAAGCATTTGAGGCAAGTTCTGCAAGTTCTCAGAGACAATCAGTTATATCTGAAGGCTGAAAAGTGTGAATTTGCGCAGACTGAGATCCAGTTCTTAGGACATGTGGTTTCTCAAGGCAGTGTGAGGATGGATAATAAGAAGATTAAGGCCATTTGGGATTGGCCGAGTCCTTCTAGTTTTACTCAACTGCGTTCTTTCTTGGGTCTGACAAATTTTTATAGAAAGTTTATCATGGGTTATTCTAAGGTTGTGGCACCTTTAACTGATCTGCTCAAAAAGGACAGGACTTGGTGTTGGGAGGAGACACACCAAGATGCTTTTGAGACTCTGACGAGGCTGGTAACTTCAGAGCCAGTTCTAAAATTACCAGATTTTTCACAGGAGTTTGAAGTACACACTGATGCTTCAGACCGTGCTCTAGGGGGAGTGCTTGTTCAAGCTGGCAGACCAGTAGCCTATGAGAGCAGAAAGCTGAAAGCAGCTGAGCTGAACTATTCTGCACATGAAAAAGAGATGCTAGTTGTTGTTCACTGTCTTAGATTGTGGCGTATATACCTTCTGGGGAGTCATTTTGTGGTAAAGACTGATAACATTGCTAACACCTTCTTCCAGACTCAGAAGAAGTTGTCAGCCAGGCAGGCTCGTTGGCAAGAACTCTTAGCAGAATTTGATTTCTGTTGGGAGCATAAACCGGGCAAATGTCATCAGGTTCCAGATGCCCTCAGTAGGATCAACAATGTTGCTTTGTTATGCCCACTTTCCAGGGCAGAGGGCAAGATCCTTCAGTACATTAAGCAGACCGCCAACACAGATCATGCTTATCAGAAGCTTGTTGCACAGATCAGAGATGGTACAGTGCGCAGGTTCTATGTGGATGAGGATGGCCTTGTCATGGCTCAGGGTGGCCGAACTTATGTTCCTGCTTCGGGGGACATTCGGTTTGGTCTCATGAGGGAGTTCCATGGATCTTATGAGTTCTTGGTCATGCCATTTGGGCTGACCAACGCACCAGCTATTTTCTGCAATTTGATGAACAACATTCTACATCCGTTTTTGGACAAGTTTGTTGTTGTTTATCTAGATGATATTGTCATCTATTCTGCCAATATGGAAGAGCATAGAGAGCACTTAAGAGAGGTCTTAACAGTGCTAAGGCAGAATCAGTTATATCTGAAGCTGGAGAAATGCTAGTTTGCGCATAGTCAGATAGAGTTTCTGGGGCATGTTGTTGGTGGAGGTCAGGTTCACATGGATTCTGGCAAGATTAGAGCCATTGAGGAGTGACCTGCACCTACTTCAGTTATCACGTTAAGGTCTTTTCTGGGACTAGCTAACTTTTATAGGCGATTTATCAAGGACTATTCCAAGATAGTAGCGCCTCTGACTGACCTTTTGATGAAGGACGTCACTTGGGCTTGGGAGGCCAAGCATCAAACTGCATTTGAGAGACTAAAGTTACAGGTGACTTCAGAACCAGTCCTGAGGTTACCAGACTTTTCCTTAGCTTTTGAGGTTCACACAGATGCATCTGATAGAGCATTGGGAGGAGTATTGGTACAGGATGGAAGACCAGTAGCCTTTGAGAGTAGAAAGTTGAAGAGTGCCGAAATGAACTACTCAGCTCACGAGAAAGAAATGCTAGCAGTGGTACACTGTTTAAAGCTATGGAGGGTGTACTTGTTAGGAAACAAGTTCACAGTGAAAACTGATAATGTGGCCAATACTTTTTTCCAAACTCAGAAGAAATTATCTGCCAGACAGGCCAGATGGCAAGAGCAATTAGCTGAGTTTGACTTTGATTGGGAACACAAGCCAGGGCGCATTCATCAGGTTCCAGATGCATTGAGCAGAGTTACCTCTATTTCTCATTGTTCTGCTATGTCATACGCCGTGAGTAAGGTCATTCAGTTGATCAGAGACACTATGAGTTCAGATCAGTCCTATATGAAGTTAGTAGCGAAGATAAGAGAGGGTGTAACCCGTCGCTTCTACTTGAGTGAGGATGGATTGATCATGGCACGAGGTGGTAGGCCTTATGTACATTCATCTGGGGATGTCATATTTGGCCTCATGCGTGAGTATCACGATACAGTTTGGGCTGGTCACCCAGGAGGGAAGCGCATGTTTGCACTATTGAGTAGAGCTTGGTACTGGCCGGGGATGAAAGAGGATGTAGAACACTATGTGAGGACTTGTCTTGTCTGCCAGCAAGACAAAATTGAGAGGAGAAAGGAGGCAGGACTGTTGCAGCCCTTGCCTATTCCAGAGAAACCATTTATTTCTGTTTCTATGGATTTCATTACCCATTTTCCCCATGTGGAAGGAATGACATCTGTCTTTGTAGTGGTGGATAGATGTTCAAAATATGTTGTGTTTGCACCTGCACCGGAGCCATGCACTGCTGAGGTGACGACTAATCTGTTTATGACACATGTGGTTAAACATTTTGGTTTACCCAGGGAGATCATTAGTGATAGAGACCCGAGGTTCACTGGGAAGTTCTGGTCTTCACTGTTTAAAAAGTTGGGTACATATATCAAAATGTCAACAGCATACCATCCACAGACTGATGGGCAGACAGAGAGGATTAATGCTTTGCTAGAGGGGTATCTTAGACACTTTGTTTCTTCGACTCAGAAGAATTGGATCAGATTGCTAGATACAGCCCAGTTTGCATATAATATTCAAGTTTCTTCTGCCACAGGAAAGAGTCCTTTTGAGACAGTGTTAGGGTGGCAGCCTATGACACCCGTGGATACATTGAATAGGACGTTGGAGGGGAAATGCCAGGCAACTACAAAATTTGTTGAGGATAGAACCGAGCTATGGCAGGAAGCTCGTGATAGCTTGCAAGAAGCTAGAAACAGGATGGTACAGTATGCTAATAGAGACAGGAGACATCTCGAGTTTGATGTGGGGGATCTTGTGTTACTGAAACTCACCCCACAGATGTGGAGAAAGACTGAAGCACGCACTTATCATAGAGGTCTTGTGAGAAGGTATGAAAGGCCTTTCAAGATCATCAAGAGGGTTGGAGCTGTTGCTTACAGACTTCAGTTACCACCATGGCTGCAGTTTTATCCCACATTCCATGTTAGTCTATTGAAGAAGTACCATCCAGATGAAAGGCATCCAGACCGTGGAGTAGAAAGAAGGCAACCAGCCCAAGGGAAAATTGAGTATGACAGGAGACCATTGAAGATTTTAGACCATAGGGTCTATGCATCTAGTGGGCCCAGTGGGCGAAAAACTGAATTTTTAGTCCAGTGGTTGGACGAAATAGTTGAAGATGCAACTTGGGAAAAAGCCACGGATTTGGAACAATATGAAGGATTGTTGAGGCAGTACGAGAAGTACCTAGCATCGAGGGCGAATGCTAATTCAGATGGGGGAGAATTGTGACACCCGGGGTACTTTGGGGTACTACCCTACCTATCCCATGGACTCATGGAGATTATGAGTAGGGATGAAGGGGGTAAAGTTGGAGAAGAACATGAGAAGTAGTGAAGTTAGGTCACTAACCTTGTGTTATGATGTTTTGTAGGTACATGGCAAGGAGCATGCACTTGCAAAAATATAAGGGTCAATGTAGAAGGCTACATGGACCATGGCGCATTATATGGGCTTGTATAGAGATGTACAAGCATTGGCAAAAAAATATGTCATGGGCAAAATTTGAACCCAAGACCTATGGAGAGCCAAAGCCTTATGTTGCATGAGAGGACCAACCCGAGCTTGGGTCATTCGCTAAAGTAAAGAGGAGGCGCCATCTTCTTAAAGTCTTCATTAAGCATAAGGGCAAAAATGACAAAAGGCTCAACTAATTGGGGATCTTGCATGGAAATCGAGGGGATTGGAAGAAATCGGATTGGAAAAGGAGAGAACCGAGAGTGAGGGAGAGCTTAGGCGACTTGGAGAAGAAGACTTCATCTGGCCACCTTCTTCCTTGCATTTGGGCGTGACTTTGAGGGAAGCTCACGCCTCCTTCCATCCCATCCATCTCTGGCGAGTATTGGTGGTGGCTTGGAGGAGTTCCGGCCATCTTCCACTTGGTGATTGGGCGGCAGCTTGAGGGAGTAATCGCCCTTCACTTCCTTCATTCCATTCGGCTTGGAGGACTTGCTCTTGGAGGAGATTCGGTTCTTGGAGCATCTTGGAGGCTTGCTTGAGGGAAGCTCATGCAACAGCCACTCTTACCCTAGCTTGGGGCGAGATTTGCTTGTCATCCGGTTTGGTTCCTTGGAGGAGGGAACCGGCGGTTCTTGGAGAGGAGGAGGAGCACCGGCGGCCACCCTACCATTGGTGGCGCCACTTGATCTTCATCCACACTTGGGCGGCTGAGGTGCTGTCCATTGGAGTTTGGGCGGCTCTTGGAGGCAAGAGGCGCAAGAAGACATCACTAACCACCTAGGAGGGCGATCCTAGGGTGGAGCCTCAAGCACTTGTGCTTGAGGAGAGCTTGGAGGAAGATTCGGCCACATCTAGAGGAGGGGGCTGAACTCTTCCATCACATAGCATAGCGTTGGAGTGGTATATTACTACCCTTACATTGAGTTATTGCTTTGCATTAACATTGTATAAACATTGTGAGAACATTGTGTAGTTCTTATTATTGCTTATTGGTATCTCTACCCATATTGGGAGAGGCCTACTGCTCATACCCGAGGTTGTGTCCTTGGAGGAGTTGGTTTTATCGTTCGGTGTGTTTAGCTTGTGACTTGTGCAAGCGCCGTGCTTGTGCAAGGAGCTCGCTCGCTGTGTAGTAGTCGATATCTGCATTAGGGTTTTGGGCATATGTCTAGTGCCCTTTACTTGTGACTGCCAGTGCTTGTGTGTGTGTCAATTACAGGGCGCTTAAGTCTAAGGCCGTCTTTAAGTGTGCATATGGGGTTGAGAAGCAACATGTGCTTGCCACCCGCCACTTATTGACCTAGGTCTAGGGTTAGGAGAAGGCTAGGACTCAGTTCCACCTGATCAGCCTTGGAGCTCAGTTCCATCAGAGCTCAGCCCTTGGAGCGCAGTGCTTTCAGAGTTGCACAGGGATCAGAGAGGTTCAGCTTGCACTAGAGATCTTGTTATTCCGCATATAGAGTGTTGGCTGGCAATTTACACAGAGGGTGTGTAGATTGCGCCATCACGCTCAGAATTTTAAGGCAAAAATTTAGCACAAAATTTAGGGCGTGACACTAAGGGTTGTGAGTAGAAGGCTTCACAAGGGTTGGGTAGGCTAATTTTACACATCTGAGCCCCCCATCCTGGAGTACTTGTGAAAACACAGTCCCCCACGCGCGTGTACATGCCCCGGGATAGTCCCCCAAGTGCATCGCTACCCCAATGACCAAAATGCATAGCACCCAAGTGTCAAACCCTATTTTTACATGGGTCTACCCCAAATACCCAGAGACATTACAAAAGACACATTGTCAGGGTCGGGTAATATAGTTTTACACCGAGGGCTTCGACGTTGCCCCCGAAGGGTGGCTCCCCGACGAGGGCGAGAGCGCCACCACGGGTGCGACAGCCTCCCAGGTAGGGCGGAGGCTAGCCGGCATGTCCACAGTCACGATAGGACCCTGCTCGACCTACACAGAGAGGTCCGGAGCAGCGATCGAGACCACCACTGGCGTGCTTCCTATCCCAGGGGCCACACCAGATGCGGGATTGCCCGACCCGAGGGCAGATCTTGGCGATGGTGGTGCAGGAGCTGGCCGGTGACACCAGTGGCACCCAGGCGAGGATCGGCGCGATGGTGCTGACGAGCCCAGCTTCTAGCGCGCAGGAGGCGCAGCGGGTGACAGATCCCGCGTAGGCGCAGGCGAGTTCCTCTACATCTCCAGGACGATCACCCACCGCCGACGGGCAGCCACAGATGACAGCACGCATGGCGGATGCGATGCTGCGAGAGGCGGAGGCCCGAGTCGACCGCTATCGAGGCGGCGGGAGCAGAGGACGATGGATGGTTAGGACGGCGACGTCCAGCTCGGCCGAGGGAAGATTGTCAGACCCAGAGGACGCTGGGCTGGGCTGGACGCTAGTTGGGCCACGGCGGAGACCCACCAGCCCATCGTCCTCCCCTTGAGCGGGTCCACGGGAGACGGAGCGGGCGGCACACGCGCGCGGAGGCACGACCCGATCCGGCTCCGATCAAAAGCACGCGGAGGCGCTAAAATGGCTGAGATGACGGGAGCAGCTGACCTGCTCAAGTCCCGTCGGCATAGAGGCGTGAGCGCGGTGGCATTGCGGAAGAAAAAGGAGCGCACCTTCTCCTCCGAAAAAAAAGGGGGCGCCCTGTGACGAGAGTTTCCTGGACGGCACTGAGAGACAGGTGGTGCTATCTTCTCCGGTGCACACGGGCTCTGGACGGAGGGGATATTCACTCACGCGGGCGAGAGGCGCGAGCGACTGAATCCCTCCACCTTCCTCCTCACGAGCTCGATCTCCTCTCCTGGACGAGAGCTTTGGACGGACGAGCTCCCCTTCAGGCGACAACTTCCGGCAACCTCACGGTGAGGGCTCCGGCGACGGGAAGTCAGGCGAGGACGAGGGGAGTGTGAGCGTGTACATTGGTGTACAGAGGGAGGGATTGAGGGGTTTTAAGGCGGCTGTGATTGTGCATAAATACAAGCAAGCTTTCCCCTCAAGTTTGGTGTTTTACGGCGTCCTTTCTGTGTTTTTCCGGCGTGTTGTCCGACGACATCGAGTCGTCTTCTCCGGCGACCCGTCTCCACCTCCGAACGATACCTTCCGGCGTCCAAGAGGCGGCGCCGACGAGAGGCTGAGGGGCGGAAGGGCACGAGCGCCCTTTCCCCTGCCGGCAGGACCCAGGCCGGTGACAGATCCGGCCGGCGAAGCGAGCCGCGGCGTGCGCGTGACGCGCGAGGAAGACGAGCGCGTCGGACGCGCCTCGAGGCGCACGGTCCGGTCAAAGTCAGCATCGCGGACGGATTTTCGGGCGAAAATTGGAATCGGGCGATTGAGTGCTGACGTGGCGTTGATTTGGGTTGATTAAGCTTGCTTAGCTTAATGCGGGCCTGACAGCGGTCCTTACAAACTTATAACTTACACAACAGTCACTGATCCACTTAAAACTACACGGATCGGATTCATAACCAAGGGTGGAATCCACGACAACACTGATCCGATAACGCATATTTAAGACTTATCTATTCAATTAACACAATTGACTATCGGCGCTGTTGTAATTGGGTCTACAGAACCACTGACGGACCGGGCAAAAGAAGTCGGCGCCGCCGCCGGGAGTGAGAAAAAACCTAGCAGCCATCGAGCGAAGAAGGCAGGCGTTTTCCGGTAGACAAATCTTGATCGATTAGAACGCCGGAGTGCTGATGTTATCTTAGGTGATCGAACGCGAGAATGGTGAGCTTCTAGTTCCACATCCCCTTCTGATGTGTCATTGATCGGTACCTTTCTCTCCGTAGTTTCCGTAGCATAATTCTTGTTCTTCATGTGTAAGATCTGCCTAGAGTCGTGGAAATAACCCTCGATGCTTGTTTGGTTGGATCGACACATGTTTGTTTGAACTACCATGTGGAGAATCCGGTCAAGAGGAACCTCCTTTAGGGTTTTCCCCCGTGCGTCCTTGAGTTCGGAACCCTATGTTTTATTCATTTAGGAGGAAAGGTTTACCATTTTCTGGAACACTGGTTACTGCTACCCATTCTACTAATAAGGATTTTAATTCGGTTGTTGTTAACCAGAAGTTTCTTTTTTTCATTTTCTAGTATTAGATTTTTGACTTTCCTGTATGATTGAATCACTCTTGGACTTCCAATCACTACTGTTTAATTATTAGTAACTTTGTCGTTTATATCCTCTTTAAGTGAGAAATCCTCTAACAAATTTCTACGTAGCCTAAGCCTATCCGATTGTTATAGAAGGAATGATATCTTTTATCTCTTTTTCTTTTCATTTAGTCCGTGTGATCTCCATGTGTAATTTTCATTCAAGATGTCTATTTTATGTGCAAAATTATCGCCTTTGATCCGAAGTTATTTGCTGAAACGAGAGAATTGTTTGTCACCGAGTGTGATTCTTTATGCAACACTAAAGTTGCTTCATTTTGATTTAGACGACCATAGTTTGGGTCTCAAAAGTGGCTTCTTTTCTATGCAAGCGAAGGATAAGGCCATGTACATTGATGACCTCCAGCACCAAAACTCTGCATTGGAATTAGCTTCATCTTCATGAATTATAGGATCTCCTTTTAAAGAAACTATTTGTCTCTAATAATGGATAACTTAGGTTGCAAAAGTCTATGTTTGTGCTTTCCCTTTTTGTTTTCGCTTCCCTTTTTGTTTTCTTGATTCATTTTGATTTTGTATAGACTGAATTAGTTCTAAATAGATCATTTGAGTTCATCTAATCTGTATTACGTGCTTGAATCTGAATTTTTTTGGTTAAATATCTAATTAATGTATAGTAAAAGCAAGTAGCAAAATTCCATAATAGAAACAAGAAATACTCAATCAAAATCATCAATAGAGTGAGAAAAGTATAAGAGCATGAATGTAGAAGGAAACATATTAAACTAGGAAATTGTTTAGGAAATTAGGTGGATATTGGTAATCATGTAACAAATGCCAAAGTGTGTATCATGTTGTTCAAGATAAATATAAAATAAAAACCTGAAATGAACTACAACATACAAAACGAACTATACTATATATCTTCACACATGTCGCAATCTATCTATAGCAGTTAGTTAACATTAAATCCTTAAAGAAGAGAGAAACAAACTTGTTCACTATGCTGAATATTATTGTTTCATGTTACAAATAACCAAAATGAACATGTATAGAAAGTTTTTTCTTACATTTATTATATCGATTCGAGTTGTGATGATTATAACAAGTTATTATTTTCTTCCGCACATTGACATATATTTCCTAGTAAAACAACATCAAAGCATATAAAAATTTTATTGTGATTGATATATCAACCATGCTAACTTGAGAAAATATCACTCAGATATTACTTGACTTCCATGAAAAGAGGTGTGGCATACATTTTCTTCAACTAGGCAGCATTTTTATCTAGTCCTCTACATTGGAAATGTAAGTGATGATTCTTTGTTTAAATCTGAAAATGAGAGTTCTCCAGGAGGTTTTATGAAGAGGTATTCAGGTTGCGAAAAATGATTCTAAGGATTCTCAAGAACAAGGTTATATATTTACAAATGATTGCATTGCTTTTTGTTCATTTGGTTGTCAGATTAAATATAAAAAAACTCTTAGTTGCCCCTTTGTTGTAATCATGTCGACAGCATGATGTAGAAGTAGGAAAAGTAGAAATTGTTGAACAAGAAAGAAAACGGAGAGTAGTAGTATAGTAAAGAGACGAGATGAAACACCAGAGAACCATAAATGGAGCATAAGTTCTCTTAGGTTGATGTACTTATATAAAGAATCAAATTGACTAGAAGAAAAGAGGGAGGAAACGAAGAGATATGAGAGGAAAAATAAATTAGTAATTCATCAAAATGGTCTCCCCTTCACATTACAATCCAAGCTTTTATATAGGCTTTAGTCCTCACCCTACTAACACTATTATGACTTCCCAACACATTTTGTGACTACCAAGTTGATTGATGACTTATCCATTCACTAACACTACTAGTATAATTAACTACCAACTGCACAACATCTCTCTCTTGCTAGAAAAGAACTCAAGCATGACGAGTTGATCCAAACTACTTAAGTTGACGACTAATGTTATGCTTAATGATGGAAACAACAATTCATTGATTTTCATTTTTTCCTAAATTGATTTTGCTTTCCTTTTTATAGGTTCTTTTTTTTATAAAATTTTCTTCTTTTTTTATTTTTTTGCCTTTTGCCACTTATCTTTTTGCCATGCATATGATCACAACACATGACCATATTCACCCTTCTTCTTCTATAATACTTTGTATAATGGTTTCAAGTACTAGTCCATCCACTATCAAACTAGTGCATATTGGTCAGGATCATTTATATATATATATATATATATATATATATATATATATATATATATATATATATATATATATATATATATTACAAACCTTATACTGGTATAGGTACAAAGTCTAATTGGTACATACTACCTATACGAACCACCAATTTTTAAAACCTTGCTTCGCACTCCCCAAAAGTTGGGCACTACTTGAGCTTGTGACTTTAGAGGCAAAAATAAGATTTTTTTTTGCAAGCATCAAGATCCTATTGGTCATGAGTCACGATGATGTTTTGAGACATGTGACAATTAATGACAATATATTATGGGCTAGCAAGTGACAAAATGATGGAGAGAAAGTATTGTGATAATTTTAGTGTAGCGTCAACAATGTTGCAGACAATGTTAGATTGATGAAGAATGATGACTGATATCAACTAGAGGTGACCAACGGGTCGAGCGGTCTAGACTGGCATAACACATATTGGATTAGGCATGACACGACACATTGACCAAGGTTGTACAAGGCACTAGTTTGGGCTGTGCTAGGCCAAGGCCTTCAAGTAAGCGGGTCGTGCTGGCGCAACATAGGTTTTATCCTTTTTATTTAAATTCAAATTTTAAATCATTTTTTACCTATTTATCCTTAAAATACCTTAAAAATTTAATAATAGGGGTATAATTATATTTTAATTATAAAATTTATTATTTTTATGAAATATTCCTATTTTGAAAATATTTTTCCTATTATTATTATTATTTATTTTATTTGAAACTTTGAGCTGTGCCTAGCCCGTGTACCATGACCTATTTCTTATTGAGTCATATAGAACCAGGTTGAAGCAAACCTGGCATGGCCATGGCCACCTCTAATATCAATAATGACTATCAAACAATGACAACTATGGCTTGTACTAGAGTGATGAACGAGGAAGCATCAAATGGTGGCGGGCCAACAAAGATGATGGAAGTGGTTATACGTGGTGATGAGTCTGTAGCAAGATGCTATGACTTATTGTTGTTTCTTTTCTTCTTTTTTCTTGTTGCTATCAACAATCTTGTCAGACTCATATGCTTGGGCTTGTATCAGTTCTTGTGCTTCCAATGATTTTGTGATGGCAGATATGGCTGTAGTGCTTGCTAGTAATTGCAGGGAATGGGTTTGAATGATTGATGGAGAGGAGTAATGTCATGGTTGAGTGGTATGCTGATGGTGGTTGTGTTCAAGGTTATTTACTGGAGACGAGAATTTGTGGATGCTTGCACTAGAGAGATGATAGAGATATTAGGAGCGAAGAAAAAGAAAGAGGCTCGAATTAGGATTTGTACCAAAAGGTGTAGGCGGATAGAAAGGAGATGGGAGAGGGAAAGAGAGAAGGATGAATAGGAAATAAGAACACAATATATATCATTGTAAAAAAAACACACAATAGATTAGTAATTCATCAATAAATTTGGCTCTTCATTATAATTCAAGCCTTTATATGAGGCTTTACCCACATGGACCACACCCAAACATAATACCCAATAACACTATTTAATTAGTCTCTATCACACTATTTCCCACTAAGTTAACTACCTTCTGGCATCCCTAAATAACCAACTACACCATGTCAGCAGGTCATATTGTTATCTCCATCTTTTGTAGCTTATATTTTAGTAATATTTTTAAAACCAATTTGTACGGCCCAATATGACAGTAACTAGCGAGTTGACCTTGTACTAGTACACAATACAAGGTCTGTATTTATCTAGTGCCATATATATATATATATATATATATATATATATATATATATGTGTGTGTGTGTGTGTGTATTAGTACAAAGTTTGTTATGCGTATATATTATAATAATAATAATAATAATAATAATAATAATAATAATAATAATAATATAATATGAGTAACAGACTGTACTGAACAATGATGATATGTTTTCGTAAGTACTAGTTTGACAAAAGATTGGTACTGGTATGGATCAATATTCAAAATGATTTTGATATGTATAAACTATAAACAGCCCTGTTTTTCAATTTTTTGGTGTCTTAGACTCTTAGTATTTATTGTCTGTATGCAGACTACGCCTTTACTAGCAGGACTTGCAGTTGCTGCGGTAGCTCTTGCTGGTAGGTATAGTGTCCAGGCTTGGCATGCATTCAAGGCAAACCCAGCTGTTCCTCAGATGCGCAAGTTTTATGAAGGGGGATTCCAGGCTGCTATGACTAGAAGGGAAGCTGCTCTTATTCTTGGAGTTAGGTACGCATTATTCATATGGTATAGTAGCGTATTATGTTCAACTGTCTTCTTCTAGGCCATTGTTACTTAGTGGACTGTTCAAATTTTAAATCTTGACCTGCTACGTTTCCAAAATGATTTGAGATTTTTGGTATCTTGAACTCGATTTGATGGTTTTTAATATTTGTGTATATTATGGTTCTATAGGAAATATAACTGTGTGGACATATTGTCTACCAGAGTTTTTACTCGATGCATAACTATGTAAGCTTCAGTCCTCTGACAATTGGCTGGAATATCCATCCATCACATCATAAAGCAACATAACATGTCAGTCATATGATTAATAAAGTAATCTAGGATATTTTAATGGTCTAACAAGAAGAGCGAATTTCGATTGTTATCATTCTTGTGGCTCTCAATAGGTGGAAGGATCTATGGTAAGGGACACCAGACGTCCAGGGGTTTGAGATTTGTATGTTCGTTTAAATCGAACTTGATAGGTGCAATGCTAGCAAGAGAAATTTGGGATTGGTATATTTGTTGAAATCAAGCCAGTAGTTTGAATTCTGACAAGATATATCTGATTGACTATTTGATGTTGTAGAGAAATTAATTAGCTGTTATTGAATGTTTACAAAGTCAAGTGGTGAGTTATAGGTATGCAATGTGATATTAGTAGGTATGCTAGATCTTTTAACTTGAATCCATGTTACTCTCCATCACTAGCTTCATTACTGTTCACCATTAACTTCAACTCAAGCTACCCTCTATCACTAGCTTCAGCCACTCTTATTGGAAAACAGGGGACGACTCTCTCATTCACACGAGAGGCTTTCTTAACCTATTTCGAGCATGATACTGTCCTCCCAATCTTCTATTAATCCTTTGGCTCTTCCATGGTCAGTAATTATCGATTAACTGTTTATGCTTATTGCAGGAGATCTGTCTATGCATAGATGAATTGGGCCTCTTGCTCATGTTTTCTTTTGCTTAACTGAGTTGCTAGGTTACAGAGGCCTCCAAAGCATTTTGCAATTCACAGATTCAATAGTCGTAGATTTTACTCGCTGGTTTCTGGCAGAGCATGGTGTCCCTATCCTGAAATGATCTCTTTGGTCTTGGTTTTATGAACTCAGGAAACTCAGGGGCTTCCTTTGGCCCACTTCATCTACAGTTCACTGGTTTACACCTAGTGACCTAATTTCATGTCACCAATCCCTTGAAGTATGATCCCTTGCCCCAAGTCTGTGTATGAATCTAGATTCTTTTATCTCAACCGCAAATCTCATGCTAGCCTTTGCTGTGTGGTCTGGCCGTCTGGGTATGTAGATTCTTTTATCTCAACGACAAATCTGATGCTAGCCTTTGCTAAAGACGGATTTGATCTAAAGTCTAACCTCTATACACTTAATTATTAAGGTCTAGGTTTGACCCTCTATGCATCAAGGGATGTTTAAGAAGGTCTCTGGTATGAAGGAAGCTCGGTCATCACTACATATGCTGCAATGCCCCCAATTGAATTCTCCCTCACATAGCGAGAATGCTATCACATCACATATGCTACCTAGCGTAAGAAAGGATACACCAAGATAGATAACAAGGAGAAATATCAAGAAAAGCGCCAGACTTCGCAAGTTGACATTAAATGATGAAATTTGTTGCCTTCTGAAAAAAAAAAACTTGCACAACCTCCGGTCTCATTTTCTATTTTTTAATTTCTACATATTTCCTTTCTTCCTTTTCTTTTTTCCCATTTTGGGTTACCCCTTTAACCGGTTTTAACTAGGTCTATCCAAATTCTGGGTCACCCTAAAAAATCAGATCCTTAAAACAGGTTGATTCAGTTTGATTCTTTTTTTTTTTAAAAAAAAGTAGGTTGGTTTTCAGTTCACCATCAAAAATTTCAGTTGTTTTTGTTCTTCAGTAACTAATATTGCTTGCCTTCCACTTCCCTATGTTTTGATCAGATTAGTCGTGGGTTTGCCGTCAAATTATTGACAATCGAGATACTTGATTCAGGAGCCATTTCTTGGACTTTTGGCTACGTTTTGGTCCAAATAATTTTGCAATAATTTTGAGTTATCTTTCACAAGTTTCTTTTTTTTGTTTGTTTGTAACAGAGAAAGTGCTCCTCCAGACAAAGTAAAAGAAGCTCACAGGAAGGTAATGGTCGCTAACCATCCAGATGCAGGAGGAAGCCATTATCTTGCTTCAAAAGTTAACGAAGCAAAAGATGTGCTACTTGGGAAGATGAAAGGCGGCGGATCCGCATTTTGATCACCAGCTAAAGATTCACATGGAGCCTTCATTTATGAAAAACTTGAACGAGAATCATTTTGTTGCATGTACTTGGATCATTCACATGTTAAACATTCATCGTGTTTTGAGCATCTAAGTGGCAAGATGCCTTAAATTTTGCACGTTCAGCCACAAGGTGACATGGATTAACATGGTTCATGATCTGTCTGTAAACTGCTTTTAAGCAAGATTTCAATGTCATGGTTTCCCGTGTTTTTTTTTTCATTTACTTTGTACGTTT
This sequence comes from Costus lasius, assembly GCA_027563935.2. Lineage (NCBI taxonomy): Eukaryota > Viridiplantae > Streptophyta > Magnoliopsida > Zingiberales > Costaceae > Costus > Costus lasius. The sequence continues at coordinate 22,840,865 of CM050447.1, read as the reverse complement.
TAAAATTCTTCCCAATAAAAAAAAAATCTTCACTAAGTATTGATATTCTTCATCTTTAATTGCTCTGTGCGTCGTGCATCATTAAACGCTGTTTATCGTCCTACCATGCACGACGGAAAAGAACAAAAAACTACTCTGCATCATCTTCTTGAATAGCCAAAACACACTCCCCATATGTCCACCGGCATACGCAAGAAAGCCAACAGCAACAATCATAAAACTCTCGCCAAAGAATTAACAATCCCAAACTTTAATGCCATAAATGAAATTAGTAGAAATGCAGTAGCAATTGATCCCTCCATTGCCTTGCTGCTTGCTCCATTCTATGGGCATGAAAGCCTCCTGAGCTTTGCTGCTACAATGTGCTTGTCCGCTCCTGAAGCTGTCAGATGCTTCTTCACTGAACTAACTGATCCCTTCTTAGGAGCTTCTGTAGCGTGCGGGGAAGGCAATCTGGACCTCGCTCTAGCCGATTCTGTAGGTGTCATGTAGCTTGGAGTTCTGGGTGAGCCCGCTAGGCTATCGAAATCTTTCATTGATAACCCTCCGGTGCTGTGCCTCCTTTCCCGTTCGAACCGCACGGTCTTGGAGTCACAGTCCACGGAGCAATGGCTGCCCTTTGGGCTTGCTGCTTTCATTCTGCTTCCGCCTGACGATGCCCCAGAAAACGTCAAGGCAGGTGACTGGCGGCTCAGGTGCTGGTTTGACTTCTGAGCCGGCCTGGAGAGTGATGCTGTCGCCATGGCACCAGCAGGGCTGGCGCACTTGACGGAGGCACAGTCCTTGATCTCGGTCGTGTTCTGCTGCTCCGGCTTGCCTGTCATCCAGCCTGCCAACCAGTTCCATCCCAATTGTGGATTGCCAGCATCTTTGAACACTGGAGCCAGGGATCTGGAGGAGCTCTTCCACTGTGCCAAAGAAAAAGAGCATGAACATTGAACACTGTCTGCAGCGCAGAATACAACTATAGAAAGCAGTAGGAAGAGGAAAGAACAATGAGAATGTTAAGTTATAATATAAGCATTGGTATGCAATGGAGAAACTTAGCAGAAATAGCAACAACGATGGATATGTGCAAGGAGTCAAGAGTCCAAAATGCCAAATACCTGGTGAGAGAATGCATAAGCTAGTGTCCTTTCTCTTCTGCTAGCAGCTTCCTTATGGCTTGTTAACTTTGCTTCAGCTTGCTCTTTCGATCGAGAACTAAAATCCCATCCTTCCCCAACCTGTCACTCAACATTAACCATTAGCCTGAAGGCAGCAAAATTCTGTTTGGAAGCAATGATGAGCAAACTACATCAAATACGTAGAACAGAACTAGCTTTTCATTATCCTTCCAATTATATCAATCACTGCATGCAATTTTTAGTTTTTTTAAAATGTATTTTCAGCATTATGAGCCGGGAAAATGACATCGAAGACGAGGAAATAAAATCCGTTCGCACCTTCAATTTGTCCATCTCCTTTTGGCATTTTTGTTGCTGATGCCGCTGGACAGCCACTTCTTCCTCTTTCATCCTATTCCTAGACTGAAGTTGTGTCTGAACTCTTGCCATTGTTTGCATGCAGTGCAATGTTTTTGTGGTTTGAGTCTTGGCGGCAATGCCGTCGACCACTCTCTTCAACCTTAACAGCCCTCTCAAAGCTCGGAAAGATCTCCTTGCCTAGACACATTTGTAACAAAAAATAATATACAACCAGCTATTAGATACAGATGGAGAAAAAAACAGCAAGATGATTTAAGTGCAGTGCTTCTGTGAATTTAGCAGCAATGAGCACTGAAAAAAAAACTAGCTTACTATTTACAAGATGTTCATTTCATGATATCTTGCTGTTTTATGGAATTTCTCTCAAATTAAGATTGTGTCATTCTAACAACTTAGCAAGCCAAAACCTGAACCATGTTGTAACTCGAAGATCAGAGGAGCATAGGAAAAACGAAAAAGAAGTAGAATTTCCAAATAAAAGCTTTCCAAGCTAGCATGCGCACGGATTTGCAGGCTGTACCAAACGGGAAAAACTTTATATGGATATCATAGTTGATCATACAGCATAGTAATTTGTACTTTTGCAAAGCATCAGTTAAATTCCATTGATTTGTTGATATTCTCTTTATTGTTTGTGAATGTCAACATGTAAGAAGACAAAGCACAGCTTGGCCAATGCTTTCATAAGGGGACTTCCGATCTCAATCAATTTAGGGTTTACAAATGAGTAAACAGTAAGAAGACAAACTCGTGAGGCAAGAAACTGTACCTGGTAGCCTCGGAGAGCAGCCTGGATCTTTGTGGCCGCAGCATCTTCTCTCGACTTACCAGAGAATATAGTACTCGATGAGGCGAGGCGAACGACCTCCGTTGCAGCCCGAACAGCGACGGCAGCAGCCTCCGCAGCGAAAGCACTGGCGAGCGCCACCGAGTAGGAGCAACTGCTCCGCTCAGCCTCATTAACAGACAGCTCGGTCTCATCAATGTCAGGAGGCAACGGCAGCAGCAAAGCGGCATCCTGAACAGCAGATTCCACTTCCTTGGCAGAGAGCAAACTAAAATGCTTGGATCGACCAAGACCCTTCCACTGTCCTTGACAGCATTGTGGGATCAGGGCCCTCTTGACAGCACCGAACCACTTGCCTTTGCTCCCCATTCTCCCACCTCCGACACCTACATGGACAAATAGCAAGCAACGATCAACATGGACCAACTCGTATCACAGTCCACCGAAGAATATACATGGCCCGAAGAACATCTGTTTCGGGAATCAATGCGATTACGGAAACGGTTGAAATTCTACCAAGCGCAAACATAAAGATAGAAAATTCGTAACCTAAAGAACATCGGAGTCAATCCAAGTGCAGAAAAGTTATTTTAATTTCATCGTTGCCAATATTGCTCCAGGAGATTAAAGGTTTGGTTTTTAAGGATATAACTTATATAAAAAAAGATTTCTTTACCTGGATGAACAAGAGGAAAAACAGAAGAAAGAGCTTAACATAGAAGAACGGATCAATATCTCAAAGAAAACCAAATTGAGGACAACGAAAAGAAGGCCGGGCAGGACGAAGGAAGAATACAGAAAAATGAATACACAAATCACGAAAGGCGAAGAAGCTTTTGGGCGTCGTCACCTGCTGGTGAAGGCAATATCAGATTTGATTGGAGACGCCGAGAAGAAGACGAAGACGATGTTGGAGAGAGAAAGAGGGAGGAGAGCTTGATCTCCTCCTCTTTCTCTTCTCGAACGACGAGGGGAGGGGGCGGGGATGGGGGAGGCTTTAAGACCATGAAATTGGAGCGGGCGCGAGCGGAGCGCGCGGCCACTGCGGAGTGGTTGGCTCCTGGCTGAACTTTTTTAAATTTAGTATTTAAAAGGAAACGAATTTTAATTATAAAACTAAAAACGCATGAAAGGAATAATTTTATGCATTTAAAAAGGTATAATCTTCTTTATATATATTTTTTATTATTAAGCAAAGAATGCATGAAAAATTAGGGTATTAGGAATATTAAATGCATTCTTTCGTCTTATCAGTGTTATAAAAAATCCTTTCATTTTTATAATTAATATGTAATATTTAAAATACAAACATTTGTTATTAAATATAGTCACTTATTTAAAATAATAATTAATATGTAATATTTAAAAGAATATTTCATTACCAACTGATATTTCAACTCCTTTCTATTTTTAAGTGCGGCCAATCAGGCCTTAAAGACAAGATAATGCACTAGTGAAAGATATAAAGTGGTTCATTTAAAAAAAAATCATCATACTAAATACCAAATTACCATGAGATTTAGTACAAAACACAAATCTAGGAATACTAGGTGAGAATAGATTTGTACATAATGAGTATTGGCTCCAGTTGACTCGATCAAGAATTAGTTAAATAGAATGAATTCAAGTTTATTGATTTGAGTTTTAATCGAGTTTAAATTTATAGATATGATTATTTAATGCCTAATATATATTTGTTATAATAATATTTTATAAAATAATTTATTAAATTATATTTTATATATTTTTTAATAATTAACCGGATACCGATGAGAACCACGAAGCGTGAGATTTTAGAAGCTAAATATTACTCTATTTTTTTTTTTTTTTTTCAAATGATGTTTATGCTATTTTGTTTCTAATTAAAACTTTTGCGCCAAATTGAAATGAATTTCCTGATAAGAAACCGTCTACTGCTGTCATTAAAAAACGATGCACAAATAATAAGCTTCTCAGGCGGCTGATAAGAAAAACCATCTGACACTCCAAAGACAGCACAGTAAAGAACAAACTATGTAAATTAACATTAACATGACATAACTCATCACATCTCCCAAGTTGTTATTGATTGCTTCTCAAATATCCATGAGACAAACTAAAAAAGATAGTAAAAAGGTGGCTCATTCCTTATTCTTGTCGGTATGCTGAGAACTTATGCATAATAGTGATGCATTAACCTCGAGTTTCAGAAAGCAGCAAGAATCTAATCTAAATTTTGGGCTAAAAAAGATTTTGCAGTCGCAGAGATCATTTGGTGCCATCAAGGGTTATCAACACTTTGTACAAGTCTGGGCGCCGATCTCGAAAGACCCCCAGCTGTGCCTCTGAGATCTAATATGAGCAAGGTCAAACTCGGCAATTAGAACTTCCTCATCTTTGTCGTTTGCAAGAGCTACTAGTTCTCCAGTTGGTCCTGTAACCAGCAGTATCAATATGTTCAGTATTATATCAGATTGTTAAATAATGTCATAGCAAGAAATAGCGACATTGTCGAAATGTAGCATCTTAGCACAGGCTTGCTACCTGCTATGAAGGAATTTCCATAAAAAGCGATCGTGCTTTCACCATGCTCTGTTTTGATTGTCTCCCTTCCTATCCGGTTAGAAGCTACAAGGGGGACCTGCAACATTAAAGTTATATCATGATAATCAGCAGCAGAGCCAATAATAATAGGAGTATGATAAAATGGCTCACTAACAATCAAGCTGAAAAGGCAATTGGGATCAGAGAAAATATGTTTACCAAATTAGCTCCAGCATGCCCTTGCATCACTCTCTTCCAGTGTTCACGAGAGTCGAGCTCTTGATCCTGTGGTTCTGACCCAATAGCAGTAGGATAAAGTAGTATTTCTGCCCCTTGAAGGACCATAGCTCTTGCAGCTTCAGGAAACCACTGATCCCAACAAATTGCTGCAAGACATGGTGCGAGTTCCCCCAATTCAAGAACATGCAAAGCGTGTTTTTAGCATGGTTAATCAAGTAACTATCATGATTGATCTAAGTTAAGAATGTGTGCCTATCCAACAAGGCATTGACGATCAAGTTGGCAATTTACTTACCAACACCAATCTTCGCAAACTTGGTTGAGAAAACCTAATATTCAGTGACATCAAAGAGAACACAGTTAAAGAAACCGTAAATGTGTACATGCCCAAAATAAGCCTTGCTCTTGCTAATATTTGTATTAGAAAAACAAAGGTGTACCTTGAAGCCAGTGTCACCAGGGTTGAAGTAGAACTTCTCTTGGTAGCCTAAATGATAAAGTTAGTTCATAGTTAGAGGGTGACAAAAATGAAATAATGAAGGTGCTTCAGAAGTCATGCCTGGCCCATCTGGAATGTGTGATTTCCTGTATAGTCCAAGATCTGTCCCGTCAGCATCAATTATTGCTACAGAGTTATAATGAGCATTATTTGCCTCCTCAAAGAAGCTCACAGGTATTACAACACCAAGCTCCTTAGCAAGCTGCTGCATTCTGCAAAACATGTGATGCAGTTGCAAGGTATATAATATTAAAATATTTGACCATATGTCAATGCTTAAAGTTGCAAATGAATTTTATTGTCACCTTAAAATTATAGGATGTCCTTCATAAGGTTTAGCACGTTGGAAAAAATCTGCCCGTTGGGCTTGACAGAAATAATAACCTTCAAATAGCTCCTGAAACATGTAACAAGATATTTGAAACCAAACTAGAGACGAGCAAATAAAGTTAGATTATGTTAATGCAGTACTAATGCAAAATGTGCAGAGGCATCTAGCGTTGCAATCATTTCCTAGCTAATGCATGTGAGAATGTCTACAAACCCAGCAGTTAAAACCCCATTTTTTCTATGACAAACAACTTGTATCAGATTTTGAAGGTAGATAAAGGATGATACTTCAACAAAGGTGCAATCCATCCTTAGTTTAGCAATTGTAACGGGTATCTGATTCAACAGCCGGTGGTTTAACACATGGAATTCTTGTGAGCGAGGAACACAAGTATATAAACGTTTGGGTCGATGAGCAGTAAAGCATATTAAGCTAAACAATCAAGAACCTTTCTAATTCATTGTTTTCATAAAGTGTAGAGATCACAATCACCAAAAATCAAGGCATCAGGCACCAAAAAACTGGAAAGTTTTACTGCATCAGTAAAAATAGTTAAATAGATTCTCTTAATGATCGAATAAAAACTTTCCACCAACCTAGAAAAATACAATGAGCCACAATTTCATTCAGATGCAAATACAATTACTTAAATCCAATCACCTCGTGCAAATGATAGCAAATGAAGATACGGATATAGTTTCATCCTCCGAGCTTAGCATAAAGAAAATATGTAATTATGCACCTGAATAAGAACTATGTTTGCTCCCTTCTTATGAGCATCTCTAACCAACCTGTGGAAGAAATATATTAAAGAATGTCACTGTAATGTCTATAAAGGAAAATCACGTCAGCATAAAGAGCTACTTTTTTTTTGGATAAAAAAGAATGTATCATAGCAACATCACTTTCATCATCTCCAAAGTCAAGGCTGAACTGTCCTTAAGCAAAGGCTCGGCCTATCTACTGCACAACTCTATAGCACAAACAAGAAGACAAAGAAAACCTACACAAGCAAAGAACGAGACCTGATCCATGCAACTGATCTCAAATAACAACATTCTGATACTTATATAACCTGTTTTACTTTTGAGAATGATTGTCAGTTGATAATTATATAAGCATTTCTGAAAATTATGTAAGGATCTAACATGGATTAATAACATGATCTATTCCAATAAAGACCCAAAGTACACACACCCTCCGACCAATAGAGGTTTTTGAGTATAAATACCATAGAAACGTGAGCACTACATGCTTTCTAGCAGTTGCATATTACCAACAAACTCGATTGATAGCCAATACCATTCGTATCCTTGAGTTCACTCCAAAAGCTTTGGCAAAAGAAACTAAAATAACTAATATTTCTAATCTTCATCTCTGCAGGAAAGAAAGTTATAACAGGATCATGAAATTCAATGCTTTGCCAACAATCTTTCAAGATTGATACCTACTATCACAAGACAACCCTCTGCTCATATCAGTATATTCAACTCGGACGGAATTAACAAATCAAATACATAGACAAGCTGAGGATAAACAAATCCTTAAATGTTTAAGGCGCCAACATCAAATTGTACCATGGAAGCTTGTGCAAGTGTCAATGTGGACCAGCAGAGCGGAATCCTATACCAATTTACCAAACATGAATTCAAAAATATAGAAGCTAGACGCAACATCAAGTGATAAAGTTATGGTTTTTACCAAATAACTCAAGCCAACAACGCCACTTGCCAACCCAGACAAACTATAGCAGAACAAATTTTACTAGGCTGGGGAGATGTATGGGGGAAAACCTTTTCTTTACCTTATTCATCCTTCAACAGAAAAGGGAGGGGATTAGGAAAGGGTAGAAGGATTGAGCATCTAAGTGACGATTTTTTTCCTCTTACGGTGGACAAAGATCAAACGGAAGAAAAAGAACATACGGATTTAGCGAGAAAAACAAAAGAGGAATCTTGTCTAAAAAACAAAGAAAATTGGGATACCTCTCCGTGGTCTTGACGTTGTCGGAAACCGAGTCGGAGCAGGCAAACTGGAGAGCAGCGACGACTACCTTCCTCGTCCCCTCCATCTCTCGGCTCTGCCTCGCTCTCACCCTAAATCCTTTCTTCGCTTGAGCGCCTCCGAATCTATAACTCGGAAGCGTAAGGCGGCCGACTGAAACAATACAAAGCAGTGTTCTTCCAACGCCTGCTTGCTACCTGTTATAATAATAAAAAGAATTCAAACATTCAAGCCTCCGTGGGCGGTGGCGAAAACAAAGGTAAGAAAAAAGGGGAAAAAAAAGACGATCGATTCAAACAAAGGCGACGGTGACAAACAGGGAAGAGAAGGCTGTGGCGGTGACGACAGCCGCAACGACGGCGTGCTGCTGCTTGTTCTTCTGATAAGCTAGTCTGGAGTAGAGGTTTGCCATGGGCCGTGCCGTCCCACTTTCAATCGTGCCTAGTCGAAAAAAAGCTAGGCACGGCAAGGCTCGTAGCCCAATTAGCCGTGCCGGCCCAGCATGCTACGCGGATGCATAGTGTCACGCCCCGGTCGGATCGGCCTGAAAACAGCGCTTATCCGTTGTCTCAGAGCCGTCCGGCGGAACACCGGAACGTAACTCGCCCTAGGGTTTCCGACCCAAAATCGAAACCCTAATCTCCCCGAATTATTTTTATCCCCAAAATACAATTCGCACGGAAAACCCTAACCCTAATTTAGAGAAAACCGATCGAAACCCTAAATCCAAAATTACCTCTCCCTCTCTGATTTTGACCGAAGTCAAAATCATGCCTTTGCTGACGTCATCGTGAAATTTCGCCGCCTGCGAAATTTTGCCTCGCGCCGCTGACGTACGCCTTACGTCAGATTTCGAAATCGAATTCGGCGAATTCGATTTCGCTGAGTTGACCGCAAATCGCGTTGACTGCTGCCTCGTTTCGAACGGCGACCGCGTTCGAAACCCGTTGCGCGTCTTCGTCTTCAAGCTCGCGACGCCGCCTGCGTCGTCGAGCACCGCCGTGCACACGAGCTTCGTCGAGCACAGAAACAGGGGAACTCAGGTAAATGAAAAGGAAACTTTATTTCGACCTTCGAAAATACCGTAACCTCTCGACGACCACCGCCGCCGATGACCCTCGTTCCCTCCCTCGCCGGTCGTCTCTCTAGACGCCGGTTACATTCGCTCGCCTTTCATTCATCGACGTTCCCTGAACGCCGGCATCGACGCCCGCTGGCGTCGGCATCGGTTCCCTCCTGGAACCGGCATCGGAACCCTGCCTGGAAGGACGACGGCGCCCCGCCGTCGCCGGTGGGATCGCTCCCCAGCGCCCGCCTTTGGTGGTATGGTGACGCTCCTGCGCACCCCGAGCTCGTCCGCCTCGTCGAGCCTTTGTAGTGAAGGAAGCCGCGTCCGAGTCTTTCGCACGCCAGGTCCGTCGTACGCGTCTTCCTCCGAAGACGTGCCGAAGCCGCCGCCGACTTTCTCGTCTCCGCGCAACGCTCTCTCCGCGAACACCGCCTTTGCCAAAGTCCGCTTCGTGCGGAGAAGAGGATGCTGCCGATCCCGTCGCTCCCGTGGACTACGTCGTCCACGCCTCCGAAATCGTCGCTGAGGACGTCGCCCGCAGCGCACGAGGAAGATGCTGCAACCGCGTCCGGGTCCGAGAAGGTGCACGCGTGGCTCGTCTTCGGTGTTGCTCCACTTGATTTGCTCTGGTCAACATCCTTAGTTGACCGGGCTTCTGCCAATTTTGGGCCTGGGCTTGGGTTAGGCCGAACCGCCTGAACCGGGCCCTAACAATACTCCCCCACCTGATTTGAACATCGCCCTCGAAGTTCGATGCAAGTTGAACACTGGCCCTCCAATGTTCAAAGTCCTCCATCTCCAGTCTGATGATGAGTGTTTGCTGCACCATGCTTATAGCAACCTGCATCAACAAACTTGTCAAGAATAATTTCGGACCTGTGGGTCATGGGCCCACAATAATCTTGCTTCACCATGTTTGCTGAACTCAGCTGAACCTCGATGTCCCTGACACCGGCATCGACGCCCCTGGCGCCGGCATCAACGCCCCTGGCGCCGGCATCAATGCTATGCATTGGCATCAACACGCCCTGGTGTTGGCATCAACGCCCCCTGGGGTTGGCATCAACACGCCTTAGTGTTGGCATCAATGCTATGCATTGGCATCAGAGCCCCTGCTCCGGGAAGTGATCTTGCAATCACTGAGCTCTTATAGAGTCTCCTTCGATATCCCCTGACATCGGCATCGACGTCCCTGACATCGGCATCAATGCCCTTAGACATTGGCATCAACACTCCCTGGTGTTGGCATCAGGACCCCTGCCCTGGAAGAACGACACTCCTTGTCGCCCGTAGTGATGGTGTTGCCTCTCAGATCTTTCTGATTCACCTTGCTGGATCATTTTAAGCTCTGATACCTGTTGTCACGCCCCGGTCGGATCGGCCTGAAAACAGCGCTTATCCGTTGTCTCAGAGCCGTCCGGCGGAACACCGGAACGTAACTCGCCCTAGGGTTTCCGACCCAAAATCGAAACCCTAATCTCCCCGAATTATTTTTATCCTCAAAATACAATTCGCACGGAAAACCCTAACCCTAATTTAGAGGAAAACCGATCGAAACCCTAAATCCAAAATTACCTCTCCCTCTCTGATTTTGACCGAAGTCAAAATCATGCCTTTGCTGACGTCATCGTGAAATTTCGCCGCCTGCGAAATTTTGCCTCGCGCCGCTGACGTACGCCTTACGTCAGATTTCGAAATCGAATTCGGCGAATTCGATTTCGCTGAGTTGACCGCAAATCGCGTTGACTGCTGCCTCGTTTCGAACGCCGACCGCGTTCGAAACCCGTTGCGCGTCTTCGTCTTCAAGCTCGCGACGCCGCCTGCGTCGTCGAGCACCGCCGTGCACACGAGCTTCGTCGAGCACAGAAACAGGGGAACTCGGGTAAATGAAAAGGAAACTTTATTTCGACCTTCGAAAATACCGTAACCTCTCGACGACCACCGCCGCCGATGACCCTCGTTCCCTCCCTCGCCGGTCGTCTCTCTAGACGCCGGTTACATTCGCTCGCCTTTCATTCATCAACGTTCCCTGAACGCCGGCATTGACGCCCGCTGGCGTCGGCATCGGTTCCCTCCTGGAACCGGCATCGGAACCCTGCCTGGAAGGACGACGGCGCCCCGCCGTCGCCGGTGGGATCGCTCCCCAGCGCCTGCCTTTGGTGGTATGGTGACGCTCCTGCGCACCCCGAGCTCGTCCGCCTCGTCGAGCCTTTGTAGTGAAGGAAGCCGCGTCCGAGTCTTTCGCACGCCAGGTCCGTCGTACGCGTCTTCCTCCGAAGACGTGGCCGAAGCCGCCGCCGACTTTCTCGTCTCCGCGCAACGCTCTCTCCGCGAACACCGCCTTTGCCAAAGTCCGCTTCGTGCGGAGAAGAGGATGCTGCCGATCCCGTCGCTCCCGTGGACTACGTCGTCCACGCCTCCGAAATCGTCGCTGAGGACGTCGCCCGCAGCGCACGAGGAAGATGCTGCAACCGCGTCCGGGTCCGAGAAGGTGCACGCGTGGCTCGTCTTCGGTGTTGCTCCACTTGATTTGCTCTGGTCAACATCCTTAGTTGACCGGGCTTCTGCCAATTTTGGGCCTGGGCTTGGGTTAGGCCGAACCGCCTGAACCGGGCCCTAACACATAGCATGGATTCGGCACGCAGGCCTGGCACGGCCCGTGGGCTGGCTTCGGCAATGCGGCACACAAGGCGTGTTAGGCTTGGCTTGATTGTGGCCCATGGGTCAAATTTGGCCCACTGGCTGACTTTGGCCCGCATGCTAAATTTAAAAAAATATAAATTTTAATTAAATTAAAATAAAATTTTATTTAATTAAAATTAAGAATTATTACATACATTATTACTTAAATTTCTCAAATTTAAGTAAATAAATAAGTATTTATTTATTTAAAATTTCTCAAATTTTAAATATGTAAATTATTAAATAAATAATTCTCAAATAAGTAAAAAATAAGTAAATTATTACTTAATTAAAATATATAAAATACGAAAAATTTAAAAATTTGAGAAATTAAGAATGTATATTGCACAAATTTTTGAAAAAATATTAAATATTATATATTTTAGATCGGACCCATTACAGGCTGCCTACGTACCCCCCTCAAAGGAGGAATCAGGTCCACGTAGTTCTCTTTTTACAACTCTTTTACAACTCTTTTACAATTCTTTTTATAATTATTTATTACAACGTTTATCCATTGTTGCTTCCACTTGCACTTCTAAGACTTTGTTCATCATCATCCGATGAGGTTTGAATGACCACCTTTATCTTGAAAACGATCTTCAGCATCTAGCCAATCTTTAAGACAAATGCACATTTCCACGCTTTCTTCGTTCATTCGGCTTGGCTTCTCGTCCAGTACCCCTGCCCGCCTGCACTAAAATAAGACTCCGAGGCTACTGTAGACACGCGAGGAGTTAGTAGATCACGTGCCATGGCGGAAACCACATGATATGATTTTCCTTGTGATCTCCACCATGATAAAAGATCAAAATTATCTATTTGTTCTGCTGTGAGTAAAGATGTATGATTATTTTCTAAAAAAAATGTTAATTCATTAAAATTACTAGATCTACTTGTTGATATTCCTTTTCTATTTAAAATTGAGTGTATTCTTCCTCTAATATTTTTACTACTAGTAGATACGTTAGTTTGAGAGACAGTTGGATTGATTGTATTTCCAAATTTTAAATTATAAACATTATACATTTCATCTAATAAGGTAGAAACTTCATTTTTTTTCTCATCTACCCCTTCAAGTTCCATATTTTTATAATATTCATATAATAAAATATGAACACCTTCTAATTTTAATCTAGGATCCATAATTGAAGCTAAACAATATAAAGGAGATATATTTTTTCAATATTTTTTAAATTTTGTTTCCATTTTAAAAATTACTTGAAAAACGTTTTCATCATGTCTATATTGAGAAAAAATTTCACTAATTAAAACTAAATGTTCTAAAATTAAACATGATGTAGGATAATAAACACCAGATAAATGAGTGCTAGAATTATAAAAAATTTCTAAAATATTATGTAAATAACTTTGCTTTATCCCAATCATTTTCTTCAATATTTCCATCAGGCATTCTTTCATTATAAAATAATGTAAGAAGATTCTTAAATGGAAAGCATGTTGTTAGCATATCATAAGTAGAATTCCATTGTGTTTTAATATCAAGTTTAAATTTTTTATATGATAAACCATAAGATTTACATATTTGTCTAAAATCTTGATTTCTAGAAATAGAAGAAGTAACAAATCTAACAACATTTCTTAATTTATTTACATGTTCATCTACTTCTCTTATTCCATCTTGAACACATAAGTTAAGAATATGGCATGCACATCGTATATGAAAAAAGCACCATTAAATATTGGATTTAACATTCTTTTTAATTTACCAATTGCACTATCATTATTACTTGCATTATCAAAACTAATTGAAAAATTTTTATTAATTATATTATATGAATGTAAATGCTATGAAATTGTCTAACTATAGCATTTGCAGTATGAGGATATTCAAAAATTTTAAATGCAATAATTCTTTTTTTATAAAAAAATTCACTATCTATCTAATGTGCCGTAATACACATGTACGACTGATCAGAATGATTACTGGTCCAAATATTAGATCTTAAAGAAATACAAGAAGTTAATGTAATTAAAATTTGTAAAAGATTAGTTTTATATTCAGAAAAAAATTTTAAAGCATCCCTACGCATGGTTTGTCTACTTACTTTTTTATATTTTAGGTTATAGTGATGTACGAATAAATTTTTTAAATTTATAATTTTCTGCTAAAGAAATGGTTGTTCATCCCAAACAATAAATTTAGCTAATTCTTTTCTAAGAACTTCAGTATAATAATTAAAAACTTCAAAAGAACTAGAGGAAAGGTTGAGAGTAGCCTATGCACGATCGATTTGTGTTTGATGGCTTTTGATGTGGCGAGCCAAATGACCAGTTCCACCCGATGATTTGCAAGTCATTACTTTTCTGCACTTCTTGTAGCTGACTCTTTCTTCGCCGTTAATCATCACCACATCGAAGCTCTTCCAAATGTCGCTCGTCGCATTTTCTTGAGCCCGACACAGTAGACTCGTGAGGGTTTGCACTACATCCCTCCTCTCCCTGCATAGTGTTAGTAGGCTCAAATTCAACATGATCTTGTTGTTGTTGATTTGGGTCGTAAGGCGGAGGGTTGGCATCTTGATCGGGTGGCATAACAGGGTCAGTTGTCCCCATTAGTTCCTGCTCTATTGCCTCAAGCTCCCATGGCAAAAGATCCCATGTATTGTTAAATCCTGCCATTAATTCTACATATAATATTAAAAGTTAGCTAAAAAAATTTATAAAACAAGATGAAATACTTACTAATAATAAATTATACATTAAAAAATTACCTTATCACGTGTTTGAAGATCGCTTATTAAGAACTAAGAAGTTGAGGTTTCACTATTTCAGCCGTCAACAACCTTAACTTAAACATAATTATGAAAAAAATTTATATTAGAATAATTAAATTGAAGTGCAATTACATTATAAAAGACTAAAAGTAAATTAATTTACTACTTACTTAATCTTCTCCACGTGACTAGACCGAGAGAGCTTTGAAATCTTGATAGCTAATTGAAACTCAAGACTTAGAAAAGAGATTAAGAGAGTATTAAGAGAGTATTAAGAGAGAATGAGAAATTAATCCAAAGTTAATTGGAAACTTGTGTGAAGAAATGAGAGGGTTGGGGGTCAATTTATAGGGATGAATTGGGTGTAAATTTACATATTTATCCCCTATTTTTAATTATTAAAAGAGGCTAAAATGGTAATTTTATAACATAAAGACAATTATATCCCTAACTTTTAAATTTTTTCTAACCGTTATGGGGGTATTTGGGTAAAAACGCATGCCCAATTCGAAATTTCCGAACGATACCGCCCAAACCTGCGTGCCGTGCCCGGGCCGACCCGCGTGCAGAGCACGGGCCCGTGCCGTGCCTGGCCCGGCCCACGTGACGTGATACCTCGGCCCAGCCCGACCCGAGCCGGGCCACGGGCCGGCCCGCGGCCCGTTGACCAACCTCTAGTTTGGAGTACTGCAACGCTGATTTCTCTCTCTCCCTAAAAAGCATAAGGAGGATCGAATTTTGAGGTGGGAAAAAAACTTGTATACGGTGGCGGCACCATCCACCGTACAACATACTTGGGATTTATGTTTGCACACATCCCAAGCTAACTCAAAAGTTCATTGTGTGGTGGATGAAAAAATTTTTGCAGAAGGACTCCCTTCGTAGAAGGGATTAATGATCTACCAAGCACGAATCTTAAAGCACAATTTATACTATAATTTTGTGATTTACACTATCGCGTTTTATACGATAATGTATTGATGTTATACAATAATAGTTTTATACGATAATACATATATGATATACGATATTTTAATTATACAGATTATACTATAATACAAGTGTGTTATACCATATTTATCGTATATGATATAATATATACATATTATACCATAAATACGGTATAACACACTTGTATTATAGTATAATTTGTGGTAAATACGGTATAACACACTTATATTATAGTATAATCTGTATAATTAAAATATCGTATATCATATATGTATTATCGTATAAAACTATTATCATATAATATCAATACATTATCGTATAACATCATATCGTATAACACATATATATTATCGTATAACATTATTACCGTATAACATTAATACATTATCGTATAAAACTATATCGTATAAATCATAAAATATGGTATAACAAGCACGCTTTGAGATGCGTGCCTGAAAGATGTTGTACCTTTCTACTATCGCCGCAGAAGGCAGCAGAAGGGGTCTTTCGCAAAAAAATTTTCGTGGTGGGTGGTACCACCGCATGGTGGATGGCACCATATACAAGTTTTATCCGATTGGGGTAGAACGGCTGGGCGCGTTTTCTAAGCGGCCCCCGTCGCTTAGGCACGTGGCTAATAAATCATCCAACGGCTGATGGAAAGCAACTCAAAATACCGTGGATGTTCTCTCAAAATAACCTGTCGCTGCCCTCGTTTTCGACCCATCCCGCTATTTTTGCCCTAAGTCGACGCCTCACCTCATCTCGCCGAGTTCATCGCCTCACCTCGCCGACACGCCTTCCGACGCCAGCGAGATCTCCGTCGACACCAGCGCCTCGCCGACCGCCTGCTCGAAGCTCGCACCCATCGACGCCAGCGAGATCTCCGACGACGCCAGCCCTCGCCCAGTGCCTGCTCGAAGCTCCCGACGCCGTCGCCAACACTCGCCTAGCTCCCTTTCCAGCGTTGATTCTCACCGACGATAGCCCTCATCGCCAGCTCCCGTTCTCACCGACGCCAGCCATCGCCGAATTGTTCCGCTTTCTTGCCCTAAGCCTCCGACGCTAGTGAGATGTCTGACGACGCTAGCCCTCGCCCAGCGCCTTGTCGACGCCAATGAGATCTCCGACGACACCAGTCCTTGCCCAGCGCCTCGCCGATGCCAGCACCCGCAGACCTTGGATGAATCCACTCAGATGATTCCACATTCCACACCATTTTTAAGGGGACTTGTGCAATTTTACTTGGTTTCTTTTCATGCCGATTGATGAAATGTTTTATAAATGTAAGATGTGGATTTTAGAGTGTCTGCTTTCAATTATTGAGGAAAATACTTGAAGTATGTAGAAGAATGAATTGTTGAATTGTTGAATTGTTGAATTGTTGAATGAATTATAGAATGTGTGCTTTCCAGCTTCAATTATCTTGTAGTTGTTGGTCAAGAATGAATTGTTAAATGAATTGAATGGTAGAATTGGTCATATTCTTGTAAATCTATGTAGTTGGAAAGTTCCTCCAACAAGTATGCTAGCGAGATGTCCCATTTGCAAATTGCTATTTAGTTGGAAAGTTCCTCCAACAAGTATGCTAACAGAAATCAAACTTGTTACTCAGTTTATCTATCTCAAATGTATTTGGTTGATGTTGCAAGTACTTGCAGATAAAAACTGGAGACATACTAAATTACTTTTGATCTAAAAACGAAACATAGATTTACAGATTTGTGTTACATTTGCCAACCTCAAATCCAGTAACATATAAGACTGCCATCAAATTGTTCTCCAGACTTCTACAAAACATGTGAACAAATAAACTAGCTTATCGACTAATCCAAGTTAGCAAGAGGTTCAGCAGACTCATGAGACCGTCAAGCTTTGTCTTCAGATTCACCGGTTGGAACAGCATGAGCACTCTCCACCTTTCCTTCATCACCCTTGGCATCTTCCATATCAGCATCGGCTGCAGTAACTCCAATGCTTTAGTATCAGTTTAAATCTAATGGAACCAATGGATTATGCACATCAACACATCCCATAGCTGCCCACAAATTCGATTATTGTCTATGTCAGTCCATATGTGGCTGAAATACACCAAAGATGATGATTAATCAAGATAATCAATAAATGGATAAGAGGTCAAAAAATCAAAATACAAAGCAGAAATCTTCATAATAACAGGAACCTTCTCATGCTCAGAAAGCCATTTGGCTTTCTTTCAGTGAAAGGTGAGTATTCTGGCGTCATTTGGGACAATCAGCCCTCCCATCCCATATTACAAAACAGCCATGTTATCCAAAAATACAACATATATTTCAAAATTTAATCTTCTAAATGTGTCATGTATATGGCAGGAACCACGAGCCACGAAGATACAACATTTCAAAATGTGTCATCACGTGTCTCCACCCCACATCATCAGCCCTCCCATCTCTTTATCATGGCCCTTCAAAATTTAATCTTCTAAATGTTGGTGAGAACTCGTCCTGCATCCAAAATAAAGTTGAGAGTATAAAGTAGATGCGACATGTATATATAAACCTACATATATTTATTTATACATAGATGTGATACCTGTTGATAACTTGTCTGCGATGAAATAGGCATTGATAAATTTAAGTATGATGCATCCATTTGTATATTCAACCCATGTGATTCATGTAGTCATTAAAGACAATAAAACCATAAATTAGTTGATGATATATAACAAAGAAATATATGAATAATTGTTCAAATTAGCTACCTGTGACTGAATTATACCAAGTCTTAAACCACCACACTTAGCTCCATTTGTTTTTTTAGGTCTCCTCTCAAGAACACTTTTTTTTTCTCTTCTCCGTGGGTCCTTTCTTGCTAGGAGGAGGCCTAATTGTCATTGACATCCTCAACAATTGCAAGCCTCTCAACAATATTTTCAATGGCTTCTTCTTTGTCATTTACAATGACATCCTCAACCTTATGAGTCACAGTATCAATGGCTTCTTCCAACAATTGCAAGCCTTTATGACTATGTATGCTTTTAGTTGATAACACATATGATTTTTGGCAAACACGCTTATACAATGAGGATAAACTTTCTTTCCCATTTGAATCCATCACCGGCCCACTGATGTTTGAAGCATGAGAACATAATGTTTAGGCAAATTTATAACATTATTGTTTGTCAACACTCTTAAAGCATGAGAACATAAAAGCCCAGTACACTGAAACATTTTACAAGAACAATCCACTGTCAATATACTCAAGTTAAATGAGACATAATAACAAAAACTATTGCGTTGAGATGATAATTTAAATGTTTGTCCTGAATCATCAGAATTGCATAATTCACATAAAAATGACAATTGCATCCCAAATTTTTGAGCAAACTCTGTATATATAACCCTTGTATAGATTGCAGCTGCTTCCTCTAACATTGGCATCCCAAATGGTTGAATTGGACTGTTGTTCCTAGATTGAAAATCTTCATACATTTCTTTCTCACGAAAATAATTAACAGCATTGTCATATTGGTCTAAGAATTCAAACATTGATAATTTTTTTTTGAAAAAATGTTTGAACTGAGAATTCATACTCTCGCTTCTTTGATTGGTTGTCATATCAGCACAAAATGAATCTAAACGGTATACTGTTGCCCATTTTTCCCGGATTGTATAAAAATTTTGAATCCAATAGAATTCAAACATTGATAATTTTTTTTTGAAAAAATGTTTGAACTGAGAATTCATACTCTCGCTTCTTTGATTGGTTGTCATATCAGCACAAAATGAATCTAAACGGTATACTGTTGCCCATTTTTCCCGGATTGTATAAAAATTTTGAATCCAATAGTTATCATGGAGATTATACTTATTAATCAAGTCTTCCCACATCATCTCAAACTTTTCAACACTACTCCACTCATACACACAAGCCTTCAAGTCTGACGATAAATTTGGAAAACTTTGAATGCAATGACTCAAGTTAGTTTTGGCATTCATAAAAATGCGCCATAAACACAACTAATGGCTTGTTGTTGGAAAAACTTGTTTTATAGCTTTAGAAATAGCCGCGGATTGATTAGTAAAAATTGTTGTTGGTTGTTTTCCTGACATCACTGATAAGAAAGTCTTGAAAAGCCAAATAAATGAATCTGCACTTTCATCAAAAAGAAGAGCAGCCCCAAACAAAATTGTTTGCCTATGATGATTAATACCAAGAATAGGAGCAAATGGCATTTCATAACTATTCGTTTGGAACGTTGTATCAAACGAAACAACATCACCAAAATATGCATAATCAATAATTGCTTTACCATCCGCCTAAAAAAAATTAGCAATTTCCCCTGTTTCATGAACTTGAATAGAATAGAAAAATGTAGGATCTGATAATTGTCTATTTTGCAGATAATGGAGAAGGCCTTGTGTTTCTCTGACTTGTAGTAGTTGTTTTTTTTGTCTAGCAATAAAACTATTGCTGTCTTTTCTAATAAATCCAACATATTCTGCATTTGGTTCTCTTGCTTGAAAAAAGTTGAATATTTCCATTGACTTCATACCAGATTTACTCATTTCATCTATTATGGAACATTGATATGGCAAAATTTTTCTGTGTGATCTGAGATGATGAACTTTATCAGGACTTGTGAAATCATGGTTGTGGTTTTGTTCTATACGATATATCTTCCATACATTATTACAATCAACCTTGAAGTCAACACGAGCCATGCAATTAGTTCTATGATTAGAATGAGGCTTCTTAGTGACATGTGTAGGATGTTTTCTTCTCATTCCCTCATTGCTACACACAAAACTTTTGGATTTTAAAGATCCATCTTTTCTACGCACAGTAGTGAATTTCTTAATACTAAAACCAGTCCTTCTTGCATATGTATTATAGAAATCATATGCTTCTTCTTCATTTGGAAACTCCATGCTAATTTTAGGCTCATTTGAAGAACTCTCAAGTTCATTGTGAGTTTCCTATTATAAACATTATAATATAAATGATTAAATTTTATAAGCTACACATAATAATACATTACATTATTACTTCAAAGAGTTGTGGGCCTTCTTCAACGGGTGAAGATCCACTTGCCTCAGTCTCTCTAGTCCCCATTAAGTTTGATGAAAGCCAATTAATGCTCAAGTCACATTATCAAGAGAATTATCATGTGAGGTATCAAGTATAATTAACATCCCCAAGTATTGAAATTTGAAAACCTCATTTTCAACATTACACCTAATTGCACATCTATTTGATTATTACCTAACATACATCTAAGCAGAGATAGAAGCTGATTATTGGCTAACATATGTCTCAGCACAAAAGAGAAATCAATAGTTTAACTAACATACCTCAGTGAGGCGCTGGTGTTGGTGAGGCTCGGCGATGGCTGGCGTCGGCGAGAACGGGAGCTGGCGACGGCGTCGGGAGCTTCGAGCAGGCACTGGGCGAGGGCTGGCGTCGTCAGAGATCTACTTGTAATTCCATTAAAGGGGGCGAAACCCTAATAGGCGCATATCAGAGGTTTTGCATTGAGCGGAAGCTAGGGTTTCTAAAGGATCAACAGCATGTCAAATGATCAACTTGTAAATACTTGTATAGATCGAAAAGATTCATACCATTGCCCTTGCCTGGATGGCGACTTGGAAGCAGAGAGAACGAAATGGTTCTCCTCCAAAACGTGCGCACACAAGATGAGAGTTGACTACTCCTTGTCGTTCCTTGTGCTAGCAAGGATCTCCAAGTTTCCTGATCGCGTCAAGGGAATTGAGATGACGTCTTTGCTTGGCCAAACTCTCTCCAAGGCGTGAAGACTCTCTACTCGAGAGAGGAGAGGCGACAAGAGGTGAAGAGGCGAGAATAGGGCGTGACCACTTCGAACGTGAGGCGACCACGCTATTTTGGAAAACATAACTTCCAAAAATAGCAAGCCACTACTTCAACGCAAGATGCGTTTACCCCAATCGCAACTTTCTCCCTTGACTTGAACCATGCGCTCACACTAAGTGAACCGGTTCAATTTCATTTAGTTCAAAGACCAAATTAAACCAAGCATTGGTCTAGATCAAATTAAACCATAAGGCTCAAGATCTAACCATTCATCTCTTGATGCTCTTGATCTCACCGATCTAGCATCAATTCTCTCGATCGAAGCTTACCAATCTCAAGCTCTAATCAATCAAACATGATCAGACCAGATCTCACTTACAATCAGAGTTTAAATCCCTTTAAACTGAACCAAAACAATTCAGTCCACACGATCTGACTTAAGTAAGTCATATCATCAAATTGTGCGACCCTAAGGGTTTCCTTTAAATGTCGGTAACGATAACTTACGTTATCACGATCAGTGAGGGGTATCTAGCAACACATCACTGTCTCCCGATATAAAGGAAAGAGTCTTCCAAGACTACACCCAAACCACAGCACAAGTGTGAACCCAAGTCACTTGACATATGTGTTTCCTTTGCCACTGGATGTTCTTATTGGACAAGCGTGTCAAGCCTGTAATTCCAATATGATGAGAATGATTAGATCAGATGAACATAGTCATCTGGGTATGGCCATACACTTTCTCAACCATCTCATCCAGGGGGGCCCCAACAGAACATCACACTCCAAACAAGGAGACGGCAATCCTATATCTATCACTAGTGCCCTAACATGACTCATGCTCATTATCCAAGATAGTCTATAACCATTATGTTTCAAATGATATTGAACTACCTCAAAACAATGCCAATCATCATTTAGAAACACAAGTGATCTCAAGTCAGAGGAAATATGCCACTTGTTTGCATACAAGGATTATTCACATTGTGACAAGCAATCGAATATCCTAAGTAGAGTCAGTCCAGTACATCCAATGTACCCATGAGTCTACATCTTATTCCATGCTCGAAGCATCCTATAAGATTAGAACACATATTAGTCTCAATCATATCAAGGCTATCTCATGTTCACCAAGATATCTCGACTAAGGACTAAACTGCATGTCAGCCAAGCTGAACAGCATTGAGACATTATTCAGAAGTATACATATTGCAGCAGATAATGTAACAACCTGAATAACAACCATTGCCTTTATAAACATAGAGTTTATACATGATACTGATATAATCCCAAGGCCTCAAACATTAGCCTTAAGGGCATACCCCAACACTACTGGCGTTGATGGGTGTGAGCTTCGAGCAGGCGGTCGGCGAGGCGCTGGCGTCGATGGGTGCAATCGTCAGAGAGGCGATGGCGTTGGAAGGCGTGTCGGCGAGGTGAGGCGATGAACTCGGCGAGATGAGGTGAGGCGTCGACTTAGGGCAAAAATAGCTGGATGGGTCAAAAACGACGGCAGCGACGGGTTAATTTGAGAAAACGTCCACATTCTTTTGAGTTGCTTTGCATCAGCCGTTGAATGATTTATTAGCCACGTGTCAAACACTCAACTGCATCCGTTCGGATGCAACTAAGCGACGGGGGTCGCTTAGAAAACGCGCCCAGAACGGCGAGTACGTTTTCTAAGCGACCCGAGTCGCTTAGAAAATTTTAGCGGAGGAGCTTAATTTTTGCCCCTCCAACATTTTTTTTTAATTTTTTTTTAGAAATAATGTACTCCTTGTAAGCTTTCCAATGGTATCAAATTTAAGGTATTTTACATCACGTATACGTATAAATTTATAATTCACATGTACATTGTTTTATGCAGAACGACTAATATAAATTATTAGAAACGTACTCCAGAATAGAGGTGGCCATGGGCCGTGCTCGGGCTGGCCCGGGCCCGGGCCTGCCTTGGCCCGGTTCATGGTGGGCCATGCCTGGCACGACCCGTTTCTAGTCGTGCCGGGCCGGGCCCAGCACGGTGAAAAAATCACTGGGCCCGGCACGGCACGCGGCACGATTAGCCGTGCCGGCCCAGGCACGGCTCCAGTGTTTACTGGGCACGGATCCGGCCCGCGGGCCAAAATCCGGATCTGGCCCAACGGGCCGTGCCTGACCCGACTCGAATGTGGCAAACGGGCCGAGTTTGGCCGGCTTCATTAAAATAAATAAAATATTAATTAACTAAATTATATAAAATAAGAAAAAATAAAAAATTGAGAATTATGTATTTTGCACAAATTTTTTAAAAATATTAAATTATTATTTAATTAATTATTTTATTTTATTTTAAAAATATACTATTTTGATTTTAATATTTATTAAATTAATATTTATTTATTTATAAACAACACTAACAACACAAGCCGTACCGTTAAAACCAACTCGATTAAATTTCATATTCATAAATTATACATTTAAGCTTAAATCAAGTGCCGACATAATGGGTATAAACAATTGACCCGTAGCCAGCGACGCAAGCAACTACTATGGAAGATGTGCGAGCATTATGTTAAACATACTTACTCACCATGCTCCATCTTCTCTATGCATATTGCGCACTCCATGTTTTCAGCTCTACCTCCTTCTTCAACAAGAAAAAACTCAAGTGACTCTTGTGCATAATTTGTTTCGATATATTGCTCCGGCTCATCGTTGATATTATCACTGTCCTCCTCATTATCACTTATTTCAAAGTCCTCAACCTCTGTCTCAATCTCAACCCAAAAGGGGAGGAAGAAGCCAAAAATTCTTGTCTTGCATGTTCAGATAAGTGGATAAAGTGTTCTTCAAACCTAAATACATCAATTCATATCATTTGACTAACACGTTCGATAATACTTAAAATAGTGATTCTCCATTGATCAGCATTAAAGAAATTTAAGGTAGATGTAAGGAAGATTTCACGATGAGAATTTGGCAGAATGATAATTATCTTCACTCTTCTATTATCTGCCATTTTTCTCTATGCCTCGTGCTTACCACGTGATAATTATATTATAAAAGTAAATTAATTTAATACTTACTTGATCTTCTCCACGTCTAGTCACGTGGTAAGCACAAGGCATAGAGAAAAATAGCTAGTCTAGACCGAGAGAGCATTGAATTCTTGATGGCTAGAAAGAGGCTTAAGTTTGAGTTCAATTAAGAAACTAATTGAAACTCAAGACTTAGAAAAGAGATTAAGAGAGAATGAGAAATTATTCCAAAGCTAGTTGGAAACTTGTGTGAAGAAATGAGAGGGTGGGGGGGGGGGGTCAATTTATAGGGATGAATTAGGTATATAATTACATATTTATCCCCTATTTTTAATTATTAAAAGGAGCTAAAATGGTAATTTTATACTATAAAAACGCATGTCTGTGTCGTGCCTAGCACGGCCCACGTGTCGTGCCTGGCCCGGGTCCATGCCGTGCCTGGCCCGGCCCACATGTCGTGCCTGGCCAGGGTCCATGCCGTTCCTAGCCCGGCACGCCTGCGGGCCGTGCCTAGCCCGGCCCACGTGCCGTGATACCTCAGCCCAACCCAAGCCAGGCCACGGGCCGCCCGCGGCCTAGCCCAAGCCGTGCTGGGCCATGCGGGCCGCAGACCGGCCCGGCCCGTTGGCTACCTCTACTCCTGAAGGGCTACCCTTTCTTCTTTTCAGCCATGACGAATAAATTTATAATTCACATGTACATTGTTTTATGCAGTAAATGAGATGTGCTCATGTGCTATGTCAACCCCATCTGGTGGCCATCTGATGGCCCCTTTGTCACCATCTGATGGCCCCTTTGTCACGGACACACTTTCCTCCTAATCCTGACGCCTTGGAGGAAAAAAATCATATGCGATTTGTCACGGACACACTTTCCTCCTAATCCTGACGCCTTGGAGGAAAAAAATCATATGCGATGTGCGGTGCCTCATCCACCATTAACACATGACTTGGGATTTGTGTTTTCACAAATCTCCAAGTGTTTTCACATATCACTGATTTCTGTGACAGGACAAAATGCACAGAACAAGGTGTAAACCCAAGGACAGATAATCTATGCTTTTGTCAATCAACAAACGGAGTCACTACAGAAACAAGACAAATAATTGCAGGAGGCGTTGCGTTGACAGTCTTTTCCACTTCATCTTCTCTCAGCTAAAACCTTTCAGATGTGCAAATTGCCTTAGTCCTTCAACGCCTTTATCTAGTAGCACTGAAGCATCAGTTGTGGCCACTATTGCCATTACCGGTTTTAAATAGGTCATGAAACCAAATGAAGATAAGGATGACATGCACCAAAGCCATGAGTTTTAGGGGAAACTACTACTAAGAAAAATGACATCAACGCATGTTTAAATAAAGCAGTTGAAATGCTTAGATTACATTATAGGAAAATAAAATCAAAACAATAGTTGATCAGAACTAGACATATAGAATTCTTTATTCCCCCCAAACATGAATTTTATCAACCACATTTTCAATCTAACCATCCACATCAGTGCTCTTTTTGCTGTTTGTATACTTCCCCATGCGCCAACAAAAGAAGCATAAGTCACAATTATGAAAAATATCAATATAACTTCTTTCTCAATAAGATATAATTCTTGTTTCCCACGGCAGAAAGAAATTATGCAAATGTCTTGTATCTTGAAATAGAAAAGTAACTAGGCATCCAATTATTATGAAAGGTAAGCATAATTGACATGTCATTCTTGATCTGAAGTTTCAATGTAAGCATCAAGGAATGCCAACAAAGCCAGCTTCTCACATCAGTCGAAATTCTACCAGCATCATAAGGGCAATATGTCACAAAGAAATTCAATTATATAAAGATACAAGCCACTACCAGAATCATCATATAAAGTATTCAAAGTCCTTTTAACACCCTTGAAATTGTCTCCTGGTCCACAATCTTAGAGTTGATGAATTCATGTCCTGAGGTCTCTTTCTCTCCTTTCTGAAAACAATATACAGGGGCCTGCCACTTAGCATCCTCCAGTGTTGCTCCTTCCTCATATATCATTACGTGAGCAGTTCTTCCTGAAAATGTCAATCCACCATATCAGGGCTACTATCACATTCGCAATCCAATAATTAGAGAAAGAACGACAAATTAGCCTTTATTTTGGGGGACTCAATTGCACCAAAAATGCAGTTCTTACCCACGTGAGATTGCTCTCAAGGTATTTTATCAACTTAGTCAAAGAACCCAATAATCAATGGAGAGAACAAAAAATCAGAAACTTTGATCAGGATAAAAAGAAAAATGAAATAAAAGGCTATTAGGCTCAAGCACAGCTATGCAGTCATTTATACTATACTGTAAAAGTCATGAATCATGCAGAAACAACATCCATGGACAATTATATGAGCCAATAGTACCCAATATCAATATCAAGCACGAAAAAGAATGTCAAGAATAACATCAAAGGACAACACACTTGGCTTGCATGTAGAAAACACAAATCAATCTCCCGGAAGAGTACAATGTTCATCAAATCATGCCCTAAAAAAGTCATGAGATGAAACAGGATTATATTCAGTATACAGTACACCTAATCATGGTTTGTACTATTGACATACAACACCTACGGTACCAGTTGGCTTTAATTAAATCTATATATATATATATATATATATATATATATACACACATACTTATATACGAATATGTATATACATATACATGTATGTATGCACATATGTATACATGTACATATATAATCCATGCATATAATCCAAAATTTGGAGCTCCTGACTTGCCCTCAAGGCCAAGAATGAAACTACAATTGGTCAAAACACAAAGTTTGCTACTCTATAATAATCCCTTCAAGAAAGAACAAGAGTAAACATTACAATCAACATAGTAGTTACTAGTCAGCTAGTAGGAAAGGGAAAGTCAATAAGACCTGCCGTTTGAGTCTACATGAGCTGGATCACTAAAATCCACATGAATAGATCTATCTATTCAATAAAAGAAAAGATATTAAGAATTTATGAAATTTGAAGCTAAACTATGGTTGCAAGACTATCATATTAAATTTCCAAGGAACAAAAACAAAGTTGAGAACAAAAATGCTTCAATGATGCTGCAATCATATGAGAATTTATGTACTGAATCTCTTTAAACCCTCATATTTATGAGAGAATGTGATGAAATGTAAACAATGACATTTAGTAGGAAAATAAATAAGTAAAAGTTTAAGTGGACCTGGAAGAAGAAGAAGAAAAAGAGAAACCATGATGAAGGGCTCGTCTGAGAGCATGCTAGAAGTATGAGAGCGGGAAGGAATGAAAAGGAAAGAAAGAGAATGGGGGGTGTGAGTGAACCCAAATGAAGGGCAATGGCAGAATAAGGATTTCCCCCGATCCTTTAAAATAAGCCTCTTGTATAGTAAAGTAAACCCTTGCAATCACTTAACCCTCAGGTAAGGGCAGACAAAATGTATGAACCCCTTGCAAAAATATGGAGCAGTATTAGCAACCACATGTTTTGCAAAACTATGAAATCCATAAAGGAAATAAATAGACACATTAGAAAAATAAATATAAGCATCTTATGCTTATCTAGTTCACGGTTGAAAGTTCCATTATTCTATAAAGCATGAGTTAGTTAAAAAAAAGAAGATGCCTGAAAATGAATTTAATCATGAATTCTCAAACACAATATCAGCAACAAGAAATAAGAGCTGAAAATATGAATGTGAACGAATGCCGCTCGCTAAAAAAAATAACCTTAGATCTAGCACTAGCCCATGCGATCTAAGAGGATTAAGACTTAAATCCATCACCAGAAAACCAACAACGTAGTTTCCAACTAAATGTCTGCTTCATTCAACATAAGATAAATCCCAGAAGTGAATACTATGATACATTAAAAATTTTTAATAATGAATCAGGGAGATAATGTTAGATGGTTGTTTTGAGATGGTAGGATTTAGGCCCTAATGAGCCTGGTACAACTTTAGCATGATCTGAAGCTAAAAGACGGCTTCCCGAAGATTATCACCAATCACAACCTCTCAAAAGGCTCAAATTTACCAAAATATAACAAATAATAGAATGGATTAGGGATGCATCTTCACTCTTCAGGATAAGATGATATACCTGTGTAAAAGATCCACTTAACGGGACGCTTAGTGACGACGTCCTCGTAGTACCAGATGAAGTCAACCTTGGTCCACACATTGCATAGGAAGCCATTAACTGTCTCCTGACCGAGGTAGGTGGCGCCGTCGAGCCAGTTGGGACGGAGGATTCCGACGTCGAGTTGGACGGAGCGGCAGGAGCGCGGGGGGTCGAGGTGGTACATAAAGGATGTGCCGTTATTCCACTCGAGGTCGTAGAACGGCGGGCCATCGAGCTGGTCTCGAATGATGTTGAAGTTTCGGCCTCCGGGCCAGTCGTACCAGAGGTCGATCAGAGACAGCGCGCCGCTGTAGTTCATGAAGAGGAGCGCGTGGAACTGGAGTGGCCACGACGCGGGCGTCGGATCTCCGTCATCATTTTCCGTCCTCGGTTGTGTGGTGGTGGTGAGGGCTGCAGAGGCCAGCGAGAGGGATGCGATGAGGAAGAGGGCAACTTGGCCTCCAAGGAGGGTTATGGATCGAGCCATTCGATTGGCGTCTGCTCCTGGTCCGCGTGGGACGGAAAGCAATCTAATGGTATTAAGATAGATTTAATAGAATATAAACTGTTTAAGCGATAATATCAAAAAGTTGAGATGGCCGAGTTGGTCTAAGGCGCCAGATTAAGGTTCTGGTCCGAAAGGGCGTGGGTTCAAATCCCACTCTCAACAAAATTGTTTTATGACAAAAAAACAAAAAGAAAATCGTAAGTTCCTGTTTTTTTCTCATCTATTGCATCGCTGACTAGGTTCTCCCGAATGATATCGATCTGTTAAATCCTCCCGCCGAGCTCGAGAAGAGGAGGCACAAGCTCAAGCGGCTCGTCCAGTCTCCCAATTTCTTCTTTATGGTGTCTCGCCTCTCATCTGCTTTTCTTTTCCTTTCTAGCCGTTCTTATTCGTATGCTTAATCTTGCCTTCGTTTCGATGTGTCGTCGTCTTCGCAACTATAGGACGTCAAATGCCAAGGGTGCTTCAAATGTCAAATTAGGGCTTCAGATCTGATTGTGATGTTTTTATGGATTTGGATTGCTTAAATCGTATATTGATTTCCCCCGCCTGCAGAACTACTGTTTTCAGCCACTCCCAGTCGGTGGTGGTATGTGGAAACTGCCAAGCTGTGCTCTGCCAGCCGACAAACGGGCGCGCCAGGCTCACCGAGGGCTGCTCTTTCCGCCGGAAGGAGTGGAGGACTGAGCACTGTCTGCCTCTTATTTTCCTACTTCTCGATGATGCCAATTGCCAAGGACATACACATACTAATGCTGAGAATGATAGGGTTCTAGCAATTGCTTAAACTACTCTGCACGATGACAAGGTTTGGCACTGAGATCGTAGTGTTTCGGCCCATCGTCTGCTGCAAATTTTTGACCTTTGGTTTAGTGTGGATATTTGAAATTGATGTATTGTTAATTGGTTTGCAGATCTTACTCTTAGATTGAAAGATGAATAAATTTTGAGTCAATTTTTTAGGATCGTTAATAGGGTTTTCATTTACTAGTTTGCTCATGTTTTACACATTTGGAATTCCTTCATTTTGTGAATATAAGATATGGGTCTGCTTTGCAACACAAACCACGTCCATTCTTTCATAGAGTCAGGAGTATACAGCACATACAATCATCTATAGCTAGTTAGGCTGCCGCCATGTATGCCTATTTGTACAAGTAATTACTTGGCAACCCGTTATCATGACCGAGCCTTGAGTTTCTCTTCTTTTACAATTAAGCGTTTGTAAACACTCAATCTCCGATATTATCTTAGTCCCCTCTTTCTCTTTTTACTTGATGGCACCATGTACCAACATGTTTCCTGCCTGGGATAGGTAATTTTGTTAAAACACCTCTCAAAAAGCTCAAGTCAAACTCAAATGTGGCCTCAATCGCTTGCTTCCTCCATAAGCTTCGTTAACTTCCTGATGGTTAGGCCCATACTTTCCCTTCAATTCGTCGACGCTAAGGACCCCATTTATAACCTCACATGGTTCTGCTGTGCAGGAGAGGGCCATGCAGTTCCATGCATCATAATGGTTTTGTTGAACAATTCGATCATTTTTTTTCCGTCGCCCAAGGTGAAAGTGAATTTATTAGCCCACTAGGGCAAGTTGAGAAAAAAATTTCAAGTTGGGATTAGCATTGAGTTAACCTTTGGGATGATATTATAGATCTCCACTGCCAGGTATTAGAAACGTCATTTAAATTCGAGTTAGGCAAACAAAAGCACACAGATTACAGAAAAAATGAAAAGTGGCATGCCACATCACCAAATGGCAGGGAAGCAAAATTAGATGCAACAATATCAAATCAGAAAGCTAATTCAGCCCTGCAAAAAGAAACGCTTCTTGCCATCACAATAGGTACTTAATCTTGCAATTGTATACAAACAATAATGGAACAAGCTACAAGCACATCGACATCTGTAGACAACGTTAGCGGTGATCCATCACACCCCATCATCCTCCATCGTACCATCTGTTGAATGCCTGCATGAAAACGTAGGCATCCTTAGTACAAGCAACAAAAGTTACCAAAACATCTAAAAAAATTATGCTAACACATCAAGATGGAGTTGTCCGCACATTTGAAATGATAATATGTAGCTGTAACTACAACTGATATACACCTCGGTTTTAAAAGCAATAACCATAAGCAATGAAATGAAGCAAAACAGCATAGGCTTCCTTTCTATCATCCAAACCAATGATTCACGTGAAAAGAGAAAGCACGATCGAGAAAGTTTGTTCAGACAGTGTCAACAGATAATTGAATGTACAAGCAAAAACTGATAACCAAAACAAATAGCTTAGAGTCGCAGTTGCATTTTGAAAATCATATCTAAAAGATAAGCTCCAGGCGACCAATATTGACAACAGATAATTCAAGCTTTTGGCAAGTTTGAAGAAGCGTGATCATAGTGACATGATCTGAATTCTTAAAAGTAATATTAAAGAAAATGTTAGGTTATAAACCTCCAGGATGATGTCAGATTTTTTGCTTTTCTGTCTAGCTGAATGTTTTCCAAAGCGTTTGCAGCTCTAATTACATCTTCTGAGACCTCATCATCATATTTCCACATGTAATCATCCTTCCTATTCATGGGAACCGAGGAACTTGATTTTCTATCTGGATCCACAAAATGGGAGGTCAAATAAGTAGCAAAATGACAGCATTGCGAATTGGAAATACAAATTTTTCATTTACCTGATGGCATGACACGATGGACCGGCCTGGTAACAAGCATGAAGAAAATTGATTAGGTGCCAAAGCAGGAAGCAACTGAAAAAAAAGGGATTTACCTGCCTAATGCAGGTAAGCCTCCAGCAGCAGCAGATGATGACGAAGCTGATGGCCTTCTGACATTCCTGGTCTCCACACTAGATATTGAATCATTCTCAAAATTTAGTGATCTTCCTCCAGAAACTATGTTTTGAGTCAAATTCTGTGCAACAATATAACACAGAGCTAAGGGCACTAAATAATTTGTATAAAATCACTTCTTTTCTCAACTATCAATGATATAGCCAATATCGGATAGAAAGGAACTTTGGTTAACTGAGAGATACTGCTGCTAAGATCTGAAAGCAGTAAAATGTTACTGTCCAGACGATATTGGAAGTACTACGGTATACAATCTTCAATTGAGCATGTATGAGATGGTATGACTCGTAAAATGCAGCACTACATAAAGAGTAATTTGGTGTGTTGAGTTATAATTGACAGAATCAAAAGGATCTTGAGTAGTAGTTTCAGAAGCACTTTGTTTAACAGAGAAAGCATAAGAAGCCCAAAGGCCACAATCTTGTTATCCTCAGTAGAATCAAAGCTGCTCTTGAGTAGGGAAATTGTCATGGATAGGGGGATGTGATACTAAGATCATGGATAGGCAACAAAGGATTCCGTCTCATTCAGAACAGAACAAAAGTTTAGAATATAATGAAGAACAGCAGAAATATACTAAAACACAGTAGTTACAGGTAATAATTAGTTCGTCTTTGATTTAAGATACTTGTGCTGTAACCTTTCTTATGTGCTTTCAAGAACTTTATTTCGTGCTGAATAATTAGATTGCAGCAATCAAGATACTTAGCAAAAGTAGTACATTCTAGATTTGGGGAGTTTTACAGACTAAATGTTCTTGTTATTCAAGACACGCTCATTGGATTCAATACATGATCATTTCCTGAATATTTTTTGATTTTTTTTGCTTTTAAAAGATGACTACAGAATAATATAATTCTATAAGTTAACAAATACTATTAATCCAACTCCATAACTACAACTTGAAGACAAAGAAAACAACAGTTAATATATGGCTATAATAACGAGTGCGATAAGGAACATAGAAAGGGCCTTGTTTAGTTATATGCTGAAGCAAAGGCATGGTATACTGATATTAGTTTCCCAATGTAACTCATCCAAAATTGGTACAGAATCTCCCCAAAAAATACAAGCGGAAAATGAGAAAAAGGTTCAGGACTATGTAGGTATATTACTGATTAGGAGAAAGAATAAGCAAAATACCGATAATAACATAATTTGACTGCTTTACAATTTGCACTCTTTCCAAATACTAATTAAGCGTTTACAATATTCCAAGTTTCAAACAGTACAAAAAGGAAATTTGATTAGGTAAGGGACCCAAACCTCGTATTTCAGATATCCTTCAAGAACATCTAATAGTAATGGACCACTATCACCTTTTTTATTTACATCATACCGACTTTTGCTACTAAAGTCCTTTAATTCTTCCTTCCAGAAGTCCTTCGGCTGTCAAAAAGGAAAGCAATGAAGAAGAAAAAGAGTAAAACTACTACTCCAGAATACATATTTTCCTAAAGAAAACAACAAACAAAAGCAAAGTGTTACCAAATTACTCTCAGGCAAATAAACTTTGAGGGTGTGACCTAACTGGGCCCATTCCAAGTATTCACAAATTAGTGCAGTTAGTAACCTTCCTGCAAACAGCAAGAATTTAATTCATAATAAGATCCCCATCAACATGTGTATAATTTCTTCTTTACAATTACTAGAACAAGACTATAGAATTTTAATAAAGAAAAGCCTCCAAGACGACTATAGTTATTTGAATTAAGCCATAGGAGATGATAGAACCCCTTAGTCGTCACTGGTGAGTAACCGTGCAAAGCACGCCCTAATGAAACAATAATAAAATACTTCACTACTAAGCAAACCGGGTATAATATACCAACCCGAATCCGCTTTATTAATAACCACTAATGACACTGAGCTCGTAACAATTGCCCCCCTCTCAAACTAGCCTTGTAAACTTTATCTTGAGCTTTTTCCAGGATCCCAAATTGCTCGATAAGTTGTTGAATCAGAAGCACAAAACATTGCATCCTCAAGCTTGAGGGCTTCATCTTGCTTTTCAGAAGATAACCCACCCCACTCATTTGGCTGAAAAACATTACTATGAAGCTGAGGTTGTTCGTTTATATCATATTGTGAAGGACTTGAGGCATTAAAGTTTAAGTATCCAGGTTTTGCAGGTTTTGCATTTAAGAGTTACTCCTCCTTCATATCTTTTGATTCTTCTAAGACAAATGTTGTCACCATATCATCTGGTACATGCGACCTTGGATGACCATGCAAGCCCTTTTCCTCATCTTCTCCCTTGGAAGCTTCAATAACAGCACCAATCATTTCCTCTTCTATATCGGTGCTACAATTAGTCTCAACTGTTGGCTAAATGCTTGGTTCAAAACGGTGATCAAAAGAGGTATCGATAGATACTCTAGAGTCTTGATCAACATAATTCGTATCGTCATCTTCATAGTAGCTTTGATCATGAATTGTACTAAATCTTTGTATCATCTCGGGCTTCAACATTTCCCAAGAAAGATTGAAAATTTGTCATTTTAACCCATGGATCCATTCGTGTGCTTGCCCCTCCATACAAACAAACGCCATAGGAAATTTATAGTCATCTGGCGTACCTTTAATGTTGAAAAAATATTCAGCTTGTGCAATGCAATCTTCTGGATCAGTTCCACCAAATCCTTGTAATTCCATGAGAATACGAGTCTATCATCTATCCTCCATGGTACTTTGGCTCTGTGGATAAGTCTGCCCATCGACAATCATTTCTGCACCCTCACGCCTTTTCTTTTCTCAAACCCACTCTTTAAGCATTGCTCTCGTCTCATCTAAACTGTCAAGATGATTATTCATCTTCACATAATATAGAGCAACTTTACTTCCCTCACTTCTCATCGTCATCCATCTTTTTTTTTGTTTGTTTGAAAAAAAAAAAATTTCTACAGTACCTATAACAGTAACCGATTGTTTTTTACCTAACTACAGTACCTCAAGCCACTCGTCCGCACGCACGAAGCCGCCGTCGCCTTCACTCGTTCGCCGGACAGCTACTCCTTGTCAGCTAGGGTTTCAGCTAGGCTAATGGTACGTGCCTGTCACCGTCGCTATCGCCTGCTGCCGGTTTCTCGTCACTCGTCGCCGCAATCTTCTCAAGACCTCCGAAGCTGCGCTTCCTCCGTCGTCGCCTCCGCCTTCACTCGTCAACGCCTCCCTGTGTCGCCCAAGAAGTCGCCTCCGCCACCGGAATCGACTACTCCGAAGAGACCTCCAACATCGCCGGGATGCACGATCTCGCCTGGGGAAGGTGTCGCCGAAGAGGATTCCGCTCGCTGGAGCCGCACGTCGCCTGAGAGATCACAATCGACGCAGGCGAGCAATTCAATCTGGCTACCGAGAAAATGTGTTACTGCCGTTGGAGGACTTTCATTGCGTCGACAAAGGCGATGTCGCCTACCGAAGACGTGCGCGAGCGAGCGTTGGATGAAGATGCTGATTGCGTAGATGGAAACAACGACACCTTCCTTACTCAAATGAACCGCCTCGAACTGATAGACTCCTCCCTAGGGTTTCGATTGACTCTTCCCTAGGGTTTCCTTGTCGGCTTGATCAACGATAATAGATCTGCCGATTCGATCTACTACTGACAACGGAATCTCTTCCGCCTTTATCTGTCGTCGGATCACCGGTTTCCCAGCGATCGATCTGGCAGGTCGGACCAATTGATAGAATCCCTTAGCCGTCACCGACGAGTAATCGTGTAATGCACGCCCTAACGAAACAATAACAAAATACTTCACTACTAAGCAAACCGAGTATGACATACCAATCCGGATCCGCTTTATTAATAACCACTAATAACCCTGAGCACGTAACAGGAGATATCTGAAAATGCTTTCATGAACAAACAACCTTACACAAAAAGTGAGCATCTCCGGTATACTCAAACAAAGAAGCAGAACTTTGGCTAGACAAAATTTTCTCTCTTATCAAACTGCTCTATTTCGCTCCTCTTGATAACTACAGAAATAAAGCATTAATGCATGCAAAGCAAGCAGTGCTTTAAAAGGTTTTCTTTTACATCAATATTTGGCTGAGTTTAACAGTTGCTCGCGATTGTCTCAGATATTTTGTTATCTTTGAAGTAGTAAAATTTCACTAAAAAATAACAGCAAAACTCTAGCCCCACTTACATATTAATTTGCAAAACATCATATAGATCCAGTTAATATAGATACCTTTAAATATCCAAATAAATATAAGCCAACTAAAGGCCATATTGGTACTTGATAGCACGTCAAGTTACTGATCAAGTTACAGAACCAGGAAATAAATATTATCAATTCAAGGACTACTTAATATTAATGAATGGAGTAGAAAAGCAACAAACATGCAGCAGTAACCATAAGGTCAAACAACAATCACTTGTTAATAAAAATCTGTGACTGGAAGCAATTTGAATAAAAGTCGCACAAAAGGTGATAAAGGGAATCTTAGTTTATATACATAAGGAAAGGCTTTCTAATGTGTTACTAATTCCAAATTTTTACTAGTTTTTCTCATTCAAAATTAGATTCTTTAAATTATTTAAGATTATATTTGAACTTGAGAAAGGCTTTCTAATCTTTACCTAGAAATATTAAGTAGCAAAACTACTTAATATCAAAGCATTACAAAATAAATTAAGTTAAACCTGAAGGAGAGGTATGCAGTTGCTTTGCACGATCATTGCAGCTTCCTAGAAGTGCAGGGGGAACATTATCATCATTTTCAAGAGCTCTATCTTCTTCTTCTATAGCCTCAAAAACACTTGCTCTTAGTTCAGCCTAATATGAAACAGAAGATTAAGTATTATCAAGATCTGGAATAATTGACTCGAGTCGCTAAAGATTACCACTAAAAGGTAATGCATTGATTGCAAATACTCGATGATAGGAGGTTCAAATTGGCAATGCAAAGAAACATATGAAATCGTCAGCAGTACAAAGATTGATTCTGAAGTTGCCCCGAGAAATATAACCAGATTTAAGAAAATGAATCCACACAATATAAAACCAAAAGTTCGTAAAACACACCTAAAAGATCCTATATAAGTTCACAGAGAAATACACTAGGGCAAGATGTTTTCGAGCCAGAAGCTATAGTGCATGTCATAAGCAGAAGATGTCACAGGGTAAATACCTATTGGATCCACATTTTCTTACCAAACCAATTCCCGTACACCGAAAGATCTACGACGAATCTGTAATCAGACCGTCACAGAAGGAAAAAATTTTTGCCACTTGGATCTCCCCTTCGAGGGTAGATCTCCCAGGCAATAGAATATGACAACGAAGAGATGAACGGCCCGATCAAAACCTCCATAGCAACGCCGCACTAACAATTATTTTGGGGAAAACATTAACTATTTCCTAAATATAAACTTTCGATTCCTACCGGAAACAAGAAGCAGAAACTCTCTTTCAGAGGAGAAGATCTGAGATGAACACGAAAGAAGAAAGGAGTAAAGATTTACCCTAATCTTAGCGAGGACACCTTTCTTCTCTAGGGTTCTGGTGACGAGAGTCTTGAGGTCCATCATCTCCCTAGCGTAGTCGTCCATCTTGCCGGCCTCGCCTCGCGGCCACCCCCACCTTCACCACCACCACCACCACGGCAGAGTTGAAGCCGTTAAGAACAAAAAATGATCTCCTTTTGCGGAAAAATTTTTAGGCGGTCGCGGCCGCCTAAAATATTAGGGAGTGCGAACCTCGATCCGCACCGTTTACCTGCAAAAGTGTTGTACCGGATTCTGGACAAGTGTTTAGGGAAAAGTTAACATAACTTTTATAATTTTGAGATTCACGTACATCACTAATGAACGGTGATGTGCAGAAAAGCTTAAATTTCTAGGCGACCATCGATCTCTAGAAAATTGAGCAGGATTCCTCAGCTGTCCCTTTTAATTTTTATTTTTTAAAAAAAAAAAATTTATTTTTTTTAAAAAAAATGATCTACTCATGATAATCTAGCCAATAATATTAATATTGGGATAGTTTAGATTATACACAATAAAAAATTACCCTAAACATTATCGTATAAAAAAACTCTTTTCAATTTTTTATACGATAATGTTTAAGGTAATTTCTTATTGTGTATAATCTAAACTACCCTAATATTGATACTATTGAATAGATTATCATGGGTAGATCATTTCTTTAAAAAAAATTTAAAAAAATAATTTTTTTTAAATAAAAATTAAAGGTGGCAGCCGAGAACTGCCCGGCATTTGAAGAATTTTTTCCTAGAAAATTTACTCTCCTTTTGCTGCCCTTAAAATAAGGGTCATATATGTTATTCTAAAACTTTGGAATTACGCATCCAAGAAAACCATTGAAATCGTTGAACCGTGGTTAATCGAACCGAACCGAACCAGTTTTTTGGTTAACCGAACCAACAGTTCCTTAACCGATCGATTTTTCGGCGGTTCCAACGGTTACGGTTTGGGACTTGGCCGAATCACCAGTTAACCGACCGAATCGGTATATAATATATTTTATATAAAATATTTATTTATATATAAAAATAAATATTTTATGTTAAAATAATTATATTTATATAATTAATCGAATTGGTTAATCGGCGGTTAACCGAATCGGTTAACCGAAAACTAGCGGTTAACCGGTCAAATGAGATAATTTAAAAAAAAAATTTATAATCGGTTAACCGGTTGACTAGTTAACTGTTTGACCAGTTAACCGGTCAAACTGGTTCTGGAATGGTTCACAGTTTTTATTGAATCGAACGATTCTATTAATTAGTTGACTTGGTCAATTGGTTTGGTTAATCGCCCGTAGCACCCGTAATTTACGCATATGCCACTATGTAGGTAATATCGTAAATATATTCTTAAACTTACCAACTTTTACATTACCATTATAATTTTTTTATAATTCATTTAATTACTAAAATTTCAGTTTAAAATTTAATTACAAAAAGTGATTATTTTTTGAGATGCGATCGTGATATTAATGTTTAATAATTAAAATTAAGCTAAAAAAATTATGGTATGAATGAGAAAAACAAATGTATGTACAGTGTAGTTTGTTATTCGGCCCAAATAGCTAACAGGGAGAGCAGAGATAGGAATTGGTTGGTCCGGTATTTAATTTTTTACTCAATACTTAAATTTGAGTTGAGTATTATTCCAAATATGACTCAAGGTATTTAAACATGTGAGAACGAATACTCAATTATTTTTTATTTAAAAGTATTTTATATTATAAATTAAATTAATAATAAATACATTTATATAATAATTATTTTTATTATTTTATATTTTTAATAATAAAATAATTTTATTTATGTTTACATCTATAAATTGGAATATGATTTAAATTTAATTAAAACTCAGTCTTAAAAATTTAAACTCATTCTATTTAAATCAGTTGGGGTTATAATGTCAGGTTAATATATATATATATAATTTAAATATATACTATAATAAAATAATTTAATTATTCATTAATTATATTTTATAATAATAATTTATAAAATTATATTTTATATGCTAATTTAAATAAAAATTTCTTATTTAATTAGATACCCAAGGTAGATTCGGGTTAAATGCTAGGGTAAAATATTTTTTGAGTGAGAAATGAGAATGACCACGGGGAGACTCATATTTTCACCCAAAACCCAATCTCTCACCCAATTATGAACCCTATATAACTCAAATCTTTGTCAGGTATTTAATCAATAGGTAATTATTAAATAATAATAAATTTGTTTATTTTAAAAAATTATGTAAAATATAATTTAAATAATAATTATATTATTATTTTATTTTTAAGTATAACAAATAATAATAATATTTAAATAATTAATAATTATATTATTATTATTTTATATTTTAAATATTTAACATATTTTTTTATTTTTAAAACTGTGTATCATATATACCGAGTACTCATATCTATAACTAATCGGTACCAAATCTGGAGGTGAAGTTATCATCCCTACTTGTTGAGCAACACTGTTCATCGCGCAATTCTGTCTCTCGTTTCCGTTTGATACGCTGTCGCAGCAATCGAATGGTCCAGATGCGACTGCGTACGGCAATGTCGTTTTGACCCTCTCCTTCTCCATCTGTCGCCCGAATTCTGTGTCATCTCGCCGTATACCGAAGGGTGGAAAAAAACGTAGCTCGAAAGCTTCCTTCCGCACCCCTAGGTACGAACCATTGATCCGGTCCTTCGCAAACCGATTCCTCGGGCTCTGCTTCTCTGGATTCGTCCAATCGTTCGCCGTTTGGTTTAAATCCGTGTAATGTTGGAACAATCCTTGCGTACTTTCCGTCGAAAACAAATAGCCGGACTTTTCCTGCGTTTCTAAGATGAAAGCTTTTGTTAGTTGAATGCGACCTGCCAATCTTTTCTAGCCGAGCTTTCTGAACAAAATTGTCGTCTTTTTCGTCGTGGACTCAGAAATCTGTGCTTCCTGGAAATTAATAGTGTAATTTCAGTGTCGAAATTGTTGCATGTATTACCTTTTTATTAGTTGAATTATAGATTTCAAGTGAAAATCTTGGTCAGTGGATCTTGATGAAAACTACTAGACAGCTGTATTGAAGCATAAGCTTAAAGGTTACCATAGTCTCCTAGCATTTAAACATCTCATAATACTACTGAACAATTTGAGAGATGCCAAACATTTGAAAGAGCATGGATGAATCCTGAATCCTTGATATGGAATATTGCGCTGAATGAATAACAATGAAGTGAGTTCATATTACCAAAAGTTTATAACTACCTTAGTTTTATACAACTAATCAATAATTTAAGAGAATAGCTTTGTTTGCTATTACTTTTATACATTGTATGCATGGTATTTAACATGTTTCCCTTTCATAACTATGCAAGGTAGCTCAAAAAAAAAAAAAGAAATGACATTACAAATATATAAGAACGATTAATTAGCCAATTTAAGTGAAAATGAGATGTTTTATATGCATGCTCAAAATGGCCTTTCTAGTGTCCTAAAAAGATTGGCTATAGAGAGCTTCCTTTACAGCTAGTTTGGAGCCTTCTATAGGGAAAAAAAAATCCAATTCTATATTTGGAGTAATTCATAAGAATCTAAATTCCAATTCTTGTGTGTGGTGCCAATATAAATTTGGGAATTAGAACTCCCATTTGCCGTGTTTGGTATCAAAATGAAAGTTTTTTGTCAATATTATTTGACTAAAGCACCCTTTGATATAAGTAATATCTTTTATGAGTTAAGCAAACAAAATAATGAAATAAATAAATAAATAGCATTGATGTGACACTTCTACAATATGATTTGTAAAATAAAAAATCACAACAATAAAAATAACTGTTTTCACATTGGTTTAGAAAGAAGGCTTCAAAATACTATTATTGATTTGAAGATACTTCTGTCGTGTTGTTTTTAAGATAGTAATATTATGTGCTATATCTTTGATTATACATGCTTAGATGGGGTCACTTGCAAAAGAAGGAAAATAACAAAAGTGCATGTGTGTTACGAACCCAATAGTAATAGTAGGGTATGTAATAAAGCTGATCCGGGTTGGTATGTTATACTGGGTTTGCTAAGTAGGAAAGAGTTATAAATAAGAGTATAGGGTTTAGAGTAGTCTATCAAGTACTTAGTTATTCTCTTATTATGGCGTGCTTTGCATGATTCGGTTGAGATTCTATCAATGTGCTTCCTTGTTTCTTATACTTTTCATCTAAGAAATCCAATTACAATTGATGGGATTCTCAAATCCCAAGTCTTTGGCTATGAGAGTTCTGTTTCTCATCTAATTTGTTTCCGAAGAAGGGAATTAAAAAAAATATCAAATTAAAATTCGAATTGCTAAAAAGGATTCTAAACAAGTGGTTGTAGGTGTAAATGATTCTCTCATTCTCTAATACAAGCACACACTCATGCACAGCGCACACAGCATATTTCTATGATCTTAGGGCTATGAGAGTTCAACCTCTTCATCTATGATCTTTCAATGTTTCAGAAAGTCTTTTCACTAGGTAATATAGCTCCTTCATGTGCCCCTGCTCTTCTGCACTTGGTTCATAGTTGTTGCTTGAACTCACCTCTCTCATGTCACATGCGTGTATGCTGAGGTTCTCAGCTTCTTCACGTGTCCTGTTAACATACGAAAATTAGATTGATCTTTTGAGTTTACTTTAATTTATTGTGCTGTCATAGAACAATGAGTTCAGTTGATGGCAGCCTGAAATGTGACCTTGATCTAAAGATCACTTGGCAGAGAAAGCATGTTGGCCTCTGCTAAAGGTGGTTTGATTTTATCGATGCTGTCAGTGAACATCCAAATCAAAATTTATGATAATTTTGATGTTGAAAATTCCAGTTAAATGAGGTAGTCTTGGATGGTATTCAGTTATTAATGGTAACAAGTTCAGAAATTGATGTTGATCTTTCCAAAAGAAGGAATTTTAAACAATTACCAGATTCTATATCTACTATAATATGTACCATCTCTGAGTCCTTTTGTTGAGTTACTCTTGATTTTTGTAGCTCTGTCTCACATCCTTTCGAATGTCATATCCATGTTTTA
This sequence comes from Costus lasius, assembly GCA_027563935.2. Taxonomy (NCBI): domain Eukaryota; kingdom Viridiplantae; phylum Streptophyta; class Magnoliopsida; order Zingiberales; family Costaceae; genus Costus; species Costus lasius. The sequence goes on along the minus strand of CM050447.1, from coordinate 22,798,675 downwards.
ATAGACTTTTGAGTCATCTTGGTCTATCTTTTTCTGTGTCCTACACTAAATGTACTCTCAGTCAATTTGCGTCATCTTTTTTCTGTTTCTTTCTCGTAATTTGGATCAACTTAAGCTACTTATGGATACAATATTTGTGGAACAAAACTGTTATGCCGGATGCAATAATTATTAGGGAAAAGAAATTGGTGAAGACATAATAAAGTAGAGTAGGTTGTGTGTTCATCAAGTCACATGGATGACCCGGTTTTACTTTATTGAACAATGCATTCTGTTGTGACAATAGTTCTATGCACCTTTTCTATTCTCTATCCTGAAGAAGGAAGCATTTGCCCTTTTATAAGTAATCTGATGACAAAAATTAGTTTGTTCATCAATTTCTGAATGTAATGGAAGCAACCCTTTATTTCAAGCATAGTTTCAGTATTCTACTGTAGAAAGCAGAAATTTTAGTTTGCTTTGTTGCTAGATTTGAAGACTCTGGATTATGCTAGCAGGATTAATATACTGTTCACGGGTTTTTTTTGGGGCTGTATTGCTGTAGCTATTTCATTTAGTACTGACCTGGAATTACTTACCTGTTCTATCCTTGGGTTTGAGCAGGAACTATCTATATGGGTGCTTTCTGTTGCTGTACATGTCCAGATGACTTTGAAGAGTATGCCTATCCAAGCAGTCTTTTATATCGGCATTGCATTTGCTTAAGATATTTCATTCATCAGCTCTTGTGTGGGGTATAACTGGACTATTTAGTTTATTCTACTTTTCAATTTATATGTGTAAATTTAATTTTATTGCAGTGATATAAAAGTGTGGCCATTAGCCTGAGTTGCTAGATTTGGAACTTGTGGTTTGTAAGATACATTGCATGTGCAAATAAGAGCTTAAAGATACACTAGATGGTTGAAGGACAAACAGCCTGTACCTCTGTATTTCCAAATTGTGTGCAGGATTTAAATTCACTTTTGGACCTATCTAGACAACCTTATTGTTGCACTGAGGGCATCTATTTGATTTGAACTAGGATGATTAAGCTGGCACGATTATGTCATTTGAACAGAAGCCAGATTTTATATTCATCTAGCCAGCCCACCTAACTCAAAAATTGTCCTAAATGAGCTGTATCATTTTGAATTTCGCTACAACCAGCCCTCAATTTCGCATCAGATGGCATAACTGTTACTGCTTCTGTTTATCCCAATCGTAGTCATCTCTCATTTTTGACAGTCAATTTGAAACATTTGATGCATCCAAATTCTTAAGGCTGACATCACTTATTCCTGTTAACTAATGCAACCTTACTGCACTAAAGATTTATAGTTCAACATATCTTTTGCTCTTTCAGCTGTGCTTTTATATTAACTTCAATGGAGTCTTCAATATATTGTCCAGTTCGTCAATATTGTCTTCTTTGTACTGTTGATTTACTAGTGAATTCATGATCAAGTTTCTTTCTTCTTGGTAGTATGGTACAACGTTTCAAAGGCTTGATCAGCACTCAGTTTCTTCCGAGAATCAGACAAATACCTTGTCATCTATTACGCGTGGCAATAGTTCGTCTGATAATTCGTCAAGTGATATTTTCGGCCCTTTGCCTAGACCACCACTTTATGATGCAGATCCTCAATATTCACACTCACAACATGAGAGACTAGTTTCAAGGCATGAGAAAAATAGTATGAGGCATATACAAGATGAATCGCACACTCTTAGAAGAAATTACAGCAGTTCTGCTGCTGAACCATTGAGTGCTGGTAAAAATAAAAAGATTGCAGAATTTCAAGAAGGGTGTGAACCATCCCATAGTGGATCAGAGAAAAATCTATTGGCCAAATCTTGTGATACAGGTTTATTTATTGGGACCTCAGAGGATGAAGATGTCTGCCCTACTTGCCTGGAAGGTAAACTTCATGAACATCAGAAATTTAACCTGCACATCACTTGTTCGCCAGGCACATTATTGATTTTGATAGTAGACTGTAATTATTCCTGTCAACTTTATATAACAAAAATCTTTTACAGCCAATGTTGTCAATCATGTAACCACAATAAAAAATAATAAATTATGCATTATCTTTCTGATATGATGTTTCTGATTTTTTCATGTAAGAAGTTTTGTCAATTCCAATTCTGGTGATTCGTTTTGTGTTCACAGTTATCATCTCTATTTTAGATTGTAAAGTTTACACTGCAAGCTTACAGTCGAGGGTTAACCTAAATATATTGCCTCTCTTGCAGAATATACTCTGGAAAATCCAAAGATTGTGACTAATTGCTCGCATCATTTTCATCTAAGCTGCATATATGAATGGATGGAAAGAAGCGACACTTGTCCAGTCTGCGGCAAGGTATTGAATTATTTGCCTCTTATTTAATATTCTGCTTTTTTCCTTCAATAGATTGGGGGAACAATTATGTGACTTTAAAATATTCATATTTACTCTTTCAAATATAGTCTTACTCATCCTTCTAGTAAATAAAATTCTTTTGAATCAATTATTGATTAATTAGTTATAAGTACTTTTTAGATATCTGCAATGTTACTGCTTTTGTAGATCTATTTTCTGGATAGCTTTGTGTCCATCGTCTCCATCATTGTACTCTGAAGTATCAAAGAGAAAAAGAAATATGAGAGAACAAGAAAGAGAAATGAGACCAACAAATGATCATTTATTTGGTAAATTTAAGGCCTATGCATAATTGACATGTCCTAATCTGGTTAGGTATTAGTTAAGAGAACTATTGCAGCGTGCATATACGCTCTAGTTTTTGGTTTGTTTATGAGTCTTCGACATTCTCATTTACTGCATAAACACACCTTTATTTATATTGATTTGGTAAATCCTGCTTGTGCTAAGATTTTTCTAGTTCCTGTTCGTTCTTTAACTCTAGAAGTATGATTTGATAGCGGACGACCCAATTGGCTAAACTGAAGATCAAGAGTCTTATTATAATCCAAGATGGTTTGAAATTTGTTCTATGTTAAAATTATAAGGTTCTTTGGTCTTAATTTGCAGGAGATGGAATTTTGTGAGAGCCCATGATACATTACAGGGCACGCAATACTGGACGAATGATTCTGTATAAGCTTCATTTCTGCTCTAGTAAGTGACATCAACAAGATAAGCTGTGTAACGTTTGATTTCTAATTTAAAGATTTGCACATAAATAACAACGTTGCCTCATGAAATGAGTTCTGAAACATCAGCAATGTTGCCTTGAAAACTGGAATTATATCTTTCGCAGTGCACCACGGAGGCACTAAACATATGTACAGCTGCTACCATAAAGCTTTTTACGTTGCAAATACTTGTATTTAGCTTTTGATTTGTGTCAATCGTAAATTCGTAATGCAAAATGTACCATATGACTTTTATGCTATTATGTTCCAAGTGGTTTAGTTGGTATCTTAACCAAAAAACATTGAGCTAGCTGTAGAAATGCGACGAAATTATGCATGAATTAGTCATTGCTGCTCTAATGAATTGTATGTTTGTTGTTTGTTTGTTTTTGATTTTCTCTCTTTTTTTGCCTAGCAAATAAGATGTTTATTAATAGGTAGATAAAAAAATACAGCGTTGAGTTACAGATAGCGAAATTCTGTTTGTTGTTGTATGAACTCTATGCAAATGGCTTACAGTTTCGTTCATACACATGTGAATGTTCCCTCTAGATGATACCTTATTTTTTGCCTAATTATTATCTTTGTTTGCTGATTTGCTCTGCACTTGTATTTTTATTTTTGCACCTGTTTACTGTTCTTGTGTGATGAGCGTTATAGCTTTCCTCAAAGGAAAATAAGTTACAAACTTGACTTGTAGTACCGAACAATGATTAAGAATGAAGAGAATTCATTTTGGCATTTATCTCCTTAAACTTTAGTAATAATCGCATTCTGATCCTTAGCTTTTGGTAAATCTTAATTAGCCCTTGAAATATTCAGTTGAATCTTATAGTAATTAAGCTTCAACAAACCTGTGATGTCTCTAAGACAAATAGCGACTAATGTGCTCCTGTAAAACAGTGTCTCAAACAGCAGTGGTTGGGATGATAAATTATAAGTTGGTATTGACCCGACATTAACTTTAGACACCATCTAAGGCATGTAAGAGGCTGAAGCCAAATTAATTAAAGGCAATATATCAAATTTAATTTTAATAATTTTAAATTAGGAAAAGGTAATTAAATCGAATCTCAGCTTAACCATTTTCAATGATCAATCTGATTATTATCGTTAGGCGTCACTTTATGTGTACCATTAAATATTTGACTTGAATTGAGCTGATATCTCATAGAGATATCGTCAATTGTGTGCCCAATTGGATCGAGCTATTCTCCCACCAAATTAATGCCATTAATTAGCATTCGAAAAAAAGAATTCCCCCTGGAAGATGATAATTCTCATGTCCATAAACTAGATTGCGACTTGCAGATCTTGGAATGACTTGAAATGTTTTGTATCTAACTAAAATAGTCCATTGGATTAACGAAAAACACCCTCTATAGTTAAATATTTCATGATAACATTTTTGTATAGCATGAATTATAATTGAACTTAAAAAATAATTCTGTAGTAGTATTCTCAACTGTCTTTTTATTTTTTTTATTATCATCGTCTAGAGTAAAAAAAAGCAAACACACGTTAGGTCATTTTTTTTTCTAAAAAGAGAACTATTTTTAGTTGAGTGACAACCCAACGCCCGATGCAATCGGTCGAATTACGTGGAGATTGACGTTGACTTAAAACAGCCAATTTACTCGTTTCCCCTAAAGAATAAAAATTCTTCATTATGGTCCAAAGTTTGACTCGACAATTGCACTCACGGCGCGCCATGTTCTTGGACGGCCAGCTCCTCGGTTGCGCAATCGATGTCGTAAATCAATATTCTCTGCTATTTCCAGATTTCATTCCCCATACTATTCCCCAAAAAAAAAACATTTATAGGCAGACTTTATTATTTTCCTATAAATTTGAACTTTTCAATCGGTATGGCAGAGATATATCGAAATCATCTAATTAAAATATGCAAAAAAGAAATCTCCTTTCGATCAGACATCCTAAACCGAACGAACTCCATGAGATTTCTTTTTCGTCTTAAATTTTGAATCGTTCATTGAATCGATCGCCTACTTGTTAATTGCGCAAGCCGATCCTGGCCAATGTACATTAACTACAAGAAAAACTGAAGAAATGAGAGCCGGGGCAGCCGGTCAGACGCTGACCGTGTGATCGGTTCATGTGCACCCCCCGTTCATCCATTGACTTTTTCCATAGCGTCATGAAAAACTTCATGATCTTATAGATTAAAAGCAGGATGGAAACTGTCTGATGAGTCTGATTTGAGCAAGCAGCCATGCCCCCTTGAGTTCTTCTTTGTTAAGCACTTTTGGTTCAGCCACATGTTCGACTGTCCTCTGCTCCCAAAACTCCATTGCAAAGATTCTGCAGAAAGTTTCGCCTCGCAATCTATGTTTATGAGCCCAATTGGAGTGCACTGGCAATGATAATGATTGATTCCTAGATCCCCTTTCTTTTGTTCTGCTCCATGCACTTCTCTTGCTTCTTCAGATTTGGAGTTTGACTTCTCTTGGCCATGATCTTCGTATCTTTGTCTGCCCGATAATTAGATACAAGTTTCTATTCTCCAGTTTTCTTCTTGTTTTTCTCCTCATGGACAAACTAAATCTTGGAAGTTCTGTGAAGAAAGTAACCAGCCAAAGCAGTGTTTTAAAAGTCAGACCAATATTTGTACAAGACTAGCTATCGATTTTCAGTTTGGCAGGTTCAATCTATCTAATTTTTATTAATTTTTTTATGTTATACATAATCTTGGAAAAAAATATTTAAAAAATAATTAAAACTAGTTCAATTAACTTTTTTTTTATCTTACTATACTGATTAGTGTTGTACTAATCAGACTGAGGCCTAGTCTGACTGCATATCAAACAATATCACGGGATGAGTTGACCAAAACAAGTGCAATATCCAGCTCCAAGATTCCTAGGCTACAAGTTCTTTGTCGCCTAACTTACAAGAGCAGTGCAGTACCTTGAGATTAAAAGTTGGAATCTTCAGCTCTTTACCACACAAAATAACAAATCACTCATCAGCAGATATCTAGACTATGAGAGACGGAATAGCAGGCCTGAAATCTCCTCTTGTTCCTCATTATTAAAGTGGAACGCAGGAAGGTGAAGCATTCATCAGCACTGCAGCCTTGTGAGTAGGGATCGCAGCTGGGCAGCAATGGAGCTGGAAAACAAGCAAGAGTACTTACAGGGCAGCGATGATGCAGAGAAGAAGAAGGTGGCCTCGTTGAGGGCCATGGTGGAGGGACGACACCCAGCTGCCAAGGTGAGCTCCTGAATCTGCTTAAATTATGTTTGATTCGGGGGAGCTCACCTTGGCTATGAAAGATCTAGCAAAATCTAACTCTGTACTTTGTTTCTTATATGCATGAAAAATACTGCAAACACATCTCTTGAATCTCGAACACAATATTGAGATTAGCTCAGATGAAATTAGATGCTTCACATGCCATAACCATGAATCTACCAATGACTCTCCAAGATTGCCTCTCTAGATCCTCGCATCTTCTATGAATCTAATGCATACCTTTGTCGTGGCAAATGCAGGCCGCAGATGACCTGCTGCTCAGAAGGTTTCTGCGCGCCCGAGACCTCGACGTGGAGAAGGCATCTGCCATGTTCCTAAATTACCTCGGATGGAGAAGTACCTTCGTTCCCAATGGCTTCATCTCCGAGTCCGAGATCAAGAATGAGCTCTCTCACAGGGAAGTGTTCGTACAGGGGATCGATAAGTCAGGGCGCCCCATAATTGTTTATCTTGCCGCTAAACATATCTGCGCCAAGCGTGATCTCGATGAGTTCAAGCGTAAGTCATCATACTTGCATCTTCTTAGAACGATGCTTCTTGTTTTCCCCATTCTAAAATCATGGCGTTTCTTTGGTGACTCCAGGTTTTGCCGTGTATTACCTTGATATGCTATGCAGCTGGTGATCCATCTAGCGCGTTTGATGTTGAAACAAAATACAAGTATTCACGAGTCTCATCCTGATTCTTGGCATGCTTGCAGGACGCCAAGAACTCAGGAGAAGTTCACATGCATTATAGATCTTGACGGCTGGGGATACTCAAGCTGTGATGTTAGAGGATACCTTGCAGCTTTAGAGATCTTGATGGTTTGCTTCGTGCTTGCTTCGCCTGAGTAGTTCATTTCCCTGAATAGCTTTTTTTCTACACAACAATGATATCTTATACAGTAAAATATCACGTTTGAAATTTCTAAAATTAAAATGTGAGCTCTAAAACATCTGTAGGATGTCATGAAACTGAGATGAACTACACTCCCTTGTTTACAGTTAGAACAAGTATGCAATAGTAGTGTTCAGAAACCAACTCAGCTCACTTGAGATACAATTGCAGAACTACTACCCGGAGAGGTTAGCGAAAGCATTCCTTATTCATGTCCCTTACATTTTCATGAAGGTTTGGAAGATCCTGTGCAAGATTCTTGATCAGAGGACCAGAAGCAAGGTAATTTTATGAAATCATATAGCAAATCCTTTTTCATTTTATGGAAAAAAAAAGCTTGCATTATGTGATTGAAAATGCGATATCGACAACTTCGCGTAGTTCTTCTTCGTCGATAACAAGGACCTGAAGGCTACATTACTAGAAAATATTGACGAGAGCCAGCTCCCTGAGAAATATGGCGGGAAGATGATGTTGGTTGCAATGGAAGAATCTGCAGCTTCTTAGATTACGATTTTACGACGACCAGAATAAGAATCTTAGTGATTGATAATAAGATCTTGGCTTAAGTTCTGTCTTAATTACTTAATTGCCTATATCTAAAAAAATTGAAGCAATATCAGCTGATGAAGTATTGGCAGCTTAATTAATAAATGGAAAATGACTATACTTCTTTTCATCACTTGTTCTCGTTTTCATTAGTATTTTGTTTGCCAGCACCAAATGTTTGACTTAAAATTCAACAAATTGAATTTTTACTAATCAACGATGAATCTTTAACCATTCTGCAATCAAACTTCACCTTCAAAGTTTTATTCAGTCATAAATGCAGCATTTTAAAAAAAAAACTTTTTCATATAATTAAAATAATTAACTATAATCTGATTCTTAAATTCTTCAGTATATTTATCTCATAAAATATTAGTTTGCTATTCCATAAAAGATACAAGTGAAAAAAGTATATTAATTACTTTGTGAAAAACCTTTTACTAAGTGATCTTGGGGCTCAACCTCTGTATATTTTAGCCCTGGGCCTTGGATACAAGAAATAAGCCTATTTTATCCAATACTAAAGCTGGACATTAATCAGCTTACAAAGCTCTGCTTGCAGCTATCAAGTACCAAGACACTGGAATCTGAAGAAGCCCAAAGCGTTTTCTGATAATTTGTTGTTATTTGTTGTGTGCTTAGTGGAGCTTCTTCCTCTGTGTGCTTTCTTCTTCTTGGTCTCTACAACCCCCCTCACTGTCACCTCTTTCTTCCTCATGTCCACCATGTAATCCAGCAAGCCTGCTAGAATGATTACTCACATAGGGAATTAATGTCAGAGATCTAATTCTTGTCAAAACTGTTTGTGTAATATATGCAGATTAACTGTGAAAAGTTTTTTTTTGTTCTTACTGTTGAACTTGGAGACTAGCATGGAAACTCTCTGCCTGCAGTGACTGCAGCTCATATTGGCACTCAACACAATCACTTGCACCTACGAGTCACAATTGCAGCAAAATCAGAGTTAATTTTCAGTGCACCTCATATCTGCACTTATTACTGATCATCATGAAAGTCTGCAGAATGCAGCAAAGAGAAGTTCGTTTGCAGCTAAACCAGAGTTTACTGAAAATAAACCCTGTAAAGACCCCAGAAGTTACAAGATTCAGATCATAAGGCTCCTGTGAAGAGAGCTTTTACAGGATTTCTTTTCCAGTTTAAAAGTTTGTACTATTTTTTACTGTCAATTTAAGAACAAAATACTCTAAGAGTGCTAGAGTTGCAGAAATATGGGATAATTCGAAGCTGACATTTGCATGTAGTCATATAGGACGATAAAACTGTATAAAGAAAAAAAAATCTTAATCATTAAATAGGCTTCCAGAATTCACGTGAAGACCGGCATGGCTGAAAAAATTATGTTCATGAAAGATGGACGTTGATGGCAGAGGCTGATACATCTGAATCCGGGGTGCGGTTCAGAAAGAAAATGATGTCTCTCGATGTTAATTTCTGCTCATATGTCATCCATGCACACAAGAGGATTCTAAAACACTTTCCTTTTGTTACATTGATAAACTAAAATACTTTTCTCTTTGCTCATCATTGACAATGTGAATTCTCTCCTTTCTCTCAAAGAAGTTTAACTTGCAGATTTTAATTAGCAGAATCGATCCTCATGACTCCATGAGTGATGATCCATCTGTGTTGATAACTTTATTAAGAAAAAAACTTGTCCATGTTTGGCTCTGTATTGTTCAGCAGTAACTAAAGAACACAGGAACAAACAACAGAGATGAAATTGAATTGAATCTTAATAAGTGACATACCCGGGGAAGGCTTAGGTTTTCTGCAGATTTCAGGGAACAGTGTATCTGCGTTGTTGCTCTTTCCTCCATTAAGAAGGCAGCAGCTTCTTAGACTGCTAGCTGTGCTCTTATCATCATCTCCTCCATCTGCTTAATTCTCACATGCCGTTCGTCCTCTCTGATTCTTCTCATAAGACTTCAATGGCAGAAACTCGAAGCAAGCAGCGCTGTCTGCTTATCTGGAAGCTCCTTTATATGCGGCGCAGAGATATGCGACCCCCTGAGAACTTGTTCAGTTGCCTCACAGATGAATATATAAAAAATAGAATAAGCAAGGAAAATTAAAAAAAATTAGAGAAGAAAAAGAGAGAGTAAAGTCTATGCGTATGCATTGACATAATCTAACACATAGGACATTAAGCATATTTCGAGTATTGAGTAGATTAAGACATTCTGCATTGTGTATGTGTATATATCGAATACTATCTAACACGTAAGACATGGACTAAGGGTGCGTTTACACAACTTCTGAGCTATTTTTATTGGCTACAAAAGTTATTTTTGAGAAGCTGACCTATTTGGCTATCAACTTTTGTACTAATTTAACACACTACTCAGCTTTTTCAGCCAGCTATTTTTTAATCAACACTTTCTCAATCAGCAGAAGCTAAAAACTCCAGCTATACCAAACACATATATACATACAATAGACACAGCCTAACACATAAGGTATGCATTAGACCGCCTGCATAATTAAGCCTAAGCTGCCAGCCTGCATAAGATTTTTCATAAGCATAGGGATCAATTGTATCTTTTCTTTCTTAGTCTTGATAGGTTTGGAGTTAGGTAGAAGCTATTAGAAGTCAAAAGCTGCTTTTATTCAGTGGTGGCTCTACTCCAATCCATTCATATGCTGGTGAGAGTCGTTGTCAAGGCCTTCTCATTAAAGGCCATGAGGCATGAGCTTTGTGTGTTCAAGAACAAAGAATAAACTTAAATTACATATCAATTATTATCTCTTTTTTTTTCTTTTAGAATTGAGCATGGAATCTAGTAACCTAACCACTTTCTGCTCCTACTACACCAACAATTCCCACTAGAGTCTCAAACTTATTATAAAATAAAGCCTTCATTCCACTAAGAAAATATGGACAAAGAATCAAGTATAAAGGAATCATCCACCATCATTTCTTTGAGTCATTTTTAAGTAAATGATGGAGGAGGATGCACTATTCACTCAAAATAATATATTATTTAGATAGATTAATGTGATTCACCTTCCGGTCAGTCATGAATCTAGAAGCCAAGGCTTTATAGGAAAAAGATAATAAAACTTTTATTTTTATGGATTAATGGGGATAATAATATATTCCTTATGTGGGCATTATCTTGGAAAGTAATGGATATTATTGTTTTTCTTGATCTTCATGTAGATTCACTCCCACCTCTTGATATTTTTGTCCTCCCAAACACCTACAATGACCTCATCTTGACCGTGCTTTTCAAAAACTTTTGGCTATAAATTCTCAAAACTGAAGGTTTTTTTAGTTCTGTTGGCTTTATTTATAGAATTGCAGAACTGCTAGCAATTATGATCGGGCATGTTGTAGGATTTTGCCAACAAATAGGAATGTACATAATGCGAACAAGTATTTCATCGCCCAAATGAGACTTCAATTTCATTAGTTTCGAGTAAAAATCAACGAAGTGCCATTCTATTGTGATCAGGCTGAGTGAAAAGTCTGAAGCCTGTTTCTTATTGCTTGCAGAAAAAAATCAAATGAAAACTGATACAAGCTCGCATCATGCGGCATGGGATCAAGTGAACTAAAACGACAAAGTTCCGAACGGAGGGAAAAGCATTCATCTAAACTCCTGATCAGTATGATTACAGCACAGAGATGGAGGGCACTGGGGAGCCATTGTCACTGAGTCCTTCGTCAAGTTCCGAAAGGAAACCGTTCTCAAAGAATGCTGCATGGAGAGCCTTAACACATTGCTTTGCTTCACTATCATGAACTATCAAGGAAATGTTCACCTGTCGTGGAAGATACGACCAAATTGCATCAAACTCTACCAACAGCTCATGTATTCAATGCACAACAACTATGAAGTCACTGAATGTACCTTCGATGCTCCCTGAGATATCATCTGGACATTAACTCCATTTTTCCAAAGAACATTGAATGCCTGACATCATAAATGCATTTTCAAGACATACTGAGGATAATTTAAAAAACATGTAATTTCATTTATAATTTCCCATGATTCCTAGGTATCAATGAAGTAAATATGAACGGATAAAGAAACACAGGCGCAGAAGAGTAAAAGAAACCAACCTTTTCTAGTATTAATGAAGACCGTTGTACGTTTCCAATAAGAGAAATAATTGATCTATGCTGAAGTAGATTAACTACCGCAATTTTTTCAAGCTCTTCAACCACATGATCTAGCTCCTGCATTAATTTGTCAAGTTTCTTGGACAATGTAGTAGATCATATAAAAAAGGCTCATAATTGGCAAACTGAATTAAACATATGGATAGTACCATGATCCGTAAAAACTAAAACCTTATATTATAAGGTATTTGAAATGTATCAAGCTATAAATTTGAGCAACAAGTGCTTTTGTCCTGAAATTGGTTCAACCAGCCTGAGGATATATGTTGAAATTGTCAACCATCGTTGAAAAAGAAAAGGACTCTAAAACCTACCCTAGTGCTTAAAAGTATAAATTTTTACGTTGATCATGAAAATTTAAGCTAAAGACGATAGCAGTTGATCACATAATTCAAGTAATCAGCAACAAGTGTCCTTGCCTGTTGAATTAATTCTCTAGTCCAAAGTTTTGATGGATCCAATGTTAAAGAAATACTGACTTCACTTGTCGCCACACAGTCAACAGAGATTCCCAGATCTTCAAATATGGAGAAAACCTGCACTTGGATAGCACAAACTAACAAAGTAACAATTATGATTTACAAATAAACCAAAGCATACATCAGAAATTTTAGCAAGAAAGTAAAAAATCTACCTTCGCTAAGAAACCAAACTGACCAAGCATTCGAGTGCTCACTATGTCCAACGTAGTAATATTTGATTTCAAAACAATGCTGGTTAGTACAGCCTGAACTATACATAATAAAATTGTCTAAGTCAAAGCATAGAGATCAGTGACCTCAACCCTGGAAAAAACAACAGAAAGAGATAGTTCTGACCTTACTCATATCTCTTTCTTTGGTGATGACAGTACCAGGAGCTTGAGGGTTGTAGGAATTCTTGACCCTCACTGGTATATCACTTTCTCTAGCAGGTCGCATTGATTGAGGATGCAAAACCTAAACTTTCAAAAGTGAAAAGTACAATGAGTATGTGAACACACAGGAAAAAATGCTCGTTAAACATCTAAAGAAAAGGTTCAGTAGATAAGACCATTAAGAAACACATAATTGATCAGTTGGTCTATATCGAAAGTAACATTAGAATAGGTGCAGAACTATATTCAAAGATGCAAAATTATTTTTCTAGGGTTTTCTAACCATGTTTAGACATATGACAAGGTAAGATGGAAATTTTTAGAATGGCCAAATTTGAGAAAACAAATACTAGCTAAGTAAATTTAAGGTTAAGAGTACACCCACGTAACAAGTATCAATATGAAATCGCAGTCAGAAAAATATAGTGCATAAAGTATAAGATGGAAGCACACCTGTGCACCGAAGTAGGCAAGCTCAGCTGCCTCATCAAATGTCAAATGCGGTACAGGCCTTGCATTGGGATAGATATTAGGATCACATGTCAGGACACCATCAACATCTTTCCAAACCTGAAAAAGAACACATGACTCAAGAAAAATGAGTGCCTCTTAACTTAATATGAAAGATTAATTTCCTAAAATCAATGCTCTTATTTAGTCCGAAAAAGCAAACCAGAAGAACAATAATCACGCAAAAATAAAACCGTTTAAAGTAATCTCGTTTCAGAATTGACCTGAATTTCTCTTAATCCCAAAGCTTTTCCAATAGTTGTTGCAGTCAAGTCACTTCCACCTCTACCTAACGTAGTAACAGCACAGGATTTCCAACCCTTCATTCAGAAAATAGAAAAAAATGCCCCTTCAAGAAAATTTACTACACTAATATAGTACTGCTATAATTGTAAAAATTAATTAAAAAAATTTAACCTTCCCAAGAAAACCAGTAACAATAGGGATTGCTGGATCAGTAATCCAATCGCCATGTAACCTCTTGGCTACAGCAGGATAAGTTGCTTCCAAGATGTCTGCACTTGTAAAGTCATCCGTGGTTATGAAACCAATATCAAAAGCATCGTACTGCAAAGAAATTTAGAGAAAAAACGATTAGTTGTCTTAACAGTAATGCTTTAAGGAGCCAAAGAACAAGAAGACTATTCCATTAACACAATAACTACATCTTGATCTTCAAAATGCGGCCTAACTTTAGTTCTAACTGGAAGTCAATGAATTTTGTATTGATTTTGATATTGTATTGCATTTTATTTTAGACAAACAAACAAGTGGTCTGGCAGCTGATTGAACTTTTGTGAACTTTGCTGTAGTAGTGAAAACTTTTCAAATTCCATATAAACAAACACCATCAGATTAAGAGAAAATTCTATGGTGACATAAAAGTGAAAGGGTGAGAAACTAAGAATGCTCAAAACTATGATACCGCAGTTTAGTCTCCCATTGGATGTTGAAGATATAATATATAAAGTTCAGTGAGCTAACAGAAACAGTAAAAAAAATGATGACATGCACCACACAAATGGATCACTTCGTTGTAAAAATCAAAATGAAAATATAGTCAGTGGTCATCCCTGGGGGATTGGAAGCCCCTACAACATCTTGGAGTTCTATTAGTGTAGGTATAGTCACAAGTTATCAGTGTCAGTTGGCAAGTTCAATTTGAGAAGTACAATCTATTTTCATGTAATAATTGGTAATAGCACAAAGTTGCTAACCTGTCGTGCTTTGACACCAATTTTGTTTAGATATGCTGCAAAGATTCTTGTAGACATGCACTCTCCAAATGAAACAAGATAGTCTCTTGTTCGAAGGGTCAGTTCCTTCATCATGGCAATGCCTTTTAGAAGTTGCTCTAGTTCATCCAGTATAACTGTAAAGCATAAACACAAGCCATAAACAAGGTGTTGTGAGTCAACACCAACACGTGACAAAAAATGATTGATTACAAGGAGACCTCTACTAAAACCAAATAATTTAATGATAATTAATTTTGTCTAATATTTAGTGATCAATATCATTCACAATTCCAGAATAAATTGTCTTAAGTAATTTCTAATAAAAAATAAATATTAAAAGTATTATTCAACACTGCTATTTATTTGATAAAATCTAAAATTTATATTTCTTTAACACTACGTCAAAGATAACAAGGTATTGTAAATCATCAAATATTAGAGAATTATTTTGCCGTCAAACTTACCATAAAATCACAAGTTTGTAAGATCTCTCGGTAATTTTAACATTATTGGGGTCTTAATGCATGTTGGTTTTACTAGAGAGAGACTCCTATAATTATCTCTCGGTAATTTTAACATTATTTGGGTCTAATGCAAGTTGGTTTTACTAGAGAGAGACTCCTATAATTAAACCAAAGAAATAACGGGAGATGACTAAGTACTTCAATGCAATGCAAGATATATCTATGCTGTTCATAAATTTAGACCACTAGTCAGTTGGACACTTCGTCTGTGCTAAGAAAGGATTAAAGCAATGTAGCAGGTTCCTGTTAGCTATATACCAGTTTCAATTTAGCGTTCCACCAAAAATAAGATTAAATTCTGAAGCAAAATACAGGCAGCACTTTCAGGGATGTCTCACTCTCTCAGATGCAGTGTTCATGAATACTAACATGTATGAACTATAGTCTCAAAGTATCGACTCAAATACATAGTTCCAGTGTCAAGATATACTTAAAGCTTCTTTTTGTCATTAGATGAATTAATTATGATTTTAATGATCAAATGATCTTTCTCATACCAGGAATCCACAATCCCACACATATTTCGAATGTGATCCACAGTGAGATTTGATATTACTGAATGCACATAGATATATGGATTACTTGATTCTAACAAGCCTACACATCAGATCTGATCAAGTGATATATACTTGGACATTCATTAAGATACCAACTCTCAATTTGTAAAATTACACTACAAGATAAAATCACAAAGCAGGCGATCTTTGTGTGAATCTTCTTCAAGTTTTACAGGCATAACATTGCGACGGAACCTTCACATTTGACAGCATCAGCATTTGATTTAGATCAAACAGTGAGAAGCGGTTCAATAATGATGTTGAAATATCCAAGCACCATTTTTTGTCTAAGAATAAATCAGAAGTTGAAAAAGAAATAAACTACATAGTTACAAATGCATAATCAACAAACATGCACCAAATTAGGAATTGACTTTCCACTTGATCCATACATTTACACTTAATGACATAAAAGACAGTGCCACAAATAAATTATAGACCGAAGCTCTGATAATTTCAGCATACAAATTCTACAGATAAAAAGTATCTTATGAAATTACCATATAAAGTTTAAATGTTCTAAAGTTCAATAACCAAAAGTTGAAACGCGGGCATAAGAAGAAAACAAACTGACCGGATATGATGGACCTATCAAGCCCAAGCTCATCAACAGTCCTAAGGGAGCACAAAAATGCACCTATAATATACCATATGGTGTTGGCTAAAGATAACATAAACAAAGAAAACAATTGCGTACTTTAGATGCAGATCTCTTACAAATTTCAACTCTTGAATTTCCAATACATTAGAAACACCACAGCAAACAGCTTGTTCGCCAGCCTATAAGTGTAACTACAAGTAAGATATTCTAAAACAAAAAAAAAATGAACTTGAAATATTGGAAAAAAAAGGGAAATTCGAAAGATAAAAGGACCAGCAAAAGATTGTTCGTTATCTTTCCCATGGCGGAGAGCACGATCACCGGCCTTTCTTCAGGAAAACTGAGAATGAGTTCCGCCACCTCTTTCATCCTTGCAGCTGAAGCGACCGATGAACCACCAAACTTCATCACGACGCTAAGCTCCTTGGCGTCTTCATCTGCACTCGGCCTTGATGTCTCCCCCTCATTGAAGAAAGAAGTAACTCCGTTTGCACAACTGACCCTCAAATTTACTCTGCTATCCCAACATTCCTCCTTTCGACAGAACAGTCTCAGAGAAGGCTCCAACTCAAGCTTACTTGAAAGACAGGTCGACGAAAAAGCTCGAGAAGTCGATGCGTCCCTCCGAATCCCACTAAAGGGAAATTGAGAAGCAAACCGTAGAGCCGAGGCCATGCAGATTACAAGACAAAGGAATACTGTTCCAAGGACGCCGTTAAGAGTGAATTACGCAAATTAGAAATGATTTCCTTATCGAGAACTAGAAGGGAAACAAGGAATTGAACAAAATTCCGCGCAGGAGCTGTGAGATTGGCAAAGAAAATCAATAACGACGTAAAAATGAGCGGAAAATAACTAATTTCTATCAGATTACACAATCAAGAGACGAGAATTGTAACAGGGATGAGAATTAGGGAAGAGAGGACGGCGTCTGATTGGGACTAGTGTTGCTTCCCTTCTCAGCCTCCGCGAGATCGGCGGATCTGCGCCAGCTCCAACGAAATGCAGAGAGAGGGAGGAGGAGAGGCGGCAGCGACAAGAGCCAAGCATGTGAAGGGAAACCAAGACACCACGGGGGTAATATCGTAATTTCATCATCTTGCTGTGAGACCCGGGATTGAAGTGAAAGTCAAGGTCAAACAGTTAGAGAAGAAAGTCTAATATTTTGCTGAATTTTATATTTTTTTATAAAATAATTGTTGTTGCAAATTTTGATTTGATATTTGATGAATTTATATTAGTCTAATTATTTTTACAATTTGATATTGACTATCAGAAAATCTATCAATTTACCCAATCCAAGCTACTTAAATCTATCACTGCCAGTGCCAGATTGGATCCACTAATGAAAGTTGGATTTCAAATCCACCATTAGCACGAATCAATCATTTGGCATATTTGCACATTGGCCACCTCAGATTTTTCAAATCAGTCCCTACACTGTAAAAAAGAAAATTCAGTCGGCCTCGGGCAAAATTTGCCAATCAGAAACATCTCAAGAACAAGAGGATTGCCACCAAATAATAAAAAAGAGCTGAATTTAAATATTAAATTAATTACTTGATCAATCATATCAGACAGTGGAGAAACCTAGATTACATGGAATTACTAGCTAATTGGGGAAAAAAAACTTGAATATATAATAATGCAGGATAATAAATTGTTGTTCTAGCGAGGAAATCTGCTGCTTCTGCTGTAGAAGAGGCTCATGATGTATTTGGTGCTCGACGATGAGTCTGAGTGCAGCTGAACAGCCTCCGGTGAGCACCAAATGTGGTCTCGGACGTAGATTAGGGTCATGAACGGCGGCAGCTGCCGCCCTCTGCATGTTATTTCTACCTGCATCGTTTACACTTGAATCAGAATTATTCAGAGAAAATTCGATTTCTACCTGCATCGAGATAACTTTGCCACTACAATATCTAAGAAATTTTTTCTTTTACTTAAATATGATGATAGTTAGGGTTTATCCGTGTAAACAAAAAAAAAATTATTTTCAATGCTTACTCTAGGGTTTCTTATAAATGTCCCAATGATAATCATTTTATCCAAGCAATTAAACTTAAGTCATTTAATCAAAATAGGGGGAAAAAAAGAAGATAAAAGCCTTATAATAACTATGTCTTGAGGCAAGAATACTCTAATGTTGGGTTATATACTATAATAATAAATCTATAAATCATATTACTGAGCCTCAAGAATACTCTAATGATATTCATATGATTCAAGTTAAAAATTATAAACAGAATATTTGGCTATTATTTTTGAACTTATGGTATTCCCCTTATTCTTGACCCCCGGGAGTGCAAACCCTAAAATTTATTGTGGGCAGTGATATATATACATAGCATGAGACATATACTTTTCACCTACCTCTAACTCTTAAAAGCTAAAATCCAGCAACTAAGGTGCAGGTTGGCTTTCAGTTTCCCCCAGAGACTTCAATCCCAAACCAAAACGATATGACCAGATTCTGCCTTTATATGCACAAACACAGCAATCTAATTATTGCTTGGATTCTAAGCTCTCCTTCTTGTCAATTATAACACAAACAGACAAAGCATTTATCTTTAAGTACATAATTGTATATGAGTGAACATGTAATTTAATATTTGAAGAACAAATGAAGAAAAAGTACCTGTGATTCATCCTCCAAAACAAGTTTATTAGCCAGATACTTCATCAACAGACTGATTGTCATCCTCCCGTCTCTGAAACATGCACAGATTTGAAGATTGTGTTCATGCAAAATGTTCAGGAGAAGCTCAAGGATGATGAAGAGGAAAAAGAAAGAAAGAGAACAAAATTTTTACTTAAAAGTTAAGGGAAGAGTGAGTACTACTTGATTCTCAAGTAGCTCTTGGGCAACTGAGGAAGAAAAGGTTCCTTTATTCTGCAATAAAGCAAACAGGAAAAGGAAATGCAGGATCAGAACCTACAGAATCGATATTGATGATTTAATTGAAGTAATTTAATCAACTGGAGAAGAAATTTTTCTTTTTCTTTTTCATTTTTGGAAAAACTGCACTGTTTCCCTCCTGCTCACTGGTCCTGTGCAGCTTGGAGAAGGAACCACACCCCGGTCTGCATCGTCCTTGGGGGTAAGGTAGCTACTCTCGCCGAGGGCGTCGCCGACAGTGGCAGCCGCGCCAGTAGAGGCAGCACTGGACGTCCCTCCAGCTGGTGGCAGCGGGCTCCCGCACCGAGTGCCGGCAGCGCGAACTCGGCGCGTGGTAAGGGGGGCTGGCGCCGGTAGTCGTCGTCGTCGTCGTGAGGCGCAGCACCGAAGAAGTCGAGCTCCACTAGATCACCGCCTGTCTCCTTAATTGCAGCGTGGCTGCTCGACGGATCGCCGTGAACGTTGATGCCGAGCTGGAGCCATCCGCCGTTGACCTTTGAACGAGTGGTGGCTTCTCCTTCTTCGTGGAGTTTGTCGTCGTCCTCTTCCTCCTCCTTGTCGCCCATCAGAGCAGATCTCCGCGCACTGTCATAAAAGCTGTGACTCCCATGGATATTAATACAGCGATGGCGCGGCCGCCGGAGGAGGTTCAATCCCGGGGCCATCCCGGAGAGCCGACGACCTTCATGGATTAAATATTAGAGCAAGCTAGCGATGAAGTAGAATTATATATACGGAGAGGAAAGTTGAGGGCTTACTAATTTATCTTATTTCAGCCATGAAAATCTCATTTGTAGAGGGAGAAGAGTGAGCGATAATTCTGTCAAGGATATAAATCAACTATTAAGGAGGAATTTATAGATTAATCAGAGAGTATTTGTAGTTTTATACCATGAAAAAAATATATAATTTTAATTGAGTGTAAGAGAATTCATATAACCCAAGGAATTAGAGTAGGATAGGATGATGCAGTCACTTTTTCTTTCTTTTTTTCTTTTTTTCTTTCTTTTTTTTTTTTTGATGATGATGATGATGCAGTCACTTAACATCACTATAAATATAAGATGTGTGAAGAAATTTAAGAGTCTCTTTCCTATAGGCAGAGGTATGAAACATTGAATGAAAAACGATCTGAGAATTTATTTTCACCATATTTAAATCTAGACATAAAACAGCGGAGCTATCTGATTGGGTAGTTTTTATCTTATTGATAGATAATTGCAAAAGTCTAAAATATATGGGGCAAAATTATATATATTTATATTAATGGGGATAAATATATATATCTTATAATTAAATTTTTATAATATATATATACTAGATATACTATATAAGATATACAAATTGGAAATCGATAAATCAATGATTGTAAATGTGATAAGCAAATATTAGGGAAGTATATTATTGATTATGTGAGCAGTTTATATTGTGAAAAGGCATCATTGATTATAAGCATAGTCCGTGATTACATAAAAAGTAGAGTAATGTTCTTGTCTCAATCAGCAAAATAAATGAGAAAATTTTCTTTTTCTAGGCGAGGTTTCCGCCTAGGAAACTTAGGCGGGATTAAATCAAGACCGCCTATAAAATGATGATCCCTGCACAACACTTTTGTGCACTGATATTAAAGGATGGGCAAGAAATGAATTTCGCCCGCGCCTAAGATTCCTAGGCGAAATTTTCAAAATAAACCCTCATCATATATTATAGATTACTATATATTTTCTTTTTTTTTACTTACAATACATGTAGAAAATTATTTTCCTATAGAACAGGAATAATTGAGGATAGCATGTGTGATGTCCGAATTGAAACAAAAGATTGTTCCTAATCCGATATGCAAAGAGAAGCACTTTATTTTTGTGGAATTGAACCATATTATCATATAGCTAGCACCTGCACGGATCTCTGTTTTGACTGAGCTGCTTTATCCAGATTGTCCAAGAAAAAGAGGTAGAAAAGTACGAAAAGAAAGGAACAAGATTGTAGTCTTGTAGGGAGAAAAGAAAAGATCCTTTGCTCATGTTTTGCCTGTGTGCATGCTGTTGCCGAGCAGCAGCAGCGGGCAGCAGCTTATGATTAAAAAGCAGGCCTGGGGAGAATGCCAAATCACGCAACACTACTCTCTCTTGGGTTTTTGGATCCACCCAATCTCTTTGGCAGAGAGCATCTGGCCATGACAAGCCATGCACCAAAGCCAGGAGTACACTTGTTCCAATTGGCCAGTCATCAGTGATGGGACTTGACCTCTTGGCCTCTTTCTCATGCCTTCAGAATTCAGATTACATATCCAAAAAAAAAATTACATATCCAAACTCCAATTTCTGGGCAACCTAAAGCTACCTAGCTAGCTCTGTTTGTATCAAGCCTCATCAGTGCCAAAAATATATGCATCCGCCTGTAACCTCACTGTTTGCAGACTAGCACAAAATATCACTGATTCCCCAGTTTTAATTATGATGTTTTGTCAGGTGCTGGATCGCTACGTACCCCTCTTCCTCCACATGCATGCATGGCTAGCACTGCTGTCAATGATCCAGCCATTTGAAGTTCATGCAGAGAGGCTCACATATATATGTACTGCATGAATAATATGCACATATTCTATTAAAGTAATTGGACAAAAACATATGTGATTAAGCTCCCAAATATACCAATAATTTATGCTATTATAAATCATAAATTCTAGCTACATATCTAAATTTTCAATTAACTGTGTGAAAAATATGTAATGAAGCTGCTGCAATATCCAGAGATTGGTCGCGTGTGAATATGTAAAAGAATTCATGTGGCAGTTGGAGGCAGAGTGAGCTTTAGTAGGTACACTTGCTTTACGCATTCCCCATAACTAGTAAAGGCTGTGATCAAAGAGAACACCCATAAAAAACATTAGTCTTTGTTCCAAGAAAGGTCAACACAAACATTAATCCTCAAATGATATACACTGCATCATCTAAAAAAGGAACAGGATGATGTGGTTGTAAGGGGGGCTCATGGATGCAGACATGAAAACTCAACTGAGGAAATGGTCTGAATCAATACGCCACGAGCCAGTAAAGTTAAATCAGAAATCAACGCATGAAAAGCGATTGGGATATGAGCACTTGAGAGGTATCCGACCAAAGAGCACTCGAGAACAACTAGAGGGGTGAGCACTCAGGAAAGAGTGGCAAACTGCACACTCGGGCGGTACTCCCAAGTAATAAGTACTTCAGATGCGTGTACAAGTTGGATAATAGAAAAACACTCCAAGAAAACCAGATAGAACGATTTCGTTGATTTCATGAACAACTTAATCACAAACCAACGAGGAGGGAAGAATATGTGCAACCATAGAATTCTTATGAGATATAAATAATAAATATTCTTAAAAACAAAGAAAAGGTATGCACACCATTAACTCCAAGGTACTCAACTTATCCATTAAGCATATTTTGACTAAGTGTTAGAAGAAAGACGTCCTAACTATTACTGAGACTACTTTTGCATGTAGAAGGCCTAGGAGGAGAAAGAAGAAGATATTTCACTAAAACTTGATTGATCCATACTAATGAAGAAGGGTTAAGTTAAATTCGTGCTCTCATGCTTAAATTGCATAATTAATCGATATCAGATCCCGCTAAGACCACTTCCTTAACTGGTTATCACAACTAAATCTATTTTTAAGCTAAAATTTGTCTACAACATCATGCTTGATTGCTTGTTTAGACACATGCAGATATGTGTGAGCTCATTTAAACAGCTTGTGAATGTAAACATAGTTTTACTTCAAATGATTAGCGTACACTTACATGGTCGAGTTGCATGCCACCAAGCAGCAGAGATTCACGTCCTTTCCCCTGTCAATGCTTTTAGAGTGTCAGCATGCATGTGGCCTCCCACATGATGGCTCATAGATACTGATCCATCCTACCAAAAGAACAAAAGAGAATGACATGATAGGATGTTTCAGAGCCAAGAGAAGTGATGCTGTGGGCCACTAAGTACGGGCAGCAGCCAGCAACCATGCATGCTTTCCTTGAAGCACCGCTACAATCCAACTTGCTGCCTCTTTTTGATGCCATAGCTACCCTTCTCTGTTCCTATAATATTCTCTGAGAAGTTGTATTGTTTCCTTGCTTCCCCTGTTTGTGATCCAGCTGCTGCCATCACCTGGTATTCTGACGACTTGGTGATACCAGGTAATACCAAGCGCCAAACACCAAAGGAAGCGAAAGGCCCAACATAACCTTCGGCCCATTTGAGACTTGTCACTGCATGATTATAATGTCTTACAATAACATATCCCAGCATGAGCAGACCCACATGCCTTTACTTTGGAAAAAACCAAAAATTTTAAATTAGAAATGTCAGCGAATTTAAAAAATAGATAGATAGATACCTTCAGAACAGTGAAAGATTCAAAAAGGACAATTTTCGTTATATGCAATTTTAGAAAATAGACTCTAATATGCAAATTTAATCTATACTTCTAATCAATGAGATTAAATTTATGGTCAATAGCTTATAATTGGAGTGAGGGGAAGAAAAAAAATAAGAACAAAATTAACATGGAAAAAGTAAATACAATTTTCTTTTTGTTTACAGGACTGGGAAGCAAGAGGAAAATATTTTTCAGATTATATTGTAATCATCTAGCTAATTAATAGAAGAACAATATGATTTATGATTTTCGTTTACAGGACTGAAAAGGAAGAGGGCGAAGTCTCATACAGTTTCTACAAAAAAAATGGTTTATGATTTGAAAAGCTAATTAGTAGAAGAACAAATATGCACTTCAAATTTTCTCTGTATATAGTTTGAGTTTCTATCCAGATCTCATATTGAATATGCAATGCAATATTCTTTTGCATATACATTTGCGCTCACATGAATCATTATGTAGAATAAAATAAAGCATTCGTGAGCTTAGTATGTCATTATTTTTTCTTCTAAACGTGCTTACCTTTTTAGTCATAATGTTCTAGCTTCTATAATTTATTTGCTTGATTTTTTTTTTGTCAATATTCCTGAATGGTTCTTGAGTTGAATGGCTACTGTGGTTCCAAGGAGCTCATCGTTGACCTTTTTGTAGGTAGGAAACGCCAGAGTAGTTGGAGAGCCACTGATATCGCTTGAAACCACATGGCAAATAGGGAGATTCATTGTTGGGGAAGGGACAAACTAACAAACTATTAAAAGACTGCCCACAAACTTTTTCTACTCAATTCATTAACACAGAAGAATTTAATCCAATTAAGAAAATTGCATTGGCAAGGAATAGGTATTAAAGATCTTAAGAACAAGGTAGATAAAGATCAACAAAATGTATACTGATCGTACCAAAGAAAGTCTTTATCATGTGGAACAAGAACATTGCACACAAGATAATGTGGAACAAGAACGTTGCACACAAGATAAAATTTTCAAGAAAATTTGCCGCGCAGTTAAGCAAGGATGACCGTGATATGCACCACAGTGTTTTCCACTTTAAAAGCACTAATACCTGGCATGAGACAATAATAAAATATGCACGAGATGATATTTCAGTTGACAAAAATATCACTCTTTATGGTGGACAAAGTGACAAAGAAAAATGTGAAGATCAATGCAAATAAGGCAGACTATAAATCTAAAGGCTTATTGAGTTCTATTGGCTTAGCGAAGTTAAAAGACATTTCATGATGCGGGCAGGTCAAAGGAACTTTCATGTGGTGAACAGTAAATACCATTATTGGGCATCAAAAAGAATCAATTTGAATCAGCTCTACAGTTATGATACCACTGAAAAATTTTGTACTTTTAGTACCTCCTCCAAGAGTTATAGACTTCACATTGAAAGGAGAAATTCCACAAAATTCAAATGGACTTGGATGGAAGAACAATTTGCTTTTGTTTTACAATTATACATAGTGCAATGCCAAAACCCCAGCACAATTTACCAAGGATTTTTTAACTTCTGTCCGTGTCAGGGGTTAAGCTTGGTACAAACCAGCTCAATTGGTACAGGAACCTCCTATGTTTTTAAACTAGGTACCTTATGTTGGTTCTCTTGGTTTGTACTAGTCCGAGCCAACAGATTAAAAATCATACCTACCATCAGATTAAGTTTCAAGCAAAACGTAGCAGAATTTAATGTATGAACAAGGCTAAGTTCCTGCTGTATATTCTTAGACATTCATAATTAGAACAAGGATTACTGCACAGTTCATCTAATCCATGGCTAGAACAAAACTTATTCATATACATCTAGGGCAAAAAAAGAAGAGGGAAAAAAATTAATATAATCATCAACTGCTGAAGAAGAAAATTCTTCTAAAAATAGTTGATGCACGAGATGAGATGCAAAAAGAATAGTCATATGATCCTACCCTGAGGCACTCACACGTTCGTAAGAGAAATATTTGCTAACACCTTAAATTCATAATTATATAAATAAACTGCTCCGAATTTCACACAAACACACACATAAACGGGAATAGTTGTATGATCCTACCTTGAGACACTAAGACGTATACGAGAAATATTTGCTAACATCTTAAATTAATACTTGACGAATTATGAAATATCTTGTAAGAAAAAGATATCAGATGTTTGATCCATAACCTTTTGGATCAAAACTAGAACAGATTCAAACTTTCAAATGAAAGACCAAAGTTTTGTTATATCCATAGGCAAACAATAACTTTTTTTTCAATTAATTCACATATTACTCGTTTTCTTTCTCAGCTATTCTGGCAACAATCTGTCCTCAAATCGATTCTTTCACCACACAAATCCTGCATTTCGAAAAAAAAATACCAGCTTTAGTAGTAACACACGAATACAGCTAAAGAGTATTTTAGAACAGAGGGTGTCCAAGCAGAAAGGAGGCTACACTTGATTGAGAAGATTGATTCGAGGGATGAATGATCCGTCAAAGACAGTATAGCAGATCAATGAAGACCATAGCCTCCATGGTGGAATCGTAGAAGTGGAGACCGTAGTTGAAGGTGTTAAGATTGGTGATCCGGCGGCCCACTAGCAATTCATCAGCGAGTTCTAGTACTAAATTTGGTACGGGGAAACGATGGGAAGCGAGAACACACACGGCTAGGGATTGGCAAACTCAAGGAAGGCATTCGGTAGGCCGCTGAGAGCCTGAGACCATTCTTGTTCATAAATGCGGTTGAATGTTTGAAGTATGAACGAAACATATATTAACAACAAAAAGGGCGCAGTGAACTCGCTTCTATAAAATTTATTAATCAAATTTTGAAAAGATTGTATTTACTTATTGATATAATATCATCAACTATTTTAAAGAAAATTAAAAAAGAATAAATGAATCGCTAAGCACCTTTTAAGATATTAAAATATGTATATTTTCAGTAATTTATTATCCAAATGTTATCATTTCCAGAGTAAGAAAAATAAATAAATACCTCCAAAATGTTAAAGATAAACAATAAAATAAAAAAGGTAAAGTGAGAATCACCGCTGCAACAGGACAGAGAGACCATAAGGGACATGGAAAATAAAAAATAAAAGGAAAAGAAAAATGAAAGTTACACGACACGAGAAGAACGAGACTTAAAACTCTTTAATTTCTTTCTGTATTATTTATTACATCAGCTTGCTGTGCAGGATGGAACTTCATTTATTTATATGTAAGACTGGTAGATCAGCTGACTTCAGATTCACATGTAGATGTGTTCATATCCATATTGCGGTATTTGAAATGGAGCTGCGAAAGCCAAATAGCCAAAGCATATGCATCCATAAACATGTGTACATGTTGGCACACTTTCTGATCCACGGTATGGAATCTTTCTTTTTTTTACGATATGGAATCTAATCTTCTGAGATATCTCAATTATATATATTCATATATCAATATATCGTGCTAATCTTTTTGCTAAAGCTGAATGTATATTAATTATATTGTTATATTAATTTAATCAATTTTTGCAATAATATGTTCTAATTGCATATATTTATTTTATTCAAAACCACTTGATTCAGTACAATGCATTGAAATTTATATTAGTCAGCAATGCAATGATGTTTATGATGAACCAGAATCAATCTATTACTTCATCCAAATTTTGTTTAGATAAAGTTGAATTTATTAAATTTATTAGGGGTTTAGAGATAAGAGATTCAAAATATAGATTTGTATTAACTGACAAATCTATGATGATATATGTAGGTATCTGATCTAAAAAATTTATATTCATATAATTTATTTTTACTTGACGATATGGAACGGGATAAGTCAACAAAGAAAAACAAAGTATTCAATAAATAAATCAACAACCCAAACTATGCACAATTAGTGAAACCTAAAGTAAGCAACCACAACATTAGCACACAAGTTCTAGACATTCTAACCAATTAAACTTTTTTCTTATAAGTCATACTTACAACCATCTCAGCAATCAAATAGAGCCCCAATGAATTGGTGATTTATATCTAATGTATCTTAGTTTACCTTATCGATCTATCCAAATGATTATCACAATCTAATTGTTGATTCCTCCATAGAAGATGTTAGATCTAGCATGAGGGATTAGAGCCACTCAGATTAGCCAAGAAGACTGCCCAAGATACCACATGTAGCTCTTAGTTAAGCCACTGAAACCTCCAAGAGGATCGAGGCAAGTCATTCTTGGCTACCAAAGATAGACTCAAATCTCCATGTAAGACCTCTCTTCTACTCTGTTTTGTTTGTAATAGAATGTGCTTGCTTATCAATTTATAGGAGGAAAGATCAGATTTGGGTTAGTGCCATTCAACCTCTTGCTATGTGGTCACTGCAGGGAACAATAGAATATATTTTATTGAAATCTAGCAACATAACACTTTTATGCTACTAGTTGAAAGGAGTCAATGGTGGAGAATATATGAAGAGAAAAATATTTCAGAGGAAAGTGAGCATATCTTTACCATTTTATTCTGCATAATGCATGTGCAGGAGTTTTAGTTTCTGACCCTTCGTGATTTGAGAAGAAATAGATTCCTGTAGCCTGTTAGTTACAAAACAATTATGAAAAAGCACAGTGAAATCAAATGTCTAAATCGGGTTGATCAAATGCCTAACAGAAAAAAATTGGATGGTTATGAAGGGGGACTTCAGACAATCTTTTCTGCCAAAGTAACATCTAGTAGGGTGCAATTGCATCCCATCAGAAGTAGCTTTTCTTCAAGTTGTCTAAATGCCCTGCATCTCATAGATAAGATCAAATATAACAATGTCCATTCTTGTGTTGTCTACCTGTTCTTGATGGACAGGATTGATTATATATTCTTCTGATCAACTTGGTTTTGACTTCGATTTAGTCGTACATGAGTTTTGCTTTTGTGGATTGAGTTTTGAGACATGGTCCAAGCATATATGAAAGTAGTGCATCGTCTAAACCAGAGAAACGTGATCACGCTATATATCATGAAAGTCGTAAAATGGATTGGAACCCTGCTTTGATAGAGAACATCTCTTTAGAGATACAATGTCATGCCATCATTGAAAAAAAAGAACATTTGAGACAAAAATGGCCAACGCTATAAGAAGCGCTATTCTGAATATAATTTTGTTATGAAAATTTGAGCATGCCCTCTATCAAATTTTCCCCCAGCCAAAAGGTTTTCAAGCATGCTTAACCTCTGGTTAAGACACTAAGAACTAAGAAGCAATAAATATTTTCGCGCTGAGCTGTTGGAACAAGATGTGATGGCTAATCTGCACGAGGCAGGAGATCTGGAGAATATATTCTGCGTGAAGAAAGTAACCAGAGAATATATAGAGATGGATACTAAAGCAGTGTTGAAATATATATAAATATATATATATGAATGATAAGGCAATTTGTGCATATTTCTAGGTTGCATAGATTTTTCAATACTCTGACCACTTACAGTTCTACAAACTACATATAAATCGAGGCCACTGCTGAAACAAGATGGCACCTCAGAAGGTGAATGAAAGAGAGTCCATTCATGGAGATAGCAGTATATCTTTGGTGACCAAGAATGACTTGCCTGTGTCCAATATAGAGCTTGGAGTTCTTGAAAGCACCTTGTGACGTCATGGGCAGTCAACTTAGCTAGTCTTAGCTCTCTTCCTGCGTGTTGGACCTGCATCTCTTCATAAGCAAGCATTATTTCTTCTTTTTTATAGGGAAAGCACAAATAGACCTACTGCTGCTCATATTCAACAAGTAGTTGCACACAATTTGCTGTTATGTTTTATTCTATTTTGTTGTTTTGTTAGGTCATCGCTTGCGCTTAAATCACCGAAGTCGGAACCGACATATTAGCTTGATTGTTTGCCATGAGAAGTAGAATAGTCAACCTTTTGTACAACAACCATTTTTTCCTAGAAAATGAGGCATCTGCCTCAAGATTCCAAAAGTAACCAAGATTACGATAATCTTGAATTAAAACAAATCACATGAGAGCAAAATTGCCTAGCAATTAATTATACGTAACTAACCAAAACCCAGAAAAATCTAGCTAAGTCAAATGTAACAGCAGCAAAAAAGCAAATTAAACAACCCATAACTTGTTGCTACGCAAAGCCTTGAAAAACATATGAACTGAGTTTTGTTGCCAAGTAATGGGGGAAAATGGAAATAATCAAAGAATAAGGAATATGAAGCATCAGGAGAAGAGTAAGGCTTTACAAGTAAATAATCAAGTATCTCTCAGCACAGCATACTGAACAAATTGATAGCTAACAGTCAGAAGAGCAGAATGCTTGCCACCTTACCTGGAAAAATTCATTTACCAAGCCTCTTTGGGAAACTCTTTGAGCTCCAAGTATCAAGCCTACATTCGGTAACAAGATCAAGAACAAGAAATCCAAACAGAAGTTGATGACAATAGTAACCGAACAAGATTCGTAAGCAAAATGGAAGCAATTTAAATCCAGATTTAACTTGAGTGATCATATCCAAGTGCATTCAACCACATGAGGAAAATTTAAAAGAAGGGAAGCCAGGTAAAATTTAGAAACAAAGTGATGTGCCGGAAAAGAATTACTCAACTAATATAAAAAGGATGTGTGGAAATATCTGAATACATCCAACATGTTTCTTATTTCGAATTGGCATTTCTTTATTGCAACTATGAACATACAAGGTTCCATTTCTTGGCCAGCAGTTATCTAGTGACAGATTCTCGAGGGATGAGGTGGGCGTGGAGGGGTGAGGGTGGGGGGCACCTTTTCCCGTTTCTCTCCAAAAATATCACATACACACACCCAGAGGGGGAGAGGGGCTGATTATTCGTCATGTACACCCAACCGGCAACATCAGAAGAGCAAACAGTTGGTTCCGTCAGCTGCAGAGGGTTCTGTTGACAGAATCCTGCACCAATTGAGAAACAACAAACCACAAATATTTGATTAAGTATATCACCACCTGTCTAAAAAATTCATGTAAAGACACAACAAAACCAAGGTAATTGCTCTGCTCGGAATAGACATAGAATGTCCTACTTATTCTGTCAACCAAACAATCAATATATGAAGCAACTAGCCATAAATAATAAAAAGGTAAAGAACTTCTAAAGGAGCAACAAAGATTACCATTAACAAGTATCATAAATCATGTACTGCAGATTTTTTAAATCCAGAATAGTGCTTCATTATATCTACAGAATCTTATAAATTGCATATTCACATAGGGGGAAAATGAAAAGAAAAAAAGAGAAACCATCACGGCAAGATATAAAATTCACTAAAACAAGCCAAACGTCAGGTGTTCAAGGGAGCACAACAAAGAACCAAACATACCCACAAATTCAAACAAGTATTATAAATTGCATATTCACATAGGGGAAAAATGAAAAGAAAAAAAAAAGAGAAACCATCACGGCAAGATATAAAATTCATTAAACAAGCATAACATCAAGTGTTCAGGGGAGCACAACAAAGAGCCAAACATACCCGCAAATTCAAACAAAGAAATAATATTTAGTGTACCATATGAAACTCTTACCTTCAGTTTTTTTATCGCTATGTTTGAGGTGGTTCATGCTATCCCACCATTCATCAAAGGTGCTGGAGGAGGTGAAGTATCTGTGGTGTTTTTTTTACTGCAAGGAAGATCCAATGGGTTAGCAACTGTCAAACTAGATCTCTGACCACTTGATGGTATAGAAAAGCTGCGAGAAATAATAGGAGGTTTTGGCAGTGGTGTCGCTGTGTATGGAAAAACTGAGGCTGGTTTGCTTGTTGCATAAAGCTCTTGACCTCTAGGCACAAGAGGAGCTGAATGACCAATCAAACTGGAATGTCTTTGCTTTACATATCCTACTGGAGGCCTTGGGAGCTCATGAAGTTCATTTATTCTAGGTGATGTTGCTGTAGGTGGTGAGGCATTTGGCGATACTTTCTGAGGCATAGATAGCTTAGGTGTTGGAATGCCTGTAGGTTTTTTGGAAACTCCAGGCAGAGCCTCCATTGATGACATGGAATTAGTAGGAAAGAGAGATGGTGTGCTTATTAGTGGACCTGAAAAAGCATGCCTCTCTATCACTTTTGGATCAAACATATTTGACGGGCTCATCTTAGAAGGCATCCCTTCTTTGAAAGCAGATGGCATTCTAGCTGGGACACTAATAATGTTGCTATCTTCAAGCACTGGATGCTCTGTAGGTAAACTGGTCGAGTTTGGTGCTTCAGCAAATCGGCCATCTTTCCCAAGCATATTAGACTGTAAAGGGGATGAATGCCACAATTGTGCTGGCCAACCACCTTTGTTTTCATACCGAGCCCCAGAAGCTGAATTACTTGAACCGGTTGAGGTAGAGCACTTGACATCAAAGGGAGTAGGCAGGACATATGATGAAGGCTGCATCTGACTTGCCCTTTCAGATGATCTACACTTCGTATTAGAGAAAAGAGGTGCTGAATTACTGACGGCCCTAGGATCCTTGCTGTGATGAAATAAATCCATTTGACTTTTATCCACAATTTCCTGAAAAGAAAAACAGAAATTAGTTTCATAAGTAAAATAAAGATGGTTTGCAATTCTAATCTGCAAACGGGAATATAAAATGACATGAAATTTTGGTTTATAAGAAAAAGAAGCATGCAAAAACGGCTCAGATCAAAGCATTACTGCAAATTTAAATGTTGGTAGCCTGCTACAGGTAAAGGTTAAGAATTCTAGCTAGAAATTGCTAGAAGGCTTGAAAAAACTTACAGTATAGAAATGCATTCTACCAGATATTTTCATTGCGCCGGTGTATGAATAAAGCAGATGCACAGGTGTAAAAGAAATTCTTGTAGAACTGTCAAGTTCATTTCAGTAGGATAAGTTTATTGTAACACTCAAAAACTCGCACCATATTCTGAGATGTTTTACATATTAAATTATACAAGTGCAAAGGCCAACTATCTTCTCACCTCCATTGAGTTTCTAGAAAAAGAACCAGCGTCATGGTGTTGACCACAGTGTCCATAACCAAAACTTGACGCTCTACTGTCCTCATCATTATGATACTCATCATCACCATAGTCTCCCAATTGCTCCTCGTCAAGTCCACTGAACTGGTAGTCAATGTGTTGTTTTTCAGCTAAAACTTTAACATATGGCTCAACAGCCTCAAGGGACTTCACTCCTTTTCGGAATAAGTTTAACTGATTCAATAAAAAAAGAAAATATGCAATCAACTCTTCTCGTGAGATTAGTACCAGAAGTTCAAACAACTACCTGGGATGCATGGTGTCGGGCAGCTTGTGTTAAGAGACTACGGGATTGTCCTTGCTTTAATGATTTCAAGCGAAAGAGGAAAAGAGTTGCCTCCTCTTCATAATCTTCTTGAGCTGCTCTCAGCTGCTGAGGTGAGAAACTTTCACTTTTGGCATTCTTCAACTTTCCTTTTTCTCTTTGTGCCGCCAACATGAACTTGTACAAGTCTCTAAAGAAGACACATGTCATGGTTTGTTCATGAAAAGGCTAGTTGTATGCATCAGCATTAAGAAACTTCAGAAGCACTTCAGACTATGGTTTCAAAATCAGCCCGTAATGTAACGCCCGGTATGTAGACGAAACCAATATTAGTATGTCAGTACAATATGTACAAATACACTTCAGTGTTGATACCACTGGCACACTAGTACGGACCAAGATTCAAAATCTTATTTCGGATAGCCTAAATAGTGAAAACCATTTCTCATTAGGAGAAAAGAAACTAGGCACAGTTATAGTACCTTTTATCATCACATTGGCGTTTCATTTCCTGCATATTTGTAAATATTCTGATTAGAGATTTGATTTGATTAGATCACATTTTTTCTAAATACTGCAGAAACAAAGGAACTCTGACTAATAAACAATTTTATAAAATTCACAAAATTCCATCGAACAAAAATCAAAGGCACAAAAATTACCTGCTAAATATCCTAGAAAAATCATCAATTGAAATAGTGCATAAAGGCAACAAAACTAGAAAGCCAAATGACCAACCGTCAAAATCTTTCATTAAAAAGAACAAATTTAACTTGATGCTTACACATCAGATTCAAAAATGGATAGAAAAAACTGACACAACATTATGACTTTAAATGGAAAGAAAAACTTTCATGTAAAAGTTTTGTGGGATGTTCAATGAAGTTATCAGTTGCCTTGCGATTATTTAAATTTCAATAGATTGTTGTAAATGATTAAACCACCTAATCAGATATGCAAATCTAGCATATATTTTCACATCAACTTTTACCTATAATTGAGAAGATAAACTAGAATTCTAAAAAGAACATACAAAAAATTAGGTGCATAAAGTATAGTTAAAAAGGTTGGAGATCAAACTGCAGATGAGTAATGAGATTTATTATGATTAGCCAATCCATCAAAGTAATGGTTAAAATGCAGCACTAGGAGAAACTATTAGAAATCACATAAATATTGGAGTTTAACCAATTTGTATTGTAATGATATAGAACACAAATCACTTGTCTCTGGCAGAAGTGGGCATTCACCACATTTATACACTTTGCTATACTAGCCTTCTTTCCTAACGGACTCGATATATATTCTTTTGTGTTATATTCACACCTACCATGGTGTGCACCCATCAAATCACAACATGATGCTCCAAACTTTGCGTTAAATTTCAGATCTCAGATAGTGCTCGGCATTAATGGATGAGTAGACCCAATACTTTTAGTAACATAAGACACTTGGCAATACTATGTACATTTAACTTAGGAGACAACATGAATAATAGCACAGGACAGATAATCATTAATTTATGACTATTTTGGCAGCATTTCAGAATAGGATGGCACAAGCTGGTAGCTACATCAAACAGTGTCTGATACTCTGATTTCTCACGGGCTGGTGAATAACTAGACATCACTGCCAATTTAGAAAGCCGTACATATGTATGAGCCACTTTGCTTAAAGATTAGTCTTTTCTGAATATTTTATTTTTGGAGAACATTGATGAAGCGCAGGAAAAGAGTATGAAAAATATGGGAAGAGATAGAGAGAATGGAGATAAGAGAGGAGATAGAGGGAAGAAAGAGAAAGAAGACAGAAGAGAATAAATGGATCGAGGGGGAAGGGCATGCGACCAAAAGGAAAGGGAGGGAGAGAGAGGAGAGGAGCTAGAAGGTAATTACAATACTCCATTTTTAACCTGTCATTACAACTGTTTAAAGCCCTATATATAGGCACCGCACATAAATGTAAACCACATAATTAAAAATTACCTACTAACACACGATCTAATTAACTAACCTACAAATACTTGATGTCATAAACCCCAATAAACTAATATAATAAAGAATACAAATTAAATCATATTAAACATTCTTCTAGAAGATGCAATAGACATTCCTACGAAAGCTAGCAAGAAGGACGTCAAAGAATGCATTACTTCTATTCTCATGATAGCTAGGCTTTTAAAATGGAATATTTGTACACTTGCTGCTTAATGCGCAATTTTGTATACATAGGCCAAAGAATAAAATGCTATAATACTTTCTGAATGTTCACTAAAAACTTTCTCTGGAAGATCTGTAGTATTATATAATGAAAAGATATAGATATAGGTTAAAAAACTGTATATTTTTCATTCATGCCTGATTTGAACAACTGCAAAGCATTCAACTGGTTGTTAACACTATCATTTATTAGTGTGTGTAAACGCCTCCTAAAGATAGCAGCAATTGCTTTTTGTAGTTCCTTCTTTCCAACTTGCAATAAAAAACTAATTTGGCACTGCCAGAGTTTAGGCATTTCTAAGCAGATGTCCACCCGAGCATGACTGTAAAAACACATATCTTGCAATACTAAGATATTGTCATCATTTTGAACTTTAATTATACTCACAAATGTCTTTTTAGAGGCAGTGTTAACCCAGGGTTATAACCCCACTTCATCAGGGATCGACAAGTTTATCAGTATTTCGGGAGTATGGAGGAAAGAAATAAATAAAGGAAACATCATCAACAAGTGTCTGAATTAAGAAACAAATACAAGAATTTAAGGCATTCCTGCAACCCTAGGATGATGGGAAAGAACCTAATTTCCCAATCATTCTGAAACGATATTAAATAGTTAAGCAACACAATAAAACTATCAAAAATTATATTTATCAATGTTAGAAAGGAAGATATAATTGTACCAACCTCTACATTTTTAAGTTCCTTGAGAAGCGATTCTGATGGAGTAGTAATGGTCTGTACAACATGCACACGCTGAGAATGAAAAAAAAAAGTTATTGAGCTCTGAATGTGCAAATAAAATAAAAAAATAAAAAAATTTAAGCAATTGGGACTTACATAGATATCAACAATTTTCTGGAGTTCAAACTGTGTCTTTCCAAGCATCAACAAAACCCTACCTGCATGCAGTTGGTAAAACGTGTTCCACAGTAGAAAAATAGAGCAGGGAAGTGAAAAATGCATATTCAACAGATTTTTGGAAAATCAATTAATAAATTTTATTTAAAATGCAAAAAATCATGTCCAAGTTAATGGTTTAAAATCTGGAATAGTTGCTTAAAATGCAAAAAAAATCACGTCCAAGTTAATGGTTTAAAATCTGGAATAGTTGCTAGGACCACAAGAAAGGTATTGTGAAATAGGAAGGAAAAATATGGTTCTTTTTTCCAAATGATTTGTAAGATCAGATTAACACGGCAGATAATTTAATAAGTAGAAACAGAATAAACAATTATACACCCACCACATTCTTCATCATCATTAAGTGCATTTTTCTCAAGCAGACAAGAACCATACTCCCTCAGAGATTCAGAGAATTCTGAAAAAGGAAAAAATTCAATTATCAGATAAGAATTTTTTGGTGTGAAGGCTCTAAGAAATTGCATAAATTTCCAAATAAAGAAATATCCTTTAACAGTGTTATGTGATCCACAGTTTTAATATGTAAATCACTTTGCAACACATTTAATAACACAAATACAATAACTATAATGAAAAAACTCAAGAACTGTGCCAAAATAGATTTGAAGCATGCCTAATCAGTTGTCAATTTGTGTGTCATCCTTGTGCAAGGACCACATAGATTTTCTCCATACCATTCCCATGTTATAGAATGAAATGGAAAAAAAAAACTGATCCAACTATAGTGTTAAAGAATTTAGATAGATAAAAATAAAGTAATTATATTATTTTGGGTTACCAGGATGGTCGCATGGTGCCTATTTACATAGAGGCAAGAGTATATGAAAATACCTAATCTGGTAGTGGTATCTATGGGTGGTAAATAAGAATAATAAGGTAAGGACATATGTGGTACAGATCATGATAGAACACTAGAATATATTATGATATTGCCTAGAGGAGTTTTCATGTTTGCCATCTCTCATATGTGCGATTTTCACATCCTCCATCACTACCCCATAAACTCAATGCGACAAATTGAAGTAATCATAAGTTTAATACAAAAGTTAATGATGAGAAAATGTACCCACTACATACATATAAAGTTACATTGAATTCATGAGAGAAAAGGTAATATGAAAGTAGCAAAGAGCTATCTATCCATGCAAACACTAACCTATGCTAGTCTGCATGAAATGATAGGAGATTTGCTTGATCATTCTATAAGAAAAAAGGAGAGGCATGTGAGTAGCTGAGTTCCGTCTATCCATGCATACACAATTCTGTGTCAGTCTATATGAGATAATAAGAGCCTTACTTGTTCATGCAAGGAGAGAGGCTATATTGATGAGAAGACCAAGGCAAAGATATCAATGGAAAGACTGAAATTGGAGAAGCATGTGGTTATGGATACAACACGCTTTTGCTAACAAAGATGGTAAAAAGCAAGGAGTTTGGTGGCAAAAGACGTGGCTACTAGGAGGTTGTTGGCACAACGAGAAAGAACAACCAATGAACCAAACTTGCTCTCGTATTGAGTAAAATTAAAAAAGGAGAATTGCATTACCAACATAATTACATAGTATCTTTTGTAGAGTCTAAAGTATAACAATGATGATAGTATGTCATATGGAAATACCTGATATGGAAGTAACAAATGGTGGAAGATATAATGGAAACTATGTAAGGAATAATAGATACTATTATAGTGACATTGTCATTGAGTCTAACGTGTTTGCCACTCTCAAAATATGCAACTTCCATATTCTCCAACTTACATTTTCCTTCACGAGAGGTAAACAACAACAAATTTAATGAACAAAATTTTCAAGAGATAAGAAGAAAGATCTAGTTGTCAATAAAAGAGTAGAAAGAGATGAAGAGACAAAAAAGGAATCACAGAGATAGTAGGAACAGGGGATGTTCTTATAAAAACAGATACAGTATTACTAGTATATATACGTATACTCATCCAAGATTGATTTGGTAGTAGTACACGTAATGTGTACATATCAATCCAAGACAAGACTAGCACATAGCAAGATTTTAAACCGTAGTTTATATATGCATCATGTATATAATACAAGCACACACAAATATATATGTATATATATACACATAAATATACGTATACACACAAAGATATATATATATATATATATATTATATTCAGATGGGTATCATTCGGCACCATATATCAGTAGACCAACTCAATAACAAACTAGTGCATTAGTATGAACTAAAATTTAAAACCATAATATATATGCAGGTGTGTTACATAGAGTAGAGAACATTGTGGAGGAGATAATTCCTATTGTGGTGGTTGTTTCCACATAATGAAGAATGGCTCCATTGTCAACGTAAGCGACCTTCTACTATCCTCCAATGAGTCACTTCCTAATACTAAACTCAAGCAATTCTACACCCATCCTCCACTATTTCCCCATCATCATTGCCACAACCAACAAGGAGTCCAAGGTATCAAAAGGAAAGGATGGCACACAAGCTTATATCTCAAGGAACCTCAATTTCATACTCAGCACTCTAAACATGAGGGATTAACTAATGACCAAAATATCAAAGCTCACTGGACACTACAAAATGGAGAACCTCAACATCCGATGATTAGGCTATAACAATCTTAAGCGTTGTCACCATAATGAAGAATGGCTTATCCACGACCCAGTACAAGAATATCTCAATTTATATATGGTATCTAGAAACTCATATTTTAGAAATATGACACTCATGGAGGGTTTAGCTAAGGTGCATAATTTGAGAATTGTTCACAACAAGAACAAGATTGACATAATCCCCTCGTACTATTGAGTAGATAAAGAATATAAGAGATGAAGCTAATAAAACTAAGATTTCAAATACCAGCCCAGACCGGTGCACTTCCTCAGCTCCACTTTGACATGTTGCATCCGTGTTCGATCCCTGCTCGGACTAATACCAACTGATCGTACCACCCAATATAGACAGAATTTTTAAACCTTGAAAAAAATATAATAATGGGGATAAAATAATTGGGTTCTCAATCCAACCCTAAGTTTTAGTGGATGCAACCAAGAAATGGAACGCAAACTTATCTAAGCTAAACCCTTCAGTGTGCTTGTCAATGATATTTTTTTTAAGCAAAAAAATCATCACTCTAAAATCACCAACTCGCAGTTTTTGTCTTTCATCAATTTAGTGGTGGACTCAAAGGGGTGCTTCGCCTTTTCCCTCTTACTAATTCAGTTCGCCGTGAGAAGATGAAGGAGGAAAGATGGAGTGAACAAGCTTCCGCTCACTGCAAGGAACTTTCCATAGCTCACTATGTTGTCATTGGCGCTACGCTATGCTCAGTTCCATCTGACATGAGCTTGAACCAGAACACCAGCCCCTGCCGATAATTCAAACCCTGAGCCAACTAAATAGACACCTTTTGTCAAAGAAATCTTTGAAAAGTTATATCTATCTCTTTTTCTTGTTTATCATGAAGTCCACATTAGCAACCCGTCATTGTTCCAACAATCACGATTAATTAACCAAATCTAATATGAATCCATAGTTCTACTTTATGCAAGTCAATAATCATGCCATTCTCTTTCTCATTTTATCCACCTCTGGAACTACATTTAATTGTACATAAGTGATAATATTTTGTTATCTTCATAGCAACCCCGCATATTCACCAAAGTTAAACATTATTTCTCAACTATCCTACACAATCCTTACAAGATTTATAGAGCATAGATGATCTTTAAGTTTACCTTATGAAAAATGTTTTCATCATAATAATACATCCGAAATAGTTAAAGTTATACTGTATGGGACTTCTTGTTTATCCATCTCCTATTCCGCCATATTCTCTTAGAATATCTTAGCATTGTTAAGATTACATCTCATATTTGTACTTTTCATCCTACACTTAAATCTTTCATATCTGAGTTTGATTTTATAACTCAACAAACTAATTCCAAAATAACTATTCAGGAATCAGAACGAAATCAAATGCAATAACATAGATAATAACAAGATAAAAATTGCTAATCCATATATACCCTTAGCTACATGAAAAAAAATCTAAGTGCTTGCAAAGGTATTTTCACTAGTAATTATCATACGTTTTCTGTATTGCATATGTTTCAATACTAAAATCTCCTTTCTGAAACCCACTATAATAAATTGCTAAAATCTATATCATAACTTCTGTTTAAGTCACAAAAAGTCATACAAGAATCTTTCTTTTCTTTAAAATTTTCCTTAAATAGCATGGTTGATTTTTCAAATTCATGATTAATGATTTCATACCGTACCTGATGGTAGAAAAGTACCAGTTGACCCAGTATTGTTACACAAAATAGGGTGGCACCAATCCAGTATATATGTGTATATAATATAGGTACCATATGTTGGAACATACCAAGATGTATCAAAAACCAATGCATCAATACAGTCCAAGATTGAAAACCTTGTTCAAACTACCACCACTTGCCTTCTTGAAATGATAATTACAATGATCACATGAGCAGCTATTACCTATCTATCAACTATCATCGTCTACCAGTAACTTTATCTGCCCATTCATCCATAAATAAAATGAATACTTAAAAGAAAATTATCAACCTTATCCACTGCAGCAAAAAAGAAAAGTGTATTACCATAGGCACTATTTGCAGCTGCTGCAGCAGCAGACAATAAGCTCTCGTAGCAGTTCTTAACGTCGTTGATATCCTGGAAAAATGAATAAATACCACACGGGTTAGGACATTTTTAAATACAATAACTAGCATCTTTTTGAAACCAAAAAAATATCTCCAAGATGCAAACTGATGTCTGCAAACTAGAGAAAACCATTAAGTAATAGCTTTTTTGCCATTCATTTGTTAAGTATGGGGTATCTTATGCTTTGAATAATCAAACTTTATATGAACCCTTATTCAATGTCATAAACATGGATATTTATGCAAATACTCCAGTTATTTGTCTCATACTTTATTCAATCTTCTGCAATTTGTCTGAAAAAAAAATGTAGCTTGCAATGAGGATAAATTAGTACAAGAACTTGATATATTATTTGAGGATCTCTAGATGTTGAATGAAGTCGTTTCAATAAATAACAGTTGCAGCTCAAATTTAATAAAAAGAAGATCCCAGATCCTTACATCATGATGAAATGAAATGAAGGAAAATCAACTACTGATATGCTTAGTTAGTTGACTATTACAAAAAGAAGAAACTAGAAAGTACTGCTTCTTACATAAGGTTCTTCAGGGTTCTATATAATTTTAAATTGCTCAAATAGAAAGTGCTTTCTACTTATAAAATCTAGAAGGAGAATTTTCAAAACAATTGGACATTTACACTGATTCTATCTGGTGATATGCTTAGCTCGTGTACAAACAAAAAATAGAGGTTCCAACCAACATGGTTTGAACTTTAAAATACCAAGCCGAATCGGTATTTGGGCCTCAGATGTTCAGTCTGGTACATACCAGATATATTGACACCAAACAGAGCAGGTACCGGATGTAAAGACACCAAACGGTATAGGAACCGGACATACAAACATGCATGTACGGGTACCAATGTCATCTTGGACCAGTCTGTATCGCCTGGTATCGCCTGGTATAGAACAGTTGTTAAAACCTTAGTACATACATATGTAGGACATATGATATGCTTTGATTGGTATCATAATTTTTTTTTTGCGTGTCAATACATATAGGTTCGTATACTAGTTCATGGTTGAACCAAAATGTAGTGGGCAATATGCTCAATATAGACTAAGATTAAAAACACTATGTTCTATAGCTAAAGGAATCATAGTAAGAATAATTTACATTTAGCTTGACTAAGATATGCAATTGTTTGCACTATCTCAGCATTCTAGAATCAATCAGTATACCGTTTTTACAGGGTTGAACTAATGTCACAAATTATCTTAATGGAAAACGTGGACTACATATACACAATCTTGCAAACTGATATGGCAAAGAGATCAATACAAGCTTTACAAATTTCTTATAGGGAAACAAGTTTTCCTAAAGCTGATATTTTTGTGATTAGCAAAATCTCAAACCGTGAAAATT
Organism: Costus lasius; assembly: GCA_027563935.2. NCBI lineage: Eukaryota > Viridiplantae > Streptophyta > Magnoliopsida > Zingiberales > Costaceae > Costus > Costus lasius. The sequence continues at coordinate 22,756,622 of CM050447.1, read as the reverse complement.
TAATGAAGAGCATATATCATCAGCATTTTGTGAAAGGCATATGGATTTTCTTTTCAAATAAAGAAGCAAATAAATTCACCTATTTGTACAAAGATGGACCTAGACGTATCAAATAAATATTTCTGCAAAAGCAGAAGGAAAAAAATCAAACCCCATATCGAAGCTGCATCAGTGAGCCAAACCTTACCGGTTATGTTATCTTGAAGCCTGAAATTAACATAGAACCTAATGATAGGGAGCAACTTTAATAATCAATTATAGATCCCGGCCGTAATTTCGTACTTGAAGCAAGAAACTTATACAAACAAACAAGCAACCGGTTTCAGGTAACATTTAGAGGAATAAAAGAGCAAAAGCTTTGGAAAGCAACAAACATGCTTTTATATACAGGGACGACGAAATTCCCCAACGAACTTTATAAGAAACTCCATTTAGATCGGAGGAATAAGAGAAGGGAACAAATGATACCTCAGCGGCCTGGAGGAGCTCGTCCTGGTGCGCCGCCAAGGCGTCCTCCTTCTTCTGCTTGTGTCCCTGCTTGTAAAGCGCAAGCCCTCGCCATTTTCTCAGCGGGGACTTCATCATCCCCCCAATATTGAGAACGGAATCCAGCACACCAAATCCTAACTCGAATCCCTAACTGAATTATGCAACCTCGGAAGCAACAAAAATTTCCCAGAGGTGATCAAACAAATTCTTGATCGATTCCTGAAGCAGCGAAACTAATGGATTCCCCTTTCCTCTCCGTAATTTTTTCCCTTGACGGTCAGTCAAACAAGAAATCTATAAAAGGGAAGGGAGTATAAGAAGGAACGACGAGCGTCGTGGAAAAGAGGGGAGGAGGAAGAAGCGGTCCGGTGGAACCGGTTCAAAAAGAAAGCGAGCCCGAAACCTTACGGATTTACCATTTTGCCTCCTCTTCAGGATGCAGTGCTCGGTTACGTACAGCGAGGCGATAATTCATGTGGCGTGGCATTCGTCCGTCTCCCAGCTTCGAGGTGCAACTGGTGGGGAGCGCCATCACGCAGTGGAAGTTGCGCAGGAGATAGAAAGTCGCAGCGGAAGTCCTGCCTGTGATCTGGTTGGGTTTGGCACGGCCTCAGGTGGGACCGGACGAGAATCCCGGATTAGGCGGGATGACCGCTGCCCACCGAGCCGAGGATGGTCCTTTCAACAATTGCGATTTGATGACGTGTCAAGCAAACTCGGAGCTAGCTGTCGAGGCCCACAGAGAGTTTCTGTTTTCTAATTGGATGAGTCAGTTGGTGACGTGGCAGACGTATGTTTTCTTTTATAAAATTTTCCCGTGCTCTCACCACTTTGCCAATTTGGGGTGGCATTAAGATTCATGGTCAGTCACCAATTCCAATATTTTTCGAAAATTGAATTATATTTGCTAATTAATGTGTTATTTATTTAGTTATGGATTTTTCTCATCTATTTTTATACTATCATTATGAGTTAACATAGACTATAAAATATATTATCTTAATTTTATTACCAATTATATCTATAATTGGCCAACTATTAACTAAATTATAAATCAATAATACCAATTAATATTGGCTTTATTTGCAATAGTGTGCATGCAAAAGCCAAAGTCAAAGAAGGTTTATATACGTCAAACAAAGAATTGTAATATTTATGGTTGAAATTATTAATTTGATAAGAACGCAAATTGGTCAACTTTTGTGACATGAATTATGATAAAATATTTACTTTTTTTTATATTGATAATTTAAGCTTTGTTTTAAATTATAAACAACTTTTACTTGCTACATATGCTTGACGATTTAATTAGTTAAAATATCCGATTTAAATTGATAAACATTATTTGTGAAGGTTCAGATCTTATTAATTAGCGTTATTATTACTTTTCGATTATGCTTTCTGATAATTCCCTCCATCATAAGCAAAAGGTCAATTAGTTATATGGTCAATATACAAATATTAAGAACCAACTTGGTCAACGCATATAATACATCAATCGAGCTACATAATTTGACACTATTAATACTAGAGAATTCCAAAATGCTAAATAGCCAAATTAGGTTGTCCGTCTCTATCATAAAATCTAACTCTATTAGGAGATTCTCATCATGCAATTTGGTATAGTACAGCTATCTAAGTTGATAACGCTGGGATGGTCTTATCGAGTCACTTACCCTACTTAATAAAGTTGTCTGATATTATCATGATATCCACATAATTAAGCTATTTAGCTTAGTCAATCAAATCAATCTGGTTGGCCATCCTACCAATTGAAACGAACTAGAATGATGTTGAATAGTCACCTAGCCTAGTGAAGTTATCCAATCTTTCCCTGCATGAGATAACCCATGCCCATATAAAACGTTATGAATTTAAGGTTTAGATTTTTGGATATTGGAAATAACTTTAATTAACAATCTAAATCAGTGTCCTAATATGAACTGGTATATTAGTCATAAATCAAATCAATACATACACTATATATCAATTAAGATACATTGAGTATATCAATATACAAAATACTATATTACATCCTATTTTAATAGTAAAAAATCAATATGACGCTAATGTGCATTAGAAGATTTTGTAGATATACATGGCAGTTAGGAGATCTTGATACTAACTCTTTTTTGGATATAGGCAAGTAAATAATAAAAAGTAGGACTCATCATAAAACCTTATTATCAATCAACTAAGTGCGTTACTAGTCACACCTTTCCCGATACTAACTTGACTTTTCTTTTCTTGTTTTTCTTATCCTCTACTTATAATCAATACATGATTATGTCCATGTATAACATCTTATACTAAGTCAATTTGATGCCATTGGGCTTCTCAGATTGTGTTTCTTTAGATGAAAAATTAAGAGAAAAGAATAAAAAACACATTGAATCTAATAACATTTTTCATCCAAATTCAATGTGTTTTTTATTTTTTTCTCATAATTTTTCGTCCAAGAAACTGAGTGAAAAAAAAAGATCCCAAATGTTATTCTTCAAATGCAAAGCATGGTATGTTTTCAGATAAAAAGAGGTAATTACCTGAGCAATTTAGAAGCAATTAAGGCATACTCAAATAAATTTCTTAAATTTTGAATTTAAGAAAAAATTAAATAGAAATCAAAGGTTCAGACAAAGATATATTTTAGGCCTCTATTTGATCCAAGGAAGGCCTACCAGAAGTATATGGTGGAATTTTCCACATTCAAAAACATGGCACATAAGTTGTTCCAATGGGATTTCACCTTGGACCTTCAGCATAATTTTGTCTGAATTCCAGCTGCCATGTTCCGTTGCATCCATACAACAATACAAGTTGGATTGCTCTGCTGGGTACATTTCTACACTTAGTAAACCTTAAAATGCATGGGGGAACTAAAAAATAAGATCAAATGATGAAACTTTTCTGTTTTACTTATAATCATCTAACATATTCATAAATAGTTGTGCGGAAAGTATGCAAATTATAGTTACTTCCCAATCCAACAAACATGAAGAAGCTGTTCAGTGTTCTATTGAACTTCAAGATGATGTTATCAGAAAAGTTCAAGCAAGAAAACTACACACTCCTAAAGCAAAACTAAAGAGAGCATCTGGATGATCTGGTTTTACAGTTTCCTCAAAAAGAAACCAAATGAACAGCTTGGATATAGTAGCACCTCTCTTGTTTTTGGTTTGCGTTGTTATAAAACTTCAACATAGTAACTCCTAGCATAATTCATTTCTGCTTAAATCAGTAACCATGTGTCAGTAAAATGTATGCCACTATGCCAGTACTAGTGTAAGCCTTGTGAGGACAAAACTATAGTAGCTTGAGAGACTTCTCTATATCCATAATTCATAGTGGAAAGCATAGTTTTTAATCTCAGTTTATATCGAAGCGTGGTCACAACGTTGGCCAACGGTATCCACGCACAGTATCTTGTTTACCCATTGTATCAACACAAAAGATCCGTGCATCAATTCAAAATCAGATTGATTTGTACCATCAAGTACAGACCAAGATTACAGTCCATAGTGAGAAATGCTCTGGAAGTTTTTAGGAGCTGTCTCAGAATAAAGCTATCACATTATTCCTGTATCAAGGTAGCAGCAAGATTGAGTTGTGTTATTAATTGATACAACAATATGAGTGCATTCATGTTTCAAATATCAGAAACTATTAACATATCGTTCATCCAAAAAAGAAACGCCGTACTTAAAACCTTAATATATTAAGGAAATGGAGAAATTCCACATACATCTAACACAAATATCCGGTATTCAAATTGTTGCAAGGGATCTCTCAAAGGTTCTGTACTAATGGGTAGCTTTTGATGAGGGTCCTCCGTTATAGCATACTAAAAAATATTGTTACAAGGCATGAAGGACCAAGCAAATGATTCTATGGCCTGCATTAAAATACAATTTTCCTAATACGTACACTTGAAGCTCTTAACAGTTTACATCAAATGTGAATAAAAACATAGTTTTTTGAAGAAAACTCATCAATGAACTCGAACTCCTTCCTTCACAGGATAGTAGCTAGTTTTCATTGTCTGCTCTATAGTCTAATTGGGAACATCTTTGTCAAAGAAAATCTGATAAACCACATTTTTAGTGTGTTTTAAATAGGATCGGACATTTAACTACATCTTCATAAACATAATGAGCATCATTCTATAATACAATCCATCCCTGCACCTTTTTCTCACTGCATGAGTCATTTCTTTATATTCATAAACAATCTATTTACAGCCAAATATCACATAAAGATGACTCAAGTCTTTTCTATATCATCAAGCAAAGAAAGATTCAATAAAGTTGGCTCAAGTCCTTTCAAAAAGATAAAGTTAAGAACAACATGTCATAATGAAGGATGCTAGCTCACAATATACCACAAGTATGGTTGAGGAATTCATAGCTCTACATCTTAATAATAAGCATAATAATAATAATAAAAATCATGTCAGGGATAAACTGAAATGCCTAAAAACTTCTGAAAATGTCATCTGGGTATTACTGACAAAGGTTTGCCCACCAGGAACTCCTTCCAATAATTCTGATAGAATTTGCATAGCAAATGAATAGATTTCTACTTCTCTAACCAAATGTGTTTGAATGATTAATGAATCACACAAGTGGTAGCCATACAAGTCTCCAGCAAAATTAAGGCCAACTGAGAATGCAATGCATACCCCATAAAATCATAAGTACAAGTTCAGTCATGAATAATTGAATAGATCAACTCTTTTCATGTTACTGGAAGAAAGAGCTACTGATAAATATGTCAATTGGCCAACTGTAATATAACGTGCTATTTGTTCAGTTCGATAAATATAAGAAAATCAAGGTACCTAGTCTTTCCATTATGTTGATGATGCACTGAATACATATGTGATTGATTATAAGAGGTCTAAATGAAATATTCTTACAAGAAATATGCAACTTCTCTTAAGAACAGTAAAGGAAGAGTACTGAACATGTACAATACAAGAAAAACAGTCACAAATTTAGATGAATCCCAATATTATTGTCATAATAAATCAAGCCAATGACAATTCCCTCAATGCTCTGGTCCCGAAAAAAATATTGAACAGGTTCAAAATTACTATTTACACACCTTGAACTAATTAAACTGGATGGAGTCCTTCAAATTGATTCAAATCCACTAGTATACACCTGTGTGTTCCACATATATTCAAAATCATATCACTATAACCAAAGGTTGACACTGCAAAACTTTCAGATGAGAGGAGAGAAATGGGTACCTGAGTGCAGCAACTACTAAAAGCTGCAGAGAAAGAAGGAAAGCAAATACCAATATCTTGCACTGCCTTGATTTTTCAAGCTATGCGCAGAAATATCTAATATTTCTGATCTCAGACCATTATTTCACCTTTAAATTTCTTCCTTCTACTCTTCCGACCCCTGTGAGTACTCGTCAGGCGATCGAGCTTGTTGCTGTTGCTGCTGCTGCTGCTGTCGATGATGTTGATGTAACTGTCCACTTCTATTATCACCACCACCTGCGTCTCCCCTTCCCTGCCCCATCTGTGCATAGAACTGACTCATGCCCTGAGGATTCAACACTCCGATGTGCCCCTCCTGCGATAGGCCCAATTCCAGCCCGGGCAGATGCTGCCCGTGCCCACTCAACATCTGCGAAAAGCTCAACCCGCCCAAATTGCCTCCGGCGAATTCAAACCCGTGCAGCCCAATCCCGCCGCCTGCAGTCGCAAGGTTCGAACTTGACGGCGCTCCCACGCCGGCGTGCAAGAATCCTGAATTAAACCCACCCGCAGGCGGAGCCCACAGCCCCGGGTGGGACCGGCCGAGGTTGGCCGCCCCCATCACAGCCCAAGCCGGCCGGGCGGCTGCCCCAGCGCCAGGCCCCAACTCGTCGAGCTTCTGGTGGAGACCGGCGGCGACGGTGGCGCCCTGGAGGGACGCGGAGGCTGAGGCGGCAGCAGCCAGTGCCGAAGCGGGGATGGTGCCGGTGCCGGTAGCGGCGATGATGGAGGGCTCCGCCTGCTGGAGCAGCCACTGGATGGTCTCACCGTCGGATTTGTGCCCCAATTCGCGGGTGAGCTGGAAGATTCTGGCGGCGCAGAGGGCGGGCATCCGGATCCTTCTCCCCCTTCCGTCGACCTTGGTGTGCCGGTCCTTGTTGGAGCTCCTCTTTGGTGCAAGCTGCTTCCTTTGCTCGTCCTTTGCTGTTGCTGCTGCGCCGGCAGATGGCAAAAGATCGCCTTTTTCGGCTGCCGAAGCTGGTGCCGTGGATGTCGAAGGGGATGTGGTGGATTCTGCTTTGTCCAACTGCGGCTGGTGCTTGGGCGCCTCCTGAGGCACCTTGGAGGAGCCCTTGGGATCCATGAAATGTAGAGAGAAGGGAGAAAAGATGTGATTTTGGGGATTTGGGTGGAGAGAAGAAAGGGCAAGAGTAGACTAGGAGACCTTGAGGGCCTCCTTTGGGGAATTGTGGCATATTGGAGAAATAATTTTTACTTGTTAATTCTAAAGAAAAAGTGGAGTTTGAGATATCAAGTCCCATAAGGGCTTTGTGAAAATAAAATGATAAATAATAAAAATGATAAATGCATAGTAACACAAGTATTAAAACTTAAAGATAATTTGTACAATTAATTTCCTAACTTTGATTTGTGCACTTAATTTGTTATTACTATGTTGTATTTTTAAAATATTTAATTCAGTTTATTTATATATTTTTAATTATTTTCTAATTAAAATAAATTAAGCATAATCTAATATCATGATCTAATGTCACCATATCATAACTATAACTTTATTCTTTTTTCCATTTAGCATTTCTAGTTTTTTATATAATTAACATGTGATAAGTTGGATAGTTAAATGAATTTATATTTTTCAATATCTTTTTAAAATAATAATTTATAATTAATGACTCGGATGACTCAACTTATTGGGAGTAAATTTTGTAAGCACCCCCTTCCATCATCCAAAAATATCGGGATTACATAAATCTTAATGTGGGCTGTACCGTGGATGGGGAACCCACTCGGAGCGGGAGCCTCGCTTAGTATTTTTTTTTGGCTTATTGGGAAAAGAATTTTTTTTTTTTATCTACGATATTAGCGAAGGGTAATGATCTCACTTTTATTTTGCTTTAAGATATATGAATTTTCAAATTGAGATGAAAACAAACCTAGTTAAGCCTGCAAAGTAAGAATCAAGCCCAGTTAAGGATCTTTCTCTTGACTATAGATTTACTTGTAATGAAAATAGGAACAAATACTAGAACTTGATTCATCATAACATATGAGCTAGGCCAATTTTGTATGTTCTAACATATGCACATCATAACGTTTTAAAATTTCTCACAATTTAACAGCATAATCAAGCAAATATTGCCAGGCCCCATAACAAAGTCATACGTTTTTTTTTTCCACACACGGAGACAAAAAAACCATGCCTCCAATCAGAGAGTGTTTGTCATGTAACATGCAAGAATGAAAAAAAAAGAAAATAAAAAAGACTGAAGCCAACCACCACATGCCTGGAGCTGTTGCTGTCTGAAAAATATCAACTTCTGCTATGTGTTTGGGAAATTATTGCAACTCTGTTAGCTGCCTTCTCCTTGGAGACTCCATTGGAAATGGTGGAGAATCCTAAAATGTCATCAATATCTTGGGGGATACTTTAATCTCATGGGTACTTCACATCATGTCTTTATTCAGATCGGCCCCTCCGTGCCTGCCTCTTGGTTTTATCAGAGGTCAAGGTAAAAGAGGCGAAAGTGACAGATGCTCGCTCACTCATCCACTCATGACAGTGATGACTTTATTGTGTGTAGATTTCAAAACTGACCCTTGTTTGTCAGTCTTCGGGCATGGAATTGATAGGCCATTGAGGATAGAATTTGGATAGATAGAGCAAAAGCCATCCGCATTAAAGATGTGGACTCTGGCATGTACAGGGTCTTTTTGCATATACACACAGGTAGAGGTGGCCAACGGGCCAGGTCGACCCGTGGCCCGACTCAGGTCGGGCTAGGCCGAGGCCTCTCAGCCCGTGGGCTGGGCCGGGCATGGCCCGCAGGCATGCTGGGCTAGGCACGGCACGGGCCCGTGCTCAGCACGGCACGCGGGCCGGCACGGGCACGGCACGGGTATTTGGCAGTTAGAATTTTCGAATTGAGCATGCGTTTTTACCCAAATAGCCCTATAACGGTTTGAAAAAATTTAAAAGTTAGGGATATAATTGTCTTTATGTTATAAAATTACCATTTTATCCCATTTTATAATTAAAATAGGGGATAAATATGTAAATTTATACAATCGGGCCGGACCAAAACACGGCCCGCATTCCTCATTTGGCCCGTTGGGCCGTATTCGGCCCGCGTGCCGGATCTGGCCCACGTGCCGGATCCGTGCTCACTCTCCGGCGGAACCGTGCCTGGGCCGGCACGCCTAATCGGGCCGCGGGCCATGCCGGACCTAGCATTTTTCCCGCCGTGCCACACGGCACGATTTGAAACGGGCCATGCCAGGCACGGCCCACTAGGAACCGGGCTGGCCCAGGCACGGCCCATGGCCACCTCTACACACAGATCAAGAGACTAAAATCTGGACCCTTTCTTTGTACTGTGGATATCTGAAGATTAGTTCTATATATTATTATAACTTAATCACATCCAAAAATGCTAAAAGTCAAGGAGTTCAAGTCTCCATTAGCATGCCTAAGACTTTTGATTATATTTGCTCTCTATTTCGGAGACACCAAGGCCTCAAGTCTCAATCGCTCTTCTCAAGTGAGCTCTCCATGGTTCTTCCCCTGTCACATCTCAAATGTCTCCCAAGTTTCTTCCTATCCAAGTGAGCTTTTATTTATCTTCCACTTAATCCTTAACCATAAAAAAACATTTATAAAAAATAATTTTGTTTCTAACGTTTAAGATAGAGACCTACCATATGACAACAAAGTTTATCCTAAAATTGCCATATAAATGTATAAATAATAATACATTTTGTCAATTACTTGCCAAAGTACATATACACTCATTTGCTATCCTAAATTCTGTATAGTAATATAACTTGTTTTAAATAATTAAGTGGTAGGTAAAAATGTAACATTTATGTTGTGTTTTTTTATAAAAAAATTGAGAAAAAAGAATAAAAAATATATTGAATCTAGTAGTATTTGTGTCTATATTCAATATGTTTTCTATTCTTTCTTTTTAGTTTTTCGTCATCCAATATAACACAATATTAACATTAGTTACAGTGAGATGAAAAATATCATGATAAAAAAATTAATAAATATATTACTATCAATTTATGTTTTAGTTTTTTTTTTCTAGGTCTATACTTTATACTAGTAAACATGTGAGAGTAATAATATGCATTGAATAAAACACAATAATATTCACGAATTAGGTCATAATATATGGGTCACAGCCAATGACAAAAACATAGATGTATGAATAAAATGATGCTAAATTTACGAAATGCAATTGACACTTTGAATCGATAAATCTAGTCACCTGCGATTAACGGTCAGGATTGGCCAAATCAGCTGCTTGCTCCCGCTCGCTCCAACGTTCGGGCTGATCGAAAATTGAAGCGAATGCACCTGTTTCATTCGCCAGTTCGATTGCCGCGTAAAATTTAAGCCTTTTGTTTTTAAATTTTAAGGCTCCCCAAATTTCAAATTCCCTCCGCTCCGCATCCCACCATCAAGCCGCCGTGCCGCCTAATTCTCGAACCAATTTCGCCATAATACATGATCCGCTCCAAGAGGGCCTGCAAAACAATTTCTCTAGAAACCCAACCACGTCCGGACACCTGGACTTCAATACTCGACCACAAACGGGATCGACCGCAGGTATCATCAACGCAGTGTATGATATCCACATGGCTCGATCCTATTCCTCACACTAGAATACACCCACTTTTTTTTAATTTTTTTTATTTCACCCTCGAGCTTGTTTACTTCCGCTTTCTCTCTCTACTCGAACACCTAAAACCCTCGCGCTTGCAATTCGTCGCCGCGGGAACGGTAACTCCTTTCCTCTCCGCTCGTAGGATTAGGGCTTTGGTCCTTCTTTCCGGTTCCTGCAGCAGGCTGTGCAGAATGGTCAGTTCTAGTTCTCCGGCCTTTGCAATTTCTGTGCTCTTATTTTGCCCTTTTCTATGGAATTCATTGTTGTGAACATCTATGAAAATTTTGCCCCCTTTTTTCTGCCTGATTTTGCACATGGGATCTTGAGGTGATTGGAGCACTCATCTTGTGGATGAGTGCGCAAGATTCATGTTTGGTTGCTTATTACTTATTTTGGTTTGCTTCGAAGGTAGTAGTACCAATATCTATGTAGGGCACGTAATGATAGTTATAGAGAAGATGACTACGATGCAGTAACTAATAATGGCTAAATCTTGATAACGTTCTTCATTGGTTATAAATGAAAGAAGTCCTAGTCTTGCTTAATGGCAAGTAACAGCAAAGACGGCTTGTGCGGGTTCTTATGAATGATGTAGGAATATTAGAAAATCCGATTCCAGACTTACACATGAATGATGTAGTATTGGTCTTGTACCGCTCGATCAGGTCAAGGAACATCTGGATTTTTTTTCTGCGGAAAAAAGGATCCAAAAACCTTCTCTCGTACTTTATTGATATATCTGTATTCATATTCTCCACCGGGATGTTGCTTATTGGATGCAAACAACAAAATGGTACGAAAGGTGAAGGGAATCAAAATGAAGTGCACCAAGCTGAAATATGCCACAGTATTGGTAGATGTTAACTGATAAAATAAAAAAGAATTGCTTTGTTTCATAGAAAGTCATGCGCTAGAATTATATTGATTTATTTGGGTGTCTTCTTCTGAGATTACACTAACATTTGGCTTCGCTAATGTATATGAACTACTACCACAGTCTCCCATTTTTAGCTTTAATATTTTAGAATTTCCAGAATAGTTGTTTTCAATTGGGCTGGTCTTACTTATCAAAGCAGTTTTTTTGGCTTGCCTTTTGCTACTGTCCTGTTTATTTTATGACGCAATAATCATGTTATATGTCTATACAGTTGTTCATGCTCATTAATTTCTGTTCTTTGATGCTTGTTTTGTAAACTTCGTTATACAATGTGAAATCTTATTGCACAATTTTTCTTTGTTAGGTATTTTGGCGCCATCAACATTTACTCATTTGCAATCGCTTCAGTCCCTTCTGTCTACCTATCTGACAAGCCTGAGCTATTATATAATTGATGCCCCAATTTTTCTTAGTATCATTTGCCCTCTTTGTGACAGCTAACTGGTCTTTGGAATATTGTTACTAATCTTGTTAGCACCATCTAATCTGAAGGGCATTCTTTCATCCATTGTTGTTACTGAATCTGGGCATTCATATTTGTTGAAGCTGAGTTATTTAGCTTGGCTGCACAATGCAGACTAGGAAAAAAGTTCTTCCAAGAAATGCATCTCGAGAAAATGCTAACCCTCGGTCTTGCAGAGTGCAGAAAAAGATGGTCGTGTTATCTGAAAAGAAAGTTACAGAATTGATTACATCTTCTACAAAAAAGCAGAAATCTGGTAGACAAACACATCCCATTTTCATATTATGTCTTGCTTTGCATTTTACAAAGAGCACATATAGTTTTTGTGAATCATGGTCAGAAATAGAAACTATGCATAATATCCACTTTTCCTTTCTCCAGGAACGTAGAAGCACATAACTAGTCACAAGGCATGTAAATATAAACATGTTTGGCTAATAAAGATGTGTGTATACTATATAGGCATGGCTGTGTAACAACTTCTTACTGAAGGACATTGTAGGATTAAAGATGGCTACTGTCTTACATCTTTTATCACACTCACTCTGTAGATTCCAAATGATTATGATGATATGATCTATTGAGTTTATACTGCCTATTATATATATTTTTCTTTGTATGATTGCAAAAATGCCTTGTTTCCTACAATTTTATATTTCATAGACTTTGCTCTGGATTCAGATGATCACTTTTGGGATCCTTCTAAACTATTGTGTAAAATTTGTTCTCATAAATTCTTTTAGCTTCATGGATAGCAGAAAGTCTTCTGCTTATGATTGCTAATGGACGATACTTTTCTTAATTGCAGCTGGAGTTTCTTTAAAACAAAATATATATGCCAAATCTGGTAGGAATTTGGGCTTGGACAATTTAAGATCACAAGATCAAAATCATAGTTCGGAGTTTCCACACCAGACTTCCATATCTCATGAGGTGCATTTTCTTCAATTTAATACGTTGTCTTATAGATTGGTTGCAATTTATTTATTATTTCGGTGTGCGCATACAATTAATTTCAAGAAATATGAAATTGTTCAGTCCTGCATTGAGCATTGTTTATGTGATGTTGCTTTATCCATTTTCTTAAAATTTTGGTTGAATTTTTTATTCCTCTAAATTATCTTTTATCACTAATACTAATGAATGCATGAATTTTGATTTCTCTATGGATTACTTTCTCGATTTGTATGCTGTAATCATTGTTTTTATCTTTAGCTTTTCATCTTGTTTCTTCTTTTGAATATCAAATGGACTTTCTTCTTTTAATTGGGTAATTTACAAATACGTCCAGTACAATAGGGCTGTTAGCTGATCTATCTAAGTTGTTAACAAAATATAAATATACTTTATAACATAGCTATTTATTTTTTCTAAAAACATTTAGTAAATGCTGACTTAGCAAGAATAAATTATTAGATCAAAGTTTCTCTTATTTCAAAGTTTTAAGATAAAAATAGTAGAGGATATTAATATATAATTTTGAAGTATAATGGATTAAACTTTTAATAATTTTTTTGATTTGTTACATAAAAGTAAACTCTGTAATATAGATGCCCCAAAAATTTACTGTAAATACTCTTCTTTTGTGCTCCAAAAAACAATAGTTATTGATAAACTCTATTTCATTGGACATAATTGGACACAAAAGATTACATCAATTAAACCCAAGAGAAATTGTGTTTAATACGAAGGACCACCCACCTAAAGCTTGGATAATTAAGTACTGTGGAACTAAACTCATGGTCAATAATAACTCTAATACACACACGTAGACTCTCTCTTAGTTCGTAAACTCAAAATAGTGAAGTTGATGCAAATTTGAATTATTATGCAAGTAGCTGTGCATATATTGGATGCATACAAGTCTAATTTGTCTATGCATATGAGAAAGGAATATTTAAGTTGCTAGCACTGCCGCTCTATGGAATGACATTTTGCCTCATTGTGAATGAGGTTGTTCAAGCACTTGATTGTGTGAGAGAGTACAAGTAGCTAACTTTCTGCCTCCTTCTGCATGCAAAGTTGAGATAATCTGCATAAGTATGCATAAACACTAAGAATACTACTCGTTCATGTATTGGAGTCATAAATCAAGGGATGAGTGTCAGAGAGGAAGCCTCTAGGTGCTGATGTAAACATCCTTGATTTTCATCCTTAGATCTCCTGCAACCTTCAACATGAAGCATCACGCCATCACATAGTTAACTGAGATATACTCTGTAACAAGAGAGACTTGTCAAAATTAGACAATTCATGCAAACAAGGATGGAGTTGTTGAAGATGGAGATTGTTAAAGTTCAACAAAAGACTATCTTTACTGCTGTGGATCGATTGTTTTTTTTTTTGGGCAATTAGAAGATAGAGAGGTGGCTGCAGTTTTGTGAACGGAGAAGGCAAAAATTTTTCTGTAGGTTATTGGCTCATTGGAGAGTAGCAAGGCGAGTATAGACAAGTTGCAAATCTATGGATGATGCCTGGGAACCAACTGTTGATTGTCGAGGATGATTGCTGGTGATTGGATCCGGCATTGAAAGCAGATGCAATGGAAAAAGCGTAGGCTACAGGAGGCTGGTAGGAGGCAAGAAGATATAGGAGTTATAGGTGAACAAAGGATTTGCCATCTAATTAACTTAGGTTGCATTTGGCAAAGCTTAGCTGATGTAGTTGTGTTATTTTTGTTGCGTTGTTACAATTGCTCTTGTGAGAAAGAAGTGTTTTACATAGCTGTTGTTGCTATTTTAGTATTTTACCATTGTTCTTAGTGCTATTTTGAGTTTTAAAACCTACTATTTAGTTATTAAAAATTTTATTTTTTTAAAATTATAGAAAATATGCATTAACTTAATATAAAAATCTAATAATATAGACATTTCATGTATAGAGTCTCAACTAATTTTTTATGTTGCCATCAAACAAGAGTGATTTGATTATAAAGCCTACCTATATTTGTTGAATTTATTTGTTTCAATTTGAATTCATCTTCTTAAAAAAGCAATCATTACTACGGAGAAATGATGACTATGTAGTTGCATATAAGATCTACCAAACATATTTCTTGCAATTAAATTAAAGTTTAAGTTTTTATTTTTTAAAAATTAATTAATTATGTGAAGCTAACTAATATATATTAATTTGATATATTAAATTTTATTGTATATATAATTTAATATTAATGAAATTTATTTAATATCTGTATATGTATTAAGAATCTATCTATATATTGGGTTTTGAACCTAGCCTCTCTCACCTCGATGCTGGTGGTTGGGTTTTGAACACAGCTCTTTTTGCCCATTTGCACCCACTCGTCAGCGGCAAAAATGGTGGTGGTGGTGGTTGGGGGGCCTCTGTATCCGCTATCAGTGTTAGTTGGACACTGTTTCCCAGCAAATTTGCAGCGCTCTTCTTGCCCAACTTCATCCACTCACTTGGTAGTGACAAAAGTGGTTGTGGGGGGGGGGGGGGGGGGGTTGACTTTGCTTCTGGTAGCCGTGTTGTTTGGACATTACTTCCCAGCGCATTTGCCCTACTATACATAGGTACAATGCTAGTTTATGTTGTATGACTATGCACAATTTGCAGTACAACAAATGAGGCTTTATGGGGAGAATTGTGTCAAGAAGCTTAATGTAAGAATTGTAGGGATAGGAGAGTTTTTACAGTATACTATCAATGAAAGGATGTTGCGAATAGTGGTGATGTTGATTAGAAAGAGGGTTAAAGCTAGGGTTTTCCAAAGATGAGTGGAGAGAAGTAGTGGTTAAGGTTTGAGGAAGCTTGCCCTTAATACTCTTGGATGGAAAGAATTATATTAGTTAGATTTAAGAGAAAGTATATATATGATACCCACATGAAAGCTAAGCTACTTGGAACCAAGGTTTCAAATATTGGTCTAGATAAGTGTTCCGGTCTGAACTCAGAACCTTGCTCTAGCTTATTCTTTATTTCTTCTTCTTCTTTTTCTTCTTTCGCTCTCTGCCACTAAGGCAAGGTTCTCTTTTCTCCTTTATCCTTATGCTCCACTTCTATTTAGAATGACCCTCTCCTTTTGCACCACTTATTCTATTTAGAACAAAGGGTTTCATATACAAATTGCTCGATATGGGCCACTTTCAAAAACCTCGCCTGGAACTAAGCATGCGGTTTATAGCAATTCTGATATCTACCAATTCAGACAACGTTTAATTTGATGCCATTGCCAATTTGCCATTAAGCAGTCTAGAATAGCTTTTTCTTAATATGTTCTCACAATGGAACATGGATTTGTCATTTTTGGAATCTTTGAATGAGCTAAGTAGAGAGGACGATGATCTTTCAATGAATGAACAGGAGGATTATCCGCACCTGCAAGTCATGATCACTAATATACATCAAAATACATAATTGACTCGAGATATTGTCTAGCTTTCTAGCATTAGCAGCAGGATTTGGCAACTTAGATTTAGGGCCGTTTTGGCACTGCGGCCTTTTATTTTCTCTTTACAGTAGCTGCCGTTGCAGGAACTAACCCTTATGCTTCCTGAATTTAGATAGATTTGCCCCTAATAACTACACCATGCAGCATAAGTAGGTGATGCTTTGTTGAGCAGCAAAATCGGGCAGAAAGTGGTGCCAAATGGGACTTAGTTTTATATGAATTGGCTAACAAATTATTTAGTTGATGAAAATGGCTTCTCTAATGAACATCTGCCTTTTGGAAAATCATCAGTAATTTCTGATAACTGCAGAAACATGATTGAAGAAGAAAAAAGGAACTAGCATGATACACTATTGTTTTCTGTAACATCTTATCCATCCTTTCTATGTTCATATCAAAGATTTATAATTTTATATGGACAATATACTTCTTGGCCTTCCCCGTCTAGTTGAAAAACGAGACCACATTCTTTGCTGACCCCATATAAATCTTGTTTTTTTATTTCTTGACCTTCTTGTAGTGTTTAATGGTATTCAATTTCATATTGCAATTTATAGACATATATCTGCTTATATTGTTTTCCAGCTTTATAAACATATCTAATTCTGATGTTTTGCTTGGATGCAATAGGATCTGTCGGGTGGTGGTACTGTCAATTGTAAGGCAGAAACCATCTTCTCTCCTTCTTTCCATCATCCCAAGGACATTTGTGATAAAGGTACCTTTTGTTATTCTTATTGTTCAATTGATTTTTATCCTATTGTTTTTTGATGCATTTGTCCATTTGTTTGCATATTTGCAGTAATTTAACTTTGAGTATTGTGGAATTTATACCAGCTATTCCACTACCAAAATTTGGCTCGATGTCTCTAGCAAGGTTGTCAAACACATTTTCTTCCTTAGAGCGGATGAGGGTTCATGGATAGTAAGATCATAATGTATGATCATATGATTCTACTATTTTCTAAAAAAATAGTATTTTATATAATTATCACATTCAAGTAAAAAATAATAGATCACAACTAAATTCAAAAGACGCTACAAATACAATTGTAAGTTTATTTTTTTATTAAAATACTACGAAAATTATGGTTTTATGTACTAATCTATATGGGGTGATACTCCTTGTACTTATTGGTTCAAGTTATAATTAATATTGGTATATTATGTGTTAATATGATTATTACTCTTGAGTTTGTGTCAGTACACCTAATATATACTAGTTTGGCACTAGAGAGATACACTAGCATGAATTAAGATTGAAAACTTAACATAAACAAAGTATTATCAAATAGTGATTATTAAAGTACATATAAAATAAGATCAACATACTAATTCACAAGAAGTGAAATCATTCATTAGCGAGAATATGACTTACTAATAAGTAAAGATTGAAAAATATAATTATTTTAGTGGTTGTGAGAATAGCAAAGGGACCAATGGCAATATTAATATGGAAAGAGTAAAAAGTAAGAGAGCAAATAATGTGATTAGGATTTATAAATTATAAAAATTATTAGCAAGTGGTGTTGGAGTATTGCATTGACTTAGTGAGCATGATAAATTTGATAAACTCGTAAACTTGAGTAAAACTCAAGATTAACCTAGTTTATAAAAAAAAATGATTCTGGGCCTGAGTTAACTCGTTGAGGCCATTTATGCATTAGTGCTAGCTTGACAACCATGGTTTCTAGTCTTGGTCAAAGTCTCTTTATGTGCATGATCACTGCTTATGATTTATGCATTTTTTATAATTTCTTTGACTAAATATTTGTCATTCAAGAAACATTCATTTTGATAAATATTTTTTCAAAAATAGTAAAAATTGTTTGAATAATAATACAAAAATAGGTAATTGATTCTGATCAAATTTCAATTGCAAAACTGAAAAAAAGAGGGGAGAAATGGAAGATGTTCAGATGAGCGATAACAAGATGAAGTAACATAAGTTTTTAGGGATGGATCTGTATCAAGTGATAGCATGGTGCATATGATTCAACGAAGGAGTGAGGGATGGAGTAGAATCATCTTGACCAAGCTTGGTAATTGAGTATATTGATCATTACACAGCACCATAGATTTGTATTAATTTATTTATGTCCAATCTACTAAAGATAAAAGATTAGAATAAAGCAGAATATCTCAATTTGTCATTAGTGTCCCAAGTAGCAACTCTTCTAATCTTGGTAACTTAGACTAATCTACAACAATTTCCTTATAATTTTGACTATGTACTGACTACCGTGATAATTTGTGGTTTACATTGTGAGTAATTTTGTATTTTAAGAGAGAACAAAGTATATAGAAGTGCGAGATGTTGTTATGAAAAAATAGATTAATGTCCTTTGCACCATCTTACAGAATCAGATCCTTTGCACCATCTTACAGGATCAGATTGCAATGTCTTCACCAAATTGCTTTCTCATTCCAGCATTAATATATTATGCAATAAGATACGCATGTTTGATATATATGCTCTAGTTCGAAGAGGTGTGTGAAGCAATTAGGTATCCTATGGTGTGGATTATTGGGTTTTTTCTTATTAAGTTTTTTATTGGCTATGTTCTTCTAGTATATTTCATAATGTACTTTCCTTGTTTAACCTAATTCCTATCACTTAGCTCAATTATTACTATTATGCATGCCACTTGCTTGAATGATGGCTCTTGTTATATCTGCAACTGAGATATTTTGCAATATTATTCGTCAACCCTTCTTAAATCTATTATGATATAAATAGGAGAGCACAAATTAACTTGGAACACATAAAAGGGAAAATGGTGGCACATATCTACAAAAAATCTAGAATTTGTGCGATCTTTTTAAAATGATTTTTGTCTTTATTTTCTTGACATTATCAAATGAGATGCCAGTGGGGTTCATTGTACTAGAAATTCTATAGGTATGTTTTGAATTTTTGGATGAAGTATTTGTGATTCATTGTGTAACAGATTTGTTCTTTTGTGGTGAATAGCGGCATATTATTTTTTTTTGTTGTATATTGACATTTGGATTTGTGTGTACACACTGCACATGTGCATATGCATGCACACACACATGGTGGTAAGAATTGATAGTATAATTTAAAGAGTACTGTCTGTATAATTGTAATTCGTTCCAACTGCAGGAGCTTCTGACGATCTGGCATTTAACAATTTTTTTATTGTTTATGCCTATTTTGTTATTGATATTCTTGGTTACTTTGGCAATTTCTCCAGGTTCTTGCTTGTTTTATTTGCGCTCAACTTGATCGTTCTTAATTATCCATGATTTTGATCCTGCAAAATCTCACTATCTTGAATCTGGAGAAACTGTGGTGCTCATACTCCTATGCATTTTCGCTAAATTAGGTTCCTTTTTTATTTATATTTCCCTTTCTAGGGTTATCAGAGGTTGAAGACAAGAAAAAATATCATGAAATGGAGGATAAAGACTCAAAATCAGGTTATTTATGTCATCCTGAAAAATTACATGCCCAAGAGAAATATGTGAAGAGCAAGACCGCAGTAGCATGTGAAAGTAATGACTCATTGTGTGATGTTGACTATAGTGACTTGGGCAATCTTTCTTCTGAAGTCTCTGCTATATATCTCGCGATGCAGAATTCTAAACTAGAATGTAGTGATGAGCAAAGCCACGATACAATCTCAACAGATGGTTGTGTTGATCCTGAAGAAAATGATGAATTTGATGATTTTGATCCATATTTATTCATCAAGGATTTGCCTGCTTTGTCTGATGTGGTTCCACGATTTCGGCCCTTTCTCCTTCCTAAACAGACACGGAGTTGTCCATCAACAACATTGGTTTTGGATTTGGATGGTATTTCAAACCTTCAAGCTGCTTAATTTTTTTCTGACGAATGTAATATCTTATCTGTCTCTGTGCAATTCGTGCACACTCAAGCACATGATTCCATATGCATATATTACTTATTACGTAATATTGAGGATAACTATGATTATGTTGATTCGATATTTCTTTTATACATTGCATTTTTAATTGGTACTGATGCATCTTTGACTTAAGCATAAGGATACATGCTACTTAGTGGCTTATGTCATCAAGTCCAATTGTGAACTCTTTATCAGTGGTTGCAACTTCTGTACTAATATATTTTGTTGTCAATATAAGTGAACATTTAATATTTCATCAACATATAATTCAAATCTTTTTCGATGTATTTTGTAAGTGGAAGACTAAACATGGAAAATTTGAATTTCTTGTGTACCATTTAATTGTTTGCATCTAGTATATATTGACACACACTCTGGCAGATTTGAACTTCAATTTTGGTGCTATATGGCTTGTAGTTCTTGTTTTGTTTGAACTTTTTTTCCTGTACCTTCTTGACAAATTTTCTGTGCTACCTTCACAGAGACTTTGGTGCATTCTACGCTTGAACCATGTGAGGATGCGGATTTTACTTTTCCAGTCAATTTCAATCTCAAAGAGCACACAATTTATGTGCGCTGCAGACCTTATCTCAAGGATTTCTTGGAAAAGGTTGCTAGTCTCTTTGAGACAATTATATTTACAGCAAGTCAGAGCATATATGCCGAGCAACTTCTTAATATACTTGATCCAAAAAGGAAATTATTTCGTCATCGTGTTTATCGAGAGTCTTGTGTTTTTGTGGATGGTAACTACTTGAAGGATTTATCAGTACTTGGTCGTGATTTGGCCCAAGTTATTATCGTCGACAACTCTCCTCAGGTTCGTTTTTTCTTAATCACTTGTAGGCTTAAACCTTTTCTAGTCATGTCTCTTGAATTCTATGGTTTGTGTCATACAGACTTAACCTTGTGTGGGAACGGAATCCTCTTTTATGAAGAAGTTATGTGGTGACCATCGTTAGTCATTCAAGCAATCCATTCAAAAAGAACAGGTGGGCTACATCATTATAACCAACAAATCTAAATAGATTTATAAATTCCAGTAATAGACAAAAGGAAGCAGAAAGTGAAGCATTCTAGCCACAATATGAGATTTGTAGTTTAACTAAACATGATAGAGTTTCATTTTTAAATTTCCACCGAGTTTGTGGACTCAAGTACCAAGTTGCTTTTACAACAGTTGATTCTCGAGGACTTAAAAGTGAACGATCACCAGTGTGATTGGACATTATTAGATAAGTGGAAGATGCTGTTTATGATCAATATGATGCTTGTGATCTGACATTTGGTGTGAAGTGATAATTGAATTCTTACCATTGGATGTAGAGAGCGCATGCACCATCAATATAGAGTTCTTTGTTACACAATTTAGATCTGGTATTAAGCTTATCTTGAGAGGCCAACTAGTATTGAAGCTTGACTTTGTTGGCATAGGAATGTTTTCATGTTCCTTTGAGGAGTCGATTGCTTGTTTCCCTATCATTGTTCGGACTGTAGATTGACTTTGAATTGAAGTGATCAATCCTGTCGTGCACTGAATTCAAGCAACACCGATACAGGGCCATTTACTGCACAATTTGGACCTCGTGTTAAGCTTATTTTGATAGGCCAATTAGTAGTGAAGCTTGACACTGTTGGGACAGTAGTGTTTCCTTAATTCCTTGTTCATTGAGGGACCAGTAGTGCCTTGTTCCCGTATTATTGATCGGACTATAGATTGACTTGAGTCAAAAGAAGAGGAGTTGCCCAAGAGTCAGTGTTGTTGGTCCTCACAGAAGATAATTTGATCCATGATTTGCATCAGCTTGACTTCCGAGATATACCTAGTTGAATAGACAATCATCTATTTAATACCATCAGCCATCGATTGAGCCACAGTGCAGTTTTTGTGCTCGAAGTTTTGGTAGAGGGTAAAGATCACAGAGTTTGTCATACTGGTAATTTGTCAACCCATTGCACTTTGTTGCCATTACGAGAATTTGGTCCTTGAGTAAAATATTAGCTCTTGAAAATGTCCTTCCAGATGCCTCATGAGATGGGATTCAACTATGCTGCATTTTGCATTCCTTTTCAAGTAAAAGCCTTACATAATTCGTCGTGAACCATATCCATTTCTACAGCAAAATTTTCACCACCATTAGTTGCATTAGATTGCTGTGATTGATGTTGTGAACGCCATTTCCCTTGCACTTTACACGAGCACAGTGTTTCCAATGTGAGAATTTTTTTGCACTCAGTGCTGCCTGTTAGTGTGTTGATTCATAGGAAAATTCTTCTAATAAGATAAGTTCTCTTAAATCACTCATTTATGGAGAAGTAAAAACTGAAACATTTAATTTTGGAATTAA
Organism: Costus lasius; assembly: GCA_027563935.2. Classification (NCBI taxonomy): domain Eukaryota; kingdom Viridiplantae; phylum Streptophyta; class Magnoliopsida; order Zingiberales; family Costaceae; genus Costus; species Costus lasius. The sequence continues at coordinate 22,734,172 of CM050447.1, read as the reverse complement.
GGATAGAGGTGAATTGATATTTGATAAGGGATTAGGTGTACAGTTCTAGAGATGATTCTAACTTGCCAAACTGCAAATTTTGAGGTCTTGTCAATGAGCATATTCCAGTAAGCTTCTGTTAAGTAGGAGAAAGAGGCAAACCAAAATATGTGGTAGGTGAGTTCATTAAAGGTTGAGAATCAATTTTCTGTGTAGAAAATTTGCTCTTTCATTTGTACTTTGTACTATTGTAAATTTTGAGAAACAAATAAGAATAAACTCGGCTTGATCAAGTCCTGCTATTTAGAATAACCATATGATCAACAAATTGAACGCTTGCGCTAAGATGTTTTTCCTTGCGTTCCAAAAGACCATTATCGTGAGCTACCTTCATACATCTAATGAGCATCACCAATACAAACAGGCAAGAAGCTATCGGATCCTGTCGCCTAACCTCATACATCATTAATGGGAGAGTTTGATTGTGCTATTATCTCTGCCAAGGTCACTCTACATTTGTCAGTGTAACCATATCTCTGTTCATTGAACAAATATTAAGAAATTATACAGCTTTACTGCAGGTGGTTTCGCTCTAGAATGGAAAGCTTACTGAGTTTTTTTCTTCTGATGTATGTTTTTCTGTTATCAGGCATTTGGATTTCAGTTGGAGAATGGTATTCCGATCGAGAGCTGGTTTGATAATCGCAATGATCGGGAATTGCTTTCTTTACTTCCCCTCCTGGAGAGCTTGGTAGGCGTCGATGATGTTCGCCCACTTATAGCCAAGAGGTTCAATCTTCGTGAGAAGGTGGCTGCGGCAGCGGCTGCGGCTGCTAATTGTCTTTCCATAGATTTCAGGAATTGACACAATAAATTTGCTCGTTGATGAGTGCAACACTAAGTTGCCATGGTGGCAGTCTGCTCGCCTCAGCTTATAGTAGTATTGCTTCCCAGTATACCAGTAACATTTGTTCAACTTTTGTGTCACTCGAGAGGGAACTGCTTTGTGTACACTTACTACATTCAGCCAACTTAAAATACACTCTTGCACCGGCGATGGTGAAATAAATATTTCTCATTCGCTCGCATTTATAGGCTACTTCAGCATGTTTTTGCCTTGTTTTTTTTCTTTTTCATCTGTTTGCGACTGGCATTCTCGTCAACCGTGTAACTTTAGGTAGTTATTGCTTTGGAACTTAGATTTGTTTGGAGTTATTTTTGTCAGCTTGTCAGCGTTAATCGGAATTTGTTGCTTGTTCATTGATTTATCACAACACAAGAACCTGTGATAATGCGACAAGGTCAAAATTTGATCTTTCTTGTTTCTGAAATCATTCTTGTTCTCTCATTTGGGGGCAACTCGTGTCCATGGACTCTATGGCTACCTGGTTGTGCTTGTGTCAAGTTAATATTCATCAACTATCAAATGAATGTATGTTATGCCAAAAATTTGAACTGATGCACCATTCCTTTCTCGTCGTTACCAATCGCTCTCAGCAATTTAAAAAATGGAGAACATAATCCCTAAATCAGTGATAATCTTTAGTATATTAAAAATTTGCTACTACATAACAGAAAAAGCGATTTATGCTTGACTTATCATCGATGTCTATGTTGGCTAAAGCAGTTGTGTAAATTAAATGGATGAGTAAATGCAGATTTACATCGACCATTTCTTCCTGCTTTCCTGAAGAAAGAATTTTCCATGTCTGGAAAAGCAGCGGCGATGTTTCAAATCGGAGCGTGAAGAAAGCTAGGCACCACAATAATGGAAGATAGACAAGCAAAAGAGGATAAGAAGTGAATTGAGAGAACACGAAAATATGTCGTCGAGTTTACTCAGATAATAAATCACAATAAAGGGAAAGCGGCTAAATGTCGCGAGCCGTGCACAGACTACTGTGTGCCTGTGACCTTTCCGGAGCGCGCTCAAATGCAGGCGGCGGCTGGCGTTGAAGGCCTCCGAGGAGGCGATCGCTCGATCCTGGAGGCGGTATACGGCACCGGCACCGACATCCCTACTTCCGACAATCCCATGCCCCTCGATGAGTTTTCCTGCGGGGATAAGAAGATTCAGGTGCTGCTTCCAAGGTGCAAGGCGCGATCGGAGGAAACAACGAAGAAATGGCCTAACCTAACCTGTGTACCAGTAAATTTTTCTAAGCTGGGTATCTAATCGTTCATTGGATTTATTTTTTATTTGACATGGATCTCAACGTAATTTTTTTTATTTTTTATTCGTTCGATTACCAGATCCTAATATAAATTTTTTTTTATTAATTCGTTATTTGTTGCTTGCATAATTATAGTCTATTAATCATAATTATCATTGAAAAATATTTTGTTAATATTAAATTAAGGTATATCAATTAAAATTAAATTAAGGTATATCAACTATAATTATTGTTAATAGACTATCAATAATAATTATAGTTAAAATATTATCAGTCATAAGTTCATCAACCATAATTATTGTTGATACACTATCAGTCATAAGTTTATCAACCATAATTATCGCTGATGCACTATCAGTTCATCAACCATAATTATCATTGATGCATTATCAGCCATAAGTTCATCAAACATAATTATCGTTGATGCACTATCAGCCATAAATTCATCAACCATAATTATGATTGATTCACTATCAGCCATAAGTGCATCAACCATAATTTATGGTGGATGCACTATCAGCCATGAGCACATCAACAATAATTAAGTACATCAATGATAATTTATCGTTGATGCACTATGGATAGTGCATCAACCATAATTAATTATGGAGTGCATCAATCATAATTATGGTTGATGCACTATGGCTGATATGACTGATAGTGTTTTAACGATAATTATTATTGATAGTCTATTAACAATAATTATGGTTGATATATCTTAATTTTATATTAATTAATATTAATTTAATATTAACAGAAGGTCTGTCAATGATAATTATAATTAATAGACTATAATTATGTAAGCAACAAATAATGAACTAATAAAAAAAATTTACATTGGGATCTGGTAACCGGAGGCTAACGAATAAAAAACGAAAAAATTTACTCGAGATTCGTGTTGAACAAAAAAGCAAATCCAACGGACGATTAGGGTACCCAGCTTAGAAAAATCTACTGGGTACCCAGGTTAGGCCATTTCTTCGAAAACAACGGTGGGGTTGTCAGCGATGGAGAAGGCCATGGGGCCCTTGGCGAGGGTGGCAATGTGTCACGTTCAGAGGATGGCACTAACAGAGTGTTTAGTAGGAAGAAAAAAAAAAGAAAATTTGGAAGAATAGTTAAAAAATTGTATTTAGTAGGATGGATAAAAAATAAGGGAAAGAAAATAGAAAAAATAAGAATAAAAATAGTTCTATTTGCTTTCGGTATAAATCGGGTAAAAAATCGGATGAAAAGCTAGATCTTTCCTTCTAATACCTATTTTTATTTTTTAGTTTTTATACCCGCTCTCTTTCTTGTGTTTCTATTACAACCTTCTTCATTATTGCTATTGTCATCATCGTCATTGTCGCTGTCACCATCACCCCCTCTCATCTCTCGTAGCCATCTCTTCAGTGTCACCGCCTTTTCTGTTGTCTTTTATTATCATTGTTGATATAAAAATAAAAAGATATGATGAATTTATCAATCTTTCTAACTTTTTTTTCATCTAAATAAACACAAAGAGAAAAAATTTAATTATTTTTTCTTCTGTTTTTACCCTTCTTTCCTTTTTTAACTTTCTTTCTAAATATAGCCTTAAGTAAATGCGTCCGTGATAAAGGGGGCGTCTGCGAACCACGAGAGAAGAGGGAAACTCAGTAGGTAGAGACCGTCGGTGATGGGGACGACATCGCAGTGAGGCGAGAGTCGCGACCATCGGACCCGGCTGGCCGTGAGGAAGGTAGCCCACTAGAGGAAGTCTGGGGAGTGAGCTAAGTGGGTGATGTTAGATCATACCAAATATCTTGCAGTTGAAATTGCATGGAAAAATACAATAGAAGACATACCGGAATCCATAACGCAGCGGAAGAAATCTATCATCGGATTGGTCTTCTAATTAATGGTGATCTCTATCACGGAGAGCTGGGGCGGCTGATGGAAAACCATGACCTAAAGCACTCTCTGAAGAGTCGTCACCTCAACCAAGGACCACACCCGTATATATAATAAAAACCTAATGGCATAATTACATATCAGTCCATCAATAATAATGTAATTACGCCCAGGGATTCTACACAATAATAATGTAATAAATAAATAAATAAGAGATTAAATAATATATATATATATATATATATATATATATATACACACACACACGATTCATTTCTGCAATGCATGTACGTCTACATACCCAAATGCATTTTATTATGCATGTACATGGTGCGTAGTCCATAGATCTAACAATCTCCCACTTGGACGAGGCAACCGTATATTTACACAATAAATCCTTCAATCGCATATAAATCTCTTAGAACAATCTTTATGTGCACATAACTGTATAAATGTCATCTAAATCAATCTCATCCATCAGTCTCAATAATACAAGGACCAAAGGGGCGATCATCGCATCTAATCATCAATTAGACCCACAGTGATCACATGCATAACTCGACTGAATGACATAGATCTAGTATGGATGTGTAGCATGGAAATAACATAATGTGATAGTATCATGTTTTATTTCCAACTGGTCCAACTTTAACCAAATGAGATCAAAAGTTCAAAGTAAATGAAAATTGAAAATAATAACAGGTATCCTTAACAAACATACAAGCCAACTCACCGATTAAAAGACATTACTAACAACGCCCATATTTTCAACATGCCGATGAAAAGCCTTCAGCGTCAATGCCTTATTGAGTAGATTTGTAATCATAGAGTTTGTTCCTATATGCTGGAAATGCAACCGCTCTGAACTCTTTCTTTTACAATGAGGAACTCGATGTCTATATGCTTAGACCTGGAAGAGTTCCTATTGTTGCTTGAAAACAAGACTACAACTCTATTGTCGCAGTATAACCTGAGTGACCCTCAACAGTTCATAGTTTTGAAATAAAATTGTGTAGCCAAGTAGCCTGATTAGATGCCTCCAAATATACAACGAATTCTGCCTCCATAGTTGAAGATGCAATTAGTGTCTACTTGACACTATTCCAGAATATTGCACCTCCAGCTAAAGTGAATACACAACCTAATTGTCGATTGGCATCTAACAAAATCAAAACCATAAAACTCAATGATCTCAAATTTATTCTGACTTTCTGTATGTGAGCATATGATCTTTAGTGTTTTGCAAATAACTGAATACCCTTTTGACTGCAACCTAATGTTCTCTTCTTGAATTACTTTAATATCTGCCAAGCATTCCAATAATGTATGCAAGGTCAGGACAATGCAGACCTATGCATACAACAAACTCCCTACAGCCCACGCATAAGGGATGCTTTCCATATATTTAGAATCAATTTCACCTTTTGGATACTGTTGGAGACTGAATTTATCTCCTTTAGCCATAGAGGTTTCAGGTGGTCTACTCTTTTGCATGCTAAAGCGTTGCAATATCGCTATTGGAAAGCAAAATGTTATCCATATAGAACTAGAAAAATATATCTACTCCCACTAAACTTATAGTACACCTAATATTCAACAGTATTCACCTTAAAACCAAATGAGATAATTACCTAATGAAATTTTTAGTACCATTGACGAAATATTGAAGATCACAATGAGCTACCAAAGCCATAATTACTATAAAAGAGTCTTTCATTAAAACTAAAGAGAAAATCTTCTTATAGTCAATGTCTTCTCTATGGGAGAAACCCAAACCCTCAGCGACAAGACTTGCTTTAAATCTTTCACATTGCCTTATGAATTCTTTTTGGTTTTAAAAATTCATTTACAACCAATAGGTCTTACTCCTTCAGACAATGGTATGAGATCCCATATGTCATTGTCTTCCATAGATTGAATTTCTTCACCCATGACATCGATCCACTTTAAGTATTAGAACAATTAATTACTTCATGGAAGGTGACTGGACCATCTCCCACTGAATCAATATAATCCTGATGTGCTTGGAGAAATACAACATAATCAATAGAAATTGCATTTCTCCTGTCTCTTGTGGATCTTCTTAAAGGCTCTAGTTCATTTTGAGTTTGAGTTTGTTGAGTTTGATCCTCATACTCCTCATAAACACTGGATTGAGGAATATTTAGATATTCTTGATAGGTAGGAAGCTCAATATTGTCTTCTAAATGTTGTTGTTGAATGATATTTGGAATAAAAACTTGATTATGGTCAACAACAGCTATAGGAGGAATATTAAATAATTCCTCTTCTAAGACAAAGTCAGCCTTATCTTTCTGAAAGTCCCCTATACTTGGGGGGGGGGGGGGGGGGGGCGAAACCCTACATAGGCGCATATAAAACTTTTGCAGCGGAAACAAGGGTTTCAAGAGGATCTATGCATGAGATATGATCAACTATAATCGATTGCAAAGATAAGTAAGGAGTCATACCATCGCCATTGCTTTGGATGGCGCCTTGGAAGAAGAGAGCAAATGGGATCTCCTCCAAAAGATGCGCACACAAGAAGATGTCGCCTACTCCTTGTTGATCCTTGTGCTAGCAAGGTTCTCCAAGTGAACCTGATCGAATGGAAGGGAAGAGAAGAATTCTTTTGCTTGGCGAGACCTCTCCCTTATCGTCAATGCTTCACCACCCGAATGTGTCGAGAGCCCAAAAAACAAAGAGACGACAATAGGGCAAGAGAAGAAGCGTGAAGAGAGGCAACGTGAGGCGTGTCCACGATTAGAGAACATGCTATCCAAAAATAGCAAATCACTTCTCAACGTTCACGCGCTCATGAACAAGTCGCAAACCTCTTCTCCCTTGAACCTTGCGCTCACTTGATGAGCCGGTTCAATTTGGTTTGGTTCAAAGACCAATTAACCCAAGCGATTTGGTCTAGATCATATTAAACCCTAAGGTTCCAGATCTAACCGTTCATCTCCTGATGCTCTTGATCTTACCGATCTAGCATCAATTCTCTCGATCGAAGCTTACCGATCTCAAGCCCTAATCAATCTAACATGATCAGACCAGATCTCACTCACAATCAGAGGTTAAATCCCTTTAAACTGAACCCAAACAATTCAGTCCACACGATCTGACTTAAGTAAGCCATATCATCAAATTGTGCGACCCTAAGGGTTTCCTTTAAATGTCGGTAACGATAACTTATGTTATCACGATCAGTGAGGGGTATCTAGCAACACATCACTGTCTCCCGATATAAAGGAAAGAGTCTTCCAAGACTACACCCAAACCACAGCACAAGTGTGAATCCAGTTCACAAGGCATACATGCTTCCTTTGCCACTGGATGTTCTTTATTGGACAAGCGTGTCAAGCCTGTAGCTCCAATATGATGAGCATGATTAGATCAGATGAACATAGTCATCTGGGTATGGCCATACACTTTCTCAATCATCTCATCCAGGGGGCCCCTTTAGAACATCACACTCCAAACTAGGAGATGGCAATCCTATGTCTATCACCAGCGCCCTAACATGACTCATGCTCACCATCCAAGATAGTCTATAACCATTATGTTTCAAATGATATCGAACTACCTCAAAACAATGCCAATCATCATTTAGAAACACAAGTGATCTCAAGTCAGAGGAAGATATGCCACTTGTTTGCATACAAGGATTATTCACATATTAGTCTCAATCATATCAAGGCTGTCTCATGTTCACCAAGATATCTCGACTAAGGACTATACTACATGTCAGCCTAGCTGAACATCATTGAGACATTATAGGATGTTACATTATCTGCTGCAATATGTATACTTCTGAATAATGTCTCAATGATGTTCAGCTAGGCTGACATGTAGTATAGTCCTTAGTCGAGATATCTTGGTGAACATGAGATAGCCTTGATATGATTGAGACTAATATGTGTTCTAATCTTATAGGATGCTTCGAGCATGGAATAAGATGTAGACTCATGGGTACATTGGATGTACTGGACAGACCCTACTAGGATGTTCAATTGCTTGTCACAATGTGAATAATCCTTGTATGCAAACAAGTGGCATATCTTCCTCTGACTTGAGATCACTTGTGTTTCTAAATGCACAGATTGAACATAGATACAGGAGAGAAAGTTTCATCATAATCTATCCCGTAGATTTGTTTGAAACCTTTCCCAACTAGCCTGCCTTTATAGGTAACCACGTTACCATCCATGTCAATCTTCTTCTTGAAGATCCATTTACAGCCTATAGGGATTACTCCCGGAGGTGGATCAACCAAATCCCAGACTTGGTTATCTGACATGGAGTCCATCTCGGCTCGCATAGCCTCAAGCCATCTCGCTGATTCCGGTCCACTAACCGCATCCGCATAAGTGAGGGGTTCATCATCAATGATGTAGACTCCGTCATAGCGCTCAGGCTGTCGACGGATCCTTCCCGATCTTCGCGGTTCCCGTGATATCTGAGCCTCAGGTTGTTCAGTAACCTGATCTACTGGCTCAGGCTCATCCAACTGTGCTTGACTACTTTGTCCTTCTTCTGGATTCTCATCCAGCTTTATTTCTCTCCCACTGGCCTCTTGCAGAAGAAATTCCTTCTCAAGAAAAATAGCCGAACGAGCAACAAACACCTTGTTCTCTTTGGGATCGAAGAAATAATAACCCTTAGTTTCCTTAGGGTAACCGACAAAGATACATTTCTCAGATCTGCTCTCCAGTTTCCCAGAGATGAGCTTTTTGACATAAGCCTCGCAACCCCAGATCTTAATAAATGTCATGCTCGGCTGTTTCCCATACCATAACTCATATGGCGTCTTTGAAACTGCCTTGGATGGCACTCGGTTTAGTACCTTTGCAGCTGTTTCCAGTGCAAATCCCCAAAAGGAGTAAGGTAGAGTAGCCTGACTCATCATAGAACGAACCATATCCAATAAGGTTCTGTTTCTCCTTTCGGACACACCATTCCATTGCGGTGTTCCTGGCGGAGTGAGCTGTGAGATAATCCCACACTCCTTCAGATAGTCAGTAAACTCTCGACTCAAGTATTCACCACCTCGATCTGAACGAAGTGCCTTGATATTTCGGCCTAGCTGATTCTGTACTTCATTTTTGAACTCTTTGAACTTGTCAAAAGATTCACTTTTATGTCTCATAAGATAGACATAACCATACCTACTGAAATCATCAGTAAAGGTAATGAAGTATGAATAGCCACCTCTGGCATGTTTACTAAATGGCCCACACACATCACTGTGTATAAGGTCAAGTAAACCTGAAGCCCTTTGACCTTTCTTAGGAAAAGGAGCTTTCGTCATTTTACCCATTAAACAAGCTTTGCATGTATCAAGCTCCTCATAGGAGAATGATCCCAGCAGTCCATGATCATGCAACCGCTTAATGCGCTTCTTGTTAATATGGCCTAAACGACTATGCCATAGCAAGGTGCTGTCATCAGCAAGCTTGGCTTTCTTAATATCAATATTTTGTATAGAACATTCCATGTCCAACATGAATAACCCATTGTTAATTGAGCCAGTAGCATAAACAATATTATCAAAAGAAATAACACACTTTGAAATATTGCATTCAAAGGAAAACCCTTTCCTGACAAGAGCAGGAATAGAGATAATATTTTTCGTAATGCTTGGTACAAAGTAACAATTGTCCAGTTCCAATACAAGTCCAGATGGTAAAGAGATGTAATAAACGCCTACAGTAACAGCAGCAACCCGTGCCCCGTTTCCAACTCGTAGGTCCACCTCATGCTGTCCCACCTGTCTTCTTCTCTTGAGTTCCTGTACATTTGAACAAATGTGAACTCCACATGCAGTGTCCAACACCCATGATATGGAAGAAGAAACCATGACCTCAGTCACAAAAATACCTGAGCCAGAAGCAAAACTTCCCTTCTTGTCTCCTTGGAGCGCTTTACAGTCCTTTTTCCAGTGACCCAGCTGGCCACAGTGGAAACATCTGTATTCCTTCGACCGCTTAACCTTTTGTTTCAGAGCCTTGTTGTAGTTCTTGACAGGGGCCTTGCCCTTCTTCCCTTTCTTCTTGTTCCTAGAAGGAACCATCAAGACAGAGGATGAAGGCTTTCCCTTTAGAGTCAACTCTGTAGTCAAGAGCATATTCAGCAACTCTGCCGGGGTACAGTCGATCTTGTTCATATTAAAATTAATGATGAACGGATCAAAAGTAGCCGGAAGAGACTGCAGGATAATGTCTACAGCAAGCTCCTGATTGATGGTATGTCCCAGTTTCTCAAGAGCCTCCTTGTACCCAATCATCTTGAGTACGTGAGCTCCCACTGGACTCCCTTCAGCCAGTTTGCTCTGAAAGAAAAGCTTAGTCAAATTGTAGCGTTCAGTCCTAGCCTGTGCAGCATACAGCAGCTTGAGGTTTGCTATAATTTGTATAGCAGATAGATCCTCATGCTGACGCTGCAACTCTGGCGTCATAGACGCAAGCATCAGGCAAGCGACATCAATGCTATCATTGACATGCTTCTCATAGGCATCCCGAACCGCCCTTGCGGCGTTCGCAGCGGGTTGAGGCGGTATAGCCGTCTCGAGGACATACAGCTTCCTCTCAGCCTTAAGAACAATCTTAAGGTGTCCGTACCAGTCTGAGAAGTTTGGTCCAGCAAACTTCTCCCTTTCCAGTAGGGATCGCACATTGAAATTCGTGGTGTTCGTTGCTGCAGTAATCTACAACAATGCAAGAACAGCAAGGTCAGTATCAATGTAAGAATCAATTCAGGACTTAAGAATGATTCTTTTCTCACTATTTTATCTGGCTGAAAAATCCAGCAAAACAGCCCGAAAGAGTAAAACTCTTTTAGTGAGATGGGATCCAGATTTCATACTTGGTCTCCGCGTCCCGCTCAGGCGAGATAAGATGCACAGAGAGTACAAGCACTAATCTCTGGTAGGCAATCCCTGCCAATCGTCAGCCCGTGCGATTCCCCTTCATCTGGGAAATCCAGCAGACTGTGCCAACTGAGTTGGTACAACACAGTCTCTGATCCCACAGATGGCTGCCTCCATATAGCTACAATATGCGCCACATATGTAGCCTACATGGTCAAGCTGACCCGACCTACTCCCTGGACCACCACGTGCTATGCTGAGCAACGAGAAGCGATAAATCCCTTCCCTGTAACACGCAAGTGTAATCACACACCGTCTGAAGATAGATGGGCGTGCCCACTGAGTGGGTACAACACGGCCCCAACGATAGTCAGAACAGTGAGGTTTCGCGCCAGAAGGCTTACGAGCTTGATATTTTAGCATTGGATTTTAACGATCTTTTATCTTCTTAACTATCATGCAAACCCTATGGTGATAGCAGAAGATTAAATCATGCAATTCTAATTATATAAACAATAAATAGAAAGCATGCTGATCTTATGTGGTAAAAGCCCATTAAGCCTAGGTAAGACCTTAATTTAACTTAAGTCTTCACTTGAGCTCTTGATAGGTCTTTTGCATCTCATCTGGCCCAACCCAGGGCCCAAGCGCCCACTGCAGCTCAGGTGCGCCCACCAGGTAAATGCACCTGTCCCAGAGTCGAACCCTGGACCTCCCACCTGGTCAAGCCACTGCTGCATGCGCTTCTGCCAAGTGTGCTCTGTGCTCATGTTTGATTAAAATTACAATTTAATCTATCTAGACATGATTGACACGCAGGTCAATTACACAATAAATTAATTAAAATGTGATGCGCAGATCACAAGAAAATAATTTACAATTAATTCAGGCACGCAGGCCCCAGCACAGCACACATTAAATTGGGCAGCCCACATAAGATTAAATAGACAACAAACATGGTATACAATCAACATGTGATCCAATAATAAGAAAATAAAATTTTCAAAAACCCATTGGCATTAATTTTATTTTCCTTATGTGCCCTACTACCTTACAACGGTCCATTAATAGGGATCCACTCATCAGATCTAGTCAGACCCACTGCCCTTGCATGCACCAAGTCCTAACTGACTTGAGTCGACCCAGTGGTCAACAATGCATGCAATTGGGCTGAACGACCCTCATGAGTTCAGGCAAGCGGGTGTGACCCCGGGCCCAACTCATGCGCGTTCACTGGTTGTCTCAACCAGACATCGCTACACGCCTGTATGCAGTCGACCTATAGCCACCTCGTGCTTGCGCACAGGTGCCATCTGGTCAACCCATCTAGGCTGTCAGATAGTCTGATCAGACTGGTTGGATCTAGACTCAACTGTGACTTCAACCCTAATAACCCGTCTAAGTGTTTCAAGTAGGCGCCACTTAGATCTAAGGTGAGTCGCGCAGGTGATGTAGTTTTAAGAAAAACTAATATGCGCCAACAAAAAGATACAACATGTAATATTTTCGCATATAACCTTTAGATCTAGTCTTTTGCGCAAACATGGATCACAAAGCAAACATAGCAATCATATTAACATGGAATAACCTTGCTCTGATACCAATTGAAAGTCCCCTATACTTGGGGGGGGGGGCGAAACCCTAGATAGGCGCATATAAAACTTTTGCAGCGGAAACAAGGGTTTCAAGAGGATCTATGCATGAGATATGATCAACTATAATCGATTGCAAAGATAAGTAAGGAGTCATACCATCGCCATTGCTTTGGATGGCGCCTTGGAAGAAGAGAGCAAATGGGATCTCCTCCAAAAGATGCGCACACAAGAAGATGTCGCCTACTCCTTGTTGATCCTTGTGCTAGCAAGGTTCTCCAAGTGAACCTGATCGAATGGAAGGGAAGAGAAGAATTCTTTTGCTTGGCGAGACCTCTCCCTTATCGTCAATGCTTCACCACCCGAATGTGTCGAGAGCCCAAAAAACAAAGAGACGACAATAGGGCAAGAGAAGAAGCGTGAAGAGAGGCAACGTGAGGCGTGTCCACGATTAGAGAACATGTTATCCAAAAATAGCAAACCACTTCTCAACGTTCACGCGCTCATGAACAAGTCGCAAACCTCTTCTCCCTTGAACCTTGCGCTCACTTGATGAGCCGGTTCAATTTGGTTTGGTTCAAAGACCAATTAACCCAAGCGATTTGGTCTAGATCATATTAAACCCTAAGGTTCCAGATCTAATCGTTCATCTCCTGATGCTCTTGATCTTACCGATCTAGCATCAATTCTCTCGATCGAAGCTTACCGATCTCAAGCCCTAATCAATCTAACATGATCAGACCAGATCTCACTCACAATCAGAGATTAAATCCCTTTAAACTGAACCCAAACAATTCAGTCCACACGATCTGACTTAAGTAAGCCATATCATCAAATTGTGCGACCCTAAGGGTTTCCTTTAAATGTCGGTAACGATAACTTACGTTATCACGATCAGTGAGGGGTATCTAGCAACACATCACTGTCTCCCGATATAAAGGAAAGAGTCTTCCAAGACTACACCCAAACCACAGCACAAGTGTGAATCCATTTCACTAGGCATACAAGTTTCCTTTGCCACTGGATGTTCTTATTGGACAAGCATGTCAAGCCTGTAGCTCCAATATGATGAGCATGATTAGATCAGATGAACATAGTCATCTGGGTATGGCCATACACTTTCTCAATCATCTCATCCAGGGGGCCCCTTTAGAACATCACACTCCAAACTAGGAGATGGCAATCCTATGTCTATCACCAGCGCCCTAACATGACTCATGCTCACCATCCAAGATAGTCTATAACCATTATGTTTCAAATGATATCGAACTACCTCAAAACAATGCCAATCATCATTTAGAAACACAAGTGATCTCAAGTCAGAGGAAGATATGCCACTTGTTTGCATACAAGGATTATTCACATTGTGACAAGCAATTGAACATCCTAGTAGGGTCTGTCCAGTACATCCAATGTACCCATGAGTCTACATCTTATTCCATGCTCGAAGCATCCTAGTAGGGTCTGTCCAGTCATTTTTGGTTACATTGGGAATGTATTATGACCGTTTCAAATCCACCTTAAATTAATAAGGCTTTTGTTTAATGGGTTCTGACTTCCAATGAGCGCAAGCGCCCATTGTCAATTACCCCTAAAATTAGGGAACCTTTGATTAAGAGATCTACAATACGCAACAAGATAAAAGCGACAATCAGGTGATATCATTCATGAATTCCATTCGTAAATTTAATTTGGCGTGATACATAATTCGGCGAGATAAAAGGAAAAGAGTTTCCATCAACATGAGCAATTTGTGTTTGTCGGGCTTCGGCCTTGCGGAGGCGTGTTGGGTAATATCCGGCCCAGGCAGTACAACGTTATATCGAGGAGTTACGCCCCGATGGTAAACATCGACGTACGCATCTCCCAAACGATATTTCATCGTACTACATTAAGGCGTGTTGGATATTAGACTGGGAAGATCACCCGGCTTTGATGGCGCGTTGGGTGACTTGGAGTAGAGAAAGATTAATCTGGCCTCGACGGCGTGTTGGATATTAGACTGGGAAGATCACCCGGCTTTGATGGCGCGTTGGGTGACTTGGAGTAGAGAAAGATTAATCTGGCCTCGACGGCGTGTTGGATAGTTGGGTTTGGAGTTTTATCGGGCCTTGTGGCATGTTGGACAATTTGATTTTGGAAAATTTATCCGGCCTTGCGGCGTGGTGGATGATTCAACTCGGAATTTTATCCGGCCTTGTGGCGTAGTGGATAATTTAATTCGGAATTTTACCCGGCCTTGCAGCGTAGTGGATAACTTAATTCAGAAATTTTACCCGGCCTTGCGGCGTAGTGGATGATTCAACTCGGAATTTTATCCGGCCTTGCGGCGTAGTGGATAATTTAATTCGGAATTTTACCCGGCCTTGCGGCGTAGTGGATAACTTAATTCGGAAATTTTACCCGGCCTTGCGGCGTAGTGGATAATTTAACTCGGAATTTTATCCGGCCTTGCGGCGTAGTGGATAATTTAATTCAGAATTTTACCCGGCCTTGCGGCGTAGTGGATAATTTAATTCGGAATTTTACCCGGCCTTGCGGCGTAGTGGATAATTTAATTCGGAATTTTTACCCCGCCTTGCGGCGTAGTGGATGATTCAACTCGGAATTTTATCCGGCCTTGCGGCGTAGTGGATAATTTAATTCGGAATTTTACCCGGCCTTGCGGCGTAGTGGATAATTTAATTCGGAATTTTTACCCGGCCTTGCGGCGTAGTGGATAACTTAATTCAGAAATTTTACCCGGCCTTGCGGCGTAGTGGATAATTTAACTCGGAATTTTATCCGGCCTTGCAGCGTAGTGGATAATTTAATTCGGAATTTTACCCGGCCTTGCGGCGTAGTGGATAATTTAATTCGGAATTTTACCCGGCCTTGCGGCGTAGTGGATAATTTAATTCGGAATTTTTACCCCGCCTTGCGGCGTAGTGGATGATTCAACTCGGAATTTTATCTGGCCTTGCGGCGTAGTGGATAATTTAATTCAGAATTTTACCCGGCCTTGCGGCGTAGTGGATAATTTAATTCGGAATTTTTACCCGGCCTTGTGGCGTAGTGGATAATTTAACTCGGAATTTTATCCGGCCTTGCGGCGTAGTGGATAATTTAATTCGGAATTTTTACCCGGCCTTGCGGCGTAGTGGATAATTTAATTCGGAATTTTTACCCGGCCTTGCGGCGTAGTGGATAATTTAATTCGGAATTTTACCCGGCCTTGCGGCGTAGTGGATAATTTAATTCGGAATTTTTACCCGGCCTTGCGGCGTAGTGGATAATTTAACTCTTTGAGAAGAAAATACTTAAACTTTTAACGAATACAACGTCATATTGAGGAGCTACGCCCCGACGATGAACGTCGACGTACGCACCTCCCAAACAATATTCCATTGCGATGCGTCAAAAATTTTGGTATTATGAGAACCTTCCTTCCAGAATTAACATTTAGTCTGATGCGACCTGTTGAGTCCGAGCAACAGCAAGATAGCACTAAGACCGATATCCTCCAAATATTGGTTTACCGTCATATCTTATTAATTTTTTTTGGCTTTGATTTTATACTTCGGGCGCACATTTAGACTTAAATGTCGAGTGCCATGTATACTGAATTGGGACGAGCGTGGTTGAAGTCTTAATACTAATTCGTTGTTTCTATTTCGAATTAGACGTGGACCCAAACTAAGCTCGGGCGGAGCGTGATTGAGGCGAGATGCTCAGTAATGCCTCGGGTATTTTTATTTCCCCAAAAGGAAATCTCTTCTTTCAAAGGGTAAAGCCGCTATTCTCTTGCGGAGCGCGACTCTGCCCTTGGTGACAAATGAGGTCGGCGGAGGGCAGTTCATCCTATTCTGGCACTCTCGGGTTCTCGTCGGCGATTAACGGGAAGTTGATGCCGGAGACGTCTCCCGAGCTGGATCTTGCAGCTGTAATACGACCGCAAGGGACGGCAGTCGATGAAGCCATAGTGACAAAAGGGGCGATACGGGATTCAGCCTTTTCCATTTTACGGGCGTGTCAGCGGGTGCGTGGCATACGAGAAGGAGGAGGAAGCGCAGGACACTCGCCTGTCTCTCGAGGCAGCGGCGTTACTAGTCTGTGGCTTCTGGTCAAACGATCGAGGTGATTGGGGTAGTTTTTGATAATTTCCTTACGTATACCTCACTTTACGTTCTCACGGCTGTTTGTGGTATCTATGTTCTCTTGGTCAGACGAAAGGGGCGACCAGACCCTACCATTGCGAACTTCCCTTTCTTGGAGAGAAACAAAACCCCTCTTTCGCCCCCTTGCCATTGTTTAGACTGCAGTATTTTCGAAACAAAGGGGATTCTCGCAGAGGGGAGTACACGCTCTTCATCAGATCCTTCCCGAAATTCCATTACTATTATTTTTAGTTCTCTTCTCTTCTTATTATCCCTTATTTGGTCGGATTTCCATCACAACAGTTCCGATCGTGATTAGCAAGGAGAGCAAGAACGAGTTTCTCTGGCTTCTTTTTGGTTCGTAATAAACGCCGGCGCCTTGTGAGTTTCTTATCAGCTTTTATGATGACACCCCTGCTTTCCTTCCACCTTTTTTTATCTATCTCCCTTATCTTATTACAGTTAGATTGGAAACGAGCTCTCGCATATTTTCATTGCGGCGACAACGGCAAGAAAACTCCGAGCCTGTTTCTCGAAGGAGTCTGAGTAAGCAAGGAAGGGGAGCAAAAAGCTTGACCCAGGTATTTTCTTGTTCTTCGTATAGTCTCCTTTGGTTTATGGGATCTCCTTTCTCTTCTTTTAATGGTTTGTCGCTTGCTCTTTGTGTTCTCTTTTCTCATGCACGCATCTTTCGTTGTTTTTTTTTGTTTTCTGTTTTTTTTTTTGCATATCTTCATCCCCCACAACCCGTCTTCTACCTCCCCTTTCTACTCAGCATAATCCGTAGAGCATTCAGCGTGCTTAGAAATCAATGGAGAGAAGTAGGGTGCATCCGCTTTTTATGGTGCCAGGTTGCTTAGTACAACCATGAGGCCTAAAGAAAAAGAAAGAAAAGAACGAACAATCCAAGAGAGGGTGGTGTGTGCTTTTGTGATGCCAGGTTGCTTAATGCAACCATGAGGCCTAAGAAAACCGGGCAGAAGAGGTTTCTCGTTTCCTTACCTTCTTCTATCATTTCTTTCTCCTTTTTTCCTTTGCTTCTTACGCCTCCTCCCTCTTTTTTTTTTTCAGCCGAGTGTCCCTCTTTTATAGACTGCCGCTTGATAGTTTTTTTTTTTTACCTTTTGTCTTATTCCACCTATCCATCAACTGGCCTGACCACTTTTTATTTCCTTTCCTTGTCAGCCCCTTATTCTTCTTCTGGTCGACCGCTTCCTGTCCCTTGCCAGCTCTTGTGAATCCTGTTTTGTAATTGCTGGGCTAGGGCTGCTACATTGTCGATTTCACCCTGCCTTGTTTTACTAGTGCGGCACACTGCTTCTAAAATGCTGCCCCTCTTTCTTCTCTCATCTTCTTACGAAATTAGCCCTCAGGATTTACGAATTACCGGAGATTTTTATCGATCAACACTTTGCGTTGTTTACTGGGAATTTCTGGTTTCATCATAGCGTTCGATTTGCGCAGTGGAGCATCACTCACATATTTGACATATTAGACATAGTAGCTTATTCCTTCAATCTGGATGCTTGCCCCCTTGACCTGAACAATTTCAATTTCCCTTTCTCTAAAATGTATGGTCCCCTTTATATTGTCAAGACTCTACGAGTGCCATTCTTGAAATGGACTGAAAGATTTGGCCAGCCCTCGGTTGAAGTACTTCGTCTGCTCACTAAGTTTGTTTCTTGATATCTTGATTTTAAGATTTGGCAATTGACCTCCATCAATCTTGGAAATCCCTCCTAGCTGAATTCCTTAAGCATCCTTCACTCAAATCTTTCTGAAAAATGCTCACTTTCTGTCATAATCCTCGGCACGATACCAACATACTCCATGACTCTTAAGGTGCATTTCTTCAATCTGCTTCGGATAGCCTTTGACGAATCTCTTCAGGATTTGATAACTTATTTACATAGCCTTTGACGAATCTCTTCAGGATTTGATAACTTATTTACATGGGTTCTTAGCCATCATCGGATTGCTGAGAATTTTTTCAGTAAGATTAGATAAAGCAACTCGCGGTTATCATTGATAATTTTAAATCATGACTACTGTTTCCTGCATCAATTCCATTTCAAGTCACCACTTTTCCATTATTTTTATCGATCCCAACATAGGATGCCTCCACTGCAGGCAATCTTTTCAGATATCCATTCTGGAACTAATTCTAGTAATAGCTTTAACTGTTCTTCCACTTCACGTTTACCTACTATTTTACGGTTACTCGATATTAATTTTTGAATTAGCTCTTGCTTTGTCACGACAGATCTCCTCCATGACTGGAATGCGAGAAGAATCATGTCGAATGCATTAGGCAAGGAGGCTATCAACTTTTGTCTTTTAATTGCATTGGAAACACTTTCTTCTTTTTTTTTTATTGCATTCATCTCCTTCTCTCTAATCGACTGCACGAGAGTTTCTGGTAGAATATCGAGGGGATCATCATTGGGGGACAAACATTCATCATGCCCATGGGCCACTGCTTTTCTTTTTTTTTTTTTTTTGCTTTTATTGCTTATGATCAAATGGTTTCTTGTTTACTTCCACTACCCTGGAAATTTCTGTGACCAATCAAAGGCTGATAGAACTGTATATGAACAGGAATAAAAGGAGAGTTTTGTACAGGCCTAAGAGGCTATAATACTCATGCATTCCTTTATTGATCGAGCTATTCATTTATTGATCGAGCGAATTATCTCCGTTTGTTGCTAGCTGAATTTAATATTGCTGCATTTGTAAATTTGTTTAGTAGCAAACCATTGGGTCTACTTCCGGCAATACCCTTGGTGGAATAACAGGTCCAACAACACAATAAGCTCACAAGTGCAAATAATAAGTAGTGAATAATAATATAATCCCGTTTTTGAGATAATCAGAGTAGCATTAAATCTAGTCTTTGGACAGAGAATTAATTTACCATTTGATTATCTCTGCACAGTAATCGAGTATTGATGATAAGATCCAGTGAAGTGCTTAGCCTTCCTTTGGGCCGACTAAGTACTCATAACAGACACCTAATAATCATCACACTCATTACTTGATGTGTATGTAATTTTTCTGCCAAACAATCGTCGCCTTTGGGTCGACAGATTGCTCGCATGAAAAATAAATACACTTTTACTTAATTTTTCATTATTAAAAGGTTTTATACAATAGAGGTCACTTGGGCGATAATATTATAAAAAAACCTGTTGAAATAAATACACTTTAACTTAATTATCTATTGCTGAAAAGGTTTTTAGAGCAGGGGTCACTTTAGTGACTATACTATGAAAACAATTTTAAATAGATTATTAAGTATGTTCAATCATGATTGTCCAAAGTTAATCACTACTCTAATGTATAAAGAGATGAAGTCACAAATATGTATGAACTAAGCATAATTGATCTAAATAAATAAAAATATAATGAACAAAGTTATGCATTTATTTCTAACTCAATATGCTTTAGAAACATGTATAAACATTATTACATATTTGACATGCACAAAATTATACTAGCATGAAATAAGCATAATTAATGCATATGAATATAAAAATTTAATTTTCTAATTTTAATTAATTATGCAAAAAATAATGCTAGAAAAATAAAACAATAAGTAAACTGCGCAGCACAACACAGCTAACTACACTGCACGGCAACAGCCGATTGCACTACATAGCACAGCAGAATATAGCAGGCTGCACAGTACAGCAAGCCAGTACATAGCATAGGCCCAGGCCTAGCAGAATATGGCTGGGTGCTATACCAAACTGTTGGCCCAAAATTAAACCCAAGCCCATCAAATACGAAATAGGATCCATAATTGAATTAGATCCGTATTCAAAAACAAAATAAAAATGGATCCAAATTCGGAAATTCCAAATGGATCCGAAATGTGAAAATCCTCTCTTGGCAGCATGTCGCACATTCTTGCCAAAACCAAACGGCTGTGAACGGCGACCAATCTGAGGGTGAAAACGAAACCAAAGAAAAAACAATAGTAAAACCAAAAATAAAAATTTTTATTCTTGATTTTGCTTGAATATACATTATGAATCACACCTAAAATATTTTTTTAAAATAATTTTAAGCAAGAAAAATCTAACTTGGCTCTGATACCAATTGTTAGATCATACCAAATATCTTGCAGTTAAAATTATATGAAAAAATATAATAGAAGACATACTAGAATCCATAACGCAGCGAAAGAAATCTATCATCGGATTGGTCTTCTAATTGATGGTGATCTCTATCACGGAGAGCTGGGGTGACTGATGGAAAACCATGACCTAAAGCACTCTTTAAAGAGTCGTCACCTTAATTTCAATAATAATGTAACTAACTACATAATTAACTCCTCCATACTTTAATTATTTAGATGATAATAAATAAATAAATAAGAAATTAAATAATATATATACATCTACACTCTAATACTCCATTTCCAATTCCATTTATATAATTGATTTTATAGTACTGAATTTGCTGAAAAATAAAAAACACTCCAAAATTCTGTAGGCCTTCTTCACTTTAGTAGGTATGCAAATTCCCAAATTAGATTGCGGAATTTGCTCAATTTTCGGGGAATATAAAGTTTATAAAAAGATTACAATCAGGAACAGAATAGAACGTACTCGAGGATTATACCGAATTAAAACTATTTAGTTTTCTGCAATGAAATAAATAAATTAAATGGCTTAAATTACATTCTGTCTTATTTATTCTTGAATCGGAAGAGTGAAAAATACTATAAAGCATATCCCCATTGGGTTATTCTCCGTTCCGTACCGCACTGCCATTGGTCGGCCACGGCGACACGACCGGAATGCTGTCCACGGCGATCCTCCGGTTACTCGGCCGCTCCGTCCCTCTCCTTCCGCAGCTCCGTATCAGCCTTTACTCTGCTTCCCTGTCAGGTCTCCGTGCCGTCTCTCCGGCGGCAGCTTCCCGTCTGTGCCATGCTGAAGAGGAACCCCAAGCGCTTGAAGTACTCCTCTCCTCGCTTCTTCAAGGTCGGTCACTCTATCCGGCTATCCCTCTGTCTCCTCTTCTTTCGCTCCAGTTAAGTAGTTAACGACATGTCCGTGTGAGGAATGTTGATGAACATTGCCGGAATTTGATCCATACGTTTGACAGAAATGGGATGCGATGGTGTACGTGGAGATGGACCTTCTGGGGGCCGAGATTTGGAGGCTGGATCCCGTCATCAAGCTTATCAAAGAAGGTGCTGTTGACGTGATCCTACTGATATCGTGTATGTGGGCACCCCTCTTTCTTTTTTGCATTGATTCGCATTGCTTGTTCGTTCTGTTTAGCTTCTTGAAAGTATTGGTTGCAGCTTTATTATTGTTGCGACGTGCTACTGCTTTGAAAGTTCTTATTTTGATGAGATTTAGTGCTTTGAAAGTAATTTTTGATTTTGCTACTTTCATCCTTAACGAGTATTTCTTGTTATGTTCAATTAACGAAACATAGTGGTAATAAAGTTAAAGAATAAGCAATCATTAGCGGTGTTCAATCTTGATTTGAGAAGAGATGTCTTGCAATGAGCGATGTTATCACGGTACAAATCTTACATTTCTTTAATCAATTAACACCGAAAGCACCTCCACTTTGATAGCAAGAGAACTGAGAGAAAGGTTCTTAAGGTAGGATTAACTAGAATTTGATTGCGCAGCCATACGAACCTTTATTGTGATTGTTCATTCTAGAGTTTACTGCAGATTGAGATTAAGAAAGTGCACATTATGAATGAACTAGAAGTTCTGTTTTGCATACATATACATCAATTGGAAACATTATGTTGCATCTGAACTTGCTTGGACATGATTGGTAAGATCTTCATGTTTGTGCATTTGTATGTATTGTGTACACAAGTCTTTTTTCAGTATCCGTTTGTAGTTTATCGCAGTGTTTTTTCTTTAGATATTAACATGGAAATATCCGCTTTTGTTTCTGCATTTACCTGTTCAGAAGTTTCTTTCTGTATCCACTTGTCTATTCACTTTCGTTTCGATATCTGTTTTGTAGTTTACAGCGTGTACACAAGTCTATTATTCACTTTCAAATTTGAGCTTGTAATACTCAAATTAACTTTGGTTCTTAAAACAATAAATAAATCTTTTCAGGTACGCCATTGTCTGTGATTTGAAAAGCTATTCATCAATTGAATGCCGAAGAAGGTAACTTTTTTTTAATACTTTAGAAATATCTTTCTTTTGGTTAATTGTTCTAGATTAATTAATTTTCAACTTCAAATTGTGATTACAAGTTCTTTTTAATTGCACGTGTAGCTGTGTAAGTGTGAGGTTTTTGATCCCTCAGCCCACATTGGGTAGTGGAGGGGTTTTCCTCACTTTTATATTCATTGTGTACTCTGCCTGGCCAGCTGAGGCCTCCGTGTGATTAGGGGCGGGCGCACCTACTCTATAGGGCGTTCCCTCCTTGTTGTGTAGTGGTCGATATATCAGCTGGGGGAGAATGTGACGACCTGGGTGTGCGGGGTACACACCCAGACCCCTCTGCATACTCATAGAGGTTATGAGCAGGGTGAGACCCTCATTTTGGGATGAGGCCTGATGTAGAAGGGGGCAAAACCAATAATAAATGGATTAAGATGTTTTGCATGGACCATGGAGGAGCATGGGACACTTAGCAAAAATTATAGCCTTGTACAGAAGTGTACAAGCAAAGAAAAAAAAAATGTGGCATGGGTGAGTCTCGAACCCATGACCTAGGAGAGTGCTAAACCTTATGTTGCATGGGATGGCCAACCCGAGCTTGGGTCATTCGCTGATAAGGGAAGGGGCGCATTTCTCTTATACTCTTCATGCACTTCACTAATCTCAAAGCACATCAAAGGGCTGAGAGAGTAAGTGAGTTTTGGAGGCATTTCGAATTAGGGGGAGAACCCTAATCGTGAAACACATCCGAGAGCTGAAAGCTGGTGACGGCTGCTGGTTTTTGGGCGACCTTGGGGCGATTACTTTCATCTCCGGCGAGATCCCTCTCCACTCTCTTCTCCGGCGAGCTGAGAGTCCTTTGGAGCAGCCAAAGGGTGCGGCAATCAGTGTATTGTTGAGTCTTGGAGCAGGTTCAAAGGGGAGAAAGGAACCAGCCCATTCTCGGCTGGGTTTGTGCAACCGGCAGTAGCAGCTTATTCCGGCCACTTCATCCTCTTCTCCGGCGAGGAAGAGGACCTCTTGGGGACTCCTTGAGCTTCAGGGGGTGCGGCACCTTAGAGGGGTGTTGTGTCTTGGAGGGCGGCAGCATAGGGGAGAGGTTCCCCTTCACGGCAGCAAGGTGTAGGGGCTGTTCCCTACTCGGCTACAAGGGGGAAGGGCTTCCCCCTTCTCACGGCAACTTGGGGAAGGTGTCCCCTTGCATTGGACTTGGTTGGAGCTTCGTGGACAGCGCTTGGGCAGATTGGTGGAGGAGTTCACCGGCGGCCAAAGAGGGTTTTCCGGCGAGGAGCAACCAAGGCACATCTTGTACAAACAGCTCCCAAAGGTCGGGCGACCTTTGGAGGTATAATTTACATGCTTTACTAGATTTCTAGGGCATTGTAATATTTGTGTAAGAACTGCTGTGTAGTTGTGTAAGTGTGAGGTTTTTGATCCCTCAGCCCACATTGGGTAGTGGAGGGGTTTTCCTCACTTTTATATTCATTGTGTACTCTGCCTGGCCAGCTGAGGCCTCGGTGTGATTAGGGGCGGGCGCACCTACTCTATAGGGCGTTCCCTCCTTGTTGTGTAGTGGTCGATATATCTGCTTAGGATCGGGGCATATGTCTAGTGCCCGACTATTGTATTGCCTGTGATTCTTGTGCGTGTATTGCACAGGGCGCTATACGTATTAAGGACGGTCTTTGAGAGGCATATTGGGTTGAGGAGCAACGTGTGCTGCCCACCCGCCGCTCATTGACGTAGGTCTAGGGCTAGGAGAAGATTAGGCCCAGACCATCAGATCAGCCCGGGAGCACAGTGATCCACAGAGCACAGAGACATTTGATCAGGGCACGGACTTCCCATCCGGGGATCGAGGGGTTTGAGTTGGGGCGCAGACGATCTTAGACTTCCGCATCGCGCACGTGCATAGAGCGCGTATATTTGAGAGTTAGGCTGACGGTTTACGCAGTGTGTAACTTGTGATACCAGAGTTACACAGTGTGTAAGTCGTGCCATCACCCTCAATTTACACAGCGAAAAATTGGGGCGTGACAAGTTTGGTATCAGAGGCCGCGCGTAGTGACAACTCAACCTGACAAGCAGTGGTTGTGTGTGACACCGAGATATAGACGTGAGTCGTTGTGCTGTTTGGGAGTTGCGTACGTCGGTGCTTAGCGCCGGGGCGTAAATCCTCAGTTACACGACTTATCGATCAGTTTCGGGGTCCATTCAACCGTCAGCACAGTTCACCCATCACAGCACCAGATGGCAGAGTCAGAGCTACCAGAGTTGCTAGATTTGGATGAGAGGTTCATCCGTCTAGATACCACGAGTGAACAATGGATAACTGATATAGCAATATACATTTCTTTGCCGCTGAGTATATTGCTACTGAACTGATAATATTGATTATTTAATCGTTACCTTTCCTCTTTATCTCGCATTCTTTCTGATTTATTTTATCTACTTGTCCAGCCCCTTAGTAATTTGTGTCGCTCTTTTCAAGACATTGATAAGTACATAGTTGGTTTTCCTCTAGGCGATGGCCGAGGCCAAACAAATATCTTTCGTGCTGTTAATTACTGTTTGCCTGGGCCTGTAAGGACGATAATCTCTTCAAAACTTTCTGAAGTTAAAGAATCTGTCATTCTAATGTGGGGCTTAAATATTGATCTGCAGTTTTTATTCAACAGTATACTTTTATTCTTCCTGCTAGCAAAGAATTAGTAAAGCAGTGCATAAAATCTGGACGGGCAAATAAATATGAATCAAGGAAGCATGTGGGCGTTCGCATGCCAGATGATCCAATCGCTCAAGCCATATTGCAAAGTCTGGATGAACCCCTTGTTTCCACAAGGTTGGTTGTATTATTAAACTTAAGGGCATTCTCTTTCTATTTATACGTATAAAATTATGCAGAGATACATGCATACATGCACACACCACTTCAAAATTCAAACAGCTACATTTTCATCATGACTTCAGTGTAAAGTGGCCTTCAGAAGATAAGTGGATGTTTGATCCTGTCACTATCGAAGATACTTTGTTAGATGAGTTTCCCTCCTATATGGAGGATGACTCATTTTTTGGTATAATAGCAATTTGGTTAATATACCCAACTTGAGGGTATTTTAGTTACTTATTTTGAGAGCTAGTTGAGAGAAAATCCTAGTTGAGAGGATTTGGAGATACGTTGACAGTATTCAATCAAGTGGACAATCTGAAGTGAAGCATTGTTGGATCGAGCTAAAAATTTGTAGACAATATGAGGACTCATCTTTCCAGATTCTGAATGGTCAGATCTTGATTTCGAGTTCTCAAAGGTCACTTTTCAGTCAGTTCTTTCCTAGTGATTTTTGATAAGATTTCTCTAATCTTTCTACTTAGTTTTGGTTTCCATCTTAGTTGATGATGGCCATATGCTGTTTAGTATTCCAAGAAGTTGTTAATCTTAATGTATGTTGATATTTTACCTTTAGTGGGTGGTTAGAAAAGACTCGATATTGTTCTCTCATTGATTAGTGAAGCCTTTTGATCGGTGTTGCTTCTGTGATTTTTGCTTTTTGTTTTAAAGGGTTTTTCACGTAAAATCTTAGTGTTATTATCTTGTTTATATTGTTATGATTTTTTTTAATTGGTGGTTAGTGATATTGCTCTACTAGTATTTGTCCATAACATACTTATGGGCCAGAGGTGTGGTTCCCTCTTTTGCTGATTTTTTCAGTTTGATTAGTAGACATATCTATTTAAGTACCCAAGATCATTTACTTCGTGTGATGCTGTGATTAATTAGCATGTTTTATGGGAAAGAATTTATCCTTTATGAATAATACACTGAATGGAGAATCTCAGTTTCTAGGGAGCTATTTTTGTATAACCTAGGCCTTTTTTCTCATTTAATGACCAAGCATGGGACAATTCTAGATTAGTATTCAATTGCATAGATTGCGCATTCCTGGAACCGCAATTTCTCAAGAGGCTCTTGCAGTTTCGGTTGTTGCTCATTTCAGTTGGGACTGATCCTTTCGTGTTTGAATATGATTTGGTGCAATTCTTTTTCATGCTTTTGGCTCATTTGTCTAATTCAAATTCCTTTGAAATTAAAGCATAAGCTCTAGGTTTCAAGATTTTCCTTGTATCTCACATTTGCTTTAGTCATTCCATACAGCCTTCAAACACGTAGAATGCTGCGATATAACAGGGGAAGTATTGGGTTGGACTTAAGACTAATTGTTAATGCTTTGATCTCTTTAAACATGTGAAGCCACCTTGGAATGAGCAAATATGTTACCTTGATTTCTCATGGGAATTCATTTATGATTCGTCAAAATTAAATCAACTTTTGTGTTCCAAATGGGATATTTTCTCCACATGTTTTAGCGCTGAACATGGTTTGTTGCTCTTTGAAATTTGTTAGGGACTTGATTTTGTTGTTGATGGTGGTGTCAGAGTGGCTGATCCATCTACGGTGGTTGATATGACAGGAAAGTATCCAACAGATTGTTCGTCAGGGAAAGGTATGTACTTTGCCAAGTAACCTCGAGTCAATATTTAGGAAACGAGCAAGTACAAGGGAATTTAGCAAAAAAAAGTTCATTTTCTATTTGTTCAGAAAAAAAATTATGAAAAAACATGGAAGTGTTGGAGCGTAAGACTTGTTTCATTTTCTTTATTTATTTCTAAGAAAGATATAATATCAACTTTTTTCTCTCTATTATTCTTTCTCTTTCCTCTTTCCATCCTCTACTTTCCTTTCTATCCAACGGCCAACGTAGCCAAATGCTTTACTTATTCTATTCCTGTACTGGAATTAGGTTAATCCCTTGATCCGACTAAGTTTGCACGGTCATGGCTTCAAAGTAAACGTAAACCTGCAAATGGCTTTCCCTTACAGAATTCTCAATTATTCTTTATTAGCATCTTTACCTTATAATTTCAGATTTTTTATTCTTGCACTCAAACAACAATATATAAAAAATTCGCTTCTGCTCAAACAATATGCTTTGATTTTTTTCACCTTTTAGCCAAGATATTTTATTTTCTGCAATGTGATTGTGATACAAATCATAATGGATGGTAGTGGAGGTGAGAGTATGTTGGAATAATTTGACTTGCATTTTCTGGAAGCAGCTTGAAAGCATCTCCGACTTCTGAATTTCATGATCTTGCTCGGGGTTGATTTTAGTATCTGTCCACATATAATTTGCCAGGCAAAGGAAGTTTCGAGGAATGCTGTTTAGCTATCCCTACCTCCTTTCCTGAAGGTGAACAATGTACAATATCAAACGATGGTTCTGCTATCCCCTATATGTCCATAGTAACATCAAAGTAATTTGGATGAAAGCACCATACGAGTTTTGCCAATCTGTTAACGCTTCCATATTTGGTTTGTTTGTGCATAGAACTCTGCTCAGTTTCTCTTTTCATCCTCCTTTTGTTCTATCCATCTTGACTAATTTAGTATCTATTTCTATAGGTACAGAGTACAGTCAGAACAAATGAAGCATGGCACATAAACAAAGCTGCGCAGGCACGCAGCGGAATCTCAGTGTAAAAAAAACAGATGAAATGTAGGCATTTGATTTAACACATGCTCCTTAGGGTGAGTACTCGGTAATTATCGATTTATCGATTAATGATTTTATCAATTTTTTTTCATTACTGTTATTGTTACCGATTATTTTACCGATTTATCGATTGGTAAAATCAGTAAATTACTAATTTTGCTATTGTTATATTTTTTTAATAAAATTATTAATTTATTAAATTAAAATTTATTATTTATCAATTTTTATCGAGGGTAAAGGTAAAATTTTTATAAAGGTAAATTTACTATATCATATCTTTATCTTGATAAATCGATAAATTTATTGAATCGAAATTTTTTTACCGTATTGTTTACTGTATACTGAAAATTATAAATTTTTTTATCATTATCGATTATCAATTCTACTAAATTGATTTTATTTTTACTTTCGACAAAATCAATAATTACCGTTTAATGATCACCCCCCGATGCTCCCACCACTTAACTCAAAGCAGCGTGCTCCATGTGGAGCAGTCATATAACGTGATAGTTAAGAAATTATTGATTCCAGTACAACAAGAAAGAGGAAGATCTACATCAGAGCAATTAGTAAGGGGCGCATATTATCCACTGAAATCATGCAGCTAATTGACAAGTACAAAAGCGAAGCAAAGACCAACAGCACAATTCTGTTCAAGAAACAGGTGAGACCCTGGACGAAATGTTAGCGGCGCCCTCTTGGCGGAAGACCCAGCGGCTCCGCCCTATGCACTCGAGGACAATGGAGAAGGTGCACAGGCCCTACGCTTCATGTGCTTCTCGGATGCCGCCATTACTGAACATAAATTTTCGAGAAAATTTTTTGAGTAGGGGCTGCTCAGCTGAACTTGAGCAACCCCCCTTAAATAAAAAATTTACGATCTTAAAAATCGTGAAAAAAATATTGTAGTGTAGTATACGATGAGAGCTTTCCAATGGTATCAAGATCGTGGATTTTAGCTGTGTCTACGATGAGATATCGTGGACACAAAGATCGTAGATTTTTGCACTGTTCACAGCATGAAAAATCCATGATCTTGCGTCTTATCGTGGACACAACCAAAATCCACGATCTTGGTACCATTGGAAAGCTCTCGTCGTGTTCTACACTACAGTGATTTTTCCACTATTTTTAGGATCGTGGATTTTTTATTTGAGGGGGGTTGCTTAAGTTGGGCTGAGCAAGGGGGTTGCTCAGGAAATTTTTTCCAAATTTTCGGCAGACTGGCTTTTTCGGCAAATAGTGTTAAATTTTATTAAAAATAAAATTTTAGAAATAATTTATATACTATAAGTTATCCAGTATTAATATTGAGATAATTTAGATTATATACAATAAAAAATTATCTTAAATATTTTTATATAATAATTTTTTTTATCTTTTATATAATATATTTAAAGTAATTTTTTATTATGTATAATCTAAACTATTTTAATATTAATATCATTATATAATTTATAATGTATAGATCATTTTTTTAAAAAAATTTAAAATAAAATTTAACATTATCTGCCGAAAAGCCATTACTCGTCACCTCGCCATGGTGTTTGTGAAGCAATCAAGGCTCCTTGGTGATGTCTCAATCACTAGGTCCATTGACAAATTCAAGGGAGAGGAGGCAGAGGTAGGAGAGATGAGACCTCCATTGTCGGATTAGAAGTGAAATGGTCGCTGAAACACTGTTGAGATTGTTGCCAAAGCTTGAGGTGATGTCTAAAACTATACTGGAAAAGAAGCGTTCAAGTGGATGTACCTCCCGCTATTCATAGCAAGTGGATGTACCTCTTCGCTCCTCTCTCTTGCAAAACTTTATGATTTATATTTACTTGTTGAATAGAACTCCACCTTCTATGATTTTAATCAACGTGCTAGAAGATGACATGTGGGTACGAAGCCCTGATAGGAGGAGACAACTGGATTCGAGCCGAAAGGTGAAATTGACCTTAGCCTAACTTGGCCAGTCTTGTGAGTTAATACAATTTAGTTAATCAATTTAAGCTAGTCTGATTTTGCACGAGATAGCATGCAAATAAGTCTTATTCAAATAAGTCTTCTGAGTAATGTACTACGCCACAACCTAACACATTATCTTAATTAAGAGACTATGTAACTGCTATGATTGAGTAGATTATAAGTCATATAACAAGTATGAGTTAGATTGTTAATATTATATAAAACTTATAAGGTTATATATGTAGACGTTTGAGATCATTAGTTGATCAGGTAATTTTTGATCGAATTATATAATAATTTTAGTTTCTGTAGAAATTAGATGAATTTAAATTCGAACATAACTAGAATGGATTAAACTCAGTGTTCATATCAATTAATTAAAAATTAGGACTAAATAACTAATTTTATAAATTAATAATTTATAAATAACTATTATTAACTTTGACTAGTTAAAAAATTATACATACATAAAATTCGAAACAAAATTTTGGGTCACATCCTTATCCACAGCCCTGATATGACCCCTTTACCGCTGATAACTTTTTTCCACAGCCCAGTTCTCGCAGCCCTGAGATGCTACAGTGAAAATTTTTACTGTTCCAGGGAAATGTTTTTTAATTTTTTGCTGCTGGTGGCTTTCTGAGCGGTGATAGCACAGTTGCGATACAGGGCCTACTTTTATTGTTGCTATGCGCAACTATGCAGTGTTCCAGACGGCGAGGTCAAACGCGCCCATAATCTTTTTATGCTTGGTAAATGCCCCGTTGAGGGCGACAGATGCTATGAAAGTGCACATGGTTAGGATCAGCACAAGCCAGAAGACCACAATTTTAGATCTTGTTAAGCCACGATAGTAATCTTTTTTTTTTTTTTCAATTAAAGTTGGGTGTCTTCATCAGTGCATCATTTGTTTAATGCAAGCTAAATTCTCACATCATTGTTGTTGTCTGCTATAGGCAAAAAAACAGTGGAGCTCACTATCAGGGTCTTGGACCACAGCTTTGATCTTCAAGGTCTCAATTAAGTTCATTCTTTATCCATTTTTAATCCCTTTCAGGTGAAAGTAAGTTTACTGTGGTCCAGTTCCCTACAGTTTTGTCTGGTGGTTTCCTTTCTTTATCCCGTTCTTTTCCTTTCCTGTAACTCAATCTTCAGTTCTTATTTAATTCAGTTCAGATTGAAGCTTTGAGTGGTCCAATTGTTTCAGTTTATGATTTGGAGAAATCTGGTTGTCTTTCTTGCTTTCTTATTATTCAAGATTCATTCTTTAGCTCTTGTTTAATTCAGTAGAGATGAAGTTTACGGTGGTCCAATTGTCCAATATTCTCAGTTTGGGAACATCATATTGTCCAACTCAGAGTAAAAGGAAGAGATGAGGGAAAAACGAATAGATCAATCAAATCACTGAAGACATTATAGCCAGAAGAAATCTGAGGAAGAAAAGCTAGTCTTTTCTTCTCTAGAACAAAGTCTTAAATGACATTATTACTTTCTTTTCTTGGAAAAAAAAAAACAATTTCATACTATGCAGAAGCTGCCAAGAAGTGAGTAAATTTTCTAAGCGGTCGGCGACCGCCTATAATTTTAAGCTTATCTACACATCACCGTGAATCTCTAAAATACTTTTCCTACACAACACTTTTAGTGCTGCAGCTGTCCAAAATCCTTGCACATCAGTTGTGAGGTGAATGGTGCGGATCGACGGGCGCTTAAAATTTTAGGCGGCTCGATCGCCTAAAAAATTTTTCCCCAAGAGTGGACACTAAGTTCAAGGCCTATGATCACTATCATTCTTTTTGATTCTCACGGAAGTCTGATTTCTATCATTTGGCATTTGGTTCAGCTCCTTATTTGCACTGACTCTAATTCCTTAGGCTCTGATTTTGATGATTCCGATTTTGCTTCTTAGTTTGTATAGGTTGATAAATGTGTGCTATTCTATCCTACTGTAATTTTGGTGTCAGCAGTGCTTTTCCTTGGCAGTTTTGTGTGCGTCAACAAATTGTACATTGTTGTTGTTTGATTTGCAGTACTTGTTTCTTCATAAAATGTATGAAAACGTACTAGAAGTTTTATTGATGCAGACCCAGATCGGAGATTGTATGCCATGCATCAAATTGATTTTATTTTGTCTCAAATTAGTGTCATTGTGTTTGTATCGAAAGAAAAAAAAATTATAGTATTAAAAGAAAAGAAAACTTAGATAATTCACATAACACAATTTGTCATGGTAGAATAAGATGATTAACAAAATAGAAGAGATTTCTATAACCATCAAATATCTTCGGCCCTAGATAACAAATACTCACAAAATTAAAATCTTGTGTGTATATACTTGATAAACTAAACTCAAGTGATAGAAGATATTTAATTAATTTTATAGTATTTTAATAAAATTTAATTAATTTTATAATATTTAATTAATTTTATGGTATTTATTAATATTAAATAGTAATTATTAATAATATTTGATGATATTTATATAATAAGAGTGTAAAAATAATGAGTGAATATATCAATCTTTTAAATTTTTTTCTAAATAAATTAAATTTTTTTTTTTTACTTTTCTTTCTTTTTTATTTTTTATTTTTTTACCTTTTATCTTTTTTATTTTTTATTTTTTATTTTTTCTTACTTATGTGATAAGCAGCCACTACTCCAGTAATGTGCAGGCGAAGTAGATGGACGAGGACTGCTCCTATGTGCATGCTGCTCCAGCAATGCGTGAGGTCATGTGGGTCTGGGTATGCTCCTATAGCGGATTGAGGGAAAAAATTTTTGTCGAAGGATCCCTTCGGTAAATGATCGCAGCAGGGTAGGGGGTTATGAGGAAGAAAAAAGTCCATTACACGATAAAATTCAGTATTACACAATAAAAATCCATTACACGATAATCTATTGATTTTTATCATGTAATAGACTTTTTCCTCCCTCACAACAACTACCTTGCTGCGGTCATTTGCCGAAGGGACCCTTTGGCAAAAAAATTTTCCGGATAAGGTGGTGCAAAGAGTGGACTTGAGCAAATAGGGGAGAGATGGGGAGAGGGTGATCCTCTTCAGCGTCGGAGAGAGGGGACAAGGCAAATTTGGGCACAATCGAAAATAAAAAGAAAAATAGTTTAGGTTTTACCTCTTTTATTTTCTTTTCCTCAAAGAAAAGATAGAAAAGTTATTTTTTATTTTTCTTTTTAGGAAAAATATGTAAATGTAAAGTTTTAAGGATGTTTTGACATATGGATGACTGAACTTATCAGCAAAGCTGAAAGATTGTTTGGAACTGAAAAAAAAAAACTCAGAGACTTGAGGTACTTAGAAATAGGTTCTTGTTACATGTTTCATGTTTGGCATAAAAATCCACAAATTGCAATGAGGATGCAACAGATTGACATAAATTGTTACAGTGAAATGTCAATTTTGATAGCTACCTTGATATGAACAATTGATTAATCGCCTTCATAAATCATCAATTCTAGGACATACTTTCCAAGCATAAGCCTCCAACTTAGGCTTTCTTGGTGCTTAAATTAAAGAGAAAAAAATGAAAGAAAAGGCCGTCAGATTAGTTGTAGAAAAATTTTCTTCTACAGCAAAGTAAAATGAACGTAGCACAATAGCTAAAACGTCATACATGCACACTCTTATGCATTGTGTGGTTGGCATTTTATATAAAGCGACCATCATGGAATGTCTTTTTCAAGTTCTTAGCTGCTTCCATCAAAGCAACAAAAGATGGATTCAATCATGTTATCCATGCCAATTTAATTACCTTGGTGTAGCAAAATATCATCCACCAAAGTCCACAAAAGCATATAATTTCAAGTTGAAAAATTTGAAGCGCTTCCTGATTGCTGACAGACTGAGCTATTTGATCTGATAATTTCTGACGTTTCTCCTTTGTACTTATCTAACTAGGCTTTGAACTTGCAGGGTTGCGTTCCTGTGGATCACATGCTCTTTCACATCAATCAATCCCAAAACATGATCCTCCTTCCTGAAAAACATACCACTGCTTAGCATTCTGAATCTTTTTCTCCATGGAATAATGGCTCATTATTCTAATGTCAAAAGCTTCACTATAGAAAACAAGCAGGCATGTCCCTCAATGAACTCTTTTTCCTCCCACTTGCCTTAGATTATAGGGCCCAACCACTAGGACACTGTCTTCCATTAAGATCTTGACCTCAGGATTTAAATACTGTTGGCCCCTCATCTACTGTACCTCTAGCTTTGGAAAGTGATTTAGTGTAACCACACATTTACTCTCCGAATATTACAAATAAAGTTTTATGCACCAATATTTTGAAACTTGTTGCTTGACATTCCATTTCTATGCGCTTTCTCATGCATCTTTAATAGTAAATTTAACAGGATAAATTCTAAGATGTGATATTTAAGCTGAATATCATATGAGATGTGCGTAGAGAATCTTAATATTATATAAAAAAAAAATCTTAATATTATAACAAACTTGGTTCAGTCGCAGAAAAGTGCTCTTAAAAATAGTTTTCTTTTAATCATTTACCTATTAAGGCTGCGTTTGGTGCAGCTTCTCAGCCGCGTTTATGATTGAGAGCAACCAAGAGCGAGAAGCTACTGTGTTTGGGCACTATACTGAGAAGCTGCATTGTAGAGAGAAAGCCGACCCAGGGTAGCTTCTTTACGTTGTGGGAGTAGTTTTCCTTCTATAGTGAAATCACGATTCGCTCGTTGACCTTCGCCCATCGTCTGTCGCCTTTGCTCATCGTAACTTGTCGCCCGTCACCTTCACTCGTTGTCACCCGTCGTCTGTCGCCTTTGATCGTCGTCGCCCCTTGCCTTCGTTTGCGAGCAGATTTGAGAGCTTCACTTCTGACGTCGTTCACCAGTAGATCTGAGAACTTGTGTCCTCTCGTCGCCATCCGACGTTCGTTTGCCTTCGGCCTTGTACGCTCGATGCCCTTCTCCTTTGATCGCCAACCCCTTCTCCCGATTTCGCTGTTCGTCGCCCCCGTCCAAGGCCTTACGGCCGCCGTTGCTTACGTCGAACGTTTCGACACCGAGGCGTTCGACGTAAGCGACGGCGACGACGATGAGCTGTCGGGCGTCAGCCATTGCTGCGTTCGGGAAGAAAAGCCTGAAGGAGCACATCTCCCAAATCCCGGATTGAGATTTGGGATTTTTTATTTTATTTTATTTATTTTTTTATGTATAGGTATAAAGTAAAAATAAGAAAAATTAAATATAAGATTAGATATATTAATTAATACTAATTTTTAAAATTAAAATAATAAAAAATATATTAATTAATACTAATTTTTATTTATTATTATATTAAATAATTTTAAATTTTTTATATACATGGATGGAAAAATTTTATTTCTACTGTAAATTATAAAATTTTATATGTATTTATAAATTTTTTACTTAATAAAATATAACAGCACATTACAATATTCTAAACTGTTATCTAGACCAGCTATTTTATTAAACTGTTATCTAGACCAGCTATTTTATTTAAACAGCCTCAGATTTTTTAATCAACTTTAATCAAATCAACTCTAATCAAATCAATCAGAAGCCAAAACTCCAGCCGCCCCAAATTGACCTAAATTGCAAATGTTCGGTTCATAAAATCAGCTCTTCGAGATGAAGTAAGCATCCACTTGTATACTTAATACTGAGAAGATGAGATTCCCTTTTTCTTGTGTGACCTTAAGGTAGAATTTGTCATCAGTGGGTCCTCTCCATTTAATGGATGCTTTTATTGACATAGACATTCCTGATTCATATATGGTGAGTGACATCCTTTACAGTTGATGTCTCTACCATCAACAGAACTATTCTAATGGACAGGGAGTCTGATAAACTTTAACAAGAAGCAAGCTCCTTGTTTGTGTTTTCAGCAACAAGCTCAAATACATGGTAAGTTGATGCTGAATCTAGAGACTCTCTCTCTCGCCTTCCAAAATGTGGTAAATTTTGGTGTTTATTAAAGATACTATTTGGTTTGACTCGCATGTCTTCAATAATTTGGAGTTCAAATCACTGGTCATCAACAATTTGTGGTTTGCTTCTGTGCAAACCAAGTAAAAAGTGTAAAAATTCATCTGAAAAACTGTGTTTGCTTTCAATGGAAAACTGATGATCATTGAGTATTTTCATTTTATAGATCTTGCACAGGAGAATGAGTGGTAGGTCAATAAATCACAAAAGAGGAAGTGGAAAAAAAAAACATGTCAGGAAAATATGAAGCACAAAGCAAAAGCCAATCAGACAACCCCACTCATTTCTACCCTTTCTTCTGTACTTTTTCTACTTTTCTTTCCCTGTCGAAAAGTTGAAAGCAACCACCATGCCCCCTTGAGTCCCCAATTTCCCCTCATCCTCATTCCTCCATCTCCACTGCCCGCACTTCTCCCCATTTAGTCCTACGTGCCTGCTCTCCTTTTCACCTCATATACAGTGATCCACAGTAAACCCTAAAACCCACATCAAGTGAGTGTTCACGGTTACGAATCTGATTGCTCTTTTGCTCTGCCACTGCCTACTGGCAGCTTCTCCCCCAATCCATTCCCATATGATACTCCTCAAGGGAAAGGATTTGCTTACTTGGCCTTGGTTTTTGCTCTCCTCTGGCTGCTCTATCCCTCCGGCTCCAACCCATTCCCAATAATTGTAGCTCAATCTTTATTTGGAAGTGCTTGCTAACTTGAGCACAACCTGCCTTCTGTTCTTCCTTTCTATTCTCGCTCTTTTTGCTGTCATTTCTCAGGAATTGAATGGTTGGAGTCCGGTAAGCAAGATCAGTCACCTGCTGCTGCAGCCTCAGTTGCTTCTCTTCTTCTCAAGCTTGGTTTTTGCCTTCGCTTTAATCCCTTTCTCTTCCTATTTTTTGTCCCCATTCTGTCTAGATACTCTGAGCAACGCCGTTCGTTGTTGTGTAACTTAGATCCTTTTCTAAATAGTCTTGTCTTTGCTTTCTTGTTCTTGGATTCCCATGCCAACTTCTTGATTAGGTTTTTGCATGTGAAGATTAGGTTTCTTGGTCATGTTCTTGGTTTAGACGCTGAGTTCATTGTTCTTGGCTGATTCCTCTGTTTATTTTCTCTGCAAAGAACTATCTTTCTCAGCTTTGGCTTTACGTGCGACTGTTTT
Source organism: Costus lasius (assembly GCA_027563935.2). Classification (NCBI taxonomy): domain Eukaryota; kingdom Viridiplantae; phylum Streptophyta; class Magnoliopsida; order Zingiberales; family Costaceae; genus Costus; species Costus lasius. The sequence continues at coordinate 22,696,746 of CM050447.1, read as the reverse complement.
TGGATCGCTCAGTGAATATTGGGTAGGCCATGGCTGTAGGATCTGCCGGGGAAGAGGTGGAGTGCGTAATTTTATGGATTGGGGAGTAGAGCGGCAAGTTTGCGCGCAAGTGGGGGTGGTTGTGAAGAGACTGAGAGAGTGACAAGAAAGGGAGTTGAGTGCCTAACGTAGCTTTAGGCTTCTTCTCAGTTGTTGCTTTCATGGACTGGGATCTCAAGGTGCCGCTTTGGGATTTGGCTGAGCTTGACCGCGACGCTGATCTGAACCTTGGCTCGGTGTTGGGCGGGCCAGCCGGCGGCTCTGCTCGGCAGTGTCCAGCAGTCAGCGGCGTGGACTGCTGCTCCGTTGACCTGAAACTCGGGAGACTGGGTGACTCCGGTTCATCGTTAAAGTGGAAGGACCAGCCAAGGATTTCGACGGCAGCGGCAGCGGCGCCTTCTTCCCGTCCATCAAAGCGGCAACGAGCCCCAGGCAACGATGGCCTGATTGCTTCCTGCTTGGTGGACGGGTGCAGGGCAGATCTCAGCAAGTGCAGGGAGTACCACCGCCGCCACAAGGTCTGCGAGGTTCACTCCAAGACTCCGGTGGTTGTGGTCGGCGGCCAAGAGCAACGCTTTTGCCAGCAGTGCAGTAGGTAATGGAACATGAGATGCTTTGAAGCTTTAGTTTACATGGTCCTCTACTTTTCAAGTCGATAATACCTTTTTTTTTCTGAATTCATGTGACAATTTGAACTTCATATGTTTCCATCTTGATGAATTCATACATGGTAGAAGGAGACGACTTTCCCATTTCGTTGGATAGAATTGCATACTTCCTTCTGATCTCTTATTTCCCATTCTCGATGAACAGATCAGAATCTAGCTCTTTTACCTTGACTGTTACAAGATTGAGTTTGATTTGAAGAGCTATACCTATGCTTTGTATAATCATCAGGCAACCTTTAAACTCATAACTTTTGTGCGTTTACATTACTTTGTTTCAGTTTGCTGTCACTTTGTTCCTCTACTTTAGTCTTTGACCTGAAATCATAATCACACTGAAACTTGTGAACAAGTAAATTCTTAAATTTTGCATTAATTGATTTATTTATCATATTCTCATAAAAGGTTCCACCTGCCATTGCCAGCTTGTACCCACAAACAGAATAGCTATTAATATAGCTTGCATTTTCACATCCGTATCTCCATTTCACCCCTTTATTATTTGAGGCAACTCTGGCCCTTGTGTCTTAACTAATCTGGTATCAGATTTCATGTGTGTGACTGCACATGTGATTGCTTTTGTTCTTTTATTGCCCACCAAACCATGGATTGAAATCCTACACAGGGACCTTGCATTGGATCCATAAGGCTCAAGTTCGAATCTAATGCTTTATGACTCGTGCTTCATAAAAATATATATAAAAAAGATACTTTTTTTGTCTCTTTTGTTTTGATGGTTCTTGGTTAGACTCGAATGTTCTAACCTAGAATTCACAATTACCACCATTTGTTGCAATATTAATGTTTCAGGCACACTGTCATTTTTTCTTTTCCATTTCAATTTCATATGCATCTCATTTCATACCTTTGATATTCATCTTGCTATGTTGTATGGAATCTACAGAAACACTGAAGCATTTGCTAAGAATTGCAACCTTTATTGCTCGAATTGTATTTGTTTTTGGCTTTTCTTGCAGTTCAATAAATTTCCTTTCTTTCTTGCCTTTTAGGTTAAAGTAACATTCTTTCTTGTTTTATTCAGTATTTTGCATTTGGAATTTTTGTATATGACTAAACGTGGGAGTTGACTTTTACTAAATAATTATTAAGTTCTTTGCCTAAATAAATTGTTCCTGCAGGTTTCATTCACTTGTAGAATTTGATGAGGTAAAGCGTAGTTGTAGAAAACGTCTGGATGGGCACAATAGAAGGCGAAGGAAACCGCATCCAAGTTCTGTAAATTCAGGTACCTTGGCTTCTGGTGAACAAACTCTAGAACACTAAAATTTTCCTTTTTCCTATTCCAAAAACATTTTTCTTTTGCATTTTCAGCCTCATTCTATTGCTCATTCCTCTCATAATTTTCTCAATATGCATGAGTACTAGTGATAATGATTCATGATGATTCTGTCTGTGTCGAGGAACAACCATGTTCTTGGATTTCACACAAAATATTTAATTGTTCTTGAAAAGTTAATATAATTAGCTGGTCATTCTTGACTACACAAACATTTTGTTCAGTAGTTACTTTGGCATCCGTATGAGTTAGATTTTGGTAATTAAACATGAAGAGAGAATGATGCTTGTGAACTATTACTAGCGATGACAATCGAGTAGCGAAGGTACTCGTCCAAGTTCCTATTTGTTGCCATCCTAACCATTGTTGTAATGATGAATGCTTTCACCATTTGCCTCTAAACAAAACCTCATCTCTACATTACTAATTTTAATTCCTCCAATTCTTTTTTATGAACATGTGTTACAAGTTAATCGCAAGTCCTTATCATCACCAAAGAGATTGCACTTCTGATGAAAATCTGTCATTTATCACTAGTAACTCCTTTTCATGCTCAGGAATGAGGTTCTCAACTTACTCCCAAGTCTTTCCAACCGCCATGACGGAACTCAACTGGGCAGGAATTATCACACAGGATGATCGCAGAGTTCCTGATCTCGTTGATCGGAGGAACACTTTATTTGTCAACTCCTCTCAGAGCTACAGAAAAGAAAGAAGGCAATTCCCTTTCTTGCAAGAGAGCGAAACCGGCCTCTGCAGCATAAGCACAATTGGATCTTTAGTAGGCCAAGCACATCGAATTACAAACACTACATCTGAGGTCATGAGCAGCAACAACAAAATGTTCTGCAATGGGCTGACCCATGCATTCCACTCTGATTGTGCTCTCTCTCTTCTGTCATCACCAAATCAGACGTCGGATGTCGGCCTAAGCCACACGATGCAATCAGGTGATCAGATTCGCTTGGCTCAGCCTCTTGTTTCAAGCATGCAGTACGATCTCACACAGTTTGCTCACCCAGCATCTGAAGCTGTTTTGGTATCTAATGGTAATGGTGCTGATTCTCATTCTCAGTTTATATTTTGTGTGGGAGATGGGACACCTCAAGTTCTTCCATTCTAGGATTCCCGAAAGGCTGAGCCTCTGTTTAATTGACTAAGATTCTTAGATTTTTCAATGGTCAAGCTGATGTTTTTCCTGTAATTCACCTCACTATCAAGTTTTGTTGCCTATATTTTATTGTTGTGTTTGATTGGAACTAGAGGATTAACTTGGTTTGTCCTACTAAGCTTGCTTGAGTGAGTTCAGATGTTCATAAAATTGAGCTAGTTGATCACATCAAAACTATCATTAGCCCCTCTCAACATGTTCGTGCTTTATAGCTCTTGATTGCTCTTTCTTGCCATAGCTTGTGGAACTGCTTGCCCCACGAGCCTCACTCCCTCGCTCAGCCCTCGGATTCACTCCCAGCCGCTCACCCACGAACACTCTTTGCTCACCTTGCTCTCGGCGTTTTGTCTGAGCTGCTTGCCCCTGCCCTGCTGCTTGTCTTCTCTGCTACGCCGCTTCCGTGATATTCACGGGTTTTGTTTTTCATCCCCTCTTTTTATCTTCTCTATTACTTTCTTTTCTCTCTTTTTCCCTCTAGGAAATAGAGTCTAGAGATAATTTAAGTCATATTTGCCTTACATTGTCATAATATTTTTTTGATTTATTTTTATCTTCAATCAGAACAAATTCTGTTGCTTATATTTCTCATTTAGATTTATTTATTGTTTTGTTTAGAAATTTTACTTTTTTTTATTTTTATAAAAATTTAAGTAAAATCACTTAATTCTAAAGCTTATTTAATGATTTTAAGCTCACCGAATATTTCACTATGAAAAGATGAGACTATACAGTAAATTTAGTGTGAGCTATTATATCGTTGAACCAAAATTTGAAAATTTGTCCATAGTGGAAGGTTACGGCTAGCCCTTTACGAACTTCAAAGCAATGATTGCATGCTATTTAGATTTCATGGCCGTGACGGCTAGCCCTTTCCAACACTCTATAGGGGACATCACGGTCAGGCCTTGATGGACTTCATGGCCGTGACGGCGTTTACGAAACACAAAAATTTTTTGATTTCTTCCAAATTTAGATGATCTTTAAGGGGATTATGTGGGAAATCTAATGGGATGTCTTTCTAAAGCACAAGGGGATGAAAAGGGGCGGATTGCAGGGTCGATTGGTCTCAAACAAGTCATATATATATATTCTAGCTTGGGAAATATTAGAATTGATAATAGTTAGGTTATAATTAGTAATAATTAGAATTAGTAACATTAGAAATAATATTTTACATATAATAAGTAATAATTAAAATATTATTATTTTATATACTTAATATTTATTTATATATAGAGGTTGCATCTATTTTGTAATTAAACAAGGAAATAAATACAATGTAACTTTTTAAGGTTTTATATCTTTTATATTCTTAATTTATCTCTTTTCTTCTACTATAATAGACTGATGTGAATATATACCGAATTATATTACTTAAAGGGGTAACTTGTACTTGCGGATCATGTCCTTGAACATTTTAGATCATGTTGTCTGATATTTTCTTACTCAGGTTCATATTTGTCAATAAGATAAATCCCGACGTCCTGAGTTATTTCGAAATTGTATTTCTTTCGTAACTCTTATTTCGTGATTAATTCAATATGTGAATTTAGTTCAATTTAAATTATTTTAAAATTAGAATCATATTTTAATTGTCTAGCTATGGATTATATGATTTATCAGTAATTATATTTTAATTATCTAGCTATTAATTATATGATTCATTAGTAATTAATACTTGTTCATATGAAAACGATATCGTGCGTTTATAGTATATAACTAAGTGACATCCAACATCATAGACTTGGTGTAAAATCATCATAAATTAAGATATATTTAGATTGTCATTGAGATGTAAGGATTACTAAATTCAAGAGATGGTCTAGGTTCTATCACCTGAGATTGTGTATATCTATTGTGATTTGGATTGTCACTCGCAAGTATAGAGAATTAAGCATGTAGTGATCTAGGATTGTGTTGGAACGAGGTAGTAGGTTAAATTAGCCTATTGTACGCTGCCTCTGATTGACTTACAAACTTACAAGTCATGAGGTCATCATGACAACTTCAACTCAAATGAAAATTTAGATCATATGCTATTATAGTGAAAAAAATAGCCCTTTAAATAAATAATTAAATTAATAAAAATAAAAAAATGACATAACTCTTAAAAATTAAAATAAATTAAACTATGCAACTCTATAAAAGAAAAGAAATTTAAATTTTAGACCGTGTTTCCCAAGAGGGAAAAGTGAAGGGCTGTATCTTTGGGCGGACAAAAAACCTGAAAAAGAAAAATTGAAGGAAAATTTTCTATTTTTTCCTCCCATTCTCGTTCGCCCAAATCGGGGTGGAAAACGCGTGCGTGCTTTTCTCCCACGTCGTTGTCTTCGCGCCCTCGCTCGCCGCGAGCTTGCCAATAGGATCTCACCAGCAGCTCGCACACTTGCCGCGAGATCCCCCGCTACCGCAAGCTCACCCACTCGCCGAGAGCTCACTAGCCCAATGGTGGCTCCACCATCCTCGGTAGCCCTTTCCTATTGGCCTCTCACTATGCTTAGGACTACATTTTGCTCTGATACCATTTGTTACGACCCACTTAGTAAGCAAAGTATTTATTAACTTGGTGAGTCGATTTGCAACGTGACCCAATTTATTAAATTGCTTAAGTCCAAGTTAATAATAACAAGCCCACTAAGCCTTATATTATATATAATATTTTCTTCCATATCCAATGTGGAACTAAACTCGGGTTATTACATCGCCCGCTCGGCGCGAGATTGTCCCCTCACTTGCCGACAAGATCTGGGCCAGCAGCTCGCCCGCTCGCTCGCCACGAACTCGTCTGCTCGCTCGCTGCAAGATTGTCTGCTCGGTTCTGGCAAGATTTGGGCCAGCAGCTCGCCCGCTCGCTCACCACGAGCTCGTTTGCTTGCTCGCCACCTCCTGCCTCCGCCGCCGACTATTCTTCCTTCTAGTTAGGCCGCTGCATGTTTTTCTCCTTAGGATGAGGATCACGTGCATTGCACGTGGGGTCATATTTTTCATTCTTTCTATTTTAATCTTCTTCCTATTTTTCATTTCTATCTTTTTTTTTTTTTCTTCGGAAACACAATGTTAGTGAATGGTGAACAGACTCCAAGAAAATGCTTGCAACCTAACCTCTCCTTTTTGTCATAAATGTGAGCATAACCATGGTTGATAGTCAAGATGCCACTGAAAATGCTTACAGTGCTCAGGAATTACAAACCAAACTGGCAAACACTTTCCACGTTTATTCATTGTGTCTCTTAACCGAACCAATCCAAATAAATTTCGGAGTGCCCTCGTGGGTTATATTTTGCTTTTTCAAGAATCCTTCTGAAAAAAAGGCCTGCCCAGTCAAGAGATTGACCACAACATTCTTTGGTCAACGTCATTTTCTATCTTGCAATTTGGAAGCTGATGCAAGTTTGATTTCCACTACCACCTCCATGGTCTGTTTTTGCCACCTTCGACGTCTGAATTGCGATGTTTGTATCTTCTCTGCCACTAAGTCAAACTCATTAGATATGCTAGTTTGTGCCGTTCCTCATCGAAAGTTAGGAATTTGACTTTAAACTAGATCATGTTAGATAAAACAATCTATGTTGTAGGAATTTTCAACTGTGAAGGAAAAGGCAAGTCAGACACGTTCATTTATAACATTTTAGTGGCGCCACAAGTCTCCTAAGAAAGAAAAAAAAAATAATAAATAGAAAAAAAGTTCAGAGAGTAAAAATATTCTCATATATAAATGAATTGCTGGGTTGGGCACATTTATCATATATAAAAGAGTAAAAATATTATCTTTCCTATTTGATACAATTATTCATTATATGAGGAATGAATGTTCCCTCTATAATATTTTACGCTCACAAGATCGACTATAAATTTTTTTCAACTTTTTTTCTTTTTAATGTACACGTAGCACTAAGCACTAAGCACTAAGCACGCTCTGTACGTTGCTTGCATTCGCCAACCGTACACTTTTATTATACGACAAAACGTCTGCTGCCATGTAATCCGTAGCGGATCTTGTCACCGTCGCACGCCTCCTGCATCCATCCGCCATCCAAGGTTTGGTCACAAAGCCAAACTGACACGCCTAATCACACCAGGAGATCTCAATCAATGACGTGCCCGAAGCAGCACCGTCCGATGAATTCTTCGGTCGTTTTCCATTGGTTGGGTAGAATTAAGCGTCGGGCGTTTGTACGCTCAGAGGTTTTTTCTTCAACGCAAGCGATACGTAGAGCATTAATCACATGAAATTATGACCCCAACGCTTCTCGATCCACATCTCGACACGTAGCCCCGCAGAGGGACCCACTGCTTTTACTTTACACGCACCGCGTTTTCCCACCCGTCGCTGCCTACGCTCGTCGCCGAGGAGTCACGGTCGGAAGGGCCGGCCCACGCACGCCTCGCGGTAGGACGGCTGGGTAACTGCGTGATCGCCCACACATCCAGCTCGGATACCGTCCGCAGAATTATGGAGCGCCCGAGCGAGCATAGATTGCTCTAGGCGATCGTTCCTCTGACCGTTCATCAATCGGTACGAAAGGCTCGCCTTCTGGAATTGTATGGAGGAGGCCGCACCCCAGTGGTGAATCCTTCGGACAAAGCACGTCGTCTTCAGTGGTGAGCTGATAACTCACCGAGTTTCTCTCTCATTCTATAAATAGCAAAAGGGAGAGGGGGTTTTGTTCCTGGTGTACTACTACGACAACTACTTCTCCCTTGTGTTGCGGTGGAGCTTGGTTTGGTGTCGTCCTCGTCTAGGGTTAGCTGGATCAATGGGGAGGGGGAGGGTGGAGCTGCGGAGGATCGAGAACAAGATCAACCGGCAGGTGACGTTCGCCAAGCGGCGGAATGGCCTGCTGAAGAAGGCCTACGAGCTCTCCGTGCTCTGCGATGCCGAGGTCGCTGTCATCGTCTTCTCCAGCCGCGGCAAGCTCTACGAGTTCTGCAGCGGCTCCAGGTATTATCGAGTTCTCAATATCTCAATTAGCTTTGTAATTGTTCGCATCACGATGCGATATCTACTACAATGGAAGATATCTTTGAGTGGTACCGGAAGGAAGACAAATCTCTGCCTCTAGCAAATCAGATGCCGGCAGAATACAACTGTTCAGCTATTCTAATTCGTTGCCTCTTTTTTTATCTACTGCTTTTACTTTAAAGTTGTAGGGCAAAATGTTTTGGCACATCTTCTCTTTTGCTACTTTTAGTTTTCTTTTGATATTCTGAAGTTAATTGATCTGTGACAGTCCGATAACTCGAATCTAAAAGGATGAATTAATTTATAACACAGAAACGTAATTTACTTATTTTTTTCCTCTTGGTTAACAAGTATGATTAGTGTATGTTTGTTCATGTTCTATTACTAACTAGTGCATATACTGCTTTCGTTTTAACAACTTAAATCCTTTGTACTTTAATTTTATTTTAGAAAAATACTTTTTGGCATCAAATTAAAGTTTTCGTTCTTGATCTGATTTTCCATGCAACTTTTCTAAGAAATTAAAAGTGGACCTACAAATTTGAACTGCACAAGAAACACAAAATATGTCTTGTAATTAGATTGAAGCCTCCACAAATCCTCATGTAATATCTCTTAATATGATCATCAGACTTATAGATTGTAGAATGCTTACACCTCTTGCATTATTAATGATCACTTCTAATGATTTCTTCTCTAAAATTTAACATATAGAATTCTGCAAGTACATTGGAAGATAGTGAGTTCCTGATAACGTTGAGCTCTTTTTCTGCTTCACGTCATACCATTTAAGTATTAAAAATTCTGGAGGTGTTGTATCATTTCGGTGGCTGAAGTTAACCCTAAAACTAAACATTTTGTTTTATTTATAATGTCGAGAATAATCTTCTGAAGAGCCTGGTCAGTTGAAGATTCTTCAACCCTTTCAAAATTATGTCCTCATCGTCTGTTCCTGAGAGATCCTGAGATTTAATTCTGCGATCTTCTTGTCATCTGAATTTGTTTTTCATCTGCGCACGGTACTAAGAAAAGTTTAACTGACACTTGACGTTACTTGGTATCAGACCGTTGGTCAATAGGCTTCCTACCAGGAAAACTCTAATTCTTCAATTTGGAGCGCAAGAGCGCTGGTAATGTGTCAGACTCTTATTCCAACGTTCCACATGATTGTGAAACAGTCGTCATATCATGTCTTGTATCTTCACCTGCTGATTTTCTTTTCCAGTAAACTATTTAGTTTTGTCTCCTAAATGTCCTACCATATTCTAAGTAGCTGCAACCTTATTAGTCTAGACAAACCCTTTGTTGACCTTCTTGCATGTATACATATAAATTTCAATCATGAACAGAAGTTAACACAGAATAATGTGAAATACGAACAGAAATTACAATCATATGATCTCAATGTAGACTGTGCTCTGAGTTTGCATTTAGTTTTTGTAATATGAAATTTTCAAAAAATAATTCTTTTTAAGTAATTGTAATATAGTTTAAAATTTCTAGTTGACTATAGTTTGAAAATATTAATGACTGAAGTCTTTTGACTATATTAAAACTACTTATATCATACATGAGCCATTTAAAATTTTTTAAGCTACATAAGCGAAAATACAACTCGAACCAACAACAAAGAAAAATTGAAATTAATAAAAATATAAATATATTGTACATGCATGCACCTGTGCTTAGTCTAAAAAAAACAATATATTTCCGTTCTACTAGTCATTTTGGTGTCAGATAAAATATGGACTATTATGCATACTTGGACCGTTAATGAAATCCAAATGGTTTTTGCAACTAATATAAAAATGTGTTAAATTGAATAAAATATGTTATTTATATATTATTCATGTTTCTTCTTAGTATCTGTCAATTCATCTTTTTACAGAAAGGGAGCTACAGAAATGGAAGATCATAAGAATTATATGACAAAACATCTGTAACATATCAATATTGATACAAGATAAAATAATTAGGCAATTCTGGGACACTTTGATTCTAAATATTATTGATACTAGATTCATAATAAAATTATCAGATAGATATGATGAACTTTCATTCATAAAAGTAGTTTGTGCATGAAAGTATTTTTACCATGATGCTTAAAATAGGTCTCACTATCAAAATGTATTTGCTGCGAGTATAAAAGATATTTAACTAATTTTAAATGTAAATTGATAATATTATTAGGAAATAGTTAATTTTATAATAAAGCACGTAGTGGGATGCAAATTATGAGCTATTCCTACAAGGATCACTAGAAATCATACACTAAAAAAAAATCTTCATTAAAATATTAAAAATTCTACAGGACTCCTTCAGAATTATCTAGGCTCTTTAAGTACATTAGTCTCATTCTCTTGCTTAGGAATAGTGGCAATATTACTTATAGTTGAGACTTTTTAAGTGTTATGAGTTTCCTACAACTAGCAAGATTATAAATTTCTTATGCCCAATTTTCTATACTGAACCGCAAGTCATGATTAGACAATATTAATAATTATTCTCAAATTGTATACTTGAAAATTTTTTTTACAGGTTAACCTATCCTTCGGACTGTTGTATTCCTATATAATGTACTAATTCTTATTTCATTTAATTAAATTTCAACAAGTCACCCCTAATCAAAATCATAGTGTTTATGCTATTGTAAGGTTGGTTCTATTGTTTCATCCTCGATAGTAAAATGTCTTGTCTCATTATAAATTATGTTAAATTCATTTCTAATTTCATTTTTGTGAATGTCTATATAAAATTAAAGAGTAACTATCATTTTGGAATATTAAGATGGATGATTGTGCTCAATTGAGAAAGCTATGATCAATTATTGATGCAAGTAATAATAACCTAAAGATAAGACTCAATTATAAAATAATTAAAATCAGATATATACACAACCAAAGAATTTAAGACAATATGTATACAAGAAACATCATGCTTTATTATTTAAGAATTAGAAAATTAAAAAATGAAGGATAGATCAAGAAGATTTATTTTCTTGAGTAATATAATTAGCCGAATAAGGGCATATGAGGGGCATAACATATCATAAAATTGGTGGGGGGGGGGGGGAGGTTACCGGAAAGCTTGATTTAGTGATTAAAAAAAGAATTGAAGAATATATTTAAATATAATTGAAGAGTTGATGTGTCACTACTATCTCAAATGCAAAAAAAAAAAATTGAGACATAAAGAATAATAAAATGAAGTTTGTTTTAATGAAAACTAGTTTTATGCCTCAGAATTTTCCAAGGATGAGAAATTATCAACAGAGAAAAAACATAAGAAATGGAGAGAACAAGTAATTAAGAATAAGTAATAAAAAAGTATCTTAAATTCTGAAATATTTTGCCAGAAATGTAAGAAAATCAATTAGAACTCGATATTGAAGATGAAATGGACAACCATAATGTTATATTATAAAAGAAAATTTTAACTCAAAGCACAATCGAGCAAATTCTACTAAAGAAATGAAGGAATATCACTTTACTCATGTCAATTTGCATTACAAGAAAGCTAATAATTCATTTGTAGATTATGGATTTAACAATCACCTATCAAGCATTATGAATATTTTCATAGATATGCATGTTATATCCATATCAAGGATCCGAATAGGACCATTAGGTAATAGAGTAGTGTAGCAGCAAAATATGTAATCATAATAGTAGAAATAAAGTGGAGAAAAGGTATGTTGGCACTTAGAAGTATCTTACTAGTGTCAAATTTAGAGCAAATTTTGTAAAGCATAGATCAACTAATTAATTGTTGGATATCAAGTGATTTTTGAAGGTTCATCTCTCAAAACTTAGGATAAAATTTAATTAATTTGCAAAAGTGAATATTGAGAAAAAGAAAAATCTTCCCCTTCAATTATAGTCTCGTCCCTTCGCTCTAAAGACTGGTAAAGAAGAAACTTGGCTTTGACATGAAAGATATTTCTACTTAATCTTTCAAAGATTAATACTAATAAAATATATTATAAGAGTTAAAAATATTATATATATAACATAATATTTTTGGTAGAAGGAGAAGAAGATAAACATAAATTAAGGAGTTAATTAAAATTTTACTATCAAATCAAAACATTCACCTGTTTTTGTATTTATTATCAAAACTTTCACATGTTAACAAAATTTAGGCTTAATATATATTTATGTGTTCCAGTTTAGTCATTTTGTCAAATTAATTTTTTCCTTTGCCAATGTAGATAATATATCATGGTGGCTAGTAGCATTTGCATCTGCTCTTTTTTCAAGATTTATTTAGAGTCTAAGTTGATTACTCTTTAGCATCACAAAGAGATTATGTGATGCCTTCAACGAGTAATGAACTTTAGTATTTTATATTTACTCTCAAGAAACTTAAGATTATTTGATTAAACTCTAGTGATTGAGGCAGATGTCTTAATAGTTAATTGAGAACTTTAAGACAAAGTTTTAGTTTCTATTTTTTGCCATTCGAAAGCCCAGTACCATCTATATATATATATATATATATATAGATAGATAGATAGATAGATAGATAGATTAAAATTAAAAATCTTAGTGAGGTATGAATTTTCACTTGAAATAAGAATATATAGCAATAAGAAATGGCAAGTGCTAAGAATTTTGGAGTATATTGGTGAATTGCATAATGAAGCTAATAAGTTAATCATTCATGATCATTTCAAACTTATCACTGTCAAAGGCTTTTTGGTCAAGAAGCAAGGAAAGTAACATCGTGTTTCGATAAGTAACGAGTCAACACCAACTTGAAGGTACCAATGCAGTTATATACAAAGATTTTTTTTCTTTCTGGAATCTTCTCTTAAATTACGTGGAAATTTACCATGAGAATCTAATAATTAATTTTTTTTCTTCCTTCTTTATGAGGAGTTGTTTAAAAAGTTTTTCTGAAAAATTGTCATGGTGGAAAAACCTAATCCATGCCTGGATTTGGCTACTTCTGAAAATTCAAACTTTGTGTCGAAGGTTACAATTTTTATATTATATATGAACGTATAGTTGTTATTGAAATGGTTGTCTATTTGAATCACTTCAAATTAAACCAGATTTTTTTAATTAATTTTATAAATTAAAACTAAACTATTTTTAAAAAAAATCAAACTTAAATTTCGAGTTTAGTTCATTTTCATTCGAGTTGAACTGAATTTAATCTTATTTTAATTTGTTGTATAATTATTTACTATTAATAAAAATATTATTAACTAAATATTTATACAATATTAATAAATAATTAATAATAGTTTGTTTCACCTAGATTTAAGGATCTAAGAATTAGTTTAATTAAGTTTTTTTTTTCTTTTTGACATAATAGTACCAAGAGCGAGGTTTGACCTTAAAGCTTTATTATTAACAAGGATTAAAGTCCTTTTCAGTTGAATTAACTAACACCTTAAATAAGTTTAATTTTGAACGAGCTAAATTTAAATAAACATTAGGGTTAGTTTATCTTATGCAAAATTAGTTCTTGTAGAGAGAAGATTAGTTCTTTGTCTTATGCAAAATTAGGTCACACAAAAGGATTAAATCAGCCATAAAGCATTAGGGTATATCTTATCTCAATTTTATCTGTCATGGGGTTTCTGAATAATTAAATTAATTTCTTCCTGGCATTTAATAGGTCATACACAATTTTTTGTTTTGTTTTTGTTTTTTTCTCATTTATCATCTACATAGAACTATGCAGACCAAGGCCATGAGGTGAATTAGGCCTACTCTTGCGCTCATGCCACTTTGTGACTTTCAATTATTTGCGTTTATAGCATGATGAAAACACTCGAGAGGTACCAAAAGTGCAGCTATGGAGGATCAGAAAGCAGCTTACAAGCCAAGGAGAATCAGGTAGCTAGTTAATTCGTCTACTGAAATCTTTTCTAGTTCTTTACTGCTTTTTTCCAACGTTTGAAATTCTTTGGATTACAAATGATAAAATGGATAGAGCATTTAACAATTAACATTCAGTCCCAAAATTTACATTACTATATACAAAAGAATGCAACAACATAGTAGACGTTTTTCAACCTTTGGGATGTCGGAATAAGAAATGAAATTAACTTAGTTTTCAAAGCTGAGGCCCTATTTGGCCTAGCTTCTAGGCCTGCTTATAGCTTTGCGGCTAGCAGAAATTAAGAAGCTGATGCGTTTGGCCCTTCAATTTTTCTGTTCTAACCTATAAATTAGCTGCTTTTCTGAGAAGCAGGAGTGAAGCTATTTCTTTGGCCTCCACTTGCTTATGCTTAATAACCCTTATATGTAATAATAATTTTTTAATAATATAACTCATAATATTTTTAATAAATATTTTAATTATAATTAACTATAGATTTAATTATATAATTTTTATCTTAGTAATTTTTTTAATAAGCATTTTTTTAACCAGCACAGCATAAGTGGTTCACAAGCTGCGCACCCAAACACTCTAAAACTTCTCCGGCCAGCATTTTTTCAACCAGCATTTCTTCACCTAGCAGGAGCTAGGCCAAACAGCCAAACACCCTATATCAAGTTGTGTATGGCTAAAAATTTCTTTTTATTTTCTAGTTTCTAATATAACTTAAATTATATCTATTTAGTTCATATAAAAAGAAGCTGTAGCTGAAATATTAAAGCATGTGCATTGGAATACATTTCCGTACATCGATAATCTTAAGTAAATGAGCTCGAAATTGATTTCTGTAGGTCAAAGAATATAAAGCACAACCATGATCAGATTTCCTACTAACTTTATTAAAGTTGGAGATACTTTGATATTGAAAATAAGTTAACACTAAGATGGATGCAAGTAAAACATAGATATTTTTTTGTTCAAAAGAGTTTCTAAAAAAGGACGAAGCTGATCTTTTTTATTGGCTTGCCTCAGCGTGTTCGTATGTGATTTTACGTTTTATTATTTGAGGCTTTCCTTCTAGATATACTAACTATCCCTTGCTCTTATAGCTGGTTCAGAGCAGTCGTCAAGAGTACTTGAAACTTAAAGCTCGTCTTGAGGCTTTACAAAGATCACAAAGGTTAATTTCCTGTTGCCCATTAAACATGCAGCAGAAGTTGCATTTAAGTTGCAGCAATGAATGATTTTCCTACAATTAATGACAGGAATCTCCTAGGTGAGGATTTGGAATCCTTAAGCGTCAAGGAACTTGATTATCTGGAGAAGCAATTGGATCTCTCTCTGAGAGAAATTAGATCCACTAGGGTAATTACAGATCTTAATGCAAATTTAATTTATATGAGCACGCATAGCAACTATTATATTCATTGTGCAAGATTTCTTAGCACATTTTTTGTTGTTAATCCTGAGAATCTAGCTTGTTCTTTTACTTTCCTGCAGACACAACAAATGCTTGACCAATTAACTGATCTCCAAAGAAGAGTATGTAAACCCCCAAAGAATTTTATTGCATCAT
Organism: Costus lasius; assembly: GCA_027563935.2. NCBI lineage: Eukaryota > Viridiplantae > Streptophyta > Magnoliopsida > Zingiberales > Costaceae > Costus > Costus lasius. The sequence continues at coordinate 22,681,200 of CM050447.1, read as the reverse complement.
TCTTTCTGCTATAATCTAATTTACTTCGCCCTTGATCATGACAGGAACAATTGCTTTGTGAGGCAAATAAGGGCCTCAGAAGAAGGGTAAGAATCCTCGCTATCCTTCACTACACTAAATACAATACAGCAAAGGCTTATTACCAAAGTCCTAGTGACCAAAACTTGTCTTAGCTAGACTTGGTATTACTCAAGATTGCTCAACTTGCGTGTAAGTTTAGTTGAATTAAGTCAGATTTAAATGAAATGAGGGTTGGCCCTTGCCTTTGAGAAACCTTCAATGAACTAGAATTTCACCGCGTGATTTAAATTAGGCTCCAGTTTAAGCCTTAAACTCTATGTGAGACTTAAACAAAAATGATAATATAGCAAGTGATCAACAGATTGCTTCGACACTTTAGATGTCTCATGAATAATGGCTCTGAAAAAAAAGTCCCTTTAAATATGAGATGAATCTTGATGCACGGAGGATTACATCGTACGTTGTGAAGGAAAGAGCTAACCGCTAACAGAAATATTTGTATATTTATGGTGGATGCAGTTGGAGGAAAGCCATGGGGTTCAAGTTTGGGAGAACGGAGGTCATCCAACAGCTCAACAGCCACATAGTGATGGCTTGTTCTACCCATTAGACTGCCAACCTACTCCACAAATTGGGTACCATCCCTTCAACAACAATTTTCTTATCGTTAATGGTATAATAAGTACACCTCATATCTTGTATGTACAATTCATGCAGCTATCAACCCGAGCAAATGCTTGGCACCAGCGTGAGCACTTACATGCCTGCATGGCTTGCATGAAGTGGGCATTCTGTTTTAAATTTCTACTAATTGAACTTCTATAAAAGATTAAATAGTAATTTGTACGTGGACTTTTGGCTTTGACATTATCCCTTCTTATATATGTCACTTGGTGTTGTATTGGTCTTTCTAATATATGTTTCATAAGATGACGGCTAGCAAATGTAATGTCCACACTTGTAGGGTGTGTACTTCAAGTAAAGAAATAATCTTGTAGCGAAATCTCCTACTACACTTGTTGGGCAACAGTTCAGTCTAATGAATAATTATTATAACTGTATTTCTCAGTCATAGTTTGGTGAATACTTAGTTTTGGAATTCATAGCAGATCATTGAGCTTGTTCATATAAAATAGAAGAAAGAAAGACCACTGCTAGATTGTTAGCCTAGGTTAGCTGTTCTCCTTGCTCGATCAAGAATGATTAGTAAGTATACCAAATCCTTAATCTAATATGATAAAGTAGAACAACTCGTGATTTGAAAACGATTCACTGTCTTCCTTTTTGTGCGGATTTATTGTGCATAAGCGCACGCATTCAATTGTATTCAAATTCGACCTGCAAATACATGATATACAAGTTGTTCGTAGCATATGAGAGGATGGTGAAATGTGAATGCAAGACTAAATATTGATATGACATGATTAAATGGCTTGAAATTTGTAAATGACATCATCGTAACTATATGTATATACACATACATTTTCTAACATGTGTAACAATCAATAATATTGTGTGCTTCAACAAGTAAGACATGCTTTTGTTGTTTTTTCCTGCTACTTTGTCAGATTTATATATTATATATTTTATTCTACAAGGGATTTATATACCAAGGAAATGCATGTATACAATTCATAGTATTTACTCTTTGACTAATTTTGATGGTGGAGAGGTCTCCGGGACTCCTGATACATAGGATTCTAAGCTGCACAATTAGCAGACATCCTGGCTTGTGCGAACGCTTTTTTGTATGAGGATTGATGAATCTCGGAATTCTTAATTTTGCATTTATGTTCTATTGGAAGAAATCTACGATGGTAAGTATAATAAATCTAAATAATTTTTCATCTAGATTCATTATACTTTTCATTTTTTTTACCATAAATTTCTTCCAATAAAACATAACCTAAAGGTAAATTTTTGGATAAAACTTGTACACAGTTCCTTTACACACTCACTCATGTGCAGCGTGCATCACGTATCCGCCTAAATCCTAATGCTTCTTGTTAAAGCATGCATGCCTCCAACCAATTTACAACGCCCATTAAGTACAAACATGAAACACCCTGCTTAATCACGTGAACGTAGAGATTGCAAACTTAAAAGTGGCCAATGGGCTGTGCCAAGCCACCCAAGCGCAGGGCCACTTTAATGTATTTTTCTATGGGCTGTGTAGTCTGACTGTTCAAAACATCACTCTAACTTGGCACAAAGATGAGGGACCGACGGTGGTGGGGATTGAAATAGAGATTACAATGAGGCGGGTCGGTGGCCGGTTTTATCCTACTCGATCTTGCTACTCTAAAACTTATTCTCTGCCCATCACTCTTAAACTCCCCGACTCAACTCCAATGGTGTTAAAAAAAACCATATCCCATACTTACGGGTAGCAATTTGACTCGACGAGTTCGGGTATCTGACTTGACCCGACCTGTTTATGATTGATTCGGATACCAATTAATTAAAGGGGCCGAGTTTGGGTTTAGAGATATGAGTACCCGAGACTCGATTTCAATAAAAAAATATAAATTTAAATTTTTATTATTATAATATAAATAATAATAAAATAACTATTATGTAAATATTTATTACTATTAAAAATATAAAAATAATAATAAATAATTATTATATAAATATATATATTTATTTTAATTTTTAAAATATATTTTATATAATAAAATAATAAATAATTTATTTTTTATTTAATCAGGTACCCGCAGGTACTCGTTTAAATACCTGACCCGGGTTTGGGTGGGGTTCGGGTTTAGGGTAAAACCATGGGTACCCGACCGTTGCCATTGCTACCCACACCCGACTATGTTGGGCAATCGGATCCCACGTGGAAACTCGACCAAAAAGAACTAAGAAAATATTTTTCTTCTAATACTAAAATACATAATATAAACTAAAAAGCGAGTTAAGTGTGGAAAAGAGTAAGGAATTTAGGATTTTTAATTTTTTTTATACATATTTGGGTGATTTGATAAAATTATACTTCGAATTGAGTTCGGATTCAGAGTAGGTTTCGGAATACCCAGACCCGACTCTGCTCTGCTTAATGAAGACTCGAGTTGTAGCGGGTTGTACTTGAACCCATCCCAAAATCTGATCAACTCGGGTTTTTCCCGTCAACGATAAGTTAGGTCGGGGTAAGTCTAGGTTTTCTTGCCAACCCTAGATACAAGGTAATAGGAGGAGGAGGACAAAGAAGGGATCTTAAGGGAATGGGAGGGCTAGGTTGGATTGTTAGCATAGTCATTTCATGGTTCGCCTAACTTATATACCTAGGTGTTAGGCCTTTGGGTTAAATTTGGGTGCAGCCCAATTCCAGCCCAGCTTAGGAACCTCTAGTTAACCGGGTCGATTAAACGGATCGGGCGGCCGCCTGGATCCAAAAGCTCTTCATCGGACGAATCGCATGCAAACTTCGTGTCCGTGGGCAAGGCGCGTGTTGCCTCAGAATGGGCATGTTAGCGGAGGCAGTTGACTGACTCGGGTTAGACAAGAGAATCAAGGCGGGGGTGGTGAGAAAAATCAAACAGCAACGTCGTCGTTCTGTTCACTCATACCCATCGTTTTCGGTGGTGCAGGTCAGTGGTTCGGATCGCGACAAGCTTCTGCTCCTCTTCGTCATCTCCTTTGCGCCCGACGTTGTAACCACCGGTGACTCTACTCAGACCACCTCGGAAGGCGAGCTACGCATTCGCTTTATCACCTAGAAGGAGCTGGCGATCTTCGTCGAGGTACCCTCTTGCCCCCGGCTGTCATTTACTCTGTCTCCGTCCGGGTCGAGCGTGCCGCTCCCGACGACGCCTTCTTCTTTCGTTTTGCTGTCGCATGCCTGTGTGGTCGTTCTCCCCGTTTTTCGTACTCCTCCAGCGAGCCCCTCCTCTCCCCTCAGGGTGCTGGCTCACCTGCGTGCGAGAACTTTTAGACTCGCCTGCGCGCGAGCTTTTCTCGGTCGACAGCAGCCATCGCCTGCACGCAACCTTTGCCGGTAACTCGACCTCCTCCGCCTGTGTGCAGAACTTCTCTCTTTCGGTCTACCTGTCGACTCTCGTGGGCTTCCCCTCCAAGTTCGGTAGCTGCGCAGCCGAGCATGGACGGTAGGCACCTCCATTGTCACCCTTACACCGAAGCTGCCCCTCATCTGGATGCTCGGCCGTCTGGCTTTGTCCCCTCCGATGCATGAATGCGTCGTCTCCAACGCCCACGACGTTGAGACGTCTTTGACGTATCCGACGTGGGCGAGGTAGGCGAAGTGATCATGTTTGTTGTGGACCCCATCCAATGTGGTCGGACTCGGGTGGTCCAGCCTTGGGTTCAGATGAACCCGGTTCGACTCGGCGACACCAGTCTACGGTAAATCACGAGCATTAATCAAAGTCATGTTGAGCCAGCAGAGATCTCCGCAAAGTCCTTAGTCGGACTATGGGTCAGTTCAAAGAATTGAACCTACCAGTCGTGCCTAATCTTGCAATTACGACCATGGTGCCCCTGCATAGGCGTGTTTGGACTCGAGTCAAGCGTTAACTCACGTGTATGATTGTTAAAAATTTGTTACAATAAATTAGCACGTTACACTAGCTATCTTAGCCCAACCCAACATATGAGTCCCAAGCCACCCTTAGTCCATTGGCTAGTCAATGAGTCATATCTGACCCAGTCCATAGCATAACCTAGTGCCTAGTGCGAGAGATGGGTTAGTCCCTAGCCACCTGCGAGATTCACTATTTATATTTTGCAAGTCTTAGTTCGTCCTAAATTGATTTGATTATAATTAATGCAAACTAAGTTAAATTTAAGTGCAGTTTTTTTAAAAAATAATAAAAAAAAAATCAAACCTTCTCTCTATAAGACACTGATAATTTTTTTTGTTTGGTAACAAGGCTTTGTTCCAGACGGGCACAGGAAGAGGAGGGGAGGCAAGCGGCAGGTGGCGGTGCGCCGAGAGGGAGGCGCTGACATACGGCAAAAGGAAAGCCCGATAGCTCGGGTTAGCAAGCGGTCGATGAGGGGAAGCTACCGAGTAGTGGAGACAGGGAGCAAGCAAATAAATAAGCGCGCAGGGGAGGCAGGAGCCAGCCAGCAACGAGGACAGGGAGTAGGCAGGCAGATGACTGTAAAAGTTTTTTTTTTTCAACTTTATGCCTAATCTAGGCAAAAAAAAAAAGTTAAGTGGCAAATAAATTGAGAGGAAAAAACACAGTTGATTTTCTTTTCCTTCTACACTATTTTAAGTAGGTTAAGATAGTTGATTTTCCTTTCCCTTCATTTTCTATTCTATTCAATTTTCTTTTCCTATCTGTTTTCTGTCCTCCCTCTTGTTTTCTGTCCTGCCTCTGAAACCAGCTGTTATGTTAAGATGCTAGTGGCTACAACCCCCTTAACGAAGCATCTTGAAGCATTAGACATCATTTCATAGTAGCGCTCGACTCATAGTGAGATTGAAATGGTGCAACTCACTCGTATATTTATTGCATATTAAGAAAATCAAGGTTCTTATATGAATAAAATTACCCGAACCAAAACTGAAAATTTTACAAAGCCAAAAAGAGGCTCAAGATAACTATTCGACAGAAATTAGTCACAGATCATGGAATAGATAAGAATAAAAAATTGATTTGTTTATACTCTATGACTACTACAATGCCCCTCAGTGCACATACATGTGATCATCTATATTATTCACAGAGAACCGAAAATGTTGTTACAACAGGATTAACCTATGAATTGGTTGTATAAACATATAGCAGATGAATGCTTTGCTTGAAACAACTCTGTAATTTCTTTCTCCAAGACAGCTGAGAGCAATCCTCGCATTGTCGTTAGAAGTAAATTTATCCTATAGAAGATGTCTCTTGTTTAAGTTAGGTAAAGATAATGACTTAATATTTTATTGTCTTGGGGTTGTTTTAGGCTCAGGATATGGGTCGGTCCAGCAAATATCTTCTGCCACAGCATCTTGCCATCTTTTCTTAAATATCTCAGATTCAACAAATGACCGTTGTCTCACCTGTGTAGGAGCGCATTCAAATCAAATACTACTAAAAGTGGCAAAAACAAAATGGTGATTGCAATTACTTACTGCATATCTATCATTAGCAGGTGCACCAGGAGATGCCTGCCAATAGGAACATAACGTATGAAATAGGTATAAAGCCTATTATGTCCTCAAGAAAAACAGTAAACTTACAAGAAAAATGAAAATTATTTTAGGTACATTAAATATCGGGTAGTTCAAGTGCAATTAAGCTTTTCAAGGCTACAGTTCAGAATCATTACTGACATGAATAGGCTTGTGGGGCTTCATAGTGCAAATGAAGCACCCACCAATTCGGTTATCCAGCAAAGTGGAAACATCCACAATGCAAGTTCAAGGGGACTCGATCCTACAAGTCCACAATTCGGTTGTCAAAAACTTACGGCTTATCGATGACAGTGCAACTTACAGACAAAACTAAACATGTACAAATGAAATCAAGCATTCATGAATCTCAAACTTATTATGCTGAAACTTTTGGACAAGCAAGCGAGGCCAGTGTCCAAGCATCTATCACAGTTTGATTATTCTATATTCTTTATTTACTGTTGATTCATTTGCCAAAGAGGCGGTAAATCTGTACTCTGGATGATTAGATAAATACTGGTATACTTACAAAAGTAAAATACTTTTGTTTCTTTAACTGACCATTTTATCATCAACAACTCCGAGCGTAGGCAGTCCCTTGTGAACTATATATTCACTATCCACCACTCCGACATTTTTGATCCGGTCACCCTACCAAGACCAAATGTAAGAAGACTATGGAAAAAATTTCCAATACACCATACCTGGTAAAGAAAGTTTACCTGAGCACAGTAACCAAGTTTTGTATCAAGGCCCCATGCGTGTATCAAGTCACTCTACATAGAAATTGAAGACATTAATTTGAAAAATTGAAGAAAAACATCATGTATTTATACATTTCTGAATTAGATGAAGTGCAAATATTAGCTTTAATAAACAGATAACCTTTTTCAAAATTACGCGGTTGCATTTTTTTTATACAAGATATAAAACAGTAAAATAGACATTTTTACATACTTGAATCATATGCCATACACAACGCCAAGCAGCCCTAGAGAAAACAGGAGCCATCATTTCTATCCACCTGCAACAAGAAAAATTTAAGCGACTAAATAGGTGGCAACCATCTATTTGTTAAATTGTCAGGAAGGGAAAAAAAATGCATACAAGGAGGTATGTCCATGAATCCAATGAAAATATATTAATGAAAAAGCATAAAACATAGAAATTTTCTGAAAGCTATTGAGACAGTAGAATTTATGGGATTCCTATTCATGGAAATTTACAATAGGAAAAAGCATCGAGCAATCAGGAAAAAAACTGCAGATTGCGGAAGAAGAATGACGAAAGGCCATCTTTGAACTACAAGAACAGAAGAAGAGGAGACCTAATTTCCATAGACCAAATCATATAGCATTCGGTATTCCAGTATGTGTTAAAGCACATATTTCAACTAGCTAATGAAGCACAGATTTAATAATTTCTAGACATTGCTTTGACACAGTTTTAGTTACACGAGCATTGAATGTGTAACTAAAGAAACAAATTTCAGCATGCCTTAATAGGTTTAATTTAAAACGTTATTTGCTTGCATGAGTTTATCCAAGATTAATTTTGGACACCAACACAAGTATTGCTCTTAAAATGGTCTAGTTACTATAATGCCAAATAGTTTGACAATTTACTACGAATGAGATAACAATGATCCATTGCAAAAATCCAGTTCATTTTATAAGCATAACTTCGTTAAATGATATTGGCAATCTTTTGCCAAAGAAGCCTTCTGTAAAACTGAAAAAGCTACGAGATAGTGTTTAAAAAAAACATAGGATAAGATATGGTTGATTTAAGGTCTCCAACTCAGCATACCAACAGAATTCATAAGGCCACTAAAATAAACAATGTCATCATCCACCACCACTTGAAGATGGTGGTCGTGATATAAGGTAAGCAAACCCACTTTGCTGTATTGGCACAAGCACTCCATGATGGCAGTGCACCAAGAAAAAAACAGATTATTTATGCCAGGGTGAATGCTAATCTCCTTAAGTAATTTGGAAATACACCAAATAGCTTTACACATAAAACTTACAGTTTATTCTCGTGTCAAAAAGTTTAAGAGATAAAAGATATTAATCAAGATCAAGCCTGCCAGATTAATACCTTTCATGTGCTTCTGAATTTAGATTTATTCATGTTTTCTTTCGTATTCATAATTAGCCATCCACGTTACTTGTTGTAGTACTAACCAATATAAGAAAAAAAATGCTTATAACAATTCACCATTTACTGTCCAGTTATGAATACGTTGGAACAAAGGAATAAAATATTTTGTGTCCCCAACCGAATACTTCAGATCAGAAAAGTATAATCAACAACAGCGTAACTAGTTGGATATCCCTACAAAACGCATAATCATATGGGAAAAAGCAACTGACCCAGTGCATGGAGGAGCGCTACTGTTCCAAAAACATTTGCCTCCACCATTGAACTTGTACATTCTTCTGTTTATTCAAAATACATATATTATTTCCCAATACATTAAGCAATAATGATAACCAGTACCAAGGAACTGATTCAATTCTCAGTGAAATTAAGAGTTAATTATTGATCGATGCTAATGGAGAAGAAAGACAAGTCATCACCTGTGTACGTCCCCTTTCCTCAAACGTGCTGTGATTTGATGGTGAACCTTGGATTTTTTGGGGTCAAGTGCAGGTTGTGATATTTCCAAGCCTTCCCTTTCAACAATTGACAAGTATCTGCACGAAGTAAAACAATGCCGAAGCATTAATAATCAACAAATTGGTCGATGTCAAACAAAACAGACTCAGAGGACGAGTTTATAAATAAGTATCAAAATTCGCTTCAATTACTCAAAGATCAGAAATTTTCAAGAATTCAGTCAAATAAAAAATAACCTTAACAACTATTATATGATCAGTGGCAGATCCACGACCCTAGACCATGTAGAGGCAAAATCACAACATTAAATATTTTCATAGACTAACAGGACAATTACATATTTTTTTATTCAGAAAAAGAAAACACGAGACATAAAACATGTGGACATTATCTTGGAGAAGTATGGATACCGCCCACATTGGGCTCCATGTAGATCCATCATTGTATGATACACAGTACATTACTTCTTTCACACAAATGAAAAGTAAATGAATATTTTCATCGGTCAAACAAAATCAGTAAAAGCTAGCAACAAGTGTAAGACAACAGGGACAGAAACCTATAATCATATGAAATTTTATCGTTAAACTGAGTAAAATATCGATCAATCATTAAACTGCTTATACATTCTAGTTTCTCATTTTCTAAAGCAAAAATGATAAAGAAACTACAGAACCTTTTGGGATGAAAGTTATCCACTGCAAGATCCTCATCCCATAGGAAAATATAATTGTATGGTGCAACGATGTCTGGATGTAAGAAGCGTTTAGCAAACCACCTGTAAAACATTACTGATTTTAGATCGGCTAGTTACTCAAGGAGTATAATCTCATATATAACTTGGGAAACAAATTACCATTTTGTTTGATTGATTGCAGAAATATGCAATGCATTCTCACTCCATTGTAGATCTTTCCATTCATCAATGATACCATCATAGTGAAACAGTATCACACTGAACTCACTTGAAGCAAACTAGATACAATGAAGGAACTTAACTAAATCTAGACCCTTTCATATAAAGTTCTTCACAAGAAACAGAAACATGCTGTAGACAATTTAGTTAACCTTCTTCACAATCTGATCCACAATTTCCTTTTGCTTTATTCCGACTGGTATCGCCAATAAACTCTTTGGTGAGTCGATATTTTCCTGTCCAAAAAGGCAAAGACTTGTCAAAATCTCAGTTGACTTCAGCAAAATGAATATGAACGATGTTTTTGGGATAAAAACATATCCTGAAAGTATCATATATCACAAAACTATTTTATAGTACTTTTCTAGTTTTTCTTAATCTTAGATATATAAAGCCCTCAAATGTAAGGATATCTCCATAAGCTGAAAATCGATGAACAATGAACTAGAAATTATCTTAGGAAAAATATACAATCAACTTGCTACTTTGTTAACCTATTTTATAGTATTTTTCTAGTTTTCTTAATCTTAGATATATAAAGCCCTCAAATGTAAGGATATCTCCATTAGCTGAAAATCGATGAACAATGAACTAGAAATTATCTTGAAAAATATACAATCAACTTGCTACTTTGTATCTTGAAAGTATCATAGATCACAAAACTATTTTATAGTACTTTTCTAGTTTTCTTAATCTTAGATATATAAAGCCCTCAAATGTAAGGATATCTCCATTAGCTGAAAATCGATGAACAATGAACTAGAAATTATCTTAGGAAAAATATACAATCAACTTGCTACTTTGTTAACCTCACCAAACATTGTTATATGAAGGGATTTAGATGGGACAATATGATATCTGAATTTCCTCAAGTTATGCTAAATAATCCCAAATGTAAAATGTAACCAAGTAGCACATCTACTAAAACAAAGTGAGGGTCCTTTTTGATGTTTCAACATTTGTAACTCGAGTGCCAAAAACCAGAGCATCATGAGTTTCAGAGAGCAAGAGGCAATAGATCAGCAAGTAATAGAACACTTCAGATGGTGTGCCATGGCACTGACTCGAAATGTGTCAGAGCACAATAATGAGCTCATTGTGTGCATATTACTGCACAGTGTACGTTACATACATATCAGCACTCACGAGCAATAAAAAAAACTCTGTTCCCTCCATCAGGAAAGAGGACTTCCAAGTTTGTTAGCCAACTAAAAGTCCTTTTGATTCAAACCAATCACACCAAGCCAACATAAAATTAAAAAATAGAAAAAAATTACAATTGCCTTGATTGCGCACAAAACTAAATAAAGAGACACCTGTAATTCACATTTGTCCCTGGGATTATTATCAAAATAGATTCTCCTAGGACCTCATTTAAGAGAGTCAATACAATGTGAGCTAGGTTTCATGATTACGCAAATAATGTTATGCTGCAACCATCTTTAACCTAATCTACAAGTCTAGTTAAAACGTTATGCTGCAACCATACATCTATAAATGTGCTACACAAATAATGTTCCTTATATTCCTGCTTACAGACCATTCTACAAACAAGCTATCAGTACCAAAAGGTTGCTAGCACCGGTGCAAGCATGGGTTCCAGTGCTGCCAAGGTCGTTAAGATTTCTCAAACTTCAGTTATTGAAGTTGTACTAGTCATAACCTACACTATCAAAGAAATGGTAGCTGGTATAGACCATGCCATCCATTGCCAGCAAGCTCCATTTTGGGAAAAACAAAGATGTCGCACTAATACCTTGAAAAATTATATATAAACAACGAGATAATAGACAAATTAAATCATCAGATAGATAAGTAGCATACCTTTCTGTTTGAAGGACCCCAAAGAGGCACCATTTCCAAATCTGATGTTGGGCTAACAATTCCTTTAGGCAATGGTTCAGCTCCTACTGATACACAGCGACTCTAAGAATCATAGGAGTGGGGAAAAATAAGAAAACATATATAAACAAGATTATAATAGAAAAGGAGCGCATATTTGATGAAACATATTTGTGTAAATATGCTACAGAGAATTTTAAAGCATATTTCATAAAGAATAACCTTGCATGAGTTGGACTCAGAAAACAAGTTGGCATCAGTAGGCATTGAATTTGCTTGATGGGACTGTAAATTTGATGATTTAGTCTTTGAAATGCCCCGACTAACATACACAAAGCCAGTTTGTGCCTCGGTTGATAGTTTCTGCAAGGAGAACAAACATTATTTCCATGATTTTTATTTTATGAAGATGAAAAGTGAGGCAATAAGCACTAACTCATGATTAACTTTTAATCATTAAAGATAAGATAAAAGTGAATTTGCATATAGATGTGATACATGGAGGAAGGGCAAAAAGTTGCCATAGAACCAGAAAACGCGGAAGATATCACGAAATCAATCATCATTAACATAAAATCTAGAAACAAGTTACTGGCCATGTAAAAAGATAAGCTATCTAATGATGTGTTCGGTCAGGAAAAAGATTAGTTCACCTAGTATATCAGTGGATCACATTTGTTCGGTCAGGAAACAAATTAGTTCATCTAGTATACCAGCGGATCACATGAAGTTCAACAGAGTCAAATTTGATTGCTATAACAACAAATGGAAAATTTTACCTCGTTATAATCAAAGGCAGTAAAATAGGTTCCTACGATGAAGACTGTGCAAAGCAAAGCGGTTGCACTAAAGATGCTACAAAAGCATAATCTCCTACTCGAAGGATCTGCGAAGAGAGGACCCTGCATCAAATTTTAGGAAGAGTATAAATCCAGCATCATTGCATTAGACAAAAAATATATCTAGACCATCTAGTCTACATAACAAGCACAGCGAAAACACAGAATAGAAGAAGAAAACAAGCTCTCAAGTTAAAAATAAAAAATACAACAAATCAAGATGAGGCAATCATTCAAAAAGCCATTAACACATTTGGTATATTTAACTGAAGACAGTACCAGACATGGAAACTGACACCAAAAGCATTGTGAAGAGAACATTAAGGTTGTGGCTTGCTTTAATAGATGAACAATACTATTTACTTGTGAACCTAGAGTTAACATAGTCGAAAATGACTAAGCCTAAGTTAATGGTAGTTAGGTTCACGAATCCTTATATAGCATTCATGTGGTTACTAATCTTCTTATTTGAGACTAAATTGTTCATCTCATTTCATATAAAATGTTCCACACACGTCGAAACTTATATAGGTTAATACTTGGGATGATACCTCAACAAATTTAGACGATAAAAACATAATATTTCACAAACCATAAACAAAAGATGGAATAATAGAATAAGCTATTTTCCCAACCTTACGGTGAAAAAATAGCATCTTTTTAAGAAAAATAAAATTCATAAAAAAACAATATTTCTAAATGAATCGAATAGTACAAGGACATGAATGAACCTAGCTCGAAGAAACGCAAAACAAAAACTGAATCGGTTCCAAAAGTTGGAAAATTCCAATTTGCAGAAAGCTCCAATAAGAGTCGGCTACAGAGGGATTCAACAAGACTCAGAAAAGGAAATCAAAAGTCCCGCCGAAAGGAAAATAACTGTTGATTAGAACCACAAGATAGAAGGCCACCGAGAGCTATCCCATGTAAGAGTGAGCCCCTCACCATAAGAAAACGAGCATGACCAAGCAAGCGAACACCACGACGATAAGCGATTTGTGGGAGCGGGAGCTCCAGAAGGGCCTAAAAATGGCGTCCTCGATCAGATTGTGAAGACGAAGCGTCGGGAAGAAGACACCGGGCGCCTACAAATAAAAGATCGCTCTGCTTCGGTTCTCTCTTTCTTCTGCAGGAAGGAAGCTGACGGGATATATATTCACAAGACTTACGAGTCAGAGGTGTACGTTGATGATGCACTCGCTAGCCCGTTCTTTACCTTCTCGATCATTGGTCAGACTCTAGCAAGAGCAACAATGGGTACGTGTAACCGTAAGTCTGAGAGCGCTTGGGAAGGATGCATTTATTTATCTTAAATGAACAAAAAGATCCTGAGAGGATCGGTCGCTTCAGATAGAACACATAACACCGATCTCTTCCCCGACTGAATGGACACGCCTCAACCAGGAACACCTTCCTAAGTCGGGCCCACTTGTGTTGAGAGTCGTGTCAGTGTATGCTATCTTGCGTCAGACACGGAGAGAGAAGCACCCCATTTCTTAACTTGAGGGCTCCGCCTTGGTGGGGTCAGGTGGGCCACGTCGGGTTGCACGCGTGGCCGCCGTGGAGATAGGAGCGCCGCTTCCGGCATTTGGGATTTTTCTTTTCTTTTTTTTAGTCAATGGAAGCACTTTATTTGAATTTTTAAATAAACGCAATGTTTAATTTTAAATCGTCTTCTCAAAATAAAATATATAAATTTTAATTATATAAATATTATAAAATTTCTTTTGTATAAACATTTAGGAAGGCTCAAGTTTATAATTTTCTACCAAATTATATTAATTTGTTATTTTATATTCATCTTCCTAAAGAGACAATTTTGAAAATACTGTTTTTGGCCTCCCTTTCCAAAGGGACTCCATTATTCCGTGTCTTCCACTCTTCAACTTTGCTTTCCATCTCCACCTCCCCAAAAAAGTCAAAATGTCAATGAGAATCTTGTGGTCACACATTGTCACCTATCCCTATTCCAAATAATAAAATTAAGAAAATAAGATCAAGGAAAATATATTTAAAAAAAATTCAAAATTGAGTGGATTAAAAGGATTGAGAAATGAATGCGTATGTAACAAATATGTCTTTCTAAAATCTTAATGGATCTTATTATTATTGGGTGATGTAACAAGATATCGCCCCAATCTATTTAAATAAGAAAGGGGTTATATAGTGGAATTTAGATCAATCGGAAATTATTAAATGAGATTTGAATTATAAATTTTTAATATTTGTCTTCAATTTCTAAGAGATGAGAAAGGGTTAAAATTATAAATTATAATTTTCCTAAATAAGATGAAATTAAATCTGAGAAAATTTATCTTGCATTATTATTATTTAATAATACAGTGTAACATATGAAATATCAATAAATTTTGACCTCGTCAATTAGATGAGCGAGGAGAAAGTCAACGTCGTAGGTAAACGCTGGCAATATTTTGATGGTTGACTCGTGTCACCACAGTCTTAATTTTAACCGTGAACACATTAAATCTTATCTCTCAACAGCTCGTGAAAATATTAATAACGTTCAGCCTCTCCGATTAATTAAGTCAATAAAAGATAACTTGTTAATTTGATGTGTAAAAAATAATAAAAATGAATTAAAAATTTTAAACTCAAATTGATAGTATATACATTGTATGTTATCAAAATTACATAGGACTAAATAAAAAATATCCGAATTGAAAATAATAATATTTCTATTAGACTTTCACTTTTTCTAGAATTATATTTTAGCTAGTACATTTATTAAACTCATCATATTAATTCAATGACCCTAAGATGATATATCTCATTTAAAGATACTTCAATCTAAATTATTAATAATAAATTTATTACATTTATATATTACGATTAAAATTTTGTTTTATTGTTTACTTATTGCCTAGGAGGCTAGGAACTGACTAGTTATAAAAAGGACCAGACGGCGTTTTTGAAGGTTGACTATTGCGGCCGCAAATCTTTTTGCCATACTGGATTGTCGTAGATAATGTCAACATCCACTCGAATCAACCCACCATTTTTATTTTATTAATTATTTCGTCTTTCGAGTGGCCACTTAAAAACTCACGTGCTTCGCTTGCCCGGATCTTAGGGGTGAGCATAATTCGGTATTTATCAAATTTATCGGTCGATAAATCAGTAAATCGGTATCGGTAAATCGGTTTGGTATATAAATTTTGGTTATTCGGTTTTCGATTTCGGTAACGGTAAATTACCGATCGGTTCGGTAATTTACCGATTTACTAATTTATATTATATATATATATATAGTTTTTTTATTTTATTAGTTTAATAAAATATTAATGATAAATTATTTTTTAAAATTTATATATCTATAAGTATTTAAGATAAAATTTAATAAAATAACAAATTCGGTAATTCGGTAAATTACCGATCGGTAAATTCCTTATTCGATTCGGTATCAATTTTCAATATTTCGGTAATCGGTAATTTGATTTTTAGTAAATCGATAATCAATAATTCGGTAAATATCGAATACTCAACCCTACCGGATCTGGCCGAGGCGTATTACGTGTCCCACGGTTGTTTCACAACATACGAAACATTTTGGAGTACAAAACAAAATGGTCAAAACGGATAGTCAACGGCAAGAATGTTTCTTTCAATGCTCGTGTCACTCTAGCTGAAACTCCCTTCACTCACCTTTTTTTTAGCATTTATTAATGGTCATGTTAATTCACTTTCTATTTTACTTTATTTTTTTATTTAACTAAAAAAATGTATATAGATTTTAAAATGCCTCTCCCATGCATTAGTATTCTGAGCTTGTACTCCTGTCCTATCCGTTCTCGATACGGTCGTAGTGTAGCTCATTTTAATGTTCTAATTATTGAGAAGCAGTAGTATTTATTGTAGGGATTCGATCAATTGCCCGGCCAGTCCAGACATGAACCCCTTGCCTGAATGTACTTATACAATTACACGGGACTACTAGATAAATACACAAGATTGATGCATGGAACATAAGATTAACAACATTCAAAGTCCAGCAGAATATTTGGAAAAGGAACAGCCAAAAGTATCAAAAATTACATTTGAGGGAAACGGTCAATCAATCGCAGGAAGATACACCCTGTGGAAATTGTTCATCGATAGTTTTCTTCCACAATTAGGGCATTTCTTGTAAGCTTTAATGCAATTTTTTATGCAGCTCTGGCAGAAGATATGGCCGCAAATAGTTGACGATGGCTCAACCAATGTATTCATGCAGATAGGGCAGGTGAAGGCTGGTTCCTTCGGTGGCATTGGTTCAGATTCCATCGTATTCTTACCCTGTATGTAAAATACAAAGCACTTGTATCACGTTACAGCATGCTTTAAAGGATTTGAAGTATATAACCTCACAAAATATGAGAAGGGAGGAAAAGAACTTCCAGTTCATGTGCTCAAAGCTGAAGCTAATTAGTAGATAGAACAACGGCAAGGGATAATATGTAAGATCGCATATTAGTTTACATCATCACATATTGGTAAGTACTAAATCCAGGACACTCAATTAGCATAACATTGAAAACACGAACTGTAAACCCAAATATGTACGCCAATAATTACTGAATTGCGAACTAACAAATAGTGAAGAATCAACAAGCTTGCAACAGCATTTTACCTTTCCATTCTCCTCTGGATGAAGTTCACAATTTCCAACAATTGTGTTCCTTGATCTTTCTTCACTTCTATTGAGATCATGGAAAGAGAATGTGACAGATTCCTCTGCAGTGCAGCCCAAAGATGATGTATTAGTTGTTTAAGAACCATACAAGCAGAATGGAGAATGAAGGCTACCTTTATAGCAAAGATTAAGGCTACATAAAATTCACACAGTATGAAATCCGATGAAACTGATATAAGTTAACATTACTTGCTGAAGATAAAATCCATATCAAGCTATCCAATTGTTTCCTCATAAATAAAGAGTAGAAATGCAATTCACTAGATAGGTCAAGAAAGTTGACGGAGGTATTTCAATACTTTGATCGTATGTTGTAGATTGTTACTACAGGTAAGATTACCAATGACAAACAGATCTGTAGTAGTTCTCAATCCACTAAATTCAACAGTGCCAAAATTCATGATTACTACTCGAATACCCCAATGGCCCGATCCAATCTTTATCTAATTGAAAACGTCTAATCTCCTACCAGAACTTGATTCAGCAATGAGTATGCAAAATAGTGAGTAGTTGCACATAATAAGATATTCTCATATATGTATTATATTTACCTATCCAGATGTGTACTTGAAAATCCAACTCAAAACGACATGGTACCTACTAGACTACCAAGTCTAATCTGAATCTGTTAGTCATTATCTGGTATCCAAAGGGCAATATGGGTATCCTAAGAAACCCAAACTA
This sequence comes from Costus lasius, assembly GCA_027563935.2. Lineage (NCBI taxonomy): Eukaryota > Viridiplantae > Streptophyta > Magnoliopsida > Zingiberales > Costaceae > Costus > Costus lasius. The sequence goes on along the minus strand of CM050447.1, from coordinate 22,663,453 downwards.
TTATCTTTGAATCATATATTGAGCTCAACTTGAAAAATCAAGAGTTGAAAAGTGTATCGAAGACAATGGCAACACATTGAAATGCTGCAAGGGGGAAAATGGAGAGTGGAGTCAAAGTTCGAATTAAGTATCAGAATATGAAAAGCTAGGTCTTCCATAGTTTCCAATTCAACCAAGTTGGATCGGAATTATCAATGGTTAGGGATCAGCAGTTTCAAACACATTATCACCAACTTCAGCTCTATCTCAGTGTTGAAGCATCGGGATTGTGCATTTCAACTATGCAACTCAGAATCTTCTATGGTAGAAAATGTACTTGGTCCTCAACTGCTTCTTCAACCCATCAGAGCTTCATTGGCTGATGTTTGCTGCTCTTTTTTATCATACAAACTCATCAAACACTGTCGCTTGATAATGTAATTTCATGTTCATCATCTTGCACTCACCACTTCGAAGCTAGGTGTTGGGTCATTTTGAGTTAAATTTCAATATAAATTAAAATATTTAAAAGGTAGTGCGACTGTTTTAAATTTACCTTATAAGTTATAATGCATTTTTGTTTAATGGGTTCTGGCTTCCAATGAAGCCAAGCATTTATTGTAAATAACTCCTGAAAATTAGGGCACTTTTGATTGAGAGATCTATGTTATGAAATAAAATAAAATAAAATGGCTAAACAATATGATTCATTAAACATTAAATCAAAAATACATGATAGACTTCAAAAATAAAAATGATAAAAGAGAAAAGTCTTCGTCAACTTGGATGATTTGGATCTGCCAAATACCCAGCTTTGCAATGACTTGTTGGATATTTTGGATCTAGAAGGGATCCAGTCTCAATGATTCGTCATATGTTCACTTTGAAAAATACCTGGCCTCAACGGCTTGTTGGGTAAAGATATCCGACCATGACGGTTTGTTGGATATTTGATTTGAACAATATCCGGCCTTGCGGCATGTTGAATATTTGAAATATTACCCGACCTCAACAGCTTATTGGATAAAGATATCCGGCCATGACGGCACGATGGATATTCGATTTGAAAAATATCCAGCCTTGCGGCGTGTCGGATATTTGGAAAATTATCCGGCCTCAGCGGCTTGTTGGGTAAAGATATCAGGCCATGATGGCGTGTTGGATATTTGATTTGAAAAAAAATATCCTGTCTTGCGGTGTATTGGATATTTGATTTGAAAAAATATCCGGCCTTGCGGCGTGTTGGATATTCGATTTGAAAAATATCCGGCTTTGCGGCATGTTAGATATTCAATTTGAAAAATATCCGGCCTTACGACGTATTGGATATTTGATTTAAGAAAATATTTGGCCTTACGGCGTGCTGGATATTTGATTTGAAAAAATATCCGGTCTTACGGCGTATTGGATATTTGATTTGAAAAGTATCCTCAAAACTGATATGCATTTGTCATAAGTCATGGAGAAAAGTCTGAGTAGTGTTGTAACAACGTTAAGGAACTATGCCCCGATACGAAGTATCGACGTATGCACTTCCCAAACAACGTTATTAACAATACACGTCAGACATTTATCGTCCACGGCTATGTTTGAATGAGTTGAGTGCATGGGTTGGGTGAATGAGCCTTGGGGCTAGACGTTCAAAGTTTGGATGAACGGGCCGAGGAACCAAGCATTTAAAATTTGGATGAACGAGTCATAGGACCAAATATTCAAAATTTGATGGTTGATTTGTAAATCTACTTAGATCTAGGCTTTTTCAATCTGAGATCAAATTCAGAAAGATCTGACTCAATTTGGTAAGAGTCGATGTTCGGATCATTTTGAGAGTCATCCGATCAGCTGAGTTAATTTCAACCGCTGAATGTTTGATTTGTAGATCTGCTTTGATCCGGATCTCTGATCGAAAATTAGAGTTTGGATATGGAAAGATCTAACCTAAATTTGTAAGGATAAGCATTCGGATCACTACGGATGTCATCTGATTGGCTGAGATTAAGGAGAATTAATTACAGCCGTTGAAAGATTGATTTGTAGATCTATTTTGATCCAAATCTTTGATCAAAAATCCGAGGGTGGATCTGGAAAGATCTGAACCAAATTTGTAGGGATCAATGTTCAAATCACTTTGGAAGCTATCCAATTGGCTCAGATTTGTGCAAACCAATATTAGCCATTGATTTTATCAAACTCATCATGACTATTTATTCAAATTAGTAGATCTACTTCAATTCATGTTTCGGATCGAATATTGATATCATATCTGGAAAGATCAAGTTCTATTTGATAGAAATCAACTCCTTGATCATGTTGAACGTCAACCGATTGACCTAAATATGCTCAAATCAATTTCGACTATTGATTTAGATTTAAATCTGATTTATCACGACCGTTCATATAAATTCATATATTCGTATCGATTCAAGTCTCGGATCAAAAATCCAATATCATAGTTGCAAAGATCGGGTTTGATATAGTGGGGATTGACACCTTGATCATGTCAAACATTAACCGATTGACTAAAATAAGCTCCGATCGTTCTTAGCCATTTATTTGTTTTATTATTTAGATCTGGACCGTTTATTTGATTTTAATAAATCTCAACCATTGGATTAAAATTTTAAACTCAGATTGATATGAGCCGTGTGATTTCACGTGAAGCGATCTAGGCGGTCAGATTTTATGCTGATCTGGACCGTCGATTTCAAGTGAACGAATATCATTCGTTGAATTAATTTTATTTGATCAAAGCGATCTCAGCCATCCGATTTCATGTGAAGTAATCTGAGCCATTAGATTTCATAATGATGGAGACCGTTGAATTTGAATAGAATGAATCTCGACCGTTATATTCAATTTTAAACTCAGATTGATCTGAAGTTATTGTTCGAAGAGATCTTGAGCGTTGATCTTATTTGGATCTTGATCGTCGATTTTAATAGAGTAGATCCCAGCCATTGGATTTAATCCTTCGATCTCGGCCGTTGGATATTAGTTGAAGTAATCTAGAACATTAGATTTGGGAAGATTGCGACCGTCGATTTGATTGGACGAATCCCGACCATCCATCCTTTTCTCTCGTCTCTTTTGTCAACGGTGGCAGTTGACGAAACTAGGGTTCGTCACCGCCGACTAACTCACTGCTCCTCCGCCAAATCTACTTTGGGAGTACCTTCTCTAGGTCAAGGAGGACTTATAGCTGGATTTTGGCGGCTTCTGGTAGAGTATCGGCGGCGAATCGAAGCTTTGCTCAAAACAGGGATCGCCAACGGTTTTTCGCTCGATTCCGACGATCGGATGGACGGATCCTTTTAACTGTAGATTCGCAAACATAAGGAGATCATACAATCATAATTTGAATGCAATTCGACGGTCAGATGCGGAGTTCCTGTGGTAGGGGCGTATAGCATCGAGTGGCGTCGACTGAGTCGATGAACAGTAGTTTTTTTTTTAATCGATATTTTTTTACTAGAGTATCGTTCTCTAGGATTTAGTCCGGAGTTTACTCTCCACAAAAGTGATTTTGTAGGAGTATCCTTTCCGATTTAGTCCGGAGTTTATTCTCCGTAAAAGTGATTTTCGTAGAAGTATCCTATCTGATTTAGTCCGGAGTTTACTCTCCGTAAAAGTGATTTTCGTAGGAGTATCCTTTCCGATTTAGTCCAGAGTTTACGCTCCGTAAAAGTGATTTTGTAGGAGTATCCTCTCCGTGAGAATAGAGTGAGGAAGAAAAAGAGGGATAAAAACGTATACATGTATAGAGAAAAAAATCTCCTTGTAGCGTTCTTCGTAACGTCAGCATCTAGGCATTGAAAATTTTCTTCTTTGTGTCGTCAGAATTTTTCCTTTTTCCTTTTAGAGTCATGCACCCTCTTTTATACAAATTACTTGCTATTTTTTTATTGTATTTGACCGAACTCAATTGGATTTTGTCTTGATTTTGCTCTCATGGATTTCGCTTGTGAAAATTCCACATGGCTGACATGGCTTGTTCTCAAATCAAATTTGCTAGGTCAAAATCCAAGTAGCGATCAAAATTAACTTTGCAATTTTCGCTTTCGGCTTACTTTTAACAGGTCAAAATCACTCTTTTCAGTCAAAATCCCAACTTGCTTTTAGTTTTTGTATGGTTGAAGTAATCATAAATTTTAATTAACTAATTAATCAATTAATCAAAATCAATCAATTAAATAATTAATTAATCTCTCTTTTTTTTTCTTCAACACTAGGACTATTGCTTGTTTGCTGCATATTGATGTTGAGAATGAGGGAGTAATCAGCGAACCCTCAACCTTAAATAAATTTCAATATTGTATTATTATAGTGTTAGATTAATCCTGAAGTTAGTCATCATTGTTTAGTGTAGCTAGCTTCATAATTAGTGAAATTATCATATTTAGATATTTATTTGCTAACCATAACAATATAAGATGTTAGAATAATTAATGAATAATTTATTATAAAAAACAAAAAAGTAGTTTAGTAAAGAATTAATAATTAAGCTTCTAATTACTAGAAACTGATAGTTAAAAACAAGTAATAAAAAGATTTAATTAATATAATTAAGAAAAATATTAATTACATATTATATGATTAATGTGAATAATGCCAATTAATTATACATCGAACAATGCAAATATATAAAAAATTATAGATTACTTAATAATAAAATACAATATATATATTTCATTAAATAATATAAAATTCAAAGTTAATTGGTACAAACTTGCAAATTGCAATGCAATTTAATTGGCATCTGGGTCGAAATAGAAAAGGCATGATTTAATCTAATTGAATTTTTATTATTAGATTTAGAAAAATAATGTTTGTCTTTACTAGAATTACTTCTAACAAGAACAGAAAGGAAAGAAGAGGACATATTTGGAAAACAAGCAACAAATAATACGTGCTTCTTCTAGTTAGAAGGAAAGGAATAAAGAGAAGATTCAAATCAATCAAGAATTAGGGTTACAAGCATATAAGTAACTAGGATAAGTCAGCTATTGGGTCTAATGAATCAAACCCATTAACATGACCGACCCGTTAACTAATACACAGCATACTCTTAACACACCCCCTCAAGCTGGAGCAAATATATCAATCATGCCCAGCTTGTTACAGAATTCACCCACTTTGGCTGTGTTGAGAGCTTTAGTAAAGATATCGGCGACTTGCTCTTCAGATTTGGTGTATGGAGTGGTGATTTGACGAGTTGAAATAGCATCTCTGATAAAGTGACAATCAACTTCAACATGCTTAGTGCGCTCATGAAAGGATGGATTATTGGCAATAAAAATAGCTGACTGGTTATCACAATGCATAATCATGGGACTTTCCACTACTAAGCCAAATTCCATTATTAAACCTTTGATCCACAATAGCTCACATGTGGTATGGGCCATAGCACGGTACTCAGCTTCGCAACTAGATCTAGATACCACATTTTGTTTCTTGCTCTTCCAAGTGACCAGATTCCCCCCAACGTATACACAAAAACCTGATATAGACTTACGGTCATCCACGTTCCCTGCATAATCAGCATCAGAGTAGGACTCAACAGTGAGATGTCCATTTTTCTTATACAGGAGACCTTTCCCTGGGCATTTCTTGAGATATTGAAGAATGCGAAGCACAGCTTTCCAGTGACACTCTTTGGGGGATTGCATGAACTGACTGACTACACCAACCGCAAATGAAATATCTGGACGAGTAACAGTAAGATAAATGAGTTTGCCTACAACCTGTCGGTATAAGAGAGGGTCAGTATCGTCAGATGTTTCCCACAAGCTATGTCGTTCATTTGGGACCATTGGCACATCATGAGGTTTGCACTCCAACATCCCAGTGTCAGATAGAAGGTCAAGTACATACTTCCTTTGAGATAAGTGAACACTTGAACCTTTATAGGCAATTTCAATGCCAAGAAAATAACGAGGTTTACCCATATCGCGAAGGGAGAATTGTGAATGAAGATAAGTCTTGGTCTCATGAATGCCTTTGGAGTCATCGCCAGATAAAAGTATGTCATCAACATAAATAGCCAAGATAATAATGCCAGAAGATGATTTCTTGATAAAGATAGAGTGATCAGATTTACAGTGAAGGAAGCCAATCTGAGATATGATAGTAGAAAACTTCTGAAACCACGCTCGTGGACTTTGTTTGAGACCATATATAGCTTTGTGTAACTTGCAGACCATCCCCCCCGGCTTGACATAACCAGGAGGTTGATGCATGTAAACATCTTCGGTAAGATCACCATAGAGGAAGGCGTTCTTAATATCCAGCTGATGAAGAGACCATCCAAGGTTAATGGCAAGCGAAAGGATAATGCGAACAGAATTCAACCGGGCAACCGGAGAGAATGTATCCAAGTAGTCAACACCATATATCTGGGTAAAGCCTCTGGCCACCAGGCGGGCCTTATAGCGATGAACAGAACCATCAGGGTTATGTTTGACAGTGTACACCCACCGACACATAACCGGCCGAGCACCAGAAGGAAGGGGAACAAGGCTCCAGGTGCAGCGCGAGGTAAGAGCATCCATTTCCTCATCCATGGCAGCCTTCCATTGTGGAAGAGAAAGGGCGGTAGAATGGCTGGTAGGAACAGTGCTCAATGATAAAGTAGTTAGAAAGGCATTATGAAATGGGGAAAGACGGGCGTATGAAACATAATGAGAAATGGGATACTTAGCGGTCGAGCGACGCCCTTTGCGTAGAGCAATGGGTAGATCAGCCGGAGCGGGACAAGGAGCCTCAGGAAAGGGTGAGGCAGGTGGGGAAGTCGGAGCTGGAGCAGCGGGCGCCCTGCGATGATATACCTGTAAAGGAACAGAAGAGGTACCGGGAACCAATGATGGCATAGATGGCACATCTAAGGGGCATGGAGTGGGTAGGGGAATGCGAAGATCAGCAGGGACAGAATTGGAGAAGTATGGCGTAGATTCAAAAAATGAAACATCCATACTCACAAAGTACCGTCCCAGCTTGGGATCAAAACATCTGTAGCCCTTCTGAGTGCGAGAGTAGCCAAGAAAGACACATTTAATAGCACGTGGACTCAACTTATCATTGCCAGGAGAAAGATGGTAAACATAACAAAGACATCCAAAGGTCTTGGGTGGAATGGAAAAAGTAGGGCAGTTTGGTGAAAGAATGGAAATAGGAGATTTACCTTGAAGGGTGGAGGTCGGAATCCTGTTAATTAAGTAGTTGGCAGTCAGAACAGCATCACCCCAAAAATGTTTAGGTACACACATGTGAAACAGAAGGGCACGAGTGACATCAAGAAGGTGACGATTCTTGCGTTCTGCAACACCATTTTGTTGAGAGGTATACGGGCAAGTAGTTTGGTGGAGAATCCCTTGAGATGCACAAAACCTGGTAAAACTTAAACTGGTGTACTCAAGTGCATTATCAGTACGCAAAATTTTCAACGGTAAACCAAATTGATTTTTAATCTCAAGGTAGAACGATTGGAAAACATTAAGTACATCAGAGCGATTCTTCAATAAATAAATCCAACACATGCGAGAATAGTCATCAATAAATGTCACAAAGTATTTAAAACCATCTCTGGTGGAAACAGGACTCGGACCCCAAATGTCTGAATGAACAACATGAAAGGGAACAACTGTAGGGGGGCTAACACTTTTAGGAAAGGAGGTGCGATGATGCTTGCCAACCTGACATGCATCACACTCAAATGTAGGACAAGATTTAAGAGACAAAAATTGCTGCACTTTTGCCGAGGAGATGTGACCCAAGCGACAATGCCACGTGTAGGGTGAAGAAGCAGCCGTCAAAACACGAGTGAAGATAGATGCAGGTTCAGTCAAGACATAGACACCGCCAACTTTAAGCCCCCCACCAATCTTCACCTTCGTCCTGAGGTCCTGAAAAATACAAGAGGAAGAAAAAAAGGTGATTGAACAGCTTAGGTTAGTAGTGAGGGCATATACAGAAATAAGATTAACTGGAAACTGGGGAACATAAAGAACATCATGTAAGGTAATTGTGGAACCTAAGCGAACTGTTCCTATACCATGGACAGGAATAAGAGATCCATCAGCAATGGAAACTGGTCCATGGTTGTTATCAAGTTGAAGTGAATCAAACAATGAACGATTACCTGAAACATGAGAAGTAGCCCCAGAATCTAAGATCCAGGTATTAGGGGATGCAGCAAGGGAGGCAATACCAGAAACAGCGGGAGTAGTAGCCACCAAGGATGAGGAAGATTCGGCCTGGGCGGCCAATCTAATGAGGCGATCATACTCGGCGGAAGACACAGTGATCGTCGAGTCAGAGGAAGGAGGTGTAGCAGCCTGTGCAGAGGTAGATGAACCAGGATCAGCAGCCAACTTGGCATAAGTAGGTTTACCAAACTTCTTCCAACATCGGTCTGAGGAGTGATTAGTACGGCCACAGTGTTCACAGGAAACAGTGGATCGGCCACGTCCTCTCCCTCGGCTAGAGCCACCAGCACCACGGCGACCACCATAGGGAGCAACAAGTGCACTACTAACAGGGGTGGTGGAAGTGCCCATGGAGACACGCAGAAGGCGGGAATAAACACTCTGAATTGTTGAGACAGAAGGATCAGCTAGTAGTTGAGCTTTAGCAGCCGCATACGAGTCATCTAGGGCAGCAAGAAACCGGGAAACAAACAATTCTTGTCGTTGTTGAATAGTCACCGAAACATCAGCAGTCGGCGGTTGCAACATTTGCAATTGATCCCATTTGCCCTTAAGAATCCGATAAAGGTCTGGTATAGGCATGCCTGCTTGCTTAAGATTGAAGAGATCCTCATACAGTTGATGAACTTGACCGATGGTCTCCTGAGGAGCATAAATAGACACTAGTGCGTCCCAAATTTCTTTAGCTGTGTCCAAGCACATGACAGTTGATGCAATACTTGTCTCAATGTTGGCCAGAAGAGACGTGACAACAGCCATGTCCGAACGTTTCCATGACTCATAAGAAGCATCTGAGGGGCTTGGAGGCATGCTAGTAAGATGCAGTTCTTTCCCATGTGAACCAAGATAAAAGCGTATAGATCTAGCCCACAGTAAGTAGTTACTTCCATCAAATTTAACCGTGGTTGCAACACTAGATGTAGGCTTAAATTCAGGCATAGTAGAGAAATCCATATAGAGAAGAAGTCTTAATACTTGTCCAATAGAGGATAATATCGCAGAGCAAATCTGATTCTCCAATAGAGTATACTAGTTGATGCGTAAGAACTTGAGCAATAGAAGGTAATACCGTAAGAACTTGCGTCAGGCTAGAGAGTTCGGCTGGCTGGAGCAGGAGAACTTGACCGGAGATAGAGCTGGCGACGAAGATGCAGCGAAGGAAAAGGCAGCATTCACCAGTAGGCGGCTCACGTTGCGGAAGACGCGGCTTGCGTTGCGGAAGACGCGTGCGGAAGAGTGGCGATCACAAGCAGACGGATGAAGGTGTGCGGAAGACTCGTCTGCGGATGAAGGCGTCGCCTACGGAAGACTCGCGTGCGTCGCCTGTGGAAGACGCGCTTGCGAAAGGAGAAGCGGCGATCGCGATCGCCAGTTGATGCGGCTCGCTGGAGGAAGGAAGAACGCCTGGAGGATCGCTGAAGTCGCGCCTGGAGACTCGCCGGTCAAGTGTGAAGCAGCTCCAGCCGCCTCACTGAGAGAGAAAGATGCAAGCGGAAGATGGAAGGTGCGTACGCGGCGGAAGGGGAGAAGGCACGTTCAGGCGGACGGAAGGAGAGGTGAGAAGCGAGAGAAGTGCCTGAACGGAAGTGTGGAGCGACGGGAGAGGTGGCTCTGATACCAAGTTAGAAGGAAAGGAATAAAGAGAAGATTCAAATCAATCAAGAATTAGGGTTACAAGCATATAAGTAACTAGGATAAGTCAGCTATTGGGTCTAATGAATCAAACCCATTAACATGACCGACCCGTTAACTAATACACAGCATACTCTTAACACTTCTAACCTGCTAACCGAGAAGGAAAACTTAAAAGAGAGTTCAAGCATCATAGTCCAGTCACACAGGAAACCGAAATGCAATACATAATAATATTTATTATTAGACGTAGAAAAATAATGTTTGTCTTTCCTAGAATTACTTCTAACAAGAACAGAAAGGGAAGAAGAGAACATATTTGGAAAACAAGCAGCAAATAATACGTGCTTCTTCTAATCTGCTAACAGAAAAGGAAAACTTAAAGAGTTCAAGTATCATAGTTCAGTCACACAGGAAATCGAAATGCAATACATAATAATAGCTTTAACCTTTAGCAGATTATGATAAAAATAACATTTTGTTCATCAACTTGCAATGTTAAGATGAAGAATGAGATGAAATAAACCTGATAGTCTTGAGTTTGTGTCAAGATCTTCATCCAGGATTACTGTCACAGGTCTGCTTCTACTGGAAAAGTTCCTTGCCTAAACCAACAAGGAGAAGTTGACATCAAATTTCAACTGTATTAATTATGTGAAACTGACAATAAGAAGTGAGATTTTGGGGATATACAACCAACACTATGAAAAAAAAAAACCTCCATCTGTATGTAACCATCCAAATATCCCCTGCAAAATGTGGAAGTAGGTAATAACACCGAGGCTTTGCCTACTAGGAAAGCAAATTGGAGAGAAAGAGAAAGAAAAAAAAAATTAATAATGAGATTTTACTTCTTTCTAATAACATAATTAAAATAAAAAAGAATAAATATTCATGGTACAAATATTTATCTCATTTTTAATTCTATTTCTAGAAAAACAAACAATTAATTCTTTGAATTTTTTTCTCTTTCTTTTCTCTCTCCTATTTTCTTTTCTAACAGACATAAGCTAAATAAGGTATAGATGAATGTCTGAGTTTGGCAATTATAATAATATTTAATTATAACATAACCAAAAAGTTGAGGCAAGAGAAGGATTTGATTAAAATCTTGTGAACCTAACAGGGAACAAGTATGCATAGGGAATGTGAATCTAGTAGGAGTGAGAGAGTCACTGAGCAAAAGTGCTCCCCTGAAAATATGATGAACTACAAATAACATACTGAAAATTAACAACATTTAGTTCACTTAAAGCGGTAAGTCAGCAATCAAATATGTACGCTAAACTAACACAAGATATGCTTCCAATATATAAATGGCTCCAGAGCCATGCTTGATTTGAAGGTTCAACCTAACAGTAAGCATATTGTTGCCCCCACCAGGGAATCAAGCTGATCTGAAGATTAATGAGATGAAAGTAATAAAAAATAAACGTATCACAGAATGTCAGCCCAACAATAAGCATATAGAATGTCAAACCAACCGGAGGAAAGCCTCTTGAGGATGAAAGCATCTGGACTTCATCCTCAATCGCGTCGAGATCAATCACTGAATCGTTTAAACCGTCGCGGAGGGGAGGAACAAACACCTGTTCCTGTTCAACGGGCTGAATGACTTGAGGATTGACGGAAACAGATGTTCCTCCAGTTATCCGAGCGTGTACAGAACTAGAAGACTCTCCTAGCTCTCGGGTCTCGATAGGAGAGTTGAGATCGATATCCAGGACAATCTTCCTTCTGACGCTCTCTCGCGTAACATCGCGGGTGCGCCTCTTCGAAACTCGCCTTGATGTACCAACAGTGGCCATGCTAAGCAAAAATATTAGTTTCAGCTTCACATCACAGGTCAACCAATAATTTTTTTTAAAAAAAAAACCATAATGCCATCAAATCCAAAACCCGCATTTTGCGCAGAAAATATCTATCTGTAAACTAAAAAAAAACAATGCAGAGTTAACGATTTAGTTAAAGTAGAAACTTTTTGCCACTCCAATATAAGAAAAAAAACATCATTTAAATAGGATCCAAGAGGCAAAAGAAATCAGGAGTACAATTTCGCACCATAAGCAAACTAAGAAACGGATACATCATAAATGAAGCGTGGTGGAGGTTTTGGTCCTTTTTTGTTCAAAAAAAAGAAACGCATACAGCAATCCGAACAACAAAGAAGAGAAACCCTATTATAATGAACACAGGGAAGGAGACACACTCACCGAAGATCGTTCTGGTCTCGATTAGGGCTTAGGGCTTTGGGATTCGCCCGGAAAACAAGCGGAAGGAAGTCCTTGCACTGATCGATGAACACAAACCAACTGAGTGCAGGACGAAGGAGGCGGTGTGTCAGAGCCTCAGAGGAGACGCGGAAGGGAGGGGAGACGAGGCCGAGGGCAGGTGCGACCTTTCATCCCGCATAATCACTTTTCGCCGTCGACTGCGTCGACGCTGGAAACATTTAATTGTAGTCAAGGCCGAGTGGCTTGTTAGTTGTTAGTTGTTACCGAGCAACAATCTTACAATTATCCCCTTCTTAAATTTATAATAATAAGGCAATCCAAACCATTCACTTTACAAAAAAAAAGTTCTCATTTTTCATTTTATCACAGTTTATCCTTTTAAAAAAAATCCTAGAAATGCATATAAAACATAAGAAAGGCAGGAAAAACATTTCAATGTAACCAAAATTAAGAAAAAAAATTACAGTCAGTATTTTTAGACCAAACTAATCAAACCTAAATATGTTATTGAACCTAAATAAAAACTAAAATAAATATGAAATTGTTTAAAAATAAAGTGAACTGTTTAGCTTCTATAGGTAATAATAATAATAATTCAATTAGAACCAAAATAAATAAATTAAAAGGCATAATTGAAAACTAGTATTAAATTAAATATCTAAAAATGTAATAAAATATTTTTATTTATATCTGATTTGAAATATACTTTTGCTATTTTGGCTCACTTTGAATTGAGCTAAACTAATTTAAAAATAAATTATTTTTTTTCATAGCTTAAATTGTACATAAATAAATCAAATAAATTAGCATAAAATCAGACTTAATTTTCTAAGAGTGAATTGTTTCAAGTCTTTAAGTTTATAGTAACTTTTTAGTAAAAAAAAGAGCTAAGTATAGTTTTAATTTTTTACATTTTATCATTTCATTAATATTTCTAAAATTTAATTAAATATTATACAAATTTAATAAATTTAATAGGTTTATATATTAATATTATATATATATATATATATATATATATATATATAATATGAACAGGCATATACTCACTCGTATATAAGTTTAGACATTCAACTGACTCAAATTTGATTCAATGTCATGAAGAATTTAAGGCTGTGTTTTTTTAGACATAAAATTAAAAAAAGAATAGAAAGTACATTGAATCTAGCTGTATTTTGTGCCTAGATTCAATATATTTTTTATTTTTTTTATTTTTTCATCTAAAGAAATATACTATTTGATATTTTTTTTATTAAAATTATCTCACTTATTTGTTTGAGCATATACGAGGATCTAATAGACGCATGGAATCTATATATATATATATATAATACAATATTTATTCCTATAATCAAAATATTATTATAATCCAATATTCATCATAATTACCACAACTCTAAGCAATATAATTCATACATATACATATATATGATCGCTCGCAGCATACTGATTTTTTAGTTTACTTTACCACAAAAGGTAAACCTCACACACACACACACTAGTTTTACTCCTAGGCAGCAGGAGCCTCCTCATCAGCCGTCCGCTTCCTCCTCGGCAGGTGGCGCCTCCACCACTGTCGGAGCCTCCGTTGTCTCTTCTGTAGCTGGGGCTAATTCGTCCTCTGCAGTTACTTCTGGTATTGCTGCAACAGGCTGCGCCTCGGGCTCGGCTTCCCCGGAGGCGGCGACCAGTTCTGCTGTCTCTTCTTCTGCAGGCGGATCCACCGCTTCTTCTGTGCCCGGCGCTGCTTCCTTCTCCACTTCAACTTTGGGGTCCTCGGCGACGTCGGCGGCGGCAGCTGAGGCTGCAAGTTCGACCACCTCCTCTGCGGCCGCGGCAGGAGCTTCGGTTTCAGTTGGAATTTCCACCTGCATGCGTTAAGAAAAGTTTCCTTAGAACTCCATAAAGTAGAACGTAAACACTAAGCAGTATAGCCGCCATCTCACCTCGACAGCGGCCATGGAGAAAGAGAGAGATGAGAGATGATGTGTTGTGCTTGATTTAGAGGGCTATTTATACACATCAGAAACTAATAAAGGCATGAACCGAAATTCCTGCGCTGCTGGACAAACACTCAAAGAGGCCACCACCGCCTACATACCTCTCTGGTTTCCATTTAAACGACTAAAAACTTACTTCCGCCACCGTCGCTGTCCCCTGTCTTTCTTCGTGGCAAGCATCCATTGGCCTAATACATGGCAGGGGCCCACTCTGGCATTGGAGGTTGCGTAGGGGCGGCGATAGCTGGCCCGGCATTGCACGATGGCATCGTTAATCCTACGTGGAGATGAGACCCGCTCCAGTACGAAGAGCCAGACAAGACGTGTTCGCATACAGGACTCTATGCGCGCAGCTTCGTCTCCGTCGGATCTGCGCCCGCCACCGACGTTCTGATGGATCCTGATGAGTTCCATCGCGAGCGCCTCTGCGGCGGCCTCACGGAGAGAGGCGCGGCGCATAAGTTCTGGACAGCGTAGTATGCGTGGGAGACAGCTCGATTGTGCCCACGCGTCGCATCAGGTTCGTTGTTTGCTTGGATGAGAAATCACGCTACGTGGGACCCCCTAGCCGACGCGTAGCCACGTCATCGCACGATCACCTGTCTCCACACAGACAGGGAAGACGAGTTCAAGCAATCTTTGCTGAAAATAGGAGAATTTTTTTTTGGAGACTAGTGTTCTCTACAAAAATTTTTAGTGAGTCTACCCTATCAAATAGTTTGATCAAAAGCCCGTAAACTTTGAACAAGTAATGTAACGATAACATCTAGCAAGCAATCGGTAATTTCAGATTTACTGATTATTGAATTACTAAGCTCAGTTTTAGGTTCCCAAGTATCTTCAATATTCTTTTACCTTTTTCACTAGACTAGATTACAACATTCAAACATTGCGTGGATACGTTACCAAGAAAGTCTAGGATGTAAGCAATTTTTTTGTTCACTCTTAGTTGTATCTTGACCAATACCCTCGGTGTGCAACTTCAGGTTAGCTCCTATTGAAAGTGATCTTATTTTAATCCTCTCCACTCGATGTTGATCATCTTTAATATTTTACATGTAATTGCTCAAATGGATTTTTTGTCTAATTTTATTTGGTAATTTAAAAAATTAGCATATGAAATTTTGAGTGGATTGTGAAGTTTGAGTTGCTAGCATGTAATCGCTCAAAATATGGTTGCTGGTTTTTTTATTGTTGATATCCAAAGGTTATAGAGACTAGGATAACGCTTACTTAGGATAAGCCTTTTGGAGAATGGCCTTGACCCTTCAGGGGTTGGGGGTGTTGTTGAGATTGGAGTTGGAGTTAGAGTTTGGTGGCTTTTCAGTAGCTAGTTGACTCACTTGGCAATGTCAGTTAAGTCTCAGCAGGTTCTTATATGGCATTTAATATGCTGAATTTGCTCAATCAATACAAGTTTCCATTGAATCTAGTTGCTCAAAGCACTAGGCATTTATTTGAATCAATTATTTATCCCTATTAGAATTGTGAAAGAGGATTCTTGTTTTAATTGTGATCATGTATCACCAAAAACCTGAAATCATAAGAAAGTTATAGCGAGAAACAAAGCTAGATGCAGTTACAATTCTAGGCTACACTTGGAGCATGTTTGTTTTGATACCAACGGGTGGCTTTTGTAAGGTGGAAATCAAACAATGAAAAAAAATAATCAAGCAACAAAAACATAGTTGGATATAAAATTCCACTTGATCGACAAGAATAATGATACAAAAACATAGTTAGCGTATTCTAACACAAGATAAATTCATGATGGTGGAAACTAGTTTCAAGTTGGCATAACTTTTAAACAATTAGTTTAATAATGCAACACGTTGGTAGATCGGCATGCCTAAATAGTGCTTCACTTGACTCAACTTAAATGCCGTTTGGATGCTTGGCCGTTGTGATCACTAGAATTTGCTTTTTACTCAATAAATGTATCAACAAAGTAGTTGAGCAATCAATCAACAACTTTAGTTGAATTGATCAGGTAGAGTAACGATAATGATTGGATTGGTCACTTGGACAGCAGTTGGAAGTAATTTTGGAGTTCAAAGTAGAGTAACAATACTGATTGAAGGTTCACTGGGAGAATGAGAAAGAAATTGAGAAGAGAATAAAAGAAAATTTACTTTCATTCCACAAATACTCGTATTAATCAAACTTCATTACAATAATATTTTTAATTCTTTATATAATCTTTACACAATTGCATAGCTAGAATTTAATTATCGTGTTAAATTAATGCAATCAACCCACAACTTAATGATCTATGAATTTGCAGAACTATTACCATTATCACGTGATCCAATAATCATATAACAATACTAGTAACTTTTCTAGGTTGCTTGGGTTGGTGGGAGTGGTTGCAACTTTGGTAATTTTGATTTTGAGGCGAAATTGGCATCCAAGTTATTCTCTGATCACAACTTTTAATCTGCGTTATATTTGCATTTCATCAACCGGCATGAATAATCAAGTTGATTGTGGTATTGTTGAGTGGTTTCATTCTCGTTATGAGTACGCATATGTAGGAATACATACGCTTATTGGATGCACGCTAAAATTAGCAGCATTCGAGGGTCTAAGTTCGATACAATAGCTATAAGACGTCTACATGTACATCAAATAAACACAAAACCCGCATATGAAATTTTTCACAGGCCTTGGGAGGAATTCTATCCTGGTAGATAGTTCTTCAACCAAAGCGAACAATTATTTGTAGTGGAATGGATTTATGGTACATGGCATATCTTAAAAGTCTCCAAAGATAAATTCTGGGCGTGAAGTAATATGATATGATTAAGCACTTTGGTGTGAATATGCTAATGGGAACGTTAGGTACACCTTGCGCTAGAGAAAATATAACGAAAATTCCATTCGTTTTAAGCCATTATAACATGCTTGGTACTCAACTAAGTTGATGCAAAATAAACTAAAATGTTCAACTTATATGCCAATAACGCCATGTTTCACAGTCGTGAATTTTTTTTATGTACATGGTTAATATACAACAGAATAATCATCCATTTAAACCGATCGTATACAGGAAACATATTCATCATCACTTCGGAAATCTAAAAGCACTTGGTTAAACCTCTAAAAGCTAACCCTAAGTGCTCCCCAAAAACAAAAAGACAGCTGGAAAACAGAGATTACATTTCATTTGGAAGTCAAATATACACCTTTGAAGGCGATAGCCTGACACAAATTCACAATACACGTTCTTTTTATTCACAATACAGTGTTGATATGTAGTGCCTTCAATAATGCGGTAGCCATCTGCTTGACCAAGACTTGACCTCCCGAACGCTGCCCATCTCTCCGTTCTTCAATCAGATTCTGGAGCTTCTGAGGTAGGTCATTTTCGACGATTAGTTGCTTTGGTCTAGGGTGATGTTCGTAGACAGCCTGGAACAATGGATAAGAACAACGCATTTACTACAACAACGAAAGCTTAAAAACTAAAATAATCCTCATCATCCATAGCAACTCTTAATTTATTCAGCAGCGTATCTGAACTTTTTCCCACTTATTCTTGATTTTATCTGCAAATCGTATACTTTTGCATAACGAAAAGCTATATAAGATTACCTTTATTAATTTTAGCAGATTAAGACGAGCAATAGCGTCTTGATGGTTAAGTCTTGCAACAAGCAATGTTGTCAGACCATTGGTGGCCAAAGCAGTGTTTATTCTGGACGATTTCCTGTAATTTCATTTTGTGGAGCCATTTATAGTTTGATACCAATTCGAAATAATGGAAATCAGATAAAAAAAAGAATGAGAAGAATGTATTATGTTCCTTACATGATTATCTTCAAGAAAGGCTCCAATATGTGCACAAAATATTGTTCAGGACAGTTCTGGAAGAACTTCACCAATTTCTGAATAGCTTCCTTCTTCAGCAATGCTTGCTCTACCTTTCTCTGTTCATTATCATGTGCCAAGCAAACTGCAATCGAATCTAATGCCGTGCCAGACCAAGCGTCATCTTCCAATAGGTTCAAGTACACATCCAATCCTCCGTGAGCTCTCAACTGCTCTCTTGAATTTCGAGATGCATGGGCCATGTCACACAATAGAGGCAATGCATATTGTTTTAGTGGTGAATCTGAAATAATAAAATTCATCAAGTGTGGAATGATTCCATTTTCAGCCGCTTGTTCTTGCCGCCTCTTGTTTATTTTGCAAAGGTTGAAAAGTGCATTTAGGACCTTCAAATGAAAAAAAAAAAAATCCATGTCAATAGCAAAATTCTGAATCCAAGGGACAATCAGACAACTTCCAGTGAACCTTGAGAGGAACATGCTAGCTATTCACACATTAAGATTGCATGGATGTTATGCAATCCTCCTGTAAACAATTTTGATCAGATAATCGCCCTAGTTAATATTCAGAGAACTTACCAGAAGACATTAGAGCACCTGTCACTTTCATGCGGTGAAGTATATAAAAAGGTTACATGCATATAAGGTTCAAGATAGATGTATATCAGTCCATATGGACATACCAGGTATATATACATGGTTGGACCAGTACAAATCAACCGTACCACCCAGTTTTGATACCATGCATGCATATAATGAAGGTCCGATATAAATGACACCAAAGCAAGCAGTAACTTCAAAATTAAACAAATTAAAAACCATGATAGCATTCTGCTTTGTGCACACGAGAATTAAACATAATTACTAAAGAAGTTGTAATTTATGTAAATTTCTGTAACCTGAGAAAAAGTTTTCAGAACTTAAAGGATACATGTGCAACAAGCAACTTACTTCACTATGTATCTGAGAGACAAGAGGTCCCTCTCGAAGTTCAAGGTTTGGGATCAAATACTTGATTGCTTCAGCGCGTTGAAGATTTTCTAAACAGTTTGGGTCAGTTGACAGATGGTTGATGCATTTTAGGATCTGCATTTCAAGTAAAGAAACATATCAGCTGTATTCACAGTAAAGAAAGGTGTCATCAGCCCCAAGTTCAAACCGACCTTAAGAAGAATAGGAGGCTCCATCTTATTGAACATCTGAAAAAGACGAGCAAGCAAGCTCGGGCTACACATGTAAGACTTCACTACATTATCAGCCTGAGCAAACTCTAGCAGAAGATCAGCTACCTTCTCCAGATATTCCTTAGCAACATCAGCATTAGATGAACAAACCATTTGTGACAGCAACCCAGACGATGTAGTGCTCCCAGGTCTAGCATTTAACACCCCAGACCCAGATAAAACACCAGATGTTGTTTGTGATGCTAATCCAGAGGTAGAAGTTCCATCGTTTGAACTAACTGACCCCAATGTAGATAAAACCTTCTTGCTTGTTTTATTTGAAAGTTTCGTATTAGGCTCTGTAGTACCAATTTCTCGTCCATGCCTAGTAACCTCTGGAGATCAGATGCAAATAGACGAACTAAAATGAGCACGTTTCCATTAAATATAAGCATGCTGTGAACAAATCGCTAGCCAGAAAAATATGGTACAAGTCGTCAATCATTGTATAAGAAAACAGAATCTGAATGTATTCCATATTTAGCAAATGCAAATATTGATCCCCAAATTTTGAAGGCTTAGCACTTAAGCCAGCCTGATCATCCCACAGAGCAAATTCCATCAACATAAAACACGCAAGAGTTCTGTAAACCAAAGGGCTCACTAAATAATAGTTGGATTGCACTGCTCATTGCTCAAAAAATAAATCTTGGAACATCAAAGCATTTATACAAAAGTAAACATTGGCATTTAACAGATTGACAATGATGTTTAACGATATTTTGTACTCGTGAGATCCAAATGTAGTCAGGCTCAACTACTATTTATGCACAAGTGGTTAGCGTTAATGAGTTGCCTTCGTAAGAGCATAACCAGCTGAACTGAAAAGCAGCCTATATGATAAACAAATAAACACCAGTTGCACCTCAAACTGACTAAAAGTAGATCAAGCAATCGATATGAATCAGGATCAGCAAAAAGATATTATAGGAAACCATCAGTTGTACCCTGAGGGTAACAATCAGCGTAGACTCAGATGCATTATACATAAAAAAACACATTAGTATCTCTTATCAAGAATAAGGACAATGATTACCATGCACCACGAGCATATTATAGTCTTACACATTTTCTAAGGAGAAACAGAAATGCCAGAGTTGGGATGTAGTTCTAAAAAGATGCATCGATTAGCTTGCATTTCATTGCTCTAAAATCTAAATCCTTTGCTTCATTATTATTCTGAGATGTAGTACTGTAACTTCATGTTTCATTAAAAGATATGATAAAAGTCACCGTACCATTAGCAGTTAGAGTTAATATAAAGAAAAATAAGTGCATACATGTGTTTATCAATATGCCTAACTTTGAAACTAATGAACATATGAAAGATAAGGAACCAAATAAATACCAGCAAATTCTGCCATCAAAAAATCAAGTTCACCATGTGTCTTCCTTTCTGTTGAAGCATGTAACAGTGGTAATAC
This sequence comes from Costus lasius, assembly GCA_027563935.2. Lineage (NCBI taxonomy): Eukaryota > Viridiplantae > Streptophyta > Magnoliopsida > Zingiberales > Costaceae > Costus > Costus lasius. The sequence continues at coordinate 22,642,930 of CM050447.1, read as the reverse complement.
ACTTTCATGTTTTTCCAGTCCAGAAAGATGATGAACAAAATCAAGTTGTCCTGAGACATGTCGAGAAGGTGGTTCCTTATCCAGCAAGCTCAAAAGTGGCCGGATTTGATCATGCTGAGATATACATTGACTTGCACCATCAGGGTGACCATTTGACGTAAGTTCCACAGGCTTTGGAGCCACATCATCGGTGGAACTTCTACCAGCAGAATTTGTAGTCTTATGATGCTTAGATAAGTCAGCAGATACACGAGAAGGCTCATGATCCCACAAATTAAAATGTTCGTTATCATTTGAGACTTCCATTGTAGCATGATTTGTGTGAGGCTTATCCCCAACATAAAATTGCTTGTCCAACTTGGCAGCATCTGTTTTTTGAGAATGAGAAATTGGATTATGCATCGGTTCTGAAGCTCCAGTTAAAAAAGGAAGGTCAAACCGAGCCTTAGAAGCATCAACTTGACCCAAGTTGGTAGCTGGTGAATCAAACTGTACAGTCGCAGGACGAATAGGAGGCCCTAATGGACCAGATCTTGGTCTTGGGGCAGAACCATTCTGTTGAAGAGATAGTCCACCACCACTACCTGCGGAGGACAGACGAGTTGCTTCATTCAAGCTGTAAAGTGTGTTAACGAGCCTAATTAGCATTCCATTCTTTGCAGCAATGCGACAGAAGTCATTCCTTGGAGTTAAACATTGAAGCTTAAAGACCTGCCAGATACTATCTATGGAAAGATGAACCATTTCCCTGATGATAGATATAAAATTAGTGCAATATGAATAAAAGCACACTTTGAAAATTCATCAATCAACAGGATAATTAACCAACCTATACTTTGCATAGTCAGCCTCAAGAAAGCCAACCAGGACAGGAATTCCTCGGCATGCGATGAACATTTGTAATGTCAAAGTACTAGATTGAAATTATAGCATCAATTGCAAAAGTTAAACTTCAAATAAAAAGGTAAAAGATAGAAAATAAAAATGACATCTTCAACCTTGATTGACACAGCTGATGGAAAAAAAGAGAAGCCTGCATACGGACTTCCCTCGGACGATCAGGCACTGAAAAACTCATTATAATGGGTATCTGCATAGACTCAGTTTGGAATCAACTTCTACCACTGCATTAAAATCTGCAATAAAAAGTATGTATAAGATGGTGTTAGAGGTGATCTTACTAGGCCAACAAGACAGGCATTTTCTTGAAATTCAATATTGTCCTTGATAACATGATTGATAATCTGGAGTACCGAACATACAACCTGCATCATCCCAAAAAAACAGTTCTTACAAACAATGTGTAGAGTAGGTAATTCTTGAGATGAAACATTTTATGCCACGTATTACGCAAAAGTTAGTCGACCAAGTAAAAAAAATTTAAACAGTAAATGAGTGGTCAAACATACACGGGTCTTTGGATTTTCAAGGAGCTCGATGAGTGGAAGGAAACCATGCTGAGACATATAGATATGTTTCTGCTCAGGGCGTTGTGTAAAAAATGCCATAAGCTTCTGACATGCTGGCAATAGTACATCTTCAGATGCTTCAGGCTTCAGCAAACTGACTATTTTGCTAAATTCAACAGACTAACAGAAAAGAAAACAAAATAATTACTAAGTATAATAAACAAATATAGGCAAAAGTTTAGTCACAAATAAGAAATGTATTCTTGGCTATGCAACAGGGCAAAAAGTGCAGTCTACGAATTTAGAACACAACGTCTTTGCACATACTTAAGCATACAAGCAAAAGACCAAAAAAAAAATGGCATAACACCAAAAACTATTTTTTGTTTATAACCATAAGTTGCCAAGTAGAAGATCCGTGGAGAATGAGTAAAACTAGTCGAGTAAAACCAGTATGTGTTGTTTGATTTTTAAGAATTATATTGTTGTTAAATTCGTTCCTTAACTTGACAAAAATTAGTATTTTAGCAATCACAAAGATTATAATGACTTATAGATGCATACACACTCAATAGTTGATTGTAGCAATGGGTATAGCATTGTGGCTTATGGCCATGCAGTTGACTTTTCTACATGCAAGAATGTGTAACAGAACTTATATTATTCTGCCTCGAAAATAATTGCGGTGATGTAATAAATGTCCTTTATCAATCTTTCCAAAGAATCAGATGAAGATTTAGTCAAATAAATAAATAAGCCAGATAAATAGGCCTCCACAACAAAGATCAAGAACGTAATAGCAATCAATTGCCCAGAAATAAGAATCTTGTTTGCAAATTAAAAGTACATTTTAAAATGGAAGATATGATTGATAGGGGTCCATGATAAGTTTGGAAAGTCACAAAAAGCTAAATAACATATAAAACGATATTGAGAATTTTATTAGGTTACAAGAGAATGTGTTATGTGTCAGATCTGTAAGCTGCGAAACCTTAATCGCAAAAATGTTCTTTTAAGTTTAAGTTGGCTTTTATGTAGTTACCTCTTTCCCTAACACCCTGTTTTACTTAGAGGGAAATGATGAATTTTAACCCTTTGTCTCATTTACTAGGGCGGACGGATTCCTGACAACGGAAAGGACGGAAAATAAGCTTATTTTCCTTCGATTTGCGATCTGCCCGAATCAGACGGATTGCTACAGTAACTCTCTCTCGACGTTCGTTCGCATGCTACTCACCCTCCATTGCCACTCCCGCTCGTCGCTGCTGCTGCTGCTTCGCCCGCTCGCCTAGCCGGCGAGCCCCCGCCGGATGATGTCGCTCCCCCACCGGATGCTACCGCTCGCCCGCTTGAAGATGCTCGCCTGCTTGCTACTACCTCGCTCGCCCACTCGCCGCTGCTCTCTGGCTGGGCAAGCGCCTGCTAGATGCAGCTGAATCGCTCGCTTGAAGACGTTCACCTGCCCGACGCCGTCACCTACTCGACCCCACTCATCGCTGCTGGACACTGCTCGCCGGAGAGCTAGCCAGCTCTCTTCAGTGTTCACAGGAGACAAGGAGACAGGGTCACGTGAATTTCATGTCTTGAAAATAATTAGCGCAGGTAGGGTCTTAAATAGGTTAACCTACATATTTCATGTACAATTTATGTTATATTACATATACATATATAAACTCTCCTATATAAACCTTATTCTAGCCATTTGCAAGGTGTCTAGGTGGGTTCCAAAATGTTGATCAAACATGGCAATATGCATAGAGAATGTCAGATTATAGCCACCATTGGCAATGCATCTATCCATTGAAATATTGTTTTCATTAGGGGAGGCATCACAGTCAAACAACACTTTACTAGTGATTACCCTTCACATCTCAAATGCATCAAAGTTATATGAGATCCTATGAACAACTATAATTATTCCAGATGAACAAGTAGCATATAGCCAAAGGACACAAGATTTTGACCGGTATGCATGAGAGTTTGTCATCTATGATCATTGCAAAGGCTGTGGAGATAAAGCTATCATGGACATTGAGATGGAGGCGGCTAAGCTTCAAAAGCTTTGAGTAGAAATATGATCCACTTTTAAACAATTTGCCAAATGACCTTAGAATAAGGTTGGTAGTGGAAGCACCAATAATAGTGTGTGACATGATCAACATTAGCAACACATTAGATAAGTCAAAGCGAAAGTATGTCTAGAGCCAAAAGCCATGAAGCTCCTACTGGTGGCCAAAACAACATCAAAGCCTTTTGTTGGTTTTGAAAAAAAAATTGACAAATAGAGTGACATTGATATTGACCCTAGAGCCTTCTCAAGCAATTAAGCAAATATTAGTACGATGCTAGTATAAAGACAAAAGAGGCTAGATATTGGTTGGGTCATTTTACTCTCATTCTCTTGTCACAATCAATGCAATAGTATCCAAAATCCAAGAATTTGACCTTATAATTCAACAGCAAACACTAAACACTATATAAGATTGTTTCCATCCTTCCTACTAAACAAGGGAAAATGGGATTTTTCTTTCCCATTTTCCCTTTCCTTTCTGCTTTCCTCCCTACCAAACACAGCCTTAATGTACATCACACTTAGAGGGAATTTTACCTACATATCCTAATAGGCAATATGGATGAATCACAACTTCCTTATGACAAAACTTATCAATTAACCACAGATGTACATCTAAAATTTGCTAAGATAAGATGCATCCAGACACTTTTCCTAGAATTGAAAATTTTTCATACAGCCGTCGCCAAGGTTTAGTTAGTGTATTATTTCAGAACCAGCATGAAAAGATCCAAAACACTAAAGCCATAATCAGCAAATCAAGTAGATAGAATCTTTTAAAAATTTAGAAAGTGCAAGTAAACCCTGTATTCTGACTTATTTTAATAACAAAAAATGAGCACCTGAATGGGAAAAAGGTTATCTGCTGGCAGGTTTTCATCAAATACCTGAAAAATTAAAACCGAACTATAATTACCAAGAAAATCTTCAACGTAAAAAATTTATATAAATGCTATTATAAAAAATCAGAACAACGAGATCGACACAAGTTGCCACTAGTAAGTGCATTTATACTGTCTAAGCTTACTGAAGTATCAATATCCATCACGTCTGATTGTAAATTCATAACCATTTCTAAAAGCTTCCCCCCGTTGCTGTATCCTGTTCCAATTTGCTTCTGCGCCATCCTAGCTTTAAGTTCTGTTGCTAAGTCATGCTGCTGAACAGATGCAGACGATGAAGAAGCTTCACCACTTCCATCTCTTTGTCTGTCTAGCGGCTGAAATAAATCATCCAAGGAAGCATCATTTGGTGTGTCGCTAAACCTACTTAGCTCGTTCGGTCCTTGAGCAATTGTCTGCTTCATTGACATATTGTTGAACAATTAGAAACAGTTAGAAAACAAACATTTAATACAGTGAAACAGCTGTCCAGTATCATTAATACCAAAACAGAGTACCAAAATTCATGTGCCAAGCAAAGGAACGATCAATAGGGTCCAAAATACAAAACAGTCAAATATGTTTCAAATTTTGCATATGGAACTTGGCCCATAGAGCAACCTTATTTGTAGGTGAGAAAAACCCAAAAGAGAACATACAAAAGATGCCAGATTGCCAACTGCAAGGAGATTAAACTATAAATATCAAGAAAAGACAGACAGATTGCTTCAAAGCCAAAAGGTAAGATTAAAAAAAAATTTAATGAAAACAAAGAAACATCACCTTTTGGAAATTTTTTTTTTCAACTCTAGCTCCAAAGGAGAACATATTAGTTTCCTCAGGGCTTTTTACTGCTTTGCCTTCTGGTATTACAGTAGTAGTTGAAACTGCTTCTCTGGAAGAAGGCTCCAGAAATGGCTTTTCATAGATGACCAAGGTAGGATCTTTAGTAGATAGCATATCTTCATCTTTACTTTCTCCATCATATGCGTCGGTACTCTGGATAAAACAAGATTTTTTCATCTCCATCAGAATAATTAATTGGATCAGTAATATTTGCTTTTCTCAGCGTCTTCCCAAGTTAAAAAAAATAATATATGGCATCATTTTCAAAATTATAGAAGCCATGTAACTCAATATAGAATATCTTCTTAGAGTAAAGAGAAATCTGAGAAGATCCTCAAAATTACTCAAAATTTTTGGCTTAACATGGTGATAGTTAACATTAAGAAGGCAAAAGATAATATCTGAGACAATTAGTACTTGTTCAAGGTTAGGCCCACTATTCTTGCTATCCTCAATTGACGTGCCTTCACTGCCATTGTGGTTATCAATATTTGAGTAGCCATCACCAAGAGTAACATCCTCTTCAATATTCCTGAAATTTATACAAGTCAGTAGAGAAATGGAAATCTGGTTTTCAGAAGACCAAAGATTCATATTACTAGATTATTGTGAACCTGCTAGTATACTTCAGTTATGTGCAATCAAGTTATGTATTACGGTAGTGGCAATCAATAGTCATCCAAAATGAAAAACCAGATAAATAAGCTTGCATATACTTTTAAGTCTATATTGTCCCATCCTTATGGGTGGTTACATTGGTCAAGGCTTGAAAGGTCCAAGATTTGATGAAATAAGCTTGCATATTTTGACTTTTAAGTCAATATTGTCCCATCCTTATGGGTGGTTACATTGGTCAAGGCTTGAAAGGTTCTAGATTTGATGGTTTTCTTCCAATTAGAATAGCAGCCTATAGTATAGATAATTTGCCGTCCAATGGTCCTAAAGTTACATACTTTGTCACTCTTCTTTTTCTCCAAATCATGGTTTTTTCATTCTTTAACACCTAGAGTTTTTACATGCTTAAGCTTAATTCACAACCCATCTCTAAGAAGCTCCTATGACCAATGTTTGAAGATCCGGTCTGACCGGTTGTATCGGACGGCGGTCGGACCGGTACCGGTACGGAAGAAAGAAGAAGAAGAAGAAAGAAGAAGAGAAGGAAGAAGAAGAAGGAACTCATCCGCTCATGTCTCATATTGCCCGCTTGCCTTCCTTTCCTCCTTGCTCTCCTCTTCTCCTCTTCCTTCTCCTTCTCCGGCTCTATTCCATTACTCTGCTGCCTGCTAGTTTCGGTCCAAAACTTTGTCATACGAACCAAAAAAAATTTAAAAACCTTGCCTATGACTAAATTATTTGAAGAGTATCAATTCACTCAATTTCATTCAAATTTGCCCCAATCTCATTCCAATTTTACAATGTAACTTACATTGTAAAATTGATAGGATGATTATCCAAATCAAACATATTTGTTAAATACTGAGATGCATCGTAAGGTACGGAGATGGTGGTTGACCCAAATTTTAGTATCAACATTTAAAGCCTTGACCATTAATTTTTATTCTAACACATAACTTTATTTTCCATAAGCATTAAATTTAGTAAATATAAATTATGAAGTGCATTGTTGTCAAAATCGTGAGTTCACTCATCTGAGCAAATAGAGTTTATGAGTTGGTTATAGCATGACAAGTCAAGTTACTAGTTCAATTGGTTTTTACACTAAACTTAGTTTAACTCACAAGTTAACTCAGTGCAATCAAGCCGAGTTAACTCAATAATTGTTTCTCTAGTCACTCGATTTCTCATTTTGGCCAAAATAGAAGGCAAAGATTTTGGCCAAACCAAAATAGAAGACATTTTGCCTTCTATGTGCATGTTCGCATTGGAGCATTATTGCCTCTTCATCTTCAATAGTCATTGTGTTGACGATACTTCTAGCTTTGTCGTGACTCATCCCATAGTGCAAGCTTCATCGGTGCTTGTCCTTGAGCGCGAAGCATTTTGTCATCCATCCCAAAGCATGAAGCTTCAGCACGGCTCAGAAGAAGCTTCACCGTCAACATTTGGCTCGGGTGTAACTTCTAACACACACAACACAATTGACCATTGAAGGAAAGCTTCGCCACTAGCTGACTATTGGGTAGAAGCTTATTCAAGCTGAGAGTCGAGCTGTCTACCAATAAAATACATTAATACATATATATATATATATATATACCATACCAAAATTAGATTGTCTTCCAATGATATAGATAACAAGTAGAAGTGATCAATTCTTGGAATTAGACCGTCTTCCAATGATATGAAAACTCAAAGGCTAGATTTGAAAAAATTAGGCATGATTTGCTATGGAAAAAGGTGTGGACCATTAAAAGAGTCCTTTGATGCAGGTGATCTCACATAAACTAACCTAGATCGTTAAATCATTATCTAGTTAAAAAATGTTGTTACTAACATAGTGTTTCCTTCAAAGGAAAACTAAAGGGGAGGGATGGATATTGTTAAAATCCTTTGTTTCGTTGAGTAGACCAATTAGGAAGGACGGATAAATGAAGGGATGGATCCCTTAAAACTGATCCCCCCAAAAAACGGGAGGAAAAGTTGGCAGACGGCTCATCCTCGCCACTGGCAGACGGCTCATCCTCGCCACTTCGCCTGTCTCCCTCTCTCGCCCGACGCTCTCTCCCCTGAAATTGTTGAAGCCCTTCTACTTGAAATTTATCCTCTCCCTCTCTCCCTCTCTCACTGCCTCCCACGCAATCAGCATCTCTTCCCCTCGTCTCTCGCGTGAGGCTAGGGCAAGCTAGGGTTTTCTCTTGCTGCACGGTGATCGCCTACGTTTTCAGGTAAGATTCTCTCATACATTTCCAGCACATAAATGTTATTATCATACTAGACGACTCTATTACGAACTACTAAATGAATCTCATAAATCCTGGTGTGTGATTCTTGTTTCTTTTGCCTGGAGGCTAGTTCATTAGTTTATCTATTGATGAAATATAGAATCACTATTGTTGGATATGCTACATAATCAGGGTATTATCCATTAACCCGTTAGGGTTATGGTAGGATGTATATATACTTGTGTATGATGTAAAGATTGGTTAGATTGATGAAATACAATTTCTTTCATTCTCAACATGGTATCAGAGCGGGTCTTACGCACGCTGCCGCCACCACGCTGCCTTCATCTTCGGACGCTTGCGGACGCCGCCGCCGCTTGCCCACGCCACCGTCTTGCCTAATAACTCTCCCGGCGACGTTATCTTGTTCGTCGGGCGCTTTGCTCCGCCTGGCGACTCTGCTATGACGCGTGCGCACGTCGCTGCTTCTCTGCCTGGCGACGCGTGCGCACGTCGTGCTTTACATCCAGGTCTTGCTTATTCCAACTGCTTCTCTCGCTTGGATTTCTTTCCTCTGTTATCTGTTTGTGGTGTGCACTGAGGATTGCTTATTCAACTGGTTACTCTTCTTACCTGCTGCCATTCCTGTTGGCCGTGTTCTTTGCTGAGTTGTTGTTCACGGGTTGGAATTCTTATTCATTGCAATGGACAATCAACTCACTGTGTTTGAGAATAAGCCCAGTGCCAATCTTGGCACCACTATGAAACTCGATGGATCCAACTATCTACTATGGGCGAGAGCGATGCTCTTCTTTCTTGGCTCTCATGGCAAACGACAACATGTTGAAACTAAACCTCCAGAAACTTCTGATCCTCAGTATTCTGCTTGGAGCATGTCTGACCAAGCCGTTGTTAATTCCTTACTTCATAGTATGGAACCCCAAATCGCATCTACTGTAATGTTTCATAATACGGCAAAAGAAATCTGGGATGCCCTTGTTAGCTCCTATGCATATAACATCAGTCGCATCTATCAGCTATATGAAGAGATTCTTTTTATGCGTCAGGATGGTTGACCACTTCAGGACTATTATACACAGTTGAAAGCTAAATGGGATGAGTTGCGCCAGTTCCATCCCCCAGTGGCGGATATCTCGGTTATTCTTCAGCAACAAGAAGATTTTATCGTTGCAAAATTTTTATCTGGTCTTGATGCCCATCTCACCGCCGCACGGAATCAGCTTCTTGTGGAACCTACTGTTCCCACCTTTCAGGGCGCCTTCCATCGCCTTCTTCGGGTTCCTACTACTCCGGTCTCCTTTGAACCCCGCAGTGCTATGCTTGCACCTCAGACTAGTGCACCTCAGCCAGGTGTTCTACCTACACGTACGACTGATGGTCGGTCCAGGGGTGTTGTTCACGGGTTTGGTCGTGGCCCCGGACGCGGGCGACGTCCAATAGCTTGTATTTATTGTGGGCGTACAAATCATCCTTCTGAGCGTTGCTGGGCTCACTTTGGTCGACCACCCCATGCTCGTTTGGCTGTGGCTTCGGATTGACAAACTCTCGATACTGCCCCAACGGTTACTCTTACTACCAGTTCTGCTACTCCTCTTCCCGGAGCACCTTCTACTTCTAGTATTGCCTCTTTCGCCACACATGATACTTCTTGGATCCTTGATTCTGGAGCTACGTCTCATATGACAGGTAATAAGGCTCTATTTTCTGCTGTTACCTTTAGTGATCACCATCCTCCTATTCGGATAGCTGATGGGTCATTTGTTTCTGTTTCGGGCGTTGGGTCCATCCACATTAGCCGCACTCTCATTCTTACTGATGTTCTATATGTTCCTGCCTTTCCACATAATCTCCTCTGTATTTGTGCGCTTACTCGTAGTCTAAATTGTGTTGTGACCTTCTTTCCATCTCATTGTACTTTTCAGGACCTGACGACGAGGGAGACGATTGGTGGGGGGCATAGAGACAAGGGCGTGTATGTGTTGCAGGTTCCACCACATTCATCTACCGCTGCTTGTTTCTCCGCTACTGTTACCCCCTTCCAGTGGCACTGCCGTCTTGGCCACTCTTCCTTTGCTACAGTTCAGCGTTTTTTGTTTTTGTCCTCGAGTCATGTGTTTCAGTGTGCTGCATGTCAGTTAGGCAAGCATCATCGTGTGTCATTTCCGTCTTCTGGTGTGTCTACTAGTTCTAGTCCTTTTTTGCTGGTTCACTCTGATATCTGGGATCCGAGTCCTGTACATACGAAGAATGGTCATCGATATTTTGTCTCCTTCATAGATGATCATTCTCGTATGTGTATGTGTTGGTTGTTTTTACTTAAGTGTCGTTCTGAACTTTTGAATGTATTCCGTATTTTCTATGAAGAAATTAAAAACCAATTTGGTGTGTCTTTGAAAGTTATTCGGTCTGACAATGCATTGGAATACACTGGTGCTCATTTTCAAACTTTTTGTCGTGACAGGGTATTCTTCACCAAACCTCATGTTCCTACACATCTCAACAGAACGGTATTGCTGAACGGAAGAATCGTCATCTTCTTGATGTTGCTCGATCTCTTCTTTTCCACATGCATGTTCCTCGCTCTTTTTGGGGTGATGCCGTTCTCACTGCTGCCTTTCTTGCTGCCTTTCTTATTAACTGTGTTCCTATGAAGCTCCTTCAGGGACACTCTCCTTTCTCTGTCCTCTTTCCTTCTCATAGCGTTTTTTCTGTTGTTCCTAGGGTCTTTGGTTGTGTTTGCTACGTTCATGTTCCGGCCTCTTCTCGTGATAAGTTACAGCCTCGGGCTACTCGTTGTGTGTTCTTGGGCTATAGCCGAACTCAGAAAGGCTATCGTTGCTATGATCCCTCTACCCGTCGTTCCTTTATGAGTGCTGATGTTTCCTTTTTTGAGTCTACTCCATATTTCTCCTCCCCACCCACTCCTACTGTGTCCCCCTCCCCTTCCCAGCTCATTCCCCTTCCTGGTCTGGGGCAGCTGCCCTCTTCCCCCGGCCCCTCTGCTGCGCCCTCCGTTCCTCCGCTGCAGGTCTACAGCCGACGCCCCCGTCCTCCTTCGTGCCCTTCGGTGCCCACATCTTCTTCCTCGTCTGATGGCTCTCCACCTCCTTCGCCGCCTCCACCAGATGATCTCCATCTTCCCATTGCCCTCCGCAAAGGTAAGCGCCACTCCTCGTCTTATCCACTTTGTCATTATATCTCTTATCACCGGTTTTCTCCTGTGCATCGTGCCTTCCTTACTCGCCTCTCGTCCACTGTGGTTCCTCGGTCCTATGCGGATGCCCGGTTGGTTCCTGAGTGGTGTGCCGCTATGGAGGTTGAGATGGCTGCTCTTCGCTCTCGCAACACCTGGTCTTTGGTTCCCCTTCCCGCTGGTGTTCGTCCTGTGGCTTGCAAATGGGTTTATACCATTAAGCATCATCCCGATGGTTCTATTGACCGCTACAAAGCTCGGCTCGTTGCCAAAGGCTTCACTCAAACACTTGGTGTTGATTACTTTGAGACTTTCTCCCATGTGGCTCGCCTTAATTCCGTTCGGGTTATTTTTTCCCTGGCCATCAACCTTGACTGGCCGCTTCACCAGATGGACGTTCGCAATACCTTTTTGTATGGTGACCTTCATGATACTGTTTATATGGAGCAACCTCCAGGGTATGTTGCTCAGGGGGAGTTGGTATGCCAGCTACATAAGGCTATCTATGGCCTAAAGCAGAGTCCACGTGTCTGGTTCCAGAAGTTCTCTCAAATTATGTCTCAAGTTGGTTTTCATGGCAGCAAGGCCGATCATTCTATTTTCATTCGGCACTCCACCAGAGGCATTGTCATTCTTGCTGTTTATGTAGATGATATTATTCTAACGGGCAATGATCCTGAAGCTATAATGGAGGCTAAGTCATATCTACATTCTAAGCTTGCCCTTAAAGATCTAGGCAAACCGAAATACTTTCTAGGGATTGAAATTACGTATAAAGGCACACAGGTATATCTCTCACAACAAAAATATGCTCTTGATCTGCTCCTGGAAACAAGGATGGCTGATTGCAAACCGGTTGACACGCCCTCTGTTCCCAATCAAAAATATTCACGGGATATGGACTCTACTCAGGTGGATCCAACTAGCTATCGTCGACTTGTAGGAAAGTTGATCTACTTAACTGTCACTAGACCAGATATCTCTCATGCTGTTGGAATAGTAAGTCAATTCATGAAAAAACCTAAGAAGGCTCATTTGGAAGCAGTGATGAGGATACTACAATATATCAAAGGAGCCCCAGGAAAGGGCCTTCTATATAAGAAATATGGACATACTAGGGTTGAAGCCTATTCAGATGCAGATTATGCTAGTAATGTGGATGATAGACGCTCGATCACTGGGTACTGTACGTATGTTGGAGGGAATTTGATCACCTGGAAAAGTAAAAAACAAAGTGTTGTTTCAAGGTCTAGTTGTGAGGCAGAATACAGGGCGATGGCGCACACTGCTTGTGAAATGATGTGGCTTAAAAATCTTCTCACCGACTTCAAGATTAAGTGCAACGACTCTATGCCTATGTTTTGTGACAATCAAGCTGCAATCTTTATTGCAAACAATCCAGTATTTCATGAAAGAACAAAACACATTGAAGTGGATTGTCATTTCGTTAGGGATGCTGTTTCCAACCGATTCATTCATCTTCCCTACATCAAATCTGAAGAGGAACTGGTTGATATTTTTACTAAGTCTTTGGGACTGTCAAAATTTTCTCCTCTGTGTAACAAACTGGGCATGATTGATATACATGCTCCAGCTTGAGGGGGAGTGTTGGATATGCTACATAATCAGGGTATTATCCATTAACCCGTTCGGGTTATGGTAGGATGTATATATACTTGTGTATGATGTAAAGATAGGTTAGATTGATGAAATACAATTTCTTTCATTCTCAACAACTATGTCGGTATGACCAACATGTATAGTATCCAGGCATGGAGCAGTATTTCCATTGGATGAAACAAGTAATTTCTTTTCTTTGACAGCACTTAGCATATCTATTTGCTAATACCTCATTTGATGATATGGGTATGCTTGCGAAATGCAGCTACTTGTTTTTAATAAGGAATTTAGGAGAATTAAGTTGCAAGTAGTGCAACATGGTAGTCAAAAGATAGCGCAAGTTATTATGAGTTTAATTTGACTCTTGTTTTGGTAAAAATATGGTCGGGCTGAATCTAACACAACTAGAAATCTAGAACTGTTTAGAATAAACCATGTAGGAGGCATTTAGTGGATAGTTACTCATTCTCGTTGCTTTTTTTAGGCTAACACTCACTCAGAGGAAAGGTACTTATCATTATTCCTCCTTGTTTTTATTATAGTGAATTGCACCTCACCTGTTTAATCAAAATTTTGAAGTTTAAAGAGTTGTTTTAGGCTGGTACAACCTTTAAATCTCATGTATCTCCTAAATGATGTTGTGTTACAATTTTGTTCATAATCAGGGCTGAAGTTAGGATTTTAACTCTGTTGTCTGGATTATCAAATGATGAATATAGACACTGATTTTGACGTAAAATATGATCTGAGGTGTGTTGTTCAGAAACAGAAAATTCAGCAAGTGTTGTGGAGAGTATCGGGCCTTGGTTGGGACTGGTTTGTGCTAGATTGAGGGTAACTTACAGACAACTAGATTAGGTCCGTTAGGTGTGAAACTAACACTATTGCCCTACATTATTGCTAAAACAATTTCTTTATCGTCATCACTTATCTGGCTTTACCCTTAAACTGCAAATCTTGAATTGTTTGTTGCTGATTGATATCTTCTTGTTCTGAAAAGGATTTTTATTACCTTAACCAGAATCACAATCCTGCATCTTAAAAAGTGCCAAAGCGGCTCTTCTATCAATTTTCAGCAGGAATTGAATCACCAAGTATCATGTTTAGGTTAATTCCCTTTTTTTTTGCAGCTTCTTTTTGTAGGATACGCATGCTGCTTATCCTGATCCTATTAGATCGAGCGATAGCAATTAATTCTCCCAGTAGCCGTTATCTTTTTGTGCATCGAATACTTACCCAATCTTCAAATAGCCTCTTTATTATTTTTTTTGCAACAACAGCCGTAGAATATGAAATCTTTACCAAGTCTTAAATCCTATTTCCAAGACAGCTCTCTCTTTTTAGGCTTTAATCAATTGTGTGCAGAGGTGATCTTAGAATCAAACTCCATTCACTCATCATCATATTGGATTTGGATCTTCTTTTTTTAAAAAAAAAAATTGACCTTTACCCGAATTGGATTGAAGGCAGCTTTTGTCTTTTCCAACTGAGCCTATTCAAGCAGCTTAATTTTGCTTGAAATCAAGATTTACTTTCAACACAGCTTTTCTCTCTTTAAGGCTTAGATCACTTGTGGGTATAGATAAACATAGAATCAAACCATCTTTTTTCAGTCAAGGATCTTTTCTTTTTTTTTCGCATCAAAAAGTATTCTCGCCAAATCAGAATCGCTAACCAGATTAGAAACGCCAGAAATCAGAATTGCCAGAAGTTACAGAATTGGGTCAAAAAGAGAGCAGCTTTTGTTTCCCAGCCGAGACCGTAGAGCAGTTTTTTTTTTTTTTGTATGATTTCAGCCAGGCTTTATCAAACAGCGTATTAAACCAAGCCCTTAGGTATTTTAAGATAACCATGGCAATATAAAATTTTTCTTTGGTTTTCTTGTCTTACTTCCATAATCTGGGTCAACCAACAATGCTTCTAATATTATTGTCAACCAATTTTCTACTTTGCTACCAGCCCCTACAATCAACTGCTTTGCTTCTTAATGTTTAACAAGTCTACGGTCTCATTGTTATTGTCAACCAATTTTCTACTTTGAATGCTTTAAAATCAAAGATGCTTCTAGATTATATTATCAAGCATACTTATGTCTAATCTTCTTATACTTTGCATGCTTTATTTTGTTTTTCACTTGTATAATTTATTGATAGGTTTTATCATAATGACTCCTCCAATGAGTGACAAAAGAAAGAAAATTGTACTTCTTGTCATCATTCAACAAAGAAACTATCAAGCTATTTCTGCAACTATAGCTTGTGTTGCACAACTTTCGGTGCTTATTAATACATTATTTGAGAACTCATATGTGGATAAGCCAATAGAAATGGATAATGAATACAAAGATAGCATGCCAAGAGAACTTTTTAACAATTTAACTAGGTCTAATCAAACTTGTCATAACATCTTAAGAATGAGCATACATGCTTCCATGCATCTGTGTGAGCTATTGGAAGGCACAGGTCGAGTTAGAGGCACCAAAAATTGCAGCTTGGAGGAAAAAGTGGCAAAGTGTTTATATTTGATATCTCATAATGTCAAAAATTGAGAATTACAATTTATCTTTCATCGTGGTGGTCGAAGTATTAGTGAATTGGAAGCTATTATTAGCTTATATGAACAATTTATTACACAACCTGATGGATCAGTGGTTCCTCTGAAATACAAAATAGCTCAAAATTCTATCCTTATTTTAAGGTAGATTAATTTTAAAGCACAATGTATATAAATATACTTTGCTTTATTATTAAATATCATTACATAAATATGCAGGATTGTGTAGGTGCAATTGATAGGACACATATAAGAGTAAAAGTACCTCCTAGTGAAGCGTCTAGATATAGGAGAAGAAAAGATTGGCCAACCACGAATGTGTTGGCAGCATGTGGATTTGATATGAAATTTACTTATGTCCTTGCCGGGTGGGAAGGGACTGCATCAGATTCAAGAATACTAAATAATGCTATCACTAGGTCTGATAGCTTAAAAATTCCACAAGGTGAACTTTACTTTACATACAAATAAGTCTTATAGCTTAATTATCTTTGTTTATAATGTTTGATAATGTTGTCATAGGCAAATATTATTTAGGAGATGCTGGTTTTGGGATTAAAAGTTGGTTCATCACACCTTTCAGAGGAGTACGATATCACTTGAAAGAGTATTCAAGTCATGATCCACAAAATGCAAAAGAGCTTTTTAATCACCGACATGCTTCTGCACGTAATGTCATTGAAAGAACTTTCGGTGTATTAAAGAACAAAAGAGCTTTTTAATCACCGACATGCTTCTGCACGTAATGTCATTGAAAGAACTTTCGGTGTATTAAAGAAGAGATTTCCTATTATAGCAAGTGGATCAGAACCCCATTACCCTATTAACACACATATTCAAATTATTCTAGCATGTTGTGTTTTACATAATTACTTAATGGGTGTTGATCCATATGCTAGAATAATTAGCGAAGTTGATGAGGAAATATTATCGACAACAAATAATGACGTCTCTTGCACAGAAAATCAAGATGAAGAAACTAGGAAAGGATATTTAATTAGAGATATCATGGCTAGCAAAATGTGGAATGATTATGTGTTGTAATCAATGTATTTGTTTTTGAAAGAATGATTATGTTTTGTCTAGCATCGCTAGTGATCTATGTTCTAATATCTAGTTTTGTAATTTGATATTTTTGTATTCCTCAAACTTTATTTAGTAATATGCATGTTTAATGTGTTTTGATGTTATCATTATCTAACATGGCTAATTTCATATTAATGTAAGATGAGTAACATGACAAACTCTGCTGGGAGTTCAAAAAGAGATAATATGAAATGGACAGAAAACATGGATAACATCTTTGTAGATGCAATGCTTGATCAACAAATCAGAGGGTTCAGGGTTGAT
This sequence comes from Costus lasius, assembly GCA_027563935.2. Classification (NCBI taxonomy): domain Eukaryota; kingdom Viridiplantae; phylum Streptophyta; class Magnoliopsida; order Zingiberales; family Costaceae; genus Costus; species Costus lasius. Next base: position 22,626,143 of record CM050447.1, on the reverse strand, counting down.
GGTACTTTTACCTCAACCGCATACAAAAATATGTTAGCTATATGTCAACAATCATTTGGAGTACCAGTGACAAAAGACAAACTAAAAAATCGAATAAAAACTCTAAAAAGTCACTTCAACGCATGCCATGAGCTATTTAAAGGCAAGAGTGGAATCTCTTGGAGTTATGAGACAAAGCTATTTGAAGCTGACAATAGTGTATGGGATGAGCTAATTGCGGTAAGTGAGAATTTTATTCAGCTTTTGTTATGGTTACATTAAATGGTATTAATGTACTTATTGTATTTCCTTCTTTTGCAGGCTAATCTTCGTATGAAAAAGTGGAGAAGCACTCCAATTAATAACTATGATAAGCTGGAAGAATTGTTTTTGAAAGATCGAGCCATTGGTAGTAGTTACTACCTGTAAGGAGCATATAGATATTTGCAACAAAGAAAGTGAAGTAGAGCTAGATAGTATACCTGCTGAATGAAGATTGCTCTAGTATGCCACTTCCCAAATCAGTTAGCGAGCAATCCACATCATCCAAGTGTAATAAGAGAAAAATGAATTCTCTTACATTGCAAGAAGCTGTTGTATCTAAAATGGATGACACAAATAGCAAGCTAGCTGAAATAATCGGTTGCATGAAAGAGACGAATGATGTTTCGGCTAAACATCTAGCTCCTGTTCCTGCATATAAAGAATATACTGAAAAAGAACTATTTGAAGAGTTGAGTAGGATTGGAGTTGCACAACATCGCCTACTACGTGCTTATGTGACTCTTGGAAAAAGTAAATCAAACACAAGACTTTTCTTTTCAGTACCGGAACAATTTCGCCTTGGGGTGCTCAATGAATTAATGGATGATTAGATAGTTGGAGTTGCCTAATTTCATCTTGTTGATGTTTTAAGACATTTTATTTTTATGCAGACATTATGGAACTTTATGTATTGAACTATTTCGAATTGTGTTTTGTTGTAATTTTTGTGTTTTGTATTGACAATACAATGGATGAGATGGTTGGTTGATGTGGTTAGATTTTTTTTGTGTTTTGTGTTGATAATATTATGGATGAGATGGTTAGTAGATATGGTTGAATTATGTTTTGTGTTTTGTGTTGATAATATTATTTTTGCTGTTGGTAGCGTCCTAGCTAACATGGTTGTATCGCTAGCTGAGCAGCCTTCTAGTAGATTATTGAAGCATATTATCAGATGTTACCTTAGGCTGTCAGATAATCCAAGGTCTATTTTACAAATCCACTGGGTAGTGATATATTGGTTTGTTTTCTCTTGAGAGTTTTCTTTATATTTCTTTCCCAGGGCATGTGGAGCTCTGCGCACATGTCTTCCAGAGATGCTGAAAGATGGCACCTTCAACAAAGAGCTATCATCATTGTATGAGGCGTTTATTGTACAAGGTTCTGACTATGTTATATGCTTTTACTATAGGATGATCCAGCAACCCGCTGTTGGCTTCAGCAACTGCTGCACAATATGGCTGGAGGAAACCTGGTGGCATCTCTCCAGGCCGGAGGACTTGATCACATGATGGGAAACTAGAGTGGTCTCCTGATTGTGTTTTGTGTTTATTTGTTGGAGATCGTCGTTTGTTCGGGCTGTTCGGGCTGTTGATAGAGAGATGAATTTATTCTTTATTTTTTTAGGTTTTTGAAAAGAAAAAAAAGGAAACAGAAGATGAATTTATTCTTTGTTTAACTTTATGTATGTAACTATTTTGCATTGTGTTTTGTTGTAATTTTTGTGTTTTGTATTAACAATACTATAGATGAGATGGTTGGTTGATGTAGTTGAATTATTTTTGTGTTTTGTGTGACAATATTATGGATGAGATGGTTGGTAGATATGTTTGAATTATTTTTGTGTTTTGTGTTGATAATACTATGAATGAAATGGTTGGTTGATATGGTTGAATTATTTTTGTGTTGGTATATGGTTGGTTGATATGATTGAATTTTTTTTAACTCATATGTGTTAGTTGATATGAATGTATTTGTCTATAATTTATAAAATTTTATATGTAAAATATAAAATTATAATTTTATAGTAAATTAAAAAATATAGTAAAAGAAAATTTTTAAAAATAAGTAAAAATAATAATTTATGACTATATCTATTAAAATAATAATTTAAGACTATATCTATTAAAATAATAATTTATCAAGAAAAATTATAATTAAATTTGATGAAATTGATGTAAAAATTAAAATGAATAAAATGATCCTTTATATTTTCCATCCTCTAGGAAACAAAGGATGAAAATTTTTTTAATACTTTCTATCCTTTCATATATCCCTTCCTCTCATTCATCCATTCTTTCTTATTTTCCATCCTTTCAAGGAAACATACTGTAAATGTTGCTTAATGGTGATTTATAGAGGGTTTGGCTCCACTAGTAGCAAAGAAAAGGGTTTCCACTCTCTTGTTCCCATCTCTGCTCACTTGTTCACCCAAGCCATCCTCACTATTATCACTTTCAGCACTGAGGGTGGTGGCACTAATTCAATCTACGACAAAGAGGACCTCAACTTCCTCGATGAGAATTACTACAAATCTAATGTTGGAGTTAGAGATGATGGCAAGGTTTTCAAAACCAGTCTGAACTAATTTTTCTGGTTCAAATCGGTCTGACACTGGTCTGAAACAGATCAAGTAGCAAAGTAGTGCATTGTGTGCAAATGCTGGTGGATGGAGAGGAAGTAGGCAGATGGAGCCGAAGCAGACGGACCTGAAGCTCCAGATGGAGCAGCAGGATGCGGCAGAAGTGGAAGAGGAAGAGGAAGGAGAAGGAGAGAAGCAGCAAACACAATCAGCACAACTGGTGGAAGCGGCGGGAGTGCCGAACGTGAGCTCAAGTTTCTTCTTCCTCCTCTTCTTTCTCTTCCTCTTCTTCTTCTTTCTTTTTCCTTCGTTCTTGTCAAGTAGAACTGTTATGTTAGAACCTTGGTTGATGGTCTTGGATACCACACCAATAAGCCTCACACATAGTTTAAGGTTTCTAAGACCAACAAGAACTACCTAGACAACAACTTTAACGCCTCCAATCATGAATTCCATGAGGCATCGCCCATGATCGATAAGGCTAACTTCCTAATACTATAAAGTGGAAACTTCAATGACTTCTTGGTGAACCTGTGGTGTATATGCCCTAAGACCTAGTTTTGGTCAACTTATGTACTACTTGACTTTGATATTTATATCATTCTGGCATTATCGTTATCTATGTTTGTTTACATCTGCACATATGTACTAACATGATAATGTCCCTGGAGACAGATTGGATCTGTGCTCGAACTATAGTCCTCGGTCGATGTACCTTAGTGGATATGGGACAGTCATGGTACTTGTGAGACTGGTATGTTGGCTGGTTAGGACGCAGACACATGGGTATATCATTGGAGGATATACTGGATAGAGCCGCTGTGAGGTTATGACTTGGTGTCATGAGTTATCCTCACAAGTGACAGGAGATGCATTGATCCCTTGACTTGAGGTCATTGATCATTCTATATGGTTAGGGACTTGCTTTGATACAACCTAACACTTCGCCGTAGTTGGGAGGTCATAACGGTTGTCATTGAGCATGTCACGACCCATATGAGAAGGTCAATGGACAGACAAAGAATTTGTCCCTTCCTTAGGGAAGTATGATATCCATTGAGCTCCTCTATGGTTCTATGACTAAGAGTGTATGGCCATACCCAGGTGAGAACCTGTTTTAGTCATAGCCATGTGATTGGGTGAAAACAAGTGATGACACACTTGTCCAATCGGATATCAGTTCGGCAAAGAGACTGTAATGCATTTGTACCAAGTTGCGATGATGGGGATGTCGATGTCGATATCCATTCCAATGACCTGGGTAGCAGCGATGCACTGCTAGGTGCCACTCACTGTTTGTGGTGACCTATGGTCAGCACTGCCAGCGTCAGAGGAACCTACAGGGTCGCACACCTTGATACTTGAGTTCTCGTATTGATCGGGAAGCCTTATGATCGAGTTATTGGATAACTCGGATCTAATTGAGAGATTTCATCAACGCCAATGGGCCTGATGATATGGAAGAATGTTATTGGAGCCAAACTTCATTTTTGGCAGGTTGACCCGTATTTGACCATGATTGGTCACATGTGGATTAGGGTTGCATTGGATTGGATCCAAGTGCTTAATCAACCCATGTAACGGAGTTTGGGCTAGCTCATTATCCAATGAGACCCAATAACAAGTTCTCATGAAGAGATAAGAGGCTAAAAGGGTATAATGGGGAAAAGCCCAACCTCATTGGCGCCTAAGGGGTATAATGGGGTTTGGGTGGCAAAATTGCTTCATTAAGGAAGCAATTGGCGCCTAGCCCTTCTCCCTTGATGGTATGAATGCCTCTAAGGCATGTCTTGGGCTGATATGGTACTTGGGCAATTATGGATAGGTTGAATGGAGTTTATGGTAAAGTCTTGGAGACTTTCCTTGTCTCGAACCTCCTCATCCTAGCCCTACACTTGTCATGATCATGGCCTTTCCCTTAACCGCCTCTTGCCCTATATATATGTGACCCTAGCCGCCCCCTCTTATGATGATTAATCCTTGGAGGCGTGAACACAAGAAGAGGGGCGAGAGCTAGGAGCAAGGGCGCAACTTCATTCTTCCATTGCCGCAAGCTTCTCCCTCCTTTTCTCTTGGCGCAAGGAGCTTTGGTGCTTGGCGGCTTGGCTTGTTTCCTTCTTCTCTTGGCGCATCCTTTCCTCTTGGTGGCGCAAGTAAAGTGGAGCATCTCCCTAAGGCTTGGATCTTCTTCCCGAGGCTAGCACTGGGCGTGGAAGAAGAGAACTCAAGAGATCCGTGTGTGTGAGACTGCAGAGGGCGCACACTTGGGCGCCTGCATCGGCATCACTCCAAATCGCTCTTAAGGTATTTCCTAACTCATCGTGTCGACTCTCTTGCTTGCGATCTTCACTGGGTTTTTGGGACCGGCCTGTTTCGGGGACATTCTTCCGCTGTGCAATGTATGTATGTATGTCTATGACTCTGAAAAATTGTAAAATGTCCCCGGGATTTCCCAACAGAACCACCGGTACATAATGGTGGAATTCTATGCACCCTAATGTGCTAAGCGCATACTCTGTAGTACATTAACACAAATAGCCGGGAGGGTGTGGTGCTCACCAAGTGGGACGTCACATGGGAGAATGAGTTTGCTTAGAAATTTAATATATATTGGTTCCCACTATACTCTTCTTAATAGACAGTTGTCAGCTAGAGGAGTAGGAGTGCTATCGTCCCTTCTAGGGACAAAGTTGGTTTAGGCTTTTTCAACCTTTGATGAGTGTTAAAAGTCACGAGCCGAAGTGGCTTGATCATTGATAGCCATGGAGGAGTAGGAAATGATCAATAATAAGCTAGCAAGGGTTGGAGAAAATTTAGTGTGTTGCGAAAAGAAGTAGCTAGGGCTAGAAAGGGATTTGCTCTAATACCCATATTACAAAAGAAAAAAAAGAGAAAATTACTTTACTTGCCTACATAAAAAAAAGGAAAATTAGAGGAGGGATTTGATTGGGAAATCATAATATTACTATGTTGTAAAATAGGTCAAATGAAGTTACATAGTGGATACAACCTTTATTATAAAGATCTTATGTACAAAAATACAAGATTTTACTTATTATTTACAGTATATGTAAGTGGCAAGCTAATTTGATTGTTCCAATATTACTATTTCCAACAATTTGTATGTGATAAAAATATAGAGGGACCATGATAGAAAGGAAACAAAGCTCGCTTCCAGTTTCTGCCCAGATTTGTGAGAAAGGTCACAGAAGGAAAGTGATGCATTTCTCCCTACATTTTTTCTTTCCTTCTATTTTCCCTCAAGCAAACAACCCCCGTGAAAAAATAATTATTTCCACCCCCTGTTTCCTTCTCAAGGTAAACACAGTCTTAGACTTTGGATGGAAGAACAACTAATACACCATGGCCATAAAGTGATATAGTTGCATTTGTTGTGCACCCTAATTATGAATACACAATAGCAAGGATCAGAAAACCGGTCCAGTACCGGCTGGTTCCTCTGGTTGGTACCGGACCAACGAGGGACCGTCACCGCAAGAGTTAGAGCACGGAAGCAGCAGATGGAAGCGGAAGCTTCGTTCTGCCTTCGGCGAGAAACGGCAGCGGATATGGCGAGATCTTGCCCGGTTTGTCAATACTGTACCGGTACGTACCCTCGCCGGACCAAGTCGCCGGATCGGTTTCCTGATCCTTGATACACACAAGATCCGAAATGGTTTTTTCAACTTATACTGATTTGGTGGATACCAAATTTGGATTTCCGAACACTGATCCTATACATTCTGGCCTAGATGTATTTCAGTTGAACTCTAAATACAATGCGGATTATAAAGCAACTGTTTCCATATACATGGCAAGCTCAATAGTAATACTGAGTCTACTGACAAGATCAGTATTAATCAGTTTGCTAGATTATTTCTAAATGGGATCGTTCAAATCTAAATGAAGTTCTAATGCATAAACTCAGTCAAAACTGTCTCATGAATTTAATTCATTTGCATTATAATTCTAGAAGAAACTGGAGAATGCAGAAGTAATTCAGCTAAATTAAATCAATATTAATTTATGGCACTAAACCACTTTAAGTGCCATACTTCATGTGAATAAAAAGGAAAAATAGTAAGTAAATAGAAAATAAAAAGATCAACTTTGTCAATGGATCCACTCTGAAGCTGATAGATTGCATGGTTACCTCAAAGTTCCACTTCGCAGAGTGGAATGCAAAGTGCGCCTTGATTTTTGGAACCATGGGTGCAATAGCAATGTTTTTGCATCTGGTCTCTGCATTGCATCCTGCAAATAACTCCATAAGCAAGAAGCAAAGTACTGATAGATCACAACAGAAGCTAATACACATGGACTATTTGCCAAATTATTCTTACGCAATAAGGTAGTTTACCTTTTTGAAGCATTGACGAAGAAAATCAGTAATTTCAGGTGAGAAGCCCTCAGGTATGGGAGGATTCACATCCTGAAAATAACATTGAACAATGGACATATATGCATTTTTAATCTTTTGGATAGAATTATCATTATTATTATGACTATTATTATTATACATGTGTGTATGTATATTCAGAACAATGCAGCATTGATTTTGTTGGTTTAGGGTATTTTTGAAGCATCTAGATGATGTTAACTGGACCCAGACAATTTTTAAGGAGAGCCAACATGATCAAGTACAAGTCAAGGCAATGTTTGAAATTTCAGTCCGAATTGACTGAATTTTTTGGTTTGTACCAATCCAATAGGTTTTTCTATAGCATTGTGTCTGTACTAAGATTTGAAATTTCAATTTGAACGGACCGAAATTTTTTATTTGTACTGATCTAAGATTAGACCGACTTTATTGTAACGCTGTCAGTACAATCAGTTTCAGTTTCATTATATTAAATTGGTCCGAGACTAAACTGGTACACCGATTTGGACCGATTTTTCAAACCTTTTGCATAGTTGATTCCCCTATAGCACAATATCGGTTTCACTATAGCAAACTAGTCCGAGACTAGAGCGGTACATATACCAGTTTTTTAAACCTCTATCTAATGTATTTGGGGTTAAGATCCAATTATTTATGTGACAAAATTATAATTTGTATGAAAAATAAATACATATTAAGAAATTCAAGTATGTTAAGAAGAAAGTAGTGCTTTCAAATGAACAATAAATCCAAATATCACAGACAAAGGGTTAATTCTATTGTATTTATTATCCAAGTATTTAATGCTAAAGTTAACTTAGATCAAATGACATGTGTACCAAACTACTAGTACTAGTGCATAACTTTTCACATGTCAGATGAATTCATGATGTTCTTCCACAAGCTTGAAGCTTCGGGATTGTTATATACTTAATTTCGTACTTCACAATTATTATAATTTTGGTTTGGCAAATGCTGCATCGTCTATGTCTAAGTCCTATTAGACCCTTACAACTCAATTGTGCCAATTGGCATGGACCAACAAATAGGCGCATTGTACTTCCTTGTTAAACAAGTATCCAATGTTAAAACCAACTAAAACTATAATTTCCATTGTCTCGGTTTCAATTTTATATCCATATATGGATTGTCTAGCTGCAAGCGTAATTTGTACTATGATACTATCATGCCAAAACTAGTAATTTATTGTCTAAGACGATGCAAAAGTTCCATATGTACAAAAGATTTGTGTATCATGATCATAACATTACATAGGTTTGTGTATAAAGGTGTCTTACTTCTATGAGCGAACATTTGTGCTAAATTTGAGCATGTGAAAATTGTGTAAGCTATTGTTCTCATAACCTTTTAAGACAATCTTCAACCATATTGCGATTCTACTCCTTTACCAATAAGTTAAATACAATATTATAAATGAGGAAATGAAAGGCAAAAAAATAAATATATAGAGCCACAAAGTTAGAATTTGCCAACTGAAAACTAATATATTAACTTAAAAGGCCTGGAACAATGTGGCCCCAAATAAAAAGCTTAAACCCATCAACCGTAATGAGTTCATTAGGCCTTTAAGTATCACCTCTTTAACTTCTCATATGGGACTGAAGTTGTCAAAATAAAGAGCCTAAGTAGGAACGGCAGAGGCTCCGTAGGACCGGAATTTATGATTGGATGATAGGATCTTATGATCCGAAAGATATAAAATATATTTTAAAAAATATATTCATATATTAATAGTAATATGAGAAAAAAATAAATATATATCAAATATGAAATAGTAAGAAACCAACTATTTTGTAACCAACCACATTATATATTTTGCAACCATTAATATAAGATAAAATTAAAAGAGGGATATTAAATAAATGAAAACTAACTATTTTTAACCAACCAATTCAATCAAATATAACAAAACAAATAGAAAGAAAGAAATATAAATTTAATCAAATAAGTTAAAACCAAGCTGTACTAGGACTGAACTGATTAAGCTAAATTGGTTCAAAATCAAGATGAACTGGGTCGAATGTAGCTTGAGCAAGTCAGCAAAATACTGAAACGGTTCAAATTACTATTCAATTATAATAAACCAACACTGAACCAGTTGAATTACCCTTGAACGTTCAAATTATATTGAATCAAATCTAATCCAATTTAGGTGAACTGGTTCCCTCACCTGTTTGCTATTTCCGCCTCTTGCAGTGAATGCTCAAACGCTTCCACCTATGCTCGTGGACGAGGTGGCTTCTACGTCTGCTCACAGATGTTATGCTTCCGCCAAGATCGAGTCTCAGATCTTATTCAATCCTACAACCTAGAATGTCGATCCTACCATTCCTACCCATCTTCTGTTCCTACCTACATTCCAGAACATTTTGCATGATCTGGATCGATGACCTGGAATGCCGATCCTATGTTCCCAAACAATTTGCATGATCTACTGATCATAGTTTTAACAACTCTGTGTAGAACTAAACAAAAAAGTACCATGATCTCTCAAGACTTGATTCTCTCATCAAGCTCCAAGTCCTCATTCATAAACATCCCTATTAATAGCATAGGATACCACTCCAATGGCAAATCCATTATATATATGATAGTTAATTTCCTATTGAAGTTCCACCATATCTAAGATTTAAGTTTACTTTGGTATCTTTTGGTATAGCCTGCCTAATAATATAATTGACAAATTAATTTAATAAACCTTAAACAACATGACACAATCAAAAATTATTTAAGCTCAAATATAATGCTCATTTGGATTTTAAAAACACCACAATTATCCTCTCATTTCCAATATGAGATTAATCAATCTGGGTATCACAACAAACAACTCATATGATCTATAGAACATATCAAGAAAATAATGTAACATAATAGTTGATAAAATGAAAAAAAAATTGAATAGCTCCTTAACCTGAACAATCCGAAAAAGTGCAGGCATTGGTTGCAAATCATAATATGGTGGAACACATGTCAGCAACTCAATAACAGTACAACCAACACTCCAGATGTCCGATGCAGCACATACACCAGACATTTCAATAACCTGAAATAGCACAATTTATATTTTAAAAAAATCAAAATAGTTAGAACGTAAGACACATGAAATCAACATTGTAACTGAAAGAAGTCATCAAAGAAACATAAGAAATATATTCAAATACTGAAATTCCCTGAAAAAAAAAATTATTTCAAAATTTTAAAGTAATTATCTTATAGAATACCTCAGCCGTCACTAGCGAGAAATCGTGCAAAGCACGCCCTAATAGAGAATAACAAAATACTTAGACAAGCTACTCTAAACCCTAGACCCCCGCTTTATTACATAACCTACTAATAGTATTGGGCCCGTAACAATTACCCCCTCTCAAACTACAACCTTGTCCTCAAGGCTGTGTATTATATGGTCTTTTCTCAATCTTTTCCTAGATCTCACTGCTTATAAGTTGAAATTGCACAACGATCTCGTTTATCAACAATATGTTTCTTTACTATAAAAAACTTTTCTTCTCCCCAGCATATATGCAAGTAGTGTCAAGTCTTCCAATGTGTATTTGTAGCCGTCTCAACCTTCATCTCGTAAGACATTTTACTTATTTTGTCATCTAGATCGCCTGGTCAACCCAGATTTAGATCATCCTCTTTGAAAAAATTAGCTACGCCATCATTATCCCCTTTGAAGAGTTCACCACATGCAATACTCACCACATCTATAATTGGAAAAACCTTATCAACAATAGGAGTATACTCAATTACTTCTTGTTTGCTGACCTCCTTCTGTTTGTCATCAAATTTCTTCTCTTCATAGTAGCTTTCATCAAGGACTATAGTTGTAGGAAATTTACTAAATCTTTGTATCATCTCTTGTTTCAACCTTTCCCAAGAAAGATTGAGAATATGTCATTTTAACCCTCGAAACCAATTGCCTACTTGCCCCTCCAAACGAACAAAGGCCATAGGAATTTTGTAATCGTCTGGCGTGCCTTTAATGTTGAAATATTGTTCAGCTTGTGCAATCTATCATACTGGATCAGTTCCATCAAATCCTTCTAATTCCAAGCGAATACGAATCTGTCATTTATCCTCCGTGTTACTTTGGCTCTGTAATGTAGTCTTCAGAACCTCGCTCGAGGTTGGATAAGTCTGTCTATCGGTAATCATATCCGCACCCTCTCGCATTTTCTTCTCCCTAACCAACTCTCTCAGCATTGCTCTCATCTCATATACACTGTCAAGACGACGATTCATCTCCACATAACATTGAGCAACCTCACTTCTCGTCATCTTCTTTTCTAACTCCTATCTTTTTTTTAATAATCTCCCTCTCTCTTTTTTCCAAACCACCAATCTCTCTAGTTTTTTTTTCCAACCCTAATCTATATATGTCGCATGTTGCGCGGCGTGTCCTTCCTCTTCCTCCGCTAGGTTGCTGCAATGCCGCTGCTACAGTACCGCACTACAGTAACTTGCTATAGTACCACCACTGCCGGAATTAGAGTCGTCGCACATCGCTGGAAGATCGTTGTATTTTCACACACCGTTCCCTAGATTGTTGCACGTCCAAACCTCCACAGTGGTTGTTCACCTCCTCCCTAGGATTTCAATTGACTCCTCTCTAGGGTTTCTTTGTCAGCTTGATCAACGATAATGGATCCGCCGTTCAGATCTACTACCGATAACGGAATCTCTTCTGCCTTTATCCGTCGTCGGACCACCAGTTTCCCCTGGCGATCGATCTGGCAGGTCAGACCAATTGATAGAACACCTCAGCCATCACCGGCGAAAAATCGTGCAAAGCACGCTCTAATAGAGAATAACAAAATACTTAAACAAGCTACTCTAAACTCTATGCCCTTATTTATAATGTTTCCCTACTTAGCGAACCGGGTATAACATACTGACCTGGATCCGCTTTATTACATAACCTACTAATGGTATTAGGCCCATAACATTATCCATTTCTTTACTTAATTTGAGAGGACAATACTTGCTAAATGATATGTAAGTGGAGCGAAATTACATAGAGGATTTAGTACAATAATAAGAGGTAATAAAACATGAAGAAAAATGATGAAAAATGGCACACATGGGAATTTAAGACTATTCTTTCTTTTTTTCTTTGGCACAGGCAAGTAATTGATGAAATGGGACTTAACCTGTGACCTTGTTATCAACAACTAAAGTTTGTATCAATTGAACTAAACAAAATTGACTACTATTGACGAGAACATAACCTAAGATTCACCTTTTCCCCTTTGTTCACATATAGATTCTATACACATAACCTTAACAAATAATAGGAAATAGACAATCAAAGATCAGGCAGATCATGAAATGAACAAAATGCAACAAAAAGCAGTGCAAACTGCAAATACGAATTCACATCAAAGAAATATTTATTCGTCTAAAGATATTAATCTTCCCAAAAAAGATATACAATACACAATGAGAACTGAAGTTTGCCTAACTAAAAAAAAATTTAAACTAGAATGACTAGCAATTACATGTTAACAGAAGTGGATATGGACGGCCCTAATCAACTGGCTTGGAAAGGCTAAATTTTCACCTGATTAACTATGTTTTATGAAGTATATATTTAATGTGAACAGAAGAAATATAATGTGAAGAACTCTGGCTAAATACTTACACCTTTGGAGAATACAGAACATAAAAAATCCAGCAAAGAGATTGTAGGTTACCTCGGGAGCCATCCAATACGGTGTTCCTACCACTGAATGTGTATTGATGTCTGCTTCTGTGAGCTTAGTTGCAACTCCAAAGTCAGCGAGTTTGACAAGACCCTAAAGACAATTACTGGGCACATAAAACAATGACAATAACACATAAAACAAGAGAAAAGCATCAATCCAAATCAAAGATGCTGAAAAGAACCTATCAATCATCTAGAGAACACTTGCCAAGAAATAGGTTAGCTAAAAGCACGAAATCCTAAAGAATATAATATGTGGAAAGAATGCATTTGCAAATATAATAATCGGTTCCAGTTTCAAAAGCAGGTATTAACTCAAAAGGCACAGGAAACTTTATTTGATTCTGAAACTATATTTGTACGTAATACATGTGCTAGCAAATGCACCAAGCGGGTTTAGGGTTACCAGTGTTGCATGGTAAATCAATCTAACACAGAAGAGCATGTTCAACAAAATTTACAAAATGTCATAGTTTGAGTAAAGAGCGAGAGGTGATAATACGTTATAATAGTTATACTATGGAAGACAACAAAGAATTAAGAAACCCAAGGGAACAAATGAATGAACAACATCCAAACAGATAATGAAGGATGACTTTCAAGATGATTCCGTTTCTTTAGTAATCAAAAGTGTAGCGGGGTAACACAAGCTTGATGTACAACTAAAAGGAAAAATTATGCTTAATATTACCTCCTTGGTAGTCAGGATATTTGCACCCTTGATATCTCGGTGAATTACACCTTGCTCATGCAAATACACCAATCCTTCCAGGACCTGTTTATAGTTTAACGCAAAATAAGTCTTAAGCGGATTAAAGTGATACAAGAATGAAATAGATATCTCAAATAAACCTGAGCAATGTAAAGTGCCACCAGTGTTTCAGGAAATGGTCCAAATTTATTGGGCTTGATAATGTTAGCAAGAGAGCCATTTTCCACATATCTGCATAAACTCCCATAGGCAAAGAGAAACATGGGTGTATAAAACATAACAAAACTACAATTATAAACAAATAATGAGAAAAAAGAAGGATCCATAGGTGATTACTCCAGAATGATGTGGAGATGAGTTTTTGTCTTGATAGACCCAAGATACTTCACAATGTTTTTGTGGTTGAGATTCTGTAAGTGAAAAATGAATTAACTCAAATAAGAACCAAAAGTAATTAGATCTGTCTATGTAAAAAAGCTTGAATTCAGACTGCATTACGATGCAAAGAATGGACTTGCATTTCTCAAATGACTTTCCAAAAATTAGTCAGACACTTGCACATACAACTTGGAACATCAACCAGAATCCAATATGCATTAGTTGTTTTACAATTCATGTTTAATATGTTAATGAATAAAGAGAATTAGCAATACACCCATATTCTCTGCAAAATTATGATCAGAACGTTTAATATGTTCTTCACTGGTGCAAATAAAGCTGGTATTCAAAGATGCAATTCACATATGCAAATGTAGACTAGTGTGTGAGACAGGAGCCAACACAACTCTCACAGATTGTACACTAGAGTTCCAATTGTGAGTGCACCTAATCCCGAGGTTTAGCTCAAACGTCAACAAACATGGCATCAAAATACAACCTTGCTGAAATAGTAAAATCGCCTAGCACATGCCCATTTGTAAAGAAAGGGAAAATGTTAACAGCAGAAGCCCTAGAGGTATAGACTCAGAGGAAGTAACGCATTCTTTATGCTTCTTTATGCTAAAGGATGTGTAGAAGAAGCGGATGGACTACAAAGGTCGTGGAAAATGTTAGGAAGGATTTATAAAGGATTAAAATAGGAGTGACTACTATTGAACCTCAAGAAATGAATGAAAAACGAAGGACTGATTCTTGTGGCAAATGGTTAAGGAAAAAGGCCTCTGAATAGTAGATTTGGCATAAGAGCAAATTTAGCAGAGAGAGCTAGGAGTTGAACCATTGTGCAGAAAATCAATGTAATTCCATGGCATGATTAAAGTAAATATTTAAATTACAAGAAAGATGAGAAAACGTATTGTTACCTTTAGTAGATCAATTTCTTGCTGGATTATGAAATGTGACCACGTCAATGAGTTTGCAGGAAAGACAAAGGAAAAGTTAGGAATTATTAGACAAAATCCAAGTAATAAGCAATGAATTAAGAAAATGATAATGTAGTCAACACAAAGTGTATTCTGATGCATCATAGCTACAAAGTGTATAAGCATATGCAAAAAAACATACTCAAATATAGGCAAGTATTCATTGATTCAGCATTTCAGCAATAACTTGATGATAGAAGTAAAAGGAATCAGTGCCTGCTAAACATAAGTTCAAGGCAATGACTACTGTTTACAGGAAAAAATGACAATTGTGTACATATGCAAATGACATAAATATCAGATTATTTTGTCACAACAAATTGTATATGTTACATTCCTCCAGCCTCATGCTCTTTGACTTCTTGCATCCATAATTCACGTTTATGCTGAACTTTGATTATAAGCACAGTGAAAGCAAAAAAACCAATGCAAAACTTGCAGCATTACCTAGTAGCATAAGCACATAGATAGCACCTTTTTACTTTGAACACACCAGAAGTGTTTATAATGCATTACGAGAACACAAAAAACCAATTGGGTTATGCAAGCCTCGAGTTGGAACAAGGAATTATGATCTGCTTGCATTGGCACGTGAAGTCAGGCCAATGTGTTTATGTCGAGCCTACAACTCATTTGAATAAGTAACAAGACTTTAAATTTGTTTTATTAGGGTTATGTTTTGATAGGGAACAATGTGCCATGTCAGTCCACACATAGCACTGCTAATCCACTAGCAAATGGACAAGAATTGCAGCAACAAACGAGGTAAACCCAACGATGTGGGACATGAGAGAAATGGAGGGAATAGTTGTTGTTAAGAAGTTATCTTATTTAGGTGTCAATCTTCTAGTTTTCTTCATAAATATATACACACATAAATATGCATGCATACATATAAAAGATATGCATAAATACATGTATTCATATATATAAATACAGAGGGAGAGAGGATATGAAATGAGAATGTATCAACCAATATTTAATTCAATTGTTCTTCTTAGATATCATTGAGTTCTCTCTGTTTACCTTATTTCAATGAGCCCACAAGTGGAAAGAAGAATAAAGAGTATGCCAAGGCACACATGGAAATTTGGTGGAAAATTGTTGTCTTTGGTAGTCTATTGCAAGATCAAATGAAAAGTCAATTGATCAATCTTGCAATTGACTCAACTATCGAATATCGATCAATAAAAAAGGATGCTGTATGGTCAATTTGTTAAGTTCCAATTTTTCATCTAATCAGTTTTAGGGATATGACCTGCCTTTGAAACTACAAGTATCATCACCTAGGCTTTGGGTTATTGGATATTATACCTTGAGTTTCTAATCTCCTCATTGGTACGAAGCCTGAGGATTGTTGGTGCAAAAGCAGCTTAACTATGGTAAGCAGTCAAAACCATGGTGTTAAGGTAAGGATTATCTTCTTCATCGACAAGACCTTGAAAGTTCTGTTTATAAATGTGCAATCAATTTTCACACTGAATCAAATATTTCATAAATTTCAGGATTCAAATTTCTATCAACTTCTAATCACAGAGTACATCAATTTACAAATAAAAGAATTTCACATTTGTATAGATTATTTCAGACAAAACACATCACCACTACACAAGCTAGAAAAAATGGACTTCCTGGCCATCTGGAAAGTGGTGATACAACAAGAAGAATTATTGTTAAACAATAATTGTTCGACAGTCAAATAGATGAAAGTAAATTAATTGGACAATTTGTAGATAACTTCGATGTCTCTTGGACATCTGGAAATCGGAGCACCTGGAGCAATTTTGAGAATTCTAAAGACAATTAAATGTTTAGCCGAACCAAGAGACATAGCACAGAAATAAAATTTCCTTAATTTACAATCAAATAGTTAGGTAATGCAAGTAAATACGAGGCATAAGCAACCAACAAATCAACATGTCCGAAGAAAGACGCACCATAATGATATTGAGATCCTCTTGTGGGATGTTCGCCAATGAGACTTGCTTAATTGCGACAAAGTCTCCATTCTCCAAGTCTAGACCTTTATACACCCGCCCGTACGCGCCCTTCCCAATTTCATCTCCAAGCATCTGAGCCCCAAGAAAAACACTCAAGGCATGCATAAAGCAAAACGAAGCAAAGAAAGAGACCGAAATTTAGCTGAGAGAGATGGCTAGCACCCACGTATTTGTTGTCGAGCGTCTTCGATTTGTTGACGTGAGTCAGTGGCGCCTGCCGAGACATCTCGTCCCCGCAACCCCGGACCGCTCCGGCTCCTAGTACCGACCTCCGGGCAAGTGTAGCATCAATTCAAGCATCCCCGAGGAGAATTGCCCAGTGGTCGTTCGCATTGATCGAACGCTCCTCCGTTGGCCATGGCTGAGCGAACCACAAGGAGAATACAGTCGGAGGAGGGTAGGGTTTCAGGGGAATTCAAGCCCTCGAGGAGGCCCTCATCCCCCAAGCGTTCGAGAAGAGGCGGAATCAATCATGGTATGGGATCGAAGTGGGGAAGGAGGAAGGCAAGGGGTTCTTCGGTTTTGGATGAGGTGCGACGGTGAGGAGGGAAAGGGGCGGCGCGGCGGAAATGCGATGGAGACGGAAAGGGGGCTGGAATCGGAACGGAGAATAACTGGTTTGGTGCTTTGCGAAAAGGGCGCGAGCTACTCTCTCTCTCTCTCTCTCTCTCTCTCTCTCTCTTCTCTCTCTCTCTCTCTTGCGGTGAAGATTTCCTTCGTGCTTTGTATCGGCTGTTCTTCGCAGCTCAACAACGCTGACGCACATCTACTTGTAAAATTGTTTATTAATTATGAATAATAATAATATATTTTATGCATATTTAAGCATTTAAAAACGTATAAAGAGTTACTATATTGTAAAAATTAAAAATTTATTGTAGGTTTTAACAATTTTTACTAATGATAATAATAAAAATTAATATATTTTTTATACATGGTAGTTTTAGAATACTCTTTCCACAAAATTTAAATAAATAGAATCTAATAAAAAAAAGTTTCAATAAAATTGTTTGTGTTTAACTGTAATACGCGCGCTTCAGGTGCTGCCTCTTCCGAGACGCCCTTCAATTGCTTGATGAAATGGCCCTCCGGTACTCCATCGCGTGGAACTTCCTTCTCTCCTGCGTCCTTCATTAGGGCCCTGCAGGTACTGATGTCTCAGCTTTTCTCAGCATATCATAGGGAGGATTCGTGTTCACTTGCCTCTCGTTGTGCTTCCTATTGAAAGCTTGTTCACCGTTGCTTGCGGTGGGGTTGGGGAAGCAGATCCATGCTCGGCCGACTGGGGACGGTGATGACTCTCTCATCATGGATGCGCGCTTATCGATTTCTACTAGGGTTTCAGTATGATTCTAGATATTCGACTTGTTTAGTAGACTCGATTGCTAGAAAGACGCTGCGATATACAAAATTTTATTTTGTTTCGTGCTTGCATTGAGACCCGGCGGTTCACCGTGGCTTTCTCGATTTTAGGATTGGGAGACCTAATGCAATCACTCTCATTTGTCCTTTCTCTCTTTATCCGCCGAGTGTTTGACATTGCCGAATGAAAAGGAGGCGATGATCGGCCATGGATTTGATGAAGGCACCGCCTTGTGTGACGCGTCATTGATATGCAGGAGGCTGCGGGAGTCATGAGTATGGTAGTGAAGCTTGGAATTTGTGTAGGAGGCTGGAAGAAGATAAAAGTATTAGGGTTTCGCCAAATTCGTGACGTTTCTTCCATTTCGCTGCCTGTGGACACTCGAGTCTGCTGGGCGAATTGGACGAGAGTGCTCCTTTGCTATGAAAACAAGTATGGTCTGGACCATGGACCTGATCATTATTATGCTTGTTTCAGGACATGGTAGACAGGGCTGGTAAGATAGAGGAGGCATGGAGATCTCTCTACTGTAATCTAGGTCTAATCTTACCAGCACAATCTACACTGCAAATGCAGAGTGTTTGCAAAACCAGCATTGATTTTTTAAGAGGTGCACAAGTGGCAAAAGTATCTTCTGGAGCCTAGAGGCTGATGATCCAATGCTGCTCTCGGACTTGTATGCTTCTGCTGTAAAGTGGGAAAGATCCGAGAGTTCAAGAAGACTAATGAGGAACGGCAAACAGTTCAAGGAGGAAGTATGAAACAGTCAGTTTGATGTCATGTGTTACAGCTGAAACATGCTCAGCCATTGCTGTGTAACCAGGTTAGTTCTGGTAATCTGCTTTTTGATGAAAAAAGTGTTCGTTCTTTGTTCTCTATCATGCAATACGCTGAATCACATAAGACATTCCCTCCGAGCTCTGCTCCCTACATGGTGCACTGCGATTTGGTTCGAGGGTGCTGCATTTTCAGTAAGATTTGGGTTACAGGACACCGAAATTTTAACTTTTATGTGTTGAGAATGACGCGCCACCAACGATATAAAGAAGGCATTGCTTCACGCCTCAGATCGATCGAGACTTGCTTCACTCGAGAATTGTCCTTGGCAATCAATTGCTGGCTGCATGCCACCACAAAAATATTTCTCGCACAAATGGAGGCTCAAGTGCGATGGTTTAGTGCACCCAAATGCTCTCATCACCATCATTATTAACCAAGTGCATGTGCCACGGTGGGGTCTCATTAAATACACATTATGACAAGGACATGAGCAACCCCAATCCTCTCATTCAATCCATTCAAGAGACACAAATAGTGCCCCCAATCAATTTATGAAGATACGAGTGGAGGCTGTCAAATCAAGTAAAGTCCTATTTTATATTGTTCAATTTGTGAAGATCCGAGTGGAGGCCGTGAAGCTAGCTTTTGCCTCCAAAGGTAGAGTGTTCAATGTTTGTGGCAAAAAGTCTTTTTCAGTAAATTTCTTTCGCTGAAAGTGAGCAGTACCTATGGACCTTGCTCGAAGATTTTTTTTTTTTTTTTTTTTCATTTTGGAACATTAGTAATTCGATTCCAGCCCAATGCAAATATACTGCTATAATGTGATAGGAATCTATCCAAATGTATGGACTCTTACGTAAGTTATATATGACTAAGATTACTTTCTCTGTTGGCGACAATAATGTGAAAGTATATTGACTTTTAACCTTGAGTATACAGTCTTAAAATGTATAAAATAATTAAACTTAAGAGAAAAATGTCAAGAACAAGATAGCAAAAGAAAGGATGTACTCCACTCCATCAACAACCTTTTTGTATTTGGATAAAGCATTGAGAAACTAAGTTTTCCCTCTCACTATCTTCCTTACATTAGAACATCTTATATAAATGATTTAAACTATATATATTGAATTTAACGTTAATGCCACATACTTTCTATCAAAATGAAAATTGGAGTTTAATCGACTCTTTTTTTTATATATTATTTATTGTATTCATGAAATAATATATTAAAGTTAATCATATATTGTGTTGTAGGGTAAAAGTATTGTTGTCACAAGCCAATCATTATAAAAGTATAAATTATTTCATAAAATTTTTTCTTACATGCAAGATAAACATTCTTTTTGTCTCCGTATCCTACATAGATATTGTACCTATAATACCTCTAATTTAGTAATTGGTAGCCATAAATATTTTTTATTACTTTTAGAGTACTTCTACTTAGTATTACCATGGATAATATTAGATGAACATGTGTGTCACATATGCATCATATTTTAATTAAAACAATTATTTGTTTTACTGTACTTTTCAAATATGATTAATAGTATATTTATATGCTCTAATGTTGGCTTCATTTTGTGTTTGTCTTTTTTTTTATTTCTAATTAAAATTATCTATTTTGAAAAGAAGTTTTCAACGACTTTCTCCCCTTTTTTTCTCTAAAAAATAAGCTATTTTTTAAAGCTTTTGCCTAATGTAGATGTTGAAGTTTTAGAACATATACAAGAAGGAAAACCCAAAGGAAATGGAGGAAAAATAAAATTTTTCTCTATTTACTAGGACAAACGGATGAAAAAATGATAAAAAATAGCATTGCTCAATTCCTATGGAAACATATTAAACGCATTGTTTTTCACTATTGCTATCCCTCGTTGTGCATCCCAGCATTCTCTCTCTCCTTGCCAGCCAACTGCGCTGCCGCCTCTTACCTCGTCTCGCCCTCAACCTTGCTATTGCCGACTACCCCACCGCCTCGACCTCACCCATGTCTCGCCCTCAACCTCGCCTCGCAGACGCCGCTTTGGCCGGCGAGGTCCACTCTCGCCTTTCACCGGTGATGTCCGTGGTTGTGGACACTGCTCTCATGATTTCTCTCTCTGTCTCCATCTCATCACGTGATTCTTTAATTTTCTTTCTTCTATTTTTTATTTTTTTTCTTATTTTTTGTCCCTCTATGTTCTCATCCCAGCTAGTAAGGAGGGTGTTAAGGATCCAACGAAGAGATTCAATAAAACAAGTCAAAATTTAATTTAATTTTATATTAAAATATACTAGAGTGAGGCATTTAGTGAACTTCTAGAACCAAGTATGTGGAGGGAGGTTTATGAGTAAATATCAAAGAAAGGATAATATGATATAAAATATATAATCACATATCTCGTGGCATATTATTTTAGTTAAAAACCATATTTATTTATATTTTTAAAATTATTAAAATTTTTAAAGTAAAATTAACATAATGTAGATATATGCGATTATAATTTGCCCTTCATAAAAATTTTGTAGTTCTGGTTTATAAATTTTTTTCTCTTTAACGTATAGAACAGAGTATGCTTTATGTTTATTATTTGAAATTAATGATGGTCTAGTGAAAAAAAATTTTAAGTTTTAAACCAAATTATTTTAGTTTTAAAAAATAATTTCTCATTTATGTATACGTTTTTTTTATTAAATACTTCTTAAGATATTTGTATATTTATCATTTTGTATCATTTTAAATATAAAAAGAAGATGTTTCTAAAAATATCTGCAAATATTTTTAAAAATCCGAAAAAGATAAGAGCTCTCTCTCTCTCCCACCTGGATCTCCCCTCCATTTCACTCCTCTGTTCGTCCTCGCAGCCCCCTTCTTTCTCTCTCTAGAGATCTTCATTTTCTCTCTCCTCTCCGTCTCCGTTGCAGCATCCAAGAAAAACTCAAAAGCAACCCTTCTTTATTAGAAAAACATGCTTCCCCCTCCCCATCTCATCTCCCTCCTCCTCCTCGTCCTCATCTCCCTCCAATTCTCCGCCGCTGCCACCAGCGTCTACGACGTGCTGCGCTCCCACGGCCTCCCCATCGGGCTGCTGCCCAAGGGCGTGCGCGACTTCGAGATGGACGGCGACGGCCGCTTCCAGGCCCGCCTCGATTCCCCCTGCACCGCCACCTTCGAGAGCGACGTCCGCTACAACGCCAGTGTCGCCGGGACCATCTCACGCGGCCAGATCGCCGGCCTCTCCGGCATCTCCGCGCAAGACCTTTTCCTCTGGTTCCCGGTCCTCGCCATCCGCCTCGACGACAACGCATCCGGGATCATCCATTTCGACGTCGGCGTCGTCGATAAGCGCCTCCCGCTCTCCCTCTTCGAGGATCCGCCCAACTGCACCCCCCTCGCCTCTTTGGGCGAGGTGCGCCCCTAACATCAGACAACGGTGTATTAATTGTAATTCTATCCAAGATGTAATTATTTCTTAATTTTTCAGGACCAATCCAACGAGCTCCGGCAGGAAATTGACCGAGATGCGGCTAAAAGAACTGCAATCTGAGATAATTGTTCGTTTTTTCATCTATTATTTGAAGAATTTTTGCCATGTAATTATGCAGTCACCGCCCGAAGTTATGGTTAGATGGATCAAAGAGATAAGTTGGTAAAGCCGTTGAAAGTTCGTCTTAAAGATATATCCGTCCGCGAGAAGTCTGCACAAGGCAATATATGATGCAAACGGTACCCCGTTCTATCTGCTCCACTACCACCAGCTTATGTTGTTTTCTTTTGTGAGTTGAGTTATGCTCTGAGTCTCTATTTGTATATCATTTGTTTGCAAGTAATCTAAACTGTTGATATTTTACCATTGTGCCTTCACCAGTTTGGATTGCTGAGGGCAGAAGGGGATTAGCAGAGTCAATAATCCAATTTTGTTGTTTAAATAATTTTCTCCCTGTATAATAGCATAGGCAATTCGTATCATCTTTGATAGATCGGTCGGACTAGCCCCAAAAAGAGTTTCATTTGCAATTCAGGCTTTGGGGAAATTCTGAGAAACATATGACTCCAAAACTCTCATTCTACCCTTAATTTGATGCTTAATGGTAAAATGGAGTATTCAGACTGTTGGTCATCATTTTCGGTAATGGAAAGCTTGATGCAGTGAACAAGAGAGCACGGATTTGTGTGGGTAAGTTGTGGGACTTGTGTTAGTCTGCTGGCATATTTATGGATGAAGCAGGTAAGAACTGGCACATGTTATATACGATATTCATTGAAAGGGTGGAGGTTTTTGCCAGAGGATTACACCTCAATTGCATATGGTCGTAGGCAGGGAGGCATGTGAAATGTCAAACGTGTTGTTGGAGATGAAGTGTTTTTAAGTTATGTTGCTTTCCTCAAGGTTTCTTGCAGCTCCATCTGGGCATCTGGAGTGACAGCTTCCTCTGTGGACTCTACGAGCTCAGCGCAGATACTGGCTGGGTATGCACAATTTTTTTAATAAGGCTGAATTTGATCTAGGATTTTGTTCTTAGTAATTAATATTTTTATCAGTTTATCTGAATACTTAAACATATGTCTTGTATTAGCTATGTACGTCGTACAGTGGCAGTTAAAATGATAAATCTGTCCTCTTTCGAGGACATGCTTGCATTT
This sequence comes from Costus lasius, assembly GCA_027563935.2. NCBI lineage: Eukaryota > Viridiplantae > Streptophyta > Magnoliopsida > Zingiberales > Costaceae > Costus > Costus lasius. The sequence continues at coordinate 22,602,586 of CM050447.1, read as the reverse complement.
CATGTGTACGCCTGGTTGAGCTTTTTAACTCTGCCCTCAAGAATATCCTTGCTTCAATGCTTCTCATTATTTTAATTGTTTCAGGGATATCCTTTCTTTTTTATTTTTTTTGTTTTTGATAGTGAAGATTAATGGAATAATGACGTGGGTACTTGATTAAAACAAATTTTAGAATTTGAGTACAAACTTAATAGCAGACATTTAAAGCCAGATTGAGATTGACTATAAATTTGATTACTATTTATATACTTTATCCTAATTTGATTTACTAAATGTAGAGTCAATGTCATAAACGACTGCCGTCTAATTCGTTTATAATTAATAATTAAATGCATTCCTCTATTACATATTTAGAATTTTTAGGTTGTAAATGATATCATAATATTATTAGTGTACAACAATTGTGTATTTTAACATATGGTATGTAAAATTATATATATATATATATATATATATATATATATACTTATTTCTAAATGAAATATGTTTGAGTCGAATACTTTGGCGTTTTCGTTCAACACAAACTGTTTACAATATACACCCCTGAATCTCCACCTCTACTTCATTTTTTTTCTATAAATGGCAGTCCTTCATATAGCCTCAAGTCAACCCATAATTTTTTCCATCTGTTGTTTGCTCTCTTGAGAATGCCAGTGAAAATATAGGCAGGCCTCAATGCGTTTGCAAATAACAATTCCCTATAATAAATGCTTTAACTGAGTCTAGTACAGTTGTGAAATTATCGGACTTAAATGCTTATTTAAGGCAAATGATGATTTTATGTCGTTTGTAATATACTATTCATAAAGAAATAAAATAAGCCAATAGGGCTCAATGTGCTGTCAAAAAATCGCTTTATATTTAACTCAAGATGAGGAAAAAAACAGGACTAATGTAATTTGGAATATACAGCATATATCATATTTTTCATTTTTCACTTTGACATTGTTTCATAAGTAACTTTCCAATCGTAATAAATTATTCAAATGAGACCCCTATTATCTAATGAGGATAATAAAAACATTAATCGTAATAAATATTTTTCACTTTGTAATATACTAATATAACTAATATATTCTTGCTTGTGAAAAATGACATTATCATTAGCTTAATCAATACAATAGTTTGTCACACATGGAAAAAACAATTACACTCATGCTGAGTAAATTTTACATTTAGAGATAGATTAAAAACTTTATGAAATCTTCATAAAAAAACTCAAAATTTAAAGACATTTTCATAAAATAAAATCAGATCACATGATAATAGAGCAATGATGTGAGGTATATAGTAATGATTCACAATCACATACACCTCATGCATACACTCTTACGTCAAGTTTTGAGATTATAGCTTCTAATATATATTTTTTTTATATTTAATTAATATATCACATGCATCTGAAAAAATATTTTTTTTTTGAAGTTACAAAGCAAAAAAGTTACATTTCTCTGCTGTTCAGTTGAATGCGTTCGTTCATCTTCTAATAAACTTTGAACTCCAACCACTATAACAGGTCGCTCCTCTCTGGTTCTATACTTAATTCAACATTTTTCCAGCCCCACTAGACTCGGAGGCTTAAACCATCGTATACTAAACAACACAATCATCTACATTCCAGTACAATTTATCGGCTTCTTTGTCGCGTAAAATTTTGACTTTTCTGAGGTTGGAGCTCGACAAAATGAGCCTTCACCTTCATCTCAAGTTGACTTGATCCTTGCAGTCTCGCAGAGGCTGGAGCCAAGTAGTGAGGTGGTAGCCAGAGCAAGACTGAAGCAATGGAATACAAGAAAAATAGTACAGATTTAGTTCAACTACCGCCAGGCACGTTGTTACCAGCTGCCACGGCCACTCCCTGTGCCACCGCACATGAAAGGTACCAATTAAATGGAAGTCAATTATCAAAAAGAAAATCAGTAAAATAAGAAAAAAAATTTTGAGCAGTGAGTAAAAGTTGAGCAACCCCCTATAAAATATTCCATGATCATGAAAAAATTTTTAAAAAATTCTACAATGTAGTCCACGATGAGAGCTATCTATGGACACTAAGATCGTGGAATTTAGATGTATCCATGATGAAATATCGTGGATACACACATCGTGGATTTTTTGTTACAGTAAATGGGCCAGAAATCTACGATGTTTGTATCCTATCGTGGATACATCCAAATTTTACGATCTTGGTGTCCATGGATAGCTCTCATCGTGGACTACATCGTGAAATTTTTTTAAATTTTTTTCATAATCGTAGAATATTTTATGGGGTGTTGCTCCACGATCTTGAGTAACAGGGGTTTGCTTAGAAAATTTTTTCATAAAACAACTATACTAGTCAGTACGTTAGTATCATGGTAAAAGCTTTAACAACTAATTATAACACCTGTGACATTTGCCACATTCTACATCGACAAGAGCCAAACATAAACATTGAGCTGACCTGCATTGCAAATGAAGAATGAGTAATTTTATGTGTAATATTACCACCATCAAAATAGAATACAACCCATACAGGCATTATTAGAAAGAAAACAATGAGCCAAACAAAGAAAAGGGAAGATGAGTCAAACAACACTTACGTTACCCTATAACGTGTGCCAATTAGAAAACCAAATCTTTAAAGCAGGTGAATTAGGTGCAACTCGGATGGCAACATCTGGGTTTCAAATCGTTTCGCTGACCTTAACATGCCATCAAATTCTTGGTTTCGTTGTTCCACCGAGGAAGAACATAGACACCAACTTGGATCCTGCAGGTTGGTGAACGGTGAATGCTGCTTAGTTTTCATTTATCAAGAAACAAACATTAAAGAAGTACGCCACTGTTTCTGTTTCTCCAGTTGAAGGTGCAAGACAAGAAAGTAGAATACATAGTACAACAAGTTTTTTCTCTTCTTCCCATGTTAATGATTCAAACCAAGCTTGATATATAATTTACCAATGTAAAAAGAACAGTGAAGTTGAAGTTCTAAAGAGAATAACAGAGGCTTTTGGAAACTGGAACAACACAGTACTTTTAATGAGCTACTGAACAGTTTTCTACTTAAAACACTTTACTTTTTGGAACAACGCTTTCTTGCACAGCAATACAGCCCCAAGACCCTTAGATTGTAGGTTAAGGATTAGTCCACATCCAACAATTGCTCCAATAGATGGCTCACCGGTTAAAACCAGTGGATGTTTACACATACAAAAGAAAATCAAACCCCCAACCTGGAGGACTTCATTGTGGATCCAACCTAAACCTAGCTTTCAACCGAGAGATTCACTTCTAGTCAGGCTTCTTAAGGCCACTCAGACTTGTTGCAGTGCTCTCTTTTGATTTAACAATGTCATTGTAATCAACTTAATCAAATTCTCCTTCTGCTTAACAAAAATTCTTCTTTCTATAAAAAATGCACAGAATTTGTTGTTGAACAAGCAAGTGAGACGTACTAGCCTTCTTTTTATGTAGATTCATGATGTATGTTGTTCATTTAATAGAAGGAATTTTTGGAGAGTTATTCGGCTAAACAAAAAACTTTCCCTCACTTAATGAGTAAACAACAAGCAAGCAACTTTTTACCCCTTTGATGAATAACTAACCAAAAAGCATGTACCTATAAAACTTACATGATTTCTATTTTTGATCAAAAGGGCTAGGCGGCCCAGTAGTTCATTCATGAGAAGGATAAATACCAAGAAAAACATGGAACAAATATACTAAAATGAAAAGGAAAAGCAAAGCAAAGGGAGTTGGAAAGATCAGTCAAAAACACATAATTTGGGTGAAGTTGGTAAAAGCATTAAAGATGCCTGAGAGGAGGCATCGAGACTACACTCCTCGTTGTGGAAGATTTTTCCCTTCTTTTTTGTGCCCAAATATTTCTGTAACAGAGAACCCTAAATCTACTGTAGTACTCGTGGACTGAAGAAGAATTTGGCTATATCAAAGACCACCTGCGGTTAAATTACAAGTATAATATATATGGTAGTTAGACTCATTATGTGATATGCAGAAAGCACAGAAGTTGACTTGGATACTCTTGTAATGAACTTGAATTTAGTTGCAAGGCAAGGTGCCAATCCATTATGGAGAGAACAAGATCGCTATGGATATGTGAGGTCCAATTCCACCGACGCAGGAGGCCCAAATATTTATGTAGAAGGCAGCAATCATGCACTCCATGATTTGCCAGAATCAACTGCTTTGGAAACACCAGTTACAAGTTAAACATTTTTTAAATGTTCTCTTTGGAACTAGGATAGAGGAAATCCTGCATATTCAAAGTTCATGAAGCCGAAATTTGAATCACCACTATCAATATCTCTAGTAAGGCTATTTAGAAATAGTCTACGACTAACAGGATATATGGAGAGAGGAACTCCTTGCCTCGGCTCTCTCTTGGAGTTCGGTGACCGCTTTTTCACAGGTTTTGAGTTCATTTTCAATAACGAAGATCCAATCGTTCTAAGACAACAATGATCCATACCTCTCATATTCACGACCAACCTACTAGATTTATGCAGTGTTTTTGTTACTTGATATTGACTATCAAACTGTGATGGTGCCCTATATTGACTAACATATATGTTACTTGAGCTTGAGCCTCAGATTGACTAGTTTTTTTCTAGAAAAATTTTTACTCAAGAAAGACAACACCACAAGCAACTCCTATATGGTGAGAAAACCATTTTCTCTGAATAAGATTTAAATAGATTTAAAAGAAAATTTCAGTTGACACTATTAAGAATTTTTTTAAAAGTTGATCCTGCTAAGGCAGACATCTTCTTTGTTTATCCTAGCTAAATGTAAGGAATTCAAGGTCAGCCGTAAAATTATCCAAAGTAGATTAACCAGCTAGGAAGACACTTTGAGTATCCCCAATGAAATTGTGGAGTGGTTTGATGTGCTCTATAAGGATTTTGGAGATTCTGCTGGTACTCAACCACATCAAGTCTACTCATCTTTATAGATATAAGCATGATGTAGGCTCTCTGTGTGTCTATTCCCTTCATAGAAATCCTTTCTAATAGTAATAGGTAATAACATCATTTCTAATAGTTTGCTAGCACGAAGAAGATAACTCAATTTTTAAGACTGTCCAAAGCACTAAGGCGCTCCGGATTAACTCCTATTCGTTACTTTTTAGTTCCTTAATTCCTTCTAAAACTGATTAATTGGATTCCAATTCAATAAGGAATTATCAGAAGACACTCTTTACTTCATATAGAACTGAAATGCAAAATGAATATGACAAAGGTAAAATACAAAATGACTAAGGTTCTCTTTATTAAGTAATAAAATATCTTGCTTGCCATCAGTTTAGTTTGAATTGGAATTTAAATTATGGGCATGACATTCTGAACTTAATCAATTAGGAAAAAAATTCTTTCCTTTCTTCTACTTGTATTCTTATCCTTAGTTTTTCCTTAGTGTTTTTATATTATATATGTGATAGTTATGCGTACATATGCACATATGCATACATAATTAATATATACATTACAGTATATATATTAACTACTGTCTAGCATAATTAATATATATACATTAACTAATGTCTATATGTATATATCATGATGGCCTAATTTGTCTCAACTTTGGTGAAATTGGTACTAAGAGATAAGTTGTCTTCTTGTTTAGGAATTCTCCTGATCCCAGTTAACAGTGAATCTTGAGGTGCAAAAATAAGGTTTGATAATCAAATAGTTTTTGTATCTCTATCCCTTAGACATCTACATATCCTGGTATCCAAGACATTCAAGATAGAGCATTGCTTAGTGTTTATCTATCTGGTTTTTGATATTCTCTCAATCTTGACAATTCATTCTGCAAAGCTCTATTCTCTTGCTATAAACTAACAGAAGTTGAATCCAATTTGATCAAAGTTGGTTTGGCGCACCATTCGATCATGCAGACAAGGTTGAGTGCATGGCATTTGGATATGCTAGACCTACTAGTTCTACAGTATAGTTGGTAACGCTCAAATAGATTTAATATTCTTCAAATACTTTCATAATATCATAAAAAAATTTAAAACTAAATCTTTCAAAATTAACGGCTTCTAAATTATGATAATATTAAACTAATAGTTAGCAGTTAGCACTATAACTCATCAACATAAAATTAAAATGTGAATATGACTCAACATTTTGGCTATAATTTTGATATACATTGTAATTACATTAGTAAATTATATAATAACACCCTAATATTCTACTTAAACAATCCTCTTATGGTCACATATTTATGTTCTTTTTTTCCAACGGCAAGCAAGTCATTTATTAGTATACCGGAAAAAAGAATGATACTTCACAAGGGTACATATGTAATATAGTCATTCCGTACTACGTTATTCAACAAAATTTCAGCATGACCTTGCCTAATAAAGTACACATACACCCTATCTACATCTCATGACAAAATGACCAAATAGTTATTAGACCCAAGTAACAAAAAGCCATCTAGCTACTCCTTTACAGAGATTCATACAGATAAAGCATGCACATTAGCAAATAAGGCATGTATATCATCATGTTCGGTTATTGTGCTCCATCCAAACATGGTAAATAAGACAGGTTTGGATGGTAAATAAGACAGGTGATTAGGAGTTTCTGCACCAAAATAATACTTCCATATTCAAGCTTGTCATAGCTATCCAAGTCCATGAATAAATGACAGGATAGGATGGCTTGTGGGATATCGCAAACATGATGAAGTTCTAAGCATCCGTGATGGCAGGGCAAGCAAAAAAAGATGAGGCATCGATTCATCATGTAAAAGACAAAGAGGGCATGTTTTATCACTGATGATACCCCACTTCGCTAATCTGTCATGGGTATAAGGCATTGCAAATATAAAAGCCAAGCAACAAAGGAGAACCTGAGGACCCTTTCACGAAACTAAACTATATCAAACCAAGGGTCATTTGAGTTAAACCTGCATAAGTCAATGAGATTGAGAGCTTGCCAGAAGGTCTCCAGTAGAGTTTATTCTCATTAAGCGATCGATCAATAAGGATATCATGGAATAATCTAAAGACACGAACTATATCTGATGTGCGTGGCATTGGGATTTTCCATGCTCCATTGATAATCAAGGAGCTGAGCCGTGCATTCCTGCCAAATTGTATCTCAAATCAGAAGTCCAGAATTAAATTACCCAATATTTGGGAATTGAACCATCGGTCCAACCATAATTTAATGGATTGACTATTAGTAATGCGGAAATAAGATCATTGTCTTGCACGTCTCCTGAAGGCCCAAGATAGTCCTTAAGCACCATAATGGATTGACTATTAGTTATGCGGAAATAAGATCATTGTCTTGCACGTCTCCTGAAGGCCCAAGATAGTCCTTAAGCACCAAGTGTTAGGGCCCGGTTCAGGCGGTCCGGCCCAGGCCCGAAACACAAGCCCAAACCCACACAGAGACCCAATCCTGGGTCAAAGTCGGGTCAACACCCGATTGAGGAACGCAAACAACGCGTGCGTCGCTCCGTGCGAGCGAGCTCGCCAACGCGTGCGACGGAAGCGAGCTCGACTCCGCGAAGCTCGGACACGGGAGGGCGTGCGTGAAGGAGCTCGGGCGCGAGCTCTCCGCCAGAAGATGCGGACGACGACTTCGGAGACGGCGAAGCGTTGGCAGATGCAGCGTGCGGACGCGGCTGGAGGAAATGGCGGGACGAGATCTTCGGCGGAAGACTCGGTAGCCGAAGCCAAAGATAGGGGAGGCGGCGTGCCTCTACCCTATTTAACGATGGAGCGCGATGCGGCGAGAAGAGGAGCGGATCCGGGAGAAAGGCTCCTGAGAGAGAAAGAAGCTGTGAGAGGTTTGATCCAGAGGAGGACTCAGCCGTGGGAAGCTTGTGATCGGCGGCGAGTCGCCGCCGACGTGAGGAGTGATTTGAGCGTGAAAGGGAGGGTTTTTGTACTCTGGATTTGTGCACAATAAAGGAGGAAATTTCCCTATGTTCTGCTGTGTTTTCCGGCGACATTCGTAGTATCTTCGACGGTCTTCGGCGGCAAGGTGAGGCGCGGCGGCGATCGACAGTGGTAGCGGCGCGAGTGGCGTTGCGAAGACGAAGACGAACGCTCGGCGTTCGTTCCGAGGTTCCAGTCAACGGTCAACGGCAAATTGGGCGAGAAATCGATTCGGCGGAATCGATTTGGCGGCTGACGGAGGCAGACGTCAGCAAGGAAGGAGTCAAAATTGACGGCGCGAATTCGAAATCGAAATCGATTTCGCGTGCCGACGTCAGCGTGACGTCATCCGGAGAACGCGTTCGCGGCGTGGGAATTAATCGGCGCTGACGTCAGCGTGACGTCAGCAAGGGCGATTCGACGGACGAGTTTGAACAGTGAATTCGATTTAATTTGATGTTGATTTTGACTTTGGTCAAAATCAGAGAGGTAATTTTGGATTTAGGGCTTCGATCGGATTTCTCTAAATTAGGGTTAGGGTTTTCCGTGCGAATTGTATTTTGGGGAGAAAAATTATCCGGAGAGATTAGGGTTTCGATTTTGGGTCGGAAACCCTAGGGCGAGTTACGTTCCGGTATTCCGCCGGACGGTTCTAGGAAGCGGATAAGCGCTCATCCTAGGACGATCCGACCGGGGCGTGACACCAAGAGACCCGCTGGGGAATTTGGAATGTCCAAATCAAATTCGTCCTTATGAGGTTCCTATATACAACCAATTAACCCATAAGGAGGTCTTCTCCGTAGCAAAGTTCTGTGACATGATAAAAAATAGAATTTAATGTCTTTGTTGAAGCATGAAATTTCACAACGAGGGAAGAAGTTTCTACAAACAAAGGATCCGTTGCAACTATTTTAATGGCTACAAACATGATACGAGGTATTTCGGTATTGCACGTCAAAAAAAAATCAATTGCAGCATGCTTGCGGCAAATCGCTCCACTAGAAGAGGGAAAGCTTGTCGGAACAAGAATACCCTCAGTTTGAGAAACTCGTGCAGCTTCAAATTCTTTCTGCAAACGTTCAAATATCATTCCCTGAGGAAAGCAAGAAATATAGTAATCTCCAAAACCCAAAGTACAAACAAAAGCCAGTTAGGGAAAACAAGAAGTTGATGGACAAATGAACATAGCGATTTGGGAGTGAATTGACCAAGCATTTGATCATCTTACCATTCCTTTCGACAAAGTTGATTTCGAGTCTGGAGCTGATAAATATTTCTCCTGAACCATGTGCAATGTGGCAATCAACTTTGGCAGAAGAGAGGAAAAGCCAGGGGTCAGACCGAACACCAAAATTAGCTTATTCCCTTCCCATTCCAGGAGTTGGTTGTTGCATAAAGAGATAATGAAGACTGTCTGAAAAGCAATATAACAAAAGAATCATCAGCAAGTGAAGATTAGCAAAGCAACGTGTTGAACCATGAAATTTCATAACAAGGGAGAAAGTTCAAATTTATTTTTGATCACAAGTAAAATCAGTATTGGACCATTAATCAAGTGTGCATAGCAAAGAATAATAAAAAATTAATAGAAAGATGATGACAGTATGGATATGCGAGGTATGCAAAGTCATTGGAAATTTTCTGCAACAAATGTTCATTTCTAGAGCTATTTGCAGACACACGTCTCAGCATCTCGGTCATGGCAAGCTAAATAGAAGATCCACCTGGTAATGATATTTGCATTTGGCAAGCTAAGTAAACCACGCAGGAAAAGAAATAAAGGAACAAAATCTAGCATGGCCAATGCTTTGTAAGGCAAAAGAAATGAAAATACCCAGCACCCTGAAGGAAAGGAAAGAAACGCCAAAGAAGAGAGGAATAATCGATAAAAAAAGAAATAATGGCTGACCTGGCGAAAATAAAGCTGGCGGAAGTAAAGTCGTAGCCAACAAGGGCAAAGTATTCAAAGCTGTGCAAAAATGGCAGAGAATTAAGAAGATCAACAAGGAAAGAAGGAAAAGGGCGCGGTGCAATTAGAAATCAAGGAAATAATTTGAAAGGAAGCGTGGCTAGAAGTCCTATGAGAAGAAAGGTTAGACGAAACAAAGGAGAAACCTGACATATACATACACCAACAGGGACAAAAAAAATATCACCAAATCCCACCTAATGGTCATAGACAATACAAGTCCTAAAAAAATAAAAAATCAAAGAAGATGATCACATGAGCTGGCAATGGACAAGCAAGCAGCTGTTGCGGGTGCTCTGCTGAAGGCCTACATAAGGATTAAGGAGGGGGGAGTAACAAAAGAAAACAACGCCAGCTTGCAAAAAAAAACAACACCGAAGAGACGGGGGAACAACACAGGCGACGAACGGTAAGGAGGAAGCATAAGAAACAGAAGAAAAAAAGGGAGGCACTAAGAGGTTGCAGAAGGTATATGAGGAGGGTTTTCTTTTACTGCTGCTTAGGCCTAAAGTGCACTAAGCACCTAATACACATACGCACCATCTTTTTCTGTTACTGTCTCTTGGGCCTAAGGTGTGCTAAGCACCCAGTGGCATCACAACATACACATCCGCACCACTCTTTTACTATCTCTTAGGCCTAAGGTGCACTAAGCACCCAGTGGCACCATGATGAACGCACGCACCATGCACCATACTTATTTCATTTTTTTAGGCTTAAGATGCACTAAACATCCTATGGCACCACGCTGAATATAAAGAAAAGAGCATTGAAAAAGGGAGATACAAAGAAAAGAGAGTTAACAAAAAAAGAGAGAGGAGAAGCTGCGGAACAAAAAAATCAAGACGAAGAGAGATAGCAAAAATACGAAAAAGGAGAGAACAAAAGTGAGGATGGGAAGGAGAGATCTGTTACCTGACAAATCCCCGCTGCCTTCTTCTTATCACCAATGCATCACCGCAAAGAAAACCGAAGAAATCATGAGGAAACCTGTTGCTGCACCGAATCCTTAAAGGAGACGTCTCGCTGTAAAAAAAAAAAAGAGAACAGCGAATGAATCGCGTCAAGACCCACTAAAGAAGAAACTTCAAAAATAAAGGAGAGAGCAAAATTACTCGTACAGAATCTGGTCGTGGTGGGCAGCCAGGGTGTTCTATCTTGGTGCAGACCTTCGATTTCCACTTTGCGAAGGTTCTCACATAAAAAAAACAAAAGAGCCGTTGAAGAAAGGAAAGGATAAAAAATAATAATAATAATAATAATAAAGGGACAAGAGAGATATATGGGTTTGGGGGTGGATCCGACCCGAATCCACACTGTTACTAGGGTCTGGAGTAAATCCTACCCGACGATGCCAAGGGAACGACCCCGCTCCATGATGAAATTAATTCCAGCAGCCTTGCTTCAAAAGGCCGACGAACCGAACGATCATCTCTTTCAGTTTGCTGCTCCAAACAAGTGACAAGTTTATCCGGCGTTAAAAGCTTGGAGGAATAATAGAAGACTAAAGTTCATGTTTTACCTTGGATGAAAGAAAATTGCCAATCTGAGATCATCACAATTTGGTACATCACCAATCTCGTTAACGCTTTTTTTTTTTTTTTGAGATCCTCTCAGCTGAGAACGCCATATAAAATGCGTCCTTGACTGGAAGCCTTCTTCGGCAAAATTGGGCTTCATTTCACTTCCAGATTTGCGAAGCAACAAATCTGTTCTCATTCACGAGCTATCATAGATCCGCCACCAATCAAGTGGCTGTTAACAAAAAAAATTACTCATAAAACTGTTCATCTGAGAAGATAAATTTCGGAAGAAGGGATTATCGCTGCTTAGTAGCAGAGCATAGTCACCATCATTATTTGGCTGGAATTGTCGCCGCTCGATGCCGCGACCATTCGAACTAGCTCTCTTACTCCTTCGGCTTCGCTTTGCCTAAGCCCTGATGCCGTCGTCGCCTGAAAAGACTCCGCCATGGGTTGACGCCATCGTCGCTTCCAGTTGCAGGCGGACACCCATCTACTCAGACGTATGCATAGAAGACCGATTCTATCGCTCGTCAACACCATCTCTGCCGCGACCTCGCCAGATCCCATTGTCCCCACCAGGGATCAACACTTCTGGTGGAATCAACTCGGAGTCGCCATCAAGACGCCATTTGCAACCGTCCGGAGCATGGATAGTTAAGAGTAACTTTCCCCTTTGACCAAAATACCGTTAACATATGAAGCCTCATGTATTAGCACGTGTGAGTGAGGCGGCGTTAATCTCGTCGCCCAAGTGAAAATCCAACCTAAAGCATGAAACAGTAAGCATCCTTATTTGGAAATCAAATATGTAAAAGATACACGCAAAAGAATAACGACGTAGCCATGGCTGGTTTGCCGATGATCCAAAGCTAACCCCAGACACGCTCAATCAGATACGGACTCCAAAACACAATTCCAACTGAATATTCAGCCAATATAATATTGAAAGCCCTGGTGCATCGCGATGAAATATTATTTGGGAGGTGCGTACGTCGACGTTTAACGTTGGGACGTAACTCCTAATATGACGTTGTGTTCGATAAGGCTGAAGCAAGTCTTCAAATCAAACGAGATAAATTTTCCAAATTAAATTATCCAACACGCCGCAAAGCCGGATAAATTTCCAAATTAAATTATCCAACACGCCGCAAGGCTGGATAATTCTCCAAATCAAATTATCCAATACGCCTCAAGGCCGGATAATTCTCCAAATCAAATTATCCAATATACCTCAAGGCCGGATAAATTGCCAAATCAAATTATCCAATACACCGCAAGGCCGAATAAATTTTCAAATTAAATTATCCAACACGCCTCAAGGCCGATGATCCAAAGCCATGGCTGGTTTGCCGATGATCCAAAGCTAACCCCAGTCACGCTCAATCAGATACGGACTCCAAAACACAATTTCCAACTGAATATTCAGCCAATATAATATTGAAAGCCCCAGTGCATCACGATGAAATGTTGTTTGGGAGGTGCGTACGTTGACGTTTAACGTCAGGGCGTAACTTCTCAATATGACGTTGCATTCGCTAAATTAAATTATCCAACACGCCGCAAGGCTAGATAAATTCCAAAATCAAATTATCCAACACACCGCAAGGCCGGATAAAATTTCAAATTCAAATTATCCAACACGCCGCAAGGCCGGATAAAATTTCAAATTCAAATTATCCAATACGCCGCAAAGCCGAATAAATTCCCATATCAAATTATCCAATACGCCGCAAGGCCGGATAAATTCTCAAATCAAATTATCCAACACGCCACAAGACCGGATAATTCCCAAATCCAAGTTACTCAACACGCCGCGAGGCCGGGTAATTTCCCTCAAATTCAAGTCGCTCAACACGCTGTCAAGGTCGGGTGATCTTTCAAATCTAATATCCAACGTGCCTTAATGCATTACAATGGAATATTGTTTGGGAGGTGTGTACGTCGATATTTACCATCGGGGCGTAGCTCCTCAATATAACGTTGTATTGCCGAGGCCGAGTATTACCCAATACGCCATCACAAGACCAAAGTTTGGCGAACACAAATTGTCCATGTTGATGGAAACTCTTTTCCTTTATCATCTTATGTATCACGTCAAATTAAATTCATGAATGATATCATTTGACTCTATCTCTCTTATTTCGTTGCGTATTATAGATCTCTTAATCAAAAGTTCCCTAATCTTAGAAGTAATTAACAATGAACGCTTGCGCTCATTGGAAGCCAGAACCCATTTAATAAAAAGCCTTATTAATTTAAGGTGAATTTGAAAATGGTCATAATACATTCTCAATGTAACAATTTTGACCCCACAAATTCTGGCACGCCCGGTGGGACCTGGCTTCTCCTTTCATCTTTGAGATCTATATTATGTGACCTTTCTTGCTTTTATGATAGTAATGAAGAATCTCTATTCAGTTAGAGGAACACTTGGGCTTTCATCCCTTGATTTGTCAACTACGATTGGGACAAAGAGCATATGCTTTGGTTCCATAGTTGAGGCTCCAATTTCTTCCACACCTAGAAGCCTGTAAGTCATCGAGTAGAGGTCGGGTCATTGTTTGCAACCTAACAACTACAAGCACAACAAGTACTTGGATCAAGGATGGATCACCTTAAGATGGGGGCACCTCAGGTAGCGCGGATGACTTCTCTTTCATGAAGGGCTGTTATACCATAATTGAGAAGATCAACACAAGAGTCGAGGAACCCGTCTGCAATCACAATCAAGATGGGGGCAACCAATTAATTACACTATCTGCTACAAGAATGTTTCTTTCACATTCATGCCTGATATCCAAAGATGAAGTCGAGGCATTAGTGAAGGAAGAAATGCAAAGTTTGACGAATACAAATTGTCCATGTTGATGGAAGCTCTTTTCCTTTATCATGTTATGTATCATGTCAAATTAAATTCATGAATGATATCATTTGACTCTGTCTCTCTTATCTTGTTGCGTATTATAGATCTCTTAATCAAAGGTTCCCTAATCTTATGGGTAATTAACAATGAACGCTTACGCTCATTGGAAGCCAGAACCCATTTAACAAAAAGCTTTATTAATTTAAGATGAATTTGAAAATGATCATAACACATTCTCAATGTAATAATTTTGACCCCACAATCTTAATGTCTCTTAGTCCCAACCCCTTGGAATTTAGCGGCCAAGTGACATGAAACCTTACCCATTATTATGGGCTGTCGACCAAAGAAATCTAGACAACATGGTATTTGGAATACACTACACCAGAACATAATGTTAGTGTAACAGACATAATGAATAAGCTCCACCCTCTTGCATATGAGAGCAGTTTACCTTTCCATATTGTGAGACATCATGAAATCTTTTCCAAAAGTGGCCACCTGGAATCTGTCACATATTTATGTTGACGATCTTTTGTGCTTTAATTTGATTTGTGTGTGTGCCTAAATTATTAGTCCTATACGTTTGTCCTTCCATTTGTTGTTCTTTATTAGTAACAGTGAAAATATTCAACTATATTTACATTTAAAATGTGTATGCATGTGACCATGTATGAAGTTGTATAAATGTGATACTACTACTATGCGGTTCTTAAAGAATATGGGCTGCTATATGTGGTACCAAGGATCGGAAAACCGGTCCGGTGACTTGGTCCGACAATTCATCAGACCGGTATGTACCGATACAGTACTAGACAATCGAAGAAAATCTCGCCCTGTTTGCCGCAAGGTGCCGGTCCCTCGCCGACCCGTATCAACCGAACAAACCGGCCGGTACCGGATTAGTTTTTCGATCCTTGTGTAACAAGGTTTATCTAGTAAGCCTAGCACGTATAGGTCCAATAGACAACTAACATATACACTCTTTTTGTGTGATGACCAATGTGGTATGAGTGTACCTAATGACACTAATATATTGCATACGATTACGGCTAATATACAAATACATACTATTTAGATTTTAGAAAGCCTCCAACCCTAGTAGTTTGAAACTATTTTGCAAATGGTCTCCAGCTAATATGGAATCAATATGCACAATATTTGACCAATAGTAGACCAAGATGGGTGCTCATACTGGTAATCAGAAACATTGATATAAGTAGCTTTGTAAAAGATTACATGACAATTGAGGACATCTATTTTAAGGGTGTTTAGAGTAGTGCATTCTTATAAGCAACATATACCAATATTATAGGCTACAAATGTTATTTTCATTTATCAAATAGTCATGTTGTGAAATGGAATTATCAAATGCATGAGTATTCATTTGTTACTTGTTAGATTATTGTTATATGTTTTTTGATTTGTCTAGAGATAGCAATGGGTCAAGTACATAGTTTTTTTTACTCTAAATCCAAACCCAACTTAATTACATAAACCTAATATGAAACTCGCTAACTTGATTTAAGTACTTGGAATTTAAATGAGTACTCATGATTACTCGACTCAATCAAACCAAACCTTTATTTTTATCTTCTTTTCAAATTCTCCTATAATTTTATATTAAAATGATTTTATGTATTTATATGATAATTATTTTTAAGGTTAGTTGGTTAAAGACTTTGGGTAAAATTATAAATTTATTTCTATTTTTAATCAGATATTAGGTATCCATAGCTTTAAATCTAAATATGGCCTACAAAACTCAAACCCATCCTCTAAAGCTAATTGGGTACCTAGACCTGTTACAAATGGAGCAGGGCAGGTTAGGTACCCAATTGATTCAGTTTTAATTGTCACTCCTAGATTTGCCTTACCTATTGAGAATCCTACTTGTTGATACACTGCACCAGGATTAAAATTTTCAGTGTTGTGCCTGTTGAGCTGAAGAAGTCTCAAATGGAGATATATATCTATAAGTTGGTTTAGAATTTTCTTATCCTTGAAAAAAAAACAAACAAATCTTAACGTGTAATTTGAGACATCTAATTTTAGTCAATCAAAGTTACCTGGAGTATGATGAGAGAACTATCTGTCTTAAATTAATATTCAGATAAAATCTACATGGTTAATGGTGATACATACTACATCAAAGGATATAGATTATGCTAAAAGGTGCACTTACAAGTGATTATTGTCATCTTTGTTCCTTCAACCTTCTTACAAGGATGGAAAATACTGAGTTTGTTAGAAGGGGAACCTCCAGCAAAACTATCTCCATGTCTTGCAACATTCAGGAAGAAACTTATGATCCATCCAACTATGTTTAGTATCAAATCACCATATTTGTCAGTTGACAACAACCTTTTTCTTTGACTCAAATATTAGAGTGGTACAGTAGAGATTCGTCTGTAAGCTTAGACACACAACTTCGTAGATCTGAGATGATTCTCTAATACAATTGGTTTTCAATCTGACCATCAAATTATGTAAGCATGAAAGCTTAGCAAATTTTCTATTCCTTTATTGTGCTTAATCTTGAAGCATTCATCCATCATTCTTTATCTGGCTCATATGTTTGATACAAGTAGATAATAATTGCACTATTGGTTAAAGTTAAGTAGTTCATTCCCAACTTTTGCATTCTCAGCATTGGAGAATGCAGGACGTGAACATTGCCCTTCTCTGGGAAATTAAAATGTGTATGCATGTGACCATGTATGAAGTTGTATAAATGTGATACTACTACTATGCGGTTCTTAAAGAATATGGGATGCTATATGTGGTACCAAGCATCGGAAAACCGGTCCGGCAACTTGGTTTGGTGATTCATCAGACCGGTATGTAATGATATAGTACTGGCAGATCTCGCCCGGTTTGCCGTGAGGTGCCGGTCCCTCGCCGACCCCTATCAACCGAACAAACCGGCCAGTACCGAATCGGTTTTCCGATCCTTGGGTAACTAGGTTTATCTAGTAAGCCTAGCACGTATAGGTCCAATAGGCAACTAACATATACACTCTTTTTGTGTGATGACCAATGTGCTATGAGTGTACCTAATGACACTAATACATTGCATTCGATTACAACTAATATACAAATACATACTATTTAGATTTTAGAAAGCCTCCAACCCTAGTAGTTTGAAACTATTTTGCAAATGGTCTCCAGCTAATATGGAATCAATATGCACAATATTTGATCGATAATAGACCAAGATGGGTGCTCATGTAATCAGAAACATTGATATAAGTAGCTTTGTAAAAGATTACATGACAATTGAGGACATCTATTTTAAGGGTGTTTAGAGTAGTGCATGACTGCATTCATATAAGCAACATATACCAATATTATAGGCTACAAATGCTATTTTCATTTATCAAAGAGTCATGTTGTGAAATGGAATTATCAAATGCATGAGTATTCATTTGTTACTTCCTTGTTAGATTATTGTTATATGTTTTCTGATTTGTCTAGAGATAGCAAAGGGTCAAGTACATAGTTTTTTTACTCTAAATCCAAACCCAACTTAATTACATAAACCTAATATGAAACTCGCTAACTTGATTTAAGTACTTGGAATTTAAATGGGTACTCATGATTACTCGACTCAATCAAACCAAACCTTTATTTTTATCTTCTTTTCAAATTCTCCTATAATTTTATATTAAAATGATTTTATGTATTTTTATGATAATTATTTTTAAGGTTAGTTGGTTAAAGACTTTGGGTAAAATTATAAATTTATTTCTATTTTTAATCAGATATTAGGTATCCATAGCTTTAAATCTAAATATGGCCTACAAAACTCAAACCCATCCTCTAAAGCTAATTGGGTACCTAGACCTGTTACAAATGGAGCAGGGCAGGTTAGGTACCCAATTGATTCAGTTTTAATTGTCACTCCTAGATTTGCCTTACCTATTGAGAATCCAACTTGTTGATACACTGCACCAGGATTAAAATTTTCGAAGTCTCAAATGGAGACATATATCTATAAGTTGGTTTAGAATTTTCTTATCCTTGAAAAAAAAAAAACAAACAAATCTTAACGTGTAATTTGAGACATCTAATTTTAGTCAATCAAAGTTATCTGGAGTATGATAAGAGAACTATCTGTCTTAAATTAATATTCAGATAAAATCTACATGGTTAATGGTGATACATACTACATCAAAGGATATAGATTATGCTAAAAGGCGCACTTACAAGTGATTATTGTCATCTTTGTTTCTTCAACCTTCTTACAAGGATGGAAAATGCTGAGTTTGTTAGAAGGGGAACCTCCAGCAAAACTATCTCCATGTCTTGCAACATTCAGGAAGATACTTATGATCCATCCAACTATGTTTTAGTATCAAATCACCATATTTGTCAGTTGACAACAACCTTTTTCTTTGACTCAAATATTAGGGTGGTACAATAGAGATTCATCTATAAGCTTAGACACACAGCTTCGTAGATCTGAGACGATTCTCTAATACAATTGGTTTTCAATTTGACCATCAAATTATGTAAGCCTGAAAGCTTAGCAAATTTTCTATTCCTTTATTGTGCTTAATCTTGAAGCATTCATCCATCATTCTTTATCTGGCCCATATGTTTGATACAAGTAGATAATAATTGCACTATTGGTGAAGGTTAAGTAGTTCATTCCCAACATCTGCATTCTCAGCATTGGGGAATGCAGGACGTGAACATTGCCCTTCTCTGGGAAATTAGAATGGCCGTGATGGCCGAAGATGGCTCAAACCACCATGCTCTCAAGGAACAGCTGAAGTGCTTTCAGATCAAAGCGGTTTAAGAGAGAAATTCTACTCAGGCATTCTAGCGAACAGTTCCCAAGTCAACTAGGGCGTAGGCCTCGCGGTCCTCGAACTCTACAAGCTTCACCTATACACTGTGCATCCGTTGAAGTAAGGCTCAGTCGGGGTAGGAAATTCCCAGGAGTTGGGTTGGCCGGCGACAGAGGCGTTCAAGGGGAGGCTTTTGTCAGGTCACGGGCAGGAAGACCCGCCCCGCTGGACGAGGCATACGTAATAACTGAGGACGGAAATGAAGAAGACGTGGTCAATCGAGAAGTTTGGGAGGAGGTAGTCGCATTTTCCGTACACGTCGGCGAGGCGTTGACAGTGGGGCGCGCCGGACCAAGGGCGGCGCTGGTGAAGCGGAAGAATACGCGGGCAGCAGATAATTTTCCGACGTTTCAGGTGAATGCTGTAGAATGCACCGGCAGATCTGTGCTTAAAGAGTAAACAGTTAACTGTATGTAGAGCCAAAGATTTTTTTTTTAAAAAAATATGACAATATATTGCATAATTAATACCTAAGACATCAAGGTACATGAGATCTTTGAGTTGAGAAGGTCAACTCTCAAAGTTAGAAAATCTGTCAAGCCAATCTGTAGCTTTGTTATATTTCCTATTAATATGACAATATATTGCATAATTAATACCTAAGACATCAAGGTACATGAGATCTTGGAGTTGAGAAGGTCAACTCTCAAAGTTAGAAAATCTGTCAAGCCAATCTGTAGTTATATTTCCTATTAATATGCTCATAGCTAGGTGTTAGGCCTTGGACTCCCTGATTCGGCCCAAAGCCTAATGGGCCGCACACAGACCCAAACCCACACCGGGATCGACGAAAGGGAGCCAATTGGAGGGAAGCGGCTAGTCAAAATTGAATGTTGACCAAGGCTCAGCGGCGTCTTCTTCCCAAGCCACGCGGACGCAAGACTCGGACGCGATTACTCCTCCAGACGGCTCGGACGCAAGAGACGCGGAGCTTGGCGGACAGTGTGACGAGGTCGTCAGCAGCAAACTTCTCGGGTGCAGAGCGGCTGCGAACGGGGCGGACGGCGCGACTCTCGGCGGACAACTCGAAGAAGGGACCGAGGCGGCGTCTTCCCTACTCTATAAAACCGGCAATGGAAGACGGAAGGAGGGATGAGAGCTTGGGATCGGAATCCGGGAGCGAGCACGGAGGCGAGGAGATCGGCGATCGGGCATCTACCTTCGATGAGCGTCTTCAGGAGGGAGATCGTGGGAGATCTTTTGAGAGATTGTAGTCGACGGCGGGTGCGCCGCCGACGAGGGAGGGTACGAGGGCACCGGTGACGGGGGGCACCGGAACAAGGAGAGGTTTTTGTAAGCCATTTGAAGGGAATAAAAAGGAGCTTTTCCTCTCAGTGCGTATCCTTCCCTGTTTCTGTGTTTGTCTTTGGCGGTTCAAATTGGCGACGGTGGTCGACGGGCGTCAGACATCGGCCGGCGACTAGAGGGACGGTGGGAGGCAGGCAGCCTGCTGTGGGGTCATTTTTGTTACATTGAGAATGTATTATGACCGTTTCAAATCCACCTTAAATTAATAAGGCTTTTTGTTTAATGGGTTCTGACTTCCAATGAGCGCAAGCGCTCATCGTTAATTACCCCTAAAATTAGGGAACCTTTGATTAAGAGATCTATAATACGCAACGAGATAAGAACAATAATCGGATGATGTCACTTATAAATTTCATTCATAAACTGGATTTGACGTGATACATATGTCGACATGATAAGAGAAAAAGAATATTCATCGCGATGGGCGATTTGTGTTTGTCGGACTTTGGTCTTGTAACAGTGTGTTGGGTAATATCCGGCCCGGGCAGTACAACGTTATATCGAGGAGCTGCGCCCCGATGGTAAACATCGACGTACGCACCTCCCAAACGATATTCCATCGTAATACATTAAGGCGTGTTGGATATTAGACTGGAAAGGTCACCCGGCCTTAATGGCGCGTTGGATGACTTGAAGTAGAGAAAGATTATCCGGCCTTGCGGCGTATTGGATAATTTAGTTTTGGAATTTATCCGGCCTTGCGGCGTGTTGGATAACTTGAATTTATCCGGCCTTGCGGCGTGATGGATAATTTAATTCGGGATTTATCCGGCCTTGCGGCGTAATGGATAATTTGATCTGGAAATTTAATCCGGTCTTGTAGCGTAATGGATAATTTAATTTTAAAATTTATCCAGCCTCACGGCGTGATGGATAATTTGATCTTAAAATTTATCCGGCCTCACGACGTGATGGATAGTTTGATTTGAAAATTTATCCGGCCTTGCGGCGTGATGGATAATTTAATTTGGAATTTACCCGGCCTCGCGGCGTAGTGGGTAATTTAATTCGGAATTTACCCAGCCTCGCGACATAGTGGGTAATTTAATTTCGAAATTTACCCGGCCTTGCGGCGTGGTGGGTAATTTAATTTGGAAATTTATTTAAGCCTTAACGAACGCAACGTCGTATTGAGGAGCTACGCCCCAACGGTAAACGTTGACGTACGCACCTCCCAAACAATACTTCGTCGTATTGGTATAAGGCTTTTTGTATTACGCTCTTTCGTGACTTCCGGCGCGGGAGGGGGGTGGGTTAACACATAGCCAGACACCTCTTGGGTTAATTTTGGGTCAACATATTGACGTCAGTTTATACTATTTTATTTCTCTTGAGTTGAAAGCCGGATTTTATATGGGCAGCGTATCACGCGCGCCTCTTATGCCATAATATTCCTTAACTTTACTCTTTTAACCTAAACCAACTCCTGGTGGCTGAATCTTCGGGAGGCAGTAGCGAGCTGGTTGGCGTTGTAATGGAGAAGCAAGTGAGAGGAAGTGGGGGTGGGGAGGTATTCGCCGGCGTTTCTTCCTCGGGTGTCGGCTACGTCTACTTGTGGCGGTTCGTACCAAACGGTGGCAGGGTTGGTTCGGGAGAGACGACGCTAAAGGCCAGGCGGGGAAAAAGGGTGATCGGCGGAGCTTGTTCTAGAGAATGCAAACTCGCCGTTTGATCCGCCGTCTAATCCGAACCCTAGGGAGAGTATAGGGCAAAGTATCACTCATCCGCAGGGGAGGACACGCCGATTCAGTGGTCCGCCCATGGAGAGAACGGCGCCAAAGTGCCGTTGAAATCCTGCTGGGAGTAAGGAAAGACCGTGGGGATAGCAAACTTCTACCAAGGTGATTTTTTTATTTTGACGTTAGTATCGAATTTATTTTGACGTTTGGATCGAAATTTTTGTTTCCTTTCCTTCTTAGTCACCCTCCCCTTTTTTAAGGCTGATTTTTATTTTTTTTGTCGGAATTCGAAAGTTGGAGGTTGAGGGGAGCATTCTTCGTTATTTTTATACTCAGGTGATCTTCCATCGTGCTAAAATGTGGTGATTTTCTGTAAGGGATCCTCTTTACTTCCCCCTTTTGGATTTACAACATCTTCCCTTACGATCCTCATCAGCGTGGAATAATCGGACTCTGCTTATTGCATATTCTGAAGAAGGCAAGGAAAGCAGCAGGGGACTCAAACAAGTACCCCTTTTTTTCATTATCCACGTCTTCTCCGTGCATCTTCTTCAATTCATGATTTTGATTCTCTCTTTTTTTTTACTCTCTTTTTTTTTTACTCCTCGATCTCACTTTTAGCCGCATCTTCTCTTCATCTCTTCATCTTTTCTTCAACGTTTTGTGATGCCACCGGTGCTTAGTGCACCTCAGGCTTACATACGTAAGATAAGAGAACGACGTGTGTGTGTGTTCATGGCAGTGCTCTCCAGCACTTCGTGATGCCACCGGCGCTTATTGCGCCTCAGGCCTACGTAAGTGAAACGAAAGAACTTCCCTTTCTTACCTTTCCTCCCTGCTGATCGTTGCCTCTTGCTGTTTTTTTTTTGCTCTCTTCTCCGTGTCCCCTTTTTGGCCGAACTCCCCTCTTTATATAAGCCAACCGTTTCCCTTTTTTCTCCTCTGACCACTGTCATGGCCAGCCTCTCTTTTCTTACCAGACCTGATTACCTTTCTGCTGTCTACTTCTCCTTTCCATTTCTAACTGCTACACTTACCTTCCCCCTTCTTACTTGTTGGGGACTTGTCTTGTCTCCAGATTATTTGGTAGGATTTTCTCTTCTCCTGCTGTTTTACTTTTCTTGACAATTCCCATTCAACGGACTTCTTCAGCTTTTATTTATTATTGTTGTTATTTTTACGTCATTTTCATCCGCTCCTACTCCCTGTTCCCTTTGGCGCAGAAATTGAGCTGTTCTTTTCATTCTTGACGTGGTTTGTTTGCATCTGAGAGGGAGGCAGCACCTTCTCTGTTGGCTCTCCAAGGAACCTATCTCATAAGGTATCCTATTCCGCATATACTGGATTTACTTCTTCGTATGTCTTCTCAGTATTTTACTTCACACGTGTCAAATCTGTTCATGTGGTGCTGCTGCAGTTTTACTGGAGCTATTGTTGGCAAGGTGTTTGGACGGCGAACTTTACTTGCAGAATCCAGGTAAATTAGTATTCCAGGCCATCTATTTAGTCTGCTATATTGAGTGTGTCTCCTGTCATTTTGAATATTTTAAACCTTCCTGTGACTTACACATGTTTCATGGCTTAGCCTTAGTATTCTGGGTGGCATGTAAATAGCCCCTGATATGACCAGATTTACCCATGGGGGTTATTAACATTTGTTGATTAATATGTGGCAGAGATTCAGCCATGAGAATTTCATCTTCAGCCATGAGGTTTTTTTTTTATATGTTTACAATGTTAGGGGTAAGAGTAATAACTGAACCCGACTATCACGAGTATTTACTCCTTTAGTCTTCCAATCAAGCTAACATGGGCAGCCAGTTGTCACTGTTCTAACTAAGTCGGCGTACATGCGTGACTTTAGTGATGAAGTACGTTTCATAGATCTCACGTGGCCCGGAATAAATACAAACTTAACTGTAAATAAGCTATCTTATAGCTTGTCAGAATTACCTCTTGAGCATTACGTTCTTGGCTCCGGAACCCCTTCTATTTTATCTTGAAGCATGAAGAATAATAACTTGGCAATTCTTTTAGCCATTTTCTCATGATCATGAGCCAAATCTGTTTTAGCGAGTTCTCTTTTAATTGAGCAAGTTTGGCCTGAACCTTATCCTTAGTTTCATCTTTAGTTGCAGCGTCAGAAATACATGTTAAATTTACTTATGCTATGTTCTTGTAGTCTTATCTGTGCTGATTCTTGAGGCTATATCTGATGAGGCATCTGAGCAAATGCCCTCTTTGTTGTAGAATCGAAGAGGTGAATTAGTGGCTCAACAAATTGCCCCCCCAACGGATTTGCATAAGCAAAAGCGTATACAAAACCGTTGGGAAGATAACAATATTCATGTATTTTCTTACTATTCTCGTTGTCGCTCCAGGTGTCGACTTGGCATTCCGGCTCTTCTGTTTCCATCTTCTTGTATCGTTCATGGGCTTCCTGTGGTCCCGCCGCGCCTCCATGCCGTTGGACGAGCCCAACGATGAGGCGATTACGGAGTACATTAGGAAGTGTGATCCCCTCGGCCATTTTCGGGGGATATGGCACGAGTGGCGCGATGTGATGTTGGAGGGTAGGGACATGTTTCGTAACAAGATACCCCGTCATCTGTTTATGCCCCTATTGCCAACGGGGCACAAACCTCATCCCCATTTTGAGAGCAGAAATTGGACGCCTTTAGAGCGTAGTGTGACCGGAATAATGAACAAATCCCGTATCTTCGATCAAGGCCCCGACTTATGTTTATGCCTTGATCCCCACACCAGAATATCCGGTCAAGAGTCGAATTTCTTTTTAGGTTTGGAAATGGCTTCTAAGCGCGTACCGAGGTGGGCTTCGCGATTTAATATTTGTGGCAGCATCGCGCACCATCCTGGCTATACGGAGTGGGCGCGATACATCCTGCGTAGCGAGTGGAAGATTCTTAAGAAGGCCGGGGTTCATGAGGCCATCATACTCTCGTTATTTAATTATGAGCATGACGTCACTTTATTAAAAGGTATTTTGGAACATTGGAGTCCGGCCACCAATACGTGTTACCTTTCTGAAGAGGAGATTGTCCCGAGTCTCTGGGACATGAGATATGTCTGCGGGCTTCCTATATTGGGTGCCCGGTATGATGAGCACGTGCCGGATGAGAGGGCACTCTTTGGTGAGACTGCCCATGGTGAGTTTCGATGTTCTCCCTCTCTCAGGGCCGTGTTCCACCATTTCCATGAGTTACTTCATCGATATTCTGGGGCCGTTTCTATTACTCAGTGGATTCTGCATTTTGTCGACTTAGGCACTTCATACGAGACCAGCTTCCCCTCGTCGCGCGATCCCTTCGGCGTTGGCTCCGAAAACACTCTAGTGCAAGACTATGATGCGCCCCTTCGGCCCCTTATCGCAGCAAAAGAAACGGATCGGGTTACATTTCTCACGGCATTTTTAGCCTGTTGGCTGTGTTATTTTGCCGTTCCCTACAAGTACCCGAATCGTATCAGACCAGAAGTTTTTATCATGGCCGACAGATTGGCACGGGGGGTCCGTCTTTCCTTGGCTCCGGCGGCGTTGTCGAATTTATTTCGGTCTTTGAGGGAGGCGTGTACCGCTGACTTTCCGGGCTCAAGGGACACCCTGATTCCGCTTCATTATTTATTTGGGTGGTTCAATTTGCAATTTCAAGGGCTGTATAACACCGTTGCTTCTGAGGCTATGAAGCGCAAATTACCTCTCATGATATGCATTGCCGGGGCTCACCCAGTTCACTTTAGAGACCTTGAGGCACGTCTACTCTTTCGCAAAGATAAGATCTTTGGGCATCGTCGGGTCATATTCCCAAACAAAGCGGGATGCCTAGGCGAGCAGGTTGATGTCCAGGACAACCCTATTGACGTGTTGACCGAGGACGGGTGGCTCGCTACTGAGTTCCTTGTGAGCATTCGGGTGGGCTGGCTACCCTTTAGGAGCGGAAACCTTGCGTCTCTAGAAATGTACAATCCTCATAGATGCGCTCGCCAGTTCGGCTTTGATCAGGTTATCCCTCAAAATGTCCTGGATTATGGAAAGTTATCAGGAGATCTTGTGACAATGGCCTCTTGCTGGTGTTTGCTGCTTCGGCGTGGGACCCATTCGTCATATACTATTCCGGCTCGCAGCCGGGTTCCTAAATGCAGTTACGAATATTTGAGATGGCATTCTATGCATTTGAAGGCATTTTTTAGTTATGACATCAAGGACACACTTGGTTCCACCGAAAAGTCCCATCCGCGAAAGTTCTTGAAGAGAACAACTAGTCGATCGTTATACGGCTTCGAGTTTGACCTCTCTCGGTCTTCATTCTGCAAACGGCTAAAGACCTTAGACCCGGGGGCGGCGTCGCCTAGCTTATCTGAGGTAACATCTACTTTTTGCCTTATCCTTATAATATATGGTATCATCACTTTGACACTTTCACTGGGGTGCAGGATGTAGGGCATGTACGAGGGTCCGATCATGTTCCTAGCGTTGAAGGGTGTCCGGGCGAGGACACAACTCCGCAGCGGGTGAGCGAGGGCGAGTTGACCATCACAGGTGCTATTTTGCTTATCTGACATTCCGTGTATTTCCCTTTTACGCACTTGTTTATTTGATACAGCAATCATTTCTGATATATGCGATTATTTCCGACTTATGTGATTATTTCTGACGCGCTCTGTGTTCTTTAGAGGTTCGGTCTGCAACCGGAGTCGCTGAGCAGGTACACGCTCACCTCCCTGATGATGCGGTGGATACGGATGATATTGATACTGTCGAACTACTAAAACATTATCCGAGCGACTCGTCTGACGATATGATTGGAGCCTTAAAAGGAAGTACGGCTTGTCCATGTTATGTAGCTTGCAGAATCCCTTATGTTTGACTTACAGTTCAATCTTGGTGCAGTTGTTCACGTGCCGGCGGAACCGACGATGGAAGCTGATACCGGCGCAAGTGTGAGGAATTCCTTGATCAACTCAGAGACAAGTAAGGCTGAAAGTCCTCGAACTATATTCTTCTACTTGTCGTTTTTTTTTTTTTTTACTCTCATGATGCTGTAATTTGGGTTACACATGACAAATCCTTTTTGAATAGCGCCTCTAACGACGATTTCATGTTCGATCAGTGTCAGATTTGCTTGTAGGTCTACAGCATGCGCCGAGTACGTTAGGGATTGAGGCAGAAGGGATGTCTTCTTCACATAATGGTAATTTCTTGTTCTTCCTTGTTCTGGCAGAGTGTTTCAAGGAATGGCAGGGACGTGGGCCTCTGCCATATATCTTAATGACTGTGTCACTCAGCAGGATTTTGTTCTTCTTATTGCTATCACTTTGTGACGTTTTCAGTGCCTGTATCGGAAGGTATGGACGCCGTCGCAGGGAATGAGGGGACCGCGGAGGACGGTAATTTTCGTCACTCGTCATTTTATCTCTTAGCTACATTGTATTACCATGAGAGTGGGAGAAGAATTTCATTTTCTATACTTGTGATTTATTATAGCTTTGTTTTCCAATCGACTTTCATCGCCGATATTGTCTCTTTAGCTGCATACGATCCTTGTTCCTTCTTGACTATACATAATCTGTCGCGATGGCAGGAGGGTCTTCCACTGGGCTGGTATCTTGCATCAAGCTAGCTGTTGCCGGGGTGGCGAATATGCATAATGAAGGTGTGCTTTCCCTATCCTTTCTGTTAACATGTAGTCTGATGTACTTGATTGTGAGTCGTTCCTTCTTCCTCTTCTTTTTTTGCGATGGTAATTATATTTGCACTACGTGTTGGATGACTGTTGTTGTTGTTTTTTTTTTTTTAGCATACATAGTGAAACCTTAGCGCTCCTGTTTTGTTGGTGACAGGTATAGGGGAAGTAGGTGTTGAGGACGGTCGTCCTGTCGGAGATGGAGGATTCCAACGTGACGGGTCCTCCGACCGAGGTAACCTTGCCATGCCCACACGGTTTGTCATATGCCGCCTATGTATCGCTATTTTCTTTAATAGTCGGCTTCATGTTGTCATTTCAGGGGCTGTGAGCGGGGTTCGGGAGACCACCATGCCGCCACCTCCCGGGCCGTCTACCTCTCGGGTTTCAGATATAGTCCGGCGATCGCAGGAGAGAGCAGCCCGTTTCCTTATTTCCGACTACCTTGGCACGTTTCGTGACGAGGACTCGCTTCCCACAGTAGAAGAGTTTTTGGCTTCCTCATATAGCATTTCGCAGACCTTGACCAGTTTCAAAGCTCTGGAGGCTACTTGGGAAAGACTGAGTCGGGAGATAATAGAGATCTTGAAGCAACTTGAGGTCGAGCAGGACTCAATGACCAGTTTGGACACTGCCGTTCTTGATTCCCAGATCAGCAGGGAGGCAACCGTTCTAGAGGATTTATGGTCCCTTCAAAGTAGTTTGATTATCGAGAAGAACGCTATAATGGGGTCTTGTGATTCAGCCAAGGCCAAAGTGAGGCGAATCGACGCACGCTTGGAACAAATTGACGAAGAAAGGGAGAGGCTCCTATCGGAGAGACATGCGGCAATTTCTGACATGCAAGATTATGCTGACAATTTGGAGAATATCGAAACCGCCAAGACACAGAACTCAGAACTAATTGATGCAACTGAAGTCCACCAGGCTTCATTAGAGGCTCGGCGTGAGACGAAGGAAGTTGAGCGCAGCAGACTTGCTTCTGTCATTGAAGAACGACGGCGCGCTCTCCAGAACGTAATCAAAGAATTTTGATGTGTTTCTTTTTATCATGTGCTTGCACTTTTATCTTTATCACTTTGGGACATTTTGTATCCTCCAACGTATCTCTTTTATGATATACGCTGGAACTCTTAACATTTTGGATGTTTCGTACTCTTTGTTCCTGGTTGGTTGTAATTGGTGTGATAATGGCTTTCTTTCTTTTAGACTGCGATGACTTGCATGATGTTGTGTTTGTGCCATTTAGGTCGTGCATGTAATGCTGAGGGTTATCATGATCATAATGTGTTTGGTTATATTTATTCCATTTGTATCCAGTACGAACCCTATTGAAATACTTGGGTTTTCTTGGACGGCATTTGTCATGCCACCAATACACCTTCTTCCATTGCGTCCATCGCTTGCATGACTTTCAATTCCACGCCATCACCTGGAGCATGCGTCTGTGCGGTCGTTGTTTCCTGAATCCCTCTTTGTTGCTCTATTAACGCACTCTCCCGTTTGCGATTCAGCTCAGCACGATCCTCTTCAGGATCAATTGCTTCGTCATCTTCATCACCATGCGAGAGCTGAGGTGAAAACGGACCAGGCTCTTTTTCTGCTTCATAGTTTGGTTCCTCAGTTTTGGATTCAGGAGAATGAGGCTTGGAATCTTCCATGTCTTGCATAACATCCTCCTCCAGTTTAAGCTCTTCATGATCGTATTCTTCGGAATGCTGTTCAACTTCTGCGGGTTGCTCCAAGCGCTGTAGATGCTTTCTCAAAAGTGAAGCACGGATTCCTCTCAGGCAAGCCATTGCTTTGTGTACGTGGAGGCGTTTTAAAATAGCTCCCCAGTACTCCGCAACCTTAGTAGTCCTTGATCGCATTTGTGATTTAATTTCTTGTTGCATTTTCTCCAATTCCCTGAACTTTCTTTCTTCTAAAAGACTTTTCGCATCTGTCTCAATACTCGAGTGCAGACCTCTTTCTTCAGCAAGAACCTCTGGAAGAGGCTCTTCGCCACGAACTCTAGCTCGATCTAGTGTATCTCGTTTCTGAGCTTCAGCAAGCTCCCAGTTACAGATTACCGTCAATGCCTTTGGCTACATTCCCCTTGATGGCTCCAAGTTGACTTGGCAGATTGGCATGGTTGTACAGAATTTTGCCTTCAGCCACATAATATCCTTACTTCCGTTTACAATAGCTAGCCTCCCTTTACGCCTATACGTGGCGCTCGCAAGCGTCTTGCAACGAAAATCCGCGGCATTTGGTATTTGGTTTATCAACGTTTTTTTTTTTTTTTTTTTTATTTAAACAATTCGGGGTGAATATTCATGCGAGGAGGTCGCACCGCTTTGATCAATGGTCGACTAGACATGACTCTAACATTCTTAATCTTGGTATCTTGGTATCACTTAGTCGGGCTTAGATTTGCGTCTCAAGCATGATATTTCTTTAAAAAGCGGCCGTTAATGGGCGGCATCGGGTGCACTCCATTCTGATCTGTCAATTGGTAGGCTCCTCCTTCGTAGACTTTTCGTATTACGTAGGGTCCTTCCCAATTAGGATTGAACTTCCCTTTTGCTATCTTGTTGGATATGATGGGCCGCCTTACTGCTAGGACAAGATCTCCTTTCTTGAAAGTGCGTTCTCTGGCCAACTTGTCATATGCCCTTACCATTTGCGCTTGGTATAGCTCCAGGTTTTGCTGTGCAATCAGTCTTTGCTCATCAAGCGTGTCCAGCTCATCAAGACGTAACTGGGCATTTTCATCCATTGTCATGTCACATTGCATCGCCATTCTTAACGAAGGTATTTCAACCTCGAGTGGAAGCACGGCTTCGACACCGAAGACCAGGGAATAAGGCGTCGATTGTGTGGGCGTGCGATACGTAGTTCGATAAGCCCATAATGCTTCTACTAACTTCTGATGCCACTCTTTCTTGTTCTTTGAAACGCTCTTCTTGAGCAGCTTGCATAGAGTTTTATTGAACGCTTCGGCTAGTCCATTCGCCCTTGGATTGTATATCGAGGAGTACCGCCAATCAATTTTGTGACGCTCTGCAAATTTGTAGATCAAGACATTTTTGAAAGCCAAACCGTTATCAGATATGATTCGTCTAGGAGTTCCAAAACGACTCAATATATTTCCGCGAAAGAAATCGACGACATTGGCCGCCTTGACTTCCCTCAATGGGACGGCCTCCGCCCATTTGGAGAAATAGTCTGTTGCCGCGAGTATGAATCGATGCCCCAGAGAAGAAGGAGGTTCTATGGGCCCCACTATATCTGTCCCCCATATTTCGAACGGCCACGACGAAACCGTCGGATGAAGAGGGTTAGGGTGCTTATGAATTAAATCTCCGTGCACTTGGCACAGATGGCAAGTTTTTGCGCAGTTTACGCAGTCTCGTACCATGCTTGGCCAGTAATACCCCAACCTCTTAATCTTAAGATACATCTTGGGTCCTGATTGGTGGGCACCGCAAAGACCGGAATGGACTTCCTGTAATACGTGAGCGACCTCATCCATTGCAATGCACCTAAGCCAAAGTTGTTCGTACGATCGACGATACAGCGTATCATTCACAAACGTATATCGTAGGGCCCGTTTTTTCAATTGTACCCTTTGAGTCTTATCCTCAGGTAGGATGCCACTTTTGAGATAGTTGACGAACGGCTCTCTCCAGTCATGTTCTTGCGTGAGGGAGACTGTCATAGCATCTGTTATTTCTTTCTTGTTGAAGCGATCGTCTTCGGCCGGTGCGATCAGCTTCCTATCTCTGATCACGATATTGACTCGGTCAATGGATGGCCCAGCTAGTTCTTTGGCAAATTTTGCCAGTGCGTCCGCTCTACCATTAGCAGCCCTAGCGATGCAGGTCAGAGTGACATAAGGTATTTTTTCCATGAATTCCACAGCTTTCGTATGATATTTGTGCAATTCCGTTTTCTTGACTTGGTATTCACCCGTCACTTGTTTGACGATGAGCTGGGAGTCGCCGTACACATGCATTCTTTCGATTTTCAACTCCAGTGCGAGCTCGAGTCCGGCGATCAAAGCCTCGTACTCAGCTTCGTTGTTGGTGCAAGGATCGGTGAGGGCTAAGGAGTAATGCAATATTCCTTTTTCCGGGGTGACGAATACCAGGCCAATCCCTGACTTTACTTTCGGGATATTTGGGGGAATAGCTGGCTGAATTGAAGATGCCCCATCGAAGTAGAGTTCCCAATATCCGTCTTCGGTTTCAGTATTTAATATTTCCTCGTCTGGGAAGTCGTAACTCAGAGGAGAGTCATCGGAGACAGGATGAGCTGCTAAGAAATCGGCGAGAATTTGCCCTTTCACCGCTTTCTGTGACACGTACGTGATGTCAAATTCCTGGAGTAGGACGGCCCATTTAGCCAATCGTCCTGTTAAAGTAGGCCTCGTCATCAGGTATCTTAAAGGGTCGACTCTTGATATGAGACGAACTTCATGTTCAAGGAGATAATGTCTTAATTTCTTAATGGCAAATATCAACGCCAAACATTGTTTTTCGATTGGAGAATAAGAATGCTCTGCCCCTACGAACATTCGGCTAAGGTAATACAACGCGGTCTCCTTTCCCTCGTCATTACTCTGAGCCAACAGTGCTCCCAAGGATGCTTCCAATGCCGTGGTATATAAGATGAGTGGCTTTCCAGTGATAGGTGCCCCAAGGACTGGAGGGCATGAAAGGTATTCTTTGACATTTTCGAAAGCGTTTTGACATGTATTATCCCAAATGAACGGAGCATTTTTCTTCGTCAGTTTGGAAAAAGGGTGGATTCGCCCGGATAGATTGGAAATGAACCTCCTAATATAGGCCAGTCGCCCTTGAAAGGATCTAAGCTCCCTGAGATTCTTCGGGGGCGGCATGTCTTTAATTGAGCTTATCTTCGCGGGATCAATCTCGATCTTTTTGTGTTTGACCACGAAACCTAGGAATTTCCCAGATGATACTCCAAATGCGCATTTGAACGGGTTCATTTTGAGGTTGTACTTGCGGATCCGAGTGAACACGGTCCTCAGGTCCTGGCGGTGCTCTGCTTTAGATCGTGACTTAACTACCAAATCGTCCACATAGCACTCGACGAGTTTATGGATTAAATCGTCGAAGATCTTAGTCATCGCGCGTTGGTATGTTGCCCCAGCGTTCTTTAATCCAAACGGCATAACAGTATAACAAAAGATGCCGATAGGCGTGCGAAACGCGGTGTGCTTCTCGTCTTCGGACGCCATCTTAATTTGATTGTAACCAGATGACCCGTCCATAAATGAAAACACTTCGAAGTTTGATACTGAGTCGATCATTACTTCTGTCACAGGGAGTGGAAAATCGTCTTTGGGACATGCGTTATTCAAGTCTCTGAAGTCTACGCAGATCCGGATTTGCCCATTTTTCTTCTTTACAGGGACGATACTTGCTATCCAGTCTGCGTATTTCTCCTCTCTTATAAAGCCTGCCTCAATTAATTTCTTTATTTCAAGGGTGATTTGCTCCTCGAGTTCTATCCTCATTCTTCTTGGTGCCTGCTTCACCGGGGTAGCATCAGGACTGATCGACAAATTGTGGACGGCGACCTCCGGACTAAGGCCCGGCATCTCTTTATATGTCCACGCGAAGCAATCACTAAACTCATGGAGGAGTGCCTCCAGCTGGTCCTTTTCATGCTGAGAGAGTTGTGCACTTATATAAGTGGGCCTGACATCCTCTTCTGACCCAAGATTGACCTCAATTAAATCATCGCAGGTGGTCTGCCCCCCATCTTCCAATTCTTTCGGTGCCCTTTTAAATTCTTCATTTTCTTGCTCCATTTCGTATGTTTCGCCTATTGTCACCATATTGCAAGTATATGGGTGAAACATAAGAGCTTCTTCACTTGGTTCTGTGTACCCTAAGCCCCGAGTATTGGAGATCTTCCCATTTGGTAGCGTGATATTCCGTGAACCTGGGTTCCACAACTTCTCAAATTGGCACAGCTCACTCTTTGGACGAGGGTTCAAGCAACCGTACTTTTCTACGAGACTTCTTAAGCTCGGAGGATAATAAGCAAATGGGGGGACTTTGACGAGTTGTGTTGACTCCGGGTCATCCTCTTCGTCTGTCACGACGTGATGAATTTCATCTGACTGATAGAAGTGTATTGGTTTGTGGACAAAGAACCTTCCTCTTGTGCATTCCCTCTTGCTAGGGACAATAAAAGTCTTCATCTCTACAACTTGCGATGCATTCAGGGGAGTGAAACCCTTAAGATAGCCTTGAGGAACTCTTAATATTCCTATCTCGTATTCCGCCACGTTTCGTCGTGTCGTCAATCTTTGTGACCAACCTTCCTTTTCATGAGTTTCAACCACGTCGCATGTAGAGGCTGAGCAGTCACTAGCTTCTGACTCGGAATCACTTCCGAAATGGGGACATGCTGATAGAGTTGTTTTCTTTAGCTTGGGGATGATCGAGTCCTGTAGTGTTGATCTCGCGGGCTGCGTTGCCGATCCAAAGAAATAGTGCGCGTCTTCGTACTTAATTTCGTGCACTGAGAAGGGTTGGATATCCCCATCGATACGCTCTTCCCTTCCTTCTCTTAGGTATTTCACGCATTGATGTAAGGTAGAGGGGACTATGCGATTTTCGTGCAACCAAGGTCTCCCGAGTAGCGCCTTGTACGAGGTATCAGTGTCGATGACATGGAATTTAACTTTGGTCTTTAGATCGTCGAGTTGCAATGGTAAGCATATAGAGCCTAAAGCCTTCTGGCTGTTTTTGTTGAACCCTTGGATAACAACCTTTTCAGCCGTTAAATTATGGACGCCTAAGGAAAGGCTTTTTAAGGTCCGTAAGGTTATGAGGTTAACTGACGATCCTGGATCAACTAAAATTCTGCTTATCTTCATTCCTTCCACATCCCCAGTCATATACAGCGGTCGATTATGCTGTGACGTTCCCAATATCATGTCATCGTCGTTGAAGGTAATGGACGATGTAGCATATGTACTCAACGTTTCTTTTGTATCAGCCTCGACGAAGAATGTTTGAAATTTTTGAGGGTTTTGCAGGGCGTAAATAAGAACGTCCCTCAGTTCTTGTGACATCATCAAAGCGTCATATACACTGAGGAGGGCGGGGACCTTCCTCAAATGTGATAGAATGTTGTATTCAGAAGAGGATAGCTTTAGCGAGAGTGCCGCATCGTCGCCTACTTCCTGCGTTTCAATTTGCTTTCCTTTGAGCTTTTCCTTTTCTTTATCTATCGTACGTCCTATCGTGACCTTGCCGCTCCTAAGATTCATTTGGCAGGATTCATTTATTTGCTTACTGCTTTTAGCGGCAGGTACTTCCTCGTACAGGTAGGCAGGTAAGATTTCGTCTTCGGAGTCACTCCCCAGGTTAATCGCGTTACAGGCACCCGTCCTTGCGGTAGTGACGGCTTCAACATGGTTAGTTTCGTTTTCCTTCGGGGGTTCCGGGATCACTGATATCATCCTGCAGGACTCCACTTCATACTCCTCATCATCTGAATCATCTTCTAGGAGTCTCTCCCATACTTCTTCCGTGATGTAGTGGTGAAGTTTTATAGGCTCCGGCCTTTCTTGCACGTACTCTTCAAGCGAGTCGATGCATTTTTTGAGATTGTCCTTTTCTTGCGCTTTAGTCGAAAAGACTATTTTCTTACTTTTGTTCTTCAGTTGAAGACTCTTTTTCTTTTTCTCTTGATTTTCCCTCGTTGGTGGATGGGGTCTTGGCGATACGTATCGCGGGGACAAGGAGTCCTTCCACACTATGCCCGGCATTTGTTGTAATCTTTGGATGAGTCGTAGCGTCTTCTTCGGCACTACGGTATTCCACTCTTGGTCTTCTGCAGGCGTCGGATCTGTTTTGATTTGAACGACATCAACCTCCTCGGTTTGGGCTTCGTTCAACACTTGCTTTGATAGAGTGATCTTCCCTGTCTTATACTGTTTCTCCACCCAATCTTTGAAAATATAACAATCTTCTATTGTGTGCCCCAGCACGCGATGATAAGGGCAAAAGTTGGGATCGTCAGTTTTATTGCTTTCTTCGGGGCGCTTCGGCTCTGGTAGTTGTAAGCCATTTTTCAAGGCATCCCTAAAAATTTTCATCGTCTTTTCTCTTTTGAACGAATAGATTTTATTCTTTCTTTCTTCCAGGGTCAACGGCTTGCCCCGGCTATTTTCGCCGAGCGTTGGCGCTCTCTCGATTCGAGGTACGTTTGCATTGTGGACTTCCACCCTCTTGCCCTTGTTAGCAACGTTTGTATAGGCGATCTTGGGTTCATTCCTTCTTGGTTCCTCCCTCCTGAATTTTGGGTTCTGCGTATTTATGTAGGGCTGATGGTTCGTTCGTTCCAACTTTGCCACTTGGGTGATCAATTCTTGAAACGTAGAGATGTTATTGCCGCAAAGAAAGGGGGCCATCCAGCTATCGATGTTACGGACCAACAAATCCACGGCCTCGGTTTGCTCTAGTGGCTTTTCACATTTGATACTCAAGTTTCTCCATCTGGTAATGTAATTGAGGACGGTCTCATCTTTTCTCCTCTTTGTATCAGCCAGATCCGCGATTGTAATCTTATCGCTTACTGAAGCAAACTTCATTCTGAAGGCTTCCTCCATGTCAGCCCAAGTTCCGATGACTCCATTCTCCAGAGAGTAATACCATTCAAAGGCAACCCCTGAGAGACTTTGCGGGAATTGCCGGAGCAATAGAGCGTCGTTGCCGCCAGTGTTTCCACAAGTCGCGACGAAATGAGCCAAGTGCTGGTCAGGATTTCCCACCCCATTAAACATCTTGAAATGCGGTACGATATACCCTTTGGGGTAAGGGATGTTATCGTATGCAGCTGGGTAAGGTCTCCCTCGTCTCTTTCGTGGAGCGATTTTGGTTCCCTCCATTTGCCTCAGCTGGTCCATCACCATTTCCTGTACTTCTTTCCTGGTCAAGGTAATGGCCTCGTCGTTTGACTGTGCTGGCAAGGAAGATGTCGCCGGAGCGTTATTTTGTTCCCGCGATGACTGTTCTTGGCGTAACATCATCTCTTGCGTCTTTGCAAGAGCACTAGTCACCTCTTCGAACTTCGCCATGAGGATGCTCATGTCGTTATCCCTCTTCTTAAGTTGCCTCTTAAGATCGGCGATAGCCTCGTCTCTATGGTCATGATTAGTGGTCATGACGGGTTCTTCCTCTTCCTCTTCCTCTTCGAAAGTTTCTTGGTGTAGAGGGGTTGCTCCTAGTTCGTACCGTTGGACAGGCTCCTGAATTACGATAGAAGCCAACTTTTTATTCTTGGCTTTCCTTGTCATAGTTCGAAGGGTATCCTCCTCAGAATTAGAGCCGGTCTCTCGTGCGTGTTCTACCATCCGCACGGTGTGGATTACATAACTCTCTGTTTCCTTATGGCTGATCTTGGGACGTCTTTCCTTTCTTTTCATGTTCCTCTGAGCCCTCTTGTATGTCTCATAAATCCTTTGAGACATTGTCTTTTGAATAGCGAGATTCCTGGGCTTTAGGTGTGGCTTGGTCTGTACGTGGGTTTGTGGCCGCAGTCCCTCTATCAGGTTAGAATTTCTCGTAACTGATAGAAGTGGTGCAAATTTGTTTGTTACGGTTGTTTCAGCCTTGGCGGTGGAACGGTTACGCCTCACAGGGATTAAGCGACCTTGTTTGCGGAGTCTAGCCTCCTTCTTCCTCAAGGCTTGTCGTTCTTGCTTTCTTGTCTTCTCAGGGCTTGAGAGCATGACCTGGTGGATCTTGCCCCTGTTGACGCCCCTGTTGATAGTGAAAGACAGCTCCTCCTCCTTTTCGTTGATCATGCCCCCATCGGCAGCGACAAGCAGTTCTTCCTTTTTTGTGACAGTCTTTTTATTCTCCAGGGAGGTCTCACTCTTGATGGTCGGAGTGATCTTTCCCTCACCCTTAATGTTCTCAGAGTCTACGAAGGGAAGGTAGATGAACTCGACGTCTTCCTCCGAAATGGAGCCGAATTGGACACCATGCATGATGATCGATGCGTCCTCAACAAAGATGTTCAACTTCTTTGCCATTTTTCTGTAAAACAAAAGAATTGTAAGGACGAGGGCATGGAATCTGGTGTTGCGTAATATAGATCTCGAAGATGAAAGGAGAAGCATGTCCCACCGGGCGTGCCAGAATTTGTGGGGTCATTTTTGTTACATTGAGAATGTATTATGACCGTTTCAAATCCACCTTAAATTAATAAGGCTTTTTGTTTAATGGGTTCTGACTTCCAATGAGCGCAAGCGCTCATCGTTAATTACCCCTAAAATTAGGGAACATTTGATTAAGAGATCTATAATACGCAACGAGATAAGAACAATAATCGGATGATGTCACTTATAAATTTCATTCATAAACTGGATTTGACGTGATACATATGTCGACATGATAAGAGAAAAAGAATATTCATCGCGATGGGCGATTTGTGTTTGTCGGACTTTGGTCTTGTAACAGTGTGTTGGGTAATATCCGGCCCGGGCAGTACAACGTTATATCGAGGAGCTGCGCCCCGATGGTAAACATCGACGTACGCACCTCCCAAACGATATTCCATCGTAATACATTAAGGCGTGTTGGATATTAGACTGGAAAGGTCACCCGGCCTTAATGGCGCGTTGGATGACTTGAAGTAGAGAAAGATTATCCGGCCTTGCGGCGTATTGGATAATTTAGTTTTGGAATTTATCCGGCCTTGCGGCGTGTTGGATAACTTGAATTTATCCGGCCTTGCGGCGTGATGGATAATTTAATTCGGGATTTATCCGGCCTTGCGGCGTAATGGATAATTTGATCTGGAAATTTAATCCGGTCTTGTAGCGTAATGGATAATTTAATTTTAAAATTTATCCAGCCTCACGGCGTGATGGATAATTTGATCTTAAAATTTATCCGGCCTCACGACGTGATGGATAGTTTGATTTGAAAATTTATCCGGCCTTGCGGCGTGATGGATAATTTAATTTGGAATTTACCCGGCCTCGCGGCGTAGTGGGTAATTTAATTCGGAATTTACCCAGCCTCGCGACATAGTGGGTAATTTAATTTCGAAATTTACCCGGCCTTGCGGCGTGGTGGGTAATTTAATTTGGAAATTTATTTAAGCCTTAACGAACGCAACGTCGTATTGAGGAGCTACGCCCCAACGGTAAACGTTGACGTACGCACCTCCCAAACAATACTTCGTCGTATTGGTATAAGGCTTTTTGTATTACGCTCTTTCGTGACTTCCGGCGCGGGAGGGGGGTGGGTTAACACATAGCCAGACACCTCTTGGGTTAATTTTGGGTCAACATATTGACGTCAGTTTATACTATTTTATTTCTCTTGAGTTGAAAGCCGGATTTTATATGGGCAGCGTATCACGCGCGCCTCTTATGCCATAATATTCCTTAACTTTACTCTTTTAACCTAAACCAACTCCTGGTGGCTGAATCTTCGGGAGGCAGTAGCGAGCTGGTTGGCGTTGTAATGGAGAAGCAAGTGAGAGGAAGTGGGGGTGGGGAGGTATTCGCCGGCGTTTCTTCCTCGGGTGTCGGCTACGTCTACTTGTGGCGGTTCGTACCAAACGGTGGCAGGGTTGGTTCGGGAGAGACGACGCTAAAGGCCAGGCGGGGAAAAAGGGTGATCGGCGGAGCTTGTTCTAGAGAATGCAAACTCGCCGTTTGATCCGCCGTCTAATCCGAACCCTAGGGAGAGTATAGGGCAAAGTATCACTCATCCGCAGGGGAGGACACGCCGATTCAGTGGTCCGCCCATGGAGAGAACGGCGCCAAAGTGCCGTTGAAATCCTGCTGGGAGTAAGGAAAGACCGTGGGGATAGCAAACTTCTACCAAGGTGATTTTTTTATTTTGACGTTAGTATCGAATTTATTTTGACGTTTGGATCGAAATTTTTGTTTCCTTTCCTTCTTAGTCACCCTCCCCTTTTTTAAGGCTGATTTTTATTTTTTTTGTCGGAATTCGAAAGTTGGAGGTTGAGGGGAGCATTCTTCGTTATTTTTATACTCAGGTGATCTTCCATCGTGCTAAAATGTGGTGATTTTCTGTAAGGGATCCTCTTTACTTCCCCCTTTTGGATTTACAACATCTTCCCTTACGATCCTCATCAGCGTGGAATAATCGGACTCTGCTTATTGCATATTCTGAAGAAGGCAAGGAAAGCAGCAGGGGACTCAAACAAGTACCCCTTTTTTTCATTATCCACGTCTTCTCCGTGCATCTTCTTCAATTCATGATTTTGATTCTCTCTTTTTTTTTACTCTCTTTTTTTTTTACTCCTCGATCTCACTTTTAGCCGCATCTTCTCTTCATCTCTTCATCTTTTCTTCAACGTTTTGTGATGCCACCGGTGCTTAGTGCACCTCAGGCTTACATACGTAAGATAAGAGAACGACGTGTGTGTGTGTTCATGGCAGTGCTCTCCAGCACTTCGTGATGCCACCGGCGCTTATTGCGCCTCAGGCCTACGTAAGTGAAACGAAAGAACTTCCCTTTCTTACCTTTCCTCCCTGCTGATCGTTGCCTCTTGCTGTTTTTTTTTTGCTCTCTTCTCCGTGTCCCCTTTTTGGCCGAACTCCCCTCTTTATATAAGCCAACCGTTTCCCTTTTTTCTCCTCTGACCACTGTCATGGCCAGCCTCTCTTTTCTTACCAGACCTGATTACCTTTCTGCTGTCTACTTCTCCTTTCCATTTCTAACTGCTACACTTACCTTCCCCCTTCTTACTTGTTGGGGACTTGTCTTGTCTCCAGATTATTTGGTAGGATTTTCTCTTCTCCTGCTGTTTTACTTTTCTTGACAATTCCCATTCAACGGACTTCTTCAGCTTTTATTTATTATTGTTGTTATTTTTACGTCATTTTCATCCGCTCCTACTCCCTGTTCCCTTTGGCGCAGAAATTGAGCTGTTCTTTTCATTCTTGACGTGGTTTGTTTGCATCTGAGAGGGAGGCAGCACCTTCTCTGTTGGCTCTCCAAGGAACCTATCTCATAAGGTATCCTATTCCGCATATACTGGATTTACTTCTTCGTATGTCTTCTCAGTATTTTACTTCACACGTGTCAAATCTGTTCATGTGGTGCTGCTGCAGTTTTACTGGAGCTATTGTTGGCAAGGTGTTTGGACGGCGAACTTTACTTGCAGAATCCAGGTAAATTAGTATTCCAGGCCATCTATTTAGTCTGCTATATTGAGTGTGTCTCCTGTCATTTTGAATATTTTAAACCTTCCTGTGACTTACACATGTTTCATGGCTTAGCCTTAGTATTCTGGGTGGCATGTAAATAGCCCCTGATATGACCAGATTTACCCATGGGGGTTATTAACATTTGTTGATTAATATGTGGCAGAGATTCAGCCATGAGAATTTCATCTTCAGCCATGAGGTTTTTTTTTTATATGTTTACAATGTTAGGGGTAAGAGTAATAACTGAACCCGACTATCACGAGTATTTACTCCTTTAGTCTTCCAATCAAGCTAACATGGGCAGCCAGTTGTCACTGTTCTAACTAAGTCGGCGTACATGCGTGACTTTAGTGATGAAGTACGTTTCATAGATCTCACGTGGCCCGGAATAAATACAAACTTAACTGTAAATAAGCTATCTTATAGCTTGTCAGAATTACCTCTTGAGCATTACGTTCTTGGCTCCGGAACCCCTTCTATTTTATCTTGAAGCATGAAGAATAATAACTTGGCAATTCTTTTAGCCATTTTCTCATGATCATGAGCCAAATCTGTTTTAGCGAGTTCTCTTTTAATTGAGCAAGTTTGGCCTGAACCTTATCCTTAGTTTCATCTTTAGTTGCAGCGTCAGAAATACATGTTAAATTTACTTATGCTATGTTCTTGTAGTCTTATCTGTGCTGATTCTTGAGGCTATATCTGATGAGGCATCTGAGCAAATGCCCTCTTTGTTGTAGAATCGAAGAGGTGAATTAGTGGCTCAACACCTGCCCTTTGGCATCTCCCCATTCCGGCGAAGTTCGCAAACGTGGGGGCGCTCGGTGTCGAAGACAATGCAAACGAAGAAGACGAACGCCGCGTGGGCGTTCGAAACGAGAACGGGAATCCGACGTGGCGACGCGGGTCAACAGAGGGGCAGTCAACGTTCGATTTCACGAGATCTAGAAATCGATTTCGCAAATCGATTTCAAGCGAGTGGCTGACGGGCGGTGACGTCAGCGGAGTTCGATTAATCGGCGAACAGTGAAATCCGATTTTGCACAGTGACCTGATTTTGACCAGGTTGACCAGAGGTATTTTAATTTAGGGTTCGATTCTTTCCGGATTTCTCTAATTAGGGTTAGGGTTTTTGTGCGGATTGTAATTTGGGGGATAAAAGTTGAGCGGGGAGTTAGGGTTTCTGATTTTGGGGTGAGATTTGTCCCGAAACCCTAGTGTGTTCACGTTCTTGTGTTCCGCCGGACGACCCTAAGACAGCGTTTAAGGGCTATTTTCAGGCCGATCTGACCGGGGAGTGACAACAAGGTGTCACGCCCTGGCCAAAGGTTCTCTAGCATAACACTAGACCAGCATGAAACCCTCCTAATTTTGACCGAAGTCAAAATCAACACCACCGTTCGAAAATCGCAGTGTGGCCGCTCGCCGATTAATTTGATTGCTGATGTCAGCATGACGTCATCCCTCCCAATCTCGCCGCACGAAATCAAAATCCAAAAGCTGACGTCTAGATTGCGCTAGCCACCCAAATCGATTTGCCGAATCGATTTTCATTTCAATCCGTTGACCCGTTTGTTGACGCCACGTCACCATCGTCTCGCTCACGCGCCCGCGTTCTAACGCTGCCAGCGTTCGTTTGCCGGTCGCGCGTCTTCGCTGGAATAGAGATAGACGTGCCCGTGGGGAAGGGCCGCCTACCTCCCTCGTCCTCTTGTCGCCGGCCGAGAGACTGTCGCCGCCGACCTTGTTTTTGCCATGGAAGAACTCAGAAACAGGGAAGGGAAAACGGATGAGAGGAAAAAGCTTCTATTCCCTTTGTAAAGCTTACAAAACCTCTCTTTGCCTGACGACCCCTGTTGCCGGTGCCCCTCTCCCTCCCTCTCCGGTGATCCCCTGATCACCGATTACAAATCACTCAGAAACTCGCTCACCGGCGTCTCCCCAGACGCCGAAACACACTTCCAGATCTTCCTCTAAACTCTCTGATAAGGTGGAAGCTCGCACGCTCGCTGATGGATCCCCGATCTCTCTATCAGCCCCTTTTAACGCGACGTCGTCGCCTCTAAGCTCCGCGTTGCCCGCGAGCTTACAGCACCATAACCCTAGCCGCGTCTGAACCTCCAAATGCGTCCGATTCCTCCGCTGCCGCCTTCCCACGTCGCCTGCCAAACCCTACACGTCGCCCGCAGCTGACGACTTCATCCGCGTCCGACGATTGTGGCGAGGAAGATGATGATGCAGACTTTAGGCGCGGGTCAAAGTCGAGACGTGCGTTTGTTGACCGCGCTATTTGGCTCCAATTATGGGCTCCGCCTGAATGATTGTGGCATGGGCTTGGGTTTGGGCCAGGTCTAGTGGGTTTTGGGCTAGACCGGATTAACCCAGGGCCTGACACTAGGTGTTAGGCCCTGGGTTTCCGGTTCAGCCCAAGCTCAAATCTAGGCCCAAGCCAACACCCATGAAACCCTAATTGGAGGAGAGGAGCGCGGTCAACTGGGGATGTTGACCCAACAATCGAAGCCGCGTCAACTGCGTCGCTCTCCCCGATTCGTTCCGACGCGGAAGGGCAGGAGCTCGGCGGCTCCACGCGAAGGACACGGACGAGCGTCACCTTCGCAAACTTCGCGTAGGCGTGCACGAACGAAAAGGGGGCGAGCGGGTCTTCAGGCGGCTGTGCGATGGAGGAAGAGGCGCGGACGCGGCAAGCAACCCAAACGACGGTTGCGACCACACGCGAAAGGCGGAGACGACTTCTTCCCTGCTGGAACTGGACACGAGGCGGAGGCTCGTGCGGCGCTTTTCTTTAAAGCTACGGGCGAGACGCAATCGAGAGGGGGAGGAACCTGCGAGCGGAAGCTGCAATCTGTGAGAGAGCTAGCGAGCGAAATCACCCGTGATTGAGAAAGGGAGAGTTGAGCGACGAGAGCCTCTGTGAACGGCGACAAGAGAGAGATCGTCGCCGGCGTGTGAGAACGGAGATTGAGAGGTTTTGTAATCGGTTTGAAGAAGAATAAACACGGCGAAGCTTTCCCCTTCCTTTCCCCTATCCTCTGTGTTCGACGTCGTTCCTCGGCGACGGTAGACGGCCCCGGCGACTGTCTCGGCCGGCGACGAGAGGACGAGGGAGGCTGGCGGCCTTCCTCCTCGGGCACGCTTTCCTCTATTCCGGCAAAGAAGCGCGGCCGACGAACGAACGCAGGCGGCGTTCGAACGCGGGCGCGTGA
Source organism: Costus lasius (assembly GCA_027563935.2). Lineage (NCBI taxonomy): Eukaryota > Viridiplantae > Streptophyta > Magnoliopsida > Zingiberales > Costaceae > Costus > Costus lasius. The sequence goes on along the minus strand of CM050447.1, from coordinate 22,558,334 downwards.
GCGAGACGACAGTGACGTGGAGTCAACGGACGAAACACAGTCAACGCAAAATTGAATCAGCGAATTCGATTTTGTGGGCTGACGTCGGCGTGACGTCAGCAACCGGAGTTTGGATTCAGCCGGCGATTTTCGGCGTTGACAAGGATTTGGTTGACCGGGAAATCAATTTTGACTAGAAGGAGGTATTTTGATTTAGGGTTTTCCGATTCTTTCCCGTTTCGAAATTAGGGTTAGGGTTTATCCATGCGAATTGTAATTTGGGGGTAAAAGTTGAGCGGGGAACTAGGGTTTTGAATTTGGGGACGAGATTCGGTCCGGAAACCCTAGCGCGATCACGTTCCGGTGTTCCGCCGGACGGCTCTAGGAAGCGGATAAGTACTGTTTTTAGACCGTTCCGACCGGGGCGTGACAACAGGTATCAGAGTGAGGTTAAAGTGATCCAGCAGCATGGTGAATCAAGGAGATCGCATTGCCCGGATCGAACAGGTGCTCGGTTTGACGGGGAACAGCCGAGATGCGGTAGTTCCTCAGGTGGAGGAAATCCACCGCACGGTAGAGGAGCAAAGATTGCAAATTACTGCCCTTCAACAAACTTTGGCTGGAATGGCTGAAGCGCAGCAAAATTTTGAAGGGATGACGGCGCTACAAAAGTAGGTGGCAACCTTGCAAGGACAAATAGCAACCTTGACGACACAGTTAACCAACTCCATGGCAGCGCAACAGCAGATATTGGCAGATCTTGCGATGACGCGCATGGCACTGGCGCAGGCACAAGGGGGTGGCCCTACAGCAACCAGTGCGGAGTATGGGGCTCCTAACGGCAACGGGAAGGTTCGCACCCCAGATCCTGCAATGTTCAAGGGGGCCAGATCAGCAAAAGTATTGGGTAACTTCCTTTGGGATATGCAGCAATATTTTGAGGCTAACCATGTCACAGATCAGGAGAAGGTGAAGGTGTGCACAGCATATCTCTGAGATGATGCAAAACTCTGGTGGAGAACCAAAGTTGATTCGACATCAGAGGCGGCTAGTTGGACATGGGAGGTGTTCCGAGAGGAACTGCGGCAGTAGTTCCTTCCCGGAAACTCGGTGGACCAAGCTCGAGAGGCAGTGGATCGGCTAAAGCACACAGGGACGATCAAGGAGTATGTCAGGGCGTTCTCCGCGCTGATGTTGGAGTTACCCGAGATGGCAGAGGGAGACAGGAGGTACTTCTTCCTCCGGAATCTCCAACTCTGGGCGGCAACGGAGGTCCGACGACATGCACCGCAGGACTGGAGAACGGCTGCAGCTATAGCCGAGTCCCTTGTAGACCAGAGGACTTCAGGGACGACCTTTCAGAGAGCACAGAGGTCGCCTCCGAAACGACCATCTCCACCCAGACCTAGAGCGCCAGAGAGAGAGAGGCTCTCTCCCCGACGAAACGGAGGACAACCTGCATGGAAGGAGCATACTCGACCTGCAGAGAGAGGGCCGGGTCAACTGAGACCAATTGCCTGCTTCTTGTGCAAGGGACCGCACCGGATACGCAACTGTCCAGACCGACAGCGGGTGAATGCAATTGCAGCGATTGTGCATCGGGAGCTAGCTGAGAAACCGGCGGTGGTGCATGACGAAGAACCAGTAGAGGCCCGCATAGGAGTTGTGCGCATTGCCTCAGTGGTCGCAGGAAGATCATCGCCGACCCCCGCAGAAGCAGAGTCGAAAGACGTAGTCGATAAGGGCGACGTCGAGCAGAAGAAGAACTCCGGAGATGCGAACCCTCCACAGGAGAAAAAGACGTATAAGCAGGTAGTGGAGGAAAAGACTTCACCGCAGTCTTGGGAGGAGATAGAAGCGGAAGACAACACAAGGCAACGTGCGAACTATGAGAAGCTCCAACGCAAGAGGGAACAGAACTGGAAAGAGTGCTACGAGGCTAACTGCGCCGAGCAAGAGCGATGGCTCACCAGCCGGCGTTGAGCGGGCCGCCCGCGCCGGACATCGAGGGCGATGTACAAATTGGGCGGGGGAGAATTGTTAGGCCCTGGGTTTCTGGTTCAACCCAAGCCCAAATCTAGGCCCAAGCCAACACCCATGGAACCCTAATTGGAGGAGAGGAGCGCGGTCAACTAAGGATGTTGACCCAACAATCGAAGCCGCGTCAGCTGCGTCGCTCTCCCCGATTCGTTCGGACGCGGAAGGGCAGGAGCTCGGCGGCTCCACGCGAAGGACGCGGACGAGCGTCACCTTCGCAAACTTCGCGCAGGCGTGCGCGAACGAAAAGGGGGCGAGCGGGTCTTCAGGCGGCTGTGCGATGGAGGAAGAGGCGCGAACGCGGCAAGCAACCCAAACGATGGTTGCGACCACACGCAAAAGGCGGAGACGACTTCTTCCCTGCTGGAACTGGACGCGAGGCGGAGGCTCGTGCGGCGCTTCCCTTTAAAGCTACGGGCGAGACGCGATCGAGAGGGGGAGGAACCTGCGAGCGGAAGCTGGAATCTGTGAGAGAGCTGGCGAGCGAAATCACCCGTGATTGAGAAAGGGAGAGTTGAGTGATGAGAGCCTCTGTGAACGGCGACGAGAGAGAGATCGTCGCCGGCGTGTGAGAACGGAGATTGAGGGGTTTTGTAAACGGTTTGAAGAAGAATAAACACAGCGAAGCTTTCCCCTTACTTTCCCCTGTCCTCTGTGTTCGGCGTCGTTCCTCGGCGACGGTAGACGGCCCCGGCGACTGTCTCGGCCGGCGACGAGAGGACGAGGGAGGCTGGCGGCCTTCCTCCTCGGGCACGCTTTCCTCTATTCCGGCGAAAAAGCGCGGCCGACGAACGAACGCAGGCGGTGTTCGAACGCGGGCGCATGAGCGAGACGACAGTGACGTGGAGTTAACGGACGAAACACAGTCAACGCAAAATTGAATCAGCGAATTCGATTTTGTGTGCTGACGTCGGCGTGACGTCAGCAACCGGAGTTTGGATTCAGCCGGCAATTTTCGGCGTTGACAAGGATTTGGTTGACCGGGAAATCAATTTTGACTAGAAGGAGGTATTTTGATATAGGGTTTTTCGATTCTTTCCTGTTTCGAAATTAGGGTTAGGGTTTATCCATGCGAATCGTAATTTGGGGGTAAAAGTTGAGCGGGGAACTAGGGTTTCGAATTTGGAGACGAGATTCGGTCCGGAAACCCTAGCGCGATCACGTTCCGGTGTTCCGCCGGACGGCTCTAGGAAGCGGATAAGTACTGTTTTTAGACCGTTCCGACCGGGGCGTGACACTAGGGGTGTTCACAGTTCAGTTAACCAAACCATGAGCTGACCTTTTGAATCGAACCGATCTAATCGGTTCAGAGAAAATGATAACCGTTCTCGAACCATTTGCACCGGTTAACCGATTTTTCGATACGGTTAACCGAAGACCGACAGTTAACCGTATTCTTTATATGTAAAAGAAAATTATTTAATATTTTAAAAATAATTTAAGATAAATAAATAAAAATACTTTCAATTGACTGTCGATTTTTGACTAACCGTTGGTTCTTGACGGTTAACCATTGGTTTTCAGCGGTTAACCGGTTTAATTTTTATACAAAATAATTATGTTTATATATAAATAAATATTATATAGATATAAATAAATATTATATATATATAAATAAATATTATATATATAAATATTATATAACGGTTTGGTTCGCTTAACCGCGGTTCAACCAAGTCCCGAACTGTAACTGAACCGATAACTGGTCAACAAGTAAAAATCGACCTATTAAAAATTGTTCAGTTCGGTTAATCGAAAAATCAGTTTGGTTCGATTCGGGAAACCGTGGTTCAATGGTTCGACGGTTTTTTTTTCACACCCTTACTCATAACTAATATCATTTGAAAAAGACATAAATGCTAATTCCCTTAGAATATCTTGAATTCTTGAATCAGCATTAGACTCATAGGCTTTAATGAGATTTAGAGCCTGAAGGCAATCAAATTCCATAATGACCGAGGACCTCATGAGATCAGGAGTGGCATAGAGAAAAGCCATAGCATTTCGAATGGCTATTAGTTCAGCCAAGAGGGCTGAGTTACAAGTAAGGGAAGCAGCAACCGCTAGGATTGTTTTCCCATTACTATCTCTAATCTCGTATCCTATTCCCGCTTCATTCGAATCTTTATCTCAAGCTCCCCGCTTCATTCGAATCTTTATCTCAAGCTCCATCAGAATTAATCTTAAGAACTCCAGGTGGGGGTTTCGACCATTTCTTCCTCTAAGATGGGTTGAATCTTTCATCTTTCATCATTTTGAAAACATATTCAAAATCTTTGTGATCAATCCACACATTTCTTACCACCCGAAGCAAATTAGGAGCCTCATTTTTGAAAATTGCAGCATTCCTCTCCTTCCAAACCAGTCAAAAAATGATTAAAATTAGCTCCAATATCCATGTCACAATTGAAAAGGAGCCAAGATACACCCCTCTCCATCACATGCATTAACTCAATGCATATGTGCTACTGTTCAAGATGAACCAATGTTGATATGGTGAAAAGACAATTGTATAATAAATGATTAACACATTCCTTATCCTGCTTAAACAAAATATAAATATTAGGATCATACAAATCAAATTTAGCAAGATAATAAAAAGTAGGAAGCTTTTTGTGTAAAAACTTCCAACAAAAAATTTTGATGTTTGGAAAAAATCTCATCTTCCAAAGCTTTTACCAAGCAGGGATCAATTCCAAAACTTTAGATATGGATTGGATAATCTCTTAATCACACCATTTCTCAATATTTTCAAGATTCTAAGAGCCATTGGAGATGAGGGAAGCAACTAGTTGATTAGAGGTATTGTTCACGTCAATAAAGCTCGGTCTATGAGTAAAAGGAATACTAGGACACCGAGAGTGAATAATAATATGAGTATTAAGGCCATTTCCAAGCTCTACTAGACTTCCCTTAAGTAGAGAAAATTCAAGGATCAAGAATATCATATTTAGCGTGAGTAACTTTAACCCAAAGATTATTAATATTATTAAGATTATCAATAATTTTACAATAATTAATAGCAGATTTTATATAGAGCCAAAACTTTCGATCTGAACTTCTGAAGTCCCCTGGGCAAAAAAAATTTCCTGGGCAACGGTGTTGCCCAGAAATTTTGGTGCTCAATCCTCATCTCACCGCAAATGTTGCTTTGAGTGCATAAAATTTGAAATTAAGTATAATAAGCACAAAACTCAAAGGAACATTTTTTTCCGCTGGGCAGTGTCATTATCTGTGTTAGGCTCAGGTTCAACAGGTCCGGCCCAAGGCTCGATGGGCCGGACCCAGGCCCAAAGGCACACGGCGGAGTCAGCAAAAGAAACGAAATTCGGATTTCGAATTTCGAAACGAAATCGGACGCGGACGCGAGCAAAACCCGGACGAAGCGGAAGGCTTCGCCTTCCTCGACGAAGTCTGCAGACGGCAGCATGGGACTCGGTCCACGCGCGTGAAGCAGAAGGCTGGTGCAGGAGATTCGGACGACGACGCGATCAAAGCGGGGATAGCTGCGGACGCGGAGGGATCGGGAGACACGAACGCGCGAGGGAAGAAGAAAGGCGGCGGCTTCCATTGTTAAAAGGGAAGCAGCGATCGAGAGCTCGGGGGATTGTTTTTTTGGCAGCGAGCAGCCATAAGGAGTCCAGAGAGCAGAGAGTGATTGAGAAGAGAAATCGGGGAGAGTAGGGAGAGATCCGACGAGCGGATCAACGAGTGACTGTGAGTCAACGGCAGAGTCTGCCGCCGGCGTGAGTGAAACAGAGGAGAAGTAGGGGTTTTGTACTCGTCTTTGAAGAGGAATAAAGAGAGGAAGTTTTCCCCTGCATCTACCATCTGTTCCGACCTCTCCATCCCATTCTTCTCAGGTGAGTCTCGGTGTTTCTGATTGGTGCTTCACGTGTCCCAGCAGCAGGCGGCTGCCGGGTAGTCGGCGACGAGGCCGAGGTAGGGCGAGCGGCCTCTTTCCCTGTCGAAGACGTCCTCTTCTCCGGCAACGCGAGGCGGCGGCAAGCGAACGCACGCTGCGTTCGTTCGGCAACGCGAGGAAGACGAAGGACGCGTTCCGATTTTGCGCGAGGCGAAAATCGAATTCTCGATTTCGATTTTGAGTGTGACGTCAGCGTGACGTCATCAGCGGAAGATTTACGCGCGCGGCGGAGCGATTTTGGTGGCTGACGTCGGCACGACGTCAGCATCCGGAGATTTCGATTTGGCGAGCGGAGGATTTTGACTTCGGTCAAAATCAAGGTATTATTTAAGTTGCGGTTTGATTTCGGATTCTCTAATTAGGGTTAGGGTTTCTCGAGTGATTTGTAATTTGGGGACTCAAATTGAGCGGGGAACTAGGATTCCGAATTTGGGGAACGAGATTCGGTCCAGAAACCCTAGCGCAGTTGCGTTCTGGTGCTCCGCCGGACGGCTCTAGGAAGCGGATAAGCGCTGTTTTTAGACCGTTCCGACCGGGGCATGACAACAGGTATCAGAGGCTAAAGTGATCCAGCAGCATGGTGAATAAGGAGATCGCATTGCCCGGATCGAACAGGTGCTCGGTTTGACGGGGAACAGCCGAGATGCGGTAGTTCCTCAGGTGGAGGAAATCCATCGCACGGTAGAGGAGCAAAGGTTGCAAATTACTGCCCTTCAACAAACTTTGGCTGGAATGGCTGAAGCCCAGCAAAACTTTGAAGGGATGACGGCGCTACAACAGCAGGTGGCAACCTTGCAAGGACAGGTAACAACCTTGACGACACAGTTAACCAACTCCCTGGCAGCGCAACAGCAGATATTGGCAGATCTTGCGGTGACGCGCATGGCATTGGCACAGGCACAAGGGGGTGCCCCTACAGCAACCAGGGCGGAGTACGGGGCTCCCAACGGCAACGGGAAGGTTTGCTCCCTGGAGCTTGCAATGTTCAAAGGGGCCAGATCTGCAAAAGTATTGGGTAACTTCCTTTGGGATATGCAGCAATATTTTGAGGCTAACCATGTCACAGATCAGGAGAAGGTGAGGGTGTGCACAGCATATCTCTCAGATGATGCAAAACTCTGGTGGAGAACCAAAGTTGATTCGACATCAGAGGCGGCTAGTTGGACTTGGGAGGTATTCCGCGTTCTCCGCGCTGATGTTGGAGCTACCTGAGATGGCGGAGGGAGACAGGAGGTACTTCTTCCTCCGGAATCTACAACCCTAGGCGGCAATGGAGGTCAGACAACATGCGCCACAGGACTGGAGGACGGCTGCAGCTATAGCCGAGTCTCTTGTGGACCAGAGGACTTCAGGGACGACCTTTCAGAGAGCACAGAGGTCGCCTCCGAAACGACCCTCTCCACCCAGACCTAGAGCGCCAGAGAGAGAGAGGCTCTCTCCCCGACGAAACGGAGGACAACCTGCGTGGCAGGAGCATACTCGACCTGCAGAGAGAGGGCAGGGTCAACTGAGACCGATTGCCTGCTTCTTGTGCAAGGGACTGCACCGGATACGCGACTGTCCGGATCGACAGAGGGTGAACGCAATTGCAGCGATTGTGCATCGGGAGCTAGCTGAGAAACCGGCGGTGGTGCATGATGAGGAACCAGTAGAGGCCCGCATAGGAGTTGTGCGCATTGCCTCAGTGGTCGCAGGAAGATCGTCACCGACCCCCGCAGAAGCAGAGCCGAAGGACGCAGTCGACAAGGGCAACGTCGAGCAAAAGACGAGCTCCGGAGATGCGAACCCTCCACAGGAGAAAAAGACGTATAAGTAGGTAGTGGAGGAAAAGACTTCACCGAAGTCTTGGGTGGAGATAGAAGCGGAAGACAACGCAAGACAACGTGCGAACTATGAGAAGCTCCAACGCAAGAGGGAACAGAACTGGAAAGAGTGCTACGAGGCTAACTGCGCCGAGCAAGAGCGGTGGCTCGCCAGCCGGCGTTGAGCGGGCCGCCCGCGCCGGACATCGAGGGCGATGTCCAAATTGGGCCGGGGAGAATTGTTAGGCTCCGGTTCAACAGGTCCGGCCCAAGGCTCGATGGGCCGGACCCAGGCCCAAAGGCACACGGCGGAGTCAGCAAAAGAAACGAAATTCGGATTTCGAATTTCGAAACGAAATCGGACGCGGACGCGAGCAAAACCTGGACGAAGCGAAAGGCTTCGCCTTCCTCGACGAAGTCTGCAGACGGCAGCATGGGACTCGGTCCACGCGCGTGAAGCAGAAGGCTGGTGTAGGAGATTCGGACGACGACGCGATCAAAGCGGGGGATAGCTGCAGACGCGGAGGGATCGGGAGACACGAACGCGCGAGGGAAGAAGAAAGGCGGCGGCTTCCATTGTTAAAAGGGAAGCAGTGATCGAGAGCTCGGGGGATTATTTTTTTGGCAGCGAGCAGCCACCAGGAGTCCAGAGAGCAGAGAGTGATTGAGAAGAGAAATCGGGGAGAGTAGGGAGAGATCCGACGAGCGGATCAACGAGTGACTGTGAGTCGGCGGCAGAGTCTACCGCCGGCGTGAGTGAAATAGAGGAGAGGTAGGGGTTTTGTACTCGTCTTTGAAGAGGAATAAAGAGAGGAAGTTTTCCCCTGCATCTACCATCTATTCCGACCTCTCCATCCCATTCTTCTCAGGCGAGTCTCGGTGTTTCTGATCGGTGCTTCGCGTGTCCCAGCAGCAGGCGGCTGCCGGGTAGTCGGCGACGAGGCCGAGGTAGGGCGAGCGGCCTCTTTCCCCGTCGAAGACGTCCTCTTCTCCGGCAACGCGAGGCAGCGGCAAGCGAACGCACACTGCGTTCGTTCGGCAACGTGAGGAAGACGAAGGACGCGTTCTGATTTTGACTTGATTTCGATTTCGGAAGGACGCGGTCAAAATCGGAAGCGCGAGGCAAAAATCGAATTCTCGATTTCGATTTTGAGTGTGACGTCTGCGTGACGTCATCAGCGGAATATTTACGCGCGCGGCGGAGCGATTTTGCTGGCTGACGTCGGCACGACGTCAGCATCCGGAGATTTCGATTTGGCGAGCGGAGGATTTTGACTTCGGTCAAAATCAAGGTATTATTTAAGTTGCGGTTTGATTTCGGATTCTCTAATTAGGGTTAGGGTTTCTCGAGTGATTTGTAATTTGGGGACTCAAATTGAGCGGGGAACTAGGGTTCTGAATTTGGGGAACGAGATTCGGTCCGGAAACCCTAGCACAGTTGCGTTCCGGTGTTCCGCCGGACGGCTCTAGGAAGCGGATAAGCGCTATTTTTAGACCGTTCTGACCGGGGCGTGACAATCTGCCATTTACGGTTGTGCTCGAGTTCACTGTACCGGTGCCAATAACGTATTTGCTGTTTTTTCTTATTATATATATATATTGGGTGAGGAACCGTCCGTGGTATCCTTCTATCATAGTCTTTTTGGTGCCCTTGGAAAGGATCGCCTATTCTTTCCTCTCGCTGCTTGAAGTCGTCTCGAGCTATCTCGGTCTTGGTTTATGAGGTAATCATCTCGATTTCGTCTTGATTTAAGGTTGCTGGTACTGCTTTGCCACTTTCGAGGATTGTAGTTCGCTCGTTTTGCGATTTCGTTAGAAATCCGAAACCCTGACGGTGGTGTGGTGGATCGCGTGTTTTGTTTTATTGGTTTACAGATCTGTCTTTATTTCACTCGTGATCTGGGTTTAGGGCTCTTTCTGTATTGAAAGATCTGACCTCAGCTGTGTTACTTTCATAATCCCGAGTATGTGATTTTAGCGGTTGTCTCACCTTTTCTTCTCATCGGGTCTAAGTTTGCTCTGTTTGTCCTTTTGTTTTGTGCTAAAGCCGATCGATTTGTGGCTATTGGATTAGATTTATCTTGATTTGGTGGAAAGGAGTTCTTTTTGTTTAAAACTGAGATAGCAAGCACTTTTTCCTTGTTGATGTTCTATTTTAGGTATGCAATTCTGAATTACTTCTATTTGGTAATTGTGCAGCTCGAAGGAGAAACCCACTCTAGGGTATGTTGATATTCTTCACTTCGTTTTACTTTATTGTTTTAGTAGCACAAATTGAATATGTTGATGATTTTTTATGGTCATAGGATGTGCCACATAAGTGCATATTCCTGAGTGTTCACGGGCTAGGCTGCTTGTGAATGATTAGTGGCAGCACTTTGCCCTGAAGACATACTAGGAAAAATTCTAATAAGGAGAAAAATGAATTTATATGTCACTTGAGAAACTTGGTGTAAGTGTGGAATAGGTCGAGAGATGTTGAGCTTGTAAGTAAAACATTTATATCTATAATTTACCACTCAGTGTTGAAAACTTCATTTTTTTTTATTTAGTGTACTTTTTATGAACCAGGAAACATATCTAGATCAATCAGTATTATCTGACATGATAGAATTCTTGCCTTTAGTGTTGCTGAGTTGGTCTTTCATTTGAAATTTTGTGCTCAAGCTGTAGTATTACTTTGTCAGCACTTCACGTGCAGTTTAACGCACCTCCAAGTGGCTTTTCTACACCTATATAACTAAATAAATATCCTTGGATGGAAACACTACCATATTTATGATGGTGACTAGTGCCTAGTTGATTTTTTTTGTATTATCTGATGTTCTTTTTTATGCACATTTTTTTGTGTTATAATGATAAGAAAAAACCTACAAAGACTTTCTAATCTTCAATCTCCTTTCTCATAATGATTAAATGAAATTGAACATTTCTTCTTATCTTTTATCATTATTCTTTATGTGGTATCTAAGGAAGCAAAATAGTGATTCTTTTAATAATGCAGTGGCACGCGGATAAAGCCCCGCAAACGGAATATATCTGCTCCTTTGGACCCTGCAGCTTTTGCAGATGCAGTGGTCCAGATATATCTGGAGAATGCTGGTGATTTGGTATGTTTATTATGACAACTTGTGAAGGCTGCAGATTGCTGTTATTGTTTGATTGAATCATGCTATGGAATATCAATTCTTAAGCTTACTATGCTGAATATCTTTCAGATAGACAAACGATTATGAAAGATTCTGATTTGGAATAGGAATGAATGAAAGATATTTCAGTGGTGGAATTAACAAACGCATGAGATATTTTATACTCTACCCGTACATCTGAAGAGACTTTTAACTGATGTTGTTGTTAACCACACATAAGCCGTGTAGAAACCAGTGTTTGCAAAGCCAGTCTGAAACCGACCGTACCGGCCGGTTTGTACCGGTCCGCTGGATTACCGGTCGCGGACCGACCCTCGGAGCACGGATTGCGGACGGTGGGTGGACACCGTAGGCGTGGGTGGAAGCTGGCGGAGGAAGATCGAAGCTTCTGCCCACACCTGCGCCTTCCGCTGTCGCTGCCGTCCGCCGCTGCGCTGCTGCCGTCCGTTGCCTGCGCTGCCCGCTGAAGTTTCTGCTACCGTTGATACACTGGTATCGTACCGGTTCGGTGGCTCGCCGAACAAAGAGTCACCGGACCAGCTTTGCAAACCTTGGTAGAAAACCATTACAACTAAGTCATCGTATTATGGGATTCTTGTATAAATAGTTATCATTATCTCTTAAATTCTAAGTTTAACTAACTAGTAGCTTTTTGAAGTCTGTGCGATTTGTTTGGATAACTTTCATTTTCATCTGAAAATGTTCCTTAATTGTTTACTAGATTGCTGGATTCACTTTGTTTTGGTTATTTTTTCCTCCTATTCTTTTCCTAGGCTCTGTTGGTTTTGTATCTTAGTTTCTAATCTAATTTACCTTGGAATTGTGAGATCACTTAGTTTCCATAACTGATAGTCACTGGATATTGCAACTTTAAAACAATTATTTTTGGCCTGGAACATCTTTTCCCTTTTCCCTTTTGTGATAACTAGACTTATAATTTTTGAGTTCTGACAGGAACTTGTTGCAAAAAACCTTGAATCTTCAGATCTGAACTTCTCAAGATACGGTGACACCTTTTTTGAGGTAATAAATGATTATTTCAATCATGATGAACAGTTATGCATTCTACACTTTATGGTGCTGTATGCTTTTCTCTCTTTTTATTTGTATTTCTTTGATACTTTAGTATTGAACATATTTCAATATTAAGTATATTTTTTTGGTTTATGATGACAATTCATTTTTTTTAAAAAAATTCATTTGACAGTTGATTGACGCCATTTCCGAATATAGGAAAATGTTGCAGCTTAATGTCGTTACTGTAGCAAGCGTTGAATTAATTAGATGCCAAAGCCAATCCTTGTTAAAATACACAAAATTATGATGCTCATCCAATTGAAATGTTAACTGGCAAAGCACTTTTAGTTGCATGTCCATATAAATATCCTTGAAGTTCGACAATAATTTAATGTTAGTGCTCATTATGTTTAGTGATAACATCTGTTAAATTTCAAGTGTCAGATAACTCATTCACTTCAAAGTTCTTTGGTGAATATGAACTTGTTATTTCCGATTTTCCTACAAAACTTAATAACACAGGAATAATATAAACCATTTGAGTGTTAGTCCTGTTTATTATTCAACTATTTTCACTGGAAGTCAAACTGATTCTTACTTTAATCAATATAATTGACTATGTTTTCCCGATCCTAATTCACTGTCAACTAATATCTTCAAAAAGAAGTTTTGTAATATTATTCAAGTCATTTTTTTTAGAATAAACCTAGTTTTCATGATCAGTGGAGCTGAAGTGGGAGATCAGATGGCTACTTGGGTACATAATCCTGACATAGTTGTTTGAAGTGATGAACGGATTGGACTTGTTACATTGGCCCTCATAGATTGCTGCAAAACTTGCCAAGATATAGAACCAGCAAATTCTTAAAAAGATAATTTAGTGCTAAGCACTTTGTAGCCATCTTTAGATGGTCAATCTAGTATGAAATGATGTTTCATTACTTTCTACTATTAACAAGTATATACATGTTTTTGCAAAATTTACAACACTTCCAAGTTCCAAGTTGTTGATTGTAATTTTGAATTCATGACCAACAATTGTGAAGATACCAAATAATCCTATTCGAGCAGAGAACGATATCAATTTTGTTATTTTGGTGTGATACCTATCATCTCGTTACCGAGGTAAAAAAAATTGATCTCTATTTCTGGTTGCAGGTAGCCTTTACTGGTGGCCGGACACAACCTGGTACTATAAAGCCTGATGAAGGAGAGAGGCATCCCTACTCAGTTCTAGATTGCCAGCCAAGGCGAGAAGCTATCTTGCCTTCCGTTCTCTACATACAGAAAATCTTGCGACGAAGGCCATTTTTGATTAAGAACCTTGAAAATGTTATGCGAAAGTTCCTTCAGTCCTTGGAGCTTTTTGAGGAGAATGAAAGGAAGAAACTTGCTATCTTCACTGCCCTTGCATTCTCACAGAAGCTGTCAGGGCTTCCACCTGAGACAGTCTTCCAGTCACTGCTTAAGGACAATCTTGTGGCCAAGGGGCTAGTCCTTGCTTTTATTACTGTTTTCTTCAAGGAATATTTGGTTGATAACAATTTAGATGACCTTATATCGCTTCTGAAGCGGGGTAAGATGGAGGACAATCTCCTTGATCTGTTCCCTCCTACTAGGCGATCTGATGAATCTTTCTCTGAACATTTCACGTAAGTTTTTTTTTTTTTTTTTGCATTTTGTTGAAATAGCAATATTCTCATCTAGATTAGTGGTTGATGTTTTCAGAATTCTTACTCTCTCAGGAAATCTCATACTACCTAACAGAGAAATAGCATATTTGCACTGTGCTGACTTATAGCTTCAGTCGATTAATCACAACTAAAAGACTATTGATACGATTCCAACATGCTGACCGTCTCTAGCTAGTATTGAATATTACTACCATGAGAAGATTAATGAGTTGAAATCATTTCTAACAAGTTGAAATATTTTCTGTTTCTATCTACAAGATAATAACTTTATGGTGTTCTTTTTCCAGCAAAGAAGGATTGGTAGCTCTTGCTAAATATCACGAGAAGAAAATATTCGAGGTGAAGTTGAAGGAAATGAAATCAGCATTGACGACACAGATCGCAGAAGAAGTAAATGTATCTGAAGTTATAGAGACTGCAAAACAACGTGTTAAAGATGCTAAGTTGCCTGATGTTGAAGTTGTACGTATTTTGTGGGATGTACTTATGGATGCTGTCCAGTGGTCTGGTAAAAACCAACAGCAGAATGCCAACACTGCACTTCGCCAGGTTAGTAATTCTCTCGATACCCTCTGGATACTTCTTTGCTTATGTTTTGTTTTTAGAACGCCTGTACTTTAACATCTAGATTTTCTCTCACAGATAATAAAGCTATAATATCAGATTCTTGGTGATATTTATTCAATTGTCCTATCTGCTTAATGATATATTTTAGCGTTTTCTAGAGAAGCTTGTCTTACTTGAATAGTAAGGTTTTATTTTGACAACAGATATTAAAGATAACATGGTTACTATGAAAAATGATTTGTTTACAAAATATATTCAATGTAAAAATTGGCTAAATACACTATGGACTGTCGTACAATTTTAAAAAGTGTAAACTGTTACAAAAGTGGGGAAAATTGATGCGCAAAAGTTTATTGGAGTGGTATGACCTGTGCAACAGAGCCTACTAATATGCTAACATTAGAAAGTGTTATATGTAGTTGAATATTTATAGGTTACTTGTTAAAGTTAGGCTTTGTCTTTCCTCCATGCACTATTAATCTCATTAGTTTCATCCATATTTCAACATGGTTGATGATGATTTCTTTATCCATAAAACTTGGCATCATTTCTTGCAAACAGTATATTAACATGCAATTCTCATCTATCTTCCTTTCCCTCCCTTGCAATTTTTTTTATTATTTTATGAATATAAATAAAAACAAACGTCGCTCATCTTGTGCACCTACAAGTACGAAACTATGAATTATTGGTTTCTCTTTGTAGTTTTATTTGACTCTTTGTGTCTGCTTCTCTCCTATGCTTTCGCTTCCTGTTATCCTTCGTTAATTTAGACGGGTTTTGAAATCCTGATAACAGCAAAATCTATTTGGGATTGACTTTTCATTTTATATAAAGATCGCGTGTAGATTTGCGTTGTTTTGAAATTTGTTCATAGCATAAATTTTGCCATACTGCAGGTGAAAACATGGGCCGGTCTTCTGAAGGCGTTTTGCACTAGTGGCAAACTGGAACTAGAACTAATGTACAAAGTCCAGATTCAGTGCTACGAGGACGCCAAACTAATGAAATTATTTCCAGAAATTATAAGGTCTCTTTATGACCAGGATGTACTTGCGGAGGATACAATTCTTGTTTGGTTCCGGAAAGGTTCAAACCCGAAGGGCAGGTGCACGACTCTTTCTTTTTCCCTCTTTGAGTTTCGTGCGAATAATTCTTAAATGAGTTAACATTTTAAATTTCTTTTTATCAAATTTCCCCGTATTTAGTTAATAAGCACGCGTTTATCCAGGCAAACTTTTGTGAAAGCCTTGGAGCCATTTGTGAACTGGCTTGACGAAGCTGAAGAAGAAGAATGAATCACTGGAATTGTTTTGCGTGAAACACACTGGTGATTGATCGCCCCTGCAGTTTATTAAATACTATGTTGTTCTACAAGTAAAACCTAATTATTGTGTGATTTATCTATTACAATTGAAAAGATGTATCTCGACCTACTGTACCTTGATGTTCGAGTAAACGAAAATTACTGCATGGAGTTATTACTTATTTATATTAACTAAAATCAACCCTGTTTATTTCTCTGTACGTATTGATTGTAGTCACTAAACTCAATGGTTTGGTCGATTATTTGTCAGTGCGTTAGCTCGAGTTGCTGTCAAGCTGGGAGAATGGTGAGTCTTGTGCGCTTTGGCATGATTCAAAGCTGGCGATTCATCAAGAGAAACCACTTAAATTGAGATAGAGAAAATTAAACGCTACTATTAAAGAATCAGGTTAAGTGAGAAGTGAGTTGTGGCTTTGTTGATGAATAATGAGTTGTTTGACTTGCTCGAGTCTAAAGAATGCTCTCAGCTCAGGTAGGTTCGCCAATCCTTGAAGTCCTTTGATCAAATTAAACTTTTTTTAAAAAATAGATCCGTTAGACTATATTTTGTATATCATGCGTGTGTTTCAAGCATAGTTTAAAGTTCTGGTCTGGTCAGCTGCCGGATCGGTATGAACCGATCGATGCCGGTGAAAAATCAGACGGTTCGTCTAGTATTCCTCTTTTGTGTTCTGTCTCCCTCTCCCACGCCCATGCCCGCTCCCGCACCTGCTCTAGCCTCCAGCTACTCCTTCCGTTTCCGACCAACGGAAGCTCCAGGCGGCGCTCCTAGTTGAGGCAAAAGCTCCAGGTGGGAGCTGCTCGAGGCGGAAGCTCCGGGCCTTGCTTCCTCCCGTGCGGTGAGCTGGCTCGCCTCGCGTCTGCTGCTCCCACTCGCCGCGCGTTCGTTGGAAGTCACCACGGAAGCTCCTAGTCGAGGTGGAAGCTCCATGCGGGAGCTGCTCGAGGTGGAAACTCCCAAGCCTCGCTTCCTTCCTCTCGCCGCGCGTCCGCTGGAAGTCACCGCTACTCCGATGGTTTCACTTGGTTCCGCAACCAGTTCTTCACTAAACCGGTACAAACTGGAGGTACCTCAAACTATGGTTTCAAGTTTTGTTTTACAAAATATGATCTTAAAAACTGTCGCAAATTACTACATAAAAGGGTTGACCTCAATTTTTTTTTTTTTTACTTGGGCTAATAGTATTAATCTTCTTTTATTGAATTCTAATTTGATAAAGCCTCTCATTTATATTTATACATTCATTACCTTTGTATTTATATAATTGTCAGACTGTTGTTTGTTCGTGAGTGCCTGAGAGGCACAGAATCAGCAAAGTCTCATTTGTATATGCACACAACACATTTTTTATATGGTTTGTATGTGGCGATAAAATTTTTTTTTGCCTAGAAACAATTTTAAAACTTTAAAACAAGTGTACCCTAATAGAAGATTTGTAGTTAATCCATCACACAATCCCAATACCATTATTGTATCATGTGCATATACTCGAACATATTTTCCTTTTCAAATTAACTTGTGTTCTAAACTGACTTTTCAATACCATGAAATGTGAGGAGCTTGTCTGCATAAGCATCCCCAAGTTTGGCTCTCTCACAAGTAAGGAACCACTATAAATATATCCACGTGCCCTAATTATCAATCAATAATGATGTCGACTCCAATAATATCAAGTTCTCTCTCTTCACAATGAGACCGAAGCATCTACCATTCAACACAATTATGGACTAGAGCAAAGACGTCTATCGCATGAAGGCAATTACGGCAGGAAGCAGGCTTGAATGGAGGTTGACCGAAAATAATTCTGTTGTAGGTTAGCTAGGTTCTAGAATAGGGGAGAAAAGAGAAGGGCTGCATATTAATACAGCAATAAAATTGGCTTCAAGGAGGTCATACTCAATGCAAGGCGAGATGTAATTAGAAAGGATGAAATACATCGTTAAGGCTAAAAAAACGGAGAGTTACAAGTGCTACAGAAGAAGACTGAAATAATTTAGGGAGGAAAAAGGCAATAACATAAATGCTACCTTTTCTACGAGGGAGAAATATAATATAGAAAGTAACTTGGCAGCAAAATTCCAACGAAAATGGCTGCTTATAGTTAGGTCAGTGTATTAATCGGTTTAACCCGATAAACCGAATCGAACTAGTTGATTTAGTTCAATTTTTGGTTAATTTAGGTCGGGTCAATTTGGGTTGGGTGGAAGTGAAATCAAATCGGTTCGATTTCAATTTTTTCCTTTCAAAAACCATATAAATCGAACTAAACCTAATTCATTTTAATTAAAAATAAAATAAAATAACCGATTGCTAGAACCGATTAGCAATCAGAGTCAGCAGCGAGTCTCGTGAAGTCATGATTCATTCTGATTTCCATCATTCACGGGAAATATTGGATTGAATCGGCCTGGGCCCACTCTAAAAATTAAAAAAAAACCTAACTCCCTATTCCCAGTTCCCTAATCCCTAATCGGCCCGCTGAATTGCCCATTCGCCCTACTGATCCCGCGACCCTCGACTCCTCGACCTTGAGTCTCCTGATCTCCTCTCCAGCTCTCCAGCTCGAGTGGGGTCAGCACGGCGAGGGCCCCAGGAGTGGGGCCAAAGGGCGCTGCGGGTTACCTGGAGGGTGGCGGCGGCTATGGGGAAGCGGAGGAGACTGGGGCTAAGAGCACGTCAATTTGGAGAGCAGCACCAGCTTGGCATAGAGCTCAAGCGGGGTCGGCAAGGCAAAGGCCCGAGGAACGGGGCCAATGGCGCTGCGGGTTACCTGGAGGACAACGGTGGCTATGGGGAAGTAGAGGAGACCGAGGCTGAGGGCACGCCAGTCTGAGAAGTCAGGGCCAGAGGGGAGTGCGAGGGCTAGGAGTGCGCGGAAGTCCAGCGGGAAGGAGAAAGCAAAGTTAGCAAGCAAAGTTAGCTACTCGACCTCGAGGCGAGTGAGCTCCGACTCAAAAAGCAAAGCAAAGCCCATCACTGTGCTCATTCAGTTTAATCGGTTTGAACCGAACCATTCGGTTTGGTTCTTTTTTTATTTTACTAAAATTCAATTCAGATTCAATTTATTACTATTAAAAAAAGATTTGATTAGGTTCAAGCTTGGTTCAATTTGATTCAAACAGAATAGCCACGCCTACTTATAGTGTCCTACAAAAAGAGCAATTATATTTTAGAAAGAGGAGCGGGCAGTTGTGGCTTAGCAATATAGCAGTTGTTTTACTTTAAAGGATAAGCAAAAAAAAGAGTTGAAACGTGTAGTGAAACCAGAAAGGACAATAACAACGAGTTCTGTTTCTTATGATAATAAAGCTGAGTCATTTTGAAAGTAAAACCTAAAACAGCAATTACTAAGGCACGCAGCATAAATTGCATTCTTCATCAGTGTCTATGGACATCCATGACGGGAAGGAAATTATTATACACAAAGGAGGTATGAGGAACACCTGGCCCCCCTTAGGTCAACTTATGAATTGATTTCATATCTGCAGCCTCTTGAAGTGTGCCGCTTTCTACATGGTCCCACCATTTAAGAAGGAAATTATTCACCACCAATCTGAACCAAGGGGACAGCTTTATACCATCTTCTCCAGTATCTGCTTTTCTGACCAACTCTTTCAATTGATCCCGGTCGACATATTTCACATCAGCAACTTCATCAGGGTTCGGGTGCAAATTTACATCTCGGACAATGAAAAGGAGGTAATCAACTGCCATGACAAAGTTTTATAGTAAGAAAAGCTAACGATCAACACTGGCAAAACAGGAATACTGTGGACTTACGTTCGTGTTCACCCCATTTTCCATCAGATGGTGCCTTATAGAGCATACGCCCAAGAGGAATAAATTGATCCACAGGTAAATCATCAGGAGGTATGCCCAGTTCATCAAATAGTTTCCTCTGTGCAGCATTCCTTACTCCTGGTTAAAGCAGAGATAAATTAGTGTCCTTGTTCTTAACAAGCTCAAGATCATATTTTGCTTTTGAGACGAACCAAGAAAGTTCTCTTCTATAAGCTCAGATTCACGATAAAGAGGATGACTGCAACAGGTGTTCGTCCAGACCAATGGAAAAGTAACCTTTGTTGCAGACCTTTGCTGTCAAGACATGAAAACAATTGAGTGTACAAAAATAGTGACATACGAAAACACACCCAAACATCCGATGAGTATAAAGCTATAGAGAATAGAGGATCTTTTGCCAGGTGTCAATAAGGTGAGAAGCAATAATTATAATGAAATCTTATCAATGCAACTAATGATACAATCTAAAGTGTTTCTCTACACTTCTATTTCTATACTGAAAATTTAAGCATCTTACAAAAATTAATGTTATGACCCTGAGAAAACCAGCTAACTTAATGAGTCTAGATACCGTAACCTAAATTTAAAATGCTTAAACTCATATTAATGATATAAAACTTATTAGACCTTCTATAATGCGACAATGAATTTCTCATGAAATTAAGATACAATAATCACCCCCACTCAGTTTTAAATTTCATATCCCTGATACGTACCAACATATACCAACATATAATTGGTACCTTTACATACATAAATACATACACACACACACATATAATAAAAGTAAGCATAAACTTAAGTTAATAATAGTGAGGTTATTAGGTCTTATGTAATATGGCAATTCTTGTCTTATTTCTAAACTAGGGTATAACAATTAAGAATTTAGAGGGAATTGCAACTTATAAGGGATAATTCAGAATATACTCCTGAAATATACATATCAAGATATATGATAGATTTTAAATACTACGCATAATGTAGCTCTAATTAGAAATACTCTTTCTATTTAAAGCATGATCCAGAAGCATATAAGCTTCCAAGTTAACATGGTCACAAAGTCCAGACTTCAGACTGGCGCTTTAAATTAAACTATTGGGAAAAAAGTTTCGTGTTACGCGTAGTTAGATGATTCAATTAAAGTCACGTACCTGGAGTAACAACTCATACTTTGAATTGAACAGGAAGATACTAAAGGCTCTATGAAGCAGATTCTCAGATTCTATATTTTCCATGAGATGACCTACATAAGGAAGTTCTCATGAATAAAGAAACTAGCCAATCATAAATAAATAGAACAACCAACTTACACCCATTAAAGTTAGGACAAAGGTACTCTTCTACTCTTGAAGAAGTAATAACAAAGATAAAATAGTCATAAATGATATGATGACCCCAACCAAGAGTCGAGTAGTGAACTTCGGCATTAAAATCGACTTTCTAGTTTCTAGTAGCAGAGAACATGATCATGGACCTTCTTACGTTCCTCTTTCCCATTGCATATTTTCATACTTTGTACAGAGAGAACCAAGAGCTTCCTTATGAGCAGCATAAAAAACTATACATGCATACACAAAGATATCAGCTAATACAGTCACTCTAAGTTCGATGGTCGTAAATAGACTAGATAGATTGAGCGTTATTCTGGTAATCAATTTAAAACATGTTTTTACTGGTTTACCATGAGAAGGCGTAGACATCTCATATTATTTATTATGTCATAATCTTTTGCTACAGGAACTTTAGTTTATAGCATGTGTGATGCTGAAATGACTATGCTTCAATAGCTCATTTCATCTAGCAATCAATCAGCTGGTTTTCAATGTAGCAAAGCTAATCATTCAATCTTCATATGCAATTCGAGTTCTGATATGGTGATTTATGTTGATGACAATCTATTAATGGGCAATGACATTCAAGGAATTGGTGAAATGAAGAAACACTTGCATTTCCACTTAAGCCTCAAAGATTTTAGAAGAACTATTTCCTAGGAATTGAAGTTGCTTACAAATAACAAAGTATATTTTCACAATGCAAATAAGTGTTGAATCTACATGAGTCCAATGTTGAGGTATAAGCCCATTGACAGAGGTTTAAAATATTGTGCCAATAATGATCTGATTGTGTAGATTTAACTACAATCTAGATACCAACGATTAGTGAGAAAACTAATATACCTCATTGTTACTAGACTTGGTGTCTCTTATATCATAGGTATTGTCACTCAATTCATGCAAGAACATAGACAATGCCATTGGGAACTTGTGATACACATATTGTAGTATATCAAAGGGCACCAAGAAAAGGAGTAATATATGAGAAGAATAGACATGTGAAAATTGAAGCATATACTGACACCGATTATGTGGAGACCACAAATGATAAACAATCCATTATTGGGTTTTGTACAAATGTTGGTGAAACCTAATCACTTAGAAGAGCAAGAACCAAATGTGGTGCTTAGATCTAGCTGTGAAGTTGACTATATACATATGGCTCGATGATGTAGCCAAAAATTTTGCTTCTAGATAGAACATATAGAAATTGACTATCAACTTGTTTTGAGAAGCAGTACTTGGCAAGCAAATTTACTCCTTGTCCAAGTTAGAAGAATAATTAAATTATATTTTCCAAGACTCTTAATTCTACATGATTTTATACGTTACATAGAGTATGTTTAGTATTTATGCTCCGAGAAGTGTTAAAGCTTATAGCCTATAATTATTTTATTATGCATTTTGGAGCCTAATTGAATAGTTGCTACTTGCTATCAAGCTCATATTTGTTGTGGTTTCTATATATTTGTATCTCTATTATCTGTTGAATAGAATTACTCTTTTTCCTCTAATTATTAAAATATCACAAGATAATGATCAATTTATGAATATGTAGCACCAGATGCATGCAACTCCAAGGAGTTATTGTGGAATGTTTTAAATTTGGATTTTTTTTTAAAAAAAATATATTAAAGCTCTCACTTCATTATTCGCATGAAACAGGAGATTCTCTTTCATTCTCAAACTCTAATATCTAATTCCATTCAGGCGCTCTTCCCTCACTATGGTAATGAAACTCTCCAAGCTAGAGCTCTTCTTAGAAGGATCATTTATTAGAAAAAAAAGGGTACCATACAAACCACCTCATTTAGAAAAATGACATCGGAATCAACCAAAAAACAAAAACCTTGGACTTGACTATATCAACAAGGAAAAGAAAAGCATGAAATTAACGGAAATGAAAGTGGAGTGAAGGCATCTTATTCTTTACTATGAACGAGGCAAGGTGTTCACTCAGCCAATCTCAGTTGAGGTTTTGCATTGTTTCATTCAAATTGCAACCAAATTAAACATAAAACTAAAAATTAAGTCTATACACACAAACACAATATACGTGTATATATATATATATATATATGACAAAGTTGATTGTTCAATTTTTAGAAATTAAAATTTAAGTTGACACATCATGATACTTAATTGCTGGTTCACGCATACTATAAAAATAGGCATTGTAATTTCCAAGTTTATTGGTACTTACAATTATACTTGGAATCATGCCCAATAACATTGTCATGCTCATCAACCAAGATACACCTGTAAGCAAATGATGCTATTTAATACTTTAATGCAATATGTAGAATGAAATAGATAAGGTTGGTGGAAAAAATATACTGACAAAAATAAGAATCAGCCAATCTACGACTGGTATCTTAAGGTTCAAGCATACCACAGAAACCAGAAACCTGGTACTAGTTAAGCAGTAAATTTTGAATCAAGCAAGAATTTCCACATAGGCAATCCTTCATGCCAAAGTGCACCTAATGGGAATAAAGTAAGCCCCAAAATTCTACTAAATTTACTGAAACGGGAAAAAAAATTGCACATTTCCTTGAACATATATCCATGTAGCCAAATATTTTTGTCCTTTGTTAGTAAGAACGTAAACACCATCCAATCTAAACTCTTTTCTCCTCCCCTATTTAACGTTTGAAGATAACATAATATGTCAAAATAGATAATTAATTATCAAGTAATAACAAGGGAGATGTAAAAAGCAATGATTTGATCTCTAACAGGTCTTCAATTTTTCACTTCAAAAACATTTTGTCAAGCATGTTGCCGAATATTTTGTTTTGCCATAAAAACTTATACACCATCCAAGTCCTCACTCTTAGCTAAAGTTTGAAAATGACATGATAGATAAAAATAGATAATCCATTAACAAGTGAGAGGGAGGGGGATGTAAAAGAATGATGTTTGTGTCTAACAGGTCTTTAATTTTTTTCACTTGGAAACTATTTTATCCACCAATTCATCGTCTTAAGTCTTAACCAACATGGTCCTTTTCCGATTTCTTCCCACTCGATTGTCATATCTTAGAGTCATCCATCTAGATTCTGATGATGCATACATAACGAAGAAACAACTATTCAAAACATTCTCCGCGCACTACCAAAAATACTGCAGTTTAATGCTCAGTTTATCTAAGAAGGTAAATCACCGGGAGAAATTTAAAGAGAGTAGAAGACGGGAGAATTTCAGCAACTTGAGATTAATATCTAAAGCTAAAGAGGAAAAAAGGGAAAATTTGAACATGCAAAACTCCTAATGGAAGAAAATTCGTTTCTTCAAATTTGTACTTGTTTTATGCACTGAATCAGATCAATACGCAAAAATGGCCCAACTATTCAACAGAATACAAAACCGATCCACCAGAGAATCACACAAAGATCAAGAGAAAATATAACGAGAGAGAGAGAGAGAGAGAGAGAGAGAGAGAGAGAGAGAGAGAGAGAGAGAGAGAGAGAGAGGAAGCTCACTCGTCCTCGAACATGAGGCGCCTCTGGATCGCGTCCATGCCGGCATCCGCGAGCTCGGTGCTGTCTTTCGACAGGGCAGAGGAAAGAGGGCGGCAAACTGAGGGGAATCGCTTGCGGTGGAGGAGGAAGGAGAGGGGTGCGGGGGGTGCCTTGGAACTAAACGGAAGGGCGGCAATTCCACCGCCACCTCCTCCACTCATCGCCACCGATCGGGTTCGGACGATAAACAGCGCGCGGAGCAGAGAAGAAGCAGACATCGCCAATGCCGGCCCTTTTCGGTTCGCTAATTTTTTTTTTCTCTCACAATATATAAAGTACGATATAGAAGAAATGAGTCATGAATAAACGACTCATAGGGGCACACACATTTTCTAGGTAGGGTACTTAACCTAAAATTTTTAAGTAAAATTTAATATATTATTAAAAAAAATATTTTTTTTTTACCAAGGGTAAAAAATTAAATATATATTTTTTTAAAAAAAATAAATGTACTAAGTTATTTATATTCACCATCACTCTAATCTACTACAGGCTCTAAAAATTTTCGGCAGAGTCTTTCCTGCACTTTAAGCGCATGGGCCCTGTAGAACATGCTAGCAACACTCATACATCTCAAAAACGAAAATAAAACCATGAGGGAGAGCACAAAAGAGACGGCAGCGCTCATACATGACTCCATACAACACCATAGCAACACCGCATGGAATGAATACACGCATAACTCCCGTATCAAAAGGACACCCGTGGTAGCTACTCGGACGTCCTGTAAAGAGTCTCCCTTCACCTTGCTTCCGCTTTGAAAAACGCACTCCAGGAACAGGTGGGAAGTCCAATCCTCCTAAGTCCAACAGCTCGTAAGTCAGCAGCTTGAGGAAAGGAGGCTTAATGAAAACGGAGTTGCATACTGTAACTTGCAGGCTGCAATAGTCTGTTGCATTCAGTCTAGAAGAGGTGGCCAGAACAGATGGCATGCACATGCTATGTCCCCCCCAGCCACCCAATAGGCATTGCACCACTACGGATATAGATATGGACTGCCAGGGAAGAGTTAACGCCTGAAAAAGACCCATGCAAATCTGTTGTTATGAGAAGCCGGCAAAGAAAGGAAATCAACAGAGCCCAAGCGAAGCAAAAACCATCTGGCGAGAGAGTCCGGAAAGAACCATAAGAAAAGCCAAAAAGAAGATCTGTAAGGTAGGCAATAAATTCGAGCGATAGTATTTACATAACCCAGAAGATGATCGAGCCTAGACATCAAACATGAAGGTCACCGAACATAATCTCTCCAGATAAGATCACCGATCCTAGATATCAAACAAGACTCCAATCAAAAGTAAGTCCACTAATAGAACACTAGTGAAGCACCAGCCATCAAACTCAACCACCAATCCCAGAGTCACACAACCACCACTTAGCAGTACGTCTCCCACATATGCATGTATCGGATACTCTGCGGGTCAATCTCATTCTTCTGAGCCCTAGAGCGGACCTTCGTATTAATATTTGAGACTAAATTCCTGAATACCGTTTTAAGCTCCACTTCATGGGAGCCAAAAATTTTATTGTTTCTGTATCTCCAGATGTGATAGGTAGTCCCGGCAAGAAATAGTGTTTTAATGTAAATGTGGTTTGCGTCCCCTTTCTTCCAGTTATTTAAAACGCACTGCAACAGGCCATCCCAAGTGTCACGCCCCGGTTGAAACGGTCTAAAAACGGCGCTTATCCACTTCCTAGAGCCGTCCGGCGGAACACCAGAACGTGATCGCGCTAGAGTTTCCGGACCGAATCCCGTCCCCAAATTCGAAACCCTAGTTCCCCGCTCAGATTTTTACCTCCAAATTACAATTTGCACGGGAAGGATTGGAAAACCCTAACCTTAATTCTGAAATCCGAGAAGAATCAGAAAACCTAATCAAAAGTCAAACCTGCACATTGACCAGACCTTCGCCCAAATCAATTTGGATGCTGACGTCTGACTGACGTCAGCCCCAACTTTGCCGCTCCGCGCCGCGCCGATTAATTCCGCTCGGCTGACGTTACCACGACGTCAGCCGTTCAACTTTTGTTCAGCGTCGCACCGATCGTCTCTTCGCTTTCGATTTTGACTAGAGTCAAAATCGGAAGGCGTTGTCGTCTTCGTCGTTATGCACGTCCGCCGCTGCGCTCGTCCGCCGTCCACGTTACCGGAGAAGAGAATGTCTTCGCCGGGAAAGGAAGCCGTTCGCCCGGTCCTCGGCCTCGTCGCCGACCACCCGGCAGCCTTCCGCCGTCAAAGTCACAGAGGACGGCGCCGCAGAGTTGGAAGCAGCGGAATAACAGGGGAACACCGATGATGGAGAGGAAAGCTTTTATTGATCTTACTGAAGCTACAAAACCTCTCCTCACAACCTCTCACGTCCCTTCCTCACGCCGGCGACGATCTCACTCTCGTCGCCGTTCACAGAGCTCGCTCGCTGGTTCTCGCTCCCAGATTCCAACTTCGTGATCTCCCTCTTCCCGGAACTCTCTCGCCGAAGGTCGAACGTCGCCGTCGGTGCCGATCGATGCGCGTTCCTCACCTCCTCTTCTTATAGAGCAGTCCCGCCCGATGGAGCTGCTCGCGACCGCGTCTCTCGGATGAAGCTCTGTCCGCTTCGTCCCGCGCGTCCGATTCCTTCGCCCCTCCTCGTCCGAGAACTCCTCCGAAGACCGCGTCACGCCGCCATCTGCGTTGGCCGCTGAAGACGCCGCGTCTTCTTCGTCCGTCACGCACGCATCAGATGACCGCGACCCGCGTCCGCTGCAAATGACGCTTACGGGTGGCGGCTTCCCTTTGGTTTTGGGCCGGTATTTGGCCCATTGCGCCTTGGGCCGAACCGGGGAGTCCAGGGCCTAACAATTCTCCCCCGCCCAATTTGGACATCGCCCCCGATGTCAGGCGCGGGCGGCCCGCTCAACGCCGGCTGGCAAGCCACCGCTCTTGCTCAGCACAGTTAGCCTCGTAGCACTCTTTGCAGTTCTATTCCCTCTTGCGTTGGAGCTTCTCATAGTTCGCACGTTGCCTTGCGTTGTCTTCCGCTTCTATCTCCTCCCAAGACTTCGGTGAAGTCTTTTCCACCACTACCTGCTTATACGTCTTTTTCTCCTGTGGAGGGTTCGTATCTCCGGAGCTCGTCTTCTGCTCGACGTTGCCCTTGTCGACTGCGTCTTTCGGCTCTGCTTCTGCGGGGGTCGGTAATGATCTTCCTGCGACCACTGAGGCAATGCGCACAACTCCTAGGCGGGCCCCTACTGGTTCCTCGTCATGCACCGCCGCCGGTTTCTCAGCTAGCTCCCGATGCACAATCGCTGCAATCGCGTTCACCCCGCTGTCGGTCTGGACAGTCGCGTATCCTGTGCGGTCCCTTGCACAAAAAGCAGGCAATCGGTCTCAGTTGACCCTGCCCTCGCTCTGCAGGTTGAGTATTCCCCTGCCACGCTGGTTGTCCTCCGTTTCGTCGGGGAGAGAGCCTCTCTCTCTCTGGCGCTCTAGATCTGGGTGGAGATGGTCGTTTCGGAGGCGACCTCTGTGCCCTCTGAAAGGTCGTCCCTGAAGTCCTCTGGTCCACAAGAGACTCGGCTATAGCTGCAGCCGTTCTCCAGTCCTGCGGCGTATGTCGTCGGACCTCCGTTGCCGCCCAGGGTTGGAGATTCCAGAGGAAGAAGTACCTCCTGTCTCACTCCGCCATCTAAGGTAGCTCCAACATCAGCGCGGAGAACGCCCGGACATACTCCTGGATCGTCCCTGTGTGCTTTAGCCGATCCACCGCCTCTCGCGCTTGGTCCACCGAGTTTCCAGGAAGGAACTGCTGCCGCAGTTCCTCTCGGAACACCTCCCATGTCCAACTGGCCGCCTCTGATGTCGAATCAACTTTGGTTCTCTACCAGAGTTTTGCATCATCTGAGAGATATGCTGTGCACACCCTCACCTTCTCCTGATCTGTAACATGGTTAGCCTCAAAATATTGCTGCATATCCCAAAGGAAGTTACCCAATACTTTTGCAGATCTGGCCCCTTTGAAAACTGCAGGCTCTGGGGTGCGAACCTTCCTGTTGCCGTTGGGAGTTGGGAGCCCCATACTCCGCCCTAGTTGCTGTAGGGGCACCCCCTTGTGCCTGTGTCAATGCCATGTGCGTCACCGCAAGGTCTGCCAATATCTGCTGTTGCATTGCCGTGGAGTTGGTTAACTGTGTTGTCAAGGTTGCTACCTGACCTTGCAACGCAGCCACTTGCTAGGTTTGTGCTGTCAAGGTGGCCACCTGTTCTTGCAAGGTCACCACTTGTTGTTGGAGCGCTGCCGTCCTTTCATCATTCTGCTGGGCTTCTCCAACTAAACTTTGTTGAATGGCAAGAATCTGCAACCTTTGCTCTTCAATCGTACGATGGAGGTCCTCCACCTGAGGAACCACCGCATCCCTGCTGTTCCCTGTCAAACCGAGCACCTGCTCGATCCGGGCAATGCGATCTCCTTGATTCACCATGCCGCTGGATCACTTTAAGCTCTGATACCTGTTGTCACGCCCCGGTCGGAACGGTCTAAAAACGGCGCTTATCCGCTTCCTAGAGCTGTCCGGCGGAACACCAGAACACCATCGCGCTAAGGTTTCCGGACCGAATCCCGTCCCCAAATTCGAAACCCTAGTTCCCCGCTCAGATTTTTACCCCCAAATTACAATTTGCACGGGAAGGATTGGAAAACCCTAACCTTAATTCTGAAATCCGGGAAGAATCAGAAAACCTAATCAAAAGTCAAACCTGCACATTGACCAGACCTTCGCCCAAATCAATTTGGATGCTGACGTCTGACTGACGTCAGCTCCAACTTTGCCGCTCCGCGCCGCGCCGATTAATTCTGCTCGGCTGACGTTACCACGACGTCAGCCGTTCAACTTTTGTTCAGCGTCGCACCGATTGCCTCTTCGCTTCCGATTTTGACTAGAGTCAAAATCGGAAGGCGTTGTCGTCTTCGTCGTTATGCACGTCCGCCGCCGCGCTCGTCCGCCGTCCACGTTACAGGAGAAGAGAATGTCTTCGCCGGGGAAGGAAGCCGTTCGCCCGGTCCTCGGCCTCGTCGCCGACCACCCGGCAGCCTTCCGCCGTCAAAGTCACAGAGGACGGCGCCGCAGAGTTGGAAGCAGCAGAATAACAGGGGAACACCGATGATGGAGAGGAAAGCTTTTATTGATCTTACTGAAGCTACAAAACCTCTCCTCACAACCTCTCACGTCCCTTCCTCACGCCGGTGACAATCTCACTCTTGTCGCCGTTCACAGAGCTCGCTCGCTGGTTCTCGCTCCCAGATTCCAACTTCGTGATCTCCCTCTTCCCGGAACTCTCTCGCCGAAGGTCGAACGTCGCCGTCAGTGCCGATCGATGCGCGTTCCTCACCTCCTCTTCTTATAGAGCAGTCCCGCCCGATGGAGCCGCTCGCGACCGTGTCTCCCGGATGAAGCTCTGTCCGCTTCGTCCCGCGCGTCTGATTCCTTCGCCCCTCCTCGTCCGAGAACTCCTCCGGAGACCGCGTCATGCCGCCATCTGCGTTGGCCGTTGAAGACGCCGCGTCTTCTTCGTCCGTCACGCACGCATCGGATGACCGCGACCCGCGTCCGCTGCAAATGACGCTTACGAGTGGCGGCTTCCCTTTGGTTTTGGGCCGGTATTTGGCCCATTGCGCCTTGGGCCGAACCGGGGAGTCCAGGGCCTAACACCAACTGTCAGGCCTCGGTTCAACCGGTCCGGCCCAAGCCCAGGTCCAACCGAGTCATGCAAAGGGTAGCGGCCCAATCCACAGAAAACCCTTTACGCGAACTCGTCCGCGCGGAGCTCGCGTGCGATTGAGCCATGGCAAGCGAAGACAGCATCTTCGCCGGAAAGGGCGGATGCGGGCGCTGGTATATCCTCAGCGAGAAACCCGGACGCGGTGGCAGGAAGACATCCGGACGCGGCGACGGTGTCTCCTCCGATCTTCACGGACGCGGGCGACTGCTTCGTCGACGCGTACAAACAAAGAGGGAAGGCGGTTTCCCCAACTTGGAAGGAGGACGGAGCTTGCGGCTCAGACATGGTCTGAGCGAAGAAGTCGGAGGCGACGGCGGGCGCTCGCCTCCACTATAAACGTCCCAGGGCGGACGAAGAGATGGCTATCTGGATGAGTGATCATCGAACTCCAGGTGAGAGAGCTCGAGGCAGTGACGAGTGAGGTTCGAGATCAGAGAGATTGTAACCGGTGACTGGGGAGACACCGGCAAGGGAGGGATCGAGGGCACCGGCGACGGTGGTCGCCGGAGTAAGGAGAGTTTGTAAGCTTCTAATCAAACGAATAAACGAAACTTCATTCCTTCCGATCTTCATCTCCTGTTTCCTGCAATCTTCTCCGTCGCGGCGGCGACGAGCTTCGACGGTCGGCGACAAGAGGGCTGGGGTGAAGCGCAGGTGGCGCACCCCACTTCTCCTCTGGCGGCATTCACCCGTCGGCAGCACACGCTAGCGCGGCGGCGCTCAGCTGAAGACGACGACGCAAGGCGAGCGTTGCAAACAGCGTTCGAAATGAGGCATCGTTGACCGGGTCAACATTGGCAAACAGCAAATCGAAATCGAAATCGATTTGCACCGCTGACGTCAGGCGGACGTCAGCATACGGGATTTAAATCGGCAATCGGCTGTGATCAAGGTAAAATCTCAATTTGGGGATTTTGAATTCTAGGGTTAGGGTTTTCCGTGTGATCTGTAATTTGGGGATAATTATTATTCGGGGAGATTAGGGTTTTCGATTTAGGGCCGGAAACCCTAGCGGAGTTGTGTTCCGGTGTTCCGCCGGATAGTCCTGAGACAGCGGTTAAGGGCTGTTTTCAGGCCGATCCGACCGGGGCGTGACAACTGGTATCAGAGCAAGCAAACGTGTTACAGCAAACACGGCACCTTCAACTTCACCCTCGAAGGTGAAGAAAGGTTTGAAATTTCAGAAGATCACCCACACAGCCAGAGGAGCGTCAGAGGACATCCGGCCCAAGCAGGATAAAGGAAAAGCCAAGACGGCTAAACCTGGGGAGATAGTGAACCAGGGTGATTGCATCGCTCAGATCGAGCAGGTGCTTGGTATGGCCAGTGGAGGAGGCAATGAGATGATTCCACAGGTGGAAAGCCTTCAGAAGACAGTGGAGGATCAGGAATTGCTGATCGAGCAGTAGAGGTTGAAGATCGAGCAACAGAGGTTGCAGATCGAGGTCATGCAACAGACCGTGGAGGGTCTGATCCATCTGCCAGGGGAGATGGCTCGCATAAAGGAAGACATGCACGCAGAAGTTAGGGTACTGCGTTTAGCCCTAACGCAAGTATCGCAATCAGCAGCGGCACCGGTGGAGCAGGAGGCTCCCAAACCGAGGATGTACGTGCCTGACCCAGCGACGTTCAGGGGGGGGGGGGCTCGATCGTCCAGAGAGGTCGAAAACTTTATCTGGGATATGAAGCAATTGTTTTCAGCTAACTATATTTCTGCTGGAGATCGGGTGCAAGTGTGCATCGCCTATCTCACAGGCGATGCGAAACTTTGGTGGCGAACCAAAGTAGTCTCTACATCAGGGACTACTAGCTGGACTTGGAAAACTTTTCGTGAGGAACTGCGGCGGCAGTTTCTTCCCGGAAACTCTGCGGATCAGGCGCGTGGCAAACTGGATCGGCTGAGGCATACAGGCTCGATCCAGGAGTACGTCGGGGCTTTCTCTACTTTGATGCTGGAGCTTCCAGGCATGGCAGAGGACGATAGGAGGTATTTCTTCCTCCGGGGCCTTCAGCCATGGGCAGAAACGGAGGTCTGACATCGCGAACCGGTTGACTGGAGGGCGGCTGCAGCGGTGGCTAAATCTCTGGTGGATAACAGAAGTTTCAAACCAGCACCACCAAAGAAATCCAGGACACCACCAAAGCGCGGCTCCCCATGCATACCGCTGGGAGCTAGAGTTCCAGAGAGGGGTAGACCCTTTCACCGACAGAACAAGGGTTCACCAGGACGACGGGAGCAAAAGCCACAAGGTTGTTTTTGGTGCGGCGGTCCTCATTGGGTAAAGGATTGCCCCAGCAAGCAAAAGCTCATGGCAATAGCGGCGCAGGATCCAGTCGAGGAGGTTGAAGAAACCGAGCAACCGCGGATTGGATCACTGCAAGTAGTTCCACACATTGCCACGGGAGCGCAGCAGTGTCGGATCGGGGCTTTGAGGATCGGAGCAATAGTTGCCCATGATCCGCCCATGACAGACATCGAGGACGATGTCCAAGTTGGGCGGGGGAGAATTGTCAGGCCCCGGTTCAACCGGTCCGGCCCAAGCCCAGGTCCAACCGAGTCATGCAAAGGGCAGCGACCCAATCCACAGAAAACCCTTTACGCGAACTCGTCCGCGCGGAGCTCGCGTGCGACTGAGCCATGGCAAGCGAAGACAGCATCTTCGCCGGAAAGGGCGGACGCGGGCGCTGGTATATCATCAGCGAGAAACCTGGACGCGGTGGTAGGAAGACATCCAGACGCGGCGACGGTGTCTCCTCCAATCTTCACGGACGCGGGCGACTGCTTCGTCGATGCGCACAAACAAAGAGGGAAGGCGGTTTCCCCAACTTGGAAGGAGGACGGAGCTTGCGGCTCGGACACGGTCTGAGCGAAGAAGTCGGAGGCGACGGCGGGAGCTCGCCTCCACTATAAACGTCCGAGGGCGGACGAAGAGATGGGTATCTGGACGAGTGATCATCGAACTCCAAGTGAGAGAGCTCGGGGCAGTGACGAGTGAGGTTCGAGATCAGAGAGATTGTAACCGGTGACTGGGGAGACACCGGCGAGGGAGGGATCGAGGGCACCGGCGACGGGGGTCGCCTGAGTAAGGAGAGTTTGTAAGCTTCTAATCAAACGAATAAACGAAGCTTCATTCCTTCCGATCTTCGTCTCCAGTTTCCTGCAATCTTCTCCGTCGCGGCGGCGACGAGCTTCGACGGTCGGCGACAAGAGGGCTGGGGTGAAGCGCAGGTGGCGCACCCCTCTTCTCCTCTGGCGGCATTCACCCGTCGGCAGCACACGCGAGCGCAGCGGCGCTCAGCTGAAGACGACGACGCAAGGCGAGCATTGCAAACAACGTTCGAAACAAGGCATCGTTGACCGGGTCAACATTGGCAAACAGCAAATCGAAATCGAAATCGATTTGCACCGCTGACGTCAGGCGGACGTCAGCATACGAGATTTAAATCGGCAATCGGCTGTGATCAAGGTAAAATCTCAATTTGGGGATTTTGAATTCTAGGGTTAGGGTTTTCCGTGTGATCTGTAATTTGGGGATAATTATTATTCTGGGAGATTAGGGTTTTCGATTTAGGGCCAGAAACCCTAGCGGAGTTGTGTTCCGGTGTTCCGCCGGATAGTCCTGAGACAGCGGTTAAGGGCTGTTTTCAGGCTGATCCGACCGGGGTGTGACACCAAGTATCCCCGTTATAATTAATATCGCATCCTTGTTTTATCCTCTTCCAAAAATCTTTGATAGCTTCACATCGGAGAAACAGATGGTCATGAGACTCGGGCTGATTTACAGAGCAAGCAAGTAGGATCCTGAATCAGCCCGAAGGCATAAATCCTAGCTCTAGTACTCAACCATTTCAAACACAAAAGCCACATAAAAAGTGAGCAACGTGGTATCCTCCCTGTAAACCATACCAAGTCCCTCCACGGGATCATGCTTTCCTGGAACTGCCCCTCATAAGCCGACTTTGTGGAGAATCGTCCATTCCTGGTTGGCTTCCTATATAAACAATCCGCACTGATATTAGAGTTAATGTGGATCTGTGGAATAGACTTATAAATGTCCAAGAGTTTAAAGGATCTTGACTGGGGAATAACCCAATTATTGTTAACAATGAAAGATTGCAACCGAGCTTCCTTTCCATATGGTTTTTCGAATCGGACATCCTCCACCATATCAAGTAAAATTTTTGATTCGAACCAATGATCAAGCCAGAATCTTATAGACCTACCATTGGCAATTTTGTACCCAACCATCTGTCTACACGAATCCCGGGTAGCGATAATACTTCTAATGGGCCAAGCTGCTCTCTGAGGCAATTTGACCGTCCTGATGGAATCCTTGTGCAGATAAATCTCATTGACCCATTTAACCCAAGACAATTCTTTCCTGTCGCTATGTTCCAGATATGCTTCATTAGCAGCGCAGTGTTCAATTTACCAATGTCCTACAGCCCAAGTCCCCCTAAATTAGTGGGCTTAGTAATAGTACCCCAAGCAACCTTAGCCAACCCTTTCTTGTTACCTGACGACCATAGAAAATTCTTTAGGATCGAGTTAAGCCTAGAGATAATCCCTTGGGGAAGTTTGAATGCGCTACACCAAAAAATAATATTCCTATAGCATACCGATTTGATTAACTCTATCCTCCCTGCATAAGATAATTGCTTAGCCCTCCAAGCCGATAGATACCTGGCAATTTTCTCAATCAAGGGCAAACAGTCATTAACCTTAATCGATTTACTTGTGATCGCATACCAAGGTACCTAAACGGCATGGCTCCTTTGGATACCCCCCAAAGTGGAAATAATTGTATCTTGCACTACATTTCCGCATGAGGCCGAAAAGAAGACCTGAGACTTGTCCTTACTTATTTTTAGACCAGTATTCTGGTAGAATTTATCCAACACCCTTATCACTGACCGAGCTGACTCCATAGTCGCACCACAAAAAAATATGATATCATCCGCGAATTGTAAGTTAGTAATACCCAACTTTTTGAATTTACTATGGGCCTCCATAACGCCTCCCTGTAATTGCTCCTGAATTAAATCTGTGAGGTATTGCATAACTAGGATGAACAGATATGGAGACATGAGACATCCTTGTCTAAGGCCACGGGTTCCTTTAAAGATACCTACATCTTGCCCGTTTAGATTGATAGTGTAGGTTGGGGAAGTAACACAAATCATAATTCGGTCTATAATCCAAGAGGGAAACATATACGCCTTGAGAACACGTTCAATGAAATCCCATCTAACTGAGTCATAAACTTTATGAATGTCAACCTTTATCGCCATCCGCGGCTGTCCTCGCTCCTTGTGGTAGTCATGCATAATTTCCTGGCACAACATAATATTCTCCTGAATCGATCTTCCTTGGATAAAGACATGTTGATTACCGTCAATAATCTCCGGAAGAGCGACCCTAATTCGGTTAGTCAACATCTTCGTAATAAACCTATACATCATTTGGCACACCGAGATAGGCCTGAATTCTGCAAAGCAAGATGGGTTAGGTACCTTAGGAATAAGGGTCAGAGAAGTTATGTTTACCCTTTTAAGAAGTTGTCCTTGCTCCAAGAAATCCATGATAACCTTCATAACATCCTCCTTAATAGTTCCCCAGCATGCCTTGAAGAAGGAAGCATTGAAACCGTCAACCCCCGTGTCAGGGATCGGAGGAGTTGCGTGTAATTGCTATGTTACCCGACCCTGATGCTATCTTTTGTGTAAGACTTGGGGGATAGGTAGATCCATGTAAAAACAGGGTTTGGCACATGTGTGCCATGTGTTTTGGTCTTTGGGGTTGTGATGCACTCGGGGGACTGTCCCGGGGCATGTACATGTGAGTGGGGGACTGTGTTTTCACAAGTACTCCAGGATGGGGGGCTCAAATGTGTAAAATTAGCCTACCCAACCCTTGTGAAGCCTTCTACTCACACCCCTTAGATTGTGTACTTGGTGTAGTATTGAGAGGGGTGGTAGTGCCTTGGTTAAATGCAGTCTTGTGATCCCATGCAAGTATAAAATTGCAAGGTTCCACACACCTGCCCTCTCCACCAAGTAATAGGTCGAGGGTATACTTAATGTCCACTTAGTGTCTGTTTTATGTTTTGTGTCTTGTACTGTTGCCTCTATCAATAATATAACGGCGGGGTGTTCGGTTGAGTCATTTCACTGAGCATTTTACTCGCCGTCTTGTGGAAGCTACTTGTGTTCCTTGTGCCTTCGATTACTTGCGTTGCCTTCGGATTGTTGCCCTGGATCGGTTGAGCACTGCTACTTAGCTGGGAGAGTAGTGTACCGCACGGACATCAAGCACTAAGGGAAGTGCGTCCGTGACAAGTGGTATCAGAGCGGGTTTTGGATCAAACGTTATGGCAGCTTATGGTAAAGGCGATGCGGGCTCAAGCATGCTACCTCCTCACACCTCAGGAGAAGGGGTGGAACAACATAGAGGGGATAGAGACCACCCTACTAGTTTGGAGGAACGGGTAGGCATCATGGAGAAAAAACTAGAGACACTACAGTGGGATGCGATACGTATGCCCGTGGTTGAAGCTAAGCAAGCGGAGCTAGCTTCCATTGTGAATCGGTTAGATGATGACACGCAAGAGGCCTTTAATCATATGAAAGCCCAAGTTGAAGACTTGATGGCAAGAGTGTCAGTGCTTACACGGGCGATTCATGCTAATGAAGGGGATCCCCGACCTCAGCGTGCACCTATTAAAGTTCCTGAGCCGCGAACCTATGAGGGTTCTCGAGACGCGAAGGAACTTGAGAATTTCTTATTTGATATGGACCAATATTTCCTCGTTACGCGGCCGGATACGGAAGACCAAAAAGTGGCAATGGCAACTTGGTACCTAGTAGGGGATGCTAAGTTATGGTGGCGTACTAGGGTGCAAGGTGGTTCCACTAACATGAGGACGTGGGAGGACCTAAAACACGAATTGATGGTCCAATTTCTCCCTGAAAATTCGAGTCGTGTTACTCGAAAGAAGTTGCAAGAACTCCGTCATACTGATTCTATACGAGACTATGTGAAGCAGTTTTCGGCCTTGCTGTTGGATGTTAAAAACATGTCAGAGGATGACAAGTTATTCTATTTTATGGACGGTCTAAAACCGTGGGCTCAGCAGGAACTAGATCGACAGAATCCCCGAGATTTTGCTTCAGCTCAAATAGCTGCAGAGCGTCTTATGGACTATGACTCTTTTGAAAGAAGAGAACAAAGGAAACCCTCTCAACCCGATCAATTCAGGGGAAATGAACTAAGATGAGAGGATCATAGAAACCCAAGTAAAGGGAGACCGCAGAAGCCAACCCCGAGGACTGGCAGATGTTTTCTTTGTGGGGGCAACCATTTTGTTAAAGATTGCCCTCAAAAACAAGCATTGCATGCATTAGTGGCAGAGTCATCCTCAACTTATGATCGAAAGAAGAAGAAGACTCTCATGGCAGAAAAGAGTGATAGTGACTCTGACAATAGCTGCCAAAGTGGCAAGAGTCCTTCTTCAAGGAAACCTAATATGGGCGCAGTGCAGTTGCTTAATGCGGTGAAAGCCCAAGCGACAAAGCAACCGACAGACTTCAAACTGGTGGAAAGGTGTAAACTTTCCCAACGACGAGGATCCAACAATTCAAATGGAAGTTCAAGGAGGGACGACGGGTCATGTTCCAACCGGAATAACCCAAATCAAAGGTCGTACTGTCAAGAGGACAAAAACCAGGGCAAACCCCACAAGGGTGGTAACCAATACCAAAGAAGTCCTCAAAAGGGACAACCAAGCAAGCCAACAAACCAAAGTTGGGACTGCTGGATCTGTGGGGAGAAACACCCATGCAGGTATTGTCCCCATAAACAGGTGCTGAATGCCTTAGTAGCTAATAAGGCATCACAACTGAAAAAGGAGAAGGGAAAAGCTCCGATGAAACTGAGCAGCTCAAGTGACTCTGATGATAGCTAATGCAAAGACAAGAGTCCTTGTAATATGGGAGCCGTCAGGGAGTTAAATACCGTACAAACTATGATGGAGAAGCCAAAACACCCTGAACGATCTGAGGACACTGATGGACTGATGTATGTTAAGGTCAAGTTGTTTGGTCGCAGAGCCGAAGCTCTGATTGACTCTGGAGCGAGTCACAACTTCATCTCGAAGGGGGAAGCTACTAGACTCCACCTTAAGTATGAAGAATGCGAGGACGAAGTGAAGTGCCTAAACTCAAAGGCAAAGAAGACGATCGGCTTAGCCAAAAGTGTACCCATCAGAATTGGGGGATGGTGGGGGCTAACTGACTTCATGGTGGTACCCTTGGATGATTTCAAGATCATCCTTGGGACTGAGCTTCTGAAGATAGCCCAAGCAGCACCGATGCCGTTCATGAACACGCTGTGCATAATGGCGGGAGAAAAACCGTGCATGGTCCCAACGACACAGCACGAAGCCAAAGAGCTACATAGTAATGATGGAGCTTCAACCTCAAAGGCAACCTTCAAAGATGTTTTGTGTCGATGAGGGCATCGACATCTTGAGTGGGGGAGAATGTCAGGGATCGGAGGAGTTGCGTGTAATTGCTATGTTACCCGACCCTGATGCTATCTTTTGTGTAAGACTTGGGGGATAGGTAGATCCATGTAAAAACAGGGTTTGGCACATGTGTGCCATGTGTTTTGGTCTTTGGGGTTGTGATGCACTCGGGGGACTGTCCCGGGGCATGTACATGTGAGTGGGGGACTGTGTTTTCACAAGTACTCCAGGATGGGGGGCTCAAATGTGTAAAATTAGCCTACCCAACCCTTGTGAAGCCTTCTACTCACACCCCTTAGATTGTGTACTTGGTGTAGTATTGAGAGGGGTGGTAGTGCCTTGGTTAAATGCTGTCTTGTGATCCCATACAAATATAAAATTGCAAGGTTCCACACACCTGCCCTCTCCACCAAGTAATAGGTCGAGGGTATACTTAATGTCCACTTAGTGTCTGTTTTATGTTTTGTGTCTTGTACTGTTGCCTCTATCAATAATATAACGGCGGGGTGTTCGGTTGAGTCATTTCACTGAGCATTTTACTCGCCGTCTTATGGAAGCTACTTGTGTTCCTTGTGCCTTCGATTACTTGCGTTGCCTTCGGATTGTTGCCCTGGATCGGTTGAGCACTGCTACTTAGCTGGGAGAGTAATGTACCGCACGGACATCAAGCACTAAGGGAAGTGCGTCCGTGACACCCGGGGCCTTAGAAGGTTTAGCCGCCATAACAGTATTCTCAATATCCTCCCTTGAGAATTTTTGATCTAGTAGGAAGATAGCTGCATTTGAAAGAGTTCTCTGCACCGGGACTTGCACATCCATTTGGGTTATCGAAGGAGCAAGAATACTCTTAAAATATCGCACAGCTTCAATGTCGACGGCCTCTCCCGACACGAACTCTCCTTGATCATTCTTTATAGTAGCAATAGAATTTTGAATGCGCCGAGACCTCATAAGATTATAGAAATAAGCCGTATTTGAATCCCCTAAAGATATGTACATGTTCCTAGATTTTTTCTTAAGGGCAGACTCTTCCTCCTCCCAATACCGCTTAATTTCATCTTGGATATTCCTCTCCAGGGAGGTAAGGCTGGTCTCAGCGTAGTTTGCTTGAAGAGCATTTTGGACCACCTCAAGTCTCTGGCGGTTGTCATGGATTTTGGCCTCTTTATCCTGCCTTATGCATTTTGCCCACCTTCGCAGAGCCTCTTTTGCTAAAGCTAGTTTACGGTAAAGTATAAGAGTGCCATAAACCTGGGTCAAATTCCAAACCTCCTCCATCACCTGATACATACTTGGATTATGTAGCCAATGATTGAAAAATCAAAATCTAGTCCCTTTATGGTGACTTTCATCGCCAAAAGTTAAAAGGGCCGGGGAGTGATTCGAAATGCCAGGATGTAAAAATATGGCCTCCGCATGAGGAAAATTATTGGACCAGTCCCTAGTGGCCAAAACCCTATCCAGTTTACAGGAGATTCTTTTGTCATCACTTTGTGAATTTGACCACGTATAGTAGACCCCACGGTATTGAATATCACAAATATCCATCGCCGCTCGTATTTGAATATTATCCAAAATCTCTTGAGTATTATGGGATGATCCCCCACATTTGTCCATAGTCGAGTATAACATAATAAAATCCCCCACATTTTTTTTTAAATAAATTATATTAACTTAATTTAAGTATTTTAAGTTACCCGTACTTTTTTTTTGGTTGGATGTTTTTTACGCTCTCTACGACTCGACAAAATATCAAATTGACTCATTTTTATTGGATGTTTATCATGCAGTAAATCCATCAATAAGAGCTCAAAACAACTTGGAAAAATTTTGTCAGTATAAGAAATCCCTTGATCTGTCTTAGTTCATTCCGAAAGCCACGGATGATCAAATATTTTGGCATTAAATTTACATGTTTCTGTAGGCTGGCTGTGCTATTCATTATCTGTTTTAGATACACTAGTTGAACACGGTAATACGTAGATCTGGCAGTTTGTTTTTCAATTTATTTTAAATAAAGTGGTCTTTGGTTATGGACAAGAAGGAAAAACACAATCTGCTACAAGTAATAGCAAGGTTGATTGCTGAAGATGGATGGAAAGACTTAGAAAAATGCCTAGGTATATGCATCAATTTTATAGAATTTGGAGAATGTCTTTCAATGCTTGTTATCTGTCCGCTATCGAAGTTGGAGAATGTCTTTTCACCATCGAGAAACCTACTCGCCAGAGCGTTCCCCTTCCTCAAGGAAGCCACCCCTCTCCAAGCCCGCCAAACACTTGAGGTCCAACCCTAGTGTTGCTTCTGTGGTTGTTGATGAAGTTTCTCTCCTTGTGCTTACCTCCAAGCACAAAGCCGCCAATGACACAAAGGGGACAGCAAGGTGCCGCCCATCCAAGTGCCGCCGGTGATGATAAAGATGAAGGAGAAGGCCACCGGTTTAAGCCCTTGCCTCCGAGGACTCGCCAAAGCCAATGCCGCCCTCCTTCTCAAGAGTTCTTCCTTGCCTCCAAGGACTACTCTCTACTTTTTTTAAGTATGTTTCCTTGGACGGAAACGTGCACCAACAAAATATGGTCTAACGGATGTATTTTTTTAAAAAAGTTTCAATCTGATCAAAGGAATTCTCAAGGATTGGCGAACCTACCTGAGCTGAGCACATTCTTTAGACTCAAGCCAAGTCTTCATCAACAGAGCCACAACTCACTTCTCACTTACCTGATGCTTTAATAGTAGCGTTTAATTTTCTCCATCTCAATTTAAGTGGCTTCTCTTGATGAGTTTTGTGGTTTTAACGACCAGGTTTTTTTAGAAATTTATTCTATTCTCTATATACTCTTAATTGAGGAAATTATTATATAATAGTTCTAGTTTATATTATTTTTTTTTAATGTATTCAAAAGTCGGCTAAATACTGCTAGTACATGCTTCAAGGGAACCGTGCACCAATAAAATGATAACACGCCTTAGAACATTTTCTTAATATTTTGTATTTTTTCCTATCTTTCCATATCTTTCCCTATTTTGTAGGTGCACAAGATGACGTTTGTTTGTTTCTTTATATTCATAAAATAGTAAAAAAAACATGCAAGGGAGGGAAAGGAAGATAGATGAGAATTGCATGTTAATATACTGTTTGCAAGAAATGATGCCAAGTTTTATGGATAACGAAATCATCATCAACCATGTTGAAATATGGATGAAACTAATGAGATTAATAGTGCATGGAGGAAAGACAAAGCCTAACTTTAAGGCTATTTTTTTTTTATAGAATCTACAGTAAAAAGATGAAAAATATATTGAATCTAAATGACTTTCATTTAGATTTATTTTTTATCTTTCCACTGTAAATTCTATCTAAGAAAATATAAAAATCATACAAAAAACAAATATCCTATAAATATTCAACTACA
Source organism: Costus lasius (assembly GCA_027563935.2). Classification (NCBI taxonomy): domain Eukaryota; kingdom Viridiplantae; phylum Streptophyta; class Magnoliopsida; order Zingiberales; family Costaceae; genus Costus; species Costus lasius. The sequence continues at coordinate 22,516,481 of CM050447.1, read as the reverse complement.
TATAACACTTTCTAATGTTAGCATATCACTAGGCTCTGTTGCACAGGTCATGCCACTCCAATAAACTTTTGCACATCAATTTTCCCACTTTTGTAGCACTTTACAATTTTTAAAATTGTACAACAGTCCATAGTGTATTTAGCCAATTTTTACATTGAATATATTTTGTAAACAAATCATTTTCCATAGTAACCATGTTATCTTTAATATCTCTTGTCAAAATAAAACCTTACTATTCAAGTAAGACAAGCTTCTCTAGAAAACGCTAAAATATATCATTAAGCAGAAGGGACAATTGAATAAATATCACCAAGAATCTGATATTATTGCTTTATTATCTGTGAGCGAAAATCTAGATGTTGAAGTACAGGCATTCTAAAAACAAAACATAAGCAAAGAAGTATCCAGAGGGTACAGATCAAGGAGATTGTCCTCCGTCTTACCCCGCTTCAGACGCGATATAAGGTCATCTAAATTGTTATCAACCAAATATTCCTTGAAGAAAACAGTAATAAAAGCAAGGACAAGCCCCTTGGCCACAAGATTGTCCTTGAGCAGTGACTGGAAGACTGTCTCAGGTGGAAGCCCTGACCGCTTCTGTGAGAATGCATGGGCAGTGAAGATAGCAAGTTTCTTCCTTTCATTCTCCTCAAAAAGCTCCAAGGACTGAAGGAACTTTCGCATAACATCAAAAATGGCCTTCGTCACAAGATTTTCTGTATGTAGAGAACGGAAGGCAAGATAGCTTCTCGCCTTGGCTGGCAATCTAGAACTGAGTAGGGATGCCTCTCTCCTTCATCAGGCTTTATAATACCAGGTTGTGTCCGGCCACCAGTAAAGTCTACCTGCAAACAGAAATCAGATCAGTTTTTTTTCCCGCTCGGTAACGAGATGATAGGTATCACACCATAATAAGGAAATTGATATTGTATTCTGCTTGAATAGGATTATTTGGTGTCTTCACAATTGTTGGTCATGAACTCAAAATTACAATCAACAATTTGGAACTTGGAAGTGTTGTAAATTTTGCAAAAACATGTATATACTTGTTAATAGTAGAAAGTAACGAAACAACATTTCGTACTAGATTGACCAAATAAGGATGGCTACAAAGCACTAAATTATCTTTTTAAGAATTTGCTGGTTCTATATCTTTGCAAGTTTTGCAGCAATCTATGAGGGCCAATGTAACGAGTCCAATCCGTTCATCACTAAAAAAAAATATGTCAGGATTATGTACTCAAGTAGCCATCTGTTCTCCCACTTCAGCTCCACCGATCATGAAAACTAGGTTTATTCTAAAAAAAATGCCTTGAAATTACAAGACTTCTTTTTGAAGATATTAGTTGACGGTGAATTAGGGGAAAACATAGTCAATTATATTAATTAAAGTAAGAATCAGTTTTGACTTCCAGTAAAAAAAATTGAATAATAAACAGGACTAACACTCAAATGGTTTATATTATTCCTGTGTTATTAAGTTTTGTAGGAAAATCGGAAATAACAAGTTCATATTGACCAATGAACTTTGAAGTGAATGAGTTATCTGACACTTGAAATTTAACAGATGTTATCACTTAACATAATGAGCACTAACATTAAATTATTGTTGAACTTCAAGGATATTTATATGGACATGGAACTAAAAGTGCTTTGCCAGTTAACATTTCAATTTGATGAGCATCATAATTTTGTGTATTTTAACAAGGATTGGCTTTGGCATCTAATTAATTCAATTCTTGCTACAGTAATGACATTAAGCTGCAACATTTTCCTACATTAGGAAATGGCGTCAATCAACTGTCAAATGAACTTTTTTTTTTAAAAAAAAAAGAATTGTCATCATAAACCAAAAAAATAAACTTAATATTGAAATATGTTCAATACTAAAGTATCAAAGAAATACAAATAAAAGAGAGAAAAGCATACAACACCATAAAGTGTAGAATGCATAACTGTTCATCATGATTGAAATAATCATTTATACCTCAAAAAAGGTGTCACCGTATCTTGAGAAGTTAAGATCTGAAGATTCAAGGTTTTTTGCAACAAGTTCCTGTCAGAACGCAAAAATTATAAGTCTAGTTATCACAAAAGGGAAATGGGAAAAGATGTTGCAGGCCAAAAATAATTGCTTTAAAGTTGCAATATCCAGTGACTATCAGTTATGGAAACTAAGTGATCTCACAATTCCAGCAATCTAGTAACTTGTTGCAAAAAAATAACCAAAACAAAGTGAATCCAGCAATCTAGTAAACAATTAAGGAACATTTTCAGATGAAAATGAATGTTATCCTAACAAATCGCACGGACTTCAAAAAGCTACTAGTCGGTTAAGCTTAGAATTTAAGAGATAATGATAACTATTTATAGAAGGATCCCATAATCCGATGGCTTAGTTGTAATGGGTTTCTACACGGCTTATGTGTGGTTAACAACAACATCAGTTAAAAGTCTCTACAGATGTACGGGAAGAGTATAAAATATCTCATGCGCTTGTTAATTCCACCACTGAAATGTCTTTCATTGATTCCTATTCCAAATCAGGATCTTCCATAATCGTTTGTCTATCAGAGAGATATTCAGCATAGTAAGTTTAAGGATTGATATTCCATAGCATGATTCAATCAAACAATAATAGCAATCTGCAGCCTTCACAAGTTGTCATAATAAACATACCAAATCACCAGCATTCTCCAGATATATCTGGACCACTGCATCTGCAAAAGCTGCAGGGTCCAAAGGAGCAGATATATTCCGTTTGCGGGGCTTTATCCGCGTGCCACTGCATTATTAAAAGAATCACTATTTTGCTTCCTTAGATACCACATAAAGGATAATGATAAAAGATAAAGAAGAAATCTTCAATTTCATTTAATCATTATAAGAAAGGAGATTGAAGATTAGAAAGTCTGTAGATTCTTTCTTATCATGATAACACGAAAAAATGTGCATAAAAAAGAACATCAGATAATACAAACAATTCAACTAGTCACTAGTCAGCATCATAAATATGGTAGTGTTTCCATCCAAGGATATTTATTTAGTTATATAGGTGTAGAAAAGCCACTTGGAGGTGCGTTAAACTGCACCTGAAGTGCTGACAAAGTAATACTACAACTTGAGCACAAAATTTCAAATGAAACACCAACTCAGCAACACTAATGGCAAAAATTCTATCATGTCAGCTAATACTGATTGATCTAGATATGTTTCCTGGTTCATAAAAAGTACACTAAATAAGAAAAATGAAGTTTTCAACACCGAGTGGTAAATTATAGATATAAATGTTTTGCTTACAAGATCAACACCTCTCGATCTACTCCACACTTACACCAAGTTTCTCAAGTGATATATAAATTCATATTTCTCCTTATTAGAATTTTTCCTAGTATGTCTTCAGGGCAAAATGCTGCCACTAATCATTCACAAGCAGCCTAGCCCATGAATACTCAGGAATATGCACTTATGTGGCACATCCTATGACCATAAAAAATCATCAACATGTTCAATTTGTGCTACTAAAACAATAAAATAAAACAAAGTGAAGAATATCAACATACTATAAAAAGTGAAGGGTGTTATCATGACCCTTGGTTTGGTATTGTGATTTGTGCGGCTGGGTCAATTTTAAAATTATCACATAAAGGCAAATCAAAGGTGATAATAACACCTCCAATTTTGTAGACAGTGATTGTCCTCAGAAATTTTTTACATAATCTGACGCACTATAAAAGAAAAAATGTCCGCTGCATGAATCCATTCAGTAGCAGCTACAGCCTACAAGCATTTTACATTAAAATAAAAAAAATGGACAGATGAAGCAACCACCTCATATGTTTCTCAATACTGGATCACAACAGATTCTTGAAACCTCTGTACTGAAGATGGGTTTTTTTTTTCTTCAACATGTTAGACAAATTTCCAATTTGAATGAGATTGTGATGCTCAAATCTCTTCAGTTATAGCACAAAGCCTCTGAAAAACCAAGAAATACATAATTAAATAAACATGCTATCAGCCATACTTTATGTAAAATGTTGAGAGTGGATTATTAGCTCTGACGAGTAGGTCTCTCGATGGTGAAAAGACATTCTCCAAATTCGATAGCGGACAGATACAAGCATTGAAAGATACAATAAAACTATAATAGTTATTTTCCTGGAATGTGACGCTTTAGTTCCTCACGCAGAGAGGTTTTGGTGTGCCAACCACCTCAATGCCACTCTTTCCTCTAGAAACATAATTGGTTGTGTGGCTATTGTAACCTCTGAAAACCTTCTCAGATGACTTTCATTTAAATGAAATTAAAACGAATGCTACAACGAAACCAAGTGCCGGTTAAGTTCTTGATGTGAGTAGAAGTTGATGGCAGAAAAACTTTCATATCACTGGAGCACAATGTAACCTTTTCATGTCCAATCTCTTCTTATATCTTCGATTATAAGACAATCACAGCACAGAGGGCCAGTGAACTAAGGCAGAGGCTTCATGAATAGTTTCATATTCCTCACGTCTTCCTGAGTATATGAGAATTTCTGTGGCTTAAGTAGCTTCCACAAGCCAGTTGGACGTCGGGGTTTAGCTTCTCCGATGAATTCCTCAAAAATTTTCTCACACTCTGGATATGGCTTCACAAACAGGTTATAAAACTTAAGCCTGCTAAGTCTCACCAGATGCTTCAATCCTACATCAATACCCAGTCCACCTTTTGATCTCAGGCACTCAATGACATTGAAACGTGGTATTATTTGTTTCTCAAGATTCAAACCTAAATAATCAGGAAATTCAACCAGATGCTCAATGCATAAGCCTAATTTGCAGAACAAAAAGTCTATCTTCTTCTCTATATCTTCCAAGTCATATATAATTGCTCTAGGCTCTACAAACAAAACCTTGAAAGCATCTCGATGGATCAAACCATGCAGACACAAGCAATCCACTCTAAGTTTTAACTTGATGCATGCCCTTAGTTGGCCATTACATAGAATTCTTTTTTTAATTGGTGCCCTGCATTTCAAACTATTCAGTAATTCTTGGCAACGAGATAACTCACCAATTTCCATGCTGAAAAGAGATTTGGGGTTGTGTAGTAGCACCTTCCTGACCTCATCCGGTCTGAAGTTCAAATATTGAAGCTCTCCAAACAAAGGCCTGAACCTACCATCCAAATTAAGAGCAAACAATCCAGGAAAGAGATCGCAAATCCTATTTATTTCATCACTGTTAAGCCCAATACCTTTCAAGATATCAACCTTATGTCCAATGTGAAAAGGATCCTTAATTGTAATCAGAGGCACTTCGTCCAGAACCCTAGAAATAGTTTTATCACTAAAGTTGAGATCTTTCATTACCTGCACACCATGGTGTAGATCATCCGGTTCAATTCGATGTTTTGCCGAATGCTCAAGTACTCTCTGAATAAATGAAGGAGTAAGATTCTGAAGTCCTAGTTCCGAGAATCTCTCCTGCCACTTCCTAAGAAAGGCTAGTTCTAGAACCCTAGGGCAGGAGGTGAGGATTGAGATCATAGAATCTTGGTTCAAGCCAAAGGATACAATGATCTGAATACATTTCTCGACATCACGAGGGAAAAACTTAATCAAAAACCTGTTTCTTCGGATGAACTCATGCAACTGATATTGGGGGAAACCGTACCTCAGCAGCAAACCAGTGATGGCCATTTGCTGAAAGTGAGGATTTGATGAGGAATCCCTCGGATTTACTCCACTAACAGTAGAATATCTTAAGAATATTCGTACAATTTGATTTGGGATCGGTCGAATTGGGAGGGGTGCCAATAGGATGAGGCGGAGAGGCAGTATGGTCCAAACCCTACTCGCCATTGCCGGAGGAAAGAGGATCTTCACGAACGAATTTTAATTCACGCGGACCAAAGGGGAGCATAAATCCCAGATTCCACAATCAAACGCCATCCTCCTACCACAAATCAAACAAAAGACTAAGCAAGCTTAAATCAGAAAGCACAACAGCAGCAAATCAAGGAAATCTAAAACCAATCAAACCCACAGCCAAACCTTCAACGTGTAAAGATTTGAGCAACCAAAATATACGAGATCAAATATTACGGATCAAAGGTTGTCTTCTTTAAAGCCAAATCATGATTAAAAATCATTTGGCATCCATCTCAAATATCTTTTCTTACATAAGTATCAATATGTCTTCTTAAATTGTCTGTTCCGTATTTATTATCACATAGAAAAACTGAATTATATCTTTTACATTTGCATCTCGCTTTTTTATCAGCTGATTTTTCAATACTCTCAACGTGTTGTCATACAGTTGAGTTGAGGTTAATTTTCTCACTTTTTTTCTTCTTTTTTGTTGGTATCAGGATTCAAAGTCTAAATTGTCTATCTCAATCTCAACATCATTTTCCTCCTCAACTCAAATTATATTTTTATCCTTACTACTAGATTCCATATTAACTTCTAAATTTTCCATCTGCATAAAAAATAATTAACTATTAAACAACTAAACAAGTAATAAACTAGGAAGCTCAGCTCCCAATCACACCAGCAAAAGTTTCTGCAGAGTAATTAGAACAAAGAAGAGTACAGGAAGGGGATTATTAATTAATTATACCAGCACTCCAGCAGGCAGAAGAAAGGGGCGGCGACGGCAGCAGGCGGAAGAAAGCGGGGCTATGGCAGCAGGCGGAAGAAAGCGGCGGCGACGGTAGTTCTGCAGCTCGACGGCAGCAGGCGGAAGAAAGGGGCGACGACGGGACTGTCGCTCGGGGGCGGACCGACGAACGAGTGTGCGGGAGTCGGGACTGCAGCTCGGGGCAGATCAGCGGAATAGATTAGGGTTTATTGTTTAGTATTTTTAGGGTTTAGTAATTTTAAATTTAGTTATTAAAATTAATATTATATAAATAATTAAATATCTATAGATTAATTACTAATATTATATAATATACATTATGGATAGGTTAACACGATTATGATCCGAAATAAATTATAGACGGATTAACACGATTATAATCCAAAACATAATTATTATTTACCCAAATTCGCTGTAATGTCGTGTCATATTAATGTTAATGGATCGTGTAATATTTTGCTATACATAAACTAAAATCCAAAATCACATTTATCTACTAATTTCCACTAGAAAAATTGAAGCAGACTAAGAATGATTCTTATGAAAACGAAATCCGAGGGCGATAGATTGACGAGAGCTTCTGCAAATCAAAAGATCTGGTTCCTTCGTTTCAACAATCAAATCTTTTCTTATTCTTAAAATTCTCCAATCAAAATAATGAAGAATGAACTTGAGGAGGAAATCTGGGTTTTTAGGAACCGCGCTCTAGTTAAGTTGGCTGCTCCGAAGGAAAAAAAATTCTAATCATCACTTCTGAGTCGTTGGATTTGTTAAATGCAAATCTTAACATACCCTTGCAGTGGAAAAAAATTTTTACCGAAGGGGGCTCTCCTGCAAGCTCACGCAGAAGCTCTCCTTTATGAAAAAAATTTTGGTAGCGAGGTATTTGGACCTAAAAATTATGACATAATTTCGTAAAATAGAACAGTAGATTTCGTAAAATATTAGAATGCATGCCATTTCACAAAACCTGCGCCATTATTATCATGAAATGCACACTCACAGCCGGGTACCCTATTAGTTATCACTGTTCAAATTTTTTTCCTTTTGTGAGAGCTTTTTGCTATCGTATAAAATATTATTATATAAATTTATACGATGATATAGTATGAAATATTATACGTTAATATAGTATAAAAGGCTATCGTATATAGCCTCTCACAGCGCTGCAATATTTTGCGTTCCGCAAAAAATTTTTCGGCTTCAGTGATGCTGTTGTTTACAGACGCCGGCCCCGTTTGGCGCCTGCGTTCCGCCGGCTTTTGTGTTTGCGGGCAACCAAACGCGGGAAGCGGATGCGTTTGTTTGACAGGACTGAGAAGCGACACTGTTCTGCAAAAGCTGAGGAAGGGTAACTTTTCCAAATCAAAAGCAGCTTTGTGGGAACAGTAATAGCACCTTACGCCTCTTGCCCGCTCGTACGCGTCTTGCCGCTGCTCGTACCTTCGGCACCGATCTTTCGCCCTCGTCGTCGGCGTTCGTCGACCGTCGTAGCCGAAGTTCGATCGCGAGATCCTTCTCCTGCTTTTCTCCGTTGTCGCCAGCGGTGGATCGCCGTCCCCTTCTCCCGATTTCCCCGTCCCCTTCTTCCGATTTCGTCGTCGATCCCGTCTCTTTCGCCCATCCGACGCCCTTCGTCCCGCCTTCCGACGCCCGTCGTCACGTCGTCCGACACCCGTTATCGCGTCGTCTCCCAATCCCTTCGTCGCTTCGCGTGGCGACGACGAAGGGATTAGAGAAATTTTTGTTTTAATTTTTTTTTAAGTTTTATTAGCAAGTATAAACATAGGGTAAAAACAATAGGAATTTTTTAATTTTTATTTTACTTTTTTAATTTTTATTTTATTTTTTTTAAATTTTAATCAATAGGAATTTTTAAAATCAAAATAATAAGAAAATATAAAAACAAAATAATAAATAATATAATTATTTTTAGCTAAATTTTAAGATACAAAGTCTTGCATAGCAATAAATAATATAATATAGGAATTTGTATATAGGATTGGGATTTGGGAGTTTTTTAATTTTAATTTTATTTTTTTATGTATTAGTATATTAATTAATACTAATTTTTAAAATTAAAATAATAAAAAATATATTAATCAATACTAATATTTATTGAAGATATAATTATTTCTATTTAAATTAATAATATTATAATACAAATATGTGTTGAGTAAAGTAATTTCAAATTTTACAAATAACTTAAAAAAAAATTTCTTAATAGAACTGAACAGCACAGCACAGCAACTCACAGTTGCTTATCAGACCAGCTAATGCACCCAAACAGCCTCAACTTTTCAGATCAGCTCTACTCAGACCAGTTCTACTCAAACCAGCCACCAGCCAGAAGCTCCAGCCACCCCAAACAGGCCCGCCATCAGAATGGACCCGCCAATCCACTCTGTCGTCAACTGTCAGGCAGTAGTCAAACTGCTTGCTTTGGCGGTTGTCATTCGTATTCACCAGCGCGGGTAGCTATAGATAGCGAATGTTTCGCTTGCAGGCAGCTGCGGCTTCGTTCCAGTGGGCTTAAGGGGCACCGTCACCAATCTGTGAGGAGACATTGCAACAGTTCTGCTGGCTAAACAAGCCAGCAGCTGCAGATTCATCATCGACAAGTTGAAGAATATAATTGAGGTTTGTCTATGGATTGTCACACATTCTTCAATCTGTTTTCTCTAAGAGGAATTTATTTTCAAATTTCATAGTCCATGGTCACAACATGCTTATTAGATCAAAACGCAAAGGAATTAAGGGCCAAGCTTGAAGATTTGATTTTTTAGGTGACAAAATGCATGATTAGATGATACGCGGGAGTTTTTCCTTGTTAAATTAAGTTTTGGAGTAATGCTGCAGGGGAGGGAGGAGATTCACATTAGAGAAATAAGCTGCGGTGTGATGGCACAAGAAAAGGAGAGGATATTGGTTTTCGGTGAGGCTGAGGCCCCTAAATGCCAAGGAGATTTCGAGGAATGATCTCTCGGATTGGGAGTGCGTCGACAACACCACCATCGTCTTCAAGAACAGTCTCCCGGAGCGAACGGTGTACCCAGCATCCTACACCTTTGGTTAGTGTTTGTACATTGATCGATCCTTTTTTAGGTATTTTCCTGCATGAATGGATTTGGTTTAGTTTGTTTTGGCTCAAAATGCTCCGGGAATTCATAGCCCTCGACGATCCATGATTCATGGATCTTTCTAGCAATCAATTTCTTTTTCCCTATATTTTACAAGGAAATGGCGGCCAGAGATAATTTCCATTATTGTGTAATAATCCTAGAAAATTTTCTTCCATTAGGGTTCCTGATGTTTTTCATTTAAATTTATTATATGTTAAAATATACAAGAACAGCAACTGCAAGCAAGGCATGACTAATGGCAATCAAACCCTACTCCTTAGTAATAAGAACATAAGCATTGAACAAACGTTGTGCAACAATAACTATGAGTTCTTATGGTTTTCAGACAAATTAGGTTAAGATTAGATTCTTTTCCTGATCTAAAGATTGGATAAACATCTTGAGAGGCATATTTGGTATATGTCAAGAATTAGTAGATGACTCCAAGTTCATTTTTATTTCCTCTAATTACCTTTTTGTGGTTTGCTTTAATTTTTTCCATGATATCCTTACCCCTGACCTTTTGCGGATGATCAGATAAGAGTATTTGGCTGTGAGTGCAATACAAGACAAGTTTACAATGAAGGGGCTAAGCAAGTTGTCTTATCAGTTGTCAATGGAATTAATGGTAAGCGCAACATTCTCTGGATTTGTATGTCTATCTTCTTATTTATTAGTCTATTTTTTTTTTTCAAAATGTCTATTTTTCTAAATGCAGCCAGTATATTTGCCTATGGACAAACAAGCAGTGGAAAGACATACACGATGACTGGGATAACTAAGTATGCTGTCAAGGACATATTTGACTACATAAAGAAGGTACCTACTAAGAATATTGAATAATTTTTTAGTTTGACTTTCACTTAATTGCAATTTTATTTTGTTACTTTACTTTCGTAGCATGAGGAAAGAGAATTTGTTCTTAAATTTTCGGCTATGGAGATATATAATGAAGCTGTAAGAGATCTCCTGAGTTGTGATAGCTCTTCTCTTCGGCTGCTTGATGATTCAGAGGTGAAGGAGAGCATTCATGAATCATTCTGTCATTGTTTCCTCCACTTTCTCATTAGCTAATTGATCATTTATCCTTTATAGGGAGGGACAGTAGTAGAGAAACTTACAGAGGAAACTTTGAGGGACCGGAACTTCTTTCTTTGTGTGAAGGTGTGCAAAAGATATATTCTCAATAAGCATGGTTCAAGTATATGTTTCCAAATTCACTAAACAGAATGTTTTATACTCTACGGCGCAGCGACAGGTTGGAGAGACGTCCTTAAATGAGATGAGCTCTAGATCTCACCAGATACTGAGATTGGTTTACAATTACATTCAGAAATTTTTATCATATACTTCAAAAGTGGAACACACCGATTGATCTTAGTATGTTTCAATCTGACTGCAGACAGTTGAAAGTATCTCTAAACAATTTACAGGCAAAGGCAGCTCAAGTACACTTCTATCTGCAGTGGTAAATATTCATTGCCTGAATAATTAATCCTATTTTTCTAGATAAACTTTGAAATGAGTAAGGAACAAATGTGAGGTTGTATTTATTATTATGGAAACAAAATTTCGTTGATTTAGCTGGAAGTGAACGTGCATCTCAAGTGTCATTTGGTGGAGCTCGGCAAAAAGAAGGTTGCCACATTAACAGAAGCTTGCTTACACTGGGAACTGTTATTCGTAAGCTAAGGTTACTCTCTTTTAAACTTTCACTTAGGATGAACTTGAATGTCTGTCTTCATACATTTTTTTATGTGCATTAAGATAGGATGTAAAGAGTACTTGAAATAGAAAGTGATAATTGGTGATGTATGTGTAGTAATCCTTCACTCAACATTACTATCCAAGATTAAGCTATGACTAGAAGTTTTGCCAAGAAGTTTTGCAAACAAAAGATCAATCAGGTCTACAATTTGAAGGGTTGATCAATGAATTTCCCTGTCTATTTATTAACATCTAACCATTGTTTTCCCTCCCCTTTTATGCAGTAAAGGGACAAGCCACATTCCTTATCGTGATTCCAAATTGACGTGCATACTGTAACCCTTTCTTTACATCCAATCCCGATATTTCAGTTCAACCTCGCCTGCGAAAAAACCATAGCAGTTAGGTAATATCAGCAATAACATGAAATACAAAAATTTAATAAAATACCTACACCCATTTTTATGTTCTTCTCCTCGCCCTCGCCCCCTATGTACTAATGTGAGATGAAAAACAAAATCAGTAAAAAAAAATATTATATAAATTAAATAAATAATAGTAAAAAAAAACCTTGTTCATAGCGAATGTTAGTTTTCTCATCCTTTCTTGAGAGAGGGAATGTTCTTCCCTCATAAGCGTTGGCGTAAGCAGCCAACCGGAAGCCGGCCCAAAATCCAGAATATGCACCACAAAGGTAAGTTGCTATTTCGGAAACATCAGGTCTCAGCTTAGAACTACAAAAAAAAAAAGATTAAAACATAAAAAAAAAACAGTGAAGATTAAAGCACTGGCAGTGATAGCGTTTTTCATAGAAATAAACCAGACATTGGGAGGTATAGGGGAAATGAACCAGTCAAAAAACCAAAAGAACCCAAAAGAACCAGAGATTGAACACAAATGCCCCAAAATCAGACAAGAAATGTAAATTACGGGAGTAGCTAAGAAACCAGACATTGGGAGGTATAGGGGAAATGAACCAGACAAGAAACCAAACAAGAACCCAAAAGAACCAGAGATTGAACGCAAATGCCCGAAAATCAGACAAGAAATGTAAATTACGGGAGTAGCCAAGAAACCAGACATTGAGAGGTATAGGGGAAATGAACCAGACAAGAAACCAAAAGAACCCAAAATCACCAGAGATTGAACGCAAATGCTCCAAAATCAGACAAGAAACGTAAATTACGGGAGTAGCCAAGAAACCAGACATTGGGAGGTATAAGGGAAATGAACCAGACAAGAAGCCAAAAGAACCCAAAATCACCAGAGATTGAACGCAAATGCCCCAAAATCAGACAAGAAACGTAAATTACGGGAGTAGCCAAGAAACCAGACATTGGGAGGTATAGGAGAAATGAACCAGACAAGAAACCAAAAGAACCCAAATTCACCAGAGATTGAATGCAAATGCCCCAAAATTAGACAAGAAACGTAAATTACGGGAGTAGCCAAGAAACCAGACATTGGGAGGTATAAGGGAAATGAACCAGACAAGAAACCAAAAGAACCCAAAATCACCAGAGATTGAACACAAATGCCCCAAAATCAGACAAAAAACATAAATTACGAGAGTAGCCAAGAAACCAGACATTGGGAGTTATAGGGGAAATGAACCAGACAAGAAACCAAAAGAACCCAAAATCACCAGAGATTGAACGCAAATGCCCCAAAATTAGACAAGAAACGTAAGTTACCAGAAAGAAGGAGGGGAGAAAGATCCAAAGAACGCACACCTTTTTGAGGCGAGTGGATCAACACCAGGAATAGAACGCAGAGAGGGGTGATCTTCATAGTAGAGTTAAAAAAATTTTTGCGGAAGAATCCCCTTTTGCGACGATCGCAGAAGGGGTTAACGATCTGCCAAGCGCGAATCTTGAAGCACAGTTTATACTATAATTATGTGATTTACACTATTGCGTGTTATACGATAATATATTGATATTATACAATAATAGTATTATACGATAATACATATATGCTATACGATGTTTTAATTATACAGATTATACTATAATACAAGTGTGTTATACCATATTTATCGTATAATCTGTATACGATAAATATGGTATAACACACTTGTATTATAGTATAATCTGTATAATTAAAACATCGTATAGCATATATGTATTATCGTATAACATCAATACATTATTGTATAACATCATATCGTATAAATCTTAAACTACGGTATAATAAACACGCTTTGAGATGCATGTAAGGCAGATCGTGATCATCGCAGAAGGGGGTCCTTCCGCAAAAAGTTTTTCCTTGCAGTGACTGCCCTGAGGGATATTTATGTTTATTGCTTGAAAATAAAAATGGTCAAATGAAAATTTAAGTTTTAGACTTTATACTTTTTATATTAAATACTTTTTAAGATATTTTTAATTTTATTATTTTAAATATAAAAATGAGATCATTAAATGAAATAAAATAATAAAATAATTATAATATAGTAGATTAACTTACCCATAACAAAAATATATATATATATATAAGATCATAAAAAATAAGATGTATCTCTTCTTAACCTATCTTTCAATTATTTGAATTGTAATGTGTGCCCTCTCTCTCTTGCGCATGATCTCCCCTTCATTTAGGAATGGCAGCGGGATACTAAATTCGAATATGACTCGATTAAGAAAACTTGCTATCCGACTCCGATTTGAACTTAGGTCAGGTACCCTATAATATAACTAAAACTTGGGTCGAATATTTAAACGGACACCCACGGTACCCGATTAAATAAAATATAAAATATATACTATTTATAGTTTATAAAATATAATTTTAAAAAATTAAAATAATAATAAATAATTTTATATTTTTTATTAATAATAAATATTTTATAAAAATTATTTTATTATTATTTATATTTTAATAATAAAAAATATATATTATTGTTAAAATCACATATCGAGTACCTACATTTCTAAACTTAAATTTAATCAAATCCGATTAAAATCTGAATCACCAAATCTAAACTTATCTCGTTTAAAACATGAGCACTCAAACTTAGTATAAACAAATCGGGTCGGATGTAACCCGACGGATCAAATTGTCACCTCTACCTCCACTTCACTCATGATCGTCCTCCCCCACGGCCCTCTCTTGCTCAAGAGATCTTCCTTCTCTCTCCTCTCCGTCTCCTTTGCCGCACCCGAAGAAAAACTCAAAAGCAACCCTTTTTCATAAGAAAAATATGCTTCCCCCTACCCATCTCATCCCCCTTCTCCTCCTCATCCTCATCTCCCTCCAATTCTCCGCCGCTGCCGCCAGCATCTACGACGTGCTGCGCTCCCACGGCCTCCCCATCGGGCTGCTGCCCGTGGGCGTGCGCGACTTCGAGATGGACAGCGACGGCCGCTTCCAGGCCCGCCTCGACGCCCCCTGCACCGCCACTTTCGAGAGCGACGTCCGCTACAACGCCAGCGTCGCCGGCACCATCTCACGCGGCCAGATCGCCGGCCTCTCCGGCATCTCCGCACAGGACCTTTTCCTCTGGTTCCCGGTCCTCGCCATCCGCCTCGACGACAACGCATCGGGGATCATCCATTTCGACGTCGGCGTCGTCGATAAGCGCCTCCCGCTCTCCCTCTTCGAGGATCCGCCCAAGTGCACTCCCCTCGCCTCTTCGGGCGAAGTGCGCCCTCAACATCAAACAACGGTCAAATTAATTGTAATTCTATGCAAGATGTAGTCATTTTTTAAATTTTGCAGGACCAATCCGGCGAGCTCCGGCAGGAAATTGACCGAGATGCGGCTAAACAAACTGCAATCTGAGATAATTGCGCATTACTTCATTTATTATTTGAAGAATTTTTGCCGTGTAATTATGCAGTCACCGTCCGAAGTTATGGTTAGATGGATCAAAGAGATAGCTTGGTAAAGCCGTCGAAAGAGTTCGTCTTAAAGATATATATGTCCCCGAGAAGTCTGTACAAGGCAATATTTGCTGCGAACGGTACCCTGTTCTATCTGCTCCACTACCACCAGCTTATGTTATTTTCTTTTGTGAGATGAGTTATGCTCTGAGTCTCTATTTGTATATCATTTGTTTGCAAGTAATCTAAACTGTTGATATTCTAACATTGTGCCTTCATCAGTTTGGATTGCTGAAAGCAAAAGGAGATCAGCAGGGTCTATAATCCAATTTTGTTGTTTATATAACTTTCTCCCTATATATATATAGCGTAGGCAATTTCCCATCTTTGACAGATGGGTCGGACTAGCCCCAAAAGAAGGGAGTTTCATTTGCAATTCAAGCTTTGGGAAATTCTGAGAACCATATGACTCCAATACTCTCATTCTACCTTTAATTTGGTGCTTGATGGTAAAATGGAGTACTAGTTATCAATTTCGATAATGGAGTGCTTGATGCAGTGAACAAGAGAGCACAGACTTGTGTGGAAAGTTGTGGGACTTGTGTCTGGCATATTTATGGATGAAGCAGGTAAGAACTGAAATGATGGAGATTTTTGGCCAGAGGATTACTGCCTGAAATGCATATTTATGGATGAAGCAGGTAAGAACTGGCAGATGTTATAGATGTTATATACAATATTCATTGAAAGGGTGGAGATTTTTGGCCAGAGGATTACTGACTGAAATGCATATATGGTCGTAGGAAGGCAGGCAGGCATGTGAAATGCCAATGTGAAGTGTTTTTTAGTATGTTTCTTTCCTCGTGGTTTCTTGCAGCTCTATCATGGCATTTGGAGTGATAGCTTCCTCTGTGGATTCTACATTCTACAAGCTCAGTGCAAATTCTGGCTGGGTATACGCATTTTTTAAGTCAACATTTTTTTAATAAGGCTAGTGATTAAGGCTGAATTTGATCCCAGGATTTTGTTCTTAGTAATTAATATTTTTATCAGTTTATCTGAACACTTAAATTGTATGTCTTGTATTTTGCTACTTGTACTGTTGGCAGTTTAAATGACAAATTTGTCCCCTTTCAAGAGCATCCTTGCATTTCATTATTTTAACTGTTTCAGGAACATCCTTGCTTTTCATGTATTTTCTTTTTTGTTAGTGAAGATTAATGGAATGGTGACATGAGTACTTGGTTAAAATAAATTTTAGAATTTGGATACAAACTAAATAGCAGACATTTAAAGCCAGATTGAGATTAACTATAAAATTTGATTACTCTTTATAGACTTCATCCGAATTTTGGTTTACTAAATTTAGAGTCTGAGGTCCTCCATCTAATTCGTTTACAACAATATACATATACGTACATGTACATATGTGTATATATATATAGGTGAACTTATTTGAAATATGCTTGAATCGAATACCTTGGCATTTTTATTCAACACAAACCATTTATAACAACACCCCAGAGTTTCTACCTCCGCTTCAATTTTTTTCTAAAAATGGTAGTGCTTCATATAACTTTAACCCATTACTCATTTCGTCTGCAAATATTTATTGACACAATTAGTCGTACATTTGATTGCTCTCTTAAGAATGACAATGAAAATATAGTCAGCCCGCAATGCTCTCTTTTGATTTAGCAATGTCACTGTAATCAACTTAACCCAATTTTCCTTCTGTTTAAACACAAATTCTTCCTTTTATTAAAAAATGCGCGGAATTTGTTGTTGAACCGGCAAGTGTGAAGTATTAGCTTCTTTTTATGGTAGATTCATGATGTATGTTGTTCATTTAATAGAAAGAACTTTTGGAGAGTTATTCAAGTAGACAAAAAACTTTCTCCCAATTGATGAGTAAACAAGAAGCAAGCAACTTTTTAGCCCTTTGATGAGTAACTAACCAACAAGCATGTTCCGGCGAATGATCTATATTTTTGAGCAAAAGGGCTAGGTGGTCCAGTGGTTCATTCATGAGAAGAGTAAATAACCAGAAAAACATGGAAGAAAGATACTAAATGAAAAGGAAAAGCAAAGCAAAGGGAGTAGGAAAGATCAGACAAAAATATGAGACTTCAAACATAGCCCACATTTGGGTGAAGTTGGTAAAAGCATTAACATTACACTCCTCATTGTGGAAGATTTTCTCGCCTTTCCTGTGCCCAGATAATTCAGTACCAGAGAATCCTAACTCTTCTGTAGCACTTGATGGCAGTATCAAAAACCAGCTCTTGGATACCCTTCGAATGAGCTTGGATTTAGTTAAGAAGTAGGGTGCCAATCCATTATGGTGAGGACAAGTTTATGGGCAGCTATGAAATAATCCAAACTAGATTTACCAGCTAGGAAAAACACTTCGAGTATCTTACTAAATTACATAATGATATGACCACGTATTAAGTTGTGTGAATGTGATACCAGAATTGGTACTACTGTGATGCGTGCTACTACAATAAAAAAAAATATATATCATTGCTTGCAACCATGAGATGTACAAAAAAAAATCTTTTATTCTGCAGAGGACTGAAAAGTTAGAGGGCCGAAAATTAGGAGGTGATGGAAGAATGAAAGAGATGAAACGAGATCATGTGAGTTTCGCGTATGACCAAATATTTTTTCCAGCGATCCCTTTGTTGTTATATGACCCGGCAACAGACCTTGAGATGTATTCGAGGCAGATGGCGATGAGCGCAGCGCCGACAAACCCAGCGCCGGAGTCACAGATCTCCTTGACAAAGAAGTACGCCACAAGGGTGGTGTTAGCAGCGAAGAAGGGCACGGTGAGGACGCAGACGTCGCGGATGTGGACGGCAAAGGTGAGAAAATGAATGATACAGTAGATGATCGCAGCTGTGACCATGAGGCCGGGGTAGAGAGTGCCGCCGACGATGCGTCCGAGCGAGTACTAGCTCTCATAGTCGAACCAGTTCTAGAACTTGTAGAATCCATTGCGGGTGAGGAAGAGGGTGGTGCGGTAGTTGAAGTAGGGATTGAACTCGTGGATCATAGACTCGTAGCGGAGGACGCTGAAAAGGCGGATGGCGAAGGCGAGCACGAAGATGAGAGCGAGCGCAAGCGCAGCGACATGGATTAGGAGTTCCTGCTGCTTGGTCTTGAGCGTGGACGGGAGGGAGTGGGCAGAGCTCGGCTAGAGGGCGACCGGCTGGCGACGGCAAGGAGGGCAAGCGGCCGGCGACTGCAAAGGAGGGCGAGCAGCTTTGTGCAAATGCGAGGAGGAGAGCGGCTGAAGCGTCCGTTCTCTTTTCCTCTCGATTACTGATGACGACCAAATGAGGGATGAAATTACTTTTTGGCACCTTCAATTATCCCCACCTCTACTTATTCTTTAATGGAAACAAAGAATAAAATACTAATCATATCCATCTCTCCATCCAACCTTCCAAGGAAACAGTATGTTAATCATCGAACTATGGTTAATCAAATTGAATCGAACTAATTTTCTAGTTAATCGATTGGTTTTACCCGTTGACCGATTATCGCTTCAGTTATGATTCGAGACTTCCGAACCACCAGTTAATCGACTAAATCGATATATATTATTTATATATAAAAATAAATATTTTATGTAAAAGCAAAGCAGGTAACCACCAAAAATCACCGATTAACTACCAAAATCAATCATTAATCACCAAAAATCAATGATTAACCATAGACCGATGGTTAATCAAAAATATTTATATTTATTTATCTTAAATTAATTTATAATTTTAAATATTTTTTTCATATATAGAGAGAATACGATTAACTGTAACCGGTTCAAACAGTTGAAGACCGGTGCTTATTTATCGCAATTCGATTTGAAAAAATGACTCACAATTCGATTAATCGTACCGTGAACACCCATCGTTACTTTCTTCGGCTAATGAAAAGTCAATGAAAAGGTCCGAAAATATTGAATTAAAGTTTATGTACAAAATAAAATTAAACAAGCCTAGTTCATCCTCAAACTACATTACATGTAGTTTATGTACTAAATGTAAAACTTGTATAGCATCTTCAAACTACACGGTAAACTGAAACAAGGTATGCTACGACTAAGAGAAACATTAATTTGTTCTACCAATAGCCCGGCATTTAAATAAGAGAAAAAATGTTAACCATGGTACAGTTATGATAACCTTAGTCCCGCATAGTGGGAGAAACTTTAGCTAATCATTTGAAGTCTTATTATCGTTAAAAAAATTTCTGCAGTATCAATAAATCAACAACAGTTGTCCGGTTAACTGAAGGAAGCAAATAGCCTAAGCAAAATCAGCCAATGCTCTCACACCGTAGGACCTAGAAACATCACAAGCACTTGCACAATAAAGAAACATCGGACAACGTATAGCTGCGTACCCATCATGCATAGCGATCAGCCACATTACTAATTGTAGCACTATTCGCAGACTTCCAGTTCCAATCATTAGAATCTATCTGATTAAGAACAAAGGCATAACATTACCCCCAACACCTGGTTAAAAAATACATTATCGACGAGACTCTTCCTCGAATAGGAAATCTGATTAAAAAAAAGACCAGATGATCATGCACAACAGATCGAATCAGTGGCAAACATTACAACACAAATGAGTTCACTTCAATTAGTGATGTCTAAAAAGACAGTACTCGTTTCAGCTTTTTATTCAGCTGGATAATGAAACTCAAAACAAAAAGGAGGCATTGCATGTCAAGCTTGGGAAGTACAAAACGGATGGCTGTTTATTCATGATGAAAAAGGGCAAGCAGCAACCGCCTATAACAACCAGCGTGACTAGAGAAAAGCGCAGGCATTATTTGCTCTTGGCCATGTGGCGGATCAAGTCAACAACACGAGTGCTACATGCAAAAAGAATTTTACTTAAATTAAAACTGATGGTTAAACTATTAACTAGAACAGAAATTGGACAGTCTAAAATTTGGTTACCTGTAGCCCCACTCGTTATCATACCAAGCCACAAGTTTGACAAACTTCTCGTTCAGAGCGATTCCAGCCTTGGCATCAAAAATGCTCGACCTACAATAACCAACAAACGTGTAAACACTCGTACACCACAATCCAACGAAACTACCAATACAACTGATACGACATGCACGGCAATAAAAATAAGCTTCGACAAGAAATAATTGATTTAAAAGTTGGAATATTGAGCTCGGAACGTACCTGCTATCACCCAAAAAGTCAGTAGACACCAGGTCCTCCTCCTCGTATCCTAAGATGCCCTTAAGGCTACCTTCAGATTCTTCCCTGTGGAACAAAGTTTAAAATTAAGTACCAAAAATACTAGAAAACAATTGCCACACCATCACGCTCTAGAATTAGGGAAAGTTCAGCGGTATAGGGGCTACGCTTTCACGTTATATCAACCGATTATGAGACAGTGCAGTCGTTGCTGCCTCTTTTTCCTTGCTAAACCAAACTAATTAAACACATAACAGATGATAGATAAAATGCAGTTGCTAAATTCATTACAAATAAACTCATTTAGCTTTCTTACTTAATGGCGACCTTAATCTCATCATATGTGGCATCTTTCTCAAGTCTGACAGTGAGGTCGACAACTGAAACATCGACGGTAGGAACACGGAAGGCCATACCAGTTAACTTTCCGTTCAATGCAGGAAGAACTTTTCCAACGGCCTGAACCAATTGAAGATAAGTTACAAAAAATCAATAGGTCATCTGCACATAACATGCAAAAGCAATTCGCCTTTATCAAACTACCAAAAATAATAATCATAGTGTCTTTTATGTATATTACATACGCATAAAGACCAATTTCAAAAGAAGCAATATATTAACAGTATGGAGTCACTGAAAAACCTTGGCGGCACCCGTGCTGCTAGGAATGATATTAAAGCTTGCTGCACGTCCACCTCTCCAGTCTTTGCTGGACGGACCATCAACAGTCTTTTGAGTGGCTGAAAATTAGAAAGTACTGGTTCACCACCTGAGAAAAAATTGTTGCACAACCAAATATGCACTAATCAGGTAACACTTACCAGTAATGGCATGAACAGTTGTCATTAAACCCTCCACTATTCCAAATCTATCATTAATGACCTGGCATATGAAACATTTAGTAAGTTATATACTATTGAATATAGTACCTGAATAGAGAGGACAATTTATAATTAAGTTAACCTTAGCAAGAGGAGCAAGACAGTTAGTAGTGCAGCTTGCATTTGAGACAACGTCAATGTCTGGCTTGTATTCTTTTTCATTGACACCGACGACAAACATAGGAGCATCCTTGCTGGGAGCAGATATAATGACTTTCTTAGCACCACCCTGTATGTTAAAAGGGAATACACCATCCATAAATCTTAGTTAATCAAAAATCTTATTCCATACACAAAGATATATTTACTTTGCACGTACAAATAAATTGTTAATTTTATTTCATAAGTAGAACAATCTATAATATAAAGAAGATTGACCAAACAATAGATCTATTCTCACTAATGGAAACACATTAACAGACTGATTTTGTTTCCAACAACATAAATGATTATATCAACAAATTTCATTAATGTTCATCATTTGAGCACGCCTACAATAGCATAAATTTGAAAATCAAAGTAAATTATATTACAAAAGAACTGCATGCTATCATAATGACCCAGCCAAATGAGATATAGCAGCATAATCGCGTGAACATCAATTAGTCCTCTCCACGGTATATCAGTCAAAATATGAGTATTCTCAGACTGTAGGTTTCCTTGAGTATTGGAGTATTGTCCCTTCCAAAATTTTCCTCTAGTTAACATTAAGATCATAATCAATCAATTTAAAACAGAATTCATGATGCCCCCCATCTGATACAGTCCAAATTCTCTGGTGCCTGAATATAGCAATAAATTGGAAGGCTTGACTGAAAAATGACATAATGTCAGACGTTGACAAGTGTAAGCTTTCACTCACTAGGATTGGTTGATCACAGCGGCCCAACTATAAAACATTTCAAAACATATTCCATGCAAGTGTTGTGCCATTATTCAAAAACCATAACTGGGTCTTAGGCTAACGGATTAGATGGTGCTGCTATTTTGTGTAATTAGATCAGCAGGGGATCAAGAGTAGCACAATAAACTGCGTCTCAAAAGCCACTTTACATTGATTACTTACTCAGCTGAAATGTATAAACGATGAAAAATCGCCAAAATAAAGAAAAATACACTATCTAAATAAATTATGACTAAGAACATAGCAAAAGAAAAGAAACAAAGAGCAAAAACAAGTCCCATGCATCATGTTACCCTTACCTTGAGGTGAGCAGCAGCCTTGTCCTTGTCAGTGAAGACACCAGTGGATTCCACAATGTACTCAGCACCAGTCTCACCCCACGGAATCTCGTCAGGATTTCTAAACCAAGAAGAGTATAAGTATTCAACAGACAACATTCTCATGATGAAAATAATATCATAAAGAGAAACAAACTGCAAAGCAACCTAATTCCAAAGACGGTAACTGCTTTCTCGCCAAAGAGAAGTGTCTTGGAGTCCTTCACCTTAATCTCGTGATGCTTCCATTTCCCATGGACAGTATCATACTTGAACATGTATGTCTATAATGCATCGTCAAGTAAAAAAGATGATAGTAAGTTAAGCAAATTTGAATGGCACAAAACTAACTAATAGAATAATTGCGAAATAGCTAGAACAATCCCAATCCCAGAATGATCAGAGTATTCCAATGAAACAAAGCCAATTAAAGTAAAACAAAAAAATACAATTAGCAATACAGTATATCAGCACACGCTTAATTCGTCAAAAAAAAAAAACCGTTTGACAGTACCCAAAATCTGTTCGTAAGAAATTCATAGATCTAGACGAGTTCCTACGCATCACATGACTGGCTGGCATAGTAGCAAAACAAAAAATAGCATGCAGTAAATCCATGTATAAAAGCTCAAAACACCTTCGCTTTTTTTTTTGTCAGTACTTCAAATCTGATAGTAAGAAATCCCTATATCTGTGTAGTTCATTCCGAAAGCCACGGATGATGATCCCCTTGACGATCAATAGCATAGTAAATACACAAAATAATGAACATTCCGTAAACCCGAGTATGAAAGCTCGGCACAACTCCGCATTTTTTGAGTGGTACTTCAAATCTGATAGCAAAAGAAATCTTAGATCTGTATAATTCATTCCGAAAGCCGCGGATCAACACCCGCCTCACTATGAATGGCATGGTAAATGCACAAAAAAAGAACATTCTGTAAATCCGACTATGAAAACGCAGCACAAATTCGCAATTTTTGTCAGTACTTCAAATCTGATAGAAAGAAAACCATAGATCTGAAGAGCTCATCTCGAAATCAGCATATCAACATCTATCAAACGATGAATTGACATAGTTGACGCACAAAAAAGAACATGCCATAAATCCAACAATAAAAACTCAGGACAGCTAGAAAACGTAAAAAAAATCGCTAGATCTGCTTAATCGACATAACAGATACTCAAGTGACAGTACCATGTAATCAGTGGTGATGAAGGGATCATTTACGGCGACGAGCTCCACATCGTCACTCTGGAGAGCGACTCTGGCGACCAGCCTCCCAATCCTTCCAAACCCTGCCAAAAACGAAAGGAACGAGTCAGAATATTATGATAGATCTATCATGCAGCTTAACGATCAGACTGAAGAAATCGAGCTGTGACCTACCATTGATTCCGATCTTGATCTTTCCAGCTACAACAATAAACAAAAAACCAGTATGAGATAAAAAAAAAAAAAATAGCGATGTAACAGATCTCAGCAGCTGAGAGAGAATTGAAGCCTCACCCATGCCGATCGAAGTTGGGAGCGGAAGAGAGTGAACGATGACACAGATGCGGAGAAAGAAATGAACGGGCTGCGAAGCGATGAATCAGGCGACCTTTTATTGCAAGGTGGGTTCACCGTACACCGCATCGCCTAGGGCTTCGCCATAATTTTCGATAAAAATATTAAACACCATTTACAAAATTAAATTGTAAATATTACACTGACCATGTGATGCGAAATCAATGGTGCTTGGTGAGTCGTGCATAACTCTGATGTGTTTGATTTGTTTTTGTTAACCTGGTCCACAAGCCACGTGGCGGACGATGGGAGCCATCTGACCAATGAGAGGACGCAGAGGGAGCCACTTAAAACGGATCCGCAGACGGCGAAACGACGGATGCAGTAGCTCGCTCGTGACGCGAACGGGAACCACGTGAACGATCACGTGCGTGGACCGTCCTGAAAGCGGCAAAGGCGCTCGCGGTCTGAAAGAGGCCCACAGATTTGCAGAAAACCACGTAGCTGCCACGATCAGATGTTTCGTGTACACCCCCAATTGCGAGCAAATTTTCTATGCGCACGACGTGTGCATAGAATTTTAAGCTCCCTCTTTGGGTCAAAATAAATTTTAAAAAATAAAAAAAATAATTTATGTGTTTTAAATTATTTAATGATATTAATTTTATAGTAAAAAAAAAAGAAAAAATTTATTATAATAAAAATTGTATTTAAAACATGATACAAATTTTTATTATAATAACTGATAAAATTTTCACTATGTTTTAAATGTAATTTTTTATCATGATAGAAATTTTTTTTTCATGATATTAATACCGTTAGATAGCTTAGAATATAAA
This sequence comes from Costus lasius, assembly GCA_027563935.2. Classification (NCBI taxonomy): domain Eukaryota; kingdom Viridiplantae; phylum Streptophyta; class Magnoliopsida; order Zingiberales; family Costaceae; genus Costus; species Costus lasius. The sequence continues at coordinate 22,491,514 of CM050447.1, read as the reverse complement.
TTATTTTTTTATTTTTATTTTATTTTTTAAAATTTATTTTAACTCAAAATGAAAGAGAAAGCTTAAAATTTTAAGCACACGCCGTGTGTTTAGAAAATTTTTCCCCCAATTGCTACACATCACCGAATAAGCTTGGATGTCCTGAATGGACTTTTTATCCTCTAATTTTAAAAATTAAATATCATTTTCCTTTTAATCTCAGTGGCCAATTTTTCTAACGGGAAATGGGCAAATGGCTCTTTCCTACCTATCGCTGAAACAATGTAGAAGATTCTAGATGTGGAGACTTTTTGTATACCGACAAAATAATAGGCAAATCCTAGGTCATCAGTGATATACAAGTACCTGCTCACAATTCAAAGAATAGGGTTGCCCCACTTTACTTTTAGTCTTTGGCTACTTAGCTGTATCTTTTTAGCTTTGGAAATTCTTGAGCCCATGGAAAGCTTTACCCACTCCCAATAGAAACATTCATAATATATATCAAATATTAGGTAAACTACTTTGGACTATCAAATATAATATTATATATAGAACATAAACATATAAAATCAACACATCAATATTTATTAAGAAGTAGGCTTTTTATCATATGGATGAGTAAAACTCATTAGATCTATATGTTATGAAATTATTAGCTTCTAGTACTTTTAAACTTTCAATTTTAGTCATTGATAGAATTAGGAGAGCTTTGGGTAATTTTTTCTAACGGAATCAATCTAATTGGTTGGGAAAAACTAAGAACCAATCCTAAATTGATTAACTGATTGTACGATACAATTAACTATCGATGTTTGGTTAATCATATTTTATATATATAAAATAAAAATATTTAAAATTATAAGCTAATTTAAATAAAAATATATAAATATTTTTAATTAATCATCAGTTTTCTATGATTAACCGGCTTGGTCGATTATATAAATATAATATATTTTATATAAAATATTTATTTATATATATATAAATAAATATTTTATATAAAATATATTATATACTAGTTTCAGTCGATTAATCAGCGATTCTACTAAATCTTGAATTGTAATTAAACTAATAACTAATCAATAGATAGAAAAATTAACCGCTTAAAAAATCGCTCAGCTAATAAAAAAATCAGTTTAGCTTATTGTAGTTCGACGGTTCTAACAAATTTTCTAAACATTCGGATAGAATACACATCCTTCTAGCTTTATTTTTGTGAAGTAATGATGAGAATAAAGATGTGTAAGGTATCATGGGAGAATATTATAAAACCTACTAAAATGGGTGGATCGAGATTCATTGTGAGATATTGCAAACGAAATGAATTCTTATGGGTTAAATGGATGAGTCACTCATTACTTATATAATAAATCTATGTGGACTTTTTTAATATCCGCTCTTGCTTTTGGTGCTTACAATAGCCTACTTTTTAAAATAAAAGAATATTAAAAGTACATACATTATAGGATAATAAATGGGGAATCTATAAAAATGTCTAAACAACATGAGATCAAGGTATTTGATTTCAAATGAAGTATAGATCCTGCTGAGTCCCAGATTTAGAGAACTGCAAAATATTTACAAAGAAATTCTTATAATAACCCTATATAGTCATTTACAAGAGAACGAGATAAGATGGAAGCATACTGCTTCAAGAATATTCGCTATTAAATCTGAATATGAAGCGCAAATGAGGAATTTGCTACTTGCAGCTTACTCTCTCCGTTGCGTTATAACTGGGTGTTATGTTTTAGGGTGTTTTGAATATTTTGTAGGAAGAGATTTTGCTTATTATTTGCTAAGACGATTTGGTTTAGCTTTTTGTCTGTTGGTTGGCGTTCGTCTCATTGGTTGTTATATTTTTGGATGTTTTGAATCTTTGCACCACAGCATCTACTCCTCACTATAATACCAATTATACTGTGAAGTGATCTCGCTGCATTCATACATCAATCTCTGCCAGGAATAGCACAGAATGCTAAATAAGAATAAGCATCAAGATGCTGAATGTATCAACATGAAAGATAAATAATCAACAAATCTTTTTTATCATTAATACATCATATATCATAATATTAAAATATAATAACATAAAAAAAATACATCCACGTATGTTATGAAATTATTGAGCTATAATTATAAGTTATAGTTACTAGCGGCACTCTTGGTAAAGTGTTTTAATTATTTAGCTTATAGTATTGTATCTAGGGGTGTGAGCATATGGTACTTGTACCGAAGTACCGTACCGAAATTTTCGATATTCGGTACTTCGGTACCGGTACTTTGGTACCGGTACTGATTTTTATTTCGGTACCGCGGGTACCAGTACTAGGATCAGAAAATGATTTCGGGATTTTATAATGGCACCGAAGTACCGAATTAAATTATTTATTATTATTTTTTTAATAATAAATTTATGGTCCTGAGTCACGCGGCTTGAGTCGCTTGACGCTTCAGTTCTTCACGCTTGAAGCCTTGAACTGTTGAACACTTGCGCCCGCCTCCCGAGTCCCGACTCTCGTGGACCCGTAGGCCGTAGCTCCCCACGCCATGTGGCTTGACGGCTTGACGCGACACGCGAAGACGCTAAGTCTTCACACAATCACTCTTCACGCAAATCACGCTCAGGCTCAGTCGCTCAGATTCACACCTTCACGGCTTCACCGCTTCCGCTTCTTTCGAAAATAGCTCGCCGAAAAAACCCTAAACCCCTAACCCGCTGGCAGCTGGCGCTCGGCCCTCATCCTCTTCTCCTCAGTCCTCTTCGGCTCGTGCCGCTGCCCTAGCAACTCCTTGAGTCCTCGTCGGCCGTCACTGCTGCCCTAGCAGCTCCTCATTGTTGGCTCGTTGCTACCGGCTACCGCTCGTCATCTCCTTGCCGCTTCTCACCGTCGCCATCAAGCTCGCCTTCCAGAAGCCGACGCAAGTGACTCGTCTCCATCCCTTATCCATCAAGCTCGCTTTCGAAAACCCTAGCGGCTCCTCAATCCTCATCGACTGATTCGACTCATCGTTGTTCGTTGCTACTTGCTACTTTCCAGTTCATGTGAGGTTGCCTTATTTCTTCCTCATTTTCTACACCTGTGATTTTTGACTTACTTTTTTCTCTGCTCAGAGTAAGTATGGTTGCGATTATCCTTTTAGTTAGCAAGGTTGATTTGTTTGCCCTGTGATTCGGTTTTCTCCTTATATAGAGATTAGAATGTATCATCTTATGTTTAATTGTTTACTGCTGTAATCAGTTCATTATCTTTTAATGGATTAATCCTATTACTCACAAGTTTTGGTGTTTTGAATTATTTTAAGAAATTTTCAGTTCATCTTTTAGCGTAGCCGCGCAGGGCACTAGTAAGATGATATCTTATCATTCTTTTTTTCTTTTTGAGTAGCAACATGTTGATTGCTCTTGCGGTTTGATTTACAATACAACCGTGTGCGTTTGATTTACAATACAACCGTGTTGCTATTTCGCCTAATTTCACCGTGTGCGTTTTGCATATGTTTGTTGCTATTTCGCCTAATTTACGCATACATTATTCTTGGTTATTTGTATTATTTGCTTTGATCTCTGTTCCTGATGTGTGCTCTTGTGTGCTTTTCCATTATCGATTCATATCATTAAACCCTAGCCAGTGTTTAAAGTGTTTAACGAACCAATATAAAGTATTAAGTATGTACTTTAAGTCTTCAATGCAGCATTTTTTTTACTCAATATGGAGTTTATATCTAACTAATAACTATCCATCTAAGTGAAATTTCAAAAGGGTTGGCAAATACATCACGGGAACTGTTCAATTAGCTATAGAGGTCAGTTGAGCATATTAAACCTATTATTGTTCAGTAACAGGCTTGCGGCCAAATCTTACTGAGGCTGCATTATGTTTATCATATGCAAATAGTATAGACCTTGAACATCATATGAGTTTTTTTTTACGTGCATGCGTGTGACTAGATCATTATGTTTATCATATGCAAATGGTATAGACTTTGAACACCACTAATTTTATGCATGTTAGGTAATTATGATTATAATGCATGTTAGGTAATTATGATTATAATGTGACTAGATCTTTATGTTTCTCATTCATTGTTTATGTGCTTTAGATCATTAGATGGAGTGTGATAAAATCTCACTTGATACCATTGAACAAGAAGAGGGATGTGTTCAAAGTGAAAAAGACAAATCGGTTATAGGTAGTTCTAAAGATTCAAATTTGAAAGGTCCAATACCTAAAAAAGGAAGCAAATAGAAAAAAGGTCTGATGCTTGGGAGCATTTTACAAAAGTAGTTGTGAATGGCATTGTGAGTGGTAAATGTATACATTGTTCCAAAGAAATATGTGCTGATCCTCATTTAAATGGCATATCTGGACTTAGGAAACATGTAAATGCATGTAAAAGCCACCCACATGCATCTGAAGTGAAGCAAACATTATTAAAAATTCATGGGGAGGGTGGTAATTTGGGCACATGGAGATTTGACCAAGAAGAAGCTAGAAAAGCTTTTAGCTATATGATACTAGTAGATGAGCTTCCTTTTAAATTTGTAGAGAATATTGGATTCAAATATTTTATGTCTGTTGTACAACCCTACTTTAAAATCCCATCAAGATGGACTTTATCTAGGGATTGTTTTGGGTTGTTTTTGAAAGAAAAGACATCACTTAAAACTTTTCTAAAAAAATCATGCAACAGGGTGTGTTTGACTACAGACTGTTGGACTTCAATTCAAAACATCAATTACATATGTCTTACTATACACTTTATTGATGATAGCTGGAAATTGCAAAAGAGGATTTTGAGTTTTTGTCCAATTGTTGGTCACAAAGGAAGAGATATTGGACAAGAACTTGAAATGTGTTTGATAGACTGGGGAATAGATAAGGTGTTCACAATCACAGTGGACAATGCAAGTTCTAACGATAGTGCCATCAAATACTTAAAAGAGCATATTGTTCATTGGGGAACAGCAATTCTAGGAGGTGAGTATTTGCACATGAGATGCATTGCGCATATTATTAATTTAGTTGTGCAAGATGGCTTGAAGGAAGTGCATGATTCAGTAAAAAAGATTAGAGCAGCTGTGAAATATATTAGACAATCACCTTCAAGATTACACAAGTTTAAAGATTGTGTAGAACAAGAGAAAATTCAATGCAAGGGTCTTTTGTGCTTAGATGTGGTTACTAGATGGAATTCCACATACTTAATGTTGGACACAGCACAAAAATTTGAAAGAGCTTTTGTTAGATATAATGATTAAGAAAAGAGTTTTTCTTATGAGCTTGTGGATGACATGAGAAATAGTATGATTCCTGATTGTACAGATTGGAGTAATGTCAGAAAGTTGGTAGTAATTTTGAAACACTTTTATGACTTAACAATGAAAATTTCAGGCTCTCACTATGTAACTTCCAATCATTTTTTTCCTGAAATTTATGTTGTTTATATCTTATTGAAAGAATTGGAAGTAAATGAAGATTCCAGCATTGCATTGATGGCTATGTACACGAGAAAGAAGTATGATAAATATTGGGGTGATTTTGAAAAAACTAATAAGATGATTTTTATTGCTGTAATTCTTGACCATCGACATAAATTATGGTACTTGGAATATGCATTTCAGGAAATGCATGGTATGGAAAGGGGTTCTTTCTTGTTAAGTCTTGTGAAAGAGCACTTTATAAGACTTTTTAATGCATATAAGACATTTGTTACCCCTGAAAGCTCTCAACTTGAAGACCGTTTGAGTTCTCCTTCTAGCTTTGGTACTACTAGTTCTATTGAGGATCCAAATGAGATATTGGCAATGAAAATTCGAATGGGAATTAAGAAGAATATGACTGAAAATAGGATTGGAGATCCTAAAACAGAATGGGAGAAATATTTAAAAGATGATTTTGAGCTTGATGGCCCAAACTTTGAAATCTTAGCATGGTGGAAACTTAACTCTCATAGATATCCAATTCTTTCTCACATGGCAAGAGATGTTTTAGCAATTCCAATTTCAACTGTGGCATCAGAGAGTGCATTTAGTACTTCAGGGAGAATTTTGGATCCATTTAGGAGTTCTTTAACTCCTAAAATAGTTCAAGCTTTGGTATGCACTCAAGATTGGTTTCGTGCAACGAATGCTCCCATTTGTGTTGAAGAAGACTTACAAGAAATAGAGGAATTAGAAAAAGGTAATATTATATATTTTTTTCTCATGTATTATTTAAATATCACTTCATTTGTTTCAACTTTCAAGTATTATTACTTATATTTGTTTGTGTAACTTGTGTTGGTTTGATTTTTTAGATTTATCTCAAGTTAATATGAATGAGGAATCCACTGTTGGCTAATAGATATTGGTTAGTGCAAAAGCTAAAAGGTATGATTATAAACCATAGAATGCTTTTGCTCATATGGATTTGCTATATTAAATGATTTTAATTAACAGAACTTCTACTAATTGCATCCTTCAAAATTGCAGGAACTTGGATAAGGATTGTTGCTAGAGTTCAAAATGCTTTTGGTCTAATTATGTTGCTAGAGCTGGAATATTGGATTGTTGCTTGTTATGTTATTAGAATGCTGCTTGTTAAGTTGCTATGTTATGTACTTATGTTGCTTTAAGTCTTTAATTATGTTGTTGTGGATTGTTGTTTTAACTATGTTGTTGTGGATTGTTATGCTATTATGATATGCTTGGGCAGAATTATTCTCATTTCCATGTGAAATTTTCAGCTCGGATTTATGCTTATTGAGTTATTGCAGTTATATGGAAATTTGACTTCTCACCGTTCATGGTTTTGATCATTGCCATCCTAAATGATGGTATGTTAAGATGATGGACAAGTCATTATTTCATGTTGTTCTTGTTATTTTCTTCATTCCATTTGTTCTGATTTCAAGATGCTTTCCACTGTTCTTTGACAATTGAAGGTACATTTATGACAATTTCAAAGGATCGGGTGAAACCATCTCCAATTCTCCATTGCCTGACCCTGATTGTTGGAAAATTTCTAGTGCTTTGTTGATATATGAGTACATGCCCCATGGAAGCTTGGACGTCGTCCTATTTGGTGAGTGAGCGCTTCCATCTTCCTTAATTTCCTGCAAACCTGATAATAATTAATTGTGCTGAATTTGTAATCAGACAAGAGCAAAGAAGAGATTTTGGATTGTCAAACCCGGTACAACATCATCCTGTGGGATTGCTCGAGGCCTTGTGTACCTTCATCAGGATTCCAGGTTTCGCAAGAATATTTGGAGGAGATGAAACACAAGTAAACACTCGAAGGGTCTTCTCCTAGTCTATGCCTTTATCATTGCTCAGCTGGAAATTGTAAAAGTGTGCACTGTGCAATAAGAAATCCTTCTTATGTTAAACGAAAAGTGTGCAATCCTTATGTTAAACGTGATGTTTAAATTTGGAATGGTTGTATATACATAAACATGAAATTTTTTTATGCTTATATATTGTTGATCTTATATGTTACAAGGTCAAATGGAATGATTAAATTTAGTTAATTGAAATACAAATTTTATTGATTTTTTTAGATTTATAAGTTCGGTATTTTGGGAATTTCCCGAAATAAATTTCGGGAAATCGGTACCGGTACCAACATAAATATCAGTACTTCGGTACCGGTACCGGTACCCAAAAAATTGAGTTCGGTACTTCGGTACCGAAATTTCGGTACCGGTACTGGTACCGAAGTACCGAATGCTCAGCCCTAATTGTATCTTATATTTTGCAACTCTCAACTAGTATGCCCTAAGCTAACATCATCATAATCAGTTAACAACCAACATCTATCGAGGTTCATTAGCCCACTAGCCTAAGATCAATTAACCTATATATCATAGTGTCTCGGTCTTTTGCATTATATAACAAAATGTCATTTCTAAGAACTAAAATAATTATAACATGTGCACAAATATACAACAAATATCCAACATTTATTGTTATAAATAACAATAGTAGCCAAATGTAATTCAGCATGTTTTATAAACCATGCTAAAAAATAAGAGTATTTTTTTTTTTTTTTGGCAAGGCAAAAGTAAGAATTTATTAATAAAAGATGAAAAGAACTTTAGTATAAATACTACTGTGATTATATTATAGCCAACATGCTAAAACCGGATCCCTTACAGACCAACGACACAACCATAACATACAAAACTCATAATCCTCTCTCAACAGCTAGAATCAAGCATGAATAGCCCTCTCACAAGATATCCTCTCCAGTACAGGTGTATATTCATGTCACAACCAATCTAAACAGAGAGACTTGTTACAGGCACCACTTATAAAAAATGAGGGTAACGCATCATCAGTATACCATATCCATACAAAACCATACAAAATTCATAGTCCCCTCTCAGCAGCTAATCTCAAGCCCAAAAAACACAATCACAAGATAACCATACTACAGTTCAGAAGAATATTTATCACAGCCAATCTCGCCAGAATTATAGCCAATCTCGCCAGAATTACAGGCTCCACTTATGAAAAGTGAAGATGTAACACATCAACGATATACCATATTCACTCTCAAGGCTCCAAAGATGCTAATAAATCTAACTCCCATGCATCCAGACAGTTTAGCACATCTGAGCTTAACTTAGTAGAAGAAATCAAGTAGGAAATCTTAGAACGGACGCAGGCTAATAAGCCTAATAACATTTGTCATTGCCCCTTGCCTTTACCATGATGAATGCAAGCATTTCGCTCCCCCCACACATGATAAACAAACCCAATTAAGCAAAGCTTTTGTAAAATGGACAAGCTCCGAGTTGTACATTGGATCTCATTTGATAGGAGCAAAAAAATCCTGCCAACCTGTCATGGTGTTTGGGATACAGCACAGCTGTTTAATAAACCTCCAAGCATTACTAATTGCTGGGCATTCGAAAAAGAGATGGTCCATTGTTTCATCTTGTGTTTGCAATAGGGGCATAAGCAGTTGTTTGTGATGCCCCATTGTCGAGGGTAGTTAGGCGCCTGAGACAAAGTAACCAAGTGATACATGAAAACCTCGGAATCATTCCACGAAACCATACAACCTTAGCCCAAGCCACTGCGTTGATTAGTAAGCTCTTCGTAGGTGGAGGATATAGAAAATTTGCCAGATTGAGATGGCCCGTCTAATCTTGTCGGAATTTAGAGAATGACCGATTTTGACTGACGGAATATTTGGAATATAGCAATAAGGCTCTCGGATTGTGGAGTGGGAATCCTCCACTCTCCATTTGTGATAAGGGAGTGATAGTCGTTCCGCAAGTATACGGACTATCGAAGTAATATAAATGTATCGATCCCACAGGGACCAAATACCAAGTACCGACTGATTAAATTACCACAAGCTAGACGATCGTAGAATGGGTGTGAAATGATTCTTAAAATCTAAACTAAAGCTAGATAGAGAGCAAGTAAACTAAAGAGCAAAGCAAGGTAATAGCACGACGGGAGGTCTAAGGATTGCACGAGATCAAGGCTAGGGTCCACCACCTTGACGCAATATGCACGGATGAATAACTATAAAGAACCCCCTCTTTTAAGTCCTAGGATAATCCAAGATAGTGCACGTTGTCCTCTCCCGAGGATGCAACGAAGTGTTTACCAGGCTAGATGCCTACCTCCGTAGTACACCTACCCAGATAAACCCAATGAGCGCCAGATTGTGTATACCATCCCATCGTCTGAGTTGTCCTCTCCCAAGGATGCAATGAGGTATTTACACGACTAGACATCTACCGCCGTAGCACGCTCAGCCGAGTAAACTCTTTGAGCACAAGATAATATACACTACCCGTATGCAATCACCCACTCCCGTGCGATGATTGACATACCACTACCTAGGTTTTCCAATATCCGGATGTGCCTCCCAGCAATACCAGACATCTAACAAATGAAGATAGCAAAATGACATACCCCATTCATCAAGTGCAACTAGGTAAAGTAGAACAATCTAGGGTTTTCAAAAGAAAGTTATCATCAAACACGATTTAAGCTACAATGACCATGGTCCAAAGCAAAGCATAAGACAATCCCAATATAATCTCCATGGATAAGCAAGTAGAACAAGGGTAAATGAGAAGAGGAGGATAAGACTCCCTTAAGGAAGAAGGAGCTGCTCGAAGCCTTCACAAGCTCTCGCCGCAAAAGCTCTCCTCTTCGCTTCATTTAATCTCCGGCTCTTCCCTCCTTGCTCAGCCGCCACCTTCCGCGTATGTGCCTTCCGTGAAAAACCTCTCAATGAAAAACCCGATGCCCTCACATGAATAGGGCTTTTTTTGTTTTGTCCTCCCTGGCCTAGTCGAATTCCTCTTTTGCCTTTTCGAAGCTTTCTATCTGACGTAAGAAAGGCAAGGGGTAAAATCTGAAAAATTAGCATCAAGCGATACAGAAGCCACGGGGTGTGATTCTGGTCGCTGGGCAGGTCGTGGTTCTTGCCGAGAACACTGATCCAGCTAAAAACAGTCGCATTCTCTCGCTTTTTCCCTAAAATGAGGCAAAAGCACCAAAGAGTGTAGATTCCAAAAATAATGTGATAATTTGAAGTATATCAAGTGTAAATGTTAAAATAGTGAAGATATAACAGTAAAAATCGCATATAATTCCCTATATAAAAATGACTTAACAAATCTCCCCAGACTTAAACTCTTGTTTATCCTCAAGCAAAGATAAAATGAAGCTAAGCTATACGGATGATCCATAAGACTTGAATCCAAGCCCCTCTAGGATAATGCTAGCACCGATCCATGCAATGGTCAAACATCCCACAAGTGGTAAACTCCTATCAGATATCAAAGTGGTAAGCATTGCAACCCAAAGTAAATGCGTTCCACACATAGCTGCCACACCTCATAATCAATGTCCTAGTTGCTCTTTATACAAAGTTTGAAGCCTCCAAGTGGTTTGAGATAGAAGTAAAAAGGGAAACATCAAAATATTCTACAAGTGATGTAAAGATACACAGATATTTGGAGAATTGCGAGAGGATCTTTGTCCTCTTTTTTTTTTTTTTTCAAAATGTCTCTAGACTTTGCTAGAGAATATTTTCTTGTTTTCCCCTTTTTGTTTGAAATGACTATTGGCTGAAATGAGGTGACCAAAATGGAGGGTATTTCGGCTATAATAGGTGAGGAGGAGGAACCAGTCAATATCAAATTAAGTGTAGAAAACTAGTGGTGTCCCACAATTTAAATAGGGGCGCAGCTTACCAAGAATCTATCCTTAAGTTACCTACCACAAGGGGATTAATCGCATGTAATAGATCTATGTAAGCAAAAATCGGTAGAAAGGCAGAATCGTGCAAATGAATCATATTAACAGCAAAGAACACATGAAAACATGCCCAAAGGCAAGCAAGAATATACTTTCAGGTTCTAGAGTAAGGGGAGACCAAAACCCAGGTTAACAGAGTGAATACCAGATGGTAAAAACTTTTAACGGTAAAACCAAGTCATATCAAAAGCTAGTAATATCAAAAATGCAAAAGTACCCCACCCACATGGTAAAATGAGGCAGCGTCCCCGATGCCAAAATAGAAAAACAGTGCAAAGTACAAAAATGGTGGGGGATTGCAGAGAACTCACAACTCTTGTAACATCCCTCAGAATCACACCCCACACGCATACAAGTAAAATACGGGGTTTCAAAAATTTTTACTCTTCCATTAAAACACAAGAAGAAAGCGGCATCGAAGGACATTACTACGGAACTGAAAACCGCACAGAACTGAGTAGGATCGATTTACTAGGAAATAGAAATCCGGAAATCCAGAAAAATCCGGCAGCAAGTATACTAAATTACTGCTGCACAGACCCACATATCCTGGAACAAAACAAATGTCCACACTACACATATGTGGAGAACACAATTGTCAGAAATATTGTAGAAACGGATTATTCAGATACCAAATACAACAAAAATTCGGTCACACAGCTCAAAGTATTCCGACTACAATAAATCTCAAATCGGACATTTCAGAATAATAACAATTTCAATTCTCATGAATCCAAAACTCGTATCCAACAATTAAAACGAGACAACTATAACATAATATAATATCCTGAAAACAGGCATAAGCCCTCAGGAGATAAAACGTGTCATATAATTAAGTTAGGCACGCAGGCCTGATAGATCTTTAGAAGACAACTCTTAGAAATTATATAAAACATAGCATCATAACAAATTTAGTAGCTGTAGCAATCACTGTCCTGATGTCTCACCTGAAAATATTTAAACAACGGGGGTGAGCTAAAAAGCTCAGTGAGTAAAAGACACTAAAAGCCATCCATAGTACACATCAAAAATATCATGCTTAACAGATAAGATACTTAACATGAACACTCATATCAAAACAAAACATAATCAAATACAGATACTTATAACAATAAGCATCAAGCATGAAGTAGGATATAAGTCTACCAACCCATTGCAACTAATCACACTGCCCAACACATCTATAATACAGATCGAAACAGAGCTACAGAAAATTAGAGCTGACAGACAGAACAGATCGAAACAGAACCACAGAAATCAGAACTGACAGACAGAAAATCAGAATTTTCAGAATCCAAACGGATAGTCTACATCGGAAACAGAAAGGCCACAGAAGGCCTGAAGACCACAGAAGGTCTGATGACCACAGAAGGTCTGACCCCACCTCTGCCGAGGACGAGACATGCATGCATATCAGAAACAGAATGGTAGAGGAGGTATCAGTGGGTGGCCCCCGTCTTGTCAGGACGTGGCACTCTGGCCTCCAATACTGGTAGAGGAGGTATCAGTGGGTGGCCCCCGTCTTGTCAGGACGTGGCACTCTGGCCTCCAATACCCAGAACAGAACAGAAATAGTGGAGGGAGAACGGAAGGTGAGACCAGCTCACATCTACCCTTCACTAGTGTCTCATGGGTCGTAGTAGACTATCAGCACCATTACAACGCCACAAAAGGAGGGTAAGGACACGGAAGAGTGCTACACTAGGGCATAATTTTTACAGAACAGATCATGCTGAAACGGAGGAGTAGGACTAACCATCACTCAATTCTCACATCATGCCCAAAGTGTCTCACAAACCAGAAAATGACACACCCTAATATCCAGTCCTTAACAAAATTACAATTTTGCAGAAAATCAAAGCTGAACACACTTCATAATTTTTACCATCAACCAGAAGTAATATATGAGTGAATTCCTTGAATTCCTTAGATTTCATGCAACTATCCTTAATTCATGTCAAACCATTCTATGTTCTCACAAAGGTTATAACACATTCAAAGTTTCAGAAAATTCACAACATATATATATACAGAATAGAAATTTTTCACATAACAAACAATTAAACAGATGTTTCAGAAAAAATAGATTAATATATCATACTTGCAACAGATGTTTCAGACCGAGTAAGTAACCTAAAATAGGCAATATGATATTCACAATAAAGCTATTTGAATCTACTTTCCAATAGAACTGAATCCGTCGGATTTGGAGTTATAACCGGGGAGATATGGGTGTTCGAACATAGAAAGGTCGGGATTTCAGAATTCCAGAAAACAGATTCGTATATCAGAATTGCGACACAAATTTCAGATCCAATAACTAACAGAAAATAGGCGACATGGTAGTCAAATTGAACCCCTTCGAGTCTACTTTCTAATAAAACTGATTTGACAAGATTTCGAGCTATACCTAGGGAGATATGATGGTTCGAACACATAAAGGTCGAAACCCAGATTTCCAGAAAACTGATTTTGTACAGCTAGATTGCAATACAGATTGAAATACGAATACAGCTCGGATAAGGTCGATATCATATTCAAATTAAAGCCGAATGTATCTAGTTTCATAAAAAATTTATTTCGTGCGATTTGGATCTATAGGCCATGAGATATTGGGGTTATAGTACACAAAGGTCAGATTAGAGAATGCAGATTTCAGCAGAACAGGATTTTAAAACCCTATAAATATTTGAATTCGACCCCATACGGATAATCATTGCAAATGACGAATTTTAATTGAATGATAATCTACAATTTAGCGGATTAGACTCCTTAGGATCGAATTACTCACCGAAAAATCGTCCACAGAGAAAAATGCCAAGACAGAGGATCACTAGGAAATTCGTCCACCACCAGTCTGCCACAACCAGCGTCAGAAATCTCAGGAGGCGCCAAGCACAGTAAGGGGCGACAACCAAAGGTGGCTAGGGTAAGAAAACACAAAAGTCGTGAGGGAGAGGAGCCCTCACGCAATTCCTCTTTTTCTCCCACCCCAAACGGATCCAAGATCCAATAACCCAGTTAACTTAAGTGAAAAATCGGTTTTATGGGCTTACCTGGGCTTAACCACCCTGCGCCACTCCAATAATATCAGAAGTATGCGCCACCATGGTGGAAAGAATTCTAGGAGCGAAGAATCAAGGTTGAGGGTTCGAATCCCCAACTAAAATAATTATTTTTGCCCTGTAGGAAAAATTCCTACACTTAGGCAAAAATCCCAAAATTTTAACAGATAAAAATACAGAAACAGAATTTCTAACCTTAAATCATAATTCAGAAAAATCGAGGGCGTTACAACTCTAGTCGCGGGAGTCATCCCCCGCGTCGCTGAGATCGTTGGGAGAAGTGTCAGAAGAGTCCGAAGAAGTCACATCAGTGGCCGCCTGGCGCTGATAAGGGGCAATGCTCCGAAAATAAGGGAAACGCAAACGGAGGAAAGAGTACATGCATTGTACGTTTTTCATCAAAGTGTCAATCTGGTTTCCCTGAATTTGGAGTTGCTGAAGTATCGACTGCAAGAGGTCGTGTGTGGTGGGCTCGTGGGGAGCTCTCAGTGGTGGTCCGGTGGTGAAAGGAGCAGGAATAGCTAAAGGAGGGGCAGGGGCATCCGCGTCGTCTGGACTGATGTCCCAGTTGTCATGAAATCTGATAGACGTACACGCGGTATTGGGCAGTGGGATGGTGTGGAGACTGTCGCGGAGGGTGAAGTGGTAGACGTCGCCGCAGTGAAAGATCATTTTCATTGCAATGCAAGCCTCCATATCAAGCCACCTACTCCCTCTAGCTTCAGGAGTGCCATATGGGTTATGCCCCAGATGCAGGGCCAATGGGGTAAGCAAGCCGTCCACTGCGATAGTCCCTTTGGAGGTGCGGCCGACATGCTCTAGATGCTTGGCCAGGTGGTAACCAGTGTTCAAGGGGAATTGATTTAGCATTGCCCAGAGATAGATGAGCTCAATGTGGCGCAACATACAATCGCTGTCCCCGCGAGCAAAGACTATGTTAGACAGCAAATAGTGGGCGTATCGAACACAGGGGTTGGAGATGGCGCTTGCTCTGGCGTTCATGGAGGAATAATGGGCCTCTGAGGAGATGGAGTGCCAGAAGGCATCCTCCCAATTCCCGTTGGGCTTGTGAAGCTCAACATCAGGAGGAAAGCCGTAAATGGTGTTGAAATCCTCAAGGGGGAGGCGATACTCGATATTGTTCAGTCGGAAGCAAATCAGGAAGATCTCATTATTAGGGCCACACCGCCGAGTGGAGAAGGAGCTGAGTACCTCAAGGGTGAGCCCAATGTGCGTTGGAGAGGCTTGATTCAGGAACTTCTCCCAGCCCAGATTCCAGAAGAGCCAAAGGATGTCTTCAAGAAGTCCCAGCTGTATCAAAGTCGGGGAGTCCATATATCAAGTATTGACGATGCGCCGCCTGGAAAGGGCAAAGTAACGGGCTTCGTGGGCGGCATCGTGAAAGCGGATGACATGCCCTTCAGTCGAAGGGTGGAAGGGCGGGTTATGTGGTGGAGGAGGAGATGGACAGCGAGTAGGTTCCTTCCCTGCCCTACGCCGGCGATATGTGGCAGAGGGTTCAGGATCGCTCGGAGGAACCGGCGCAGGAGTAGGAGCGGGAGGAGGAGGAGGAACCTGTGTGCATGGGCGTTTGCTGGTGGAGGCTTTGTGGGCGCATACCTTGCGAGGTCCCATGAAGAAGAAGAGGGAAGAAAACTCCGGTGAAGTGTGATGGAAGAGAAGGGGCGACGAAAGAGGGCGAAGGCAAAGTTAGGATTTTTTCACGGGGCGAGAAAAGGTTGGGGCAGTGAAGTGAAGGGAACGCGGGCAAACACAGAGTATAAGCACAGGGAAATTTGAAGTTAAGTGAGGGGGCCCCACCGAAAACCTCGGGGTGAGGTTGGCATAGCTGGGCGGCCAGAGTTACATTCTGTGCAGAAACTGGAAGTTCAAAGACTTACGCTGCAGAAACTGGCTCCGGAACCCTTGGGCTGAGGTCTTGGTCACTGGGTACCCCAAAGAACTTTCTGTGTAATACTTAGATTTCACATGTTCCACTGCGCGATTCGACTCCCGAAACCTCGGCCTGAGATTTAAGTCACCGGGCTGCCAGAGGAACTTTCTTTGGAAAACTTTACTTATACTGAAGAGTCGCCTCCAATGATCAGAAATTCTGTGGGCTGAGGTTTTAATCGTTGGGCGGCCCGAGGAACTTTCTGTGGAGAACGGAACTCGTAACGTGGACTGCAGCTGCAGGAACCCCCGGTCGACCGTTGTCGTTGGGTCGACCGTGGAACATTCTGTAGAGTAGGGCTTGAAGAGAATTAAAATAGCATGATCAAATGATAATGCCACGAGAGAGGCCTGCGTTGCTGGATCAGCCATGGAAAACTCTGTGGAATGGGAGTCTGGGAAGCAGAATTAGTTTTAGAAGTCACGGGTGTGACTATTATCATCGGGTCAACTATGAAATTCGAGAAATGATGCTATTAGACCCTAGTTGCTCCCAGATCATCCCTGAGCAATGATAAACACATAATTAGGTTCCATAAAGTAATCAAAATAGAGGAAAACCAAATACCATCACCAAATGAAATCAGCATGTGAAGATATCATTAAAGAGAGATAAATACGCAGATAGGTGAACCACTTATGGAGAGAAAAACTAAGCAAGTGACCAACAAATCAAAACACCATAGCAATACCGTCTCAGCACAATAAAGGAGGGCGGAAAGTGAGAATACCATGGAGTATTCTAACAAAAGGGTTAGCAAAGTAAACTCATAGTTAAACAAACTACCTAAAGAGAATAGAAGCAAGCAAATGGTTAACAAAATCAAGATAGAGTGAAAGTAAGCAGGAGATCAAATAGTCAAAACACGATCACAGTTAAACAAACGAAAAAACCATTAAGCTAACTACTGAAAGAACTTAGTAAGATAAAGAAAAGGGCTTGGGTTGCCTCCTAAGAAGCGCCATTTTAAGGTCTTTGGCTTGACCATAGTGCTATGTCAAGATTGATCCGCAGGGGGGGGGGGGGGGGGCTCATGAGTGAAATAATGATTTAAACGCTGACCATTAACCACGAAAGTTCCAGACTCCCTATTATTGATCTCAATTGCCCCAAAAGGGTAGACCTTCTTAATGGTAAAAGGCCCTGACCATCGTGTCTTCAGTTTTCCTGGGAACAGTTTAAGCCTAAAGTTGAACAAGAGTACTCGGTTCCCTTCTTTGAACTCTTTCCTCAAGATTTTCTGATCATGCCACTTCTTTGTGCGCTCCTTATAGATACAGGTGTTCTCATAGGCGCTCAATCTCACTTCATCGAGTTCATCAAGTTGTAATAGTCGCTTCTCGCCAGCAGATTTTAAGTCAAAGTTCAGTGCCCGGATGACCCAAAACGCCTTGTGTTCTAATTCAACCGGCAAGTGGCAAGACTTACCATATACCAGCTGGTATGGTGACATTCCAATAGACGTTTTGAACGTGGTACGGTACACCCAAAGAGCATCCTCCAATTTCATTGACCAATCAGTCCGTGCTCTCGAAACTGTCTTCTCCAAAATTTTCTTCAACTCCCAATTTGATATTTCGACTTGCTCACTAGTTTGCAGATGGTATGGAGTGGCAACCTTGTGGGTGACTCCGTATTTCCTGAGGAGCGTTGTAAACCACTGCTTGATAAAGTGGGAGCCACCGTCACTAATAACTACCCGCGGAACTCCAAACTGTGGGAATATTATCTTCTTGAACAACCGTATGACAACTTGAGAGTCATTAGTAGAGGATGGTATTGCCTCCACCCACTTTGATATGTAATCCACTGCCACTAAGATATATTTGTGCCCAAATGAGGAGGGGAATGACCCCATAAAGTCAACTCCCCAAACGTCAAAAATCTCGACTTCCAGAATGTTGTTTAGGGGCATTTCGTCTCCCCTTGATATGTTACCGGTACGTTGGCACAGGTCACAAGAGAGCACGAATCTTCTAGCATCCCGAAATAATGTTGGCCAATAAAATCCACTTTGGAGAACCTTGAAAGCGGTTTTGGACGTGCTACAATGCCCCCATAAGCGGATCCATGGCAGTGAAATAGAACATCACGGTATTCATCTTCATGTAAACATCACCGGTAAACTCCATCAGTGCATCTTTTGAAAAGGAAAGGTTCGTCCCAGTAGTAATGATGGACATCAGAAAGAAACTTTTTCTTTTGCTGGTAAGTAAGTTGAGGGGGCAAAACGTTAGCGGCTAAGAAATTCACCAAGTCCGCATACCAAGGCACCTCAATGGTGGAGAGTGTCATAAGTTTCTCATCGGGAAAAGGTCATTAATATTCGATTCGTTTTTTGGTTCCCCTCTTTGCTCATGGGTAAGACGAGAGAGATGATCGGCAACTGAGTTTTCAGCCCTCTTCTTATCTCTAACTTCTATGTCAAATTACTGGAGTAGTAAAATCCATCTTATCAGCCACGGTTTAGCATCCTTTTTTGTCATCAAGTACCTAATGGCTGCATGGTCAGTAAAAACAATGACTTTAGAATCAACAATGTAAGAACGAAATTTTTCAAATGCGAAAACCACGGCCAAGAGCTCCTTCTCTGTCGTCGCGTAATTGATTTGTGCGTCATCAAGCGTGCGGCTTGCATAGTAAATCGCGTGCAACCGGTTCTCTATTCGTTGTCCCAATACAGCACCCACGGTGTAGTCACTCGCGTCACACATGATTTCGAATGGGAGGGACTAATCTAGCGGTTGCATGATCGGTGCCGAAATCAGAGCTTCCTTTAACATGATAAAAGCTTGCAAGCAATCCCTATCAAAGACAAAGGGGACATCCTTAGCAAGGAGACATGTCAATGGTCTAGATATTTTTGAAAAATCTTTTATAAATCGTCGGTAAAAGCTAGCATGACCCAAGAAGCTCCGAATAGTTTTCACAGAGGTTGGGGGTGGTAGTTTCTCAATCGCATCAACTTTAGCCTTGTCCACCTCTATCCCTCTCTTTGATATTAAGTGCCCTAACACGATGCCTTCTTGCACCATAAAATGGCATTTTTCCCAGTTTAGCACGAGGTCAGCTTCCTAGCACCGCTGCAAGACACGAGACAAGTTAGCGAGGCAAACATCAAAAGAGCTACCATACACGGAGAAGTCATCCATGAATATATCCATCACATCCTCCACCAAATTTGAAAATATTGTAGTCATACAGCGTTGGAACATGGCCGGAGCATTGCACAACCCAAATGGCATTCGCCGGTAAGCAAAGGTGCCATAAGGGCAAGTAAACGTCATTTTTTCTTGATCCTCTGGATGGATAGGAATCTATAGAAACTCGGAATATCCATCTAGAAAACAAAAATGATAGTTGTTAGCAAGACGTTCCAACATTTGATCGATAAACGGTAAAGAATAGTGATCTTTTCGGGTTGCTTTATTTAATTTACGGAAGTCGATACACATTCACCAACCTGTTACCGTCCGTGTCGGTATTAGTTCATCTTTATCGTTCTTAACCACCGTTGTGCCTCCTTTCTTCGGCACGACATGTACCGGACTTACCCATTCACTATCGAAGATGGGGTAAATTACCCCTGCATCAAGAAGTTTCAAAATCTCCTTTTCCACTACTTCTTTTAGGTTTGAGTTTAAGTCGTCTTTGTCCTTCGACGGTGGTTTTTACAGCTTTCATCCAGAAATATTCCTAATGCATGCAAATAGAGGGGGTTAATACCTTTGATGTCCTCCAATGTATATCCAATAACATTCTTATATTTTCTAAGTGTATCTAAAAGCAATTGAGTTTGTACCTCACTAAGATATGCGTTTACTATCACCGGGTAAAAGTGGAATTTGAGCCCAAGAATTCATACCTCAAATTATCCGGTAATGGTTCAAGTTCAATCTTGACATCTTTTACCGTGGTAAATGATGCTTCAGAATTAGCTTTATCTTCTTTTCCGTTTTCGGAGAGGCATTCCTCCAAAGGGTCGGGGTTGTGTCGATAGTAGTGCCTGTGCTGCTAGACTCATCCTCCACAAGATCTACGCTATAGCAGGTCCCTACAAAAGAAAGGGCGCTTTAGGCATTCAGAAATATCAAAAATCAATAACATCCTCACCGATATTCAACGTGAGCTTTCCCATTTTTAACGTTGATTACTACACCAGTGGGTTGGCCAAGAGAAAGGTCGGCCAACAATTATGGGAAGTCGGACATCCTCTTGCATGTCCAACACAACGAAGTCAGCGGAATGAAGAATTTACCTACTTTGATCGGTACGTCCTCTAATATGCCCACCGGATGTCGAACCGAAGTGGGTCGGCAAGTTGCAACGAGATACTTGTCTCCTTTAGTCCCCTCATATCCCAATTTCTTACAGATAGAGAGTGGTATAAGACTGACACTGGCCCCCAAGGGTCACATAAAGTGCGATCAAAGCTCATGTTCCCAATCTGGCATGAGATTGAGAAACTGTCGAGGTTTCTTAATTTAGGAGGTAGTTTGTTTTGAATTATGGCGCTACACTCTTCTGTCACCGCCACGGTTCCTTGAACTTCCAATTTTCACTTATTGGACAATATTTCCTTGAGGAACTTCGCATAAGATGACATCTGTGCAAGGGCATCAGTGAAGGGAATATTGATATATAATTTCTTGAGAACCTCTAAGAATTTACTAAATTGACGATCGAGCTTCGCCTTCGCCAACTTTTGTGGAAAAGGGATAGCCGGCATATAAGGGGGTGGTGGTGTGTATGCCGGTCCCTTATTCTTTTCTTGTTTAGCATCAGGTCCTTCCATATCATCTCCTTCAATTAAAATTACATCCTAATACAGAAAATTCACCAAATTTCATCTGCAGACAACATAAATACAGAATATCACAAATTCATAGTTTTCTCCTAGTTCTTATAACAAAAGACAGAAATGCCCCTAGTTCAAAGTTTAGGTCATGCAGGAAAACTCATCCAAAAATTTCGTACAAATAGTCATTCCATCCCTCATGATCCTTAGATTCGTAATTTCAAGTTTCCCCCAATTTTAACTAGCAAATTTACCGCATTACCCCTAGGTCAATTTCAGTCAACAGAAACTTTTATTTCCAAAAATTCCCAAAAAATTACTGTAGAGTCCTCATATACCTAATTTCATGAAAATCAGGTTTGCCCTAATTTTTACCCACACATTTGGGCGTAATTTCATGAAGAGGGGCGAAATTCTCAATCTAGCCCTAATCTTCATGCCATTGAAAAATCTATGCCACATACATGTTTATTCAAGGTCTAATTGATGATTAGTAGCCTTAGAGATGAAAAGCCCTAATCTTCATGCAAGCTAGGGTTTCGAAAATTTGGTACAAACAAGGAGAACATGTACAATTGAAATCAAGGGATCATGCCATACTCCTATGCATTAATCTTCTCTAAAACAAGCAATGCATCCAATATTCGTGAACTAGGTGAAGGAGAAGATCCACTCACCTTGATTTCGGTTCTTCCCAAGCCACACACCCTCACGCCTCCCCTCACTTTGCTCACGCCGCCGGAAGCACACAAGACTCGCCGGAAACCACCTCCACCACCAAACACCGCCGGCCACAAGAAGAGGAGGAAGAAGGAGAGAGCAAGCCGCCACCTTCACCAAGAACCGTGAGCAACGAGCAAAGAGGAAAAACGTGAGTAAAGGGAAAACGTGTGAACATGGATCCCTCAAGATTTCATTTTCTACCCACTAAGTTTTCAAGGATCCAAACCCAATAGCAACATAAGTGGAAGATCCCTTAACCCTTTAGTATAAGTTAATCTCCACCTCACCCTTATCAAGGGTTCTTACCCTTTTCTAACAAATAAACACCACTAGCCTAGTGGTGTGCAGCACACACTCTACGCCTTAAGTCGCGGGTTCGAATCCTCTCCGCGACACATATTTTTTTCAAAGCAGGAAAATACATAAATCAAGACATTATCTCATTTCAAAATTCCACAAAAAAATGCTAAATAAACAAAATCTTATTTTCTCACCTGCTAGTAATTTTCCGGATCTTACATTCCTTCCCCCTTAAAAAGCTTTAGTCCTCTAAAGCTCACCACCCAAATCATCGAACAGCTGAGGGAACTCTCTTCTCATATCTGACTCTACCTCCCAAGTAGCTTCTTTGACTGACTGGTATCCCCAGATAACTTTTACAAGCGGTATCGTCTTGTTCCTTAGGACTTTGTCTTTCTTATCCACAATCCTCAGTGGTCTCTCTACAAAAGTCAGATCACTCTAGATCTGCAGGGGAGCAGAATCAAGCACATGAGATGGATCTGCACAGTATTTTCTCAGAACTGACACATGAAATACGTTATGAAGATGCTCCAGAGATGGTGGCAGAGCTAGTCTGTAAGCTACAGGACCAACCCTCTCTACAATATCGTAAGGTCCAATAAACCTCGGGCTCAACTTTCCCTTCTTGTCAAACCGGATGACACCCTTGGTTGGTGAAACCTTCAGGAACACATGATCCCCCACCATAAACTCTAAGGGACGACGACGATCATCTGCATAACTCTTCTGCCTGTCCCGAGCAGCCTTCAATTTTTCCTGAATAACTCTGACTCTATCTGTAGTTTCCTGTACAGCCTCTGATCTCAGAATCATCCGGTCCCCCGATTCCTCCCAACTCAGAGGTGACCTGCACTTCCTGCCATACAGAGCCTCGTACGGAGCCATCTGAATACTGGAGTGAAAGCTGTTATTGTAGGTGAACTCTATCAGGGATAAATCACTGTCCCACTCAGAGCTCCAATCTACTACATAAGCCCTCAGCAAATCCTCCAAAGTTTGTATAGTACGCTCTGACTGACCATCTGACTGCGGATGGTAGGCGGTACTAAAACTCAACTTAGTGCCAAGACCCTCATGCAAGCTTTTCCAGAACCTGGAAAAAAATCTGGAATCGCGGTCTGATACAATATCCATAGGCACTCCGTGTAATCTGACTATCTCGTCGATATACAGCTTAGCCAGCCGATCTAGTGGATAAGTCATCCGAATAGGCAAAAAGTGTGAAGCCTTCGTGAGCCTGTCTACGATGACCCAAACCGCATCATGCCCTCTCCTGGTCCGAGGCAACCCACAAACAAAATCCTTACTAATGCACTCCCATTTCCACTGCGGGATAGGGAGCTGCTGCAATAATCCCCCAGGTCTCTGGTGTTCGGCCTTCACCGTCTGACAGGTTAAACACCGAGATACGAACACCGCGACCTCCTTCTTCATGCCCGGCCACCAGAAATCTTTCTTCAAATCCTGATACATTTTTGTGACTCCGGGATGCAAGGAATACTTGATGTTATGACCCTCTTCCAAGATCTCTCTCCTCAGACTAGGTTCCTCAGGGACACACACCCTTCCACGGAACCGCAGAATACCATCACCAGATAAACTGAAATCCTCCACTGGCCCGGCAGCCAACCTCTCCCTGATCTGAACTAGACTCGGATCTACCAGCTGCTGATCCTTGATCCTCTGTAGTAAAGCAGACTGAACCCGGAGAAAAGCCACATATCCAGACTGAACTCTGGGAGACACCTCAACCCTGAGCTCTCGGAACTCCTGTAGTAACTGCCACTCACTGACCCTCAGTGCGGCTACAGAAGTAACTGGGTGTCTGCTCAATGCATCAGCTACCACATTGGCTTTCCCGGCCTGATACTGAATAGAGAAATCATAATCCTTTATCAGCTCCATCCACCTTCTCTGCCTCATATTCAACTCCTTCTGAGTGAAAATATACTTGAGACTCTGATGATCAGTAAACAAATCAAACTCCTGTCCCAATAGATAGTGGCGCCATATCTTCAGTGCAAAAACCACTGCCGCCAACTCCAAATCGTGTGTGGGATAGTTTAACTCATACTCTTTCAGTTGCCGCGAAGCATAAGCTACTACGGCCCCTTTCTGCATCAGGACGCAGCCAAGTCCTTTGCCTGAGGCATCAGTATAAACAGTAAACCTCTCCCCATCAGTAGGAATGATAAGGATGGGTGTATTGGTCAATCTCCTTTTTAACTCCTGGAAACTTTCCTCACACTTCTCGTCCCAAACAAACTTAGCCTCTTTCCTGGTCAGCTTGGTTAAGGGACCCGCCAGCTTGGAGAACCCCTCTACAAACCTCCTGTAATATCATGCTAATCCCAGGAAGCTCCGAATCTCTGTGGCACTAGTTGGTCTTCCCCAGTTCAGGATAGCCTGTACCTTCATTGGATCCACAGACACGCCCTGACCAGATATCACATGCCCCAGAAAGCTAATCTGATCCAACCAAAACTCGCACTTGCTGGCCTTAGCATACAACTGGTGCTTCCTCAGAATTGCTAGTACCCTGCGCAAGTCCCTAGCGTGATCCTGATAAGTACGGGAGTATACCAGTATATCATCTATGAACACCACCACACAAGTGTCTAACAGCTCGTGAAACACCCTGTTCATCAGATCCATAAACACAGCAGGTGCATTGGTCAGTCCAAAAGGCATAACTACAAACTCGTAGTGCCCATACCTGGTCCTGAAAGCGGTCTTCAGGATATCCTCATCCCTGACCCTGAGCTGATGGTATCCTGACCTCAGATCGATCTTGGAGAACACAGTGGCACCCTGCAACTGATCGAACAGATCATCTATCCTCGGAAGGGGATACTTATTCTTTACAGTCACCTGGTTCAGCTGGCGGTAATTTATGCACATTCTCAGTGTTCCGTCCTTCTTCTTTACAAACAAGACTGGCGCTCCCCAGGGTGAAGCACTAGGTCTGATATACCCCTTTTCAAGCAGTTCCTCTAACTGCTTCTTCAACTCAGTTAACTCTGAGGTGGCCATACGATAAGGAGCCTTTGATATTGGAGCTGTACCAGGCACCAGCTCAATACCAAACTCCACATCCCTGTGGGGAGGCAAACCTGAAAACTCATCCGAGAATACATCAGGAAACTCACAGACTACTTCCACCTGAGCTAAGTTTGGATCTGAATCTTCTTGCATCTTAACATGTGCAAGGTATCCTTTGCACCCACTGGCTAGCAACCTGCTGGCATGCACAAATGATATCATATGTGGCCCTTGATCAGACACCAGGCCCCTCACCAGCAGATGACTCCCATCATGCAGATGCAGAGTAACAATCTTCTCAAAGCAATCCACTGTAGCGTGGTGAGAAGATAGCCAATCCATGCCTAGGATCAAATCATAATCCTGCATGCCTAGCAGTATCAAATCAACTATAAACTCGTACTGCTCTACGTGAATAACACAGTCAGGGTAGACTATGTCAGTGGATAAACTATCCCCCAGGGGTGTGCATACTGAAACTGTGTAATCTAGTACTCTAGGTGAGACAGGTAGTCTAGAAGCAAAGTTGGCAGACACAAAGGACAAATTGGACCCCGGATCAAACAAAATACGAGCTAACTGATCAAAAACATGTAAAGTACCTTCCACGACGGATCGGGAAGCTCGAGTGTCCTTCTCTGCTATAGCGTAGACTCTGGCCTGGACAGCTGGTCTATCGGTACCCCGGATCTGTGGCCCAGGCGCCGTGCAATCTTTGACCCTGTGCCCCACTTTTCCGCACTTGAAGCACGCCCCGGACTTCTTGTGGCAGTCCGCCTTCAGGTGACCCTTGGCCCCACAATGGTAGCAGACTCTGTCCTCTACCCGGCCATCAGTACCCTGCTGCTGTGGCTGAGATGCCTGCTGCGGTCTCTGAGTTCCCTTCCCTTGGTACGGTCTGTAACGGCCTCTCTTCTGGTCCTTCCCTTTATGATACTTCCTACTGCCTCCACCAGTCTGCTGGGAAACCGGTGCCTCAGCTATAGGGGCTACAACTATGGCCGTCTCGGCCTGCTCCTCCAGGATGTACTTCTCCGCGGTGCGGGCACGATCCAGCATCTCAGCATAAGTCTCCAAGTGCTGCAGCCCTACCTTCTGTCTGATATCCCTTCTGAGACCCCTGAGAAATTTCTTAGCTCGTCTATCCTCAGTATTTATCAAGTATGGAGCATACTTCCCAAGCTTTGAGAACTTCAAGTCATATTGATCCACCGTCATGTCCCCTTGTTCCAAGTGGATAAACTCCACCTCCCTATCTTCAACCAGGCTGGTGGGAAAGAATTTCTCATTGAACCGGGACAAGAAGTATTGCCACGTCACCGGTTCAGATCTGTCCACTGCGAGTCTCAGCTCACTCCTCCACCACACATCTGCGTCACCCCGCATCATATAGGTGGCCAAACATAATTTGTCCTCATCTGAACATCGCATCACTTGGAAGATCTTATCCAAGCCCAAAAGCCAATCCTCTGCCGTCCTGTAATTTGGACTCCCGTAAAAAGAGCTAGGGCCCAACCGCTGGAATTCACCCACAAGCAAGGCATAGCGCCTATGGGTGTCCTCTGGCAAGCTAACCCCCGGGCCCGAGTCAGACTCAGACCCCCGCCCCTGCGTCGGTGTCTGTGCCTGAGACAGAAGCTGCAACTGTTCTCTGAACTCGCGTTGCTGATCGCGATTCTGCTGTAACAGCTGTTGTTGCACCTCCTGGTGCTGGGTCTGCTGCTGCTGCAGCATCTGAGCCTGTTGCTGGATTAGTGCGTTCTGTTGCTGCACCATACCAGTTAAAGACTCCATAGCCCGCAGGAATTCAGCAGTTTGATCACTGCTGCCAGCACTAGCACTCGACCTGGGGCGCACCATACTGGCTCCTAAAAGACACACAAATCAAATTTACAATCAAGTCAGTTCCCAAACAAGTTTCCTAGCTGTCTAGCAATACACAAGCAAGGTTTTCCAACCCCAATACAGCTACCATTAGCTAGCTCAGCCTCTGATACCATTCTGTAACGCCCCCTCAGAATAATTCCCCAAACAAAGACAGAAAACACGGAAGATAGGGAACGTCACACACAATTAACAATACAGAAGATAGGGAATGATTGCATGCAGAAAACGGTTCGGAAAATTTCGGCAGCATGTCCCCAGGAAAACTAAGGAAATTCCTGTACATGTTCCATAATATAGCAATATGGGTCGACATGCTGACCTCAAACTAAAACACGCCATTTCGAAACAAAGTTCTCAAAACATTACCACATCATCAAGTTAATAAACCACGGTAATCAAATAATGCTGGACAAAACAGATTTCACCGAAAACAGGCTTAAGCCCTCGGTTTAACCGTTGTATCAAAATAAAACAAGTGCCAACCCGGCATCAATATCACAGTAATCGAGAAAGAAACAGCCACATCCGGCTAACATGTCCATGAACAAAAAAAAATCATAAAAACTTTGGCCACATCCGGCCCTCAAAATAGCACAGGCTCGCAGGCCCCAACATATCAAATCAGAAAACTGAACACCCGCTCAGGCTGTAGGCTCCTGCCCTGCATCTAGAAATATCGTGGAATGAGCTACACGGTTCAGTGAGTAGATAGTCTCGTTCGACCATCCACTAATATACAATCAAAAATAGATGCAGATATCTTTTCAAAACTTTTAACGGAATATGCCAAAATATGATACATAATAAAACCGATAACCATAAACCACAAACATGAGCAGAAAACAATACACCCACAACCATGGGCAACAAGACCACAACACAGCCTAGCCGGCTAACATACTAAGAATCACACCATTATTGTCTAGTGATTTCAGAATTGACCCCGAGGGTCCAACCCGGCCTTCGTCAAGGCACTGAGAGTAACCTGCAACACACAATGGTGAGGCGTAGATTCAAGAGGTGGCCCCCGCCAGGTCACGACGTGGCACTTTGCTCTACGACACTCAACCACACCCCCTTACCGGGAACACAAACAGAACAGAACGGAAGGTGAATGAATTCAAGAGGTGGCCCCCGTCTGACCAAGACGTGGCACTTTGTTTCAAGCACCCAACTCTCAAAAGGTTTATCACATGGACAAAATACCCTTAACACAAACCGGAAACCTGAACCTCTAACCTGGTCACTAGACTCTAGAACAGTCCCTCCATTACCGGAAACAAAGCAGAATAGTATGGGTGGATTCTCCAACCCCAAATCAGAATGACTGTTCACTGAGTACTCTAGTTAACCCTTAGGTTCAGTCCACCCAAGTCCAGGACCCTTATCGAACGCATACAACACGAAATTGTCTCGGACATCACATCCATCAAGTTCAAGAAGGTCCTTAGATTTCATGCAAACATGGTTCACCCTTTTCTAAGTTATCATCCAGGGTTATCAAAGCAATATTTTATATCACTACTTTCTACATACACCATTCAATTAAAATTATATCCTAATACAGAAAATTCACCAAATTTCATCTGCAGACAACATAAATACAGAATATCACAAATTCATAGTTTTCTCCTAGTTCTTATAACAAAAGACAGAAATGCCCCTAGTTCAAAGTTTAGGTCATGCAGGAAAACTCATCCAAAAATTTCGTACAAATAGTCATTCCATCCCTCATGATCCTTAGATTCGTAATTTCAAGTTTCCCCCAATTTTAACTAGCAAATTTACCGCATTACCCCTAGGTCAATTTCAGTCAACAGAAACTTTTATTTCCAAAAATTCCCAAAAAATTACTGTAGAGTCCTCATATACCTAATTTCATGAAAATCAGGTTTGCCCTAATTTTTACCCACACATTTGGGCGTAATTTCATGAAGAGGGGCGAAATTCTCAATCTAGCCCTAATCTTCATGCCATTGAAAGATCTATGCCACATACATGTTTATTCAAGGTCTAATTGATGATTAGTAGCCTTAGAGATGAAAAGCCCTAATCTTCATGCAAGCTAGGGTTTCAAAAATTTGGTACAAACAAGGAGAACATGTACAATTGAAATCAAGGGATCATGCCATACTCCTATGCATTAATCTTCTCTAAAACAAGCAATGCATCCAATATTCGTGAACTAGGTGAAGGAGAAGATCCACTCACCTTGATTTCGGTTCTTCCCAAGCCACACACCCTCACGCCTCCCCTCACTTTGCTCACGCCGCCGGAAGCACACAAGACTCGCCGGAAACCACCTCCACCACCAAACGCCGCCGGCCACAAGAAGAGGAGGAAGAAGGAGAGAGCAAGCCGCCACCTTCACCAAGAACCGTGAGCAACGAGCAAAGAGGAAAAACGTGAGTAAAGGGAAAACGTGTGAACATGGATCCCTCAAGATTTCGTTTTCTACCCACTAAGTTTTCAAGGATCCAAACCCAATAGCAACATAAGTGGAAGATCCCTTAACCCTTTAGTATAAGTTAATCTCCACCTCACCCTTATCAAGGGTTCTTACCCTTTTCTAACAAATAAACACCACTAGCCTAGTGGCGTGCAGCACACACTCTACACCTTAAGTCGCGGGTTCGAATCCTCTCCGCGACACATATTTTTTTCAAAGCAGGAAAATACATAAATCAAGACATTATCTCATTTCAAAATTCCACAAAAAATGCTAAATAAACAAAATCTTATTTTCTCACCTGCTAGTAATTTTCCGGATCTTACAGGGTGCTTGTCTTGGTTGTTGAAATCCCTGGGGTTGTCCATAATTGGGTTGTTATGCTGCGTTGTTGTTGCGGTAAGAGAAATTTGGGTGGCTCCTCCACCCAGGGTAATACGTGTTTGAATACGGATCATGTTGTGGTCTTGTGATACGCACCGCAAGTGCACGATGTTATCGAAGTAATACAAAAGATGTCGATCCCATAGGGAGCAATATGAGTACTAGAAAGTCTAATTTTTCAGAATCCAAGCTAATCGAATCGTGGTTTTTAGAACTTTAAAAACTAAAATTAAGCGAAATCGTAAGCAAGAAATCAAACAACTAGCTAGGGAAAATATATAAGAGAGAATATCATGGCAAAGGTTTCCACCACTCTGACGATCTTATATGCGCTATGAAATAAATAACAGTTATTTGGATTTACAGGTCTGCATAAGGAATCTACCCTATTGTACGAAGGTGCCCTCTTTCGAGTGAACACCCCGGTGTTTGCCTAAAACGTCTCCTACTTTCGCGGTGGACCGTTTTCGACAAACCCAATCGATTCCGTAGTTGATTATGGATCCTCGAGCGAAGGGCAAGCACTTTCGCGTCAAGCCTTCACAAGATTCACATAGAGGTTCGGTCGTTACAGTCCTACTCTCGTTATGAACTGTAACCACTATAGCATGATAATACTTGGCCAGAGTACAAATCAAGAAATAAGTACATCAAGTAAAATATGCTAAAGATATGATCTAAATAACAAAGTTAATACAAGAGTTGCATATAAAGATCGTCAGAGGGCTTTAGCCTCGCCCTGAAAATAGATTTATGCTACAACCATCGTCACAACGCTCAAAATTCTCTCTTTATCATAAGAAAATCACTGGAAAAGGTTTCTAAGAGGGAAGAGACAATAACCGAGCGGAATAACAAAGTATTGTTGAGTTCTGACGCTCGAATATCCAAAAATCGCCCCAAAGTCGCATGTTCGCTGTCGACTTCCACCCTAGCCGCTTCGTTGCCTGATTGCTTGATCATTAGGGCACTGAAATTAGGGCTTTTATATTCTATCTGTTCGTCTTCGAGTCAGCTTTCCAAAAAGTCCTCACTTGATAAATTTGGAGTTGAATCGGACCAGGAATCAGCCAAAGACCGAGTGGGGGTCGTGCTGTTCCGATGCCTTCACGGGTGAACACCGCTGGGTTCACTAGGTGGTGAAGTGCTCGGAGCTCTTTTGTTGCGAAATAATCACAGGTGAACCCCGTGGGGTTCACCTACCGGTGAAAGCCTCGACGTATTTCTATGTAGATATCTCCAGATGAGATCACGAGTGAACCCCATGGGGTTCACCTACCAGTGAAGTGTGCGGCAGCTTTCAAAAACTTTGACATCATCGGTGAACCCCATCGGGTTCACCAGGCAGTGACACGCGCGCTAAAATCCTTCCTTCGGCAAGATCACAAGTGAACCCCGTGGCCGTGAAGTCCAGAGAAGGCTCCGATTGAGCCCATATTTTACGGGCAGCTTCGTCTTCTCATAAGGAATCACCCCATGCTTTTAGATTCTTCAAAAAGACTTCAAAATTGGGGGATTTTACCTGAAATTCAATAAGACAGACGAAAAGTGAAGATTCTGAAGTTTTTAACTAAATAAGCCTTAATGGAGTATAAAAATATTCAAATAGGCCTAAATTTATCATGGAATATCAGTAAAAATCACTACTAAAATGCAAGACATCATCTTGATGGGAAGCTATTGAGGGCATTTACTTGATCCGGTGCAGAGTCCCCAAAAGGAGGAAGTCCTGTTTAGTAATCGGTTGAAGTTTGCCCTCACGTAGGACTATTCTCCCAAGAGACACTACTGACTGAGGCGGTGGTGGAGTTCAGTCCCCATGTATCAAACTTGTGAGCTAAGGAATCCACCTTAGCTGCTATAGAACTCAACGCATCAAGCTCAAATTTGCCACTTGCCTTAGGTGGTCCTGCCCTCTCAGTTGACCACTGGCGGTGGTTCATTGCCATGTCTTCTATCAGATTAAAGGCTTCAACAATTTCCTTGCTCATTAAGGCTCCACCAGCTACCGCATCTATGGTAAGTCTAGTATTGTAGTTCAGACCACTGTAGAAGGTGTGGATGAGAAACCACTTCTCCATACCGTGGTGAGGGCACATCATTTGATATTCCTTGAAGCGATCCCACGCTTCACATAATGACTTGTTGTCCCTTTGAGCAAAATTAATGATCTGAGCTCTTAATTGGGTTGTCTTTCTTGGCGAAAAATATTTAGAAATGAAGGCTTTGGAGAGTTGCCCCCATGTCGAGATGGATCCAGAAGCTAGTGAGTGCAGCCAAGCACGAGCATGGTCCCACAATAAAAACTGAAACAATCTCAATCGTAATGCGTTATCCGATACTTCATTCATCTTCAGTGTGTCACATACTTCAAGAAAGATTGACAGATGCAAATTCGGGTCCTGAAGTGGTGAACTCCCGAATTGATGTTGAGTCACCATATTCACAAGTACCGGCTTGATTTCAAAATTATTTGCCTCAATCGGAGGCCGAGTGATGCTGGTATGAAGGCCTTGCGCATTTGGTGAAGCAAAATCTCTAAGTGTTTGGCGGTTATCCATCTTGAGCTTTTCAAGAGATTCTTTGAAGTGAGTTACCTCAGACTTAGCTTTTCTACGGCACCGAAAGTCTTCTCAATTTCAGGATCTGGAGGTACTAGTTCTCCCGACCGTAGAGTCCTACGCATAAACCAAGCAGTTTGAGGGCAAACCTTTCAATTAACAAAAAGATATGCAGTGATTATCAAAAATATAAAAGATTTTAACACTAAATAACTAAAAACAAGTAGACTAAAAGAAAGAAAAATGTCTAGTCTAACAATAACTTAACCGTGTCGATATTGATGAATTTGATCCCAGGCAACGGCGCCAAAAACTTGATAGCCGTTCCGCAAGTATACGGACTATCGAAGTAATATAAATGTATCAATCCCACAGGGACCAAATACCATGTACCGACTGATTAAATTACCACAAGCTAGACGATCATAGAATGAGTGTGAAATGATTCTTAAGATCTAAACTAAAGCTAGATAGAGAGCAAGTAAACTAAAGAGGAAAGCAAGGTAATAGCACGACGGGAGGTCTAAGGATTGCACGGGATCAAGGCTCGGGTCCACCGCCTTCCACGGATCCGTATCGGGACGAAGATCAACCTCGCTCCACTCGAGGTTGCCACCATGATCGCGCCAATTGTCATAGATCCGAGTATCAACGGATCGTTGTCTTCAGCTAACTCTCGCGCTGCAATCGCAGCGAGTCGCTTCTGTGTTGGGCAGTCCCTCATCAAGTGGGGCCCCTTGCAAAGGAAGCAGTCAAGGGTCCTGCGTCGAGGAGGCTCCTGCCGTGGCTGGGGACGTGCGGGTTGTCCTCTCTCTTGCTAGGGAGAGGGTCTCCGTCTATCCGGGGCTCTCCATCTCACCGGAGAGCCGCGCTTCCGAGGGGATTTTGATTCCCTCGATGTCATCGTCCGCGCATCCACCAAGGCTTTAGCCACCGCTGTGGCCTCCCTCCAACCTTGGGGCACGTGCCGTCAGACATCCGCCTCAGCCCACGGCTAAAGATGTCGGAGGAAGGTGTGGCGTCGGTCCGCCTCCGACATGTCGGGGATCTGCAACATAAGCGTCGAGTAGGCTCGGACATAATCCTGGATCGATCCAGTATGTCGAAGCTTATCGACCTCGTCTTGTGCCTAATCCTCTGAGTTCCTGGGGAGGAACTGCCGCCGCAATTCGTCCCAAAATACCTCTCAAGTCCAATGCGCAGCTTCTGGTGATGAATCGACTTTGGTGCGCCACTAAAGTTTTGTGTCGTCGGTGAGGTAAGCGGTGCACACCTGCACCCGATCGCCGTTTGGGACATGATTGGCGACGAAGTATTGTTCTATGTCTGAAACAAAGTTGCCTAACTCCTTAGACGTACGGGCACCTCCGTACGCCTTTGGTTTGGGGATTCGAACTTTGGTCCTTGGAGTCGCCTGCTTCGTTGAAGTCCCGGCCCCAGAAGATCCACCTTGTGCTTGCGCCAGTGCTAGGCGCAGCACAGCAAGGTCCGTCTGCATTTGTTGGTGCGCCGCCTGCGCACTTGCTACTTGCCCCTCCAGTGTTCGTTGGAGCGAGGCAATTTGTAACCGTTGCCCCTCAACGGTTCGATGCAGGTTCTCTAGAGTTGGAACAACACCTTGTTCCTCATTTCTGGTCAAGCCGAACACCTCCTTGACTCGATTCAAGCGGTCTCCCCGTGTCACCATCTCGTTAGAAACAAGCCTTAGATACCACTGTCACGCCTAGCTTAATCTACTGTTCCTTCTCGTGGGACTGTGTGCCAAACACAGAAACATATCAATTTTGACCTCCTTTGACTGTCTCGTTTTGAATGCCGAGAGTGTTCGAACGAGGCGTCTGCGTCGTCTCTTCGAACGCATTCGTCCGCTAGTGTGGTTCGTCCGCCAGAGACATTATTGGGGAAGACGAGTAGATGGGCGCGCGGCAGGACCGAGCAGTGCCACTCAGTCCTCAGCCTTCGCCACGGCCGCCGTTGTCGGGGATCCTTGCCGCGGAAGAAGCTGACGTAGGGAGATGGAAGCAGGGGAGGGGATCGCCAGAATCAGCGGAAAGACGTCGTCGCCGGAGAACACACAAATAAGGGAAAATTTATCTGATTAAACCTCTTAATCAGTTACATAAAACCCTCACACACTCCTCACGTTCGCTCGCCGGACTCTTCCTCTCTCACGTCGACGGTGTCGCTTGCCGTCGACTTACAGTCGCTCCTCTCGACTGCTTTCACCGCTCGCTTCCCAAAGTTTGCTCTCGCAAATTCTTCCCTCTTGGAATCTTCGTCCACCGTTGAGCTCCCCTTTGTTGCTCGTCCGTTCGGCGATTTAAGGATGAGGCGGCGACGCTGCTTTTGGGAAGAAGGTTGTCCGCCAGCCGTCTTCCCAAATCGAGCCATCATCGAGCGTCTCGCTGGTATTCATCGGTGCTGGCGACAGATCCCTCTCCTCTCGTCGTTGATCCTGCCCGAGGTCTCCTCGTCGTCGAAGCCACTGATGGCGCTGCAGATGATGAAGCCGTTGTTTGCGCCGAAGACATCGGCAGTGTTAACTTCCCTTGCTTCGTCCGTTGGCGTTGACGTGGCTTCCGATTTCTTCTGGGCCTCGCCTGCTTCGGCGACGAGGTTTTGGGCCTCCGCCCACGCCCAATCGCCTCCAGCTCGGTCCAACATAATTTGGACATCACACTTACCATCGGCTATATGATAAGAGATCTTATGCTTGCTTTTTTCCCTAACACTTAGAATATTTTTTGAGGCGCCAAGAGCATCATCGAGGGGTACGCATAGTCCAGATTGAATCAGTACTGAGGTAATTTCTATGCATCCATATGTTCGACAGTGATTGCCTCTCTCTCGCCAAGTTCCACACATGTTTTATAATAAAAGCAGCATTTAGAGCTTTCTAATCTCAAAGCCTCTTGAGTTTGTGGATTGTGTGATGTTTTCCCAAGAGTCTGAGCTTCTAAGAGGGCCGAGTGCCCTTGCAGATTTTTTTAGTATACAGCGAGAGCTCTTGGTTTGAGTACTTAACCCTATTTTTTTTAACCTTACTGCTTTAAGATTCGTAAGATAAGTCACAGATATGTTCCTCAGATTCCGGGGCAATGAATTTCTCTATTTTGTGTTGGAACCTACGCTTCCTCCACTGGACAATGCCACGTCTTATAAGCCCATTTGTGGAGCCCATCAGCTCCACGCGCACCCGGGCGCCTATTTCTGATTCCACTGCGTGCGTCATTTTTCTCACCATGTTTAGTTCTCGTGTCCCTTGAGATTTGCATACGCTTGGAGGCTGCGCAGAGCCTTTACGCGTCTGGATCATCAATACACCTTCCAGTAAAGTAGAGGTATATTTGCGGGTTGTTGAGTGAAGGAGACAGTGTATATTTGTTTTTTCTTGACAGACACACTCACCTGTCCAATTAGAGGAACCGATGGTGACCACACCTCATATATAGCTCCTTTTTATTATTTCCCATCTCGCTGTTTCTGTGGCTTCGCCGATCGCATCTCCAATGGCCGCAGCGAGGATTCTCCTCCGCCGAGGCTCTGTTGCCGCCAACGCCGCGAGGGGATTTCTCCCCAACCACGCACCGCCGCCCACCGCTGCAGCCTCCACTGCAGCGCGCCTCCTCCAGGTTCAGGCCCACTCCTCCCAGCCCGACTCTGCCGCTGCCAAGCCCAAGCAGACGAAGACCTTCTCCATCTACCGATGGAACCCGGACCAGCCCGAGAAGCCACACCTCCAGCACTATGAGATCGACCTCGGCGAGTGCGGCCCCATGGTTCTGGACGCCTTGATCAAGATAAAAAACGAGATCGACCCTTCCCTCACCTTCCGTCGCTCCTGCCGCGAGGGCATCTGCGGTTCCTGCGCCATGAACATCGACGGTGACAACGGCCTGGCTTGCCTTACTAAGATCTCGTCCGCTTCGTCTGCCAGCACGATCACACCGTTGCCGCACATGTATGTGATCAAGGATCTGGTGGTGGATATGACCAACTTCTACAACCAGTATAAGAGCGTGGAGCCCTGGCTGAAGAGGAAGGATCCGCCGCCCGTTCCCGGAAAGGAGATCCTGCAGAGCAAAAAGGATCGCGCGAAGCTGGACGGGATGTATGAATGTATCCTTTGCGCATGTTGCAGCACCTCCTGTCCTAGCTACTGGTGGAACCCTGAGACTTATCTTGGACCCGCTGCCCTCCTCCATGCAAACAGGTATGGCTTATTTTTCTATTTCATGAGTTCAAGTAGGTTAAATATTATCCCTTTACGAACCATATTTTTGATGGAATTGTTTGCTTAACGATTAATCTCCAGCAATGGCTTCATCATTATCTGTCTAAGACATGATGTGTGACACAATTACTCGATATTATGAATGCCATTGCATTGTGAAGCATGAGGCTTTTATGGTCATTGATGTGTTCAATTCCACAAAATGTCTTCGATAATGTTGTTAACTTGATGCTGTAATAGCAAAGCATACTTAAAAATGCGTAACTTTGGCAAAATAAAACATTTCCAGCGTGCATTCGAAGAGCTCTACATCTTCTACACGTGCATAGATAGTGTATACTTGGTGGATCAATAGATTCATAACTCGTATCTGTTATAGAATGGAAGTATACTTGGTGTAAGATTCATTTTGAGACTTCATTTTATCTCTTTAAATCTTATAAAACTGATGTGTTGATGACATTCGAAAGATTTTTTTTCAATATTGTTGGCTTTATTATTAATTTTTGTGTCGAAGGGCCTCCTCCTTCTTATTGATGGTTGTGGATTGGATTTCTGAGTTCTGTTCTTATGCGGATTGTGGACTAGAAAATATAAATCCTCTGTTTCCTCATGTTTTATACTTTGTGGAGTTATCTGCAAGTGTTCCTTTGATCATTTCTGTCTTATTTTCATGATTCGTTACTGCTTCATGTCAAGTTTTAAATGAAGTTAATCCTGACAACTTGTCTTGTATCGACAATTTAGTAAGACTTTACATTTCGGTCAAGATTTAAGAGAGTGGACAAACTTGCTAGTTTTGTGCTATTCAATTTCATGATGTTTGCATTTGCTTTATTGTAAGAAATAACAAGAACTGGCATGTGGGAATTGTCAATGTGCCAGCACTGTATTTCATTCTCAATTGACTGAAACGTAGTGTTGGTTTAACAAGGAGATTATACGCTAAGAGTGTGGAACATTGTTAGCCATTAGAGTACTTGTTTAAATAGATGCTAACTGTGTGTGAAATTGAGGACAGAGTGGTTGTTGCAAAGTCTAGCATATCATTTAGTCTCCTATTCAGTAGTAGGTTAGAGTGGCACAAAAAGATTTATCATAAATAGGCCAGAGTTGATATTTTTCCAGATACCTTTTTTTAAGGATCTGTATGTAGTGTCAAATGTTAATTAGCAAAAGTTTACCGCTAAGGTCTGTTTGTAGAAGGGAGGGAAAAACTAATGGAAAAGAAAGTTAGAAAGAAGAGAAAATCGGAGGGAGGAAAAAAAAGCACATGGTACTCACGTGATGTGACAGGAACGTAGGGAGAGGAAAGCAAGTGGCAGGATGCAACTACTTTTGATGGCGACACTGGCCTAGGCGCAAGAAGGCGGCAGGGATGCATGGGAGTAGGACAATGATGGGACACGCCTAGGAGCAAGGGCAACGGCAGGGATGCTGGGTCGAAGCAAGCAACAACGGGGATGCATGGGAGTAGGACAACGATGGGACATGCTTGGGAGCAAGGGCGATGGCGGGGATGCTGGGCCGAAGCAGGTGATGATGGGGACACATCACTGAGAGCAGGCGATGGTGGGGAAGTGTCGTCGGGAGTAGGCGACAACGGGACGCATCACCGACAGCAGGCGATGGTGGGGTTCGAAGAAGACAACACGGTGTGCTTGTTTCCTTTCAGCATTTTGCTCAATTTGGGCGGAATAGGGTCTATTTTTCATTTTTCTTCGTTCTTTCCCTCCAAGGTAACGAAATTTTTTTTTTTTCCTTTCCTTCCTCTTTCCCTCTAACATTGCATTTCGGAGGAGGGAAAGAAATCAGGAAAGAAAGAAAATAATAATAAAAAGGAAATAAGGAGGGAAAGAAATCATTGCTTTCTCTTTTAGGGCCTGTGTTTCAGTGGGGGGAAAGAAAAGAAGGCAAGACTAAATTTTCAAACTAATTATATTATGCATAATACATAAATAATTAGTAATATTATAAATAATATAGTTTATTAATTAAATACTATAAATTTCTATTAAATACTATAAATTTCTATTAAATTTTATGATTAAAAATTGCAAAAATTTTTGATAGCATTTCCTCTATATTATAACACAATACCTGTATACACAATATAATAAATTCAATAAAATATAAATACACTACCACCAAAATATAAATATCATCAAGTTCAACAATAAATAGAACATGTCCAACACAATACCATCAAGTATTCATCAAAATATAATAACACAAGTCCAACACAATACCATCAACAGACTATTCATTCATCAGGCGACTTAGAATTTGAGCTCATAGTCTTTATGGAGCTGAGAAGAAGAGTTGTGTTTTTTCCTTGCTTGTACCCAATGCGATATATGTATTTATCAAAGTCTCTTGAGGAAGAGTTCAATACAACAAGTTTAACATAGGAAGAGTTCAATACAAAACAACATGTCTAATACAACAATGACAAATACATATTATAACATCATCCTTATAGCACATAATCATTTCACATTACTTCAGCTATAGCATCTCTAGTAAGAACCCCTTTCCTAGCATCTTCATCTTGCCTCTCCACAACAGATGGAGCCATAATAAGACCTATAAATAAACTATATATAAGTATAAAATCAGCAAGCAATAAGGTAGTTCTATTGTGGATATGAATGTGATAGCAATATGAAGATAGCAAGCAAATAAAATCGGCAACCCATGCAAAAGCTATTAAGATGTGCAGCAATAGAAGATAGCAAATATAACAATGTTCTATTGTGGCTGCAGGCAATAGAAGATAGCATTATGTTCTTACTCATTAGAGCCATAATAAAACCTATAAATAAAACATTTAGATTTCACCCATGCTCGTCCGTGAATCAGGTAAAATAACTGATGAATTAGGTAATGTAATAGCTGAACTGATGAAAGAGTTTCATTGTTGCTCGCCTGATGAAATTAACTGGTGAGCGGATGGAATCTGATGAAGCGGCAAGAGGGCGAGGAAGAGAATACCTTATTGACGAGCGGATGGAATCTGATGAAGCCGTGACTTAAGGTGTGCAATGATCGAAAGGGCGGCGAAATCGACAGCTTTGGTGTCGGTGAGGGAGGACGCAACGGCGGCTTCAGGCTTCCGTTAGGCGAGAGGGCGGCGAAAGCGCTAGCTTCAGGCGAGGGGTCGAAAACGATGGTCGAACACGTGGCAAGAGGGCGAGGGTCGAACACGCGGAGAGGTTTGAAGATGAGGGTCGAAGACGCGAGAGGGCGGCGAGAGGGCGATGGTCGAAGATGCGACGAGAGGGCGAGGGTAAAGACGTGAGAGGGCGGCGAGAGGGCGAGGGTCGAAGACGCAGCGAGAGGGCGAGTAGAGGTTTGGGAGATAGAGGAGACGGAAGCAGCGGACGAAAATGGATTTCTATCTGATTTGGGGGGAAGGTTTTCAAGGGAAAGGAAATGAAGTTTTTTTCTTTCCTTCCTCTCATTTCCTCCTTTGAAACCAAGAAAATAGAAGGAAAGAATTTCATTTCCTGCCTTTCTCTCCTTATTTCCCTCCTTTCAAACATAGTGTAAGGAAACATTGGTTAGTGATTTTTAAGGAGTGACATTGGACAACTTATTAAAGTATTTTGATTCGTGGGAAATGGGAATACCGAGGACTAAAAAGGGAACAACATGCTTGATTCATAGGAAAATATTTTCAATAACAAAAACATTTGCTGTGAAAGTTTAGACAAAACTCAAAACTTGAGGAACATACTAGTGAAGTTTGTTTATACTGACTAGTCTCAGGGTGCATAGTGTACGGTGTTATTGTGTTATTGCAGTGGTGTTTGATAAATTATTGTGTCGTTGCATTGGCTGAGTACTGTAGCAACATGGGTCAACACAATCGATTTGAGTCAAGCTCAATCTGAGCTTGAATGCAACATCGACTCAGCTGGCCCTTTGTAGCACATGCAGCTAGAGTGGCAAGGGGAAGGGGGAGAGTGGCCAATGGCACAGGGAAGAGGAAGCTTGCTGAGTGGCACAGGGAACGGGGGGAAGGGGGGAGAGAGGCTTGGGGCAAGGGGAAGGGTAGCTTGCCCAGTGGCGAGGGGAAGGGGGAGGAGCTAAGGGGGCCGGTGAGGGAGAGTAGGCGAGTAGCAGATGCTCGATTGTGTGAAGAAATAGTTCACTCTTAAATGAAGAGTAACTATACTGCACAAGAAGCAGCTCCCCATTATTTCTGTGCAGAACTAGTTTTTTTCACTGTTGAGCATGCTAGGATCCAACTAAATAGAAAACTTTTCACAGTTGCGATAACACGTTGTTGACTTTTTAGTTGGTTATTGAATGTGCTCAACTGGATGCCAAATTTGTTTTTTTAGGCTGTGTTTCCTTGGAAGCGGAAAGAAGGGAAAACACTATTTTTTCTTGTTTTTTGAAAAGATAGAAATGAAACCAGACGCCACCGTCTTCACCCACGCGCTGCCATCTTCACCCATGCACACAAGGCTCTTACGTGACACTCAAATCAACCCCTAATGATTCATTTTTCTTTCTCCAATGATTTGTTTTCCTTTCCATCTCCTTTCACATCCCTCCTAGGAAACAAGGCCTAAGGTTGAAGGTAAAGTGGTGGATGCCAAAGACATTGTTTGCATAATTGACAGTTGTTGATAGTTTAGATAACCAACTTTATCATAGGATTACTCAAAGTTGGAAAAGCATGGATGAGATAAGATTATAAAGAGAAGGTAGGAACATATATTATCGTTATCCACTAAGCCTTCTGTTAATCTAATTGTGTCTAATCTAATGCAAGGATGTTTAATGCAATTTGTGGTGTATCTTTGATGATGTATTTTAAAAAACTCAGCTTTAAACAACGATTAATTGTGAGCCTGGCGATTAGTTATTGGTGCTACTTTACTTCTGACTATTACTTGTACACAAAGAGAATATCTTCCTTTTAAGCAGTCAATCTTGACGTAGTAGTCGTCCAAGCATTCAATTATGACATGTTTAACAATATTGGTACTTTCGAGGACATCCTCTTTTCTTGAACATTCAGAAATTTGGATATTGCATGATATGGTAAGACTAGGCAGTTTAGTGCCCTGTGCTGTGTCAAATGGAGGGCCTAGGAAACAAGCTACTGTGATATGCTACATAATTGCTTTCCTGACTTCCACGTTGAATATTGTTTCATTTAATTCAAATTCCAAAATTTACCGTATGCCAGGGACCTGTGACAGGATTTCACAACAAATGAGAAGCATTAAATTATTTTATTTAAAGCGACTTAATGCAGGAGAACCTGGTGGCCAATTTTCATTTGTTATTTATTTATTGGGAGTGCTCAGATTAGCTTTTAAACTGTCTTTTGGTCATGTTATTCACAACCGAGATTTACTGTTTTTTAGGTGGATCCAGGACAGCCGGGATCAATACACAACAGAACGCCTTGATGCTGTGAATGATGAGTTCAAGCTATACCGTTGCCACACTATTAAGAATTGTACCCATGCCTGCCCCAAGGGACTGAACCCTGCAAAGCAAATTGAAACAATCAAGAAGCTCCAACTTCAATAAGTTTCTTGTCCTGAGATGCTATTTGTTCCCAAGAAAAGTTGATCAGGCATTTGATATTCTTGTTCTCAAATTGTGATTGGAAATAATGGCTTTAAACTTTTGTCTACTTTATGCAAGAACTTATGCCAGCACCATGCTTGAGATTGATATGCCGAGTCATAGGCTCTTTATTCCCCTCGTGCGCTATTGATTGACGTGAATTATTAGGGACTCAAAAAGGTATTGTTTAATGTTGTGTTAATTTCTTCATCTACTTTGTTGGCAGTTGGTACCATGAGGCCTCTTACATGGACAAAGCAAATTTGTTCTTAATATGTCAGTATTGAGAACAAACCCGTATTTACTATGATCGATGATACCGATAACAAATGTTTGGGAAACCACGAATGAGGGAACGAAGGGAGAGTACAATCACATTTGGCAATATACGAGGAACGTATTGGCACATGAGCATGGGGCTGCAAAAATTGCCCCATTTTTCTTCATCCAGATATCTAGAGTTAGATGGGCTCTTCACAATCACAATAAATTTATATAACTTGGTTTATCAAAAGCTGTGAACAATAATTCAATTTTTCATCGTGTATGGCTTGAATGCCTGTTGTCCGAGAATAGGGGTGTACAATCAGTAATATTGATACTGATTTTTATTAATTTATTATTTATCAAAAATTTTAATATCGATACCGAACCGAATAAAAAATATATCGAATGGTTACTGAACCGAATTTACCGAATAATTTTCGGCAAATTATCGAATAAAAAATTATAGTTACTTATCTAATATCTAATATTTATATAATATTTTTCTTTTTTACTTTTTTATTTTTATAATATTTTCGTTTTTTACTTCTTCTAATCGCTATTGCTAAAACTATTACTCTATTAATTAAAATATTATTTATAATAGGTAAAATCGGTTTTTTATCGAATCGAAAAAATTTACCGATACCGATAACCGATTTGTAAAAAAATCATTACCGATATCGAATTTACAAAATCAATTTTATTAAAAAATTCGGTAAATCAATATTTACCAAACATACCAAATCAATTGTACACCTCTACCGGAAAATAAACATTTGTGTGCCGTCTTCAACAAAATGTATTGCCAAAAGTGTGATGCAATTTATATATGCTGCAAAGATGGAAGACTTAAAAAGTCTACCAAAGAAATTGACAATTTATTAGCTGTCATACTCGTATCTTATGAATGCTTTAAATGTATGAAAAATCGGTTTATATCGGATGGTACATATAGGTTGTATTGGTCTAAGCAATAATTGACACATAGAATCGCTTAGATACAACAAAACAAGTGGATAAATAGGAGAGAAAAAGAGAAAAAGAAATAAGGAGAAATTATATCATACCGATTTAAATGTATTAGATTTTTTTGATAAAAAATTGAAAGAAAAGAATAAAAAAATATATTAAATCTAGTAGTATTTTTCGTTTAGATTCAATGTATTTTTCATTGAAATAATACATACCACTAATCAATTTTTTAATTTTTTAAATCTTGTTTTAAATATTATTCATGATGCTCTATTTTTTACTGGTATGGATCAATTAAGTTCATTGTTGTATATCGATCATACAATAGCCTCTAACTAGTTAGCTCATTTTGTCTAAAATAAGAGTTACAATGGGGTCAAATTCGCATTTTGTAAATCCTAAACACAAATGCAGAGCGACTGAATACTTAGCATTTGATAGATATCCAGTTTTTAACCTAATCATAAACTCAAAACTGACTTGATACTTGTATTCGATAAAAATCCAAGGCTGACTCCAATATCGCATGGGCACATGAATATGCTTTCATTAAGTTTTAAATTTTATCTTTTTTTATCTTAAAGCATTAAATATAGGTTTATAAATTAAAATATTATTTTAATATTATATAATTGTTTTAAATATTATTTGATTAATAACATTAGATAAAAAAATTAATTTGTTTTAAATTTTAATCGACTATATATGGATGGATGCCCACATTCTCAATTCTAACTTAATCTGTATTTGATATACAAAATGATTTACATTCATAATTAAATGTAGGTCTATTCAATCGGATCAACCCGAATCGAACCGAACCGATTGGACCTAACCCAATTTAATTTTTACAATTTTTTTCAAATTGAAAATCAAACCGAATTATATAAAAACCGAATTAAACCAAACCGAAAAT
Source organism: Costus lasius (assembly GCA_027563935.2). NCBI lineage: Eukaryota > Viridiplantae > Streptophyta > Magnoliopsida > Zingiberales > Costaceae > Costus > Costus lasius. The sequence goes on along the minus strand of CM050447.1, from coordinate 22,447,104 downwards.
AACCGGTTCATTTCGGTTTAAAACCGATTGAAACCGAATTCGCTAAATCAGAATTTTTTTTTCCACTTTCTAACAGAGCAGCCTAACATAACTTTCGAAGTTTCGAAAACTCGACGTCGCCGGAGAACAGCTCAGCTAGAATGTGCCGACAGTGCCGTCACCAAAGGAAAACAGACAAAAAAATTGTAGGGAAGATCACCTGGAAACCACGTCGCCCGTTGGAATCGTGTCACCAGCCAGCTCCTACCACGCGGCCACCGTCCCTCTAGTCGAGGACGACGCCTTGTTGCTCGAAGCCGTCATTAGCCACGCGAAAGCTTCGCCTGTTGCCGACCCTCCACATGGCGTCGCCGCGTTGCCCAAAGTCACCGTCGACTTCGCCACTTCGGCTTCCTCACTCGTCATCGCCAGCACGCATCAACAAAACTCGAGCGGTTGTCGCTTCTCGAATGCCGCGAACACGGTTGCCCCTCTAGTCGAGGATGACGCCTCGTTGCTCGAAGCCATCATCAGCCACGCCCATGCCACGTAGAAGCTTTGCCTGTTGTAGACACTCCACACGGCATCACCGCGTTGCCCAAAGTCATCGTAGACTTCGCTAGCCACTTCGGCTTCCTCACTCGCCAGCACGCATCGACGGAACTCGAGCCGTTGCCTCTCGAATGCCGCAAACACTGCCGCCATCTGCTGCGTAGGCCACTGAGGGCAGACGAAGAAGTTGGCGAGTCGCACTCACGTGTGGCGATCAATTTAGGGTTTTTTTTGGGAGAAGGCGATAGCGTGATGAAGCTGAACGGGCCGGATGAAAATGAAAAGCAAGCGACGGACGTCGCGGACGGATGAAAAATTGAAATTGAAAAATCGATTTCAGAGGGCAACAGTTCGGCTCGGTTTTAGAGGATATTTTTTATATTTTAATTAATTTAATTGGTTCAGTTCGGTTTATAAAGGTTTTGGAAATGAAAAATCGAAATCGAACCGATTTTATTTTAGCTTTGTTGAACCCGAACTGATCCGAACCTAATTACTATGAAACCTCGGTTTGGTTCAGTTTGATTTATCGGGTTGACCCGATTAATGGACAACACTAATTAAATGTAATTCTGCAAGGATAATTTTTGCTAGAACCTATCTATAAAATTAAAATTTAGTGGCTAATATAGAAGTTTAGATGTAAATTACTTCATCTCTCTCCTAGCCGATTACTCTGTCTCTACTCTCATCTTACTTTGTTCGGACTTCTCTGTAACTGAGAAGGGGAAGCATAAGCGTAGCATCACGTGATCACGCCCTGTCTCTCGAGATGGGAGCGAGCCTCCTCCCGCGCTCCCACTGATGGCTGCCGTCGCTTCTTCTTCCACCCCGGTACCGGCGCCTCCCGTGCCTACGCCGGTGGAGGTCCTGCCTTGGCTCTGTTCCCTGCCCTCAGCGCCGGAGTTCCACCCCACGACGCAGGAGTTCCAGGACCCCATCGCCTATATCCTCAAGATCGAGAAAGAGGCCGCCCCCTTCGGCATCTGCAAGATCGTCCCCCCCCCCCCCCCCCCCCCCCCCCCCCCCCCATTCCCGCGGCCAACAAGAAGACTGCCCTTGCAAACCTCAATCGGTCCTTCGCGGCCCGCGACCCGGTCAGTGGTGCCGGCAAGAAGCAGCCGCCCACCTTCACCACCCGCCAGCAGCAGATCGGCTTCTGCCCCCGCCGTCCTTGCCCCGTGCAGAAGCACGTCTGGCAGAGCGGTGAGCACTACACCCTCCCGCAGTTCGAGTCCAAGGCCCGTCAATTTGAGCGTTCTCACCTCCGGCGCCGCACCGCCAGCCGCAAGGCGGCCACGCTCCCCGCGCTCTCCCCGCTTGAGATCGAGACCCTCTTCTGGAGAGCCTCCGCTGACAAGCCCTTCACAGTCGAGTACGCCAATGACATGCCCGGGTCAGGGTTCACCCCACTCCTTACCGAGGGTCGGAGCTTCCGGAACTGTGACGCTCCGGCTAATCTTGGGGAGTCCGCATGGAACATGCGGGGCGTGTCCCGGGCCAAGGGGTCCCTGCTTCGTCTCATGAAGGAGGAGATCCCTGGGGTGACGTCCCCCATGGTGTATGTTGCCATGCTCTTCAGTTGGTTCGCGTGGCATGTTGAGGACCATGAGTTACATAGCATGAATTACCTGCATATGGGCTCGGGAAAGACATGGTATGGTGTGCCAAGAGATGCCGGGCTTGCATTTTGAGGATGTGGTGCGTGTTCATGGCTACGGTGGGGAGTTGAACCCTCTCAGTGAGTCCGGTTACCTTGTGATACTTGCTTATGCTACATTTCCACTTTTTCCCTAGTTATTTTCCCTTTTAGAATTTATCATACTGCTGCTTTGATGAACTTCGCTGATATAGAGACTTCACTTCACAATAATGAGAATTTCATATTAGGAAGGAAATGAAAGTTTGAAATGCTCATGGATTCAAATGCATTGTGCCTTCAGAATATCTGTGAGTACTATGAACAATGATCAGCATGAAAAATACATTGACGGTTCAGAAGACACGTGGTAATGGAAAAAAAATACATTTTCTTTATTGAACTCAGTGTAATGGGTATAAGATGGGATTAGACTAGGCAATGATAAAATGGACCAAGGTTTAAAATACTTATCTAAGTTGGTGTATTGATATGGGCTTGGATCGGTATGGCCCTATAGGTACCAACACATATTATTGCCTGTATCGTGTTCATTGGTTGCTTACCATCCAAGACACCTTGCTTTGTGTATTCACTACACATATGTTTTATATACCGATACAGAAACGAATTGGTAAAACTAGGCTTATTGTCTCATACAAACCTAGATTGAAAACAATGGCTTGATAAGGAGTCATACTTCAATATGTAGGCAATGGTCATTGTACTTTTAGGTTTATTGCAAAAAGATCTTTACTCTTCTGAGATTTAAGTATATCACAATACCCATTTGTGAGGCTTGAAATTAGTCCATTTGCAGTTAGATATTCCAAATTATGCCATATCTATATCTATATCTCTCTCTATATCCATTTTTTCCAATGATTTAATGGGTTTTTTTTTCATCCTTTTAGGTTGTTTTTTTTACCCTTTTGCTGCTCAGCTGTAGGGGACAATTGTAGTTTGAACATAGTTCACGAGATTGTCAATAACTCTTCTGTAGCTTCGGGGTATCTGTTGCTAAATTTTGTCTTCTTTTTCTATTTTGCTTATCTATCTCATACTCTCATAGGTGCTGACAAATGACAATCATATGGTGTAATGGAGTTAACTTGTGACTTGTGTAGACATCTTATAATCTTGGAACTTGAAAGCATATCGAGTTCTCCTTTTAGCTATATCTCAAAGATGCCTTGAAAGGAAAATCACCCGATATGGTAATATTGGGGTCTTGTCAAAATGGACATGTTATGGATAATCACCCTCTGTGTGACGCATTTGTTTTCTCAGTTTTCTATATATGCAAGTACTCATGGTAATGGACATTTATGGATAATCCCCTCATGAGATATGAAACTATTTCACTTCTCCCATAAGAACGCTTATTTCCAATTGAAAGTACTACCCAGAATATTTTGTTTTCCTTGGATTCCTAGCTACAAATATCGTAGGCTTGATTTTTTAGACTATCCTGAACAATATTCCTATTATAGTTTTCTTCAAACAGATCATCTTTAATTGTTTGATGTCTCATTCTTTTCATTACAAGAGGGATTCCTAAGCTGGGCACCAAATAAAGCATATTCCTTTGCTTGTTTCTTAGTAGTGGTGCTATGCCCATTCTATATTTGCAACCTTTAATGTATAGTATTTTTTCTTAAAAGCTGGGCAGACAATAGAAGAAAATCAAGATTTCTAGGTATGAATGCTATGAACCTGAAATGCAAAATAGAATTTTCCTGATTTTCATCTTTTGATTTTTGATGTTAGAAGAACCAAATATCTCAATTGTTCTGCTCCAGGACTTACTGGATCTGAAATGAAACATCAGGCCTTGCTGGAAACAGGCATTTTTTGTTACCGTTGATTGCTTGCTCAGAATAATCTCTTTTCTGATAATGGTTGAAAATGTTCCTCCACTTTCTCAGGAAGGATTTACAAATTACCACTTAATTTATAGTGTTTGAGATGCATCTTTTTATTTTTTCTGTAATGGATACATTTCTGTGATCACATGTATATTTATCTGGCCTGTATGGTGACATTTTTCTTATCTACTAATTATTCAACTATATGTTAAAATGTTTGAGATCATGCAGTGACTTTTGCGATTCTGGGTGAGAAAACCACTGTTATGTCTCCGGAAGTGCTTGTTGGAGCAAGAATCCCATGCTGCAGGTGATATCAGGCAGATTGTGATGTTGAATATGATGTATTAGACTATTAGTTACTTTTTGTATATGTTTATGACATTTTGTAATGCCAAAATTTGTTTCCCCCGAGCAGGTTGGTTCAAAATGCTGGGGAATTCGTTGTTACTTTTCCTGGAGCTTATCATATGGGGTTCAGTCATGGTAACTATGCCTCTTATATTAAACATTTTCTACAACGTTTTCTTTTTGCATCCCTTGTTTAGGCATTTACATTTGTTCAATAGCTGATCCCATATTTATGGATGAAGACAAAGAAAGGACTTGTATGATATTGATAATTATATTATATAAAAAAAAACATGGCAAAGTTTAAGTGTATAGCTGACACTCTTAATATGATATGGACTGTGCAACGTTAGGTAATCTTACTATTCAAAAGTTAAAAAGGACGATTATACTCATCCATTAGTGGAACATTTTTAAATAGGAACGTATCGTGTATGTACTTTAAATAATCATGCACCAAGGCTTGCCCTGTTATATGGATTATGGACAAATGCCAGAAGTTCAGAAATATAGACAGAATGCATGATTCTGATAGATTAGCAAAAATTACTCTATAGAGAGACATATCATGAATGTAATTTATTGATACCATTCAGATGGACGTTAGCAGAACTATAAACTTTAGCAGCTAGATTTTATTACAGCAGATGGAATTATGGCATAATTGGCTTGAAGGAAAACTAATTGAGGATCTCAGCAGCAAGTATGGAGTACAGAAGTTACAATTTTACACAGGATAACAAGAGTTTTAAACTTTTAATATGAAAATACTTTCATGGGGAAATTAATAAAATAAATTGGAGCAGATACAACTGCAGAAAATTAGAACTTCCCTTGATTAGTAATTGAATACTAGAACGTTTCATTTTTCCTCTACAAAACTCCTCTTGTCCAGAGGAAGTTGGAATTGTATCATTACTTTTTTTCTTTTAGACTGGGATTTCAGTGTCCAATCAACTCCCTATATGATTGTGTGTTGAGAACAATAGTTGAAATAAATATGCAAATTTTGGTTTTGTCAGTGTCAATGTCATTATTGGTAATTTTACAAGACAAATTTCGTACATATAGTTATAGGATCCTATGTATATAATTAGAACTTAGGAGGTCTGGTGTCATTCTAGGGAGTACTGATGGTTCAAGTTACTGATTAGATATCCTTAACTGAGTGACAACTTGACGGGTGCATATTGGCCCTTTACTAGAACTTCCAACTTTTCTTACGCACTAAAATAAGTTGTCTCTTGGTTAGCCTAATGCTTTCACTTATAGTGTGTTTATGTAGTGTTTCAAAATTTTTACAAAAGCTGATGGGACAGGATAGCCACGTCCCATCCCACTCTCCCTTGCTTCCCACGCTCCCCTCTTTTCTCCCCTATTCCTCCCGTCATCACCGACCCCGCCTCCCTTCTTCTCCCTATTTCTCCCCTTCCTCCCCGCTGCCTCACGCACCCAACTCCAAGCCTCCTCTTCCGCCTCCGATCGCAGCTCCGGCGACCAGAACCGGCGAGCGGAAAGCTCTTTCCTCTCCCTTCGCGCGTGTGGCGACGAGAAGTGACCGGAACCCTAGGTCCGGCGTGTCCTTCGTCTCCGGCGACTCTGACAGGTTCCCTTACCTCCGGCGGAACTTTTCCCCTCCTTCCGGTTGGTTTTCCGGCGCCTTCCCCGGTCGTCTTCCCCGTTTCCGGCGACGTGCGCAAGTGACGCCGCCGGCGGTTTTTCCTTCGATCCTGGTGACCCCGACCTCCTCTCGCGAAATCGGTGGTACGGCTGAACTCCTCTCGCCGGCGGCTACCTCGTGACCCTTCCAGAATTTCGACCGGCCGCCGAAGTTACTGTTCTGGCGAGCTTTTCCGGCAAACTTCCGGCGAACTCCGACGACCGCGACTGCCACTTCAGGCTGCGCGTGCGGGGTTATTCTGGACGTATATAACTAGTTGGATCTTGCTCAGACCTACAGGAACCAGGTAGGATTCTTACCTCACTATCCTTGTTCGGTGCCAAACTGCATGCGTAGATAGTGGCACCATCTTCTTGCTGACTGAATCCGATTATTACCTTCGTATGCCCATTGAAATCTGTATCTTGCCATTGAGTCACATAGATGCTTGCATGTTATCTGATCTTTATGTTTCAGTGTATGATAATTGTTGATGGTAGATTTATATGGAGTACATATATATTTTGGCGGTCTCTACAGCCAACTTGTGTTGATATTTGGGGTGGACGGATAGGTCTGACTGGGATAGTCCACCTTCCGACATCCTTGTGATTTTGGCCATTGGTAGTAGTCATGGATGCAGTCTGTGTGAGCCCATGGACTACAGGCCTCCGGATGGGTCACAATCGGATGTCGTGGGACTCGGCATTTCGGGGTGATCTGGGTGTAGGACGCTACACCGGCGGACTGTCGACGGACAGTCGTCGTTTCTACCGTTAGCTGGCGGTAGGAACCACTCTTTGAGTGCGCGTCCTACGAGACATTTGGCACAGCTGGATTTCCACTTGCATGCTGTACTTTCTGTATTTACTTAGTCGGGTTATATTTACTTATAGTGCACTTCTGTTTACTAATTATTGTTGGATTCTCCTTACTCTTATATGCACCATCTACTTATTAAATCTTACTTAGCCTCCCGGCTAACTCCCCTTGCCTTGCCTCCAGGTTCAGGCTCGGCTCCCTCTGGTGCGCAGTAGATAGATAGGTAGATTATCTTCCCTATCATGTGTTGTATTTTTCTTATGTGTCGCACGTGTTATTTGTTATTGTCGTATTTCGAGGATTATATGTGATGAGATTGTATTCATCTGGTCATGGACCAGTGTGGATTTGTGGGCCAAGACTGTTCGGCCCTGTGTGTATTATTGACTTTGACCGTTGCGTCGGTCTGATGTGTACTTTATCTATGTGGATTTCGTTGTTTATATTATTTGTCGTTTTGTATTGTATCCTGGATCTGTATGGCTTTGCAGGTCCATTGTTTGCCGCGTCCTAAGGCTGGGAGAGTCTTGGGGCGTGACAAATTTTGGTATCAGAGCTATGGTATTAGATCTTGAATGGGACCTTAAGGACTTACGATTTAGGATAATCTAAGGATTTGGGACACGCGATAAAGTATAAGTACGATGTTTAAGTATAACTAATGAAATCTGTACTTGTGGGTTAACTATACTTGTGATTGCAGGATGCCTCCAAGGGCTCGCGGTGGTTGAGCCAGGGGAATTGCGGATATTGCGCGGGATGCGATGAACATCCCTATGAATTGGCTTGGCCGACGGCGAAGGCAAAGGGAAGTGCCTGTTGAAGTGCCTCCAGTGGTGGAGCAACAACCCCCTGTATACCAGTACACACCACCAGCTTCATATACAGTACCAGTAGCTGTGGAGCCCGACCGGGAAGTCACTCCGCCCCCGACCCGAGGCGACTGGCTGTTCCGCTTCATCGAGTTAGCACGAGGCCGTTTGGACGTGTTCGAGGGGAACGGCGACCCATGGAAAGCTCGGGAGTGGCTAGCCAGCGTGACATATACTCTGGACGCAATGGCATGTCCAGAGAGGAAACGGGTGAAGTTGACAGTTTTCAGGCCGTTTGGACGTGTTCGAGGGGAACGGCGACCCATGGAAAGCTCGGGAGTGGCTAGCCAGCGTGACATATACTCTGGACGCAATGGCATGTCCAGAGAGGAAACGGGTGAAGTTGACAGTTTTCTATTTTGGCACCCGTTTCCTCTCTGGATATGCCATTGCGTCCAGAGTATATGTCACGCTGGCTAGCCACTCCCGAGCTTTCCATGGGTCGCCGTTCCCCTCGAACACGTCCAAACGGCCTCGTGCTAACTCGGTGAAGCGGAACAGCCAGTTGCCTCGGGTCGGGGGCGGAGTGACTTCCCGGTCGGGCTCCACAGCTACTGGTACTGTATATGAAGCTGGTGGTGTGTACTGGTATACAGGGGGTTGTTGCTCCACCACTGGAGGCACTTCAACAGGCACTTCCCTTTGCCTTCGCGCGCGTGGGGTTATTCTGGACGTATATAACTGGTTGGATCTTGCTCAGACCTACAGGAACCAGGTAGGATTCTTACCTCACTATCCTTGTTCGGTGCCAAACTGCATGCGTAGATAGTGGCACCATCTTCTTGCTGACTGAATCCGATTATTACTTTCGTATGTCCATTGAAATCTGTATCTTACAATTGAGTCACATGGATGCTTGCATGTTATCTGATCTTTATGTTTCGGTGTATGATAATTGTTGATGGTAGATTTATATGCAGTACATATATATTTTGGCGGTCTCTACAGCCAACTTGTGTTGATATTTGGGATGGACGGATAGGTCTGACTGGGATAGTCCACCTTCCGAGATCCTTGTGATTTTAGCCATTGGTAGTAGTCATGGATGCAGTCTGTGTGAGCCCATGGACTACAGCCCTCCGGATGGGTCACAGTCGGATGTCGTGGGACTCGGCATTCCGGGGTGATCTGGGTGTAGGACACTACACCGGCGGACTGTCGACGGACAGTCGTTTCTACCGTTAGCTGGCGGTAGGAACTACTCTTTAAGTGCGCGTCATATGGGACATTTGGCACAGCTGGATTTCCACTTGCATGCTGTACTTTCTGTATTTACATAGTCGGGTTATATTTACTTATAGTGCACTTCTGTTTACTAATTATTGTTGGATTCTCCTTACTCTTATATGCACCATCTACTTATTAAATCCTACTTAGCCTCCCGGCTAACTCCCCTTGCCTTGCCTCCAGGTTCAGGCTCGGCTCCCTCTGGTGCGCAGTAGATAGATAGGTAGATTATCTTCCCTATCATGTATTGTATTTTTCTTATGTGTCGCACGTGTTATTTGTTATTGTCGTATTTCGAGGATTATATCTGATGAGATTGTATTTATCTGATCATGGACCAGTGTGGATTTGTGGGCCAGGACTGTTTGGCCCTGTGTGTATTATTGACTTTGACCGCTGCGTCGGTCTGATGTGTACTTTATCTATGTGGATTTCGTCGTTTATGTTATTTGTCGTCTTGTATTGTATCCTGGATCTGTATGGCTTTGTAGGTCCATTGTTTGCCGCGTCCTAAGGTTGGGAGAGTCTTGGGGCGTGACAGTTTAGTAGGAAGGAAAGGAAGAGGGAATGGATAGAAAGTTGGAAGAATAGCTATAAAATCGTGTTTAGTAGGACGGATGGAAATAAGGAAGGAAAAATAGAAGGAAAATAAGAGGGAAAATAACCCTATTTGCATTCCGCCTAAATTGGGCGGAAAATTGGATGAAAAGTTGGATTTGTTCTTCTCATACTTATTTTCACCCTTTTCTTTTTTATGCCCGCTCTCCCTCTCATACTTTTCTTGCAATCTTCTTCATCATTGTTGTTATCACCATCGTCATTGCCATTATCATCATCATTGTCATCGTCATCACCTCTCATCTCTCGTCACCGCCATTTCACCATCGCCTCTCATCATCATCATCGACATAAAAATAAAAAAAATAGAGTATATTTATTAATCTTTCTAATTTTCTTTCCTTCTAAATAAACACAATGATGGAAAATCTTATTATTTTCTTTCTTTTTTATTTTTCCTTCTTTTTTACTTTCTTTTCCTTCAAGCTTTCTTTCTTTCCTATTAAACACAACATTACTGTTCTTTGAATCTTAAAATGCTAAGTGGAATATTTTGCCAAAATGCAGAAATCTAGGAAACCATTTTCAAATGAAATCTTGCTCTGATGCTTGGATGATGGTTCAGGCATCTTAATAGATTGGTTCGGTTTAGTTCATTCCTGAGGTTGTACTGACAAATATTGTAATTGATGGTGTTAATTAAGGTAGCATTACCAATGCCAACTTTTAATTCGTTTATGTTGCTGAATACTGATGGATAATTAGCATCCAAAACTTATTTTATATGGTTATTATTTCAAAATTTTCAAGTATCAAATTTGTGTTCACTTCTTGGTATAAATTTGAATGAAATGAAACTACCTGATACATACTTAAAACTGATTTTTGTTTGTCTGTTTCATCTAAATTCTCTGGTTCCCTTACACTAACCAGGCCCAGGAGGTAATTAAACTTCAATTTCTTTGATTGAGTTTGGGTTTTCAAGTTTCATTTTAGTGTTGATAAATTTAAGGACTGCAACTTTTCAGCCACCGTTTTTCATTGGTTAACTAAAGATATGAAAGAAGCCATGGTTTTATTTTCATTATGTTTTGATACATTTGATTAAGGAACTTTTACTTCTAAACATTTATTCTATCTTTTAACTTTTTGTTCCATCATGTTGCTAATTTTTTGTCCTCATATATTGGCAATACTTGTATCCAATATGTGCATGTTTCTATTCCATGATTTAACTCTCATTTGGATAAATATTTTATTTGTGCTAATCTTCTCATAGTTTTTGAACCACTTTTTGGTGTTAGATTGTTAAATCTCATATAGGAAGTTTATTAATTGCATTTGCTACAACCAGATTGTTCTTTGTTTCAAAGGATTTAATTGTGGGGAGGCAGCGAATATTGCTACTCCTGGATGGTTGAAGTTTGCTAAAGAGGCTGCAGTTAGAAGGGCATCAATAAATTATCCTCCTATGGTTTCTCATTTTCAGTTGCTATATGCACTTGCATTATCATTACACGTAAGGTTTGTTTCTTTGACTACTAGTTTCTTTTTGTTGTTAGTGGTGTTGATAGATATTTGTACTGTAACTATTATCCAACACTATGGATACATCAATTTTTTTGTTTATGCTTCTTGATAGTCTTTAATTTTCTATAACATTAAGCTATTAATAGTTGATTGCAAAAGTTAGAAGGATAGAGGTGTGGGATAAAAGATCATACTCCCTTTGGTGAGGAAGGCACACTTAAGATTCACCATAGAATAAAAACCAGTTCAACCTTGTATTGGTACCGATATAAGGTTAGTTCATATATGTATTCATAGACTGTATGTCAAAATAGACCTATACATATCGCTTCATATTGGTATGACAGCAGACTAATATACTTGTACAGACTTGTATTAAGACCATGTGATTCTAATACAGTCAACATTGCCACATTGAAAGAAGTGCTTTTGCTTAATTGTGGTTTTGAGACTTCTAACAATCACAAGCCATTGCCTAATGATGCCAGGGAACCTTTGATTAAATGACCTCCTCACCTCGATAGTATGAAAATGTAAAATATGCAAGGCACACACATTAAATATGTATTTAATTACTTTGGGCATTTGCGTGTATAAAGCTTAACTAGAGGCATAACCTTTGCGTATATAAAATGGAGATAGGTGTGACATCAAAAACCACACGCCTTTGCTAGTGAACAAAGTTAAGATTTGTATATTATTTAACATGTTATATGACCCTCATGGTTCACCGTAATAGAAGATAGAGGTTATTGCTTGATCTTGGATTTGAGACTCCAATACAAATCATGATTGTTAATTGTCTACTGATTTTGCAAGAAAACCTTTGATTATGCGGCCTCCAAGATCACATCAAACATGAATTTCATTGCTTTAGACACTCGAGTCTACAAAGGTTTACTAGGAGCATGCCACTAGTGTACATGAAATAGAGATAGAGGTATTAGATGAAAAATTGCTACGCTCCCTGCAAGAGAAGGAACACTTAAGATTCATTTACTATTTAACATGTTATGCGATTCTTAAATTTTGTGTCATCATAAGATAAAAACTTCTTGGATTATGGGTCTGCTTTATTATCAAGAGTAGAGAAGTACAAGGAACTGAAAATCTGAATCCTGAAAACCTATCCCAAAAAATGACCTTGCTGAACCTTGTGCTGGTTTATTATCAAACTGCGATTGCCTGCTTTTACCACAGATATAGAGACGTATTCTTAAACCAAGCTATAAGAATTATGTATTAATCTCATGGGAAAATTAAGACTTAGCCCTCTCGTGTCCCCTTTATGTAGTGCATGTATTTTACCTGCTTTTAATATACAATCTTTGTAAGGGCCTATTTACTCTAACTTAAGCAGAGTATGAACTAAGAAAGACAACTGAAATAACTTGAAGTTTTCTTCCTTGAAGAGTATGATCGTGATAGACATTTGGCAACGATTCATGCTCGTTTGATCGGTCTGGGTGCATATGTATATATGGTTGTATGACCACTTTTGTAAGGCTTATGTGGCCACCTCTGCTTGTGTTGTAATCCAATCCTGCATATGTTTGAGAGTGCAACCACATAGGTAAACATGCATTGTTGTATTATATATATGGCATACACAAGATGTTATTGCACTAGTGCTTTACATCTGCTTATTTGTTTCTACAGCTGTAAATCCATCTGTATATAGGTTCTTCTTTGTTGCCTTGATGAATGCTAGAATTCCTTGTTTTTCCTAAGCTCCTTATCAAGATAGTTGGTCTTTTTTGAAGAAATTATTTTCCTTTTTTTAATCTTTCTATATTACAAAAATTTGTGGTCAGTGGTTGCCATTTTCCGTTTCAGGATGCCCATAGGCTACAGAAATGAACCACGGAGTTCTAGACTTAAACATAAGATGAAAGGGGAAGGAGAAGAGATGGTAAAAAATGCATTTGTTCAAAACGTTATTCACAATAACCACCTACTTAGTGCTCTTCTTGAAAAGGGAACTTCGTATGTAGTTCTTCCACAACGCATCTGAAAGTCCTATATGTTTAAAACCGCTTGCCAAATTTCAACGTGAAGGAAAGCCAAAATTGTCTCTTGGCCTATTCAGTCATCATGAAGCTCTAGAAACATCATATGTTCCTACTTCCAATGATGTTAGTCCCGACAAAAGATCAGCAGTTAGAGTCTTCAATGCTTTCTTTTCATCTAAAGGAAATTGTGCACATAACATAGACATTGAAAAAGAGGGATCAATTTACGGTCATGGGTTAATAGATCAAGGATTGTTGTCATGTCTCACATGTGGCATTTTAAGCTTTGCATGCATGGCTATCATTCAGCCAAGAGAGGCAACAGCTAAATATCTCATGTCTGCAGTTATTGATTCAGGAGAAGATAATGACACAGGTATGGAAAAAAGTGGGAAGACCAGCAGAAACAAACATGAATTGTATTTTGCTACTTCTGGTAGGCTGTAGTCTGGACTTTATGTTGTGGTTGTTTTATTCTGCGCAAAAGTTTTCTATCATAAGTTTTTTCTTCAACAATTGACATAATTCTTTAAACCTCTTTCCAGGAATTATTTTTTTTGTGGGCATTGTGATATTTTTTTAATTACATACATGAAATCTCTTGCAAACTATGTTTCTCTTTTTAAACAAAGATTATGCATCCATATCCAAATATTGAAATTTGTGCATATTATGAATGCTGAAGTTTATCGGAAGTTAAAGTTAAGCAATTACTTATTATTATATTAGAACCAAGGAATAAAAAACTAGTAGCCCATGCCGGGTGGTATGTATCATACTGATATCTATTGCCGGTATCTGGTGGTATATATTATACTAGTATATATTGTCTATATTAGGTGGTATGCCTGTACTGAGTGGTTAGTATTATACTTGTACTGGTACAAGGTCTATATATATAGGTATTTTAACCGCTATTGTACCATGTGTTACTACTAATTGGTGCATTGGACCATTATCTTAAACCTTAATTATAACTAAGGTTTGAAATTTTGATTAAAACTGATCAAAAATTTTAATGTATAGATTTCATTTGAAGACTGGACTGGTACACTGGTTCAGTTCGGTTTTTCAAATCTTGATTATAATTATATTTTTTGATTAAAATTTGCAAATATTCACCATCACCAATGTTGACATGACATGCAAATGTTAGTGTTGATTGCTTAATCATGGATTTAGGTTTTGGGTTGTGTCATGCATCACTATAAAGCTTACTGGTAGCACAATAGCGGCATGCTCCACACATAACCTTTACTTGACACATAGAAGAGATTAATCCCCATCAACATTGGGAGGGTGGTCATGTAGCTCATTATAACTTGACATTTACTTTGGCATATTGTTATAAGAATTTCTCATATGAAATAATTAATTCATCAAATATAGTTCATTATGATGAATTATGTATTAGCATAGTTGGCATGGCATGAGAATTGAGAAAAATCTAGTGAATCACCAAAATCCCTTTTTAACCCGCTTTAATTAAATTTATCTATATAATATATATCATTTATATACTGACCAAGTACCAGAAGTATGTGGTTGCATTGGTACAAAAGGGCTGCACTACCCAGTGCGGGTGTTTTTTAGACCATGCTGAACACTACCTCTTCAAGCATAACTGACTAGTGACTTCTATTTTCAAATACAAAATTGTAATTATTTATTGTCCCAAATGTAATCTTATGTTACCTTGTTGAGTATTTTTAGGAAATTTTTGTCCGTTAAGTGATTCAAGATAGCATGTAGATTTTACCATTCTAATGGATTTACAGAGATATTCTGGATTTGCTCGGGTTTTACATATGAAAGGTTGAGCCTATGCTAGATCATTGTGGATCTTGCTTATTTTAAAGCATGATATCAATGGTCTGTTCCAATCTATTGCACCGGAGACCATGGTTCAAGGAACCGGTTCAATCGGCCAGTCCCGTCGGTGGTCGAATTGATACGTACTGGCCGAACTGAGCGAAAACTCGGTAAAACTGAGTCCATCACCGCCTGTGTCCGCTGCTGCTTCTTGCCCCCGCCACAGGTCCGCCAACGGTTTGAAGCTTCCTCCGACTTCCGCTGCTCTGCCCTGTACTCCGGTGTGTATAAATTGGAGGAACCGACCGGGTACTGGACCGGCGGACCGGTTCCTCAATCCATGTGGAGACTTCTTAGTACCCAGTACCCACAATAGAGCAGCATAGAACTAGCATAGAAGTTCTAGCTAAACTGCTAACATGAATGTATATATCAGTTATACTAATAGCATCATGTTTTTTTTGTACCCACACTTCTCAGTTAATGGGTGAGCTGTTGATTTTTTTGTTCATCATATCAATTAGCTATAGCCTGCTAATATCAGTTACGGGAGATGAACTACCATCCTTAAAGTTTAGAATATTGACCTCCAGCCATGAACAACTTCAGTGCACTACGATATTCCTTTTGGTATATGAAACCCCTTCACGAGTTAGTCTAATGGTCGATGTTACAGCATGTGTCACTGAACACTCGTCACTTGATAATTTGTAATTGTGGCAGATTTGGAAGTTTACTCCTGTCGTAACCTTTTGATTGTGCTTTACTGGTATGACCACTTATGAATATTCATAATAATCCAGACTTTAATCCTTGAGGCTTTCAACGGTGACCTTAAGGCAGGATACAAGTGCACTCAACCACCCTTATCTTTACTAGCTAGTGAAGAAAATGTTATGATTACCTTCTCTAAAACCTGGTTGTAATTTCTGCAATACATCTAGTTTCCTCTTTGCTACTCCATTTTCCTCGGCATCCCTCAGGTTGAAAATATTGTCATACTTTCTTAAGACAAGGATATATGTTTTTTTACTTTAGATGCTGATTCTAAAATGGTTGATAACTAACTCTGTTTTAATCCTATTCACTTCACATTTTAGACCAACGTGTTGAAATGATCTCTGAAGTTGTTTGTCCGAGAGATTCTTCAGCACTTGATCTTCTAGCTTCTGTTTATGCGGATTTATCTGATTTTGAGGATGAAGATGTTCCACATGAGTGTTCTACATGCTCTGACAAAAGTGATACCAGTAATTCCACATTGTTACGTAATGCAACTCAAAACATGGGGACTGCAATTGAGTCCCAAGTTCTCTGTTCAAGTAGGGCTATACCTGGGGTAACAAAATTGCACTTGACTGGAGCAGATATTCAAAGTGGAGTATCTGGTCAAAGTTCTCAATCAGTTTATAGTCCAGATGATTTAGGCGGGCATAACAATAGTTTCCCTGAGGAAAAAATCCAACTAACGTCGGAGTTCTACAGTCCAAAATCGGGAGGGTTATCTATTTTAGATAATAATGGAGGAATTGTCACTTCTTGTACTAACAACAAATTAATGATGGAACCTGGAGATTCTCGTTGCATGAAACCAGATGGCGATTGTCTGAGCATTGCAACTGCGAAACTTTGTTATAGTAGCTTGAAGATGGGAGATTGTGCTACTGTTGTGACAGATCTTCTTGTCAACCATGATTTAAGCATCAATCCAGCCGCTCATGAGAAAATTCCAACATCGTGTCAAGAGCTAAGAAATATTGATACAGAAATGACGTGTTCACCAGCGTCACTTGTGCGAATACCAGACAGAGATTCTTCCCCGATTCATATATTCTGTCTCGAGCATGCTGTAGAGGTTGTAAATCAACTTCAGCAGATGGGCGGCGTGCATTTGATGCTTCTATGCCATCCAGGTATTAATTGCTTACATGAGTCCAAAGTTTTGTTTTATTTTCTTTTGTAACGTGTTGCTTGCTTTATTATTTTATTTATACTTCTGAATGACACAATCTTGACTGTACCTTTTTTGCTTATTTTACTCTATTCTTGATATTTTGTTAATTTTGTTACAGCTTATTGCATAATAACATAATTGAACTTAAAATGATTGGAGGAGCCAACTTGCATTATTATGACATGGCAAATAAACTTGTTTAATCTGATTTTCATTATTATGAGATACATTTCTTTTGAAAAAAAAACATAATCTTCCAATCTTTATAAAGTAAAATGGCTTAGAGGCTTATCTTCTGAAAACTAATCTCTTTTTTTTTTTTATCTAATTTTTGGATCGTAGCCATTACAAACATTATTCTTAATTATGACTATAACCAAGTATTATAAGAACTATTCTCTTTGAAAGTTTTACTATCATAACATGGAAATTGGTCCATACCGTCAGGTTGTGGTATGTATTAGTTTGGCCATGTATTGGTACTAGTACAAGAGTCGGTACCATGTTCTCTCTCTCTCTATATATATAGTAGTATTGATCATGAGATAGCATAAAGAGTAGCGGGTGCCTGTTGAGTGATTCAATTACAAAGGTTTTGTCAAACAATCCCAAAGCGCACCCACTTGTGTTGCCTACATGCTAAAGAAAAGGAAAAGAAAGTCAGCATAGTGTTGGATAATTAGAGCAATATGGTAATGCATAAAGACAAATTTGACTTGATAAAGACAACTTGTTTAATTTGATTTTTATTATTATGAGATAGAGTAGCAGGTGCTTGTTGAGTGATTCAATTACAAAGGTTTTGTCAAACAATCCCGAAGCGCACCCACTTGGTGTTGCCTGCATGCCTAAAGAAAAGGAAAAGAAAGTCAGCATAGTGTTGGATAATTAGAGCAATATGGTACTGCATAAAGACAAATTTGACTTGATAAATAGGCTCGTGTATATGTACATATTAATATACTAATAAACAATGACGATTCCATATTGTTGACATTTAATAGATTCTCTTTTTTTTGTTTAAAAAAAAAAGTGAAGTCCTATATACATAGTAGTGTTTAAAACACAGGCTAATGTTCTCTAGTACATGATCATCTGTTATTCGGACCCTATAATAGCACACTGAACGAGTTCAGTATCAGCAAGACAACTCCAAAATTATCTCAATTCACAACAAGTTGCAAACTGCATCTCATTCCTTATGGATGCTATAAAAATATCCAGTGCCGTGTACACATAAGCACAATGAACAAATCCCATTAAGATAATATAATTTATCGTACCAACTTGACTAATGGCACATGAGTATGAACAATACTATGGATTAACAATACAATGCATACCTCATGTTACATATATGAATACTCAATTGGATCTATTACGAGTATCAAGGAGCAATATGATATTGATAGAAGCAACATAACAAAAGGGTATCATGGTGATTTCCTCAATTGATCGTCATCTCATCTCCAAGGTTCAAGTTGGCGACTCAAACTAGTACATATCGGTATACCAATTGGTACATACCAAGCATATTGACACACAATAGAACATATTATATCATAATATTAGTAACAAAATTCAATATATAAATGCTCTGTGTATCAAGCTATGCGCAGACCTCTGTACTTGGCTTACTGCATTGAGTTGAGTCCATTTTACTTGAACAGTAGCTCAACAATCTTGGGGTTGGTTGGATTTTGAATAAAATTTGACCAAATCCTTGACAACCATGGTACATCTATTCAGCTTGGATTTATACTACTCGGAAACTCAGATATATTCTTTCTAATCTTCACCTCTTATTTCATATTACTGCAATTTAGAAACAATATAGCGAATCAGGTAGGTGTTTCCATTCTGGTCATAAGTCATGTTTCTGCTGCAAATTTGATTGTGTGACAAGTTTCTTCAACTGCATTACTTTGAAATAACAGGACTGCAACATGGAAAAGGATGGGTGGGTTACTAAATATATAGGCTGTTGCAAGTCATTCAAATGCTACGCCCGCTTTTGCGGGTGCGGACAGCAGATTTTCATTGAACCCGTCCGTTTGGGAATCAACTTCACTGGGCGCACCAGCGGGACCCTACTGCGCTGTTTACCTGCTTCTTCTGCGGAGAATCAGCCCATGACGAGTCATCCGCTCGACCTTCCTCCTCTGCCGTCCAGCTCCCTTCCGGCCGACCTTCCTCCTCTGCCGTCCAGCTCCCGTCCGGAAGCTCCCCTCCGGATCTAGCTCCGACGCCTACTCTCCGCCTCCTTCCAGCTGCCTGCCAGCCGCCTGCTCTCCCGGCCGACCTTCCTCCTCCTGCTGCAGCGCCTGCCAGCCGCCAACCCTCTGCTCCAACTCCAGCCGCCTCCCTGCTCTTCGTCTGCCCCAGCTCCGGCCGGCTGCTCCCCGCCTGCTTCAACTGCAAAGCTTCGGATCTGCTCCTGCTCCCTGCGCCGGATCTACTCCCCGCGGATCTACTCCCCGCCTGCTCCAGCGAATCGAGAGCTCCTCTGCTGCAGCGCCTGCCAGCCACCAGCCCTCTGCTCCAGCTCCAGCTCCAGCCGCCTCCAGCTCTTCGTCTGCCCCAGCTCCGGCCGGCTGCTCCCCGCCTGCTACTTCGGATCTGCTCTTGCTCCCCGCCTGCTCCGGATCTGCTCCAGCCTCCTCCAGCTCTTCGCCTGCCCCAGCTCCGCCTGCTCTCCGCCAGAGAAGGTGCGGTTGTAAGGAGAGCTCCTGCTCCAGCTCCAGAGAAGGTGCCTCCAGCTCTTCGTCTGCCCCAGCTAATATCGTGGCAGCCACTGTACAGCCGGGCCATCATCAGCGCCAGCTCGTTTGCTTATGTGCCCGAGTTTGTGAAGAAGACGACATGCAGATCAGCCAGATTACAGTCTCAGTATTCTGATAATTTTATGATAGGTCAAGTTTATGATGTGAACCAATTTAAAATCCAAGGAAAAATTTATATATCGAGTATAACATTTTTTTTAAAAAAGCAAATGTACTTCATTGAAATTAAATTAGTTTAAAACATTATGTACTTAAATATAATTTAAAAAGTTTGTGAATCAATTGAGATAAAATTTGTGTTTGATGCATAGCATTCAAAATTTCAGAGATGCGTTTTATTGAAATTATTAAAAAAAAATTATGCACTCAAATATAACTAAAGAATATAAAGTAATTTAATATTGCTCCGTAATTCTGATAAAAGAAAATTATGCATTCAAATGTGTTGTATGAGACAACTGTTGTTTAAAATTTTAATTATATTAAAAATTTCTACTTAATTTAATAAGCATAATATTTTTATTCTGCTGATGAGCAATTATAATTTCCCAAAACAGCTTCTGCTTCTCTCAGCCAGCTACTTTTCAACCAACAATTCTCCAGCCAGCAGAAGCAGAATCAGTCCCAAACTGACCCTCAGTAGTACGGAGAACTAAAGCGATAGTTGCTACTATTGATGCTTAGAGCATGTTTGGCCCCATTTTTAAGTTGATTTTAAGCAGAAAGCAATCAGAAAATATTTTGGTAATGAAAAACAGAAGAAAAAAAAAAGTAAAAGAGCAGAAGTTAAGAAAACTATAGCCTTGTTTGGCCCTGCCTCGACACAAACGTCGAGGCAAAAAAAAACAACTAAAAGCGGCGAAAGCTGGAAAAACTCCAAATTAGAGCTTCTCACAGCTTTGCCTTGACGTTCGTGTCTACACGGGGGCAAACAGGCCCCTAAATTTGATACTTTTGCAGCTTCTGCTTTTCTAAAAAAATAATTAATATGATTTTATTTAAAATTTTAATACTAAAGAAAAATAAAATATATTATTTTTTAAAATAATTTAAAATTTTAATACTAAAGAAAAAATAAAAAATATTATTATTTTAAATAATTTAAAATAATATATTTATTTATTATTTTAAATAATTTAAATAATATATTTATTTATTATTTTAAATAATTTAAAATAATATATTTATTTATTATTTTAAATTTTGACAGTAGTTAAAAAAATTATTAACCAAATATCTTATAAATATTGATAGTGCAGCATAATACAATATAACAATTATAAAAAATATTAATAGCGGGGCTAAATATTGATAGTGTATAACAATTATAAAAATATTAACAGCGGGGCTAAATAGGCCTTATCGATCTTTCACTGTGTTGGAAAATTAATGTATTGCATATTTAATTCATCTACACTGATAAAGCACGGAAGCCAAAATATTATTCTGGACCATAAAATTCGTTTGGAAAAGGAGCAGATTTTATTTGAGCTGAAAAATTGTTGCATTGCTCTTGTAGTTGATTGAAAATTTCTTCATTTATCGTTTGTTGTAAAGCTTTTAGCCCTTTCTGGACATTTAATGTGACTATTCCATAATTACATAATGCAGACTATCCTAAAATAGAATTGGAAGCGAAGTCGTTGGCAAAAGAACTTGGAATTGAATATATTTGGAAGAATGTTCAATTCACGGAACCCAGTAAACAAGACCTAGAAAGAATAAAAACAGCCTTAGAGGATGAAGAAGTCATTCCTATGAACAGTGATTGGACGGTAAAACTGGGAATAAACCTATATTATTCTGCCAACCTTAGCAAATCTCCCCTCTACTGTAAGCAGATAGCCACATAATCCAGTTATATATAAGGCTTTTGGCCGCAATTCCGCAGGTAATTCTCCAGCCAAGTCAAATGCTTCTGGAGACGCACAGGCAGGCAGAAGAAACTAGTTGTTGCTGGTAGGTGGTGTGGAAAGGTTTGGATGACAAACCAAGTACACCCATACTTATCACATAAAGAGAACTGAGGAGCATGAGCAGACACGAGATCATTACTCACTGAATACTGATCAGAATCCATTGGAGGAGATGCATATTTGCGGCAAAGTTCCCTCCAAAGCGAATTTGTCAGGAAGGGCAGCAAAAAGTTTCTGGGAATAAGAGGAAGAATACTTTGGGCAAGGCAAAGTATGAGAGTCCTTCATACAGCACGGTAGAAAGGGATTCAAAAACTGATGACTTAACTGGACCTTCTGTTAGCCCATTTAGGAGGACCACTAGATGCAGTCATCTTAGACACAGTGATAGTTTGAGCCGGCAAAAATCGAGTTTGAAAGGTGAAGCAGGAGAGCATAGCTTATGTGTCAGGAAACGACCATCCAAGTCTGAAGAACACAAAAATAAATTGGCTAGCAAGAAGCAATCTAAAAAGAGGAAAGGTAAAAATAATCCGAGTGCTAATCCTGCGCCCCAAGGATCAGGGAGAATATATATGCGATATTGAAGGATGTTCTATGATCTTCAGCACCAAGCAAGAATTGTCAATACATAAGAGGGACACTTGCCCTGTCAAAGGTTGTGGGAAGAATTTCTTTTCGCACAAGTATCTTTTGCTGCACAGAAAGGTACACGATGATGACCGACCATTGGTTTGTCCATGGAAGGGTTGCAAGATGACTTTCAAGTGGCCATGGGCACGAACTGAACATATAAGAGTGCACACTGGTGATTGCCCTTACGTGTGTCAAGAGTTAGGATGTGGTCTGACATTCCGATTTGTGTCAGATTTTAGCCGTCATAAGAGGAAAACAGGCCATTCAGTGAAAAGGGTCCGAAGATGACCTCTTTAAACAAGCTAATTTGACGGAGTGCCTCATTGGATATAAAGCGAATTGGAGATTTGTGAATGAATGCTTCTTGTTTTGAGTGCCGTTCCTAAGGTGATCAGTGTAGGTAAGAAGTCTCCTTGCATTCTTTTACTTGGTTAATATACACTAATCTCTTATCATTAACCCAATCATTTAGACATTTCCCCCCCAGCTATTAGATGAATTATGTTGAGACTGATGTAGATATAGCCAGCTGGTTTATTAGAAACCAGGACTAACATAAATACTTACTGATTTTATCATTGTACCTCTGCAACCTCTGACATTCTTATATCTGTTTCATTGTAAAAGGGGATTGTCTATTCTGCTTTGCAAAGCATGTATTAAAAGCATTTCCTTTCAAGTTCATTTTAATTCTTCGAATCCGTGTATAGCAAAACATAACTGGTCATCATTCACCATTTGTTATTCCTCTAGTATAGCAGGAGACTATATATTGGCTGTTCAAAATCTGGTAACTGTGGTCAACAAAAATTTTCAATCAAGGTGTTGTCTTTGGAGCGTATTTCTTGTTTGATACATGAGAAAAAGTTGTCGTTAGGGTGAATACATGTGCAATACAAGTTTTCTCGATTGATTTGGCTTACCAGGTTTGAACTAAGTAAATAGTGTTATTTTCCAAGGTAGTGATTTATTGTGAATTAGCAATACCGACAGGTACATTACCATGATTCTTTTCCGATGCGTTTGGGGCTATTTTTGCTTGAGCACGCAATAGAAAATGCATAAGCAGGAGTTTTTGGCGAGCTGAAGTGGTAGCAAGAAGTACCTCCTGACCTACTTTTCGAACTACGCTACTGCTTCTAGGTTCCCTCTCGCGTCCGGCACCCCGATCTGCTTTTCGAACCACACTACTGCTTCCCGAGTCCCCTTGCGTTGCGCGACTTGCCCTTGGCCCCCTTAAATCTCATGGTGCAAAATAGCAGCCAATAGATTCGGCGCGTGGTATATCTCACTATTGTTCGATGCACTACTATGCACTGAACGCTAGAGTAAATTAAACCTTACCCACTAAAAATACTTTTATGACAAGCCTAGGAACTGACAAAGTAATGGGTGTAGTTTAGATCTGTTCTGGAGGTGTTGGGATTTATACAAGTGCCTCAATCTGATCATTATGTTACCAAAGGGGGAAAAAAAATAAAAGAGAAGGTCAAACAAATAACTATAATACCTTAAAACTTCATTCATAATTTCAGATACTAGGGGATCAGACCAGAAACACTATCCAGATGTCTGCTCATATGATATGAGAGATGAAGAATTTATTTAGGAAGATGCCATGCTTTGACATCCATATACTAACGAGTAGGGGTGGCAGCACCCTCAAGCTGAATTCATCATCACAAGGTGCTTGCGCCTGATGTAGTCACCAGCCTCCATGTCAATACTTTCTTCATAGGTTGTTTGAGAAACCTGTAAAGCATTTGGCTGGATCCTATCCTTCTCTTCATAGATCTTGTACACTGTTTGAATGTCTGAAACCTGAGGCTTTTCAGCTGCAATCCTAGGGATGTTGGTGTAGTAGTCTTCCTCTGTGCAGATCTTGTCCTCACGGATTTCTGCAAGGCTTCGCTGTGGCAAGTGATAGGGCTGCTGATGGTGGTGGAGGTGGTGGTGGTGATGGCTCCTAAAGGACATTTTTTTATGAATAGATCTTAGTAATCAACTCTTACTATTGCTGAGAGGCTTGATACTTGTCTGATTCATGACTCTTCTTTTTATAGGTAAACTACACAAGAACTGATTCTCAAAGGATAAGGATGTGCTTCATTGATTCTAGTGTAATATCAAGCATCAAATAATAGCAGCTGGAAGGCGTGATGGAATTTAAAAGCTATCTATCTTCACTTGTAGTAGAATAAATTCTTTATTTGAGTGTTGGGAATTGTCACATTTTTGTCATACTATACGACAAAAGGATATTCGAGTGAGCTTAGGATAAGGTCAATAAGCTCCTTTTATCATGGAATAGAAAGTGTTTTTAGCAAAAAGTGTTAACATCTTGGTTCTCACATGCGTAAGTAAAAGAATATTTATCATGGATTCTCAAAAATCTTAAATGTAATAAAAATTAGTGTGTTACGATATGTATTGATTTGAGATATAATAGATATTAGTACCATCATATTACAGTACCATTGGTACCAATGTAATATAATATCGATATGTGTAACACATTGTTCTAGACTGAATACCTAGCTTAAATATTTTAATGATAGGGTCTTAGAGCTACATTGACTTGCATAAGTTACGCTGTGATGGGCAGCCGAATTTGAGTAGTGTAGTGGTACTATAGCTTTTACTCTAGTATGACAGAAAGTGCTACACAATAAAAGCAGACTAAAAAGTTACGTGCCAAACACAGCCTTAGTATAACCTTAGTTTCTTCACTAAAAAAACTCTTTAAGAGCTCAAAAGAATAATATGTCTAATCAAATATGCATATTTGACTATAAAAAGTCATGCAAAGACACAATGCACAATTCATTGCAGAAACACAATTGGGATCCGTATTTCATATTACCTCTCAAACAATTGAAACCCTTTATTGGCATGGGAGGTGATATGGGTCATTTCATCAAATTAAAAGACCCATTCAAGACTTATAAGACTAAATCACAAAGTTATTTGGCAAATTAGAAGCTTTCTCATTCAGTCAATCACTCACTCTACATCTTAAGTCACTTTTGAAATATCTCGATCAATCACTCTCTCATTTCAAAGTAATTAGCAATCTTTATGCCATTCTTACGCTTTTCACTTTCTCGTCCCATGATCTATATTTAAGCATATTACTCTTTTTGCATGTGGATTACCAAGGAAAGTAAGTCGAAGATTGAGTTCATTTTAATAAAAGCGATCTAATTGAGCGTTTTATATTTTTAGGGTTTTCTATGCTGACACATTTAACGATAGCGATGGCACAATCCATGGATCCCGATAGCACCCTTATATGAATCATTTTTGTCAACCAAGGATTGAAAATGTCAGCAAGTCTAGTAAGAACACAGAGTAGATTGCTCTGCCAATTGAATATAATATTGTGAATGATGAAGAGAAAGGTATTCTTCCCAGAACAACTTAATTTGCTTGGTTGTCAATATAATATTGACAACCAAGCAAGAGAGTATTTCAGCTTTCTCTATGTACAGGCAAGACAAGTCGTCGAGAAATTAACAACATGACACAAAAAAGATGGAAGTATATAACAACAGGGTTTCATGCACTGGCAAACTAAAAATTTATAAGCACAATTGTTTGCCAATTTATAATTCTGGTAAACTATAGAATCAATATAATAATAAAGGAGCTCTCAAATCAGACTTAATTTGCATTATACAAGTACAAAACCCCAATCATGAATGCCTTACTGACAATAGGAAAAGGAGAACTTGTTCATGCAACTTGGCTGCTTCATGGCTATATCATCAGTAGCAAACATCATTCCATGAGCTTCTATAGATACTGTACATATTCAACATAAATCGCTGCACGCTTTCATCAAAAATGCTAAACTAAGATTCTTACACAGATACAAGTACCTGTACTCGTCATGAATACCAAAATAAGCTTTTCTATCAGTTTCAGAAGGAGAAGCCAATTCCAATCACCCATCTCTTTTGCAGTTTCCAGGGAGAAGATATCTGTACTTGTCAACATTCCAAAGCAGATGCGCAGGAAGATGGACTGCAGAATATGAGGGTGGTATAGGCCCCAACTTCTGAACAATCTCCTTAAACGTATACTCCTCCGGAAGCATATCAAAAAGGTCTGCTCCGCGGCAAACGACATCTTGAATCCTTGATGGTTTCAAATAGTAAGCAAACCTGATACGATCGACATGGCTGTACGCAGTCATCTTGAACACAAAATCTCTGATGTAGCGGAAGCAGAAGCTACAATGCCACCCTGAATCAGACAGGATGTCATCAGTCTGCCGGTAGTGGGCATATCTTGTCTTCCCGGTCCGGTAACGGTGAACTGAAGCTCTCCAGCTCTTATTATCCAATAAGAACTCAAAAGAGTACAAGTAATTCCTCATCCTAAGATGGATCTTCTCTGGAATGTTATCACACCACCTCAAGAGGTTGATGGTGTGGCCACTTGGGATCTCATCAACATCTGACATGATCAGCAAATCATCATCGACGATTCCTGCAGTCCTGATGAGTTGATCCAGTGCCACTCTCTGGTAAGACTCCTCGACGAAAGGGTTCTCTCCCTTGATGAACCTCCCACCAACAGTCCCATAAGTGAGCTTTGACCTCACCAGCTCAAACTTTTCCCGGTTCTCAGCAAAGAAGAGTGGCTTCTGCAGGCCGGTGAACGTGGAGTTGGACTCGAGGAGAACAAATTCTGACACATAAGGGTACAGCTCATGCCACCTGATGGACAGGATGTCTAGCTCATTGCTAAAGAGCACGGCATCGAACACGCGACGGGGGGCATCACGGATTCCCCAGCCATGCAGCTTGCACAGATTCGCCATTGAAACGTTCTCATGGTAGTAATGGGGAATGTTATTGAACGGCTTCGGGGGAGATTGCCAGAGGGGGCGAACGAAGTAGGAAATCTTCTGACCATGCAAGAAGGTGCCAACCATCAAAATTGGTACACCCAGAAGAGGGATTAGGATTCTCAAGTTGAACTCGCAGACGGCACACCGGATATTCGACATGGTTCTTCCTGTTTAAGTCAACTTCAGTCATTCAACGACACTGATGGCCATTAGCATGCATATTAGGCTCGTTTGGGGGCAATTCAACTAACACCTCGTGTGCGCGCCGCTATTCCCTGAACACATGATCCATCAAAACATATCATTTAAGCCTCATACAAAGGAAAGTATTCCCTTAACACACAAGCACCATAAAAATGCCATCTTTTGAACGATCCATGGAACATTTCAATAACCACCTCAAGGATACAAAGGAAATACCCTTCCTGCACGAATTCAAAGCAACTTTTATGCATGTTTACTTGACGAGAAAACATTGAATCTAATCTAGTAGACAGGATTAGTAAAATGGATCAAGAAGGGCGAAACTTACAAGCGAGCACAAACATAGGAGGAACGAGAAGGGGACCCTCGCCGGAGTGAAGGATTCGTCCCAGGCACGAATCAGCTTTTTCGAATTGCAGTGTGGTGCTTCGCTCAAGGTGCAGAAAGTGAAAGACTCCAATTTTAATTTGATTCATGGATAAAGAAAGACAAATGAAACATAGCAGCGGACTCGCGCGCTCTTCAAACCGAAAGAGTCGCACATCCGTTGACTTTATTATGCTTCTTCTTTATTTGGCCTTATCGCTGCGTTTCTTTTGAGCGACAACTTTTTTTGGAGGGAAGGGGAAAGATAACTATACTTTCTTTTATTCAGGAGAGAATTCATCCATGTAGAATTTATAAGAACCATTCTCCTTAAAAATTTTTAAAAACGAAACTTAAATCGATCATTTGCATAATAGAGAGGACTTTTTGGGTAGCAATCTCTCTGCAGTCTTTTAATCACTGAAAATAGTCAAACATTTTGCAGGCCGTAGTGATAAATTTTACATTTAGTCAACCCGAAATAGTCAAACGAATTCAAAAGTTTGGCGTGGAAAGTGAATGATAAATATCACTTTGCTCAAGAAAATTCATGTTAGCAATAGGGTGAAACTTACCGCCTGTTTTGAATCCACGTGTTATATTTTTTCTTCTCCTCGGTATGGATTTTCTCCAAAGAACAATATGATCTGAGGGGCCTTTGTATAGCAACAATGATTCATGAGTTGATTGATACTGCAAATGTTTGAGTAACAAAACAGGAAAAAAAATTATAAAACCATAGTCATAGGCACACACTGTACTAGTGTGCTCGGATCAAGTGCCAGTTTGAGCTTGCATTGCTTTCAGCGGCGTTTTGATGGAAAACAAAAGCAAGCACTGTACTAGTGTGCTTGCATTTGTTTAACAACTTTTGCTGAAAAACAGTACCCGCTTTGGTACTCAGCGATTAGTTGCTTTTGTAGCTGCCCATTTAATGTAGCATATAATGCCACAGTATTATATACTTTATAAATTTTTATATTTATTTATAATATATATCAATTAAATATAAATATAAAAATATTTTAAAATAATATTATATATGTATTAAATGTAATATTATCTAATAATTTTTAATTAATTATTATAAAAAATTAATTATAAAAATAAAATAATTAGTTAAATATATATTTTTTAAAAAATAATATTTGGTTGAAAAATTTATAATTTTAACTATACTATATTTTGTTAATTATATTATATATATTATAATATATTAATTAATATTTTTAATAAAAATATACTCATTTTAAATGAACTACTTTAAAACATAATAATTTTATATTTAATTAATTATCTCATCAAATTAAATTTTTTTAAAAAATTTATTTAATTATAAAATATATACATTTAATAAATATTATTATTTAATTATAATGTTTAAAACTTATAATAATAATAATTATTTGATCTTATAAAAATTGATAATTTTATTAAAATAATTATTTTAAATTTAAAAAATAAATTTTGTTTTATTATAAATATATATACTTTTAATTTCTTACTTTAAAAATAAAATTAATAATTAAATATTATATTAAAATTAATTATTTAATCTTATACAAATTGATAATTTTATTAAAATAATTATTTTAAAATTTTAAAATAATTTTTATTTTATTATAAAAATATATAATTTTAATTTTAATATATTGTATTAAATTAATATTTATTTATTTATTAACAATATTAACAAATCTACTAAGTAATTTTAACCACAGTTGCTACAGTGACAACATAGTTGAATCCATGAAACACCCTTAACACTATAGCATTAATAGCATATGCTATAGTAATAGTGCAACTATTATAGCCCAACTATAGCAACGCAGATGCAACAAAACCTAAATGAGCCCAAGTGGTCGCCGTTACTGCTGTAGGCGCTGCCTCAGGGGTCAGTCATTAGTTCGGGGCCGTCCTTCTGCACCCACAACCCAAACATTCCCCGATCGGGCAAGCGCCCGGTGAAGCCAAACAATGCTGGCCCCTAGCTCATCGCCGGAAATGAAAACATTTCTTAGGAATTTGGGTATTGGTAATTTCACTGCCTTTCATGAAATCTTATTTTGAGATTTGTGCAGTGTATGAATTTTAAAATTAAGTTTGATTTATACAAATTTTAAAACAGGGGTCAATAGCATTATCATTCCCTAAATTCTTAAGTATTGACACTAAAATCATATCAAAATTTTACAATCATAAAAATCTAATTTTTTTGATCAGGAAAGCATCCGTACATAATAATATTGGCACCATTGGTAGCTTAGAGTACATAGAACATTATAAAAATTTTCCTCTACGAAAATAAAATTTTACTTATCTATATGATCTAAAATATTTAAGTAGTAATTAATATCGATCAATGAATATTTATTTATATAATCAATAAATATCATTATTTCACATTTTTCACTGGCCACGGAATCCGTGGCGGCGGAGAGTACAGGAGTTGAAGTTCATGGGTACCGGAACTTCACAATAAATATCAATATCATTATTTCACATTTTTCACTGGCCACAGAAATGTTGAACCAGAATTTTTTTTTTTTAAAAAAACGAAGCATATAAAAAGTGAAAATGGATGGCCCGGAATCCGATTCCTTTCCATAGCGCCCGACGCTTTGAGCGCACACGAATCGTTCCATGGATTCTTCTACTTTCCTCCAATTTTCCGACTCTCTTCTTCTCTCTGCAGAAGCCGTAGCAAGCGAACCTGCTTTCTTCTATTCCTTGCCTCGATCGATCCATGCATGCATTCCTGCCGTGCTCTGCAATCCATGTCGGGTTCCGAGAGCACGTCCGGTAACCATCTGCCCCAGCTGCGATCCATTCGTATGCTTTCCTACGGCTCAAAAATGCTTCCCCCTTTTATTTTAATCAATCGATTTCTTTTCTTCGTCAACAAGCCAGGGCTTTTAGTATTCTTTTCTTTGCTCGATGTCAAAGCTCTGTGGTAATGTTCTTCTTTTGTGTTATTATTAGCGTTACTGCACAACCCTTTTGGTTGATGGTGCGAATGGGAACTGGCTTAGGTTTGTCTCAGCATGTCTTTCCTTTTTTCTAATTGATCCGTGTATTGAACATGTTTGGAGTAGTAGAAAAGTTTCAAACTTTTTAAGTTAAAATTTGGTTATAAATATTTGATTATAGACTTGAAAGAGGCAACAAATGCATGCTTGGCTAATGTTCAGAATCTCTCCAATGTTGATTGTAAGATGAAATTTAACCCTTTTATTTTGTGTTATATTCCTTTTCCTCTTGTGTTCACATAACAATGGGGATAAAAAAAAATGTGGTGGTTTGTATTAAAAAAAAGGGTTTTGAAGTTTAAGGAGAATGATTGTGATTATTTAGTAGCTGTGCTTTTTAATTTCGTTCCATATCAATATACTGGTCAAAGCTTGGTTAACACAAAGTACCTAGTGTATTGGGATGCAATGATATAGGAGGTATGCATATTGATTTGAGATCAGACTAGTTTGTATTGGGCTTACTACTTGATACAGGCTTGGATTAAAATCCTTGATATGAAGTACTAGGCTGTTAGGTTTGTAATTCATAGTTGTTTACAGGTACAATGGAACTGAGCTGATTACACAGCTAGAGGCATAAATTTTGAAATACTCTCTCTATATGGTTTTAAATATAGTCAATAGATGATCTCATGGTGCAATTTTGCATGTTGCAATGCCCTGCCTAATAAAAAAAAACCACTTTGCAAGCCAAGGAGGCATGACGCTGCTGCATTCTTGTTTCAGGAATACCTGGGGATGGAAGATGCTTATTTAGATCTGTGGTCCATGGTGCATGCCAGAGAGCCGGAAAGCCATCTCCGAATGAAAGTATTCAGAAAGAACTTGCAGATGAGCTGAGATCAAAAGTAATACAGAGTTCCTTTTTCTTCTCCTGATTCCATGGATTCTTCACTAACATCTTCGGATACAATAAGAGAGCAACCAACAAAATACGTTGACATTTCTGATATATATTTTATCCATTTTCCACTTGTTATTATCCATGTGATATAGTAAGTATTACTTGTCACTTTCATCCTTTATCCATCAAAATAAAGACTGGAGAATAAATTTTCTAGATTCAGTTGAGCTTGTGCATCTGCATCCTTAACAGTTTTTTCACTGATGTTGTCTTTATATCAGGTAGCAGATGAATTCATCAAAAGGAGGACTGACACTGAATGGTCAGTGATTATCATCCTCTATACATAACATGATATATACATGCTTGATTCTTTTTTTCATTGACTGCTAAATATCATGGTTTAACCATATTGGAGCGCTGAAACCAACTGCACTGCATATCGAATGCTCACAAAGATTATATATAATGATGTTTGCTTATACGATTCTTTACCTCAACAAATCTGGGGCATAATTCAGTGTCATATATAAAATCTATAGTTCTGCAATTATACTTGCCTACTTTTAGGACACTGAAAAACAGCAAAGCCTAAAGCTTTCTTAAATTAACTTTGGTGGAATCCAGGAGATACTAGGTGGATGAAGATACTAGTGCTGTATAGAGTTTGGCACTCATTTTGGTTTGCTCTTCCAAAAGTACATTAGTTCACATTAGTTACCCATTTGAGCAAATTCCGTAGTTTAACCGGATCCTTGAAACTTATACATGAATGGTTGAAAGTTGAAACTCGGCACTCTATGAAGATCTCCAACCATTAATTGATGTAGAATGACATCAAATCTTAACTTTTTTTTCCATTTCTTCAAATAATTCAGTGTTAAATTGTTGTACTACAGGTTCCTTGAAGGTGACTTTGATGCATATGTGACACAGATACGAAAACCTCATATTTGGGGAGGTGAGCCAGAGCTGCTCATGTGTACTCATGTTCTTCGGTTAGTCTCTTTTTTGCAGCGTTCTCCATACTTATTTGTTAAATGTGTAAATTATTTTATTTCCATATGTGGTCTTGCAGGATGCCAATTTCTGTTTACATGTCTGCTAATAACTCTGACGGCCTAAAGATGATAGCAGAATATGGTCAAGAGTATGGAAAGGAGAATCCAATTCGCGTGCTCTATCATGGCTATGGGCACTACGATGCACTGCAGATGCCTCTTGGAAAAACAAAGTCAAAATGGTAACAGTTACTCATAAATGAAACTATTCTGAAAAGCCTATTCACATTTTCGTTCTTTGGACAACACCGTTTTTTGAAACTCTTATTCCTATTTCCTGATTAAGGTTCCATGCAGTTTCCTCTATGAAGAATAAGTAGAATTGCTAACGAAGTTGATGTTGTATATGCTCAGATTTTATAATACTATGTATCCTAGAGAGGAAATACAAGTGAAAGGAAGAATGTAATTTTAGAATATAAAAGTAAGATGATAGAAAAGTATTAAAATGTTCGTTAGCCATATTTTCATTGAGGGAAAGAAAAGCAAAATGATTGAACACCTTAATTTATTAGAGACTTGTACCCCTCTTGTACCACAACTCATGTAGAGCATCACTTACATGACTTAAGTTACTAGGTTGAAGTGCAGCACCAGTAATGCAGAACCATCCATCAAATTAATATATATATATATTTTGCTTCTTAACCATATTGACAATCAAAATAGGAGTTTTAATGTGTTCATTTGTGGATCATGTGATAGATACATTATTGTCCAAGATACTCTTACTATTTTTTGCCTGTATAGGGTGAAGCTTCTATTAAAACTCTTTGGAAATTTGCAGGAGTACAAAAAGTTAAAACATCATATAAGAAAGCAAGATCCACAGTGTTTCAGCTGCATTTCGCTTGAAGGGAAGCCAGGATCCTGATAAACTACTGTGCCTACTTGAATATCTCAATTTAGAGAGAGAGAAAAAGATATTCTCTGATCCTTAATAAATCAATCATCAATGTGAATGATTGTTAAAAATGGTCCACCATGTGTCTTGTGTTGAAGATTTAGTTCCAGGACAATGTCATGCTACAAATCTCTGTTCATCACCAAGCATGATGAATTGGCACATGTGAAACCTGTATTTGTTCATCATCATAACAAAATAGCGGAAATCTGTTACAGTAATATGAAACATGTGTTACATTGTTGCCACAATGATATCTTGTCTATTAAATTCTGATATCTACTAATGCAGGCCATTTTGCAAAGTACCCCAAACCGGAATTTGTTCTTGTTTAAGCAAGGAAATTAAGAACGTAGTGATTGAGCTTCGATGCGAGAGACCCGAGGCATATTCAACAAGCCTACTATTGTAAGTCCAATCTAGTATTCGGACCTCATAAGTTTGATCTAGCAAGCAAAATTCAAGTCACACTTTTTTTATTATTTTTATTATTATTATTTTTCCTTAAATATGTATTAGTTAAGTGAATCAATTAGCTATAAGACCAATCTTTTGATGATACAAATCTAACCCACTTAACGCGCATATTAAAAACTATAATTTTAAGGCAATGAAGTGCCATAAAGTGTTTAAATGTAGATACTCAAAATGGGTAACTTACTGTATTCATATTTAAGATAAGTCTAGGACCTCTATACTCTTTTATATACATCTAGTAGGATTACATCTCTCATGCTACATTTAAATAAATCCCAAATCTCATGCTACATCTAAGTAAACCCCAAATGAATCTAAATAATGGGATTATATGTGAAAACTTTTTAGGAACTGACCCTACCTCGGATTTGCTCTAAGCCATTGGATTCATTGAAAAATTCTTATCTTAAAGTATAAAAAACAATATTCTAGGTAGGTCATGACCTACCTAGGTATCTTAGGTAAGTCACTATTGAGCTGATAGATTTGAAATATGTGAATCCTAAAATGCTGCTATAATGGCTCTGATTTTAAGATTCATATTTTAAACAAATTCAGTAGTTCAGGAGTGACAGGTCATTTTAGATTTTCACCTAGATATGCGCCTACACAATCCTGAAGAATATCTCAAATGAGGAGCTTAACGCCTTCTTTACTTGGATGGAAAAGAGGAAGGGAAGAATGAATTATATCTTTTTTCATCATTTATTTGGGTAGACAGAAAATTGATAAAAAAATGGGAAAAAAAATAAGGCATTTTTCTTCATTTCTCAATCCGCCCAAATTGAGCAGATTGCTTACTGCTTGCTTTGCTGAAAACTTATAACAATTTTAAAAAGTTATGTGTCGTATTTTTATATTTTAATTTTATGATTTTTAATAGTACTAAATAATATTTAATAATATTTAGTAATTTTATAATTTTTAATAGTATTAAATAATATTTAATAATATTTATATTATTTAATAGTATCGATAATAATTTTATAATATTAATAATATTTATGTAATATAAATGAAAAAATAAAAATTAGAGATATACATAAAAATTCATCAAATTATTCATCCTTTTAAATAAACACGGGAAAAGAAAACTTATAACATATTCTATCAATCTATATATATATATATATTTTTTCTTTCTGCTTAATCCATCCGTCCAACTAAACCTAATATAAGGGATCTAGCAACCCAATCCCCCACCATCCTCAACGCCACAATATCCACCCATCCCCACCCCGGAAACCTGCTCCTCGCCGCCGCCGTCCCCTTCGCCGCCACCCTGAGCAGCTGTATGTACGTGCCCAAGTCATGCACGCACGTCGGGAATTCCCGCAACTCGACGAAGTCCAGCGCCAGCTCCACCCCCACGTGCTCGTAGCGTTCGCTTTCGTCGGCGTCGCTCCACGGCACGCCCACCTTCCACAGCCCCGGCAGCTTCGTCACCAGGTCCCACACGTTCACCACTCTCAGCACCTTTACCCCCAGCTCCTCCATCCGCCCCTTGAACCCCGCGTTCCCCACCCTTGGCCCGCCGAACGAGTACACAGCCACTGGCGCCGCCCGGCTCAGCCCCAGCTCCGCCAGGTCGTAGCCAAACAGCATCGCCAGCGCGCTCCCCATGCTGTGCCCCGCCACGGTAATGCTTGTCGCCTCGCCTTCTCCTTCGTGGTGATTGACCAGGCGGGAGACCTCGCTGAGGAGCTGCTCCCGGCAGCTACCGTGGCCGAAGCGGGCGGCGGTGGGGTCAGCGGAGGTGTAGAGGCTGAGGAAACCGGACTCGACCTTGACGTCGGGCCTGGGGTCGAGGGGGTCTAGTCCCGCCGGGGCGAGGTTGCTCATGATGTTGGCGGCCCACTCGGCGGCGGTGACTGTGCCACGGAAAGCCACGAGGATGTCGCGCCGGCCGAGGCGGAGGGATGAGGATGAAGAGGATACCGCGACGTAGCCGATCCATCTCGCGCCCCTGGCGGCCGGAGATGACAGTAAGCTTACTCCGGGCGTGGCGTAGATGTAGCGGGTGATCTCGTAGCCGGCAGCGCTCAAGCCGACCTCATTCATCAGCCGGTGCCTCCCGTACTTGCACTTGAGGTACCTGAATGCAATTTCTTCTATTTGTTTTTTGAATCGGAAAATTGTGATGAAAAAAAAGTAGGAAAAAAAATCCTAGACAAAAATCACACAATTATTTTTTACTTTTGGATTATTTCTCTTAATTTTGACTTTATTTTTGTTCTCCAATGTTGGAGAAGTGTAGATCGTCGAAACAACCATACCGATTGGAGCTCGGGTCAGCCTCGAACGCCTTGTAGCACGCCATGACGAGCTCGCCGTAGCGGACGACCTCCTCGCGCAGCAGCGGGTCGAGTGGTTCGACGAGGCCGCTCCAGTCGTTGGCGCCATGAATCTCCCGCCACGCGCTTGCGAGGCAGCCATTCTTGGCCTCCGTTGGAACCGGCCGCGTCGACGGTCGAATCGTCAGAGTGGGCGGTGCAAGCTGCTGCTGCTGAAACGCAACCGCAACGTTCGACGGCTTCCGTTGGCGGAAATCTTTATGGGTGATAGAGGAGTTTCCGGCCAGCATGGAGGCGGCGGCGGAGGAAGCAGGAGAGGCGGCCATGCATGCACGTAGATTGTGCTGGTAGAGCAAGGGGCAGCGAGGTGTGCCGGGGATTATGTAGACAGGAATCTGCGATGCGATAATTACTGATTAATCAGAAAGAGCATGTTTGGTGAGGATTTGAATCATTTGATCTGACTGCGTGAGTTATGTTTTTCTAATTAGCAGGTTGGGTTCGCTGTCGATCGAAACTGCTTGCATTAATTGCGGCTCATACTTTCCTTTTAATGAGTTGATGATCGATGCTCGGAGAAAAGAAATACTCTGGGCTGGATTTCTCGCTCGTGCGACCCTTGCCGTTGGGAGTTGACTTTACGCTTGAAGTCTGCCAAAACCGGACGTCTCTGTGTTCTGAGTTGCTCTATTTCTATCTCTTGCCGCCATGGCTCGCGAGTATGAACACTGAACACCGACACAATTTGGAAGCTTTGTTTTTCATATTATTCATCCTTCAGCCAATGATGTTTAGAATAATGTCATAATTTGGAGTCTTCGCGCCCCCTCCTGTGAGTTTGAAGCTAAGCTTATCTTCATTAGTGTAACTCAATCGGTCAACCAAGAGAGTGCTGCTGCTGCTCGAGTATGCCGACATGCACGTTCGGTATTGACATGTTTCGCCTATACGATTGGAACCGACTGAAGATTGATCTGCAGTTGAATTTGATTAAGCCGACATGGCCGCAATTGACCATTTGGAGCAATTCATGTCCACCCACATTTTAATTTTTTTATAATTGAAAAGTGAAAAATAGTTTGACTTTGTGTACTTGTCACTTTAATATTATTTTAAGATCAATATTTTTACTATATCCGCGATCAGAAGGGTTGCCTCTTAGTATTGGATGAAGTAAAAACAGAACATCCTCGACTGCTTATTATTGGATGTAGACTATGTAGTAACATTGGATATACTAAAAACACTAATTTTAAGATTCATGTTTTTATTGCATCCAAGCAGCCAAGCGGGCACAACCCTACTCCTTACTCCTATTCCTAGACAAGTACTTTGTCTGAAATAATTTTTTCAAATAGGGATCGTGCTCCCCTTAAACCTCATAAAAACAACAAAAGTTCATAAAATCAACATCATAAAAAATATAAAAATAACGACCATAATATCAACGTTCATAACTTTTGGATCTTAGAATAAATAATCTTCACAATAAAACAATAACATAAACATGTACCTGATGCGGAAGACGACATGATTGAAGAAGCTGAAGAATTGCCGAATCTCCAATCATCGGTTTCCCTCACTTGATCTCCCTTTCCAACACAAGTTTTGATAGAAAAGACTTTACTTTCGTATTTATTTATAGAGATAGAGAGATGACCAATTAATACATTCGTTACTTTTAAAATGTAACGTCTATCACATTACATAAATGATATTGATGGCATTAATTTCACTATTAATGTTAGAATTTAAAACGAACCATAAATGAGGGTAATTAATTTTAACGTTAAAGATAGAACCATTATTAAGGTCATAAATATGACATTAGTATGACCATTAATGAGGAGCATAAATCTAACGTTAAAGATATATACCCATTATTAAGGTCATAAATACGACATTAGTATGACCATTAATGAGGGCCATAAATCTTACATTTTCCCACTTGGCCCGATATTCCAACACATAATTTAATAGTGAAAAACATTAAGCGCGCATACATCCAATCAATATCATTAACATAATATACCTCAACTTAATAAATTCACATAATGCGAGTTATGGCGGTCGTACACTATAGCATCGTATACTTCCTTCCATATACCACAACATTAGTAATTTAATAAGATAGACATCATAAGAGATATAAAAAACGTAATGGTCCACATTAGTGTCTCATAGACATTTCATCTTTCTTGTTTGATATCATTAGGTATACACAAACATAATGAACAAGAAAAATTAACAATAAGGTCAGAAACATTTATTGAGCTCAAGAGTGTTATTACATAATCACTATCAATCATCATTATTACAACCAAGACCCATTCTTTGAACATGTTTTTTAAATGTCTTTGGTTGTAATCCTTTAGTTAAAGGATCTGCAATCATAAGATCTGTCTTAATGTGTTCAATACACACTCTTTGTTTCTAAACTTCTTCTTTCACAGCAAAATATTTCAACTCCATATGTTTTGCACCTCTAGAGTATTTATCATTCTTGGAGAAGAAAACTGCTACTAAATTATCACAATAAATTTTCAGCGGCTTAGAAATAGTATCAACAACCTCTAGCCCTGAAATAAAGTTTCGCAACCATAATGCATGAATTGTAGCCTCAAAGCAAGCTACAAACTCTGCCTCCATAGTGGATGAAGCAATAACAGATTGTTTGATACTTTTCCATGAAATTGCTCCTTCTGCTAGTAGAAACAAATAGCCAAACATTGACTTTCTACTGTCAATGCATCCAGCAAAATCTGAATCCGAATATCCAATCACTTTTAATGGATTAGATCTCCTATATTGAGTATATAGTCTTTCGTTCCTTGAAGATACCTCATCACTTTCTTTGCAGCTTTACAATACTCAATACCAGGATTACTTTGATATCTCCCAAGCATTCCAACTGCAAAGCTAATGTCGGGTCTTGTGCATGTTTGCAAATACATTAAACTGCCAACTACTGAAGAATGTGGAATAGATTCCATTTCCTTTCGTTCTACACCATTATTTGGACATTGCATGAGACTAAATTTGTCTCCCTTTTGGATTGAAACAATTCTTGGAGAACATTTATCCATATGAAACCTCTCAAGAATTTTCTTGATATAGTTCTTCTGAGATAATCCTACAAATCCTTGTGATCTATTCCAGAATATTGAAATTCCTATGACAAAGGATGCCTCACCCATATCTTTCATTTCAAAATTCTTAGAGAGAAAACTTTTAGTCTCATACAATAATCCTAAATCATTAGCAACAATCAAAATATCATCAACATATAGAACTAAAAATATGAACTTACTCCCACTGATCTTTCGATATATACACCAATCAACAGTGTTTTCTTGAAAACCGAAAGATGTTATGATATCATTAAACTAAAAATACCATTGGCGGGAAGCTTGTTTTAGTCCATATATTGATTTCTTAAGTTTACATACCATGTGACCTTTTCCTTATATGGTAAATCCTTCAGGTTGATCCATGTAAACTTCTTCTTCAAGATCTCCATTTAGAAAGGCTATTTTCACATCCATTTGGTGTAACTCTAAATCAAACTGAGCTACAAGTGCTATAATAATTCTTAATGGGTCTTTCTTTGAGACAGGAGAAAATGTCTCTACATAATTTATGCCATTCTTTTGAGTATAACCTTTGGCAACAAGTTTGCCTTTATATCGTTCTATATTGCCATTCGAGTCATGTTTGGTCTTAAAAACCCATTTACATCCAACTCGTTTACAACCTTCTAGCAAATCAATGAGATCCCATACATTATTTTGTGTCATTGAGTTTAACTTATCTTTCATGGCATTAATCCATTTATCAGACTCTTTACTTTCTATCACTTGTGAAAAAGAAACAGGATCTTTATTAATGCCACAATCAAATTTTGACTCTTGCAAATAAACCACATAGTCATTAGGAATAGCCGACCTTCTTATTCTTACAGGTTTATTTAAGGCTATCCCACGTGGTTCATTTATGTCAGTTGGATGTAAGTTAGTTACTTCATGAAGTGCTGCTTCATTCAAATGTTGCTCAACATCATTTGGTTCCTCTAATGTTGGGGCAACATTCGATGTGGATATGGATATTAGAACATTCATGGGTGATGGAACATCAACCCTAATTTCATTAATATCCATAATTTTCCTTTCAGCACTCCCAGTAACTTCTCCATCTTCAATAAATTTGGCATTACCTGTTTCAACAATTCTTGAACTATGGTTTGGACAATAAAACCTATACCCTTTAGATTTCTCTGGGTAACCAATAAAGTAATCACTAACAGTTCGAGAATCTAATTTTCTTTCATGTGGATTATAAACTCGTGCTTCTGCTGGGCATCCCCAAACATGAAGGTGCCTCATACTTGGTTTCCTACCGGTCCACAACTCAAAAGGAGTTTTAGGAACCGCCTTACTAGGAATCTTGTTCAGCAAATACACTGCAGTTTTAAGTGTATGCATCCACAAGATTTTGGGTAATGAGGAATTACTCATCATACTCCTAACCATGTCCATTAATGTTTTATTACGCTTTTTGCAACACCATTTTGTTGAGGTGTTCCTAGCATAGTGTATTGAGCACATATGCCATGCTTTTCAAGAAATTTAGCAAATGGACCAGGACATTGTCTAGACTCATCATATTTACCATAATACTCACCACCTCTATTAGACCTAATGATTTTCATTTTCATATCTAATTGCCTTTCAACCTCGTTAATAAATACTTCAAGAGCATTTACTACTTCAGATTTTTCTTTAAGCAAGTAGACATAACCATACCGTGAAAAATCATCTATAAAGGTGATAAAGCATTTCTCTCCACTAAAGGATTGAGTATCAAAAGGTCCACATATATCAGTATGTATAATTTCAAGGAGCTGAGTGCTTCTTGTGGTATTTTTCTTGCTATGTTTGGTTTGCTTTCCCTTAATGCAATCCACACATATATCAAGATCAGTAAAATCTAAATTCGGAAGAATTTCATCTTTTACTAATCTTTCTTTGGATACATGACCCAAACGCTTATGCCATAAATAAGCAGAATTTTTTTTCATCATGCTACGCTTATATCCAATAGAATGATTAACACAAAATAGGGATTTAGAAAACTTAACATCCAGTTTCAATTTATATAAACCATCAATAAGAATTCTAGAGCTAATACAGGAATTATGTTTAAATAAATTGAAACTACCATGTCCAAACTCAAAATCAAACCTACATTCATCAAGTCTAGAAATTGAAATTAAGTTTCTAGAAATTAAAGGTACATAGAGAGTCTGCATTAGATCCAACTGATAGCCAGAATCTAACACTAATCTGTAAGTCCCCATGCCTTCAATTGAGACCTTCTTTCGATTTCCCATAAATAAGAAGTTCTCAGTTGGGTTTGTGGTTTGGATTGAAAGGAATCCCTACATCATATTGGAAACATGAGTTGTAGCACCAGAATCAAACCACCAAGAATTAGAAGGAACTTCAATTAAGTTCAGTTCAGAACATACACAAAGGTCAGAAGTACCTTTCTTTTCGAACCAAGCTTTTCGTTTCAGACAATCTTTCTGATAATGTCCCTCCTTTTTTACAGAAGTGACATTTATCTGTCTTTTGTTCCTTCTTATTCATATTCGCAACCTGTGTTACTTTAACAGGTGCTCTCTTATTAAATTTCTTGGCCCTTGGCTTACTTGCTCCTTGACCCATAAGATTAATTGAATGAACTCCTTGTTTCTTAAGTCTTGTTTCTTCTTGAGTAAGCATACTGACCAATTCATTAACATTCCACTTGTCCTTTATAGTGTTATAGTTAATTTGAAAAGACCTATACTCAGAAGGTAACGAGTTCATTATGAATTGCACTAAGAAGGAGTCATCAACTATCATTCCCAGGGTCCTTAATTTTGCTGCAATGTTTGTCATCTCTAGCACATGTTGCTGCATACTACGCGACCCATCATACTTCATGGTAGTGAGTTCAGCCATTAATATACCAGCAAGAGATTTATCTGCAGAACGGAAATGTTTTTCCACAAGCTTAAGATACTCTTTAGCAGTCTCAATTTGTGGAATAGTAGTCTTAATGTTGTTAGTAGTTGTCATTCGCATGAAACTCAGACATAATCTGTTAGATCTTTCCCATGCTTTATAGTTTGACTTTTCTTCCTCACCGCTCCTATCAGTAATGACAGTAGGCTTTTCTTTTAATAGTGCTAAGTCAAGATCCAAAACACCTAAGTGGAAATTGACTTGTTCGCACCATTCATAAAAGTTCAAACCATTGAATACAGTAACAGAAGAAGCATGCGAATGAAGAGAAATAGATGCACAAACATAAAATGTTTAATCAATTATGGATTTAGATATTTATAACATCAAAATATATTATAGGTTTCCTTTGGGTAAACCTAACAATATATTTATCATCATTAAATGCTGTGAAACTTTCACATAAACATTGCCAAACATAATTTGCATATTTGGATACATAATTATATTTAACAATTAACCATTAATATTCTTTAATTATATTTATTAGCGACATAATATTGATTTACCTTTGAGTAAATCAAATTCACACTAATAAATATATATGCAATAATGGTTTATATAAATAAACCAAAACATTATCTTTAAGAACAAATGGTCACTTTGGTGACTAACATTTATTATTAAAAGACGTTAATATTATATTTTAATAATAAATGACCACTTTGGTGATTAACACTTATTATTAAAATAAATCCCTTAATTAGTTTGGTCACTTTGATGACAAACAAACTATATTAACCTTCATATCCATTCACTATGTGTGAAGGAAAATATATAGATTTAAAGTTTTACATAATATAGATCTATATCATCTTTGTGAATTTAATTATTCACAAGATATTAACCTCATGTGTAATAGAAACCTTCTTTATATCTAATACGCAATTAGCCATAAGTAAAGTTGCACATAAGCTTTACTTACATAGAAACATACTTTGGGCTCATCATAAAATGAACAGTAATTAACTTTCCAAACAAACATAAAGGAAAGTTGACGTAGCAATTAATCAATTAAGCAAATTACTGAAATCGCCATCGAAACAATAAAACATTAATTCAATACTGAGGCGATATCATAAACTTCTTTTCTTTATTTACTTAATTGTTACAAACATCAAATCAATAAAAATTTCTTATTGAGGGTATCAGTTAGTTCAACTGGTAAGAACCTTTGTTGTTGATAACAAGGTCTTAGGGTCAAATCCCTCTCTTATTACTTAACTTGCCTATGTCAAAAAAAAAAAAAAATCCTTATTTCTTCATGCTGCCGAGAAACATAAAACAGTAAATCTTAATGTGCTATGAGTCTTTCATGATAAATCAAAACACATTTGTGAAACATAACTTTAATTTTTTTTACATAAATGATATTGGATAATTAATTTTAACGTTAAAGATAGAACTATTATTAAAATCATAAATATGACATTAGTATGACCATTAATGAGGGCATAAATCTTACCACCCCAACACCCAACGGATTTCGCGGGCAGAGTAGAAAAATAGCAATTTCATCATCCTAATAATTTTAAAAAATAAAAAAATATTATGAGGATTTACACATTTTAAATTATCTAATGATATTAATATCATCATAAATAATATTTTTTATAATAAAATAAAAAAATTATAAAAAATAATAAAATCTGTACCCTATTACTCGACGGCGCTTCTACCCAACCGACCGACCTGCCTTCCCAACAAGCCAACGAGCGTCGCCTCTTTTGCAATTTTTTTTATTTTCAATCTCCTTTTTGCCAAATCAAAAAACGGGTATAAATAGGTAGTGTTAAACCCGATCCAATTACTAATATGATTCCCATATGGACGGATATAAAAATTTTATTTAGGTAGTCAAC
Source organism: Costus lasius (assembly GCA_027563935.2). Taxonomy (NCBI): domain Eukaryota; kingdom Viridiplantae; phylum Streptophyta; class Magnoliopsida; order Zingiberales; family Costaceae; genus Costus; species Costus lasius. The sequence continues at coordinate 22,402,963 of CM050447.1, read as the reverse complement.
TGCTAGTCGGTGGGAGTTTGAAAAAGAGCAATATTCTGGTATTGGTAGTATATAAATTATCTAATTGGTATATTTCCCGCTGCTCCATCCGATGGGAACGATGTTACTTCGCCGGAGATTTCATCGTCGATCGCCGCTGTGTGAGAGAGTTGGCGCCGCCGATTCTTGCAGTGTAGGCAGGTATTCCTCTCCCCGCTTGTGTCACTTCCACCCTGTGTCTAGCCAGATTTTTCTATTTGCCGAGCTTTCCTTGTTTCTTGTTGGATCTTTCTCACCAAATTTCTCGATTCCCCTCGCTGCTCGTTCTTCGATTCTTGCCCAAACCCCTTCTCGACTCTGTTTCTCCTCCTCCTTCTGTGTTCGTTTCTCCCAGACCTTCCTCAGACGCTTGCCCTCACTTTGTACCCCTTCCTGTCTCTCTTCAATGTTGTGGATTGAGAAATCACCAGTAATGTGATGTTAATGTGTAATTGTTGATAAATTAATCATTTGTGTTAATTTTCAAAGGACTGCATTTTTCTCATGATTTTTTGTACTTATGCAATTTTGTTGTTGAGGAATTATGAAACTTGTAAGTATATTTATATGTATCTTACGACAATATTAAAAGAAGAGTTGGTGTATATTATGAAACATTAGTAAGAGAAATAGTTTATAATATACATGTATTATATTTCGCAAACAATTTAGCTAAGTTGTAGAATTGAATACAATTCTACGAGCTAATCCTGTAGAACCCTACCCGTTCGTACATAGGAACTGCAATATGACAACACCATCATGATAGTAGTCGTCATTGGATATTTCTTTAATTACAACATGACCAATATCTCTCCGGCCCATGGAATTAGCTACAAGGAGATACACTAGCATGAATATGACAATCTATTTTGAACTTTTATACAAGGATTGATCAGTTATGTTCGCATTCATCTCAATGTGGATTGCAATCCCCTATAAGTTCTGGGCTCTTATCCCAAATTGCAACTCGGATTAAACCTTATAATAATTATAATTAGACTATAGATATTCAATTGTGCAAGACAAAATTAACTGAAGTTAAATACTTATTTGAATCTATCTTGTATCTTAAATCCATTAAAATTGTATCGGGTTCTATATGAAGTGTCATTGTAATGGGGCGAATAAGCCTTATTGCATGCATTAGTTATTAGTATTAGTATGCTAGGTGTGATGCTCCCGGGATTTAGTACAAATCCCAAAGCACACCGAGATGGAGTGATGGCAGGACCCCTCGTCATCAGCCGTGTTGGACGACTCGGGTGTGCGATCGTGTCACTAAGGCTGACACAAGTCCATAGGGCGAGGGTCGAGTCAAACCACGAAGTATGGGTTCACACGTGGATGTGGGCTTCTGACTCGACCCATGGACCCCGGACCCTCTCGCATGAGCTTGCAAGCGTGTGCATCGAGGAGGGTCAACCGTGGGGCGATTCTGAGGGTCACACGTGGATGTGGGCTTCTGACTCAGCCTTGAACCGGGCCTGAACCCATCTTCCAGGCTGAACCGAACCGGTTCAGCCGGTTCAATTCGGTCCATGGTGCAGCGTACGCACGAAAGGGGATTTTTCCCCTGTTCTTCGTTACGCTGAGAGCGTCGCTGACGCCGGCGTTGATTCCGGCCAGCTGGAGGAGGCTGCCGGGAAAGGAAGGTTGCCGACAGTGCGTGACAGCTTGGCGGCGAGGTTGGCGGCGAATTAGGGGGTGGAATCCACTTGGACGAGCCCAGGGTTGAGATTTAATCTCACCCCGGTGGACGCGAGATCTTCGGCGATTCGGCGGCGGAGATGGACGCTAGCGTGGCGGCGAGGGTGGTTTTCCATCCTCGTCGAGGGCAGGCTGCCTATCGAGCATCCTGAGAGCTCGGGCAGGTCTGGCGACGGCGAAAGTTTAGATCTGAGAACAGAGCTTCGCATCTTCCATCGGCGACGAGGTTTCGGCCGTGGACTCGTCGGCGCGAGGCTTCCAGATCGATTTCCGGTGCCCTGAGGAAAGGAGGGACTCATCCCCTCCGGCGTCGGCAGCCAGACGCGGGAGTGGGATCGAATTTTCCGATCCTCGGTTCCACGCGAGCAACGCGTCCATTGGGTTCAAATTCTTGTCAACGGCGGCTTCTCCGGCGACAATACTTCGGCAGCGGTTTCTCCTATCGTCGGCGACCAGATCCCGACCCTCCGGCGTGACTCCGGTGGCCGGACGGTGACGGACGGAGGAGGACTCTCCTCCCCTGTTTCAGCCGGAAACTCGGCTCTGTTTGCACGCGAGCCGCGGAGAAGGGAGAAGGGAGGAGAGAGATGGTTCGTCGCGCGGGTTCGTACGCGCGTGTCGCTTCGTCTCCGACCGGACTTTCCGACGCAGCTTCTCGGAGGATCTCGGTGGGCTCGGCTCGTGGAGTGGCGGCATGCTACAAGGGTAAACCCTCCCCGGATCTATCGTGTGTAGTGGTAGTAGGACGGTTTTCTCGTGTGTAGTGGATAGGGACTTTACCGCCGTCCGGACTTTGGGTGGCTTTTCATCCGGACGGTTCTCTTGCGTTATCTGCGCCCGCATATGTGTAGTGCGGGCTGTGCTTGTTTGTAGGGGCTGCATTGCTTGCTTGTTGCAAAGTCCCGGACGTGTGCGCCGGCACCCTCGAAGGTGTTCGCCACCGTCCCATTGTGATTGATTGAGGCCGCGCCGGTGCCTATCTCGGCTGTGTAGAGAAAGGAGCGCGGGCTAAGGATATTTCTGTGAGTGCAAAGTGTTTGGAGAGTCTCCATCACTTTGACACAGTTGAGAGATCTGTATCCGTATCCGAGGGGCGGTATTCATACCGAACCCTTCGAGCACGTGGTGTGAGCACTTGTAGAGTGCTGGGCCAGCTTCCGCAACGCAATCCTAACCGGTCGCGGGCCACTCTAGGTTAGGGCTGAGATCTCCGCGAGGGGATCTGCCGGTTGTGGTTAAGTTTATTATAAAAAAATAAATTTGCCCATAACAAACTGGTATCAAAGCTTAAGTTTGTATAAGTCTATTGTCAGGGATATCGACGTCGGTGTACGCTGTTTGGAGGGTGCGTATGTCGGTGCCTAGCGCCGGGGCGTAGTCTCTCAGCCTCTTCACTGATCGCTCAGTCCCGACACAGACCGAGCACTGCTTAGCTCTTTTCAGTGCACCCAGAGGTCAGACCATCAGATCTCATTCCACCAGCAGAACTTCAGAGTTACTTCTCACAGTCACAATGGTTACAGCTGCAGAGCGCATCTCCCACTTGGAGACTGCGATAGGGAACTTCGATGGAGACGCTACGATCATGGAGCGTCTCGAGGCACTTCGGTCGGCGGTCGAGTCCGTTAGGACCCGCCTGGATTCTGAGTTGGCACGTCTCTCCAATGTCCTTGCTGGACTTGCATTGGAGGTGGCTGGTTTGAAGGGGCAGGCTTCTACCCGTGCTTCTACTTCAGCCGCAGGCGCTGGGAGTTCCCAGCCGCAGACCACTAGAGTGCGTGTTCCCGAGCCCTCTACTTTCAGTGGGGTACGCAGTGCAAAGGAACTTGAGAATTTCCTTTGGGATATGGAGCAGTATTTCAGGACTGCTCAGGTGCCTGATTATGAGAGAGCGCAGTTGTGTTCGGCTTATTTGACAGGTGACGCCAAGCTCTGGTGGCGTACCTTAGTGACCCCTTCGGGAGAAGAGGTGCCACGTGACATCTCATGGGATGAGTTGAAAGCTGAACTGAAAAACCAGTTCCTGCCGACACACACTTCTAAGACTGCTAGAGACTCTTTGCATAAGATCAGACACACAGGGACAGTTCGTGAGTATGTCCGAGCTTACTCTGCCGCCATGCTCGAAATACCACGAATGGAAGAAGAGGATCGCTTGTACTTCTTCTTAGAGAGGATGCAGACATGGGCACAGTTGGAAGTTAGGAGACATAGCCCATTAACTCTCAAGGAGGCTATGGCTGTAGCTGATTCCTTAGTGGATTTGAGGGATAGGAAGCAATCTGCCCCTATCTCCTCTGCTCCATCTAAGTCACGTTCCCCTCAGAGGAATAAGGGGAAGCGTCCAGCTCCAGGACCCAAGGGTGGGTATAGAAGTATGGAAAAGGAAGAGCTACCTCTTCAGGAACCGGCCAGAAGAAAACCACACCAGCCGGTTCTCCTCCTAGGGGCGCTCCCAAGCAGCAGCTGAAGTGTTTTCTTTGCCGAGGTCCTCATCGCATGCGTGATTGTCCTCGGGGAGATACACTTACAGCTATTGTTCAGCGGGAGGCTGCCCAATCTGAGGATCCTCTGATCACTGTGAATCCTTTGGTGATCAACGCCATTGCTACTTCCACCACAATGAAGACCAAGTTGATGTATGTGGAGATGAGGGTGAACTCACATCGAGTTCACGCCATGATTGATAGTGGTGTATCTCATGTTTTTGTGGCTCATGGCATGGCGACGCGGCTAGGGCTGAGCATGTCCCCTGCTCAGGACCGCTTCAAGACAATCAACGCTGAGGAGCGGCAGATCGCAGGAATATCCTATGATGTTCCTCTTGTCTTCGGGGAGTGGAAGGGTAAGAACCATGTACGCGTGGTTCAGATGGATGATTATGATGTCATCGTTGGCTTGGAGTTGATACAAAAGATGAAGGCTGCTATAGTCCCTCATCTTAGGGGTGTCCAGGTGATGGATGAGAGATACCCCTTCTTTGTTCGTTGCCTACAGTTGGCTGGGTCGGATAAGTCAGTGCGACCAGGGAAGGCTCAGAGTACATTCATATCGGCTGCTACTCTTGAGACAGGCTTACGTCGGGGCGAGCGGACCTTTCTGGCTACATGGGTGACGGCCCCTGTAGAAGGTCCAGACGACGTACCAGCGGAAGTGAAGAATTTACTTGAGGAGTTCCAGAATCTTCTTCCGCCTGAGCTAGCAAAGGAGCTTCCTCCCAGACGTGTGATTGATCACCGCATTGAGTTGGTTCCTGGGGCAGCTCTTTCGTTCCGACCCCCATACCGCATGCCTCCTGCAGAGCTCGTTGAGCTGAGGAAGCAGTTGGATGAGCTCTTAGCAGCTGGGTTCATCCAACCCTCCAAGTCTCCATTTGGTGCTCCTGTGCTTTTCCAAAAGAAAAAGGACGGTAGTCTTCGCTTCTGTGTTGACTACCGTGCCTTAAATAAGATCACCATCAGGAACAGATACCCAATTCCACATATCCAGGACCTCATTGACAGACTGGCGGGGGCTACTATCTTCACCAAGCTTGATTTAAGATCAGGCTATTGGCAGGTCCGCATAGCTGAGGGAGATGAGGCGAAGACAGCCTGTGTCACCCGGTACGACGCCTTCGAGTTCTTGGTTATGCCATTTGGCTTAACCAATGTGCCGGCTACCTTCTCCCACCTGATGAACAATGTTCTGACACAGTTGCTAGACGATTTTGTGGTCGTCTACCTTGATGATATCATGGTGTACTCGACCACGATGGAGGAGCATTTGCAGCATCTGAGATTGGTGTTCCAGAGACTGAGGGAACACCAGCTGTATGTGAAGAGGGAGAAATGCTCTTTTGCTGCTTCTGAGATCCAGTTTCTGGGCCATGTGGTAGGCCATGGCACTGTCCAGATGGATCCTGAGAAGGTGCGTGCCATCGTCGAGTGGGCCGCACCTACTTCCCCTACTGAGCTCCGATCTTTCCTAGGAGTGGCGAATTTCTACAGGAAATTTATCCAGGATTACTCCAAGATCGCAGTTCCTCTTTCTGACCTCCTGACGAAGGAGACTCCTTGGCTATGGCAAGAACGACATCAGACTGCGTTTGCAGAGTTAAAACGCAGGATCGCTAGTGAGCCGATTCTTCGTATGCCGGACTTCAGTCGGCCCTTTGAGGTTCATACCGATGCCTCTGACAGAGCGATCGGTGGAGTGCTCTTACAGGAGGGGCACCCAGTGGCATTTGAGAGCCGGAAGTTAAGTCCGGTGGAGCAGCGTTACTCAGCTCACGAGAAGGAGATGGTCGCCGTGATCCACTGCCTTCGAGTTTGGCGCATCTATCTTCTCGGTAGCGCTTTCGTAGTGAAGACGGATAATGTCGCCAACACATACTTCGCTACGCAGAAAAAAAGTTTCACCTAAACAAGCGAGATGGCAAGAGTTCCTCGCTGAATTTGACTTCACCTGGGAGCACAGACCGGGGCGCTCCAATGTGGTTCCAGATGCTCTCAGCAGGATGTGCACTGTGGTGCTTGCTTCTATATCGAGGATTGAGGGTGATCTCCTCGATCGCATTCGGAAAGCTGCTGTTCTCGATGCCAAATACCAGCAGTTCATCGCCGATGTGCGAGAAGGCAAGGTTCGTCGTTACTATCTTCAGGGCGACGACCTTCTGATGGCCGAGGGCGGTCGGCCACTTGTTCCGGCGACTAGCGGACTTCGACGCGAGTTATTGCGAGAGCTTCACGACACGGCATGGAGTGGACATCTGGGACAACGCAGGATGCTGATTCTATTATCCCGATCTTGTTATTGGCCCTCCATGCGAGCTGATGTCGATCACTATGTCCGCACCTGCTTGATCTGCCAGCAGGACAAAGTCGATAGGAGGCGCGAAGCTGGATTGTTACAGCCTCTTCCCATTCCGGAACGACCATGGACTTCAGTTTCCATGGATTTTATTACTGGGTTACCGAAGGTCGAAGGGAAGGCTTCTATCTTTGTTGTGGTGGACAGGTTCTCTAAGTACTCTGTGTTCATCGCAGCACCTGAGCCTTGTTCAGCCAAGGAGACGGCTGACCTATTTTTCAAGCATGTGGTGAAGCTTTTTGGGCTTCCTCTGGACATTGTTTCTGACAGAGATGCCAGGTTCACTGGTAACTTCTGGACGTCCTTGTTCAAGACTCTTGGTTCCGAGCTAAAGTTTTCTACAGCGAACCATCCTCAGACCGATGGCCAGACGGAGAGGATAAATGCACTACTTGAAGAATACCTTCGTCACTTTGTGTCGGCAAGCCAGCGCAACTGGGTGTCTCTCCTCGACACGGCGTAGTTTGCCTACAACTTGCAGCAGTCTTCAGCGACCGGCAAGACACCATTTGAGTTGGTGTTAGGACGACAACCTCTCACCCCCGTTGATGTTGTGCAGCACACCGATGGTGAGTGCCCAGCAGCTTATCGGGTTGCGAGAGATCACGCCGAGGTGCTCCAGGAGGCTCGTGATAGCTTAGAGCACGCTGCAAGAAGGATGCAGCATTATGCCAATCAGAGTAGACGCGATGAACAGTTCGAAGTTGCGGATCTTGTGCTTTTAAAGTTGACACCTCAGATGTGGAGAAAGATCTCAGCCAAGACTGCGCATCGCAGCCTTATTCAGAGATATGAGGGACCTTTCGAGGTCTTGAGACGGGTTGGTGCTGTAGCCTACAGGCTGAAGCTTCCCGACAGATTAAAGCTTCATCCGACCTTTCATGTAAGCTTTTTGAAAAAGTTTCATACCGACGAGACCGACCCCAGTCGCTCTCAGGGGCGTCGGGCTCCTCCTAGTGTTCGGGCAGAGTTCGATAAAAAGATTGAAAATATTTTGAATCACAAAACACTTGGACAGTATAGAAGGAACAGGCGGATGGAATTTCTTGTGCAGTGGGAAGGAACACCCATAGAAGAAGCTAAGTGGGAGAAAGCTTCTGATTTGTGGCAGTTTGAGGAGGAGTTGAAGATCTACATGGACAGCCTGTCGTCGAGGGCGACGACGAACTTGGGTGGGGGAGTATGTGATGCTCCCGGGATTTAGCACAAATCCCAAAGCACACCGAGATGGAGCGATGGCGGGACCCCTCGTCATCAGCCGTGTTGGATGACTCGGTTGTGCGATCATGTCACTGAGGCTGACACAAGTCCATAGGGCGAGGGTCGAGTCAAACCACGGAGTGTGGGTTCACACGTGGATGTGGGCTTCTGACTCGACCCATGGACCCCGGACCCTCTCGCATGAGTTTGCAAGCGTGTGCATCGAGGAGGGTCAACCGTGGGGCGATTCTGAGGTCGAATCAGCCTTGAACCGGCCATGAACCCATCTTCCAGGCTGAACTGAACCGGTTCAGCCGGTTCAATTCGGTCCATGGTGCAGCGTACGCGCGAAAGGGGATTTTTCCCCTGTTCTTCGTTGCGCTGAGAGCGCCGCTGACGTCGGCGTTGATTCCGGCCAGCTGGAGGAGGCACGCCGGGAAAGGAAGGTTGCCGACGGTGCGTGACAGCTTGGCGGCGAATTAGGGCGTGAAATCCACTTGGACGAGCCCAGGGTTGAGATTTAATTTCACCCCGGTGGACGCGAGATCTTCGGCGATTCGGCGGCGGAGATCGACGCTAGCGTGGCGGCGAGGGTGGTTTTCCATCTTCGTCGAGGGGAGGCTGCCTATTGAGCATCCTGAGAGCTCGGGCAGGTCTGGCGACGGCGAAAGTTTAGATCTGAGAACAGAGCTTCGCATCTTCCGTCGGCGACGAGGTTTCGGCCGTGGACTCGTCGGCGCGAGGCTTCCAGATCGATTTTCGGTGCCCTGAGGTAAGGAGGGACTCATCCCCTCAGGCGCCGGCAGCCAGACGCGGGAGTGGGATCAGATTTTCTGATCCTCGGTTCCACGCGAGCAACGCGTCCATTGGGTTCAAATTCTTGTCGACGGCGGCTTCTCCGACGACAATACTTCGGCAACGGCTTCTCCTATCGTTGGCGACCAGATCCCAACCCTCCGGCGTGACTCCGGTGGCCGGACGGTGACGGACGGAGGAGGACTCTCCTCCCCTGTTTCAGCCGGAAACTCGGCTCTGTTTGCACGCGAGCCGCGGAGAAGGGAGAAGGGAGGAGAGAGAGGGTTCGTCGCGCAGGTTCGTACGCGCATCTCGCTTCGTCTCTGACCGGACTTTCCGACGCAGCTTCTCGGAGGATCTCGGTGGGCTCGGCTCGTGGAGTGGCGGCACGCTACAAGGGTAAACCCTCCCCGGATCTATCGTGTGTAGTGGTAGTAGGACGGTTTTCACGTGTGTAGTGGATAAGGACTTTACCGCCGTCCGGACTTCGTGTGGCTTTTCGTCCGGACGGTTCTCTTGCGTTATCTGCACCCGCATATGTGTAGTGCGGGCTGTGCTTGTTTGTAGGGGCTGCATTGATTGCTTGTTGCAAAGTCCCGGATGTGTGCGCCGGCACCCTCGAAGGTGTTCGCCACCGTCCCCTTGTGATTGATTGAGGCCGCGGCGGTGCCTATCTCGGTTGTGTAGAGAAAGGAGCGCGGGCTAAGGATATTTCTGTGAGTGCAAAGTGTTTGGAGAGTCTCCATCACTTTGACATAGTTGAGAGATCTGTATCCGTGTCCGAGGGGCGGTATTCATACCGAACCCTTCGCGCACGTGGTGTGAGGACTTGTAGAGTGCTGGGCCAGCTTCCGCAACGCGATCCTAACCGGTCGCGGGCTACTCTAGTGTAGGGCTGAGATCTCCACGAGGGGATCTGCTGGTTGTGGTTAAGTTTATTATAAAAAAATAAATTTGCCCATAACACTAGGTTTAGTTGTTAAGTTGAAAAATGAAAACCAGAATTGATAAACCTGTATATAATTAATTAATTAATTAATTAATTACGAACAATTAAATTTCTCACTAGCCACCTATTTGGTTATCTATTTATGTTGGATAATATCGATATAGGTTATTGGCTTAGTTTGGTTGCCAATCATATGAATAGAGTTTGCCCATCACTGGCTTAAGCCGTGACCACTTTGCATAATACAACTTACAGAGTTTCAACTTACATAAAAATGTGTGTTTAGGATGATACCCTTCTCTTCTCTACCTTAGCTTGAGAATAAATGTAAAAACCACGTAATCAGTCACTTGTGAAAATCATTTTGAGTGTAGCCATCTTGGTAAATAAATACATTAGTGAAATAAGTTGCGTTATTGATGACATGTTTTTATATAGTATTTTTAATATAATTTTACCATTAATTATCTTTCTTTTCTATCATATTTTTACTCATTTTGGCTTAAATCCCTTTGTTTGTTCGAAATCTTCAACTTTCTTCACTTTTGACATATTTTAGGTGAAAATGCTCACAAATCGATGGATTTCGGTGAATCCAAACGCATAGATGAATTCTACATATCAAGACAACGCTGCCCATAAAATTTCATACAAGTCGGAGTATGTTTAGAAAAATACGGCCCCCCATGAAAATTTTTACGACCATATTTTCTGAACATATAGAAGAAATTACGGCCCTACCCGTAATTTTCATCAAGGCCATATCAGAAATCCACAGAAGGTTTCACGGCCGGGTGTGAAATATTTCATGATCGTGATTCTGTAAATCCAGAATTAAACAGAAAGTTTCACGGCCGGGTGTGAAATATTTCATGGCCGTGATTCTATTGGATAAAAATTTCAGATCTGAACAGAGTGTTTCACGCCCCCCCCCCCCCCATGAAATTTTTCACGGCCGTAATTTTGTCCGCCAGTTTCAGTTTTGACCTCGTTTTTGAGCCAAATTTTAGGAAAACCCTAATTAGATGATGGGGAACTATTTAAGCATCATAAGGAGCAATTATTGGGGGCTTTTTGGCAAGGATTTGTCGCAAAATCGATAAAGGGGCGAAATCAAGGGTGAACGGAGGCGGGAGGCGTTTCTTCACCGAAGAAACTCTATTTTTCTCGCCGATTGGTGTCGACCTTCACGAGGGAGCATCATACTACATCCTCCTTGTTGATTTCTATTTTTATTTGCCAATTTTGTAATCAAAATATGGATTTTTACAACATGAACATGAACACCATACTAATGTAACTGTTTCTTCAGGGCTAGGGCGTAGCTAGGAGTGTCAACGGGTCGGGTACCCGTCAGTTTTGGCTGAACCCGAACCCGACCTGACCCGGCTCAAACCCGAACCCGACTAAACCGCGGGTACCCGTTTAAATTAAAACATTTATTTTAAAATTATTTTTATAAAATATAACTATACAATAATATTAATAATAATAAATATATTTATTAAAATTATTTTATTATATAAATATATATAAATAAATATAAAATTTTATTTTTTATTATATATTAATCGGGTATCGGGTATCATAATCGGGTACCTGAACTCGTGAGAGCAAACCCGAACCCGACCCGATTAGCTAATCGAGTACCCGAACCCGCGATAAACGGGTCGGGTACCCATTGACACCCCTGGGCGTAGCCCTCTTTGTTTTCATAACTTAATAATTGATTTCTTTCTTATAAAGTAATTTACTTGTATTAGATTCAATTATTGTTATGCTTATTACATGTTAATTACTGGCCATAATTTGCATGCTTAGAGACGTCGTAAGAAGTACTGAGAAGTGAATTGCAACGTCGGATGTACAATTTTTGGACAAGTTGATTCGAACACGAGAGTAACACGAGAGTAGTTCGAATCGGCTTGAGGGATTTCTTAGATTTATCAAGAACCCATTGGGTTTATCTTGAGTTAACAACCACGAGAGTAGGGGGTTAATTCAGATAAACACCAGATTGTACTGCTGAGAGGGGGCAATCTATACATGCGGATAAATCCCCTTCAACACAGTAAATCCTTCTTAAGATATTTTAATTATAACAAGTCATGAAACATAGTGTGGTGAACCCGAAGTCCTGATTATCCATAATTTAATTGCAACCCATTCGTGTTTTCATTTTCTCTTTTACAAAAATTAAACCCTCTTTCAAACTATCTAGCTAACGATCCAAAGATAAGTCAGTACTTGGTCATTGGTCTCTGTGGGATCAATATTTTTATTACTTCGATGTATTCATACACTTGCGAACACATCAAGTTTCTGGCGCTGTTGTCGGGGACCAATTTCGCCAATATTGAATCATTCTAAGGATTGCTAGACTAGATATTTTACTGCATTTTTGTTTTCTTCTCTTTGTGATATATATATATATATATATATATATATAATTTTTTGCAAATACTTTATTTTTTTATTTTCTAGATTTTTATTTCTTTGATGTTAATTAAAAATTTTGTGTTATCTCTGCTGTAATCTCATTTGGTTTTTGTGCAGGATTCTACATAAGCTTGATTCAATCATGCAAAGTATGAGTTCAGTTTTTTATGAAGATTATGGATATCGCAATCACTATTCTACTGATTATCAACCAGAGATCTCTCTTTACTTAAATCCATCTTTAGGGCAAGTCTACACGAACGGTAACTTCAACTCATGGCCACAGAATGATTTATACTCTAGTACCTATGAGCCGAATTGGAGAAATCAATCGAACTACTTTTATAAGAATGATCAGAATCATATATTTCAACCAAACTTTGGACCACCTCTAGAATTTAAAGAAAGACAATTCAATCAACCTAAGAAATCCAACCTTGAGACTTTACTTGAAAACTTGATAGATCAAAAAAAGGAGTTTAGGCAAAAATTTAGGCAGTTCGATCAACTTGAGAAATCAAACCTGGAAATTATGATGGAGAATTTTATTGCCGCGCAGACAAAGCAAAACGAAAGTTTCATACAACAATTTGAAAAGCAGAATGATAACTTCATACATATTAATGAGTCCATCAAGAATCTGGCATCTGAGATGAAATCTGTTAAAACCCGCCAGTTGATGCTAGCAAATCAAATAATTCAGCAGGCTAAAGAACTAGAAGAATCATGGGTAAGCGATGCAATGCCAGACCAAGAGGTGCAAAATTCATAACCCATTGAGCAACCATGTAATGAGGAGTCAGATCGACAAAGTAGGGAACAAGAACCGGTGTATATTCCACCTCCACCATATAAACCACCGATTCTTTTTCCCCAAAGGTTAGTAAAGGTAATAGTTGATAAGCAATTTGGGTCATGTAATAGTGTAGACATCTTAGATAAAATGGTTGCGGAAACTAATGTCACCCAAACAAGTGAGCCATTTGAAAATTTGTATAATGGATGATGATGATGATGATAAGATGACTGAAGATAGTGTCAATGCTTACTCTCAACCAGTTGATTCAATTCCTGCCTTTGAGATGCATAAGGTAGAACCCGAAAATTCATACCATCCTGCTCTTGAGGTAAGTAAAAATCCAAAAATTGAAATCAGAACTCTTCTAAATAATGTGAGGTATGAATTTCTAGGCTTAGACTTTACATTTTCTATAATTAATGATGCAGAGGAGTATGAAAAACAAATAAGTTCTATAATAGATAAATTTAGAAAAGCTATAGGGTACTCTTTTGATGATATTATGGGTATTAACTTTTATTTTTGCATACACAGATTGCTCAACACAGATTGCTCAAGATGACAATGAACCACCTACTACTTTGGATATTTACTTTTGTGGACATACTTTTTAGACATCGGAAACGCAAGAAATTACATGCTCTATACTTTGGCACTGATCCACTGCCGGCATCATGATGATAGTCTCTGGTCAAGCTAGTGACCTTAAAATTAACACTTCTTGCGAGGCAACCTAAGCACTATCTCTATTTTTCATTCTTAGTTTTTTATTTTTATTTTGTGTTATTTTACTTTTTGGTAATATAGTTAGCTATTTGTTTTTGGAAGTTACGCTATGAATCTTATATGATGATTTTAGAATTGTTTCCCCTTTTTGATCATTATCTATATTTTGTGTAGGAGCTTTGTGTTACAATTACCAGGAAGAGGATAGCTCCGAGGAAAGTAGTTTGGGCGATAGTACGGACAAGTAGCGCTTGGTGAGTATCTCTTCTCCTACTCTCTTATTACTTGTTTATTGCATCGAGGACATGCATTCTTTATGTAGGGGAGGATATGTCTTATTTGATATGTTTTATTTGTTTCTTGAAAATTGTATAATTTTGACTTTATTGTTCGACTTATGGTTTGGCGTCATGTGTTAGGCGCGTTATGATATTTTGATGAATTTTGATTAGCGTTATATGTGGATGCTATGCTCATTTTGCTCTGATCATTGTATTATGATTATTTCTATCTTTTGGATGCATGAGGTTCTATTGATGATGATGTGTAGTTTTCTATATTGATGAGGATGATCATATACCAATGCATGTGAATGGATTAATTATTCTATTTGTTGAATTTATTTTCTTGATATATATCTTCATATTTGATATTCCGCTATTGATCATAAGATTCTGGTAAGTAGATTATTTGAGGAATGAGATTCAAGAGTGAAGCATCTTTTCAAATAAGGTGAGTAGATGAGTATAATTTTCTTGAATTGACATTGATTGATTAGTCTTGTATATGTTTGGTCTATTGAGTTATTTGTTGGGAAGAACGAATCCAAAATCCAGAAAAAAAAAAAAAAAAGACTCCTCTATTTGGCACTGTGAAAAATTGACAGTGGTACTGAAGACATGAGTTGAAGTCTAAAAAAATAAAAAGAGAGAGATAGGAAATAAAAGTATGCATCTATGTGGATACATGCCAAGAAAAGATTTTGACATTAACTCCACTATCTTTGGCTATGAGTCGCAACTCTGCTACCTTAAAAATATGAGTTCTATTACATTAGCTATGTGGTGGGTGTACTCTAAATTCGCCACCAGAAAAAAGGTGGTAATTGATTAAGAGAATGTCAAAAATAAATATAGAAAAAGTTTTTGGAGGTCCTATTCCTATAAACAAAAACATTATAGTGTTGAACTGATTACAAGGTGAACTCATGAGATTGAGATTCTAATTATTATGCAAGTTGCAAATTTTATTTGTTTTGGATTGTGAATCTTAAGGATTAAATTCTGAAGATAATTTATTTCTCTAGAATCTTTTGTGACATGAGTTGGAAATCTTTAATGAGTGATTATATTTTGGGAGTTTATTTTTCATTAGTGAGTTATCTTTTCCATACTCAGCATCATTCTTTAGTCTATTTATTTGCTTGAGGACAAACAAAAGTTTAAGTCTAGGGATATTTGATGACATGCATTTATATAGTATTTTTAGTATAATTTTACCATCAATTATCTCTCTTTTCTATCATATTTTTACTCATTTTAGCTTAAATCCTTTTGTTTGTTCGGAATCTTCACATTTCTTCACTTTTGACATATTTTAGGTGAAAATGCCCACAAATCGATGGATTTTGGTAAATCCAAACGCATAGATGAATTCTACATATCAAGACGAAGCTGCCCATAAAATTTTATATAAATCGATGTATGTTTAGAAAAATACGGCCCCCCATGAAAATTTTTACGGCCATATTTTCTAAATATACAGAAGAAATTACGGCCCTACTGGTAATTTTCATCAAGTCCATATCAGAAATCCATAGAAGGTTTCACGGCCGGGTGTGAAATATTTCACGGCCATGATTCTGTAAATCTAGAATTAAACAAAAAGTTTCACGGCCGGGTGTGAAATATTTCATGACCGTGATTCTATCGGGTAAAAATTTCAGATCTGAACAAAGTGTTCACCCCCCCCCCCCCCCCCCAAATGAAATTTTTCATGGCCGTAATTTTGTCCGCCAGTTTCAGTTTTGACCTTGTTTCTTGCCTCGATTTGGCTCGTTTTCGAGCCAAAGTTTGGGGAAACCCTAATTAGATGATGGGGAACTATTTAAGCAGTATAAGGAGCAATTATTGGGGGGCTTTTTGGCAAGGATTTGTCGCGAAATCGAGAAAGGGGCGAAATCAAGGGCGAACGGTGGCAGGATGCATTTCTTCACTGGAAAAACTCTATTTTTCCAGTCGATTGGTGTCGACCTTCACGAGGGAGCATCATACTACATCCTCCTTGTTGATTTCTATTTTTATTTGCTAATTTTGTAATCAAAATATGGATTTTTACAATATGAACATGAACACTATGCTAGTGTACTTTTTCTTCAGGACTATGGCGTAGCCCTCTTTGTTTTCATGACTTAATCATTGATTTCTTTCTTATGAAGTAATTTACTTGTGTTAGATTCAATTATTGTTATGCTTATTACATGTTGATTATTGGCCATAATTTGCATGCTTAGAGACGTCACAAGAAGTATTGAGAAGTGAATTGTGACGTCGGATTTATAATTTTTGGACAAGTTGATTCAAACACGAGAGTAGTTCAAATCGGCTTGAGAGATTTCTTAGATTTATCAAGAACCCATTGGATTTATCTTGAGTTAACAACCACGAGAGTAGAGGGTTAATTTAGATAAACACCGGATTTTATTGCTGAGAGGGGGCAATTTGTATATGCGGATAAATCCCCTTCAACATAGTAAATCCTTCTTAAAATATTTTAATTATAACAAGTCATGAAACATAGTGTGGTGAACCCGAAGTCCTGATTATCCATAATTTGATTGCAACCCATTCGTATTTTTATTTTCTCTTTTACAAAAATTAAACCCTCTTTAAACTATCTAGCTAACGATCTTAAGATAAATAAGTACTTAGTCATTGGTTCTTATGGATCGATATTTTTATTACTTCGATGTATCCGTACACTTATGGACACATTAGTTATAAACTTGTAGCCTCAAGATGTAGGATCTCTACTTTCACATAATTTTGGATCTGCGTGGGCACCTAGTGGTGTTGTATTATTATTGTATATGAAACTTGTGACAGTTTAGATGTGCTTTATTATACTTTTTTTTTTGTCCATCTCAATGTACTTTATCATCAGGTAGAAAATGTGTGGGTTCTCTTAAAGTTGGTGTGATTGTTCATCACAATTTATCAATATACTTTAGGTTGGAGGCTAGGATACTAGGTCTAGGGCGTCATAGAAGTACTTGATAGGTGAATCAATTTCTCAAGGATTCAATATTTCTTCTCTTGACTTCGTCAAAATCAATCTTCCTCATTGGTTTTGCACTAACGCTTCATTTGCCCGCAGTGTATAAGTCTAGCTTTGACAAAGCTAACCATGCTTCGTGTTGAACCTTTAATTTTCACTCAAATATGTACGCAAAAATGATAAAGTCAAGATTGATTTTGACTATGGACGAATATAGAGATGTGCAAATGGAATCAATTCAATGAAAAATAGTAATTGAATTTGAAGCATGTGCATAAGTCCATAAGAAATGCTCGAGACAACATGTGAAGTCAATTTTCAGATAAGCTATATTTTAGAGGGGAATCCTAGTAAATCATCTTACTGATAGTTGAAAAGGAAATAAACAAATGATCAAGAAAGAATCCCATGAATATGCGTACAAAGCAAGAAGGATGACATTCTCGATAATACCCATCCAAGAGGTAAGTCAAAATTAATTGACTATAAACCAAATCAGGAAGCGCAAAGCAGCACACAGAAGGAATCATTAGCGGTAAAAAAAAAAGCTTGATAGGCATCGGCTGGGCATAAAGAAAAGGAAACCGATTAAATGGAATCATGGCTGATAAGGAAGAAAATAAAGCAGTTGACAAAAATCGAATAGAAGAAGCGCAAGAAAAGGGAAGAAGGAAATCAAAGCTGGCAAGAAGAATAACAATAAAATAAAATCAAGGCTGATGAGGAAGCAGGCGATTGCTTAACAAAAAATAAAGGAAAATATGCGGCAGGAAAATCAAATTGCGGCATACAAGGAAAGAAAAAGAAGGCGTTAACGGCAACAAAAAGGAGAAGAAAATAAAGGCGCCGAGCAATTAAATCAACGCAGAAGGAAATAGTTTTCTTGGGGAAAAGGGCTGAAGGCTTATAAAAGGGCAGGAGGCGACACAAAAAAGGGGACAGAGAGAACATACGCCGACAGGCTGCGGAGGAGAAACGCACGAAGGTAAAAAGGGTAAGATGAATTTTAATTTGTAGGCCAAAGATGCATTCGGCATCCCGGGCACCACAATTGGAGACTGCGGAAGACGGAAGAGGTACAAAAAAATAAACAAAGGGAGGTATGAAAATGGTAAAAGGAGATACACAAAAAAAAAGGGAAGAATACGTATACCAAAAATAGAGAGGAGAAGAGAAGAAGATACGTATAAAAAAAAGAAGAACAAGACGAGGGAAGAGAAGTTACGAAAAGGGGATTGAGAACAAAATTACCTGGGAAATTGTTGCTGTTAAGTTCTACTACCACTCCTTTCCACCACTGCTGCTGTATCTCGTCAGAATTCTGCTATCGGAGAGAACTTATGAGGAAGCTTGCTGCTGTATTCTTAAAGAGAGACTCAAAATATGATATCGTAAGATGCAGATTTTTTTTGAAAGTAAACCTGCTGCTATACTACACTGTTACTATGAGAAAGAAACTCAAAAGAGTTACGAAAGGAATCAGATAAGAAGCGAAATCATCCAGATGAAATTCAATAGCAAAATTTATCAAACCTGCTGCTATACTAATTGTCGCCGTCAGAAGTTTTGCAAACCTGGATCCGAAGAATTCTGTCGAGAATCAAGGGAGAAAGAGGCTTTTAAAGGAAGTAAAATAAAAGGAAATAAATAAATAAATACATACGCCCAGTTAAGCCCTTCTCGGAATTCACTTTGCTAAATTTGACCAATCACTTTCAACGGGACTGGAATTTACCCCAGTCCTACCATCAAACAACGAAACGGAGATCGATGAGTGGGGGAATAGAAACTCTGACCTATGTGAAACTATCTAGGAGAGGAAAAGAAAGCACAACAAAATCTTCTTTCACCTTATCCAAACCCATAGACCACAGGCAGAGTATGACAGTTTCTCCCATGACCCAAAAACGACACAGAGAATCTCCGCAGAACAGCTCAGGGTCGTCTTCACCGAAGCTTGGCGACTCTGTCATCTTCTCCCCAATACCTTCAACCACCCACGCATCCCTTACGTTTTCAAGATATGCCTCAAATCCAACACCACCCGAGTTGTAGCCGCCTCTCGTTGCCATCGTCATCCACGGCTCCATCACAGATGTCTCCATGCCGGAAGATCCTCCGCCAATGCAACATTCAATCTCGTCGCCGACGCATTTGTCGTCCTGTCTACCCCTGACAAAGGATTCCCTCTTTGTCGCTGAGATCTATCTCGCCGTCAAAGCCATAGCCTCCTCCAAGCCCTTCGCTGGCATTCGAACTTCTGGATCCCTACCCATGGTCATCCGAACTCGTCGACGCCTACGCTCCCCTTTGCTTCGACTCGGCCGCCATTGCTGAAATCCGTCGCCACCCAAAGCAACGAACGAGCTGATATCTCTGCTACTGCCGATTCTCACCGATGTGAGCAAACTCTCCTCTCCCTTTTGACTGATTCGGGGAACAGTTCAGAAGCCTTCCCCGCATCTCCAAATTCTAGACTGTTGCCTTCGACGGGGTCTGCACCACCTGCGCCTCTTTCACCTGCGACCATCTCGTTGGCGACTCCAAAGAGACCAATTTATGGTCACTGTCCGGAAGGGTCACCCTTACGCTCCCTTCACCAAAAAGCAAAGTTATGAAAGATTTGGCTATCAACGAGAGATATTTAGTCCAAAAGTAAAGTTACTCTTTGACTTACTCTTTGACTAAAGAATAGATACATTCAAAATAATCGTAACGCTGTTAAATTCTAAACACGTTTAATAGCTTTGCTAAGTAACTCCAACTTGACCTAATGCCATTCCAAATAAAATCATTAAAATATTCTTGAATCGGATATTCATAATACCGAAAGCCTTAGACCGACGAGATAAAATATTGCTTGGGAAGTGCGTACGTCGACGTTCATCGTCGGGGCGTAATTCTTCAATATGACATTACCTTCGTTAAGGCTAAAGTATATTTTTAAATCAAATTATCCAATACGCCGTAAGGCCAGATAATACTTTTCAAATTAAATTATCCAATACGCCGCAAGGCCGGATAATTTTTTTTTTAATTAAATTATCTAAGAAGTCGTAAGACCGGATAATGTTCCAAATCAAATTATCCAATAAGTCGTGAGACCGGATAATCTTCCCAAATTTAAATATCCAACAAGTCACAAGACCGGATATTTTAAATTCAAAATTATCCAACACGCCATGAGGCCGGGTATTTTCCAATTTCCAAATCAAAATATCCAACAAGTCGCAAGACAGGATATTTCCAAATTAAATATCCAGCAAACCGCAAGGCCGGATAATTTCCCAAATTAAATTATCCAACACGCCGCAAGGCCGAATAATCTTCCCAAATTAAGTTATCCAACACGCCGCAAGGCCGGGTAATTTTCCCAAATTAAATTATCCAACACGCCACAAGGCTGGGTAATTTTCCAATTAAATTATCCAACACGCCGCAAATTTCTCAAATCAAAATATCCAACAAGTCGCAAGACCGAATATTTTTCAAATTCAAAATTATCCAATAAGTCGTGAGACCGGATAATTTCCCCAATCCAAAATTATCCAACAAGTCGTGAGGCCGGATAATTCTCTCAAATTAAATATCCAACAAGTCACAAGACCGGATATTTTCCAAATTCAAATTATCTATCAAGTCGCAAGACCGGATAATTTTTCAAAATCAAATTATCCAACAAGTCGCAAGACCAGATAATTTTCAAAATCAAATTATCCAACAAGCCGCAAGGCCGGGTAATTTTTTTAAATCAAACATCCAACACGCCGTCAAGGCCGGATGATCTTCCAAATTCAATATTTAATGTCTTAACGCATCACAATGGAATATTGTTTGGGAGGTGCGTACGTCGATGTTTATCATCGGGGCGTAGTTCCTCAATATGACATTGTGTTGCCGAGGCCGGATATTATCCCAAATTCAAACACCTAACAAACTATCGCAAGACTAAACATTTGACAATGCTGCCCAAATTGATAAAACTATGTTAATTGTTACCGCAGTCTTACAATCCATTCAGATTTTCCCCTGCTCATTAATCGACGATTTAAACCTATTACCAGAGTTGTTGCAGTTCACTATGATGTTATATGGCCTTCTGATCTGGTCACACCTGAGTGGACTCAGATTTATGATAAAGAAGCCTATCATGTCTCACTGGATGGCTTGCCGCGATCATACTTGGGGATTTGGTCAACCACTTTTAATCTTGTTGTTGATTCTTTGTATTTGCAGGTATGGTTACGCAACAATATGGATAGATGGCCTACATATTTATCTGATGGACAAATTGATGGATACGACAGCGAGAATAATTATAGTGACGATTTTTAAGCATGGCAGACATAAAGAATCTAGCCGTACCCGCACAAGTTGCACACTTGTCTCATCAAGATAGGGCGGACAAAAGCAGATTCGCAAAAGTGGCAGACAAAGAATCTTTTCGTACTGACAAAAGCAGATTCGCAAAAATGGCAGACAAAGAATCTATTCCTATTCGCACTCATCACTGCACATCAAGCTTTTCTCCGGACGCAAGTTTCCGGATGTATGTTAGATTATATTTTGTGTGTCTATATATAGTTCTTGTTTGTAAGTTTAGAGAGTGTGTACAAGCAGCATTTAGAGAAAATTGGTATCAGAGCAAGTGTTCAAACACTGGGCTCGTGAAGAAACTGAAAGTCTGTAAGTTTGTGTACTGTTCTGACTCCTGAGTTTGGTTTCAATACATGCAGTTACCGTTTTCGACTTCTATCTTGAGTTTTCTGCAAACAAATAGACGTACGAACACATTTAATTAAGCAAAGTTGCTAAATTTGTGTTCTAAAAGGTGATGTTGAAAGAAAACTTATGGTAGATCGTTTGAGAACTTAGACTATTTGTCATTGGAAATTAAACCTTGGAAGAAAGTTCTGGTAGATAATACTTCTTTCTTCTGCTATTCTGAGCCTCTGTCTGGACACTGTTTACATTCTGATAATTCTCATCTGAATACTATTACCGATCTATTATTGGTTGTCTTGAATCAAAACCAGATTTTGAGTAAGCAGTTAGCAAATACTTCTTTTGCTAATACAACTAAACAGTTTCGAGAAATCTCTGAGAAGTTGGAATATCTCAGAGCAACTAGAGAAGAAAACTTGAAACAGCTGTCTCAACTCTCTAGTGTTGTGTCTCAACTTACTGTTAAGATTAACAAAGTTGAAAGTTTGTTTAAGAAACTTGAAGAAACATTGTTATGAGCGACAAAGATGTGCGCTACTTGAAAAGTGTAGACACTGTAGCAAATAGTTATCCTCCAGCTAAAGGATTTTGTGATCCTGAAACTGTAAACGGAACAGCTGCCGATAAAGTAATTATTGCGCAGAACAACATTATTATTGAACTTCTGATTCAGATCCAGAACCTCTTAGCTCATTCATTATCACAATCTGCTCCACCTGTTAATCCCAGTTTGTTAGAAGGTTTACAGAACAGCTTAAACAACCTGAATTTAAGCAAAGCAACATCTAGTAAACCACCAACGAGGAAATTTCTGGTTCAGACTGATCCTTCAGAATTAGTCAAAGAATATAAAAAGAAAAATGGCCTCTAGTAGCCATTCAGTAACAGAAGTCGTCTCTAATACACAAGACATTATTAGAAGGTACAACACCTTCTCGTCTCTTATGACAAAAATTAAAGGAAAACAAATCATGACTTTGGAAAGATTAGTTGATCCTGAGCATCAATTAAAAATAAGTAGATTCAAGAAGGCAGAATTGGTGCCTGCTGAGACATTATACGAACACAAGTTGTTAGAAACCAAGCAAAAGGTTTATCAGCATTACTCAGAATCTATGATTAACTGCAGTAAGCAAGATCAGATTCAGTTGTCATTTATCACGGAAGAATCTAAGCACAAGCTGTTAGCACAAGACTATAAAACCATACATTTAGGTCTTTGTTTGATAGGAATTCATGGGCTCCACAGGGCTCATTGTGGAACAAAGTGTTTACTCACTTTAGTAGACACCCGGTTTGCTGATTTAGAGAAAGCCATCATTGGCACTCTAGAAGTGGATATGACTAACAACAAGGAGCTCATTTATTTCGTTCCGGACTTTTTAATGTCTGTCAAAGATTTTACCAAGCACATAAAATTATTAGTCCAAACGAAAGGATATGAAGATTTTATTGCCGGAAAAAATATGTTAATAACGAAGGGACTAGTAGCTCGTATCAGTAACCAAGCACACTGTAACTTCAAGATCCAAATATCTGAAGTTCTTGAGCATTTGAACACCCATGGCATTCAAGCCATGCAAGGGAAGAAAATCCCAGCTCATGACCTTGAAGGGGCCGAGTGGAAAATCACTCTGCCTGACCTCACTTCTAAGGTCCCTTCAAGCGTAAACCTTTGGAGATCAGACTCATCACATGTCCTGGCACGTTTTTCCAGTTATCAGTCTCGGACGGAACCAGACGACACGTCCGATGTGATTTTAGTGCTTCTGTCTAATTCGGATTCGGATTCGGACGAATCCTTTTTCAACCCCTGGGGGGAAGAAGATGAAAATGAAAACTCCGAACAACAGCAAAATAACACTAGTCTGTGGACATACAAAGACGAGGATGTGTTTACCAATACTAGTCAAATTTTTATGGATCCACAAGATGGAGTAGAGCTAAAGGAACACCAAGGTTACCATGACTTGTTGCAAAACTGTTGGTTAGACGAATCCAGTTTCATCATGCCTTCTGTGGTCTATGATGACACACCTATATCACTAGAAAACCATGACATGTATCAAGACATATTGGAAAACACACTACTAACAGAAGAACACTTTAAACTTGAAACATTAGCCATGACGAATGACGAGGCGAGTAGCAGTATGGTCGTTCCCAAACAAACAACAAATACCCAACCAGGTTTTGGGCCAGTCACAACAGTAGATACATCATTAAGAGACAAAATACATGAAGCATTCCCAGAGGCTAGAACTAGTCAGCCTAGATATCCAAGACCGTTGAAAGTAGACAGATTACCTTCTTTGCCATCTGCCAATTCACATTCTGGTTCAATCTTACAATTAGGCGAAGATATCTCTCAATGGGAGGATATAATCCGAAGATGGGAATCAAACACCATCACACACTGTACAAACAGATCATTTATTGATAACACTGAGAAAGTGATTTACATAGAAAATCTTTTAGGAGAAACCCTGAAAGTTTACTTTCAGAATTGGAGAATGGCTTTTCCACAAGAGTATCAACAGCTAACAATAACAGCTGATGATACGTCGAACGTAACAACCCAGATCCGACAGATGATTTTAGGCTATGATGAATACCGTGGGTATACTACCATGCAGAACCAGGCAACACTAGATTTAGAAGCCTTAACGATCACCTCTATGAAAGATATTGTGCCGTTTTCCAACCAGTATCTGTATCTGGCAGGCAGAACAGGGGCTGCATTTCTGTCTAGTGAAATGTCTGAACGATACTTTAGAAAACTCCCAGCACCCTACAACACAAAAATTGCCGAATTATGGAAAGAAAAATACCCAAGGATGACTGTAGGAATTATGCCACGGATAATGTTCACATACGGGGTGTTACAAGAGATTTGCAAAACAAACGAGATGAACAGACAAGCTAAAGACTTCTCGTTTTGTCAAAACATTGCTGTTCTAAAAGGTGATGTTGAAAGAAAACTTATGGTAGATCGTTTGAAGAACTTAGACTATTTGTCATTGGAAATTAAACCTTGGAAGAAAGTTCTGGTAGATAATACTTCTTTCTTCTGCTATTCTGAGCCTCTGTCTGGACACTGTTTACATTCTGATAATTCTCATCTGAATACTATTACCGATCTATTATTGGTTGTCTTGAATCAAAACCAGATTTTGAGTAAGCAGTTAGCAAATACTTCTTTTGCTAATACAACTAAACAGTTTCGAGAAATCTCTGAGAAGTTGGAATATCTCAGAGCAACTAGAGAAGAAAACTTGAAACAGCTGTCTCAACTCTCTAGTGTTGTGTCTCAACTTACTGTTAAGATTAACAAAGTTGAAAGTTTGTTTAAGAAACTTGAAGAAACATTGTTATGAGCGACAAAGATGTGCGCTACTTGAAAAGTGTAGACACTGTAGCAAATAGTTATCCTCCAGCTAAAGGATTTTGTGATCCTGAAACTGTAAACGGAACAGCTGCCGATAAAGTAATTATTGCGCAGAACAACATTATTATTGAACTTCTGATTCAGATCCAGAACCTCTTAGCTCATTCATTATCACAATCTGCTCCACCTGTTAATCCCAGTTTGTTAGAAGGTTTACAGAACAGCTTAAACAACCTGAATTTAAGCAAAGCAACATCTAGTAAACCACCAACGAGGAAATTTCTGGTTCAGACTGATCCTTCAGAATTAGTCAAAGAATATAAAAAGAAAAATGGCCTCTAGTAGCCATTCAGTAACAGAAGTCGTCTCTAATACACAAGACATTATTAGAAGGTACAACACCTTCTCGTCTCTTATGACAAAAATTAAAGGAAAACAAATCATGACTTTGGAAAGATTAGTTGATCCTGAGCATCAATTAAAAATAAGTAGATTCAAGAAGGCAGAATTGGTGCCTGCTGAGACATTATACGAACACAAGTTGTTAGAAACCAAGCAAAAGGTTTATCAGCATTACTCAGAATCTATGATTAACTGCAGTAAGCAAGATCAGATTCAGTTGTCATTTATCACGGAAGAATCTAAGCACAAGCTGTTAGCACAAGACTATAAAACCATACATTTAGGTCTTTGTTTGATAGGAATTCATGGGCTCCACAGGGCTCATTGTGGAACAAAGTGTTTACTCACTTTAGTAGACACCCGGTTTGCTGATTTAGAGAAAGCCATCATTGGCACTCTAGAAGTGGATATGACTAACAACAAGGAGCTCATTTATTTCGTTCCGGACTTTTTAATGTCTGTCAAAGATTTTACCAAGCACATAAAATTATTAGTCCAAACGAAAGGATATGAAGATTTTATTGCCGGAAAAAATATGTTAATAACGAAGGGACTAGTAGCTCGTATCAGTAACCAAGCACACTGTAACTTCAAGATCCAAATATCTGAAGTTCTTGAGCATTTGAACACCCATGGCATTCAAGCCATGCAAGGGAAGAAAATCCCAGCTCATGACCTTGAAGGGGCCGAGTGGAAAATCACTCTGCCTGACCTCACTTCTAAGGTCCCTTCAAGCGTAAACCTTTGGAGATCAGACTCATCACATGTCCTGGCACGTTTTTCCAGTTATCAGTCTCGGACGGAACCAGACGACACGTCCGATGTGATTTTAGTGCTTCTGTCTAATTCGGATTCGGATTCGGACGAATCCTTTTTCAACCCCTGGGGGGAAGAAGATGAAAATGAAAACTCCGAACAACAGCAAAATAACACTAGTCTGTGGACATACAAAGACGAGGATGTGTTTACCAATACTAGTCAAATTTTTATGGATCCACAAGATGGAGTAGAGCTAAAGGAACACCAAGGTTACCATGACTTGTTGCAAAACTGTTGGTTAGACGAATCCAGTTTCATCATGCCTTCTGTGGTCTATGATGACACACCTATATCACTAGAAAACCATGACATGTATCAAGACATATTGGAAAACACACTACTAACAGAAGAACACTTTAAACTTGAAACATTAGCCATGACGAATGACGAGGCGAGTAGCAGTATGGTCGTTCCCAAACAAACAACAAATACCCAACCAGGTTTTGGGCCAGTCACAACAGTAGATACATCATTAAGAGACAAAATACATGAAGCATTCCCAGAGGCTAGAACTAGTCAGCCTAGATATCCAAGACCGTTGAAAGTAGACAGATTACCTTCTTTGCCATCTGCCAATTCACATTCTGGTTCAATCTTACAATTAGGCGAAGATATCTCTCAATGGGAGGATATAATCCGAAGATGGGAATCAAACACCATCACACACTGTACAAACAGATCATTTATTGATAACACTGAGAAAGTGATTTACATAGAAAATCTTTTAGGAGAAACCCTGAAAGTTTACTTTCAGAATTGGAGAATGGCTTTTCCACAAGAGTATCAACAGCTAACAATAACAGCTGATGATACGTCGAACGTAACAACCCAGATCCGACAGATGATTTTAGGCTACGATGAATACCGTGGGTATACTACCATGCAGAACCAGGCAACACTAGATTTAGAAGCCTTAACTATCACCTCTATGAAAGATATTGTGCCGTTTTCCAACCAGTATATGTATCTGGCAGGCAGAACAGGGGCTGCATTTCTGTCTAGTGAAATGTCTGAACGATACTTTAGAAAACTCCCAGCACCCTACAACACAAAAATTGCCGAATTATGGAAAGAAAAATACCCAAGGATGACTGTAGGGATTATGCCAAGGATAATGTTCACATACGGGGTGTTACAAGAGATTTGCAAAACAAACGAGATGAACAGACAAGCTAAAGACTTCTCGTTTTGTCAAAACATTGCTGTTCCTGGAACTTACTCAACCAATCCAAGACCAAAGAAGTTCCTTCGGAAATCAACAACCTATAAAAATCATCCCCATAAGAATCATGTCAGAAAGTTAAAAAAGAAAAAACCGGGCAAGGCAAAATGTAAATGTTTTGTCTGTGGAGAAATGGGGCACTATGCAAATGAGTGCCATAACAGAAAAGTAAATAGAGAACGTTTAGCTATCTATCAGCAACTTGAATTATTGCCGGAATGGGATATTATCAGTGTAGGTGAGGACGAAGATCCTGATGATTCAGATCTTTGTTCTTTTTCTGACGATGAAACAGATGCGATGGAAAGAAAAGAAGTTGTTCTTATGATGGCTGGTGAATCTACAGATTGGATACCAGCAAGACAAAATTTTGTGATACCTGTTGAGATTAGTACATGCAGTCACCAATGGATATTGTATCCAGAAGTAACTCCTCACTGCAACAAATGTTTTTTCTGCCCAATCAAAACAGTAAAGTGGGCCAGAATGCAGTGTACCCTTTGCCAAATACTGGTTTGCTCAGTTTGTAGCACTCTAAAATTTCAAAAAGAAATACCATTAGGAGAGTTGCCACCCAGACACGTACAGATTGATTGGAGAAAATTAACTGAGGAACAGGCAAAACATATATGTAACTTAGAGAATGAAGTCCGACAAAGAACTAAGGGCAAAGAAGTTGTGTATGACGAAGAAGTTTGCGTCATGAAAGCAGAAGAGCGTAAACCTATACGGTACGCTAGCGTAAGTAACAATTTGTTGAACTTAGTCGCCACCGTTGAAATCAATGGTGAAAAATTTAATGTACAGGCAATTTTGGACACCGGGGCTTCAAAATGCTGCATCACGCCTGATGCACTGCCCGAGCACTGTTATGAAAAAACAGGCGAATACTCCATTTATGGAGTTAATAGTGTTCAGAAGACGAACACAAAGCTAAAAAATGGATACCTAATTTTGAATAAGGAAAAATACATACTCCCCTTTACGTATGTATTACCTCTTTCGATTGGTGATAAAACGCAGCTTATTATTGGGATGAATTTCATCCACAGTTTTAAAGGTGGTCTGCGAAGTGAACAAGGAACGCTTACATTTTATAAGAAAGTAGAGGTGATCCAAACAACACCAGTAAGCACTAAGGTTGCTTTGAGTATTTTTCATGAGGAAGAAGAATTGGACGTCCTAAGTCAAGATTTTATCTGCGAACTGTTTACTTATGACCTAGGTAAACTGTCAGATTATGAACAACAAATTTTGCCAACCTTAAAAGACTTAGAAGACACTCAGAACATAGGCAATGATCCTAAAGCTTTCTGGCATAAAGACAGTGTAAAGTGTGCTCTAGACATCATTAACAATGACTTGATTATTTCTGATAAACCGATAGTTCCTAGTTTAGAAATGAATGCTGAATTCAAAAAGCATATTAAGGAACTCACTGATATGGGTTTGATCAGACCATCAACTTCGAGGCACAGAACAGCAGCGTTTATTGTCAATAAACACTCCGAGATCATAAGGGGAAAAACTCGTATGGTCTGCAATTACAAAAGATTGAATGATAATACATACAAAGATCCTTATGTATTACCGAATATAGAGCTGTTGATTACGAAAATAAAAGAAAAGAAAGTGTTTAGTAAGTTTGATCTGAAGTCCGGTTTTCACCAAGTAATGATGTCAGAAGAAAGCATTTCGTGGACAGCGTTCGTTTGTCCTCAAGGGCACTATGAATGGCTCGTGATGCCATTCGGACTAAAAAATGCACCTTCGGTTTTTCAAAGGAAGATGGACTCAATATTTGGGCAATACGATGACTTCATCTGTGTATACATAGATGACATTCTGGTCTTCTCAGAAGATATTAGACTCCATCTCCAGCATTTATCAAAATTTTTCTCAATTGTGAAGGAACACGGTCTGGTATTAAATCGTACCAAAGTCAAGCTTGGAGTCTCACGGATTGAATTTCTTGGCCTAGAAATTGGTGAAGGAGAAGTCAAATTACAACCTCACATAGTAAAGAAATTACTTGATTTTCCTGATAAAGAGTTAGAGACTTTAAAAGGATTGCAACAGTTTCTCGGTATATTAAACTACGCTAGGAATTACATTCCGAACTTGAGCAAATATACAGGTCCCCTGTATAATAAATGCTCTAAAACTGGTGAGCGGAGATTTAATAAATACGACTGGATTTCTATTCAAAAAATTCGAGATATTGTTAAGACCTTGCCACCACTACAAATTCCTCCTACAAATGCATATCTGATTGTTGAGACTGATGGTTGTCTCAGTGGATGGGGTGGTATCCTAAAATGGAGACCTTCAAAAGGGTCTTCTCAAAAGACTGAACAAGTGGCTCGGTATTGCTCAGGCAAATACAAGACAGTCATCTCTAACATTGATGCCGAGATTATGGCATGCCTTTACTCTCTGGAAAAGTTTAAGATATTCTTACTATCGAAAACTGAATTTACCCTACGAACGGATTGTAATGCAATCGTTTCATTCTTTCAAACTGTTACTGCCAGTAAACTAGCAAAAAATCGGTGGGTAAATTTTATTGATTACGTCACAGCGACTGGAGTAGAGGTTAAAGTTGAACACATCAAAGGTGTCAACAATACAGGCGCAGATAAACTGTCAAGAATAATTGCAACAAACTCCATATGTTATCTCCATGACAGTCCCTGTTTTGAAGTATTTTCTGCTAAAATGACACTTAGCTCAAATTTCCGCAATCACTTTCTGGAATCACTCCCTGAGCATATTAGCAGTTATATCTGGGATTTAGCAGAGCAAAAGACCTATGACAGCATAATTTCACTCCAAGAAATCTTAAAACATCAGGTCGAACCATTGCCGGGAATATACGTCAGGCAACAGTACGGACGGTTTTCATACACAACACATATACAATATGATGAGGTCCAGCCAGTTGATCTACCTTTTGTTCAAAGGTTATATGAATTGGGTATGATCAGGCAATTTGATATAGAATTTGCTGACACGCCGACTTTTCTTGGCTCACAATTCTATGGTGCTATTAATGATAATTGTTACCGCAGTCTTACAATCCATTCAGATTTTCCCCTGCTCATTAATCGAAGATTTAGACCTATTACCAGGGTTGTTGCAGTTCACTATGATGTTATATGGCCTTCTGATCTGGTCACACCTGAGTGGACTCAGATTTATGATAAAGAAGCCTATCATGTCTCACTGGATGGCTTGCCGCGATCATACTTGGGGATTTGGTCAACCACTTTTAATCTTGTTGTTGATTCTTTGTATTTGCAGGTATGGTTACGCAACAATATGGATAGATGGCCTACATATTTATCTGATGGACAAATTGATGGATACGACAGCGAGAATAATTATAGTGACGATTTTTAAGCATGGCAGACATAAAGAATCTAGCCGTACCCGCACAAGTTGCACACTTGTCTCATCAAGATAGGGCGGACAAAAGCATTAACTGTTTAGTCTTCTGGCCCTTTCATTTCATTTCATAGTATAGATCTTTTAATCAAAGGTTCTCTAATTTTAGGGGTAATTAACAATGAGCGATTGCGCTCATTGGAAGCCGGATCCCATTAAATAATAAGGCTTATTAATTTAAGGTGAATTTAATAAAGGTCATATTACATTTCCAATGTAACACTTTTTGACCCCACACTTCGTCTAAATTGTTTTATGATCCTAGTTTGAAACAATGTCTATAGGTGTCATAACTTATGTTCTTATGTTTTATTATTTCCCTACTGTGCTTTAGATGCGTATGTGACCAATATGTTTTGGTTACGTTATTTTGCATATATTAGTGCAGAAAATAGCTTTGAAAATTCAATTCCATCTAGATGTATTGGTGCATTCATGATTTGGAACATGATTCCTACAATTTATATTCCGCGATGAAAAGGACAATATACATTGAAGGACTGTTCTCAAAATTTTCTTTTTTTAATCAAATTGCTTGACATTTTGATTTTTCTTTCTTTTCTGAATAATCTACTTCATCTTGTGTAGAATGTAATTATAATGCAGTGATATTTGTGAGTCTTAGTGTTTTCATGGTTAACTAGTTAACTTCGAACTGAGTTCCTATTTCTTGATCACTTGCATGTTGGAAGTGAATAAATGATGTAATAACAGATTTAGTCACTTCAGAATATTAGTAACATTAGAAACTACTACCAGTGTTGTTCTTGAACAATAAGTTCTGCTTTGCTGTTCTTTGTTGTGATAAGCCTCATCTTCTATGTGATCTGGGTTCATGATATTTAAGTTTTTGATATACTGGATGCTAGTTTCCTTGGAGTCTGCATCTTTTGTGTCATATTTTACTTCTCTAAAAAAGGTTGATCTTCAGAATTTTGGTCTATTAGCTCACTGAAGTTTTCACTGAAATTTTTTCGTCTTTGAAGGCTACAATGGAAGCACATTTGAGCACACTCCTGCCAACAAGATGGCTGCCACTAAATTTTTCTTCAAAAAGCAACCCTACCTCTCCATCAGTGCGAAAATTGCTGCAATTTCATCGCTTCAAGCCCAAAGTTGGATCTTTGAATCGAAATATCTGTTCTTGTAGACTAGGAGGTGATTTGGTGGCCACTAAAAAAGGAAATGGCCAAAAGGAGCTTAACTCAGAGTGGGAATCGGAATTTCTGGGAGAGATTCCTCCACCTCAATCTAAATTTCATAGGAAAAAGAAGCCTCAGGAAAGATCGAGATTGCTGCAAGAGACAGAAAGTATGGATTGGTGTGTTGAAAATAGGAAGGTTGCCTTGAAAGCGATTGAAGCGAGGGGTCTGACTAGTTCTATGGAGAAGATGGTGCTTCCAAAGAAAAAAAATAGGAAGAAAAATATGAAGACTGGCAAGAAAGAGAAGGTCAATAAAATAGATGATTTCTTGGAAGATTTAGAGGATGATGACAATGATGATATTGATGAGGCTAATGAGGAAGTTGCTTTGGATGAATTGAACGTAAACAGTAGGGACATGGATCTTAAAAAGAGAACAGCATGTTTGCAGATGGGATGTTTGAGGAAAAGCGGATTAAAGCCAAGGAGGAATTCATTGAGAAATTATCACAGTTTTCAAGACCCTCAGATAGAAAGAAAGAGATTTCTTTGAACAAAGCAATTGTGGAGGCGCAGACTGCAGATGAGGTATTGGAAGTAGTTTCTGAGACTATTTGGATGGTTGGGATAAGATTGAAACCTTCCCCTCTTACTCCGATTAATATTGCTACTGCTCTGCACCGTATAGCAAAGAACATGGAAAAGGTTTCCATGACAAGGACTCAAAGGTTGTCATTTGCTCGTCAAAGAGCAATGTCTATGCTTGTGGGTATTGCCATGACTGTGTTGCTTGTGGGTATTGTCATGGAAAAGGTTTCCATGACAAGGACTCAAAAGTTGGCGTGGTCTTCACCCAACTTCATCGCTAAAGCTACACACGTATGCTGACTTAGTTAGAAATTGGAAACTAGAGGAGGAAATGCTCCTGGTAGTTTGGTTCAGTTGGTTAGATGCCAAAGCCTTGGAAACTTTATTAAACTTGATATACGAAATAAGTCAGATGACAGGATTACTCTTGCCTCTAACGTTATAGACATATACAAAGCTAATAGAAGCCCTCAGGGCTGAAGATGGAAATTCTCATGGCTGAAGTTTTGCCCAACATTAATCAGCAAGTGTTAGCAATCCCCATGAATAAATTTGGTCACATTAGGGCCGTTTACATGTTATCCAGAATACTAAGGCCAAACCATGAAATGTGAGCAAGTCACAGGAAGATTCAAATAAAGAAAACGCAAAGAAGGCGGCACCAAATACAGCAGATTAAATAGGTAGCCTGGGATATTGACTCACTTTGGTTCTAAGCACGTCGCCCAAACACCTTGCTAGAGTAAGATTCAGTAAGACTGCAGAAGCACAACATGAACAGATTTAACACGTATGAGGTAGAATAACGAGTAAACGCACACAGAGTAAAACCAGTATATGCAAAGTCAGGATACCTTGTAGGAAAGATTGCTTGGAGAACCAACTGGGAAGAGGCTGTCTCTCTCCCAGATGCAAGCAGACCACGCCAAATTGCCCCGGAATGAAAATGTCCTCGAATAAGTAAGAAAAAAGAGAGAATGGCTTATTATGAGTGTTCCGGACCCAAGGAATATGTATGCCAAATCATCAATAAAACGAAGCCAAGAGTTATTTTGTGAAATTACGCGTAAAAGAAAAGAGGCGGATAAAAAAAACAATAAAAAAACCTGGCACAAGCCACCAGGGACAAAATTAAAAAAAAGCCACTGAGAGAAACCCGTTGAACAGAAGCTGTCAAGAAAGATAAAACCAAAGGAGAAAATCCCACCAAATAGTCTGTAGACAACACAAATCCCCAACGAATTTGAAAGAAACAGGGGAGAAGGTGAGTGTTGCAGTTGGAAATGGAAAGAAAAGTAGTCAGCAGATGACAGGTGACAAGGGCTGGTAAGAAAGTTGGAAATGGAGAGGAAAGTAGTTAGCAGACGGGGTCACGGGAAGTGACCAGGCCACGACAATGGACAGAAATAAAAAATAGGAAGCGCGAAAGAAAAAAGAACGAGTGAAGTAGTCTATAAAAAGGAGTTCGGCTAAGAGAAGGGGATACAGAGACAGGCATATCGCAAGAAGAGGAGAAACGGTAAGAGACAAGAAAGAGGAGAGAACATAGAAGCTGAAGAAGAAGGTAAAACGATGAGAAATTTCTTCGTCTGATTTTCTTAGGTTTCATGGTGGCACTAAGAGACTGGCATCATGAAGAACACACACCACTCTCTTTCGATCGTTTGGTTTTCTTAGGCTTCGTGATCGCATTAAGTAGCCTGGCATCACGAAGAACACACATCACTCTCTTTCGATCGTTTAGTTTTCTTAGGCTTCATAGTCGCACTAAGCGACCTGGCATCACGAAGAACACACTCTTTTTATCGTTCGATTTTCTTTAGCTTCACGGGTGTGCAGAATGGAGAGAAGGAGGAGGTACTAAAAAAAAGAAGAGAAGAAAGGGGAGAAAGAACACGAAGAATAAAAAAAATCGAGAGATGATAAAACCATACAAAAGGGAGCGAAGTGAGGATAAACCAGTGTAAAAAAAAGAGCTCCGGAGGAGGTGAAGAAGCAGCCAAGAGTATGAGGGAGAAATACAAAGGGGGAGAGAAGTGTCGAGAAATCCCAGCGAAAAAAGAAAAAGAAAACTCTCGGTGACAGGGACAAAACAAAAAAGAATTGCAGATCAGAGGTCCATACCACGAACCAAATCATATGAAGTCAAGAATGGAGAGAGTCCATCAAAATGGAGAAGCGGAAAAGAAGAACCGACAAAGAAGATAAAAAAAACAGAAGAGCAAACACCTGTTGAGTTCTCTGTCCGTTCTGAATTACTGCGTTTAATCTCTGATCCACCTGAAGAATGAAGAACCTTATAATTCTGATCTTGGAAACTTTGACCAAAAACTGGCACCTTCGGCTAAATTAATTGCAGCAGTCAAATACCTGTCGTTAGCTGCAATTCGTAATATTAATCCGCAGAAGATGGTGTTGCGCTTAAGAAGATAACAAATGTCTGTATTGTTTTGAGAAACACACTGTTCTTACCCAGCATGAGCCATCTGGACGAGCAAAACGGCTCGGGGTCATCTTCACCCGAACTCAGCGACATCGGCGCCGCTTCCTGGCCATGACATCGCCTCGTCCTCTTCATCCTGGACGCCACCGATGAAAACTGTCGCTGCCTGGAACGATGCTGCACAGCAAGAACGAGCCAATCCATCAACCGCCGGCACCATCTCCTCTATCGTCATATATGGGAGGGTCCCTGGCTCCCTGCGAACCCAGCTGATGGAGGAATCCCTGCCGCAGTGGTTCTAAAAACAAAATGGTGAAAGAAGAAAACAAAGGAAGTCAAATGTTATGTAATTGCCGGAGAACAAAAATGAATGTAGAAAAGAGAACTTCTTACATAAGTTTACGAGCAGGCCTAGTCGTGGCGACAAAAATTGTAAAAAAAAAATCCTCCGAAAACAAAAACGGGGCTTGGTCGCCGACTTTCAACTCCATGCCAAAAAAATAACTCGGAGTTCGACCCTAATCACATCCGAGCTTCAATCTGAAGCTCAACGAAATCCCGCGGATCCGACCCGACTTGCTGACAAAAGATCCGATCCGACTTGTTTCTAATGCTCTGTCCTTGCTGCCGAAATAGGGGAGGATCGAGGTCATCGTCTCCATTTTCGTTGAAGGTCGCTGGCCGGAAGATGGCTGATATAGCTATCTCCCCCACAGATGAGCCGTTGAAGGCCCGATTGATGCAGCACCACAACACCCATTTGCGCTATCCCCTTCTCCCCTTCGTCGCCGCTTATGGAAGAACTCCTGTAGTAGACGGATGTTGCCAGCATTTTCGTCCCAACAATGACGAACCCGACTCACCAATCGTCAGTGTCATCCCCGCGGACAAGCGATGCCTTGCCCTCCGCCCGGATCC
The DNA here is from genome assembly GCA_027563935.2 of Costus lasius. NCBI lineage: Eukaryota > Viridiplantae > Streptophyta > Magnoliopsida > Zingiberales > Costaceae > Costus > Costus lasius. The sequence goes on along the minus strand of CM050447.1, from coordinate 22,367,104 downwards.
GGCGGTGAAGCCGCGGCTTCGGCAACAAGTTCCGCCAATCGTTCCCTTTTCCCTCGCTTGATTGTCGGCGCCCTCTCTTCGGTAGTCGCCGCCCGAAGCAAGATCCGCCGGTCGTCTCTGCCTCTGTCGCGGGCGAAAACGCCATCAGTGAGCACGTCGATGCTGAAGTCACCAACGTCGTTCGCAGCATGCCGCCGACAAGCAGAATGGTGCCGCCCTGAGCCCCGTCCGCCAACTAGTGCCGAGTTGCGCTCGGAAGAAGAGTAAAGTTACTCTTATGTGAACCAGATAAAAATAATAAATAAAATAATAAAATAGTAATAAAAATTATATATAACTTTCGACGGGAAAGAATACAAAAAGAGCTCGGCCGGATTGAAGGGTAGAGCAAAACCATCTCCATCGCTGCTTATCACTGAAGGGGATGAAGTCATATTCGGGTTGCCTCAGCCAGCCGCGATGCGAGCTTGGATGACCCTGCCAAGTTCGAGCAAGATTAATCCAACAATTTCTAATTCGATCGGACTGAAATTGGAATCCAAGAATTTAATCTGAATTCAGGTTTTAGACTCAAAACTCAATCAAACAACTTTGAATGGTCGAATCTTATTTAATGTTATGAACGGAATCGGATTGCAAATCCGTATAACGAAGTTCGCCGATTTATGGGGTTATAGTCGGACGGGGTTAAACCAGTGATTCAAAATTCATGACACAGCAAAATGGAGCACCTGTCCATATTCATAAATGTCTAAATCGAGTATTCGTCAAACCTTCCAAACAAAATATCCATCGGTTCTAGGAATATATATATCAAAATTCCTAGAAACCTCGGCACATCACGACGAAATACTGTTTGGGAGATGCGTACGTCGATGTTCATCATCGGGGCGTAACTCCTCAGTATGACGTTACGTTCGTCAAGGCAGAGTGAATTTATAAATTAAATTATCCAACACGCCGCAAGGCCGGATAAATTCCCAAATCAAATTATCCACCACACCGCAAGGCCGGATAAATTCTCAAATTATCCACCACGCCGCAAGGCCGGATAAAATTCCAAATCAAATTATCTACCGCGCCGCAAGGCTGGATAAATTCCAAGTCAAATTATCCAACACGTCACAAGGCCGGATAAAATTCCAAATTAAATTATCCAGCACGTTTCGAGGCCGGGTAGTTCCCAAACCCAAGTTACTCAACACGCCGTGAGGCCGAGCAATTTCCCTCCAAATTAAATTACTCAACACGCCGTGACGCCGAGTAATTTCCATCAAATTCAAATCACTCAATACGTCGTCAAAACCGGGTGATGTTTCAAACCCAATATCCGACATGCCTTAATGCATTACAATGGAATATCGTTTGGGAGGTGCGTACGTCGATGTTTACTATCGGGGCGTAGCTCCTCGATATAACGTTGTATTGCCTAGGCCGGGTATTACCTAATACGCCGTCACAAGACCAAAGTTCGACAAACACAAATTACCCCTGCTGATGGAAGCTCTTTTCCTTTATCATCTTATGTATTACGTCAAATCAAATTTATGAATGATATCATTTGACTCTGTCTCTCTTATTTTGTTGCATATTATAGATCTCTTAATCAAAGATTCTCTAATTTTAGTGATAATTAATAATAAGCGCTTGCGCTCATTGGAAGCCAGAATCTATTAAACAAAAAAGCCTTATTAATTTAAGGTGAATTTGAAAAGGTCACATTACATTCCGATGTAACAATTTTGACCCCACATATGTAAATAGGAAACTCATTTGGAATTAGTCTTTTTTGAGTTCTTCAATAAAATTGTGCGATAGGGGCTCAAACCTATTTATACCCATTAATTCTAAAGCAAAGAGAATTGACTGAGTGATACTTTTGAATCAGGTTCATGAACTTTACTTATTTCCATTAGCTATTCAAAATATGACCAGAAGCCAAATATCTTTCTTCAGGTAGCACATGAGAAAACACAGAAAATGTTTCACCTTAATGAGCCAGGATTTAGAAACAATTCATAATATGCTTTAAGCAAATAGTAATGGCCGACTTAAAAGCAATTGATCAAATGTTTTACAAGAGAAATGCATAAGCATATCTATTATTTAGATGCTAAGATGAACATTCAAATTGTGAGGGAGGGATGGAGTAAGCTTTAGAAGTTGGTTATCATTTGCAAGATTATGTATGTTAACTGGATAATATTCTCTTGGGGTTTTATATTAAATGTGACCTTTAGAGCCACATGTGATGTTAGGGGCTTTCTTGTTTGGAAAGTTTGAGATCATTACCATTGAGCTGTTTAATGCCCTATATATATTTTTTATGAAGCATCTCCAAAACTTTGTATCAGTTCTCTGGCCTATAAATCATTACCATGCTGTTGTTATCGTTCCATATCTTGTGATCATATTTTTCTTAAGCTTCATTTCATGTTCTGTATTCACTGATATGTTTATGGAAGCGTGTAATATCTGAAGCTAAACATTAGATGAACTATTCCTTCGCAGCAACACTGGGAAAGTTTCTGCTGCAACGTGAACTACTCCACAGAATTTGAGAAACATGATATATCAATTCTCACTTTTTTCACACAATTTGTTATTTATTAAATAGTTTATACAAAAATGTTTGATGTTAAGATGAAAATGAATTCCAAGTTCATTTAGCATTGTGAAGTAATTTTCTTACTTGCTTTCTGATAAACACACAACTTCTGTACACTTGGTAGGTTAGCATGTTGCTTATACATCCTGTTTCAGGAACCCAAATGATGGGCTGTTTCTTTCTTGATACAACTTTCCTTTTTAGCAATTTATCTGGATTCTTGGTATCCACAGTTGACAGTTGGAAGAAACAACTGAATTTGTCAAAGGAAAGCACAATCAGTTGTTATGCTACCCCGATTGGTTGCCAAGTTTTGAAAGGCTAAAATTGCTTGTGAGTATCTGGACCCTTGATTTTATAAATCAAGTTATAATCTTTACAGGTTAAATTTTACATTTTTGTTTTACTTGTCTGCACAAATATAAGAATTTCACCATATATGCTAACCCCACTATTTATCTTTCCACGAACATTATCTCTCTGATGATGTTTTCAGTCGTTACCCTGATTGCTCATTAGTTTTCCATGCAGCTACAGCCCACAAGTACCTTATGTATTATGTGACAACTCAAAAATAACTAGAGGAACGTAAACGATGAAGATGTGAATGGTTTTTTCCAGAAATTGCGAGTCATGTACGACAAAGATCCTTCAAGAACTGAGAATCATTTGTAGGAGTTAATTTTTCGTCTTGATTGGGATGCTGGTGAAGTCCCTTCTAAGCTATTTGGTGCTAATACCCCGTCCTTAATGTTCTCTCTGAGCATAATATGCTAAAACCTTTTCTTATAAGCGTGAGAGGCAAGTGCAAGTTGATAGTATAACTCCTCCACCTTACCTCTTGATTTAGAAGTGTAATACTATGTTTACTTAGATGGATGGATTATGCAAAGGAAAGAAAAAATAGATTGATGAAATATGTTATATGTTTTCCTTCGTTGTGTTTACTTGAAAGGAAAGATAGCATGAAAGATTAATATGTACACCCTCAATTTTTATTTTTTCACTAATATTACATAAATACTATTAATATCATATAATTATTTAATATTATTTCATACTATTAAATACCATAAAAATACTAAATATTATTTAATATTATTAAAAACTATAAAAATTACTAAATATTATTTAATCCTATTAAAAACTATATAAATTACTAAATAGGAAAAGATTTTAGGGTAATGCTGTCAGACGAAGCGACACGATTTGTTTTTCCGTCCAATTTGAGCGGATTGTCAAACGGTGGAAAATAAATAAATTTTTCATCGTCTTTTCATTTCATCATTTTCCATCTGTCCAAGTAAACGACGGAAAAGTTACTTTTCCATCCATCCCTTCCAATTTTTCGTCCAAGTAAACATGACTAGGCTATGTTCTGTTGGATGGAATCCATTGCCATCTAGATTCATTGCATTTTCCATCCTTTTTCATGATGAAATCCATCCAACAGACTATAGACTAAAAGTAAAATTTATATTACTAGTTAGCTCTATCTTCTATATTCTTTTCTATTACCAACGAATGTTAATAGCATTCTTGTGGTATAACCATGTCAAAATTTTCATTAATTCATGGATTCCTTGGCAAGCATTCATATCATGATATTTCTAGAACGTAGCTTCCAATGAATCAATAAATTAAGTTTGTGTGAGATTTCTAATCAGAAGCTTAATACGTTTTGATATATGCATCTCTATGATTAATGTTTTTTAATCAAAAGCTTAAAAGGTGCATGTATACTGCAAAAAGGAAACATCTTATTTTCAGTGGAATTACCGAATTAACTTAAAATGTTGATGTTTGCAATGGCAAGACAGCAAGCTTCTCAAGTGTCATTTACAGAGAATGATCCTCCGATTCCAGAAATTCTGATTAAAAGGGCAATCGATAATAGAAGGAAAATAGATGGAAAGATGAATCAAGGCAAAAAAGACTTGGATAATCCAATCAAAGCAGGAAAAAAAAAGTCTTTTTTTCTAAGCTTTCAGTATTATCATTAACAATATCAATCCTCTTCCTTTGCCTCGAGGTATACAAATAAGGCATTATCCATTTGCCAAACTAATCAGCATTCACCACTGTGTTGCATCATATAATGGAACATATAAGTTAACGAATCTTTAACAAAAGAATTTAGTTTCCGTATCTTCTCTGCATTTCCTGTGATGATGTGGAACAAACATATATGAATAAAAATATCATAAAATATGCTTCGGTTGTCGTCAGCACGCTGACGAGCAATCCTGACACCTTAATTTGCGTTGTCAGAGAGCCTACATGGGATGATGCATGGTATTGAAGTTCGTGAAGAATAATTCCTCTAACCTATAAAGAGCCCTCAAATCTGGAAGTCAATGGTTTTTACCTGTCATCTGCTTCTTTTCTCACCCTTCAATCTCCTCAAGAAATCCAAAGTCTCGATTTCCAATTAACTCAGGATCAGTCATTTGTCCTGTCAATGTATCCAACACATCATAGATCTCAGGTGCAAGGGGGTTTGACCTGTCCCCTACCAAGAAAGGATGGAATCCATTCCCTAAATCAGCCCAAGCTAAACCAGGTGTTTTCCTTACACCCAGGTTCCTCATCATCGTCCTCACCTTTGCAAGCTCTTCCCAACACCCAGCAGCTGCATACATGTTAGCAATCAAAACATAGTGCCCAGCATTATCTGTCCCCATCTCCAGGAGCTTCTTTGCGGCTCTTTTTCCAATCTCTGGGTTCTCATAGACCTGGCATGCCCCAACAAGAGCCGCCCACATGGCAGCCGTCGGAGGCAGTGGAGCTTTGTCGAGCAATTCCTCTGCCTTCTCAACCAGACCAGCTCGAGAAAATAGATCAACTATGCAAGAGTAGTGCTCCATCTGTGGCACAAGCCCGTAAGTGTCGGCCATCATGCGGAACAGTTTTTCACCTTGGGACACAAGCCCTGAATGGCTACAAGCTGAAAGGACTGCGACCATGTTTATGTGGTCTGGTTTCAGCCCACTTTCAATCATCTGAACAAAGAGTTCTAATGCAGCAACTCCTTCACCTTGCGTGCCATAACCTGCAATCATCGAAGTGTAGGATACCTGATCGCGATCAGTCATCGAGTCGAAGACCCTTTTCGCGACTGAGACCTTTGCTGACTTGCAGTACATGTCAATGAGGGAGTTCCAGAGCAATCGGTGTCCCCTGAATTCATGCTTCGTGATGTAGCTGTGGAGCTCTCGGCCATGCTGAAGGTTTGCGACGCGAGCGCATAGGGCAAGGTATGTCACCATAGTTACATAGTTCGGTTGTACTCCTGCATGGACCATGTCTCTGAAAATGGAGCAAGCTTCCTCCGCTTGGTCTGAGAGGCCAAAGCCTGCGATCATCGCGTTCCATGTAACCAAGCTCCTAATCTCAGCCAATTGAAACAAAAGCCAGGCGTGTCGCATGCTCTCGCATCTCGAGTACAGTGTAATCAATGCGTTGCGGACACTCTCAAACACATCACAGCAGCTGCGGACCGCAAAGCCATGAATCTCTTTCCCCAATCTCAGAGACCTAATGTGAGAGCAGGCACTAAGACCAACCACCAGAGTCACAAAGTCAACATCGGAGCCATGCGAGGTGACCTCGGAGATCAATCTCAGCGCTTCTCTAGCATTGCCTCTTTGCAAATGACCGCCAACGATCGTGTTCCAGGTCACACTATTCACCTCCGAGCCCTCCGCCCTCATCCGCTTGAACAGCTCGAAGGCATCATCCCACATTCCCCTTGAAGCATACCCCGACACGATGGAGTTCCACGATACGACGTCCCTCTCCGGCATTTCGTCGAACATCTTCCGCGCGACATCTAGTGCGCCGCACTTGGCATACATCGCCACCAAAGCGTTCTGGACGAACAGGTTCCACTCCATGCCACTATCATCGATTGCTCTGTGAACCTCCCTCCCGAACTCCAATTCAAGCATATCGCCGCAGGCCTTCAGGACGGGCGGGTAGGTGAATCTATCAGGCTTGACGCCTCTCTGAACCATCTGCCTGTAGGCGAGGAGCGCACTGGATGAGTCGGCATTCTTAATGTATGCAGAGATCAACAGATTCCAATGGAGGACCTCCGAGCTGTTCGATGAAAAGGCGACGGCATGGGCGTCGGGGAGGAAACCCTGATTGGCATAGAGGGAGGTCAGACGGGGGACGAGAGAAGGGTGGTCTTGGAAGCCGAGGGAGAGGGAGAGGGCGTGGAGCTGCAAGCCCTGGTTGAGAGCTCCCTGGGAGGAGGAGCAGGAGAGGAGGGCAGCGAGGGGGTGGAGGAGGGGGAGGGTGGTGGGGCAGCGGAGGCGGAGGAGGGCGAAGGCGGTGAAGGCCTGGAAAATGCTGCCTTCGGCGGCGAGGGCCTTGATGGAGAGTAAGATCAGGTTGAGGGGTTGGGTGGAAGGGGCTTGTGGTAGGTGATGGGGCTCTAATGGTGGAGTAATGGGCTGAGAGAGGAGAGGGAGAGGTTTCTTCCACGGCTTCGGGAGGCAAGCTTGGGCTTGGAGCCGACCATTGAGCATGCTACGTCTCGGGTGATTGTGTTCGAAGGATAATGCTATCGATTTCACTACTTGTACCTAGGTGTCACGCCCCGGTCGGAACGGTCTAAAAAGAGCGCTTATCCGCTTCCTAGAGCCGTCCGGTGGAACACCGGAACGTGATCGCGCTAGGGTTTCCGGACCGAATCTCGTCCCCAAACTCGAAACCCTAGTTCCCGCTCAATTTTTCTTCCCAAATTACAATTCTCTCGAGAACCCTAACCCTAATTAAGGAATCCGGAAAAGAATCGAAAACCCCAAATCAAAATACCTCAATTCAGATTTTGACCGAAGTCAAAATCACCCTTGCTGACGTCGGCGTGACGTCAGCCCTCCGATCGATTCGCCGCGCGCGAAATCCTTATGCTGACGTCGGCCACCAAATTGCGTCCGCCGCGTTTTCAATTTCGGTCGATGACGTCATGCTGACGTCGACGCCTCGAATCGAACGCCGATCGTTCGATTCCTTCGTCTTCTCCGTTCGACGCCTCTGCGTCGTCTTCCGTCGACGTCGACTGCGTCTTTTCTGCCGCCGAGCGCCGCCGCGCTCGCGACCTCGCCGAAAGGACGCCGCGCCACCTGCGCGTCGCCCCAATCTCCCGTCGCCGTCTGGAAATCCCCCGGCGCCGGAAAACCTGCTGGAGTGTCGCCGTGAACCGAGAACAGGGGAACTGGGTAATCGGAGAAGAATCCTTTTATTTCACTGTCAAGGGATTACAAGCTCCTCTCTGCGCCGACGACCACCGTCGCCGGTGCCCCTCTCCCTCCCTCGCCGACCATCGTCGGCTACAATCTCTCGTTCATCTTTCTCTCGCCTCGACGTTCGTCGTCGCCGGCTCCCTCGATCTCACCGCTGGTAATGGGCTCTCGCCCTGGAGGGGCGTCCTCCCCGACCCGCCGGGAGAGCCGCTGTGCGTCGCGCGCTCCCCTTTGTGGTGTCGCCTCCGCGCACCCCGAGCTCCGTTCATCTCGTCGAGCTTTATAGGGAAGGAGTTCCCCTGCTTCGCTCGTTCGCGTCTTCCGCGTGCATCCGTGAAGATCTCGCTGCCTCTGCGTCCGCGTCGTCCGCTCGAGCAGCCACCGTTGCCTTTGAGCCCGCGTCGTCCGCTGAAGACGACGAGCTCGCTGAGTGCCGAAATCGTGAAATCGCCGCCTGCGATTTCACGCGTTGTCCGCGTCTTCGGCTGGCACCGACGTCGTCCGAGAACTCCGCCAGCCTCCTCGTCTCTTCGTTCGCGCACGCATCCGCCGGACTCAGTCAGCCGCTGGAGAACGTCGCCACGCCGGACGACTCGTTCGTCCGCTTCCTTCGCTCGCGTCGACCGCAGCTCGCGGGGACGCCGCGTGCGTTCGCCTCGTCGCATCGTGCGAAGAGGGTGCCGCCGCACCTCTTTTCCCGGGTCAACATTGATTGTTGACCGGGTTTTCCTTCTCAGCAAGTGGGCTGCTTCATGTAGTGGGCCTGGGCTTGGGTTGGGCCGAACCGGCCTGACCCAGGCCTGACACTAGGTGTGATGCCTCTTTCTGCGTGGACTGAGCTTGAGACGACCGGGCTTGGGCAGAGGCCCAAAATCTCGTCGCCGATGCAGACGAGGCCCAAATGGCAGAGGAAGCCGTGCAAACGGACGAAGGCTCCGTTTGGCCTAGCTTTTGACGCTGTTTATGGTGTTGCGGTCAGCAGAAATCAAGAAGCTGAGGTGTTTGGCCCTGCAGCTTCTCTGTTCCAAACCACAAATAGCTGCTTCTCTGAGAAGCAAGGGTGAAGCTGCTTCTCTGGCCCCCACCTACTTATACTTAATTGTAATAATAATTTTTTAATAGTATAACTTATAATATTTCTAATAAATATTTTAATTATTGTTAACAATAAATTTAATCATATAATTTTTATCTTAGTAATTTTTTAATAAAAACTTATTTATTATAAATAGAATAACCTAGCCATAAGCTGTGCATCCAAACACCCTCAAACTTCTTCAGCCAGCACTTCTTCAACCAGCAAAAGCTACAAGCAGAAGCTAGGCTAAACGGAGCCGAAATTTGCCGCTGCGATGGCAATGACGCGGACTCGATCAGCGTTGGCAACGCCTTCCTCAGCGCCATCTTTGGCGCCGTCGACGGCCCCAGTGCCGGCAAGGACAACGGGCGGACAAAGACGGCAACCAGGCTGGAAGATTCACGCGTGGAGGTGCGATTCATGGGTTCCAGAAATAGAAGGATCGACTGGCGAGCCGATCCCTTTCCGAAGACAGAGGTCTTCGTCGGCTTTAAATCGAGAAGTCGACGACGATGAGGGGACACCGAGAGACGCAGCATTGAGGAGGAGAGCTACGGCCGGAAGAACGGAACAGAACCCTGCGAGTGGTTCTGGTGACGAGGACAGTCAGCGAGAGACAGAGAGAGTGTTCTGTACGACAGTAAGTCGGGCGGTGAGAACTGCCGCCAACATAAGCGAGTGAATGAGGGTTTTATGTAGGTTGATTGACGAATCAATGTAAATTTTCCCTATATCCTCATCTTCTCCGGCGGCGGTGAGTTCCTTCGAGTTTCTCGGTCGATTTGCCTGTCCTCCTTCGCCGTCTGACAATTTCCGGCATCCAGGCGAAGTCGAGCACAGGCTGAGAACCTGCCGCACGCCTAACTCCGTCCACCCTCCCCTTTGTTCTCCGGCGCCGAACAAAACCCCCACGAACGAACGATGCAGGCGGCGTCGTTCGAACGCATGAAGACGACGCGGAACTAGTGTTCGCTTCGAGGCGTTGATACGGTCAATGGCATTTCGACACATGACGGAAATTTCGATTTCGAATCCGATTTTGACTTCATTGTTCGGGTTTCAGTGCACAGTCCGAGACAATAATGGTGACGTGGATGACTTGGTTAGACTTGGCGTGACAGTGGCATCAGAGCCTTGATCCTGAGGACATGGTGACGCAAAGAGATAGGCTAAATAGAGTCAAGGAGATGCGATCGAAACCGAGGAACAAGGTGTTGTTCTCCAACTGGAGAACCTGCATAAAACCGTTGAGGAGGAACGGTTACAAATTGTCATACTCCAACGAACACTGGAGAGGGCAAGGAAAAGCACCACCGGATAGCGGAAAGGAATTCGAAGGAACATTCCCTTTCGGTGACGAGAGTGTTGGTGTATATGCCCTAGGACCTAGTTTTGGTCAACTTATGTACTACTTGACATTGATATTTATATATATCATTCTGGCATTGTCGTTATCATTGTTTGTCTACACCTGCGATTGTGTACTTACAAGATAATGTCCCTGGAGACAGATTGGATCTGTGCTCAAATAATCGTCCCCAGTCGATGTACCTGAGTGGATATGGGACAGCTCTGGTACTTGTGAGACTGGTATGTGGGCTGGTTAGGCACGTGGTGTTAACGCAGACACATGGGTATATCATTGGAGGATATACTGGATAGACCCGCTATGAGGCTATGACTTGGTGTCATGAGTTATCCTCATAAGTGACAGAAGATCCATTGATCCCTTGACTTGAGGTCATTGATCATTCTATATGGTTAGGGACTTGCTTTGATACAACCTAACACCTTGCCGTAGCTGGGAGGTCATAACGGTTGTTATTGAGCATGTCACGACCCATATGAGAAGGTCAATGGACAGACATAGGATTTGCCCCTTCCCCAGGGAAGTATGATATCCATGGAGCTCCTTTATGGTTTTATGACTGAGAGTGTATGGCCATACCCAGGTGAGAACCTGTTTTAGTCATAACCATGTGATTGGATGAAAACAAGTGGTGACACACTTGTCCAATCGGATATCAGTTCGGCAAAGAGACTGTAATGCATCTGTACCTAGTTGCGATGATGGGGATGTCGATGTCGATATCCATTCCAATGACCTGGGTAGTAGCGATGCACTGCTAGGTGCCACTCACTGCTTGTGATGATCTCTGGTCAACACTGCCAGCGTCAGAGGAACCTACAGGGTCGCACACCTTGATACTTGAGTTCTCATATTGATCGGGAAGCCTTATGATCGAGTTATTGGATAACTCGGATCTAATTGGGAGATTTCATCAGCACCAATGGGCCTGATGAGATGGAAGAATATTATTGGAGCCAAACTTCATTTTGGCAGGTTGACCCGTATTTGACCATAGTTGGTCACATTTGGATTAGGGTTGCATTGGATTGGATCCAAGTGCTTAATCAACCCATGTAATGAAATTTGGGCTAGCTCATTATCCAATGAGGCCCAATAACAAGTTCTCATGGAGAGATGAGAGGCTAAAAGGGTATAATGAGGAGAAACATGAACCATTAAGCGCCTAGGGGCATAATGGGGTCATGTTGGCGCCTTTGCTTCATTATGGAAGTAAAGGGCGTCTCCCCTCTCTTCCTTGGATGGAATGCATGCCTCTATGGCATTGCTTGGGGCGCAAGGCAAGGCCTTGGCGCACAAGGAAAGGCGTGGGGCACAAAAGGAATGGTTGAATGAGAATTATGGAAATGTTTTGGAGACTTTCCTTGTCTCAAATCTCCTCATCCTAGCCCTATACTTGTCATGATCCTAGCCCTTACCCTAACTGCCTCTTGCTCTATAAATGTGACCCTAGTCGCCCCCTCTAAAAGATGATCAATCCTTGAAGGCGTGAACACATCAAGAGGGCGAGAATAAGGGGCATTGGCGCAGCCATCTTCTTCCATCAAACCCTAGCCGCAAGCTTCTTCCCTTCTTCCTCCTTTGGCGCAAGAGAAGTAAAGGCTTGGCGGCATTCTCCCTTCTCCTCTCTTCTTCATCAATTGGTGCTTCTACCTTGGAGGTGGCGCAAGCATTCAAGAAGAGAACTAAGGCTTGGATCTTCTTCCCGAGGCTAGCACCGGGCGTGGAAGAAGAGAACTCAAGAGATCCGTGTGTGTGAGACTGCAGAGGGCGCACACTTGGGCGCCTGCATCGGCATCGCTCTACATTGCTCCTAAGGTATTTCCTAACTCATCGTGTCGACTCCCTTGCTTGCAATCTTCACTGGGTTTTTGGGACCGCCCTGTTTCGGGGACATTCTTTCGCTGCAAAAAATGTATGTCTATAACTCTGAAAATTGTAAAATGTCCCCGGGGTTTCCCAATAGTGGTATCAGAGCGACTTGCAAGACTCGAACGATGTTTTATGCTTTTCTTTCATGCTCACATGCCATATCTCTATTTTCGTAAATAGCATGATGCATGGCAAACAATTTTTCTAAGTAGGAAAAATTGAGGTTTCTTGTTTCTATCATCCTCTCAATCTCTTTTGGGATTTTTGGACTATTTTTCTTGTTTGATTTAAAGATCAAATGCGCATGTAATCTTGTCAAGTAGGACGGGCATTGTGTCTTCGGACTAGCCAAGTCTCTTGATCTGACAAAATTGCCAGCCGAAAGGATCTCTAAAATCATCATGAAAAATAACTCGCAATAAACCAAAAGATTTGTGAGAAGAAGATGAGAAAAAGAGACTAGTTTTATGAAAAAGTAAAATTTCAGATTTTATGTTTTTCATGAGCATGTAGAATTGCATGAGTAAATACCTTGATTGTGCATGGTGTTGTGATCATTAGTCAAGCCCCCCTTTGCATGCCTGCGATGTATCCTCGTGAGGCCTGCGTGCCGCTTTTCCTTTTGCTTTTGACTAAGAAGAAGATTAGGGTGGCGCATGTATTTGGAGCTTAGCGCATGCATACCTTGGATGGTGGAGCAACAAGCAAGAGGCGCAAGCCTGCTTAGTGGCGTAAGACCATGGAATTGGCCGAACCTATGGGAACTTTGAAAGTATTCCTCTACGGTTTGAGAGCTAAGCCATGAGAGAAGGACCTTGGAGCCAACCTTGAAGTTCAAGCTTGAGGTCGGCTAGGCTAGGTCTAGTTTTTGGGGCTTGAGTTCTAGGACAAGAGTTGAACCTATTTCATGGCATGGATTGGTTCAATGTCTTGTATAGGATATGATCACATCATTCTTTACTGCTTTTATTATTATCTGCAGAAGCATGCCTGAAATGTTTTACCGTTATGTTATCACCATAGGATTGTATGCCTGTAATGATAGACATAAGATAAAACTGAGATGATGAGACCTTAAACAAAAACTCTCAATTAAAATATCAAGTCTGGTAGCCTTCTAACGCGTAGCCCTCACTAAGCTATCGATCAGTGGAGTTGTGAATTGTTTCCCACCCTCGTGGGACACACCCACTTATCTTTAGAAAGTGCGTGGTGGCAATGGTTTCCCCAGTCCAGTTTTAACCTAGGCGTGCCTTCGCAAGGAAACTCGTTGGCCCTGGGCATAACGGTTAGGAATGGGCTTGACTAGAAATTCACATGTGCTGGGCACATGGTGAAAGTCTAGAGGCATCGTTGAGAGGTAAAGGTTTCATGTTGTATCCAGCCCTCGCTGGACATGAAATGCCCAGACTGTCTCGACAAGGGGAGTTGCTTGGAGCAACCGGCCGGTGCGCCCACCTTAGGAGGCATGGGTTACTTTGTGCATCTCATCCCACCCTCGTGGTACGCGAAGCCTCATGTGAAATAAGGATCTCATCTCACTAGGAAGTTTTAAACTTCCCGATTGACTTTGTGGGTTGTCAATTCGAATTAAAAATAGTGAGAGTAGAAATCATTTAAAACAAGTCCAGTTTAAATGATTCGAAGTAGTACTAATCTGTTCTTCTTGGGTGTTGTAGAACAAAGGCTACGAACACTGGCGGATTATCACTGCGATCACTCTTTGATAAGGATAAGTTAGTTGGAATTAACTTTATGGACTGGCATAGGAACTTGAGGATAGTCCTCAAGCTCGAGAAGAAGCTGTATGTCCTTGAACAGCCTCTTCTTGCGGCTCCTCCGCCTAATGCCCGAACGGCAGACAGAGATGCTTATAGAAAGCATCAGGATGACTCTTTGGAGGTTGCATGTCTTATGCTAGCCAGTATGGCACCTGAACTGCAGGTGCAATATGAGGAGTAGAACGCTTTTCAGATGATTACTCGTCTGAAACAGATGTTCGAGGCTCAGGCTAGAACTGAGAGATTTGACACCGCCAAAGCAGTCTTTCGGTGCAAGTTGTCTGAAGGTGCACCAGTGAGACCCCATGTTCTCAAACTCATTGGGAACGTGGATCATCTCAGGAGACTGGGACACACCATAGACAACGAGCTGGTTGTGGATCTTATTCTGCATTCCTTGCCCCCTAGCTTCAGTCCGTTTATCATTAACTTCAACATGAACCGGATTGAGTGCACACGGGAGGAATTGATGAATATGCTCTAAACAGCCGAGCGAGAGATGGGTAAGACCAAACCCAATTCTGTTCTTTTGGTCCCTGCGACCAAGAAGATAAAGAAGAAGGGTAAGGCACGTGCTAAGAGCAGTGCCAGAGGTCCTACCAAAGCACTGAAGAAAAAGGCGAAGAAGTCAAAGGACCAGAGGTGTTTTCATTGTGGCGAGCAGGGTCACTGGAGAAGGGACTGCAAGCAGCTTCAGAATGAGGAGAAGAAAGGCTTGGCCTTAACTTCTAGCTCAGGTATCTATGTTACAGAAGTCAATCTTTCTACTTCTATGTCATGGGTATTGGATACCGCATGTGGAGCTCATATTTGTACAAATATGCAGGGGCTCAAGAAAAGTAGATCGGTGCGGCTTGGAGAGATTGACCTACGCGTCGGAAACGGGGCACAGGTTGCTGCTGTTGCTGTAGGCGTTTTGACTCTCTCCTTGCCTTCTGGACTTCAATTAAAACTAGATAATTGCTTTTGTGTACCTTCATTTACAAAGAACATTATATCCATTCCTTGCTTAGCAAGGAAAGGATTTAAATTTGAAATAAATAAGAACTCCTGTTCTTTTTCATTTGCAAATATGTTCTATGGGAAGGGTACTTTGTGCAATGGTCTATATATCTTGGATATGGAAAGTTCTATTTGTAACATAAGCAATAAAAGGACCAAACTGAGTGGTTCAGTTGGTGCTTTCCTATGGCACTGTCAATTAGCCCATATAAACAAGAATCGCATCCAACAACTCCATGCAAATGGATTGTTAGATTCAAGTTCCTTGGAGGAATTTGGTACTTGTGAACCTTGTTTATTAGGGAAAATGACAAAGGCACCCTTCACCAAGATTGGTGAGAGGGCAGAAGGTTTATTAAATCTCATACATACTGATGTGTGTGGGCCCTTCAATAAACAAGCCAGAGGAGGGTACAACTACTTCATTACGTTCACTGATGACTTCAGTAGGTATGGCTATGTCTACTTAATGAGACATAAATCTGAATCCTTTGAGAAATTCAAGGAGTTCAAGAATGAAGTAGAGAACCAGCTTGGAAGATCCATTAAAGCTCTTCGATCAGATCGAGGTGGAGAATACCTGAGCGGTGAGTTCTTCGACTATCTGAGAGAGTGTGGGATCATATCCCAACTCACTCCTCCTGGAACACCTCAATGGAATGGTGTGTCTGAAAGGAGAAATCGAACTCTATTGGATATGGTTCGATCTATGATGAGTCATGCAACTCTACCTTCATCATTCTGGGGGCATGCATTAGAAACAGCTTCTCTGATACTGAATAATGTTTCATCTAAGAGTGTCTCCAAAATACCATACGAGATGTGGAGTGGGAGACGCCCTAATCTCGCGTTTATCAGGATCTGGGGATGTGAGGCTTATGTCAAACGTCAGGATTCTAGCAAACTAGAACCTAGATCTGATAAGTGTGTGTTTGTGGGGTATCCTAAGGAAACTAAAGGATACTACTTCTATGTCCCAACCGAGAACAAAGTTTTTGTTGCTCGGGGTGCTGTCTTTCTAGAGAAAGAATTTCTTATGAAAGAAGTTAGTGGGAGGAAGTTTGACTTGGATGAGGTCCAAGTGCAAGCACAAGACAAAGAGATGGAATCTGAGCCACCTGCACCGGTTGCTAGGCAACCTGAGGCTCAGACACAGGTCCCGCGTAGGTCTGGGAGAATTCGTCGTGCACCTGAACGGTATGGGTCGCTACCGACCCAACACGATGGGATCTTCATCATTGAGGATGAACCCAGAACCTATGATGAGGCGGTCAGTGGACCGGACTCCGAGAAATGGCTTGACGCCATGCGATCCGAGATGGATTCCATGTCGGCTAACCAAGTCTGGGATTTGGTTGAGCTGCCTGATGGGGTAAAACCCATAGGGTGTAAATGGGTCTTCAAGAGGAAGACAGACATGGATGGAAAAATAGTTACCTATAAGGGTAGACTAGTGGCTAAAGGATTTAAAC
This sequence comes from Costus lasius, assembly GCA_027563935.2. Lineage (NCBI taxonomy): Eukaryota > Viridiplantae > Streptophyta > Magnoliopsida > Zingiberales > Costaceae > Costus > Costus lasius. The sequence continues at coordinate 22,350,670 of CM050447.1, read as the reverse complement.
AAGTCCACGGGGTGGACTATGATGAAACCTTCTCGCTAGTTGCCATGATTAAATCCATTCGGATTCTGCTTGCTATAGCTGCATATCATGACTATGAGATATGGCAGATGGATGTGAAGACAGCGTTCCTTAACGGGAAGCTGACTGAGGATGTGTATATGTCACAACCTGATGGCGTCATCCATCCTGCAGAGGCTAATAAGGTCTGCAGGCTAAAGAGGTTCATTTACGGATTGAAGCAAGCATCTCGAAGTTGGAATCTTCGATTTGATGAAGCCGTGAGAGATTATGGCTTTATCAAAAGCGAAGACGACGCCTGTATATACAGAAAATTCAGTGGGAGCTTGGTGATTTTTCTGGTCTTGTATGTTGATGACATACTGCTCATCGGAAACGACATCCCTAGTCTTCAAGCTGTGAAGACATGGTTGGGGAAGTGTTTCGAGATGAAAGACTTAGGGGAGGCCGCCTATATTCTAGGCGTGAGGATCTACCGGGATAGATCCAAAAGGCTTCTGGCCCTTAGTCAGAGTACTTACATTGATAAGGTACTGGAGAGGTTCTACATGGAGCAATCCAAGAAAGGATACCTTCCAGTAAGACATGACCTTACTCTCTCAAAGAGCCAGTGTCCTACAACACAGACTGAGAGGGATGACATGAGTCGAATTCCTTATGCTTCGGCAGTCGGATCGATCATGTATGCAATGTTGTGTACTAGACCAGATGTGGCATATGCTGTGAGCATAACCAGCCGATACCAATCCAATCCAGGTCTGCAGCACTGGGTGGCTGTAAAGAACATCCTAAAGTATTTGAGAAGAACTAAAGATCTGTTCTTGGTCTATGGGGGACAGGAAGAGCTAAGTATGCAGGGCTATACTGACGCATCGTTCCAGTCTGACCCTGACGACTTTAGATCGCAGGCCGGCTATGTGTTCAAGATAAATGGAGGCGCTGTATGTTGGAAGAGCTTCAAGCAATCCACCATAGCAGATTCTACAACCGAAGCTGAGTATGTGGCTGCTTTTGAGGCAGCCAAGGAAGCTGTTTGGATAAGGAAGTTCTTATGTGATCTTCAAGTGGTACCTAGTGCAATGGATCCCATTGAACTCTACTGTGACAACAATGGAGCAATTGCACAAGCCAAGGAACCACAGTCTCATCAAAGATCCAAACACATACTCAGAAGATTTCACCTGATCAGAGAAATCATTGACAGAGGTGATGTCAAGATTAGCAGAGTAGACACAGAGAACAATCTGGCAGACCCATTGACCAAGGCTTTGGCGCAGCAGAAGCATGATGGTCACGCTAGAGATATGGGGTTGAGATTCCTCAACTTCTAGGTCTTAATGCAAGTGGGAGATTGTTGGTGTATATGCCCTAGGACCTAGTTTTGGTCAACTTATGTACTACTTGACATTGATATTTATATATATCATTCTGGCATTGTCGTTATCATTGTTTGTCTACACCTACGATTGTGTACTTACAAGATAATGTCCCTGGAGACAGATTGGATCTGTGCTCAAATAATCATCCCCAGTCGATGTACCTGAGTGGATATGGGACAGCTCTGGTACTTGTGAGACTGGTATGTGGGCTGGTTAGGCACGTGGTGCTAACGCAGACACATGGGTATATCATTGGAGGATATACTGGATAGACCCGCTATGAGGCTATGACTTGGTGCCATGAGTTATCCTCATAAGTGACAGGAGATGCATTGATCCCTTGACTTGAGGTCATTGATCATTCTATATGGTTAGGGACTTGCTTTGATACAACCTAACACCTTGCCGTAGCTGGGAGGTCATAACGGTTGTTATTGAGCATGTCACGACCCATATGAGAAGGTCAATGGACAGACATAGGATTTGCCCCTTCCCTAGGGAAGTATGATATCCATGGAGCTCCTTTATGGTTCTATGACTGAGAGTGTATGGCCATACCCAGGTGAGAACCTGTTTTAGTCATAACCATGTGATTGGATGAAAACAAGTGGTGACACACTTGTCCAATCGGATATCAGTTCGGCAAAGAGACTGTAATGCATCTGTACCTAGTTGCGATGATGGGGATGTCGATGTCGATATCCATTCCAATGACCTGGGTAGTAGCGATGCACTGCTAGGTGCCACTCACTGCTTGTGATGACCTCTGGTCAGCACTGCCAGCGTCAGAGGAACCTACAGGGTCGCACACCTTGATACTTGAGTTCTCATATTGATCGGGAAGCCTTATGATCGAGTTATTGGATAACTCGGATCTAATTGGGAGATTTCATCAGCACCAATGGGCCTGATGAGATGGAAGAATATTATTGGAGCCAAACTTCATTTTAGCAGGTTGACCCGTATTTGACCATAGTTTGTCACATTTGGATTAGGGTTGCATTGGATTGGATCCAAGTGCTTAATCAACCCATGTAATGAAGTTTGGGCTAGCTCATTATCCAATGAGGCCCAATAACAAGTTCTCATGGAGAGATGAGAGGCTAAAAGGGTATAATGGGGAGAAACATGAACCATTAAGCGCCTAGGGGCATAATGGGGTCATGTTGGCGCCTTTGCTTCATTATGGAAGTAAAGGGCGCCTCCCCTCTCTTCCTTGGATGGAATGCATGCCTCTATGGCATTGCTTGGGGCGCAAGGCAAGGCCTTGGCGCACAAGGAAAGGCGTGGGGCACAAAAGGAATGGTTGAATGAGAATTATGGAAATGTCTTGGAGACTTTCCTTGTCTCAAACCTCCTCATACTAGCCCTACACTTGTCATGATCCTAGCCCTTACCCTAACCGCCTCTTGCTCTATAAATGTGACCCTAGTCGCCCCCTCTAAAAGATGATCAATCCTTGAAGGAGTGAACACATCAAGAGGGCGAGAATAAGGGGCATTGGCGCAACCATCTTCTTCCATCAAACCCTAGCCGCAAGCTTCTTCCCTTCTTCCTCCTTTGGCGCAAGAGAAGTAAAGGCTTGGCGGCATTCTCCCTTCTCCTCTCTTCTTCATCAATTGGCGCTTCTACCTTGGAGGTGGCGCAAGCATTCAAGAAGAGAACTAAGGCTTGGATCTTCTTCCCGAGGCTAGCACCGGGCGTGGAAGAAGAGAACTCAAGAGATCCGTGTGTGTGAGACTGCAGAGGGCGCACACTTGGGCGCCTGCATCGGCATCGCTCTACATTGCTCCTGAGGTATTTCCTAACTCATCGTGTCGACTCCCTTGCTTGCGATCTTCACTGGGTTTTTGGGACCGGCCTGTTTCGGGGACATTCTTCCGCTGCGAAAAATGTATGTCTATAACTCTGAAAATTATAAAATGTCCCCGGGGTTTCCCAACAGAGAGCACAGTCGGCGAGTGAGGAACTTGAGGGAGAGTTCTGAGCGACTGTAAGTCGGCGACGTGAGCGAGAGAAGGCGAGGAAGAGAGGATTTATGTAACTGCTTTAACGCGGAATAAAACAGATAAATTTCCCTTACCGGTCCTCTTCTCCGATGACAACGTCTTCCCTGATTTCCGTCGATCTTCTCCCTTGTTTCCATCTCCATACGTTGGCTCCTTCTGCAGCGAGGATCTCCGATAGCGGCGGCTGCGACGAAGGTTGAGGTTCGGAAGCGAACCTGCCGCACTCCCTTCATCCGTCCCCTCCGGTGCTGACCATCGATGGATAGCCCTGAACACAAGCGGCATCCAGCGCATGCACATCAAAGCAATGAGTTTCGAACGCTCTTGGTGTTCGAAACGAGGCCAATCAGTGGAGTTAAAATTGGCTTCCGAGACTTGATTTCGAGTTTTGGCACGCATTCGCAGGTGCAAAAGTGCTAACGTGGACGGACGGCTTGGCTGGGCATGACACTAGGTGTCACGCCCTTGTTTACCGTAACAAATTTTTACATGAAATACATGTGAGTCAAAGTTTGACTCGAGTCCATACACGCCCGCACAGGGCACCGCGGTCCAAACCGCAGGGTTGGGCGTGATCGACAGAGACGATCCCTCGAATCATCCCCCAGCTGAACTAGGGACTCGATGTGGATCTCTGCCGTCCCAACCCAAAACGAACCCAAGCTGCTCCGACCACATCGGATGGGTCAACAGTAAATGCGAACGCGACAATCAAAACGCCAACGTCGAGGATGTCGGAGACGACCCACCGCCGCGTGCATTACGGTTAATACATTCGCACACCGGGGAGATCTCGGGTGGGGCCCGGACGCCCTGAGCCGAAGGTCAGACGCACCTATTCGCATGTATGGGCGCGGGAACCACCGATGTCTGCCACCCCTCCCATCGGCATCGCACACCGGAATAAGGGCGAACAGAGCAGCCGCACCCAACGAGGGTCCGCGGACCAAGTGAAGGTGAAGAGCGAGCGGGGGATGACCCGTTCACCACACACAACGAACAGAAGGTCCGTTCACGCACCTAAGTACAAGGGAGGCGGCCAAGAGATTGAAGTAAGCCGTAGGCCAGAGAAGAAGTGAACGAACGGACGGCGAGCGGCGAGGCTGCAGCAAGGCGGGGTTGCGAAAACTTCACTCGAGCGGACAGACGGAGGCGAGGGTACGGAGGCGGAAAGATCTCACACCACGGACTAAGTCACCTACGCCAACAGACCCGCGACGGCATGGAGAACGCGCAGAAGAAAGGGGAAAAGACCGCACGTAGGGAAAACGCCGGCTGCCGAACTCGCATGCAGGCGAGCCGGGACCTTAGCAGACGAAAGGGAGAGGGGCTCGCCGGAAAGGAGCACGACGACACGACCATCACATGCATGCAACGTAAAGGAAAACGAAGGGAAAACGGCGTCGCCGGAGCAGAGCGAGCATCCGGGACGGGGACCGAGGAAGGAGCCAAAACGACAAGAGGTTACCTCGGCAACAGTTGCCAGGTCCTTCTAGTCGGTGTAGTGGTAGCGTTCTGTGCCTTCCAAGGCCGTCGGAAAGTGAGGTCGGCGGCGCGGCGGTGACGGCGACACTGGAGAAGACGAAGGTGGATAGAGGACCGGGGAACTCCTCGTGAACCGCTCCACCCACCCACACCACCGGTTACGCGAGAGGGAGCTCGGGGAGACAGTCGGCGAGGTCGCCGATGCCAGAGAGGAGAATAGAAGACGGGGAGACGACGACGGCAACCGAGAGGGAGAGCACATAAATTTCCACACAGGGCCTAAGGCTGAGTTTGGGATTGCTTGCGGCCAGCAGGAATAGTTGTTTTAATCGATGTTTGGGGCTGCTCTGCTGGCCGCAAATCCGAATTTTCCGCTGGCCCGTAGAAGCAGCCCCGTCCAAGCTTCTGCGAGAATCCAGCATTTCACGAGCATCACGGGTGAAATTAATTTTCCTGACTCCTCCTTTCGTCAAACCAGGCGCATCTCCTCCTTTCCCCGTGCTTCCTCCTGACGCCGACGGACCAGCGCCAGCCTCGACAAGACGCCGGTAGACCAGCGCTGCTGTCCACCCTCCTTCCGTCGTCGTCGAGTTCCAGCCGACACGCCTTCCGCCGTCCTTTCGAGCTCCATCCTCGTTCCTTCCCAACGCTCGAGCTCCATCCTCTCGTCGCCTTCCGCCGGTTCCAGCCAGCTCCAGAGCCGCCGACCAGCTCCTCCTCTGCCACTCTTCCACTCGTAGCCTCCACCAGTGCCGCCGATTCCAGCCACAGGGGAAGCTCCCTTCTGCCGCTAGCTCCTCCTCTACCACTCTTCCACTCTTCGGTGCTAGCCACAGGGGAAGCTCCCTTCTGCCGCCAGCCAGCTCCCTACCCTGCTGCCGGTTCCAGCCACAGCTCCTCTTTTGCCGCCAGCCAGCTCCAGAGCCGCCGGCTAGCTCCTCCTCTGCTGGTTCCACTTCTACCACCATCTCCGACGTCTAGCTCTTGCACCCGCCTCTACCGATTCCATCTGCAACTCTAGCTCCATCTCTGCCGGTTCCCATCGCCCGCCGTCGTCCAGATCCACGCTCCGCCTCTAATGTGGAGCGGTGACAGAGGCATCCAGCTCCAGCTCCGCCTCTGCCGATTCACATCACCCGCCTCTGCTTCAGAGTACTTTGACATGGTGCTGAACAAATCAGTCTCGGCGAACGGCGTCGCCACGGCGATTGATGTGGAGCGGTGATGGAGGTGGAGCTGAAGGTGAACGGCTTCTGGAGCACGGGAACATAACACTTTTGCCTTTAATAATTCAACCATAAAATGTTAATTAACTTTGTTTTTGCAAATTAGATGAACATTAATTGGCGTTTTTCCCATAATAGATACGGCTAGTGTGTAATCTCCTATTTATGCCTTATACGTTGAAAGTTTGTGAAATTCTCTGTTTCTTTAAATTCCATTTTACTTTTGCAAAATATTTCCATAAAACATTTTACAATGCTTAAAATTGTACCAAAATTATTCAAAGTAATAAGAAATCATTTTTAGTCTATCTATTGTAGCATGAAATTTGATTACTATTTTAGCTTATTTTAGTATATTCCAAATTTTTATCATAAGATTTGCATCCCATATTATCATGAATAATTGGTCGAGCAAATTCATTTGGTTGTTTAAGTATTGTATTTAAGATGATATTCGACTTAAATACTATTTTGTATGTGAGAAATACCATTTGTATTGTATAAGATAATTGTTGTTGAAATATTTATTTTTATTAAAAAAATTTACTTAATATAATAGCACATCATTTTTATTCTGCTAACCAGCAGTTATAGTTTCCCAGACAGCTTTTGCTTCTCCCAGCCAGCTACCTTTCAACCAGCAATTCTCCAGCCAACAGAAGCTAGAAGTAGAATTAGCCCCAAACCGGCCCTAAGTCCCTCCTGAACCCCTATATTCGTTCCCTCCCTCTTTAGCGTCGCCCACTCCGAGTTAGTCACCAAATATGCCAGCCGCCCACCTCGAAGTGACATCCTGCATCAGCAGTTCGAAGCACGTGTCATCGGCGCGCGCTTCGAACGTTAACAATTTCGGATCCGATAGAGGCCAACCCGACCCATTTGAGGCAATAGCCGATTCGGTCGGCTATTTAAGTTGGGCTCAACTGGGTGGGTTGGGCTAGAATTGGGCCGCACTTTATTCTGGCCCAAGGGTCTAACACTAGGCATCTTTGGCTATCCTACACATTTAGTAGATCAATTGCAGAAAAAACCCTTAAGAGTATCAAAATTCTCAATTGGACCCGTGAACTTTATCTTATGTTTAATTCATATACTATTATTTCTTTCATTACCTCTAAATAACCCTAAAATATAAATACAGTATAATACTGCTGAATTATATCATTTCATTAATAATAAGTTTCACAATTGACTAATTTTAGTAAGTGGTGGATGTTTGACTCAACCTCAAACATCTTACATATGATTAAATTCTACCTATTTAAAGGTAAATTATGTCCCAAAATATAGAGAATAAATTTACCTACTAAGAATAAAATATGAAAGAAATAAAAATGCAAATAATAGAGACAACCAGCAATAAACTAAACTATAGGAGAAAGTTTGAAGTATCGAACCTTGCTCTAAGTCCTGTATTACTATTCCAAGCATAATCCGACACATAAACTATAGAAACACTAAATATCAGATAAACAAAATGATATATTATGTGTCAGCATGCTTACATCGCTGATCTGAACTATAATCAGTACATCTGTTCGGATCTACCCAAGCATAGTGAAAATAATCCATATAATCCAGCTTATATCACTGCACAACAAAGTAATATATTCCTTTTGAAATGTCTAGAAACAGTAAATACGAGTGAAAACAACATTCTATGAAGAAAAGAACAATAAAATGTGTCAGAAGAAAAATTAAAATCATAATCCCTTGAATATTAAGAACCTCTTGTGTGTCAATCACTCAATGAACAGCAAGGTTCAATTGTTTCAGTGGTCATCAATGTATAAATCTGATTTCCCATATACAAGCATAAGAAACTGCTGAGATTGCTGGTTTCCATCTCTCTAAGAAAATGCCTTAACCATGTCCAGCTGAAACATTGTCTGCTAGTGTTTGTTGACTAGGATTGCCATTGTTCATCTCGAATAGCTTCTTAGCAGCACGTAATCCAATCTCTGTATTTCCATGGATCCTACAAGCGCCAACAACTGTAGCCAACATAGCCCTGCTTGGTTCGACTGACATGTAATTGATTAGCTCTTCTGCCTTCTTCACCAGACCTACCCGACAATATAAATCAACTATGCAAGAGAAATGTTCAACTCGGGGTACAATGCCGTAGACTGTGACCATGTGGTCAAACAACAAGAGTCCTTCATTTACAAGCACAGAGTGGCTGCAGGCAGAAAGAATGGCCACCATTGTTACATGATCTGGCTCAATGCCACTACTAATCATCTCATGGAAGAGCTTCAGTGAAGTTACTCCTTCCCTCTGCATTCCATAACCTGCAATCAACAAAGTGTAAGAGACCACATCACGAACTCTCATCATGTCAAAGAGCCTCCGGGCAACTGCCATTGACCTCAATTTAGCATAGATGCCAATTAGAGAGTTGCCTAAAACTAGGTGGTCTTCAAATCCCCATTTGGTAACATAACAATGGAGTTCCTGTCCATGCTTGAGGTTCATAACTCGAGTGCACAAAGAAAGCATGACTATGACCGTGACTTCGTTTGGTTGTATGCCTGAGCCAATCATCTCACGAAAAAGTTGATAAACTTGGTCAACCTTTCCTGAATGCGAAATCCCAGCAATCATGGCATTCCAAGAAATCACACTACGGATTGCACTAAATCCAAACAGAATATGCGGACAGCTTGTGTTCTTGCACCTGGAGTACATTGTGATCAGGGCATTCACGATATTTTCAAGCGCATCACAGTGAATTCTAACTGCCACTGCATGAATTTCTTTCCCAATCTTCACAGACTGCACTCTACAGCACGCCTTCAGGGCATTGATTAACGTGACATGATCCATTATCTGACCACTTATCCTCATCCGGGAGATCAATCTTAGTGCTTCCAAGTTATTCTCCAACTGCAAGTTTCCTGCAACAATGGCATTCCAAGTTACAGTGTTCACTCCCGGGCCCTCTTGCATCCACGGCAGCAAATCGAAAGCCTCCACCCACATGCCCGCTGAAACATATCCGGAAATCATTGTGTTCCAAGTGATGACATCTTTCATCGGCATTCCATCAAACATCCTCCGCGCGGAGTCCACTGCACCGCACTTCACATACATGGAGAGCAAAGAATTCCATGCGCACAAATCGAGTTCCACTTTGGCAGTAGACATGGAAGCATGGATCTCCCTCCCCAGACCCAAATCACCTGTCTCTCCACACGCGCGAAGAACAGACGAGTAAGCATACTTGCTCGCGGTGATGCCATTCTCAACCATTTCCCTGTAGGTGGAAATCGCAGCTTTCCAGAGTTGGCACCGGGCATGCTCGGAAACGAGAAGGTTCCAAGCCAATGATCGGTTCCTGGTCGAAGATGCAGCCACGCAGCGGGCGTCGGAGAGGAGACAAAAGGAGGCGTAGAAGGAAACGAGCTTGGGAATAAGCAACGTGTGGTCTTGGAAACCGAGGGTAAGAATAAGGGCGTGAAGCTGCTGGCCCTGGCGGAGGGCGCTCCGCGCAGTGGAGCAGCGTAGGAGGAAAGAGAAGGAACGGAGGAGAAGAAGGCGGCCAGTGGTGCAGCGGCGGAGTAGGGAGAAGGCGGTGAAGGCGTCGGAGAGGCGGCCGACAGCGGATGCGGACTTGATGGAACACAGTAGGGAGAGCTGCTGATAGAGGATCGGAGGTGGGGGAAGACCTTTCGGCGGTAGCTGTGGTGCTCGGGATTTTGCGAGTGGATAGAGACGACCGTACCGCCATGGATTTGGGAAGCGCTTCTGAACGCGGAGGATGTTTGATGAAATGCCTGGAAGAGGGGGAGGAGAGCGCATCAACCTGATTCATTTCAGGGTCGTGATTTATGCTGCGTCGGAAGTATTAAGTTTGGTTTTATGGTCACACAGATAACAATTATATGAAACTGCCTTCATAGTTTACTTTATGGTTTTATGGTCACATAAAATTAGGCAGGTTTTGGTTAATATAATTGTGTTTTAGCCATAACTTTATACAACCTGACTAATTTCTTATCATAGTTTACTTATGTAATACAAATATACCATATATTATTCTATAATATTTTTTGTACTTATAATATATAATAAAATATATCTTTGAAGTATATGGTATCTATTTTAATATATATTATACACAATTTACTTATTTATATATATTTATATATTTATCAAATACGATATATTAGTTGCGTTGGTTGACTTATTTATAAACGAACCAGATTTTGTTAGCATGCCCTTTTTATGTTTCATTGTTCGAAATGTCCTCAGATCCAACTTATTTATATATTGCCCTTAGGATTTTTACAAAAATATTATTTTAAGCCTCATTATTTGTTGAACCCTCTATTATTTCTTAACTAGATAGTTTAACTCTAGTAATCTATTTATATATGAACTTTTTATCAACAAAAATTAATCTGATAAGCGTAAAATGAATAAGTTCAGTATTTAACAATGAAAATATTGTTTCAGGTGCAACCGTGCAAGAGGCAGAGGCAAAAGTCAAAAAACATAAAATTGAATTAACCCCTCTAAAGTAGTACTTACAAAAACCTTTTATTAATAAATTTTATATCAAATTATTTGTTCACTTATTGCATAATTCTCGTGGACGTATAGGTAGGGGTGAGCATATGGTACTGGTACCGAAGTACCGTACCGAATTTTTCGATGTTCGGTACTTCAGTATCGGTATTTCGGTACTTCGGTACTTCGGTACCGGTACCAATTTTTATTTCGGTACTGCGGTACCGGTACCAGGATCAGAAAATAATTTCGGGATTTTATAATGATACCGAAGTACCGAATTAAATTATTTATTATTATTTTTTTAATAATAAATTTATGGTCTTGTCTACTCTTGACCGACTCTCGTGGAGTCGTGGTCTCGTGGAGTTGGACCTGTAGGCCGTAGGCCCGCCCGTAGCTCCCTGCCTCCCCACGTGGCCACGCCATGTGGCTTGACTAGTTGACAGCTTGACGCGTCACGCGAGTCACGCGACACGCGAAGACGCTAAGTCTTCACTCTTCACGGCTTCACGCAATCACTCTTCAGCCTTCACGCAAATCACGCTCAGATTCACAAATCACACCTTCACGCACCGCTTCCGCTTCTTTCGAAAAAACCCTAAACCCCTAACCTGCTGGCGCTCGGCGGCGGCGCTCATCCTCTTCTCCTCAGTCCTCTTCGGCTCGTGCCGCTGCCCTAGCAACTCCTTGAGTCCTTGTCGGCCGTCACTGCTGCGGTGCTGCCCTAGCAGCTCCTCATCGTTGGCTCGTTGCTACCGGCTACCGCTTGTCATCTCCTTGCCGCTTCTCACCGTCGCCATCAAGCTCGCCTTCCAGAAGCCGACGCAAGTGACTCGTCTCCATCCCTCATCCATCAAGCTCGCCTTCGAAAACCCTAGCGGCTCTTCAATCCTCATCGACTGATTCGACTCATCGTTGTTCGTTGATACTTGCTACTTTCCAGTTCAGGTGAGGTTGCCTTATTTCTTCCTCATTTTCTACACCTGTGATTTTTGACTTACTTTTTTCTCTGCTCAAAGTTAGTATGGTTACGATTATCCTTTTAGTTAGCAAGTTTGATTTGTTTGCCCTGTGATTCGGTTTTCTCCTTATATAGAGATTAGAATGTATCATCTTATGTTTAATTGTTTAATGCTGTAATCACTAATCAGTTCATTATCTTTTAATGGATTAATCCTATTACTCACAAGTTTTGGTGTTTTGAATTATTTTAAGAAATTTTCAGTTTATCTTTTAGCGCAGCTAATGAACATCATAAAAAGAAATTTTCAGTTTATTCTTTTTCACTTTGAACATCATATGCATGTTAAGACTTTGAACACCACTAATTTTATGTTTATCATATGCAAATGGTATAGACTTTGAACACCACTAATTTTATGCATGTTAAGTAATTATGATTATAATGCATGTTAAATAATTATGATTATAATGTGACTAGATCTTTATGTTTCTCATTCATTGTTTATGTGCTTTAGATCATTAGATGGAGTGTGATAAAATCTCACTTGATACCATTGAACAAGAAGAGGGATGTGTTCAAAGTGAAAAAGACAAATCGGTTATAGGTAGTTCTAAAGATTCAAATTTGAAAGGTCCAATACCTAAAAAGAGGAAGCAAATAGAAAAAAGGTCTGATGCTTGGGAGCATTTTACAAAAGTAGTTGTGAACGGCATTGTGAGTGATAAATGTATACATTGTTCTAAAGAAATACGTGCTGACCCTCATTTAAATGGCACATTTGGACTTAGGAAACATGTAAATGCATGTAAAAGCCACCCACATGCATCTGAAGTGAAGCAAACATTATTAAAAATTCATGGGGATGGTGGTAATTTGGGCACATGGAGATTTGACCAAGAAGAAGCTAGAAAAGCTCTTAGCTATATGATACTAGTAGATGAGCTTCCTTTTAAATTTGTAGAGAATATTGGATTCAAATATTTTATGTCTGTTGTACAACCCTACTTTAAAATCCCATCAAGATGGACTTTATCTAGGGATTGTTTTGGGTTGTTTTTGAAAGAAAAGACATCACTTAAAATTTTTCTAAAAAAATCATGCAACAGGGTGTGTTTGACTACAGACTGTTGGACTTCAATTCAAAACATCAATTACATATGTCTTACTGCACACTTTATTGATGATAGCTGGAAATTGCAAAAGAGGATTTTGAGTTTTTGTCCAATTGTTGGTCACAAAGGAAGAGATATTGGACAAGAACTTGAAATGTGTTTGATAGACTGGGGGATAGATAAGGTGTTCACAATCACAGTGGACAATGCAAGTTCTAACGATAGTGCCATCAAATACTTAAAAGAGCAGATTGTTCATTGGGGAACAACAATTCTAGGAGGTGAGTATTTGCACATGAGATGCATTGCGCATATTATTAATTTAGTTGTGCAAGATGGCTTGAAGGAAGTGCATGACTCAGTAAAAAAGGTTAGAGCAGCTGTGAAATATATTAGACAATCACCTTCAAGATTACACAAGTTTAAAGATTGTGTAGAACAAGAGAAAATTCAATGCAAGGGTCTTTTGTGCTTAGATGTGGTTACTAGATGGAATTCCACATACTTAATGTTGGACACAGCACAAAAATTTGAAAGAGCTTTTGTTAGATATAATGATCAAGAAAAGAGCTTTTCTTATGAGCTTGTGGATGACATGGGAAATAGTATGATTCCTGATTGTACAGATTGGAGTAATGTCAGAAAGTTGGTAGTAATTTTGAAACACTTTTATGACTTAATATTGAAAATTTCAGGCTCTCACTATGTAACTTCCAATCATTTTTTTCCTGAAATTTATGTTGTTTATATCTTATTGAAAGAATTGGAAGTAAATGAAGATTCCAGCATTGCATTGATGGCTATGTACATGAGAAAGAAGTATGATAAATATTGGGGTGATTTTGAAAAAACTAATAAGATGATTTTTATTGCTGTCATTCTTGACCCTCGACATAAATTATGGTACTTGGAATATGCATTTCAGGAAATGCATGGTATGGAAAGGGGTTCTTTCTTGTTAAGTCTTGTGAAAGAGCACTTTATAAGACTTTTTAATGCATATAAGACATTTGTTGCCCCTGAAAGCTCTCAACTTGAAGACCGTTTGAGTTCTCCTTCTAGCTTTGGTACTACTAGTTCTATTGAGGATCCAAATGAGATGTTGGCAATGAAAATTCGAATGGGAATTAAGAAGCATATGACTGAAAATAGGATTGGAGATCCTAAAACAGAATGGGAGAAATATTTAAAAGATGATTTTGAGCCTGATGGCCCAAACTTTGAAATCTTAGCATGGTGGAAGCTTAACTCTCATAGATATCCAATTCTTTCTCATATGGCAAGAGATGTTTTAGCAATTCCAATTTCAACTGTGGCATCAGAGAGTGCATTTAGTACTTCAGGGAGAATTTTGGATCCATTTAGGAGTTCTTTAACTCCTAAAATAGTTCAAGCTTTGGTATGCACTCAAGATTGGTTTCGTGCAATGAATGCTCCCATTTGTGTTGAAGAAGACTTACAAGAAATAGAGGAATTAGAAAAATGTAATATTATATATTTTTTTCTCATGTATTATTTAAATATCACTTCATTTGTTTCAACTTTCAAGTATTATTACTTATATTTGTTTGTGTAACTTGTGTTGGTTTGATTTTTTAGATTTATCTCAAGTTAATATGAATGAGGAATCCACTGTTGGCTAATAGATATTGGTTAGTGCAAAAGCTAAAAGGTATGATTATAAACCATAGAATGCTTTTGCTCTTGCTCATATGGATTTGATATATTAAATGATTTTAATTAACAGAACTTCTACTAATTGCATCCTTCAAAATTGCAGGAACTTGGATAAGGATTGTTGCTAGAGTTCAAAATGCTTTTGGTCTAATTATGTTGCTAGAGCTGGAATATTGGATTGTTGCTTGTTATGTTATTAGAATGCTGCTTGTTAAGTTGCTATGTTATGTACTTATGTTGCTTTAAGTCTTTAATTATGTTGTTGTGGATTGTTGCTTTAACTATGTTGTTGTGGATTGTTATGCTATTATGATATGCTTGGGCAGAATTATTCTCATTTCCATGTGAAATTTTCAGCTCGGATTTATGCTTATTGAGTTATTGCAGTTATATGGAAATTTGACTTCTCACCGTTCATGGTTTTGATCATTGCCATCCTAAATGATGGTATGTTAAGATGATGGACAAATCATTATTTCATGTTGTTCTTGTTTTTATCTTCATTCCATTTGTTCTGATTTCAAGATGCTTTCCACTGTTCTTTGACAATTGAAAGTACATTATGACAATTTCAAAGGATCGGATGACATGGAACGATTTTTTTGAATTCACTGAAGGGACAACATGATTGAAGATGCAAATGGTTTGAATTTGACATATATAGAGTGCCAGTTTCGATTTTGAAAGCACATGATTACTCTTCTTATACACTATTTGCTGCCATGGCTTTGGTTTGCTTCATCAGATTTTAAGTTCACTTCAATTACACAGATTTTTTTATCTGCTAGTCAGCTGGATGAACCATGTTATGATTTATTTATGTTTCATAAATAGATCTAAGTAAAAGAAAAAAAAACCAGTTTGATCTTTTTTGCTGACAGTTTTGCAATAATACTAGATTGTCATATATGTGATAAATTCCAAAAGTTTGTTTCTATGTTATTCATAAAAACTCACCGAGATTGGAGCTCAATAAATTGGTCACTGGAGGTGGAGGGTGATGTCAAATCTAGAACGCATGCAAAATCTGGGTTTGATGAGCAAGCCAGTTAGCTGCACAACTAGCCTTGTTGAAGATATGACTAAAGGTAAGTTCATAATAGATTTAGTAAAAAACCTAAAATGTCTAATGCAATATATTAACTATAGATTAATTGTTACTGATTTCTCTTTTTGTATCAGAGATAAATTTTTTTATGCTTATATATTGCTGATCTTATATGTTACAAGGTCAAATGGAATGATTAAATTTAATTAATTGAAATACAAATTTTATTGATTTTTTTAGATTTATAAGTTCGGTATTTTGAGAATTTCCCAAAATTTATTTCGGGAAATCGATACCGGTACCAACATAAATATTGGTACTTCGGTACCGGTACCGGTACCCAAAAAATTGAATTCGGTACTTCGGTACCAAAATTTCGATACCGGTACTGGTACCGAAGTACCGAATGCTCAGCCCTACGTATAGGACAACACTCCATTAAACTAATTAAAAAAATTTCCAAGTACAAATATAGCAAAAATTAAATCACATACGATAGAAAAGAGGAGGCCTTTGTGTTGAACTAAAGCACAGCATTCACAAGTGTCCTTTTCATAATCACCATCATGTATAAGTAAACAACACTAACTAAGAAAGACCAATCAAGCTTGGCACCAACTTGATCTTCATCAATGGATTCTTGGTGTATGACACACATAATGTATGACCTGTGATACCATTCATCCTATTTCATCACAACAGATATCTCTATTATAACCATTTTTTACTCACTTTATTGAAGATCAAGCTCAAACCTATAATGCTGATGAAGTATAACAGATTGTTAAACGTTGAAAACTTTTGGCAATCTTCTGCCTGAATGTTTCCATGCAGAAAATTCTGGAAAAAAACAATCTAATAAAGTAACATTATTAAGTACATAAACGATCAAATTCTTAAACAATAAGCACTACTAACAAGAGACAAACAGCGGATTGTTTATACAAGTTATAAACTTAGAAAAAGCCAAGAGAACATAAAAGAAGAAATCAACTACAACAGTGAACATATGTTGCTTGGGCCTCGGAACAGAAAACAGCAGAACCTCTCAGAAGTTAATTGAGAGCTTTAGCTTTATCACAAAAATATTGCAAATAAATTGACCCACAGAATGAAGAATGGGCGACGGCCGCATGCAGAGTAAAATTCAGTGAGATGCATCTGAAACGCCATCCTAGTCAGAATCAATCAGATTCAGTGTGATAAATCTATGAAAAAACATTTGAATATCCACTTAATCTTAACAACAACAGCATGATAACTTCTTTTCACAGTTTTGGATTAGATTTTTGGTTCCAACTAAACCTTAAATATATAAAATGGGCCTTTTAAACACCCTGGAGTTTGGGGATAAGTGATCAACCAATTGCTTATATTCTAGCACGCACAGGTCAAGAATCCAACTCTTGGATCGCCCTCTATTTTTCTACTAATCAATTTGGTAGTTCTTGCAAAGTGTATGGCTTGCATTCCATTGTAAAAGCTGCCCAATATTTCAAACTAGTGAGTTAATTGTGAGAGAAAATGGTAAATCATAATATTTAAATAAGGTCATTTTACTAGTGGCTTAAGCTTTTCAGCTAAGTGGTCGCCCAAGCAGATCCTACAGAGTTACGTTCCCTAACCTGTGAGGTAAAACAATTCACATATTTGGCAAGGAATTACATTTCACTATATTCAAACAATACATATATGCTACGGATAGCCAACTATCATGAAGTGTCAACACCTAATGATAATATAACAGTTTTGAAACAGTTGAGATTATAAACTATACCAATTCATGTTTTTGTGTATATGCATGTTTTTTAAAATATATTCTCTGTTGACAGTACGCTGAAAAAAATGAACAGCAGTTTAATTGTAAACTTCAATTTCCAAATCAATGAGAAGCCTTTTCAGTTTTTAAATCACAAAAAATTCAATCAGAAAATGGCAAATAACATCAAGGATATGCAAAAGACGTAATCCAAGTGCACGGATGCCATGAATAAAAAATGCACTCCTTTTTTATAATTAATTATTCCATTAACCGTAGAAACAAATATATCTACGTGTTATTGCTATATTTCAAATTGAACCGTATCCTTCATATAGATGTACAAAATTTAGTGATGATTTTTAACAGTAAAACCATTAACGAACATCCTGTTATTTTTCAGATTGAAATTGATAAATAGAAATTTTAACTTGTAAATTCGCAGAACAGGCACTTTTTAGGTAGAAACGTAGATATATGAAATTCAACAAAGGAATTGAATCCATATTGAAAAAGTGTTGAAGAAAAGGGCTAAACCTCTAAATATCTTCTCTAGCAAAATTTGTTGAAGCATCTTTTTAGGCCGCAATTTGAAGCTCTGCTGTAGAATACTCTAGTTTGCTCAAAAAGATTGCAATAGGATTGCCAGGTGAAGGAGGATTCTGAGTCAACAATGAGATATATGGACCAGCTTTACTTCGTGCTGTGTCATCTGATGCAGACAAGATTTCAACATGTTCAAGACCAAGTTGCCTCTTTATCAAGTCAGTGTTCTCCTGAAATACCTGAATTTCACCAAAAGGCAACTTCAAGTCCAGTGCCTGCGGACCAACAGACAATGTTTCATCTTTCTTGAATTTCAGGAAAGGCATGCATAGCTTCTGGATCTGCTTAAAGTTTACATCCTTCCCAATAACACTCTGCTTTAATGCTTCAAGAATTTCCTGATCAGGAGCAAAAGATCGTCTCTCAGTGTCAAATTTGCTTTGAAGTATCCTCAAACACTCTTCTTTCCAACCATCAAATTGTTCATTGACATATATAAGGCCTACTGTCAGTTTGGTTTCGTCTGCTGTAGGAACTGCTGCTCCCTTCTTAGGCTTTTTAGGACCAGATGCTTGCTTTTGCAGCAACTTCCTCATTAAGATTATCGAGTCCTGCAAGTATTTGTTAGCAATCTTGAGTGTAGGGTCAGGTGCATCGTATAGTGGCCAGCCAGCATTTAGTACAAAACCGTCTTTCTTCAGAATATTATTCCAAACATGTTCTGCGTAGTGTGGACAAATTGGAGTAATGAGCCTAGTCTGAACATCCATGAAACGCCACAGCAAGTCACGGTTCATACCACCTGCTCCACAAGAGAACCTGTACTCATCTCTAGCAGCCTGGAGGTCGTAGAAACCTGTCTTTAGAGCTTCTCTAAACATGAAATCATTGTAATTCTGTTCAGTTGATTTAACTGCAATGTTTATTTCATTGGCAAATACAAAATCAGCATAAGTAGTAGGGGGACCAGCTCGTAAAGTTGACTCAGCAGCCAATACTTCTTCCATCCAGGCAATTTCCTTGGTAAGCCTCAAGATTGCAGCATTTGCTGTTTCAAAAACAAAGTTTGCGTCATCCATACCATCTCCTGCATCTGCCAGGGAAAATCTAGTGGCATCAGAGGAGAATTCCTCTATGGCCTGACGAAGGGTCCTGAAATTTCCAGTTGATTTGGACATCTTTTCTGAATTTAGCATAAGATGCCCATTGCACCGGAAGCCAACAGGCCAGTGGTGTTCAGGCAAAAGTGCTGTATGGTTATAGATGCAAAACGTTAGGTGGTTCTGAATAAGATCTTTACCAGATACACGTAGGTCAAATGGGTACCAGTATTCAAATTCTTGCTTCATCTTACTAATAAGAACTACAGGAATGTCTGATTTTGGTAGAGGACCTCCACAGAAGATATAATCCCAGACGTCATCAGTCATTTGCTCTGGCTTCACAGAAGAATTATCAGATCCATACATATCACCACCTTGCAAAAGATGGGCAACAGTATAGAAGGCCATGTATAATGTGGAATCAGAAAGTGATTCAACTAGGAATTGTTCATCCCATGGAAGACGTGTACCAAGTCCAAAAGACCGTGAACATGCCCACTGATTGAGCCAACTTAAAGTATGTTCAAAACCATTTCGTGTTTCTTTACAGTAAAGGTTCATCTTGGCTAAACACTCTTCTGCCTTTTTTTTCCATTCATCCTCACCATAAGTAATATACCATTGGTCTGTGAGTGCCACAACACACTCATCACCTGATCTGGACATGACTTTCTTCTCAGGCTCACTGTACATCACTGCTTGTCCTGATTCTAGCAGTTTGTTCCTAATCATTAGCTTTGCTTCCTGAACTTTGATTCCACTAAATTCGCCTACCAGCATAGTGCCATCAGTAAATCCTTTCAAATAAGTTAACTTTTTTGCCTCTGCAAGCTTATCCTTGTCATTCTGACTCCTGATCTTAAGATCAAGACACACCTTCTCTGCAGATTTATCTCCAAATTCTGGAATGTTGATTATTGGTATGACCTCAAAAGGAAGAACCCACTCATCTTGAACCCCATACTTTGATCTCAAAGCAGGTTTTGCTTTCAAATCTTGCAGTGCCATGTAGTCATCAGGTGAATCACTGGGCACACTGGTAACAACTCCAGTACCTTTGTCTGTTAGAATTGTAAGCATGGGGAGTGAATATATGGTTTCATTAAAAGCAAGAGGAGACCTCAAGGGCAAACCAATGAGATCATGACCAGAAAGCTCAAGCAAACAAGTTGGTTCCTCAGGCACCCGAGATAGTTTCTGATATGCAAGGTTCAAAGCAGCCCGTTGTGTTATAATAAAAACATCATTTTCATTAATCTCAAAAGCGCCATATTTTCCGTCAGGAAGTACCCATGCATTTGTCTGCCCATACATTGTCTCAGGTCTCAATGTTGCAGCTGCTAGGTATACTTTTCTACTTTCCAGTGTTTTCAACTTTGATGTGAAAGGAGGGAGTACTTCCATCTTGATCAGAACATAATCCTGGGGCTGGACACCCTCACCTGAAGCTCGGTCGTGATCTGCACATGGTTGGCCATCCAATGGAGAGTATATTGTGTACCTCATATCCTTGACAATCTTGCCCATGTTCTTCAACTTCCTCATCTGCCATTTAACAAAGGAATCATAGAATGGGTTCACGTCGGTAGTTATGAAAGAGCGTCTCCAATCACAGCCCAATCCAAAAACCTTTAGGTCTTCCCTTGCCAGAGGTGGAAAATAGCTCAACCAGTGATGGGGATCTTGGAACTTAGCAATTTCATTATCAGAAAGACCAAAACTCCTCATAATTTCCCATTGAGACTTGTATCCACCAGATTTTGCAGCAGCCTTCGACCTCTTACTTTTGAATCTATCAGGGGCGACCACATTACCATCGTCAGGTTTGCTTTCATCAGCACCTTCCTTATTAGATTCCTCCTCTACAGATGGAAATACAGGAGGATTCCCATACAATTCAACTTCCCGTGCAAGCTTATCAGCCGATGCCTTGATAGGCATTCCAGTGCAATGAAAAGCAAAAGGCAAAAGCACATTATGACCACGTAATCTGTGATATGCAGCACCAAATTCAAGCTTAGAAATTGTAAAAGCATGACCCAAATGCAGCAGACCGTTCATGTAGGGGTATGGGAAGTTTCCAAAGAACTTCTCACCCTCCTTAGGAGGTTCATTTCCAGCATCTGCCTCAAAAACCTTGTGTTGTTCCCATCTTTTTTGCACCTCAGCCTGTATCTTAAGTAGTTGGTCTCTCCTGGCAAAACTCCTACCTTCATCAGCATTTGAGGTCATTTTTCTGCATATAAATGCAGAGATTTTAGAAACTTCATGTTGATATAGCAACCTCTTCCTCACTGAAGAGGTTCTCGCAGCTCACAATTTTCAAAAACCACAAGAATTAAGACTTAGAGAATAGGACAGATGGAACAAAAAAGTATTTAATAATGATAATACAGAAGCTCAAATCTTTTCTAATTCATTCACAGATCAAATAATACCTCCATAAGACTGCATTTGAAACTCCTGAATGAAGGGGAGAATCAACAAGTTGTGAATAAAAAATAAAAATTTAATAAGACTAACATGTAGAAAAATCATAGCTCGGACAATTGAGAAGTTACAGAAGGACACAACTGTGCTTGGTCATGTTGAATCCCCTTTTAAGCAACAAAGGGTCCTATCCAACACTGCTAGTAAAACAATGCAAAGAAATGACCAGTGTTTTCCTTTTCTTTCTTTTTGTTTGTTTTGATAAATTAGGTGCAATGGTCAACTTACAAAGGCAAAAGAACACTTTTCACTCTTCAAACTCATTATGATACAACTCACTTCTAGTTGCACATAATATATTGACTGAATGAAAAGGCAAGCTCAGATAAGATTTCCGCACTAAACATAAGTAAATGTATCACAAGCTAACAATCATCAGTGACAAACGGAGTATAGAAGCAAGTACTAGCCTTCCCTTGGATCAAGGATCCAGAAAACACAAGAAGACCAAGTCCGCAACAAAACACAATCAATCGATAAAAGATGCTGTTTAACAGAACCAGTCGAGCAATTACGAGAGATTCTCATAACGAAGACAAGAACAATTCTTGATCCATGGTAAACTGTGGCTCAAAGCGCACCTATAGAGAATTCGATTCAAGAACTTGTGCCATGGAAGGAATCGCCAGAGGAGGAGGAGGCGAGACGGCGCCAGGAGAGGTAGGCTTCTGGGTATTGTTGTGGTTTAGGGTTTGATGTATGTCCAGTAGATCTTGCCATCTCAGTTCGGGATGGAGAAAGAGGACAAAAATTAGACCCGGTTCAGTTCACGATTAATTTCAAAACGGTCAGTATAGGCTCACGGGCCCGAATGGACCAGATAATGATTGGGCATGATTGGGCCTCACTTCAGGCCTAGGCTCGTTGTTACGCCCAAGCAATTCTGGGATGGGCCGAGCAGCATCTAGGCCAAGGCGAAGGCCCAAGGCCCCCACGTGAGAGGGACTTCGGGTCGGATCCAGGCAGGTGCGAGGAGGCAAACCCGCAAGTGACCGGATCCAACCCGCTTCCGCCGAGTGCATAGAGGCACGAAATGGGCGTGGATTTCCGAGGTACGTTGACAGGCGTGTCCGAGGTAGCGTACTCGGGCAGCGAAAGACAGAGAAAAGTGGAGGCAAGGGTGAGAAGAAGGGGAGCATCCTCTACGCAATCTCTTCTACGAGCTTCGGACGAGTGACGTGAGCTTCCTGTCGACGAGCGACGAGCAGCGGGAGCTTCCCCTGCTCTCCGACCATTGCAGCGGCGACGTCGCCCTCCCGAGCACTGAACGGCGATGACAGGCGGACGAGAGCTCCACCTTTCTAGCTAGCGAACGACAACGAGATTTGGCGACGAGCACTGCGCCTTCTCCCTTCCGAGCAGCGAGCGACGACAGCGGTAGAGGCCGCTTCCCTCCACGAGCGGAGGTCCGCCGCCATTTCCTTCCCTTAGGCGGCAACTGTCGGTGGCATCCTGGCAAGCACTCCGGCGACGCAAAGACAGATGAAGAGGGGAGGGATTTGAGCGTGTACAGAGAAGAGGGAGGGGTTTTATGTACCTGTTTGAAAAGAGAAATAAACAGGGAAACATTCCCCTTCAAATCCGGTGTGTTCCCTCTGTCTTTCGGCGAGCTTCTTGATTGTCTTCTCTGACCATCTTCCCCATCTCCGACAGTCCGTTTCCGGCAACCAGAGTGCTACTGAAGGAGGCTGAGGGGTGCAGGCGTGTGTCGAGCCTCACCCCTGCCGATAGACCCATTCCGGCAACATCCGAGTCAGCAGCGACGCTTGCGTGCGTTGGCTACGCTATGCTCTCAACGCCCGTTAGAAAGACAAACGTAGCGGCGTTCAGCTCGGGGTGCGAGCACGTGGTCAAGTCAACGCTGCAACAAAAATTCAAAAATTGGTAGGTATTTGTAGACGTGGCGCACCATTTCGCTGATTACGCGTGCTTAGCTTAATCCGGGTCTGACAATTGGTATCAGAGGCAGAGCCGGACGGCAAGGTTGTCAAAAATGCGTTCCGGGTCTTAGAATCTTCCGATCTTACGATCCAAATTAGACAAACCGTTCCGGAACGAATATAGGATCTGAAATATGGTAGAATCTTATGATCCCACGATCTGGGTCTTAGGATCGGGTAGGATCTTACGATCCCATCGATCCTACTCGAGCATAAGTTAATAGGTAAAATAAGTTTATATTATACTAAAAATCAATAATCTATTATATTAAAAGCTTTTAATTGATGTAATTTAATTTTTTGTCTTTAATTGTCATTATTTACTCTTTTTTTGACTAATATTCATCAACTTAAGCTTGTTATCATCTACAACTATATTTGTCTACCTTAATTATTTAATAGAATAAACTTTATAATATTTATTATTGTCATTATAATGTATATCTTTATCTTCATCATTTTTCATATTTTTATTTGTTGTCTTCATTTCACAATATGTCTTTGTTGTTTCTAGTTTTATTGTACACCTTTATTATATTCATCTTCTATTAACTTGTGTCCATCATCATCACCTCACAAATATTCAATTTCATTGTTTATACTATACAATTAATACATCTGAACAATAGTATATATATATATATATATATATATATATATATATATATATTATTACTCAATAAAATATGTTTTATACTCTTAAGTCTAATTAGATAAATATATTTTAAAAAATTATATATTTTAAGTGATTTGGTAGGATCTTAGGATCTTACGATCCGATTCTACGTTCCGATCCTATAAAGCCTTTATCGTTTCTAGGTAGGATCTCGATCCTGACAACCTTGCCGGACGGAGGTGATTCCGGTGATCTCGGAGGAGGTTTCCAACGGTTCCAGCGATCGTGCAGAGAGTCTAGCAGCAGCGAGCTCTCTCCAGCAATCACAGTGACTCCGGGAGAGGGACGAGATGAGCTCCCTGGCAGACCGAGTGGCTCGATTGGAGGAGCTGATCGGCGTCTCCGGTTAAACGGAGACCGCCTTAGCTCCTCAGGTGGAGGACCTTCATCAGCAGGCAGAGGAGCAAAGGCTCTAGATCATCGCCTTGCAGGAGGCGATGGCGGGCATGACGGTGCTCCATGACTAGGTTGCCGGATTCTCAGCACTGCTGTAGCAGGCGCAGGCGGCGTTTCATATTCCTCACATCTTCCTGAGTATCTGCGAATTCCTGTGGCTTAAGTAGCTTCCACAAGCCAATTGGATGTCAGTGTTTAGCTTTTCTGATGAATTCCTCAAAAATCTTCTCACACTCTGGATATGGCTTCACGAACAGGTTATAAAACTTAAGCCTGCTAAGTCTCACGAGATGCTTCAATCCTACATCAATACCCAGTCCACCTTTTGATCTCAGGCAATCAATGACATTGAAACGTGGTATTATTTGTTTCTCAAGATTCAAACCCAAATAATCTGGAAATTCAACCAGATGCTCAATGCATAAACCTAATTTGCAGAACAAAAAATCTATCTTCTCTATATCTTCCAAGTCATATATAATTGCTCTAGGCTCTACAAATAAAACCTTGAAAGCATCTCGATGGATCAAACCATGCAGACACAGAATCCACTCTAAGTTTTAACTTGATGCATGCCCTTAGTTGGCCATTACTTAGAATTCTTTTTTTAATTGGTGCTCTGCATTTCAAACTATTCAGTAATTCTTGGCAACAAGATAACTTACCAATTTCCATGCTGAAAATAGATTTGGGGTTGTGTAGTAGCACCTTCCTGACCTCATCCGGTCTGAAGTTCAAATATTGAAGCTCTCCAAACAAAGGCCTGAACCTACCATCCAAATTAAGAGCAAACAATCCAGGAAAGAGATCGCAAATCCTATTTATTTCATCACTGTTAAGCCCAATACCTTTCAAGATATCAACCTTATGTCCAATGTAAAAAGGCTCCTTAATCGTAATAAGAGGCACTTCGTCCAGAACCCTAGAAATAGTTTTATCACTAAAGTTGAGATCTTTCATTACCTGCACACCATGGTGTAGATCATCCAGTCCAATTTGAAGTTTTGCCGAATGCTCAAGTACTCTCTGAATAAATGAAGGAGTAAGATTCTGAAGTCCTAGTTCCGAGAATCTCTCCTGCCACTTCCTAAGAAAGCCTAGTTATAGAATCCTTGGGCAGGAGGTAAAGATTGAGATCATAGAATCTTGGTTCAAGCCGAAGGATAAGATGATCTGAATACATTTCTCGATATCACAAGGGGAAAACTTAATCAAAAACCCATTTCTTCGGATGAACTCATGCAGCTGATATTAGGGGAAACCGTACCTCAGCAACAAGCCAGTGATGGCCATTTGCTGAAAGTGAGAATTTGACGTGGAATCCCTTGGATTTTCTCCACTACCAGTAGAATATCTTGAGAATATTTGATTTGGGAACAATCGAATTGGGAGGGGTACCAACAGGGTGAGGTGGCGAGGCAGTATGGTCCAAACCCTACTTGCCATTGCCGGAGGGAAGAGGAACTTCATGAATGAACTTTAATTCGCGCCTGAAGGAGAAGGACCAAAGGGGAGCGTAAATCCCAGATTCCGCAATCAAATGTCATCCTCCTACCATATATCAAACAAAAGACTAAGCAAGATTAAATCAGAAAGTACAACAACGAATCAAGGAAATCTAAAACCAATCAAACCCGTAGCTGAACCTTCAACGAGTTAAGATTTGAGCAACTAAAATATACGAGATCAAATATTATGAGATCAAAAGGTTGTCTTCTTTTAAAACAAATCATTATTGAAAATCATTTGGCATACATCTTGAATATCTTTTCGTACACAAGTATCAATGTCTTCTTAAGTTATCTGTTCCATATTTACTATCATATAGAAAAACTGAATTGCATATTTTACATTTGCATCTTGCTTTTCCATCAGCTGATTTTTTAATACTCTTAAAGTATTGTCATACAGTTGAGGTTAATTTTCTCTCTTTTTTTTCCTTTCTTGTTGGTATCAAGATTCACAGAGTCTAAATTGTCTATCCCAGTCTCAAAATTATTATCCTCCTCAACTGAAATTATATTTTTATTCTTACTACTAAATTCCATATTAGCTTCTAAATTTTCCATCTGCATAAAAAATAATTAACTATTAAACAACTAAACAAGTAATTAACTAGGGAGCTCAGCTCCCAATCACACCATCAAAAGTTTCTGCAGAGTAATTAGAACAAAGAAGAGTATAGGAAGGGGATTATACCAGCAGGCATAAGAAAGGGGCGGCGACGACAGCAGGCGGAAGAAAGGGGCGGCGATAGCAGTTCTGCAGCTCGACGGCCGCAGGCGGAAGAAAGGGTGGCGACGGAGGTTCTGCAGCTCGGAAGAAAGGGGCGGCGATGGCAGCAGGCGGAAGAAAGCGGCGGCGACGGCAGAAGGCGGAAGAAAGGGGCGGCGACGGGACTGTCGCTTGGGGGCGGACCGACGGACGAGTGTGCGGGAGTCGGGACTGCAGGTCGGCTGGTCGGGGGCGGACCGGCGGAGCAAGATTCGAGAGGAACGGTTAAGGCGGACGAGTGTGCGGGGGCAGATCGGCGGAATAGATTAGGGTTTATTGTTCAGTATTTTTAGGGTTTAGTAATTTTAAATTTAGTTATTAAAATTAATATTATTTAAGTAATTAAATATTTATAGACCATATATTCGAGAGGAATGAAAAAATTTCTTAAGCAGCCCCTGCTTAAGATTCCTAAACAACGCTCCCTAAAAAAAAATTCACGATCCTAAAAATCGTGAAAAAATTACTATAGTGTAGTATACGATGAGAGCTTTCCAATGGTACCAAGATCGTGGATTTTGGATGCGTCCACGATAAGATATCGTGGACACAAAGACCGTGGATCAAAATACTATTCACAATGCATCAAAAATCCACGATCTTGTGACCATGATATCTCATCATGGACACAGCCAAAATCCATGATTTTGGTACCGTTGGAAAGCTCTCATCGTCCACAATTTTTAGGATCGTGGATTTTTTTTAGGGGCGTTTCTTAGGATTTCTTAAGCAAA
Source organism: Costus lasius (assembly GCA_027563935.2). Taxonomy (NCBI): domain Eukaryota; kingdom Viridiplantae; phylum Streptophyta; class Magnoliopsida; order Zingiberales; family Costaceae; genus Costus; species Costus lasius. The sequence continues at coordinate 22,323,316 of CM050447.1, read as the reverse complement.
CCCCTTGCTCAAGAAATTTTTTTGAGAGGAACAGTTAAGACCGACGAGTGTGCGGGGCAGATCAGCGGAATAAATTAGGGTTTATTGTTTAGTATTTTTAGGGTTTAGTAATTTTAAATTTAGTTATTAAAATTAATATTATATAAATAATTAAATATTTATAGATTAATATGAGTTACACAGATCAATTCGATACAAAATTTGATAAAACATAAATAGTTTAACACGATTATGATCCAAAACATGATTAGTATTAACTTAGATTCATCATCATATAAACGAAAATCTAAAATCACATCTATATGCTAATTTTCACCAAAAAATTAAAAGCGGACTAAAAATGATTCTTACGAAAACAAAATCCGAGGGCGACAGAGTGACAAGAGCATTTGCGAATCCTTCAACAATCAAATCTTTTCTTCTTCTTAGAATTCCCCAGTCAAAAGAATGAAGAAAGAACTCGAAGAGGAAATCTATTTTAAGGGTTTTTAGGAACTGCACTCTAGTTGAGCTGGCTGTTCCGAAGGGAAAAAGGCCCCGTTTAGCCCAGCTTCTCGTTGAAGAAATACTGGTTAAAAAGATACTAGCTGAAAAAGTTTAAAGGTGTTTGGATGCATAGCTTATGACTATGTTATTCTATTTATAATAAATAATTTTTTACTAAAAAAATTATTAAAATAAAAATTATATGATTAAATTTATAATTAACTATAATTAAAATATTTATTAAAAATATTATGAGTTATATTATTAAAAAATTATTATTACATATAAGAGTTATTAAGTATTAGCAGGTGGGGGCCAGACCCCCAGAAAAGTAGCTTCACCCCTGTTTCTCAGAGAAGCAGCTAATTTATGGGTTGGAACAAAGAAGCTGAATGACTAAACGCCTCATCTTCTTGATTTCTGCTGACTGCAAAGCCATAAGCAGACCGAGAAGCTAGGCCAGACGAGGCTAAAAAATTATAAGCATCACATTTCTAAGTCGTTGGATTTGTGAGATGCAAATCTTAACATACCGCTGCAGTGACAGCCCGAGCATTTATATTTATTGTTTGAAAATAAAAATGATTAAATGAAAATTTAAGTTTTAGACTTTAGACTAAATTATTATTTGGTTTATGTATACTTTTTATATTAAATACTTCTTAAGATATTTTTAAATTTATTATTTTAAATAAAAAAATGAGATCATAAAATAATTATATATATATATATAAAAGATCATAAAAAATAAGATATACCATTGCTGTAACCCATCTTTCAATTATTTGAATTGTAATGTGTGTCCTCTCTTTCTTTTCTTATATGAATCTCCCCATCATTTAAGAGCTGCAACGGGACATGTACTTGCGTTGCCACCTTAAACTCGAACTTTGACCTAATTAAAAAAATTCGCTATTTGAACCCAATCTGAACCCAAATTGACTACCCTATTGTATAACCCAAACTCAAATAGGATATTTAAATATGTAATTGCAAAATATGTAATTGCAAGTACCTGATTAAATAAAATATAAATATATACTATTTATAATTTATAAAATATAATTTAAAAAAATTAAAATAATAATAAATAAATTTATATAATAACTATGTATTATGAATTTTATATTTTTTTATTAATAATAAATATTTTTATAAAAATTAATTTATTATTATTTATATTTAATGAAAAAATATATATTTATTATTAAAATTAGATATCACGTATCCGTATTTCTAAACTTGAACCTAATTCCAACCTAATTAAAATTTGGCCCGATCTAAACTCATCTCATTTAAAAAATGAGTACACAAACTTAATATAAACAAATCGGGTCGTGTCGAACCCCGACGGATCAAATTGTCACCTCTACATCCATTTCACTCATGATCGTCCCCCACGGCCCTCTCTTTCTCCAGAATCCAGATATCTTACTTCTCTCTCCTCTCCGACTCCTTTGCCGCAACCGAAGAAAAACTCAAAAGCAACCCTTTTTCATAAGAAAAATATGCTTCCCCCTGCCCATCTCATCCCCCTTCTCCTCCTCGTCCTCATCTCCCTCCAATTTTCCGCCGCTGCCGCCAGCATCTACGACGTGCTGCGCTCCCACGGCCTCCCCATCGGGCTGCTGCCCGTGGGCGTGCGCGACTTCGAGATGGACGGCGACGGCCGCTTCCAGGCCCGCCTCGACGCCCCCCTGCACCGCCACTTTCGAGAGCGACGTCCGCTACAACGACAGCGTCACCGGCACCATCTCACGCGGCCAGATCGCCGGCCTCTCCGGCATCTCCGCGCAGGACCTTTTCCTCTGGTTCCCGGTCCTCGCCATCCGCCTCGACGACAACGCATCGGGGATCATCCATTTCGACGTCGGCGTCGTCGATAAGCGCCTCCCGCTCTCCCTCTTCGAGGATCCGCCCAAGTGCACTCCCCTCGCCTCTTTGGGCGTGGTGCGCCCTCAACATCAAACAACGGTCAAATTAATTGTAATTCTATGCAAGATTTAGTCATTTTTTTTTAAATTTTGCAGGACCAATCCGGCGAGCTCCGGCAGGAAATTGACCGAGATGCGGCTAAACAAACTGCAATCTGAGATAATTGCGCATTACTTCATTTATTATTTGAAGAATTTTTGCCGTGTAATTATGCAGTCACCGTCCGAAGTTATGGTTAGATGGATCAAAGAGATAGCTTGGTAAAGCCGTCGAAAGAGTTCGTCTTAAAGATATATATGTTCCCGAGAAGTCTGTACAAGGCAATATTTGCTGCGAACGGTACCCTGTTCTATCTGCTCCACTACCACCAGCTTATGTTATTTTCTTTTGTGAGATGAGTTATGCTCTGAGTCTCTATTTGTATATCATTTGTTTGCAAGTAATTTAAACTGTTGATATTCTAACATTGTGCCTTCATCAGTTTGGATTGCTGAAAGCAAAAGGAGATCAGCAGAGTCAATAATCCAATTTTGTTGTTTATATAACTTTCTCCCTATATATATAGCGCAGGCAATTCGTCCCATCTTTGACAGATCGGTCGGACTAGCCCCAAAAGAAGGGAGTTTCATTTGCAATTCAAGCTTTGGGAAATTCTGAGAACCATATGACTCCAATACTCTCATTCTACCTTTAATTTGGTGCTTGATGGTAAAATGGAGTACTAGTCATCAATTTCGATAATGGAGTGCTTGATGCAGTGAACAAGAGAGCACAGACTTGTGTGGAAAGTTGTGGGACTTGTGTCTGGCATGTTTATGGATGAAGCAGGTAAGTACTGGCAGCTGTTATAGATGGTATATACAATATTCATTGAAAGGGTGGAGATTTTTGGCGAGAGCATTGCTACTTGAAATGCATATTTATGGATGAAGCAGGTAAGAACTGGCAGATGTTATAGATGTTATATACAATATTCATTGAAAGGGTGGAGATTTTTGGCCTTACAGCCTGAAATGCATATGGTCGTAGGACGGCAGGCATGTGAAATGCCAATGCGAAGTGTTTTTTAGTATGTTTCTTTCCTCGTGGTTTCTTGCAGCTCTATCATGGCATTTGGAGTGATAGCTTCCTCTGTGGACTCTACATTCTACGCGTTCAGTGCAATTGCTGGCTGGGTATAAGCATTTTTTAAGTCAACATTTTTTTAATAAGGCTAGTGATTAAGGCTGAATTTGATCCCAGGATTTTGTTCTTAGTAATTAATATTTTTATCAGTTTATCTGAACACCTAAATGTATTTCTTGTATTTTGCTACTTGTACTGTTGGCAATTTAAATGATAAATTTGTCCCCTTTCAAGAGCATCCTTGCATTTCATTATTTAAACTGTTTCAGGAACATCTTTGCTTTTCATGTATTTTCTTTTTGTTAGTGAAGATTAATGGAATGGTGACATGAGTACTTGGTTAAAATAAATTTTAGAATTTGGGTACAAACTTAATAGCAGACATTAAAGCCAGATTGAGATTGACTATAAAATTTGATTACTCTTTATAGACTTCATCCGAATTTTGGTTTACTAAATTTAGAGTCTGAGGTCACAAACGACTCCATCTAATTCGTTTACAACAATATACATATACCTTCATGTACATATGTGTATATATATAGGTGAACTTATTTGAAATATGCTTGAATCGAATACCTTGGCATTTTTATTCAACACAAACCATTTATAACATACACCCCAGAGTTTCTACCTCCGCTTCAATTTTTTTTTTCTGAAAATGGTAATGCTTCATATAACTTTTACCCATTCCTTTTTCCGTCTGCAAATATTTATTGGCACAATTAGTCGTACATTTGATTGCTCTCTTGAGAATGAAAAGAAAATATAGTCAGCCCGCAATGCTCTCTTTTGATTTAGCAATGTCACTGTAATCAACTTAACCCAATTTTCCTTCTGTTTAAACACAAATTCTTCTTTTTATTAAAAAATGCGCGGAATTTGTTGTTGAACAGGCAAGTGTGAAGTATTAGCTTCTTTTTATGGTAGATTTATGATGTATGTTGTTCATTTAATAGAAAGAATTTTTGGAGAGTTATTCAAGTAGACAAAAAACTTTCCCCCAATTGATGAGTAAACAACAAGCAAGCAACTTGTTAGCCCTTTGATGAGTAACTAACCAACAAGCATGTTCCGGCAAATGATCTCTATTTTTGAGCAAAAGGGCTAGGTGGTCCAGTGGTTCATTCACGAGGAGTAAATAACAAGAAAAACATGGAAGAAGCATACTAGATGAAAAGGAAAAGCAAAGCAAAGCAATGGGAGTAGGAAAGATGAGACAAAAATATGTGACTTCAAACATAGCCCACATTTGGGTGAAGTTGGTAAAAGCATTAACATTACACTCCTCATTGTGGAAGATTTTTCTCTTCTTTCTTGTGCCCAGATAATTCAGTACCAGAGAATCCTAAATCTTCTGTAGCACTTGATGGGAGGAGAAAAGTTCGACTGTATAAAAAACCAGCACTTGGATACTCTTCGAATGAGCTTGGATTTAGTTAAGAAGTAAGGTGCCACTCCATTATGGCTAGTGTGATGCCTGTTCCTAAGCGGACCGGGCTAGTGGCATTTTGGGTTGGACAAAGCCCAAACCCCAGACGAGCAACGCGGATGCGGCCCGCTGTATGCTCGTTCTTCGGTGAACGAATCGGACGAAGCAAGCGACTTCGTCCCAAGGCGCGATCAGTGGCGATCTTCCCGGCGACATCTTCGGCGTCGGTAGCGGCAAGGTCGACGGCGCTTCCACGCCCCCATCTTCGGCAGGATCGGCGGGCGGACGCGGAGGCGGATAGAGGCCGCGACTTCGGCGAGGAGATTGGGTCGCGGACGAAGGAAGGAAATGAATCACGCACCCAGGCGTGATTCTCAAACGTCTGCTTTGGAAAGTTGGCTAGCGGACGACGCCCTTCCAACCCAGGCGGCACCTCCTCCTCTTTAAGGCACCAAACGACGAGAGGAGGGGCATTCGGTCGGCGACGAACGAGAAAGGGAGCAGGCAGTGTTCCCCTGTCTTTGGAGGCCATCGGAGTAGACGAGCGTAGCCTCCCTTCAAGCTTCGTTCACGAGGGGAAAGGAAGGGGGAGGCGGGACCGGAGCCGGCGGCGTGCTCCTCCGCCTCCCCCGACGATGGCAGTGACGATGAGCGACCTGTAAGTCGGCGGCGAGTGTGCCGTCGACGTGAGGGAGACTTGAGCGAGCATGTAAGAGGGTTTATGTAGGTTGTCTGGCCAGCAACGTAAATTTCCCTAAGTTTGTTTGTCTCCTTCTCCGGCTCAGACGAGAGCCTTTGTGTTTTCCGGCGAGACGCGCCTCCTTCACCATCTTCGGCCACGGCAATGTAGGCTTCCGCGAGGTTGAAGGCTGAGGCTCGGACGGTAGGGCTGTTCAAAAAAACCAAAAAATCGAACCGAACCGGAAAACCGACCGAACCGAACCGAACGGGCGGTTAACCGAATGGATCGGTTCGGTTCACGGTCGGTTTTTTTAGTATAATGGTTCGGTTCGGTTTGGTTACGGTTCAGAGAAAAAATTTTGACCGGTTAACCGAACCGACCGGTATATATATTTATATCTCAAAATTATATTTAGATTGTTTATCTAGTGCAATGGTTGAAAGTTATTTTGCGAGTTAGTAGGTCATGAGTTCGAAACTCATTCACTACAATTTAAAAATTAATTATTTTACATATATAATTACCATATAATAATATTTAATAATTAAAATCAATTTAAAATTTAATCTTTTAAAATATTTAATTATTAAATAATAATATTTAGTAGTCAAAGTTAATTTTTTAAAATAAATTTTAATAAATAAATTATTATCGGTTAACCGTGGTTAACCGAACCGGTTAACCGTTTGACTGGTTAACCGTTTGACATGTTAACCGGTCGAACGGTTCGGGAACGGTTCGTGGTTTTTCCCTTTCATTCGGTTCGGTTAACCGTTTGACTATGGTCAACGGTTCGGTTAACCGACCATGAATAGCCCTATCGGACGGACTCCGAGCCTGCCGCATGCTCTCCCCGTCCTCCACCCATCCCCTCCGGCGAGCGAACGACGCAGGCGGCGTCGTTCGAACGCGTGAAGACGACGACGCAGCGGACGACGTTCGCTTCGAGGTGTTGACCGAGTCAACGGCAAAATTCGACGACGCGGTTGAATTGTGAATCGATTTCAATTTTGAAAGTTCGATTTGGGGTAGATTTGCACAGAGTCTCACGCAGGACGGTGACGTGGACGGGGCCAGTTGGGCTGGGCGTGACAGCTAGTGTGATACCTGGATTCTGTTCGGACCAGGCCAGATGGAGACGGGATGGGCAGCAGCCCAAGCCCAAATTCTTTGTGCAGAATGGAGCCCAAATTCGTGATCGCCGAAATCGAAATCGCGATCAGAGATTTCGCCGTCTCCATCGGACGCGGTCAACACAACGAGCTCCATCCTCACGCGCAATGGCATCCGCTTCGTTAGCAGCGCGAGCGGGTTCGCGTCCATCAACAGATCCTGTGGAGACGGACACGGCTTCGTCGAAGATCTCGGGGACGAGCGAGGCGGTGTCTTCATCTCCTTTAGCAGCATCTTCGTATGCGGACGAAATTGGAGTCGTAGAGAGGATTTCACGAGAAGACTTCGCCAACAACAGTGGATGCATGAGGAGGCGTCGCCAAGCGAGCAGAGGAGCGGCTCCTTCGGTGCGAATTCAGCGGAGGCGAGCAGCTTGGGTTTGATGGCGACAAAGGTAGACGACTCGAGCGGCGCTTCCTCCCTATAAAAGTCTGATGAGTAGACAAAGAGAGGATCCAGGAGGAGAGGCTTGCGAGAGTAGATCCAGAGAGATTGGGATCAAGGTAGAGCCTGTGAGCGAGGGGGGCTATGAGTAGCGAGATCCAGAGATGAGAGAGAGAGAGGAGAGTCTGATTGGGAGAGATTTGAGAGCTCCGTAACTCGGTGGTGTGAGTCTGCCACCGACGGGAGAGAGAGGTTTTTGTACCTTTAACGTGAAGAAAGGAAAGTTTTCCTTATTCCGACAGCTTCCTCTTCCCTGTGTTCTCTAGCGTCCTCTTCTCCTTTTGTTCACCATTGTCGACGACGATTCGAGGCGGCTTCCGGCAACAGAGCTGAGGGCAAGGACACGAAGGTTCCTCCCCTGTCACGAGTTTCCCTCCACTCCCCCTTCTTCAGCGACGGGCAATGAATGCGGCATGCGTTCGTTCGCATGGAGATGACGAACGCGCCGAGGTGTTCGAACCGAGGCTGAAAATCGATTTTGACAATTTCAGGCAAGTGGCGGAAATTGGATTTGGCGTTGTTCCGAGGCAATTCAGGCTGACGTGGGGCGAGGTGAAAAATTGGCATGATAAACTGGTATCAAAGCTCGATGACATGGTGACTCAAGAAGAATGTTTGATGCAAATAAAGAAGGTGCTCAACCTAACAGGAGATGGGGAAGACATTGTTGTTCCCCAAGTGGAGAACTTGCAGCGAATAGTAGAGCAATAGAGGATGTAAATTCTCGCTCTCCAACAAACTTTGGCAGGAATGGCTACCCTTGAACTAAGCTTGGAAGGGATAGCGGCACTACAGGAGCAAGTAGCGGGCTTTCAAGAGCAAGTAGCAGGCTTTGCTGCAACACAACAGCAGGTATAGGTGGATCTTGCGGCAATGCGCATGACATTAGCATAGGCACAAGGGAGTGTGCCCGTAGCAACAACGGTGGAGCAGGTCTCCTAAATTGAAGGTTTGCATCCCATAACCTACGATGTTCTGAGGAGCCCGATCATTGATGTGTTCCGCAAGTACACAGACAAATTGAAGTAATAAACATATCGATCCCACGGGGACCAATAACCAAGTACTGACTCTACTTTAGATCGTTAGCTAGACAATTAGGAAAAAGAGTGGTTTTTTATCTTAACTAAATTGCAGAAACAGTAAAAAAGACTTTGGTTATAATCAATTCTGATGGAGATTCAGGATTTCAGGTTCATCACACTATGTTTCATGACTTTTTATAATCAAAAGCATCTTAAGAAGGATTTGTTGTGTTGAAGAGGATTGATCTGCATATACAGATTGCCCCATCTCAGCAGTACAATATGTGTTTATCTGAATCAATCCCCTACCCTCGTGGTTATTAATTTAAAATAAACCCAATGAGTTCTTGATAAATCAAAGAAATTCCTCAAGCCGATTCAAACTACTATCGTGTTCAAATCAACTTGTCCAAAAACTATAGATATGATGTCGCAATTCACCTCTCAGTACTTTTTGCAACATCTCTAAGCATGCAAATTATGGCCAGTAATCAATATGTAATAAACACAACAATTATTAAATCTAACACAGATAATTTATGGCCAGTAATCAACAAGGAATTAAACAATTAAGTCATAAAATCATAGTCAGTTACAACCGTAATCCTAAATTAAGGGTTTTACGCTAACATCGTAAGAGAATCAACATTGTAAAAATCCATGTTTGATTATAAAATTGGCAAATAAAAATAGGAATCAACTTAGAGGGAAGAATTCAAGGCTTCCTGATGAGAATCGACAATAGTTGATAGGAAAATTGAAGCTTTTCTGATGAAGAACCGCCGTTCGTCGTCTGCCGCCCTAGAAATCGCTTCTTCGTCGAATTCTCCTTCAAAATTGGCCAAAAAGTCCTAATAATTGCTCCAATGCTCCCTTATATAGTTCTCCACACTTAGAATAAGTTTCTCTCAAAATTCGGCATGAAAGCAATCAAATCGAGTGAGAAACCGAGTCAAACTTGAACTACCGGATAAAATTATGGCCGTAATAATAATCACGGCAGTGCCGTAATTCTTTCTATGTATTTTTCTAGAATAATTATGGGTGTGATAATTATTACGATACCCTCGTAATTCTCTTTATAGAAAATCTCTAGGAAATCATGATCAGAAAAATTATCACGACAGTGCCATAATTCTTTCTGTATATCCCGAATTTTGTACTAATAAAATTATGACCGTAATAATAATCATGGTAGGGCCGTAATAGTTTCTGTGCTTTCCATTTAGATTACGGCCGTGATTATTATTATGGGTGGGCCGTAATATGGAAGTAAACTCTATTTTGCCTGCAATTTGATGGGTAGTTTTGTCTTGATATCTGGAATTGATTGATGCACTTAGATTACTCAAAATCCATCAAAATTGGGTCGTTTTTTCCGTCAAATATGTCAAAAGCAAAGAAAGGTGAAGATTCCGAACAAACAAAAGGTTTTAAGTCTATTTTAGTGAAAAATATGATTAGAACATGAGAGATTATGTATAAAAATCATAGTAAAAATACTATGTAAATACGATACATCAATCATCCAAATAGTTGGAAAATTTCCTTTGGGATATGAAGCAAGGAGAACCAAAGTTGATTCGACATCAGGAGTAGCTGGTTGGACATGGGATGTGTTTCGAGAAGAACCGCGGCAGCACTTTCTTCCCGGGAACTTGGCAGACTAGGCACATGACGTGGTGAATCGGCTCAAGCATACTAGCCCAATCCAAAAGTATGTCCGGGCTTATTCAGCACACATGTTGGAGATATCAGACATATCAGAAACAGACAGACAGTACACCTTCCTCTGTAATCTTCAACCATGGGCAGAGGGTAAAAATCCGACGACATGCACCGCAAGACTAGAGATTGGCCGCAACAATAGCCGAATCCCTTGTAGATATGAGAGCTTCAGGTACGACTTCTTCGAGAGCATCGAAGTCGCCCCTGAAGCGTCGCTCTCCGGTATGGGCGATTGATATATGTTCTAATGCCAGCCTTAGGAGGAGCACAATTGATATATGTTCCGATGCAGATACGTGGGGTCGAGGTGGAGGCGATAGTCGACACCGGTGTGACTCATCTATTCATATCAAAACATATGACGGCACAGCTTGGCTTGCGCACTTCACCTATGATGGGTCAGATGAAGACCGTCAACACCACAGAGCAACCAATGTTGGGCCTTTCCTACGACGTCCTGGTGAAGCTTGGAGACTAGACGAGACGACATCGCAACCGAGTGGCAAAGTTTGACGATTACGATGTTGTCCTCAGCATTAAGCTGCTTGGACGAGGAAGGTTTCTATCATTCCACACTTGGAAGGAGTCAAAGTGCTTCATGAGGAAGCACCAGGATGGGTCTTTGGTATTCTGCGAGGTAGTTTGACAACCTCGAATTCAAGAGCACGGGGGACATGTAGCGTGACGGATCTCGCACAAGCACGAGGTGCACATATCGCAGCAGTGGTTGCGATGCAGACGCCCGTAGAAGATATCCAGATTGGGCAGGGGAGAATTGTGATACCTGAATTCCGTTTGGACTGGCTGGGTGGAGACGGGCTGGGCAACGATCCAAGCCCAAATCCCTTGTGTAGAATGGAGCCTGAATTCGTGATCACCAAAATCTAAATCGCAATCATCGATTTCGCCATCCCCATTAGACGTAGTCAACACAGCGAGCTCCGTCCTCATGCGCAACAGCATCCGCTTTGTCAGCAACGCAAACGGCTTCGCGTCCATGAACAGATCCTGTGGAGACGGACACAACTTCGTCGAAGATCTCGGGGATGAGTGAGGCGGTGTCTTCATCTCCTTCAGCAGCATCTTCGGACGCGGACGAAATTGGAGTCGCAGAGAGGATTTTGCGAGAAGGCTTCGCCAACAATAGCGGATGCGTGAGGAGGCGTCGCTAGGCGAGCAGAGGAGCAGCTCCTTCGGTGCGAGTTCAGCGGAGGTGAGCAGCTTGGGTTTGACGATGACAAAGGCGGATGACTCGAGCGGCGCTTCCTCCCTATAAAAGTCCAATGAGCGGACGAAAAGTGGATCTAGGAGGAGAGGCTTGCGAGAGTAGATCCAGAGAGATTGGGATCGAGGTAGAGCCTGTGAGCAAGGGAGGTTGCGGGTAGCGAGATCCAAAGAGGAGAGAGAGAGAGAGAGAGAGCTCTGTAAGATGGCGGTGTGAGTTTGCCACCGACAGGAGAGAGGGGTTTTTGTACCTTTGATGTGAATAAAGGAAAGTTTCCTCTGTTCCGATGGCTTCCTCTTTCCTATGTTCTCCAATGTTCTCTTCTCCTTCTGTTCACCATCGTCAACGACGATCCGAGGCGGCTTCCGGCAACGGAGCTAAGGGCGAGGACGTGAAGGTTCCTGCCTTGCCGCGAGTTTCCCTCCACTCCCCCTTCTCCGGCGATTGGCAACGAATGCGTCGTTCGGGTGGAGACAACGAACTGCATTGATGCATTCGAATCGTGGCCGAAAATCAATTTTGACATTGGTCAAAATCGATTTCAGGCGAGATTAATTTCAGGCGAGCGGCAAAAATTGGATTTGGTGATGTTTCGAGGCAAATCAAGCTGACGTGGAGCGAGGTGAAAAATTGAGCGTGACGAGGACAAGATCTGTGTGGATATGTGAGGTCTAGTTCCATCATAGGAGGCCTAAATATTTATGTACAAGGTAGCAACCCGACACTATAATTTGAAAAATTTTCCTAGGCACGAATCATCCTCGGTAGGTCCTGCCCTGCCTGATTTATTTCATTAATCAAGAAGCTTTCTTCAGACACGAATCTCAAAGCAGGTAAAAACTCAGTTGACTTATGCGTTTCTGTCTCCGTCTTCTCCCGTCTCCGTCATCCGCAATGGCCATTCTCTGTTTTCTCAATCCTTTAACCTAACCTGGGTTGAGAGTTTATTCCCCCCAAAATCGTCGAACTATATTAGAACGGTTCGGGTATATTACAAACCGTTCCCAAACCAAAAAAGTCGATCAATCAATTTTTTGGTTTGGTTAACCATCGGTTTTTGATTAACCGATTAAGAAAAATCTTTCTCTAATAATATTAAATATTAAGGATATAAAATATTAAATATGTAAAATACAACTATATATAATATTAAATATTATTATTTGATAATTAAATATATAAAATAATTAAATTTTAAATTGTAGGCAATAGGTTTTGAATCCATGACTTACTTATCTCACAAAATAATGCTTGACCATTACACTAGATGAACAATCAATCTATAAACTTAGACTATATATATTTATTCGGTCGATTCGGTTAACCGGTGAAAATTTTTTTCCCGAACCGAACCATAAATTATAAGCTAAAACTGGCCGTGAACTGAACCGATCCATTCGGTTAACCACCCGTGCGGTTCGGTTCAGTCGGTTAACCATGGTTTTTCATTTTTTTGAACACCCTTATTGGAAATTGAGCCGGGTACCCTAATTGCCATTTGATTCACTTCACTGTTGAACACAGATTTTGATACAAATTTTCCTGTTAGCCGCCTCGTTATTTCTACTAGAACTACTGATTTTTGTCAAAACATGAATGAAATAATTTATAGTTTAAATTTAAATGTATCAACAATAATTTAATTTATATCAACGAAAATTTAAACTGTGTATCGACGCATTTTGTGTATCAATAATAAATTTCTATGTATTAATGAAAAATTTCTTTATGTATCAACAAAAAATTTTTATATGTATCAATGAAAAATTTATATTTATGTGTCAACGAAAAATTTGTGTATCAATGAAAATTTAAATTATATGTATCAACGATAAATTTCTATGTATCAACGAAAAATTTCTATATGTATCAATGAATTTTATGTGTATCAACGAAAATTTAAATTACGTATATCAATGACAAATTTCTATGTATCAATGATGAATAATGGGGTGGCTAACGAGAAAATTTATGTTGAGATATGTGTCCATTAGTGAAGTGGATCAAATGGAGATTAGGATATCCACAATGAAACAGGTCATATTCACGGTCACATAGGTCCTATTCATAATAAAACAGATCCTATCCACGATTAAATAGGTCATATTGACGATCACACAGGTCCTATCCACGATAAAATGGGTCTTATCCATGATCACACAAATCTTATCCACGATAAAATAGGTCATATCCATGATCACACAGATCCTGTCCACGATGAAATAGTTGTTATCCAAGATGAAATAGGTCCTATCCACGATCACACAAATCTATCCACGATAAAATAGGTCATATCCACGATCACATAGGTCCTATCCACGATCACACAAGTTTTATCACCGTTCTATCCATGATCACAAATATCCTGTCCACCATAAAACAAATGTCATGTCCATGATTACACAGGTTTATCTACGATTATAATATTATCATGACTACAAAAATATCATGAACAATAAAAGGATTATAACAATATCATGAACATAAGGATTATAATTCCATTAAAAATGTATTATAATTCCATTTAATATGTATTACACTCTGATTGACAATATGTTAACATAATACACTCAAATGTCAATTCCCACTAGGATAGTTAGATGACAAATTTTTATCATCTTCAAACGTCAACTGTCTTCCAACTGTCTGTGATAATTGATCTGAAAACTGCATGGAACACAAGACATGAGTTAACTATCATAAATATCATTCATTGTTGTAAAGAGAGTAGACATGCATGCATCATAAGAGGTTGTTCCCATAAGCAAACCACTATAAGAAAACTGCATTGTTGGTGGATTAAACCAGGAACGATCATCGTATACCTAATTAGACAAACAAATTAGTATATTATAAAACTTATGAAAATAAGATTAACAATATCAAATCTACATACCGGTGGAAGGATAACAATAGATACTAGATGCATGCTATTTGTAACCATATTGGACTTTTTGATTGTAACTTTTTTAGATCGTCTTTCTAGAACACTCTTCTTTCTTTTTTCCATTAGCCCTTTTTTACGAATTGGGGGTTTAATGGTAACATTTATTTCCACTGCAACTTCATTACTAGCATCCTCAATTACAGTCTCTTTTTCATTCCGCAGCATTTCCTCAATCTCTACGTTGATTTAATAAAAAAACTTGATAATTATATTAAATGACATGAAATAACTTAGCATCATTACATATGAATTAAGCACTTACCACTTTCTTGTTATTTTCAATTGTATCTTCACTTACATCCGTTGGATCTTCATTTATATCCACTGGTTTCATATGAATGGGAACTTCATTTCCCACGCATGGCGACTCTACTGCATCTGTCTCATTGCATGTTAGCTCGATAACTTTATTTATATCTATGGTTATAGTCAACCAAAAAATCCTTTATATAATCAACATTTGTAAGAAAATACCATAAATTAGATAAATTTGGACTTATACACAAGAAGACACCCTACACGTTGTATCATAGAGCTTATGAATGTTAAATCAATTAATGTGGACCACATAAATATTAAATTAATAATTGTATATGGCTATCTTAAATATTTTAGCCGTGCTAAAGTGATCAATTGATAAATTAATTACTACGGCTTTAATTATCTCAATTGTGTGGAATAATTATTATGTGTAGAGACTTAAGTTTTATTTCTATTTTTGTGATGGGTTAGAAATAAAAATAATATTAAATATATCATGGCCCCTGCAGGCGTGTGTTTCTTTAATTAATTAATAAGGAGTTTATTCTCCTTTCCCTATATATATAGGTGAGCCCCCATCAAGAAGACTGTGATGATTTTCATTCTGAGTCTGGGAAACACAAAGCCTGTGGAAGACCAAGACAGGGTTTCTCTTCTCAACTTCAGAATCTTGCTATGGAGACTTTAGGTACGCTTCCGCTTCAGTTTTTCTCATTGATTAACATATGATTGTTATGTTGTGTTTTTCTATTCACAACCTTTAGTCAATCCAACAATTGGTATTGGTATCAGAGCAAGGTTTATATTATTCATTGAGAAAACTTTGAGAATTTCTATAGCTTCATATCGCATGCATATTGTTTACAATTTTATTGATCGCATGCGTATCATGTTCTTCAGTTATACTTTTGCCTTAATCATGCTTTACCGCCCTAATCATGCTTTACCCAATGTTGTCGGCGTCCGGTGACACTTTTGTTATCTGTTGCCGATTTTGGTCAAAATTTCTGTCAAATTCTCATTGCTGACATCAAATTAAAGAACAAATTTCAATCGGCGGCGAAAATCACTTCCGTTTTTGGCTTCTTTCCCCGATCGCTGTCATCGTCGCTTATGGGATCATCAGCCGTCGCTGCATCCCGTTGTTCATCTTCAGATCAGGGCTTCTGCCCTAATTTGTGGTCGGTGATGGTGATTGGCAGCGCTGGCGTCATCGCTCTTAGGGTTTCTGCTCTAATTTCTAGTTGGCGGCGACTTAGGAATGGCAGCTTTGGGTGATAGAGTTCGTCTGCTCGACGATTCTGGCGATGTCGTCGGAGGTTGGAATTGGCGAATGTCTTCTGGCGTACAGATTTGGGGCTTCTGCCCTAACTCTGCTGCGCCGCCGCCGGATGGTCGGCGCGTTGCTATCGCTGGCAAATTGCACTGTCGTCGTTAGATCGACGTCTGGACTTAGGGCTTATGCCATAATCACGTCGATCCATCTTCCTTCATTTCTCGCTGGCGTTCTTCAGTCGGCATCGTCCTCGGGCTACCGATTTCACCGTCCGCATTCCTGCGACGTGCGGGCTGCCAGAGATGAATCTCGAAGGCGGCGGCAGCAAATTGGGATCTGCAGTAGGCGAGTCGATCGGCTGCAATAGAAAGATTTCGGTTGTGTCGGCGTCGTGTGCGTCGCGTGGAGCGCCGGCGAGCGTGCAATCGATGCACGGCAGTAGACGTGCGTCGCGTGCGAAGGAGCGGCGCCAGGCGTGTCTCGTGGCGTTAGGGCAATCGTGGGCATGTTGCTCGCGTGCCTGTTCGGGCCTAATCCATATTTCATAACGGATCCGAATTAGGTAAAGGATATTGCAGGCCAGATTTAAGTTCGAGTCGGATTTAGTTTCGAATCCGCTTCATTCGGATTTGGGCTGGATCCGAGCCGTTTCTTTTGGGCCTAACGCCTGAGCCTAGTTTACTGGACTTGGGCTTGGGCTTGAGCTGTGCCGGCTGCTGTGCTGATTCTGCTGTCTGGGCTTGGCTTGGGCCCAGTCATTTGGGCTTGGTTTTCTGCTGCAGGCAGAAGCAGCAGGAAGCTGTTTGGGTAGCTGTGCTGTACAACGCCTGCTTGCTATCAATTTTAATAAAATTCAGGAAAAATAATTTTTAAATAAATTCAAATAATGGCATAATTATTTTTATTATTGTTTAAATAATAAAAAGTCTGGCCTTATAAAATATATTGATTGAAACAATATGACTACCAAAGTAGCGTGTTGTGTAGATTAGTTTATTTTATACTGTTAAGATGGTGTGTGTGTGTAATTCATACGGGTATTAATCGACCCAAAGGAAGGTTAACACTTGGCCGAATTATGTACACACATGTGGTAATGACATGTGATGATTATTTGGTTTTCTTGTCAACATTAAGTCTGTCCAAAGAAAGACTTAGTGTTAGATAAGACTTATTATCAAGGTTTTCTTAATGAGTTAATTTCTCATTGTGTGCAAGAGGAGGAGAGATTGAAGCAAGAGAAAACAGAAAGTGCTCACTTGACCTCTACCTCAAAGTATTTTAAAAGAAAAAAAGATAAAGAACCTATAGTGAGTACACCACAAAAGAAGCAAAAGAAGGAACAGACTAAGGTATTCACCTGTTTCTTCTGCAAAAGTGGTGGACACACCAAAAAGGACTACACCAAGTATCATGCTTGGCGTGCAAAGAAAGGTATGCTTCTCGCTATGGTTTGTTCTGAGGTTAATTTGACTAATGTACCTTGTCACACTTGGTGGATAGATTCAGCTGCTACTACTCACATAAGTGTGTCTATGCAGGGTTGCCTGAATTGCCGAAAGCCAAATGATGCTGAAAGATTCATCTATGTGGGCGACGACAAAACTATTGAAGTTGAAGCAATAGACGATTTTAGATTATCATTAAAAACTGGTTGCTATTTAGATTTGAATGAGACTTTTGTAGTTCCTTCTTTTCGAAGGAACTTAATTTCTATTCCTGTTTTGGACAAATTAGGTTATTCTTGTTCGTTTGGGAATAGTAAATTCTCTTTAAATAAAGATTCAAATCTTATTGCAACTGGTTTCTTAAGTTCTCTTGATAATCTATATATGTTTGACACAATTGCTTCAGTTAATGAAACCTTGCATATTCATGGTATAAAACGAAAATTAACAAATGAAAATTCCTCATTCTTATGGCATAAAAGATTAGGTCATATCTCCAAGAGGAGAAAGGAAGGACTTGTGTCTGATGGAACTCTTGAGCCCCTTGATTTTACAGATTTTGAAATTTGTATTAATTGTATAAAGGGGAAACAAACAAAACTAAAGAAGAAAGTGGCAGCCAATAGAACTTCAGACGTCTTAGAATTAATTCATACGAATATCTGTGGTCCATTCCCTTCGGCTTCTTGGAATGGTCAACGATATTTTATTACATTCATAGACGATTATTCTAGATATGGTTACTTCTATCTTATTCATGAGAAGTCACAGGCCCTGGATGTGTTCAAGAGTTTTAAGGCTGAAGTTGAAAAACAACTTGGCAAGCCTATTAAGAGCGTCAGATCTGATCGTGGTGGTCAATACTACGGTAGATATGACAGATCAGGAGAACAACGTCCATGTCCTTTTGCTAAATTCCTAGAGGAGTGTGGTATTGTCCCTCAGTACACCATGTCTGGCTCACCGAGCATGAATGGAGTAGCTGAGAGACGAAATAGAACACTAAAAGATATGGTAAGGAGTATGATTAGTCATTCTTCCTTACCAGAGTCTCTCTGGGGTGAGGCACTAAAGACTACAGTTTACATTCTTAATAGAGTACCAACTAAAGCAACTAATAAAACCCCTTATGAGCTTTGGATAGGTAAAAAACCTAGTCTAAAGCATTTGCACACTTGGGGTTGTCCATCTGAAGCAAGGCCTTATAGGCCAAATGAAAGAAAATTGGACTCCAGAACTATTAGTTGCTATTTTATTAGTTATGCTGAGAGGTCTAGGGGTTATAAGTTTTATAATCCTACTGATAAATCTATCTTTGAGACGAGAATTGTTGAATTCTTTGAGGATGATGAGTTTGGGAGGGAAAATAATGAAATTAAAGACTTTGTCTTTGAAGAGGAATTCATTACTCTTCCCTTGATCACTGGTGAGAATGATCAGATTTTAGTTCATGATATTCAGGTTTCAGTTCCTGAGATTTCTCAACCAGTGAATTCAGATGAACCTCTTGACTTAAATCAAGAAGTTATTATAGAAGAACAAACTCATCAAACTCAAGAAGAAATGCCACTAAGGAGATCCACTAGAGAAAGAAGAAGTGCAATTTCAGATGATTATGTCGTATTTCTCAATGAACATGATATTGAAATGGTGGAGGATGATCCAATCAACTTTCACCAAGCCATAGAAAGTTCTAATTCTCAGAAGTGGATTGATGCTATGAATGAGGAGTTAAAGTCTATGATTGACAATGACGTTTAGGATCTTGAGTCACTACCTGAAGGTGTGAAACCTATTGGTTGTAAATGAATATTTAAAACCAAGAAGGATTCAAAAGGTAGTGTAGAGAGATATAAAACACGTCTTGTTGCAAAAGGCTTTACTCAAAAGGAAGACATTGACTACAAAGAGACTTTCTCTCCAGTATCATCGAAAGACTCTTTTAGAATTATTATGACATTAGTAGCTCATTTTGATCTTGAGCTACATCAGATGGATGTAAAGACTGTGTTTCTTAATGGAGACATTGAAGAAACGATATATATGGTGCAACCAGAAGGTTTTATATCAAATGATTCAAAACAAATGGTTTGCAAACTAAAGAAATCCATCTATGGACTTAAGCAAGCTTCTCGTCAATGGTATTATAAATTTCATCAAGTGGTCATCTCCTTTGGTTTTGAGATGAATATAGTAGATGATTGTATATACCATAAGTTCAGTGGGAGTAAGTGTATTTTTCTGGTTTTATATGTCGATGACATATAGCTTGCCACTAATGATATAGGCTTATTGCATGAAACCAAGAGATTTCTATCAAAGAAATTTGAGATGAAAGATCTTGGGGACGCCTCTTTTGTATTAGGGATAAAGATACACCGAGATCGTTCTCGGGGTATACTTGGATTACCACAAAAGAGCTATATCGAAAGGGTATTAAAAAGGTATGACATGCATGATTGTAAACCAGGAGATACTCCTGTTGCTAAGGGAGAAAAATTTAGTCTCAAACAATGCCCTAAGAACAATTTTGAAATTAAAGAAATGCAAAATATTCCTTATGCATCTGCTGTGGGGAGTCTGATGTATGCTCAGGTTTGTACTGTGTCCGGATATTGCGTACATTGTTGGGATGCTTGGTAGATATCTAAGCAACCCAGGAGTAGAGCATTGGACAGTAGTAAAAAGGGTTCTGCGGTATTTGCAGAAAACTAAAGATCATATGCTCACATACAGAAAATCAGATCAGCTAGAGATCATTGGGTATTCTGATTTTGATTTTGCTGGATGCCAAGATAGTCGCAGATCTACTTCGGGCTACATTTTCTTGCTAGCTGGAGGAGCTATTTCCTGGAAAAGTGCTAAGTAGACACTTATAGCTTCTTCCACTATGGCAGCTGAATTTGTAGCATGTTATGAGGCATCCAACCATGGGATATGGCTGCGAAATTTTGTCACAGGACTGCACATTCTGGATAACATTGAAAGACCACTAAAGTTATTCTGTGACAACAAATCTGCAGTGTTATATTCCAATAACAACAGGAGTTCGTCAAAGTCTAAACACATTGACATTAAGTTCCTAGTTGTTAATGAAAGAGTTCAGAGTGGTCAAATATCTATTGAACACATTGGTACAAACTCCATGATTACGGATCCACTTACTAAAGGTTTACCACCCAAGGTCTTTCATGAGCACACTGCTCATATGGGTGTTATGTCACTCAGTGATATATCGGTTTAGTGGGAGTTTGTATTTGGATTAAGGTGTATACACACTAAAGAATAAAGTTTTCAGTTTCACTCTAAACATAAAGTTTTTTTTGGTTGATCTCATAAGGAATAAAGTTGGACCAGTTGGAAATAGGCATGTTATGATCACATTACATGAAATTTCCATGCTACACATCCATACATGATCTATGTCGTTGACTGTATTGACATACGTGACCATCGTTCGGGCTAGTCACGTTACATATTGTGACGAAGGCCGCCTTGATCCTATGTTAATATATTCATGGACTAGATTGATAGAGATAATTTCAGATGAAAGATAGCATTAAAGAGCTCATAAAGGTATACAATTATGTCAGGTAATATATATGTGACCCAAGTGGGAGATTGTTAAATCAATTAATGTGGACCACATAAATATTAAATTAATAATTATATATGGCTATCTTAAATATTTTAGCCGTGCTAAAGTGATCAATTAATAAATTAATTACTACGGCTTTAATTATCTCAATTGTGTGGAATAATTATTATGTGTAGAGACTTAAGTTTTATTTCTATTTTTGTGATGGGTTAGAAATATAAATAATATTAAATATGTCGTGGTCCCTGCAGGCGTGTGTTTCTTTAATTAATTAATAAGGAGTTTATTCTCCTTTCCCTATATATATAGGTGAGCCCTCATCAAGAAGATTGTGATGATTTTCATTCTGAGTCTGGGAAACACAAAGCCTGTGGAAGACCAAGACAGGGTTTCTCTTCTCAACTTCAGAATCTTTCTATGGAGACTTCAGGTACGCTTCCGCTTCAGTTTTTCTCATTGATTAACATATGATTGTTATGTTGTGTTTTTCTATTCACAACCTTTAGTCGATCCAACAATGAATAACTCTGGGTGAGCACTATATGTTGTAATAAAGTTTACATCAATATTATAATTTTACGAATAATTTGTCATGATTAAGTGAAACTCACCCGAAATTTTGAGGAAGTGAAGAATGAAGATGCCGCCAGCAGACAGCTGGGGAGGGGAGTAGCGGTTGAAGAAAACTGTCAGTCAGCTATGAGAAGACAGAGACGGGAGAAGATGGAGGCAGAAACGTGTGCGTCAACTGAGTTTTTACCTGCTCTGAGATTCGTGGCTGAACATAGCTTCTTGATTCGTGAAATAAATTAGGCAGGACCCTGATGCCTAGGTAGGGTCTGTGCCTTGGAAAATTTTCCCTATAATTTGCCAATAAGAAGCAACTGCTTTGAAAACACCAAGTACAAGTCAATAGAGGAAATCCTCTGCATATTCGATGTTCATGAAGCTGAAATTTCATTCACCACTATCAACATCTCTAATAAGGCTACTGAGATGAGTTTTCTATATGATTTTTGCAAAACAGTCAACATCCGAGATCAACAGATATGAAGAGGGAACTCCTTGCTGTATGCAGGAGATCTAAAGAAATTTTCAGTTGACACTACACGAAATCTTTCTGAAGTAAATCTTGAAAAGACAAGCAGCTTACTAGTTGACCTTGGCTGGATGTAGGAGTTCATGAAATAATCCAAACTAAACAATACTAGTTCATCCTCAAACGACATGTACATTTAGTACATATAATAAATGTAAAACTTGTGTAGCATCTTCAAACTACAAGTAAACCGAAACAAGGTATGCTACGACTAAGAAAAAAAATTAATTTGTTCCACCAATAGCCCAGTATTTAAATACAAGAAAAAATGTTAACCATAGTGACAAAAACAGAAAAATGTCCTAGGCACGGCTAGTGCCTAGGTAGCTTATGCACAACCTAATATCCGCCGTTCAGCGAATCTCAAAGCTAATCTGCCACGATCGCATCCCAAAGCACTCCACTCTCTGTCACAATTGTTGATTCCATTGCCGCCGTCGACATCCGTTCCGTCCCGTCTACTTTTCCGCTCCGTCTCATGGTCGGTTCCGTCTCCCATTCCGCTCCGTCCCGTCCCATCCCGCTCCGTCTCCGTAACCATCCCCTAACCCAACCCAACCACAGTTTATCTCTCTCCTCTGTTCCTTTTAATCATACTTGCTTCCCGCTCTCTCTCTTTCTCCAAATACCTGCTATTGTCCCGCTATCCAAATTCCTGCTCCTGTCCTGCTCTCGCCGAACCGAAGAGAAACCCTAAAGCCACCCACTCTCGTCTCGTCCCGCTCGCTCTAGCTTCCAATGTTCTCATCTAAGATTGTCGTGTAGCCGCTTAATGTTCTCGTTCAGCGTCTCCGCCCTCGTCACCATCCGTCTGTAACTTCTTTTGAAGGTAATTAGTTGTTGTGCTATGCGTTGTTGATGTTGTATAGTCGGATGCAATCTCGCAACCTAAACTACTAATGGAAATAGTGTAGGGTACCCTAGTGCAATCTCAATGTAACCTCGCAACCTAAACTACTAATGGAAATAGTGTAGGGTACCCTTGTGCAATCTCAATGTAACCCCGCAACCTAAACTACTAATGGAAATAGCTGTTCTGCTATGCGCTGTTGATTTGCATGAATGCCTGCGCTGTTGATTTCCATGAATGCGTGAACATTATGTTATTGTCGAACCCCTGTTGCATATCGTCGAACTTGACCCAATCATGCATGAAACCAAATGGAACTAGGGTAGAAGTTCTTGGTGTGAACGTAGTGTAATTTTATAATGAATTCGCTGTTGGTTTCCATGAATGCCTACACATTCTTTTATTGTCGAACCCCTGTTGCATATCGTCGAACTTGACCCAATCATGCATGAAACCAAATGGATCTAGGGTTAGGAGTTCTTGGTGTGAACGTAGTGCAATTTCACAATGAATTCGTTGTTGATTTCCATGAATGCCTACACATGCTTTTATTGTCGAACCCCTGTTGCATATCGTCGAACTTGACCCAATCATGCATGAAACCAAATGGAACTAGGGTAGGAGTTCTTGGTGTGAACGTAGTGCAATTTTACAATGAATTCGCTGTTGATTTTCATGAATGCCTACACATGCTTTTATTGTCGAACCCCTGTTGCATATCGTCGAACTTGACCCAATCATGCATGAAACCAAATGGAACTAGGGTAGGAGTTCTTGGTGTGAACGTAGTGCAATTTTACAATGAATTCGCTGTTGATTTCCATGAATGCCTACACATGCTTTTATTGTCAAACCCCTATTGCATATCATCGAACTTGACCCAATCATGCATGAAACCAAATGGAATCAAGGTTAGGAGTTATTGGTGTGAACGTAGTGCAATTTTACAATAAATTCGCTATTGATTTCCATGAATGCCTACACATGCTTTTATTGTCAAGCCCCTGTTGCATATCGTCGAAATTGACCCAATCATGCATGAAACCAAATGGAACCAGGGTTAGGAGTTCTTGGTGTGATTCCAGTTTATTGCTACAAATATGGCCTTCATTGTTACTATGAATTTCTGCTTACCATGTTATTGTCTAACTTTCTTAGATATCGTAGAACTTGAACCCAAACTTGCATAGAAAGTAGGGATAAGGGTATTGATAAGGTGACATCCACTCTTCTGATCGTGTTGACCTCATCAGATGAAGAAAGCATGCCAATTGAAGTTGATCCAACTAATGTAAAATTGGTAAGAAACAAATGATATATGTTAGGGATGCTAGGATCAACTCTATATACAATAATTAACACCAATGGAAAATAATGAACATGACTGAAAGTTGAGGATGAAACTAAGGTTACACACGGAATTGAAGATGGTAAGATTCATGAAATTGTGGAATCTGAGAATGAAGAAAAAACTGAATCTATTTCAAGTGCAGTGCCAACTGTTGGAATGACCTTTTACAGTGAGGATGCAGCTTACAACTTCTACAATAAATACACAAAAAGGATTGGATTTATGATGAAGGACCGAATTCCTAGCCCAAGGATCACCCTAGGTATGAAGCTCTATGCGCAAGAATAAGAGAGGTTTGGGAAGAATGCACCTGGGCCCCCTAAGGGAAAGGGGGCCGAACTCCTTTTGACTCTTCCAAGACAGTGAGTTTCGTCAGAGGATCTTCCAGGTATTGATGAAGGTCTCTCAACGCCACTCCCCTTCAAATCTGAGAGAAGGCTGGCTGGAAACTTGGAACCAGCAATGGAACAGTACACAACCCCGGTAAGGAACAGTAGCACAGCTTATGGTGATGGGAGGAGAATGATCGTCAGTGAAGCGTGGGAATTTGAATACCAGCCTTGTGCTTTAAGACAAACGTGTATTGTTGTAAAAACTCAACCCATTTAGCATGCCTAGGATTCAATTTCACTTGACTGCTTAGGTAAATGAGGGCTTGGTGGTCGCTATTAAGAATGAACTCCTTATGAATGAGGTAATGCCTCCAATGTTTTAGGGCCTGCACAATGGCATAAAACTCTTTGTCATAGGTGGAATACCGTTGTCTAGTTTCATTCAACTTCTCACTATAGAAAGCAATGGGATGCCCCTCCTGACTAAGTGTTCCTCCAATACCCACCCCTGAAGCATCACAATCCACAATGAATACTTTGTTGAAATCAGGTAACCTCAAAACAGGTGTAGTGGTAATCCTCAACTTCAGCTCTTGAAAGGCCCTCTCAGCCGAGGTGGTACATACAAAAGTACCTTGACGTAGGCAGCTTGTGATTGGCGCAACTAATGTGCTAAACCCATGTATGAACCTCCTATAAAATGTAGCTAGGCCATGGAAACTTCTAGCTTCGGTAATAGTCGTAGGGGTAGGCCAGTTCACGATAGCTTCAACCTTGGAAGGGTCGGCTTTAAGTCCTAGATGGTTTATAATGAAGCCCAAAAATTCAATCTCTTGAGTCAAAAACACACACTTCTTCACATTAAGTAATAGGTGTTCTTTTTCCAATAAGTCGAGTGTGGTTCTTAAATGTGCTAAATGCTCTTGTTCGGTTTTGCTAAAGATCAATATATCGTCAAAGTATACTACTAAGAATTTGCCTATATATGGTTTGAACACTTGATTCATTAGCCTCATGAAAGTGGAAGGGGCATTAGTTAGCCCAAACGGCATAACCATCCATTCGTAAAGACCATCTTGAGTCTTAAAAGTCGTTTTCCACTCGTCTCCCTCCCTAATCCGCACTTGGTGATACCCACTCCGAAGATCCACTTTGGAGAACCAAGTAGATCCAACAATCATGTCAAGGAGATCATCCAACCGGGGGATTGGGAAGCGATACTTAATAGTTATCTTATTAATAGCTCGGCAGTCAATGCACATTCTCCACGTGCCATCCTTTTTTGGCGTAAGTAGGGCTGGTACCGCACATGGGCTGAGGCTCTCCCTAATGAGTCCTTTACTGAGCAGCTCATCCACTTGCCTCCTCAATTCGGCATGCTCCAAGGGACTCATACGGTAGTGGGGTAAGTGGGGTAAGGTAGCACCTGGTATCAGATCGATGGCATGTTGAACCTCCCTTTCAGGTGGTAAATCATCAGGTAATTCGGTTGATGTAATGGTAGGAAAATCTTTGAACATTTCAGTTATTTGAGATGAATGTGTAGGCTCAGTTTCAGACTTGGTTTGCTGCACTACAAGGGTATAGAGGAGTCCGGTCTCTTTGATATCTTGTCTAAAGGCTTGAGGCCTTAGGAGAATGATAGATTTCTTGGGTTCCACAGTCTTACCTTTATTATGGGATGTTCTAAGCTCTCTAGGTAAACTAGGCATGAGAACGATTTTTTTATTATCCACCATGAACTCATATGTATTTTCCCTTCCATCATGAAACACCCTCATATCGTATAACCACGGGCGTCCTAGGAGCACATCAGCGACGTCCATATCCGTGACATCGCACCAAATATTTCCTAGATGAGAGGCTAGTTTGAGAGGCACTAGACACCTAAAGGCCACCGGTATACTGGTTTGATCTACCCATGAAATGTTATAAGGTTTTGGGTGTTTCTCTTGAGTCAACCCAAGTCTACCCACAGCCTGTTTAGATACCACATTCAGACTGCTACCACTATCCACAACAATCTTGCACACCTTACCATTACACTGAGTGTAGGTGTAAAACAAACTAGTGCGTTTCCAATCTTCAGCCGGTAAATCCTTAATGTAATTGCACCTAACCACCATGGTAAATTGGGTGGGCTCTTCCTCACTGTCATACTCGGGATGGTGTTGTTCAGTCTCATACTCGGCTGGTACCTCCTCCTCCACCTCTTCTACTTCCTCTATTAATAGTGCTTTCTTGGGGCAATTCCTAGAAAGGTGTCCGGGTTGGGAAAAACTATAGCAAGTGACCTTAGGAGGTTGGGTAGGATTCCTATTGTCCCGTGGACTTGCTTCAGAGTTTGGAATTTTAGGGAGAAGAGCAGGGTTACCCGGTTTGCTGGTAGGAGCTAAGGTATTTTGCCTTGGTGCAGGATACCTATACTGTTGTTGTAACTCATACTCTAATTCCATGGCCAGTTGGTAGGCCTCGGCTAGAGTCTCACATCTATGATGAATAAGGGCTCTCTTAATGTCAACTATCAACCCTCCTTTATACCGATTTAGAGATAGCCAAGTTTCTTCATTTAAATCACACCTAAGCAAGAGTTCTTCAAATTTCCTATTATATTCAGCTATGGAATCGTTTCCTTGAGTGAGCCTAGTGAGTTGGTCATACAACTTTTGTCTATAATTTGGAGAGACATAATTTTCCCTAAATTTCCATTTCATTTATTCCCACTTGGTGATGGGAGGGATACGGATACCACTCCTGGCTAACTTAAGTTCGATACTATTCCAATATAATTGAGCTGAACCCCTTAGCAGGAATTTGACACACTGAACCTTACCATGTTCATGTATCTTACTCCATATAAAGTAGTTTTCAACCTGCGTTTGCCATTATAGAAAGGTTTGGGTATCAAGACTACCCTCAAAGATGGGGGTGTTGAGCCTTAAATTTCGGTAAATATCCTCCTCTTCACGGTAGGGGGGATGTGACCTAGATGTGGGAGCTCCTAGAGGGTATCCAGTTGGCATATTGCCCCTAGACATATATGGCTGCTCACTCTGATGACCACTCATAGCTGCCGGCATGTTCTCTAACTCAGGTCTTGGGCTATCATTGGGTTCGTACTGGGTCCGGCTAGTACCTTCTTCCCAGGTAGGTTCATGCTGTCTCTTAGTGCGACGCAGGTGGGTAGGTAAAGGGACTCCAGGGTGTGGCTCATGCTGCTGTTCAGTTGGGTCAATAACTGGTTCCTTCCCCCTCTCCACTTTATCCATCCGTTGGGCCAAACCTGTCATGGAGGCTTGGAGGTCCCTCATCATAGCCATCATGGTATTCATCTAACTTTGCATAGACTCAGGCTCCTCAGCTTGTTGATTGTTCCTCGTGCGAACAACCATGGTGAAAGGTGGTATGGGTTTGGCGCAAAAAGAACTAGGTGCCAACAAACAATCAATTTATGGACTAACAAACAGCAACACCACTTATCAATGATTGTTGAGTACAGCAATAGATTATGAGCATGTGTTCTTGGGCAGTTATTGATAATAACAAGCAGATATGCAAAATTAGCAGCCAGCAGTAGGCAGGAAAAATGCAGGAAATTGAAAAGTCACAAAACCGGTAAGCTACAGTAATGCAGTAATGAAACTATCGGCAGAGCAAGGTTTACAACTTCAGCAGGTATTAATGGTTTTAAACTACTATAAGATGTGAACGCAGCAGTATTCAGGAGGTTCAAGTCACAAGGATTACTCGACACTAATTCAGCAAGTGTCAGACTAGGCAGATGGTAATCCACAGTACACAGTTATTTCAGCAAACAGTGTTAGTGCAGAAAAAGCCTAATACAGTTTTTTAGCAAATTTTTGCTCTTAACACAAATAGCAGCACTCAGAGAAGAATAAACCAGAGAGTTGTGAGCAAGAAACCAATCAGCGAGAACTAACAATCAAAAAACCAGTTACGCAAGGCAGAGTGCAGAAAATTTCAGAATTTTCCAGGAGACAGGGAACGCAAAATTTTAGAAATTTCAGGGAAACAGAGAACACAACAGCAGAAAATTTCAGAAGTTATTTCGCACCAACAAAGAGCACCTAAGGATTGCTCTGATACCACTGATGAAGGACCAAATTCCTAGCCCAAGGATCACCCTAGGTATGAAGCTCTATGCGCAAGAATAAGAGAGGTTTGGGAAGAATGCACCTGGGCCCCCTAAGGGAAAGGGGGCCGAACTCCTTTTGACTCTTCCAAGATAGTGAGTTTCGTCAGAGGATCTTCCAGGTATTGATGAAGGTCTCTCAACGCCACTCCCCTTCAAATCCGAGAGAAGGCTGGCTGGAAACTTGGAACCGGCAATGGAACAGTACACAACCCCGGTAAGGAACAGTAGCACAACTTATGGTGATGGGAGGAGAATGATCGTCAGTGAAGCGTGGGAACGATGGGAGGATTGGTAACCAGGGTGGAGAGCAAGCTCAATCCGGTGAGGCGCAAGCTCAACTCAAGAACAACACAAGGGTTTTCAGTTTCAGAATATTTCCATTAAGTGCCAAAGTGAAACAATACAGTCTTAAAACCTATCCCTCATGCTTACACCTTGTGACTCTTGACATTCCTTTGGTTGCATGGTGACACCTGTTGGACGATTTTGAGTGTGGTTGACGTCAGCTTTCTCCATGCGCATGCAGAAATTGGTAGCCGTTGGAAGGGCTGTTGGTAAGTAGTCTTGATGGATTGGGTTAGCAGATTTGTAGCCGTTGGAGTGATTGTTGGTATGTGATAATGGGCTGAACTTGTAGCTTGAATTCCAGGTGGACTTGATGCTCTTCAAATGCTGGCCGGATTATCCGATTTACAGCCATTGGTAGAGCTGCTGGCAAGTGATCTTGATGGGCTGGATTTGAGTGTAGTTTTGACTTTCAATCGGTATTGATGTTGACTGATGTTGACCCGGATGAGATTGTTCTTCAGAGTGTGAGTGTCACGGTCACATAACAATGAGGGAGATAGGTGCCTGTTTTGTGCAATACATGTGTGTAAGAACCTAGGCTAAAGCAACTTACTACATCCACTATAAGAAAACAAAGACTTCAAATAAAACCTAGGCTAATCCTACCTACAACATCAAACACAAGTGCTGAAAGTAAATATAGTTTGTAGCAACATTACAATCACATGAAATGCAAGAGGTTGACAAGTTCACAAAATTGGACAAAGTCCCAAAATAGTCAAGTAGCTTAGATGTTCATCCCATATCGAATTGGGGTCTTCTTGAGCCTTGTTGATCTTCTCGGCAATGTCCCTACATCAATTTAGTATAAAGAAATGTAATGTGGAACATAGGAAAGATGGATCCTTGTCCTCACGTAAGTTGGTTTGTAGCAAACAAGGCCTGAGACAAGTGTATAGGACGCATGTTACTAAGAATCCTCAGCCAATTACATGAACTAATTGCATGGCACGCGTAGAATTCAAGATTGACACCAATAATATATGGACTTTATGGAGATTAGAGACTAACCATAACCATCCAATGACAAGCCCTAATAAGGTACATATGTTGAGATCATAGAGGAAAATTCTGCCATATCAACGGACTATGATTGACCACATGGTAGATTTTGGGATAAAGTCGCAGTAGATATATAACTTTTTTCAGCAAGGTGCAGGATCTGATGAGAGGGTTGGTTTTGTAAGGGATGATAATATTAACTACATAATAAGCGGAGGAGGAAAAAATTGGAGTGTAAGGACGTTGATGACTTACTTAAGTATTTACAAAAATGACAGAGTACTGATCCCTCATTCTATTATGCCATATAGGTCAATGAATCAAGAGAAATTGCTAATTTTTTTTGGACAGATGGCAGAGGGATTATAGATTAATATTTTGGAGATGTCATTTCATTTGATACAACTTTTCAAACGAATGCCTATGACATGCCATTTGCTGCAATTGTTGGTATAAACCACCATAAGCAAACCATTATATTCGGAGTTGCATTATTATATGATGAGACAACTGAATCATTTATTTGGCTATTTGAATCATTTTTAACGGCTATGTCAGGAAGGCATCCTACAACAATATTTATGGACCAATCAGCTGCAATGACAAAAGCAATACAAATGATGCTACCAAATACAGCACATAGACTTTGTTTATGGCATATCAAGTGATTCACTCATTCAATACATTTTAAAGAGATTTTAAACATTGCATATATGAGCGTTGTTCTGTGGAAGCATTTGAAAAGATATGGAATGCTTTATTGAATAAGTATAATCTCGTTGACAACAGATGGATGATTAATTTTTATAGGCTGTGTGAGAAATAGGCTGCATGTTATCGTGTTAACACAGTTTGTGCTAACATAACAACAACTCAGTGAAGTGAAAGCAAAAACTCTAATTTTAAAAAGTTCTTCAAGCGAAAATTATGTATGTTAGAGTTCATAGAACAATATGACAAGGCAGTGAAATTTTTTCGTGAAAAAGAAGTAACCGCAGATTTTAAGAGCAGAAATAGTAGCCCAATCCAAGTACATGGAGGCATGCCAATGATGACGGAGGCAGCAATGATGTATACAAGAGTGATATACCAAGAGTTTGCTAAAGAATTTAATTCCCAATTATCAAGTTGCATCCACTTGATCCGTGATGATAATATAAACATGATATTTAAGATATCTCCTGCTGATGGTAGTAGAGATGAATTAATTGCTTTTTCACCATCAACGCAGACTATGGGATACTCTTGCAAGATGTTTGAATGCATGGGTATTTTATGTATGCATTCCTTGAGAGTACTCACTTACAACAATGTCATATCTTTGCCCAAATAGTATGTGTTAAAAAGATGGACAAAATATGCCAAGGACGGGCTTGGTACAAATGTGTCTCCCGCCACCCTAGATTCAAATGGACAAGAAGAGTTATCATCTCTATATAAACGGGTATGTCAAAAAGCATGGAGTCTTTCAACCAAAAGTGTTCATTGCAAACAGGGCCTTGTGGTTTTAGAAAAGGCAGTTGATCAAGTAACATGCCAGGTTGAGGAATTAATTCGTAATTATAACCTGGAAGATAATTTACAGGATGAAGAGAATGATGATGGGAATGATGCTTGTAATGAAGCAGGCTTCCAATATTAACATTAAGCTTCCGATTGCCAAAAAAGGTCCGATGGAAAGGAGAAAGAAGAATGTACTTGAAAAAAAGGCATAGAAAACCATCTATTGTATCTAAGAACAGCGTTCATTTGAAGACATCAGCACCCCCAGAGGTATACTTATAAGCCTGCGCTGCTAATTGATTGATTTGTTGATGTTACTCTTAAATGATATAATAATTTTTTTTATAGGTAACTTATTGTAATTCCCCTGGTATTCCCTCGCCCAATTTTTCATATACTGGTCTATTAGCATCTGTCGATGTAAATATATTAATTAGCATGAAGTCTTTACAAATGTGTTGCATTCACTTTGGTTTTTTTTTCTTATATGTTTCATTTTGGATCACAGCAAAAAAGTGAAGCGGCACACACTGCTGCGCGACGACTGTTGTTTGAAGAGGATCCAAAACTGGATTGACCCAACTTGTAATTATGATCTATGTGATTTAGTGTACTCAGTCATGTGATGTAACAACAACTCATGCAGAGGGATCTGGCTAATGTAAATTTGAATATTTACGATTATGTGATGTATGCAAGTTTGTTTATTCTACAAGATTTGAGAAATTATTGGGTTTGGGGTTGTTGTGTTCATGTCCAACTTCTGCATTGGCTTTATTGTTTCGAACTTTAGATTGCATTTGGATTGTGGACGGGTTCCTTGCATAATTTCTCAACTACTGTACGGGTTCGACGATCGCATAGATGGGTTCGACGATCCAGCTGACTTGATTAATTGCTCAATTACTGTACGGGTTCGACGATCCGGCTGACTTGATTAATAGCTCAATTACTGTACGGGTTCGACGATCGCATAGACGAGTTTGACGATCCGGCTGACTTGATTAATTGCTCAATTACTGTACGGGTTCGACAATCGCCTAGACGGGTTCTACAATGTTATAGGATCTTCTACCATGTCGTAGGATTTTTCTACCATGTATGTTGTAATAAATTTCTGCTATGTTATAGGATTTTCTATCATGTTATAGAATTTTTCTACCATGTATGTTGTAATAAATTTCTACCATGTTTATAGGATTTTCTACGGTGTTATAGAATTTTTCTACCATGTATGTTGTAAGAAACTTCTACCATGTTATAGAATTTTTCTACCTTGTATGTTGTAATAAATTTCTACCATGTTATAGGATTTTCTACCATGTTATGGGATTTCTACATGTTATAGAATTTTTCTACCATGCACGGGTTCGACGATCTGGCTAGCTTGATTAATTGCTCAATTACTATACGGGTTCGACGATCGCACAGACGGGTTCGACGATCCGGCTGACTTGATTAATAGCTCAATTACTGTACGGGTTCGACGATCGCATAGACGGGTTCAACGATCCGGCTAACTTGATTATTTGCTCAATTACTGTATGGGTTCGACGATCGCCTAGACGGGTTCTACAATGTTATCGGATCTTCTATCGTGTCGTAGGATTTTTCTACCATGTATGTTGTAATAAATTTCTGCCATGTTATAGGATTTTCTACCATGTTATAGAATTTTTCTACCATGTATGTTGTAATAAATTTCTACCATGTTTATAGGATTTCTACCGTGTTATAGAATTTTTCTACCATGTATGTTGTAAGAAACTTCTACCATGTTACAGAATTTTTCTACCTTGTATGTTGTAATAAATTTTTACCATGTTATAGGATTTTCTACCATGTTATGGGATTTCTACCATGTTATAGAATTTTTCTACCATGCACAGGTTCGACAATCGCCTTGTCGGGTTTGACGATATGGCTAGCTTTATGTATTGTCACATCCTGTACGGGTTCGACGATCGCCTGTCGGGTTCGATAATCCGTTTGGCTTTATAATTTTATGTGTTCGTCGAACCTGCTTTTCATTGCATCAAACTTGACCCAACCTGACCCAATGCTGGGGATAATGACTTGCCATTGACTCGGATACAATCTTCTAGTTCGATGATCTGGCTGGCTTATAAATTTCTCATGAATGGGCTCGACCAAGGCCTCTACTGGTTTGACGGTCCGGTACATGGACTTCTGTATTGGTTCGACCATCGTCACTTTGTGTTCGACGATGCGGCTTGTTTGCATAATTTCTCAATTACTGTACGGGTTCGACGATCGCATAGACGGGTTCGACGATCTGGCTGACTTGATTAATAGCTCAATTACTGTACGGGTTCGACGATCGCATAGACGGGTTCGACGATCCGACTGACTTGATTAATTGCTCAATTACTGTACGGGTTCGACGATCGCCTAGACTGGTTCTACAATGTTATAGGATCTTCCACCATGTCATAGGATTTTTCTACCATGTATGTTGTAATAAATTTCTGCCATGTTATAGGATTTTCTACCATGTTATAGAATTTTTCTACCATGTATGTTTAATAAATTTCTACCATGTTTATAGGATTTTCTATCGTGTTATAGAATTTTTCTACCATGTATGTTGTAAGAAACTTCTACCATGTTACAGAATTTTTCTACCTTGTATGTTGTAATAAATTTCTACCATGTTATAGGATTTTCTACCATGTTATAGAATATTTCTACCATGCACGGGTTTGACAATCGCCTTGTCGGGTTCGACGATCCGGCTAGCTTTATATATTGTCACATCCTGTACGGGTTCGACGATCGCCTGTCGGGTTCGACAATCCGTCTGGCTTTATAATTTTATGTGTTCGTCGAACCTGCTTCTCATTGTGTCGAACTTGACCCAACCTAACCCAATGCTGGGGATAATGACTTGCCATTGACTCGGATACAATCTTCTGGTTCGACGATCTGGCTGGCTTATAAATTTCTCATGAATGGGCTCGACCAAGGCCTCTACTGGTTTGACGGTCCGGTACATGGACTTCTGTATTAGTTCAACCATCGTCACTTCGTGTTCGACGATGCGGCTTCTTTGCATAATTTCTCAACTACTGTACGGGTTCGACGATCGCATAGACGGGTTCGATGATCCGGCTGACTTGATTAATTGCTCAATTATGGTACGGGTTCGACGATCGCATAGACGGGTGTTGAACTATTAATTTGCACAAAATTGTTAGCATGCAAGATGATGAGATAAATATTTTAAACGAGAATGCAAGTGATGAAAGTAAAAAAATTCAGAAGATATTCAGGGTGAAATCTTCTCAGTTGGTAAAAATACCATCTCTGAGGAAAGCATAAATACTGCTGTGCAATTATCAAAGACATACATGCGTGTTCCTGCAGAAATAAAAAAAATATGAAAAAAAATTGCTTTATTCTATATGTTCCAGGAAAAGTGATGACACATGTATTGATACAATGAAGTCTCAGAGTTGCAGCTCTAGCTGCTCAATCGATCTCCCATCTTTTACTTCAGATGTTGCAAAGGCTTTCTTAAGTGGGGATAAAGTTATGTCGAAGGTCTCTAAAAGGTCCAGGAGGCTATCAAGCTTGCATTCAGTTATATTGAGAGAAGGAGCAGATTATCCAAGACTACTATTTTAATAAGATCATCAGCAGTAATGAAGGTCTGAATCCATTTGTTGATTTATATGATGGCATGGTAGCAATCTACTAAGGCGAAAGTAGAGTAATAGAATCTGGATTTAAGAATCCCAAGTGGATTGATGTTGAATTACTTAAGTTAAGTGGCAAGACTCTACTAATTATACAACAGCCATATCCTAGCCATTTAGAAATATTCTTTTCAACATGGAATTCTGAAGGAGCACCTTGCAATCCACAAACTAAAAATGATTTATGCAGGTCACTAAGATGATCAGATTCCTGATTCCTTTCTAAAAAAAAGATCATGTGCAGCTAAGGTATTCAAGAATCATATTACCGCATCAAGAAGATCCCACAGTTTACTAGCTATTGAACAGATTAATTTTGACCATGGAAAATATATGCACTCTATAAATATGGAAAAAATCTCATACGGGTCAATGCACTCAAAAAATCAAGATGCAAGTTCCAGCATGGATAGCTGCATGTAAAAAAAAAAAGAGAGAATGAATAAGGGAAAGCTAAAAATTTTTGGAGATTCAATTAGCCTCCACTGATGTTGTGATTTCTGCGACATTAAAGTAGATGAAAATGGGTAAACCTATGAAACTATCTTCCTGTGTAGAGAATCAAAGGTGTGTCGACTATGGATCTTAAGGCAATGCCGACTGAAATTTGAAATTTGTCTGCGCATAAATACAGAAGACAAAAGATCACTTCTGTGAATCAAAGGGTATGTGAACATATGGTTCAAGTGTGTTTAGAGATGCTCCGCAGTATGTTGTTAGAAATAAAATAATAAAGTAGAATTTTTCAGATGCTACTAGATCAGAATTCAAATTCATAATGTAACACTCGGTTTGCTGTCTGCAGCAAACCAGAATCGTGTTAAATTATTCAGTTTTGGCCGTCAAAATTATTTTGACTATGAAGACATTGATATACGAAGTAAAAAGAAAAATAGGGAGCATGCTTAACAAATCTGGAAAATTTGGAAACGAAATACCAGCAGGATATTTACAGCCAAAATCAAGGAAAGACGAAGAAACTCGTTTACAAAGAAAAAAGGAAGAAAATCCCGGCGACAAAAGGACCAGGCCAAAAAAAAGGAAATAAATCTCATTGAGAAACAAGCAAAAGAAACAAAAAGGAAGAATAGAAATTCTAGCAAGAAAATTGCGGCAGCAAAAAAGGCAAGAAAAGGCAAGAACGAAAATTGTGTGCACACACAAGAATGAAACCCCGCACAAAGAAAGAAAGAACGCACGTGGCAGTAAGAAAATAAATCAGAATCGACAGAGAAGAGTGGTAATTCGGCAACAAAAAAAAAGGAAAAATATCATCAAGCTTGCAGAAGTAAAGGTAATCGAATCAAATCAAAAAATAAGGAAAGATTTCAGCCGACTCTTTCATAAAAGAGGAGTTAGTGCGAGAAGAGAGAAGAATAACAACGAGCGTCCAGAAATCGCAACACGTTCAGCATACACGCTCAAGCATCTGGAGAAGCACAGCACTCTTATACATCGAAGGAAGGCATCCGCGTGAAGAGATTGAGGCTAAGTAAATTTTTTATCTTGCAGGTTGACTCTCTCATCTCCGTAAATAGAAGCAAGAAGAAAGAGAGAGAGGAGAACAACACTCGAGCATCCAGAGAAGACAGAAGCATTCGCGTAAAGAGCAGAACAACACTCTGGGCGTCCGGAAAGCACAACACACTCGAACATCCAAAGAAGACAGAAGCGTCCAGTGAAGACAGCACTCACGGTTGAGACTAGGCAAACTCTTATTTTGCAGGTTATTCTTTCTATCTCCGTAGGCGAAAGCGAAAGGGAGAAGAAATAGAAGCAAAAAAAGAAGAAATAGGAATTTATTTTGCAGGTGGATTCCCCGTAAGAAGAAGCAAAATCCCGTCGAAGATCGCCGCCTCCCTTGCTTAAGTCAAACTCGTTGATATCCTCGCCGATCTCCTGCAGAGCGGAAGCAGCAAGGGCCAATTTCTCATCGGAGCCGTTGCCCCTTTCCCTGTGACCTCGCCGGATTTTACCGCCTCCCCTGCGACCGGCACCTCCAGCGGGATCAAATCGCCATCGTTCCCTGAGTTTGGCGAGTGGAAGCCTGACGATGCTGCTGCAAACTCTGCAGCCCTAAAATCGCACCTCTTTCCCGTCTGCAGTAGCACCGCCGAGTAGCACATCAAGCGCCGGCGACTCCATCAGAGGGAGAAGACCTCCTCATCCTTTTCTCACCGACGCCTCTCACCGGAGCATCCCGCCGGAAGCTCGGCAGCATTGCAACCTCGTCGTGAAGGTGGCTGGCATACGACGAAAGAGTGACTGTACTCTTTCAGGAAGAATAAAATTTAATTAGACAAAAAAAATAAATAAGATAAAAAGAAATACAAAAAATGTAATAATGATATTTACCTGGCTAGTCACTTCTCTAATTACTCGAACTTAATGTCACCTAGTAATGTCGCATTCGACTAAGTGACAACTTTAAAAATGCTTTTAACTGAATATTTAAATATTCACCCAAAAAAATAAAATAATATTACTGAAGGCCTTAGCGTATCGCAACGAAGTATTATTTGGGAGGTGCGTATGTTGACGTTTAACGTCGGGGCATAGTTCCTCAATACGACGTTACACTTGTTAAGGCTGAAGTTTTATATCCATTAAGCCGTCAAGCTGGATATTTTCTTAAATTTGAATATCCAATAAGCCGTTAAGGCCGGATAATTCATAAAATAAAATATCCAATAAGCCGTTGAGGTTGGATATTTTCTCAAAATTCGAATATCCAATAAGCTGTCAAGGCCGGATAATTCATAAATTAAAATATCTAATAAGCCGTTGAAGACGAATATTTTTTTTTAATTCAAATTATCCAACAAGTCGTAAGACCGGGTAATTTTCTCTCAAATTTAAATATCCAACAAGCCACAAGGCCGGA
This sequence comes from Costus lasius, assembly GCA_027563935.2. Taxonomy (NCBI): domain Eukaryota; kingdom Viridiplantae; phylum Streptophyta; class Magnoliopsida; order Zingiberales; family Costaceae; genus Costus; species Costus lasius. The sequence goes on along the minus strand of CM050447.1, from coordinate 22,285,287 downwards.
TATTTTCCCATATTCAAATTATCCAACAAGCCGCAAGGCCGAATAATTTCTTCAAATTTAAATATCCAACAAGCCGCAAGGCTGGATATTTTCCCATATTCAAATTATCCAACAAGTCATGAGACCGGATAATTTTCCTCAAATCAAATTATCCAACAAGCCGCAAGGCCGGGTAATTTTCCCTCAAATTTAAGTATCCAACAAGTCGCAAGGCCGGATATTTTCCTTAAATTCAAATTATCCAACAAGTCGTAAGACCGGGTAATTTTCCTCAATTTAAATATCCAACAAGCCACAAGGCCGGATATTTTCCTCAAATTCAAATTATCCAACAAGCCGCGAGGCCGGATAATTTCTCCAAATCAAACATCCAACACACCGTCGAGGCCGGATGATCTTCCAAATTCCAATATCCAACATACCTTAATGCATTACAATGGAATATTGTTTGGGAGGTGCGTACGTCGATGTTTATCATCGGGGAGTTCCTCAATATGACGTTGTGCTGCCGAGGCCGGATATTATCCCAAGCTCAAACACCTAATAAGCCATCGCAAGATAAAACATTTGACAGATACGAAGCTGCCCAAATTGACAAAGATTCTTTACTTTCATTGTTTATGTGTCATGATAAGCCATGTATTTTCAAAATGTTCATGAATAAAATTATTCAGCCCTATGTTTTATTTCATAATATAAATTTCTTAATCAAAGGTTCCCTAATTTAGGGGTAATTAACAATGAGCGTTTGCGCACATTGGAAGCCAGAACCCATTAAACAAAAAATCTTATTAATTTAAGGTGAATTTGAAAAGGTCAAATACATTAACAAAATGACCAAAAATGACCCCATTCGACCATGTTATAGAAATTTATGGGTTCGTCGAACTTGCTTCTCATTGTGTCGAACTTGACCCAACTTGACCCAATCCTAGGGATAATGACTTGCCATTTATTCGGATACAATCTGTAATTCCATATTGTCTTCACTATAAATTTCCATATACTGAAACAGGTGATCATAGTCATTAAATACAATTTATACCTGTAAACATACAGGAATTTCTACCATATTACCATAAATTTCCGCCATGTTACAGGATTCTCGTATCTGAACAAGGTAGCACAAAGAATACCCTCATTCTAATGAGCCCCTAAACAATTCTAAGCTTACAATTGCCCGTAACTTTTGCATGTCATCTTATTTGAAATCAAATTCTGTGTTTCTTGATAAACATTCCATGTATCTGTGTACAAATATACCACAATCTACACTAGCATATTGTTTGGGGCATTTGTCATCCCAAACAATTGGAAACTTCTTAAGGTCAATTCCCCCCTTCTTACTTTGGATTCTAAAATGCGCACGTAATACCGCCACCTAAAGGACAAAGGAATTTAGGTATATGAATATCCAAACAATATATAATGAAGGAAAAATAATAAATAATTGACTACTTACATAAGTAGGAACTACATCTAGATCCTCAGGGCGCGGATCTAATGAATTGTACGCTGTAATTTTTTTCCCTTTATATGTATGTACATAAGATACCAATGGGATTCAAAACAAATTAGAGCCATAACTCTTTCTAGTGTATCAACATTATCACTAGTCAGGTGATGAAGGCACAAGGCCGACATGCTGAAATTTTTGACCAAGTAGTAGTTGATACATTGCGAGTGAATGTACGCAAATGGTGGATACTTCAATTTATCCTACTGAGACCTATCATCCAACAACGCAGCATATGCCTGTATAGCCTGTATTTAATTGGTAACAAACACAATTAAGTCTTTTTATAATTGACATAGTATATATAAAAAAATTCAATAATAAGCACTAGTTATACTTACATACTCATTTACATATCCGCCAAACAGTATTGGAGACACATGAACTTTATCAATTTCCCATTTCAATCCCTTATAAAAGATAGGGGTCTCCGATGATAAGTAATCTTGCAAGAGCATCTTTTGAGTTACAGTAACTGATCGTTGTCCACACCAATTTTTCCTATTCTTAAACTAAATAAAAAATGTATTTTGGCAAGTCATGAGATATTTGAATTTACATGAAACATATAGAGTAATTAATGCGTATTGTTGTACCTTATCTACAACAGCCTTCTCGGGTGAATCTGTGTCAAGAATGAGAGTTGGAACCTCATTCTGACTTGCCACTCTTGCTTTCTGTTTCTGCTTCTCTTCGGTATGAGGGGAGACTATGAAATGGGATTTGCTTATCCGTCATTTTAGCCTCCCTTTAGCATCCTCTTGAGTTTCCTGCATATTAGTTAATCTCCTATCTTGACTTAGTTCAGCCTTTTCAGCTGTGAGAACTCTCAATTTCTCCAACAGCTCTTCATTCTCTTCTTCAACTTCCTTTATCCGGCTTCGAAATGCATCAATTTGTATACTTGACGCTATCCTCAGATTGTTAATCTCTTCCTGCATATTAGTTAATCTCATATCTTGACTTAGTTCAGCCTTTTCAGCTGTGAGAACTCTCAATTTCTCCAACAGCTCTTCATTTTCTGCTTCAACTTCCTTTGTCCGCCTTCGAAATGTATCTATTTGTATACTTGACGCTATCCTCGTATTGTTATTCTCTTCAAGCAGATCAGTTAATTTTTTCTCCATCTCATGGACTTCTTCCTGCAGGTCATTTACTTTTTGCGTCATGTCATGAACTTTTTCATTCTCCATCATCGCAACTATCAGCTCAAAAACAGGATGCAGAGATTTTCCACTATCTACACCCTCTGTATCTACTGATTCAATGTCAAGAATAAGCTATAAAGAAGAAATATGTTTTAATTAACATCCCACTTGATTGAAAAATAAGTTAAAAAATAGTATATTCATCCATACCATGTCTGTACACAAGGCCATGAGTTTTCGGAAATAGTTATTTCTTCTTGGCAATTTTTCTTTCGGCCATCGAAAAAGTCTAGGGAAAACATGATCAACCTTGTTTTCGTTGAATATTGTACAGTGTTCATAAAACCAGACCTTCAATGGACAAGCCAGATGGTTATAAACATGTTCAATATTGTAAAAAAATAAGCATGACGACTAATTCTGCGTTTACATTTAATAGAATAGCGCATCCAGAAAAGCTACTTGGCTTCTTCTTGTTGTTGATTCTTGACAAATCGTCACATAGATAGCCGTGCACTGCTTCAGCCCAATTATAATCCTTCAGAGTATCTATCTCTTCAACATAATTTACAAGTGATGGCACTAGTGTATATGAATTTCTAGGAAATAGAAATGTGCAGAATAAAATAAGAATTGATATTTTAACCAGCCTTTCTTTTTGCATATTAACATCACTCAATCCAACAGTCATCTTCTTCTCTAACAGGCGACGACTGATTGCCAATTCATTGAATTCCTGCTGGTAAAATGCCCCACTTGGCAGTTCTCTATCAAAAACTACCAAATTCCCATCACCTTGTAATCCTAAGATAATTTTCACATGCTTCACAGTAAACTTTAGCAAATTCCCATTGATATTGAATGTTTTGGTTTCAGCATCCCATCTTGTTATTAAATACTCTATAGTCATCATATCCAATGGTATATTTGGACCAGCCAGTAGATGCTCAAATGGTGTATCATTCAACTCATGCTCTAAGTGAGGAGACAATTGTTGTAAACTCTTGTGGAGTCTAGTCATTGAGCATCCGCTCAACATGGGCCGGCCTTTTTTGATTTTTACCCTACCCCCATCTTCTGTTGCACTTGGCGTGGAAAGGTACTCTCCTGAATATGCGATCGCCGAACACATTTTGTTGGCTTTGCCCACGTTATGTTGTAATAACGCCACTTGATTCTTTTCTTTGACCCCCCCCCACCACGTTTCATGATACATTTGCAGCGAAGAAAACTCGTATATTTCTATCAAAATTACTACGTTTATCTCAAAGTTTCAAAGTTTCTGGTGTACGGCCTAAATTGACACATACCAGCTTCGCGGCCAGCGCTATGGGGGTAGGGTTTGATTCCTTTGTCTCCTCTTCGTCGTCGAGTGAAAGGCCTTAGCTTAGCGAATGCTCGAACTCCTAGCGAAGAAACAACTTCTTAGGGGTCTTACAGTGAATGCAAATTAGAGTTAGGGTTTAAGGTTGAGGAACCAGAGCCAGAGAAGGCGAGAAGAGAAGAGAAGAAACACCCAGCGTGAAGGGAGGACAGGTGACTAGCGGGAAGAGAAGAAATGATGGAAGTGACAGGGGAGTGTTTAGCATGTTCTAATAATGATGGAATTTCTAATAATGATGGAATTTCAACCATGTGGTAATAAATTTCTAATTTTCTACCATTTACTAATAAATATCTACCATGTTCTAATAAATTTCTACCATGTTCTAATAATTTTCTACCATGTTATAAATTTTCTACCATGTTCTAATAAATATCTACCATGTTCTAATAATTTTCTACCTTGTTCTAACAAATTTCTACCATGTTATAAATTTTCTACCATGTTCTAATAATTTTCTACCATGTTATAAATTTCTACCATGTTTTAATAAATTTCTACCATTTTCTAATAATTTTCTACCATGTTATAAATTTTCTACCATGTTCTAATAAATTTCTACCATGTTCTAATAATTTTCTACCATGTTATAAATTTCTACCATGTTCTACTAATTTTCTACTATGTTCTAATAAATTTCATCTTCTTTATAATTAAGTTCGACAATCGCCTGTTCGAGTTCCACGTTTTGCCTGTTCTTCGTACTTCATCTTGTTTATAATTAAGTTTGACAATCGCCTGTTTGAGTTCGACGATCCGCCTGTTATTCGCAATTCATATTCTGTATAATTAAGTTCGACAATCGCCTGATCAAGTTCAATGATCCGCCTGTTATTCAAAATTCATCTTGTTTATTTTTAAGTTTGATAATCGCTTGTTCGAGTTCGACGATCCGCAAGTTATTCGCAATTCATCTTTTGTATAATTAAGTTCGACAATCGCTTGATCGAGTTTGATGATCCGCCTATTATTCGAAATTCATCTTGTTTATTTTTAAGTTCGACAATCGCCTATTCGAGTTTGACGATCCGCCTGTCATTTGAAATTCATCTTGTCTATAATTAAGTTAATTAAGTTCGACAATCGCCTGTTCGAGTTTGACCCAATGCACTAGTCATTCAAAATTCATCTTGTTTATAATTAAGTTCGACAATCGCCTGTTTTCAACTGTACACGAACTTTGCTGTAAGATGGACGGTCTACGCGGCCAGAATATGCTCACGCCCTAATCAAATAAGAAGGCGATGTATAATTAAGTTCGACAATCGCCTGTTTTCAACTGTACACGAACTTTGCTGTAAGAAATGCCATAGGCCATTGTCGATATGGATCGGGCAGCGATCCATCCGGCCAAGCATCTTGTCGAGGCCCACTAGACGCGGTGTGGATGCGCCGCGGATTCCTCATTGGCTTTAATGACTCTGCTGCCTTCTTCCAGAGTCATCTAGGCCATTACGATGCATTTATAAGCTTGCCATAGCCCGTCCAATATCGCAAGAATCTTCTTGTGCACGCAGCATATTGCGGATAATCAAAGCCTTCACTTCACTTCATCGAGTATCCTTCAAAGGCAATGAACTATAAGGGTGAGCTTCATCGGAGAATGATATTGTCTATCTCTACTATCGGACCTTCACCGAGTAGCGGACGGGGTCGGTTTTATGGTGATGCATCGGTGGAAACCCGTGATCTGATATGATTGAAATGTCAGCCGCGTGGTATAGGTGCTCGGCTGGTCAATTCCATCCCAACCCGTGATCGTACAGAAGAAGATCAGTTGTATCTCAGCAATGCCACACTAGTTATGTGTAGGCATGTCAGCTACGAGGTATAGGTGCTCATCTAGTAAATTCCATCCCAACTTGTTGGTCATTGTACAAAAGATCGACTGTATCTCAGCAATGCTAGACTAGTTATGTGTAGGTATGTCATTTTGTCGAACATGACGAAACCTGGCACGATTCTGACTCAACTTGACCCATTCCTAGGAACAATAGTACGTAATTATTGCATTTATTTCAATCTCAAATTCGCTATTTTTAGTTAATTGACAAAATTGTCGAACTTCCTTCTCATTTTGTCGAACTTGACTGAACTTGGCACAACTGTGACCCAAAGTTGACCCATTCCTAGGAACAATGACTGGAAATTGAGTCGGATAATATAGTACTTAATTAATCCATTATTACAATCTCAAATTCCCTGTTTTTGGTTCAATGATGTGATTGTTGAACCTTCTTCTCATTTTGTTGAACTTGAACCAACTTGGCCCTAATTTGACCCAACTTTCACCCATTCCTAGTGACAATGACTGGAAATTGACTCGGATAAAATAACACTTAATTAATCCTTTATTTCAATATGAAACTTCCATGTTTTGTTAGTTGCAGATATTGTCGAACCTCATCATCTTTTTGTCGAGCTTCACCCAACTTGGTCCTACAATGACTGAAAATTGACTCCGAAATTGACCACATATTGTCGAACCAGCAAAAGCGATTGTCTAACTTGACCCAACTTGGCCCTACAATGACTAGATATTGACTCGTTCAATTGACCCAACTTGTCAAACCTCCTTTTCATTTTGTCGAACTTGAACCAACTTTTGACCCACAATGACTGGAGATTGACTCGGATAAAATAGTGCCTATTTAATCCTGTATTTCAACCTCAAGTTTCATTTTTTTTCCTAATTGATGATATTGTCGAACCTCCTCCTTTTCATTTCGTCGAACTTGAACGAACTTGGCACTAATTTGCCCCACAATGACTAGAAATTGAGTCGGATAAAATAGTACTTAATCATTGATGACAATCGCCTATTCGAGTTCGACGATCCGCCTGTTATTCAAAATTCATATTGTTTATAAATAAATTTGACAATCGCCTGTTCGAGTACGACGATGCTTCTTTCCTTACAAATAAGTTCCACAATGACTTAAACGCCCACTCTTCTTTCCTTAATTGATACAAATTGTCGAACACGCATTCTCATTTTGTCGAACTTGAGAGAGGAGAGGGCTGTCGGCAAAGTTTTCAACTGTACACAAACTGTGCTATAAGAATGCCCACTCTACGCAGCCAGCATACTCTCTAGTCCCACCGAATGCCCACATAAGGCAACAACTACAGCGTTGTATTGTATTAAGAATTTGAAGCTATTGTCCTTGCAAGTAAAACAAGTGAACCAAGATAAATATAGAGCCAAATGAAATTCATTTATCTGAGTAGAACACTCACTATTACGTTGCCCCGAAGATTCCATGGCCGGATAATTTTTTCAGTCCGGATGGCCTTCATCACAGACTGGTTGGTTGGTCTCGGGTGTTTCGCTATGAAGGGAACAACGTCTTTTCGCATCTAGCGAATTTATAAGATTGCCGTAGCGCGTCCTGTATCGCAAGAAGGGTTTGGCGTCGGAGCATTCACTTCACTTCACTTCATCAGGGTATTCTTGATTGCAGATTGATTTGTCTATCTAGTCCCGGACCTTCACAGACTGTATGTTTCGAATTAGAAGCGCACGGGGACGTTTTATAGTGAACCATCAGATGCAAACCCGTGAACTATGAATTTCTAGGCATGTTAGCCGCGTGGTATTGGTGCTCGTATGGTCAATTCCACCCCAACTCCCCCCAACCCGTGAGCGCACAGGAGACATAGATATGTTTGTTGGGTTCGATGATTGCCTTGCGGGGTTCGCCGATCCGGCTGGCTCCTATAATAGGGTAGAAATATGATATATTGTCGAACTGGAACCAACTAGGCCCTAATTTGACCCAAGTTGACCAATTGTCGGGTTCGACGATCGCCTTGTGGGGTTCGACGATCCGGATGGCTCCTATAACATGGTACAAATATTGTATAACAAGGTAAAAAAACTATATTGTCAAACCTTCTTATCATTTTGTCGAACTGGAACCAACGTGGCCCTAATTTGACGCAAGTTGACCCATTGTCGGGTTCGACAATCGCCTTGTGGGGTTCGACGATCCGGATGGCTCCTATAACATGGTACAAATATTCTATAACAGGGTAGAAAAACTATATTGTCGAACCTTCTTATCATTTTGTCAAACTGGAACCAATGTGGCCCTAATTTGACGCAAGTTGACCCATTGTCGAGTTCGACGATCGCCTTGTGAGGTTCTACGATCCGGTTGGCTCCTATAACTGTGTAGAAAAATTCTACAACATGGTAGAAAAACATGGTAGGACCGCATATTATTCGAAATTCGTGTTGTTTGTCAAAAAGTTTGACAATCGCTTGTTAAAAAATCATCTTCTTAATTGACTCGGATAAAATAGCACTTAATTATTACACTTATTTCAATCTCAAATGCCCTGTATTTACTGAATTAACACGTATTGTCGAATTTCCTTCTCATTTTGTGCAACTTGACCCAACTTATTGCGGAAATGGACACGCTATGACAAGCTTATAATCAAAATATTGTCAAAGCCCACTGCATCCTGGCAAAATTTAGATCATAAGCTTACCATAGCCTGTCCATTTCCGCAATAAACTATGGTTGGAGAATATTTATTTCTTTTTAATCCAGCTAAGCACCTTCATCGCTAGTTCCTGTAGTTGGCTCGCATCAGGAGTTTATGGGTCTGGTGTTTCGCCATGAAGGGAACATATTCTCCAATCCCACGGGGTGCGGTGTCCTCGCATCTGGAGTAGGGGTGAAAACATTGAGAGAGGCTCAGATAAGAGCCTCAGCTTTAGAAGGATGAATGATGGTTAGTGCACCTGCAGGATCAAAGACGTGGTAAGCAGATGATGTGTTGCATTTACACCATATTTTCACCTATATTTTAGATCATATTTTGGGCTTAATTGCATGATTTTGTGCTATTTTTAGTGCTTTCGCGTTATTTTGCACGGAATCTTCACTTTTCTTGGTTTTTATGAAAATGTAGGTAAAATATATAAAAATGAAGGATTTCGAGAGTTTTGAAGCCAAAGCATGATTCTCGAGGAGATCACAAGCCTTCACGTCGAATTTGGGGCGAAAAGGGTGAAGAACGAGATAATTACGGCCTCAGCCGTAATTATGATCCAGCCGTAATTTTGACGTCAAGCGGAGAAGGAAAATCGGCTAAGTGTCGGAGTGAACAGAAACTTTCACGGCTTCAGCCGTGATTCCATCACAGGCCGTGAAACTTTCTGTGGCCGAAGGCAGATGTACACAGAGACAATTACGGCCTCAGCCGTGATTCCATCACCGACCGTAATAACTTCCGCCCGACATGTTTTTCACCCGATTCAAACCGGATTTGAGCCAAACTTCGCAGAACCGTTCCTTGAGTTCTAAACCGGTCCAACTAGAAAATATTAGATTTTTGGAGTGTTTAAGGGCTTCTGGTTGGACGAACACGAGCGGTGGCGGCGACAAGGGCGACAACCTGATTTCGAAGTATATTCCGGCGAGATTTCACACGATTTCGACGATCGACCCACTCTTCCTCATCTGCAGATCGAGGAGAAGATGGTTCCATCATTCTTTCTGTGAATTCTTGTGATTTTTAGGAGATCTTTCTTGTTCATCGAAAAACATGTATTTTCTTGACAATATGAGCGAGTAGATACTTTTTCGGGATTGATTGGGCCTAGCCCACTGATTTGTATGGATCGATTTAATGTCCTACTCTTTTAATATAAGTTTATCTTCCTGATTTGATTGAAATTGCATGTATCCCATAACTTACCTTGGCCAAGTAACTTTACGCCTTAGACGTTGCGAGAAGGACCGAGAGGAAGTGATATGTACCTTAGTTCGGATTCGTCTGAAGGAATTAACATACTTTTCACAGAACTTAAGGGGTCTAGTTAGGTTAACTGTCACGAGAGTAGGGATTTAATCTAATTAGATACCGTAACATGCTCCGGGAGGAAGTGATATGTACCTTAGGGAAAGTACCTTTCAGGATAGATAAGTTTATTGACTGAGTTATTTTTACACGATTTATGTTTATCAGTGTGGTGAACCCATGAATTCTCGATGCTTTAGAATTCAAGTCCCTTAAAAGCTGTTTCTAAATTGCTGTCGTGCGTAGAAGTTACAACAACCAAAGATTGATTTTGCCTAAATTCAAACATATTAAGAAGTCAGTACTTAACTACATAGTCCTCGTTGGGAACGATATCTTTTTATTACTTCGATAAATCCGTGCACTTGCGGATAGCTATCAGTAGACAAATCATGGTAGAGATTTAACTGCCTGCTAAAGAATCATAATCATACCCTTTAATCCATGATCCTTGAAAGCTAGAGTACCTTCATCTCTTGTGCTTCTCATTTTCCATCTAGCCATTTCGATGAATTTATAAGCTTGCCATAGCCCATCCCGTTTTGTAAGAATAATGGCTACGCTCATAAGGGCGGAGCAGAGCTTCGTCGGAGGTTGATTTGATCGTCTAGTCTCGGATCTTGACCGACTGTAGGCTTCGAATGAGAAACGCACGGGTTGGTTTTATGGTGACGCATCGCGCGGGGGGAGGGGGGATGGGAATGGATTTATGGTAACGCATTGGAATAAGGGGTCGCTTTCATGGTGACGCATCGGAATAAGTTCCCATTTAATAAATGCCATCGGTATACTCGCTCGTATGGTCAATTCCATCCCAACCCGATCGTCTGGTTGAGATCAGCTGTATCTCATGCAATGACAGCCAGACATATGTGTAGGCAGTCTGACTTCTGTGTACGCATGTCAGCTAGGGTATATTGTCTAGGCATGTCAGCCGCGTGGTATAGGCGCTCGTAAGGTCAGCCGCGTGGTATAGGAGCTCATAGTAGAAATATTCTATAACAGGGTAGAAATATTCTATATTGTCGAACCTTCTTATCATTTTGTCGAACTAGAACCAACTTGGCCCTAATTTGACCCAAATTGACCCATTTTGTGTCGAACTGGAACCAACTGGCTGGTTCCTATGGCAAGGTAGAAATTTATTAAAATATGGTAGAAAAATTCTACAACATGGTAGAAAAAATTCTTTATCATATGAAAAATTCCAGGATATCGTAGAATTCTAATAGAATATCGTAGAAATCATCATGTATATTGTAGAAAAAATTCTGTAGAATACCAATTGCAGATTGTAGAAATCATGTATATCATAGAAAAAATTTTGTATATCGTACAAATCATCCTCTGTGAATTAATAAAATCGTAGAAACATCCTGGATATCATAGAAAAAAAATTATATAATCATGAAAACAACCTTATAACCAACATATTTGTAATTATGAAAACAACACATTGTATACAACTTACAAGATATCGTTGGAAATAATTACATCAGTTTAGGAAATGATTAACATTTACCACACTCACTCTCCAAAAGTCCTCTAAAGAGTTCTAAACTTGTAATGGCCCTAAGCCTTGGCATATCAGACTGTGAGAAATCAAAATCCTTGTAGCTACACAAATAATCCATGTACTTCATTGTAAAAATACCACAATTTGTACTAGAAAATTGTTTGGGGCAGTTTTCTTCCCAAGTCAGTGGCCAATTCTTTATATCAATGCTGTCATTCTTGCTTTGGAGTTGAAAATGTGACCTTAATACAACAACCTACAAAGGAAAAACAAGAATTTATTAAATGCATCATCATACTAAATTGCATACAATTAAATTGCCAAAATAACATTACTTACATAGGTAGCAAGAACTGTACCATCATCCTTACGGGCATATAACGAGTTATACACTTTCATATTTTTATTTTCCACATCTATGTACAATAAAAACCAGTGTCCGTCATTACATATCGGGGCAAAAATTCTACATATGTTTGCAAGGGTTTCAATGGTCAAGTGCTCTAAACACCTAGCTGATGCATCAAATTTATCAACCATGCACAAATATATGCAATTTGGGGAGATATAAGCAAAAGGAGGGTAATTTAGTTTGTCTTCTTCGGACCTCTTTATAAGTAGTGCTGCATATGCGTCAATGGCCTGTATGCAAATAAAGTAGTCAGTTCCCAATTGAGTAGCTTAATTAAAGATATACAACAAATTCAGTAGTTAGATAATCCTTACATCATCCGAAATGTATCGACCAAATAATATATCATACACCCTTTCTTTGTCTATTCCCCAACTGAAACCATCGTTGAATCTTTTAAATTCCCCGGTCATATACTTCTCCAACTGGGTCTTTTGTTCTTTAGTTATGTACTGCCGCCCACAATAATCTCTTCTATGCTTATCATAATAAATGTTTTATAATAAAAGAATCATTTAATATCTTAGAATACCATATCAATCAGTTAGAATATCATAGAAAAATTTCAGTATATTGTAGAAATTATGTAGAATATCGTAGAAAAATTCAGCATACTGTAGAAATCAAATACCATGTTAGAAAAATTCAGCATACCGTAGAAAAGCAAATAGAATATCGTAGGAATCAGCTAGGATATCATAGAAAAAATAATTAATATAATAAAAAACCTAATTATTTAATATCTTCTACAAAAATTGAATGAGATATACACAAACTACTATTTTATCCTCATATGGTACATCTGGCACAGTTTCATCCACAGTAATCGGGCCCTCCTCTGTACTTGTGGCCCCTTTCTTCTTCTTCTTCTCTTGGATATAAGGGCTTACAATCATATTCGAGGGTTTTTTTTTGCCCTTTTCCCTTTCCCTTTCCTTGATTTATAGACTATCAATTGTTCTCCACCCTCCCCCTTTCCCTCATTGCTTGATTCTTCCGGGATTGCATTAGACCTCAACAACTCATTTTACTGCAGAAGCTTTGCTATTTCCTTTTCATAATCAGCTTTCTGCGAATCCACCCTCACCCGTAGTTCTTGGTTTTCGTCAACAAGAGAAATAATTCTCTTCAAATTCAATTCCCTTTGGAGTGTAGAGGCTGCCATAAGCTTCTCAGTTTCAGAACTAAGCTGAGCTATAATTTGGCTCAGCTTTTCAATCTCCTCTTGTTTTCTTCCTTGTATATTTTCCTATGAAAAAAATAATATATATTTTGGATGATAACAAATCTAACATAATAGTGATGATGACAACACATTCAAATACTAACCTGTTCACTAGTATTTACACCTAATGTGGATCCTAAAGACCCAATCTCAGCTTGTTCTGGTTCTATCACATAAATTATCTACAATGATATCCAAAATTAGTCTATTAGTTGTGTCCATAATCCATTAACTACTAATAAGAAATACGTACTTTGGCTTCAGGCAATGATTCGAGACTTTTAAAATAAGAAGTTCACCGTAGCAATCTCACATTCGGCCAACGACTAATGCGAGGGTAAACACCCTTCACCATATTGGCCCTGAACAATTTGCAATGTTCATATAACCAAATCTGCAAATGATAGTGTTTTAAGTTAGTACATGAGACATGATACATAAAAAATCAACTAGCTAGTGTACTTACATTAAGCAGAATGACGCATCCAGAAAAACTGCTGGGTTTTTTTTTTCTTGCTGATTCTAGTCAATTCATCAACTACATATCGATGTACTGCTTCAGCCCAGTTGTATTTGTGAAGTATGTCAATCTCTTCAACTATAGTGACAAAAAATGGCTCCAAGGTATAGCTCACACGGCTAAACAAAAATGTACAAAAAATATATAGAATGACAAGTTTAATCATTCTATCCTTATCCAAGGTATAGCCATCATTACTAAGCCTAGTCAGCTTCTTTTCCAACAGTACACGGCTAATATGCTCTCCTCTAAATTCTTCATTATAAAAGGAGCTAGTGGGCAACTCCAAATCAAAATCTACCAAATTACCAACATCTGGAAAGCCCAATATAAGAGATACATCTCTCATAGTAAAGTGGACAAAAGATTTATTTAATTTGAACCCTATCTTTTCATCATCCCATCTTGGTAATAAATATTCAATTGCCAACATATCTAAGGCTACAACCGGAATCTGTAATAAATGGCCAAAGGGGGTCACAAGCATATCATCTTTAATGGAGTTACCACTGGACAATCCATTTATAGTACTGTGTAGTCTGGCCAATGAACACCTATTGTACATGGGCCGAGTAGGTTCTGCGCATGTTGCCTTTTTCTTCTGTCCTCTTGTTGTTCGCGTCCGTGGTTTACAAATAAACAAGCGATCATTGGAACCTGAACCCTCTGAACTCATTATCTTAATTTCTATAACATTCAATGTTAGTGAGATGCATTTATATGTATTTCTACGATATGAACTAAAATTTCTATGATATTTTTAAAAAATATAAAAAAATTACATGATCCTTAGCATAAACATTAGATTCGAAATTAAAGATTTTTCAGTGCATTTACATGAATTTCTGCAATATGAACCAAAATTTCTACAATTTGAAATAATTATGAAAATATATAAAAAAAAGTTGCATGATCCTTAACATAAATATTAAATTCACTAATGAAATAATTATGTAAAGATATAAAAAATTTCTATGATAAAAACTAAAATTTCTATAATATGAAATAATCATGTAAAGATATAAGAAATTTGCATAATCGTTGACATTAACATTAGATTCAAATTATAAATTTAATTGAACTAATATAAAAAAATAAAAAATTGAGGAAATGATTGGAGTTAGAAAACTTGTTAGTGTTTATGCCCTAGGACCTCAGGATGGTCCATTAGGATATGTGTATCACATCTAGTTGATAGATGAGTTATCCTGGCATTGTCATTGTTATGCAAGTTTGTACATCTGCGCATATGTACATTTGCATATACAATGTCTCTAAGAGATAGATTTTATCTAGTCTCTGTGTTTATCCCTGGTCAAGAATCATAGTGGATATGGGACAGCTATGATTCACTTGAGACTGGTATATGCGCTGGTTGAGCACGGGTCGCTAACGTAGGCATATGGGTATATCAAGGGAGATATACTGGATCGACCCGTCGTGAGGATTCATCTCGGTGTCACGAGATGAATATCACAGTGATAGAGTTGCGCTTGTCCTAGACTTGAGGGCATTGGTATCTCTATATAGTGATTGATGTACTTTGATGCAATTTAACGCTTCGCCGTAAAAGGGAAGCCATAACGGTTGTCATTGGGTATGCCGCATGCCATATGAGGGATTCAATGTGCCAATAGAGGATTTGCCCCTTCCTTGCATAGAAGCTTGATTGTCCATGGCGCCCCTATATGGATGACTGAAAGTATACAGTGCCTTTAGGGTTTGCGAGCTGACCCATGGAGCTGAAGACCTAAGTGGCGCACCTCGGGGCTTTGGAGCAGAGCCCTTAGGGCACTCAGGGATGAGCTAAGGACTTGTTGGCATGAGCCCATTGCTCAGAGCCCTTGGTAGTGCTAGGTGGCTAGGACTAGGTCTAGGGGCTTGTTACCCATGTTTTGGGCTTTGATCACATCATATTTGCTTTTTCTGTTCCAGCATGCCTTTACTGCTTTTTGGTTTTATTCCACCATAGGATTGCATGCCTGTATTGGTAGAATAAGATAAAATCCCGTGGTGCCGAGACCACAAAAATCCTCAATAAATCATATCAAGTCCCGTTACTTAGCCTTCTGACGCGTAACCCTCGTCAAACTATCAATCGATGGTGTTGTGCACTGTTTCCCACCCTCGTGGGATACACCCATCTATCTTCAGGAGGCGTGTGGTGACAATAATTTCCCCAGTCCGGTTAAAACTGTGGACGCGCCTTTCACAAGGAAATTGTTGGCCCTCGGTATAACGGTCAGGTCGGACTTGACTAGGATTTTTCATATGTGGTGGTTCACATGATGAAATTTCTAGAGGCAGCCTCAAGAGGTTAGGACTTTGTGCTGTATCCAGCCCTCGCTGGACACAAAGTGCCTGAATGGTCTTGGGAAGGGGAATTGTCGAGTAGCAATTGCCCGGCGAGCCTACCTCAGGAAGCATGCGTCACCTTGTGCAGTACATCCCACCCTCGTGGGATGCAAGGCCGTGTATGAAATGAGGATCCCATCTCACTAATGAAGTCGGGCGACTTCTCGATCAATTTTTGAGGATTGTCGATTCGAATAAAATAGTGAGAAACAATCATTTATAAAAGGCCAAAATAAATGATTGAATTGTGATATTGATCTGCTCTTGTCTTTGTTGTAGATGGCTTCTACAAGCAATAATGATAGTAGACTGTCATTCCATTCCTTCTTGATGAGGGAGAAGTTGGTTGGAACCAACTTCGAGGACTGGCACCGTACTTGAGGATTGTCCTCAAGCTCGAGGAAAAGCTGTGTCTCCTTGGGCAGCCTTTTCCTGAACCTATCTCATCTACAGCCTTGTTGGCTGAAGAGGATGCTTATGGGGTAGCTTGCCTAAAGCTAGCATGTCGCCTGTGTTGTGAAAGCAACGTGTTGAGCTGATCATATTTTAGATACTCTAAAATAGCTCTTTAAGGGACAAGCTAGAATAGAAAGCTATAACCTCTAAAGTACTCCTATAATGCAAAGGAAAGCCTTAGGGCTTGTCCAACGCATTGAAGATGAAAAAGGGTGCAGGAGATAAGGTGCTCGAGAATGATTGCTAGCGACCTCAAAACAAGGAGAAGAGAAATAACCCTTCGTCTTCTAGCTTAGGTAATTATGTTACCATAATCTAGTTGTCTATTTCTGACACATGGGTATGTCATACCGCATGATGAGACCAATACTTGCAAAAGTGTCTTGGTGCTCAACGGAAATAGGGCAACACTGACACAGAGAGACTGACCTACTAGTTGGAGCATCTATTGCTGTCATAGCTGTAGGAGACCTCACTCTCTCTGGGGTCAAGACTTTGTTAGAACTTCAATATCTTCATGTTCTATCTGTATGTGAAGTTCTATGAGTAACACCATATATGGATTAAATTAAGTGGTGTTGTACCTATCTTTGGCACTGTTGTTTGGACCTTGTAAAACAAGAACCTCATTCACTATCTCCATGCGAATGGATTTGTGGATTCAATCTCTTTTCAGGAGAATGAGTTGGATCTACCTCTTTTGAGAGTTAGACTTGCATGAGCCTTGTTTGCTAAGGACAACAACAGCGATGCTCTTCACTTTTTAGAAGTGGAAGATCATGAGACTTGTTGGACCTCATACACTTTAGTGTGTGTGGACAGGTCTAATAAGTAAGCCAAATACTGGGTACTAGTCCTTTACAGACATATCTGATAGATATGAATAAAGGAAACTAGCTTAATAAATCCATAAAGAGCTTTCTGACTTGTTGGAAAGAACTTGAGCCATAGTTTATGACTATCTTGATGAGTATGAGATTCCTCATAGCTCACTCCTTCTAGAACTTCTTTTTTAAAGGGTGAGTGTTTAAACGGAGGAATCAAGTCGTGCTTGGCATGATTCGATACAGGATAAGTCATGTAACTCCTTGTTAAAGGTTGTGCAAAAATGAACAGTTTTTCTTGAACACTGATAGATGTTCCATATCTGATGCATATGTGTATCGAGTATCCTTTGGGAATACTACTTCCATGATCCCACAGGAGAACAACTTGGTTGCTGCTCAGAGTGCTAATTTTCTTGGGAAAGTTTTTCTCTTGAAAAAGGCTAGTGGGAGGAAGTCTGACTTGGATGTAGTCCAAGGTCAGTCATTTGACACACTTGGTCAAAGATGGAATCTGAGCCAGTTATATAGGTTGTGGGTAACCTGAGGCTCAGAACACTTAGGCTGTACAGGTCGAATAGATTCGTCTGGTTTTGACTATGGGTAACTCCTAACTCAATGCAGATAATCTTCATTCGATGGTGCCTGAGTGCAGTGGGAGCTTGATGACATTTCTGGTCTTGTATGTTGGGGACATACAAATCATCAAAGACGATATCCTGATCCTTCACTTGGTGAATAGATGATTGGGAAAGGGAAAGGATACTAGGTCAGATAACATACATCGATGATGGTATGTTATAGACCAGATGTGGTTTGTGCTGAGAGCATAACCAATGGATACTAGGTCCAATCCAGGTGCATGGCACTGGATAAAGGGAAAGGAACGTCCTTAGGTTCTGCAAAGAACTAAGGGGTGGTTCTTGGTCATCAATAACAGGAAAAGCTCAGTGTATTCACTTGGCAGCTTGTTCCAGTCAGACTAGTGACAGTCTAGCTGTTCCTGTAGTGGTGCTAGAAGCTTTGGGAGCTTCGGAGCAGACTACTTGAAAGCAGAGTATGCAAATGCTT
Organism: Costus lasius; assembly: GCA_027563935.2. Taxonomy (NCBI): domain Eukaryota; kingdom Viridiplantae; phylum Streptophyta; class Magnoliopsida; order Zingiberales; family Costaceae; genus Costus; species Costus lasius. Next base: position 22,267,043 of record CM050447.1, on the reverse strand, counting down.
TTGGGAAGCAGTGGGAGTTCTTTGTTGAACCTCGCAGGCGTACTCAAATGCTTATACCTTGTCTTGGGGATAGAGGTACTTAAGATATAGCAGATATGAACACTGATACAATCGTGATAGGCCCATAGACCGATGCTCTGGCGCAGCATGAGCATGGCAGGTCATGCTTAGGACACGGTGTTGAGGTTGCTCAATGCAAGGTCCTAGTGCAAGTGGGAGATTGTTAATGTTTATGCCCTAGGACCATAGGATGGTCCATTGGGATATGTGTATCACATCTAGTTGATAGATCAGTTATCCTGGCATTATCGTTGTTATGCAAGTTTGTACATCTGCGCATATATACATTTGCATATACAATGTAGAGATAGATTTTATCTAGTCTCTATGTTTATCCCTAGTCAAGAATCATAGTGGATATAAGACAGCTATGATTCACTTGAGACTGGTATATGCGCTGGTTGAGCACGGGTTGCTAACGCAGGCATATGAGTATATCAAGGGAGATATACTGGATTGACCCGCCGTGAGGATTCATCTCGGTGTCACAAGATGAATATCACAGTGACAGAGTTGCGCTTGTCCTAGACTTGAGGGCATTGATATCTCTATATAGTGATTGATGTACTTTGATGCAACCTAACACTTCACCGTAAAAGGAAAGTCATAACAGTTATCATTGGGCATGTCGCAAACCGTATAAGGGATTTAATGTGCCAATAGAGGATTTGCCCCTTCCTTGCAGGGAAGCTTGATTGTCCATGGCGCCCCTATATGGATGACTGAAAGTGTATGGCCATACCCAGGTGAGAACCTGATTTAGTCATGCCATAATATTGGGATTAACAAGTGTGACACACTTGCCCAATCTGGACATCAGTTGGCAAAAGGACAAAGTTGCACTTGTACTTTGTCACAGTTTTAGGGGATGTCGATGATGACTTCATTCTGATGACTTGGGTAGCAATGATGTACTGCTAGGTGCCACTCATTGCTTGTGATGATTTAGTCATCACTGCCAACGTCTGAAGAACCTACAGGGTTGCACACCTAGACGTCAGAGATTCCGTACTGATCGTTTAGCCTCTAATCAAATCATTGTGTGATTCAGATCATTTTGGGGAACTGATGCATTGAGACTTTTACAGAGGAGATGATATTTTATTTTAGTTCATGTTTGACCACTGGTTGACTCTAGTGGACCACGTTTGACCTCTGTTGATCTGTGTTATCAAAATGAGTCAAACAAGGGTCTTGGTGCAAATTTAGGCTTGGCACTTTAGTCACATGAATAAAATAAAATTATTAATTGGCAAGAGAATTTTTCTCTTTGCTAATTAATAGGCTTGGGCGCAATTTACAATTAATAGCGTCTGCGGGGATTCGAACCCGTGACACTAATCTGGTTAATTGTAAATTGGCGCCTATATGCATTATCCCACATGGGAAAAATCTCCAAAGTGTGTCTAGCTGCTATTATAAATAGAGAGGCCCACCTGGGAGATTTTTGCACCAGACTATTCTCTTGTCTCTTGTTGTCGCCTCCCCTGTGCTCCTTGGCGTGAGGGTCTTGGAGGTGACGACAATAAAAAGTTTTTGCATCAAGGGTTGGGACAAGTGGTAGTGCTACCCACTCCTTGTCGCCAACGCTCCCTCTTCTCCTTGGCATTGGCGCAAGTTGAGAAGATCAAGAGGCGTGGATCTCCTCTCCCGAAGCTAACACGTGCGTGGAGCGGAGGAATCTCGAGACAGTCCATGTGTGCACGATTGTAGAGGACTGACACCTATGCGTCTTCATCATCGGCAGCTCCTGGAATTGCTTGATAAGGTATTACTCTTCACATCCTTCGGTTTTCTCTCGTAAGGGATCCTGGTGTTTCTGGAATTTTGTTTCGGACCTCCGTTTCCACTATGTTTAAAGTTTTTCTTAGGTCCGGGGATTTCCAACAAAACCTAGGTTGGCGATGAACAGTCTTCAATGGTAGCGAAGTCGGGTGGGCAAGCGACGGTTAGGATGAGACAGAAGTTATCTTTCTAGGGCTGGTGGTGATCTCCATCACTAATGAAATCGAGTGAACAACAGCGCAGCAAATAGGGCTCCCTTTCTTCACCGTAATGACATAGGAGAAAGCCTCTAACAGTGAGGAGAGAGTCCGACAAAGGAGTGTTGAATACGCTGGCGATTGCAAGAGCAGAGGGGGAAAACAGACGATGAGAGGCGGAGGCGGAGGCGAGACGGATGAGATGATGATTTTCTCAGGGAGAGGTTCTCTCGAGTGAATAGAGAGGGGAGAAGGGTTTTTTTAGGAGAGAGAAGAGTTTATTGAGGGGAGAGAAGTATTAACGGGAGCAAAGGCTGCTCCGTCTCAATTTTTTTTACTTGACAAGATGGATGGTTGACCCAAGTTGACCCATTTTGTCGAACTTAAACCAACTTGGCCTTAATTTGACCCAAGTTGACCCATTGTCGGGTTCGACGATCGGCTTATGGGGTTCGACGATCCAGATGGCTCCTATAACATGGTAGAAAAATTCTACAACATGGTAGAAAAACATGGTACAAATTTTCTATAACAGGGTAGAAATATTCTATATTATCGAACCTTCTTATCATTTTGTCGAGCTGGAACCAACTTGGCCCTAATTTGACCCAAGTCGACCCATTTTGTGTCGAACTGGAACCAACTGGCTGGTTCCTATAGTAGGGTAGAAATTTATTAAAATGTGGTAGAAAAATTCTACAACATGATAGGAAAAATTCTATAACATGGTAGAAAATCTTAGAACATGGTAGAAATATTATATACTGTCGAACCTCCTTCCCATTTTGTCGAACTTAAACCAACTTGGCACTAATTTGACCCAAGTTGACCCATTGTCGGTTTCAACAATCGGCTTGTGGGATTCGACGATCCGGATGGCTCCTATAACAGGGTAGAAATATTCTATATTGTTGAACCTTCTTATCATTTTGCTGAACTGGAACCAACTTGGCCCTAATTTGACCCAAGTCGACCCATTTTGTGTTGAACTGGAACCAACTGTTTGGTTCCTATAGCAGGGTAGAAATTTATTAAAATGTGGTAGAAAAATTCTACAACATGGTAGAAAAAGTTCTATAACATGGTAGAAAATCTTAGAACATGGTAGAAATATTCTATAACAGGGTAGAAATATTATATACTGTCGAACTTCCTTCCCATTTTGTCGAACTTAAACCAACTTGGCACTAATTTGACCCAAGTTGACCCATTGTTAGGTTCGACGACCGGCTTGTGGGGTTCGACGATCCGGATGGCTCCTATAACATGGTAGAAAAATTCTACAATATGATAGAAAAACATGGTAGAAATTTTCTATAACAAGGTAGAAATATTCTATATTGTCGAACCTTCTTATCATTTTGTCGAACTGGAACCAACTTGGCCCTAATTTGACCCAAGTCGACCCATTTTGCGTCGAACTGCAACCAACCAGCTGGTTCCTATAGCAGGGTAGAAATTTATTAATATGTGGTAGAAATTCTACAGCATGATAGGAAAAATTCTATAACATGGTAGAAAATCTTAGAACATGGTAGAAATATTCTATAACAGGGTAGAAATATTATATACTGTCGAACCTCCTTCCCATTTTGTCGAACTTAAACCAACTTGGCCAAATTTGACCCAAGTTGACCCATTGTCAGGTTCGACGATCGGCTTGTGGGGTTCAACGATCCGTACGGCTCCTATAATAGGGTAGAAAAATTCTACAACATGGTAGAAGTATTCTATATTGTTGAACCTTCTTATCATTTTGTTGAACTAGAACTAACTTGGCCCTAATTTGACCCAAGTCGACCCATTTTGTGTCGAACTGGAACCAACCAGCTGGTTCCTATAGCAGGGTAGAAATTTATTAAAATATGGTAGAAAAATTCTATAACATGGTAGTAAAAATTCTATAACATGGTAGAAAATCTTAGAACATGGTAGAAATATACTATAACAAGGTAGAAATATTATATACTGTCGAACATCCTTCCTATTTTGTCGAACTTAAACCAACTTGGCCCTAATTTGACCCAAGTTGACCCATTGTCGGGTTCGACGATCGGCTTGTGGGGTTCGACGATCCGAATGGCTCCTATAACATGGTAGAAAAATTCTACAACATGGTAGAGAAACATAGTAGAAATTTTCTATATCAGGGTAGAAATATTCTATATTGTCGAACCTTCTTATCATTTTGTCGAACTAGAACCAACTTGGCCCTAATTTGACCCAAGTCGACCCATTTTGTGTCGAACTGGAACCAACCGGTTGGTTCCTATAGCAAGGTAGAAATTTATTAAAATATGGTAGAAAAATTCTACAACATTGTAGAAAAAATTCTATAACATGGTAAAAATCTTAGAACATGGTAGAAATATTCTATAACAGGGTAGAAATATTATATACTGTCGAACCTCCTTACCATTTTGTCGAACTTAAACCAACTTGGCCCTAATTTGACCCAAGTTGACCCATTGTCAGGTTCGACGATCGGCTTGTGGGGTTCGACGATCCGGATGGCTCCTATAACAGGGTAGAAAAATTCTACAACATGGTAGAAATTTTCTATAATAGGGTAGAAATATTCTATATTGTCGAACCTTCTTATCATTTTGTTGAACTAGAACCAACTTGGCCCTAATTTGACCCAAGTTGACCCATTTTGTGTCGAACTGGAACCAACCGGCTGGTTCCTATAGTAGGGTAGAAATTTATTAAAATATGGTAGAAAAATTCTACAACATGGTAGAAGAAATTCTATAACATGGTAGAAAATCTTAGAACATGGTAGAAATATTATATACTGTCGAACCCGACAAGGGGATTGTCGAACCCGACCTGCATATCCATGTCTCCTATGCGCTCAACAACATGGTAGAAAAATTTGACAAGATGGTAGAAAAATCCTATGCAAACAGGGTAGAAAAATTCTATATTGGCGAACCTCCTTCCAATTTTGTCGAACCGTGAGTGGAGATCATCGAACTTTGCATACTTTTATTCCTACGAGTGTGCATCAACAAGTAGCAAAATCCAACTGCTCACACAACATGAAAATCATACTTATATTCTGTGAGGCGGACAAGAAGTTAAACATTATTACATATAACTCCAGAATTACAGTATAATCAAACAATATAGAATAAATTAAGTACATTTTTACTTGTATTTAGTAAACAATATAACGATAATTAAATTGCCCACTCACTCATTAATTCACCCCAGAAAAAATTCTAAACTAATCTGAACACGACGCTTAGGCATGTCAACTTGGGAAAAATCAAATGTCTTTTTCGATATAATACAGTCAATAAATTTCATCACGTACACTGCACAATCATTCGAATAACTCGGTTGTTTTAGGCAATCTTTAGACCATTTAACAGCTTTAACAGGGTAGAAATATTCTATATTGTTGAACCTTCTTATCATTTTGTTGAACTGGAACCAACTTGGCCCTAATTTGACCCAAGTCGACCCATGTTGTGTCGAACTGGAACCAACTGTTTGGTTCCTATAGCAGGGTAGAAATTTATTAAAATGTGGTAGAAAAATTCTACAACATGGTAGAAAAAATTCTATAACATGGTAGAAAATCTTAGAACATGGTAGAAATATTCTATAACAGGGTAGAAATATTATATACTGTCGAACTTCCTTCCCATTTTGTCGAACTTAAACCAACTTGGCACTAATTTGACCCAAGTTGACCCATTGTCAGGTTCGATGATCGGCTTGTGGGGTTCGACGATCCGGATGGCTCCTATAACATGGTAGAAAAATTCTACAATATGATAGAAAAACATGGTAGAAATTTTCTATAACAAGGTAGAAATATTCTATATTGTCGAACCTTCTTATCATTTTGTCGAACTGGAACCAACTTGGCCCTAATTTGACCCAAGTCGACCCATTTTGTGTCGAACTGCAACCAACCAGCTGGTTCCTATAGCAGGGTAGAAATTTATTAATATGTGGTAGAAAAATTCTACAGCATGATAGGAAAAATTCTATAACATGGTAGAAAATCTTAGAACATGGTAGAAATATTCTATAACAGGGTAGAAATATTATATACTGTCGAACCTCCTTCCCATTTTGTCGAACTTAAACCAACTTGGCCCTAATTTGACCCAAGTTGACCCATTGTCAGGTTCGACGACCGGCTTGTGGGGTTCAACGATCCGTACGGCTCCTATAACAGGGTAGAAAAATTCTACAACATGGTAGAAATATTCTATATTGTCGAACCTTCTTATCATTTTGTTGAACTAGAACTAACTTGGCCCTAATTTGACCCAAGTCGACCCATTTTGTGTCGAACTGGAACCAATCGGCTGGTTCCTATAGCAGGGTAGAAATTTATTAAAATATGGTAGAAAAATTCTATAACATGGTAGAAAATCTTAGAACATGGTAGAAATATACTATAACAAGGTAGAAATATTATATACTGTCGAACCTCCTTCCTATTTTGTCGAACTTAAACCAACTTGGCCCTAATTTGACCCAAGTTGACCCATTGTCGGGTTCGACGATCGGCTTGTGGGGTTCGACGATCCGAATGGCTCCTATAACATGGTAGAAAAATTCTACAACATGGTAGAGAAACATGGTAGAAATTTTCTATATCAGGGTAGAAATATTCTATATTGTCGAACCTTCTTATCATTTTGTCGAACTGGAACCAACTTGGCCCTAATTTGACCCAAGTCGACCCATTTTGTGTCGAACTGGAACCAACCGGTTGGTTCCTATAGCAAGGTAGAAATTTATTAAAATATGGTAGAAAAATTCTACAACATTGTAGAAAAAATTCTATAACATGGTAAAAATCTTAGAACATGGTAGAAATATTCTATAACAGGGTAGAAATATTATATACTGTCGAACCTCCTTACCATTTTGTCGAACTTAAACCAACTTGGCCCTAATTTGACCCAAGTTGACCCATTGTCAGGTTCGACGATCGGCTTGTGGGGTTCGACGATCCGGATGGCTCCTATAACAGGGTAGAAACATTCTACAACATGGTAGAAATTTTCTATAATAGGGTAGAAATATTCTATATTGTCAAACCTTCTTATCATTTTGTCGAACTAGAACCAACTTGGCCCTAATTTGACCCAAGTTGACCCATTTTGTGTCGAACTAGAACCAACCAGCTGGTTCCTATAGCAGGGTAGAAATTTATTAAAATATGGTAGAAAAATTCTACAACATGGTAGAAGAAATTCTATAACATGGTAGAAAATCTTAGAACATGGTAGAAATATTATATACTGTCGAACCCGACAAGGGGATTGTCGAACCTAACCTGCATATCCATGTCTCCTATGCGCTCAACAACATGGTAGAAAAATTCGACAAGATGGTAGAAAAATCCTATGCAAACAGGGTAGAAAAATTCTATATTGGCGAACCTCCTTCCAATTTTGTCGAACCGTGAGTGGAGATCATCGAACTTTGCATACTTTTATTCCTACGAGTGTGCATCAACAAGTAGCAAAATCCAACTGCTCACACAACATGAAAATCATACTTATATTCTGTGAGGCGGACAAGAAGTTAAACATTATTACATATAACTCCAGAATTACAGTATAATCAAACAATGTAGAATAAATTAAGTATATTTTTACTTGTATTTAGTAAACAATATAACGATAATTAAATAGCCCACTCACTCATTAATTCACCCCGGAAAAATTCTAAACTAATCTGAACACGACGCTTAGGCATGTCAACTTGGGAAAAATCAAATGTCTTTTTCGATATAATACAGTCAATAAATTTCATCACGTACACTGCACAATCATTCGAATAACTCGGTTGTTTTAGGCAATCTTTAGACCATTTAACAGCTTTAATTGCTTTCTCTATCAAAGTATATTTGGAATTCATTTTAAAATGATGCTGCAACAGAGTCATCTGCAAATTACATTGCAAACATTCAGTGCTCACAATCAATTGAATTAATTAACAAGATGGAAATGCATGGTAAGGATTTGTCATACCAGCTTCTGGATCATTGTTCTATCCGTGTCCTTTGGCGACAAAGAATTGTATATAATAATTTCCTTCTTCTTCAGGTTGATTGAGGCCAGGAACCAATGTGTCTCATTAAAAATTGGACACAATAAGACCTCTGTTGTTTGGATAGTCTCACTAGTGAAGTGTTCAAGAAGCTGACCAGCTGCTCCAAAATGCTCGGCCATATAAGAAGTTAAATATTTACCAGATATATAAGTGACTTGGCTATATTGATCTGGTCTTCTCCTTGCTCTCTGCCGAAGTAGAGCAGCGTATGCATCAATCACCTATATTAAGGTTTGGGTCAATATTTTGATCATAGAAACAAAGAAGCTAGAGTAGACTATACTTACCCCCATCATCAATTAGTTGTCCAAATAGTACTTCACATATTTGTTCTTTAGTTAGCTCTCACTTATCCCTTTGATTATGAATTCGTAGCTCTAGATCAACAAATAAATTCACCTGCTGCTTTAATTCTTCTTCAAGTGTATTGTGACAGCAGTAATCTCTTCTATTCAGGTACTGAAAGACCATCAATCACGTCAATATTGTAGCAGAAAAGTATGGAAATAAATTGAATTGTGGAAAGTTATTACTTTGTCCTCTACCCCTTCTGGAACCTCTGGTTTCAACGGCAATTCGTCCACCTCAATATCCACCTTTCTCTTCTTTCTCCTATATCCTTGTTGGGTATAGGGACTAGTTAGTGACGATGAAGGCCGCTTACTCCTTTTCCCTTTCCCTTCCTCCTCATCAGACTCATCCTCCTTTTTCAGCCTTAAAATTTCTTCTTTCAGCCCTTTAATTTCTTCTTCCAAGTTAAATATTCTATTTGCGTCTTCAGTACAATAGCGACTATCATCCTCCCAACCCTGACTGATGAGGGCCTCATTTTCTGCTTTCAACATTTTTCCTTCTTCTATAAGCCAATCATTCTCTGCACATAGCTTCTTATTTTCTTCTTCAAGCTGCTCAACCAGCTCCTTATTTTCTTCTTCAAGCTGCTCAATATCTTCTAGAAGCTTCTTATTTCCTTCTTGCACCTGCTGCTTTAGCTCCTTATTTTCTTCTTGAAGCTACTCAATATCTGCTAGAAGCTTCTTATTTCCTTCTTGCACCTACTGCTTCAGCTCCTTATTTTCTTCTTGAAGCTGCTCAATATCTGCTAGCAGCTTCTTATTTCCTTCTTGCACCCACTACTTCAGCTCCCTATTTTCTTCTTGAAGCTGCTCAATATCTGCTAACAGCTTCTTATTTCCTTCTTGCAACTGCTGCTTCAACTCCCTATTTTCTTCTTGAAGCTGCTTAATATCTGCTAGCAGCTTCTTATTTCCTTCTTGTAGCTGCTCAAACAGCTGTTTATTTTCTTGGATTTTATTCACAGCCAGCTGCTCAACTTCTTTTTGAAGCTGTTGGATCTGCAGCTTATTTTCTTCTTTCAATACTACAAGGTCAAGTTACAGTCTTTTTCTCTCCTCCATAAGCTTTAATTTTTCATCTGCAAGTCCTTCTAACTTGCTCTCAAGTTCTTCTAATTTGATCACATCCGCAGTTCTGGAACACTCTCCTGTCCCAACATCCCTATCAATGTTAGGGGTACGGACTTCATCCTACAACTGCAAGTATATGTAGAAGTGTTAACATATACCCTAACGTAGCTTCAATAAAAGAAGCAAGTGTGGAGTCACAGTGCCGCATGTATCAAATGGCACAATTGCCATTCGTCCTTCTCCCTCCATCTGGGGAGGATCATCCTCCCTATGTGCAACATCCCTCTGTTGGTGTATATGCCCTAAGGACCTAATTCTGGTCCGTTACTTATACTATTTGACATTGATATTTATATCATACTGACATTGTCGTTATCATTGTTTGTTTACATCTGCGAACATGTACTTATATGATAATGTCCCTGGAGATAGATTGGATCTGTGCTCAAACTATCGTCCCTAGTCAATGTACCTTAGTGGATATGGGACAGCTATGGTACTTGTAAGACTGGTATATGGGCTGGTTAGGCACGAGGTGCTAACGCAGGCATATGGGTATATCAGTGGTAGATATACTGGACCGACCCGCTGTGAGGCAATGACTTGGTGTCACGAGTTATCCTCACAAGTGATAGGAGATGCATTGATCCCTTGACTTGAGGTCATTGGCCATTCTATGTGGTTAGGGATATGCTTTGATACAATCTAACACCTTATCGTAGTTGGGAGGTAATAACGGTTGTCATTGGGCATGTCACGACCCATATGAGAAGGTCAATGCACAGACATAGGATTTGCCCCTTCCTAAGGGAAGCATAATATCCATAGAGTTCCTCTATGGTTCTATGACTGAAAGTGTATGGCCATACCCAGGTTAGACCTGATTTAGTCATAGCCATGAGATTGGATAGAAACAAGTGGTGACACACTTGGCCAATCGGATATCAGTTCGGCAAAGAGATTGTAATGCATCTGTACCTGGTTGCGATGATGGGGATGTCGATGTCGATATCCATTCCGATGACTTGGGTAGCAGCAATGCACTGCTAGGTGCCACTCACTGCTTGTGGTGACCATGGGTCAGCACTGCCAACGTCAGAGGAACCTACAGGGTCGCACACCTTGATACTCGAGTTCTCGTATTGATCGGGAAGCCTTATGATCGAGTTATTGGATAACTCGGATCTATTTTGGAGATTTCATCAGCGCCAATGGACCTGATGAGATGGAAGAGATTTGTTGGAGCCAACTTCCATTTACGGCATATTAACCATGGTTAGCCCAATTTGACCTAGGGTTAAATTGAATTGGATCCATGGGCTTGGTTAACATGCATAATGGACATTGGGCTGGGCCCATTGAAAAGTTGGGCTTAATGGGCTTAAGGAGAAGAAAAGAAATGGCGCATGCTTAACCCTAGTTAGACTAGGGTTAGCGCCTATACCTCATGTGAGTTTAATTAATCATGATAAAATAGGGGCTAATTAATTAATTAATTAGAGTCCTATTTTGTGGGATTAAATGGGCTGATTTATTTGAATTAATTAGAGTCCTAATTGGATTAGGATTTAATTAATTAAATAAATAATTAGAGTCCTAATTGGATTAGGACTTGATTCAAAATTTAATTTGAACCTTGATCAAGTCGCCCACTTGAGTCCTAATTGGATTAGGACTGATCATGATTAATTAGAATCCTAATTAGATTAGGATTTAATTATTTAAATAATTAATTAGAGTCCTAATTGGATTAGGACTTGGTTAATTCCTAAAATAATTAAACTCCTAAATCCTCTCCTAGCCGCCCACTCAAATTGAATTGTGGCCACACACTCAACCGCCTCTTGCTCTATAAATAGAGCCATAGACGCCTCCCCTCATGATACTAATCTCTCCTTGAGGCGTGATCAAAATTGAGGGCGAGTTCTTGAGGGCGAGAGCAAGAGGCTAGTGGCGCAATTCTTCCATCCAACCCTAGCCGCAACACACCTCTTCCCTTCCTCTTGGCGTGAAGAACTTGGTGGTGTTTGGCGACTTCCTTCTCCTCATCTTCCTCTTGGCGCATACACCTTGGAGGTGGCGCAAGGCTAGAGGAATAAGCACAAGGCTTGGATCTTCTTCCCGAGGCTAGCACCGGGCGTGGAAGAAGAGAGCTCGAGGCATCCATGTGTGTGAGACTGCAGAGGGCGCACGCTTGGGCGCCTACTACGACATCAGCCTCACCTAAATCAAGGTACTTTCTATCTCATCGTGTCGACTCTTTCGCATGCGATCTTCACTGGGTTTTTGGGACTGGCCTATTTCAGGGGTATTCTTCCGCTGCGCAACGTGTTTGCATCTCTGAAAATTTGTAAAATATCCCCGGGGTTTCCCAACAGTGGTATCAGAGGGACTTGCGAAACTCGAACGATGTTTTTCATGCTTTTCATATTTTTCATGCTCACATGCCATATTTCAATTTTCGAAAATTGCAAATTGCATGGCAAACGTTTTTTTTTTCTAAAAGTAGGAAAAATTAGGGTTTCTTGTTTCTATCACCTTTTCAATCTCTTTTGGATTTTTGGGTTATTTTTCTTGCATGATTTAAAGATCAAAGGCGCACGTGGTTTTGTCAAGTAGGACGGGCATTGTGTCTTCGGACTGGCTGGGTCTCTTGATCTGACAAAATTACCAGCCGAGAGGATCTTTGAAATCATCATGAAAATTAATTGCGAATAACTAAAAGATTTGTGAGAATAAGATGAGAAAAAGAAACTGGTTTTATGAAAAAGTAAAATTTGAAATTTTATGTTTTTCATGAGCATGTAGAATTGCATGAGTAATGCCTTGATTGTGCATGGTGTTGTGATCATTAGTCAAGCCCATTTGCATGCCTGTGATGTACTCTTGTGAGGCCTGCGTGCCACTTTTCTTTTTGCTTTTAATTAAGATGAAGATTAGGATGGCGCACATCACCTGAAGATAGGCACATGCATGCTTGCTTGCGCACCTTGCATGGTGGCGCAAGAAGCACCCCTCCTTGATGGCCCTTACTTGGTGGCACATCATCCTTGAAGGAAGCCCATGGCATTGGCCGAACCTATGAGGGTGCTTCTAGGGTTTCCCTAGAACTACCTCTAGGGTTTGAGAGCTAAACCATGGTGAGGAGGACCTTGGAGCCGAGCTTGAAGACCAAGATAGAAGTCGGCTAGGTTAGGTCTTTAGGGGCTTGAGTCCTAGGTCAAGAGTTGAACCTCTTCTAGCATGGGTTGGTTCAATGTCTTGAATAGGCTATGATCACATCATCCCTTTACTGCTTTCCATATCTGCTAAAGCATGTCTATGATGTTTTATTTTATATTATCACTATAGGATTACATGCCTGTAATGCTAGACATAAAATAAAACTGAATTGATGAGACCTCAAAACCCTCATTCAAATATCAAATCTAGTAGCCTTCTGACGCGTAGCCCTCGTCAAACTATCGATCGATGGTGCTGTGCATTGTTTCCACCCTAGTGGACACACCCATCTATCTTTAGGAGGCGTGTGGTGACAATGTTTTCCCTAGTCCAGTTAAAATCCTGGACGCGCCTTTGCAAGGAATTCGTTGGCCCTGGGCATAACGGTCAGGATAGACTTGACTAGTTTTTCATATGTGATGGCCATATGATGGAACTCTAGAGGCAACCTCAAGAAGTTAGGGTTTTGTGTTGTTCCAGCCCTGGCTGGGCATAAAATGCTTGAACTGTCTTGAGAAGGGGAATTGCTAAGTTGCAATTGGCTGGCGCGCCTACCTTGAGATACATGCATCACCTCGTGCAGTACATCCTGCCCTAGCGGGACGCGAGGCCGTGTGAGGAACAAGGATCCCATCTCACTAGGAAATCTTGAATTTCTCAATTGACTTTGTGGGTTGTCAATTCGATTAAAATAGTGGGAGCCATGATTATTTAAAACAAGTCCAGTTTAAATGATTTGAAGTAGTGCTAATCTGCTTTTCTTGGTTGTTGTAGAAACGATGACTATGAACAATAGCAGATTGTCACTGCGATCTATCCTAGAAAAGGACAAGTTGGTTGGATCCAACTTGATGGATTGGTGTCGAACCTTGAGGGGTGACCTCAAGCTCGAAAGCTGTAAAAGGCATAACCAGAAAGAGGAGAGGAGAAGGGTTACACCTTCATCTTCAGGCTCTAGTATTTGTGTGGTTGAAGTCAATCTGTCTACTTCAAATACGTGGGTATTGGATACCGCATGTGGAGTGCATATTTGTACAAGTATGCAAGGGCTCAAACGAAGTAGGACAGTGCGACCAGGAGAGATTGACCTTCGGATGAGTAACGGGGCACAGGTTACTGCTGTAACTGTAGGAGACTACACTCTCTCGCTGTCGTCTGGACTTCAACTAGAACTAGAACATTGCTTCTATGCACCGTCGATTACTAAGAATATTATATCAATTCCTGCCCTGGCGAGGAAAGGATTTTGTTTTGCGATAAAAGAGAACACATGTTCTTTTTCATTGGCAAACATATTCTATGGATCTGGTACACTATGCAATGGGTTGTATGTCTTGGACATGCAAAGTTCTGTGTGCAACATGAATGCTAAGAGGATCAAGTTAAGTGGTTTAAATAATATTTATCTTTGGCATTGTCGTTTAGGGCACATCAACAAGAATCGCATCCAAAATCTCCATGTAAATGGATTCCTGGATTCAGATTCCTTGGAGGAATTTGACACATGCGAGCCTTGTTTGTTGGGCAAAATGACAAAGGCACCATTCACCAAGCATGGTGAGAGGGCCACAGGTATGTTGGATCTAATACACAGTGATGTGTGTGGGTCATTCAACAAACAAGCTAGAGGTGGGTATGTCTACTTCATCACATTTACTGATGACTTCAGTAGATATGGTTATGTCTATTTGATGAGACATAAGTCTGAATCCTTGGAGAAATTTAATGAGTTCAAGAATGAAGTGGAAAACCAGCTTGGACGATCCATTAAGGCTCTTCGGTCTGATCGAGGCGGAGAGTACTTGAGCCATGAGTTTGTTGACTATCTTAGAGAGTGTGGGATTCTTTCCCAGCTCACTCCTCCTGGAACACCTCAGTGGAATGGGGTGTCTGAGAGGAGAAATCGAACTTTAATGGATATGGTTCGATCTATGATGAGTCACGCAACTCTACCTCCATATTTCTGGGGTTTTGCATTACTTACAGGAATCAAGACACTGAATAACGTTCCGTCAAAGAGTATTCCTAAAACCCCACATGAGTTGTGGACTGGGAGACTCTCAATGCTATCATTTATGTGGATCTGGGGATGTGAGGCTTATGTCAAACGTCAAGATTCTAGCAAGCTAGAACCCAGATCTGATAAATGTGTGTTTGTGGGGTATCCTAGGAAAACCAAAGGATACTACTTCTTTAATCCCACCGAGAACAAAGTTTTTGTTGCTCGGACTGCCGTATTTCTCGAGAAAGATTTTCTCTTGAAAGGCACCAGTGGGAGAAGCTTTGACTTGGATGAGGTCCAAGGTCAACGACAAGACACAGCAGGAGAGATGGAACCTGAGCCACCTGCACCGGTTGCTGGGCAACCAGAGGCTCAGACACAGGCCCCACGTAGGTCTGGGAGAATTCGTCGTGCACCTGAGAGGTATGGGTCGCTGCCGACCCAACACGATGGGATCTTCATCATTGAGGATGAACCCAGGACTTATGATGAGGTGGTCAGTGGATCGGACTCCGAGAAATGTCTTGAGGCCATGCGATCCGAGATGGATTCCATGTCAGCTAACCAAGTCTGGGATTTGGTTGAGCTGCCAGATGGGGTAAAACCCATAGGCTATAAATGGGTCTTCAAGAAGAAGACAGACATGGATGGCAACATAGTTACCTATAAAGGTAGATTAGTGGCTAAAGGATTCAAGCAAGTCCACGGGGTGGATTATGATGAAACCTTCTCGCCAGTTGCCATGTTCAAATCCATTCGGATTCTGCTTGCTATAGCTGCATATCACGACTATGAGATATGGCAGATGGATGTAAAGACAGCTTTCCTTAATGGAATGCTGACTGAGGATGTGTATATGACACAACCTGATGGCTTCGTCCATCCTATAGAGGCCAATAAGGTCTGCAGGATAAAGAGATCCATCTATGGATTAAAGCAAGCATCTCGAAGTTGGAATCTTCGATTTGATGAAGCTGTGAGAGATTATGACTTTATCAAAAGCGAAGATGACGCCTGTGTATATAGAAAATTCAGTGGGAGCTTGGTGACTTTTCTGGTCTTGTATGTCGATGACATACTGCTCATCGGGAACGACATCCCTAGTCTTTAAGCTGTGAAGACATGGTTAGGAAGTGTTTTGAGATGAAGGACTTAGGGGAGGCTACCTATATTCTAGGCGTGAGGATCTACAGGGATAGATCCAAGAAGCTCCTAGCCCTTAGTTAGAGTACATACATTGATAAAGTCCTGGAGAGGTTTAACTTGGAGCAATCCAAGAAAGAGTACCTTCCAGTGAGGCATGGCCTTACTCTCTCAAAGAGTCAGTGTCCCACCACACAGGCTGAGAGGGATGACATGAGTCGAGTGCCCTATGCTTCGGCAGTAGGATCGATCATGTATGCAATATTGTGTACTAGACCAGATGTGGCTTATGCTGTGAGCATAACCAACCGATACCAATCCAATCCTAGAGTACAGCACTGGGTGGCTGTAAAGAACATCCTAAAGTACCTGAGAAGAACTAAGGATTTGTTTTTGGTCTATGGGGGACAGGAAGAGCTCAGTATGCAGGGCTACACTGATGCGTCTTTCTAGTCTGACCCTAACGACTTCAGATCGCAGGCCAACTATGTGTTTAAGATAAATGGAGGCGCTGTATGCTGGAAGAGCTTCAAGCAATCCACCATAGCTGATTCTACAACCGAAGCTGAGTATGTGGCCGCTTCTGAGGCAGCCAAAGAAGCCGTTTGGATTAGGAAGTTCAATTCTGAACTTCAGGTGGTTCCAAGTGCAGTGGATCCCATTGAAATCTATTGTGATAACAATGGAGCAATTGCACAAGCTAAGGAACCACGGTCTCATCAAAAATCCAAACACATACTCAGGAGATTTCACCTGATCAGAGAGATCATAGATAGAGGTGATGTCAAGATTAGCAGAGTTGACACAGAGAACAATCTAGCAGACCCATTGACCAAGGCTTTGGCGCAGCAGAAGCATGATGGTCACGCTAGAGATATGGGGTTAAGATTTCTCAACCTCTAGGTCTTAGTGCAAGTGGGAGATTGTTGGTGTATATGCCCTAAGGACCTAATTCTGGTCCGTTACTTGTACTACTTGACATTGATATTTATATCATACTGGCATTGTCATTATCATTATTTGTTTACATCTGCGAACATGTACTTATATGATAATGTCCCTGGAGACAGATTGGATTTGTGCTCAAACTATTGTCCCTAGTCAATGTACCTTAGTGGATATGGGACAGCTATGGTACTTGTAAGACTGGTATATGGGCCGGTTAGGCACGAGGTGCTAACGCAGGCATATGGGTATATCAGTGGTAGATATACTGGACTGACCCGCTGTGAGGCAATGACTTGGTGTCACGAGTTATCCTCACAAGTGATAGGAGATGCATTGATCCCTTGACTTGAGGTCATTGGCCATTCTATGTGGTTAGGGATATGCTTTGATACAACCTAACACCTTGTCGTAGTTGTGAGGTAATAACGGTTGTCATTGGGCATGTCACGACCCATATGAGAAGGTCAATGCACAGACATAGGATTTGCCCCTTCCTAAGGGAAGCATAATATCCATGGAGCTTCTTTATGGTTCTATGACTGAAAGTGTATGGTCATACCCAGGTTAGACCTGATTTAGTCATAGCCATAAGATTGGATAGAAACAAGTGGTGACACACTTGGCCAATCGGATATCAGTTCGGCAAAGAGACTGTAATGCATCTGTACTTGGTTGCGATGATGGGGATGTCAATGTCGATATCCATTCCGATGACTTGAGTAGCAGCGATGCACTGCTAGGTGCCACTCACTGCTTGTGGTGACCATGGGTCAGCACTGCCAACGTCAGAGGAACCTACAGGGTCGCACACCTTGATACTCGAGTTCTCGTATTGATCGGGAAGCCTTATGATCGAGTTATTGGATAACTCGGATCTATTCTGGAGATTTCATCAGCGCCAATGGGCCTGATGAGATGGAAGAGATTTGTTGGAGCCAACTTCCATTTATGGCATATTAACCATGGTTAGCCCAATTTGACCTAGGGTTAAATTGGATTGGATCCATGGGCTTGGTTAACATGCATAATGGACATTGGGCTGGGCCCATTGAAAAGTTGGGCTTAATGGGCTCAAGGAGAAGAAAAGAGATGGCGCATGCTTAACCCTAGTTAGACTAGGGTTAGCGCCTATACCTCATGTGAGTTTAATTAATCATGATAAAATAGTGGCTAATTAATTAATTAATTAGAGTCCTATTTTGTGGGATTAAATGGGCTGATTTATTTGAATTAATTAGAGTCCTAATTGGATTAGGATTTAATTAATTAAATAAACAATTAGAGTCCTAATTGGATTAGGACTTGATTCAAAATTTAATTTGAACCTTGATCAAGTCGCCCACTTGAGTCCTAATTGGATTAGGACTGATCATGATTAATTAGAATCCTAATTAGACTAGGATTTAATTATTTAAATAATTAATTAGAGTCCTAATTGGATTAGGACTTGGTTAATTCCTAAAATAATTAAACTCCTAAATCCTCTCCTAGCCGCCCACTCAAATTGAATTGTGGCCACACACTCAACCGCCTCTTGCTCTATAAATAGAGCCATAGACGCCTCCCCTCATGATACTAATCTCTCCTTGAGGCGTGATCAAAATTGAGGGCGAGTTCTTGAGGGCGAGAGCAAGAGGCTAGTGGCGCAATTCTTCCATCCAACCCTAGCCGCAACACACCTTCTTCCCTTCCTCTTGGCGTGAGGAACTTGGTGGTGTTTGGCGACTTCCTTCTCCTCATCTTCCTCTTGGCGCATACACCTTGGAGGTGGCGCAAGGCTAGAGGAATAAGCACAAGGCTTGGATCTTCTTCCCGAGGCTAGCACCGGGCGTGGAAGAAGAGAGCTCGAGGCATCCGTGTGTGTGAGACTGCAGAGGGCACACGCTTGGGCGCCTACTACGACATCGGCCTCACCTAAATCAAGGTACTTTCTATCTCATCGTGTCGACTCTTTCGCATGCGATCTTCACTGGGTTTTTGGGACTAGCCTATTTCAGGGGTATTCTTCCGCTGCGCAACGTGTTTGCATCTCTGAAAATTTGTAAAATATCCCCAGGGTTTCCCAACACCCTCTCCCTCTCTTCTTCCTCAAGTTCATAAATAATCTGTAACCAGGCGAATAAGGTGAATAGGCCAACAAACTCAGTAAACAATAAAAAAGTTCATTCATACCGATTGGGCACAAATGGTTTTTACATATTTAAAATATGCATTTCTCCTTGAGGACTTTACTTTATTCCAACGAAATATACGCGGGTACATATGGCCCACCATATCCTTTCTCCATAAGTAGCAGTGTTCATATAACCATACCTGCAAACAAAGAAAAAAGCATTACAATTACAAGCATAAACAATATAATACAACAACAATGTTAAGAGTAAACATACATTTAGAAGGATGCCACACCCAGCGGTGCTCTTCACACCTTGCGATGCCCACAACTTACTATTATCTAATTCTTCTACTAAATAACGATAGACTGCCTCAGCCCAATTAAACTTACTTAGCAAACTGACATCCTCCACATAAGTTGCTAGATATGCCGGAAGACTGTAATTTATTCATGAAAATAAAAATGTACATAATATATATAAAACACTAAGCCTTAAGAGTCTTTCAGTATCCTGAATTTCAGACCCCATCTTGCTCATCTTTTTCTCTAGCAGAGTTTTATTGATTATTGCGCCAGCAAATTTTGACATGTAGAATGGTGTAGATGGCTGGTCACCATCAAAAACCACCAACTCTCCTTCTGATTTCAAACCAAGAATTAAAGCTACATCTCTAACAGTAAATCTAACAAAAGTCCCATTAAGATTGAATCCTTTTTTTCCAGAATTCCAACAAGGTATCAGGTACTCTAGTCCCATCATTTCCAGCCTTACGGATGGGCCCTCAAATAGTCTTCCAAATGGAGTCACTGACAATTGCTGCTTCAGATCATATCCACTTGACACCTTACCAATGAATGAGTGTAATCTGCTCATTGAACATCTGCTATAAGAAATACGCTTTTCTTTCCTAGTGGAAGTTTCATCTTTCACGTCCATATCAGGCTGACAGTCACTCTCAGTTGAATTAGAATTCTTTTTTATTGCAAAAATTGTCTAAATTTAGTACAATATGCAAGAAACATGGAATTAGAGATTGACAAAATTGTCTAAATTAAGTACTATTGTTTACAAGTCACATGAAAACATGTCCATTCATTTACCCCAGGTTGGGTCAAGTTTGGTTGAAGTTCGACAAAATAAATAAGAGTTCGACAATATTATCAATTAACAATAACAGGGAATTAGAGACTGAAAAATAGTAGAAATTAGGTACTATAGAAACAGGAGTTACTATCCATTCATTATCCCATGTTTGGATCAAGTTTGGGTCAAGCTTGGGTCAAGTTTGACAAAATAAACAGGAGTTCGATAATATCATCAATTAACAAGAACAGTGAATTAGAGATTGAAAAAAATGTATAAATTAAGTACTATTGTATACAAGTCAATGCCTATTCATTATCCTAGGTTTGGGTCAAGTTTGGGTAAGTTTGACAAAATACACTAGAGTTCGACAATATCATCAATTAACACTAACAGGGTATTAGAGATTGCAAAAAAAATGTTTCAATTAAGTACTATTGTATCCAAGTCACTTTCCATTCATTATCTCAGGTTTGGATTAGGTTTGGGTCAAGTTTGGGTCAAGTTCGACAAAATAAATAGGAGTTCAACGATATCATCAATTAACACTAACAGGGTATTAGAGATTGGAAAAAATGTTTCAATTAAGTACTATTATATCCAAGTCACTGTCCATTCATTATCCCAGGTTTGGATCAAGATTGGGTCACGTTTGAGTCAAAGTTTGGGTCAAGTTCGACAAAATAAACAGGAGTTCAACAATATCATCAATTAACACTAACAGGGTATTAGAGATTGAAAAAATCATATAAATTAAGTATTATTGCATACAAGTCAATGTCCATTCGTTATCCTAGGTTTGGGACAAATTCGGGTCAACTTTGGTTCACGTTTGGGTCAAGTTCGACAAAATAAATAGGAGTTCGACAACATCATCAATTAACACTAATAGGGTATTAGAGATTGAAAAAAATGTTTCAATTAAGTACTATTGTATCCAAGTCACTGTCCATTCATTATCCCAGGTTTGGATCAAGTTTGGGTTAAGTTCGACAAAATAAATAGGAGTTCGACAATATCATCAATTAACAAGAACAGGGAATTAGAGATTGAAAAAATCGTATAAATTAAATACTATTGCATACAAGTCAATGTCCATTCGTTATCCTAGGTTTGGGTCAAATTCGGGTCAACTTTGGTTCACGTTTGGGTCAAGTTCGACAAAATAAATAGGAGTTCGACAATATCATCAATTAACACTAACAGGGTATTAGAGATTGAAAAAAATATTTCAATTAAGTACTATTTTATCGGAGTCACTGTCCATTCATTATCACAGGTTTAGGTCAAGTTCGACAAAATAAACAGGAGTTCGACAATATGATCAATTAACAAGAACAGTGAATTACAGATTGAAAAAATCGTATAAATTAAGTACTATTGTATACAAATCAATGTCTATTCATTATCCTAGGTTTGGGACAAGTTCGGGTCAACTTTGGGTCAAATTCGACAAAATAAACAGGAGTTCGACAATATCATCAATTAGCACTAACAGGGTATTAGAGATTGAAAAAAATGTTTCAATTAAGTACTATTTTATCTAGGGATGGCAATGGGGTGAGTCGGGGTCGGGTTTTGCCATCCCCGACCCGACCCCGACTTCCCCAAACCCATTCCCGAACCCGACCCCGAACCCGACGGGTTTAGAAAACCCTGCCCCACACCCGACCCCGCCCGACCTAAAAAATAAATATATATTATAAATAATATTTTAAAATTAATTTGCATCCTTTATTCATAATATATAAATAAAAAAATATTTTACATAAACTATACCATCATTTCTACATAAATTATTAAAATTTAGTAACTAGGTTATAACTTATAAGAGGTAAATTTGTTATTTTAATAGTCGGGGCCGGTTCGGGGTGGGTACCTAAATTCTCATACCCGACCCCGACCCGACTATACCCCCGTCGGGTTTTCCCCGAACCCGACCCGACCCCCGGTCAACTCGGGTTTTCCCTGTTGACTTCGGGTCAGGTCGGGTCGGGTCGGGATGGGGTTTTTTGCCATCCCTAATTTTATCCAAGTCACTGTCCATTCATTATCACAGGTTTGGGTCAAGTTCGACAAAATAAACAAGAGTTAGACAATATCATCAATTAACAAGAACAGTGAATTATAGATTGAAAAAATCGTATAAATTAAGTACTATTGTATACAAGTCAATGTCTATTCATTATCCTAGGTTTGGGACAAGTTCGGGTCAACTTTGGGTCAAGTTCGACAAAATAAACAGGAGTTCGACAATATCATCAATTAACACTAACAGGGTATTAGAGATTGAAAAAATTGTTTCAATTAAGTACTATTTTATCCAAGTCACTGTCCATTCATTATCACAGGTTTGGGTCAAGTTCGACAAAATAAATAGGAGTTCGACAATATCATCAATTAACAAGAACAGTGAATTACATATTGGAAAAATCGTATAAATTAAGTACTATTATATACAAGTCAATGTCTATTCATTATCCTAGATTTGGGACAAGTTCGGGTTAACTTTGGGTCAAATTCGACAAAATAAATAGGAGTTCAACAATATCATCAATTAAGCAGATGGGCGGCGTGCATTTGATCCTTCTATGCCATCCCGGTATTAATTGCTTACATGAGTCCAAAGTTTTGTTTTATTTTCTTTTGTAACGTGTTGCTTGCTTTATTCTTTTATTTATACTTCTGAATGACACAATCTTGACGATACCTTTTTTGCTTCTTTTACTCTATTCTTGATATTTTTGTTAATTTTGTTACAGCTTATTGCATAATAACATAATTGAACTTAAAATGATTGGAGGAGCCAACTTGCATTATTATGACATGGCAAATAAACTTGTTTAATCTGATTTTCATTATTATGAGATACATTTCTTTTGAGAAAACATAATCTTCCAATCTTTATAAAGTAAGATGGCTTAGAGGCTTATCTGCTGAAAACTTATCTCCTCTTTTTTATCTAATTTTTGGATCTTAGCCATTACAAACATTATTCATAATTATGACTACAACCAAGTACTATAAGAACTATTCTCTTTAAAAGTTTTACTATCATAACATGGAAACTGGTCCATACCGTTGTGGTATGTATTAGTTTGGCCATGTATTGGTACTAGTACAAGAGTTGGTCCGGTGTTATATGTATATACATATATAGTAGTATTGATCAGTATTGTTAGAACCATATGTAAGTATGGATTGAATAGACCGATATAAACTGGTCTGATATTGAGTCAGTATTTAAAACCAGTTGCAAATTGTTCTAAAAAGTTAATAATTTTTAAAAGATAAACAAAACACTAACATGAGATAGCATAAAGAGTAGCGGGTGCCTGTTGAATGATTCAATTACAAAGGTTTTGTCAAACAATCCCAAAGCACACCCACTTGGTGTCACACCCCAAATTTTTCACTAAATATTTGAGCGCGATGGGGCAATTTACACACCCATATGTAAATTGTCAGCCTACACTCACAATGTGGAAACTGTCAAGATCTAAGTGCGGACTGAAGTCTCTCTGAATCCACTGTGTAAATCTGAGGGAACTGTGCTCCAAGGCTGAGCTCTGATGGAACTGAGCTCCAAAGCTGATCTCAAATGGAACTGAACCTAGCCTTCTCCTAATCCTAGACCTACGTCAATAAGTGGCAGGTGGGTAGCACATGACGCTCCTCAACCTCTTTGCACACTTAAAGACCGTCTTAGACTTAGGCGCCCTGTAATGATCACACACACAACGCTGGCAGTCACGAGATACGGGCACTAGACATATGCCCAAATCCTAAGCAGATATCAACAACTACACAGCGAGCGAGCTCCTTGCACAAGCACAATGCTTGCACAAGTCACAAGCTAATCACACCGATCAATAAAGCTCTCTCCTCCAAGGTAACCTCGGGTATGAGATAAGGCCTCTCCCAATGTGGGTAGAGATACCACAACTCAACTATAATGAATACACAATGTTCTTACAAGGTAATAACTTTAAAACAAGAAGAGTTATACCACTCCAACGCTAGAACAAAAGTAATGTAGATGATCAGCCCACTCCGACGATGTGCCGAACACCTTCAAAGCCTCAAGGGGATCGCCCTTGAGAATATGACCCTAGAGCCGAAACCCTAGGGTGAGTTTTGATAATCCTTTGCGCCTCTTGCCTCCAAGAAATGCTCAGCCCCCAAATGGACAGCAAGCCGCCGCCCAAGGTGGATGAAGAAGATGGTGGCGCCACCAAGAATGGATGGCCGCCGGTGGTCTTCTTCTTCCCCAAATGCCGCCCCCTTTCCTCCAAGGGGAGACACGCCAAGAACAAAGATCGTGTGCTCCCTCAAGCTCACGCCAAGAACAGCAAGCTCTCGCCAAGAACAAGGCTGCTCTTGCCTCAAGTAGGAACAAGGTGCGATGGATGCTTGAGCTCCTCTCAAGCAAGCCGGATGGGAAGGAGGATGCGTGAGCTCCCTCAATCTCACGCCCAAACGCCAAGGATGGAAGATGGATCTGATCTCTCTCCAAGCCGCCACCCCCTTCTCCAAGTCTCGGTTTCCCTCAAAATGTTAGGGCTCCCCTTTCGCTAAGTGCAGCCCCCTTTGCTAAAGTCATTTGCGCCCCTATGTGTAATGAAAAGCCTTCAATAAGATTGCGCCTCCTTTGTCTTCAGCAATCACCTTGATGCTGGGTTGGTATTCCCACACATCATAAGTCTTTAGCACTCCTCTAGGTCTTGGGTTCGAGACTCACCCATGCCCATTTTTTTTTCATAATGCTTGCACACTCCTGTACAAGTGTTGGTGATGTGTTATGGCCCATGTAGCCTCCTACATGTGCCCTGTCTTTTTGCTAGTGAACATGCTCCTTGCCATGTACCTGCAAAACATCCTAACACAAAGATTAGTGACCTAGCTTCTCAAGCTCTACCCCCTTTGTCCCTACTCATAACCTCTCTGAGTCCATGGAAAAGGCGAGGTAGTACCCCAAAGTACCCCGGGCATCACACTTGGTGTTGCCTACATGCTAAAGAAAAAGCGAAGAAAGTTTGTAGCTCAGATGGTTGAAGGGTCATGATTCGTGAGGGTCATGTCTAAGGGTCGAATCCCACTGCAGACGTAATATTTTCGGAGGTAACACGGAGCCGGAACGGGATTGGGGAGCCCCTGGGCCTCACTTGGTTATGACTGGGGAACGTGTTAGATGCGCCGAAAGAGGCAAACACGCAATGGTTAAAGGATCATGACTCGTGAGGGTCATGTCTCGGTGAAATGACTCATCCGAACACCCCGCCGTTATATTATTAATAGAGGAAACAGTACAAGACCCTAAACACAAAATAGACACTAAGTGGAAACTAGCCCTAAAAACTTGGTGGAGAGGGGCAGGTGTGTGGAACCTTGCAATTTTATACTTGCATGGGAGCACAGGACTGCATTTAACCAAGGCACTACCACCCCTCCCAATACTACCCCACTTACACATTTTGGGGAGTGTGAGTAGTAGGCTTCACAAGGGTTGGGTAGGCTAAATTTACACATTTGAGCCCCCCATCCTGGAGTACTTGTGAAAACATAGTCTCCCACGCATATTTTGATGACCCGGCACAGTCCCCCGAGCTCATCACAACCCGGATGACCAAAACACATGGCACACATGTGCCAAACCCATAACACCCATGGATTTACCTATCCCTAGAGTTTTGGGGCAAAATGACATCGTCAGGGTCGGGTAACATAGCAATTACACCCAAACTCCTCCGATCCCTAACATTCTCCCCCACCCAAGATGTCGATGCCCTCATCGACACAAAACATCTTTGAAGGTTGCCTTCGAGGTTGAAGCTCCACCATTACTGTGTAGATCTTTGGCTTCGTGCTGTGTCGTTGGGACCATGCATGGTTTGTCTCCCGTCATTATGCACAGCACGTTCATGAACGGCATCGGTGCTGCTTGGGCTATCTTCAGAAGCTCAGTCCCAAGGATGATCTTGAAGTCATCCAAGGGTACCACCATGAAGTCAGTTCGCCCCCACCATCCCCCAATTCTGATGGGTACACTTTTGGCTAAGCCGATCGTCTTCTTTGCCTTTGAGTTTAGGCACTTCACTTCGCCCTCGCATTCTTCATACTTAAGGTGGAGTCTAGTAGCTTCCTCCTTCGAGATGAAGTTATGACTCGCTCCAGAGTCAATCATAGCTTCGGCTCTGCGACCAAACAACTTAACCTTAACATACATCAGTCCATCAGTGTCCTCCGGTCGTTCAGGGTGTTTTGGCTTCTCCGTTATAGTTTGTATGGTATTTAACTCCCTGACGGGTCCCATATTACAAGGACTCTTATCTTTGCATTGGCTAAGATCGGAGTCACTTGAGCTGCTCAGTTTCATCGGAGCTTTTCCCTTCTCCTTTTCCAGTTGTGATGCCTTATTAGCTACTAAGGCATTCAGCACCTGTTTTATGGGGACAATACCTACATAGGTGTTTATCCCCACAGATCCAGCAGTCCCAATTTTGGTTTGTTGGCTTGCTTGGTTGTCCCTTTTGAGGACTTCTTTGGTATTGGTTGCCACCTTTGCGGGGTTTGCCCTGGTTTTTGTTCTCTTGATAGTACGAACTTTGATTTGGGCTATTCCGATTGGAACTTGACCCGTTGTCCCTTCTCGGACTTCCATTTGAATTGTTGGATCCTCGTCGTTGGGAAAGTTTACACCTTTCCACCAGTTGGAAGTCTGTTAGTTGCTTTGTCACTTGGGCTTCACCGCATTAAGCAACTGCATTGCGCCCATATTAGGTTTCCTTGAAGAAGGACTCTTGCCACTCTGGCAGCTATCGTCAGAGTCACTGTCACTCTTTTCTGCCATGAGAGTCTTCTTCTTCTTTCGATCATAAGTTGAGGATGACTCTACCATTAATACATGCAATGCCTGTTTTTGAGGGCAATCTTTAACCAAATGGTTGCCCCCACAAAGAAAACATTCGCCAGTCCTCGGGGTTGACTTCTGCGGTCTCCCTTTACTTGGGTTTCGGCGATCCTCCCATCTTGGTTCATTTCCCCTGAATTGATCGGGTTGAGAGGGTTGAGGGGGTTGAGGGGGTTTTCTTTGTTCTCTTCTTTCAAATGAGTCATAGTCCATAAGACGCTCTGCAGCTATTTGAGCTGAAGCAAAATCTCGGGGATTCTGTCGATCTAGTTCCTGCTGAGCCCACGGTTTTAGACCGTCCATAAAATAAAATAACTTGTCATCCTCTGACATGTTTTTAACATCCAACAGCAAGGCCGAAAACTGCTTCACATAGTCTCGTATAGAATCAGTATGACGGAGTTCTTGCAACTTCTTTCGAGTAACATGACTCGAATTTTCAGGGAGAAATTGGACCCTCAATTCGTGTTTTAGGTCTTCCCAGGTCCTCATGTTAATGGAACCACCTTGCACCCTAGTACGCCACCATAACTTAGCATCCCCTACTAGGTACCAGGTTGCCGTTGCCACTTTTTGGTCTTCCGTATCCGGCTGTGTAACGAGGAAATATTAGTCCATATCGAATAAGAAATTCTCAAGTTCCTTTGCGTCTCAAGTACCCTCATAGGCTCGCGGCTCAGGAACTTTAATAGGTGTACGCTGAGGTCGGGGATCCCCTTCATTGGTGTGACGCCCGGGGTACTTTGGGGTACTACCCCGCCTATCCCATGGACTCATAGAGGTTATGAGGAGGGATAAAGGGGGTAAAGTTGGAGAAGAGCATGAGAAGTAGTGAAGTTAGGACACTAATCTTGTGTTATGATGTTTTGCAGGTACATGACAAGGAGCATGTTCATTGCAAAAATATGGGGGCACATGTAGGAGGCTACATGAGCCATGGCACATCACCGGAGCTTGTATAGAGGTGTACAAGCATGTAAAAAAAATATGTCATGGGTGAGATTCGAACCCAAGACCTATAAGAGGGCAAAGCCTTATGTTACATGAGAGGGTCAACCCAGCTTCAGGGTCATTGCTGAAAAGAAAGGAGGAGCATTCTTGTTAAAGACTTCTTCATCTATATGGGCGAAAATCACTTAAGCAAAAGGGGATCTCGATTTGGGGATCTCATGCGAATTGGGAAGGAAATCGGCCAACATTTGGGGATCCATCCGAAATTGGAGAAGGGCGACATCTTGAGGAAGGAGGGGCGACTTCTTCCATCCGACCTTCTTCCTTGGATCTAGCTTGGTGGCGGCTTGGAGAAAGGGGATCTAGGTGACATTCCCATCATCCTCTTCATTGCCGATTTGGAGAGAGCTTGAGGGAGCTCATCTCCCACCTTTGGCCGAGAGTTGCAAGGAGGAAGAGGGCAGCTTCATCACTCCATCTTCCTCCCTTGGACTCATCTTGGAGGAGATCTTGCTTGAGAGGAGCTCAAGCACACTTCACCCATCATCGGCATCCACATTGGAGCTCGGCTTGGTTCTCCTTGGAGGAAGGAGGGCCGGTTTGCTTGGAGGAGCTAGGGAGGCCGGCGGCCATCTCTTTGGGGGCGCCACCTTCATCCATCCATCCACTTTGGGGGCGGCACCTTGCTGTCCACCTAGAGGGCTGAGCACTTCCTTGGAGCTAAGGAGTGCAAAGGAATATCATAACCACCTAGGAGGGCGATCCTAGGGTGGAACCCTCAAGGGCTTGCACTTGAGGGGCTTTTGGAGGAAGACTGGCCACATCTAGAGGAGGGGCTGATCTTCATCCTCACTTTGCATTTAGCGTTGGAGTGGTATAACACTACCTTACCTTGTGTTATTGTTTTGTATGAACTTTGTATGAACTCCATGTGTTGATTAGTTGAGCTTTGTTTGTTTGGTATCTCTACCCACATTGGGAGAGGCATTCTGCTCATACCTGAGGGTTGTTCCTTGGAGGAGTGCATTGTTATACTTGTCTGGTGTGTTTAGCTTGTAACTTGTGCAAGCACTGTGCTTGTACAAGAAGCTCGCTCGCTGTGTAGTAGTCGATATCTGTATTAGGGTTTTGGGGCATATGTCTAGTGCCCTTCTATTGTGACTGCCAGCGATTGTGTGTGTGGCTATTAACAGGGCGCTTAAGTCTAAGGCCGTCTTTAAGTGTGCATATGGGGTTGAGAAGCAACATGTGCTTGTCACCCGCCACTTATTGACCCAGGTCTAGGATTAGGAGAAGGCTAGGATCATTGCCATCACAGATCAGCCTTGGAGCTCAGTACCATCAGAGCTCAGCCCAGAGAGCGCAGTGGATTCAGAGAAGCTTCTGTTAGTGCTAGAGATCTTGGGTATTTCCGCATAGAGAGTGTAGGCTGGCAATTTACACAGAGGTGTGAATTGCACCATCATGCTCAGGATTTACACAAAAATTTAAGGTGAAAATTAGGGTGTGACAAAGTGGTATCAGAGCCGATAGCTAGTACTAGCTTGGACCACCAGGATATAGACGTTAGTTGGATCACTATTTGGGTGTTGCGTATGTCGGTGCTTAGCGCTGGGGCGTAAGACCTCAGTAACTCCTTCTAATCGATCAGTTCTGGCCAGGCGAGTACAGGAGCGTCCATCTTTCAGCGGATCCACAGAGCAGCACACCATTGCACCGAGGACCAGGAGTATGACACAGTTTGAGGAACAGTTCTCCAGACTGGAGGACGCTATTGGCCTAGAGGCAGATTCTGAGTGGCAGGGAGAGCCTCTTTCTGAGCGCCTAGAGGCATTGATGGAGATGTTCCATCAGTACAGAGATTACACTGATGGGAGGATTAGCACTATGGCGCACGACTTAGCGATAGCTACTACAGATGTCACTGCACTGAGATTGTTGGTGGCACAGGTGGCTTCCCACCCACCTACCCCACATGCGCCACCCCTTGTTCAGCCTGCTAGATGCCATATCCCTGACCCAGTCACTTTTGCAGGAGCTAAAGTGGCAAAAGAGTTGGATAACTTCATCTTTGACATGGAGCACTACTTTAGAGCAGCAGGAGTCATTGATGAGGACAGGATAGAGGTCTGTGCATCCTACCTTCGTGGGGATACCAAGTTATGGTGGAGAACCTCTATTGCTCCCAGGACAGAGGGAGATAACCCAGAGATAGCCTCATGGGATGATCTGAAAACTGAGATGAGGGCTCAGTTTAGACCAGTAAATACCTTACATGATGCTAAGATGACTTTGAGGTATTTGAGGCAGACTGGCTCAGTTAGAGACTATGTTAAGCAGTTTGCTACTTTACTACTTGAGATTCCTAACAAGAACGAAGAGGAGAAGTTCCACGACTTCCTAGGAGGATTACAGCCGTGGGCTCTCGCTGAGGTTAGACGCCAGTCAGTGACTACCTATAGGGAGGCAGTCGCAGCGGCTGATAGGTTAGTAGACATGAGGGCACCACGCCCTACTACCACTGTTCAGGGGACCCGTCCAGTTCCCCAGAACCGGCCATCAGTCCAGAGTAAGCAGCCATAGAAAAAGAATGCGCAAAATTGGAGAGGAAAAGCAAAAGCAGTAGTGTACCAGCAGAAGAGCCCACAGAAGAAGCACTATCAGCCTCAGCAGAAGAGGGCTGCTGAGCCTAGCACAAAGAAGAAGATAGAGTGATTTATTTGTTATGGACCACATATGATGAGAGACTGTCCTACCAGAAAGATGATAAGTACTTTGGTGACAGTAGATGGGGAGAAAGGACAGAAAGACCAGGGAAGCGCATCAGTTTCTGTTAATCCACTAGTGATTGCAAATGTCAGTGCGCGGTCTTCACCCCTGATGTATGTGGAGATGGAGCTAAATGGTACATCTATAGCAGCTATGGTAGACACTGGGGCTACTCACGTGTTTGTCTCAGACAGAGTGAAGGACCAGTTGAGATTGAAAACTAGCCAGTGTGAAGACAGTTAATGCAGATCCAAGGAAGGCATTTGGAGTTTCTTATGACATGCCTGTGAAGTTGGGGCCATGGACAGGGAGAGTGCACGCTATGGTGACAACCTTAGATGATTTTGATGTCATCATAGGGATGGATTTGCTTAGGAGGGCCAAAGCAATCCCCATGCCTCATTTAAATGGGTTGCAAATACTGGATGAGAAGACACCTTGCTTTCTTCCTTGTCATTCTATGGTAAAGGTAGAGAAGAGCAACAAGGGCAAGGAGGTGATTACAGCCTCAGTCCTTGCAAAGGGGATTCGGCATGGCGAGACTACCTACTTGGCACATGTTAGAGTGGTGGAATCCATTCCTGTTATTGATTCTAGACCGATGCAGTCGAGGGGACATATGGGAGACCTGATCAACCTTCCTAGTTCTAGTAGCCGTGGAGGTCATGAAGTTGAGATAGGAGCGACGAGCCTCACTTTGGGTGAACAGATTTGTCAGTTGCCTGCACCGATTGGAGGCCTATTACATGAGTTTAGAGATGTGATTCCCCCTGAGATGCCCAAGGTGTTACCACCAAGGCGGGACATCGACCATGCTATAGAGTTAGTGCCAGGGCAGTCCCACCAGCACAGTCACCTTATAGAATGCCACCTTCTGAACTAGCTGAGTTGAGGAAGCAGCTAGATGAATTACTTGAGTCTGGGTACATTCAACCTTCAAAAGCACCGTATGGAGCACCTGTTCTGTTTCAAAGAAAGAAGGATGGAAGTTTAAGGATGTGTGTTGATTATAGAGCTTTGAACAAAGTCACAGTGAAAAATGTATATCCTATTCCATTGATCTAGGATTTGATAGACCGCCTTGTGCATGCAAAGGTGTTTACAAAATTGGACCTTCGATCTGGGTATTGGCAGGTGAGAATAGCTGAAGGGGATGAGCTTAAGACTACCTGCGTAACTAGATATGGATTGTATGAGTTTTTGGTCATGCCTTTTGGGCTGACCAATGCACCAGCTACTTTCTGCAATTTGATGAACAACATTCTGCATCCATTCCTGGATAAGTTTGTTGTTGTTTATTTGGATGATATAGTCATATATTCTGCCAACATGGAAGAGCATAGAGAGCACTTAAGAGAGGTCTTAACAGTGCTAAGGCAGAATCAGTTATATCTGAAGTTGGAGAAATGCGAGTTTGCGCAGAGTCAAATAGAGTTTTTGTGGCATGTTGTTGGTGGAGGGCAGGTTCACATGGATTCAGGCAAGATTAGAGCCATTGAGGAGTGGTCTGCACCTACTTTAGTTAGCGCATTGAGGTCCTTCCTAAGACTAGCTAACTTTTATAGGCGATTTATCAAGGATTATTCCAAGATAGCAGCGCCGTTGACTGCCCTTCTGAGGAAGGATGTCACTTGGGCTTGGGAGGCCAAGCACCAAATTGCATTTGAGAGACTGAAGTGACAGGTGAGTTCAGAACCAGTCCTGAGGTTACCAGACTTTTCCCTAGACTTTGAGGTTCACACAGATGCATTTGATAGAGCGTTAGGGGGAGTGTTGGTACAGGATGGTAGACCAGTGGCTTATGAAAGCCGAAAGTTAAAAAGCGCCGAGATAAATTATTCAGCTCACGAGAAAGAAATGCTAGCAGTGGTATATTGTTTAAAGCTATGGAGGGTGTACTTGTTAGGGAACAAGTTCACAGTGAAAACTGATAATGTGGCCAATACTTTCTTTCAGACTCAGAAGAAATTATCTGCCAAAAAGGCCAGATGGCAAGAGCAATTAGCTGAGTTTGACTTTGATTGGGAACACAAGCCAGGGCGCATTCATCAGGTTCCAGATGCATTGAGCAGAGTTACCTCCATTTCTCATTGTTCTGCTATGTCATATGCCGTGAGTAAAGTGATTCAGTTAATTAGAGACACTATGAATTCAGATCAGTCCTACATGAAGCTAGTAGTGAAGATAAGAGAGGGTGTAACCCGTCGCTTCTACTTGAGTGAGGATGGATTGATCATGGCTCGAGGAGACAGACCGTATGTTCATTCTGCTGGGAATGTCAGATTCGGTCTCATGCGTGAGTATCACGATACAGTCTGGGCTGGTCACCCAGGAGGGAAGCGCATGTTTGCTTTGCTGGGTAGAGCTTGGTACTGGCCGGGGATGAAAGAGGACGTAGAACACTATGTGATGACTTGTCTTGTCTGCCAGCAAGACAAAATTGAGAGGAGAAAGGAGGCAGGACTTTTGCAGCCCTTGCCTATTCCAGAGAAACCATTTGTTTCTGTTTCTATGGATTTCATCACCCATTTTCCCCGTGTGGAAGGAATGACATTTGTCTTTGTAGTGGTGGATAGATGTTCAAAATATGCTGTGTTTGCACCTGCACCGGAGCCGTGCACTGCTGAGGTGACGGCCAATCTGTTTATGACACATGTGGTTAAACATTTTGGTTTACCCAGGGAGATCATTAGTGACAGAGACTCGAGGTTCACTGGGAAGTTCTGGTCTTCACTGTTTAAAAAGTTGGGTACAGATCTCAAAATGTCAACAACATACCATCCACAGACTGATGGGCAGACAGAGAGGATTAATGCTTTGCTAGAGGGGTATCTTAGACACTTTGTTTCTTCGACTCAGAAGAATTGGATCATATTGCTAGATACAGCCCAGTTTGCATATAATATTCAAGTTTCTTCTGCCACAGGAAAAAGTCCATTTGAGTTAGTGTTAGGGTGGCAGCCTATGACACCTGTGGATACACTAAATAGGACATTGAAGGGGAAATGCCAGGCAGCTACCAGATTTGTTGAGGATAGAATCGAGCTATGGCAGGAAGCTCGTGATAGCTTGCAGGAAGCTAGAAATAGGATGGTACAGTATGCTAATAGAGACAGGAGACATCTCGAGTTTGATGTGGGAGATCTTGTGTTACTAAAACTCACCCCACAGATGTGGAAAAAGACTGAAGCCCGCACTTATCAAAGAGGTCTTGTCAGGAGATATGAGAGTCCTTTCAAGATTATTAAGAGGGTTGGAGTTGTTGCTTACAGACTTCAGTTACCACCATGGCTGCAGTTTTATCCCACATTCCATGTTAGTCTATTGAAGAAGTACCATCTAGATGAAAGGCATCCAGACCGTGGAGTTGAGAGAAGGCAACCAGCCCAAGGGAAAGTTGAGTATGGCAGGAGACCATTGAAGATTCTAGACCATAGGGTCTATGCATCTAGTGGGCCCAGTGGGCGAAAGACTGAATTTTTAGTCCAGTGGTTGGACGAGTCAGTTGAAGATACAACTTGGGAAAAAGCCACGGATTTGGAACAGTATGAAGGGTTGTTGAAACAGTACGAGAAGTACCTAGCATCGAGGGCGAATGCTAATTCAGGTGGGGGAGAATTGTGACGCCCGGGTACTTTGGGGTACTACCCCGCCTATCCCATGGACTCATAGAGGTTATGAGGAGGGATAAAGGGGGTAAAGTTGGAGAAGAGCATGAGAAGTAGTGAAGTTAGGACACTAATCTTGTGTTATGATGTTTTGCAGGTACATGGCAAGGAGCATGTTCATTGCAAAAATATGGGGGCACATGTAGGAGGCTACATGAGCCATGGCACATCACCGGAGCTTGTATAGAGGTGTACAAGCATGTAAAAAAAAATATGTCATGGGTGAGATTCGAACCCAAGACCTATGAGAGGGCAAAGCCTTATGTTACATGAGAGGGCCAACCCAGCTTCAAGGTCATTGCTAAAAAGAAAGGAGGAGCATTCTTGTTAAAGGCTTCTTCATCTATATGGGCGAAAATCACTTAAGCAAAAGGGGATCTCGATTTGGGGATCTCATGCGAATTGGGAAGGAAATCGGCCAACATTTGGGGATCCATCCGAAATTGGAGAAGGGCGACATCTTGAGGAAGGAGGGGCGACTTCTTCCATCCGACCTTCTTCCTTGGATCTAGCTTGGTGGCGGCTTGGAGAAAGGGGATCTAGGTGACATTCCCATCATCCTCTTCATTGCCGATTTGGAGAGAGCTTGAGGGAGCTCATCTCCCACCTTTGGCCGCGAGAGTTGTAAGGAGGAAGAGGGCGGCTTCATCACTCCATCTTCCTCCCTTGGACTCATCTTGGAGGAGATCTTGCTTGAGAGGAGCTCAAGCACACTTCACCCATCATCTTGGCCGAGAGCATCATCCACATTGGAGCTCGGCTTGGTTCTCCTTGGAGGAAGGAGGGCCGGTTTGCTTGGAGGAGCTAGGGAGGCCGGCGGCCATCTCTTTGGGGGCGCCACCTTCATCCATCCATCCACTTTGGGGGCGGCACCTTGCTGTCCACCTAGAGGGCTGAGCACTTCCTTGGAGCTAAGGAGTGCAAAGGAACATCATAACCACCTAGGAGGGCGATCCTAGGGTGGAACCCTCAAGGGCTTGCACTTGAGGGGCTTTTAGAGGAAGACCGGCCACATCTAGAGGAGGGGCTGATCTTCATCCTCACTTTGCATTTAGCGTTGGAGTGGTATAACACTAACTTACCTTGTGTTATTGTTTTGTATGAACTTTGTATGAACTCCATGTGTTGATTAGTTGAGCTTTGTTTGTTTGGTATCTCTACCCACATTGGGAGAGGCCTTCTGCTCATACCTGAGGGTTGTTCTTGGAGGAGTGCATTGTTATACTCGTCCGGTGTGTTTAGCTTGTAACTTGTGCAAGCACTGTGCTTGTACAAGAAGCTCGCTCGCTGTGTAGTAGTCGATATCTGTATTAGGGTTTTGGGGCATATGTCTAGTGCCCTTCTATTGTGACTGCCAGCGATTGTGTGTGTGGCTATTAACAGGGCGCTTAAGTCTAAGGTCGTCTTTAAGTGTGCATATGGGGTTGAGAAGCAACATGTGCTTGCCACCCGCCATTTATTGACCTAGGTTTAGGATTAGGAGAAGGCTAGGATCATTGCCATCACAGATCAGCCTTGGAGCTCAGTACCATCAGAGCTCAGCCCAGAGAGCGCAGTGGATTCAGAGAATCTTCTGTCAGTGCTAGAGATCTTGGGTATTTCCGCATAGAGAGTGTAGGCTGGCAATTTACACAGAGGTGTGAATTGCGCCATCACGCTCAGGATTTACACAAAAATTTAAGGTGAAAATTAGGGCGTGACAATTGGCATGAATCGCCCGTGTAAGCACTGACACTCTTGCCATCAAGTCTTCAACTTGGGCTTTCATATGATTAAAGGCCTCTTGCGTGTCATCATCTAACCGGTCCACAATAGAAGCTAGCTCCGCTTGCTTAGCTTCAACCACGGGCATACGTATCGCATCCCACTATAGTGTCTCTAATTTTTCCTCTATGATGCCTACCCGTTCCTCCAAACTAGTGGGGCGGTCTCTATCCCCTATATGTTGTTCCACCCCTTCTCCTGAGGTGTGAGGAGGTAGCATGCTTGAGCTCACATCACCTTTACCATAAGCTGCCATAACGTCTGATCAAAACTGGCTCTGATACCACTTGTCACAGATGCACTTTCCTTAATGCCTGGTGTCCGCGCGGTACACTAGTCTCCCAGCTAAGACGTAGTGCTCAACTGATCCCAAGACACAAACCCAAGGCAACGCAAGCAATCGAAAGGCACAAAGAGAGGCACAATTGATTTAAACAGGACGACGAGTAAAATGCTCGGTGAAATGACTCACCCGGACACCCCGCCGTTATATTATTAATAGAGGAAACAGTACAAGACCCTAAACACAAAATAGACACTAAGTGGAAACTAGCCCTAAGAACTTGGTGGAGAGGGCAGGTGTGTGGAACCTTGCAATTTTATACTTGCATGAGAACACAAGACTGCATTTAACTACCACCCCTCCCAATACTACCCCACTTACACATTTTGGAGAGTGTGAGTAGTAGGCTTCACAAGGGTTGGGTAGGCTAAATTTACACATTTGAGCCCCCATCCTGGAGTACTTGTGAAAACATAGTCCTCCATGCATATTTTGATGACCCGGGACAGTCCCCCGAGCGCATCACAACCCGG
The DNA here is from genome assembly GCA_027563935.2 of Costus lasius. Classification (NCBI taxonomy): domain Eukaryota; kingdom Viridiplantae; phylum Streptophyta; class Magnoliopsida; order Zingiberales; family Costaceae; genus Costus; species Costus lasius. Next base: position 22,230,088 of record CM050447.1, on the reverse strand, counting down.
ATGACCAAAACACATAGCACACATGTGCCAAACCCATAACACCCATGGATTTACCTATCCCCAGAGTTTTGGGGCAAAATGACATCTTCAGGGTCGGGTAACATAGCAATTACACCCAAACTCCTCCGATGCCTGACACCTGGGTCTGGCTTGGTTATGACTGAGGAACGTGTTAGATGCGCTGAAAGAGGCAAACACGGGTCATAACACAAAACGCTAACATGAGATAGCATAAAGAGTAGCAGGTGCTTATTGAGTGATTCAATTATAAAGGTTTCATCAAACAATCCCGAAGCGCACCCACTTGGTTTGCCTGCATGCCTAAAGAAAAGGAAAAGAAAGTCAGCATAGTGTTGGATAATTAGAGCAATATGGTAATGCATAAAGACAAATTTGACTTGATAAATAGGCTCGTGTATATGTACATACTAATATACTAATAAACAATGACGATTCCATATTGTTGACATTTAATAGTTTCTCTTTTTTTAAAAAAAAAAATCAAGTCTTATATATACATATTAGTGTTTAAAACACTGGCTAATGTTGTCTAGTATATAATCATCTGTTATTCGGACCCTATAATAGCACACTGAACAAGTTCAGTATCAGCAAGACAACTCCAAAATTATCTCAATTCACAACAAGTTACAAGCTGCATCTCATTCCTTATGGATGCTATAAAAATATCCAGTGCCATGTACACATATGTACAAGGAACAAATCCCATTAAGATTAACAATACAATGCACACCTCATGTTACATATATGAATACTCAATTGGATCTATTACGAGTATCAAGGAGCAATATGATATTGATAGAAGCAACATAACAAAAGGGTATCATGGTGATTTCCTCAATTGATCCTCATCTTTAAGGCTCAAGTTGGCGACAAACTAGTGCATATTGGTATACCAATTGGTACATACCAAGTGTTAGGCCCTGGGCTCCCCGGTTCAGCCCAAAGAGGGGTGGGCCGACCCAAACCCTAACCTAGGCCCGAACACAAGTAAAGGATGATGATTTCGGCCGGTCAACGCCGAAATCAAACGAGGATGTTGACTTTCACCTTGGCTTCGGCGTCTTCATCACGCGCGCGTGGGACGCGAGTCTTCACCACGCGGCTCGGACGCAGCTGCTCGAGCGGGTCTTCAGGCGTTGTCTTCATCAGCGGGAGAAACGGGCGGGCGACGCGAGAATCGGACGCGAGGCGAGGCGAGGGTCGCCTTCCCCGCACGGCTCGGCAACGAGGTCTTCGACTTCGTCCTCGAGCAGGCGAAGCGGACGGAGTCCGCAGGCGACGCGGTCGCCACGGAGAAGAAGAGAAGCGGCGGCTTCTCTATAAAACGGACGAGGAGTTCGGATCAGAAGGAGATCGGATATCGGCGATAGAGTGATCGGCGACTGAGAGCTGAGGTTGAGAGAGCGTGTAACGGCGGCGACGCTCGCCGCCGACGTGAGGAACAGAGACGTGAGGACGAGAAAGGTTTTGTAGCTTCCAGACGTAGTAATAAAAGCTTTCCTTTCATACTTCCCCTGTTCCCCTGAGATTCCAGCTTTCCGGTGATTGAGCGACGACAGCGGGCGGCTGTCGATCGGCTACGTACGGAGGGGAGAACGACGCAGGCGACGTCGTTCCCACGAGACGGCGGCAACAGACTCGGCGAGGCCTTCCGGTGAGCAACGGCAGCAGGCGGCTGTTGGACAACGTGTGGAAAGAGCAGCGCCGGCGACGTGCGAAAGGAAACCGACGAACGCAGGCGGCGTTCGAAGGCTTCGGACGAACGTAAAGACGACGCAGGCGGCGCCCTGCTTCGCAGAAGGACGAAGGTGAACAGTGTTCACCGCTTCTGATTTTGACTGGAAGCCGCGGCGGAAATCGACTTCGATTTAAGGCGTGACGTCGGCGAGACGTCATCAGCGGAGATTTACGCGCGGCGGGGTGATTTTGGCGGCTGACGCAACGACGACGTCAGCATTCGAAGATTTTGAATTCGGCGTGATTTTGACTCTCGGGTCAAAATCAAATTAAGGTATAATTTAGGGTTTTCCAATCTTTTCCTTGAGTGAATTGTAATTTGAGGGATAAAAAGTGAGCGTGAACTAGGGTTTTGAATTTGGGGACGAAGTTCGGTCCGGAAACCCTAGCGCGATCACGTTCCGGTGTTCCGCCGGACGGCCCTGAGACAACGGATAAGCGTTGTTTTTGGTCCGTTCCGACCGGGGCGTGACAACAGGTATCAGAGGTTAAAGTGATCTAACAGCAATATGGTGAATCAAGGAGATCGTATTGCCCGGATCGAGCAAGTGCTCGGTTTGACTGGGAATAGCCGAGATGCGGTAGTTCCTCATGTGGAGGAACTCCATCGCACAATAGAGGAGCAAAGACTTCAGATCCTTGCTCTCCAACAGGCTTTGGCTGGAGTAGTGGAGGCTCCCCAGAATCTTGAAGGCATGGCCGCCCTACAAGAACAAGTAGGGGCTTTGCAAGGACAGGTGACGACGTTGGCAACGCAGGTAGCCAACACCACGGCAGTTCAGCAACAGATAGTGGCGGACCTCGCAGTGATGCGCATGGCCTTGGCGCAGGCACAAGGGAGTGGCCCTACAGCGACCAGGACAGAGTATGGGGCTCCCAACGGCAACGGGAAGGTTCGCACCCCAGAACCTGCAGTGTTCAAAGGGGCCAGATCTGCAAAAGTACTTGGTAACTTTTTATGGGACATGCAACAATATTTTGAAGCTAACCATGTCACAGATCAGGAGAAAGTGAGGGTGTGCACAGCATATCTCTCAGATGATGCAAAGCTCTGGTGGAGAACCAAAGTGGATTCTACATCAGAGGCGGCGAACTGGACTTGGGAGGTATTCCGAGAGGAACTCCGACAACAGTTCCTTCCCGGAAACTCGGTGGACCAAGCGCGAGAGGCGGTGGATCGGCTCAAGCATACAGGGACGATCCAGGAGTATGTCAGGGCGTTCTCCGCGCTGATGTTGGAGCTACCCGAGATGGCAGAGGGAGATAGGAGGTACTTCTTCCTCCGGAATCTCCAACCCTGGGCGGCAACGGAGGTACGACGACATGCGCCGCAGGACTGGAGGACGGCTGCTGCTATAGCCGAGTCCTTGGTGGACCAGAGGACTTCAGGGACGACCTTCCAGAGAGCACAGAGGTCGCCCCCGAAGCGACCATCTCCACCCAGACCCAGAGCACCAGAGAGAGAGAGACTCTCTCCTCGACGAAACGGAGGACGACCCGCATGGCAGGAACAGACTCGACCTGCAGAGCGAGGGCAAGGTCAACTGAGACCAATTGCCTGCTTTTTGTGCAAAGGACCGCACCGGATACGCGACTGTCCGGATCGACAGCGATTGAACGCGATTGCAGCGATAGTGCATCGGGAGCTTGCTGAGAAACCGGCGGAGGTGCATGACGAGGAACCAGTAGATGCTCGCATTGGAGTTGTGCGCATTGCCTCAGTGGTCGCAGGAGGATCATCCTCGACCCCCGCAGAAGCAGAACCAAAGGACACAGTCGAGCAAAAGAAGAACCCTCCAGAGGAGAAAAAGTCATATAAGCAGGTAGTTGAGGAAAAGCCTTCACCGAAGTCTTGGGAAGAGTTAGAAGCGGAAGAAAACGCAAAGCTACGTGCGAACCAAGAGAAGCTCCAACGCAAGAGGGAACAAACCTGGAAAGAGACCTACGAGGCTAACTGCGCCGAGCAGGAGCGGTGGCTCGCCAGCCGGCGTTAAGCGGGCTGCCCGCGCCGGACATCGAGGGCGATGTCCAAATTGGGCCGGGGAGAATTGTTAGGCCCTGGGCTCCCCGGTTCAGCCCAAAGAGGGGTGGGCCGACCCAAACCCTAACCTAGGCCCGAACACAAGTAAAGGATGATGATTTCGGCCGGTCAACGCCGAAATCAAACGAGGATGTTGACTTTCACCTTGGCTTCGGCGTCTTCATCACGCGCGCGTGGGACGCGAGTCTTCACCACGCGGCTCGGACGCAGCTGCTCGAGCGGGTCTTCAGGCGTTGTCTTCATCAGCGGGAGAAACGGGCGGGCGACGCGAGAATCGGACGCGAGGCGAGGCGAGGGTCGCCTTCCCCGCACGGCTCGGCAACGAGGTCTTCGACTTCGTCCTCGAGCGGGCGAAGCGGACGGAGTCCGCAGGCGACGCGGTCGCCACGGAGAAGAAGAGAAGCGGCGGCTTCTCTATAAAACGGACGAGGAGTTCGGATCAGAAGGAGATCGGATATCGGCGATAGAGTGATCGGCGACTGAGAGCTGAGGTTGAGAGAGCGTGTAACGGCGGCGACGCTCGCCGCCGACGTGAGGAACAGAGACGTGAGGACGAGAAAGGTTTTGTAGCTTCCAGACGTAGTAATAAAAGCTTTCCTTTCATACTTCCCCTGTTCCCCTGAGATTCCAGCTTTCCGGTGATTGAGCGACGACAGCGGGCGGCTGTCGATCGGCTACGTACGGAGGGGAGAACGACGCAGGCGACGTCGTTCCCACGAGACGGCGGCAACAGACTCGGCGAGGCCTTCCGGTGAGCAACGGCAGCAGGCGGCTGTTGGACAACGTGTGGAAAGAGCAGCGCCGGCGACGTGCGAAAGGAAACCGACGAACGCAGGCGGCGTTCGAAGGCTTCGGACGAATGTAAAGACGACGCAGGCGGCGCCCTGCTTCGCAGAAGGACGAAGGTGAACAGTGTTCACCGCTTCTGATTTTGACTGGAAGCCGCGGCGGAAATCGACTTCGATTTAAGGCGTGACGTCGGCGAGACGTCATCAGCAGAGATTTACGCGCGGCGGGGTGATTTTGGCGGCTGACGCAACGACGACGTCAGCATTCGAAGATTTTGAATTCGGCGTGATTTTGACTCTCGGGTCAAAATCAAATTAAGGTATAATTTAGGGTTTTCCAATCTTTTCCTTGAGTGAATTGTAATTTGAGGGATAAAAAGTGAGCGTGAACTAGGGTTTTGAATTTGGGGACGAAGTTCGGTCCGGAAACCCTAGCGCGATCACGTTCCGGTGTTCCGCCGGACGGCCCTGAGACAACGGATAAGCGTTGTTTTTGGTCCGTTCCGACCGGGGCGTGACACCAAGTATATTGACACAAAATAGAACATATTATATCATAATATTAGTAACAAAATTCAGTATATAAGTGCTTTGTGTATGCGCAGACCTGTATGTACTTGGCTTACTGCAGTGAGTTGAGTCCATTTTACTTGTACAGTGGCTCAACAATCTTTGGGGTAGGTTGGATTTTTAATAAAATTTGACCAAATCCTTGACAACCATGGTACATCTATTCAGCTTGGATTTATGCAATTCGGAATCTCAGATATATTCTTTCTAATCTTCACCTCTTATTTCATATTACTGCAATTTAGAAACAATATAGCGAATCAGGTAGGTGCTTCCATTCTGGTCATAAGTCATGTTTCTGCTGCAAATTTGATTTGTCACGCAAGAGAAGTTTCTTCAACTGCATTACTTTGAAATAATAGGACTGCAACGCGGAAAAGGATGGGTAGGTTACTAAATATATAGGCTGTTGCAAGTCATTCAAATGCTATGCAAGCTTGCTGTGTTTGTCAGACTCAGTAGTACAGAGAACTAAAGCGAGAGTTGCCACTACTGACACTTAGCGTTCTTTCACTTGTTGGAAAAACAATGTAATGCATATTTAATTCATCTACACTGATAAAGCACGTACGTAAGCCAAAATATTATTCTGATGGACCATAAGATTCATTTGGTAAAGGAGCAGAGTTAATTTGAGCTGAATAATTGTTGCATTGCTCTTGTAGTTGATTGAAAATTTCTTTCCATTTATCGTTTGTTGTAAAGCTTTTAGTCCTTTCTGGACATTTAATGTGACTATTCCATAATGACATGTGCAGACTATCCTAAAATAGAATTGGAGGCGAAGTCGTTGGCAAAAGAACTTGGAATTAAATATATTTCGAAGAATGTTCAATTCATGGAACCCAGTAAAGAAAACCTAGAAAGAATAAAAACAGCCTTAGAGGATGAAGAATTCATTCCTATGAACAGTGATTGGACGGTAAAACTGAGAATCAACCTTATATTATTCTGTTCCTTAGCAAATCTCCCCTCTACTGTAAGCAGATGCCACATAATCCAATTATATATAAGGCTTTTGGCCGCAATGCCGCAGGTAATTCTCCAGCCAAGTCAAATGCTTCTGGGAGACGCACAGGCAAGCAGAAGAAACTAGTTGCTGCTGGTAGGTGGTGTGGAAAGATTTGGATGACGAACCAAGTACACCCATACTTACCACATAAAGAGGAAACTGAGGAGCATGAGCAGACACGAGATCATTACTCACTGAATACTGATCAGAATCCATTGGAGGAGATGCATATTTGCGGCAAAGTTTCCTCCAAAGCGAATTTGTCAGGAAGGGCAGCAAAAGTTTCTGGGAATAAGAGGAAGAAGAATTTGGGTAATGCAAAGTCTGAGAGTCCTTCATACAGCACGGTAGAAAGGGATTCAAAAACTGATGACTTAACTGGACCTTCTGTTAGCCCACTTAGGAGGACCACTAGATGCAGTCATCTTAGACACAGTGATAGTTTGAGCCGGCAAAAATCCGAGTTTGAAAGGTGAAGCAGGAGAGCATAGCTTATGTGTCAGGAAACGACCATCTAAGTCTGAAGAACACAAAAATAAATTGGCTAGCAAGAAGCAAACTAAAAAGAGGAAAGGTAAAAATAATTCGAGTGCTAATCCAGCCCAAGGATCAGGGAGAATATATATGCAATATTGAAGGATGTTCTATGAGCTTCAGCACCAAGCAAGAATTGTCAATACATAAGAGGGACACTTGCCCTGTCAAAGGTTGTGGGAAGAAATTCTATTCGCACAAGCATCTTTTGCTGCACAGAAAGGTACACGATGATGACCAACCATTGGTTTGTCCATGGAAGGGTTGCAAGATGACTTTCAAGTGGCCATGGGCATGAACTGAACATATAAGAGTGCACACTGGTGATCGCCCTTACGTGTGTCAAGAGTCAGGATGTGGTCTGACATTCCGATTTGTGTCAGATTTTAGCCGTCATAAGAGGCAAACAGGCCATTCAGTGAAAAGGGTCCGAAGATGACCTCTTTAAGCTAATTTGACGGAGTGCCTCATTGGATATAAGCGAATTGGAGATTTGTGAATGAATGCTTCTTGTTTTGAGTGCCGTTCCTAAGGTGATCAGTGTAGGTAAGAAGTCTCCTTGCATTCTTTTACTTGGTTAATATACACTAATCTCTTATCATTAACCCAATCATTTAGACATTTCCCCCCCAGCTATTAGATGAATTATGTTGAGACTGATGTAGATATAGCCAGCTGGTTTATTAGAAACCAGGACTAACATAAATACTTATTGATTTTATCGTTGTACGTCTGCAACCTCTGACATTCTTATATCTGTTTCATTGTAAAAGGGGATTGTCTATTCTGCTTTGATTTGAAGTGCCGTTCCTAAGGTGATCAGTGTAGTTAAGAAGCCTCCTTGCATTCTTTTACTTGGTTAATATACACTAATCTCTTATCATTAACCCAATCATTTAGAAATTTTCCCCCCAGCTATTAGGTGAATTATGTTGAGACTGATGTAGATATAGCCAGCTGGTTTATTAGAAACCAGGATTAACATAAATACTGATTTTATCATTGTACCTCTGCAACCTCTGACATTCTTATATCTGTTTCATTGTACAAGGGGATTGTCTATTCTGCTTTGGCAGGCATGTATTAAAAGCATTTCCTTTCAAGTTCCTTTTAATTCTTCGAATCCGTGTATAGCAAAACATAACTGTGGTCAACAACATTCACCATGTGTTAATCCTCTTGTATAGCAGGAGACTATTATATTGGTTGTTCAAAATCTGGTAACTGTGGTCAACAACATTTTCAATCAAGGTGCTGTCTTTGGAGCGTATTTCTTGTTTGATACATGCGAAAAAGTTGTCGTTAGGATGAATAAATGTGCAATACAAGTTTTCTGGATTGATTTGTCTTACCAGGTTTGAACCAAGTAAATAGTGTTATTTGCAAAGGTAGTGACGTATTGTGAATTAGCAATACCGACAGGTACATTACCATGATTCTTTTCTGATGCGTTTGAGGCTACTTTTTGCTTGAGCACGCAATAGAAAATGCATAAGCAGGAGTTTTTGGCGAGCTGAAGTGGTAGCAAGAAGCACCTCCTGACCTTGCGTTAGCGCGACTTACCCTTGGCCCCTCTCAATCTCATGGTGCAAAATAGTAGCCAATAGATTCGGCGAGTGGTATATCTCACTATTGTTCGATGCACTACTATGCACTGAACGCTAGAGTAAATTAAACCTTACCCATTAAAAATACTTTTTATGACAAGCCTAGGAACTGACAGAGTAATGGGTGAAGTTTAGATCTGTTCTGGAAGTGTTGGGATTTATACAAGTGCCTTCAATCTGATCATTATGTTACCAAAGGGGGAAAAAATAAAAGAGAAGGTCAAACAAATATCTATAATGCCTTAAAACTTCATTCATAATTTCAGTTACTAGGGGATCAGACAGGTAACACTATCCAGATGCTTGCTCATATGATATGAGAGATCAAGAATTTATTTAGGAAGATGCCATGCTTTGACATCCATATACTAACAAGTAGGGGTGGCAGCACGGCAGCACCCTCAAGCTGAATTCATCATCACAAGGTGCTTGCGCCTGATGTAGTCACCAGCCTCCATGTCAATACTTTCTTCATAGGTTGTTTGAGAAACCTGTAAAGCATTTGGCTGGATCCTATCCTTCACTTCATAGATCTTGTACACTGTTTGAATGTCTGTAACCTGAGGCTTTTCAGCTGCAATCCTAGAGATGTTGGTGTAGTAGTCTTCCTCTGTGCAGATCTTGTCCTCACGGATTTCTGCAAGGCTTCGTTGTGGCAAGTGATAGGGCTGCTGATGGTGGTGGAGGTGGTGGTGGTGATGGCTCCTAAAGGACATTTTTATGAATAGATCTTAGTAATCAACTCTTACTAATGCTGAGAGGCTTGATACTAGTCTGATTCATGACTCTTCTTTTTATAGGCAAACTACACAAGAACTGATTCCCAAAGGATAAGGATGTGCTTTATTGATTCTAGTGTGATATCAAGCATCAAATAATAGCAGCAGGAAAGCGTGATGGAATTTAAAAGCTATCTATCTTCACTTGTAGTAGAATAAATTCTTTTATTTGAGTGTTGGGAATTGTCACATTTTTGTCACACTATAGGACAGAAGGATATTCAAGTGACTTTAGGATAAGGTTAATAAGCTACTTTTATCATGGAATAGAAAGTGTTTTTAGCAAAAAGTGTTAACATCTTGGTTCTCACATGCGTAAGTAAAAGAATATTTATCATGGATTCTCAAAAATCTTAAATGTAATTTTTCATAAAAATAGTTGGTATGTGTTACGACTAATATGTATTGATTTGAGATATAATAGATATTAGTACCACCATATTACAGTATCATTGGTACCAATATAATATAATATTGATATGTCTAACACATTGTTCTAGACTGAACACCTAGCTTAAATATTTTAATGATTGGCTCTTAGAGCTACATTGACTTGCACAAGTTAAGCTCTAATTATATATATATATATATATAAAAAAAAAGTTAAGCTCTAATGGGCAGCCGAATTTGAGTATTGTAGTTTTTCTTACTGTAGTAAGGCAGAAAGTGTTGCACAATAAAAATGGATAGAAAAGTTGCATGCCAAATATAGCCTTAAGGCTAGTTTGAGAATACACTGTAGTTGATGTTGTTTGAGGTCAAAAAAGTGTTGTATTATAAAGTTAAAAGTTGATTATAAAATACTGTAGATTCCTGTTAGAAAAAATTATTATAAATTAGTGTAAAGTAGAAAAGTATATAATAATTAAAATTATTTATCAACTAAATAAAATATCAAAAATAATTAAAATATTAAAGTATTAAATAATTAAATTTATATCTCATTTATAATTTTTTACATATATATAAAAATTGGTCACCTATTTTAATTCATAAATTTTAAGTTTTAATTTTTAAAATATTAATTTATATATTAACTTATATATATATATATATATATAATGTTAACTTGTATATATAAATATAGATAAATATTAAGTCATTTGGCAAATTAGAAGCTAGCTCATTCAGTCAATCACTCACTCTTATCTCGATCAATCAACTCTCAATCACTCTCTCATTGCAAAGTAATTATCAATCTTTATGCCGTTCTTAAGCTTTTCACTTTCTCGTCCCATGATCTATATTTAAGCATTACTCTTTCTGCATATGTGGATTACCAAGGAAAGTAAGTCCAAGATTGAGTTCATTTTAATAAAAGCGATCTAATTGAGAGCCTTATATGTTTAGGGTTTTCTTTGATGACACATTTAACGATAGCGATGGCATAATCCACGGATCCCGATAGCACCCTTATATGAATCACTTTTGTCAACCAAGGATTGAAAATGTCAGCAAGTGCAGTAAGAACACAGAGTAGATTGCTCTGCCAATTGAATGTAATATTGTGAATGATGAGGAGAAAGGTATTCTTTCCAGAACAGCTTAATTTGCTTGGTTGTCATATTGAAAATTGCAAGAGAGCATTTCAGCTTTTTCTCTGTACATGCAAGACAAGTCGTCGAGATATTAACAACATGACACAAAAAAGATGGCAGTATATAACAAAATGGTTTCATGCACTGGCAAACTAAAAAATTATGAACACAACAATTTATAATTCTGGTAAATTATAGAATCAATATAATAATAAAGGAGCTCTTAAATCAGACTTAATTTGCATTATACAAGTACAAAACCCTAATCATGAATGCCTTACTGACAATAGAAAAAGGAGAACTTGTTCATGCAACTTGGCTGCTTCATGGCTATATCATCAGTAGCAAACATCATTCCATGAGCTTCTATAGATACTGTACATATTCAACATAAATCGCTGCACGCTTTCATCAAAAATGCTAAACTAAGATTCTTACACAGATACAAGTACCTGTACTCGTCATGAATACCAAAATAAGCTTTTCTATCAGTTTCAGAAGGAGAAGCCAATTCCAATCACCCATCTCTTTTGCAGTTTCCAGGGAGAAGATATCTGTACTTGTCAACATTCCAAAGCAGATGCGCAGGAAGATGGACTGCAGAATATGAGGGTGGTATAGACCCCAACTTCTGAACAATCTCCTTAAACGTATACTCCTCCGGAAGCATATCAAAAAGGTCTGCTCCGCGGCAAATGACATCTTGAATCCTTGATGGTTTCAAATAGTAAGCAAACCTGATACGATCGACATGGCTGTACGCAGTCATCTTGAACACAAAATCTTTGATGTAGCGGAAGCAGAAGCTACAATGCCACCCTGAATCAGACAGGATGTCATCAGTCTGCCGGTAGTGGGCATATCTTGTCTTCCCGGTCCGGTAACGGTGAACTGAAGCTCTCCAGCTCTTATTATCCAATAAGAACTCAAAAGAGTACTAGTAATTCCTCATCCTAAGATGGATCTTCTCTGGAATGTCATCACACCACCTCAAGAGGTTAATGGTGTGGCCACTTGGGATCTCATCAACATCTGACATGATCAGCAAATCATCATCGACGATTCCTGCAGCCCTGATGAGTTGATCCAGTGCCACTCTCTGGTAAGACTCCTCGACGAAAGGGTTCTCTCCCTTGATGAACCTCCCACCAACAGTCCCATAAGTGAGCCTTGACCTCACCAGCTCAAACTTTTCCCGGTTCTCAGCAAAGAAGAGTGGCTTCTGCAGGCCGGTGAATGTGGAGTTGAACTAACGTAAGATAAGAAAATTTTGTACATGGCTCCTCCTGCGAAAGCTCGCTCGCGCCCTCCAGCCGCCCAAATCGCCCCCCTTGCCTCCCTCCTCAGCCTCCTGATCCGCCTGATCCGGGTACTTCTTCCTCCTCCCGCCCGAGGCCCTCGGCTCCCAATGCTGCAGGTGAAGATGCAGCTCCCCCTCTCACCGATAGAGTTGTTCCTCCACTGCTTACCCCCCCTAGTCCCCCTATCGTCCACTCTTCAGCTCCGGAAAGAACCTGGGCTGGACTTTTCCGCAAAAATATCGGTATCCCCTCAGTCTCCACCATCATTTCTGAAAACATCCTTGAAGCTATCTCTAGTAAATACACAGAGGATGCTGTCATTTTGGATGAGGCCGAGCTTGAAAGTTGGAGAGCCCCATGGCAATCCAGCCTAATTGAAAAATTTTTAACCAGGCACCCTTCCCTCTCTGCCTTACGCGCTGCGATCGCTAAAATATGGCCGTATCAACCGGAGATCATTGATATGGAGAATAACTTCTTTCTATTCAAATTCCAAACCACAGAGATGGCGTTGGAGGTCCTTTCCAGCGGCCCGTGGACAGTTCTTGGTGGCCTTCTTAACCTGATCCGCTGGCGGCCGATCTTTTAGGCTCTTCAGGAAACCATTAAGTCTGCCCCAGTATGGGTTCGTCTACCTGGTCTTCCGTTTGAATTTTGGAACGTGGAATCCATTGCCTCTATTGCTGCCAGAATCGGGAAACCGCTCCGAGTTGATAACAGGGCTATCAACTTGGAGCGAGGTAAGTATGTTTGTGTATGTGTGGAAATTGATATGGAAAGACCTCTTCAGGAGGGAGTTTGGGTTGGTCCTTCGGAATTTCGTTTTTTCCAATTGTGTTCCTATGAAAATTTACCTATTCTGTGTTCAGGATGTGGCCATCTGGGTCACTCGCTCGCCTTATGCCCGCGGCAGCTCCCCCACTCGGCGGCCTCTATTCCCGGGGCCAAAGCGAAGCCGATGGGTAATGGTGTTTCAGAGACGGCTCCCCTCGTTTCCCAAGACGTTGTTCCGAACGTCAGTCCCTGGATTCAGGTTCAACGACGACGTAGAGGACCAGCCTCTCGGTCGAAGCCACCCAGTCCTGCGGCTCCTCCTAAGACCTCTTCAACGTCGGACTCTCCTTCTTCGCTGGCGAGGAACCCAGCTTTCGCAGAGACCCGTTACTCGGATGTGACCGTCTCACAAACCCCTCTCCTCCAGAGACCCGTTACTGTGGATTCTGACACGGAAGATCTACGTGTCCCTTTCCGCTTACCCCCGCTGGACCTTACTTCTCGGTCCTCACGCCCCCCCCCCCCCCTCGGCGGCTACGGGGGCGCCTCTCTCTAGACCGGGTCCTCCTGGCCCCCGTACTTATGAGCATTTAATCCTGTCAGCATCTTTACTCCCTGACGCGACCACACCCTCACCAGGCAGCTCACGGGCTTCGGAGTTGGGGCTCAATATGGCTTGTCCGCAAGCGAAGACCCGGGATCCGAACTGGGACAAGGGACCCCAATTCAGTCCACAATCCGCTGAACTCTCGAATCCTCTTTGTTCTGTCTCTTCCCCTCTCCCTCTCTCCAATAACTCCACTTTGCTTGCCTTGCAGGATCGCCTCTCTCCAATCTTTAGCAAAATGAAGGACCACCTTGCCGAGCATTCTCCGAACCTGTCAGCGACGACGTCCTTTGACCCCAACTCTACTATGGTTCCTTATGAGGCCAAAGACCTACAGCTAACGCTCTCCCAGATTGTGCCAAGGTCCTCCAAGCTTTTAGCGAGGGCTGGCGTTATCTCCAAACGTGGTTGTTCCACCCAGGGCCTGGGTAGCAGGAAAAAGGCCCTAGCTTCTATTGAACTCTCCTTATGAAGTTTATCTCTTGGAACTGTCGTGGGGCTGGGCGTAAACCAGTCCGCAACCACGTTCACTATCTAATGAATTCTTACAAACCTTCTCTCGTTGCTCTCCAGGAAATGCATCTGGATGATGTGGGGATAGCGCAAATTCGTCAGGAATTGGGTAAGAGATGGAAAACCATCCATGTCCCCTCTATTGGTGCTTCAGGTGGTATATCTCTATCCTGGCTTCATTCTGCTCTTGATGTCCAGGTACTCTCCTCAACGTCTCAAGCTCTCCATGCTATAATTGTTGAACCTAGCAATAAACCCTGGTTACTTTCTATTATTTATGCTAGTAATTGTTGTACTACCCAGAATAAGCTCTGGAATGCCTTATCGGATACTCATCTCTCTGATATACCTCGGCTTATCTGTGGCGATTTCAACGCTATTCTTACCTCGGAAGATAAGCGGGGCGGAAAACCTTTCACTTACAATCAGTCTACACAATGTTTGCACAACCTCATCAACTCCATTGGGCTTATTGACCTTGGCTTCACTGGTCCAGCTTTCACTTGGTCCAACAACAGGAAAGGCCTTGGCAAAATCCTCTCCAGGATTGACCGGTCCTTTGCCACCCCTAACTGGGTTGGCATGTTTAACAATTCTACTGTTAGACACCTTCCCAGAGGAGTCTCTGATCATACTCCCCTTGTGATTTCTATCGTTTCCTCCACCCATCGGCCTCCTAAGTTTTTCCGCTTCCAGACTTACTGGACGGAATATAAGGATGCTAATACTATTGTTAATTCCTGTTGGTCCAATCCTGAATTTCAGCTCCCTGATGACTATGACTTTCAGAAACGTCTCTCCTCCCTTACCCGTCATCTCTCCTCCTGGCATAAATCTAATGTGGGATGCATCACCAAATCCCTGAACGACACTTGGGATCAAATTCACTCTATCCAAATCACCGAAACCTCCAGACCCCTCTCTCCCACGGAGGATCTTCTGTTGCGATCCTTGATTAATAAGGCTACTACCCTTGGTCGCCAGCTTAATCTCAAATGGTGGACCCTTGCAAAATTTAAATGGCTCAAAGAGGGGGATGGCAATACTAAATTTTTCCACCGCCTTGTTTCCATGCGTGCTCGGACCAACCGTATTCTCGCTATTCAGAATACCCACGGCTCTTCCATCTCTGATGAGCTGGGTATCTCCAATGTTTTCCGGACTTACTACTTCCAGCTGTGGAATCATTTCAACCTCTCCCCCTTGATAGCTCCAGAATCTTAACCCAATGTCGCGGCTCCAAATTCTGCACTCCCATTAGTTCTCATATTAGTTCTGTCCTCACTGCTCCCTTTCAGATCTCTGAAGTCCGCTCTGTGATCCATTCTTTGCCTCGGGGTAAGAGCCCCGAGCCTGATGGTTTCATGGGTGAGTTTTATAAGCATTTCTGGCCTTTGATTGAATCTGATTACTTGGCCTTCTTGACCACCTTCCACTCTTCTAGCCATATTCCGGCCTTCTGGGGGCGAACCCATATTATTTTTATTCCTAAATCTCCTTCCCCTCGAGCTGTCAAGGATTACCGCCCTATCTCCCTTTGTAATGTCTCTTACAGAATTCTTGCCAAGGTTTTAGCTAATCGCTTTAAACATACCCTTCCTACGATCATCAATCGGGAACAATCTGCCTTTGTTGTTGGTCGTAACATTCATGACAGTATCCTCACTTTACAAGAAATTACCCATACTATGGCTACCACTAAAGGTAAGTACCCGCTTATTCTCCTTAAGCTGGACCTTGAAAAAGCTTTTGATAAGGTTAACTGGAGTAGTATTGTTGCAGGTTTGACTTTGTTACAGTTCCCCCAGACCTTTATTACTTGGATTACTGCCTGCCTTTCCTCTCCTCAATTTTCATGTGTCACTAATGGCTTCCAGTCTCCGTTCTTCACCAGCAAGAGGGGTATTCGGCAAGGTGATCCTCTCTCCCCTTACCTCTTTGTAATTGTCACTAATATCCTTAGCATTCTTATCAAATACAAGGTTGACCGCAAGCTGATCACTCCTGTTACAGTCAAGGGAGGGACTAGTATTTCTCACTTAATGTATGCTGACGACTTAATTTTAAGCTTCCGGGCCAATCCCAGAACCTGTCACCACATCCAAAGTTGTCTTGCTGACTTTTTCCAACTCTCCGGCCTTAGCATTAACCTTGCCAAGTCTACAATTCTCTTCCCTACTCATTGCCATAAGCGTGTCAGATCTAATATCCTCCGCTATTTCCACATGCATGAAGGGAAATTCCCTTTTAAATATCTCGGTGCTTATATCTCCCCTACGCCCCCTCATTCTGCCACTCTCCAGCAGGGTCTTCATTCCCTTCATACTCATTTAAGCTCCTGAAAAGGTAAGCTCCTTTCCCAGGCGGGCCGCACTGCTCTTATTACTTCCACCTTAACTGCTACCCCTATATATTCTCTAACTGCCTCCTGGCTTCCTCAATCCATCACGGATAACTTTAATCAAGTGGTTCGTCACTTTCTTTGGTCCGGTAACTCTTCCTCCAGGAAGCTGCATTTAGTGGGTTGGCATCAAGTTATTCAACCCAAATCATTGGGCGGTCTTGGCATTAAAGACTTTTCTATCCTTAGGCCTGCTACCCAATGTAAGCGCATCCTTAACCTCTTGAACTGCAGGGACTCTATTTGGACTACTCTTGCCCTCTCTAAGTATGGTCTTCCTTCGCTCTGGGACTCTAATGGGCAGCGGAAAATGTGCTGGGCGGCCTGGAAGGGTCTTCTTCGCGATTTGGATATTATGAAGGCTGGCTTTACTCGTAGTATTGGTAATGGCCGAAATACCAGTTTTGCAATGCATACTTGGTGTTTTGACCTACCTTTTGCTCGTAAACCCACCTTCATTATATCCTCTCCTTCTATTTTGAACCTTACTGTTGCTTATCTCTTGCAGGGCTCCCATTGGAATGAGAATCTCATTTTCTCCCTAGGTGGGGCTAATCTAGTGCACGCAATCCGCCAATTTAAGTTACCTAATCACCCCTATGATGATTATTGGGTTTGGGGAGAGGCGTCTCATGGATCTTCGGTGACCAAGGCTGCCTATTTATATCTCCTGAGATACCATGAGAGTCTCAATGATCCTTGGGCTGGTTGGAAGTTTCTTTGGAGTTTGCACGTTACCCCAAGAGTTAAGCTCTTTGGCTGGAAGCTGCTCCTCCATCGACTTCCAACCAATGCCTTTCTTGCTGGCATTGGGATTAATGGGGACTGCGCCTGTTGTTTTTGTTCGAGCAGGTTTGATGAGGATGTTCATTTCTTCTTTCGATGCTCTTCGACTGCTTATATCTGGAACTTTCTTTCTTCAAATTTTGGTATTCAATTTCAATTCAAGGAGACTTGGGTTGCTGGTAATTGGATTTTCGAGTTAAAGCACCTTGCTTCCCTTATTCTCACGCTTTGTTGGTTTATATGGAAGGCTCGTAATGATTTCTTCTTTAAGAGAAAAAAACTGTTGAACGAAATCATCAGGCTGGCCCTCATTGAATTTAATGCTTTGTTTGGTGATGCTGTCTCTGAGGGGAAAAATGTTATCTTAGATAGGCGGATTTGTCACTGGATTAGGCCACCCTCAGGCTCCCTGAAGGTGAATGTTGATGGCTCTTGGAGGGCTGCATCTCAATCTGGAGGCGCTGGTTACCTGATTCGGAATGCTATTGGTTTCTGTAGTTTTGCAACTTCAGCTGTCTTTAGTTCCAGCTCTGCCCTTACCTCTGAGCTCCATGCCACCAAAGCCGCTCTCAGCTACCTCTACAATCAGTCCCCCGATTCTAGCATACATATCCTTCTAGAAACTGACTGTCAAGTTGCCATTGATGCTATTCAGAATCCTCATGCGATGGACTTTTCTGATGTTGCCGGTCTGCTGCTTGAAATTTGTTTTTTGCTTAGTAGATTGCCAAATCTACATATGTATTTTGTTCCTAGGGAGGCTAATAGGGCCGCTGATTGGCTTGCTCGGCAAGCCTTGCTTACTGGATCCTGTAATTGCTGGTCAAGTGATTGGCCTGACGACCTTAACTATATTTTGCTCTCCGACCTCGGAGATAGTTCTTTGAAATAAATTTCTTTCTTGATAAAAAAAAAATGTGGAGTTGAACTCGAGGAGAACAAATTCTGACACATAAGGGTACAGCTCATGCCACCTGATGGACAGGATGTCTAGCTCATTGCTAAATAGCACAGCATCGAACACGCGACGGGGGCATCACGGATTCCCCAGCCATGCAGCTTGCACAGATTCGCCATTGAAACGTTCTCATGGTAGTAATGGGGAATGTTATTGAACGGCTTCGGGGGAGATTGCCAGAGGGGGCGAAGGAAGTAGGAAATCTTCTGACCATGAATGAAGGCACCAAACATCAAAATTGGTACACCCAGAAGAAGGATTAGGATTCTCAAGTTGAACTCGCAGACGGCACACCGGATATTCGACATGGTTCTTCCTGTTCAAGTCAACTTCAGTCATTCAACGACACTGATGGCCATTAGCATGGATATTAGGCTCGTTTGGGGGCAATTCAATAAACACCTCGTGTGCGCGCCGCTATTCCCTGAACACATGATCCATCAAAACATATCATCTAAGCCTCGTGCAAAGGAAAGTATTCCCTTAACACACAAGCACCATAAAAATGCCATCTTTTGAACGATCCATGGAGCATTTCTAGAACTACCTCAAGGATACGAAGGAAATACCCTTCCTGCACGAATTCAAAGCAACTTTTAGTAAAATGGATCAAGAAGGTCGAAACTTACAAGCGAGCACAAACATAGGAGGGACGAGAAGGGGACCCTCGCCGGAGTGAAGGATTCGTCGCAGGCACGAATCAGCTTTTTTGAATTGGAGTGTGGTGCTTCGCTCAAGGTGCAGAAAGTGAAAGACTCCAATTTTAATTTGATTCATAGATAAAGAAAAGACAAATGAAACATAGCAGCGGACTCGCGCGCTCTTCAAACCGAAAGAGTCGCACATCCGTTGACTTTATTGTGCTTCTTCTTTATTTGGCCTTATCGCTGCGTTTCTTTAGAGCGACAATTTTTTTGGAGGGAAGGGAATCTGTCCCTCTATACTTTCTTTTATTCAGGAGACAATTCATCCATGTAGAATTCATAAGAGCCATTCTCCTTAAAAATTTTAAGAAACAAAACTTAAACCGATCACTCTCATAATATAGAAGACTATTTGGATTAAAACAAATAAAATAGTGCAAATGTTTGAGTAATAAAACTAGAAAAAACATTTGTAAAGCCATAGTCATAGGCACACAAAGAAGATGTATTTTAGTCATAAATATTATGAATAGTATAGATTAGGATATAGAAACGATAAATGATGATTAATATATATTCAGACGTTGACCAAAAAATCTTATCCAACCTTTACAAAATGATAATTTTGTAGAAAAAAGAGGTCTCCGTCGAACTCAATAATCGTGACATAAGTTGCTAGACTATGCAATGAAGATTTTACATAGGGATATTTCACTATAAATTTTATTCATTAATTGTACTCTCATAAGTGAGAGATTTTGCATTAGATAGTGATGGTTTAAAAAAGTCAAAATTGCCTCACCAATCTCAATTTTTGTTAGGTGAAAAATGAGAGATGTGTTGACCTAAGACCTACCAAATATGTTGAAGAAAAACTTAAGAACTTTGATGGCGACTAAACAGAACAAGACCAAACCCAAAGTCAAATGGTTGTTATTGTAAATAAAGCTGAAGTCATGATAGATTTTTGACATAATCAATCGAATAATGCGATTATTACGTTGCTCCTTAATTCACCAACCTGTTCCTCCCTGCCCTGCGTCTCTTTTTCTTCTCTCAATGGTGTTCACCACGTACCGTCATCCTCTTTTCTCTGTTCCATATTTAGCCTAAGCATTTCAACGAACACCTTTCTTGCACTTCGTTCCTCACAGCTGGTCGCCGCCGGTCGGTGACCAACCATGCGGTGTGCTCTCCACAATTCGCCGCGTCTCCTCATCGTGCTCTGCTTGCTGTTCCTCCCTCTGCTTGCTGATGCTCGGCCTTCTCCGATGTTCTTCCGCCAAGAAGCAGAGCTTGCGAGGCTGCCGCGGCCGCCGCCTGTCGCTCGGATCAAGTGGTCGCCGTTGCTGCTGCAGGCGCTGCCTCAGGGGTCAGTCATCAGGTCGGGGCCGTCCTCCTGCACCCACAACCCGGATATTCCCCGGCCGTGCAAGCGCCCGGTGCAGGCAAACAAGGCCAGCCCCTCGCTCATCGCCGGAAATGAAAACATTTCTTAGGAATTTGGGTATTTTTTTTTAGGAATTTGGGTATTGGTAATATTACTGCCATTCATGAAATGTTGTTTTGAGATTTGTGCAGAATATGAATTTTAAAATTAAGTTTGATTTATACAAATTTAAAACAGGGGTGAATAGTATGTTTCCCTAAATTCAAAGTATTGATACTAAAAATCATATCAAAATTTTATGATTATAAAAATCTAATTTTTTTTTATCATGAAAACATCCATTCCGTAGTTCCGTTGATAGCTTAAAATGTGTAAATAATCATAAAATTTTTTATTTACGAAAATAAAATTTTACTTATTTATATGATCTAAAATATTTAAGTAGTAATTAGTATCGATCACTGGATATTTATTGATTCTGTTTTAATTTTTACTAGCTGAAGTATTACTAGTTGAAAGGTAATTGATTGGGAGAAATAAAAACTGTTTTGGGAAAGTGAAAAATCATTTATATAAAATACGAAGCATATAAAAAGTGAAAAAGGATGGCCCAGAATCCGATCCCTCCCCATAGCGCCCCACGCTTTGAGCGCACACGAATCGTTCCATGGATTCTTCTACTTTCCTCCAATTATCCGACTCTCTTCTTCTCCCTGCAGAAGCCGTAGCAAGCGAGCCTGCTTCCTTCTATTCCTTCCCTCGATCGATCTATGCATGCATTCCTGCCGTGCTCTGCAATCCATGTGGGGTTACGAGAGCACGTCCGATAACCATCTGCCCCAGCTGCGATCCATTCGTATGCTTTCCTACGGCTCAAAAATGCTTCCCCTTTTTAGTTTAATCAATCAATTTCTTTTCTTCGTCAACAAGCCAGGGCTTGTAGTATTCTTTTCTTTGCTCGATGTCAAAGCTTTGTTGCAATGTTCTTCTTTTGTGTTATTATTAGCCTTACTGTACAACCCTTTTGGTTGATGGTGCGAGTGGGAACTGGCTTAGGTTTGTCTCAGCATGTCTTTCCTTTTTTTTAAATTGATCCGTGTATTTAACATGTTTGGAGTAGTAGAAAGGTTTCAAACTTTTTAAGTTAAAATTTGGTCATAGATATTTGATTATAGACTTGAAAGAGGCAACAAATGCATGCTTGGCTAATGTTCAGAATCTCTACAATGTTGATTGTAAGATGAAATTTAACCCTTTTATTCTGTGTTATATTCCTTTTTCCTCTTGTGTTCACATAAAAATGGGGATAAAAAATGTAATGGTTTTTATATAAAAGAAAAGGTTTTGAAGTTTAAGGAGAATGATTTTGATTATTTAGTAGCTGTGCTTTTTAATTTCGTTCCATATCATTACATTGGTTAAAACTTGGTTAACACAAAGTACCTAGTGTATTGGGATGTAATGATATAGGAGGTATGCATATTGATTTGAGATCAGACTAGTTTGTATTGGGCTTACTACTTGATACAGGCTTGGATTAAAATCCTTGATATGAAGTACTAGGCTATTAGGTTTGTAAATCATAGTTGTTTACAGGTACAATGGAACTGAGCTGATTACACAGCTAGAGGCATGAATTTTGAAATACTCTCTCTATATGGTTTTAAATATAGTCAATAGATGATCTCATGGTGCAATTTTGCGTGTTGCAATGCCCTGCCTAAGAAAAAAAAAACCACTTTGCAAGCCAAGGAGGCATGACGCTGCTGCATTCTTGTTTCAGGAATACCTGGGGATGGAAGATGCTTATTTAGATCTGTGGTCCATGGTGCATGTCAGAGAGCCTGAAAGCCATCTCCGAATGAAAGTATTCAGAAAGAACTTGCAGATGAGCTGAGATCAAAAGTAATACAGAGTTCCTTTTTCTTCTCCTGATTCCATGGATTCTTCACTAACATCTTCGGATACAATAAGAGAGCAACCAACAAAATACGTTGACATTTCTGATATATATTTTATCCATTTTCCACTTGTTATTATCATGTGATATAGTAAGTATTACTTGTCACTTTCTTCCTTTATCCATCAAAAGAAAGACTGGAGAATAAATTTTCTAGATTCAGTTGAGCTTGTGCATCTGCATCCTTACAGTTTTTTCACTGATGCTGTCTTTATATCAGGTAGCAGATGAATTCATCAAAAGGAGGACTGACACTGAATGGTCATTGGTCAGTGATTATCATGCTCTATACATAACATGATATATACATGCTTGATTCTTTTTTTCATTGACTGCTAAATATCATGGTTTAACCATATTGGAGGGCTGAAACCAACTGCGCTGCATATCGAATGCTCACAAAGATTATATATAATGATGTTTGCTTATACGATTCTTTACCTCAACAAATCTGGGGCATAATTCAGTGTCATATATAAAATCTATAGTTCTGCAATTATACTTGCCTACTTTTAGGAGGACACTAAAAAACAGCAAAGCCTAAAGCTTTCTTAAATTAACTTTGGTGGAATCCAGGAGATATTAGGTGGATGAAGACACTAGTGCTGAATAGTGTTTGGCACTCATTTTGGTTTGTTCTTCCAAAAGTACATTAGTTCACATTAGTTACCCATTTGAGCAAATTCCGTAGTTTAACCGGATCCTTGAAACTTATACATGAATGGTTGAAAGTTGAAACTCGGCACTCTATCAAGATCTCCAACCATTAATTGATGTAGAATGACATCAAATCTTAACTTTTTTTTTCCATTTCTTCAAATAATTCAGTGTTAAATTGTTGTACTACAGGTTCCTTGAAGGTGACTTTAATGCATATGTGACACAGATACGAAAACCTCATATTTGGGGAGTTGAGCCAGAGCTGCTCATGTGTAGTCATGTTCTTCGGTTAGTCTCATTTTTGCAGCGTTCTCCATACTTATTTGTTAAATGTGTAAATTATTTTATTCCATATGTGGTCTTGCAGGATGCCAATTTCTGTTTACATGTCTGCTAATAACTCTGACGGCCTAAAGATGATAGCAGAATATGGTCAAGAGTATGGAAAGGAGAATCCAATTCGCGTGCTCTATCATGGCTATGGGCACTACGATGCACTGCAGATGCCTCTCAGAAAAACAAAGTCAAAATGGTAAGAGTTACTCATAAATGAAACTATTCTGAAAAGCCTATTCACATTTTCGTTCTTTGGACAACACCGTTTTTTGAAACTCTTATTCCTATTTCCTGGTTAAGGTTTCAGTTTCCTCTAGGAAGAATAAGTAGAATTGCTAACGAAGTTGATGTTGTATATGCTCAGATTTTATAATACTATGTATCCTAGAGAGGAAATACAAGTAAAAGGAAGAATGTAATTTTAGAATATAAAAATAAGATGATAGAAAAGTATTAAAATGTTCGTTAGCCATATTTTCTCAATTTCATTGAGAGAAAGAAAAGCAAAATGATTGAACTCCTTAATTTTTATTAGAGACTTGCACCCCTCTTATACCACAACTCATGTAGAGCATCACTTACATGACTTAAGTTACTTGGAAACATTATTCCAGTCTAAGGTTCAAGTGCAACGCCAGTAATGCAGAACCATCCATCAAATTGATATATATATTTTTTGCTTCTTAACCATATTGACAATCAAAATAGGAGTTTTAATGTGTTCATTTGAGGATCATGTGATAGATACATTATTGTCTAAGATACTCTTACTATTTCTTGCCTGTATAGGGTGAAGCTTCTATTAAAACTCTTTGGAAATTTGCAGGAGTACAAAAAGTTAAAACATCATATAAGAAAGCACGATCCACAGTGTTTCAGCTGGCATTTCGCTTGAAGGGAAGCCAGGATCCTGATAAACTACTGTGCCTACTTGAATATCTCAATTTAGAGAGAGAGAAAAGATATTCTCTGATCTTTAATAAATCAGTCATCAATGTGAATGATTGTTAAAAATGGTCCACCATGTGTCTTGTGCTGAAGATTAAGTTCCAGGACAATGTCATGCTACAAATCTCTGTTCATCACCAAGCATGATGAATTGGCACATGTGAAGCCTGTATTTGTTCATCATCATAAAAAAATAGCGGAAATCTGTTACAGTAAAATGAAACATGTGTTACATTGTTGCCACAATGATATCTTGTCTATTAAATTCTGATATCTACTAACCCAATAATGCAGGCCATTTTGCAAAGTACCCCCAAACCGGAATTTGTTCTTGTTTAAGCAAGGAAATTAAGAACGTAGTGATTGAGCTTCGATGCGAGAGACCCGAGGCATATTCAACAAGCCTACTATTGTAAGTCCAATCTAGTATTCGAACCTCATGAGTTTGATCTAGCAAGCAAAAATCAAGTCACACTTTTATTATTATTATTATTATTCCTTAAATATGTCTTAGTTAAGTGAATCAATTAGCTATAAGACCAATCTTTTGATGATACAAATCTAACCCACTTAATGCACATATTAAAAACTATAATTTTACATCTTAAGCTACCAAGGCAATGAGATGCCATAAAGTGTTTGAATGTAGATACTAAAAATGGGTAACTTACTACATTCATATTTATGATAAGTCTAGGACCTCTATACTCTTTTATATACATCTAGTAGGATTACATCTCTCATGCTACATTTAAATAAATCCCAAATCTCATGCTACATGTAAGTAAAAAATTTTAGGAACTGACCCTACCTCGGATTTTCTCTAAGCCATTGGGTTCATTGAAAAATTCTAATCTTAAAGTAAAAAAAAATATATTCTAGGCAGTGACCTACCTAGGTATCTTAAGGCAAGTCACTCTTCAGCAGTTCAGGAGTGGTAGGGTCATTTTAGAATTTCAGTTAGATATGCGCCTACACAATCCTGAATCTCAAATGAGGAGACTAAGGGATCTAGTAGCTCAATCCTCCTATCATCCTCGAACTTTTTTTTTTTTTTGCAGGGTGCCCTATTCTTTAATAATTTTTTTTAAAAAAAAATTATAAAAATAATTTATACATCTTAAACTATTCAATTTTTGCAGAGAACTGGCGGCGGAGGATCGGAGCGAGGAATGGAGAGGGGGAGGGGAACTGGTGGCGGAAGAAGTCAGGTCAACGAGGAAGACAGGGTTACCGGCAAGTGGCGGGCGGACCGGGAGTAGCATCGCTCGAAGATGGGGATCAGGAGGGGTGCCCAGCGGAGGCTGTCGCGCGCAAGGTATCATCATCTTTTTCATCACACACAACACTTTTCTCAAGATGACAACATAGCATTATCTTTAACGGTTCATTGCATATAATATTAAGCGGTGCTATCGCATATAACATTTTTTTCGCCAACCGGCCCAATCCTAGTAGCCTACTCCTTACTCCTGTTCCTAGACAAGTACTTTATCTGAAATAAATTTTCCAAATAGGGATCGTGCTTCCCTCCACCTCCAACACCGACGAGCCCCTGTGCGGCTGTGCTTCTCCCCAACCGACCGACCTGCCTTCCCAACAAGCCAACGAGCGCCGCCTCTTTTACAATTTTTTTTATTTTCAATCTACTTTTTGCTAAATCGAAAAAGGGGTATAATAGGTACTGTTAAACCCGATCCAATTACTAGGTATTAATATGATTTCCATATGGACGGATATATAAACTTTATTTAGGTAATCTAATTTTGGGTAGTCAACTGATACTCAGTAGGAGTTTGAAAAAAATGCAAAATTCTGATATTGGTAGTATATAAATTATCTAAATGGTATATTAACAGCTGCTCCATCCGATGGGAACGATGCCAATATATTGATACAGGTGACTTGGGGTGCATTTCCCATGTCCCTCCTTAATAATTCTAAGCTTAGTTTCTTGAACAGGAAATTAAAAGAAAAGGATAGAAAAATATAATAAATCTAGACGTAAAATATTACTAAATTTATATTATACTTTTTAAATATAAATATAAATATATATATATATATATAAAATTTTTTCACCAATTTTGAATCTTTGATTATTCCAAAACGGGTGAAAAAGCCAAAAAAAAAAAAAACCCTCCTCCCGCGTGAAGAAATGGCCTAACCTGGGTACCCAGTAGCATTTTTTAAGCTGGGTACCCTAATCACCGTCCGATCCAAATTCTGATCGACATAGATCTCATAGTAAATATTCCCGTTAGCTACCTCGTTACCGCTGCTTGCGTAACCCAGGTTAAGGTTTTTTTACTGTTGTTTTTTCATTTTCCCCCAAAAGCACGTGGTTAAAACTCTTTCTCGACTCGTGACATCCGCTTTATGTTCTCCAGCAATTCGTGTCTCTCTCCGGCGAAACTCTTTAAGCTTCCATCTCCGGCGAGTTTGCTGTAACACTTCCGACATTCATCTCCGGTCACTTCATCTCCGACTAACTACCAAGCAGCAGGTAAAGATTTGTCAAAAACTACATACGTTTATGATTGATGCATATAGACAAGTATCGTTGATGTATAGTTTACATTTTCATTGACGAAATAGACCAAATGTCTTTATACACTAAATGTGTTTATGTACCAAATAGGTTGATGCACATAAACATTAGGGTTGATGAACTGAGTTTACTCTGTGTTTAGGGTGCATAGAAATTAATCATTGAATTTGATATTTTCCTAGTCCATACTCATTGATATACATATTAATTACCTAGATACAATTAAATTTGACATGTTAGAGATTAAATTAGGGTTGAGACACAAGCATTTTGGGTTGATGCACATAAACATTAGGGTTGATGAACTAAGTTTACTCTGCGTTGATGTGCATAGAATTTAATCATTGTATTTGATATTTTCCTACTCCATACTCATTGATACACATATAAATTACCTAGATACAATTAAATTTGACATGTTACAAATTAAATTAGGGTTGAGACACAAACAATTTGGGTTGATGCACATACACATTATGGTTGATGAGCTGAGTTTACTCTGCGTTGATGTGTATAGAAATAATTCATTGAATTTGATATTTTCCTAGTTCATACCCATTGATACACATATAAATTACCTAGATACAATTAAATTTGACATGTTAGAGATTAAATTAGGGTTGAGACACAAGCAATTTGGGTTGATACACAATTAAATTAGGGTTGATGCACTGACCTTATTCTGCGTTGATGTGCATAGAATGAATTTATTGATTTGGATATTTTCCTAGTTCATACTCATTCATACACATATAAATGACCTATATACAATTAAATTTGACATGTTAGAGATTAAATTAGGGTTGAGACACAAGCAATTTAGGTTGATGCACATACACATTAGGGTTGATGAACTGAGTTTACTCTGCGTTGATGTGCATAAAAAATATTCATTGAATTTGATATTTTCCTAGTTCATGCTCATTGGTACACATATAAATTACCTAGATACAATTAAATCTTTGTCATGTTAGAGATTAAATTAGGGTTGAGACACAAGCATTTTGGGTCGATGCACATAAATATTAGGGTTGATGAACTGAGTTTACTCTACGTTGATGTGCATAGAATTTAATCATTGAATTTGATATTTTCCTAGTTCATGCTCATTGGTACACATATAAATTACCTAGATACAATTAAATCTTTGTCATGTTAGAGATTAAATTAGGGTTGAGACACAAGCATTTTGGGTTGATGCACATAAACATTAGGGTTGATGAACTGAGTATACTTTGCGTTGATGTGCATAAAAATTATTCATTGAATTTGATATGTTCCTAGTTCATACTCATTGGTACACATATCAATTACCTAGATACAATTAAATTTGACATGTTACAGATTAATTAGCGTTAAGACAGAAGCAATTTGGGTTGATGCACATACACATTAGGGTTGATGCACTGAGTTTACTCTGCGTTGATGCGTGATGCGTTGCATTTACACCATGTTTTTGCCTATGTTTTAGATCATATTTTGGGCTTAATTGAATGATTTTATGCAATTTTTAATGTTTTTACTTCACTTTGTACAGAATCTTCACTTTTTCTCGTTTTTATGAAAATGTAGGTAAAAAGGCACAAAAAGAATGGATTTCGAGAGTTTTGAGGCCATATTATGATTCTCGAGGAAATCACGAGCTTAAACGTCGAATTTGGAGTCAAAATAGTGAAGAATGCGAAAATTACAGCCTTGGCTGTAATTATGGATCGGCCGTAATTCTGAGTTCGAGCAGAAGGCGAAAAATGGCTAAGTTAAAAAGCTCACAGAAACTTTCACGGGTGAGGCCGTGAATATTTCTGTGACTTAAGTGTTGTACACACAGAGGCTTTTACGGCCATGGCCGTGAACGTGTTACGGACCGTGAAAACGTCCGCACTTTCGGTTTTTCACTCGGTTCGACTCCAAATTGAACCAGAATTGAACTAAACTCTCCAGAAACCTTCCCACTTGGGTTATATACTGATTAGACTATAAAAGGAAGGGTTTTGGTAGGGTTTCGGGGGCTTCTAGGCACGAAAATGAAGGACTGTAGCGGCAGCGGCGGAAATCAGTTTTAGGGCAAAATTCCGGCGAGAGATCACGCAAAGTAGGGATTTGATCACTTCATCTTCATCACCAGATCAAGGGAAGGAGTTCTAAATACTTTCCTAGTGTCTCTTTGCATTATTTTAGAGACATTACATGTTGAATTCATCGATGAACATGCTGTTTGTTATGAACATGAACGTGTAAACCATATTTTTGGGATTTGGGGAATAGCCCGTTGACGAATTATGGATTGAATATATTGTTTCAAATCTTTTACATGGATTTTATAGATTTGATTTGATTAAAATTGTACATAACTCGCTTTAATACTCTGGCCAAGTTTTATTGCATCTTAGACGTTGCGAGAAGGACCGAGAGGTGAATCGCAACGTCGGAACTATTCTCTTCAAACCTACGAATCCGATCACGAGAGTAGTTCGGATTCGTTTAAGGATTCACATGGTTTTTCAAAGAACTTAATGGGTTTAATTACGTTAACTGTCATGAGAGTAGGGAGTTAGCGTAGTTAGATACCGGATTACGCTTTGAGAGGAGGTAATCTGTACCTTAGGAAAAATCTCTTTCAAAACTATAATTTTCTGATCAAAAATTTTTTCTTATTAAATTCATAATCATCAGTGTGGTGAAACTCTAAATCCCGATTTTATCCGAGCTGATTTTTACTAAAAACGTTGCCTCTGTTTCTTTTATTTGTACTTAGAAGTGTCCAAAACAAAAAACCACATATTTGATTCGTCTAGATATAGATCAATCGTGTAATCGGTACTTAACTGCCAGATCCTCGTTGGGAACGATATCTTTCTTTATTACTTCGATAAATCCGTGTACTTGCGGATCGCTATCAAGTTTTTGGCGCCGTTGCCGGGTATCAGGCCAGTCAATATTGATTTAATCGTGAGATTTAAAGACTAGACATTTTTTTAATTTATTTTTTATTTTTATTTTTGTTTTTGTTTTTGTTTTTGTTTTTTATTTTATTTGTTTTTGTTTTTATTTTTCTTATTTTATTTATTTTTTGTATTTTTTTATATAGTTAGTTTATTTTATTTTCCTCTTTTTGGATTAACACGTTGTATGAATAGATATTTTACTCTCCATTTTGCATCTCTTGTTCATATTTTGTATTTCTGAATTTATTTGCATAAACTGAAAAAAATAATGTTTAACCAATGTCAATGGTCAGGTCAGACGTATGTGCCACGAGCGATGCAGACAAGAGAATATGGTACGGATTTATTACAATCACTTGCAGCAAGGGCAAATTCTTTTTCTCAACACACTAAATATATGAGCATGCAAAATTCTAAGTTGGAATATATTATTTGTGATATTTGTGGTTGTCAAGAGCCATTTTACTGAATGTCAATTAGGGATCCCTTCATGCTTTAACTTATGCCCTAGTACCTATAACCTAAGTTGGGAGAACCATGAAAACTATTTTTATCAAAATGACCCAGCCTCTATTCCACAATCAGACTTTAGTGAACCTGAAGAATCCAACTTAGTAGTCTTGCTTGAAAAATATACAGCTGCTTTGGAAAAACAAAATGAGTTGGAACAAAATATACAGCTGCAAAAAGCCATGCTTGAAAAGACTCTAGCTGCTATGGAAAAACAAAATGAGAAAATTCATAGTATGTTTTTTGGCACTGATAAAAATTATATAGAGGATGGAATCCAGGATAAATCTGAGAATTTTGTAGAGTTGGATCAATCATTAGTCATGACTCCTGATTATGATTTACCTTCTTCAAATTTTGATGATTTTGAAAATTTTAATGATTGTGATTTACCTTCCTCTGCACTTTACCAGCCATCTAGTCCCCTCTCACATAATGAAGTGTCTTGTAACACAAATACTTGGGACTTATTTGAAGAAAAATTTGAACTTTTGGATTCTTATGAGAAAAAAAGATGATGAATTTAATGATCCTCAAATAAGAAGTAGCGATATAGATGGGGATGAATTTGATAGTGTTAGGATGAAATACCCCATTGAAGAGAAAGAAATTGAGGAAAAAGATGAGAAAGAGGATCCTGAGCATAGTGTACCATCACCTCCTTGTGAACCATCAATTTCTATTCTCTAAGAAAATTCATTGAAAATTTACATGACAGATGATAAAGGAGATGATTTTAAGGATAATGCTGATGAGGTGATTGAAATATTGTTTGAATCAAATTCAAGCACAGGTACCCAGCAGAAGATAACTCATGAGATTCTTGATCACATTGGCGTTGAGGTAACTGAAAAACCAAATTTGAAGTTCGAAAACTTTTTGATCAATCCAAGGTATGAATTCTTTGATTTTAATTCTAATCTTCTTCCAATTGCTAATATAAATTTAAAGGAAGAATGCATGATTTTACTCTTGGATAAATACAGGAAAATTATTGATTATTCTTTGCATGATTCTAACTCTTGTTTTTGTATGCATGTACTGATCACTGCGACTTGGATCCACCTGCTTGACTGGATATACACTTTGGTGGGCATACTCTTGAGACGAAGAAAAAGGAAAAGACTACATGCTCTCTATTATGGCACAGATTCACCAACTCCGCCATGACATGAAGCATTGGTCAAGCTAATGACCTTAAACAAGCGCTTTTTGGGAGGCAACCCAAATTTCTGATTTTTACCACTCTTGGTTTTAGTTTTTAATTTTCTTTAAATTTTAATAAATTTTTGCAGCATGTATTGATGAATTTTTACTGATAAAAAATCTTCTAATAAGTTTTTTTATGTGCAAGAATTTTTAGAAAATTTTTACATGAAGAAAAGGTATCCGACGAGACGTTCACAGGTGTGGCAGTGAGTCACTCACGGCCGTAAATTTAACTTTTGCAGATGGATTTACGTCACAGAAACTTTTACGGCCGCAACTGTGAACAGCTCACGAACCATGAAAACCCGATTTCTCGTTGATTCCTTCCACCTCAGGCGACAGATCTCTGTTCCCGACCTTCCTTCATCACCAGTGACCCTTTCCGTTGATCCTCCGATGAGATTTTGGCCGGATATCATCAGGAAGCGTTAGATGTTCTCAAGAACACGAGTGTGCAGCCGAAGCTTAATTGCAGCTCGATTTTTTTGCACAAATTTGTGAGAGTCTCCTTACCCAACTGTTACATTTGGTTTCTCCACTTGATTTACATGCTTTTGCACTGATTTGGAACCGAGATTATTTGATTCTTGAGTGAGATTTATGCAAAATCGTGGTTGAAGTTTTTCTACAGTTACTGTAGCTTCACGATTTTTGCAAAAACTCTATATATTTGTGTTGGTATATGATGTTTGTGATTAGACATATATGATGGTTTTTGATGTATTTGGATGCATGATATTGATTTGGGATATATTTTGGTATTATATTGAATTTTGATATTAAAAACGGTAAATGTGATTTAGATAATGAAACATAACAGTATTTGAAGTTTGAAACTTGTTTACATTGTAAAAATTGATTATCATTAATGTGATGCAGTTTGTAGATTTTTCTATGTCATGTTTTCATATTTTGATATAATTGTATAGGGAATCACTATATTTTAAAAGGAACTCTTGCAAAATTTTTCTGAAATCTGTCATTTATTAATTTTAATGTTTATGTATATGCAACAA
This sequence comes from Costus lasius, assembly GCA_027563935.2. NCBI lineage: Eukaryota > Viridiplantae > Streptophyta > Magnoliopsida > Zingiberales > Costaceae > Costus > Costus lasius. Next base: position 22,197,949 of record CM050447.1, on the reverse strand, counting down.
CTTAAGTCTAGGGTGTCCTTCATATATTATGCTTTTTCATCAAAGCTTTATAGGTATGTATCTTGAATGTTTATGATTGTTAAGGATAGACAAATTTGCTTTACCCTAAATTTTGAACTTAAGAAACATCTTGAGTGATTGATTTGATGACTTAGGGAATTTTTGAAGTTTCATGTAGACTTAAATTGTTGAGTAAATTCAATTCTGGAATTGATAAAATTTATATGTGAATTGTTATGAGTTCATATGACACATGCATAGTATCTTTATACTTGAAGTTTAACTTATCTATTTTTGCTTGATGGAAATTTTTATGAAGAGAAATTTGGTGATATTTCTTTAAACTGAGATTTGCTCCAACTCCTCTAGCTGAGAAATCTTAAGTCATGAGTTAAATTATACCATCGTTTGGTATACTTTAAATCTGTTGTGATCAAGTAACAGAGGGAGAACTTTTAAAACAAATATTTAACCCTCTTGCAGAAAGATCAACAACGATTTAAATACCATGCCACTAACCGGCTTTCTCTATTAAAAAAAAAGAGAAAAAAAAGACTCCTCTACTTGGCACTGCAAAAAATTGGTAGTGGTACCGAAGACATGAGTTGAAGTCTAATAAAAAAAATTATTTTGAAGAAAAAGAGAAAGCTGTAGGTTAAGTGGACAACTCCGCTGACTTTCATGATTGAGACTATGAGTTAAATTATACCACTCTGTGGTATACTTTGAACAATATTATGATGCTAACAGGAAAGAGCATATAACCGTTTAAAGACCAAATTGCTTTAAAAATCTCTTATCTTTAACATCACCGAGATTCTTGAAATAAATTTTTGTTTGCTGAGTAAGATAGATTTATTAAATTGAAAGTATTTGATATTTAGTGTGTGAAGAATGAATATTATGACATAAATTATGAATTTTATCTTTCTTGGATTGTAACCTCTTGAGAGTTTATTTCTATTATGATTTTTCTTGAATTACTTGAGTCTGAAAGGTCGATTACTTAATTTGTAGACTAAGGATATTATTAAGGGCAAAAACAAATGAGTGTTCCTTATCTTTACATTCTTTATACATATCAAGGTATTGCTTGAGGACAAGCAAATTTTAAGTCTAGGGTTTTTGATGCGTTGCATTTACACCATATTTTTACCTATGTTTTAGATCATATTTTGGGCTTAATTGAATGATTTTATGCAATTTTTAATGTTTTTACTTCACTTTGCATAGAATCTTCACTTTTTCTCGTTTTTATGAAAATGTAGGTAAAAAGGCACAAAAATGATGGATTTCGAGAGTTTTGAGGCTATATTATGATTCCCGAGGAAATCACCAGCTTAAACGTCGAATTTGAAGTCAAAATAGTGAAGAATGCGAAAATTACGGCCTTGGCCGTAATTATGGATCGACCGTAATTCTGAGTTCGAGCAGAAGGCGAAAAACGGCTGAACATGTTACGGACCGTGAAAACATCCGCTCTTTCGGTTTTTCACTCGATTCGACTCCAAATTGAACCAGAATTGAACCAAACTCTCCAGAAACCTTCCCACTTGGGTTCTATACATATTAGACTATAAAAGGAAGAGTTTTGGTAGGGTTTCGGGGGCTTCTAGGCATGAAAACGAAGGACTATAGCGGCAGCGGCGGAAATCAATTTTAGGGCAAAATTCTGGCTAGAGATCATGCAAAGGAGGGATTTGATCACTTCATCTTCATCACCAAATCAAGGGGAGGAGTTCTAAATACTTTCCTAGTGTCTCTTTGCATTATTTTAGAGAGATTACATGTTGAATTCTTTGATGAACATGCTGTTTGTTATGAACATGAACGTGTAAACCATATTTTTGGGATTTGGGGAATAGCCCGTTGACGAATTATGGATTGAATATATTGTTTCAAATCTTTTACATGAATTTTATATATTTGATTTGATTAGAATTGTACGTATCTCGATTTAATACTCTGGCCAAGTTTTATTGCGTCTTAGACGTTGCGAGAAAGACCGAGAGGTGAATCGCAATGTCGGAACTATTCTCTTCAAACCTATGAATCCGATCACAAGAGTAGTTCGGATTTGTTTGAAGGATTCACATGGTTTTTCAAAGAACTTAATGGGTTTAATTACGTTAACTGTCACGAGAGTATGGAGTTAGCGTAGTTAAATACCGGATTACGCTTCGAGAGGAGGTAATCTGTACCTTAGGAAAAATCCCTTTCAAAATTATAATTTTCTGAACAAAGATTTATTCTTATTAAATTCATAATCATCAGTGTGGTGAAACCCTAAATCCCGATTTTATCCGAGCTGATTTTTATCAAAAACGTTGCCTCTGTTTCTTTTATTTATACTTAGAAGTGTCCAAAACAAAAACCACATATTTGATTCGTCTAGATATAGATTAATCGTGTAATCGGTACTTGACCGCCAGATCCTAATTGGGAACGATATCTTTCTTTATTACTTCGATAAATCCGTGCACTTGCGGATCGCTATCAATGCGCATGGAAATTATTCATTGATGCACACATGAATGAACTTGATACAATTAAAATTTACTTGATAGAGATTAATTTATTTTTGAGACATAGATATTTTGGGTTGATACACATAAATTAGCGTTAAGTTTACTTTGCCTTGACATACAATTTTTCATCATTGACATACAGTTGCATAACTGTATTATGGGGTCAAATGATAAATCTTGTGAGGAAGACGATGCATGTGCATCCACAAGAGTTGGAGAAACTGAATCTTCATCTGTTGTTCCAACTGTTGGTATGGTCTTTAATAGTGAAGATGCAGCATATGATTTTTACAATGAGCATGCGAAAAGACTGGGATTTAGTATAAAAAAATTGTACCTAGAGCGTAGAAAAGATGGTTCATTGAAGTATACAAACAAGGTTTGAAAAAAAAACTCACCCCACACATGAGACTAAGAAACCACAAGCTGGGACAAGAACAAACTGTATGGCTCGGGTGGATTTTAAAATTTCAATCAATAATATTTGGACAATATCTAAAGTTCAGATCAACCATAACCATCCAATGACTAGTCCAAATAAGGTCAATCAGCTTAGATCACATAGGAAGATCCTACCATTCCAACGTTCGCTTATAAACCAAATGACTGCATCTGGTATGAAGGCTCATAATATTCATAATTATTTTCAGTCCGGGGCAAGTAATATGGATGTTGGTTTCATAAGAGATGATACTACAAATTATATTAAAAAACAGAGATAGAAAAGATTGGATGGGCTGGGAAAGAAGGGTATTTTGAATTATCTAACGGAGAAGCGAGCCAAAGATCTTTCTTTCTTTTCTGCTATTGAAGTTCATAGTTCAGGCGAGATTGCTAATTTTTTTTGGGCTGATGGTAGATCAATCGTAGATTATGCTTATTTTGGTGATGTTATTTCTTTTGATACCACATTTCAAACAAATGAGTATGATATGCTATTTGCTTCAATCGTTGGTGTGAATCAGCACAAGCAGACAATTATTTTTGGTGCTGCATTATTATATGATGAGACAGCTGAATCATTTATTTGGCTGTTTGAAACCTTTTTGAAAGTAATGTCTGGCCGACATCCTGTGACCATTTTTACAGATCAATCGGGTAGCAATATCAAAGACAATTGAGATTGTAATGTCAAATACAGCACACCGTCTATATTTATGACATCTTTTTAATAATGCAATAACACATCTAAGCCATGAGATTCACAGTAGTGCTGGATTTCTTGAAGATTTGAGACATGTGGTGTATGAAAGGTGTAGCATAGATAGATTTGAGGTACTATGGACTAGTCTAGTAAATAAGTACCAACTTAGTGAAAATAATTAGATACAGAATTTTTACAAAATACGTACAAAGTGGGCTGCATACTATCATGCGCAGACATTTTGTGCAGGTATCAGCACATCACAACGAAGTGAGAGTATAAATGGTCATTTTAAACAATTCTTCAAGAAAAAATTGTCCCTGTTTGAATTTGTAGAACAATATGATAAGGCAGTCACATTCTTTCGTGAAAAAAGAATTAAAAGAAGATTTCAGGAGTAGAAACAACACACCAGTAAATGCCTTCTGTAACATGTTAAGAGAAGCATCTTCGGTATACAGCATAGTTATGTACAAAGAGTTTGAGGAAGAGTTTAAGATGAGCCTTGATTCTAGTATTACATTCATGGCATCTGATTCTGATGTTGGCAGTTTGACATTCAAGGTAATTCTACAAAATAATGGTAGAGATGAGTTTGTGATGTACAACCCTTCTTCTGTGACTGTCAACTGCACATGTAAACTCTATGAATTGAATGGAATTTTATGTGGTCATTGTATAAAAGTTCTTGCAATGAACAATGTGAATTCAATACCACACCATTATATATTACATAGGTGGACAAAGTATGCTAGACAAGGTCACGGTTGTCATACAGTTCCACCTATCAGGGAAGGTCATGGAAAAGAGGGTTTGACATCTATATATAACCGAGTCTATCAAAAGCAATTTTGTATGTCAACAAAGAGCATGCATTGTAGAAAAGCACTTGAAATGATAGAAGTTGCAACTAATCAGCTAAGTATACAAGTAGATGAATTATTGCACACCGAGCCTCCAATTGTTGACTTATAATATGAAAGCAGTGAAATTAGTGAAGCTCAAATACTTGAGGAGCCGATTATCACCATAAAGCCCCCTGTTGCCAAAAAAGGACCAAAGGAGAAACGCAAGAAGGGTCTTCTAGAGAGAATAAGAAAGAACAAAAAAACCACAAGTGGGAGTTCTAGCACACCTTTGAGTAATTTAAATCCAGTTTCTGCATTCAATTCAACTTCTATGTATGCAAATACACAGGTAATAGTTATCTTTGAAGTAGTCATAAATATCATTGATATACTCATATTGATTTGTACAATTGATAGGTCCATCAACCTTCCACAATGTACACTCCTGGAAACACACACCCTGCTATTCCGGTTTCTGTTTTTTCATATGTACAGTTGGACGCACAAAGCAATCCTAATGATCCACCACCAGTGTTTTCATATAGTCAAATGATGATGGGAAATACCTCGACATATGTAAGATACTTCACTTCACATTATCATATGTTTAATTTTTGGAGAAATGTGTGATAGCAACCTATACTAATTAATCTTAATTCATCTCTAGTTTTCAGACGAAGCATCACAGGTTGCTCAGCCACAACTATCATCGCAGGAAAATGAGCCATCTATTGAGTGATAAATATTCTAAATATATAGCGTTGATGTTCATGTGTGTTAATGCGTTGATGTGCATGTGTATAAATGTCACAGGTTGCTAATAAATTCAAATTGGTTGATGTGCATGTGTGTTAATGTGTTGATGTGCATGTGTAAATGGGTTGATGTGCATGTGTATAAATGTCACAGGTTTCTAATAAATTCAAATTGGTTGATGTGCATGCATGTTAATGCGTTGATGTGCATGTGTAAATGGGTTGATGTGCATGTGTATAAATGTCACAGGTTGCTAATAAAGTCAAATGCGTTGATGTGCATGTGTGTTAATGCGTTGATGTGCATGTGTAAATGGGTTGATGTGCATGTGTATAAATGTCACAGGTTGCTAATAAAGTCAAATGGGTTGATGTGCATGTGTAAATGGGTTGATTTGCATGTGTATAAATGTCACAGGTTGCTAATAAAGTCAAATGGGTTGATGTGCATGTGTAAATGGGTTGATGTGCATGTGTATAAATGTCACAGGTTATTAATAAATTCAAATTGGTTGATGTGCATGTGTGTTAATGCGTTGATGTGCATGTGTAAATGGGTTGATGTGCATGTGTATAAATGTCACAGGTTGCTAATAAAGTCAAATGCGTTGATGTGCATGTATGTTAATGTGTTGATGTGCATGTGTAAATGGGTTGATGTGCATGTGTGTTAATGCGCTCATATTGATGTGTAAATGGGTTGATGTGCATGTGTATATATGTCACATGTTGCTAATAAATTCAAATGCGTTGATGTGCTATACAAATAGCGTTGATGTGCAGTAATTTAAATGTGTACATCAACACTATTTGTATAGCACATCAACGCTAACAGATGAACATCAATGTATTCACTTTCTAATACATACAAAAGAAATCATTTTCTAATACTGATCAATGTACTCATGTATTTACTTTCTAATACATAAATATGTAAATCTGAATGATACATACAAATTAGCGTTGATGTGCAGTATATTCACTTTCTAAGCATACTCTAAATATTTCCAAGCTAGTAATAGCTCTTAATCTTGGCATATCTGCCTGCGAGAAATCAAATTTGGTCTTTCTACATAGACAATCCATATACATCATTACAAAAACTCCACAATCCTTGGATTCATACTGTTTAGGGCAGTTAGCATCCCATATTTTTTTGGTACTGCATGAGATCCCAATCAGCCTCACATTTCAACCCTGCAGTCTGTTTGTTGAAATGAGAATTTAGTAGTCCTAGCTACATCAACAAAACCAGATATGACATAAGTTTAATAGCATTGAAATTTAATTGACAATCCAATACAAGAGGTAAGTGTATTAAGTTACTTACAAAACCATCTACATAAGTCCTATCTGCGGCTGTTGGTTGTAATAAAGAATTATAAAATGTAATGCGTTTCTGATTCCTTTCTATGTACATCAGAAACCAATGCTGGTCTCGTCCAATTGGGCAGAAAATTCTTTTTACGTTTGGTAGCGTCTCTCTATAGAAGTTATTCAAGAAATGATAAGACAATCCAAATTGACGTGCTACATACAATTGATAACAACTCCCTAGATGTAGGCATATGTGAGATATTTTCTTTGCTTCACGTATTTTTTACTACGTTTGTGAAGTAGGAGTGCATATGCGTCAATCACCTACAATGAATATGTACATGTGTCAGGAAAATTACGAATATGCAGATGTGTATACTATGCGAAAAATATAAAAATTGTTGGTACTTATTATCTTAAACCATTTCGCCAAATAATAGACCACAAATGGTGGTCTTTTGTACTTCACAATCGTCCCCAATAGTGAACACGTTCAATGGCAATTCTAGATAGCCATTTATTTGCTCGCGTTGAGGATTAGTTATTAAATTATGTCCAGGGTAATCTCTTCTACCTACATACTGCCAAAGGACAGCCAACTGTTAAATATACAGAAAATTTAATATCTATGCAGAAAATTTAATTGTATCAAGTTATTTCATATGTGCATCAACGCAATGTATACTCAGTGCATCAACGCTAATATGTCTATGTGCATCAACACTAATGTGTCTATGTGCATCAACGCTAATATATTTAAAGCTAAGTACATGGTCTAATAAAAACAATGTGAATAATGCCGTGTTATAAAATCATACCTCTTGCAGTTGCGTAGATGGTGGCACATCAACTTTCTTCTTCTTTATATCACCTTCGGTATAAGGTGAGGTTAGTGCTGCAGAGGCCTTTCGTATTCTTTTCCCCTTCCCCAGCTCGCAATAATCTCCACCTTCAGCTGGATTGTCATCATCTGATGACCATTCCAATTCTTGCTCAGCCTCTTCTAACAACTTCTCATATGCAGCTGTAAGGTCCTTCAGCTTCTTTTCATAATTATCTTTAAGCTCCTTCATTTCACTTTCATACTCTGCAATCTGGTTACAGAATGACATCTCTAGAGATAGTTTCTCTTCAGTTAAGCTCTTTACTCTGGCCATAATTTCATCTAAAGCATTTTTCAGCTTCCTTATCTCGGCCTTCAGCATTTCATTCTCTAAGTCAACGTAGTGGTGTTTGAAATCCTTTTCACAAAGCCTTGATTCCAATTTATTCATTTCTTCTTGCATCTTCTGTAATTCAGCTTTCAATCTCTGTATTTCCTCAGCATCTTTCGATTCATGTGTACTATCTATATCTTCTAGTAATTCTTTGTTTATCTATTAGAAATAAAATCATCTATTAGTGAAAGAATTAAAATGTACTTAATTTATCTTAAAATTGGTTAAGGTTAGTACTCACATCTCTAGAAAACGTCACTGGAACAAAGATAACATGGTGATCCTCATCATTAACAAGATGATCTTCTTCATGTACATGATCTTCTTCTTGTACAGCATCAACAGCATCTTCGATTTCCAAAATTATCTTGAATAGATAATATACCATATGGTCAGACACAAGTATTTATCTTATTTCATGAGAATGACATGAATTAGCTAAATACCTAAGAATTATCCAGCTTTTCTATATTGCTTCAAATGTTGCTCTTCGTCCAACCTTCATTTTCGCCCAACGAAATAGGTGAGGGTGAACACCCTCCACCTTCATGTCATTCCATAAGGGGCAATGTTCATATAACCAAACCTGTAAAATAAAGAAAGTGGGTATGTCAATTATCAGCAATATATGTCCCAATAATACACTTATCAAAAACAAAGCCTTCACTTACACAAAGAAGGATGCCACACCCCGCAAACGATGTAGACTTTTCCCTCTAGCTTCGAGTAAGATGATGTGTCAAGTATCTGTGTGTAGCCTCAGCCCAATTGTATCTACTCAGCTTCGTCAAATCATCCACATATTCCAGAAAGAGTGCATCCAAGGTGTAGTAAATACCACAAAATAAGAACGTACAAAATAAGTACAATATACGAAGCTTCTTCAATTTTTCCTCATCCAATATCACGCCATTTGGGCCAACAACAGATACCATTTTATCCTCAATCATATTCCTTTTTACTATTTGTCCCTTAAAGTCATCTGTATATAAGCTTGAATCCAGGGTTCTCAAGTGAAACTGCACTAATTCTCCCATATTTGGTAATCCTAGAATCATTGATACTTCCTTGACCGTAAATTCTACAAAGACTCCATTTATGCTGAAGCCGCATCTATTCTCGTCTCATTTATATCTCAGGTACTCCAAAGCCAACATATCCAAGGGTATTGTTGGCTCGGTAAAAAAATAACCAAAAGGGGTGGCTTGAAGCAGCTCAAACAAATTGGTGCCCTTTGCTATTTGTCTCATCACAGTGTGTAATCTCGACATTGAACATCTATTAAAGTTTGGTCGAGGCTGCTTAGGTGTCATTTTTCTGTGAATGAATATCAACAAAAAAAAATATTTGTGTCTCAATCATAATTTGATGTATATCTAGGTAATTTATATGTGTATCAATGAGTATGAACTAGGAAAATATGAAAATCAATGAATTAATTCTATGCGCATCAACGCAGAATAAGGTCAGTGCATCAACGCAGAATAAGGTCAGTGCATCAACCCTAATGTGTATGTGCATCAACCCTAATGTTTATGTGCATCAACCCTAATGTTTATGTGCATCAACCCTAATTTAATCTCTAACATGACAAATTTGATTGTATCTAAGTAATTTTATCTGTGTATCAATGAGTATGAACTAGTTAAATATACAAAATCAATGAATTCATTCTATGCACATCAACGCAGATTAAGGTCTGTGCATCAACCCTAATGTTTATGCACATCAACGCAGATTAAGGAAAAATTGTATAATTTTCCTTCTTCATTTCTTTTTTTACAATGAAACACAAGAGTGAAAAACTGCATTATTTTTTATCCTTCCTATTTTCCTTTACCCTCTAGTTTTCTTCCCTCCTGTTTTCTATCCCTCTTAGGAAACACAGCCTTAATATACTTTCCATTCTTTCCTTTCAGTTTTCCATCCAAGGAAACACAGTATAAGAGTTTAAAAATACACAAATTTTAAAGCAACCATATATAGTTTAATTATAATATTATGGATATTGATTTTGCTTATTATGAATATTGATCGAATATTATGAATATTAATCAAATATTATAGATAGTAATTAAGCATATAATTGATATTAACTAAATATCATAGATATTTAATTAAATATCACGAATATTAACCTAACATTATAAATATTAACCTAGATACAGTAAATATTAACTAAATATCTATGATATTTATCAAATATCGTGGATAATTGACCAAAATCCATAATATTTGATCAATATTTACTATATTTTAATCAATATATGTAATATTTAGTTAATATATACTATATTTTAGCCCGTTCATGATGTTAGGTAAAATATTTATGTAATTTTAGACTCAGCCTAAGATTTTTTAGTTAGAGATTTTGGTAAGAAAATTTTTTGGATGGTTGGATAGGGTTCCACTTTTTCAGGGAGCGTAGCGAGAGGGCAGAATTTTTTTTCTTAAACCCATTAGATTTATGTTCGGGTTCGGTTCACGGTTCAAATCGATCGGTCCTGTCCGGGATCAGAACAGAAACAGCGGTCGAGTGAAAATCCTCTCTCTCTTCGCGGCTTATCCGCCTGCCTTCTCTCCCTCCCGCGTTACTTCGCCGGAGATTTCATCGTCGATCGCCGCTGTGGGAGAGAGTTGGCGCCGCTGATTCTTGCAGTGTAGACAGGTATTCCTCTCCCCTCTTGTGTCACTTTCCCCCTGTGTCTAGCTAGATTTTTTCTACTTGCCGAGCTTTCCTTGTTTCTTGTTGGATCTTTCTCACCAAATTTCTCGATTCCCCTCGCTGCTCGTTCTTCGATTCTTGCCCTAACCCCCTTCTCGACTCTGTTTCTCCTCCTCCTTCTGTGTTCTCTTCTCCCTGACCTTCCTCGGACGCTCGCCCTCACTTTGTACCCCTTCCTGTCTCTCTCCAATGTTGTGGATTGAGAAATTACCAGTAATGTGATTTTGATGTGTAATTGTTGATAATTTTATCATTTGTGTGAATTTTCGGAGGACTGCACTTTTCCGATGATTTTTTTTGCACTTTTGCAATTTTGCTGTTGAGGAATTATGAAACTTGTAAGTATATATACATGTATCTTACAACAATATTAAAAGAAGAGTTGGTGTAGATTATGAATCATTAGTGAGAGAAATAGTTTATAATGTATATGTATTATATTTCGCAAACAATTTAGCTAAGTTGTAGAATTGAATACAATTCTACGGGCTAATCCTGTAGAACCTACCCGTTCGTACATAGGAACTGGAATATGACAACACCATCATGATAGTAGTCGTCATTGGATATTTCTTTAATTACAACATGACCAATATCTCTTCGGCCCATGGAATTAGCTACAAGGAGATACACTAGCACGAATATGACTATCTATTTTGAATTTTTATACAAGGATTGATCAGGTATGTTCGCATTCATCTCATTGTGGATTGTAATCTCCTATAAGTTCTAGGCTCTTATCCCAAATTGCAACTCGGATTAAACTTTATAATGATCATAATTAGACTATAGATATTCAATTGTGCAAGACAAAATTAACTGAAGTTAAATACTTATTCGAATCTATCTTGTATCTTAAATCCATTGAAATTGTATCCGGTTCTATATGAGGTGTCATTGTAACGGGGCGAATAAGCCTTATTGCATGCATTAGTTATCAGTATTAGTATGCTAGGTTTAGTTGTTAAGTTGGAAAATGAAAACCAGAATTGATAAACCTGTATATAATTAATTAATTAATTAATTAATTACAAACAATTAAATTTCTCACTAGCCACCTATTTGGTTTTCTGTTTATGTTGGATAATATCGATATAGGTTATTGACTTAGTTTGGTTGCCAATCATGTGAATAGAGTTTGCCCATCACTGGCTTAAGCCGTGACCACTTTGCATAAGACAACTTAGAGAGTTTCAACTTATCCTAAAAAAGTGTGTTTAGAATGATAACCTTCTCTTCTTTACCTTAGCTTGAGAATAAATGGAAAAACCACACAATCAGTCACTTGTGAAGTCATTTTGAGTATAGCCATCCTGGTAAATAAATACATTAGTGAAATAAATTGCGTTATAAACTTGTAGCCTCAAGATGTAGGATCTCTACTTTCACATAATTTTGGATCTGTGTGTGCGCCTAGTGGTGTTGTATTATTATTGTATATGAAACTTGTGACAGTTTAGATGTTATACTTTTTTTTATTGTCCATCTCAATGTCCTTTATCATCAGGTAGAAAATGTGTGGGTTCGCTTAAAGCTGGTGTGATTGTTCATCACAATTTATCAATATACGTTAGGTTGGAGGGCAGGATACCTAGGTCTAAGGCGTCATAGAAGTACTTGATAGGTGAATCAATTTCTCAAGGATTCAATATTTCTTCTCTTGACTTTTTCAAAATCAATCTTCCTCATTGGTTTTGCACTAACGCTTCATTTGCCCGCAGTGTATAAGTCTAGCTTTGACAAAGCTAACCATGCTTCGTCTAAATTGTTTTATGACCCTGGTTTGAAATAATGTCTATAGGTGACTGCCATATGGTTGTTTATGTTGATCATAACTTATGTTCTTATGTTTTATTATTTCCCTACTGTGCTTTAGATGCATATGCGACCAATATGGTTATGTTATTTTGCATATATTAGTGCAGAAAATAGCTTTGAAAATTCAATTCCATCTAGATGTATTGGTGCATTCATGATTTGAAGCCTGATTCCTACAATTTATATTCCACGATGAAAAGGACAACATATATTGAAGGACGGTTCACAAAATTTTCTTTTTTTAATCAAATTGCTTGACATTTTGATTTTCTTTCTTTCCTGAATAATCTACTTCATCTTGTGTAGAATGTAACTATAATGCAGTGATATTTGTGAGTCTTAGTGTTGTCATGGTTAACTAGTTAACTTCGAACTGAGTTCTTATTTCTTGATCACTTGCATGTTGGAAGTGAATAAATGATGTAATTACAGATTTAGTCACTTCAGAATATTAGTAACATTAGAAACTGCTACCAGTGTTGTTCTTGAACAATCAGTTCTGCTTTGCTGTTCTTTGTTGTGATAAGCCTCATCTTCTATGTGATCTGGGTTCATGATATTTAAGTTTTTGATATACTGGATGCTAGTTTCCTTGGAATCTGCATCTTTAGTGTCATATTTTACTTCTCTAAAAAAGGTTGATCTTTAGAATTTTTTTCTATTGGCTCACTGAAGTTTTCACTGAAATTTTTTCGTCTTTGAAGGCTACAATGGAAGCACATTTGAGCACACTCCTGCCAACAAGATGGTTGCCACTAAATTTTTCTTCAAAAAGCAACCCTACCTCTCCATCAGTGCGAAAATTGCTGCAATTTCATCGCTTCAAACCCAAAGTTGGATCTTTGAATCGAAATATCTGTTCTTGTAGACTAGGAGGTGATTTGGCGGCCAATAAAAGAGGGAATGGCCAAAAGGAGCTTAACTCAGAGTGGGAATCGGAATTTCTGGGAGAGATTCCTCCACCTCAATCTAAATTTCATAGGACAAAGAAGCCTCAGGAAAGATCGAGATTGCTGCAAGAGACAGAAAGTATGGATTGGTGTGTTGAAGCTAGGAAGGTTGCCTTGAAAGCGATTGAAGCGAGGGGTCTGACTAGTTCTATGGAGAAGATGGTGCTTCCAAAGAAAAAAAATAGGAAGAAAAATATGAAGACTGGCAAGAAAGAGAAGGTCAATAAAATAGATGATTTCTTGGAAGATTTAGAGGATGATGACAATGATGATATTGATGGGGCTAATGAGGAAGTTGATTTGGATGAATTGAACCTAAACAGTAGGGACATGGATCTTAAAAAGAGAATCAGCATGTTTGCAGATGGGATGTTTGAGGAAAAGCGGATTAAGGCCAAGGAGGAATTCATTGAGAAATTATCACAGTTTTCAGGACCCTCAGATAGGAAGAAAGAGATTTCTTTGAACAAAGCAATTGTGGAGGTGCAGACTGCAGATGAGGTATTGGAAGTAGTTTCTGAGACTATTTGGATGGTTGGGAAAGGATTGAAACCTTCCCCTCTTACTCCGATTAATATTGCTACTGCTCTGCACCGTATAGCAAAGAACATGGAAAAGGTTTCCATGACAAGGACTCAAAGGTTGTCATTTGCTCGTCAAAGAGCAATGTCTATGCTTGTGGGTATTGCCATGACTGTGTTGCCTACGTGCTCCTCTCAGGGGGTGTCTAACATAGCCTGGTCATTGTCTAAAGTTGGTGGTGAGCTTCTATTTTTGTCAGAGATGGATAGAGTTGCTGAGGTTGCACTTACCAAGGTTGAGGAATTCAATTCTCAGAATCTTGCTAATATTGCTGGCGCATTTGCTTCCATGCAACATTCTGCCCCGGACCTATTTTCTCAATTAGCTAAAAGAGCATCTGAAATTGTTCACACTTTCAGAGAGCAAGAGCTTGCCCAGTTCTTATGGGCATTTGCCTCATTAAATGAGTGTCTTGATCCATTTCTTGACTCACTTGATAATTTTTCCAAGGACAAAACGAGTCTTAGGTGCTTTGTAGAAGTAGAAAGCTCAACTCAGCAAGAAAGTTCAAAAACTAAAGTTGAGATAGATGAAAATATTGAAAGCATGGCAAGTAATGATGTGCATGCATCTTCCTTTTCCTCCGTATTGAGATTTAATAGAGATCAACTTGGCAATATAGCTTGGTCTTATGCTGTGCTTGGACAAATGGATCACTCGTTCTTCTCCTCTGTATGGGCAGCTCTGAGCAAATATGAAGAGGAAAGGATTTCAGAACAGTATAGGGAGGATATAATGTTTGCTTCGCAGGTTCATCTGGCAAACCAATGCTTGAAGCTTCTATACCCTCATCTTGGCCTATCACTGACAAGTGATCTAGAGGAGAAAATATCTCGAGCAGGGAAGACCAAGCGGTTCAATCAGAAAATGACATCCTCATTCCAAAAGGAAGTGGCACGGCTTCTTGTGAGTACCGGTCTTGATTGGGTCAAAGAGTACACGGTGGATTGTTACACATTGGATGCTGTACTTGTTGAGAAGATGCTCGCATTTGAGATTGATGGGCCAACACATTTCTCCCGAAACTTAGGTATGTAATACTACTCATAGCATATCCTCTTTTGTACCAGCTATCAGATGCTTGTTGTAGCATATAATCTGATAAAATAACTACTGTAGAGCTGTGTATTATTTGACAGGCACTCCTTTAGGCCACACAATTCTGAAGCGTCGATATATTGCTGCTGCTGGTTGGAGGCTGGTTTCTATTTCTATCCATGAGGTGATCTTTTCACAATGCATACTGATTGCAAAGTTACAATTAAGCGTCAATATATTGCTTTCCATGTTTAGTATGTAAATAGGAAAGTCATTTGGAATTAGTCTTTTTTGAGTTCAATAAAATTGTGCGATAGGGGCACAAAACCTATTTATACCCCATTAATTTTAAAGCAAAGAGATTTTGTTCGATAACATCTATGTTGAGACAAAAAGTGCATTCATCTTTTCGTCTGCCGTGTTTATTTCAAATAGAATTGACTGAGTGATTCTTTTGAATCAGGTTCATGTACTTATTTCTATTAGCTATTCAAAATATGACCAGAAGCTAAATATCTTTCTTCAGGTAGCACATGAGAAAACACACGCAAAATGTTTCACCTTTATGAGCCAGGATTTAGAAACAATTCGTAATATGCTTTAAGCAAATAGTAATGGCTGACTTAAAAGCAATTGATCAAATGTTTTACAAGAGAAATGTATGAGCATATCATATTATTTTAGATGCTAAGATGAACATTCAAATTGTGAGGGAGGGACGGAGTAAGCTTTAGAAGTTGGTTATCATTTGCAAGATTATGTATGTTAACTGGATAGTATTCCCTTGGGGTTTTATATTAAATGTGACCAGTACAGCCACATGTGATGTTAGGGGCTTTCTTGTTTGGAAAGTTTGAGATCATTACCATTGAGCTGTTTAATGCCCTATATATATTTTTTTATGAAGCATCTCCAAAACTTTTTATCAGTTCTCTGGCCTATAAATCATTTACCATGCTGTTGTTATCGTTCCATATCTTGTGATCATATTTTTCTTAAGCTTCATTTCATGTTCTGTATTCACTGATATGTTTATGGAAGCGTGTAATATCTGAAGCTAAACATTAGATGAACTATTCCTTCGCAGCACCACTTGGAAAGTTTCTGCTGCAACGTGAACTACTCCACAGAATTTGAGAAACATGATATATCAATTCTCACTTTTTTCACACAATTTGTTATTTTATTAAACAGTTTATACAAAAATGTTTGATGTTAAAATGAAAATGAATTCCAAGTTCATTTAGAATCGTGAAGTAATTTTCTTACTTGCTTTCTGATAAACACATTTGCTTATACAACCCAAATGATGGGCTGTTTCTTACTTGATACAACTTTCTTTTTTAGCAATTTATCTGGACTATTCATTAAGGAAAAAGAGGCATTGCTTCCTTGCAGTGGGAGGAACTTCAAGGATCTTTTGAGCAACTAGAGTACCTGAGGAAGATTCTTGGTATCCACAGTTGACAGTTGGAAGAAACAACTGAATTTGTCGAAGGAAAGCACAACCAGTTGTTATGCTACCCCGATTGGTTGCCAAAGGTTGAAAGGCTAAAATTGCTCGTGAGTATCTGGACCCTTGATTTTATAAATCAAGTTATAATCTTTACAGGTTAAATTTTACATTTTTGTTTTACTTGTCTGCACAAATATAAGAATTTCACCATATATGCTAACCACTATTTATCTTTCCGCGAACATTATCTCTCTAAGGTTATGTTCGGTAGGACGGAATCCACGGTGGAATGGAAGGGTAGATTCATTGCATTTTCCGTTCATTCCACCGTGGATTCCGTCCTACCAAACATAGCCTAAGTTTCCTCTGATGATGTTTTCAGTCGTTACCCTGAATGCTCATTAGTTTTCCATGCAGCTACAGTCACAAGTACCTTATGTATTATGTGACAACTCAAAAATAATAAAGGAACGTAAACGATGAAGATGGGAGTGGTTTTTTCCCAGAAATTTCGAGTCATGTACGACAAAGATCCTTCATGAACTGAGAATCATTTGTAGGAGTTAATTTTTCGTCTTGATTTGGATGCTGGTGAAGTCTCTTCTAAGCTTTTTGGTGTTAATACCCTGTCCTTAATGTTCTCTCTGAGCATAATATGCTAAAACGTTTTCTTATAAACGCGAGGGGCAAGTGCAAGTTGATAGTATAACATGATAGGGTACGGTGCTCCACATTACCTCCTGATTCAGAAGCTTAAAAGTGAAGTTTATATTACTGGTTAGCTCTATCTTCTATATTCTTTTCTATTACTGACGGAGTCAGGACCACCTCATGGGACTCCCCACCAGCCTCGGACGATACCTGAAAAGATGCCCCAGGGCCAGAGGGAGAGGTCCCAGAAATCTCAGCTCAAACAGGTGTCTGCAACACTAAACAAGGAGAGACACGCCATCAAGAAATACCAAGAGACACCTTGAAAAGGCATTTTGAAAAAATATTTTGAAGAGATACTTTGAAGAGGCATTTTGAAGAGACACTTTGAAGAGACATTTTGAGGAGACACCTTGAAGTCTATATAAGAGAGATGGGTTCTCTTGAGGGAGATAGTTTTTTTTTTTGTGACAATTTCAAGCTTTGTAGTAGCATTTAGTCCACTTTAAACTTCAAGGGTTCTCGCCTAGGGTCCCTTGTCTTGTAATCGTTTTGTGCTTCAATCAAATTTGGTCGCCGGAGTGCCTCCCATCACTCCGGGTGCCGACCTTTGCCTTCAAGGATTGTTTCAACTAGGGCGCCTAGCCCTTGCCTTCCTCTAGGGCGCCTAGCCCTTGCCTTCCTCTAGGGCGCCTAGCCCTTCGCCTACCCTCAGGACTCCTTGCCCTCCTCTCAGCCCTGGCCGAGGACTCGCAACGCTCCGCTTCCACAGCCCCGTAAAGGTTCCGTGCGCGCGTGCATGCTCGAAAGTTGGCTCTATGAGTTAGGTAAGTAATTTCCATTGTAGCATCGTGCCCTGGTTTTCTCGGCTATCGGTATCGCTCAAGCAAGTCGCGTTACGCGGCACTAGTTTCGTCGGTTTTCTCGGATTTTTCCCCGTATCGCACGTTTCTTCTTCCCTCGTCTTACGACCCTCCCACGTTTTCCGCATCATCGTCTCCACCACCCTAGTGTACTGATCTAAGGACCCCCAAACCTATTCATCCGCTGCGTCAGTTTTTGGTATCAGAGCAAGTTTCGAGATAACTCTTGTCTAGCTCTGCCGGTCTCTTGCATCATATCATATCGGTTTCTTCGTTTTCTTCTTTCGTATTACATAGTCGCACCGTACCCCCATCATGACAACTAGATCAGGAACATCATATCATAACCCCCCTACCCAAGTGCCCATTTCGACCGAAGAGAGTACTCCGTCTAGGGTAGAGTCGGTTGAGTCACTGTCCACACGCTTGGAAGCGATGGAGGCGATGTTTCAGCGTCTAATGTCGTCAGTCCAACACCTCACAGACCAAGTCATGGAACTAAAAGCTAAGCCCACTGAGGCGTCGCCCTCACTTAGCGTTCCCCCTCCGTTGGCCCCCCTGCAGATGCGTGCCAATGCGTCACCTCGCTATGACCCATTCGGTGATGAATCCGCGTGGGCGGAGGACGTTCCTCCCCCACGATGCCCAGTCCAGCGTAGCCGCGAGGACGACGAGGTCCGCTGGCTCACGCGCATTGACCCTCCTATCTTTAAGGGTAGCCTAGATCCCAATGACTTCCTCGACTGGGTCGCAGCCGTGGAAAGTTATTTTGTGTGGAGTGATATGGCCGACCACCTTCGGGTTAGCTACGTTCGCCTCTTACTTGCCGACCCTGCCCGGTTGTACTAGACGAATGTTGAACGTCAGCTAGTCGACCAACGCATTCCCCCCATCACCCGGTGGGAGGAAATGTGCTATCGTCTTAAGGAGAAGTATGTCTCTCCCACTCACCGCCAGCGTCTCCTCGACGCCTACTGTGCCATTTCGCAGGGGTACGACTCCGTCGACGAGTACCACACTCGCTTCGATGAACTCGGCATCTGCTGTAATCTTAAGGAAGATCCTGAGTTCACCCTATCTAGGTACAAGCGCGGGTTCCGTGAGGACATCCGACGCGCCTTCCCGTCTTACGGGCTGGACTCAATCGTCCTTGTCTTGCACCACGCTCGCGAGATCGAGCGCGACCTACGCTCGCAGCCTCAACGGGACGAGTCCACTTCCCTGCGATGCCCGGTCCCTCCCCCCCCCCCCCCCCCCCACCCCGGTGTCGGCCCCCGGCTCCCTGCCATGAGGCACCCTCACGTCCTCAGCACACAGGTCCCCGATGACCTCCGCGTGATGCTCTACGTGAGGCACCTGCGCCCCGTCTCACTTGGGATGAGAAGGGCAAGGCGCCTCTAGTTGCTGTTCCCCCTGGTCCCTGCCGCCACTGTAGTCAGATCGGACACTTCAATCGAGACTGCCCCACCCAGCGCGGCAGGTCCCTGCACATCGCGCCCGCACCGCGCGACCCTCACCCTCCACCCGTTGCCTCCCTTGGGCCTCCACCGGCCCAAGAGGTCGGCCCTCAGTGTTATTCTAATGAGGAGTCAAGCCCTCGACCCACCTTGGCCGTTGTCCGCTGCACTCTTGTCCAAACACCCCCTTCATCCGAGGACTGAAAGCGTACGAGTATCTTTTACACTTATATTAAGTGTAACGGGCACTCGTGTAAGATAGTTATCGACAGAGGCAGCAGCCTTAATGTCGTATCCCGCTCCGCTGTTACCCGCTTTGGCCTCCCCTTGGTGCCACACCCTTGACCCTACTCCATTGCTTGGGTTGACGCGTCGAGTCTCCCCATCACCCATCGCTGTCAGGTGCACATCTACTTCGGCGACTATGCCGAGAAGGTGTGGTGCGATGTCACGTCCATGGACGTGGCCCATGTTCTCCTGGGCCGACCTTGGCTCTACGACCGCGACGTGATTCACTACGGCCGGTCCAACACCTACGTCTTCCAGCACGAAGGGCGTAAGATTTGCCTGACCTCGGCTCTGCCCAAGGAGTTGCGGGCCTCCACATCCAAGGGCATTGTGAATACCCCTCCACCGGCCCACTCGGCCCCTCAGCCTGTGACCCTTGTTCGACCCAGCTCTCTCGTCTCCGAGGCCCGTGAGTCCGAGACCGTCTATGCGCTGATGGTGCGTGAGGTTTCACCCGCGCCGCCAATCCCACCGGCCCCTTTGCCGGCGGAGATTTCAGCCTTGCTCTCTGAGTTCTCGGACATCTCCCCCGTTGACCTTCTTGTTGGTCTTCCCCCGGCCCGCGACATTCAGCATGTCATCGACCTTGTCCCTAGGGCATCTTTGCCCAACCTGCCACACCACTGCCTTAACCCCACTGAGCACACGGAGCTCAAGCGGCAGGTGGACGATCTTCTGTCCAAAGGCTTCATCCTTGAGAGCCTTAGCCCCTGCGCCGTCCCGGCCCTTCTTACCCCTAAGAAGGATGGTTCATGACGGATGTGTATTGATTGCCGCGCAATCAATCGCATCACGGTGAAGTACCGGTTCCCTATCCCGCGCCTTGACGATATGCTCGACCTCATATCCAGTGCCTGCTGGTTCTCCAAGCTTGACCTCCGGAGCGGCTACCACCAGGTCCGCATCCGCGAGGGCGATGAGTGGAAGACGACCTTCAAGAAGAAGGACGGCCTCTACTAGTGGCTTGTCATGCCCTTTCGTCTCACCAACGCGCCGTCGACCTTTATGAGTCTCATGAGCCAGGTCCTTCGCCCCTACATGGGGAAGTTCCTCGTCGTTTACTTTGACGATATCCTCATTTATAGTCACACTCGCGACGACCACCTCGCCCACTTGCGCTTGACCTTCGACCTCTTGCGACAGGAACGCTTGTTCCTCAATGCCAAGAAGTGCTCTTTTCTTGAACCCCAGGTCCAGTTCCTTGGGTTCGTCGTGTCTGACCAAGGCCGCATGGTTGACCCTGCCAAGATTGAGGCCATTCGCCAATGGCTTGAACCGAAATCTGTCACCGAGATTCGTAGCTTTCTCAGCCTTGCCGCCTTCTATCGCTGATTCATTAAGGGTTTTAGCACCATTACTGCCCCTATGATGGCCTGCACCAAGCACGAGGCGTTCTCGTGGACCCCTGCCGCTAGACGTGCCTTCCTAGCGCTTAAGGATATCATGACGTCGGCCCCTGTCCTTCGCCTACCCGATTTCTCGAAGGTCTTCGAGGTCGCCTGTGATGCCTCCGGTACCAACATCGGTGGCACTCTTAGTCAGGAGGGTCACCCCGTCACCTTCTTTAGCGAGAAGTTGAACGAGGTGCGCCAACGGTACTCGACATACGATAAGGAATTCTATGCCATCGTTCAGTCCCTCCGACAATGGCGACATTACCTCCTACATAAGGAGTTTGTCCTGTTTAGTGACCATCAGGCCCTCTCGTTCCTCAACGCGCAGAAGAAGCCTACCCCTCGCCATGCGAAGTGGGTCGAGTTCCTTCAGCAATATACCTTTGTGATCACTCACAAGGCTGGCAAGGAAAACGTCGTGGCTGACGCACTCAGCCGTGTCCGGTCCTTACTGTGTGTTCTGTCCACCTCAGTTCCCGCCCTAGACCACATCCACGACGAGTATGCAGACTGTCCTGACTTTGGCCCCATTCTTGCCCGGCTCCTTGCTGATGACCCACTAGACTCGCCTTACCGTTTACACGACAGCTTCCTTGTGTACGGTAACCGACTCTGTGTTCCCCGCTCGTCCCTTCGCGAGCATCTCTTGATTGAGCTTCACGCGGGTGGTGCCACTGGTCACCATGGTCGTGACAAGACCCTGGGTTTGGCTGAAGATCGTTTCTTCTGGCCCATCCTTCGTAGGGATGTAGAACGAGTCGTCCGCCATTGTGGTACATGTCAGCGTGCCAAGCCCTTCCTTGCCAACACTGGGTTGTACACCCCGTTGCCCGTTCCTAAGGGTCCATGGCTCGACATTAGCATGGACTTTGTTCTAGGCTTACCTCGCATGGCCTCACGCTATGACTCCATCTTCGTTGTCGTGGATCGCTTCTCTAAGATGGCACACTTTGTGCCTTGTTCCAAAACGGCCGATGCTTCACACATTGCACATCTCTTCGTCAAAGAGATTGTCCGCCTACATGGTCTCCCCTTGACCATTGTGTCCGATCGTGACCCTCGGTTTGTGGGACACTTCTGGAGGTCCCTGTGATCCCTACTTGGCTCCACTCTCAAGTATTCCTCGGCCTACCATCCGCAGATGGACGGTCAAACCGAGGTGGTGAATCGTAGTTTGGGCAACCTCTTGCGGTGCTTAGCTGGCGACTTCCCACGCCATTGGGCTGAGCATCTTCCCGTCGCGGAGTTTGCGTATAATAGCGCCTTCAATCGGTCTACCGGTCTGAGTCCTTTCCAGGTCGTTCTTGGGCACCAACCTCGCAAGCCGCTAGGCATGCATAATTTCTCCGCTCATCCTTCCCACCATGAGTCTGCTCATACATTTGCGTTGCATCTTTCGGGTTTACATGACGAGATTCGCCGCCGGATTTTCTTGAGCAATACACGGTATGCTGCTGAGGCCAACGAGCACCGTAGGCCACATCACTTTGAGGTCGGTGAGCGAGTGCTTATGCGAATCCACCCTGAGCGTTTGAGGTCTAGAGCCAACTGGAAGCTCCGAGCACGCTACGACGGCCCCTATATGGTTCTGCGGCGGGTTGGCAGCAACGCCTATGTCCTCGACCTGCCCGAGGACTCTCTCATCAGCCCCATCTTCAACATCGCGAATCTACTGCCCTACCATGCGCCTCTTCCTGAAGGCGACCGCCCTTCTGCCATGGCGAGCTCTTATTCTCCGGAGGAGAATTCTCCCCACCTCGGGGGAATTGACGGAGTCAGGACCACCTCATGGGACTCCCCACCAGTCTCGGACGATACCTGAAAAGACGCCCCAGGGCCAGAGGGAGAAGTCCCAGAAATTTCAGCTCAAACAGGTGTCTGCAGCACCAAACAAGGAGAGACACGCCATCAAGAAATACCAAGAGACACCTTGAAAAGACATTTTGAAGAGACATTTTGAAGAGACACTTTGAAGAGGCATTTTGAAGAGACACTTTGAAGAGACATTTTGAGGAGACACCTTGAAGTCTATATAAGAGAAATGGGTTCTCTTGGGGGAGGTAGTTTTTTTTTTTTTTTTGGTGTGAGAATTTCAAGCTTTGTAGTAGCATCTAGTCCACTTTAAACTCCAAGGGTTCTCGCCTAGGGTCCCTTGTCTTGTAATCGTTTTGTGCTTCAATCAAACTTGGTCGCCGGAGTGCCTCCCATCACTCCCGGTGCCGGCCTTTGCCTTCAAGGATTGTTTCAACTTGGGCGCCTAGCCCTTCGCCTACCCTCAAGACTCCTCGCCCTCCTCTCAGCCCCGGCCGAGGACTCGCAACGCTCCGCTTCCACAGCCCCGTAAAGGTTCCGTGCACACGTGCATGCTCGAAAGTTGGCTCTACGAGTCAGGTAAGTAATTTCCATTGTAGCATCGAGCCCTGGTTTTCTCGGCTATCGGTATCGCTCAAGCAAGTCGCGTTACGCGGCACGAGTTTCGTCGGTTTTCTCGGATTTTTCCCCGTATCGCACGTTTCTTCTTCCCTCGTCTTACGACCCTCCCACGTTTTTCGCATCATCGTCTCCACCACCTTAGTGTATTGATCTAAGGACCCCCAACCTATTCATCCGCTGCGTCAATTATCAACAAATGTTAATGGCATTAACATTCTTGTGGTATAACCATGTCAAAATTTTCATTAATTCATAGATTCCTTGGCAAGCATTCACATCATGTTATTTCTAGAACGTAGCTTCCATTGAATCAATAAATTAAGGTTGTGTGAGATTTCTAATCAGAAGCCTAATACGTGTTGATATATGCATCTCTATGATTAATGTTTTTTTAATCAAAAGCCTAAAAGGTGCATGCATACTGCAAAGAGGAAACATCTTATTTTCGGTGGAATTACCGAATTAACTTAAAATGCTGATGCTTGCAATGGCAAGACAACAAGCATCCCAAGTGTCATTTACAGAGAATGATCCTCCGATTCCAGAAATTCTGATTAAAAGGGCAATCGATAATAGAAGGAAAATAGATGGAAACCCTTTGATAAATCAAGGCAGAAAAAAACTTGGATAATCCAATCAAAGCAGGAAAAAAAAGTCTTCTTTTCTAAGCTTTCAGTATTATCATCAAGAATATCAATCCTCTACCCTTGCCTCGAGGTACACACAGAAGGCATTATACATTTGCCAAACTAATAAGCATTTCACCACTATGTGTTGCATCTTATAATGGAACATATAAGTTACGAATCTTTAACAAAAGAATTTAGTTTCCGTATCTTCTCTGCATTTCCTGTGATGATGTGGTACAAACATATATGAATAAAAATATCATAAAATATGCTTCGGTTGTCGTCAGCACGCTGACGAGCAATCCTGACACCTTAATTTGCGTTGTGGCAGTGCCCACATGGTATTGTAGGAAGAAATGTCCTAAGCTAAAAAAGGATGGAATCCATTCCCCGGATCAGTCATTTGTCCTGTCAATGTATCCATCACATCATAGATCTCAGGTGCAAGGGGGTTTGACCTGTCCCCCACCAAGAAAGGATGGAATCCATTCCCTAAATCAGCCCAAGCTAAACCAGGTGTTTTCCTTACACCCAGGTTCCTCATCATCGTCCTCTCCTTTGCAAGCTCATCCCAACACCCAGCAGCTGCATACATGTTAGCAATCAGAACATACTGCCCAGCATTATCTGTCCCCATCTCCAGGAGCTTCTTTGCTGCTCTTTCTCCAATTCTGGTTTCTCATAGACCTGGCATGCCCCAACAAGCGCCGCCCACATGGCAGCCGTCGAAGGCAGTGGAGCTTTGTCGAGCAATTCCTCTGCCTTCTCAACCAGACCAGCTCGAGAAAATAGATCAACTATGCAAGAGTAGTGCTCCATCTGTGGCACAAGCCTGTAAGTGTCGGCCATCATGTGGAACAGTTTTTCACCCTGGGACACCAGCCCTGAATGGCTACAAGCTGAAAGGACTGCGACCATGTTTGTGTGGTCTGGTTTCAGCCCACTTTCAATCATCTGATCAAAGAGTTCTAATGCAGCAACTCCTTCACCTTGCGTGCCATAACCTGCAATCATCGAAGTGTAGGATACCTGATCGCGATCAGTCATCGAGTCGAAGACCCATTTCGCGACTGAGACCTTTGCTGACTTGCAGTACATGTCAATGAGGGAGTTCCAGAGCAATCGGTGTCCCCTGAATTCATGCTTCGTGATGTAGCTGTGGAGCTCTCTGCCATGCTGAAGGTTTGCGACGCGAGCGCATAGGGCAAGGTATGTCACCACAGTTACATAGTTCGGTTGTACTCCTGCTTGGACCATGTCTCTGAAAATGGAGCAAGCTTCCTCCGCTTGGTCTGAGAGGCCAAAGCCTGCGATCATCGCGTTCCATGTAACCAAGCTCCTAATCTCAGCCAATTGAAACAAAAGCCAGGCGTGTCGCATGCTCTCGCATCTCGAGTACAGTGTAATCAATGCGTTGCGGACACTTTCAAACACATCACAGCAGCTGCGGACCGCAAAGCCATGAATCTCTTTCCCCAATCTCAGAGACCTAATGTGAGAGCAGGCACTAAGACCAACCACCAGAGTCACAAAGTCAACATCGGAGCCATGCGAGGTGAGCACGGAGATCAATCTCAGCGCTTCTCTAGCATTGCCTCTTTGCAAATGACCGCCAACGATCGTGTTCCAGGTCACACTGTTCACCTCCGAGCCCTCCGCCCTCATCCGCTCGAACAGCTCGAAGGCATCATCCCAAATTCCCCTTGAAGCATACCCCGACACGATGGAGTTCCACGACACGACGTCCCTCTCCGGCATTTCGAACAACTTCCGCGCGACATCTAGCGCGCCGCACTTGGCATACATCGCCACCAAAGCGTTCCGGGGTTAAAAGTGTTACATTAAAATATAATATGATCACTTTAAATTTAACTTAAATTAATAAGATTTTTTATTTAATGCGATTCGGTTTCCAATGAGCGCAAGCACTCATTGTTAATTACCTATAAAATTAGAAAATTTTTGATTAAGAGATCTATATCATGAAAAAAATATAAGATCAGACAATTTTATTCATAAAATACATGGCTTGACATAATACATAAGCGACAGAAGAAAGGAATTTTTGTCAATTTGGATAGTTTTGTATTTGTGTTTGGTCTTGCGATGGCGTATTAGATGTTTGAACTTTGAGAATGGAATGTAACGCCCTCGATTTTCTGAATTATGATTTAAGGTTAGAAATTCTGTTTCTGTATTTTTATCTGTTAAAATTTTGGAATTTTTGCCTAAGTGTAGGAATTTTTCCTACAGGGCAAAAATAATTATTTTGGTTGGGGATTTGAACCCTCAACCTTGATTCTTTGCTCCTGGAATTCCTTCCACCATGGTGGCGCATATTTCTGATGTTATTGGAGTGGCGCAGGGTGGTTAAGCCCAGGTAAGCCCATAAAACCGATTTTTCACTTAAGTTAACTGGGTTATTGGATCTTGGATCCGTTTGGGGTGGGAGAAAAAGAGGAATTGCGTGAGGGCTCCTCTCCCTCACGACTTTTGTTGGTTTCTTGCCCTAGCCGCCTTTAGTTGTCGCCCCTCACTGTGCTTGGCGCCTCCTGAAATTTCTGACGCTGGTGGTGGCAGACTGGTGGTGGACGAACTTTCTGGTGATCCTCTGTCTTGGCGTTTTTCTCTGTGGACGATTTTTTTGGTGAGTAATTCGATCCTAAGGAGTCTAATCTGCTAAATCGTAGATTATCAGTCAATTAAAATTCGTTATTTGCAAGGATTATCTGTATGAACCAAAAATCTACAAGTA
Organism: Costus lasius; assembly: GCA_027563935.2. Lineage (NCBI taxonomy): Eukaryota > Viridiplantae > Streptophyta > Magnoliopsida > Zingiberales > Costaceae > Costus > Costus lasius. The sequence continues at coordinate 22,171,101 of CM050447.1, read as the reverse complement.
AATTTGTGCATATGTGAAATTCAAAATTTACGGTGCCAGACGAATATTCCTTTGTGAGAAAAATTTATCCTGTATGGTTTAATCTCTTAAATTGTGGTCTGTAGTTCTTCTAAAATTTATTTGCTTGATGAGAAATTTTAGAGAAAACAAAATTTGAGGATTTAACTAAGAACTTAGGAATTTTCGAAAATCATGGTTCGGGCCAATTTTGGGGCTTTTGTCATTTTCCTTCACAAACGTGCAATTAAAATTATCTGTAGTGGGAGACTGAAATTATTTTCATGAAATTTGTATGTTCTGCAAGGATTCTGAAAAATTCACCCCTTGCAGTGATTTTATGGCTCACGGTTTTTAGAAATTTTGGGGAAGAATAATGCAATTAGTATCTATATATATTTCCCTATAATTTCTAGGCTTGTTTAATTGTTTGTTACGCGAATAATTTCTGTTCTGTATATATGTTGTGAATTTTCTGAAACTTTGAATGTGTTATAACCTTGTGAGAACATAGAATGGTTTGACCTGAATTAAGGATAGTTGTATGAAATCTAAGGAATTCACTCATATATTACTTCTGGTTGATGGTAAAAATTATGAAGAGTGTTCAGCTTTGATTTTCTGCAAATTGTAATTTTTGTTAAGGACTGGATATTGGGGTGTGTCATTTTCTGGTTTGTGAGACACTTTGGGCATGATGTGAGACTTTAGTAGTGGTTAGTCCTACTCCTCCGTTTCAGCATGACCTGTTCTGTAAAAATTATGCCCTAGTGTAGCACTCTTCCGTGTCCTTACCCTCCTTCTGTGGCGCTGTAATGGTGCTGATAGTCTACTACGACCCATGAGACACTAGTGAAGGGTAGATGTGAGCTGGTCTCACTTTCCGTTCTCCCTCCACTATTTCTGTTCTGTTCTGGGTATTGGAGGCCAGAGTGCCACGTCCTGACAAGACGGGGGCCACCCACTGATACCTCCTCTACCATTCTGTTTCTGATATGCATGCATGTCTCGTCCTCGGCAGAGGTGGGGTCAGACCTTCTGTGGTCATCAGACCTTCTGTGGTCTTCAGGCCTTCTGTGGCCTTTCTGTTTCCGATGTAGACTATCCATTTGGATTCTGAAAATTCTGATTTTCTGTCTGTCAGCTCTGATTTCTGTAGTTCTGTTTCGATCTGTAGTATAGAGGTGTCGGGCGGTATGATTAGTGGAATGGGTTGGTATACTTATATCCTACTTCATGCTTGATGCCTATTGTTATAAGTGTCTGTATTTGATTATGTTTTGTTTCTGATATGATTGTGCATGTTAAGTGTCTTATCTGCAAGCATGATATTTTTGATGTGTACTATGGATGGCTTTTAGTGTCTTTTACTCACTAAGCTTTTTAGCTCACCCCCGTTGTTTAAATATTTTCAGGTGAGACATCAGGACAGTGATTGCTACAGCTACTTAATTTGTTATGATGCTAATGTTTTATATAATTTCTAAGAGTTGTCTTCTAAAGATTTATCAGGCCTGCGTGCCTAACTTACTTATATGACACGTTTTATCTCCTGAGGGCTTATGCCTGTTTTTAGGATATTATAATATAGTTGTCTCGTTTTATTGTTGGATACGAGTTTTGGAGTCATGAGAATTGAAATTGTTTTTATTCTGAAATGTGTAACCGAGTTACTGTATTCGAAATACCTTGAGATGTGTAACCGAATTATTGTTGTATTTGGTATCTGAATAATCAGTTTCTGCAATATTTCCGAAATTTGTGTTCTCCACATATGTGTAGTGTGGACATCTGTTTTGTTCCAGGATATGTGGGTCTGTGCAGCAGTAATTAGTATACTTGCTGCCGGATTTTTTTTGGATTTCCGGATTTCTATTTCCTAGTAATCGATCCTACTCAGTTCTGTGCGGTTTTCAGTTCCGTAGTAATGTCCTTCGATGCCGCTTTCTTCTTATGTTTTAATGGAAGAGTAAAAATTTTTAAAACCCCGTATTTTTACTTGTATGCGTGTGGGGTGTGATTCTGAGGGATGTTACAGATGGTATCAAAGGAATATTACTAGCAATTAGAAACTCCGGGAAAGGAAAACTCTGTTTGTGTATTGCTAGAAACCAAGATAGGATCTGATCCGTGATTGAATATTGGTTGTTATTCTACCGTGTTATGTGATGCAGGTAAAAAAAAAAATGGTGCGACCAAGATCTAGCAGTAGCAACAGTGATCAACAGTCTGATCTGAGGCAGGCCATGGAGGCTATGACTGCTATGATGCAACAACAGAACGCATTCATCCAGCAGCAAACTCAGATGATGCAGCAGCAGCAGGCGCAGCACATGGAGGTTCAGCAACAGTTATTGCAGCGGCTGTCGCAGACACAGCCTCAGTCACAGTCACAACCGGCTGGACACTGTGTGGGTGGCGCTGGTTCTCCTCTGGGTGATGGCGCACATCAACGATATGCTCGGTTGGTTCGAGAGTTTCAGCACCTGAACCCGACTACATTTTATGGTAGTCCGGGGCCCAGAGCGGCTGAGGATTGGCTTTTGGCACTGGAAAAGATTTTCCAAGTTTTGCGCTGTGATGATGCAGACAAGCTATGTTTATCTGTCTTCATGTTGCGTGGAGATGCCGAAGACTGGTGGAAGGGAGTCGTCAGACTGGCGGCAACTGAATCCAGCGTTGTTGATTGGCAGTACTTCATGATGAAGTTCAATGCCAAGTTTTTCCCCTCTAGCTTATCTGAGGAGCGCGAGGTGGAGTTTATTCATCTTGAGCAGGGCGACCTGACGGTGGATCAGTATGAGGCCACATTCGCTCGGTTGTCGGGGTATGCTCCTCACTTAGTCAACACCGAGGAAAGAAGAGCCAAGAAGTTTCAGCGGGGTTTGAGGAAAGACATCAGGACAAGGGTAGCTATGCTACACTTGGAGTATTATGCCGAAGTGGTAGACAGGGCTCGCACTGCTGAGAGGTGCATTGCTGAGATGGCTATTGATACTATTTCAGTCCCTGCATCCGCCCCTACTTCTGTGACTTACGCACCCACTCTGGGTGGTAAGGATAAGAAGAATTTCAAGAAAGAGAAGAAAGACAATAAGGGCAGATACAAACCTTATCAGAAGCCAGCCAGCACAGTTTCTCAGAATGGCAAGAAGTGTCTCCACTGTGGGAGCACTAAACATCAAGATAATGAGTGCTACAGGAAGACTGGCGCTTGCTTCAGATGTGGTATGGTGGGGCATATGATTAAGGACTGTCTTATGCCGGATGCTAGAGGACAGGGTGAGAAGCCTACTGTGCAGACTCGCGTGTATGCCATCGCGGAGAGGGATGCTTCGGCTTCGAAGTCTGTGGTGGAAGGTACACTTTATGTGTTTAGTTATTTGGCACGCATTCTTTTTGATCCTGGTGCCAATTTATCCTTTGTGTCTACATGTTTTGCACTATGTTTGCCTGTGTTGCCTAGGATACTTGATTTCTGTATTTCTGTTCATACACCTATGGGTGAGGCCGTATCTACAGATATAACATATCCTGACTCTTTGATTAAGGTTGAAGGATATGATTTACCTATTGATTTGATTAGTCTTCCTATGAAAGACTATGACATCATTCTGGGCATGGATTGGCTGTCTGCCTATCATGCTACTTTAGATTGTTTTGAAAAGTTAATTACTCTACATCTAAGTGATGGACAGCAACTGGTTATCCAAGGCCGGATTTCAGAACAGGAGCCTTTGGTGATATCTCATCTGCAGGCCAGGAAGCTTTTAGCCCAGGGCTGCAAGGGGTATCTGGCGCATGTCAAGGTGCAGACTGAGCCTGATTTGGATCTGGCTAGAATTCCTGTGGTAAGAGAGTTTACTGACGTCTTCTCTGATGATTTATCTGGGTTACCACCCAGCAGAGAAGTTGAGTTTGGTATCGAATTGTTGCCAGGCACGGCACCGGTATCTAAAGCTCCTTACAGGATGGCAACTTCAGAACTGACAGAGCTGAAGAAGCAACTGGAAGAACTATTAGAGAAGGGGTATATTCGACCCAGTGTTTCTCCATGGGGAGCACCTGTGTTATTTGTGAAGAAGAAGGATGGTACTTTGCGCATGTGCATCGATTACCGTCAGCTCAACCAAGTGACCGTTAAGAATAAGTACCCATTACCCCGTATTGATGATCTCTTTGATCAGTTGCAGGGTGCTACTGTATTCTCTAAAATTGACCTGAGGTCTGGCTATTATCAGCTGAGAGTTCAGGAGGAGGATGTACCTAAAACTGCATTCAGGACCAGGTATGGGCACTATGAGTTTCTTGTTATGCCCTTTGGACTGACAAATGCCCCTGCGGTGTTTATGGATCTGATGAACAGGGTATTTCATGAGCTCCTGGACAAATGTGTGGTCGTCTTTATTGATGATATTCTGATCTACTCCAAGAATGCGCAAGATCACTCTCAGGATTTGCGCAAGGTGCTGGAGATTCTGCGGCTGAAGCAGCTGTATGCTAAGGCCAGCAAATGTGAGTTCTGGCTATATCAGATTGGCTTTCTGGGGCACATTATTTCTGGCCAGGGTGTGTCTGTGGATCCAGTGAAGGTGGAGGCCATTCTTCACTGGGGAAGACCAACTACAGCGACTAAGGTCAGAAGTTTTCTGGGCTTAGCTGGATACTACCGCCGCTTTGTGGAGGGTTTTTCCAAGCTGGCTGGTCCTCTGACTAAGCTAACTAGAAAGAATTTGAAGTTTGAGTGGTCTGATAATTGTGAGTCTAGTTTTCAGGAACTGAAAAGGAGACTGACCAGTGCTCCTATCCTCATCGTTCCCTGTGATGGAGAAAAGTTCACTGTGTACACTGATGCCTCTGGTAAGGGTCTGGGTGCTGTACTGATGCAGCAAGGAAAGGTAGTTGCTTATGCTTCAAGGCAACTCAAAGACTATGAGGTAAACTACCCCACTCATGATCTGGAGTTGGCAGCTGTAGTTTTTGCCTTGAAGATCTGGAGGCACTATCTGTTTGGACAGACATTTGAATTGTTTACAGATCACCAGAGCTTGAAGTATATCTTCACTCAGAAAGAGCTGAATATGAGACAGAGGCGATGGCTTGAATGGATAAAGGATTATGACTTCACCATCCAATATCAGTCTGGTAAAGCCAATGTGGTGGCTGATGCTCTTAGTCGGTATCCTGTGACTCAGATAGCTGCACTGCGAGTCCAGGAGTGACGACTATTGCAGGAGTTCAGTGACTTACATCTGAGTGTGACTCCGGGTGAGAGAGGCAGTCTTCTAGCTTCTCTCAGGGTTCAGTCAGACTTACTACAGAGACTGAGATCAGGGCAGCAGTCAGATCCGGATATTCTACGGTGGAAAGAGAGGTCGGAGCAAGACTGGGTTGAGAATTTCAGTATGTCAGATGATGGTCTCCTCAGATTCCGTGGAAGGGTCTGTGTCCCTGAGGACCCTGAGTTGAGAAATGAAATTCTTAAGGAAAGCCATTGCACTAAGTATACCGTTCATCCTGGTAGTACCAAGATGTATCAGGATCTGAAAAAGACTTTCTGGTGGCATGGTATGAAGAAGGATGTGCATTTGTTTGTGTCCAGATGTTTGACTTGCCAAACCGTGAAGGCTGAGCATCAGAGCCCGGGCGGTTTGATGCAGTCTCTCCCTATTCCTCAGTGGAAGTGGGAGCATATCAGTATGGACTTTGTGTGTGGACTGCCCAATACCAGAAGGAATCATGATGCCGTATGGGTGATTGTGGACAGACTCACGAAGTCAGCTCACTTCTTACCGATCAAAATGACTTACAGTTTGGATCGGTTAGCAAAACTGTACATCGATGAGATTGTCAGATTGCATGGAGTTCCCTTGGACATTGTCTCTGACCGTGATCCTCGATTTCTGTCCAGGTTTTGGAAGAAATTACAGGAAGATTTGGGAACTAATCTGAGTTTCAGCACTGCATATCATCCTCAATCTGATGGTCAGACAGAGAGAACTATTCAGACACTTGAGGATCTTCTGAGATCTTATGTGGTTGACTGGTCTGTTGAGTGGGATCTGGACTTATCACTGATAGAGTTCACCTACAACAATAGCTTTCACTCTAGCATACAGATGGCTCCGTATGAGGCTCTATATGGGAGGAAATGCAGAATACCTATATGCTGGGAGGAAACTGGGGACAGAACAGTGCTAAGGTCTGATGCTGTTCAGGAAGCCACTGAGAAGATCAGAGAAATTCAGAGAAAGATGAAGATTGCTCAGGATAGACAGAAGAGTTATGCTGATGCGAGGCGGCGTCCTCTTGAGTTTTTGGTGGGAGAGCATGTTTTCCTAAAGGTCTCACCTATGAAAGGGGTGATGAGATTTGGGAAGAGGGGGAAATTGAGTCCCAGGTACATTGGTCCCTTTGATATCATTGAGAGGGTTGACTTGTGGCATACCGACTTGCTCTGCCCCCATCACTGGAACACCTCCATAATGTGTTCCATGTTTCTGCACTCAGAAAATATTGTTCTGATCCTTCTCATGTTCTAGAGTTGGAACCTCTTCAGCTTGAAGAGAACATGACTTTTGTGGTGAAACCTCTCAGAATTGAAGATAGAAAAGAGAAAGTGCTGAGAAATAAGGTTATTCCACTTGTGAAAGTCATCTGGGGAAATCATGTCTGTTGAAGAAGCCTCTTGGGAGGTTGAAGCAGATATGAGAAAGGAGCATTCCTCACTCTGTTCAGTGACGGGCTTGGTCAGCTATAGAGGACTAAAGCACTATAAGGGGGGGAGAATGTAACGCCCTCGATTTTCTGAATTATGAAATTAAGGTAGAAATTCTGTTTCTGTATTTTTATCTGTTAAAATTTTGGATTTTTGCATAAGTGTAGGAATTTTTCCTACAGGGCAAAAATAATTATTTTGGTTGGGATTTGAACCCTCAACCTTGATTCTTTGCTCCTAGAATCCTTCCACCATGTGGCGCATAATTTCTGATGTTATTGAGTGGCGCAGGTGGTTAAGCCCAGGTAAGCCCATAAAACCGATTTTTCACTAAGTTTAACTGGTTCATTGGATCATGGATCCGTTTGGGGTGGGAGAAAAAGAGGAATTGCGTGAGGGCTCCTCTCCCTCACGACTTTTGTTGGTTTCTTGCCCTAGCCGCTTTGGTTGTCGCCCCTCACTGTGCTTGGCGCCTCCTGAAATTTCTGACGCTGGTGGTGGCAGACCTGGTGGTGACGAACTTCTGGTGATCTCTGTCTTGGCGTTTTTCTCTGTGGACGATTTTTCTGGTGAGTAATTCGATCCTAAGGAGTCTAATCCGCTAAATCGTAGATTATCAGTCAATTAAAATTCGTTATTTGCAAGGATTATCTGTATGAACCAAAAATCTACAAGTAAATTTGTGCATATGTGAAATTCGAAATTTACGGTGCCAGACGAATATTCCTTTGTGAGAAAAATTTATCCTGTATGGTTTAATCTCTTAAATTGTGGTCTGTAGTTCTTCTAAAATTTATTTGCTTGATGAGAAATTTTAGAGAAAACAAAATTTGAGGATTTAACTAAGAACTTAGGAATTTTCGAAATCATGGTTCAGGCCAATTTTGGGGCTTTGTCATTTTCTTCACAAACGTGCAATTAAAATTATCTGTAGTGGAGACTGAAATTATTTTCATGAAATTTGTATGTTCTGCAAGGATTCTGAAAAATTCGCCCCTTGCAGTGATTTTATGGCTCACGGTTTTTAGAAATTTTGGGGAAGAATAATGCAATGAGTATCTATATATATTTCTCTATAATTTCTAGGCTTGTTAATTGTTTGTTACGCGAATAATTTCTGTTCTGTATATATGTTGTGAATTTTCTGAAACTTTGAATGTGTTATAACCTTGTGAGAACATAGAATGGTTTGACCTGAATTAAGGATAGTTGTATGAAATCTAAGGATTCACTCATATTTTACTTCTGGTTGATGGTAAAAATTATGAAGAGTGTTCAGCTTTGATTTTCTGCAAATTGTAATTTTTGTTAAGGACTGGATATTGGGGTGTGTCATTTTCTGGTTTGTGAGACACTTTGGGCATGATGTGAGACTTTAGTAGTGGTTAGTCCTACTCCTCCGTTTCAGCATGACCTGTTCTGTAAAAATTATGCCCTAGTGTAGCACTCTTCCGTGTCCTTACCCTCCTTCTGTGGCGCTGTAATGGTGCTGATAGTCTACTACGACCCATGAGACACTAGTGAAGGGTAGATGTGAGCTGGTCTCACCTTCCGTTCTCCCTCCACTATTTCTGTTCTGTTCTGGGTATTGGAGGCCAGAGTGCCACGTCCTGACAAGACGGGGGCTACCCACTGATACCTCCTCTATACATTCTGTTTCTGATATGCATGCATGTCTCGTCCTCCGGCAGAGGTGGGGTCAGACCTTCTGTGGTCATCAGACCTTCTGTGGTCTTCAGGCCTTCTGTGGCCTTTCTATTTCCGATGTAGACTATCCGTTTGGATCTGAAAATTCTGATTTTCTGTCTATCAGCTCTGATTTCTGTAGTTCTGTTCGATCTGTAGTATAGAGGTGTCGGGCGGTATGATTAGTGGAATGGGTTGGTATACTATATCCTACTTCATGCTTGATGCCTATTGTTATAAGTGTCTGTATTTGATTATGTTTTGTTTCTGATATGATTGTGCATGTTAAGTGTCTTATCTGCAAGCATGATATTTTTGATGTGTACTATGGATGGCTTTTAGTGTCTTTTACTCACTAAGCTTTTTAGCTCACCCCCGTTGTTTAAATATTTTCAGGTGAGACATCAGGACAGTGATTGCTACAGCTACTTAATTTGTTATGATGCTAATGTTTTATATAATTTCTAAGAGTTGTCTTCTAAAGATTTATCAGGCCTGCGTGCCTAACTTACTTATATGACACGTTTTATCTCCTGAGGGCTTATGCCTGTTTTTAGATATTTATAATATAGTTGTCTCGTTTTATTGTTGGATACGAGTTTTGGAGTCATGAGAATTGAAATTGTTTTTATTCTGAAATGTGTAACCGAGTTACTGTATTCGAAATACCTTGAGATGTGTAACCGAATTATTGTTGTATTTGGTATCTGAATAATCAGTTTCTGCAATATTTCTGAAATTTGTGTTCTCCACATATGTGTAGTGTGGACATCTGTTTTGTTCCAGGATATGTGGGTCTGTGCAGCAGTAATTAGTATACTTGCTGCCGGATTTTTTTTGGATTTCCGGATTTCTATTTCCTAGTAATCGATCCTACTCAGTTCTGTGCGGTTTTCAGTTCCGTAGTAATGTCCTTCGATGCCGCTTTCTTCTTATGTTTTAATGGAAGAGTAAAAATTTTTAAAACCCCGTATTTTTACTTGTATGCGTGTGGGGTGTGATTCTGAGGGATGTTACAGAGAATATCCGACCTTGGCAATACAATGTCATATTGAGGAACTACGCCCTGATGGTAAACATCGACGTACGCACCTCCCAAACAATATTCCATCGTGATGCATTAAGGTATGTTAGATATTTGGATTTGAAAAATCATCCGGCCTTGCAACATGTTGTATAATTTAATTTGGAAATGTCCGGTCTTGCGACTTGTTGGATGTTTTGGATTTGAAAAATCATCTGGCCTTGCGGCTTGTTGGGTGTTTTGACTAGACAATTATCCAGCCTTGCGGCATGTTGGATAATTTGAATTTGAAAAATTACCCGGCCTTGTGGCGTGTTGGATAATTTAATTTGAAAAAAATTATTCGGTCTTGCGGCTTGTTGGATGATTTGAATTTAAAATATTCGGTCTTGCGACTTGTTGGATATTTAAATTTAAGGGAATTATCTGGCCTTGCAGCTTATTGGATAATTTGAATTTGTGAAAATATCCGGTCTTGCGACTTGTTGGATGATTTGAATTTAAAATATTTGGTCTTGCGACTGGTTGAGAAAATTATCCAGTCTTGCGACTTGTTGAATAATTTGATTTAGGAAATTATCCGGTCTTGTGACTTGTTGGATAATTTGATTTGAAAAATTACCCGGCCTTGCGGCGTGTTAGATAATTTAAATTTTTTAAAAATTATTCGGCCTATTGGCATGTTGGATAATTAATTTAGGAAATTATCCGGCTTTACAACGTATTAGATAATTTAATAATTTAATTTAATTATCCGGAGTTACGTCCCGACGATAAACATCGACGTACGCACCTTCTAAATAATATTCCATCATGATGCGTCAAGGCTTTCGGTATTTGTTCAAATGAGAATTTTTCTCTCGGAGTCAACATTTAGTCAGATTTTGGCTTGGATTTATACTTTGGAATTTTAGATACGCACTTGGGTTTAAATTCATATTTGATGAGTATGTGAAGTTGAATTTTAGACCGAATCTGGCTTAAAACTTAATCAACATAGGTTGAGGCTAGGCTAAAACATGATTGTGGCAAAATTAACTACAACAAAAGAGTTGAATTACTATCTCTGATTTTATTACTCTCGGCCAAAAGAGTAAAGTTCTCCTTTTTAATGCTCAGCCGACGGGCGAAGCTTTGATGATCCCTCCGACTGACGGTCGCGGGTCTATTTCGTCGGAGCCTCTGACGGAATGAGTGCAACGATGAAGACATAGAGGTGGTGAAGCATCGCTCGTGAACCTAGCGACTCGTCCACAGAGGAGATGGCATCCATGTTTGCTGAGAAGCTGATTTGGAGCAGATTCATTGATGACGTTCATCAATGGTGACTAAGGGAATGGCGTCGGCGATTGCTGAGGAGGCGGCGTCGGCGATTGGTGGATGAGAAGCTAATTTGGGGGAAGTTACTGACGACATCCGTCAATGGCGGCAGACGAACTCATGATGATCCATCCGTAAAGGAGATGGCGCGGAAGGAGAGGACTGGCAGGGCAATGCTGCTGGAGCTAATTTGGGAGAGATCTATTAGCGTCACCCGTCTGCAACGAGATGGACTGTAGCATTTCTTACATGGACGACAACAGAGGAGGTTGCATAAGTGGACATTGTGGAGCGGCATTAGCCAGGCTCCCATCCAACAACCGGCTTGGATCGCACACTGTAGAATTTTACCGAAGATGACGAGCTTGATTTCCTTCATTTACAGACAGGAGCTGGCAAAATTGAGTCGGATCCAGATCTTGATGCAGCCTGGACTAAGAATGGTGGACCAGCACAGCCATGGAACTAAGGAAGGAGAAGCCTCCGGCGCGCCTGAATGTAACCACGGAGTAGCAGGTCTGAGGAAGATTCGATTGATTCGCAGGTTCGTTCTTAGCATTTTTATTCTTTGTGGATTTCTGAATTCAACGAGCATCTACTTCCTTTTTTGCTTCCGATTGTTCTGAAAGGAAAATTTGGGATTCTGATTTTTAATTGGTAATTGTGTTTGGTGAATTCGTGCACATCGAACTTTAGATTTCGAAACCAACTAATTGTTGAAGAGAGGAGCCTTGGACCCTTGTTTTTTTTTGAATTTCGGATCAGGATTCGGATTTGATCAGGGGCTTAACTTACGGTACTCTACTCTGAAACTTAGAATTCTGATCGGAGTTTAAATTTTTAACAACTTGATTAGGGTCCTATTTCAAATTATGATTCTGCCACCCGAGATTAGGTCGGCGGTATAGTGATTCTCTTTTGTTCCTTTTTGTCCTTCGTGCTGTACTCAAAAAAAATTGCCGTGACGAAGTCTTCTCATCAGTTTTTGTAAGAACTCCTTTTTTTTTATTTGCAGCATTCATCAAAATTCAATTCGCTCTTGAAGAAGACACATCAATATCAGTGTTGAAGAAGATACATCAGTTTCTGCGGCCTTTCTTGCAACAGCGTTGAATAACCAAGCTCGGACTTCTCCATCGGGTAATAAGTTTCATTCATCATTTCTTTTTATGGGATTCGAACTTCAGAATTTTATTTTTCTTGCTCGCTTTGCCGTATATATTTTTTTACTTCATCTGCAGTTAGGCATCATGCGTTTCTAGTGCAGAAAATAAATAATAAAATGATAGTCAATTACTTGTGTGTGAGGCATCATGCGTTTCTAGTGCAGAAAATAAATAATAAAATGATAGTCAATTACTTGTGTGTGAGGCATCATGCGTTTCTAGTGCAGAAAATAAATAATAAAATGATAGTCAATTACTTGTGTGTGTGCGGCGGCGGGGGGGGGGGGGGGGGGGGGGGGGGTTCAGCATGATGTATCATGCATTCCTACTACAGAAAATAAATAATAAAACTCTCCTTTTCTTTTACCTTTTTTTTCTTCAATCGGGCAGTGTTGTAGCAGCCTATCGATTCCTTTGCCTCTTAGATCTCCCCTCCTTATATAAGCTTCCAGCTACGCTTCTCTTCAAATTATTTCCATGTGTCCGCTTTAATGGTCTCATGCTCCTTCTCCATTTGATTTCTTTTTATCGATCGCTGCCTCTATTTCTTTCTTTTCTTGCTGAGATTTTTTTTATTTGTTGGTTGTCATCAATTGCCAGCCTTGCTATTACTTTTTTTTTGAAATGTTCCCTCTTATTTTATTTCTTTGCCTTATGAGGCACTGGCGGCCAGATTTCCCCTTGATTTGATTTCCTGCATTGCTTTTCCTTAATTTGGTCAACAACGGTGAACATGCTGTCACAGATCGCTGCCTTCCTTTTTCTTTGCAATTCTTTAGCTTCAACCACTCTCCTTCATTCGATTTTTTTATGCGATTTATTCCCTTTTAATCAGCCGTAATTTTGTATTTTATCATTTCTACCGAGCCTTTAATTTCTCCCTGGCCATCAATTTTCCAACTTTCTTTCCCAGATTTTTCAAATATTTTGCTGAGTCCTTTCTTCTTTCTTTCTCATTTCTTGCAAAGCTTTATTGCTAACTTCTAATCAGGATTACTATTTCATCTTCTATCCATGTATACTGCATTTGCATGGAAATAACTGATTCGACGGATTTTAAATTATACAACCAAACAAACATTTGGCTGAATAAATTCTATGAGAAGCTGCTTCCCTTTTACTCATGTAACTAGAATTAGCTGCAATTTTTGTTTATTAGGATGGCTTTGTTTGAGACTCCATTAGCAATACGGAGGGCCTTGAGAGTTGTTCATAAATTCTACTTATTTTAGGTCTCGTATAGCTTAAGGGAAATACTGTTCATTACAAGCATCATAAAAATTTTGCCAGCCAACAACATGGTGGTTGGGAGTAAAAAATCTTTTCTTTGGACTCCACCAGGCATCCGCTCTAGCATAAAAGTATTCCGCCAAACCCAATGTACATGAAAACGTGGAGCTGCATAAGAGGGTAAAGTTGCTTCATTAAACTATTCGACTGTCCATGTAAAGTTGCTTCATTAAACGTGATTACTGAAAGTTGATCTTTTGAATTGTTGATGCAAGATTTCCGAAACGAGGGGAATAAACGGCAGCGACAGAGGCCCAATCGATAGGTGCAGTTTTACTATCGCTCATGAGGAAAGAGTGCCTGTTGATCTTGAATTAAGCCAGCCGCAGCAGCATGCAGATAGAGCACCAGCTGGATGCCGAAATCTGGGGTAAAATTTTCTTTTGGAACTGAAAGGCTTGTATTAAAATTTATAGTCTAACTTTGCAGTGTGACTATGCAGACTTCAACTGCAGTACTGAAGAAGTTACAGGCAAACAGTAGCTAAGTCCAGAGCTAGTGATGTTTCGGATATGTGAATGAGTAGCAGAAATAGTACTCCAGAAGTATTTCTATTTGTTACGTGGATGACCCAGTCACTGTTGGAAGCAGTATTGTTAATGCAAATAGGTGGAGCTATTTGTTGTTCCGCCAAACCCAATGTCTGCATTTTTGGGTAAAAATAATTAGTTCAACACAGATTCCACTCCATGCCACTATCATCGATTGCTCTGTGAACCACCCTCCCGAACTCCAATTCAAGCATATCGCCGCAGGCCTTGAGGACGGGCAGGTAGGTGAATCTATCAGGCTTGACGCCTCTCTGAACCATCTGCCTGTAGGCGAGAAGCGCACTGGATGAGTCGCCATTCTTAATGTATGCAGAGATCAACAGATTCCAATGGAGGACCTCCGATCTGTTCGATGAAAAGGCGACGGCATGGGCGTCGGGGAGGAAGCCCTGATTGGCGTAGAGGGAGGTCAGACGGGGGACGAGAGAAGGGTGGTCTTGGAAGCCGAGGGAGAGGGAGAGGGCGTGCAGCTGCAAGCCCTGGGGGAGAGCTCCCTGGGAAGAGGAGCAAGAGAGGAGGGCAGCGAGAGGGTGGAGGAGGGGGAGGGTCGTGGGGCAGCGGAGGCGGAGGAGGGCGAAGGCGGTGAAGGCCTGGAAAATGCTGCCTTCGGCGGCGAGGGCCTTGATGGAGAGTAAGAGCAGGTTGAGGGGTTGGGTGGAAGGAGCTTGTGGTAGGTGATGGGGCTCTAATGGTGGAGTAATGGGTTGAAAGAGGAGAGGGAGAGGTTTCTTCCACGGCTTCGGCAGGCAAGCTTGGGCTTGGAGCCGACCAATGCTACGTCTCGGGTGCCTGTTCGAAGGATCAATGCTATCGATTTCACTATTTGTACTTAGGCATCTCTGGCCCATCCTACACATTTAGTTGATCAATTGCAGAAAAAACCCTTAAGAGTATCAAAATTCTCAATTGGATCCGTGAACTTTATCTTATGTTTATTTCATATGCTATTATTTCTTTCATTACCTCTAAATAACCCTAAAATATAAACATAGTATAATATTGCTGAATTATATCATTTCATTAATAATAAGTTTCACAATTGACTAATTTTAGTAAGTGGTGGATGTTTGATTCAACCTCAAACATCTTACATATGATTAAATTCTACTTATTTAAAGATAAATTAAGTCACAAAATATAGAGAATAAATGTACCTACTAAGAATAAAATATGAAAGAAATAAAAATTAAAATAATAGAAACAACCAGCAATAAACTAAACTATAGGACAAAGTTTGAAGTATCGAACCTTGCTCTAAGTCCTGTATTACTATTCTAAGCATAATCCGACACAAACTATAGAAACACTAAATATCAAATGAATAAAATGATATATTGTGTGTCAGCATGCTTAGATCGCTGATCTGAACTATAATCAGTACATCTGTTCGCATCTACCCAAGCATAGTGAAAATAATCCATATAATCCAGCGTATATCATTGCACAACAAAGTAATATATTCCTTTTGAAATGTCTAGAAACAGTAAATACGAGTGAAAACAGCATTGTATGAAGAAAAGAACAATAAAATGTGTCAGAAGAAAAATTAAAATCATAATCCCTTGAATATTAAGAACCTCTTGTGTGTCAATCACTCAATGAACAGCAAGATTCAATTGTTTCAGTGGTCATCAATATATAAATCTGATTTCCCATATACAAGCATAAGCCACTGCTGAGGTTGCTGGTTTCCATCTCTCTAAGAAAATGCCTTAACCATGTCCAGCTGAAACATTGTCTGCTAGTGTTTGTTGACTAGGATTGCCATTGTTCATCTCGAATAGCTTCTTAGCAGCACGTAATCCAATCTCTGTATTTCCATGGATCCTACAAGCGCCAACAACTGTAGCCAACATAGCCCTGCTTGGTTCAACTGGCATGTAATTGATTAGCTCTTCTGCCTTCTTCACCAGACCTGCCCGACAATATAAATCAACTATGCAAGAGAAATGTTCAACTCGGGGTACAATGCCGTAGACTGTGACCATGTGGTCCAACAACAAGAGTCCTTCATTTACAAGCACAGAGTGGCTGCAGGCAGAAAGAATGGCCACCATTGTTACATGATCTGGCTCAATGCCACTACTAATCATCTCATGGAAGAGCTTCAGTGAAGTTACTCCTTCCCTCTGCATTCCATAACCTGCAATCAACAAAGTGTAAGAGACCACATCACGAACTCTCATCATGTCAAAGAGCCTCCGGGCAACTGCCATTGATCTCAATTTAGCATAGATGCCAATTAGAGAGTTGCCTAAAACTAGGTGGTCTTCAAATCCCCATTTGGTAACATAACAATGGAGCTCCTGTCCATGCTTGAGGTTCATAACTCGAGTGCACAAAGAAAGCATGACTATGCTCGTGACTTCGTTTGGGTGTATGCCTGAGCCAATCATCTCGCGAAAAAGCTTGTAAGCTTGGTCAACCTTTCCTGAATGTGAAATACCAGCAATCATGGCATTCCAAGAAATCACACTATGGATTGCACTATGTCCAAACAAAATATGCTGATAGCTTGTGTTCTTGCACCTGGAGTACATTGTGATCAAGGCATTCACGATATGTTCAAGCGCGTCACAGTGAATTCTAACTGCCACTGCATGAATTTCTTTCCCAATCTTCCGAGACTGCACTCTACAGCACGCCTTCAGGGCATCGATTAACGTGACATGATCCATTATTTGACCACTTATCCTCATCCGGGAGATCAATCTTAGTGCTTCCAAGTTATTCTCCAACTCCAAGTTTCCAGCAACAATGGCATTCCAAGTTACAGTGTTCACCCCTGGGCCCTCTTGCATCCACGGCAGCAAATCGAAAGCCTCCACCCACATGCCCGCTGAAACATATCCGGAAATCATTGTGTTCCAAGTGACGACAACTTTCATCTGCATTCCATCAAACATCCTCCGCGCGGAGTCCACTGCACCGCACTTCACATACATGGAGAACAAAGAATTCCATGCGCACAAATCGAGTTCCACCTTAGCAGTAGACATGGAAGCATGGATCTCCCTCCCCAGACCCAAATCACCTGTCTCTCCACACGCGCAAAGAACAGACGAGTAAGCATACTTGCTCGCGGTGATGCCATTCTCAACCACTTCCCTGTAGGTGGAAATCGCAGCTTTCCAGAGTTGGCACCGGGCATGCGCGGAAACGAGAAGGTTCCAAGCCAATGATCGGTTCCTGGTCGAAGATGCAGCCACGCAGCGGGCATCGGAGAGGAGACAAAAGGAGGCGTAGAAGGAAACGAGCTAGGGAATAAGCAACGCGTGGTCTTGGAAACCGAGGGTAAGAATAAGGGCGTGAAGCTGCTGGCCCTGGCGGAGGGCGCCCCGCTGATAGAGAGGATCGGAGGTGGGGGGAGACCTTTCGGCGGTAGCTGTGGTGCACGGGATTTTGCAAGTGGAGAGAGAAGATCGTACCGCCATGGATTTTGGAAGCGCTTCTGAACGCAGAGGATGTTTGATGAAATGCCTGCAAGAGAGGGAGGAGAGCACATCAACCTGATTCATTTCAGGGTCGTGATTTACGCTGCGTCGGAAGTATTAAGTTTGGTTTTATGGTCACACAAATAACAATTATATGAAACTGCCTTCAAAACCATTAGTTAAAATTTAGTGCAGGTGTCACGCCTTGGCCTAAGGTTCTCCGACAAAATATTAGACCGACGTGAAAACCATAATCCCTGGGTGCAAAACCACCTCTAAATCAAAAAACAATCGGAAACCCTAATTGTCGTCCCGAAATTTATTCTCAAATCAGAAAACATCGAAAACCCTAATTCAAAGTTTACCTCAATCTGATTTTGACCTGATTTTGGTCAAAATCAGTCGCCGAACTGAAAATTCTCGCGCCGAACTCGATTTCCGCTCTACTGACGTAGGCCCTACGTCAACCGCCGATATTCGCCGCTCGAGATTAATCTTCGGATCGCTGATGTCAGATTACGTCAGCGCTCAAATCTCTCACCGTTTGCAATTCGCTGCTTCGATTTTGACCCAGTCAAAATCGAAATAATGTCTTCCTTCTCGCGTCGCCCGTCGCCTCCCTTATGCGAACGCTGCCTGCGTTCGCTGTCTCGCCGAAGAGGAAAGCGTGCCGGCAGGGTAAGTATATCGCCTCCCTCGCAACTTCTCAACGTCACCGACTAGAACTCGCCGATCGTTGCCGCTGCCAGAAACAACGTCGTTGCCGCAGAAGACTAAGAACGGGGGAAGATAGGTGGGAAGAAAAGGAAGAGCTTTATTCACCGTCAAAAGCTACAAGTAAACCTTTCCTTTACCATCGACGACCCCTGTCGCTGACGCCCATTTCCCCTCCCTCGCTGGTGGCGCCCTCACTGCCGGTTATAAATCTCTCTCAAACTCTCGTCGTCGCCGCTGGCGACGGAACTCACTAGATCCCCTTGGATCTCTCCCCCTACGCTCGCTGTTCATAGCCGCTCGCTCGATTTCCTCGTCGATCGGTCGATTCACCCCCTCAGCTTCCCTGTCTGGGGCTCTTAAAGAGGGGAGTCGTTGTCTTCCTTCCCTCTTAGGGCGTCCGCCGCCCGCGTCTTCCACTCTGCGCAGACGCGTTCGAAGACTTCGCCTGCCGCCCGCTTCTCACGCCTGCTTCTGTCACCGACATCTTCGCCCTGATCTACGTCCGATAGTCCTGCTGAAGACGCCTTCGCCCTGCCGGATTCATCACGTTGCCCAAGCGTGTTGACGCCGCAGTCCAAAGAGCTCGCCTTCGAGTGGCTCGCCAAAGATGATGTTGCCGAGCGCGTCTTCTGGTCAAAATCAGAAGAGGCTTCCGTTGATCGCGTCATCTGAACGAAGCTTTGGGCTTCGTTTGTTCGCACGCCGCGTGGGCTTTGGGCCGCCACCCAGCCCATTCTGCCCTTTTGTTCAGCTCGGAATTTCCTGAGCCTGACAATTCTCCCCCGCCCAATTTGGACATCGCCCTCGATGTCTGTCACGGGCAGATCTTTTGCAACCATTGCCCCGATGTACCCGATCCAACACTATTGACCCTCCGTGGCAGTGTTTGGAGCTGCTTGGATCGCACCGACCCTCACCTCCTCGGTGTTGATTTCAGCCTCCTCTGCTGGTTCCTGCGCCACGATAGCCATAATTTTCTATCTCGTGGGACAATCCTTCATCCAGTGAGGACCGCTACACAAGAAGCAACCCTGTGGCTTTGATTCTGCATGTGTCCTTCCCGTAGGACGATGTGGCTTTCGTTGTCCCGGTGAACCTCTGTCCTGCTAGGGAAAGGGTCTACCTCTCTCTGGAACTCTAGCTCTCGGCGGTGAGCCGCGCTTCGGTGGTGACTGCGACTTCCTTAGTGGTGCTGATTTGGAATTGTGATTATCGACCAAAGACTCGGCCACTGCCGCAGCCGCCCTCTAGTCTGGTGGTGAGTGTCACCGGACCTCCGTCTTTGCCCATGGTTGAAGGTTCCGGAGGAAGAAGTACCTCCTGTCTGCCTCTGCCATGTCTGGTAGCTCTAAGATCAGTTCAGAGAACGCCCTGACATACTCCTGGATCGACCAAGTGTGCCTTAGCCGATCCACTTTGTCACAAGCCCGATCCGCTGAGTTTCCGAGAAAAAACAACCGCAGCAGTTCCTCACGGAAAGTCTCCCAATGCCAACTAGAAGCCCCCGACGTCAAGCTAACTTTGATCCTCTACCAAAGCTTCGCATCGGCTGTGAGATATGCGATGCACACTTGCACCCGTTCTCGCTCTGGAACATGGCGCTTGTGGAGAACAACTGCTCCATGTCCCAGATGAAGTTCTCCACCTCCCTGGACAATCCCCCCCCCCAACGTCGCTGGCTCAGGAACACGTACGTTCAGTTTGGGAGCCTCCTACTCCGCCGTCATTGTTGATCGTGATACTTGCGTTAGGGCCAAACGCAGTACAATGATCTGTGTCTGTATCTCCTCTCTCATGCGTGTCATCTGCTCTGGCAAGTCGATCAAACCCTCCAAGGTCTGCTACAGGACCTCGATCTGCAACCTCTGTTGCTTCACAGTCCTCTGAAGATATTCAACTTGGGGAATCACCGTGTTGTCCCCATCACCAGTCAGACCGAGCACCTTCTCGATCTGCGCTATGTGCTCACCCTGGTTCACCATGTCGTCGCGTAGTTTAGCTGTTGCCTTGGCTTTACCACCCTTATCAGGTAGGGGCCAAACGTCCTCCGATGACCCTCTAGCTGTGTGCGTGATCTTCTAGAACTTCCGACTGATCTTCACCTTCGCGGGTGAAGCAGCCGTGTTGTCTCTTTCAAGATCTGTGGGTTATGGGCCCACAGTCAGGTTTTGATACCAATTGTCACGCCCTGGCCTAAGGTTCTCCGGCGGAACACTAAACCGGCGTGAAAACCCTAATTCCCGAGTGCAAAATCACCCCCAAATCGAAAAACAATCGGAAACACTAATTGTCATCCCGAAATTTATCCCCAAATTAGAAAACACTGAAAACCCTAATTCAAAGCTTACCTCAATCTGATTTTGACCCGGCCAAAATCAGCCGCCGAACTGAAAATTCTCATGCCGAACTCGATTTCCGCTCTGCTGACGTCTGCCCTACGTCAGCCGCCAATATTCGCTGCTCGAGATTAATCTTCAGATCGTTGACATCAAATTGCATCAGCACTCAAATCTCTCACTGTTCGCAATTCGCTGCTTCGATTTTGACCTAGTCAAAATCTAAATAGTGTCTTCCTTCTCATGTCGCCTGTCGCCTCCCTTACGCGAACGCTACCTGCGTTCGTTGTCTCGCCGGAGAGGAAAGTGTGCCGGTATGGTAAGTATATCGCCTCCCCCGTAACTTCTCGACGTTGCCTACTGGAGCTCGTCGATCATTACCACTACCGGAAATGACGTCGTTGCTGCAGAAGAACTAAGAACAGGGGAAGATAGGTGGGAAGGAAAGAAAGAGCTTTATTCAATGTCGAAAGCTACAAGTAAACCTCTCCTTTACCGTCGACGACCCCTGTCGCCGACGCCCGCTTCCCCTCCCACGTCAGTGGCGCCCTCACCGCCGATTACAAATCTCTCTCAAACTCTCGTCGTCACTGCTGGAGATGGAACTCACCGGATCCCCCTGGATCTCTCCCTTTACGCTCACTGTTCACAGCCGCTCGCTCGATCTCCTCGTCGATCGGTGGATTCGCCACCTCAGCTTCCCTGTCTGCGGCTCTTAAAGAGGGGAGTCACCATCTTCCTTCCCTCTTAGGGCGTCCGCCGCCCACGTCTTCCGCTCCGCCCAAACGCGTTCGAAGACTTCGTCTGTTGCCCACTTTTCACGCCTACTTCTATCGCCGACGTCTTCGCCCCGATCTGCGTCCTATAGTCCGACTGAAGACGTCATCGCCCTACCGGATTCATCGCGTCGCCCAAGCGTGTTGACGTCGCCATCCGTAAAGCTCGCGTTCGAGCGGCTCACCAAAGATAACGCTGCTGAGCGCGTCTTCTGGTCAAAATTGGAAGAGGCTTCCGTTGACCACATCATCTGAACGAAGTTTTGGGCTTCGTTTGTTCGCACACCGTGTGGGCTTTGGGTCGCCGCCCAGCCCGTTCTGCCCTTTTGTTCGGCCCGAAATTCCCTGAGCCTGACAGCAGATAAGCATAAAATTAGGCAAATTTTGGCTAATATAATTGAGTTTTAGCCATAATTTATACAACCTGACTAATTTCATATCATAGTTTACTTATGTAATACAAATATACTATATATTATTCTATAATATATTTTGTACTTATAATAATATATAATAAAATATATCATTAAAGTATATGGTATTTATTTTAATATATATTATACGCAATTTACTTATTTATGTATATTTATATATCTATTTATTTATCAAATATGTTATATTAGTTGTGTTGGTTGACTTATTTATGAACGAACCAGATTTTGTTAGCATGCCCTTTTTATGTTTCACTGTTCGAAGTGTCCTCAGATCCAACTTATTTATATATTGCCCTTAGGATTTTTACAAAAATATTATTTTAAGCCTCATTATTTGTTGAACCCTCTATTATTTCTTAACTAGATAGTTTAACTATAGTAATCTATTTATATATGAACTTTTTATCAACAAAAATGATTCTGATAAGCGTAAAATGAATAAGTTCAGTATTTAACAATGAAAATATTGTTTCAGGTGCAAGAGGCAGAGGAAAAAGTCAAAAAACTTAAAATTGAATTAACCCCTCTAAAGTAGTACTTATATTAACCTTTTATTAATAAATTTTATATCAAATTATTTGTTTCACTTATTGCATAATTCTCGTGGATGTATAGGACAACACTCCATTAAACTAATTAAAAAAATTTCCAAGTACAAATATAGCAAAAATTAAATCACATACGATAGAAAAGAGGAGGCCTTTGTGTTGAACTAAAGCACAGCATTCACAAGTGTCCTTTTCATAATCACCATCATGTATAAGTAAACAACACTAACTAAGAAAGACCAATCAAGCTTGGCACCAACTTGATCTTCATCAATGGATTCTTGGTGTATGACACACATAATGTATGACCTGTGATACCATTCATCCTATTTCATCACAACAGATATCTCTATTATAACCATTTTTTACTCACTTTATTGAAGATCAAGCTCAAACCTATAATGCTGATGAAGTATAACAGATAGTTAAACGTTGAAAACTTTTGGCAATCTTCTGCCTGAATGTTTCCATGCAGAAAATTCCGGAAATAAACAATCTAATAAAGTAACATTATTAAGTACATAAATGATCAAATTCTTATACAACAATAAGCACTACTAACAAGAGACAAACAGCGGATTGTTTATACAAGTTATAAACTTTGAAAAAGCCAAGAGAACATAAAAGAAGAAATCAACTACAACAGTAAAGATATGTTGCTTGGGCCTCGGAACAGAAAACAGCAGAACCTCTCAGAAGTTATTTGAGAGCTTTAGCTTTATCACAGAAATATTGCAAATAAATTGACCCACAGAATGAAGAATGGGCGACGGCCGCATGCAGAGTAAAATTCACTGAGATACATCTGAAACGCCATCCTAGTCAGAATCAGATTCAGTGTGATAAATCTATGAAAAAACATTTGAATATTCACTTAATCTTAACAACAACAGCATGATAACTTCTTTTCACAGTTTTGGATTAGATTTTTGGTTCCAACTAAACCTTAAATATATAAAATGGGCCTTTTAAACACCCTGGAGTTCGGGGATAAGTGATCAACCAATTGCTTATATTCTAGCACGCACAGGTCAAGAATCCAACTCTTGGATCGCCCTCTATTTTTCTACTAAGCAGTTTGGTAGTTCTTGCAAAGTGTATGGCTTGCATTCCATTGTAAAGCTGCCCAATATTTCAAACTAGTGAGTTAATTGTGAGAGCAAATGGTAAATCATAATATTTAAATAAGGTCATTTTACTAGTAGCTTAAGCTTTTCAGCTAAGTGGTCGCCCAAGCAAATCCTACATAGTTACGTTCCCTAACCTGTGAGGTAAAACAATTCACATATTTGGCAAGGAATTACATTTCACTATATTCAAACATACATATATGCTACGGATAGCCAACTATCATGAAGTGTCAACACCTAATGATAATATAACAGTTTTGAAACAGTTGAGATTATAAACTATACCAATTCATGTTTTTGTGTATATACATGTTTTTTAAAATATATTCTCTGCTGACAGTACGCTGAAAAAAATGAATAGCAGTTCAATTGTAAACTTCAATTTCCAAATCAATGAGAAGCCTTTTCAGTTTTTAAATCACAAAAAATTCAATCAGAAAATGGCAAATAACATCAAGGATGTGCAAAAGACGTAATCCAAGTGCACGGATACCATGAATAAAAAATGCACTCCTTTTTTATAATTAATTATTCCATTAACCGTAGAAACAAATATATCTACGTGTTATTGCTATATTTCAAATTGAACCGTATCCTTCATATAGATGTACAAAATTTAGTGATGATTTTTTAACAGTAAAACCATTAACGAACATCCTGTTATTTTTCAGATTGAATTTGATAAATAGAAATTTTCACTTGTAAATTCGCAGAACAGGCACTTTTTAGGTAGAAACGTAGATATATGAAATTCAACAAGGGAATTGAATCCATATTGAAAAAGTGTTGAAGAAAAGGGCTAAACCTCTAAATATCTTCTCTAGCAAAATTTGTTGAAGCATCTTTTTAGGCCGCAATTTGAAGCTCTGCTGTAGAATACTCTAGTTTGCTCAAAAAGATTGCAATAGGATTGCCAGGTGAAGGAGGATTCTGAGTCAACAATGAGATATATGGACCAGCTTTACTTCGTGCTGTGCCATCTGATGCAGACAAGATTTCAACGTGTTCAAGACCAAGTTGCCTCTTTATCAAGTCAGTGTTCTCCTGAAGTACCTGAATTTCACCAAAAGGCAACTTCAAGTCCAGTGCCTGCGGACCAACAGACAATGTTTCATCTTTCTTGAATTTCAGGAAAGGCATGCATAGCTTCTGGATCTGCTTAAAGTTTACATCCTTCCCAATAACACTCTGCTTTAATGCTTCAAGAATTTCCTGATCAGGAGCAAAAGATCGTCTCTCAGTGTCATATTTGCTTTGAAGTATCCTCAAACACTCTTCTTTCCAACCATCAAATTGTTCATTGACATATATAAGGCCTACTGTCAGTTTGGTTTCGTCTGCTGTAGGAACTGCTGCTCCCTTCTTAGGCTTTTTAGGACCAGATGCTTGCTTTTGCAGCAACTTCCTCATTAAGATTATCGAGTCCTGCAAGTATTTGTTAGCAATCTTGAGTGTAGGGTCAGGTGCATCGTATAGTGGCCAGCCAGCATTTAGTACAAAACCGTCTTTCTTCAGAATATTATTCCAAACATGTTCTGCGTAGTGTGGACAAATTGGAGCAATGAGCCTAGTCTGAACATCCATGAAACGCCACAGCAAGTCACGGTTCATACCACCTGCTCCACAAGAGAACCTGTACTCATCTCTAGCAGCCTGGAGGTCGTAGAAACCTGTCTTTAGAGCTTCTCTAAACATGAAATCATTGTAATTCTGTTCAGTTGATTTAACTGCAATGTTTATTTCATTGGCAAATACAAAATCAGCATAAGTAGTAGGGGGACCAGCTCGTAAAGTTGACTCAGCAGCCAATGCTTCTTCCATCCAGGCAATTTCCTTGGTAAGCCTCAATATTGCAGCATTTGCTGTTTCAAAAACAAAGTTTGCGTCATCCATACCATCTCCTGCATCTGCCAGGGAAAATCTAGTGGCATCAGAGGAGAATTCCTCTATGGCCTGACGAAGGGTCCTGAAATTTCCAGTTGATTTGGACATCTTTTCTGAATTTAGCATAAGATGCCCATTGCACCGGAAGCCAACAGGCCAGTGGTGTTCAGGCAAAAGTGCTGTATGGTTATAGATGCAAAACGTTAGGTGGTTCTGAATAAGATCTTTACCAGATACACGTAGGTCAAATGGGTACCAGTATTCAAATTCTTGCTTCATCTTACTAATAAGAACTACAGGAATGTCTGATTTTGGTAGAGGACCTCCACAGAAGATATAATCCCAGACGTCATCAGTCATTTGCTCTGGCTTCACAGAAGAATTATCAGATCCATACATATCACCACCTTGCAAAAGATGGGCAACAGTATAGAAGGCCATGTATAATGTGGAATCAGAAAGTGATTCAACTAGGAATTGCTCATCCCATGGAAGACGTGTACCAAGTCCAAAAGACCGTGAACATGCCCACTGATTGAGCCAACTTAAAGTATGTTCAAAACCATTTCGTGTTTCTTTACAGTAAAGGTTCATCTTGGCTAAACACTCTTCTGCCTTTTTTTTCCATTCATCCTCACCATAAGTAATATACCATTGGTCTGTGAGTGCCACAACACACTCATCACCTGATCTGGACATGACTTTCTTCTCAGGCTCACTGTACATCACTGCTTGTCCTGATTCTAGCAGTTTGTTCCTAATCATTAGCTTTGCTTCCTGAACTTTGATTCCACTAAATTCGCCTACCAGCATAGTGCCATCAGTAAATCCTTTCAAATAAGTTAACTTTTTTGCCTCTGCAAGCTTATCCTTGTCATTCTGACTCCTGATCTTAAGATCAAGACACACCTTCTCTGCAGATTTATCTCCAAATTCTGGAATGTTGATTATTGGTATGACCTCAAAAGGAAGAACCCACTCATCTTTAACCCCATACTTTGATCTCAAAGCAGGTTTTGCTTTCAAATCTTGCAGTGCCATGTAGTCATCAGGTGAATCACTGGGCACACTGGTAACAACTCCAGTACCTTTGTCTGTTAGAATTGTAAGCATGGGGAGTGAATATATGGTTTCATTAAAAGCAAGAGGAGACCTCAGGGGCAAACCAATGAGATCATGACCAGAAAGCTCAAGCAAACAAGTTGGTTCCTCAGGCACCCGAGATAGTTTCTGATATGCAAGGTTCAAAGCAGCCCGTTGTGTTATAATAAAAACATCATTTTCATTAATCTCAAAAGCGCCATATTTTCCGTCAGGAAGTACCCATGCATTTGTCTGCCCATACATTGTCTCAGGTCTCAATGTTGCAGCTGCTAGGTATACTTTTCTACCTTCCAGTGTTTTCAACTTTGATGTGAAAGGAGGGAGTACTTCCATCTTGATCAGAACATAATCCTGGGGCTGGACACCCTCACCTGAAGCTCGGTCGTGATCTGCACATGGTTGGCCATCCAATGGAGAGTATATTGTGTACCTCATATCCTTGACAATCTTGCCCATGTTCTTCAACTTCCTCATCTGCCATTTAACAAAGGAATCATAGAATGGGTTCACGTCGGTAGTTATGAAAGAGCGTCTCCAATCACAGCCCAATCCAAAAACCTTTAGGTCTTCCCTTGCCAGAGGTGGAAAATAGCTCAACCAGTGATGGGGATCTTGGAACTTAGCAATTTCATTATCAGAAAGACCAAAACTCCTCATAATTTCCCATTGAGACTTGTATCCACCAGATTTTGCAGCAGCCTTCGACCTCTTACTTTTGAATCTATCAGGAGCGACCACATTACCATCGTCAGGTTTCCTTTCATCAGCACCTTCCTTATTAGATTCCTCCTCTACAGATGGAAATACAGGAGGATTCCCATACAATTCAACTTCCCGTGCAAGCTTATCAGCCGATGCCTTGATAGGCATTCCAGTGCAATGAAAAGCAAAAGGCAAAAGCACATTATGACCACGTAATCTGTGATATGCAGCACCAAATTCAAGCTTAGAAATTGTAAAAGCATGACCCAAATGCAGCAGACCGTTCATGTAGGGGTATGGGAAGTTTCCAAAGAACTTCTCACCCTCCTTAGGAGGTTCATTTCCAGCATCTGCCTCAAAAACCTTGTGTTGTTCCCATCTTTTTTGCACCTCAGCCTGTATCTTAAGTAGTTGGTCTCTCCTGGCAAAACTCCTACCTTCATCAGCATTTGAGGTCATTTTCTGCATATAAATGCGAGATTTTAGAAACTTCATGTTGATATAGCAACCTCTTTCTCACTGAAGAGGTTCTCGCAGCTCACAATTTTCAAAAACCACAAGAATTAAGGCCTAGAGAATAGGACAAATAGAACAACAAAAGTATTTAATAATGATAATACAGAAGCTCAAATCTTTTCTAATTTATTCACATATCAAATAATACCTCGGTAAGACTGCATTTGAAACTCTTGAATGAAGGGGAGAATCAACAGGTTGTGAATAAAAAATAAAAATTTAATAAGACAAACATGTAGAAAAATCATAGCTCGAACAATTGAGAAGTTACGGAATGACACAACTGTGCTTGGTCCTATTGAATCCCCTTTTAAGCTACAAAGGGTCCTATCCAACACTACTAGTAAAACAACGCAAAGAAATAACCAGTGCTTTCCTTTTCTTTCTTTTTGTTTGTTTTGATAAATTATGTGCAATGGCCAACTTACAAAGGCAAAAGAACACTTTTCACTCGTCAAACTCATTCTGATGCAACTCACTTCTGGTTGCACATAATATACTGACTGAATGAAAAGGCAAGCTCAGATCAGATTTCCGCACTAAACATAAGTAAACGTATCACAAGCTGACAATCATCGGTGACAACTAGAGTACAGAAGCAAGTACTAGCCTTCCCTTGGGATCAAGGATCCGGAAAACATAAGAAGACCAAGTTCGCAACAAAACACGATCAATCGATAAAAGACGTTGTTTAACAGAACTAGTCGAGCAATTACGAGAGATTCTCATGACGAAGACAAGAACAATTCTTGATCCACGGTAAACTGTGGCTCAAAGCGCACCTATAGATAATTCGATTTGAGAACTTGTGCCATGAAAGGAATTGCCATAGAAGGCGAGACTGTGCCAGGAGAGGCTTCTGGGTATTGCTGCGGTTTAGGGTTTGATATATGTACAGAAATCTTGCCATCTCGGTTCCGGATGAAGAAAAAGGACAATAATTGGACCCGGTTCAGTTCGCGATTAATTATGAAACAGTTAGTATAGGTTCATGGGCCCGAATGGACCTGATAATGATTGGGCATGATTGGGCCTCACTTCAGGCCTAGGCTCGTTGTTAGGCCCAAGCGATCCTGGGCTGGGTTGAGCAGCATCTGGGCCTGGGCAGAGGCCCAAGGCCCCCACGTGAGAGGGACTTCGGGGCAGATCTAGGCGGGCGCGAGGAGGCGGACCCGCCAGTGACTGGATCCGACCCGCTTCCATCAAGCGTGCAGAGGCGCGAAATGGGTATGGATTTCCGAGGCAGGCTGACACGCATGTCCGGGTTAGCGTGCTCAGGCAGCGAAAGGCAGAGAAAAGTGGAGGCAAGGGTGAGAAGAAGGGGAGCTTCCTCCACACGATCTCTTCTATGAGCTTCGGACGAGTGACGTGAGCTTCCCGTCGACGAGCGACGAGTAGTAGGAGCTTCCCCTGCTTCCCGACCGTAGCAGTGGCGGCGTCGCCCTCCCGAGTGTCGGACAGTGACAACAGGAGGACGAGAGCTCCGCCTTTCCAGCTAGCGAACAACATCGAGATTTGGCGACGAGCGCGTCGCCTTCTCCCTTTCGAGCAGCGGTCGATGACAACGGCGGAGGCCGCTTCCCTCCACGAGTAGCGGACGGAGGTCCACCGCCATTTCCATCCCTCACTGTCAGCTGCATCCCGGCAAGCAATCCGGCAACGCAAAGTCAGACGAAGAGGGGAGGGATTTGATGGTGTACAGAGGAGATGGAGGGGTTTTAGGTACCTGTTTATAAAGAGAAATAAACAGGGAAACTTTCCCCTTCAAATCCGGTGTGTTCCCTCTATTTTTCGGCGAGCTTCTCGATTGTCTTCTCCGACCATCTTCCCCATCTCTGACAGTCCGTTTCCGGCAACCAGAGGGCCGCCGAAGGAGGCTGAGGGGTGCGAGTCTGAATCGAGCCTCTCCCCTGCCGATAGACCCATTCTGGCGACGTCCGAGTCGGCAGTGCCGCTCTCATGCGTCGACTGCGCCGCTCCAGTGCGTCGGATGCGCTATGCTCTCAATGCTCGTGAGAAAGACAAACGCAACGGCATTCAGATCAGGGTGCGAGCATGCGGGCAAATCAACGCTGCGACAAAAATTCAAAAATCGGCAGGGATTTGCGAACGTGGCACACCATTTCACCGATTAAGCATGCTTAGCTTAATCCGGGTCTGACAATTGGTATAAGAGGCAGAGCCGGACGGAGGTGATTCCGGTGATCTCGGAGGAGGTTTCCGGCAGTTCCAACGGTCGCACAGAGAGTCTAGCAACGGCGAGCTCTCTCCGGCGATCACAGTGACTCCGGGAGAGGGACGAGATGAGCTCCCTGGCAAACCGGGTGGCTCAATTGGAGGAGCTAATCGGCGTCTCCGGTGAAGCAGAGACCGCCTTGGCTCCTCAAGTGGAGGACCTTCATTAGCAGGCAAAGGAGCAGAGGCTCCAGATCATCGCCCTGCAGGAGGCGATGGCGGGCATGGCGGTGCTCCATGACCAAGTGGCCGGATTCTCAGCACTGTTGTAGCAGGCGCAGGCAGCGTTTCATATTCCTCACGTCTTCCTGAGTATCTGAGAATTTTTGTGGCTTAAGTAGCTTCCACGAGCCAGTTGGATGTCGGGGTTTAGCTTTTCTGATGAATTCCTCGAAAATCTTCTGACACTCTGGATATGGCTTCACGAAAAGGTTGTAAAACTTAAGTCTGCTAAGTCTCACGAGATGCTTCAATCCTACATCAATACCCAGTCCACCTTTTGATCTCAGGCAATCAATGACTGAAACGTGGTATTATTTATTTCTCAAGATTCAAACCTAAATAATCAGGAAATTCAACTAGATGCTCAATACATAAACCTAATTTGCAGAACAAAAAATCTATGTTCTTCTCTATATCTTCCAAGTCATATATAATTGCTCTAGGCTCTACAAACAAAACCTTGAAAGCATCTTGATGGATCAAACCATACAGACATGAGCAATCCACTCTAAGTTTTAACTTGATGCATCCCCTTAGTTGGCCATTACTTAGAATTCTTTTTTTAAATGGTGCCCTGCATTTCAAACTATTCAGTAATTCCTGGCAATGAGATAACTCACCAATTTCCATGCTAAAAATAGATTTGGGGTTGTGTAGTAGCACCTTCCTGACCTCATCCGGTCTGATGTTCAAATATTGAAGCTCTCCAAATAAAGGCCTCAACCTACCATCCAAATTAAGGGCAAACAATCCAGGAAAGAGATCACAAATCCTATGCATTTCATCACTGTTAAGCCCAATACCCTTCAAGATATCAACCTTATGTCCAATGTGAAAAGGCTCCTTAATCGTAATCAGAGGCACTTCATCCAGAACCCTAAAAATAGTTTTATCACTAAAGTTGAGATCTTTCATTATCTGCACATTATGGTGTAGATCATCCGGTCCAATTTGAAGTTTTGCCGAATGCTCAAGTACTCTCTGAATAAATGAAGGAGTATGATTCTGGAGTCCTAGTTTCGAGAATCTCTCCTGCCACTTCCTAAGAAAGCCTAGTTCTAGAATCCTTGGGCAGGAGGTAAGGATCAAGATCATAGAATCTTAGTTCAAGCCGAAGGACAAGATGATCTGAATACATTTCTCGACATCACGAGGGGAAAACTTAATCAAAAACCCATTTCTTCGGATGAGCTCATGCAGCTGATATTGGGGGAAACCGTACCTCAGCAACAAGTTAGTGATGGCCATTTGCTGAAAGTGAGGATTTGACGAGGAATCCCTTGGATTTTCTCCACAACCAGTAGAATATCTTGAGAATATTCGATTTGGGATTGATCGAATTGGGAGGGGTGCCAACAGGATGAGGCAGAGAGGTAGTATGGTCCAAACCCTACTCGCCATTGCTGGAGGGAAGAGGAACTTCACGAATGAACTTTAATTTGCGCCTGAAGGAGAAGGACCAAAGGGGAGCGTAAATCCCATATTCCGCAATCAAATGCCATCCTCCTACCATATATCAAACAAAAGACTAAGCAAGCTTAAATCGGAAAGTACAACAAATCAAGGAAATCTAGAACCAATCAAACCCGTAGCCGAACCTTCAACGAGTTACGATTTGAGCAACTAAAATATACGAGATCAAAAGGCTGTCTTCTTTAAAGCCAAATCATTATTGAAAATCATTTGGCATACATCTTGAATATCTTTTCGTACACAAGTATCAATATGTCTTCTTAAGTTATCTGTTCCATATTTACTATTATATAGAAAAACTGAATTGCATATTTTACATTTGCATCTTGCTTTTCCAACAGTTGATTTTTTAATACTCTTAAAGTGTTGTCATACAGTTGAGGTTAATTTTCTTTTTTTTTTTCCTTTCTTGTTGGTATCAAGATTCACATAGTCTAAATTGTCTATCCCAGTCTCAACATTATTATCCTCCTCAACTGAAATTACATTTTTATTCTTACTACCAAATTCCATATTAGCTTCTAAATTTTCCATCTGCATAAAAAATAATTAACTATTAAACAACTAAACAAGTAATTAACTAGGGAGCTCAGCTCCCAATCACACCATCAAAAGTTTCTGCAGAGTAATTAGAACAAAAAAGAGTAGAGGAAGGGGATTATACCAGCAGGCAGAAGAAAGGGGCAGCGACGACAGCAGGCGGAAGAAAGGGGCGGCGATAGCAGTTCTGCAGCTCGACGGCCGCAGGCAGAAGAAAGGGTGGCGACGGAGGTTCTGCAGCTCGGAAGCAAGAGGCGGCGATGGCAGCAGGCGGAAGAAAGCCGCGGCGACGGCAGTTCTGCAGCTCGACGGCAGCAGGCGGAAGAAAGGAGCGGCGACGGGACTGTCGCTTGGGGCGGACCGACGGACGAGTGTGCGGGAGTCGGGAATGCAGGTCGGCTGGTCGGGAGATTCGAGGGGAAGGGTTAAGGCGGACGAGTGCGCGGGGCAGCGGGAGTCGGGACGGACGGGGCAGATTTGCGGAATAGGTTAGGGTTTCTTCAAGATGGCAACGGATAGATCGGGAACGGCTTTAACCCCTCGACATGAGCGATGGGCGTAGAAAACCTAACCCTACACCCGCCTTAGGTGTCACGCCCCGATCGAATCGACCTAAAAATAACATTTAACTATTGTCTCAGGACTATCCGGCGGAACACTGAAACACAACTCTTCCTAGGATTTCCGACCCAAAATTAGAAACCCTAACTCCCACCGATTGAATTTTATCCCCAAAATTACAATTCGCATGGAAACCCTAACCCCAATTAGGAAAACCCGATCGAAACCCTAATTTTAATTACCTCGCTGGTCAAAATCAATGTTGACCAAAAATCAATTCCTTCGCTGACGTCCGATCACATCAGCCACCCAAATTCGCTTGCCGATTCGATTTATTCGGACGCTAACGTCAGCCCTGCATCAGCCTCCGTTTGTCGCCGAAATCGAATTGTCGTGCTGGCGTGCTCCCGATTTTGACCCGAGTCAAAATCGTACCGTCGCCCGCTGCCTCGCCTCGAAGCGAACGCGCAACGCGTTCGTCTTCGCTCGTCACGCCGAACGCCGCCTCCGCCGCCCTTCTTGCCAAGCGTCACCTGCTCTCGGGGCTCACCGGAGAAGGAACGTGAGAGAAGGGAGAGTCGCCTCCCTCCCTTCGGTGTCGTTGCCGCCGACCGGATAGCCACCAGCTGCCGGAATCGAGAATACGTTGCCGAGAGTTGGAAACAGGGGAAGATGGAACCGTGGAGAAGAAAAGCTTTATTGATCACCGGAAAGCTACAAAACTTCTCGCCCGTCGACCCCTGGTCGCCGAAACTCCCTCTTCCCTCCCTCACCGGTCGTCCCCTGGACACCAGTTACAATTCACTCTACTCTCACAGCTCGCTTGTTGGAGATCGCAGATGATGCCCCTCTCGGTTTGATGCCCGATTCCTCTTATAGAGAGGAGGCCGCCACCTCTTCTCCTTCGCGTCGTCCACTCCATCCGCGAGACCCGCTCGACGAGCTTCGCGTCCTTCCGCTGAAGTCGCCGACCTCCTTGCAGTAGCCGCGCCCGATTCTCGCGGTGATGCCGCTCCACGCGAAGAAGACGCCCTCTCGACGTCCACGCGGCTCGGTGAAATTGCCGCCTGATGCGATTTGGGGTCAAAGTACCCCGTTGACCCAGCTTTTCCCTTCTTCGGGCTTGGCGGTGAACCTGGATTTGGGCTTGCACGTGGCCCATTGGGCATTGGGCCAGATCGGTTGAACCGGGGCCTGACACTAGCCCAGGCCTAGAAACCAAGCCCAACGCAAAGGAAAAAGGATCGAAGCCCGGCTGGAAGAGGAATCGGCGCGGTCAATGTTTGATTTTGACCATCCAATTTAGGAAACGGACGGCGTCTTCCCTGCGACATTCGGACGCAGGCTTTGCGGAGCTCGTGAAGCGGCTTCGTCGTCGTCTCCGAGAGACTTGGACGACGACGCCAAAGGACGTGGGCGAGGTCTTCGGTGCATCTCCTCGATTTGGAAACGGACGCGAGCTCGTCGCGAGACGCAAACGAGAGCGGAGGAAGCGGACGCGGCTGGCGGCGAGAAAAGCGGAGCTGAGGCGGCGCTATTCCTCGTTAAAAGGGGACTTCCCAAAGCGAGCAGGGACGATGGATGGGGAGCGAAAGCTTGAGAGCTGAGATCGAGAGCTGCGAGCGAAAGAGGAGAACCGGCGTGCGAGCTCTGTGAGCGGCGACGACGCCGACGCTGAGAGGGGGAGAGACGAGAGGTGAAGGGTTTTGTAACTTTGATTTACGAAGGAATAAAGTGAAGCTTTTCCCTTCCCCTTGTGCTTCTTCTTCGACGAGCGGGCTCTTCTCTTGGTTTCCCCTGTTCTGAGATTTGGCGGCGCTTTCCAATGTTCCTGGCGACAGTGGACGTCCCCGGCGACTGTCCCCGAGTCGGTGACGAGGAGGCGGAGTCCGAGACGCAGGCAGCGTCTCTCCTTTCCGGCGGCACGCGGCGACCACGAACGAAGCGAACAAAACCTTCGTTCGGCTTCGCGAGGAAGACGACGTGCGTGCCATTTGAGACGTCAACGTGGTCAACAGAAGGAAGCGCGAGGCAGAAATCCTTCGGCGAAATCGAATTCGAGCGGCTGACGTGTGGTGACTTCAGCGCGAACGAAATTCGATTTCGAATTTCAATCGAAACAGTGGTTCGGCGCGACGGACAAAAAATGGGGCTGACGTCACACTAACGTCGGCATCCGAATTGATTTGGGGGAGAAATTGGTCAACGTTCAGGTTTGACTTTTGATTAGGGTTAGGGTTTCTCGTGCGAATTGTAATTTGGGGAAAAAAAGTGAGCGGGGAACTAGGGTTTCGAATTCGGGGTGAGATTTACCCGAAAACCCTAGCGCGATCACGTTCCGGTGTTCCGCTGGACTACCCTGAGACAGCGGATAAGTGTCGGTTCAAGGCTGATCCGACCGGGGCGTGACACTAGGGAAACTTGATCCTGCGGAAAAAAGCCAAAAAAATAAATATATATTATAAATAATATTTTTAAAATTATTTTTTTATTCTATATTTATAATATATAAATAAAAAATATTTTATATAAACTATACATGATTTTTATATCAAACTATTATAAATTTAGTACCTAAATTATAACTTAGAAAGGGTAAATTTATCATTTTAATAATCGAGGCGGGTTTGGAGTCGAGTTCGGGGCAGTTACCTAAATTCTCATACCCGACTCCGACCCGACTTTATCCCGTCGGGTTTTCCCCAAACTCGACCCGAGACCCAATCAACTCGGGTTTTCCCCGTTGACTTCAGGTCGGGTCGGGCGGGGCGAGAATGGGTTTTCTTGCCATCTCTAGTTTATTGTTTAATATTTTTAAGGTTTAGTAATTTCAAATTTAGTTATTAAAATTAATATTATATAAATAATTAATTATTTATAGATTAATTATTAATATTATATAATATATATTATATGAATTACCCAGGTCAATCTAATACAAAATTTGACAAAACATAAATAGTTTAACACGATTATGATCCAAAACATGATTAGTATTAACTTAGATTCACCATCATATCATGTCATGTTAGATTGTTAGTGGATCGTGTAACATTTTGCTAGCTCACATAAACGAAAATCCAAAATCACATCTATATACTAATTTCCACCAAAAAATTAAAGCGGACTAAAAAAGATTCTTACGAAAACAAAATTCGAGGGTGACAGATTGACAAGAGCTTTTGCGAATCCTTCAACAATTAAATCTTTTCTTCTTCTTAGAATTCCCCAATCAAAAGAATGAAGAAAGAACTCGAAGAGGAAATCTATTTCGAGGGGTTTTAGGAACCGCGCTCTAGTTGAGCTGGCTGTTCCAAAGGGAAAAAGGCCCCGTTTGGCCCAGCTTCTGGTTGAAGAAAAACTGATTGAAAAGATGCTGACTGAAGAAGTTTAAGAGTGTTTGAATGCATAGCTTATGATTAGGTTATTCTATTTATAATAAATATTTTTTATTAAAAAATTACTAAAATAAAAATTATATGATTAAATTTATAGTTAACTATAATTAAAAATATTTATTAAAAATATTATGAGTTATATTATTAAAAAAAATATTCTTACATATAAGGGTTATTGAGTATAAGCAGGTGGGGGCCAGAAAAGTAGCTTCACCCCTGCTTCTCAGAGAAGCAGCTAATTTATGGGTTGGAACAAAGAAGTTGAATGGCCAAACACCTCAGCTTCTTGATTTCTGCTGGACACAAAGCCATAAGCAGACCCAGAAGTTAGGCCAAACGGGGCCAAAAAATTATAAGCATCACACTTCTGAGTCATTGGATTTATGAGATGCAAATCTTAACATACCACTGCAGTGACAGCTCTCGAGCCCGAACTCTCGTAAGCAATGGCGTAACCTTTTTGGAGGGGAGCGGTTAAAGAAAGAGTCAAATTTATGATTTATTTCGGGGTGAGCAAAAGGGAGTACTCGTCCCAAACTCCCGAAGTTTAAATTGTAGGTACTGGTACCAGTACCGAATTCTAATTCGGGAGTTTGGGACTAGTACCGAACTTCTGAAATTTATTTTGGAAAAATCCCAAACTCCCAAAATTTTGGGATTTAGCAAATTAGGATTAGTCGTAAACCAACTAGCCGATTAAGGTTAAGGATAAGGGATTAGTAAATAAATAAAATAAAAAATAATTAATATTTTTAATTAAATAATATATATGGGTTCAGGAGTTTGGGATTTTCCTGAATCAAATTTTAGGCACCGAAACACTGGTACCGAAATACCGAATATCGTAAAATTTCGGTACCGGTACCGTATGCTCAGCCCTAGATAGAACAACAAAAGTATTTAATAATGATAATATAGAAGCTCAAATCTTTTCTAATTCATTCACAAATCAAATAATACCTCGATAAGACTGCATTTGAAACTCTTGAATGAATGGGAGAATCAACAGGTTGTGAATAAAAAAATAAAAAATTTAATAAAACTAACATGTAGAAAAAACATAGCTCGAACAATTGAGAAGTTACGGAATGACACAACTGTGCTTGGTCCTATTGAATCCCCTTTTAAGCTACAAAGCGTCCTATCCAACAGTACTAGTAAAACAACGCAAAGAAATGACCAGTGTTTTCCTTTTCTTTCTTTTTGTTTGTTTTGATAAATTATGTGCAATGGTCAACTTACAAAGGCAAAAGAACACTTTTCACTCGTCAAACTCATTCTGATGCAACTCACTTCTGGTTGCACATAATATACTAACTAAATGAAAGGCAAGCTCAAATCAGATTTCTGCACTTAACATAAGTAAACGTATCAAAGCTGACAATCATCGGTGACAAACAGAGTACAGAAGCAAGTACTAGCCTTCCCTTGGGATCAAGGATCCGGAAAACACAAGAAGACCAAGTTCGCAACAAAACACGATCAATCAATAAAAGACGATGTTTAACAGAACCGGTCGAGCAATTACAAGAGATTCTCATGACGAAGACAAGAACAATTATTGATCCACGATAAACTGTGGCTCAAAGCACGCCTATAGAGAATTTGATTCAAGAACTTGTGCCATGGAAGGAATTGCCATAGGAGGCGAGACGACGTCAGGAGAGGCTTATGGGTATTGCTGCGATTTAGGGTTTGATATATGTCCAGTAGATCTTGCCATCTCGGTTCGGGATGGAGAAAGAGGACAAAAATTGGACCGAGTTTAGTTTGCATTTAATTTTGAAACGATTAGTATAGGCTCATGGGCCCGAATGGACCTGATAATGATTGGGCATGATTAGGCCTCAAGCCTAGGCTCGTCCTCACAGCGTCCTTTCGCTCCTCTTTCATCACCTCTTCGCTCCTCGTTTGGTAGTATGAACTAGGAAGTGCGCCCCGCCGCTGCGGCGGAGCTGGCCTTGGGACAATGCTACTCAAGGATCAAGGAGATAAGCAAATGCCCACATTGCACCGCCTGCAAGTGGAATGAGTCTGGCGTCAATTAACTCCTCTCCTCATCCATGGCATCAGTGCGTCAGTTGGCAGTTGGAGCAGGTCAAAAGCCCTAAAATTGATCCAAATGTACTCTCCTTTCGTCAGTTCTATATGTATACTTAAGCAAAGTTTCCCTCCAAACCAATTGGAACATGCTTTGTGTGACGCCTCAGCGTGACGTCCTCGGCGTGTTTATTGTGGTCAATCTTCTTCCGGCGAGATTTGGATTAATTTGGATGGATTTCTAGGTTGGGTTGAAGCCGGCATGTGCTAATGGGCTGTGGGCCTTCTTCACAAGCTTGGACAAGAGGTGATGCGGTAACTCTTCTAAGCGACATGTCTCTTGTCAGAGTTGTCACTAACGTGTGGAGGTAACAGCTCTATCTGGTTAGCTGGCGGAAGTGGGAAGGCAGAGGAACGAAGGGCTGGGGGCTATTGAGGGAGAAAGTGTGGAGAGGAGTGCTGGAATGGAGGGCAAGTTCGGTTCCGCCGGAGGCCGCCAAAGATGTTAGGTTTACAAATCTTTGGGTAAAGCTAGAATTGCATCCCTCGTAAGCAATGGCGTGACTTTTTTGGAGGGGAGCGGTTACAAAAAGAGTCAAATTTATGATTTGTATGGTGAGCAAACGGGAGTTCGGGACCGGTACTCCCAGTCCCTAACTCCCGAAGTTTAAATTGTAG
Source organism: Costus lasius (assembly GCA_027563935.2). Taxonomy (NCBI): domain Eukaryota; kingdom Viridiplantae; phylum Streptophyta; class Magnoliopsida; order Zingiberales; family Costaceae; genus Costus; species Costus lasius. Next base: position 22,132,621 of record CM050447.1, on the reverse strand, counting down.
GTACCAGTACCGGTACTGAATTTTAATTTGGGAGTTCGGGACTAGTACCAAACTCTCAAAATTTATTTCAGGAAAATACCGAACTCTCAAAATTTAGGGATTTAGTAAATTAGGGATTAGCCATAAGCCGATTAGCTAATTAGGGTTAAGGATAAGGGATTAGTAAATAAATAAAATAATAAATAATAAATATTTTTAATTAAATAATATATATAGTTTTGGGTGTTTGGGAGTTCGGGATTTTCCCGAATCGGATTTTACGTACTAGTATCGAAGTACCAGTACCGAAATACCAAATATCGTAAAATTTTCGTACGGTATTTCGGTATCAGTACCGTATGCTCAGCCCTAGATAGAGCAACAAAAGTATTTAATAATGATAATATAGAAGCTTAAATCTTTTTTAATCCATTCACATATCAAATAATACCTCGGTAAGACTGCATTTGAAACTCTTGTATGAAGGGGAGAATCAACAGGTTGTGAATAAAAAATAAAAATTTAATAAAACTAACATCTAGAAAAATCATAGCTCGAACAATTGAGAAGTTACGGAAGGACACAACTGTGTTTGGTCCTATTGAATTCTCTTTTAAGCTACAAAGCGTCCTATCCAACACTGCTAGTAAAACAACGCAAAGAAATGACCAGTGTTTTCCTTTTCTTTCTTTTTGTTTGTTTTGATAAATTAGGTGCAATGGTCAACTTACAAAGGCAAAAGAACACTTTTCACTCTTCAAACTCATTCTGTAAGGGTTTAGGTAAGTTTGATTTATAGAATTACATGGAAATTTCCCTTAATCCCCTCTGATTGTCTTCTCCGGCGTGTTTCTCTATCATTTCGACGAGCTCCCTTGTTTGGAGTTTCCGCGGAGTTCTTCCTCACTATCCTAGGCCGCAACAACTTTCGGCGATGAGAGGGCTAAGGTTCGGACACCGAACCTGCCGCACTCCTAGGGAGTCCTTCACCCATCCTCACCGGTGGTGAGAATAAATTCAGCGAACGCAGGCGATGACGTTGCACTCGGTTGAAGAAACGAATGAACGACATTTGAAACGAAGAGTCAACGCTTCGATCAATGCACGGTTGATTTCAGAAATTCAAAATTGCAGCGTGAACGAAATCTCGTCTTCCGGCACATATTTGTAGGCAAACTTGCCTACGTTAACGGGCCTGATTGGAAGGGTGTGACACTTAGCGTGATGCCAAAATATTGGACCAGGCCAAGGGAGTAAAAAGGCCTGGGCAGCGGCCCAACTTCCCGTTGCTGGCCCAAATTCATCGCGCGGACGAAACGCGTGATTCTTTGCATCCGCTTCGTCGATTTGGCAGAACAGAGGAGCGGCTTCAACTTCAACAACACTGTCTTTGGCGCCTAATGTATCGTATTTATGTAATCTTTTTGACTAATATTTTTTCATGAATCGAGACATATTTTCATGCTCTTACATCTCTTTCTAGCTTAATTCACTTAATATCTTCAGAAGCTTCACTACTTGTCATATTTGTTAAATAGAGGAAAATTCATTACTAAAAAAATGGCAGTGCGTACAATTGGCACTGCGTAAGAGCATGAGTTGAAGTCTTGGCACTGCGTAAAATTGGCAGTGGTACCGAAGACATGAGTTGAAGTCAAAAAAAAAGAAAGAAAAAAGAAAAGAGGACGAAAATAACACAAAATGAACAGTGCATTGGTAGTTGAATCAAGATTGAACAGAGTGCATATACCAAACAAGAGATTACTGCATTTCGAGGAGGTAAGCCTTATCTGACTTTGGTTATTGGATCTTCACACTCTTATTCTTGACAATAGATGATTTTGAATGCCCTAACTTGCTGAGATTTGTTCATAACGATATTTCCTTTGGATACAAAATTTTACAAGCTTTGATGTGATTTTATATTTTTCTGACTACCACTCATGGCCTGAGGATGACCAATACTCCCTCCGGCGCAAAAACTTGTTGCACAATATCCGCAAGCGCACGGCTTACCGATGTAGTACTTAAGATATCGTTTCCATAGGGACCAGTGTCAATTACCGATTAATCGTACAATCAATAGCTAAACGAATGAAGGTATCAGATGGTGTCGCAACGTAATAAAACGAAAGTCAAACGATGAGAGAGAAATCGGGATATCGAGTTTCACCACGTCTTCGAACTTAAAAGCGTAATGAGAAGTACTGCTTTGATAATCTCTAGAAAACCAAGGATGTGTCCTTTTGAGCCGTGCCCCTCTCGGGCGCGCGACTCAACAACTGAGTTAGTCTCCTACTCTCGCGGTGGACCACTCCACAATCTACTTAGTTAGTCTCCTACTCTCGCGGTGGACTAAGCAGAGGTAGATCGTGTGAAACAGGACACTTAGATTCCCCAAGTGGACTCTACGACTCTCGCAATAGAGTATACAAGATTGATCAAGAAGAACGTATTGGTTGCGATTCACCTCTCAGTTGTTACCGCAATCAACTAAAGTAAAAATCGTTTTGGCCATGAAACGATAATCACAATTATAATAAATCTAGATCAAATGGTCTCAAAAAGATATATCGGAGAGCAATTCTTAACATTAATACTTGTAAATCATAAAGACGGGCTACGCCCGAATCCCGATAGAGGTTTTACGCTAATATACGCATGGTTACAATAAGTGCAAGACTTATGATTAAGAAGTAAAGGAAATAGAACAAAGTAGAGAAGAGAAAAGAACTAAGACAAACTCCTTCTCTTCCTCCCTTGATGTCACCTTTCTCTCCTTAGAATGGTGTACTCTCGCCTTGGAACTAGTCCTTCAGCTTTTGGCGTAATCCTCTTCTTCGACTCCCCCCCCCCCTTTTCAAGAGAGAACTCATCCCTCTTATAGTCTTCAAGGCGCCTCTTCAATGGTGGCTCTTCATGGTGCCTTCTCAATGTGGTGCCTCTTCAAGGTGTCTTTTCAAGGAGGTGCCATTTCATGGAGTCTCTTCAAGGAGGCGCCTTTTCATGGAGTCTCTTCAATATGGCGCCATTCATGAACCTCTTTAATAAAGCCACATTCATGAATGTGTTTAATCAATACTCATTCATGAATGTCTCATCATTAATGCTTGTTCATGAATGATGGTGGCGTGTGTTCCCTTTAGCTGGCGTGTGTCTTCTCTTGATGGCGTGTGTCTTGAGAGCTGGCAATAAATGCTGAATGCGGGTGAATTCTAGCTCTCGTCTGAAGCTAAATTTCTTGTCATAAATTCATATTCACTCGGGTATGTGATTGTGCATCCGTATAGCTCTAGAAACGAGTGAATTTTTCTGTATTTAACAAATATGACAAGTAGTGAAGCTTCTGAAGATATTAAGTGAATTAAGCTGGAAAGAGATGTAAGAGCATGAAAATATGTCTCAATTCACGAAGAAAAATTAGTCAAAAAGATTACATAAATATGAGACATCAGTGCCGACGATGACGTCTACTCTGACGGGGATGACGGCAGCCTTAGCTCACAGATAGAGGCAAAATCACGCACAGAGGCATGATTCATGGATTCCGGAAATGATAGGGTCAGCTGGCGAGCCGATCCCTTTCCAAAGGCGAAGGCCTTCATCCCCATTAAGTCCAGAAGCCGACGATGACGAGAGGTAGAGAGCTCTGCTTGAGAGAAGTATACGAGAAGGTTCCACTAGCGAGGTGTATCCAACGGACCTTCCAGTGAGCAAGTAGCGTGCGACGCTGCTCCCTCCTCCCCAGTGTTTGCAGAGGCGAAGGTCCTCCCCTCCAGGCGGCGACCTTCAATGAGTCCGGCGAGCTTCCATCAGCAGCAAGGTTAGGCGAGAGGAGAGAATGAGAGAGTAAATTGTAAAGGAGGGGTGTTATGTACCTTGGTTTTTGAATCAAGCGAAACTTTCCCCTACTCTCGCATCTGTTGGGAGGGACTGCGCAAAAACTTTATTGCTAAATTTAAAACTAAAAGACTACCAGCAATATAACTCAGAAATAGCAGCGGAATAAATCACAATAGACAAGAGACACCAAGATTTTTACGTGAAAAATCTCCCCAAGTTGAGGAGTAAAAACCACGGGACCGAAGTTCACTTAAACCTTCCACTAAATCAATTAATGGGTCTTACAACTCTTCCTAGAACATCTAGGAGCATAAGCATATCATCAAGAATAATCTTGGATCTCAGACAAACATCAACACGAAGTTGGTAACATATGGAAGAAAAGAGCAGAGTTCAGATTTCACCAAGAATGTTAATCTCGGTTCTGGGCTTGCTGCGAGAAATAGAGACCTCAGTTTGACGATCTGACCGTTCAGATTGAATAGCTCTGAGTCAAGAACATTCTCCTAAACTTTCAGCCTAATCCAACGGTGAACTTCTTCCCGGCAGCCAATTTACACGGACTGCCCTAAGTTCATAGCTTGTCGCTGAAGCTTCTCCTCTCTCTCTCTTTCACGTCTGCTCTCACACATACAGCAGCATGCACCCGTACTCCCAATAAAACTTAATGACAACAACACGTGTTAAACATACACTAACGTATCCATGACAAAGGTGTGCATCCACCATAGAGGCAGTGTGTCCATGATAGCTGCAGCTGTGTCCACGATCTTATGCAGTAAATCCATGATCTTCTACAGGAAATCCACGGTCTTCATGTCCACGATCTTATGCAGGAAATCCACGATCTTCGTGTCCATGATCTTCTGCAAAAAAATCCATGATCTTCTACAGGAAATCCACGATCTTCGTGTCTACGATCTTGTGCAGGAAATCCACGATCTTCGTGTCCATGATCTTCTGTAGAATATCCACGATCTTCGTGTCCATGATCTTATGTAGGAAATCCATGATTTGGTTGGGGGGTTCTTCATCCATAATAGAGACCTCCTCCACATGGGCATAACCTGAGCCATTCTCCACATAGGAGAGAAACTCACCCAACAATCTCCCCCTTCACTACTATGTGGAGGGGTTTGCCATCCCAGCAATCAACCGGCAGACTTCTAGCTTCTCCCTGACCAGAGCCTTTGTCATCATGTCTGAACCATTCTAATCAGTATAAATTTTCTCAAGAGACAATTTCTTGGAATTTAGCACATCTCTTATCCAATGATATCTCACATCAATGTGCTTTGACTTTACATGGAAAGTAAAGTTCTTAGCAAGGTGAATAGCACTCTAGCTATCACAAAATAGAACATATGTTTCCTGCTTAAAGCCAAGCTCCTCAACATACTTTCTCATCCAAAGTAACTCCTTGCAAGTTTCAGTAGCTGTTATAAACTCTGCTTCGGTAGAAGAAAATGTAACACACTTTTGAAGTTTGGGTTGCCAAGCCACAGCTCCTCCACCAAATGTAATTAGGTAACCTGATGTAGATTTGCGAGAGTCAACATCTCCATCCATATCAGAATCAGTGTACCCAATAAGCAGGGGCTTCTCATTTCCCAAAGTAAGTTTCAAATGGGAAGTACCTCGCAGATATCTTATAAGCCACTTAACAGCATTCCAATGCTCCTTACCATGATTTGAGAGAAATCTGCTAATCGTACCAACAGCATGTGCTATGTCTGGCCTCGTGCATATCATAGCATATATCAAGCTTCCAACTGCTGAAGCATAAGGAACATTCAATATACTCTTCTTCTCTTCCTCAGTAGAGGGACATTGATTAACATTCAATGCAAAGTGAGCAGCAAGTGGAGTGCTGACTGCTTTAGACTTGTCCATGTTGAACCTTTGAAGCATTTTCTCAATATAAGCTTCTTGTGAAAGTGTCAGCTTCTTATTGGATCTGTCTCGATCTATCCTTATACCAAGGATTTGTTTTGTTTGTCCTAAGTCCTTCATAGCAAAAGACTTGCTCAACTGCTTCTTTAATTGATTGATCCTAGAAGCGTTCCTGCCAAAAATCAACATGTCATCAACATAAAGCAGCAAAATAATAAAGTCTTCACTGCCAAATCTCTTCACAAAAACGCAATGGTCAGAAGTGGTTTTCTTGTAGTCTTGCTCCCCCATGACTGATTCAAACTTTTTATACCATTGCCTTGGTGCCTGTTTCAAGCCGTAAAGGTTTATCTTTAATTTACACACATAATCCTCTTTTCCTTTTATCACAAAGCCCTCTGGTTGTTCCATATAAATCTCTTCCTCAAGATCACCATGAAGGAAGGCAGTCTTCACATCCATTTGCTCCACATCTAGGTCAAGACTAGCTTTTAAGGCTAGGACAACCCGAATAGATGACATCTTGACAACTGGAGCAAATATCTCATTAAAATCGATACCCTTTTTCTGTGAGAATCCCTTAACAACCAACCTGGCTTTGTATCTTGGGATTTGTGCATTCTCATCTTGCTTCAGCTTATAGATCCACCAATTTTTCAAGGCTCTTTTACCCTTAGGTAGCTTTACCAAGTCGAATGTATGATTCTCTTGAAGAGATTTCATCTCATCAGCCAAAGCTTCCAGCCATTCTTTCTTGTGTTCATCTTCCAGAACTTCATCATAATTTTCAGGTTCTCCCCCGTCAGTCAACAACATGTACTCATTTGGGGAGTACCTGGTGGAAGGCTATCTGTCTCTGGTGGACCTCCTAAGAGGTATATCAAATTCTAGAGCATTTGATTCAAAGGGCTGAGCACCTTCATTATCATCATCTTCTTATACATCTGTATGTAAAGAAGAACTGGTTTCAGCCAAGTCATAATGGTCATCTGGTATTTCATTTTGAGCAGCCTCTAGTGTAGGGGGAACATGATTTAAATCAATAGTGTCATCATTGAGTTGAGAGATTTCACTCTCATTCATGTTAATGTCTTGCATTGTTTGATCTTCCACAAACACCACATCTTTGCTCCTAATAATTTTCTTTTGAGCAGGATCATACAATTTGTACCCGAATTCATCCTGGCCATAACTAAGGAATATGCACTATCGGGTTTTCACATCCAGCTTGGATCTATCATCTTTTGGAATATGGACATAAGCTTTGCATCCAAAGACTCTTAAATGTGTATAAGACACATTTTTACCTGACCAAATCTTCTCTGGAACTTCAAGTTGCAGAGGTATACATGGTGAGCGGTTTAGAACATACACAGCTGTATCTAAAGCCTCACCCCAAAAAGATCCAGGTAATCCGGCATGTGACAATATGCATCTAACTCTCTCCATTAGAGTTCTATTCATTCTCTCAGCCACACCATTTAACTAAGGAGTCTTTGGAGGTGTCTTTTGATGTCTAATATCATGTTCCTTATAATATTCAGCAAAAGGCCCAATGTATTCACCTCCATTGTCAGTTCTAATGCATTTTAATTTCTTCTCAGTTTCGCTTTCAACTGAGGCTTGGAATTACTTGAAGGTTTGCAAGACTTGATCTTTTGTCTTCAAGGTATAGACCCATGTCTTCCTTAAATGATCATCAATGAATGTGACAAAATAGAGAGAACCACCCAAAGTTCTTTTCTTCATAGTACCACACACATCAGAATGTACCAGATCAAGTACATTTGGCATCCTTGAAGAAGGTTGACTTTTGAATGAAACTTTAGTTTGCTTCCTTGCCATACAGTGAGAGCATCCTTTCAATTGGTTATTTTGAATTCCAGAAATAACATTTCGTTTGGCCAACTTAGCCATGTCTTTCTCACTCATATGACATAGCCTCTTATGCCATAATTCAATTTCTTCATTCTTTATAGCATTAATAATGTCCTTGGAAAATTTAGTCTCCAGAGTATATAAAGAAGACACCTTCTTTCCTTTTGCTACAACCATAGCACCTTTACTAAGCTTCCAGGTATCATTCTTAAAAGTGCTACAGTAACCTTCATCATCAAGCTTTCCCACCGAAATCAGATTCAAGCAAATGTTGGGAACATACTTCACATTTTTTAGAGTCATCCGGGTGCCATTAATAGTTTCTAAACAAACATCACCATATCTTGCAACTTCAATGGTGGTATTGTCACCCATTTTCACTGTTCCATATTGACAAGTGTGTAGGTGACAAAACAATCTTTGTTAGAGGTAGCATGGGTAGTGGCACCACTATCAATCACCCAGTTCATATCATAGGAGGCAACATTTACTGCACCATTATCATGGACAAGTAAGAAGTAATCAGTAGTGATACCAATGTGGTCATTATCACTACTATCTCCATCCTTGGGCTTCTTAGTGCTCTTCTCATCACCTTTTTCAATGTTTTTTTTTCTTGTTGTCCCTTTTCAATGCACGACAATACTTTTTAATGTGCCCCTTTTTGCCACAATGATAGCATTCAATGTTGGCAAATTTGTTTGAGCTACCTCTACTCTTGTCTCTTTCACTATGCTTACTTTTGTCTCTACCTTTGGGACCTCTGCTCAAACTTCTCTCAGGTCTTTGAATAGCCAACACATCTAAATGAGAAGAAGATCCTTGTACTCATTATTTCTTCTTCATTCATAATACCATTTTTGGCTAAGTCCATGGTCATAAAAACCTTCTCGGGCTGAATTGAACAAAGTCATTCTAAATATTTCCCAAGAGTCTGGTAAAGTGCAAAGGAGCAGCAATCCTTGTATCTCATCATCAAATTTAATACCCATTTCTGCCAGCTGATTTAGAATGTCTTAGAATGTATTCAAGTGGTCTTTAACTGAACCACTATCTCTAAGTCTCAAGGACATGATGAGCTTCATCAAATAAAGCTTGTTATTGCCGGTCTTTCGAGCATACATGTTCTCGAGTTTCGCCCATAAAGTTTTTGCATTTTTCTCTCCATACACATGGTTCAACACATTATCATCCAACCACTGCCTTATATAGCCACACACTTGCCGATGAGCAATAGTCCACTCCTCTTCGGTCTTACCCTCGGGCTTTTCACTAAGGAAAACTAGCTGGTAATAATCCTTCATATAAAGGAGATCTTCCATCTTTCCTCTTCATTTGTAGTAATTTGAACCATTCAAGAGAATCATCCTGCTTGTATTCACCTTCATAGTATAATCTAAGCTTGATTCCCACTAGTAACAAAAAAAACTTTCAGAGTTCTGTTCTCTGGGTGCACTGAAGAAAACTAGGGCAAAGTCTAGTTCGAAACTGAACAATTAGCATAGAGGCCGAGAGATTACACCTCGGCACTAAGCACTGACGTACGCACCCTCCAAACAGCGTGAGCTAACATCTATATCTCGAATACAACAGATTTACCACAAACCTCCCTTTGATACCACTTGTTGGGAGGGACTGCGCAAAAACTTTGTTGCTAGATTTAAAACTAAAAGACTACATGCAATATAACTCAGAAATAGCAGCGGAATAAAACACAATAGACAAGAGACACCAAGATTTTTACGTGAAAAACCTCTCCAAGTTGAGGAGTAAAAACCACGAGACTGAAGTCCGCTCAAACCTTCCACTAAATCAATTAATGGGTCTTACAACTCTTCCTAGAACATCTAGGAGCATATCCACATCATCAAGAATAATCTTGGATCTCAGACAAACATCAACACGAAGTTGGTAACAGATGGAAGAAATGAGCAGAGTTTAGATTTCACCAAGAATGTTAATCTCGGTTCTGGGCTTGCTGCGAGAAATAAAGATCTCAGTTCGACAATCCAACCGTTCAGATTGAAGAGCTCTGATCACGAACATTGTCCTAAAATTTTAGCCCGATCTAACGGTGAACTTCTTGCCGGCAACCGATTTACGCAGATTGCCCTAAGTTCACAACTTGTCGCCGAAGCTTCTCCTCTCTCTCTCTCTCTCTCTCTCTTTCACGTTTGCTCTCACGCATACAGCAGCATGCACCCGTACTCCCAATAAAACCTAATGACAACAACACGTGTCAAACATACACTAACGTATCTATGAAAAAGGTGTGCATCCACCATAGAGGCAGTGTGTCCATGATAGCTGCAGCTGTGTCCACGATCTTATGCAAGAAATTCATGATCTTCTGTAGGAAATCCACAATCTTCATGTCCACGATCTTATGCAGGAAATCCACGATCTTCTGTAGAAAATCCACGATCTTCTGCAGGAAATCCACGATCTTCGTGTCCATAATCTTATGTAGAAAATCCATGATTTTGGGGGGGGGGTGGTTGTGCTTCATCCATGATAGGGACCTCCTCCACATGGGCATAACCTAAGTCATCCTCCACATAGGAGAGAAACTCACCCAACAGCATCTCTCCGATCATCCTCTTCGGTGGGCTCCCCTGTTTCCGAGCTTCACCTTTGTTCCACCACGACAGGCGACTTCTGCCGCTTAGAGGAACATCGACAATGAAGGCTAAGGCAAGAATGCGCAAGGTCCGAGCCTGCCGCACACCCATCACCGTCCTCTCCGGCGACGAGCACGGTCGGCATGAATGCAGCACTCGTGTGAGTGAAGACGACGGCTGGCTGATTTTGACACAACGCGATTTTGGCATTCGAAATGAGGCACCAGTCAACGTGCAATGCAATCAAAATCGGGGTTTAAAGCCCTGGTTGGCATAGCTGGTCAGTTGCTTTTGTTGGTTAAAATAGCTGATTTTGAAAAACTGGAGTGCTTGGAACCTAGAAGCAGCATGGGTTTGGAAAAGCTAGGACGAAGCTGCTTTTGGCTATTTTCTAACTATTTTTCTTCTTGCATCTCATATCTGCACCAATATTCATATGTCTTTACGATAGTAAAATTATTATTTTAATAAAAAATATTAAATTTAAAATTATTTTAAAATATTTTTTTTAAAAAATTTGACCAGCATAACAGTTTAGCCAAACACATTTTAACTTTTCCAAATAGCTCATTTTAACCAGCAAAAGTTAAAAGTTTCAGCTATGCCAAACGTAACCTAAGTTGAGCGTGACAAAGGTATCCGAGCCAATTTGTTCCGGTAAAATGGTGATGCAAGAATACCAACTAACCCAAGCCAAGAAGGTGCTCGGCTTGATCGGAAACAAGGAACAAAGCATTATTTCACATCTAGAGAGCTTGCATCAGATCGTTGAGGAGCAATGGTTACAAATTGCCGCACTCCAACGGACATTGGTGGGGTTGGTGGCTCTATTTGAGCAGGTAGCGAGTGTGCAAGTGGTACACCAACAGATGCAAGCAGAGCTCGTAGTGCTGTGCTTGGAGGAGTCCAAGTGTTCAACGAGGAAACGGCCAAGTGGATCCTTGGTATTCAGCGAGGCAGCTTGGCGGCCTCGACTTCTAGTGCACAGGGGACACAGAGAGCGACGGATCCGGCACGGGCCCAAGTTAGCACCGTAGCAACTTCGTCGCGAGATTCAGCCGTTGATGGACGATGAGACGAGGTGGCATACATTACGATGGTGGCCGCGATGATGGATCCTTTGGAGGACATCAAGAGCGACGTCCAGATTTGGCAGGGAGAAATGCAATGCCAAAATATTAGACCGGGCCAAGAGATAAAATGGGCCTGTGCTGCGGCCCAAATTCCCGTCGTCGGCCCAAATTCATCGCGCGGACGAAACTCGTGATTCTTGTGTCCGCTTTGTCAATTTGGCATTGGCTTCAACGGCACTGTCTTTGACGCCGACAATGATGTCTGCTCCGGTAGGGATGACTCCAGCCTTAGCTCGCGGGCGACTTCAGCGGATGCGATGACGAGGACAAGAGTTGGCAGACGCGCTCGGCGGACGGAGGTGTGATTTGCGGAATCCGAAAATGGAAGGTTCGGTTGGCAAGCCGATCCCCTTCCAAAGGCGGAGGCCTTCATCCCCTTTAAGTTTGGAAGCTGACATTTATGAGAAGCAGAGGGCTCTTCCTGGGAGAAGGATGCAACGCTGCTCCCTCCCGACATTCTCAAAGGCGAATGTCCTCTCCTCCAAGTGACGACCTTTGATGAGTTCGGCAAGCTTCCGTCAGCGGTGAGGTCAGGCGAGACAAGAGTGTGAGGGAGTGAATTGTAAAGGAGGGGTTTTATGTACCTTGGTTTTTGAATCAAGCGAAATTTTCCCCTACTCTCGCATCTCTCCGATCATCCTCTCCGGCAGGCTCCCCTGTTTCTGAGCTTCTCCTTTGTTCCACCACGACAGGCAACTTACATCCAGAGGAACGTCGGCTGAGGCAAGGATACGTGAGATCTGAGCCTGTCGCACGCCCTTCACCCCATCCTCTCTAGCGACGAGCCAGTCGGCACGAACACAGGTTGATATCGACCCAATGTGATTTCGGCATTCATAACGAGGCAGCAGTCAATGTGCAATGGGCGGTCAAAATTGGGTTGAAAAATCTTGATTTTGGCACATAGTCGCACATAATTTGCCTACGTGGACGGGTCGTTTAAGTTGGACGTGACACTTAGTGTTAGGGCCTTGGACCAGCTTGGGTTAGGGTCTAGTGAGTAAGAGGCGGCCCAAACCCAAGCCCAAGCCCAAGCCCAAGCCCACATAACAAATCGAATGAAGAAAACGTAGCTCGGACGCTGCAGACGCGGCTTCCGTCCGTGTCGTCACCGCGATCGTCGGACGCGGAGGCTAGCGGCGGCGCGACATCCTCAGATGCGGCTTCAGACGAAGCCCTCGACGACAATCTCGGATGGCGACCGCGGCACGTGTAGGAAGCAGGCGCGAGAAGGAGCGGCGGATGCCCTAATCTGGGTGAAGGTGGCGGCGACTTCCTCTTTAAAAGAGAGGCGAGAGGGTGAGAAAGGGATCATCGACAACACCTCTCCATCCACAAAGCAGAGGGAAGCCAAGAGTTGAGGCGACTTCTGGCGTCTGGGGAGACGACCGGCGAGGGATTTTCTATGAGCAAGAGAGATTTATAACCGGTGATCAAGGGATCATCGGCGAGGGAGGGAAGAGGGACATCGACGATAGGGGTTGTCGGCGGCGTAAAGAGGAGTTTTGTAGCTTTTTATCGGGTTAATACAAGCTTTCTTCTCAATCTCCCCTTCTTCCCCTGTTTCTGATTCAGCAGTGTGTTCTCAGCGTTTCCGGCGACGACGGTGGTCATCGGGCAGTGACCAGAGGCCGAAGGGAGGAGCGAGCCTTTCCCTGCTAACTTTCCTCTCTGGCGAGTTTTCGAGCGCGAGCGGCGCTCGGCGGAAGAGACGACGCAGGCGGCATCGCGAGTGGCGCGTTCGGGCATGCGAAGAAGACAATGCCAGGCACTCGATTTGAGAAGCGTGGTGTGACGTGGTGTGACTCAGCGAAATTCAGTTTCGTGTTTGAGATGGCTGATGCATGGATGACATCAGCGAGCGGGTTTTGGTTTTTCGAGTGAGATTTGATCCAGCAGTATTGACTTGAGCGATTTTGACTTGGGTCAAAATCAGATAGAAGGTAAATTAGGGTTAGGGTTTTGATCTGGGGTGATTTCATACTCGAAAATTAGGATTTCGGTGCGGTACGAAAGCCCGCCAGAAAACCCTAAGTCCAGATGAGACATTTAGCATGCTGGATATATCCCCACCTAGAGAATGTGGGCTATGTGATATGCACGTTAATAATCTCAGACATATCTTTTTTGAATGCAACTTCTCGAAACAAGTTGCATTTATTTTGCAAGAGGTCAGTAACATCAAATTTTTGCTTCAACTGAATAGTCAATGGATATTTGAACACTCAGAGAAAGGAAGATGGATTACTTCCTTAATCCTTGACTCTTTTTTGATACACCTTGAAGGGTATAAACGAAAGGCTACTTGAAAGAGATAACTCCATTAACCCTATGAAGGTCGCCAGAAATGCATTGAACGATACGTTCAATAGCATTTTTAGTTTAAATTCAGAGGGAAGAAATGCCAAAACAAGAGTTGTAATTGAATTACAATGACGACAACCGCTAGAGGGATGGATCAAGATCAATACAGAGAGCTTATTGAAAAGAAAATGCAAAAGGAGAAGTGGGGTATCTGAATAGGGATGCCTTGGCATCTGCTCCATGGCAGCATCCCCATATCTGGAAACCCTGTCATGCGTCAGCCCGGTTCTGTGAACTAATTAACAGCCATAAACGAATGGCTTTATCACTGTAATGGAAGGCAAAAAAGCACATCGAAAGGATCATCATTGAACTAATATAAGGCTATGTTTAATCCCCCATCAGATGTGATTGATATTCTGTGGAATTAGGAATATCAAGTTCCTTCTCTCCATATTTGTTCAGTGCAATATAGTAACAGTGCGAAGACAAGGCGGCTGTGCAGCTCATTGGCTTGCTATGTTGGCCAAAACCTTTATATGTATATTTTCTGGCATTCTAGTTGACCCATTGAGCTGGTGAAATTTCTATATATTGAAGGTTCTCAAGCGGCCTTTTGCTCTCCACACCCGTGAAAAACCATTTCTATTATCATTTGGGAAGTTGGAGTATTTTACTAATCTCTTGCTCAATCAATTGAACAAATGATAATGGCAGATTGGTTATTGCAAAATAGAATAGCTTCCAACACTTGAGAATTGAGACACTGATTCAGTTGATACCGAGTTAAAAATTCGCTGGTCCTATCCAGTTGAATCTTTTGTGGAAGTGCATGATCCTATTTCTTTGTCAAGTTTAAATTCCATATGCAAATGTCCATCTTTTTTATTGTAAATTACATGATTGCTGGTGTCTTCGTCAAAGGTGTGTGATAATGAATATCTTCAAGTTTCTTCAAGTGGACTTTAGTAATGTTGCATTATTTTCAAGTCCTATCCAGTCTATGCACTTGACTTGCTTGGATTTGGTGCATCAAGTAAGCCACCAGGTTTACTTACACGATTGGTGGTTGGGCCCAGCTACATCACTGCCTTCTTCAAGTCCCGTTGTCTTGACAAATTAGTTTCCTTTTCATGCTCCAAGTGACTGACTTGTTTAAACAGTTTGGATGAAGTTGTTAAGAAACCAGTAACAATAAAGTTCTATTGTTGCTTCAGGTTATCTTGGTTGTAGATAGGCTATTGGCCTGTTGAATTCATAGCATTCTAAATAGTTTCAGTATTTCTTTTTGATGTTTTTGAATATCTGTGTGCACTTCAAGGGGGATTCTTTTTTATCTTTTGAATGAGAAATCAGTAACAATAAGGTTCAGGAGATCTGTTCTATCAAACTGCACTGGTGGCATGAACAATGAGGCAATTGCAGATGATTGAGAGGACCAAACTTCTGTTGTCTCTTCTTTGGGTGGTTAAACTTGCTGCTAAATCAACGGGAGAATATTGGCCAATATTCTTTGAAATAATCAAGAATATTGGCCACAAATCTTCTAAGGGTAAGCACCAAATTCTCAGTGAAGATATATTGTTCCACCATGCTATTTCCTGTGCACAAAAAAAAAACTATTTTTTTTTTTTGCTGTTGTGACTTAATTCATTTTAGTGGAACCCCACTTTTTAAAAATACGAATATATTGCATGTATAATGTGTTCAATTTTTAAATATGAACGTTGTGAGTAGCGTCTACCACTTTCGCAGATGATTATTTCATTATCTTTTACAGTTTAGTATTAACTTATATATTCTACAGAAATTCAAAATAATTATTATCGTATGTTTTCCGTGGAAACTGTATATTAGTTAATTTGCCTGGTATAGTTTTTTTTTAAAAAAATAAATAAATAAGACATAATTCTATCTTGTAAAGGGGTGTTACTGAAGCAGTTTTCGGAAACGCACCAAAATTATCGGTTCAAAAAAACCTAGAACCGGTCTTGAACCAATATTAATTGATTTCTTAGTTAATTAATCTTTCGATACGATTAATCATTAATTTTTTGTTAATCATATTTTTTTAATATAATTTTATATAAATCACTAAATCATAAATTCCTAATAACATTATAATTAAAAAATAACAAAAATTTATTAAAAATTAAATCATTTATTGTAGTATTGGATTGTTGGTGACTTGTTTGCTATCGGTGTAATGGTGTTGTAGTATTTGATTGTTGGTGACTTGCTTGCTACGGGTGTAATGGTGTTGTGAGTACGATATAGGCTTATCGTTAAGCGAAAGAGTCAAATATGAGTGAAATAGTGAGGTCTCGAAGACAAGTGCTAAGCATGGAGCGGAAGAATGACTTGCAGGATCTAGAAGATGGCTTGTCAGTCACCGCCTAACTATTGTCAACTCGTCGTTAAGCAATCAAGGACAAGTGGAACACAAGCTTCGCCACCAAAGAGTCAAAAAACAGAGAATCACAAGTTTAAAGAGTTTAGTTAGGGTTTTTCTCCTTTGAGAGTTGGAGTTGACTAAGGGGTCACGGGACTCAACGACTCAACCGATTCAGGTTAAGGTTAAAACTTAAAAGTTGACCAAAGAATAAAATAAATATTTTATATAAATTTTTATTATATTACGCCCACTCGATAGATTAATTGTCGATTTAGCCACTCCCGAACCACAAATTATTCAATAGTAAAAAACCCGACTGTTGAAAAAAAGTCATTGATTTGATTAATTACAAAACTAGTTTGGTTTTTAATCCTAATTCAACAATTTAATCCATTTTTTGCACATCCTTGTAATTTATATTTCATTTATTTTAAATTTAACCTGTAACAATGTATGTCAGGTGTTATCACAAAATTTTTTTCCAAACAATATTATCAATTCTCACCTTACTTCAAACACTCTGAAGTAAAGAAAACATATAAAAAAATAAATTATGTAACTAGCATAAAAAAATTGCAGAGGTTTGAGTACAGCTTTAGCAAACTCTAGAAATAAACTAGTCCAATATTTTAAAGGAGTTCGTTTTTTTTTTCTAAAAAAAGGTAAATTCAGACTTTCCTGATCTGTGAACCATAAAAAACTGTCGAATCTGAACGGCTGCACGGAATTTGTTCGGACGATCTCAACCATCCAACTATTGCGCTTGGCAAGCGATAAATTGCCGCCTTGTCTTCCCTTTCTAACGTCCAACGGATCCCAAGCTCGTCGCCACGTTCCGCTTCCTGTTCTTCCTTCTCCTCCCCCGCCTCCCTTCCCCCTCCTGCTCGACTCCCTTCCTGATCTGTGAGGCGATCGACTTGTGGGCGGTCTCTTGGAGCCACCCACATTGAGCTACCGCAAATCAGGTAGGAGAAATGGGAGAGTCTGGCGGAAGAAGAGGCGAGGGCGACGCAACCCTTGAGTTCACCCCAACCTGGATCGTCTCTGTTGTTTGTTTCGTCATCATCGTCATCTCTCTCGCCCTCGAACGCTACCTCCATCACATCGGAAAGGTACCCCCCTCTCTTTTTCTCGCTTTTTTCCCTTCTTCAAATCGCTGAATCCGGGGATTTTTCAGGTTCTTAAGCGTAAGAAAGAGAAGCCGCTCTACAATGCCCTTCAGAAAGTGAAAGAAGGTGCTTTTATACTCAAATTTCTCTCTAGGTTGATAAAGTTTGCCTTACTCGTTTATGGAGGAATGTTGTGGTATTTTGTGCGCAGAATTGATGCTCTTGGGGTTCATATCGCTACTGCTCACGGTGTTCCAAGAGGGAATCCAGAATATCTGCATCCCCAGGAAGTGGACAAATTACATGCTCCCCTGTGAGAGGAAGGTTGCTTTTGAGGAACCTCGCGCGGTCGTAAGGAGGCTGCTAGCTGAGGGGACGAGACATTGCAGGAGAGAGGTTTGTATGAAGCGATTCTCGTTGGTTGCACAATGAAATTTATTTATTTGTAACATTAACGTAGAATGAGGTTATAGTTGAAACTAACAGCAATGTGAAGAGAATAGATAAAATAATGGTTATAACGCAAACTTAATCTTAGGGGGCTGTTCAAGAAGATATGACTCAGATTTAGGGGTAAGGAAACTTAGCAATTATACTACAAAAATGGTTCAGGGTGATGCATAGATACCTGATGATTATACAAAGTTAGTTATTAACCACGTTATACATCAACATACATATATGATATATACATAAATACACACATATATATGCACACATGTACATATATGTATGTGTAAGACAATTAAGCATTCTAATCTTCTCTTATTTGAAAGATGCCTACTGTTTTGCATTCTTGGTTGCCCAATACCCACTCTCTTCTGTGCTTGTCCTATGATACTTTTTTTCAAAGAATATGCATTCACCTTGGATCTATTTGCTTATCTTCATTTAACTTGCGTGTTTGTTAAGAAAAATTACACAAAGGGACCTTTAAAGTGCACCAATACTTTTGCTATGTTTCAGAACCAAACAATGGCCACAAGGGGCAATTCCATAACCACCAAGTGATGATGGCATCATTTGTATCATATCAACTTCAGTTTACCTTTGAGCTCATCAAAAAACTTGTGTTTTTATGAAGGATAAAGGTTAAATCATGTTTATTGTACTAATCTTCACTAGTTTGAATGTTGATTCTGATCATTGAGGCATGATGAGTTTCAATAAATTGGGTCTATTCAACAGATTCAAAAAGGTATTTGAGTATGAATTTGCCTTTCCGTTTCCTTTGTCACTCAACAGTTGACAAAGAAACTTATTTATCACATAAGCCTAACATATATACACTATTCTTTCCTCAGTGAAAATAAATGGTAGATTCCTCGTGGTGACAAAGTATACCACATTTCTTTAGTGCACTTTGTTTATTTTGAGGAAACTATATAATTAAATGTTTAAAGAATTTTACTTCTTACTTTTGTTACCAAATAAAGGTAATAGTTGTAACACTTGTATTCAATTTTTAGGTGAATAATGTGTATATTCATGCAGAAAATTCTTGTCTGATGAAATAAATTCCTTAAGTGTTCCTGTTGCAAACCTAGAATTGTATGTGACTTAAATGAGGGGCATCTGCACTTTCTCTCTGTGAGTTAATATACTGACAAAAGAAGTTTTACTTAAGAAAAATAGTTCTCTTTATCTATAAGCCTTCACAAGATAATTAGCCAATCACAAACAATTATATTTTTAAAATTGTCTTATCATCATAAAACACAAGCCTATGTTACTTGCATTTTTTGATATAGCAGTTTATCTACATTAGTGATCTCTTCTTTCATTTCGTACAGGGAAAGGTCCCATTGTTATCTCTCGAAGCAATACATCAATTGCATATTTTTATTTTCGTCCTTGCAATCACACATGTCATTTTCAGTGCCCTCACTGTGCTTATAGGAGCAACTAAGGTACATGCCTTCCTATCAACTGCCTTATGGATATGAATTATTGTCAAATCTTCCCTTCATTACCAGGTACGTCAGTGGAAGCAGTGGGAGGCTTCAATCCAGACAGAAGTAGCAAAAGATGGTATAGTTTGAATTATAAATCATGATAATACCACTACTTAATTACTGGTATATTGAATGCAATTATTCATTCAAATAAGGAAATAAAAATCATCTTTTGTCTGAAACATTACTGAAGTTTGAATCTTTTTCTTATCAATTTCTGATATTATATGCAGCTCCAAAAAGTATTACCCATGGACATCAGTTTCAATTTATCATGGATCGTGTTAGGAGAATTGACCAAGACTCAGTGGACACATCCTGGTTGGTAAGTAAATTAAATTATAAGTGCGTTTCACAGGTTGCTTAATTTTGCATCTGTTGGAAATTGTGCAATATTTAATCAAATTTTTATATGAATTCAGATTGGAAACTGTTGAATGTTTGGTGATGACAATGGTACCTTCTTTTGTTCAATTTTTCAGCATGGAAATGCATGATAAAAGATGGTCTATTATGGACCAATTACATGCAGAAATATATTTGATTTTCTTTTGCAGTAGGAATTAGTTTCATAAAAAACACAGTTTTTTCCCTACAGTTGCATACAATGAGAAAATAAAATAAAGGCCCTACTGTCCTTATGATTAGATTAGTTCACCTCCACCTATGATTTTTGATATTTGCACCTGATCCCAGCATAAAACAAGAACTGGTTCCATGCAATCTTAAGGCAAATATGTTGGTAATTCCAATTTCCAACTTAACTATTTGAGATCTATATTTTAGAAAAGGGTTTGTGCCACTTATCTATTATAGCCTTGATGGGAATTGATATCAAAGTTGATAATCTCAGTTCACACTAAGGAATAAGCCATGTATATACTAGTCCAAGCTTGAGTCAACATATAGACTTATTGTATTGATACCAAGGTTTTAAAAACCATCAAGGACAAGTCCAAGATCAATTAGATACCAATTTTATGTATTGTTGATACATTTGATACGGCTTAGTGTCAGTACATCCGATACCAATGTAGTATAGTGTCAGTATGTTTAGTATCGGTTCAAAATAAGACCCAAATTAGTATGGACCAAGATTATAACCCTTGGTTGGTATGTTAGTACATATCATGGTTTAAGAAATCGATTTGACTGGCCAGTCCAGTTGGCAATCGGTCTATTACGTACTAACCGAACTGAGCAGAGAACTCCCACCGCCGCTTCTCGGCCCCACCCCTAGTGGAAGCTTCTTTCGGCTTCCACCGCTCCGCCCTGTGCTCCAGTCCCTTGCTGGACTGGTACAAATCACCGAATAGGTTCCTTAATCCATGGTACATATTGAGATTAAATGCACTACCCTATCATCTTTTTTTCTTTGTGTTCAGAGCTAATTGTAATTTTATTTATATTACAATAGAAGGTTAGATCGCTAGAATATTTGTTTTAACGAAACAAGTTGTATGTTTGCAGTATATTGAATATAATAAAATAAATATGACAGAAAAAATGCCTATAATTAGACCTGGTAATTCGGGTGGTCATAAATGAGTCGTGTCAGTTATGACCTATAACCCGATTAAGTCAATCTGAACATAATCAGTTTAATTAATTGAGTCAAACTGTCTAACACGAACACGACCCGAATATAATTAGGTCAACCCGACACGATCCGAATAACCAGTTTATCATTTATATTTTAAATATAAATAATAAATTAATAAAAATTTTATTAAAATTAATTAAACTTTGGGCTTATGTATGGGCTGAAATCTGGGTTAAAAGATAGTTAAAAGATATTTGGGCTTATGGGCTAGCAATGGGAGTTAGGTGAACCTATATTTAAATTTTTTATATATAAATATATAATGTAATCGGGTTAAGCGGGTCAACCCGTTTACAACCCGACACGACCCGATTATTTTCAGGTCATAAACGGGTTGACCTGTTAATGACCCGAACACGATTATGGCTGATCCAAATCCGCCTAACTTTGTGTCAAGTCGGGTCAGGTCAGCGGGTTGGGTTAGGTTTTGCTAGGTCTACCTATAATGTGTAGTTATATAAGATGGGAAGCAAGTGTAGATACTTCAATGATGAGTTTTTCTACTAACCAAGTTCCAATATCTTGCAAGATTATAAAATGCTTTGCACGTTTCATTCGGACTGTGCTTTGAGTTGTTGAAGATTCATTTGTTAGAAGAAGGTCCTTAAAGGTATGAAATTTTGAGGGGTGAAAATAAGATTGCTTTATCCTCTAGTAGCAAATGAGATATGTAAAAGAAGATGTTCCATCTTTTCAAGGAGAGAATGGCACATACGACAAGTATCTCAGTTAATGGTAATGATATTATGCAAGATTCTTTTTTGTGTAGTCTATCTTTGAGAATTAATCCATCCAAATGTTTTCACCTTTGGCAGGCATTTAGCCTTCCAAAAGTTGTTGGCCCAATCGTCCTTGACTCCATCATAATTGAGTATCCTATAGCAAGATTAGGCAGTAACTCCATATACGCCAGGGATCACATGATCCTATCTTCTCCTTTGCAAATGCAGTGTTGGGTAAGGAATAGAAGAAGTGACAAATTAATGAGTATTAACGGCTAGTGTATTAGTATATTCCAATTCTAGTTGCTCAATGCTGACATGGCAGCTACATCAGCATGGATGCATTACAAGAAAGGCTGGGCCAGCAAGTAGTCATCTGCAGATCGTAGTGGAGTTAGGTGTCTATTTTTGATAGAATGTTGGATTAGTTGACATTCTTGGAGTTGGTTTTAAGACCATAGTAGAGTTCAAAGAGTAAAAGCATGTCCTTCAAGTGGTTTGCAAAATGCGTCAATGTCAGCGACAGAAGATGAGTGTATCATTGTTGTACTAGGCAAGGCAAATGCTTTTGGATAAAATATCTTAAAGAGCACTTTAAATCAGATCCAATCTTTGTGCTTAGGTAAGGATCATTTTGACAAGATTTTCAATGATGGGAAGCATGTAAGATGTGAGAGGATCTTCTAGGACAAGTCCTCTCATGCATCTAAACCACTTTGCCATCTTTCCATTGAGTATCACCACGAAGTAACCTGAGTTAAGAAGTGAGTTTATAGATCCAGCCCTTTTGACTTTAGCATGTCGCATGATCTCAAGGTGTTATGAAATGAGTTTATCCATCCAACCCTATTGCATCCACTATCTCGAAGCCCTTTCTCCAATCTATTTGTCCTTCAAAACGCATATCATGATTTGTCAATGCACATCTCTAGATGAGATTTGCTTTTTCCAAAGCATTGGTTATAATCTTAGGAACAAAGTGGATGAGGTTAATTTGGCATAAGATCTAGTTAACCCTGATGGAACTCTTGAAGTAGTGGATGAGGTTTGTGGAGACCAAATCCCAGTGTTAGCACTTAGCATAGAACATAAAAGTAAATTCATTTGGACCCATTGATTTGTTATACATGAGGTATATATTAACTTGTTTGATCTCCTTCATACAAAAGGGAACCAAAATGGAGGTCAGTACTGTAGAGGTAAATTCAGAAATAGGATCTCCCAATTAATACTGATTAGTATATGTGGTTCCTATGCTATCGATTAAGTGATCCGGAATGAAGCCTCAATAGTAGTAGGTGGTTGGTAGCTCAATGATGCCTACGTTCCTACTATCCAATATCTACATCTTTGTACATTAGTGGAGTGGTAGAATTAAAGAGCTTTGATTTGCCAGTTTAAACCATTTAGTGTTGGATTTTTCTTTTAATAACATGCATTTTCCTTTGTTAGGATAATGCCAAGCTCTTCAAATGTTTTGGTTTGGTTGTTCCTTTCGTTGTTGTTGAGGGGTGACTATTTTATGGTGACCAATGCAGGTAAGTCCTCCACGAGGCATACACTTGACAACTTTCTTTTCCACGCAGAGACCACTATTTAAGTAGTAATGTACTATTAATGATATATAATGATTTTGGCTTACTTAACCATTATTTTTCAAATGTGAATGGTCTGTTAACTGATTATTCGCTGACAAAAGCCAGAAGGATGGGGGAGTGATCTGAGAAGACGGGTTATAAGGCAGTGGCAACATCTAAGGGAATTTGAACTCATAATTCTGTACTGACATGAATCTAGTCCAATTTGGCAAGGGCTAGAGTAACTCGGTTGTTCCTCCAGCCTCCATGTGCACTGTCGACCTTGAAAGAGTAATCGTTCAGTCCCAATTCCTTACTTCTACGAAGGTCATGCTGTCAGAGAGTTGAACCACACAATTTAGTCTCTCTGATGTAGATAATGTCATAATGTAATGTTCAAATCATCACAAACGAATCAAGGAATGCTAGATTCTTCAGCATAGGGCCCTGAAGAATTACCAACATAGCGTAATCGTGAAAAAGATGTGCACACAAGAAATAAACCATATCAACTGCGAAACAGTTTAGTTGCAGAGGAAGGAGCTATGCAGCAATTGTTTCCATCTCTTCACTTTTTTTGTATCCCTGACAACTATGTCGAGAGATTAATGATTATTGGTGGCATCAAGGGGTGGGTTCATCAAGCTCAGTCTAAGTGTGGATGAGTGCCTGTCCACTGCCACAAGGAAACAAAATGTTAATGTTGGGAAGGCAGAGGGAGACAGTCGAACAGTCAAGTTGTTCCATAACTAAGGTTTAGCAAGAACAGTTGCTACTTGCTAACATGTATATGGAACCAAATACTTGTTTCTAAGGTATCCCTTTGGCCAGGGCTGGTATCAGCCCCAGTCTTGGATGCAGTAAAAGGGATATCCCAATTCCAATTTCGGAATAGCATATTCCTAGCCTCCATGTTGAATAAACTCATGGCAAAGTCAGCCTGGGACCTCATTTTAAAAAGTTTACGGAAGGAGAACGAAAATAACTAAAAGTAACGCCTATTACCTCAAATGAAAATGGCTCTCTTTTGTGGTTTAGTAATGTTCTTTCTTGAATGATTAAGTATACTCCAACAAACTGAACCAGTATTCACATATCACAAATTCTACCTGTTTAGAGGTTTAGCACTTGTCTTCAGAACATTACTGTTTTCTCTCAGATGTCTTGGAAGCTTATATCAGGAAAATTGTTTTTCAGATATCATTGAATCTCATTTGACAATTTCTAAATCTTATCTTCAATGGTGAATAGTTTTGGTTCCTTCCAATTATCCTCAGTGATGAACAAGCTTTTTTTTGCATACTCCCAGCAGAGAAAAAAATACTTCTTATCCAAGTTATCAATGTGGAATTTTTATTTAAAAGTCTTTGATCAGGCATATTCATTACTGTTACTAGAATTTACTGATAATTAATATGGTAAGGTACCTGAAGGTGTTGGCCTAACTTGTTCATGTCTTCTCTTCAGCATTCATTTTTCAAACAATTCCGAGGGTCTGTGAGTAAATCAGATTACATTACACTCAGACTTTTTTTCATCTCGGTAAGCAGTATTCCAGAGTGCAAAATAAACCAGCTTTTTTTTCCTTTCTCCTGAAAAATGGCTTTATCGTAATGCTGTGATTTTTTTATTGAAAAAGACGTTTGATGTTGACTTTCATATATTTATTTACTCAAGATCCAATCCTTGTTACTGTAGAATCATTGCAAAGGAAATCCGAAATTTGACTTCCACAAGTACATGGTCCGTGCATTTGAATCTGATTGCAATAAAGTTGTTGGTACAAGGTAAATCATAAAATTTTAAATAAGCGCCAATCAGTTTTTTGTTCTTAATATAGTCTTTTGTGAAAGCACTCAAGAGTGGAGTGTCTTTTGCTAACTACCATGCTTGCTTTGTCATCCTAGTCCTGACATTTTGCAATTTGCTTGTTATTTCAGTTGGTATCTTTGGGTCTATGTGGTCATATTCTTGCTGCTGAATGTCAATGGTAAGATATCGTCTAAAAATTTTTGCGTTAAGTCATTCATAGCATATAGTTTCCTTCTTTTCTCTTGATCTATTATGGGGTTATAAGAACATGTGAGCTTTCAGAATATGGGGCCTCATTTGAGTGATTGTTTGCGTGATTCTCTGTTAGCAGGAGCTTA
Organism: Costus lasius; assembly: GCA_027563935.2. Taxonomy (NCBI): domain Eukaryota; kingdom Viridiplantae; phylum Streptophyta; class Magnoliopsida; order Zingiberales; family Costaceae; genus Costus; species Costus lasius. The sequence continues at coordinate 22,107,459 of CM050447.1, read as the reverse complement.
GGATAGTGACCCTCTCTTAGCATAAACCTGTGTCTTAGCTTCTCATTTTGGAGTCGGTTTTTATTTAGTTAATTGCTTAATTCACAGAAACACTATCTTACCTTCTTGCTTCCATTTTATGTTGCAAAAAAGGAAAAAACAATGAGAATCTACTATACAAATTTACATATGGGAGATTTGAATTAGTTATGACCAGAGAAATTAGAAGATGCTGAGATGAAATCAACTTACGTTTTTAACTTGGACAACATAATAGTTATAGATTTTATGTTATGGGAGATAAAGGCATTCATGGCTACCTTCCTCATGTCAGGCCTCTGAGTTCGTGGCAAAAAAAAGTGTAGATGTTCGGCATAATAAATTAAATTAACTCCAAAGAACCACAACTTTGTAGGCACTTGAGAGTTGAGATTCCAGGTAAACTCCGGTGAAAAACCATGCATGTTCTCTTTAATTTCACGTTAACTTAAATAGAATATTCCAGGAGATGAAGCCTGCTAAAGATTTCTGAAGTTTTTTCATGTCCAGGATCAAGTGACATAGTGCTTGAGTTTCCAGGAAATGCATGGCTTGAGAATCTCATTACCCACTTAACCCTGTGTCATGGAGTTTTCCCAAAACTTGTCCATTGAAATCAAAGTTGCTGGGAAGCATTTTTGTTCTAGTCCGTAGTCTTTCCTTGTTTTACTGTGTATGAAATTTAACGCATGTTATCAAAGAGGTGCAAAATGTTATATATCTATAGGAAATCATTCGACAATGTAGTTCCAAGGACGTTCCATAACAATTTCATACTCAGAAACAATTTCTAGCACGTTTATTTTCGGATGTTTTCGTGCAGGTTGGCACACATACTTGTGGATTGCATTCGTTCCTCTTATTGTAAGTATCCTTTGCAACTGCAGTTTGGTAATTTGATAGTAACAACTGTTTATTATTCTCCTTCGAAGGTTGATGGCCCTTTAGCAACTTAAAAAGTATGATTCATACATACAAAACTAAGAATGACAGTTGTACCAGCAGGATCATGTGCATGTGCTGATGCCTAGCTGCAAAATTGGTATCCTTTGTATAATCTCCCATCCTTGTCATTGACAATTTGAGGAAATACTATAGTCATAGATGGGCATAATGAAAACAAGTTCACTGTTGTCAAAAATGAAGACACCAAACACAAGTTCACTGCTGCATGTCACTGAAGTACATGTTCAGAGCAATAATGCAGGAAGTGCCTGACCTAACTTTTCATTCGTGAGATCTTTGCGGTTTTTCTCCCACAAGGCTTTTTCTTATCTCGGACCACCACCTTAAGATTTCATATAATGGTCTACAAACTTGGTAGATGGTTTAAACTTTAAAATACTGGTCTGAGCCAGTGTATACTATATTGGTCATGACTCAGACTGTATATCAATACACCAAATGATATGCACGAGGTGTATAACACATAGTATGCTTATTATAATGTGGTAGTGTGTAACCCAGTATAAGTGGCATCCGTGTATTAGGTTATTCTCAAACGGAACATACCAAGTGGTAAGTTCTATACAGTTTTAACTTTTAAACCATGTTTATACATTAACTTGTGCATTTAAATCCAACTTATACATAACATATGTAACAAACTGACATCAGTTTGCTCATTACTTGATCCATAAGAAGTTTTGTGGCGAAGCTAAAAAAATATAGTCATCCGTCCTTGTCACTTTGTAATATTCTTGGGGCTGACGCACCTTTTTGAGCTTTCCTTGAAGTACCAGAAATACTTTGCATAACTTTTAACTGTATCATTTTGTGCATCCTTAGCCATGTCGGGGCAGCACCTTATCTGGCTCTTCTCTCCCAATGTTGCTAAGTAAAAAATTCCTTTTGCAGCTTCTACTTGCTGTTGGCGCCAAATTGGATCATGTTATTACAGAGTTAGCTCATGATGTTGCTGACAAATATTTTTCTAATGGAGGAGATATGGTAGTCAACCCATCAGATGAATACTTTTGGTTTCACAAGCCAAATATTCTCCTTTATTTGGTTCACTTTATCCTGTTCCAAAATGCGTTTGATATCGCATTCCTCTTCTGGCTATTTGTAAGCACAAGCAGCTTAAAGAAAATTTTTAAGCTTTGATAGCGAAAATAAAGGTGTTAAATTATGCACTATATTCTAAGCACTCTACTTGTAGTGTAAAATTCCTGTAGATGATGAATCCCTGATGGTTTTTTTACTCGGTCAATCTGACACTAAATTCCCTTCTTGTGCAGATTCCCTATGGCTTTGATTCCTGCAGCAGTGATCATGTTGGCTATGCTATCCCCAGGCTTGTGATTGGGTAGGTAACAACTACACTGCCCTATTTTGCATGCCAAACTTCCTTTTTGTGTTCTAAAGGCATGCAATTGTGTGCATTGTAGTGTCATAATTCAGATTTTGTGTAGCTACAGCACCCTGCCTCTGTATGCTATTGTCACCCAGGTAACATTTTTCTTAACCTATTAATCAAGCACTTCAGACTGACGCAAGCATTTGTATCTTCTTTTGGTTAAGATGGGGACTCATTTCAAGAGTGTCATATTTGAGGAGCATGTGCAAGAGAACCTGGTTGGGTGGGTTCAGATGGCAAAGAAGCGAAGTAGTGTTAGGTTAAACAGCGAGCTAGATTCCACACGTGGAAGTAATGAATCTCCGAGGACAATCGAGATGAGGAGGCTGGTTCAGACGACAGACTCATTAATGGAAGAAGGGCAAGTTCATGGACAATCTAGCAAAACATCTGACTTTCCACATTAAGCATTTAACGCCTAGGGATTTTGTGGCTGTAGACTGACAGGTATTTTGAATCTCACCTGTAGTATTCTTCAAAATGATACACGAAGTTACCTGTGCTATTACTTACCTAGGCATATTTGCAGCATCAAGACAACCGTTAGGTTATAGACAGAAGCCGTCTTCCAGTTTCACAATTCTTTTGTTCACCTGTTTAGTGGAATACCACAACATGTACACATTCGAAGTAATAAACCGAGTAAAAAAAACCGAGGTAACGAGTTTAAGTTTTTCTTTTGAATGATGGGGAGTATCCGTACTTACACTGGCGGGAGTTTGAATTAAAAGGCATGCAGGAGTTGATTTCATTTATTGTGAAATGAAATCAACTGCATGCCTTTTAATTCGGACTTCTTACATGAGGAGATGATGCTTTGCCATTAGAGGGTAGCACAAAGGCCACGATCATTATAAAACAGGTATACCTATATGATAAGCAATAACAACGATGGAACCAGAATGATTTTGCATTGAAATGGAGAGGCACAAATGATTTCCAGTCATCCCCTTAGGAATGAGAGTCGAGACCTCTCATGTTTGCCAACTTGCCATCCAACAGAGTCAAATCTTCACTCCGTCTGAGCTTCTCAACACTGCCTTGATGGCACTCTAGAGATCTGCATCAGATCAAACTCACATTGAAGTTCTGATGAAATTCCTCAACTTCAAACTAGCAGAACCAGAATATGAAAGCGTGGGATTGCAGGCTATGGTCTCAGCAGAGGTACTAGAAATGATTATAGGACAGATTTTATAGTAGAATGGAGTTAAGAGGATATATTGAATTGTGTTGCTTCTCTGTTATACATTGACACTGCTGAAACTTAAAAAAGAATCAGGTCAAGATTTGGCATCAACAAAGCTAGTCGTGCCAAAGTTTGTAACAATTAGATCATGTATGAAGAGAATTAACGCATGAAAACAGTCGGAACCAGTTTTAATCTCCCGCAACCTGTTCAAAAACGTAGAAGTAATCTGCACACAGCAACAAGTTGCTCTGGTAAATAGCTTTATTATTATTGTTTGTATGTACGTCTCATCACTCTTTGAATGAGAAGTTGAGGAGAATCCAATTTGATTCTAAGATGATTGGCCTGTCTCATTTAGCCGTGTTGCCTGTGTTGGACACTCTTGCCTCGTGTGGATGAGTATGAATCTTAGATGACACTGCATAAGCTGGATGCATAGCTCTTTATACTACTAATTTGGAATAGTCGGAACCAGGTGAGGAAGATTTGCGACTATTGGAAGAGAAAACAAGATATCCTACAGATTTCGGTCCGTATCCTTCGTCGATTATAATGCTATGCACTGTATGTCGATATTACTAGCCTGGCGAACTATATGAAATATTTTAATCATCATGTTTAAGTTAGTAGCATGATTAAATAATAATAAATATTTTAATATAAATATACTAAAATTTAATTATTTTTATATAACCTTTAAAAGTAAAAAATTATATATATATATATGTATATATATAACCGATGCACCATGAAAAGTGTTTAGAAATTTTTAAAATCACTTGTATGAATTTATAATAATAAAAAATAAGATAACCAAATCCAGGTATTACATATATAACCGATGCACCGACTATATTTTTCATTTGCTCTTCCTCTTTGTACAGCTCCAAGCCTCCAACAAACGAAAACCAAATCCAGGTATTATTCTTATAGATATAAATAGGGACCTATCTCATACATAACAATGAAATTATAGACCCTCTTCTTAAAAGAGTTTTTAGTCAAAGGTATAAACTTTATATCTAATAAAGGTTTTCTCTTTAACGCGTGAGCCTACTGCCTACATAGGTCATATATATGTGAGTTATGGGCCTAATAAATATTTAACAAAAACTTAGTTAACTCAATTTGTCTAAATTAACTAATGTTATACCAAATCACAACAGTGAGTTCCATTTGTTAGGATTATGAATATTTTTAAATTTTCTATTTAGAAAATAAAAATTTTCTATTTTTAAATTTTTATATTCACTTAATTTTTATATTTTTTTTAACAGTTAGATGATAATGAAATAATAAAATTCAAGTAAGACATTTGAGAGCCAAGCTAAAGCACAGTTGTTACCTTTCAGTTAATACATACAACTATACAATAAAGTAATTAAGTATTTTTTTATTTTTTTAAGCAATATTAAAATCCAAAAAGATATGTAGAGAAAATGACTAATAATGCTGAGTATCTTAACTCTGAATATATTTTAAAAAATCTAAAAAATATCTGTAACCCTGAAATTTCAATACTAAGTATCACTAATGCTAAAAAATAATAGTAAAATAAATGAGTTTTAATTATTTATAAAGTTTTAACTATCTCATATGAGTATATGACATAAGGGGAAATTCTATTTAGATATTCAATATGAAATATCGGAAAATATTAATTATTTATATATTTATTTTAAAAGCTAGCTGAGGGCCAAGCATGTACTCAGTACTTACAATATGTTGTGAATTTTCAATTAAAGTGTCTAATAGATGTGTTCAAATCATCAACATACATATTTCCTAACATTATTTTATAATTTTAACTATAGTTTACACTAATGCTCTATTTTTAAGCCATATTTTTGCTATTTAAATTTAATATTGTTAGTAGACGTTAAAGCTTAATACATATTAAATATATATTTTTTAAATTTTTTGTTTATTAAACTTATAAGATATATTTGTTAAAAAAATTTATATTTGAATTACAACTGATCGGGATAATTTGAGACAATTTAACAGTGATAAAATAAAGAGTTTTTATTAACTATTATAAAGTATAGGGGGCAAAATTATAAATCAAAATAAATGTAAGGGCTAATTTGCAATTAAACAAGTCAAAGGCGGTAAGCTCACCGATGGCCAATGGGACGGGCAAGGTCGGTTTGATGATTCTTTGGTTCCAGACTTCAGCTCCTCTTGCAAAGGGACCTTTTAGAAAAAGTATCGTCGCGGGAAATGGCGATGGTTTAGCAGCCTTCATCTTTTTTTCTCGATTGGGTCTAAGATTGTGATTTGTTTTAAAATTACCAGTTGTTGGAGGATAGTGATTCAATGGATGGGGATCGGCGAAAAAGAGCGGCCCTCAAATCCCTTCATCCTGATTGGAAAGAGAAGGTATGAGCCCCTTCTGACCTAATCGGCGAGCATGAATCACTGTATGGTTTTGTTCTGCCATTGCTTTCGGCTTTTGCAGTTCATTTCGAGCAAGTTGCTTATGTGCTTATTTTTACAGATTGATGGTAGCTTCAACCTAATGATGCTGTGTATCAAAAATACCTGATGTTAACTTTGATACCATATTGAGTTAGATAATTTGTTTTCAATTTGTATGAGCTGTTAGTTTTGCCTGATGATGCTAACTTCAAACTAGTTATATTGCTTTTGTCACAAAATATCTGTTATTAGCTATGAGAATTTGTGTTTACATTCATTAACCAGCGAAATATCGGATGTGCAGAAATCCTCTTTAGATTTTCTTTCAATAATTTAATAATCAATACAGTCTTAAATGAAGGTCTTGCCTTCCTATCTGCGATCACAATTTTGAAGTCATTTATGAGCTTAGTTGAGGATTCAACCCTTGCCCCTTGGTGCCTATTGAGGTTGTTCAATTGCAGTGTCGGCGACCTGTTTCATCTAATGAAGCAACCTACATTGTGTGCACAAGGCACAAGGCACAGCACACAAGTAATCTACCACTATAACAAAGTTCTTTGCTCATCTTATGCTCCTCACCTCAACAAAACATCTTTTGGCTTTTTTTTTTTCTTTACTCATCTTATGCTCTTCACCTCTTGCTCTGCATGTTAACCTGATGAAACAACAGGTTGTGAAACCTTATATCTATCATGGGCTTCAGACTTCGGGCAACTTCCATGCGTGTGATCAATTGCAACTTTTTCAACATCTTCATTGGCTGTTTGTCCATATCCATCACTTCTCTTATTTTTCATCAAGTAGCCAAATTTGTCATTTCCCAACATCTCCGTTGACTTCTTTAATGCCTCTGCTACCTTGGTCTGCTTCAGATAAAACCCTAATGCTAATAAGTTGCTTCTGGTGTATAACCACTGGTATCACCCTTCCCACCTGCTGAAACTGCCTCACATTCTCTCGCATGCACAAATAAGCTATACTTTTTTTGGTCCACATGCTTACAAATCTTGCTGCTGCAAATAGCAGTACCACACGACCACTTATCTCTCACAGGCATACCAATCAACCTGCCTCACATGGCAATTCTCTTCTTATGTGCTACTAACAACGCCATTGCAAAAAAGCAACGTCTTTTCTACTTTGCATGCACAGACATGCAATATCTCTCATAAATGTAGCCAATGCCATCTTTCCCCATTCCGTTCCTGCCAACGCCAACGTCTTACCTTTGGCTAGTAGTAGTAGTATTAATTATTGTAGTTTTTGCTATCATCACCATTCTCATAACTCCCTTTTCACCATTACATGGTAGTTATTTTTTCCTTATTATGGCCATAAATATACCAGCATGTAATAAATTCATACCCTGATCTGATAACAGTTTTACTATTTCTCAGCAGTGGTGGTCCCAAACCATTGTCAGTGGTGATTGTGCCAGCAGCAACGAGCCATCTTCTTCCTTCTTCCTTCTGCCTCATCAATGTGGAGCTCTCCCTCTCATTAGCTCTTTGCATCCACAGAATCATACACTATAACTGTAGTTTCTGCTGTCTTTCATCAGAATAATGATTTGTAGCACTATCTTCCGTTTCATAGAACTATAAAGTATTTTGTAACACTGCTAAACTACATCTTCAATTCTTCACAACATTGACCATTCCTGTAGCGCTTCAGTCCACCTTTTCATCCTCTACTACATTTCCTCCACGATCTATGCCCGTAGCATGTCCTTCAAAAGCCTTCTTCCCTCGAGTGCCATGCCTCTTTTTATATTTTTCTATCACACCTCACTGCAACCCAATACAGCAGCAGGTCAGCAGTCTTTTCAGCCTTCAAACCACTTAGAAAGCTCTACGTCCGAACAGAAATAATGTCTCATTGTCCTTTCCTTACCACGCCAACTCAGCACAGCTTATCAAGCCACTTGGAACAACCTTCTTTTTTGCCCTAAGAGAAACAATATCTCTTTGTCTTTTCTCTACCACGGTAACAGCCTTTGTCACCTTCCCACTTAGCAACATCCCTTTTTCCCACCTTTGTAAAATCTATTTTTGTCTTTTTTTTGCACCATAGCAACTCTGCACAGCTGATCTGCTGCCTTTTTCAACTTCCACTGATTAAAAAACGCTTACTTTCCACCAAATCAACATCTCTTTTTAACTTCCTCTGCCAGTCCAACTGCAACCTTAACACAAGCAATAGTTTTTTTTATTAATAATTTGAATAAGTGTCTTCGTTAACCAGAATAATATTCTTAATTTTTCTTTTGGCCTATTCACTGTAGCTGATATTCTCTTTCTCTTCTTTGCATTTGGCAGGTTTCATTCCGTTTGGGTTGCATGTCGACCCCTTCTACCTGACCATACAAACTAATTAGTGAAAGCCTTATTTCTTCTCTTGATTAATTTTTTTTTCTCCTTAGTGGAGCCGTTGTCCTTATGGCCTCTTCCTCAAATGATTCTAGACAACCAAAGTAATACCTCTCTCTCATATTCATGGAGTATCAATATCAATCATGCCTAGCTTGTACGTAATCTCACAAAATGAAAAGTCTCCATAGCCTTTATAAAATTATATGAAACTTGTCCTTAGATAATGTTTAGGCCAGCCAATAAGTGACTAGTTATACTTATGTTATCTATTATGAGTAGTTACTTTAGTAATAGGAGTGCTTATTTTGGTCTTGGCCTTCAGCTATTCCTTTTCATCTTTATATATGGTTCACTTACTCTTGCTTGATCATTGAAACATATTTTCCCTTTCAATTGCACCATTGTTTCATCAAATTTTGTTTCTAATTCAGTCTATATATTGGTTGGTGCAAACTTTTATGAATCTCTAGTTACTCTTGCATTCTTACAGTTAATTAATCGTTTCTATAACCATTTGCTATGATGTGCAGTGGTAGATTACTTGTCTCATTTTTTTGTTATCTTATCATTCTTAATGAAATTTAGTTTTATTTATGCAGCTTAGACAATGCTGCTTGGTAAGGGTCAAAGAGCAGCGAAATCAATTGCTTTGGAAGATCAGGTCAAGCGGACATCAATCTAAGGAGAAAAAGGTCTGCGTAAATTTGGTTTATTACTGTTCTTCTCTTAACTGTTTCTAGCTTTTATCTAAATGAAATTTGAAACCTGAGATTGAACTAGCTCTTGATGGCTTGATAACACAGTATCCAATTATCCATCAAGATATATCGCTACTCTTGTTAAAACTGGCAAGTAAGATTTTTGGACATCCAAGAGTAGTGACATTTGAAGGGACTATTACAATAAATTATACAAATAAATTTCTCATATTTGACAGACTTATTAGGATTTTGACTCATATGAGCAATAACTAATATAGGTTTAGTTGTGGTTTAAAACACAGTAAAGTTCTTTAGCACACAATTTTGCCAAGTCTTCACAAAATTTAAGTTATAAATATGTTCTGTAAATTTCATTCTAAATATAAGTTCACATCATTTTGATTTTGCCAACTTTTTCAGTGTAGTTCCCCAGTAGTCTTATTTATGAACTACATTTGTGTGCTTACCAAACATTTTCATGTGGCTTATCTAATTACATACAATTGTCTATATGCTAGCAGGATATTTTGGAATCTACATTGAGAGGCATAGTTTCTGATGAATTGCAGAAAATTAAGCATTCATCTTTGAATGAATATGAGAACAAACTAGTCCCTACTAACAATGATCAGATTTGGGAATTTGATGGCGTGCATGATGAGACGTCAACTGAAATTGAGAGTGAGGAGCTGTTGCTGGAAATGCAAAAACTTCTATACGAGGACATGAGAGAGGGATTAATCGCGAGAGGTGTTGACCCGCTCCTGCATTTGTGCATTTGAATATATGTTTTGATTTTAATAGTCTAGGTCAAATTGTTGAGGTGTTGCTCATTTCTCATATGCATCTTAAACTTACTCTTCTTACCAGTTTATCACTTGAAGTGCATGCAGTGCACTGGCATGTCAGTTCAGTGAATCTCTTGAATATCATTAACCCTACATTTTCTCTTTCTAATGTATATGCAAAATGGCCATCTGATTTGGAGTTCAGTACTAGGTGAGGCTTGCAACATTGAGAAAGAGAATCAAAAGTCTTGAAGTAGCTTATATTGATAATTTTATTGAACTTATTGTTTGATTTATTTTAATCTGACTCAAGCAGATAACTGTATCAGAATATGATAGTGTCAGCTATTTGACCTGGTTGAGTAGGTCTATCAGTTCACTGGCATTTTACATCATAGTGATGATGTTCATAGACTGCTTGATATGATTTTTTGCATAATTAAATTTTACTCATCATTCTCTGTTTAACAGCTGCAATATTATGTTATATAGAAAATTGATGTCGTATAACATTATATCTACCAGATTGATAATTATCTGGTTTGAACTTATATGCAGAGCTTGAGTTCTTTGAAGAAGAAGACAGATACTTAGCTCAAGCAGTTTCGGAACACATGAATCTTAATGATAACCAGGTGAGGATCAGAGTTTGTAGAAAGTCCCAAGGAGTCTGCTACTGAATTGTATTCTTAAGATAACCTCGTCTGCAAATGTGAAAATTATAAGAACTCTTGCATATATGCCGTATAGTTAGATATATGTACAAGCATCCATTAATGGAATTTTGTTTAACCTTCTCTGAACAAGTGCAACAAATGGATGGAACTTTAGTTTAATTTCTATGTAGACTTCTCTTTTTTCTGTTTGAGCATATAAACTTTTTTTTCAGTTTACATTCCTATCGAATTATTAGCTTCTTGTTCTTTGAGATGATTATGAGAATTTTATTATTAACTTCTTGTACATTCAGTTTTCCAAAATTGATCTCAGTTTTTTTTTGTTAGCATATGTTTTTTTCATTTAACGTTTCATTGGACTTCCGTTGTAGAATGCTGAGTGCAATACAGTGTGGTGCCCAACCTGCAAAAGAGGAGAACTGCAAGAGAATCATCGTTTCATTTTCTGTACTAATTGTAGTCTTCGGCTGGATCTTGGGAACGATAAGGTTTGCATGCTCACTGGTATTCATATGTTTATCCAATTTGTATGAAGAATGGATGGTGATTATCCTCTTTAACCAATTAACTTGCAGTTCGATTAGAATTTTCTGCATTGCACTAGGAGAAAACAAAAAAATGTTCTACAATAACAACGAAAATTTCTGTTATCTGGTGTCGTATTCCAACTCAACTTTTTTGGTGATTTCTTCCACAGATAAATCTGGAATTCCTAAGGGACCGCTTGGGTGAAGTACACATGGAGCATTTCAACAGAGGATGTAAAGCAACCCCCAAATTCTGTATGCTGAATATGTTTAATCTAGATGCACTTTATATACAATGCCAAGCATGCGACATATTTGAAGTTGTAATATGACATAATTACCAAAGAGAAAAAAAATGTATAAATCAGCAGCTATCACGCAAGATCACGTTAACTGGCTACAGAATGTTGCCAATTAGATAACTTATGCGATGTCAAGTGCGTGTATAAATTGGTAATGCTGAATCACCATGTAGTTATTAGTTGTTTTGATAAGAATGCTTGGCAATCAAATATTGAGTATTTTGGCACAAGACTTGCGCAAAAATCATATGTTATTTTCTATAGATTATTATGCCCCAAGACACTGAATTCTAGTATTGTAATTTGCATATATGTTTCAATGATAGCTTTTGGACGTCTAGGAACATGTATTGAACGCTTGTAGCCTCTGGGTACAAGACAGGTTACATAAATTTGTTCACTCTCCAAGTTCTCCAAATCTCAAAATCATAGTCACAGAGCTGCATTTACTTGGCTGATCTAGCCCTAGTTCACAAGATTCCCACCGGTAATGAGATCTGAAAGAGTGATAGTCTATAACCCAAACTCACATATTCACACAGGTCAAAAAGGTGCAGCGCAACCTAAAAACAAACAAACTCAAGTACTCGACCTATGGTTGTCGAACATGCAAATCGCACTCACATAGCTTTAAAAGGAGAAATGTACCGCCAAAAATTAATTAAAAATCACAAATCTGTAACATTTAGATGCTCGAAACATAGGTTTTCTCCCAGGAGCATGTATCGTTTAGTACTTGATCCCATCATGCAGGGCCATGCCACCAACATAGTCACATGCACACCTAGGGCTAAGAAAAAAAAGGGAATCCTCAGCACCACAACCACCTCTGCTGATCTCCAAGAGGATGAAATCTTCCCCTGCAGTAAAGTAGCCAAGATCTTTCAGAGATCTCTCTCCATTGTAACCTGTTGAACCATTTCAAAGACCATTGCTCAATTGACCTTTTTTTTACGGCAAGTGAAGGAACAAAGGCGGAAATCGCCGCCCAATTGACTTTACCTAGGGGTATATTTATCGTTTTATACTCATGTTATCCATTAGATTTCGTAAAATGCAACAATGATACAATACATATTAATAAGTCGAACAATATACATTGCACAAGCTTGCAACTAACAACATATATTGCTCTTTATAATATTTTTTTTATTTTATTTAAATTAGGTCAAACCACTTGACAATTTTTTTTCTTTTATTATTTTTTTTCTTTTATTGTAAGTTTTCTCTCGTTTCCTTGTAAAATAAAATTATATTTTTCCTCATTTTATTTCCATGTGTAATTTTTATTATCTTCTTTATCTTTTATTGCAATTTTGCTCTCCAATAAACAATATTTATACTACCTCATCACCTCAGCCGTCGGATAAGCCATGTGTCTAGCATCCAGTCCACCTGGGATCGAGCTCCAACCAAGTACAGCAGCGCGCCCGCGGCCTTCCCCCCCTTCTCCTGCAGACAAATTCGCAGAAACCCCCACCTTTCTGCCAAATGAACTTCGCCGTTCCCTCCTCTGCCTCTCGGAAACCCTAACGCAGTTTCAAGATCTGCACCGCAAGTTTTGGGGAATTCTTTGAGGAAGCTCGGAATGGGTTGGCGTGCTTCTCTGGAGCTTATTTGTGCGTCCTAGCGAGGAAAATAATGGAGAGATTCCCGTTTCTTGCGTAATAATCCTTTTGAATCTTCCTCAGGATCCAGAACTGTTTTCTGCCTTTTGTTTTGCTTCGAGCTGGATCTTTTGTCGCCCTTTTTTAGCTTTGCCGGTGCCCAGAATCTGCCAAAAATCTGACCTTTTCGGATTTTTTTTTCGCCAAAACCCCCATCTTTGCGGGATTTTGGTCTACCTGCATAAGACTAAAAGCCGCGTTTCTTGGGGGTTGTTTTCCTTCGGATGTCGCTCCCGTTTCCGCAGCAGCAGCAGCAGTTTCCGCCTCCGCCGCCAGTGGTGTACGCGGCGTCGTACCGATCGCAGGGCGGGTCTGTGGGGCCAGTGATCGCGGTTCTGGCGGTGATCACCGTGTTGGGGGTGATTGCCGGCATCGTGGGCCGACTCTGCTCCGGCCGGACCGTAATGGGGTACGGGCACTACGACCTAGAGGGATGGTTCGAGCGGAAGTGCGCCTCCTGCATCGACGGTAGGCTAGATGCGCCACCTTCACGGCGGTCGCAGCGGCCCAGCACCAACGGTACAGACGAAGCGCCGCCGCCCGCGGTGCTGCAGCAGCAGGCGAAACAGTCGGAGCGGCACGCGGAGCCCCCGCCGGAGACGGCAGAGTCGTGATTCAACAATAACAACCGTGTATCTCGTCGTGTCAAATTTCTGCTTTCTTCTTTTCTTCTTTCCGTCCAATGCTTTCTTTTTTGCTGTTTGGCTGAATTATGGTGGATATGAAAGCCAAGAAATTCATGGAAAAAGATTTGAGTTTTGAGTTTTTCCATGCATGTTCGCTTGGAAATCATGGATGAACAGATATTTGATAGCACTATTCTTTTTCTGCCCAACTCTTGATGTGATTGCATTAACGTCTGACATATGATCCATCCAATTGCACTCCAAACACGTATCAGTCAACTTTTTTTTTTTTTGCCTGTATCAGTCAACTTATAACTCAAAAGGCAATCTATACTTTCACACTCTTCCCTTCTTGTATTGTGTATTTATCATTTTTTTTTCTGCTGAATCGTTCAAAACAATACTTTTGATTTGACAAATTGGTCAAGTGTGCAGGGAGATGACAGCAGATATGATTCAGAAAACAGTGGTCGTATTCAAGAAACTTACAAGGAATGAGTTGTAAACCAGTAAAGATGCTTCAAGTTTCTGTGATTTGGACGGGATCCAGTACAAACTCCTGTCGTAGGGCCAAGAATATGTCAGCTGCCTCCGCAAGTTTGCTAACATTTAACCAGCTCCCCATTTTTACTCTTGTTTGAATGAATTAATTGTTTTCTTTTACTGTGGACTGTGCTGAAAATTTGTGGTAGCATTATGCAAACTGGAAACAACTCAAAAGGACCAACAGAGGACATGAATGTAAGCTAATATGTTCAGAACATCAATCAGAACTTTTTCCAGAGATGTTGGAGCTATCGTAACTTGTGTTTTCATTGTGAGGAACCCCTTAGTCTGATTTACTAAATAGGTCATAGTTACAGCTGATCTGAATAAGCCGTGCTGAACGGGCCAAAAGGATTTCAGTAACTTCCTAGATGATGGATGATTTAGGTCAAACATCCTATAAAATGGAAGCTAAGCAAATCAGAACGTAATTTTCTAGGAAGTAGCTTGTTTCACTCAAGTCAAAAGTGTTCTGCTTTCATAACACTGTGTATACAAGAATGGAAAAAAGAAGAAAAAGGAAAAAAAAAAAGAAAAGGAAAAAGTTATTTTCCTTAGTATACCAGAAAAGAAAGGAAAAGTCACGAGGGAAAAGTTAAAATTTTTCTCTCGAAATGCCCTCCGTCCTATTTAGACGGAAAACGAACAAACGACGCATTGGCTGTGTTCTTCACGAGCAAACGAAGTCTCGTTGCCTCGTCGCTCACCTCGCTGCCCGCCTCTTCGCCATCCCAATCTTCCTGCTTGTCTGCCTCATCGTCGCTGACTCGTCTGCCTGGTCCAGCTTGTCCTCCTTGTCATCGCCTTGTCGCCATCCAGTTCCCCCAGCTCGTCGCCGTCCCAATCTTCCTACTCGTCCGCCTCATCGTCGCCGACTCATCTGCCTGGTCCGGCTCGTGCTCCTCGTCATCGCCTTGTCGCCATCCAGATACCCCAGCTCGTCGCCGTCCAGATCTCAGAGGTCTTCTTGGCGGGCTACTGGGAGGTCTTCTTCGCCGTCCAAACTCGTTTGCCTGATCGGGCTACTTCTTCGCGCTTGGCAGCGGCGGCAGGGGCGGTGCTGGAGGAGGCCGAGCAGGGAGAGGGAAAGGAGGATGGGGTTTCTGACCTGGTCGCGCTGCTTCATCAAGAGGGTCTTGGGCGGGAGGAGGAGCGATCTCTAGCGAGTTGATACCAGACAGGGTTCCACCTCGTCGTCTGTCTCCTTTACACACTAAGCCTCGTCTACGGCCCGCCGCCTGGCCCTCCACCACCTCGCCGTCCGTCTCCTTCACCCACTCGCTGCCTGGCCCTCCGTCGACTCAGACGGCACAAGTGCCTGCCGCCTGGCCCTTCGTCTGTCGCCCGACGCAGACAACACACGGACACAGGCGCCCAACTTTCTATTCTTTTCTCACATGGTTTTCACGTGAGTCACTTTTCTTTTCCATTTTTTTTCCTTTCTTTCTAATTTTTTTTTCCACCTATTTTCCTTCTACTTTCTATCCCCTCATTGTATACACAACCTAAGTGTTTTTAGCGTAAATGCAACCAGCCACACTAGTAAAGGCACATCTACTTAGAAACGCATTGAAAAAAAATAATATAAAGTATCTATGACCAACATATTACTATAGTGTAACAAGACTTATTGTACTATATTACTCAGTGCCCAAAGAATCTAGGACACCTTAGTTATAAATAAAATAAACAAAAGTACTTCTTTCAATGATTCCCATAGGTGAGAGAGAGCGAGTAGCAGTAGAAGAAGAATATTGTCGTCGTTGGTGTGTAATAAACTAATAATTCGCATCATTAAATATCAACTTGATGTCTTAACCGTACCTATTAACTTTCAGTAATATTATACTTTTTTTAGTAATTTTTCTATTTAGTAATATTTTGATACTACTTGTGTTTTTTATCATTTAATTTTATTTACCATTTTATTCTAAAGTTATTGTTATTATTATATGACTGTATTATGCTAGAATAATTTTAATATAATTATACATCAATAATTATCAAACATCATCTTTTAAAAATAAATGCAGATAAAATTACACTAGTTTATTTTTCCAATTGCTTGAACTATATTTAATCGCGATCTTTTTTATTTACATGAAAAAAAATCTTCCACATATTAGGGCTAGTACAGGTTATTTATATAAATTTTTCTTTAATATTTTGTTAGAATCTAATTATGAAATTAACAAAAACAAAGATCTCCAATTAACAAAAACAAAAAAATAAGATTAGGATTAGTAAAACCTAGAGGCAATTCTAATGGATCTATCTTTAGGCAAATTTTTGTCCCTAGCGCGGGATTTATCTAGTATTTAGCCTAAAAAATTCAACCAGGGAATCCACTACTGTCGGCGAGTTGGTGTAACAGTTGCCATAAGGATGTTTTTGGCTGATAGCGAAAATGAATAAGAGAGAGTGAAAGAGAGAACGCGAGGGTGCTTGTTGATGTTTTCCACTGGTTGCGCTCACCTCTTTATATAGAGTAGGCGCCAACACTGTATTATGTGAGAAGTGTTATTCTAGTCAGCGATGTGTACGCCTGACTCTAAATAGGTAGGCGTAACGGTCATAATTAAGACAAGTTATACTTAGTCTTAATTACAAATTAAGAATAGTCATTAATAAATAAATGGGCAAAAATAATAAATAGTAAAAATAATACTCAGTAAACTTAAATGCACCTGTACCTGCACTCGCGACCACAACTCAACTCGACACAGTGCATGTGTGTGTTTGGATATACTTAGGCAAACATTCACGTGCCCCTGAAAAGCTCTAAAGGGCAAGGGAAAATAAGATAATATAAACCCAAGTTTCATCTCTCATCCCCTCTATGTGGGATTAAATACAAAAAGTCCAAAGTAAAGAAAGTGCTGTCAAATACTTATATTATGTGACCAAGGAAAAGCCATGTTTAACACACTTAGTACACGGAACTCCATTGGAAGAAATGTAGTGAATTAGGTCTTGAACTACACCCTTTTGACCAATGTTGAACGGTGCACACAAGATATAATAGCCTTGTGATGCAGGGTTGTACATTTTTAGCCGTGCGCATAATCTTCTTATTCATGTAACTTTTACTTAGCTAGAGAGGTCCAGTCTCTATTCTGCAGCCATATACGAAAAAGTTATATATATAGAAGAAACCCTATAAGAATGTGTATAGAAGCACTTCTTAGGATATACCTTTGGGTTTCTTTAAGAGTTCTATATTTAATCTCACATCTACATAGGAGTACAAAATCACCTTAGCAATGAGGTATTGAAGTATTATAAATAACTCTAATAAACACACTAGTGTTTTTATAAATTTTTAGTTGGTACTTCTTGGTCAACCAGTCAGCTTGTTATTACTCATTGAACTTCTTTCCAGGGTTTACCTATCACGGAGATTGGGTTGTCACTATTGGAGGGCCCATTGTGGACAAACCCTCATTCCCCTAAATGTCATTTTAGTTTGAGACAAACCTTTAGTGAGACAATCAATAAGATTGTCATCAGTTTTAACAAAAGATAGAGAAATCACATCATGTGTTGCCAACCATCTAATGGATTTTTATCTTATCTTAACATGTATGCTCAATTTTGTATTAACTAGTTTCTTTTTATAAAAATCTATAGCAGTTTTATGATCATAGTTTATGGAAATTGGAGGATTTAAAACTGCTGCCATTGGTAAAGAAGAACATAAGTAATTAAGCCATTCAGCTTCAGAACATGCTAAGTCTAGTGCAACTAGTTCAGCTTCCATGGTACTTCTAGCAATTATGGTTTGTTTTGTGGATTGCCATAAAATAGCACCTCCACCTAAAGAGAACACATAACCCGAGGTGGATTTGGTGTCATTTGAATCAGAGATCCAATTGGCACTATAAAATCCTTCTAACACAAAAGGATATCCACAGTAAGTCAGGACATAGTTTTTAGTTCCCTCAAGGTATCTAAAAATCCTATTTATGACATTCCAATTATCATTCCTAGGGTTACTAGTGTACCTACTCAATCTGGAAATAGAATAAACAATGTAGGTCTATTTCTGTTGGCTAGAAAAAGAAGTGAACCTATAGCCTTAGAATAGAGCTCTTGGTTTACAGCATAAGCTTGATTTTTAGTCAAGTGACAAGTAGGATCAAAAGATATACTAAGAGAAGAAGATGAGGTAGGATTGAATTTCTCTAGAATCTTGTCAACATAGTGAGATTGGGAAGAGAAATTGAGTTTTGATTTTTGGTGATTTTTATGCCTAGAATTACATCTACTTCTCCAATGTCTTTCATATAAAATTGTTTGGAAAGAAAATCTTTAGTGTCAGTTACCATGTCCATATTATTAGATAAAATCAAAATATCATCTACATATAGGCATATAGACATTGTAATACAAAGTTAGGATTTGAGTATTTGAAATAGAAATAATTATTAGAGTCATTAATTTTGAAACTATATGACAACATAGCTTTATCAAATTTCTTGTGCCTCTATTTAGGGGCTTGCTTGAGACTGTAAAGAGAACGAACCAGCTTACAAACCTTTCCCTCATAGCCGCTCACGACAAATCTTTTAGGTTAAGTCATATAAATTTTCTCCTCAAGGTCTCCGTGGAGAAAAATAGTTTTTGTATTCATTTGGTGAATTATTAACTTATGAATTGATGCAATAGAAAGGAGGAACTTAATGATAGAGATCCTAGCAACTAGCGCATATGTATCAAAGTAATAATCTATATCGCCTTTTTGACGAAAACCTAGGGCTACTAGACACACCTTATGCTTCTCAACACTACCATGAGTTCTTAATTTCTTGTTAAAAATCAATTTACATCATAAGGGTTTGTTGCCAGGAGGAAGCCCAGTTAAGATCCGGGTATTGTTATTGACTATAGATTGAAATTCATTGTTTATTACTTCTTTCCAAAAAGGAGCATCAGGAGAATTAAGAGCTTCTTGATATGATTTTGTTGTATCTTCAATCATGTAAGTGATGAAATCATTACCAAAATCTCTAATAGCTTTAGTTCTGTTACTTCTTCTAGGTTCAACATTATGATCAGAATCAGATTGGTCATAAATAATTTCAGAGTTTTGATTTGAGTTAGAAATAAGATTAGGCTAAGAATTTGAATGTTTGAAAGGAAATACATTCTCAAAGAAGAAAATGTCTCTAGACTTAATTAGGGTATTGTTAGAGATTTTAGGAATTTCAGAATTTATTACTAGACACCTATATGTATTAGAGTCTAGGGAATAATCTATAAAGATAGCATCTACCATCTTAGGTCTAATTTTCTTTCTTTTGGGTTTTGATATATTAACCTTAGCTAAACACCTCAATATACGAAAGAATTTTAGATTAGGTTTATAACATTTCCAAGCTTCATCACCTCAATATACGAAAGAATTTTAGATTGTTTATAACATTTCCAAGCGGAGTCGCAACAGTATTCTTATGAATGAAATAAGCTGTAAGGATTTTGGCGACATGTGGACAACGTGTGCGTACACGCGTGGGCGTGACGTGCTTGCACTTGACATGTGCGCCAACACGTGAAAAGAGATATAGGTGGAGATTAGCAGATCAATTACACAATTAAGTGCAATTATAGACGTAGATTAGAGATATAATTAAGATGCTGCAAATCTAATTACCGCGTTGAACTATAAATTTTCACCGAAATGTGCGTAGAAAAGGGATAGAGTCAAAATTAATTTTGACTACAAATTAAATTAAGAAGCGCATTGAAAGGAAATTAAAAAAAGGGAATAAAATCAAAGCGAATAAGGTAAAATATTTATAGCTGCTAATAAAAATCAACGAAGAAGCGCAAAGCAATGCAAAATCAAAGGAATCGTGACCGACAAAAAAGGAGACTTGGCTAAAAAATTATTAGCGGTGAAAGAAGTAAATAAAAAAAAAAAAAGCATAAAAGAAGGCTGGATGGGCATAAAAGGAACGAAATCGAACAAGAGGAATTGTGGCTGATAAGGGAAGAAATAAAGGTGTTCATAGCAGCTAATAAAAATCAAACAAAAGAAGTGTGAAGCGATAAAAGCACTCACAACTGATAAAAAAAAAATGATATTTCAGTGGTTGGTAGCTTATATAAGCAACGCTGACAGGCTCGACAAAGAAAAGAAGAAGTACACAAAGATAAAAAAGGTATGATGAATTTGCTAGCACCACGGCTAACAATTTTTTTATTTTTTTACCCTTTTTAAGTTACCTGATAAAAAAATAAAATAAAATAAAATAAAGAGAAGAAAATGCCATGAGGTTGTGAAAGGAAAGAGATAGTAAAAAATATATATATCCATAAAAAAAGAGAGGCTGCAAAAGGGAACGAAAGCAAATATAAGTTTAGAGAAGAAGATTTCGAGTCAGAATTTTTAATCAAGAGAAACGGAGAAGCTTATTACCTGGAAAAGTTTCTGCTACTTTGTTTCACCACTTCTATATCGCTGGGGAAGGAAGCAAGAAAAATGTCTCATCAGAAAAATCTACCAAAGGAAAGACATTGTTGTATTGTTGTGAGAAAGAAGCAGAGTGTTATAAAAAATCTACTAGAGGAAATACACTGTTGTACAGATGGGAAAGAAGCAAAAAATGTCTCGTCAGAAAAATCTACCAAAGGAAATACAATGCAAAAAAATCTACCAAAGGAAATACACTGTTGTATTGTTATGAGAAAGATGCAGAGTGTTATAAAAAATCTACCATAGGTCCAGAGGAAATACACTGTTGTATCGCTGGGAAAGAAGCAAAAAATGTCTCGTCAGAAAATTATACCAAAGGAAATACACTGCTGTATTGTTGTGAGAAAGAAGCTGAGTGTTATAAAAAAAAATTACCATAGGATATACACTGTTGTATCGCTAGGAAAGAAGCAAAAAATGTCTCGTCAGAAAAATCTACCAGAGGAAATACATTGATGTATTATTGTGAGAAAGGAGCATAGTGTAATAAAAAATCTACTAGAGGAAATACATTGTTGTATTGTTGTGAGAAAGAAGTAGAGTGTTATAAAAAATATACCAGAGGACATACATTGCTATATCGCTGGGAAAGAAGCAAAAAATGTCTCGTCAGACAAATCTACCAGAAGAAATACACTATTGTATTGTTGTGAAAAAGAAGCAAAGTCTCATAAAAAAAATCCAAGCACTTTTGTAATGTCGTGAGAAAGAAGAAGCAAAAAAAAGTTTTGTCCAAAAAAAAGTCAACTAGAGAAAACGTAGAATTTGTCTACAGAGCAAATAACCATGGAAACAAACATAAAAGAGAATTCTACCTAATCAAAAATCGCTAATTGTCATCGTGCATGAGGAAATACGAAGATGATTGCCAAACCCAACACTAACTATGTTCGTAGGAGGAATCCACAGTGGAATGGAAGAAAAATGTAATGAATTTAAATGGAAAGCACGGTGAAATGGAAGGAAAATGCAATCTAGATGGAAAGCCATCTAAATTTATTGCATTTTCCTTCTATTCCACCATGGATTCCTTCCTACCGAACATATTCTTAGGCTCCTGTTAATCCGAATCCATTTTCGGCAAGCCTCATAACCTAGAGATATTACCAAAATCAGGCTAAGAAAGAAGAAGACTACTTAAAAATAATAATAAAATTATTTATATATATATATATATATTATAATAATAAATAAGAAGGATACACCGATCGTTTGGATCAATCTAGTCTAAATCCTTCGCTTGAATCCGTTCACCATTCGTCACTGCTTCTGGACTATAAGGGAGAAGGCCTCTCCTAAGTTCTTTCCCCTTGCCAAATCTGCCACCAATTGATCGAGGAGAAGAGAAGTCGGCTATCGACAAAAAGGGGAAATCACAAAAATGACTTATGAAATTGCTGCTCCTTATGAGATCATCTGAAAAAGAGAAGAAGATATAAAGTAATTTCTTTTATCTTGATCCAAATTCACGATATTCACTCGTTGTGTTGACAGTCAACCTATTTTGCTGCTACTGCCAGTCAACCTATTTTGCACACTGCAGAAGGCTGTATCGCCGAGTAATACGGACTCATCCTTTAGAAGCCCAACAGCACGGTCAACGCCGTCGCGCCATCAGCAGCTCACCAGCTTAGAGTCGCACCATTGGAAGTTTGTTCCTTTTCCCCTACAACCTTGTCGGTTCCCGCTGCCTCTCCATTAGAAGCTTGACAGCGTCATGACCTCACTAGTTCTCGTCGCCTCCCAATAGAGATCGTCGCCTCCCCTCTTTTGACTCGAACGAATGCCTCTCGCTAGTGTTTTTCGGCAAGCAGCTCAAGGTCCTCCATTAGAAGCTTGGTAGCACCGTGACCTCATCAGTTCTTGTCGCCTCCCGACAGAGATCGCAGCTTCCCCTTTTTTGACACGAGCGGATGCCTCTCCAGTGTCAAACTCGTCAGCTTCTTCATCGGGAAGGCCAGCCTCCCCTCCTCCTTCAACAGGTTCAGCTCAGCGGCTCTACCATTCCTCCCTGCAGCCTCGTCAATTCCTCACCGAAGGCAGCAGGATGGCATACAAGGAGAGTAACTGACTCTTTCGCGATAAAAGTTAAGGAAAATAAATAAAATAAAAAATATAATACAAAAATAAGATGATATTAACACAACTATGGCTGGTTTAGTCGCCTCACTAATGACTCGAACTTAACTCAAGTTGCATCTAACTAAATGTCAACTCTAAAAAAAAATCGTAAAACATTCTCAATTGAATATTCATTAATAATAATAATATTTAAAGCCTTGAACCATCGCGATGAAATATTATTTGAGAGGTGTGTACATCGACGTTTATCGTTAGGGCGTAACTCCTCAATATGACATTGCGTTCATTAAGGCTAAAGTATTTTCCACCTAAAAATATCAAAATATCCAACACGCCGTCAAGGCTGGGTATTTTTTTTTAAAATTAAATATCCAATACGCCGCAAGACCGGGTATTTTTCTCAAATTAAATATCTAACACGCTGCAAGGCCGGGTATTTTTCTCAAATTAAATATCCAACACATCGCAAGTCTAGATATTTTTCTCAAATTAAATTTCCAACACATCACAAGGTTGGATTTTTTTTTCCAAATTAAATATCTAACACCTCGCAAGGCTGGATATTTTCTCAAATAAAAGTATCCAACACGCCGCAAGCAAGGCCGGATATTCTTCTCAAATTAAAATATCCAACACGCCACAAGGCAGGATATTTTCCAAATTAAAACATCCAACATGCCATAAGGCCGGATATTTTTCTCAAATTAAAATATCCAACATGCTGCAAGACCGGATATTTTTCTTAAATTAAAATATCCAATAAGCTATAAGGCCGGATAATTTTTTGAATTAAAATATCCAACACGCCACAAGACCGGATATTTTTCTCAAATTAAAATATCCAATATGTCGTAAGGCCGGATACTTTTTCAAATTAAAATATCCAGCAAGCCGTTAAGACCAGATATTTTTCAAATTAAAATATCCAATATGCCATTAAGGTCGGGTATTTTCTAAATTAAAATATCCAATACGCCGTTGAGACCGGATATTCTTTCAAATTAAATATCCAATGTCTTAATGCATTACAAATGGAATATTATTTAGGAGCTGCGAACATCGATGTTAACCATCGGGACGTAACTCCTCATTATGACATTGTGCTACTAAGGCCGGATAATATCTAAAATTTAAATATCCGATAGGTCATTGCATGGCCGAATATTTGACAAATATAAGTCATCCAAATTTGCAAAGGCTATTTTATTTCATCACTTTTTTTTTTATCAAATCATGCATTTCCATGACGTTTATGAATCATATTATTTAGTCTTGTCTTCTATTTCATAATGTAGATCTTTTAATCAAAGGTTCCCTAATTCCAGGGATAATTAACAATGAGTGCAAGCGCTCATTGCCAGAACCTATTAAACAAAAAGCCTTATTAATATAAGGTGAATTTGAAAACGGTCTATTGAATAACTCCTCAATATGACATTGTGCTGCTAAGGCCGAATAGTATCTAAAATTTAAATATCTGATAGGTCATTGCAAGGCTGAATATTTGAAAATATAAGTCATCTAAATTAGCGTAGGCTATTTTCTTTCATCATTTTTTGTATCAAATCATGTATTTTTATGACGTTTATGAATTATATTATTTAGTCTTGTCTTCTATTTCATAATGTTGATCTCTTAATCAAAGGTTCCCTGATTTCAAGGGTAATTAATAATGAGTGCTTGCGCTTATTGGAAGCCAGAACCCATTAAATATCCAATAAGTCATTGCATGGCCGAATATTTGACAAATATAAGTCATCCAAATTGGTGAAGGCTATTTTCTTTCATCACTTTTTTTTTATTAAATCATGCATTTTCATGACATTTATGACTCATGTTGTTTACTTTTGTTGTTTAGTATTGTCTTCTATTTCATAATGTAGATCTTTTAATTAAAGGTTTCCTAATTTCAGGAGTAATTAATAATGAGTGTTTGCGCTCATTTGCCAGAACCCATTAAACATAAAACCTTATTAATATAAGGTGAATTTGAAAAAGGTATATTCGATAACTCCTCAATATGACATTGCGCTGCTAAGGCCAGATAGTATCTAAAATTTAAATATCTGGTAGGTCGTTGCAAGGCTGAATATTTGACAAATACAAGTCATCCAAATTGACGAAAACTATTTTCTTTCATCACTTTTTGTATCAAATCATATATTTTCATGACGTTTATTAATCATATTATTTAGGCTTGTCTTCTATTTCATAATGTAGATCTCTTAATCAAAAGTTCCTTGATTTCAGAGGTTATTAACAATGAGTGCTTGTGTTCATTGGAAACCATAACCTATTAAATAAAAAGCCTTTTTATTATAAGATATTTAAAAAAAGTCTATTACATTTAAAATATAACATTTTTTGACCTCACATATTGGTTTCATAATTATTAAGATTTAATTGTAATTAATATGCAACCCAACCAGACTCGACACGGCATGGTATGGCATGTGTGTTAGAATAAATATTCACATGCCACTAAAAAGCCCTAAAGGGCAAGGGAAAATAAAATAAAATAATATAAACTCAAGTTTCATCTCTTATCCCCTCCATGTGGGATTAAATATTTAAGGGACTATAAGTCTTATTGGGCTTTGGGCTTTGGGCTTTTTGGGTTTTCCCCTGAAACTCCAACAGTTAGCTATAGATAAAATAAAAATGATTATATATGCTATATGCAAGCAAAAAAAAAAATGTAAGCATATGGTTTATTAGCCTCCCACAAATAAGATATTTATAGATGTATCTAGTATGAAGTAAAATTTCATATAAAATACCTCAATGCAACATCTTCCATTTGATATATGGATAGCCATAGGTGAAAATAAGTTGATATTGTCTTAGGAGTATAATCAATAAGAAGGCTACATTATTCGTGCTACTAATAGAGTTTAATTAAAGAAGATGGAGGTTTCAAGCTAAAGTTGACCTCAAGATATCTCGACTGATAAACCCTATAGGAGCAAAGTACTGAATTGCTCATAGGCAGCGGGTAGGATATCTACCTACTATTTTTGCCCTACTCATACCCAAACCAGGTTAACTTATATACTACTCAAACCAGATTAACTACCGAGTATTTTTTTCACCCCTCTACTTGAACCCAACCCTATTATATTTTCTTATTACCCGCTAATTATCCAAACTTGACAACTACCCGATTACCCAGTCAATGGTCAATGGTCAATGGTCAACAACACTTTTACCTTAACTTTCCATTTCCCTAACCTCCCCTCTCTCCCCCACCCTACCGCCATCGTCCACCGCCAAACGCTCTTCATCTCCAACATAGCTACTCCCCAGGCCACCTCCGCTGTGTTCTTCACCTCCAACACAACTCCCCCACCACCACGTTCTTCACCTCCAACGCAGCTTCCCACCCCCTCTTGCTTAGCCCTAACATTGCTCCCCTTCCACCCCTTCCAGTTTTGCTCACCTTCGTCGCTAATGCCGACGTCGCTCCTCGTGCTACACCCCACTTGAACTCGATGCTGATGCCGATGCCAGTCCCCTTTATTACTGCCCATGTCTGACATCAATGGCGACCCCGACTGATGGAGGCAGGGACCACAGGCCAAGAAGCTACAAATGGAGTCTACGAGTACCCTAGTCAAAGGCCTAGAGGTCGCGAATAAGCTAGCATGAACAATGACAAAAGCTAGCAGAATAATAGAAGAACTATTTCAACCACTCCAAAAGAGGCCCAAGGCATTCAAGCCCACATATCAGGAATAAATCAGCACACAAACAAATGAGCTGCATCAACGCCAAGCAGCACAAAGAAGGAAGGCCAGCCCACACTCCTCGCTAACCAATGTTCATCTTCAACAAAGGAAGCTTCAACGTCTACGTGCACCTCTTAAGGAATCTCCAACGGATCCTCTTCATTGATCAAAATGGAAGGAGCAACGTCTCTTGCCAGCAACGCCTCTCGTCAGCAGTGTCTCGCCTGCAAGCTTCAGCTATATATGTACCTCTTATCGCTGCATTGTAAGACAGACAGAGATTTGATGATTTAGCTTAATGAAGTAGTTTTCTTCTAGTATAGTTCCTCTTCTATCGGATGTTCTCCTTCTTCTGCTCCTTCTAGGGCCGAGCCCCTCCTTCCTCCTCTCTTCTCTACCATCTTCTTCCTCCTCCAATTCTACTCTGTTTCGCTTGCAACCTCAACCTAGATTTTCAAAAATTTGCAACCTCGCCGCCGACGATCCACTGGCCGGATCTCCTCAAGACTTTGGCCATCATTCATCCTCCAAAAGACGAAGCAACAACCACTGGAATCCGCCCATCCACCCGTCCGATCACCGGAATCGAACTCCCATTCGAATCCCCTGTTCTCGCCCAGATTTCGCAGCCGTCCCGCCCTTCATCGTCGTCGTCCTCCATACAGCCACCGCTCGACTCCAAACTTCAGCCACGTCCTCGCCTCCTTCATATGAGCTTCCAGTTGTAGCGGGTTCCAAGATTGCGCACCACCGGCCATCCGGCGACGACCTCTATTCTCTGGCGCACTTCCCCTGTTCCGACAGACCAGCGCCTCCGCTTCGCCAGTGTTCCGACACCATCCACGCCTCGCTCCACCACCGCCTGTCCGTGCTCTGATGTCATCAACGCCACGTCGTTCTTCTTCCGTCCCCAATGCCTCTGCCGAGCAACCCCTGTTCCGGCGCCATTGATCGGCGCAAAACCAGCTTCCAGATTTCCCTGTTCCTTGATCCTTCGTTTCTGGTTTGCTCTTTCTTATTACGCTTATTTCGGCAGGTACCTTAAGCAACCGGCACAACAGAAATCTTGAACTTTGGCACGAATTGGAAGCCCTCATCTTACTCTACTAGATGGACGAGTTGATCCAACTGAAGCAACAATGGATCAAGCCGAAAGACAAAGAAATTTTTGATAAGTGAATAATTACTGCACTTATTACATCGAGTAATCTGACTAGACTTCTTCTTGCAGGTATTCAACGTGCTTTGGCTTGATAGAACCCCTGATCTCTGATAGGATCATGAAGAACATGTTTCACTCTACAGATCAGATAACTTGGTTCCATTGAAGAATCACCATATCAACCCCGGAGGCATAGAAACTTTTGAAGAATTATACATTTCTGCACGCATTTGTTGTCTGATCTGATTAGCTATTTTATGGCAGATGTTCCAATTGTCTGACAGTTCCTAATGCTCTAATTTTTATATGACTCAAAAGAACTATTTTAGTACTACATCTTGGTTTTGTCGGCATAAATTTTTGATTTATGGATTTTCCTGCAACGTATAGCTACTTTTCTAAATGATTAGAGTTGCTTTGGAATTCTGATAGCTATTTTCTGGCTGCTTTCATGAATATGATGTTTTTATAAAAAAATACAAAAATAAATAATTGATTTCAAATTAGTAGAATTGTCACACGCTTCTGTCCTACATCACCGACACTATTCTCTGCATTGCGCCGCCTGGCCTCACCACACCTTTGATCTCGCGCCGTCGTCATCGCTGTCCCTCTGACACCAACCAAGCAAAAGGGAGGGAAAGGGAGCAGTGAGCTCGCTAGAGACGGTAATGACCTGGAGAAAAAAAAGGGGGAAAATGGGCTGAGATTTGGAGATTTATTGATTTAGGGTTAAGTTTAGGTTGGGGGTAATTAGTTATAACTTATGGGTAATATAATTTATTATTTATAAAATTATTTTTATTATAAATATATAATAAAGTTCAGATAATAGATATTCTACCTATACTACTTGAACATCACTCGGATAGTATATATACTATCCATACCTACACAAACCCATTTAATAGATATTCGATTATAGATAATCGGGTTCAAGTAAGTCAGATATCCACTAAAAATCTACCCGATTGTCATGAAAGTTTTGTGCTGTAATATGTTGGGCTCTAGATTGAACCCGACCGTCTTAACCGGTCGCGGTTCGGCCTAGTGCGACCGAATAAAGTGTTGCTGCATCGCAAATTCGCAATTACACATTTACATATGCTCACTCTCGAGGCAGAGAGAGAGATGGGTGTAGTTCGAGGGGTGCTCTTGGACGAATCCGTTCTACTAGTCGACGATGGAAGCGGAAGCCCTGGCCTGAAACCTGGAGTGGAAGCTGTGCTTCGAAGGCTTAGAAACTCCGGATTGCGAGTGGTATACGATCTCTCCATCGGAGCTCATGGTTTTCTGAATAATTCCGTTTGACTTGGGGGCTCCCGAGCCAAATTTTTTTTCGCCGTGCTGTGGAACTACATTTGAGGAAAATTTGTTCGTTTCTATAAGCATTTTTTTGCAATCTTCAAAAGTCGCGATCTTTTATCTTCGGAAAGCTGCAATTGGTTGTTTGCGGTGGAAAAGATAAGATCTAAATTTGCATGTTTTTGTATCGGCCGTGGGTGCTGTGATAATTGGAAATTATTTTTTTATTGTTAAAATGATAAATTTTCATGCTTCTATATGATGATATCCACATGGCTTGATTTTGGGAGATAGGTTTTCTTGGAATTATTAAAGTTTAAAATCTGTTACGAAGTAGAATTGTGTCATTTCCGATGTGGAGCAAAGTTATCACATGTCCTTTGCACCTTTTCCCTTCGCATATGATAGCTTTGACAGATCATGGTACCCTATACATGCATTTCGTCCTGGATGCAAAATTAAAAGAACTAAAAAAAATCAATTTTTCAGTGCATGAGAATCCATAGGGATCAAATACGGGAAAAGAGATGAATTCAGAAAATTATCAACAATAAGATATTTAGTTAAGGCAAGTACTTCAATTTCTAGTTTACATTTTCTTTTATATATGTTTGTATTAACTATATATTTTTATTCTAATGGATTTACAATGTTTTGTTGTCTATATTTGCAAACTATATGTGGATAACTCCAAAGTATTATGGGATTTGGATTGATTAACTAATTGCATGTCAATTTGGTGCCCAAACTGCTTACACCATGATTTATTATTATGTTTGTTTTCAATATGATTTTTTTTTTTTTTTGGTGTTGTAAGATCTAGATCTACCTCACTGAATAGATCAGAGTTGTAATGCTTAACTTTATAGATCTAATCATGCACTAAAATTAAAAGGAAACTAAGAGGATTTAAGTATGATAGGAACAATATACTGAAGTAGAGTGTTAAGCTTGGATATACTATTTTCTAATGAAATAAAACTTTTAGCTTCGGATAAGAAATTTATCCTTGAGTAGTTATTTCTACCTTTAAGATATGTATGGCAAATTCTATAATCTTACACAAAATATAAAGCCGTCCATCATAAATTCATTTGTCTTTTGGTTTTTAGATATAGAGTTTTGTTTTAGACAATTTAAAACCACAGTTATCTGTTCAAGATATACTATTAGCCTCTGTATTAGCATTCCAGTTTTATAGACCTCAATATTAAATACATTGCCAAAAATTACTGCCTACTTTGTGCAAGGGTGGCAGTAGATTCGCTTTTAATCAATCTCATTTCCTTATCTTATTATACCAATTAGCTAATTTTCTTTGTGGAAGATACTTTTTTTCTCAGTGGCTTACTTATGTTTCTCTAGTTCCAGAGGACTTATGACCTATTTCAGTTATTTTCTAGGGATTTTGTCATGCTGAGGATGTAGGAGCTGAAAAGGTAAAAGACATTATATGTTTGACACTTTTACTGTACCTTTTGAGTAATCTAGTTTCTTCTTTTGAAACACTTGCAGAACTGTAATTTTGTTTCATCTAGAAATAATAATTCTAAGCTAAGCTGCATATAGTTTCTCATTTTTGTGATTTGGTAAATAGCAGTCATAATATCTAATGCCATATAGCCATAAAAGTTTTACAAATTATTCGATAATAGTTTCTCAACTGTACCCGCACAGTTTGGATCCATCTAGACAAGTATAAACTAAAATTTCAAATCTTGATAAAGACAAATTATTCGATAATGCAAGAGGAATAAGACAGTAATGTCTTTGATATGAAGAGTGGATGGTGGAAGACAAAGCAAGAATAACACAATGATCTACAAATAAATAGACGCTGCTAGACTTACATACCCTAATCCTATAGGGGAATATAACTGTGGTAAATTATATGATGATGTGGTCAAACTAGTCATACACTTGACATTGGGGAAATTTGGATCAGATGGAGAATTGTTATGTTGGGAGTTTACCATGCAAACTAAGAATGAAATGAAGAGTTTGAGTTTAAAGAAAGTAGCCTACACCAAGAGTTTGAGTTCAAGGAAGGTAGCTTACACCATTACAAACTTCAAATCTGATGCATCTTGGCTATGAGAGGAAGACAAAGACGATATTTCTAGAGTTAAGAAGGGGACTCACATATGCTGACTCATGAGAGAGAAAGAAGGAGCCAACTAGTGAAGAACAATAGAAGATGGTTGGCTGCAGGTGCTTGTTATTGTGAGTGCTTGCTGTGATAAAGGGTGGAGATGGGGATGAGTGAGCAAAAGTAAGGGGGTTAAATATAGTTCTTTTATACTAAGAGGTAAGTGTAATTATGTATAGACACATATATAATGTATATATGCTATATATATAATGTATATATGCTATATATATATTGTATATATGCTATACACACATATATATGCATACATATAGGGTTTAAGGTTCCGGTCTATACAGGGCAATATAGGCATAGTACTGGTACATGGATTAGTAGTGATTGGTATGGTTGGTACCATAATGTTGGTTTATATAGGTTTGTATCGATTTTGACCCAAGACTAGCTTTTATATACATACATACATACATATATATATATATATATATATATATATATATATATATATGCATACGTATGCATATGCATACATATGTATATATATATATATATATATATTCACACACACATAAAGTTTTTGAAATATGTGCTAATAACTTATTTCATCTTTCTAATTCTAACAATAATGTGTGTAAATTCTTTCCTCTTTAGTTTACTTTCTGTCAAAGGATATTTATTTAGCAAAATGATTGAATGCCTCTAAGATTTCTAATGACATTTTGCAGGCAACATTTCTACAAGACACAGCAAGAACATACTCATTCAGTTGCATCCCACTTAATGTTCAAGATGCATGCAACCACTTATTGCTAGACTGGGGCACTGCTGGAGACAGCTGTTTTTATGTCACGTCAAGAAAAGATGTAGAAATTAGCTATGATATTCAGGACCTGAATTGGGTGATTGTATATGTAGGTAAGAAGCGAGTAAGCTTCAAAGTAATTGATATCATTTTTCATACATAGAATATCAATTTATCTTCTTACATTTGGCTGCAACTTTTTCTTGAAAGTGTTGACTAGTTATTTAGTTTTTGTATTGACTGCAGTGCTTACTTTGTAGGTTTTGACAGCAAGTTTTCTGTGAACGAGAAAACTTTGTTTATTAAAACGTTGGAAGAGCTGCTTATTACTATATGCTGTTTCAGTAAAAAGGTTAATTGAAACCCAGAAGATATCTGATAAAAATTTAACTCTTAACTTTGGGATGATTTGCTTTATTTCCACCTTTCGTGAAAGTTTATGTATTTGAACAATTTCTTGCCTCCCTCCATGCTTTGCAGAATTTTCCTGGAGTCATTGTTGGGTATGTTATGAAACCTTCTCGTGAAGAAGATTTTGCAAAGGTAAGTAATCCAAAGTTCGAACGAGGATCAATTAGTTATTGATTGATAGTTCGTTTGATGTGGCTTTTCTCTTGACAGAGGGGCGCATTTCCCATTCATCCTACTCAGAATGGACTGATGTTTGTTCCTCTCACTTTTGAGATTCCTTTAGAACTCCAACTTCAAAAGGTTGATGCAGTCCTTCACAAAGCAACTGATGAAATTATCAAGTTCAACCCTCACATATCAGCACAATTTTCCCAAGGGATTTTGTTTTCCAATGGAATACTGGAACTGGAAAGGTGATTCTTCTAAGAAATATATGCTATTTGTCAATGGGATAATTATTTTATTTTATTTTTGATTGGCTATGAATGTAACTATTCAATAAATCAGCATGGGTATTCTCTTTAAGAAAATCTGTGCTGCATCTCAGTTTTTTTTTTTTTGTGCCAATTTGGACCCGTGCTGCTTCTAGGTAAATGATCCCTTGTAGTAAAAATGGTTGCTGTGTCTGTCATTTGATTATTTTAATCTTGCAGATTTATTACGGACCACCCGGAATGTTGCATCATTGATCCATTGAAGAACCTATACCCTTTGTTAGATCGGTACAGCATCCAGCAACTTTTACTTGGACTGCAGGAACTCAACACGAAAGATCACTGCAAACTGCGGGCACCTTATTTTCTAAAGGTTTATTTATTAGATTAACTTTTTTCCTACATAAATTGAACATTGCAATAAAATAAAAAGAGAACGCAATGGGAAATTTGGCAATCTATGCTTTCCTTCAGTAGCAAGTTACTTCAAAAATTGTATGTTTATACACTGCAAACCATTCCAGCTGCTTTTCTCCAGCTTTTCAAATACACTTTCATGAATTTTCTAAGGAACCAATTTTCTGAGTGCAGTTAACTAATATCTTCTAAAGGAGAAAATTTTCATACACTTTAGACCTTTATGACCTTTGTAATTACATGAATCATATAGTATGCTACACAAAATATTTCAATTAAACTAGATTTATGATTTAGCAATAGCTTTTATTCCATGAAAGATGTCCCTTGCGCAAGTTTCTAGCAATGCTGAGTTTGAGGAAGGTCAAAAAAAGAAAGCCTATCATTTCGTGTGCAATAGATTTAATATATTCGTGTTTATACTTACTTTCTCTCGTTAAGTTTGATTAATGATCAATATCCCAAAATCCTAAGTTAGTATGAAATGTTCAATTTTTTGCATTTGTCATTGCACAAGTCAAGTGTATGATTTAACGCTTCCTCCTCATGTGCCAGCCAACTAAAACTTGCACATCAACTCAGAAGTGCTAGAGTTTTTAACTGATGCACATCTTACGACCCTTCACAAAGGTTGAATTTGAATAGCAGTGTGAAGTACAATAATAACCACATTTAAGCTATTAGGAAATTATCCAATTTATAATCTATGATCGCACAAGTTTGTCTATGATTTAACACTTCTCATGTGCAAGTCAATTAAGCTTGCACGTGAACCCAAGCGAGTAGAATTGATCCGCTACTTATGATCCTTCATAAAGATGGATTCGATTAGTAATGTGAAGCTCAAGAGTAACTAAGAAATTGCCAAAAGAAAGTAAATGAGGTTTCAAACTCATGACATCTCGCTCTATTATCATTAACTTTGATTTAGCAACCAATTATCTCAAAAGCTCAAGTTACTAGGAAATGTCCCAATTTATACATTCATGATTGCACAAGCAATGTTTATGATTTTATATCCTTTAAGGATTCAAATCTTTTGATTAGAATTCCCATATTTAAATACATGTTTGCAACGTGTATTTTTCTCAATCTATTTACACTTTCCTGGCCCCTACTTTCTCTCCGTCTATTATTTTGCATGATAACTTGCATCTCTCCACTTTTATATTTTTTTTACCATTTGTATGAATACTTTCACCAATTCTTGAGTCGTAGCCCATCTATAGTAAAGGAAGTGCTAATCTGCTTTCCGGTTTGTGGTTACATGAATAGGGTAATATTTCCTCGTTGACCCCTATTTCTAACTACCTAGGAGGAAGAGAGCAGAGAAATGAGAGAATACTTGTATAACCACGCATTGTTTTGGCCATGGCATCACTATTCTGTATTGATAAGAAGTTGTGTCTATGATGAGATACTTGTAAGAACCCTAACTTGATAAAAAAAAAAAAAATAGTCCACTGTACAATTCTTTCCGTTGAGAAAGAAAGATTAGAGAGGAAGTGTACTTGACCAATCCATTGATTGCCTCTTGGAATTGTTTTCTCTTGATCTTCCAAGACGGTTGTTTCTTTTGGACGTTCGAGAGAGGGAGGGAGTTTTCTATTTTCTACTCTCTTTTGTCCATATGATAGTATACTTAATTAAAAGGGTGAAAAGTTTCCAAAAGGACACACCTTTTTAATAATTAGGGGACCATGACTCATGAAATATTGTTCCAATTTTGGCCCATCACAAAATATAAAGAATTTTAGGTCTCTACACGCAAAAAAGCCCATACAATGTGAGACATTTCAAAAGCCCATAAATTTATTCTTTATTTGATCACTTTAATTGGGCTTAAATATCATGATAGTCATATACAATCAATATATATTAATTATTGGATACAATTGTTGTGGACCTACATGTATATTAGCTGTTGGATACAATTGTTGTAGGGTCTGCATGTATATGACTATCATGAGATTTAAGCCCAATTAAGGGGATCAAATATAGAATAAATTTATGGGCTATGAAACATCTCACATTGTATGGGCTTTTTTTGTGTGTAGAGACCTAAATGGGTAGAAACAACATTTAATAAGTCATGGTCCTCAAGACGTGTTTCTTTTAATTATTAAAAGGTTGTGAAAACTTTTCATCCCTTTGTTTAAGTATCCCATCATTTGGACAAAAGAGAGTAGAAAAATAGAAAACTTTCTACCTCTACAAGGTTATGGAAGATCAAGACAAAACAATCCCAAGAGGCAGTCGATGGATTGATCTGCTACACTTCCTCTTTAATATTTCTTTCTCAGTGTGGTTAACATAAAGAATTGTACAATGAACTGTTTTTTTTTATTACCAAATTAGGGTTCTTACAATACTTCACTCTTCGCCCACACATGATCATACTTTCACTGATTACTTGAGGGTTGTGTTACGTGTGTGTATATATATTATATGTATATACAGATATGTAGGTATATATATGCATGTATAAAATTTTAAAATCATGTTTGGTTCACCTATGCTTGCACCTTTATTTTTGGCTAAGTTGGACAGTTTAATATGCAATTGTGTTCAATCTTGTTTGTATCAATATAACCTGCCGTATGCATGCAAAGCAATAATGTTAAAGAGAGTCTTCATTTAGCACATTTGTGACTATTCATGTTTGAGCTGTCAATGAAGAAAACTATGTAATAAATTCCAAGCCTGACATGTAAGATTATTTGTTCTTGTTCCTCAATGGTTGTAGCAATGGTGAGAGCTGTACTAAAAATAACTGTGTAATAGCTATGTGCGCGTATGTATTTATGTGTTTATACATATACTTATGCATATGTATCATCTATTTTTATGTACATTTCCTGCTAGCTTCTGCTTTATTTTCAAAATGTTATAATGTGATGCTTGAATTTGCAGATTGATAACTTTAATGAACCTAATCTGCGTGATCAACTATCAGAAGCCAATTTATCCTTTCCCATCATTGTGAAGCCGCAAATTGCATGTGGCGTTGGTGATGCTCACAATATGGTAATTTCTTTTATACTCGCTACTTACATTTTCTATTAGCCCCTTGACTATAACATGCAGCAATGTTGTACAATGAATTCTAGGGCCATGACAAATACGGTGATCTTTCTGGACATGGCAACTGGAATGATAATTTTGATTTTTTTAATTCTAACAGATATTCAATACATCAGCTGTTGGTATAGATACATTGATTTATGCTGGTACTGCCCACTTGTCTTTTCAATTGACACTTATACCTCTTTTCAGGCTTTAGTATTTAAGTTCGAAGATTTCAAAGACCTCCACGTTCCTCTTCCCGCTGTGCTTCAGGTAAACAAGAAGAAACTCACACATAGTGGTCAATTGATTATCTTCAAGGTCCTTTGTTCTTTTTTATTTTTGTCATAGAATATTTGTTTTTGCTGTCTACTTTGGCAGTCTTTATTTAGGAACTATCTGATACTTTTTTTTTCCTGAGCCGAAGAGTGACTGCACCTTAATATTTTGTTTCTGTAATAGGCTTCTTTTTTTTTGTTTACTAGATCTGTTATATGGGTCTCTTTTTTATTCCCAACTTTTTGATTTTAAATTCCACTTTTTTCTGATAAATCAGGAATATGTGGATCATGGATCTTTGATATACAAGTTTTATGTACTGGGAACAAATGTCTTTCATGCTGTTAAGAAGTCTATGCCAAATGCTAGTTATCTAATGTCATTGACAGAGAGAACTGGTTTTAAAGCCATCACCTTTGACAGGTAATGGCAACATCTAATAAATATTTGTGGTTTTTCTCGTTCATCAATCAGATAGGTAGCGGAAGCCTAAATGTGAAAAATGCTGACTTTTGGTCTCTTTGGCTGTAACAGTTTGAAATCTCTTCCAGTAGCTACTGATGATCAGATTTCAGTAGATAGGGTGAAAAGTCACAACAAATCTCTGGATGTGGATCTTGTTAATAATGCTGCAAGGTGGCTAAAGACAAAGCTTGATCTTACAATTTTTGGATTTGACGTGGTTGTAAGTAATCCTACTACTTACCTGAATCTCAATGTCACCACAAAATTTTACATGAATTGTGAAAATATGGAACTCAGTTAGCATCATGATTTTAAAATAGTCTTTCAGAGACAAACATTCTTGAAATTTGCTTTATAAGGGAGATCTACTTTCTTTATGGCAATTCTTAATGTTCTCACTGTTACGGTCTTCTCAGATTCAAGAAGATAGCGGAGACCATGTTATTGTTGACTTGAACTATCTGCCCTCTTTCAAGGAAGTACCTGATGCTGATGCTATACCTGCATTTTGGACTGCAATTAAGAATGCATATGAGTCAAGGAAGCCAAACTGAATGGAAAACAACCATAACTACGGTCTGTATAACAAGATACTTCACGTGAAAAACATTGGCAGGTCAGGTTTAAGATATTTCTCAGGCAGGCCCTTTACTAATTGATCATTAGATTCTATCATTTTGTAGTAGTAGATGTAACTAGCTCACAGTAGATTTTTCTATTACATGAAATTTGTAGCTGGCAGTTGACAATTTAATTCAAATATGACAGAACATATTTGATTACAGTCATTTTATACATAATTTACCATCTTGCGTTTTGTAAAGCGGTTCAGAATAATCTTCACGTGTACTTGTTTGTCGAGATTCTCTGAGCACATCTTCCATGCTTTTCTTTTGCAATCTCTTACAAGACATAGACACTTTACGATGGCTTTAGGCTAGATGCAGATGGAACAGAAAAGAGCGTTTCCATATTTCTGTTTACACCGCACCGCCGTAACTAGGAAGCTTTAATTTGGAAACTCAGTAGGTGCTGACAAGTAGGAGAGGTCACGGACTGAGACATTTTCTATTACAAAAATCTGCCCCTTGCTAAACAGGAGAGGCTGACTCATCTTGGTTTCTAAGGATGGCCAAAAGGAAGGGATAAGAGTTAAGTGAGGGTAGGGTTTATATGCATTTGTACTTTGAAATACAATAACAGTCCAAAAAGGGGTTTCCTGTCATCATTTGTAAAGCACCCCTACTAATAAGTTACATTTCACTCTCCATTTGATACTATTTTCTCTTTTGGTATTAGGTTGTAGTTGATGAAGAAGTGCAGACTCAACTCAAGCATGATTTACGGTTCAGTACAGGCTTTCTTTATGGAAGGCGAGATGTTTCAGAAGCTTCAGGGATTTGCGCCGCAGAATCCAGATGCTAATTTACGAGGGATTCGTCTGGAATTAGCATAGTCTGTTAACCAGCGCTGGCATATTTTGATGTTATGCTTAAAAAATTGACTACTAGTAGTGATAGTTGCATTGACATAACACATTTTTGCTCTGGCCTTCTCAACGCTAAATCAATCATTGAGCAGATGAGCTATTTTTGAAAAGTCTTTAATAAATTTTCTATAAAATCTGGCATGGCCTAGAAAGCTTCAGATTCCTTTAATTGTTGTAGATAGTTTTAGATTTTTAATAACTTCAACCTTTGCTCGATCTACCTTAATTCCGCGCTCAGAGACTAAATGCCTAAGGATTATACTTTCTCGGACCATAAATTCTCGGATCATAAAGTGGCATTTCTTTCTGTTCAACACCAGGTTCACCTCTTCACATCTCTGTAAGACTTTAAATAGGTTAGATAAATAATAATTAAAAGAAGAGTCATATATAGAAAAGTCATCCATGAATATGTCTATGAAGTCCTTATTGTAATTAGCGAAGATTGCCATCATTGCTCGTTAAAATGTCGCATGGGCGTTGCAAAGTTTGAAGGACATCCTCCTATATGCATATGTACCATAGGTGCATGTAAAGGTTGTTTTCTCTTGATCATCAGGATGAATGAAAATTTTAAAAAAACCTGAAAAGCCATCTAAAAAATAAAAGTAAGAGTTATGTGCTAGTCTATTTAACATCTGATCAATGAATGGTAATGAAAAGTGATCTTTTCTAGTTGTCGTATTCAATTTTCTATAATCTATACACATTTTCCATCATGTGACTGTGCGTGTGGGTATCAACTCGTTAGAATCATTCTTGATCATTGTAATGCCTCGCTTCTTAAGTACAACATGAACTGGGCTCACCCAAGAACTATCAGAGATGAGATAAATGACCCCTACATCCAAGAGTTTGAGCACCTTCTTTTTCACAACGTCCTTCATATATGGGTTCAATCTGCATTGGAATTCCACTGAAGGCTTGCTATCTTGCTCGAGTAGAATCTTGTGCATGCAAACAGAAGGGTGAATTCATTTTATATCCTCAAGTGAATAGCCCCATTACCTTTTTGTGAAGGAGAAGTTCTCCCAAAAGAAGTTCAGTCCGCTCCTTATTCAGTTCAGCATTCACTATCACAGGGTATGTAGAGTTAGCACCTAGGAATTCATATCTTAATGTATTGGGTAGATTGTTGAACTCAATTTTCTTTAGCTCAAGTTCCTCTAGATTGTCCTCAGATGTCACTTTCAGCTTCAAAGATGTAGACTCCATGATTGGCTTGAGTCTAGAAGCTTAGTATAATCTTTGGCTTGCTCTGTAATGTCCTGCTCCTCAGTATTAATCAAACACAACTCAAGTGGATCTACCTCTCTCTTGTAAGGTTCAATGCGCTGCACAGCTTTCTCAGTGATGTCCACGCTACAACAAGTACCTGCAAGAGAAGTTTTTTTTTTTTCAAATAATCATATAAACATAACACTCATCAATAACATTATCACCAATGTTCAAATCCATTTTTTTGTTTTTTACATCGATGACAGCACCAGCTGTAGCTAGAAAAGACCTCCCTAGAATGATAGGGAGCCTGTCATTCTCATCTATCTCCAAAACAACAAAGTCAGCTGGCACAAAGTAGTCTCCAACTTTGATTGGCACGTCCTCTAGAATACCAACGGGACGGCAAACTGATCTGTCTGCCAGCTGTAAAGAAATGTTAGTGGCCTTATAGCTGGTTCTCTAGCATTTTGTTGTGAGTCTCTAGGGTGTCCATCCTGGATGTCATGTGTTTCATCATCTCAGTTAGTCCTTCAATCTATTTATTCTAATTGGCCATGAAGGACTCAAGTAAAGATTCCATGTTTGGCTTCTGTGGAGGATTATAATTCCTAGCTTGGAATCTTGGAGGTTGTCTGTAATTTCCTTATGGAGGCTATCCTTGTGGTGGTGCTTGTCCTGGTTGCATCGGTTGGATAGTCCGGTATGAGAAATTTAGATAATTGCACCATCCTAGGTTGTAAGTATTAGAGTAAGGATTGTTCATGGGATTGAGATTTCTAACAGTATTAATATGTTCAGGATGACTCGGGGCCAATTGACCGTTTCCCAACTGACATTCTACACATGCATGACCTATGACTCCACATATCTCACAAGACAAAAAATTAACATCAACAGAATTGACAGACCAAGAATCAATTTTTCTAGTTAAGGTATCCACCTTTGCAGCAAGAGAGGTTAAAGTATCAAGTTCAAGTTTACCTGCTTGCCTAGAAGGTGTACCGCATTCTGAAGACCATTGATGGTGATTCATTGTCATATCCTGCAAGAGGTTCATGGCGTCTTCAACTCCTCTATTCATTAAAGCTCCTCCAGCTACTGTATCCACTGTGAGTCTTGTGTTATAGTTCAATCCATTGTAAAATGTATTAACCAAAACTCAAGTTTCTTTGTCATGGTGTGGGCACATTCTCTGCAACTCTTTGAATTTGTCCCAAGTCTCATATAAAAATTCTCCATCCTTTTGCATGAAACTCGTGATTTGTTTTCGCAATTGAATCATCTTGGAAGGAGGGAAGTACTTTGAAAGGAAGGCTTGTGACAATTCTCCCCATATCCTTATGGAAGCTAAAGGTATTGTATGTAGTCATGCTCTTGCTCTATCCCTTAAAGAAAAAGAGAACAATCTCAACATGATGGCATTAGTAGAAACACCATTAATTTTTAATGTGTCACAATACTCTAAAAAGATTGTAAGATGCATATTATGGTCCTCAAGAGGAGAACCACCAAATTGATGTTGTTGAACCATAAAAAGTAAAGCCAATTTAATCTCAAAATTATTGGCTTCTACATTTGATCTAGCAATACCTGATTGTAATCCTTAAATAGATGGAGCAGGATAATTCCTCAAAGTTCCATGATTTAAACACAATATGAAGAGTATTTGTGCACTAATTTTGCGTAAGACTACACGGGCCATAAGAAGGAAAACATGGCTGATAACCAAATCTATTGGTAAGGCTAGCCAAATACAGAGACATATTAGGATCCGTACTGTCTGAATGGGTGTCGCAGCAAGAGCAAAGAGACAATTTTGAATGCAGAGACATATTAGGATCCGTACTGTCTGAATGGGTGTCGCAGCAAGAGCAAAGAGACAATTTTGAATGGGTGTTTTTTTTAAGTAGTTGATTTTTCTAAAAATTTTAAGAAACTTAGAGCTATACTGTCCGATTATCTGCATAACACTGTAACAACCTGTGTCCATTGAATCAAACTAAACACTATAGTGCATCAAAATCTATATCATAATTTTTTTAAATCTAATTATTGAAGAGGGTGCGAAAGCTGATTCCCTAAAATTTTTTTCCAAAATTAGGGGCCGGATCTACTTATGAACTATTGCAAGTACTCAATCCTCTGCTATGTAAAATGGCTGACTACATTGGGATGATCAAGGAAGGAAAGCACACACACTCTGTAACAAAAGAGGAACTAGCCAGATGCCTTCTCCATCTCCAGCTTCCTGCCTCCCTCCCTCTACTTGGTGGAGAAATTTGGACGCCGTTGGAGAATAAAGAATTAGTGAGAAAACTAAAATCTATCTAGTGAGGAAAACTAAAATCTATCTTGTTCTATAAGATTCCAGGTACTTCTTGACTAAACTTCTAAAGCCCTTAATGACCTTGTTTATCTTTTAACATTTTCCTTTCAACTTAAAATATCAAGCAAAATTATATAGTTCATCTCTTATTCTTTCTTCAAAATTAATCTAAACTTCTCAAGGGATTTTTTTTACTTGCATTCTATCAAATTTGACAATATATAATTATTATTATATACTTAAGTTTCATAAGTATTCTTGAATTCTTTCAGCTATTACTTTGACTTGCAAATAATTATCAAATTTTGTCTCATTTTTTATCTTGATAAGTTATTGGCGCATCTTTTCTTACTCTATTTTGACAGTTTCTTTTTTTGCATTGACATATTTCTGTTTTACTTTGTTGACTTCCTCTATTATGCTCACAAGCTTTATATTTTTTATATTTTTAAAAAATTCTTTGTTCATATTGAGATATCATAAAATCAATTTTAATTTTATATTTTAATATTCTCTTTTTTCGTGAAGCATCAACGATAGTCTCAAAATATTTAATTTTTTATCAAAGCTCTTATATGTTTTATTTTCATCCAAAATTTTCATATTGATGGGAGAATTTTGACTTTACATGACTTTCACTTTGATTCTAATCGTCATTCAAATTTTCGTCCGTTTTCCCTCACCAGTTTCTCTCATTTTTTTACTGGATTCATTTCCAGTTAAGTGCCTTTTCAAAATCTCTTCTACTCTCTCCATTTTCGATCTCTAGCCTTTTTCTTCTTCACACACGTTTATTATCTTCTAAAAAAATATTTTTCTTCTCTCTAACACATCACATCAATCA
This sequence comes from Costus lasius, assembly GCA_027563935.2. Lineage (NCBI taxonomy): Eukaryota > Viridiplantae > Streptophyta > Magnoliopsida > Zingiberales > Costaceae > Costus > Costus lasius. The sequence goes on along the minus strand of CM050447.1, from coordinate 22,064,644 downwards.
TCTCTTTTTATTTCTTTTAGGCTGTGTTTTTTTTTCTTTTGAAGAGGTAAAAAATTAAAGAGAAAGAAACGTAAAAAGAAAAAAAAAAGGAAAGAAAACAAATTTATTCACATGCAACACACGTGACCATATGGCAGAAAAAATAGGGAGCAAAGGTGGTTGATCGGAAGATGAAATCGCAGAAATGGCAACCGGCAACGGAGCAGGGGCAGGAGGCGGCGAGGTGAGCTCGTGGAGGGCGGCAGGCAGTGAGGGTGAGGGCGAGGCGATAAAGCATCGAAGCTGCAAGCGATGACCGGCAATGTTGCGAGGCAGCAAGCGGGCAGTGAAAATGAGCAGTAGGGAAACCAAGAGAGCGGTGCGAGAGGCGGGATACCGTGCGAGATCTTCTGCGACGACATTGATGCCATGGGGGAAGTTCGCAGTAGGATCCGCGACTCCTAGTAGCGTGTGTGCATCTGGCTTGGCATGTTTGACATCGCCATGGAGGTGGCCATGAGCAACGACGGAGTAGGCGAGCATTCAATGAGAGCGGCGAGATGGCGAGCGTTCAAGCAGGGAGCAGGCGAGAGGCAGCAGAGATGGCGGTGGCAAGGAGCAAGGCGAGCAGGCTGGCAAGGAAGTGAGCGCCTTCTATAGACACAGTAATCGACTTTAGATATTTATTTATTCACACATATATGCTTAAACGTCTTAATAAACAAGGGTAGGTTTGAATTACTTTAGAAAAAACTCCATTAGACGGTTTTACAAGCCGGTGATTTTGCTAAAAGGCAAAGCGGCTGTTTCTTCGCTGGTAGAAATCCGAGAGCTTCAGTCATATCAACTTGTGCTGCCATCACGCCATAAGGCAATTCCCAATCAAATTTGTGTACCAGATTTGCCAATGCAAGCTCCAGTTCGGACACCGCAAAGTTCAGCCCTGGGCAAATCCGCCGACCCGCACCGAACGGAATAAACTTGAAGTCATCGTCCACGAAGCCCCGCATGCCGCCATTCAAGAATCTCTCAGGTCTGAACTTGTCTGCTTCTTCCCAGTGATTAGGATCTCTGCCAATTGCCCACGCGTTGATGATTACCCTCGTCTTCTTAGGGATGCGGTAGCCACCAATCTTGCAGTCCTCCATGGATTCGCGGTGAACCAACAGTGGAGCGGCTGGGTGCAGGCGCAGCACTTCCTTAAGCACAGCTCTCAAGTAGGCCATTCTGCCAACTTCTTCTTCTTGGATCACTCCATTTTTATCATTACACACTCCACGTACCTCATCTTGTAGCTTCTTCAAGGTTAGCGGGTTTCGAACGAGCTCCGCCATGGCCCACTCCAGAGTGATGTATGTTGTTTCGATTCCAGCAGCGAACATATCCTGCTTATAAATTAATTAGATCAGCAACAAGATAACTCCACGAACGATTGACTATTATACACAAAGCTATTTCACAATTTTTTTGAGAAAAAAAAAAAGAATAATTGTGAAGTGACTCACCATCAAGAGTGCCTTTGCTTGCTCCTTGGTGATTAGCGAATCCGTCGTCCGACCAGGTTTGTAGATCACAGAACCCAGCACGTCCACAAAATCCTTCTCCTCTCCTTCATCCTTGGGTCGCCCAGCGTGCTCCTTGAATACATAAATTTTAAGACAAACCAAAATATATAAAATTTTTGTCAATATATATGATATTATAATTTTATGTGTGTTGATTAAAAATGGTGTATATTGACTTCAGATATTTATGTGTGTTGACTAAATATTAATTTCAGATGTTCGTATGTGTTAATTAAATGTCATGTATATTAATTTTATATTCGAATATATTAATTAAATATTATACATGACTTAAGATACTTGTATAGGTGGACTAAAATTTTATCTATTTTAATTTCTTTCCTAATTTATATAATTCGTGTGTGCATGGCATGCGGAAGCCACGTGCACATATCTGTATAATCCCAAAGTGTAGTTGAGTTACTATTTTATATTTGTTTCTTATATTAGTAAGAGTAATAACACGTTTTTAGTCTCAAGGCCATTTATTAATTTCATCTCTTCTTTCTTAATTTTCTAAGATTCATAGGGTTTATATAGATTTTGTTATTTTAGTTAATAAAAAAATTATAATTTTTATATAGATTCGGGTTGGATTCAAGGTGAATAGTAAAAATTTTATACTAAATCTTGATCCGACTTTTATAAGTTGGATTTTACCTTACCCGGGTTAACTTAGAATTTTTTTTTATTTTTTATTATCAAATTGGGATGGATTAGAGCGGAAATAGATTTTTATGTCATCGTAGGCGTGGCTTTGTGTAGGACATTGAGCTTGTGACCAAGGTCACCCTCTCGTCTTGATAGTCTCATCCATCCGGTAGTCTGTCCTTTTTATGATAATGACCATTCAAAATTATTGGGCGTTGTTTTCACCATAAGTTTCTTCGTCTTTTCTATAGAGTACTTTTTTTTAATAAGACATGTGTCTTATCGAGATTCTTATCGTTTTTATTGGTAATAGCTTGATTGACTATCTTAGCTGCCACGTAGATACATTTATGTCGGAAAACAGAAGAAGAAAAAAAAACTATTTCAGTAATCTTTTGGAATTATGTTTTTACTCACCAATAGCAAACATCAAAATCATGGTTTAAATCTCTCTATATAGCTAGGAGATTATTGATCATTTTTATTTTGTATTTTTTTTCTTAGTGTGAGATATCTTTATTTTGTATGGTGAGTCAACGTCACATGAATGTATAACAGTATAAAGTTTAATAATTTACCAAGTGTGTTACTCAAATTCAAAAATGAGTTTACAAGGTTAAACATTTGTAGAGGTAAATAAATCAATATACTAAACTACTGGCATATGTTATACTAAACTACTGGTAAATAAATCAATATGCTAAACTACTGGCATATGTTATATGTTATAGTTTAATAATTGACCAAGTGTGTTACTAAACTACTGGCATATGTTATCCCTAAAACTTACCAAGTAAAAAAAAATTATTTTAAACTTGATTTTATCATCGGATACCAATGGAAAAATCCCATCTCATAATAATGCATCGATAGAGCGCAAAAGATGAAAGCAGCATGCCGACAACATGGGTGACATGACTAACGGTGGGTTTAAGATTTTGTTATTTTAATTGATAATAAAATTATAATTTTATAAGCAAAAATATGTTCGAGATCTTAAGATAAATAGTAAAATTTTTACGCTCGATGTTAACTCAACTTTTTAACTTTTATAAGTGAGATTTAATCCTATTCTTGGTAAAATTGGGAATTTTTTTAGTCAAGTGGGGGTTGGGGAAGGCGGGAATAGATTTTTTATGTCATCCCGTGGGGCTGTGAAGGACAATAAGATTGTGACCCAGCTCACCCTCTCGTCTTGATAGTTTCATCCCTCCGGTTGTGTGTCCTTTTTATAGTGATGACTAGGGACAATTTTTGGGCGGTGTTTTAACCATAATTTTCTTCATCATTTGTATTGTAAGACTTTTATCTTGTCGAGATTCTTGTTGTGTTTCTATTGGTAATAGCTTGATTGACCCTCTTTGCGGCCACGTAGATACATTGCATGTGGCTAAAGGACTATTTGTTATCGTCATTGCACATAAGAAGAACAAAATAAACTACCAACTATGTCTTTACTCACTAGCAAACATCAAAATCATGATTTAAATCTCTCTATGTAGCTAGGAGATTATTGAATCTTTTTATTTTGTATTATTTGTTGGATAAAATTAAAAAATATATATTTTAAAATACTCTTTTATTTTTTTTACCTGGTTTAAATTAAATATTTTATTAATTAAAATTACTATTAGTGGCAAATGCCTTGTGGCCGTCCGATTTAATCCGACAGTTCTTACCTTGATGGTTTAGCCTATAAATAGGTGTCTCACCTCTCGGTAGAAACACATTGGTGTATAGCTACTCAAAAAGCCAATGTGCCTCCCAAATTAAAAATTTCCCTTCTTGTTCTTTGTTGCTCAACGCTGAAAGGAAGCCGATCAACTTCTCCACGGTCGTGATCCACAGAAAAAGAATCTTGGTTGTATCCTGGGTGATCTCTCTGAAATTTGCTCACATGAGGGCCTAAAAATTCACCTAAGGCCAGCAGGTTTCTCCGCACCTCCAGGTTCTTTTGTTTTTATTCTAATTATGTTATTTTGTTGATTAATTAGAAGTAGTTTAATCTATCTGAAAATAATTTAGATCTAACATTATTTTTTTAGTGTGGGACATCTTTATTTTGTGTGGTGACTCAACGTCATATGAATGTACAAAGTTTAATAATTCACCAAGTGTGTTACTCAAAATCAAAGGATGAGTTTACAAGATTACGCATTTATAGAGGTGAATAAATCAATATACTATACTAATTGTTAGGCCCATGATTTGAGCCCCATTTTGACCGGTCAATGGGTGTTGACTAAGTCAAAATCAACCCAAATCGACGCTAGGGCTCATTTACGCCATTTGACACGTGCAGGCGGACGCTACCACGTGGCAGGCAACGACGGGCGGGACGGCGAGGCGTCGGCCGCGTGATGTGCTGCAGTTTGCGGCAACTTCGGGTAGCGGGGTGACGCAGTTGGGAAGAAGGGGGACGCGAGCTAAGCGGCTGGATGTGAGGGGCAGATGGCGGATGGCTGGGCATACTCGGCTGTTGGAGAGGCCACCGGGGACGATGACGCGTCGAGGCATGCGAGGAGGCGACGAGGGGCGTGGTCGTGGTTTTCGAGCTCACTGGAATCGGCGCACGCGTAGTGGTCGGCGATGGGGCTTCCACGGGAAACACGGCTAATGAGGCTGGTAGTGTGCGACCGACAGCTCACTTGCTAGCCAACAGGGATGCATGGGAATGCCCAGCCGGCAAAGCCTTGGATGCACGGGCAGACGCGTGCTCAAGGCTAACGAAGCGGACGCGTGGACGTCCATCTCCTTGTGCCATCCCCTCTTTCCTCTTGTTTCTGGCGTTGGCCAACGACGTCCGGCGTCCTCCATCATCTCCGGCGATGTCCAGTGCCTCCAGCGAGACCAGGGGGGTCTCTCCCTCTTGGTTTCGGCGATCAGCGTTGATCGACCGGTAACCTCCTCTCCCTTTAGGTTTTGACGATCGGGGGCGATCGTCCGGCAACCTCTAGCGAACTTTGTGCGACAGAGTTCGACAAGCTCTGATGGTTTAGAGAATCGGGAGGCCTATCCCTCTGCTCCGGCGATCGCCGGTGGACTCCAACTACCGGTGGTGTGGTGTGGGTGGTTCGGCGTCGATGAGTCCACCCCGTTTCCCTTCACGGCTAGACGTAGCCGTATCGACTGGTCGGACGGACTCTGGTGATCGGCATGATTCCCAGCGAACTTCGTGTGATGACTAGTGGTGTGTGGTGGGCGGTTCAGCGTCGAGGATTTCAAATTAGTTTGTCAGAGGTCCGTTCTGTAGTGGTGGAGCCAGTGGGTTCGAGTCCTACCGAGAGGTATTCTTCTCTTCCAGCTCCTTTTTTTTTGTTATTTAGTTTTTCACTATTTATTCTACTTTCTGGCGTCGTCATGCCTTTCGGCGACGCCTTGTTCCGTCGCTGTGATGTGTGCGTGTTCCGCATTTGACCCCGCGTTTAGGCGCGTGCGGTCCCTCTCTTCTTCGGCGTTCTCCCTTGCTCGTCCGAGCGATGCGGCTTCTCCTCTCTTCTCGGCGTTTGTGACCTCGTCGCTTTTGTGCTGTGTTGGCTTTGGTGTTTTGTCGCCTGCGTGTGGCTGGCCCTGTTCTAACGCCCTATGTGATGTCTTTTGTTTGCGCTTGTGCACCACCGTCTACGTACGATGGTGGCTATTTGTTGGGTTAGGCTGACATGTGAGTGGTCACGTCTGCCGGTCGCGCCCATGTGTTATTTTTGTCCCCTGCGTGGGATGGTTTTTCATTCAGAGTCCTGCGTGGTTCTACTTATTTTTAAAAAAAATTTAGCACTAATTCTGGGCGTGACAGACTGGTATCAGAGGCTAAGTTATGTACGTTCCAAGTTGTACTTGTAGTTGTGCGGTACTCTACAAGTCAACTGGACACTTCAGCGAACATGGGGGCACACCAGCAATAAGCACGATCTTGGAGGACACAGTTGGAGATTCTGGTAGAGCGCCAGACAGCAGAACTGCAGAGATGCACAATGAAGGTGCTCCTCTTCATGTGTGCCGCGGTTATGCCGCAAGCTTGGCCAAGTGTGGCCATGTGACCACCGTGCGACGGTGCGCTCATGAGCCAACACCCTTTTTGGGGTTTACTATACTGAGGAAGTTGAGAACTTCCTATGTGGTTATTGGAATTGTGTTTCCAGCATACCCAGGTTTCTGCTGAAGAGCAAGCACATGCTTATATCGCATATCTCTTAGGAGACACAAAGCTATGGTGGTAGACTTAGGCCGCACATAGACTTTTGGGGTTTGATCCACCCCTTTAACTCTCGTGAGTAGAGCTCAAAAAAATGAGATCAAAGATAGGTTCCTACTTGGGGAAATTTGTCGTGGGTTACGCGAGACAACCTAAAATGACTAAGGCATACTGGGCCATATAGGGCTACGTCCAGCAGTATGCCCAAGTGATGCTTGAGATAGAGGGTTTCATTTGTTAGCAATGCTCTACAAATAGGGTCGTGTCATAGAGAGACATAGGCTGAGGACTCTCCTTGCGAAGGAGAGGTTCCCTCAATGGTGAAAGATTTGTTGGAAGAGTTTCCGACGAGTTATCATCGGAACTTCCCAAATACCTTCTCCAAGGGGAGGGATCAATCACAAAATTGAGCTTGTGATGGGATCTACTCTTTTGTCCAAGGTTTTATACCGTATTTCTCCAATGGAGTTGGCTAAGCTTTATTAGCAATTGAGTAGATTGCTAGAATCCGGGTTCATTCTGCCTACGATATTACCTTATGAAGCCCCGATCCTCTTCTAAAGAAGAAGTACGGGTCGCTAAGGTTCTGGGTTGACTATTGAACCTTGGCTAAGATAACGGTGAGGAACTATTATCTTATATTGTTTATCTCTGATCTGAGAGATCGATTAAGGGAAGCATAGGTTTTCTCTATGCCAAACCTGAGAGCGGGTTAATTGGCAAATTCTTTACTCTGAGAGCAAGAAATAGAAAACCATATGGGTAACTCGATATGAGTCATTGAGTTCAAAGTGATGCCCTTTGAACTACGAAGGCTCTTCTGCGTTTTGTCAACTAATGAACAAATGTTGACCCCTTTTCTTAGATGACTACGTAGTTATATATTTAGACCATATCGTGGTTTTCTCCTCAATCGTTGATGAACACCTAAGCCATATAAGGCTAGTGTTGAGGGAAAAACTAACTTTACTTGAAGTTGGAGAAATGCTCATTTGTGGTGGATGAGATTTCTTTCTTTGGTCTTGGGATGGACCACGGACAAGTGCGCATGGACAAGGTAAAGGTCCAAGCCATTGCAGAATGGCGTGCCCCCTCAAATCTAACCGAGTATAGAGTCTTCTTGGTGTGGTGAACTTTTATCGAAAGTTCATCAAAGGGCTGTTCGAGGAAAGCTTTACCCTCAGTAATCTACTAAAAGGGAACTCGAAATGAGTGGCTTGATCGGTCTAGGTCGGCCTTCCGGGAGTTGAAGGTCTGTATCGCCTCTGAACCGATCTTGAAGTTACCCGACTTTAGTATGTCTTTCGAGTTTCACACCGATGCTTCGGACCAAGCTATCGATTATATACTTTTATAGTATGGGCATCCTTTAGCTTTTGAGAGTTGAAAGCTAACAGGACTGAGCGACAATATTGGGCTACGAGAAGGAAAAGGTGGTGCGAGTCCACTATCTCCGGACGCAGAGTACCTTCTCAAGGCACTAAAGACCAACAACGTTACACCACATGAAAGAAGTTGTCGGCAAAATAGGTACATTGGTTGGAATTCTTAGGTGAATTCCAATTCTGGGGGAACATAAATCGGGTAAAAACCAACATGGTCCCTGACGAGCTCAGTAGACTTAATGCCCTTATGTGTTGTACTCTGTCCAGAGTGGAAAGGGATCCGCAAGGCAGAATAAAGGCAGCCTCAGCTTTTGATAGGGAAGATTAAAAGCTAAGTTCAGCAAATTAAGTCACACATGATCCGGCGCATCTATTCAGGTCCAACTGATATATTTATGGCTAGAGGCGACGGGCCACTAGTGCCAGCGATGGCCCACTAGTCCCATCGACGGGCGAACTGCGTCGGGAGGTACTGAGGGAGATCCATAGTAGACCTTGGGCGAGGCATTAGGGCAAAAGGGATATTTGCCCTGTTAGCACGATCGTGCTATTGGTCCAACATGTGCGTAAACATTGGGATGTATGTCCGCACTTACCTAATTTGCCAGCAAGGTAAGATCGATCGGAGACTAGAGGCAGGGTTGTTACAACCACTGCCTGTTCCCGAGACGTCTTGGATAAGGGTGTCCAAGGACTTTATTGGTGGGTTCCTACAATTGACGGGAAAAGCTCAGTGCAGGTAATCGTGGATAGATTCTCTATGGATGAAGTCTTTATCCCAGCACTTGAGTCATGTACAACAAAGGTTGCTATAGAACTATTCTTCCAAAAATATGGTGAAATATTTTGGCATCCTAATGGATATCGTGAGCAATAGGGATGTCCTTTTTATTGGACACTTTTGAACCACATTGTTCAATAAATATTTGTCCAAGTTAAGTTTCTCCGTAGCCAATCATCCTCAAATGGATGGGCAAACAGAGTGGGTGAATGCTCTTATGGAAGATCTCCTCCATCACTTTATGATCGCCAGTCAGGATGACAGGGTGAGGTGGATGGATGTGGCATGGTATGTCTATGACTTGTAAAGGTCATCATCCACTGGTCCCATCTCATTTGAGCTTCAAGATAGTGTTAGGGAGTCAGCCCCTAACCCCCGTTAGCGTGGTGCGAAAGGATTCTGCGGGGAAGTGCCCTACGAGTCAACGGAAGGCCCGAAAATGAATCAATTCATTCCGAGAGACTAGAGTTAGCTAGGAGTTGGCTATACAACGAATGCAAAGGTATGACAACCATCGACATCGGGATGGAGAATTTGTCATGGTCGACTTAATTCTTCTCCAACATACCCCACAAACCTCGGTGAGGGAGGCTCATCGAGGTCATATTTGAGGATATGACAGTCTATTTCAGATCCTGAGTCTAGAGGGCTCAGTAGCATACCGATTGAGACTCCAATAGGGAATGTACATGCACCCTACTCCCCATGTGAGCTTGAGAAAGCCTCACAAGGATTCGGACGATCCTTCTTGGTTTTAGTCTTACCGAAGCCCACTGATGGTCCGAACAGAGTTCGACCGAAGAATTGGTGACATTTTAGTTCCCCGAATGTTGGGGCAAAGTAAGACAAACTAACATATGGAGTTTCTCATCCGATAGGATGGATCCCTCATGGAGGAAGCAACCTGGCACAGGGCTTCCATAATGGGTGAGCTGAGGGGGGGCCGGCTATTAGGCCCATGATTTGGGCCCAATTTTGACTAGTCAAGGGGGCATTGATCGGGTCAAAATCGACCCAAATCGATGCTAGGGCTCGTTTACACCGTTCGACGCGTGCAGGTAGACGCTGCCGCGTGGCGAGGAGCGACGGGCGGGGATGTCGGCCAGCGAGGCGTCGGCCCCATGGTGCGCTGTGGCTGGCAGCGACTTCGGGTAGCGGGGCGACGCGGTTGGGACAAAGGGGGACGCGAGCTAAGCGGCTCGACGCAAGGGGCGGACGGCGGATAAAAATATTAAAATTGGGGCCATTGACTATTGTCTAGATTCAATGAAAATTCCGAAGCAACAAGCAAATAAGTCTAAATAGAGCATAAAAATATTAAAATTAGTTTATTTTTTAGATAAAATATTACTATAAATTGCTGTCAAAATGCAAGGCATCACCCGCTGACACACCACATCAGTCGCCCACGCTGCCTTTGAACGAACAACACGAACGAACGTTTTTGTCGTTCGTTCGAATTTAATTAGGTGTCGTCTGATTTCATTCGCTAACCCGTTTGGGTTAGTTGGATTAAAGATGGTATTTTTGAGCTGGAATTAGGTTGCACCCAACTTTCGACCCAAAGGCCTAACACTAATGTAGTGAGTAATATATTATCAATGGCCAACAATTTCTGATGCTCATTAATGTTCAACTATAGCCATATGGAGGGGTTATGCACTTTGAAGATGAAGACGGAATTGAAAGCTACCAATCATGATAAGCACATTCTTAAAATATCTGTGCATGATATGCATCATATAAATAAAGAAAACATAACACGAGCATTAACATACATCCTTTATTTTGTACTGTTTGTTTTGACGTTGCACTACCCTATATCACCAAATTACTATGTTACAATCTAAATATTGTGTCATAACAGTTTGATCATTCTATAATCTCACTCAAAGAAACCATGCACTCTTCTAGTAAAAGCTAGAAATTCACCGTGAATGAATGGTAATTCCTTCAAGGTCATTGCCATATCAGTTAAGTTTTGTTAAGCTTTCACCCTTGTTCGCATCTTAGGCTGCTCAACTTATGTTGTATTCTATGATTTAAACACAATATGAAGGATATTTGTGCACTAATTTTGCGTAGGACTACACAGGCCATAGAGAAGGAAACAATGACGGATAACCAAATCCATTGGTAAGGTTAGTCAAGGATAGAAACATATTAGGATCAGTACTATCTGATAATTGGAAATTAGGAAAAAATTTTGGCAGAAGGGTACCCTTCTGCCGAATCTGCAATTGAGTGCCCTAATCCTTAAGACGGGAATCTCAAAGCGACGACGGGAATCGCAAAGCATAGTCAACTTCACGAACCCAAGTCAACGTACACAAACGTTTAACCTGCATTTAACCCTGGTTGAAGTCAATATCTATGAAAATTTGGTCAACTCACACGAAATGTTTCTGTTGGAAACTGGGTTAGGGAGTAAAAGCTTCCGTTCTCCACCATCTCCATTCTCCAAAATTTCTTCTACATTTCGTGTTTCCGTTCACCTGTGACCCGTTCACCTCAACATTGAGATTTCTCCCCCGATTCTTCTCCACTCATCTGTGACCACTCCTCATAGTGCAACATCTCCATTCTCCGCTCACCTTGCGACATTTTTTCCACCTCTCGGCTCAACTACGACATTCTCTTCTCCCCTTGCAGCCAACGAACTGTAACTCGGTTGCGGCCAAGGTGGATTATGGCATCACGATGAGAAATCAGAGCCCTTTTTTAGGGTTTACGAGAATTTCGTTTGACTTTAGTTCCTAATTTTTTTTCCAAAAATGTGCGTGAGTCAACGTTGCTTCAATCGCCGATGACCACCCACTTCAATCGCTGATGACCATGCTCTTTAATCGCTGACGACCACCCACGATGACCACCCGCATCTCACCATCTAATCGAGAAGAAAGTGCAACATGTATGTGCTTTCCCTTTTTTTCTTGTTGCATGATGAGATTGTGAAATCTACTATCATGCTAATTGAGGAAAATAAACTAAATCATTCTCTTATGACACATCTCTTTCTTCCTCTCAACATTGTTTAGGAAAATGGGATAATATTTGCTGAATTTTTGTGCTATCCATTGCTTATTTTCTATTGTCTATGATTTGTATTCTTGGTAGATGATTGCTGGTTGAATATCTCCAAATTGCGCATGTGTTGTGTTTTAGCCAGATAAACCAAATGTTTATTCAATTATTAATAGTTTGACATGCATATTTGAGAAAAATGTTTATATGTCTGGTAATTACTAATTAATGCACCACAAGAGATCAAATTGACTATTATGGTCAATATCCAAAATGACCATGTATAGGATGTTTGTTTATATGTAATATATAATCATTGTCTTGATTGATTTTGGGGTTTAATGGGCTTATACTAAAGCTAGATTATTGTGTTCCAGTTATTGTGAAAAAATGACTAGCCAAAGCAGTAGAGACATAGAAAGAGATAAGGGAAAAAAAGAAATATGTGGATCATCGTCCAGTGCTAAGTCGATGCTCACTGAGCCATTTGCACAAGTTTGTAAGTGAGCTAGAAGGGGGTAGATTACTTCAAAACCAATTAGGACATACCTCATTTGGACATTTATTGCAAGGCCCCTCAATTCAATCAGACATGTTAGCGATGGAATATCTGCAACCCATATGAGAATATGAGAGATGTGGGTTTATAATTAATAAAAATTTTATTCCATTAACTATGAGGGGCATTTCCATGATTCTTGGTCTTCTAGATGAGGGTCAGTTGGTGCGATTTACGAGTGATCGGCCCACTACCCCTTTTTATTTGAGTGAATTTAGTGGGCATCCAATAAGCAGAAATCGACTGGAGGATAAATTGAAATAGTTGTGCTCTCCTGTAGTAGATATGGTGGACGAGGAGAGAGTTAGGAGGTTGGGTATCCTCCTAGTTTTCAGTTGCTTTTTATTCAGCCGCACTAGTTTTTGTATAGATGCTGGTATAGTCTCCTATGTTGAGGACCTTGCAAGAATAGGAGACTATAATTGGGCTGAAGCAATACACTACTATCTGAAGACTGAGCTGACTGCTGGGTTGAAAAAGAAGAAGCCATCTAGGATTGGTGGCTGTGCGATCGTCATTTGTGTAAGTATCTTCAATTACACAAATTAGTAATTTGCACAAGAACATGTGATTAATGTCATTTTGTCTAATTTGTTATGCAGGTTTGGTTCTATGAGCATACATTATTGTATGATGATAGTCAGGTGGTCGATCAGTCCCCACGACTGTTTTGTAGGGCAAAAGTGAAGGTACCTCGACGCAATACTTATTTCAAGAAATGTCTTAAGATAGAGAAAGACACGGTATGATGTGATGCTTTGCATTTTAATAGTAATTTATAGTGTTATTTCATCTCAAATTTAAGCTTATTTTAATATTTTCATACTCCATTGACACTTATTTACTTGATTGCTTTGGAATCTTCACTTTTTCTTGTTTTTGTAGAATTTCAGATAAAATCACTCAATTTTGAAGTTTTTTGACGATTTTAAAGTTATGGGGTGATTCCTTAAGAGAAGAAGAAGTTGCGTGATATCATGCATATATATGATATATTGTGGCTTAACTCTATTATTATTTTAGAGTAAAATACATACTTTGTCTCATTTATTTCCTTAAATGCTTCATATTTTTCAGAATCTTTACTTTTCCTTAGTTTCATTGAAATGTAGGAATTTTGCCTTAAAATTGGTGCAATTTAAAAGATCTGAAGATATGGGACGATTCCTCATGATGAGACGAAGCTACACGTCAAATTTCAGCTCAAATGGAGTTTTCTACGCTCTTCACGAGCATGGTTGTGCATCCTTGCACGATCGTGCATGAACCTGCTTTCCTAGACTGCGCCGAGCCGTTCACAGGCATGCCCGTGAATGGTTCGAGTGACTTTTTCAAAACTTGACGAAATGTTCACGGGCACACCTGTGAACCCATACATGGCCGTGAAGAGTTATTTTTCCAGAAATTTAAGTTCGCCGAGCCATTCACGGGCATGGCCATGCATCCATGCATGTCCATGTATCGTTCCACCCTGTTCGACACCCGTTCGGTTTTTCGCCCGTTTCTTACTATTCTTAGAGCAGATTTTGCTGAAATTTTATGGAAACCTTTCTAACTTATCAAGCGACAATCTGGGATGAAAATCACGTAATTTGGTAAAGCGGTTGGAGAGAACTTGGACAAACAGCAATAACTAGGGTTTCGGCCGATTTTCTTGATGGTGAGACTGTTCTGGCTCGATTTCTCCCTCGTTTCGACGCTGAGGATCATGCTCTACCCTCTCCCATCAAGGATCTACCCTTCTCTCTAGTTTAATCTAATTTGTTTGAGAGATTTTATGTATTTAATGATGTATACGGTGGCATAAGCCTATTTTCGGGGTTTGGGCATAGCCTATTGTAAGAATGTTGATTATTAATGCTTGATTTATACATTACTCAAATTTGTCTTTGTTTTTTTTCATGTCTAAGAAGTTTTAATCCATGATTATGTACTGGTCATGCATATTTGTGTTTTAGACGTTGTGGGAAGGACTGAGAGGTGAACCATAACGTCGGATCCCCTTAGACTGGACAAGTGATTTCAACTACGAGAGTATTTGAAATTACCCGAGGAGTAATAATTCTTCATAGAACCCATTGGGTCTGCTTATCCCGGTAAGCCATGAGAGTAAGAGACTTGGGTTAAATTAGACACCGGACCATATCCTAAGAGGGAATACGTCTGTACCTTAGGAAGGATTACCTTAAGAACATAGGTAAAACATATCTGGAATATCAGCATTGACTTTCTTTCATGTTTCAGTGTAGTGAAACCCAAAACCTCGATCTTCTCTCAAGATCTTTACACCTCGCTTGTTCCTCTGTTTGCTCTTGATTTTCTTTAGTTTACTTTCTTACATTAGGAATTTAGTGACACTCCGACATTTATTTGATCACCTAGCTATTGGCTAACTGATCAGTTAGTACTTGACCCTTAGTCCCTGTGGGATCAATACTATCTTATTACGCAATAGAACAGTGCACTTGCGGCCACCTATCACTACACGTCAAATTTGAGCCAAATCCGAGCTACTTTGAAAAATATGGCCAGGTGAACCCAGCGGAGTTCACCGGTGCTTTCACAGGACATCCGAAAGTTCACATAACACTTTACAGCTTGGTGAACCCGGCGGGGTTCACCCGTGATTCTCTTAGAGGGAGTTTGCACAGAAACGTACATAAGACTTCACTGGTAGGTGAACCCGGCGGGGTTCACCAGTGCTTTTTACTCAAAAGAACTGTACAGTAGACTTCACCGCCTGGTGAACCCGATGGGGTTCACCCGTGATCGCAATTCTGTAGTCTGACCTTCACTCGGTTTTTTTCCGATTCCGAGCTCTAGAAAAATCCAAAAAAAATAAGAAAATATGTTTTCGAAAGCTAACAGAGAGGCGTATCCAAATAATATAAAAGCTCTTTCGATTGTTACCAAATTATTGAGAAATCGGTGGACGAAGTGGCTAGGGCGAACGGAATAGGCGACAAGGCGATTTCGAGAGATTGGAGCTTCATATCTTCACGATTTTATGGGATCTTGTTCGGTTCATCCTCTCCTTCCTCTCCAAAATATTTTGTAGCAATTTTCCTGATATTTTAAAGAGATCTATGCGTGCTTTCATGACTATTGTAGTGTAAAACCCTTTTTCGGGACTTGGTTGAAGCCCACTGATGAATTCTTTCATGCAATCTTAAATTATTCTTATTTCGAAGTTTGTATGAGCATATTTTACCTTAGTATAGTTATTTCTCGATATTGCTTTGACCGTGTAGTATCTTAATCTTCCCTTAACTCATTGGGTTTATTTAGAACTATCCACTGCGAGAATAGGAGATCGTTCTGAATAAGCACCAGGGTGTACCGACCGAGAGGGAGCATCCTGTACCTTAGGAAGATTCCTTATGCTAAACTACAAACTCTTGTAATAGATACCTCTTAACGTAGTTGGATTCATCAATGTGGTGGATACCGAAGTAATAATCTCTCTCATATAGATAACCTCCTCGTCGTTGCGTTTGATTTCTTATTTTCGCTTATTGCTTACAAAATTGAGTTTCGAATTGCTTAGCTATTAAGACTTAGACTTTCTAGTACTTAACCTTGCTCCATGTGGGTTCGACAACTTTTTATATTACTTCGACATTACCGTGCACTTGCAGGACATGTCAAGTTTTTGGCGTCGTTGCCGGGGAACAACGGTTAATATTAGTATATTTCTAAGGATCGGTAGACTAAGCTTTAGTTAATTTTATTATTTTACTGCTTTTTGCCTTAGTTCCTTTTTGTTACTTGCCTTAATGCTTTGTAACTGTGTCTGACATCTTTTTATGCAAAGAAGCTCCAGGGTAAGTGAATTTTTTGAAATAGATCTCGAGATTGAGAGGACGTTCAGAAGAAGGAGAAAATTCAAACAACTTCAGCAGAAAAAAGATAAAAACCAAATGGAGCACATCCCACTAGACCTGAACAATGATCAAGCACCCCAACCTGCAGGGAACAATAACAACAGAATACTGAGAGATTATGCTGCCCCCTACGTACATGGATTATAATCTGGAATTGCTAGGTCTACTGTAGAGGACAATAATTTTGAGATTAAACATGCTTTACTTTCCATGGTTCAACAACATCAGTTTGGTAGTTCTCCTCTTGAGGACCTCAACATGCATCTTGCCATATTTTTAGAGTACTGTGATACATTGAAAATTAATGGTGTTTCTACTAATGTTATTAGGTTGAGACTGTTTCCTTTCTCTTTAAGGGATAGAGCAAGAGCATGACTTCATACAATACCTTTAGCTTCCATAAGAACATGGGGAGAATTGTCACAAGCCTTCCTTTCAAAGTACTTCCCTCCTTTAAAGACAATACAATTGAGAAATCAAATCACCAGTTTCATACAGAAGGATGGAGAATCTTTATATGAGGCTTGGGAGAGATTTAAAGAGCTGCAACGCATGTGCCCACACCATGGCATAGAGACTTGGGTTTTGATTCACACATTTTACAATAGGCTGGACTACAACACAAGGCTCACAATTGATGCTACAGCTGGAAGAACTTTAATGAATAGAGGAATTAAGGATGCTATGAACCTCTTGGAAGACATGGCCATGAATCACCATCAATGGTCTTTAGAACGAGGTACACCTTCCAGGTAGTCAGGTAAACTCGAACTTGATACTTTAACTACTCTTGCTACGAAGGTGGATACTTTAACTAGAAAAATTGATTCTTGGTCTGTAAATTCATTAGACGCTAATTCTATATCTTGTGAGGTGTGTGGAGTTGCAGGCCATGTAGGTACAGAATACCAATTGGGAGATGGGCAGTTGACTCAAAGTCATCCTGAACACATCAATGCAGTTAGAAACTTGAATCCCATAAATAACCCATATTCCAACACTTACAATCCAGGATGGCGAAACCAGCCAAATTTCTCATACTGAACTACACAACTAGTGCAACCAAGGCAAGCACCACCACAAGGTCAACTTTCACAAGGAAACTTCAGACAGCCTCCACAAGGAAACTGCATACAGCCACCCGGATTTTAAGCCAGAAATTATAATCCACCACGAAAGCCAAATACGGATTCTCAACTGAGTAAGCAAATTAAATGATTGACTGATATGATAAAACTCATGATGACAAGAATGGATTCTTTAGAAACTCACAATAAGATGTTAGATAATCAGCTAGCCCAACAAGCTAGCTCATCCTCCAGAGCACCAGGGAAACTTCCATCACAACCTGAAGTTAACCCGAGGGAGCATTGTAATGCAATCTCCACTCGAAGTGGCAAATAACTAGAAGATCCCAAGATGCCAACTGATGACAGAGAAGAAAATGCAACACTAGACACAAGAAATCTGAACCATGAGACAACACTAGTGACACATGAGCAAACTGAAGAAGAAAGGCCCTATGTGGGGCCACCTGTTTACAAACTTCCAATACCTTTTCTACAGAGACTTGTCAAAGCCAAATTAAACAAACAATTCGGTAAGTTTTTAGAAGTTCTTAAAAAGCTCTATATTAGCATACCTTTTGTTGATGCCCTTTCGCAGATGCCCACCTATGCCAAATTTCTGAAGGACATCTTGTCTAACAAGAGGAAGCTGGAAGAACAAGGAATAGTTGCACTTATTGAGGAGTGCAACGCGATGATACAAAACAAACTCCCCCAGAAACTCAATGACTCATGCAGCTTTTCTATACCCTGCCAGATAGGGGAGTGATAGGGGTCTCGCAAGTGCATGGGTCTATCGAAGTAGTAAAATATCGATCCCACGGGGACTAATGGGCAAGTACCGACAGATCTTGAATTTACCAGCTAGACTAAGTCGAAATTGGTGAAGTTTAAATGTTGAACTAATTAAATGAACAGGAACGTAAACAAAGGAATTGCACGAGAGAAATTTGATGGCGAGATGCATTAGGATATGGGTTCACCGCTTTGACTCCTTACAGCTGAATAATCAAACTTCATTGTCATCATCCTATCTAGTTCAAGGGATTCAGCCACTTGACGTGCAGGTTGCTCCCTCCGATAGCCTCATCCATTCCCATGGATTGGGTTACCGATCTAATCCGTAAGATTCTGACATTCAGTCGGACTTGTGGTCTTCCTAATACGTTTAAGTTCCTAATACTTTCAAGGCGAGCATAGGTTTACCAAAGGGGTCCCCCTCGAGAATTCCTGGTTTATGAACCTCCCCTACGGAGCATCGGCTCAAGTGCACCCTTTTCGAGCGGCGTAGGCATAGAGCACCGAAATAGTCCAACGTGCTGGCGCACTTGTGGTTTACCAGACGGGTCTAAGATCCAAATACTCACGCCAAGGGAGTACAGTTCGCCAAGGGGGTTTCCCCTAGCCCCTGATTTACGAACCTCACTCAAGGAAATATAGGCTCAAACGCTCCTTTCAGGCAATGTAAGCAAGGTGTACAAACGGATTAGATAAACCCTCAACCGAATGGTTCCAACGTGCGGGCGCACTTTTGGTCTTCCCGACGCGTCTAGGATCCTAACAATCCCCCTAAGTGAGTACAGCTCACCAAGGGATTACCCCCTAGAATTCCTGGTTTATAAACCTCACTTGGGCGATTAAAGGCTCAAACATTTCCTTTTGGATAATGTAGGCGAGGCGCACACATAAGGTTGAGCAAGGATTTAGGGCACACGGAGTAAAATTATTACAACTAATAATTCATCAAAGGGACCCAATTGTCGAAATCAAATTCATGCTTGGTTAGGAATAATCATGACCTGTTGAATGCAACATCTAATTAGAAATACTCTATGATCATATCTGTTTACTCTATGATATTGAAATCTTATGATTTGGATTGCTCTAGACTGTTCATTAATTGGTCAAATATTTCTGAGACTATTCAATTAACTTATGCTAGTAGTATGCATGTAAATTCATAGTGAGATACGCGTCTACTTATTCATTCCTTGAAGTCCTTTCTCTTGTTGGGAGAAAACTACATTTGTGATGTGATGAAAAGCTTTATCAATGTTATTTTGTTATTTCAAAAAAAAAACTCTTAGATTCCTCTACTTAGCACTATGAAAAATTGGCAGTGGTACCTAAGAACATAAGTTGAAATCTAAGAGAGACTCCTCTACTTGGCACTACCAAAAATTGGCAGTGGTACCTAAAGACATGAGTTGAAGTCTAATAAGCTATTAAAGTTTTGCATCCTAAATAATACATTTGAGTTAATCTCAACGAGTTGATTTGGATGGATTAGAATGGCATGAGTAATGTGTATGCTTGATTGAGTTCTCTGTTTACAACTAGCTGAGTTCCTTGACTTCTAGAAATTGTAGGATCAAACTGCTGAACATTCGAAACGCCCAATCACTTGATTTCTTCTGATTAGATGATGGATAACTAGTAGATATTTTTCTAACTTGGATGCTTGCCTTTAACCAAAATGATTACTCTCATACCTTTCATGCAATTCACTTATTTTATTGCTTGAGGACAAGCAAAGATTTAAGTCTGGGAGTATTTGATGCCTTGCATTTTAACAGTAATTTATAGTATTTTTTCATCTCAAATTTAAGCTTATTTTAATGTTTTCATACTCCATTGAGACTTATTTACTTGATTGCTTCGGAATATTCATTTTTTCTTTTTTTTCTATAGAATTTTCAGTAAAATCACCTAATTTTGAAATCTTTTGAAGATTCTAAAGTCATGGGGTGATTCCTAAAGAGAAGACGAAGCTGCATGTTAAATTTGGGCCCAATCCAAGCTACTATGAAAAATACGGCCAGGTGAACCCAGCGGGGTTCACCGGTGCTTTCATGGGATGTTTGAAAGTTCATAGAACACTTCACTGCTTGGTGAACCCGACCGGGTTCACTCGTGATTCTCTCAGAGGGAGTTTGCGTAGAAATGTACAGAATATTTCACTGGTAGGTGAACCCGGCGGGGTTCACTGGTGCTTTTTACTTGAAAAAAATGTACAGTAGACTTCCCCGCCTGGTGAACCCGATGGGGTTTACCCGTGATCGTAACTCTGCAGTTCGACCTTCACGGTTTTTCTCCGATTCCAAGCCCTAGAAAAATCTAAAAAAGGCAAGAAAATATATTTTAGAAAACTAATAGAGAGACGAATCCAAATAATAGAAAAGCCCTTTCGCTTGTTACCAAATTATCGAGAAATCAATAGACGAAGCGGCTAGGGCTAATAGAACAGGTGACAAGGCGATTTCGAGAGATTGGAGCATCAGATCTTCATGATTTTTTGGGATCTTATTCGGTTCATCCTCTCCTTCCTCTCCAAAACGTTTTGTAGCAATTTTCCTGATATTTTAGAGAGATCTATGTGTGCTTTTATGACTGTTGTAGTGTAAAATCCTTTTTTGGGACTTGGTTGAAGTCCACTAATGAATTCTTTCATGCAATTTTAAATTATTCTATTATTTCAAAGTTTCTATGAGAATATTTTACCTTAGCGTAGTTATTTCTCGATATTGATTTGGCCGCGTAGTATCGTGTGGTAGTTGATGCGATTCTGACCGAGAGGAGGATCGTGTTGGCGGATCCCTTAGGTAAAACTTACGAATCCTTGACACGAGAGTACTTGAATCTCGTTAGGTTTATTTAGAACGATCCACTGTGAGAATAGAAGATTGTTCTGAATAGGCACCGAGTGTACCAACCATCCTTTCATGGAGGCTCAAGTTAAACTATCTAACTAGGATAAATTAGACACAGGGTGTCCAATCTAATGTATATATATATATATATATATATATATATATATATATATATATATATATTTCAATCAGATTGCTTCAGAGGAACTTATAAAGGTTCCTTATGCAATTTCTATCTTTAATCATAAATGTTGATGCCGGTAAAGGAAGTATATATTAATAATATGCAAGGTAGAAAAATAGAAATTGTCTGCAAGGGCGCCGTTTAAGTATACAATATGTGAGTAAGTGTTCTTATCATTAGAAGTTTTAAGTATACAATATGTAGGGTATTGCCTTTGTCGCCAGATATTGTTACACATTTGACATCGTTCGATGCAAAATGTTAATATTAACTTCTTAAATTCAAGTTCTTTGAAAATATTGTCACCCATCGTTCAGTGTTCTACGCAACAACCAGCCAACCAGGCTCCGTTGGAGCTACTCAACCAAACCCTGCCGGCGGTGCGCAGCAACCCCCTCTCTGGTTGAGTGAACACCTAAAACGAGCCATTCTTGATCCTACTTGCTTTGGATCCGTTGACAGTGGCTCAGGAGTCCACATTCGTGCTGCATGCACTTGGAAATCTAATTGTCTAGGTCCAGCGAATCAATTTTGTAATGAATATAGAAATTCGTTGAGTCAATATATATATATATATATTCTCTAAAATAGAGATCAATACAAAACCAAGCAAATTGGAGTTGAAATGACCCTTTAAACTAGATTGGGCCAAGTTATATGTTTTAAAACTGTAGAGATCGATTTAAGAACATAATCAAATTTGAATGCCCAATTAACCCTTCACAAATAGTTTATTAAGTATGATACTTGAATGCTTCACCTTAAAACATATGAAATCATTGCTGCAACAGGACAAATGCTATTTTAAGTTGAACCGGCGCAATTCAACGAACCTAGATAGGGCGGCTCCGGCGCAACAAAAGATAGCGGTGCAGCTTTTGGCAGCTCACACATGGACTCGGTGCTTGGTGCATGCATGTGCTATGTTCTGAAAAACTAAAGATCATAAATATTAGAAAGAAACACGGCTCGTATAATTATGCAGGAGTATGTCTTTATTGTCTAATGCGCACGTTGTATTTGTGTATATTAAATGATAGAAACAATAATCTACATGTTTCAATTGCAAGTATCACCTTGCCTAAATTTTATTTCCAAACTCACAGGCACGGGCTGTTGGCATCTCCTTGTCTCTGTTTCTGATTCATCAATATTCAGAAATTTAAACCAACAATTGTACGCAGTGCAAGCCACTAAAATTGGAGAAAGTTATGTCTCAGCAAAATATTAAATGTCCCAACATCCATATTCAGAATAGAACCTTCCTCTAGCGAGCAGTGAAATCATCACTGTGACCAACCTCTTTCCTCCCGTAGAACGGAGAATATCTAAATGAGGGAGAGATATTGCCATGCAGAATCCAGCAGTGAAGAGCCATGCATCAGAGTAGGAAATCAGTCATTGAATTTTATCTGATAAATAGCCTTAATCAATCAATGGTTGCTGAGCTTGGGGCAACTCCAGCAGCCAAAAGTTACAGTGACCTTGGTAAGGGTGAGCTACCAATTAAGCCCTGGACTATATTGAACCATTTCATTGGTGAAACGCGGCTGCAACTTTTCTGAGAAAAGCTGCGCCTGTGTTGTATCAATAACAAAGGATTTTGAATAGGTACACAAGGAACTGAACTAACATAGAAGCATTTGTTGTCCATCCTAAAGAGCATACATCTTTTTGTATTCATTATTCAGTAACTCTTGAGTCAGAACCCACAGATAAGACGAATGGTAGATGATCCTAGAGTTCCTATGATTCTCGAGTTCTCTTCAATCCTGTGAACAAGAATATAAAGCGTTTTGTCCATTCTAAAGTGCATACATCTTTTTGTATTCACTATTCAGAAACTCTGAGTCTGAACCAACTGATATAGACAAGGAGTGGGATATGCTCCTTGAGTTCCTCCTTATGTTTCTCAAGTTCTTCTCTTCGATCCTGTGATCAACTACAAAGTAGCACATTAAACCCAAAGTGGTCAGCATAATTGTAGCACCTATAGCCATGGTTGACCAAGCCAGCCACGACTCATGCCGACCCACCACAACATATGTGAGGGAGATGAAGGCCACTGATATGGAAAGGCAAGCCAACCACATTAGCTTGTTCATCACAAATACCATGCTCCTCTTGGCCTTCTGCTCAACAACAATCAAGGAAGTCTGGACGATGACCACCGCGAGTGAGATGAACAAAGCCAAAGAATCAAAAACCAAAAAGATGATGAATGCTGCATTTCTTGCTATGTACGCTTGTCCAAGAGTAAACCCCTCTGTAGAATCCTGAACAAACTGGCCTGGCAATTGGAATATCGCTGCAAAGGCCACGGTGGCGATGAGCACAGCAACCACAGTGTTGGAATTGATAGCATTGTTGAGACCTCCCAGGTGGAGCTTCTTAAGTCTCTTCTTGATCTTTTCTACTTTCATTTCAGTTTGACGGGTTTGCCTGATTTGAGATTGAACATCATGTTTTATGTCACTGACTGTTTGCTTCAGTTGCTTAGCTGCAGTAGCTGTATTTGTTGGTTCTTTCCCAACAACTGCACCAAATTCTCTTAGAATGGCAGCAATCTCTTCATTTTCAGATTTCTCTGCAATACTTAGGGCAGTTTCACCTGCTTTATTCACTGCATTGATATCGATTCCTTCAACTAATAACAGAGCCTGCAAAATCTGTGATGGAAAAGAAAGAAAAGATTACATGTTGGTGAATGATGCAGATGACGAAAAAACGGATGGTTAAATCCTTAAAACTCCAACCTATGTAAGTTGAGCAATAACAAAGACAAGGTCTTCCAAGAAAATATAAAAGGATCATATTCTGCTTCAGACAATGCATTTCACTTGCAGACAGCAAGTATTCTTTTGTCTTTTAAATAGTAAATAACTACAACTCACATAATACCTTAGATTCTCAGAATAACTGCAGAGACAGACTTTATGGTCTACAAATGCCAAAAATGTGATGGTTATTAAGTCAAAACTAAATTATAAAACTAACCCGATATATTAAAAGCCAAATGAAAGCATTGATCTACTACTAGATTAGAAACCAATTTCTAAAATATATTGTGACTTGCCTGTAGATTGCCTTTCCTTGTAGCAATATGTATTGGTTTGTTCCCCTTATTATCTTCCAAATTGATTATTGATTCATTAGGCTTCAGCAATGCCATTAACATTCCAACATTTTGGCCCTTCACAGCCATGTGAAATGCAGTCTGTCCCTTTTTATCAGTTCTTAAACCAATGCTAGGATCCTTTTCTAGTAGGGCTTTTACCACATCTACATGGCCCATTCTTGCGGCTGAATGTAAAACTGTCTTTCCGTTGTTCCTTGCAATCTTTGCAAGGCTTGCGTCAGTTTCCAGAAGCAGATTGACAATATCAACATGGCCTTGAGTTGCAGCAGTGTCCAAGGCTGTTGAATTTAGTGAATTCGTA
This sequence comes from Costus lasius, assembly GCA_027563935.2. Taxonomy (NCBI): domain Eukaryota; kingdom Viridiplantae; phylum Streptophyta; class Magnoliopsida; order Zingiberales; family Costaceae; genus Costus; species Costus lasius. The sequence continues at coordinate 22,040,283 of CM050447.1, read as the reverse complement.
GTCATGGCCAGTGCAGGGAAAGAATGCAACATGACCTTCAGCACTTCTGCACATCCCAAAATAATAGAAAAAAGAAAGCAAATGAAGATTAATTTTCCAATATCAAATAGGACACTAAAAGAGAGGCAAAAGTTAAAAAACCCCACAGAAACTTGAGAAAAGGAAACATAACAGCGACTTAAAAAAATCTAAATCAGAGGGATTATGCACTAGAGGTTACATAGTTTCAGAACTTGCTAATAGTACAGTGACGATCACAACAATTGGTTCTCTAAGGCAGAAATATATGCTAGAAAACTAGTAAACTGTATTTTAGTAAGCAGGAAATTAGCACCTTGCATCTCAAGCGCAATCAAACTACAGTCATGATTAAACTTAGGAAAAAGAAACTTTTGGTCTATGCAAAACAATATAATACCAAATTATTTATGAGTCAAAAAGATAAAAGCCAATGTGATAGAAATATCTTCTTTGAATGAACAATGATCGATAAGGATTTCATCCATGGCAATGTAGGTGATCGACATTGTCCAGGGATAACTGCTTATGGTAAGTGATTTACATTTCATCTGTGTTGATTGATACTTCAGAATCATTGACAACAATAAAATAGTTTCAGTTATTATTGTAGCTTACCAAGATGCCCTTGCTTAGCAGCAATATGAAACGAGTCATAGCTGCTATTGGCTTTGATGCCAGCAGATTGAACGTCTGAGACTTTCAATATCTCCCGGACAACCTCCACATGACCTTTCTCTGCAGCGACATACAACGCTGTCTCACCATCCTGGTTCTGCTTGCAAATCATTTCTTTCAACTGGGTCTCACTACACTCCGAGAGGATCCTTTTGACATGCACTGCGTTGCCCGCCCTAGCAGCCAGATGGAGCTCCAAGTCCCCTTTCTTGCCGGGGCTCTCTTTGTTCCTCCTTTCTTTAAAGCTTTGTTGCCTATCTCCCAAACGAAAACTCCTTTGCTTATCCATCCGAAAGCTCTTCAACTTGTCCAATGCCCCAATTCGTAGAGTCTGTTGTTTCTCCATCTCCAGAGTTAAAATTCTGTGGAAAAGGAGTTTCCTACCTCAAGAACAAGAAGATATCACACTACAAACTGTTGCCCCCAAAATCCTATTTTGACATTGATTCTTATGATATATGCTCTCACGAATCTATATCAGATGTCATGTATGGAAAAATTTCAACCTAGGTTATAAGAAATCGAAATCAGCCTCAATCTCAATCAGGCTTAGATGGATTGCTCACAAAATAACAAAATCCAGTTTACTCCTAGACAAGGCTCTGGAGAGAAGCTCAGACACCTAGAAAAGAACCGCTTTTCCTCTAGTCCACTATCCAGTAACCGAGGTCTTCAAGTGAAGGAGAAACCTTTATGCCTTCAACCCAGGCAACCAACATACCCACTGCTAAAGGTACAATATGTACAGCATTTCTAGCAGAAAAAGCAGCAGTCGCACGCATCAGATGCAAAGACGATCAGTAGTTGGATTGGTGGGGGCAACAGAGATCTTTTTTTTCTTCCTTTTTCGCCAACGTCGTCCGAGAAATGAACCTTGGACAGGAGAACTAAGATGCCCGCCTATCTCTCGTTCGCCCCTTGTAATCAGCGCGCAAAAAACGTTGCTTTACGCTTAATAATTCTGCGTGTTGGCTCCTCATGTTTGCGACACCGCTAGGTAAAGACGAATTAGGTTCCATCGGGTCTGCGGGTGGCGCGAGCGCACAAATAATGGCGGCTATCGCTTTCGCCATCTAGCGAGGGGGCGAATGGGGACGCTGCAGACACAAGACTCCAAGCCAAGCAGAGAAAGGTGAGATTCCAACCAAGGGAAAGCAAAGGTGACCGTTCGATCGAATTCCACTGCAACAGAACATGAAGCTCTTGGAAAAAATTTTTCCTCTCGAGATACAGATTGATAATGAAATAGCCGCGAGGAGTAGAAACTGAAAGGAAATAAACAATTACCTTCTGCGCATGCCCAGAATGTGTTTGATGAAATGAAATTTGATTTTCTAGTTGAAGATAATGCATGTCGTTGTCAATCTCGTTCGATGATCTCTGCATCATTCGATTAAGAACGTATCTGACGAATGGATGGCCCCCAATCGTGTAGATCAAGTGGGAGGGCCAAATCTACAAAGTTACGATTCTCGGATTAAAGAAGAAATTAATGGTGGACTTGCTTTCTCCTGCCGACAATTAGTCAGTTTTTGTTGAGCTTCTTCACTGTTCTTTCGATTTGAATCTTAGTTAAGAGTAAAAGGAATGCTAAAAGATTTAAATATTAAATTGTCTAAAATAAAATAAATAATGGTAAAATGAATTAATCTTATCCGATTTTAAAAAACCACAAGAAATGATGCAGTTTAATAATAATATATGCTAAACAAATCAGAAAATTATAAATAAAATACGGTGGCGATAGGAATCCGTGAAGATCTACTATCTCGTTTCCCTAATGGGCTTGTCTAGGCCCATAATACCTTAATTCAATTGGACTAAATGATTAATTAGTTGAGACGAATCTTAAGCCCATACATAATACATTGTTAACCTGACGGCCTTGTCTAGGCCTATAGATTAAAGAAAAATCCTTATCGATTTGAACGTGGATATTAAATTTATCATTTATTTAACATGTTCAATTTATCATTTTTTCTAAATTTAAACATGTGATTCACGTGTCCGAAGTTTTTAGGATATTCAAAGTGGATCCGTGAAATATGCGCTGCTCTTATGCTGGATCTATAAAATATTTTGGGGAAAGTAACAAGCACTTTGTGCGGAAGTACGTTGGAACTCAACTCACCCTCCAATTGCCTTTAACCTCAAGCCAATATTGTATTGTTTAATATAAGATGAAGTTTGGCCCCCCAACTTTCCCCTGAACATATGCAGTTGCCACCTCAGAAATTTAGGATTAAAGTAGGTACTATAATGCGTATTAACATCTATTTAATATGTACCAAAATTTATGGATTAAAGCTTTCTTCATTTGATTCTATAGGTTAAGACGGCGGGCTCCCTTACATAAGCATAACACTCTGTTTACTAGGGTAGAAAAGAAAAAGGAAAAAGATAAAATTTAGCTTTTTCACTTATTTATTAGGGCCTATAAAAAAAATAAACCAATGAAATTGAAAAGGAAAATACCTTAATTTTCCTTTTATTCCCAATCTGCCGAACGGATTCCCAAACTGAGAGCATTTCTAATTTGTTCTAATTTGTTCATTGGCGTTCTCTTTCGTTCACCAGCCATCGGCTGCTTTTGCTCGCAGTTCTCATTTGTTCGCTTGCCACCGTCTTATCTCGCCCGCGTTCTCTTCATTTGCCAGCAATCATTTGCTCTCGCCCACTGAACAACTCTCCCAATTAATAGCAGCAACAATAGAATCGATAGTAAGGATTGATATGTTGCCAAATCAATCCTTGCCATCTCTTACAAACCTCCCATGTGTAGAAAATCCTTTCCATACATAGAGTTGAGATTAAGCCATATAGTGTGATGGCGCTCGGCAGCTTTTCATATACATATATATGTAATCATCTCTTGTAAAGTATATACAGAATAATCAACAAAAGCCGATTGCTTTTCAATTTCCCCTGTTTCCTTCTATCTTTTCATGGTATCAGAGTCATCTCTCGGCGCTATCTTGGCTAGGCATTTGTAAACAGAACTCTTCTGTTTGTCTGCTGCAACAAATCAAGCTTCCTCTGCAATAGAACTCTTCTGTTTGTCTGCGGTAACAAATCAAGCTTCCTCTACACCGAAGTTCGTGTTTACGTGGTCTTTCGGTGATTTTCCTGCTTGGCTGCTATGACAAATCAAAGCTTCTTCCTCGTTGTTATTTGTTTATCTACAATACATCCACACTCTCGGCGGTATATTCTTTCCAGACTTTTCTTCTTCTATCAACATGTCTGAACCTAATTCATCTGGATCAAATATAATATGTTCGAATAATGTCTCCAATGTTTTGCCGACTTTACTTAATCCAAGTGGCAGTTCTTTTTAGCCTATTAAATTTACTCATGATAATTATTTATTATGGAAGACGCAATTAATGTCTCTTTTACGAGTACATGATTGTCTTAATATTCTTGATGGAACTCTTCTTTGCCCTAGTCCATTAGATCCCAGTTATCATGATTGGATCAAGAAAGATCAGATGATATTAACATGGCTTATATCAACACTATCAAAAAATGTTCTTCCTTTGGTCGTTGGTCTTAACTCATCACGAGATGTTTGGGGAGCTCTCTCGCATGCCTTTGCTTCTCACTCTCGTGCATGAGTTCTTCAGTTAAAAACACAACTACAAAGGATTGAACGGGGAGACTATTGATTTATTAGAAATAATTTGATCTCCTTTTTCTTAGGTCACAACCCGTAACGAGCTAGACCCAGAGGTTTGGGCCCCAACCCAAGGTTTACAAACTCGAATTCCGTTCTGGTTCATGGGGTCATCATGCCCCCGAAAATATTCCATCTGCAGCGAAATTCGACCCCTGGACATGCCCCTCACGAGTCATGACCCTCTAACCATTGAGCTGCAGCTCTAATGGTTAGAGGGTCATGTCCAGGAGTCGAATCCCGCTGCAGACAGAATATTTTCAAGGGCATGATGACCCATGAATTGGAACGGGATTCGGGTTTGTAAACCTTGGGTTGGAGCCCAAACCTCTGGGCCTAGCTTGTTACGGGTTGTGACCTAACAGAGACAAATCAATTGATGAGTACATGCAAAATGTCAAAACTATTGCTAACAATTTTGCGGCAATTAGGCATCCAATTTCAGATTCTGATCTCTTAATGCAATATTTACAGGTTTAGGCCCATCTTATGATAATGTTGTTGCAGCTATCTCTATTCGCGTTGAAAATTTTAATCTTGAAAAGGTTCATGGTATGCTTTCCTCGCATGAACATATACTACAGTTACATTCTATGCGAAACTCTGAACACTCTCTTCCAACTATTCATGCAACAAAAGTCATTGATTCTATGGGCTCTACTTCTCCACGTGGTGATCGCTCCAATCACGACAGATATGGTAGAGGCAGAGGACGTCGTCAAGTAAGATGTCAGATATGTCTTGCTTTTGGACATTATGCTCATGATTGTTTAAAAGATTTGATAATACTTATACTGGCGGATATTCAAGAAGTAATCAACAATCATGTGTGCATACTACTGTCTCTACTTTGCCTCCTACCTCATCTGTAGTCAATTGGTACATTGATTCTGGAGCCACTCATCATGTTACTCTTGATTATAATGCTCTTTCAAACACTATGCCATATCATGGATCTGATACTGTACAAGTTGACAACGGTGCAGGTTTGCAAATTACTTACCTTGGAAACACATACTTAGTTTGTCCTACTCGCAATTTTCACATGCGCAATGTTCTCCATGTCTCTACTTTAACCAAAAATTTACTTTCTGTTCGTCAATTTGCCTCTGATAATAATGTTTATTTTGAGTTTCACCAAAATGAGTGTTTTGTGAAGGATCAAGTGACGGGCTCCATTCTGCTCCGGGGAGGCATCAAAAATAATCTCTATCATATGCAACCTTCATCCTCTACTATTTATCTTGGCGAACGCACTACTACTACATCTTGGCATGCTAGACTTGGGTACCCTACATTGCGTATTGTTCGGCAAATAATAGACCAATATGGTCTTCCTGTTTTTCATAATAATGTTTCTAGACATTGTCATGTTCGTATGCAGGCTAAAAGCCACAAACTTCCTTTTTCCATATCAAATAATATATCGTCTTCACCATTAGAACTCATTCACTCGGATGTTTGGGGTCCTGCCCCTCTTTTATTAAATAATGGTTTTTCATATTATGTCACTTTTGTTGACGATTTTAGCAAATTTACTTAGTTTTTTCTTATGCGTCGCAAATCTGAACTTACTACTATCTTTTGTCACTTCCAAAAGCATGTTGAAAGATTTTTTAGTCGTAAAATTCTAGCCTTCCAGTCAGATTGGGGAGGCGAATTTCAAGGTATACATAAACACCTTCACGCTTCAGGAATTCATCATCGCATTTCTTGTCCTCATACTCTGGAGCAAAATGGGTCCGCTGAGAGAAAACACAGATACATCATTGAAACTATTTTAGCCCTACTACAACATGCCTCTATGCCTGCAAAATATTGGGATGACATAGTGTCCACTTCTGTTTATCTCATTAACCGACTTCCTACACCTACTTTGGGCAACAAAACTCCTTTAGAAAGAATTTATAATCGCCCTCCTACTTATGATTTTCTTCGTATATTTGGTTGCGCATGTTTTCCTTGGCTTAGACCCTACAATAAACACAAACTCCAACCACGCTCTTTACTATGTGTTTTTCTTGGTTATAGTAATTTGCATCATGGTTATCGTTGCTTACATGTACCAACCGGGCGAATCTATATCTCTCGGCATGTTGTCTTTGATGAATCTTCCTTCCCTTTTGCAGTAAAGGAAGATCCTGCTTCTAGCTCGCTAAGTCATACGCCATCAACTACTATATATCAAGGCCTTTATAGGAGCAATGCCATCTTCATTACTTAGATTTGCTTCAGTTCCAAATCAGTCCTCTTCTTATCTGGACACAGCCTCCTCAGCTTCACAAATAGTAGTTCCTCATTAGGAGTATCAACGGGTCGGGTACCCGCCAATTTTGGCCGAACCCGAACCTGACCCGGCTCAAACCCGAACCCGACTAAACCCGAGTCGGGTATTTAAACGGGTACCCGCGGGTACCCATTTAAATTAAAATATTTATTTTTAAATTATTTTAATAAAATATAACTATACAATAATATTAATAATAATAAATATATTTATTAAAATTATTTTATTATATAAATATATAAATAAATATAAAAAATTATTTTTTATTACATATTAATTGGGTATCGGGTACCCGAACCCGACCCGATTAGCTAATCGAACCCGCCATAAACGGGTCGGGTACCCGCGAGTTCAGGTACCCATTGACACCCCTATAATCCTCATGCCTCAAGTGACAATCAGTCTATGCCATCCACTCCTATAACTCCATCAACTCCAATAACTCCATCGAATCCATCAACTCCAGAGACATCTTCCTCAACTCCAGAACCTGAGTCTCCTCCCCGACACACGCGACTGCTTCGGGATATTTATAACAACATTGGTCCATTATCCACTAGCATTCACGTCAGCACTAAACATGTTTTACCACAAGCATTATCAGCTTCATTACCACTCAGTGAACCGACTTGTTTCACTCAAGCTTCTAAAGATCCTACTTGGTGAGCTGCTATGGCTTCTAAATTTGATGCCCTTCTTCATAATGGTACTTGGACACTTGTTCCTCGGTCTCCCTCTATGAATATTATTGGTTACAAATGGGTATTCAAAATCAAGTTTAAGGCTAATGGTACCATTGAACGACACAAAGCACATCTTGTAGCTAAAGGCTTTCGACAACAACAAGGTGTTGACTTCACCGAAACATTCAGTCCGGTTGTCAAGATCATTACTGTTCGCCTTTTTTTATCTATTGCTATTAGCTCTAATTAACCCATTCGCTAGCTGGATGTATCTAATGCTTTTCTACATGGTCAATTAGAAGAAACAGTATATATGGAGCAACCACCTGGTTTTCATCACCCACATTTTCCACATCATGTTTGTCATTCAAAAAGTTTCTTTATGGCTTACGGCAGGCTCCTCATGCTTGGTTTCATCGTTTAAGTGGATGGCTACAATTACAAGGATTTCTAGGCTCTAAGACCGATACTTCTCTATTCTACTATTGTGCCTCTGGTATTATGATCTATATTCTTATCTATGTGGATGATATCTTGATTACTGGCACTAATCCCTCACACATTGATGGTTTAATTAAATTTCTCAGCCAGGAGTTTGCCATTAAAGATTTGTGATTCGCTATTTTTTTTCTTGGGTATTGAATTCTCACAACATTCTCATCGATGTCAATTATCACAAAGTAAATACATCACAGGAATTCTACAACGGGCCAAAATGGATGGTTCATGGCCTGCTTCAACACCAATGGCTATTTCTCTTTCCTCATCATCCACTACACCGTCCAACAACCCAACTCTTTATCGAAATGTAGAAGGCGCATTACAATATGTCACTATCACGCGACCGGATATCACTTTTGCAGTTAATCGGGTATGTCAATTCATGCATTCATCAACTGATCATTATTGGGAAATGGTTAAACGTGTTCTTCGGTACTTAAAGGGCACTATTCTTCATGGTCTTACTTTCCATCGCAACTCCTCTCGGGAATTACAAGTTTATAGTAATGCTGACTGGGCAAGCTCCCTTGAAGATCGACAGTCTACTAGAGGTTTTGCAATCTTTTTTGGCAAAAAATCTCATCTCATGGAACTCTAAGAAACAACAGACGGTGTCTCGATCAAGTACTGAAGCGGAATATAAGGCGATTGCTAACGCAACTGCTGAAGTTATTTGGATTCAGTCTCTTTTATCTGAACTCCAACTTGCCTCCTTTCAAATTCCAAAACTTTGGTGTGATAATATTGATGCTACTTACTTAGCGACTAATCCTGTATTTCATGCTCGCACTAAGCATGTGGAGATTGATTTTCACTTTGTGCGTGAACGAGTAACAATGCGCCAACTCACTATTTCCTACATTTCCACAAGGGATCAATTGGCTAACATCTTCACCAAACCTCTTTCGTGCATCAGATTAATGCATCTATTATCCAAACTCAACGTTTGTTCTACCACAATGAGTTTACGGGGGAGTAATAGCAGCAACAATAGAATCGACAGCAAGGATAAATATGTTGCCAAATCAATCCTTGCCATCTCTTACAAACCTCTCATGTGTAGAGAATCCTTTCCATACGTAGAGCTGAGATTAAACCATATAGTGTGATGGCGCTCGGCAGCTTTTCATATAAATATAACTGTAATCATCTCTTGTAAAGTATATACAGAATAGCCGATTGCTTTTCAATTTCTACTGTTTTCTTCTATCTTTTCGCCCAATCTCCCTGCTCGTCTACTATCTACTCTTGTTTGCCTCACCTTTTCTCCTTTGTTTGTCTGTCACCGCACTCTGCTCTTGACCATCACACAGTCGCCCACTAAGCTCCCTGCTAGCTCACCCGATCTCCTTTCTCACCCAACCCTTGTTCGCTACCTTGCCGTCACCACTCGCTGTCACCAAAGTTTGCATCACCGTTGTCACAATTGGCCTTTGCCTTATCGTTTGCTAGCTTGCTGTCGCCAAGCCCTTCTGACTGTGTTGCCCGATCGCCTACTAGATGTTGCTGCCTAGCCACTCGTATGCTCGCTCATCGCCACCCAACTCCTTTTTTCCCATTCACATAAAACACGTGACCCAGAAAATAAGGTCACGTGACTTTATTTTTCTCCCCTTCTCTTTTTTGTTTTCCTTAGCGTAAGAGAAAAAAAATGAAATTAGGAAGAAGAGTTATCCAAAACACTTTGGGAAGCCCCTTCCGGGCAACAAATTGATTCATGAGAAAAAGCCATACATTACGGTAGTTAGTTCGGTAAGAAGGAAGAAAAAGACAAGCACATTCTCCAAGAAAACGTCCAACTTTTCTGCTTTCAATTTACAGTTAGAAGTGGAGAGCGACGCATCGAGATTGGTCAGCTCCCCTTATTTAAGGGCTTCACACCTGAAAATAGTCAACTTTAAGGAAGAAATCCTTGCAGTCTGCTGCCAAATATTTCCATACTTGCTCTAACTTTTGACTGATGCTTAATACAAACTCAAATTAGTGCCGCTTTTTCCTCCGCTTTTTACTCCAATTGTTTAGACTCGCGTTACTGATTAACTTTGAACCTTAAACAAGACTATAGCTTTGTGTGTCTTTGAGGGGAAGAAAAATGGAAAAATGTAAGGTAAAGAAATTAGGAAAAAGAACAAGGAGAAGGAAAAGTTGAACATGTGCAGTGTATCTACATTTTTTCTTCTGAGGATGCTTCCTCAAAGGGAGTAGCATCTCCCTCAGAGATGACTGGTGATATGTGATGAACAAAATGGTGATAAATATAGAGTAGAGATGAGTTTCAGTAGATGGATCGATCGGGTCTTTTGACTAGCAGTGATGAGCCTTAAGGACTAGCTTTACGATGATAAGTTGGTGATCAAGGATGAGTGATGAGTGAAGACAATACAATATTGTTTGTTAAACGAGTGGTGAGGAATGGTAAAGATTAGCTAAGCAATGAGAGACAATAAACAATAAGCAATAATAATGAACAATTAGCATATATTGTTTTTAAAATAAAAAGTATTGAAATTAAATTAAATGCATAGTTTTGGAACTAAAAAAATCAAGGATTTTTGTTTAATAAATTTAAAAAACTTAAAGATTAAACACCTTGGATTGACAAAAGTCTACATTTTGGAATAAAAAAATTAAAAAAAAGGTTTTCTGGTTAATAAATGAAATAGCATTGCAATTAAATTAACGCTTAGTTTTAAATTAAGCTTCCCTTGAGCCCTATAAATCTACTACAACACCGAAGCTCACACCGTCACACAGCCACACAGCCTCTCCAATGGCAGAGCTCATCATTCTTCTCCTCCTTGCACTAATCTCATCATCTACTGAAGCGGTGCAGCACAGCATCGTCGACTACGGCGCAAAGCCTGGCGGTTCGGCCGACGCAAGCAAGGCTTTGCTAAGCGCATGGAGAGCGGCCTGCGGCTCGGCGGGGCCGTCAACGATCAGCGTGCCGGGAGGGTCCTTCTTGGTACGGCAAGTCACCTTCGCCGGCCCTTGCGAGTGCGGCAGGATCACCTTCCAAATCGCCGGGACCCTTGTCGCGCCGCCTGGCGTCGGCGCTGGCGAGTGGATCTTGTTCGATCACGTTGCCGGCGTCTCGGTCTACGGCGGCACCATCGACGGCCGCGGGTCGTCCTTGTGGGCCTGCAAGGCCGCCGGACGTGGATGCTCCGGCCGCGCCTCGGTGAGTTACTAAAAAACTTGGTTTGATTACACGATTTAGAAGTGCATTCAGTGCGTGAATAGCAGCGCGGAATTAAATTATGCTTGCGCGTGCGTAGTCGTTGGTGTTCAGGAACTCCAAGGACGTGACGATCAGCGGGCTAATGTCGATGAACAGCAAGATGTTCCACGTCGTGATCGACAACTGCGAAAGAGTGACACTGCGCGGGGTCAAGATCACGGCGCCAGGAAACAGCCCCAACACCGATGGCATTCACGTCCAGAAGTCAAACTACGTGACAATCACCGGCGCCAGCATCAGGACCGGCGATGACTGCATCTCCATCGGCCCCGGCGCCACCAACCTCTGGATCGAGCAGGTCAACTGCGGCCCAGGGCACGGCATAAGGTACCACATAAAAATACTTGAACTCCATTGTTTGCATATGTGCAGTACTTGAATTCATCAATGGCCGAAACTTGCATTTTGCAGCATAGGAAGCTTAGGGAAAGGGTACGACGAGGCGGGGGTGGAGAATGTGACGGTAAAGACGACGGTGTTCACCGGAACGGCGAACGGGCTGAGGATTAAGACGTGGGGGCGGCCCAGCGAGGGGTTCGTAAGAGGCGTGGTGTTTGAGCATTCTGTGATGCAGAATGTCAAAAACCCTATCATCATTGACCAAAACTATTGCCCGGATCACAAAGGATGCCCAAACCAGGTAATTTGACCTATAAGTCATGCAGAAACTGTATATACTTCTTCATATGTATTATTATCTAACGTGAATTCATGAACTGTTTGGTGCATGAAGAACTCTGGGGTGAAGATCAGCGAGGTGAAGTACAGCGACATCCATGGATCGTCGGCGTCGCCGGTGGCGGTGAAGTTTGACTGCAGCGCCAGCAATCCGTGCACCGGAATCGACTTGCAGGACATCAAGTTAACTTATGGGCGGCTGCAGGCTGAGTCTTCATGCGAGCATGCCGAGGGCTCCGCCGCCGGCTTGGTCGTGCCGCCGAGTTGCCTGTGAGGATATATGTATGGATAATAATACTGTGGACTCAGTTGACCATTGGTCAATTGGCTTTGTTTTTTTAGATACTGTGGAGGCTATAGATTGTATCTCACGTATATAGTAAGATTGGATGACACTGGATGTCAGTTAAAATAATTTTATGCGGCCATTAGATTTATTCAGTGATGGATCTAATATGAATGATAATATATTTTAAATTAAATTTTTATATCATATATATTATTTTATATAATATAAATATTTTAAATTTCAATAAAGACAATTATTTATACTGAGAAGGCACCAAGGGCTGCTGCTGTTAAAAGTATTTAAGTTCAACTGTCTCGAGGCACTCAACCAACGTCACCGGTCTTTGCACTTGCCATTTATTCATGTCCGCTTTAGCTCAGCACAAGCTCGCCCCGATCACGCCCTAACTCCCGACTTTAACTGCCTTGAAATACCCAAAAGGCCCTCACATTCCATCCCGATCTGTCCCGAACGACGATTCGTCTCCGAGTTCCCTTCGTAAAATGACTAAAGTGCCCTTAGTTTCCGTCCCGAGTTGACCAATGCCCGTAGCCCCACATGGCGCGCCTTCTCGTATCGCGATATATCGCCACGAGCAAATCCAACGGACGATATTTCACTTTGTGGTTTGTATCGAGACGTGGCTTCCTACCATCGGCCGATATTTCGAGATATAGATCACCACGACATGTTCCGCGGGTGAAGATACGAGGTTTGAAGCTTCCCCCCGTGTTTTAGCTGCGCAGCGGACGCCACTCCAAATTCGAAACCCTCTCTCGAGCTTCCCTTCCTCTTTTTTCTTACTCCTCTTGACATTTCCTATGTTTTTGTTCGATTGCGATCCCCGCCAGCCTTGATCGAGTACGGATAGCTCGTAGAATCTCCTCGCTGCGTCAAAATCCTGTCTTTCGAAGGCTTTATTGCTGGAGCTGGATCGAGATCGCGTGCTCTGCAGCTGAGAATCCCCGTGATGCTCCTCGTCCCGGGCTGCGTTTCTGGACATGTAGTTGGAGTAATTGAGTGAGGGTTTCAGTGCTGAGCGGTGTCGGGGGGAGCTGGAGCTGGGAAAATTGGGAGCTTGGTGCTTGTTCCAGTGACGATTGGTTGTTAGGGTTTGGGGTTGTCTTCTGAATTGAGCTGGCGGTGGGGAGTGAGGGGTTCCATTGTAGTTGATGGTGCGCTAGAGGTTACTTGGAAGCTGAGGAAGAGTGAAAAATGTTTTATTCTCAGTTTATCTTGGCCAAGAAAGGGCCTCTCGGAACTATTTGGATCGCAGCGCATTTGGAACGGAAGCTGAGGAAGAATCAAGTGGCTGATACTGATATTGGCGTCTCTGTAGGTCAGTGCCTCGTTATTTATCGCCTTAAGTTGTCACGAGTGTAGTAGCAGCATTTTGGTATATTTTTTCTACTCAGCCAGCATGCGTGTTGCCTAGTATAAATAACTTGTGATACTGTGTTGACACGTCTCTTCAACTGAACATTCCTACTGAAGATGATGCATGCTTGTTATCAACTTTTTTCAAGTTTCCTCACAGTATTGTTTTTAATTATCAGTCATGGTGATCTGAGTATCTTATCAGCTGTGGACTAGCACATTCTAGAATTTTAATCATTGAACTATTTCTTATTGATAACGACAGATCATTATGACCCATCTAGTGAGATAATTGACTGTTATCTTAAATGAGTTTGATATAACATGACTAAATTTAAAATGCTTAAACCCAAGTCAGTAGCAAACTCACTAGGCCTTATTTACAAATTACAATGATAGATATGCTACGGTATCCCACGTGGCATTAAATTGTGTTATCACAGATTCACAATTTTCTACACTTAACCTTTGACGTCTTTGTCAAGCCCTAGGCCAAATGCATAACCTTGAACCATCCCTAGGTAGTAGCATATGAGGTCAATTGTGGCTTCATCACCTACTATAGTCCTTTCCTATTGGTCCTTCACTATGCCCTTCGACTAGGTTTATTTTGATAAAATTTATTATAATTTGCCTAATGAGAAAATTGACCCCTTAGCTTGATGTGCCTGAAGTAATATAATATAATTAAAACTAATTAAATGGTAGTAAGCTCATTAAGTTTCATATACGACGATGCTTCTTCTCCAACGTCCAATATGAGACTAAATCAAAATATCACAATATTTCTCCCTTAAGATTTGACTTACTCATCAAGCTTAAGGCTTTACACATAGCCGAAAACTATCCCAAGGTGGTATTTCGATTTACATTTGCTAGTTGTTTTAATCTTGTTTTTTTTTTCTCTATTTCCAATCCTTAATTTAGAAAACCTTTTTGCAGACTCAATTCTTTTCCCTGATGTTCCCATTGCACTTCGACTGTCAAGTCATCTTCTACTTGGTGTTGTGAGAATATACTCCCGAAAGGTGAACTATCTCTTCCATGACTGCAGTGAGGCTTTACTTAAGGTAAAACAGGCATTCAGATCTAGTGCAGTGGATCTTCCTCCAGAAGAATCAACTGCACCTTATCATTCCATTACTTTGCCGGAGACTTTTCATCTAGATGATTTTGAGCTGCCAGATAGTGCAATTCATGGGTCAGTATTGGCTTCTTTATCTATGTTCCATGGATCTGTTAGCTAAAGAGCATCTGCAATCTTTACCTTTTTACTGCTATTTTGTTTTGTTAATTGCTGATTATTTTTTACATGCATGCCTTGGCAGTGATTTTGTTGATCACCATGTCAGTGCAAAAGAGCATATTACACTTCAAGATACTATGGATGGCATGGGATATTCAACATTGCAATTTGGATTGGATGGTTTGCATCTAAACGATCGTAGATTGTACAGTTTACAATTATAGTTGCTGTTAAAATAATTGAACTTTAATCCATTAATTTTTTCAAACAGAAAGATTTGGTGATGGAAATGCTTCTCAGATTGGATTAGACCTTGATGAGGTAAATTTCGTACTGTGTGCCTTCATGTTTGGTGCCATGGCGATTGGCAACCATTTGTTTTGGTTAACCTATGTTCAACTTTCTGTTCCGACTTCCAGCAATCATTATGCTTACTGAAGTTAGTTGTTATTTTCGTAGTTGTGGTTGTAGAAGCCTAGAAGTAAACTGCCTTATATGGTTGTTGTGCTGATTTGCTAAGTTAGAAATGAAATACAGCTATAAATGTTGAGTATTTCTTAAGTTTGTAAAGTTCTTGATTGTTTATCCATGGGAATAAAAAGAAAATTTAAGACACCATCTGATGACATCTCTAATTTATTACTGCTGTGGTTTTAGTCTTATGTAAAGGTTGCACTTTTTATTAACATGTTCCTTACATATAGTACTTATTTAATTACTTCTTAGATCTCGGACATATATAAATTTGATTCTTTTTTAACAATTAAGCTTTTGGGATAATTGCCCATTTAATTAAGTTTAACATGATATTGTAGCTGGAGGTCATGAGTATGAAATAGCCCGTTTGTGCTTATTTTTCAGTCATTCTCCAATTATTCTTTTTTTTTCTTGTTGCTATTTTGTATCCATCTCTATGAAAGACTATGATCCTGTGAATCAATTTTTTCTCTCTTGCATTTCATGTTAGGAGTGCTAGAGCATAGCTATGATATGTAAGACCATTAACAATATAATTGGAAATGTTTCATTTAGCATAAATGGTATACCTGTAACGCCTCCAAAAGACACTGGCGTGTGAAGCAAGGAAGCAATGTTCTAAAAACCGGTCCAACGAAGCTGCTGACCGAAACCAAAGGGCGGAGTAGGGTGGAGCAAGTGGGAGGAGAAGGAGAAGAATAAATTCTAATCGTCAACCTAGGATACATAAGTTTTAATTTTATATGTGACATGTTTTTATTATATGTAGCTAACAGAATCCTTGAGATTATAGACGGTAGCACAAATCGTCAACCTAGGCTTTCAGGATGGTTACATATTTGACTTTAAATTCTAATCTTACCATTACAAAAACCCTTCTAACAATATGTTCAAGTAATTTACATAAAATATAAGTATACATGGCTTATTTAAAGTATAATAACCAAAAGAACCTTTGGAAATTTAGAAGGTTGCAGAATAAACCTTGGTCTTTTAGAATGTTTTCATGTAATTTGACTTTAAATTCGACTCTCATCATTACAAATACTAAAATAATTAATCTCACATGGAAAATCTAAATAAAACTTTCTTACTTCAATTTGGTTCTTTCAATTTTTTCAGCACCTTATATATGATTTGATGAAATTATAACTCGATAATCTCCATTAGAACATATCAAACACAATAGAACTTCATAGACCTGAAAATTTAGCCTGTTTACATAATATATAAACTACATTCCTAGAACTCCACCTCAATTGCTCATTTTTCTGATTTTTGCCTTCAAATTGTATACGTCAAAGTTTCCTTCCCAAACTTTCCTCAAAAACTACTTAAGTTTTCTTTCCTTTGCCTGACACACACTAAAAAAATAAAAAAAAATCTTAAGACACCTAGTTAGGGTCGATTTAACAGAGTAAGTTTGGCATGTGATAGCAAGAAATTGATGCTAGTCTCAAGCATGATTCATGTTTTTGTTCCTTTTTCTTTCTTTTAATCTTAAATTATTATATTCTTTGTAAACCGTGGCTTTACCTGGTTCATATTTAATATAAATGTCCTTCATTACCGTAAGGAATTTCCAAAATTCAAATATTAACGCTTCGGTAATTTTTTTTTGATACTTAGGTCTTTTGATTATGGAAGTCTACTAATTAACATGATGTATCTTGAATTTATGAAATTAAATATGAAGAGAATATGCTAACTTTCAAATGACATAATTCTATGCTGTAATCAGTATATTATAGTACCAGCAAGACGTTCCTCTAAACTTGTGAAAATACAGTCTGTCTTCATAATTCAGACAACTTTTGTTCAGTGGCTGGGTTTAAGATCAGAACATATCCTCTGTTTTCTTTTAGTGCATATATTGGAGGATATTTGTTTTTTCAAGATCAATTAGTACGACTACACTGGGCGTCCTAAACAACTTGATATGCTAGTGAGTAAAGGTTCCTTATGCATATTTGAACATACGAAGAGTTCATCAAATTTGTTCATTGAGGTGGGATTTTCTCATTTTTATGGTGATTGACGAATTTGATTCAGAATTAAAAAAAGAAGTGGATCTAATTCATTTTCATGCATAATTAAATTGGTGTTGACTGTTGAGGCAATGCTTTAAATACAAGTTTGTATTATATACCAGTACACTATTAAACCACTAAATATTTGTACTGTATATATAGAGTATATTGTACTGATTCTTATATCGCTACTGATACAAGGTCAGATTGGTACTTACAGTGTGGACCTATTTTTTTTCTGGGTTGAGGTGATTCTTACAGCGTCCTTTTATTAGACCTCATGGAAAATATGCTGTTTCTCAGCTAACGTAAGAGATTATCACAAAGCTTGCAAATGCACCATATTCCATTTCAAATTGAATAAGTAGGATGACACTTATATGTATCTTAAAATTTTATAATCTCAGAACTTCCTGTAGTCCGAATCATCTTACCTTTCAAAATAAACGTCCAATTTGATTTGATTTTCCAATAATTAATTGGACAAGGTTGTTAGTAGCCAACTTAATGCTAACTGATATAATATTATGTGTGTGCATGTGTGCATATATGCTGAAGCAAATATCCTATGAGGACACCTAAAATCACAAAATCTTCTCTGCAGCAATTATGCATCTTAGATAGGAAATAAAGTACTGTTACATGTTAATCAAACAAACACAAAAAATCTGCAAACATGAAAAACTTTGGACTATATATTTTTTGGTATGAATTTCTGTAATCAGAACTAAAAAAGTGATGCTCTTGTATCATTAATCAGATCAATGTATGTTATCTGCTCTCATGTGGTGTTGCGTAGAAGCCTAAAATGATAAAACCATTTCTATTTACTTTCTTGTTGTCTATTTTCTACCAGGACTTATTCTTGGAAGATAATCATCTCTCTTCCCAACATGCAAATACCTTGGTGCCAGACGAGCGGTAACACTGTTGCTAAAGCCCTTAGCACCTTTTTGATTAGTTTGAAGTTCATTTTTGTTTCTTACACTTCTTATCAATTATTTGCTTCAACGCATTTCCTTATTTGTTTTGTGTTGTTCTCCCTATATTAATTCTGTATCTGTATGTCCGTTATAAAGCTAATTCTATGTTGTCTTTATTTATGCTATTTTATGTTAATTTATCTTCCTCTCTTGAAACCTTGGGATGTACATCAAGATCATCTGTCTGATTGTCAGATAATAAAGATCTGGCTTTATTTAGATATTAATGTTTGAAATTATTTGACACTAATACACATGCATTTTAAAGAAAATTTGTGAACACTACTATTTTCTGTTAATGGATTGGTGGATTTATTTTACTGTAATTGAATTCATGCATGCAGTACTTCTTTAGTTGAGATGATTTACTGTTCGAGTGGAGTGATTACTGTCGAGTTTTGATCAATGTATAAGGTTGACATTCCTCATACGGATTAACTTGATTATCTTTCATTTTTTTTCATATTTCTTGTTTCAGTGCTGTGCATCATGGCCAATCTTTGTCTTCAATTCCTCCAACACCGCTGGATATTGACAATGATCAAAATATGCTACTTAATGATATTGATGCTGTAGATTCAGAGGATCTTGTTCAGCTTTCTGACCGTCCTGAAAGACATATTCTTTCTGGTATGCCATGCATGAAAAAGAATGACACTTCTCAGTTGCAAGATTACAACATGCAGACTCCTGATCTCAATGAAGTTGTTTCTCCAGACGAGCATATTGAATTTGCTTCTGCAGCACCAAGTCAAACTTTTATTGGATCCACTCCTGATGGTGTCCTTACAGCTGATCTGGCTGAACTTGCAGATACTCATCAGACTCCTGAAGCAATGGAAGTGATTTTTTCAGGCGATACATGTGAAGGTTCTGTTCTGAGCCCCTATCAGAAGACTTCACCATTAGTTGCTGAAGAAGCCATCAGGCATGATTCTAGCTTGCAATTTGAACAGCGAGAATTAGTTACTGATGAGGTGAATGGAGAAATTGAGGTCCTTGATTCAGCAAACATTGCACAAGTGGTATCTTGCCCTACTTCAGATTTCTCCAAACATAGAGAACAGATGGAACTGACTGATGCAATTCAAATGGGAGGTGGACAGAAGAGTGTCAGTGATTTGCAGGATCGATACGTCTGTAATCAAGAGAAAGATCTAACTATGGATGGACAAGTACAAGATGATGGAGATGTCTTCTTTCCTAAAGGTTCAGAGTCAATCAGTATTGAAGCTCCACTAGAAAAATCTGAAAAAGATACTGGGGAAATACCTTCAACCCCCCAAATATCCACTGAAAATTTACTTGTATATGGAGTTACATCTGCCATCAGTTGCAATTCATGTGGGGTTGAAGCTCAGCCATCAAGTTGCAGCATAGAACAAGCAGAAGATGTGAACCCAAGCCTCAGTGGAGATGCATTTGCTCCAAGCTCAGATTCGAAATTGAGACCCTGTACTTCACAGGTCAATCAAGCCAATTTACTTTCAGCACAAGATGGAGCTTCAGCACTAAATATTTCTCGAGTTTCAATGGAAGATTCAGGTGTTCCTTCAAACCTTCAAAGACAAGAGAATAAACTGCAAGGGGAGCCTTCATTTGAGGTGCAAGGTATGTTCAGATATTAACTCTTTCTCAGAAGCTATTTTCTAATTTAGATGTCTAAGGTTTTTCTATCCTCAAAGTAGAGATTCTCAATTGGGCTAATTGTTTAGATGCTGAAGAGCACCCACATCATGATCCATTGGAACAATCTGCTGTAGATATTAGCAACACAAATGAGATACTGGTTGATCCATGTCAAGAGTACACACAAAGGAATCAAGTCAACTGTTCTTCAAGCTCTGAATTTCCAGAACCTGAAAAAATGCTCTTAGCACCTAATGGAGATGTTCACCAAGCAAATGAATTAAGTCAAGTAACTGAAGAAAAGGGAGTCATAGAATCTGATGGAAGTGTTAACAGGATCACCAGCCTCTCTGGGAAAAAGCGGCGTCTAATGGAAACCACATCAGCTTTACAAAATGATAGCTCAGAGAAAATGATTGGGAGATCACAATCTAGAAGAAACACTGAATATATTCCAGATGATGATGATTTGCTAGCGTCTATATTAGGTAGGCGTGGTCTTGCATTACCTACTTTTCACTTGCTTTTGATTTTAAGTGCATGAACACAAGATCTTTCCAGACATGCTTCCATCTGAATTACTATACACTCTGTTGCTTAAAGCTTTCATGAAATTTGACATTTTTCAGTTGGTAAAAAGACTCCACTTTTGAAGATAGGATCTACGCCACCTCCTAAAGCAACTTCACTAAAACGTCCTAGATTGACATCCAGATTGTGCACGTTGAAGAGGAAGGTGTTGTTGGATGACACAACGGTCTTGCATGCTGAGTATGTTCTCTTTCATTTACTTCATGGATATTAGTTGAACATGCGTATCAGATGGACATATGAAAATATTATAAATTATTAAGACAATTATGTCGAGTTTAGGAAACAGATGATCTAGTTTTTCCTCACTTGCTGGGACTTGGAACTCGTTTTCATTTGCTTAAACCATGGTTTTGTATACCAGGTGCACCGGTCTTGGGTAAGACTGGTATGAACTGGTACGTACACTATATTAGACTGACGCATACAACTGTAGGTACCTTAACCCCCGGTGTGAATTTAAATCCTTTTTAATTGCTCTTCCTGATAATAATGATAGGTGAGATCCAAAGTTATGCCTAATATACATAATAAATTATGAGTTTGCACTATCAAGCATCCTCATTCAAATATCAAAACAATATTGAGAAACACAATACGTATTGAGAAATATATCTTTGTTTTTAATAGTCATGATACATTTTTAATAATCTCACTCATGAATATCGTCAGAATTATGTGATAAAGACACATCAAATTTAATATATGAAATTAGCATGAATGAGATATGCTACCATGCATGTCAGAATCATTTATCACTCATATTTTTCTTGAATTATGAAATGCGGATATTGTTTCCTGAGCTTAGAAAACCCATTTTTACTTCAGTAACTCATTTAACTAAACTTTCATCAAAGGAACAAAAAAAAATAGAACTTTCACCTAATGCTATGTATACATATAAACTTACATATTTGTTTATATGTAACTATATTTGTGTGTATGTAGAAATTACTTCTCCACTTTCTTTAACCATATGTATGTATATATACACACACGCACATAAGTAATATTACAAATTAAAGTAAGGACATGTTAGTGAACAAAGTGTAAGCATTGTTGCCATCCTTCCTAAGTTTCACCAGCAGGACTTTTTTAGGGAATGAGGTAGTTTTTTACCTATAATCTCTTTATGCTAAAATTAGGAAATACCTTTGTTGATCCATTTCCATTTCTAGTTCTTTTTCATTATGATGATGCTGATCTATCCTCAATCTTTTAAGACACTTTCATAATACTTAAAATATTTTAATGAATTTTCAAGCATTCAATGTCCAATTCACTGAGTGAATATAGATATTTTTGGTTATATACAAGATTGTTAGGATTGAGTTTGTACCAAGGAACAACTTCCATGAGATTGGATTCTAGGATCGAAGTGTAAAATCACAAGATCCTACCAAATAGTTAATAATATATTTTAATATATTTATATTCACATACTATAAACAAATTAAACAAAAACATTCTAATATAAAACAAATTAAATGGTAATGAATCCATTGTGTATGTGTCTACTAAATTGAGTGTTTAGCATTTTCTAAATGGTAAAATAGATTAAATGTTACTAAAAGGATAATTCAAGTAAAAGCACAATAATTATAACATCAAAGAAGAATATCATTAGTTTTAGACTCCAATAATAATAAGTACATGTTGAGTAGCGAAAAGATGAGACCGAATAGTAGTGATGATGGTAGAGGCACTAACAAAGTTAAGATAAGTTAGCAATGATGTTAAAGAATTATTGGTTAACAAATGAAAGAAACATATTATATTACTTTAATTATTTAAATAACTTAGGAGCTTCAATTAGCAATTAACAAGTTGCGAGTTAAAGATAAATGGGTTTGATATGTAGTCTTCTATATTGTTGAATCAGAATGAATTGGACATCCTACCATTCCTATGCTCATCAATTTCCCATCCATGTTTTGGATTATTTAGGCTAATTAGGTTGATCATAAGATCCTAAGATCCAAAGTGAGTTCTTGACAACCTTGGCCATGTATGATTTCATCTTAAAGCTAAGAATACTTTTTTTTTCTACTTTTCATAATTCACTGAATCTATTATTTCCTTTTTCAGTGTCATAAGGCAACAGTTAATGAATACTGATGACATTCGGCGCATGAGGAAGAAGGCACCTTGTACACGTCCTGAAATTTGGTTGATTCACAAATGTTC
This sequence comes from Costus lasius, assembly GCA_027563935.2. NCBI lineage: Eukaryota > Viridiplantae > Streptophyta > Magnoliopsida > Zingiberales > Costaceae > Costus > Costus lasius. The sequence continues at coordinate 22,017,712 of CM050447.1, read as the reverse complement.
GCTAGAGGATGAAATCTTCAATGAATTCATAATAACTGGTAAAGTGTCATTCAATATTTATATAAGATATCTTTTGTCTGAATAAGAATCATTTATCTTGCCTATCTGTTGATCTTTACCTCTTAAATACCAGATAAGCAACTAGACAATTTCTTTCTTTTAAAAATTGTTTAACTATTGTGAGATGCACAATGTCTTATTGTTGTAGGGGGTTAGAAATCATGTGTTATTTATTATTATTACTATTATCATTGAATTTATTTCTGTGGGTTATGGACCTTTTAATGTTGTGTTGAATATGAAGCACAACTCCTTGACATTGTTGTGGTTCTTGCTTTGATACATTTTCATCTGTGATATAATAAATCTCTGCACCTAGGGGAGTATTTGAAACTGTATTTAGTCATTATTCTTAATAAGTTTCTTGCTGGGCTATTGGATCTCTCTTATTGTATATTTGATGTACTCAATAATGAATTGCATCTCTCTTATTGCATATATGATGTAGTTACTAATGAATTGTATATAGAAATTCTTTTCCTTTGTAGATACAAAGGATCTTATAAAGAATTATTTTTAGTTTTGATTTGTAGTATCTCTTCACTAATATTAAAAAATTTATTACGAAATTTCTTAATTTAATTGATTCACTTTACTTTGTTAGAGAATAGTTAGTTACATATTGATAGAATGCAAAATGGTGCTTTTGGAATCTGCTAATTTTCTACAGAGCAGTTGGCATCTTACGTTTGATTTTAACATGTTCTGAAAACCATTATTAAGTACATCAGTCAGGTAAATAGGTGGTGAAAGTAAAATGTGATTGTAACTGGAATCTGCTGGATAGATCATTGTGGTGGCAGTTAACAACACGAGCCTATGAAATTTTGGCCTTTAATTTTATGTGTTTTATGATTGATAGAGCTATTAGGCACACTTTCAGATGGTATTCTCTCTTTTTTGCAGACTATTCGATCTGCATCCATGACTACAATCCTTCACTGTGTTAGTTATTTTGGGCATTATATTTTTCCATTTCCTTTATTATTGTGTCATATTCAAGGCATGGATCTCAAAACCGTACCTTACCGCCTGGTTTCTATAGTATGGTACCGGTCTAGTGGTTGGTTAGTTCTAGAGTGCCCGTCGGAGCTCCGTGCGGACGGCAGAGGGAAGCAGTAGGTGGTGTGGAAGCTTCGATCAAAGCTTCCGCTGGGGTTGGTCTTACCTGATGGGGTTGGTCTTACCTGATGGTGTGGAAGCAGTATGAGCGTCATATATACCACCTGATGGGGTTGGTCTTACCTCGTTAGAATAAAAATAATTTCTACGGGCACATTCTTGTAAATGATCTTCAAACTGTGGGATATTTTATTTTCCTATACTTGGCTATTTGCGCTTCTAAATTCTTTAGGCAAGTGAATTGTGAATAATTGAATTGATTGGTTATAGTACCAACAAAACCAATAATGAATGTCAAAAAGTTGAGGCCTGATATCAGAAGGCAGCAAGAGATGATATTGATAAACTTAGTTATTACGATGAACCTTGCCACCAGAAAGAGCCAACTAGTGAAGGACAAAAAAGAAAATAAGCATCTATTACTTAAACAATACCAATGATATTTGCGAAAACTATTTGAGGTAATTGATTATTGGAAGATTCATAGAAAGAAAGTTTAGTTATAAGTTGCATATGGATGGGAAGAACAAAAATTTTGCTTTTTTAATTATGTTCTAAAGGTAAAAGGTCTATGTTATGCAATAAGACAGAAAATCAATTCTCTCTTAAATTCTTGTACTTCATCGCATAAAGAAGTCATATTTTCTTCCAATTAGCATGGAGCTCTTTCCCATCGTCATTGAACTCATACTTGGACGTCATAACAACTTGGTATCTGAGTCAAATTCTAAGGCCAAACATGATCATGAGGAACATAATTGCCTCCTTGTATCTCAAAATAATTTGAAGCTCTTTGCTGATCCAGATTGGCGGTCCTCATGGTACACCTCTTAATTCTTGTCCTCAGTGGCAAGAAGCCATCTTACAATTCCCACTTGTTTGCATCCCTTATCCATCGTCATTGAACTGGTACTTGGACCAAGGGTCACTTTGGTAACAAAGTTGATAATAAGCAACGAATTCTAGGGCAGGCACGAATCTGGAGAACACAATTGCTGCTTTGCATCTCAGAATAATTTGAAGCTAGTTTATCCAATTGAGCTGGAACACACTGATAGTCCTCATGAGTGTTTTTGTGTCCAACCTTCTAATGCAATCGATTTTAGAAAAGAAAGAATCAACCAACAAGACCAACAGGAAAATAAGCCTTCATTACTCAAAGCAAAGAGGACTACAGTAACTATGGAAGTGAAGTAATTGATGATTGGAAGGTGTTACAATAGGAGAAATTAACTTACTAAGTGATGTATGAGTGACAAAAACAAAATTATGCATCTTTAGATATATATATTAAAGGCTCATAAATCAACACTAATTATGCAATAAGAGGTAGGCACTAGGCAGTGCACGATAGGGCGCAATAAGCCATCTTGTTCCACACATTAGAAATTCTTCAGTGAGGTTGCAACCATAATTTGCAAGATCGGTTGAGTTGCATTGAGATCAACAAAGTGCAATACGATTCTAGCTGATTTCCTTAATACCCTCCAGAAACTATAGTAAATTGTCATGTTCAACTAGAAGCAAGTTGAAATCAGAAGATTACTCCCAAACTCAGTTCAGAATGCTGTGATTCGGTGATCTCTGTTTTTCAGATCAGAATCTTGAGGGCATAATTATGATTTAACATCTTTACAACAGCGTCATTTGATTTCTTGGTGTCATCTTGCTTCAAATCTGTCGATGTGCATTACTTATATTTTATTTATTAACTATATTATTATTTTTTGAAAGAACATTATTGTCTATTGATCTCCTTAAATGATATAAACTTGCAGTACATAGTTGACATTAAGCAAATTTCAATTAAATTGAACTTGTCTTAAATAGTTTAAGTATAGCACCGATTAGTCATATTTGTCACCTTTAATCCCTCACCTAAATTATCATCTTCTGGAAGTTCTAAGCATTTTAATATCTCTCATTATATCTTAAACAATAATAAAACTAAACAAGCTTATTTTTCTAATGAATGGTAATGAATCATGTCTTATGTTTTTATTTATTAAATGATTTTGTTTATGTTTATCTTTTTTTTCATTTTTATTTATTTTCTTATCTGATTCTGATTTTTCTAATCCAATATGGTCAATATGGGTGATGTCTCATTTTTCGGAGTCCAATTCAATACTGCAAATTGTGATAGCAACCTTAGCCATAGTCCTCACACTCACACTTGGACCAAGGGTCATAACGTTTGTCAGGGCAAACTTGCTTGAGTTGAAGCATATATTTATTTCTATCAAGCAAAGCTAAGAGAATCCAAATTTGGATGATAAGCTGTTTCTATTTCTCAGTTTTGTTCTTACTATAATCTCCAGATTACTAGAAGCACTAAATAATCATCCCTAACTTTACGTTTCTAGTAACACGTTTTCTGCTTCTAATACGACACCAGGCTGTAGAATATGCATTTATTTAGAATTTGTCATATTCGTTTGTTTATATATTCACTCTGTTTTTCTACTTCCAGGTATATCAGCAGAGCTGAATGACTTACACACCCGAAGTTATAATTCTGAAAACAACAACAAGAATCCCTATGATGGGTCTCCTATAGAATCTGAACTTCCTGGAAGCATGGAATTTGCTAGTGAAGTTAAAGAAACAGGAACGACTGAGCAAATTCCAATGCTACCGAAAAATATTAGTGGTGAAATAGTAGAACCATCTTCTGTTTCTTTAACTACTGATGCGGTGGTTATTGATTCTAGAAGTGATGAGGTTACTCTTAATAAATCCAGCAATGTTATTATGTCTGCAGAAAGTAATATGGATGCACACACACATTCCTTGCAGCAATTAGTTGAGGATATGGTTCAACGTCGTGAAGATTCTTCAGTTATAGATGGAAAGGATCACGACTTAACTGAAAATGCTTCTGCTATGGACTTGGATTTTGCCCCTGGTGATTCCAAGTATCAGATGGTTGATAACGATGCATTTGCAAATCCAAATGATTCTTGTATGCTTGTTGCAGATGCTCATGCTTCTAGTGAACTTATTGAAAGAAGATTGCGGTCACCAGATTCCCAAACCCCAAATAACTCACAAGAAGATATTAGTGCTGCCGCTACGGAGGTTAACGGTGAGACACTGGTCCCTGTGATAAACACTAGTTCCTATGAATTAATAGAAGGTTTGACATTTAATTCGGTAACTATTATCTGTGAAGGGAACATGCCTTTGCAAGATATCGTTAAGGAAAGTGAGGAAGCAGCTGATCAATTCCCTGTAACTGCTAATGAAGATGTGAATGGAAGTGTTTTGGTTGATAAAGTAGAAAATGAAGATTCAATACAGGATTGCGCTTGCACTGATGAAAACGTTAGCACTGATGTCAGGTGCTCAGAAGGGATTGAAATGCCTTCCGCATCTCCTACTCAAACGAATGTTGCAAGAGAAAATGTTCCATCAGCTATAGGAGAAAACTCGAACTTTCATGAATTTAACCCAGAGGGTGGTATTATTGTTGAAAGCTCTCCTATAGATGCATCTACTGCCAAAGAGAGTAGTGTAAGATTTAACACAATTTTCTTTTCTGGAGATGCAATAGTTATCTGCTCTCATGATTTTTTTTAGCTTTATTAGTAATATTCCTAACACAGGAACATTATTGTTTGCATTTGTGGTCTACTGAAGGATTTTCAAAAACTCATTCTTTCTACGTTAAGATAAATATATTGCAGCTGGCATTTTTACAGTTAGCAATTTTCTACAATTTCCCTTGTGCTTTAAATTTTAATAGTTTCATTCAATAACCTCCCAATTTTTTAGTGTTCTGCATTGCATTGTAATCTCTGTTTTTCTCTGCTAAATGATTGTTTCCTCTTGTATGCAGGACTTCTGCAGTACAATTTATGGCAATGATACAGGTAGTTACTAAATCTCTTTTGCAAGTAAAATACCTCTACCATTTACTCAATAGTGCAATTTTGATGAAAGCATTCATATGAAAGATACCATTCTCTTGGTAATACAATTTTGAAGAGAGCATTCATAACGGAAGGTCAATCAAATTTGTTATAAACTCTAGAAACACTATGAAAGCTATACTCCCTACATGAGCCGGTTCTATATATTGCTTATTGTAGTCGTATATAACCATTAACTATCTTGTTTTTCACTGTAAATTTACTGCTTCATTCGTTCTTTCACTTATCTAATCAGGAGATGGCTAATATAGTTTGATAATTATGTTCTGCTTGTCAGTGTCTCAAACATTTTTTTGATTTGCCAAGTTACTGATGCCTACAAAATTTACTAGGCCAGTAGTTTAGGCGTTCTTATATATTGGTATGCAAAAAACAAAACAAAACAAACAAACAAACATTTTGGTTGTTAAAGCTATGGACTCGAAACCATGAATCTCTTGAAGTGCTATTATGTTATCGGATGCAAATTATAAATGGCTAGGCAGATTTGGTACAAATGGTGCAACTATAACTAATTTTCTGGCAATTTCATAGTTGCTTTAACTTGTGAGTGATTTGGCAGATAGGAATCGAATTGTGCCAAATGCTCTTTGTTTACTTACTAAAAAACATCTATGCTTGGAAGATTGGCATGAATTTGTGAAATGCCTTTTTGTTTACCTGATTCATGTTTTATATGTCTCTGGTTATAAAGAACTTTATTGAATTTACATCATTTTATCTTATGTTCATATATATATATATAAACAAAACAATGAAGTTAACAAAAACAGTAGGAGATTTTTCCGTAGCTTAACCTTTCATTTCTCCTATCTCAGAGTTTCTTAACGAAGATGACGAAGCTGATTATCATGAAGGAGATAATGATGTGCCTCGAGATGAAGATGCATCACTTGAAACTGAAAACAGTGGATGGTCTTCAAGGACAAGGTAGTTATTTTTTTGGCATTGTTGTATTTCAAAATGGTTTCAGCAGTGACTTCTGAACAAAGACTAAATTAAGTGCAAAAATGTTCCAGAGGTGTTGCACGGTACCTCAAGAAAGTGTTCAATGAAGAATCTGGATATGGGAAAAAATTTGTTGCGATGGAGCAGCTGATAGCAGGAAAAACTCGCAAAGAAGCATCAAGGATGTTCTTCGAAACTCTGGTATGCGATTATTGGCTTCAATTCTGGATTTTTTTAAAAAAAAACAAATAGTATTTCCTCGGTGTCAAACCAGTTTACCAGGATTAGTACCCCTTAAAATATTGAACATTTCTTTTTCCTGCAATGTCTGTCATTGCAGGTGTTGAAAACAAAGGATTATATTCATGTTGAACAAGAGAACCCTTCAGATTTTATCACCATCAGACCTAGACCAAGGCTTCTCAAGTCAGAGTTCTGATTGCTAACGGAGTGTGCCATGTGGATGTAAATTTACCATTCTGACACAAGTTTTCTCCACTCTTCTTGCTTGTTGCCAAGTTACCTCATTTGTCTTTTATAAAATAATATTTTTCTTATTTTCCCCAATTTTTCTGGTGAGTGTAGCTGTGGTGGAGCAGAATTAGCTCATGTATCTGTACACTTTCTATAGCTGTATTTATATATGTAAATTAAATAATCTCCTGATGGTATTTAGTACAATAGAATTAGTTTCCTTGGAAGGATACTTGTGTTGATAGACTTTTTATTGCCTACTGATGCTAGTGAGCTATCATAGGTTATGTGCAGCAATTTGAATGTACAGGTAACAACAATTGGGACATGTATTGAAATAGTCGTCATTCTCACATTTATAGTTTCACACTATAAACATGGTTTAAATATTTGAATCTGATTCCAGGTGTACCGCTAATGTCCAAAATGGCACCAGGATATAATGAAAATCTCTTATCACCAGAAATCTTCATGTTTGTTTCACTGAATATATTTATCTTTGATTACTTTTGCATTTTCTTTTGCTTGGGTGTTAGAAGCAGCCAAATCAACAAAAGAAATTCCCGTAAGGAACATAATAAATTCCCGTTAAGGAACATAATCCAACCTCTTTAAAGAGTCATTTTTTGAAGCATGTTGCAAATCTTTGAATAAGAACATTTAAATATTTTAGATTACGATATGCGAAGTTATATGTGGACGACGCATTGCCGGCTTTTTTTTTTTTTACTCAACATTGTCGAATTGGAAAAATACGCATTGTAGATTTGTGGCTAAATTATCACACTTAACGTTAAATAAATGCGACGCGCGCGATGCCTGCATCCCTGTGTTCCCAGCGCCTCACACCTTCTAGTCACTATCAACTTGGCTATTACCCTCAATCCCTCACCTCTCTTGCACCCCACCCTCACCTCTTGTGCACCCAGCAACTGCTCCGTGTCTTTGCCCTCTAGAGCTACAACATCGGGCTACCTTCACTTTTCCTGCAACACTATGCTGCCGCCGTCGCTCTTGCACCGCCATCATCCCTGCAGCTTCGCATCCCCACCATTAGTCGATGCGATGCTGGTGGGTTTTCCCGTCAGGGTCGGGTTTCCCCGCAAGTTAGGTATAGGGTTTGGTTTTCTAAACCCATCAAATTTGAGATCGGGGTCAAGAATGAGTTTAGAGAAGTCGGGATCGAGTTGAGAATGATAAAACTCATCCCCGACCTGACCCGTTGCCATCCCCGCAAAGAACAAGAGTTTGGTTGGCTAGTAGTCTAGCTTAGTCTAAGTAGACCTAATGGGGAGCATTTCGAGCGTATTGGATATCAAAATTGATTGAGTGATCTAATCTAGTTAAGATGTTCAATTGTTTATCTTGGTAAATGACTAACTAATAACTAGTCAGCCCCCACGTACAATTCAGACCCATATGGATGGTCAACTTAATTGACTATTTGCCCAGGTCATATAACTCAAGCCTACCAGTTAGGGTTTTCAAGTTTGTTCAACGATTAAACCTAGATGAGCAACTGACCCAAGGAGAGACACGATCCATCGATTCAACCTATCTGTTACACTGTGTATACTAGAACGGATAGAAAAAAGATAGAAAAGAAAAGATAGAAAGAAAGGAAAATCGATAGAAAGGAAAGTGAATCACGTGATTTTCATGTGTGAACAAAAAATCACGTGTAAATCACGTGAAAATGGCAGTTGCGGCAGAGCGTTGGAGGGTCAGGAGGCGAAGGACTCGAGGGCCACGAACGGCGATTGCAAGGACGCTGGCAGTGGCGTTCGTCGATGGCAGGACGCTGGCAGACGGGGCGGCAGGTGAAAGACGCGACGCGTGAAGGGGTGACGCGACGAACAGATGAGGCGGACGCAAACGTAGGGAAGGTAGTAGCGTTCGTCGTCCCGCCTCGTCGTTCTTTGGCGGACGAGAACGCAGCAAATGCAGCGGTGTTCGTCGACGGCAAGGACGCTGGCAGATGGGGCGGCAGGTGAAGGATGCGGGGCATGAAGGGGCAACACGGCAAGAGACACTTGCAGGCGGACAGCGGCGTGTGCAGGCAATGAGGGACGCTTGCAAGCAGCAGGCGGCAAGAGATGCTTGCAGGCGAGGATCAGGCAACAGCAACGTTGGAGACAACGACGCGAGGCAAAATTTTTTTCTCCGCGCATGATCCGCCCAAATACGAGGGATCACGAAACGAGGGAAAGTGGATCCAATTTTCCTTTCATTTTCCATCTGAGCTTGTCTGTCCGTCCTGGTAAACTAAGGAAAAGTTACTTTTCAGTCCTTTCTCTCCGTTTTCTCCTCTTGTATACACAGCCTTAGGGGTCTAAAGTTGGTCAACGAGTCTAGCTTAGTTACACTAAGCGGAATCAATCAGAGAAGTGCTCATTGCATAACTGGATTTTTTTTGTTAAGTTTCATTTTACTCGCTATAAAAGAAATTATTTTACATTCACATATGACTGAAACAGACTTATTTTCCCGCACCTCGAGTTTTTAGTGGCAACATCTTGTAAAAAATTACGTTGATAAGACAATAAATCAACGCAGAACATTATCACGTGGTTGAGAAAAGACACGAAAGCAGATACTGTAAGAGCTCGAGACGGCAACAACTCTCATTCTAATACTAGAACAATTATGCAGAAAAGAAGTGGGGTTTCAAGAGTCTAGGTCATTTTAATGATGAGATCTATATTGACAATTTAAAAGGTTTTCTACACTCGGATTCCTACAAGGGAAGACAAATAGCATATAATTAATTTATTATTTAAACAGGGAGCATACATCACGATACGTCGTAAGACTAAGATTTTTGTTATTGGTAATAACAAAAATGGAATCTACTCAGTGTTTACACTTTTTAACCAAACCATTGAATATAATAGCAAATGATAACGCACTAAAAAGGACAATAAAAATTCTGAAATAGTTAATTGACCAACTAAAACGACACTCCTGGCTTGACAACGAAGAGAAACTTGCCTATGCAAAAAGAAAGCCGGACGGGTAGGGGATTCTTTAAAATCAACAACTAAGGCCGGCATTTTTCAGTCTTCATCCTCGTCATCATCATCGGCACCAACAGATGCATTAAGAGCATTCAATCTTTCTACGAGTCTAGCCTTCCTTTCCTCATAAGTAAGCTTCTTCAAGTTAAATCTGCAATGCATGCCGCGACAAATTTGAAAAGGTAAATATGTTAAAGAACACAAACAGCTAGATCATCAGAGAGTAAAAGATTATAATTCAATCAGTTAAGGCATCCAGGTGTTCATCAAATTGTTTATAGTGCCTACCTCTTGTGCTCCTTGGGCGGCTGCTTGGTCGATTTCTTTGAGGCTGGATCAGCACGAATAGCAGCATGAACTTTCTTGTACATTTCTTCCATGTTATCAGGTTCAATTCCTTTTTCGATGAACTCACTGAAGTGTGCTTGATATTTTTCTGGCTCATCCTCCGCCAACGACTGGGGAAAGACAGTACGAGGGATTAGACAAGGTGCATGAGTCAAATTTCAACCAAGAAACTGTAATATGCTTTCATGAGTACAAAAGAAAACAAATTTATACCGTGGAATTAAAGGAAGCATAAAAGAAAGCTGAATGATACTTAGTGATGCAACTATAAAAGGAACAGGTGTTGCTATAGGCATGCTTCTCAATGTAATGGCAGATTGTATTATTGCGGAATGTACACATGATATATCTGTACAGATTCAGATGCAATCAATCAAATGGAAAAACGTACACATATAAGAGGGCACAACACATCTGCTTTCTGCTAATACTAGCTTGCCTATTCCCTTGATTTATGAGCTTGGATTTTATGCTACATAGCATCGCAAAGATGTGCATGGAAACCATTAGGCTTACCCTCATGTAAGACGCAACATGACCACCAAATATGTAATTTCTGTGAACTTCTGCATCGAGTTGCTTCCCGTCCTTCTGAAAACCCGCAAATCTCTTGTCACTGTGAGGGATATCAAGTCCACCGTCCAATGCTCCCTACATTCATGATAATCATATACGTCAAATATATGAAAACAAGCTAGAGAAGTAGAACCATCAGAATATAAATATTGTGGGGCTCAGATATAGAAAAATGTCATATTCGATATATTCAATCACACATGGCATTCTAGGAATGGTTGAATTATTGAGTAAACATCATTCTATTGAAGGAATGAAGAAATAGAGAATCAAAGATGTATAAGACACAGGAAAAATAGAACAACTCAAGCTTTAAAAGTGATATACCTTAAGAGCACCAAAGACTCGATTGCCTGTTGTTGTCCTCACAAGGCCAACATCAAGCAAAGCTCGGAAAGGCCTCCTGCTCTCAGCAGGTTCAACAGAAAAATCCTCTCCAGTGGCCTGGCAAAGACAAATAAAAATTATGGGGATATGAATACCTAGAAGTTGCATGTCATACAAACCAAACAGACAGAAGACATACCTCTACATTCCCCTGATACTCATCGTCCATTTCGAGCATCTTCAAGACTCGTCTTGCCAAGAGAAGTCCAGTGCAATAGGCTAATTGCATACAAACAAGGCTTTTCATTGGTAGTGCATAACTTTAGATGCACAAAGAGGAAAATAAGCAAGTTGTGTGCTACCTGCAGCATAGTTAGTAAGCCCAACTTGTAGTCCATAGCGTGGGAGCTCATGAGAGTACGCAGAAGCAAGGACCATATCACCAGCAATGCTCGCAGATATTATTTGTGCAGTAATGTCCTTGTTTGTCTAATCACAAAATTGTTAAGAACTCAATCATAATTGCCACTTGTAAAAGCATTTTTTTTTCAGATGAAAAAGAAGCCAGAACGAGGTGGCAGGACGTATTTCATAGGATACAAATCGAACAACAAATCTATATTTAGGTGTGTTGTATTTGTTCTTGTCCTGATTAATCAGCCTGATCCGTGCACGGTAGTCAGTCTTCCCAGCTGCATAGTCAAATAAATTACGTTGAAAAAGAATAATGAAGAGACTCTGGGATGAGAAAACATATGAATGCATATAGCACCTCTCCTTCTCTTGAACTTGACTTGAAAACGCTTGGAGTAAGCCTTGGTCTTCTGTGTTTTGACGAAGGCCTAAAACATTCACAACAATGTTAAAATTTTGGTTATATAAGCATGCTTCATTGTGTGTTCACTACAGAACAAAACGATAGTCGATGCCAATAGGAGCACTATGTGCTATATCAGAAAAATAAGTTAAAACGAACGGCATCGAACATAACCAGAAGACCTGATGAGCGAGAGATTACAAGAAACATCTGAAAAAAATTAAAATAAATTAAAGCAAGGCGCGATCACAACGCTAATGTAATGCAGTGTAAAATACTATATTTGGAACAAGAATTATACAGGGAACACAATACATTGAAACTTCAAATAAAAAGTGCATCTTTTGCATAAAATCTAACAAGCCAGAACTAATGCAACACGTAGTGAAACTAATAAACATCACAAAGAAAAAGTTTTCTTACACCTCAAAGTGTGCATCTTAGTTGCAAATTGTTATAACAATTCGAAATCGCAAACTCGTCCACTGATATAACCTAGATGAGCAGATGAAGAATAGCTCACCATTTCTCGCGCTCTCCGTCGCTGCTGCGTTCGAGACGAGGAAGCGGAGGGATGGGCCGAGTCATGTTTCCTCTATAAAACCCTAACGGAGAGTGCTGCGGCATGATCCAACGGTCGGGATCGTACGCGCAGAGGAATTAGGGTTGGTTTTAACTTAGATCTAAATTAGGGTGTTGTTATGGGCCCAACCCATTCAAGCCCACTTATCTTTTTGTTTGGATGCATTGTAGGCCTTTTTTTTTTCTTTGAGGAGCTTGTTTAAGATTGATTCTTATTATTAGTATCCTTCAAAATTAACAATATTAATGAGAAATATTGTTTAGCTCTATGATTTCAGAGCGTAAATGCAATATAATGCATATAAGAAATGCTCCATGCAATAGAAAATCTATTATAAAATCCGATCATTTTACTAAATAGAATATAATTATCATATCATTTTAAATTAAAATATTTTATATTAAAAATTAGAATGATAATTATTAAATCCCTAGACTTAAATCCAACCGACAAGCTGAAGATAAGTAAAATGATCGGAAATTTAACGGCTTACCTGTGTGATTGCCATGCTCCATCTTCCCTTTCCCAACGGCTAGTTTGACCTCCGCTTGCCCTCAACGTTCGAATAATTCCAGCCTTCAAATATCACCAGCCTCCCTCCCTTTCTCTTCACTCACATTTCTCGCTCTAATTTCTCTCTCTAAACGACATGGGGATCTCCGCCGCCGCCTCCAACTACAGCCACACGCACAAAGCCTTCCTGTTCTGCAACTACACCCTCCTCGGCGCCGCCACCAGCTGCGTCTTCCTCACCCTCTCGCTCCGCCTCCTCCCCTCCCCCTGCGGCCTCCTCCTCATCGCCCTCCATGCCCTCACCGCCGTCGCCGCCGCCTCCGCCTGCGCCACCACCCCCGCCTCCACCGCCCGCTGGCACGCCGCCCACATGGTTTCGACCGTCCTCGCCGCCATCTTCCAGGGTGCCGTCGCCCTCCTCGCCTTCACCCGCACCGCCGACTTCCTCGCCGAGCTCGGATCCTACGTCCGCGAGGAGGACGGCGAGGTCATCCTCAAGATGGTCGGCGGCCTCGGCCTCACCGTCTTCTGCCTCGAATGGGTGGCCCTCGCCGTCGCCTTCGTGCTGCGCTACCACGCCTGCGTCGAGGGAGGGGAAGCCACAGTGCGGAGGAGTTGCAAGGTCGGCAACGAGGACGATCTCAAAGATTGGCCATGGCCATTCCAAGTCTGAACTAAAGACTCGATCGACATCAGGCCTGCCGGGTTTGCTCTGATCCGTGAAATGTTGGTTTAAATTTATTGATTTGTTGTTGGGAACAAATAATTAAAAAGTGTATTTTGAATTGATGAACCATTATTGATTGGTTTTTATTAGCTAAATATTGATTTTGTACCACATCAACTTGTATTAGATTGGCCATAATTGATATATATTTATTTTTCTTTTTGTTGTTCTACGAGTAAAACAACAAATTTCTCAAAGTGGTGAGTATTTTCTATGAAGCTTGGTTTATTTGAAATACAATGGTGTCCCAAATTTCTAATTAGCAAGTTACAATTATTGATGAGCCTCTCACTATAGATCAATTATGTATTTGAGAAATTATGAAGAGGAATATCCACACAACAAGAAACTTCTAAGAATTTGCATTTTTTTTTTTTCTCTTTTTTATGTTAGAATTATATTTGACTTTTGCTACATAAATCGTGGCTGTTTATGCTCTTTATCGGAATGAATGGACATGTTCCATCTTAGAATGGGAAATGTGTATTGGGTGATAAAGATTTAAAGACCAACCAAGCATTGAAAATTAGGCATGGGATGTATGATTCTGTATTTGATCTAAATGATGTACCATTGAGTAAAAATAATAATAATTTAATTATATGACCGAGGGAAATTGTGTAGTGTAAATATTATGAAATAATAGTGATTAAACCAAATTGGTTGCTCTTTGTCCAAATTTTTAAATAAACATATTAATTGGTGCTCGTAAGATTAACCATTATAGAATCAACTCGTTCAACATCTCACTCTCACCTTCCCTTTACTAATGGTGTCATGTTGGCCAATACACTAGCTCCATCATTAAAACACTTTTAAGAACTTTTGTCTAGACACTTGAGCAAAACAATATTTATTATATTACAAAATGTGATCAATGCATTTGATAAATTAGTATATTGAACTCGATAAAAATGTCATGGAGGAAACACCTTTTAACAACTCAGATGACATCACATCAATGTACTCCGAAAGTACAACTACTTTTTGGATTAAGAAAAACGACGTTGTGGTTGAGTGTCAACTTGATTAGTGTTGTCATCAAAATCTCCTAAACATATAGTAACCCTTTGCATAAGATAGTGGGCAAGAGTAGATGTTCTCTTTTCACCAACCATTGTCATGTTCCTCCTTCGCAGTTTAGCAACTCATTGTAATAGAGAAAGAAACAATGGCACTTCCTCTCCAAAGTGAAAATATCATTCCAACGACACAAGTAGCCTGTTCATGGTTTAGTATCGAACCGTTGACCATAGTCAACCGATTAACCGAACTAATCGGTTCGGAAAAATCATGAATCGTTCTCGAACTGTTGGACCGGTTAACCGGTCAAACGGTTAACCGGTACCGGTTAACCACGGTTAACCGATTATAATTTATTTACTAAAATTTATTTTTAAAAAGTTGACTTTGACTATTAAATATTTTAAAATATTAATTTTTAAACTAACTTTATTTATTAAATATTATTATTTGATAATTATATATGTAAAATAATTAATTTTTAAGTTGTAGTGAATGGGTGACCTACTAACTTACAAAATAACCTTTAACCATTACACTAGATATACAATCAAAATTATTTTGAGATATATATATATATATATATATATATATATATATATATATATATCGCTCGGTTCGGTTAACCGGTGAAATTTTTTTCCTCGAACCGTAACTGAACCGATCCATTCGGTTAACCACCCATTCGGTTTGATTCGGTTCGGTTCGGTCGGTTTTTCAATTCGGTTGATTTTTTGAACAGCCCTAGATACAAGCACAACATATCTTCATATCTTTGACTCCATAATCTAATCCTAACACGATATCACAAAGTGAAAATATCATTCCTCCTTTGCAGTTTAATAACATCATTGTCCTTCCTCAATCAATTTGATGCAGTTTGGTTCGTTGTATATAAAACAAGCAAATATTAGTGAAAAGTGCCTCCGTCACTGGTAGAATCACTAACAACCTTTTTAATATTTGCCTCTATTATGCACAAAAGGAGGACAAGGTATAATTAAAAGTCTTCTTCACTCAATAGACAAGCAACATTATTACCATTACTTTAGTCTTTAATGTTTAGATGTTCTAGTGGAACAACTCCACTTATGCCCAAAGATACAATCAACATTGCTAAAGAGAAGAAGCACTTCATGTACTCACAAATTCTAATTATCTATTTGAAATGTAAAAATGCATCTCTTGTCATCCTAATTGTCAGGCCTGGGTCAGGCCGGTTTGGCCCAACCCAAGCCCAGGCCCACTACATGAAGCAGCCCACTTGCTGAGAAGGAAAACCCGGTCAACAATCAATGTTGACCCGGGAAAAGAGGTGCGGCGGCACCCTCTTCGCACGATGCGACGAGGCGAACGCACGCGGCGTCCCCGCGAGCTGCGGTCGACGCGAGCGAAGGAAGCGGACGAACGAGTCGTCCGGCGTGGCGACGTTCTCCAGCGGCTGACTGAGTCCGGCGGATGCGTGCGCGAACGAAGAGACGAGGAGGCTGGCGGAGTTCTCGGACGACGTCGGTGCCAGCCGAAGACGCGGACAACGCGTGAAATCGCAGGCGGCGATTTCACGATTTCGGCACTCAGCGAGCTCGTCGTCTTCAGCGGACGACGCGGGCTCAAAGGCAACGGTGGCTGCTCGAGCGGACGATGCGGACGCAGAGGCAGCGAGATCTTCACGGATGCACGCGGAAGACGCGAACGAGCGAAGCAGGGGAACTCCTTCCCTATAAAGCTCGACGAGATGAACGGAGCTCGGGGTGCGCGGAGGCGACACCACAAAGGGGAGCGCGCGACGCACAGCGGCTCTCCCGGCGGGTCGGGGAGGACGCCCCTCCAGGGCGAGAGCCCATTACCAGCGGTGAGATCGAGGGAGCCGGCGACGACGAACGTCGAGGCAAGAGAAAGATGAACGAGAGATTGTAGCCGACGATGGTCGGCGAGGGAGGGAGAGGGGCACCGGCGACGGTGGTCGTCGGCGCAGAGAGGAGCTTGTAATCCCTTGACAGTGAAATAAAAGGATTCTTCTCCGATTACCCAGTTCCCCTGTTCTCGGTTCACGGCGACACTCCAGCAGGTTTTCCGGCGCCGGGGGATTTCCAGACGGCGACGGGAGATTGGGGCGACGCGCAGGTGGCGCGGCGTCCTTTCGGCGAGGTCGCGAGCGCGGCGGCGCTCGGCGGCAGAAAAGACGCAGTCGACGTCGACGGAAGACGACGCAGAGGCGTCGAACGGAGAAGACGAAGGAATCGAACGATCGGCGTTCGATTCGAGGCGTCGACGTCAGCATGACGTCATCGACCGAAATTGAAAACGCGGCGGACGCAATTTGGTGGCCGACGTCAGCATAAGGATTTCGCGCGCGGCGAAATCGATCGGAGGGCTGACGTCACGCCGACGTCAGCAAGGGTGATTTTGACTTCGGTCAAAATCTGAATTGAGGTATTTTGATTTGGGGTTTTCGATTCTTTTCCGGATTCCTTAATTAGGGTTAGGGTTCTCGAGAGAATTGTAATTTGGGAAGAAAAATTGAGCGGGAACTAGGGTTTCGAGTTTGGGGACGAGATTCGGTCCGGAAACCCTAGCGCGATCACGTTCCGGTGTTCCGCCGGACGGCTCTAGGAAGCGGATAAGCGCTCTTTTTAGACCGTTCCGACCGCGGCGTGACAACAGGTATCAGAGCCTAAAGTGATCCAGCAGCATGGTGGATCAAGGAGATCCGAGATGGAGCAGACGCAGGTGCTCAGCAGGAGCAATTCCAGCGCGCTACGACGTAGACTGGGGCACGAGGGGTTGGACAATACGTTATGGTGTGAACCCAGTCGTGCCAAGTCAGGCGGAGTGCTGAAGATTCAGTGCGCTAGTACGTGAACTCAGTTCTTGCAGGTTGAGCGGAGCATCTATGTGCATGATGCGTTACGGACGTGACCCTGATAAGTACTGAGTTGGGCGAAGCACTATGACACGTGATGAAGAGAGGCATGCGAGACCTCTTCCCGGAGCAGCGAGCTCCGATGACAACGTCAGGAGGACTTCTACGAACATCGAGGACGATGTTCAAATTAGGTGGGGGAGTATTGTCAGGCCTGGGTCAGGCCGGTTCGGCCCAACCCAAGCCCAGGCCCACTACATGAAGCAGCCCACTTGCTGAGAAGGAAAACCCGGTCAACAATCAATGTTGACCCGGGAAAAGAGGTGCGGCGGCACCCTCTTCGCACGATGCGACGAGGCGAACGCACGCGGCGTCCCCGCGAGCTGCGATCGACGCGAGCGAAGGAAGCGGACGAACGAGTCGTCCGGCGTGGCGACGTTCTCCAGCGGCTGACTGAGTCCGGCGGATGCGTGCGCGAACGAAGAGACGAGGAGGCTGGCGGAGTTCTCGGACGACGTCGGTGCCAGCCGAAGACGCGGACAACGCGTGAAATCGCAGGCGGCGATTTCACGATTTCGGCACTCAGCGAGCTCGTCGTCTTCAGCGGACGACGCGGGCTCAAAGGCAACGGTGGCTGCTCGAGCGGACGACGCGGACGCAGAGGCAGCGAGATCTTCACGGATGCACGCGGAAGACGCGAACGAGCGAAGCAGGGGAACTCCTTCCCTATAAAGCTCGACGAGATGAACGGAGCTCGGGGTGCGCGGAGGCGACACCACAAAGGGGAGCGCGCGACGCACAGCGGCTCTCCCGGCGGGTCGGGGAGGACGCCCCTCCAGGGCGAGAGCCCATTACCAGCGGTGAGATCGAGGGAGCCGGCGACGACGAACGTCGAGGCGAGAGAAAGATGAACGAGAGATTGTACCCGACGATGGTCGGCGAGGGAGGGAGAGGGGCACCGGCGACGGTGGTCGTCGGCGCAGAGAGGAGCTTGTAATCCCTTGACAGTGAAATAAAAGGATTCTTCTCCGATTACCCAGTTCCCCTGTTCTCGGTTCACGGCGACACTCCAGCAGGTTTTCCGGCGCCGGGGGATTTCCAGACGGCGACGGGAGATTGGGGCGACGCGCAGGTGGCGCGGCGTCCTTTCGGCGAGGTCGCGAGCGCGGCGGCGCTCGGCGGCAGAAAAGACGCAGTCGACGTCGACGGAAGACGACGCAGAGGCGTCGAACGGAGAAGACGAAGGAATCGAACGATCGGCGTTCGATTCGAGGCGTCGACGTCAGCATGACGTCATCGACCGAAATTGAAAACGCGGCGGACGCAATTTGGTGGCCGACGTCAGCATAAGGATTTCGCGCGCGGCGAAATCGATCGGAGGGCTGACGTCACGCCGACGTCAGCAAGGGTGATTTTGACTTCGGTCAAAATCTGAATTGAGGTATTTTGATTTGGGGTTTTCGATTCTTTTCCGGATTCCTTAATTAGGGTTAGGGTTCTCGAGAGAATTGTAATTTGGGAAGAAAAATTGAGCGGGAACTAGAGTTTCGAGTTTGGGGACGAGATTCGGTCCGGAAACCCTAGCGCGATCACGTTCCGGTGTTCCGCCGGACGGCTCTAGGAAGCGGATAAGCGCTCTTTTTAGACCGTTCCGACCGGGGCGTGACACTAATAGTACTAGGTCAAAGGAATTACAGCACCAATGCTCAAAAAAGATGGCATACTAGCATCAACTCAATTTATGCAAGCTACCGTAACTGGGTTGTATTAGTAGAAATCTTATAGCAAATTATTGAGGTCATATGTATGACACCCATTAAAGAACATTAGTTCATCAAATATGACACTATTATTGTATTATGAGTACAAATCTTCATAAAAATTAGCTCATCAATATTTGTGCATCCTTAGAATAGTGCAACAATTACATAGCTAAGAACCAGTGATGTAAGAATATAAAACATAGAATAATAAATTACACATTAACCTTACTACAAGATCACTTATCTTCTTCATTGACTCTTAACAATAACAAATTCATCATTGGTTAAACATCTAGTACGAAGAGTTCAAAGGGAATCAGTGGCTTACCATGCAATACCGATTTCATCTAAAAGCCTCACGAGTTAACTAAAATCTACTTTGAGTAGAAATAGAATCCTAGTTCGAGGGGCCAACAAAAGTGACCAAGTGCTAGCTTTAGCACACCTGCCCCATGCGCATCAAGCACATCAGCATTAAGCTCCCACATGCAATTACACGCATCCAAACATTCCAATCCAATAGCCACTAGTCAGCATACACAACAAACAAATACTTAAAAAGTGCTGCATTCAGAGTCCTCCACAGGCAAGGATTTTATAGTCCGCCCCACTCAAAACGACGATTTAATTTTACCAAGGCTCCATGGAGTGGCAGGGATTACTCAGTTCAGGCGTATGCACCATTTACCAAAGATGATTGAATTTTATTTGAAGCATGTCAAGTAAAATTAAATTAAAAAAACGCATTTTGCAAAGACAACTTTCGTCAGTCTACCAAAATATAACTCGTCTCATTAGAAAACACAACTCTCAGCACAAACAGATATTTATAAACCGTATGAAGAAAATACACCAAATTACATAACAAAAGAGATTGTGATTCCTCATTTGCATAAATTCTCAGTACAAATAGCTACTCAAAAACTACATGATCAATAAAACTTAAACGAAGGAAAAGAAAGTTATATTGCATGCAGATCTTTTATATCTATTGTTTTACTGCTTGTAAGGTCAAACAATTAATCTTACAGAAAACGCCAGGTGGCGAACAAAATATGGGCACTAAACCTTATATACAACACAATAGCTGCAACTCCCTAGCCATTATCGGAGTCAGACAGAAAAAGGTTGCCTACAGATCATTTTCTAAACAGTGGCCATTACTTCCTAAGTTACGTGCCTTCAACTTTAAGCATGAACTAGGAGAAGATTTGGTGATGTTTATAGATGCTGACCCTTCAGGAGGCAAGCATCTCTTGGAGAAGTAGACTGCTATACCCGTAAGAGCATCTCCCTTATCTGTGAGGATCAAAGAGGCAATGTCATGGAAGTTTTGTATAAAATTTTCATTTTCGGTGGAAAATGGTCATGCTAAAGAAAGAAACATTCTTCTAAACATTAGATGTAAATTACCGCTAGAACCTGTAGAGGGTTGAGAAGCAGACAATCCAAGCTTTTCCAAGATATCTTTTTTAACCTGTGCACAAAAGCCCAGTTAAGCTTCAATAAAAGAACTCTGTGATGATGGTAATGTCTCATACTTCTGAACTGTACCTGCCACCTGTTGTCAACAAAGTCTGATATTTCCCGTATTTTATTTCTTAATTGTGATTTTGAGATGGCTGGGAATTTCTGTTGCAACATCTCGACCATCTTATTCATCCCGCATGGACAAGACTGAATGAACCTAACCTGCAGCAATGGTTCAGAAAAGAAGCAAGATATAAATCTTGAGATAATTAGATTGCTATGCAACACTTTGTACGCCTTACCAATTCTGTTAAGTCCATATTTGAAATCATAGTTGCAGTCGCCGCCTGTGTAGTTTCTTTAGAGTGGCAGACTTGTTGAACCTCACAGTTGGAATTTGTTAAAACTTCTATAGCGGAGCCTCCGGGACAGGGCTGCATGCAGAGAGCTTGCAAACATATTTGCTCAACTTTAGCTGAACCAACAAGATCTTCGGCATTAAGTAATTTGACCTTTTCATGATTTAAGTTTGATAAAATGAATGGCTGACTCTTTCGAAGAGCTTTTTCAGTCAAATTGCAAAGAATCTTATGCTGCTGCAGTAATGGTCTGTATTCCTTGTCATCCTCTGACATGTTTATTGAGCTTTTTGCATCTTCTTCTGGAGGTTTAGATGAGATCTCGATTTGTACACCCTGCAGGTGACCACTGATCAATACATAAGTGATGGGTAACTCTTATCTCAAGTAAAGATATAAATGGTGTAACTACAATGGAAAAACCATGGAAAGAACCAAGTGTCCTACGATTCTCTAGATTAAATATAATTCAGTAAAAATCAACGTAATAAAGAGAAGCCACAAATAAAATTAGGATAAATTACACAAACATTACGTAAACCATACCCATTATTTAATTTTGGAAAAAAAAAATATATTGTAGAAGTTAGGGACACAAACATAAAAAAGCAACTCAATCTAGTAGTAATTTTTTTGATAAAATATTTGCACCTAATTGAAATATTTATCGTACTTTGTGTGCTAAATTGAAACAAAAATAAACAAGCATAATTTCTGTACCATTTACGTAATATACCAATAAAATTAATATCATATTTGGTTATGAGGTCATGTTTTTATATGCAATCCATGTGTATCGTTGATGACAAAAGGTGAGTTGAGACGAAAGGATCAGTTCATCCATTGGCACGATACATGTGTGCATGTGCATGTATATATGTGTATATGAAATAAGAGACTAAATAACATATGGCAAAAATCTTATAATAATGACTAACTACTAAGCCTTGTATTGTAACACCGCACATACCAACTTGTTAATTTTGATCAAACATCGTGTACCAGAATAACTTTTCCTACGTAGTGAGAATGCAAAGAACTTTACACCGACATTGTTTTAGCTCATATATAATTAACTCACAATTCTAACTATATGTGAAAAACCAATGAGGTACGATTCAGATTGATTAATTTCCCAGTAACCAATAATATTGAACAACGTCAAAAGCTATCAGCAATATACCTGAGACAAGAAAAGCGTAACGTTACTATAGGTTTGTACCCAAGTAATCCAATCCATACTTTGAGAAAAATATTTAACAGGTAGGTCATCTTAATGCCAAGTAACTGTCATGGTTTCTCCAATTTTTGTACTAAAATAAGCATCAAGATGCTTCTTAAAGTACAAACTATCATTGCAAGACAAGATGTCGTCAACATAAAAAATAAGCATCTCTATCTCAATATAAAAACGAGACCTAGATGATAGAGAAAAAGACAAATTGCACAAGCTCTAAAGAATTGTTGCCATGTCAAATTTAAAGATACATCAAAATATGTTACTATTCAATGATAAAAAAAAAATTAAGGCAATAATAGAGATAGCAATTCAAACGATCCAATGGGCCATATCAACATGTCCTTGACCCATTTAAACTAAACGCAAAGCCTTAACAATTGGATTGAACTAACATACCCCAAACCAAACCCATGTACAAACAAGTCAACATAACACAACTATACATATACAATATATTAGTTGTATAAAGTGTAATTATATATTAATATACATACATAACAAATATGATACATGGAATAAATAATGCATATGATATAAACAAGTTGTGGGTGAACCCATTTACATATGCAACCCAAACTTGCATGTCATGTAAACAAATGGTGTCAATTCTTATGAAGAATACTCATCCAACTCTTCGATAAGAAGAGTCAATACATGCAAAAATAATCATCAATAGATGTGACAAAATAGTGAAACCTACCAAACATAAAAACAGAAACTAAACCATTACATCAAAGTGAACCAAAATAAAAGAAAGTGTGCTCTAACGAGTATGACTCAATTAAAAAGAGTCAAAAAGATGTTTGCCAAGTTAGCAAGCATCATATACAAAACAAGGACTCTAACCAGTGTTATCAATAGCGTATCGCGGAAAATAGCGGAAAACTAAAAATCCGCAATATGATATAGCGGATTGCTTTGCGGACAAATAGCGGAAGTCACAACGCTTAAAATATATATTATACACATAAAAAAATTAAGTATAACGTTTGAAATATATATTATATACCTAATAAATTAAGCTGTATAAAAATAAAATAAATTATATAAAGAAAGATCACATGGTACCAACTCAATTCAAGTCATAATTTTAATTTCTAAAATTTTAAAGTATTATAATGTGGTCTTATCTGTTATAGCGGTGCTATAGCGTTTCATAGCGGATTGCTCAAAAACCGCTATGGAAAAACGCTATAGCGCCGCTATTGCGGCTATTTAACAACATTGACTCTAACAACAAGATGTGCTAAACTTTTACCAAGATAGCCTAGCCAAAGATGCCACTTAAAGAGCAATAAAATATACAGAGAATGCAGAGTAAGGTGAAGACATTCATCAATAAAAATGTAGATGCCCCCAAAACCAAATCTCCCACCAATTATAGCCTTTTATCTTTAGGACATGAAATATACACTAGTACATAAACTAGTGTAGTGGATACCAACACATGCTACCTTCAAAACTGGTTAGTTTTGAACATATATATATACACATATATATATATATATACACATATAAAATAATTACCGAAGAATGGTATAAACCAACTATACAACCTGCTTTTTTAAAACCTTGACCATAATATCTTACAAAAAAAATTAAAAAAAACTAACAAATAATAAATTCACAAAAAGAACCATGGAATAAATGGAACTCCGAAAGGAGACAATTTTGTCAAATTACAAATAAAACCAATGCAAATAACAAGGAGAAAGAAATCAACAACAATAAATATAGATCAATAATAAGTGTTCAAGGTCATATGCTCTAATAAAACTTAATTGCATCATATACAAAACAAAGTTATAAAAATCAGTCCATACTGAGGGTTCGATCAGGAACCAATACACCGACCAACTCCATACCAATGTAGTGGGGAAAAGCGAAGAAGAGGAAGAAGAGATGAGAGAGCAAGATGAAAAGAGGAGAGTAAGGAAAGGAAAAGAGTTCTAAGTTGTACTCCATGCATCTGCCTTAACTTGCAAGACCTAGAAGCTCCTCGTCCACCTCCTGCGTGAGGACACAACTCACTTCCCTCATGACGAATGAGGCTCTCGGTCATCTGCACCCATTGCAGCCGGAAGCTTCATCACAAAGTAGCTCCATCTGCTCTACACATAGTTCCACTCTCCCACATGAAACAGCTTCATCCACTCTGCACGCAACTCCATTCTATTCCACGCTCAACAGTCAACTCTCGCATCTATGAACCAATAGATGATCTCGAACCAAGTTATAAAACCTTGATATAAAAGAAAAGTTCTAAATATAAAATCTAGGAGGCTAGAAGGGAGCCGAGTTATGTTATTCTAAATGTAGAAGTAGAAGCAACAAAAGTTGAGATGGAAGTAATGTCACAAGCCATGATATGTAGGAATATCACATACTTGAGCACCAAAGATAGTGATACCAGACACAAAAGGTAGGACATGCTCCAGGAACACCATAATCAATGATAAATGATCAGTGTTATCAATAACGGATCGCGGAAAATAGCGGAAAGCTAAAAATCCGCAATATTATATAGCGGATTGCGTTGCGGGCAAATAGCGGAAGTCACATAGCGTATAAAATATATATTATATATATAAAAATTTATGTATAACGTTTGAAATATATGTTATACACCTAATAAATTAAACTGCATAAAAATAAAATAAATTATACAAAGAAGATAACATAGTACTAACTCAATTCAAGTCATAATTTTAATTTCTCATACTTAAAAACATAATAATGTGGTCCTATCCGCTATAGCGGGGCTATAGCGTTTCATAGCGGATTGCTCAAAAACCGCTATGGAAAAACGCTATAGCGCCGCTATTGCGGCTATTTAACAACACTGTAAATGATCCAGTAATCAATGATAAAGGATACAGTAGAAAATAGAACATGGGACAAGCAACCAATTTTTTTGTCTATCATGAAGAAGAAAGGATAGAAAATAGAACATGGGACAAGCAACCAATTTTTTGTCTATCATGAAGAAGAATATAGCAATACATCCAAAATGAGAACAAAGAAAAGAAGAAGTGCAATTTTGAAAATAAACACTTCCTATGGCGGCACATTCCAAGCATCCAGTAGAGGAAGAGGAAGAAGAGAAAACATCCTCAAAAGAGTAGCACTGATGTAGATTCAACACTAGCAGGAGAAACTCTAAGGTAAAAGAAAATTGCAATTTACAAACCATGGACAGTAGAGTTCACCAGGAGACAAGTACGTTAAATATGCATTAATATCATCTAGAGCAAAATCAAATTGTTCAGTAATTTTAGATTGTTTCAAATGATCTAACACCTAGGAAATTGGGGGATGATAGTCGTGCAACTCATCGCACTTACCTAGAGATAATCCTGATAAACCTGATGAACAACCATCGTATGATAAACATTTTATTCTAGAGCATATATGATGGCTAAAGTTGAAGGGCTCATTCAGATGATAAACACAACAAACATTTTATTCTATAGCATATATGGTGGCTTAAGTATCACAAACCTACTTGAAAGTCTTTAGGAACATAACGAAAGTAATGTTGAGCATCAAACTATTCATAGATAAGTGAAGATGACATAATCAAAGAACTAGTAAAGATCACCAGTGGAGTTGGACAGGTCAAATGAACAAGAACCAAAATGTCTATACTTTCTAAATAAAAGGAAAAACAGCAAAGAGGATGCTCAGAGAAGATAGATGGCAACATTAAGTTAATGATGATAATGAAGATGGTGGAAGGTTTAAGATTATAATTAAAATAAATAAAAAACCATGAAGAGAGAAAGCATTTCAATGATGGAGGGAAAAAAGAGATATAAAGAGAAAGGAAATGTTTATATTCACGACTTGATAAAAGAAAAAAAAACTAGAAGAGTTGAAAGGAGAAAGGAACAATAAGAGGATGATAGACAGTGGTCTACAGTAGTAGACAAGAGGCGTAGAAGATAGAAGCAACAAAAAGAAAGAGGCCTAAAAATTAGACAGAGGGGAAGGCAAGTGGTTGATCCAACAACCAATTGTAAAAAAAGGCGGTGGTAGAGACCGGCAGGGGAAAAACTGGACAGCTCTAACATCAAGTCGAGAAGGTTCATTTGATTCATAATTTGGATAGTCAAAACACATACATGAGATAGAAGACACAGCATGTCAAGACTAAAACCCAAAAATAATAACAATTACCAATCAATAAGATTTATATTAATAGTGTGCATGATCATCAGCACACTGGGATAAATTTGTTTATACCGTTATGTTCTTAAGATGTGTTTCATTTTCATTGTTGATAACAAAATCATACATAATACATGGAAAGTTGGGAGAAAAGAGGCACTTAAATATTAAGAGATATGTTGTCAAGATAAAGCATGTATGAGGTTCATAGTAGCAAGCTTTCAAAATAATTCAAAATCTTTAGAGGGAAGATCAAGCTTGGGAAATGAAGGATATATATATTGTTTAGGGAAAAAGCAAAAGATACAGAATTTAGGTCTTTGCATCAGCACCTCATTTTCAGATAGGTATCCATCAGGAACAACAAAGCTGTCTTCACTTTCAGTATCATCATTTTTTACACCTTCAGCTTCTAAAGATTCATCATTGTCTTTGTCACAGTCAGAAAGACTTTCACCAGGATCTTCCTGTATGAAAATGAAAATGGCAATTCACACTTTTTGCCCTCAGAAACAGTTGCAAAGAAGATTTGGCGGAAGGTACCTCTTCCCATTCATCTTCACTATCAACCTCATAATCTAATTCATGGTCCTTTCTAAATGGGTGCTTTGGACCAACAACAGCACTGTAATAACATCAATGTAGTTACTGGAAAAATACAGTTAAAACAGTAGTATAGTATTGAAGCTTCAACGACTGAGAAAAATAAGAATATTCAAGAGAGAAACTTGCCTTTTTCTTCGGCAAGTACCATAATATGCAGGTCTAGGACTTTTATCAAATTGCAAAAGCTTTTTCTTTAATAACCGAACTGATGATGATGTAATTTTAAGATCATTTGAAATGGCCATATTGTCTGCAAAAGATTCCAGGACATCCTCAAGCTTATCACCGCCAGATTCACTAATATAATTCATTGCACAAGAAGTCCCCTTGAAATTTTCTTCAGGTGCTTCCGCTACCAAGGGTGATCTTTGCAGCTTTATCTCCTTAATTAACTCAATCTTAGGTCTTTGACGAACACCCCAGCGAGAGCTTCTATTGCACTTAGCCATCTCATGCCAGCTACTAATATGCATCCTGCAATATTTGTACACACAAGCACTATAAATGATTAATGAGAACTAAACATAGGCAAATCTTCTCTCAATCACAAACATAAGAAATTAACTAAACCTCTCTTGAAAGCAAATCCAATATAATTTGGTGTTGATCATGAACTACACAAAAGTTACATTTAAAAAACCAATCTAGAAGAGTGTCCCAATCTTTTATCAGAATGATATATATATATTGTTGGAGCTTTAGGGAAAAACCCAAAAAGCCCAAACTCATTATTTCTTAAATTTAATTTTATTTAGGCATTAATTTGCTGATTATTAAATTTGCTCATTTATTTATTTAATTTTTATTCTTAGTTTTAATTAAGATGTAGTTATAATTAATGTCGGTGCGACTGCAGGCGGACGTGTGGCCCTACTAAGAATAGTAGTAGGCAGCTTCTCCATATATACATATAGAGCATATGCTTTCTTTTCTCTCTTGTGCGATCTCTCCTTTTTTTTGCTGTCAAAAGGATCCCTATGATAACTCCTACACCAACGCGCCGGCAGTAGCAGATTGCTTGGTTGAATCTTCAAGGCATTATACCAATTGAATCCCGCACGAGAGACGAAAATCTGCCTAAAGACAGCTCTTCGGATCGCCTCCCGGTTTTCCTAACTCTAATTATTTATTGGTCTTTGTTCATTGCTGGATTAGATCCAACATATATATATATATATATATATATATATATATATATATATATATACATGTATATGTGTACATGTACATGTATACATATATACATATATATATAAATATATATATACATATATACATATATATATACATATATACATATATATATACATATATACATATATATATAAATATATATATACATACTGTCATTGGACCGGGACAAACCTCCTACCCGATGCAAATTAGTTTTATAAAAGTTACAATGCATTTTTTTACTCCTTTTAGAGTCAGTTTCCACTTCCTCTTACTTGAATCTAGAGGAAAATTCTTTAAATGTATTTATTGAAGCTACTGCAGGAGCTCTTGTGATATAACCAGAGTACTAAAAACACCGTACAAGTCCTTTGTCAGACTGATATACTAGAATAGATAGAAATTTAAAACCTTAAATATGACATTCCATCAATATCAACATAATTAGTGATAACATCTATGTAACTAAAAACTGAACACAAGAACAAAATTCTAAAGCAAAAAAATTAAGGAACATCTTTCTACTAACCTGCGAAGATTGTCTATAGTTAAGCTACACTGTTGAGAGAAAGCACAATCCATTGCTGATATAACACAATCAACAACTCCGACACTCTTAGAAGCTGTCTCAAACGATGGATTTTTCATGGGTGATAATTTAGCATTTGAATTATCGAAACTTTTTTTACTTTTAAGAAATCGCTCCATCATAGAAGCTTGCTTCTTTATAGCAACTTGCTTCTTCTGTTCAGCTTGTTCCTTCTCACGACGCTTTTGTTCCTTGGCAGCTTCTTCTTGTTGTTTTTTTATCTGTTTCTTTAGCTCAGCTTCTTCTTTTTCACGACGTTTCTCCTCTCTTTCAGCTTCCTCTTGAATCTTCTTAAGTTCCCTCTCCTGCAAATAAAGAACATATGCTTAAAGGTGAGTGCATTGGCAGCAACCTAAACTTAATCCCGAAGATAAAGTTTGTTTTCAAAGAAGAGTAAAAGCTTCATGTTTAGACACTGTATAAAGCTTAGAAGATACAATATCATCTTTTCTAGTTTATAGGATATTAGGCATTTTTTCTGCTCAATACCTGTCTTTTAACTTTGATAGACGATAACCTTGCATATATCAAGAACCAGGAACATGCAAAAATATGCAGAAAAGATTATAAATGAATTAAGAACAAATATTATCAGTTTGTATAATTGATTAAACGATCATAAGAGAATTAATCATGCATTGTAAGGATAGTTAACGGCTTATTTTCAGCTCAAATTCCTTGTCTTTTAATTTTGATATGTTATACAGTATCTTAAATTTCCTATATCAAGAACCAGGAACAGGCAAAATTATGCAGCAAAGATAATAAATGAATTAAGAATAAATACTATCATTCATTTGTATTACTGATTAAACAACAGTAAGAGAATTGATAATGCAGTGCATAGGTAATTAAGTTGCACTTCTATTAGTTTCAACAAAAGGCCTATCGTTGCAAAATTCAAATCATGATATCTAAACTTAGTTCCCGTTTCTTGTTAGGTTTTACTTCTTAATAAATGATAAGGCTCTTCAATTTCATCAAAGATGCGAGCCTGCAAGCTATTCAAACGTCTACTGTTTGGTTGTTGTAATCTACAAATCCTTACGCTTCGAAATTTCTCCTTTTGAAGTTCACGCTCCATTTTCTTCTTTTCCTTTTCAGCACACCGCTTGTTTTTCTCAATTTCTTTGGTTGATTCCTTTTCTTGTAACCTGACTCCCTTCTCAGCCCTTCCAAGACAAGATAACATGCTACATTAGTTTATTTCCTAAACAATACATTGAGATTTTGAATTCTAACAACAAAGATGATGAGGAATCTTACATGCTACCACAATTCTTCTGAATTAACTTCTCAACAAATGAGGAAATCCCTTGCCTATTCAATGTCTTCCCAAGTTTCGTTGATGACTTCATCAGCACACTTGGGTAGTCATCTTTATAACCAGGACTCGCTAGCGCAGATATCGTATCTAAAAATAAGTCAAATGCACACCGTTAGTGTTTCCTCTAAGGAAGTTTCCCAAAATAAGCATAAACTGAGCCGAGAAAGCATGTATAGATCATCAAAGCACAAGGAAGCGTTTGAGCTTAGATAACTGTGTGCGTAACATAGGAAAAAAACGATTTTAAATTGACCACTACCATACTCTGAACTTTTGTTTATGGGACTGCACAAAGAATGCAACAAAAATTCTAGACGCAAAGTGAACACATTGATCAATAACATAAATAAAGAGTAGAAAACAAACCATATAAAGAATAATGAAGGTTCTTAATACAAAAATATCCACACATGCATTAATTTGCTAACTTGAAGAGAATAAAATCAATCAAAGTAGAAAGCACAAGCGATCTAATAATTGACTTGAGTGCTATACACAGTATGGATTTATTGTCCATGTTGGACTGTTAAAAATTAGAGTCAACTAACTTCTGCGTTCTGCTGAATTGGACTATAGCTTACAACTATGAAAAACTTTACTGCAATGCAGAAGGAAAAAAATATAGAAGGCAAGTAGAGTTTTGTCAAAAAGCGTTTATTAACATGTAATTAATTACACAAATAATTCAAAGGCTATTCAATTTCCAATTCTTTGAACATGCCCGAGTTGCATATCATAGACGAGAAAAATGTCATGTTTGAACAGAACAAATACTTTAATATTGATAATGATGGAGCCCACAGAATCTTTTTATTGCATTCTAAGCAACACTCTGAAACTTGTAGAACAACTAATTAAGCATTCCAAGTAGTGTGGTTTTACCTAGCATTTAATATAAATAACACAGCCAGTTCAAGTTTTAATGTCACACTAAAATGGTCCCAGCATCAGTGATAGCCCTATGGATCACATATGGCAGAATACAGCAAAACAATCTCACCAGATAGTGCAGAAATCCTCTCATGAATCTTCTTCCGAGCCATGCGTCTTATGTTGATGATGCCACGAAGAGTGACAGGAAACAACTTGATATCTCTCGTCTGATTAACTCAAGCATCAGATAACGAGAATAATTGAGTTTGCCCAATGTTATCTTGAACAGATTAAAATGAAAAAATAAGATGGAAAGCAATCAAATGAAAAAGGTATTACCTCCCAGCACCACAAGCATGACTCAGAGTCATCCTCCAATACATCAGCGTCTGCACTAGAGACACCATACATATTCCTCTGTCCAACAAAGAGCACAGCTCCACGCACTGAGGCCAATGTAATTCCTTCCCTACCCTTCGAATTCTCAAAAATTTTATCCACTAACTTGGAGAATGAAAGAGGACTTTCTTCTAGAAAAAAGGCAATCATCATATTATTGGAATTACATGCACCATCTTCAGGTTGCAGCTTCAGACCAGAAACCTCCTTGTGATACTCAAACAATTCTTGAAGTTCCTGCTGGCACTCCGCTTTCAGAACTTCCAAACTATCATAGTTGACATTACAATCAACAGAAACTCTTTTCCTTTTCAACAGCGCCTTTACTTCCTTGTGTCCGTCCTTTTCTCCTTTGCGCTTTCTCTGTATTTCCGCAGGATAACTTCCTTGAACAGTTTTCACATGTTTGTTTGAGCTTTCAAGGGCAAATTCATTTCTATTACAAACGCCCTTCTCAGAACCCTCATTTACTTGATTCCGCGTTACATTCCCAGGGCTATCGTCTAGCAGCATAAGATCCTCCTTAATTTCACGGTCTTGGTAGACGACGACAGATCCTTCAATATTTGCTGGATGACCCTCTAAATCCGTGGAATCCTCGTCTACTTTAGCGATATTAGATTCCTCACTTTCATCAACACCAAGAACCATAGCATCAACAGAAGGCATCGTGATTGTTCCAGCTAAATCCACCAAAAAAGATACGACTCCAAAGACCTACACCAGAAAACTGTATCGTTTTTCGCAAGTCAGCACAGAAGCAGCATGTTAAAACGTATTATATTTTTTTTACTTCAAAACAATAACCTTTTGCGCTATAAATCTATTCAAAGAACGCCCATTTCGACGACTATTTTTGCCCTTTTGGACTATCAAACCAGTCGAAGAACATTACCTGAAGAGCACGATAACAAAATCCAATTTAGGGTTCATCACTACTCCTTGCCGAACAGCGAGATCAAGTTCGCAAGGGCGACCAGGAACCCATCTTTCACTTAAATGAAAAGACCGGAGACGATCTAAGGATAAAAAGCATTACCGTCAAAACATCGATGGTTGGCGATGGAGCTGCAATTTCGCGATCCTCTTCTCCGCGACCGGTGATGTGATGTGGAGAGAGAAGGGGTTACGATCGGACTTCGAGCTCGTCGAATATATTTGGATCGGACCGCTAACGACGCGTTAGTAGAGCTGATGAAAAAGGGATCGTCCGATCGAAGTCGAAGCGCGCGCTACTAGTGGAGTTGGCGCTAAAATCTTCCCGCCAATTCTTTTTATTATTCCCCGACACTGTTTTTAACGACTAGATGGGCCTCAGATTAACAAAACATCGGGCTTCCTTTGCACGACCCAATCTTGTACATGCCGAAAGGCCGAAATTCATGGGTCTAGCCTATAGCTCCGGCAATGATAACTCGTCAGCTAGTGGTAGGGGAACATTAATTAATAATTACTAATTTTTATAAATTTTAAAATTGATTTAATAAATTCAATAATTGCAACAGTAATAATAACGGTAACGGTTAATTTTTTTATTTAGTATTCGATAACGATAAAAATATTTTTAGTTTTATAATTTATTAATTTATCAAAGTTATAATAGGTAAAATTACAAACTCACATAATTTTTAATAAAAATATTATAAAAATTATGTATATAAAAATAATATAAAAATTAGTAAAATTAGTAATTTATCTGTTTTTATTGGTTTACCAATTGTAAAATCAATAATTTTTTGTTCGATAACAGTAATTATATAAAAATTTTAGCTTCATAAAATCGGCAAATTAGTAAATTGACATTGTTTTAAGATTTATATTTTTAATAAATTTGATGGCAAACAAGTGATTTGTTTGGGATTCCCAGCAAGTTCTTTACCTAAAAAATTTTATCAGAATAGACTGTGCAACTAGGCTACACCCTTTGATTGACCTTAAACCACCACTTGATGGATAGGGTCTCTTCTTGGGTCAGTAGCTCGAATGAGTTGAATCATTAAACAAACTTTAAAACACTGATGATCTGGCTTGTCTAGTAAAATAGTCAAATTGAGTTGATTATCCATATTGGTAAGATCGTTGATGCTATTGACTTTTGCTGATTGAAACATGAAATAGTACTAGATAAAAAAAAATTATACTATTTAGATAAGCTACTTGCAAAATATTAAATCACTATTTAGATAAGCTCTTGATATTGTCATATTGACGGCAATTTATCTGTTACTTAACGTTAAGCAGTAAGAAGGTAATGTGACACTTTAATCACAAATCAATGATGGAATAAATTTTCAAGTACGCAGTGTTGAGCAAAATAAAGCCAACAGGGCGTTGCCCACACAGCATATCGTAATCTAAAATGTCAATGTTAAATGTTCTTATTTAAAGATCTGCAACATGCTTTGATTTTTTTTTATAAAAAAATGACTCTTTAAAGAGGCTGGATTAGGTTTCTTTTGGGAAAATGTTTCTTTTTGTTGATTTATCTTCTTCTAATACCCAAACAAAAGAAAATGCAAAAGTAATCAAAGATATATATTTAGTGAAACAATCAAGAAGCTTCCTGATGATGAAAGATTTCTTTTATATCCTCGTGCCATTTTGGACACTAGCGGTACACCTGGCATCAGAATCAAATGACATCTTCCCTGTAGATAATGATGCAAACCAAGCCTCCTAGTGTCGAATATTTTTTTGCAAAGATCCCTTATGCAAAAATTACAATGCTGTGAGCGCTAGCGTATAAAGTTTATATAAAATTTTTATATAAATTTTTATATAAAATTTTTTTATAAAATTTATATAAAATTATCGTGTAAAGCCTCTCACAAAGGGATTTTTATACACTATTTTATACAAAAATTTTCGTGTAAATTCTTTCGTAGCACTGTAATTTTTGCAGAAGGGGTTCCTTCCGTAAAAAATTTTTTCCTACTGTTCGGGGGACCCCTGGCGCAAAGGAAAAAGAAATGTTTAGCCAATTAGCAATAATTTTTAATAGAAACAATAACGTATGAGTTTATTTGGCATAGTTAAAATTTTTAATGTTTACTAATTAAAAAAATATAAAAATATTTGATAAAATTAGCTTTTTAATCTAGCAGCTTTCGTTAGCCATAAATAAAGGGACAACAGCTTCTAAAAAAATAGTTACTTCTGAATTCCAAACCTAAAAATTAACAACTAAATACTCTAATTTTTTTTAAATAAAAGGACAATAGCTTCAAAAAAATAGTTACTTCTGGATTCCAAACTTAAAAATTAACAACTAAACACTCTAATTTTTTTTAAATCTATTTTTACGATCAACAAACCTAAAAATTAACAACTAAACATTTTAATTTTTTTAAATCTATTTTTACGATCAATAAAACAGCTAAAAAGCTGCACCAAACCTACCTGTGAATCAAGATTCAATGAATATATTTTGATTTCCCATTTGAGCCATCACGTCACCGAGGGACAGGTAGAACCATTTGATTGAAGCAAAATAGGGCATGCATGTTCTTACTCTAAAATTAACGCTCTATAGTCCTCGCTTTAAGATTCATACATTTCACTAATATTATCCTGTCTAGTCAAATTTTCAGACAACCCTTCCCATTTGATTGCCAACTCGCACCAACCACTAGGTCATGAAAGGATCATTCAATTGAAGACTCCATTAGTGTTATCCTTCCAACTGATAGCCTAACCATAATGAGTTGCCCTTTTTACTCACTTTGGACAACCCTGGACGGCAGCGATCTTTAAACCAAACGCTGCTTAAAACTGTTTATTTTGCACCTTCAACGTGATAATACAAAAAGGATAAAATATTAGTGATGCACAACGAAAACTTTCTGAACATATCTTAAGTTCAATTTTGTCCGCTAAATAAAACATTAACAGTGTCAGAATTATTCTCTCTGATTATGACATGCTCTTTCTAGTATCCAAAAATTGCCTACCACACAAGGCTGCAATATGAAATGAATCGACGTAGTATTTAGCTGGATGTGAAGTTATCGTGATATTCATTTCTCATTGTGCGGCCTTTGAAGCGGAAGATGATGCCTTCTTTGAGGACTTGGACTTAGAAGATGGAGCTTGTTTCTGGTCAGGCTCAATGGTCTTTTTCTTATCCCTGCGTTCCCTTTTCTTTAGAGCATGCATGTGAGCTTTGAGGACAGTGGCATAGGAAGATTGGAATTTCAGGTAATCCTTGGCAGAAAGCTGCCAGACAAAATTTATTAGCAACAACAACTAAGAAAAGCATACAGGAGGAAATGTCAAAAACATAGATTCCATTGTCTATTTCGAGTTTAAACATTAAAATCGTAGTGACGATAGATATAGTTTTAAAATTAAATAGGAGGAAAGCGTTTAAAATTGGGTAATAAAGTTGGAGTGTATCAAATAAATATTTTAACAGTACACCGGATCATTATTTGCAAAAAGCTGGCATGGTCTCGTAGCAATGTTAATTTGCAATGACAATGCCATGTTATTCAATTTTTTACATTAATATAGAACGCTCTAATAAGCTTTGCAAAAAGAAAAACCTGCTTACTAACAAAAGATACTGTTCTGTGAAAAATGAAATTCTAATTCAGAAACTGATTCAAATCCATTACTGGTGCGGGCTACTCTTTAGGCCCCTCTTCAACCACTCTGTGAACCCTAACTCTTTAAGCTATATAAAGAAGAAACGCAATCAATCAAAAGGCACAGTACAAATATCTTTAGTCAAAAAGAAAATCTTTTGTTCTCACTGTATAAAGATCCTCAATCAAATTATAAGGGAAATAAATAGCATTGAATCTTGACCTAGCATCAATCCAGTCAGATCAGTCAGACTAAAGAAATCTATATGTTACTACTTATACAAGACAAATTTAGTTGGGCTTGGTGTATTTCAGCATAGTACAATATAGAATGCAAATGCGTTATTCTGAAGGAGGCTGATAATCCACGGTTACATCTGACATGACTCGAAGCTTCTGCCTCTGCTCATGATTATGTAGGTCAAGAAGCCAAGAATGCCACTAGTAACTATGTAGGTCAAACCACGAGCGCTATCCCTAGCAACTTTATTATCAAGACTAGACCGTTGAACTACATAATACCTTAGTGGAACAATCTTGGAATTGCAATCAAAAGGTTGTCCTAAAAGTAAACAATCAAGGATAGCTTTTACTTGCACCATTCATGAACTTCTATATTGCTAAAGGTGTACTGCATATTCAAGTATTATAAGTCACATTTACATGTGGAAGCCCACAAGAGAACCATTTCTGATAGAAAAAGCAGAATAACTAGTACGTATCAACGAAAGGTAAACATACTGATAATAAAATGTCAATTGAGCAACTATAGCATTTTAATTTCTTTCACTCGAAAAGGCTTTTTAAGTCTGCAATAACGAGGCTTATATGCATTTCTTCTAGAGAGTAACTTACAAATAGGAAAACAGAAGTCAAGTAAGAAGATAAGAACTAGCACGTGTTAATGAGGGGTAAACGTACTAATAATAAATTGTCAATTGAGCAACAATAGGATTTTAATTTGTTTTACTAGCGAAGGCTTATAAAATGTTTCTTCTAGAGTGTAACTTAATGCAATGTCCTACAATGCAATTAGTGGGATACAAATGTGAAATCGTAACAAATCATATAAAATAACTTAAGGCAAGAGACAAGATCAGTTAGGGGAGATCTTACAGAAGTAGAGATGTTCTTCTTGCCATCAGTAGCGCGAACAAGGCATCTGTATTCAATTGGCTGCCCAGTGCTCTCCATTTTATTCCTGGTCGCTTTGCTTTTCATAGATGCTATTTACAAATGCCAAATCAAGCTATCATAAGCACCAAATTAAGGCATTTACCCTTAACAGAGGAAACAAAATCATAAAAGCAGCGACAGAAACAGTAACATCAACAATAGAAGTACCAAGTAAAAAAAATGGAATCAGTTGACTCACAACGCTTGAGGGTGACCCAAACTGATCCTTTCTCTATTGAGCGCTCAAACATACTTGTAAGCTCATTAAGAAACGGATCCGGCTGCAGAACAACCTGAAACATCAATTGAACAAATATAAATGAAATGAGATGTTGGCTCAATGCTGATTGTAATGGTCAATTTTTCATCATAGAGCTGTAACCAGAAGGGACAACTGCAGGCACGAACTAACCTTAGTAGAAAACTAAGAATTTGCAGATAAAGTAACTGCGTGTAATGCAGAAAGAAATCCAGATAATAACACGGATAGAATCTTTCGAACAGACTTTTCGGGACTAAATACAAACCTTAAATTGGAGAATAAAATGTAAGAAAAAAATTTCATCAACAATGAAAAATTGGCGTCAAAGCAAACTATCATTCCAATATGACCTATTTGTAACAACACTATGAAACACGACTTATGATCTGGGTTAAAATAGAAAGGGCATGAAAAACACAAAAAGAAAATAATTGATCCATTGAATCGATCCAAGAAATGTCAATTCCAAAAGATTAAGGAAATAGGATTATGGGATCGAAGAAAAAAAATGACCAAAGGTTGAACCAAATCAAGTGAAAAATCACATAAAACAACAAAAAAAAAATCAAAGGGACGAAAAGAATTGATAAAGAAATGCACCATCTCGAGATATTTCAATTCCTCGATGATGGAAAAAATCGTTAATGCGATCGCTCTCACTCGTTTAACGATGACTCTCCAGCCAATCGAGAGTGAGGAGTGACAGCGCATTCACACTTCTCAAGGTCCGACCCCAGGTAAAACAAATTGTGAGATCTGATCCGTTCATAGTAAATTAGATTGCATTGAAGTGGTGCAACCTCTTCGACCCTATTTCTCAAAGTCTTTGATTGTCTTCAGGAGAGGAAAGCCCATCAAGTAGAAAAATCTAAAAAATGCACTCATGGAGCGGGGTTTGACTAAGGTTTGATGGGACAAGGGTTCAAACCCCACCCCCCGTGCACTTTTTAGATTTTTCTAAATCTTGTTTCTTCTTGATAGTCTTTGGTCCATCATCTCCCCTAAGACAATCAAAGGACTACAACTATCCTCAATCAATCAAAGAAATTGATCGTCCAAAGGACACAAGAGGTCTCACCACTCAGATACAATGTAATTTACTATGAATGGTTAAGATCTCATGATCTTTTTTTAGATGGGGGTCAGACCATGAGAAGTGTGAATTTGGCATTGCCCCTATGCTCTCAATTGACTCAAGAGTCATCATTAAATGATGGAGAAGGCGATCACATTAAGAATTTATTTCTATCAAGGAATTGAAATATCTCGAGATGGTGCATTGTTTTATCAATTCTTTTCATCTTTTTTATTTCTTATTGTTTTATTTGATTTTTGGCTTGATTTGGTTCAATCTTTAGTCACTTTCTTTTTCTTCAAATCCATCAACGTTTTGATCTATTGCACAATCGTATTTCCTTCACCTTTTAGATATGACATTTCTTGGATCGATTTGATGGATCAATTATTTTCATCTTTGAGTTTTCACACCCTTTTTGTTTTAACCCAGTCACAGGTCACATAATCCTATTTCCTTCATCTTTTGGATTTGACATTTCTTGGTTATATAAGCATGCTTCATGTGTTCCCTATAGAACAAAACGATAGCTACATGCTATATCAGAAAAATAATTTAAATGAAAGACATTGAACATAACGAGAAGACTTGATGAGCAAGAGATTAAAGGAAACATCTGAAAAAATATATATAAACTACAGCAAGGCGCAATCAGCGCAATCATAACGCTAATGTAATGCGGTGTAAAATACTATATTTTGAGCAAGATTTATACATGGTACACTATAAATTGAAACTTCACATAAAAAGTGCATCTTTTGCATAAAATCTAACAAGCCACAATTAATGCAACATGTAGTGAAACTAATAAACATCACAAAGAAAAAGTTTGCTTACACCTCTAAACATATCATATATTGGTTGCAAATTGTTACATCAATTCGAAATCGCAAACTTATCCACTGATTTAACCTAGAAGAGCAGATGAAGAACGTCTCACCATTTCTCGTGCTCTCCTTCGCTGATGCTGCGTTCGAGCTGATGAAGAGTGCGTTTGGGACTATAAAAGTGCTCGCAGCACTGTTTCCTGTAAATACTGTAAAAAGACTGTTAAAAACTATTAAACAGAAAACAATATAAAAATTAAAATCGCTTGTTATATAAACAAAAGACAGTATAATGAATGCATTAAATTCAACAATATTTCTTAGAACATTTAATACCAATATGACATCAAAAGATTGCATTTCCCTACTTACGAAAGAAGACGAAGGGAATTCTTAAGAAGATGACGAAAAATGGAGGAAATTCCTAAAAGGAAGAATCAGCAACAAATCAAATGAACCAGCAAAATAATTGGATACATATTTTTCAAAAAATAATATATGACCATCGGCAACATTAAGATCAAAACTAAAATAAAAAATCACATAGGCACAAGAAATTCAGAGCAATATTTACTCATATGAATAAATGGATATAACATATATTATTTGGTAAAATCTATAAATCATTTGGGCAGAGATGATCTTT
Source organism: Costus lasius (assembly GCA_027563935.2). Lineage (NCBI taxonomy): Eukaryota > Viridiplantae > Streptophyta > Magnoliopsida > Zingiberales > Costaceae > Costus > Costus lasius. The sequence continues at coordinate 21,977,838 of CM050447.1, read as the reverse complement.
TTGGTTCACAAAGCAATGTAAGATTAGTCAAATTTTGGGTTTTTGTTTTTGAATGAAAATTAAAAGGAAGGTAAAAGATAGAGAACTTCGCGATCGGCGGCGGCGAGGGGAGATGCGAGCGAACGGGAAGAGCAGTCGTCGGTGGTGTCGGCGAGGCGAGGACAGAGACGAGAGTGCATGGAAGGAGCGAGCGAGCAACTAGGGCAAAGGAGAGGCGAGGGGTTATGGTAAAGGAGCGGCGAGGCGACGCGAGGCGTTAGGCCAGAGGAAAACACATTTGATGCGCACCCCACAGGTCGGGCCTGCAGGGGAGGCAACGGGTGCGACCCCGCATAAAATTACGGGTCAATATGCAGTCAACGAAGCAACGATGGTGAAAAGCACTGCCCGCGGCCGCGCCGCCCTCGCCCCGCACTTCCAAACGCACCCGAAGCGGAGGGAAGGACCGGGTCATATTTGGTTTATATGATCCAACGGTCAGGATCGTATGCGCAGAGGAATTAGCGTTGGTTTCAACTTAGATCTAAATTTGTTGGGTCTTGCTATGGGCCCAACCCATTCAAGCCCACCTTATTTTTTTTTTGATATGCATTGTTTTAACTCTATGATTTCAGAGCCTAAATGCAATATAATGCATATAAGAAAACCTCCATCCAATCCAATAGAAAATCTATGATAAAATCTGATCATTTTACTCAATAGAATATAATTAGTATGTCATTTTAAATTAAAATATTTTATATTAAAACATAATAATAATCATTTTATTGGATATTAATGCATAAGCTACAGTGCTACACCTATGATTTTTTCCTCCTAATAATCAAATTTTATTGGATATTTAATAAATAACATGTTTGATAATTAGTTATTTTAATTATTATTTCTTTTATAAGCATGGATTATTATTTTTTATTATTAATAAATATAAGAACATATGTCAAATGTATTAAAAATAAAAAATGATGATAGTAAAAATTTTATATTATGTTTCACAAAAAATAAACAAATAATAAACGAAAATGGAAAATATATTATTTCATTTAATTTCGACAAAGTAAAATTAAAAAAAGTGGATAGATTTTTTTCTTACCTTTAAGGAAATCAATAAATAGTTATTTTTTTCTTAGTTTTCTTTGTAAGATGCAGAGTTCATATTTTATATTCAACTATTTTTTTTATTTGCCTCTGTATTATCTGTTATATTTTATAAAAAAAAGAATTGTATTTAAATTTTTAGGCTGTGTTTTCTTAAAAAAAATCATAAAAAATATATATACTATAATTATTATTTTATTATTTTAATGAAATAATAATTAAAGTATATATTTTTCTTTCCACAAAAAAAATCATAAAAAATATATATATACTATAATTATTATTTTATTATTTTAATGAAATAATAATTAAAGTATATTTTTCTTCTTTCCACTACAAATTTCTTTCAAGAAAATACAACCTTAAAGCTAATAAATAGTAGAGTGATCAGGCGATCCGCGTTCATCCATGTTTGCTTCTCCATTAATTTAGTTTTTTAGTTTAAATACTTGTAAGCTTCACGACATAATCTTCTTTAACATCTAATAAATTATATTCATTGAAATATAGGGCAAATAAGATAAATATTTTAATTAACTATAGTTGTATAGATAATTTTAATCGCGTTCCACTTCCCCATTTTCATTTTAAAATGATCAATTTATTTGTGCTCATAAATAATTCACTTTGTCTCCTAAATGTAATTGCCTACGGCATGTTAATTTCAAAACTAAACAGTCATATTATAAAGTAAAGCAAATAGTGACGAGTAAGCGAAACAAGCCTTGAGTTTTAACAAGTAAAATTGGAAAAAAAAAAAAGTTATTACATGCAAATAGTGGCTTGTGATTATTTAATTGGTCAAACTAAACTTGTTGCAAGATGTGCACTCGCAAACTACAAATACATGATACATTAATGAGAGAAAAAAATTGACTCGTTTACAGGCCGCCATCATAAAAAGTCTCGTATCGGACAGATTTAAATCAATCATTTTATGAAAGAGATCCTTTGTGGTGCTTGTTTTCAGTCTACATAAACATTAGGAATCATGATAAATGAAAAGGCCAAAACTGCACGCATGGATCGATCCACAAAGCAGTAAAACTTAATTGTGAACCATGGTGGTGTTTGTTTTCACTTACGTAGGGTGATCGGCAAGAGACTGAAAAAATAGCCATGGATGAAGCATTTCTTTCTCAGTAATCAGACAAACATAAAATCTGTGAGCAAAGTTTAGTCTTCAATGAAGATAGGCACGAAGGAAAAGCCATCAGCAATCTCTTTCAATGACATCGATCACAAGAACAGTACATTTCAGATTCAAATCATGACACAAGAAGCATGAAAAAGAGAACAATTGGAGCAGCAAAATCCAAGCAAATCTCATGCACTCTCAAAGAGTTGCAGAGCTTCGGACACATTTGGCAATGCAGGGATGGCTCCCTTCTTGGTGGTGGTGATTGCTCCGCATGCATTGGAGAACTTCAGCAGCTCCCTCAACTTCTTCTCATCCTGCATCGCATCAACAACACAGTATGTAACTATACTAGTATAAATGTTTCAGTGAAAATCATGAAACCGAAGTATTTATAATCTCCAGATTATTTAACCTGCAAGGCCGACCGGTCTTCGACGATCTTCCCGAGCAATGCACCGACAAATGCATCGCCAGCGCCGGTGGTATCGACCTGCTTGACGGAGAAAGATTCCACACTCCCACGGAAATCCTTGATTAGAAAGCAAACAACATCAGAAATGTTCAGTTAGACAAGAACATGTTTCCAATGCTCGACCGTGTTATCATGATTCAAAATTTTAAATTTTAAATATAATAGAATCTGTAATTTGAAGAGTTCGACAGTCGTTGGATCAAATCCCTAGTTAGCAGAATTAATTCGAAGGTGCATGCCGTCCAAACAACTGTATTTAAATACTGTCATTTAACATCTGTTTTTGGTCAAGAAATAAGCTTTAATTGTTGAATGGATTTATGATAAGGTGAAATCCAATCTCTTTACAGGACTCGGTGATGAAAATCGATGCCGTTCTAGGATTTAATCGGATTCTTATAAGGAAAAGATCAAAAAATGAAATGTACCTTGGTGTAGTACTTGCAACCCTTTTCACCAAGGGTGACCAAGAGCAGAGTGAGATTTGGGTGCCAGAGCTGCAGGGCAACCTCATCCTCGACAGAGTCATGGCCGGTGAGGAATTCAAGTTCAACGTCGCTGACCTTGATGATGTCGGCCTGGTCCCAGATACTCAAGATCTGCTTCCGAGCCTCCTCTTCCGATGGCCACAGAGGCAGCCGGAGATTAGGGTCGTACGAGAGCAGAGCCCCTGCTTGCTTCGCCACGTCCATGGCCTTCAGGTGAGCCGACCTACATGGCTCCGTGATCAAACTAATAGATCCGTAGTGGAAGATCGAGGCCTGTAGATCCATCAACCATATTAGATCTGCAAAACGAAATGTTGGCTCCATTCGAACAAGACCACGTGAAAGATCTCTCTTTTGGTGTAGAAAAGTTAGGGCAAGGTTCAAAGTTCTACCTTTCGGATGAGATCAAGGTTGAGCTCAGTCTCGGTGAGGAGCATGTCGGCGCTAGGGTTGCGGTAGAACATGAACTCGCGCTCGCCGTCGGCGCGGAGGGTGACGAAGGCGAGCGCGGTGCGCGCGCCTGCGTCGAAGGTGACCCCAGAGTCGTCGACGCCGTTGTCGCGGAGGATGGCGGCGAGCATGCGGCCGAACTCGTCATCGCCGAGTTTGCCGAGGAAAGCGCAGCGGCCTCCGAGGCGGGCCACGGCGATGGCGACGTTGGCCGGCGCGCCGCCGGGAGCCTTGAGGAAGCCGGGGGCCTCCGCCAGGGAGACGCCCGACACGGTCGGCACGAAGTCAATGAGCATCTCGCCGAAGCTCACGACGAGGCCACCGGCGGAGTCTCCGTTTGCAGTGACCATGTTGGTGTTTGTTGAAATGCCGCAAAGGCTGAGTCTCGAGAGAGGAGATCGAGGGCAAGGGGGTAGGTAGATGGGGTTACTGGCAGTGTGGGGGAGGGAAGGAGCGGAGAAAATGGTTGTTGAATATAAAAGAGAGGGAGGGGAGTGGGTGAAGTCGATTGATCAAATTGGGTTGGCGTTGGTTGCCTTAATAAAGTAACTTTCAAGGTTCCATGTGCTAATTTCTTTTACAAGGCATGCCTAATTACGTCTAATTGTATTAATTGTTTATTTAGTATAGATAGAAAATTTTAATCATATAATTTTTAATATACTAAAATTATTTTCTTATGTGATAAATTATTTATTGAGAGAGAATCTCACTTTTTATGATTGTCATGCATGATGTATCTTATTTTGAAAGAAAAGTTTTAGATATCTTGTATAGAATAAAAGTCATTTTAGGGTTAGGTAATGCTCTCATGATTTCACACAGTTGGCGTGGCTAAGCAATGCAAAGGTGGGCCCACGGACGTCTCCAATCTGATGGTTGGTAAATGTTACCTCAGCATTCAAATATTGTTTTACCAGGAAAGTATTTTATATCTTTTCAATTAATAATATGAAATTTTAGTGTCAAGTTTCAACTACCAATAATTAAACATGTAAATTATGGGTTGCTCACGGCTGGGCGACGTAAACTTCACGGCGGAAGCAATTAGTTGGCTGAAATACATTCTCACCGCCTTGAATGACGCTGAAACTTACCTTCCTTGTGAGTGGGGAAACCCCTCCATCAACGCTGGCCATACCCGTACTCAAATCTGGGACCCGATCATGCTGCTTTGTGATTAGAATAATGCGTAGGCGTTGAAATGTATGACTTATATGGCCGCTGGTAGAGATTGGGTGGAATCTGTGTCGGTATTTGCTGAAATCTTGAAGACGTTGAAGAACATGGGATCACGTGCGCTGTGTTCATGCGCGATCTACTACCATGACCTGCGGGATACGACAACTGACTGATTTAGGCCCCACGCGTATTGACGCTATAATTTTGTTAGAAAAAAGGTACGTGGTGCGGGTAGAGTTCAACGCAATAAAAAATTGCGATGGAAGCATTAATAAAATTACACAGACAAAATGTTAGGTGTCAGGCCGGGGCGGATTTTGGTCGCGGCCCAAACCTAGCCCAGCCAATCTCAGCTCAGCCCATCCGAATCCCATAGGTCAGTGGAGTGATCCTGTCACGCCTGATCAAGACCCGGGCCCACACCGCAAAGGTCAAACTTCGAGATGCGACAAGATGGTCAACCTGTGTGATGAGTCAGCAATAAAGTCAATAGTCATAAGGTCAACCAAGTCAACTGTACCCCAATGCAACATATAAAATAATACAATAAATGCAAAATCATAAATAACATACCATCATCTGGTCCACGACCAGGCATACAAATACAGCTCCACATACCACATCGCCACATAAATATAATCTGACTGAAAACAGATAAACAAATACGTGATGCAGCTCCCAAGGTGGCCACTACAACTAACTATCTAGATTCGCTCCAGGAGGAGCAACGACAGAACCTGGAAGAGAGGGAGAGCGGGGGGGTTAGCCAGAAAGGCTAAGTAGGGATATGCAGGAATATGATGCGTGTACAACGAATAAGGTTCATTTGCAAGAATCTACCAGTATCCTATGTGTGTGTACAACAGTACATATCGATATATATCACAAATCAACATAATCTCAAAGATACAACAGCATGCAATCCATAAAACAGAGCTCGGCCAATCGTCCACTTAAGGACACGCACTGCTGGTGGAGTTGTTGGGGTATGCCCTTAAGGCTAATGTTTGAGGTCTTGGGATTCTTTCAGTATCATGTATAAACTCTTATGTTTATAAAGGCAATGGTTGTTATTCAGTTTGTTACATTGTCTGCTGCAATAATTGTACTTCTGAATAATGTCTCAATGCTGTTCAGCTAGGCTGACATGCTTTATGTCCTTAGTCGAGATATCTTGGTGAACATGAGACAGCCCTGATATGATTGAGACTAATATGTATTCTAATCTTATAGGATGCTTCGAGCATGGAATAAGATGTAGACTCATGGGTACATTGGGTGTACTGGACAGACCCTACTAGGATATTCAATTGCTTGTCACAATGTGAATAATCCTTGATTGCAACAAGTGGCACATGTCCTTTGACTTGAGATCACTTGTGTTTCTAAATGATGATTGTCATTGTTTTGAGGTAGTTCAATATCATTTGAAACATAATGGTTATAGACTATCTTGGATAATGATCATGAGTCAGGTTAGGACACTAGTGATAGATATAGGATTGCTGTCTCCTTGAATGGAGTGTGATGTTCTAATGGGGCCCCCCTGGATGAGATGATTGAGAAAGTGTATGGCCATACCCAGGTGACTATGTTCATCTGATCTAATCATGCTCATCATATTGGAGCTACAGGCTTGACACGCTTGTCCAATAAGAACATCCAGTGGCAAAGGAAATATGTATGCCTAGTGAGTTGATTCACACTTGTGCTGTGGTTTGGGTGTAGTCTTGGAAGACTCTTTCCTCTATATCGGGAGACAGTGATGTGTTGCTAGATACCCCTCACTGATCGTGATAACGTAAGTTATCGTTACCGACATTTGAAGGAAACCCTCATGGTCGCACAATTTGATGATATGGCTTACTTAAGTCAGATCGTGTGGACTGAATTGTTTTGGTTCAGTTTAAAGGGATTTAAACTCTGATTGTAAGTGAGATCTGGTCTGATCATGTTTGATTGATTAGGGCTTGAGATCGGTAAGCTTTGATCGAGAGAGTTGATGCTAGATCGATGAGATCAAGAGCATCAAGAGATGAACGGTCAGATCCTGAACCTTAGGGTTTAAGGTGATCTGGACAAAGGCTTGGTTTGATTAAATTATTGAGCCAAATTGGGTTGAACCGAATGGCTTGAACCGGTTCACATGGGTGAACGCATGGTTCAAAGTCTTCATGGCGCTTTGGGCGGTTTGCCTTGAGTGAGCGCACGGTTCATGAATGCATGAACGCATGAAGTGAAGGTTTACTATTTTTGGAAGAGGCGTTTTCCAAAATAGATACCACACCTCACGTTCGACGCACTCATGCTATTCTCGCCCCTTTTTGCCTCTTCCTCTCGACGGCTTCTCGTGTGGTGAAGAAGGTTGTCGCCAAGGAGAAGAAGAAGATCGCCAAGCAAGATCTCTCATTCCTTCCATTCGACAAGCACCCTTGGAGAACCTACAAGGATCAACAAGGAGTAGGCTACATCACCTTGTGTGCGCACCGTGTGGAGGAGAAGCACTCGATTCTCTTCTTCCTAGACGCCATTCGAACTAATGGCTATGGTATGATTCAATCTACAGATTTAAGTTGATCATATATGATGCATACGATTCTTGATGCCCTATTTTCCGCCCATGCACAAAGTTTTTCATATGCGCATGTTTAGGGTTTCGCCCCCCTCTTGAAAGGGGTCCTTCAGGAGTGGTCCCCAATGTCAGCTCTAAACAAAGGGGACGATCTGCCTGTCGGCAGTCCGCTGGTGTAGCGTCCAACACCAATCACCCCGAAGTCGGAATACAACCTTCGGAGATGACGCAAGTCGACATCATATAGTACAAGTGTCCTCACATCACGGATCACGACTATAGCTAGTGGCCAACATACAAAACACGTAGCCCTCGCCCACAACAAGCTATGGAACAGACCTCGGTTGACTGGCATAATCTCCCCACTCCTCAGTCCAACCGGTATCAACATAATCTCAATGAGTCATATCAGCCCAATCCAGGGCACAACAGATCAAATCAGCCCACTCTCAGGGCTCAACGGGTGCTCATATAGAGCCACAAATATACATCTCAAATCACATAGCATAAAGATAAACAACAGCATAAAAACAGATATCATGCAATCACATGTATGATCAATACAACAGGATAAGACTGCAACGGTTATCAGATGCAAATCAATGGAATAAACTTAAGGTAAGGTGCCGCTATCCTAAGCATGAAATTGGCACCATAGCAAAGGCAGGAGGAAGACCCTACCTTGAATCTGTAGGTCTGCGCTAAGAACCAACCCAAATACGTAAGCCGGCGCGTGAACACGGATCTCAAAGTTCGCCGGAGATGATCACTGCCGGAACAGTACTTCCGAGCACACAGCAAGGGTAGAAATGTCAGAAATCCAGAGAAGAGTCGTCGGCCGAGTTCTGGTGTTGTTGGAGGATCGCCGACGATGATCGCCGGAACAGTGCTCCGGCCATGGACCCGAGTTTGCCCGAACTCAAAATATCGCTGACACAACGAGGGTCACGGTCGTACAGTTGGTTTTGCGAGAGGAGGTCTGGATCGCCGGAAATCTCAAGAAATCCGCCGCCGGCGTCACTCGCGCACGTCACCGGAAATGGGGAAGATGGCCGGGGGAAAGTGCCCAAAAACCAACCGGAAGGAGGGGGAAAAGTTCCGCCGGAGGTAAGCAAAGCTCGCCGGAGGCGCCGGAGCTGACCTAGGCACCGAATCTGGAGTTTTCGTGGTTCCACCGTCGACCACGTTCGTACAAAGGCGAGGGAGGGGAGTCGCCGGATCAGGCCGCCGGAGCAGAGGGGAAGACGGGGAGGAGTTCGGCAATGGCAAGAAGAGGTGGGCGACGGCGACCGTGAGGCTTGGAAGGGGAAAGCACGGCGGCTTCATTCGAATGCCGTGCGTGAGGGGGATGAGCGAAGGAGGAAAGGCGTGTACGCGTGAGTGGGTAAGCGGCGGGGGGAGAAATTGGCGAGAGAGATTGGATGGGACGGGATAGAAACGTCTCGTCCCATCAACATCAATACTTAATTAATTTTTTTTATTATTCTTTTTAATTATTATTTTATTGTAAATATTAGAAAAGATTCTCTAACAACAGTTTAGAGACACACAAATACAAAAACAAAAAAACAAAAAAAAACAAAACAAAAAAAAACAAAGAAAACAAAAGGGGTTTCTTTTATCACGTTTTCTATTACATCATGCTTTTCACATCAGCATTGAATGTTTCATCCCAATTCGTGATCTTGGTAAGCTTAAATGGGTGGATACAGTTTATTTATAAGATCGGAGTTCATTGCCTTGCATAGGTTGCGAGTCCTTTTTGATCCTGGATTGTGGGACCTTCTCAATTTGACTCTTGACAATTTGCTAATTATTTTGAATTTTGAATCTTACCATGGTTACCCTTTCCTTGGAGACAAGTCATAAGCTAAGATCATTTTCTATCATATCTGGTTTTTCTGTTTTCTGATTCTCGTTGCTTGAGGGCAAGCAAGGATTTTAGTCTGGGAGAATTTGATACCTTGTCGTATGTTGCATTTCTTGATATATTTATTTCATGAATTAAGGCCTATTTTGTTACTTTTATATCTCATTCATCACTTATTTCCTTGTTATTTTCGGAATCTACACAATTCATTGTCTTTCATGTGTTTCAGGTCAAATCACTTCTTTATGGAGCTTAAAACTGAAAATTAAAGTTATAAAGTGGTTAAGGATGGAAAGACGAAGCTTCCCAACAATTTTCAGCTCAGACGGACATTGTTACCGAAAAAAACGGCCTACCCATGAAAGTGTTCACGGTCGTATTTCTGAGGACGAATATTTCATATCATTTTCGAGCCGTAATCGAAGATACGACCGTGAAACGCGGGAATGAAATTTTGGAATCATGTTCGCCGAGAAGAATACGACTAGCCTGTGAAACAGAATACGCCCATGAAGTCTACTGAAGGCACAACGCAGAATTTGGCCGAGAGCTTCACGGGCCAGCCCAAGAAACGCTTCACTCCCGTATTTCTATACGCAGATCACGACTCTTGGCATTTCTCCCTCGTTTCAAGTCCGATTTGGGCGATCTTGGTGTCAAAACGACGGGATTTAGAAGGGCTACACGTCAGAAACATGAGGAAGTCGACCAGACATATAAAAGGAAACATTTGAGGGGGGGGGGGGGGAACGGATCGGCTCCTAGAGGAAAGCTAGAGAGGGAAGAACGAGGAAGAAGACAACGCTTGGAACCAGATCTAGAGGGGAAAGTTTGCATTTTCTCTTCTATTTTCATCTTCTACATCTTCTCTCTTGTGTATTCCTTCATCAGAAAGTGATTTCTTAACCGAAACTATGGTTGTTGTAGCGTAAACACTCAATCGGATTTTTGGGCGTAGCCCACTTTTCAATCTATGAACTGATTTGTGTTGCTTCTATGGGATTTTCTCGACTCTACTCGATCTTCACTGTGTTTATTCCGTAATCTTTGACTTGATCAATCGAATTTTACTCTAGTCGTCACGAGAAGTATTGAAAGGGAAAATTGTGACGACTGATCTGTTTTGATTGGGCTGGTGGGTTTTGCCACGAAAGTAGGTAAAACATGTCCATATTCTCCTGCACTCATTGGATCGACCCGGTTCGTTCTATCACGAATGTAGAAGGACGGTCGAGTTAGGTACCAAGTTACACCGCCGAAATGGGGTAACTTATAAACTCAAGAATTTCCGTGGTTTCAGAGTATCTCTAGCAACGCTTTTCATTTAGTTCTTGATTGTTGGTGTGGTGAACCCCTTAAATCTGATTTTTTCTCATAACAACTGTCTTTCTTCTGTTTTCGCTGTCAATTGGAGTTGTTTTAGTTGTTTACTTGATTTTGAACATTAAACCGATAACACTCTCAGTTACGATTTTGTTTAGCTATTGAAATTAAGAATTATTGGTACTTGACTCAACCGTCCTCGTGGGAACAATACTATATACCACCGCGATAAAGCCGTTACGCTTGCGGTTAGTATCAAGTTTTGGCGCCGTTGCCGGGGACGGCGATAGTCAATATCGATTGTCTTCTTAAGATTGATAGACTAAGTTACTGATAATAATTTGTTGCTTCTGAATTACTGTGGAACATTTGCTGCTTACCCTTCTTTTATGCGTCAAGGTCTTAGATCAGGTGGAATCGACAACCTATACGACCAAATCGACGAAATCGAACGGACGCTCCACCGACGAAGGAGGTTAATAGAGCAAAGAAACAAAGAGCAATCAGGTAGGACAAAGGCGATTCCTTTAGATCTTCTAATGGAGCTAGAACCAGAGCCGGTACCCTTGAACATACAAGCTCCAGATGATAACCGAACCTTAAGAGATTTTGCTTCCCCAAATGTGCAAGGACTGCAAACTGGAATTGTACGACCTCCAGTGAATGCTAACAACTTTGAGATCAAGCCCGCCTTACTAGGCATGATCCAGCAACATCAATTTGGAGGCACACACTTGGAGGATCCTCACCAACATCTGTCCTTATTTCTAGAGTTCTGTGACACGTTGAAGATCAACGGAGTTTCCTCAGATGCTATACGATTGAGGCTTTTTCCATTTTCATTACGCGATAGAGCACGTGGCTGGCTACAGTCTTTGCAGCCAGGATCGATTAACTCATGGGATCAGCTATCCCAGGCCTTTCTGTCTAAATACTTTCCACCGTCTAAAACTGTTCAACTGCGAAACCAGATCACCGGTTTCACCCAAAGAGACGGAGAATCTTTATATGAAGCGTGGGAGAGGTTCAAGGATCTTCAGCGTCTCTGCCCACATCACGGCTTAGAACCATGGGTAATAGTACATACTTTCTACCAGGGTCTTAATTATAACATGCATCTTACTGTAGATGCAGCAGCCGGAGGCGCGATAATGAATAAGCGTGTAGAAGAGGCGATGAATCTTCTAGAGGACATGGCGCTAAACCACAATCAGTGGTCTACTGGAGAACGAGGTACTACATCTTCTAAAACCATAGCGCCCGGTAAGTATGCGCTTGACTCAATGAGCTCACTAGAAGCGAAAGTAGATTCTCTAGCACGTAAACTTGATTCTTTTCATATTCACTCTGTTGATACTAACTCTACTCTTTGTGAAATTTGTGGGGTTGCAGGCCATAGTTTTCCTGAATGCCAGTTGGGGATTGCCCAAACCTCTGAACCTAACCGAGAGAATATCAAAGCCATTGGGAACCTTAACCATAATCCTAGACCCCAATTGGACCCATACTCAAGTACCTATAATCCGGGGTGGAGGAACCATCCAAATTTTTCATATAGAAACAATTCAAAACCAGTTCCTCAACAGACGTATAGACAACCCCCCAGATTTCAACCCCAACCTCGACCTTATGCACAGCAGCAACCACAACAGCCACAGAAATCCCAACTGGAAGTAATCATGGAGACTTTCATTTCTTCTCAGACGAAGACAAATGAAACAGTCAATGATATGATGAGACACGTCACTACAAGACTTGAAGTCATAGAAAACCATAACAAACAAATAGACACCCAGTTAGCAAACTTAGCCACTTCCATAGCTAGAACTCCAGGAAAGTTACCCTCCCAACCTGAACCAAACCCGAGAGAGCACATTAACGCTATTATCACTCGAAGTGGTAAACAGTTAGAGGAGCCTAGGGTGCCTAATTCTGAAGTTGAAGATGAGACTCTCTCCCAATCTGAACCAGTCAAAAAGGGAGAAGAAAAAGAACCTGAAGTGAAAGAACCAACTTATATTCCTCCCCCTGCCTACAAGCCACCTGTCCCATTTCCCCAAAGATTGGCTAAGGCAAAGTTAGATAAACAGTTTGGAAAGTTTTTGGATATTTTGAATAAACTGTATATTAATATTCTGTTTACTGAAGCAATTTTGCAGATGCCCACATATGCTAAGTTTTTAAAGGACGTCCTTTCGAATAGGCGAAAGCTGGAAGAACCGGAGACCGTTGCACTCACTGAGGAGTGCAGCGCCATAATCCAAAACAAGCTTCCGCAAAAGATGAAAGATCCGGGCAGCTTCTCGATCCCTTGCCAAATAGGGAATATCTCTTTTGATCATGCACTATGCGACTTGGGTGCAAGCGTCAGCCTGATGTCTTCCTCCCTTTTCAAGCGACTTGACATTGGCGACGTGAAAGCGACGGGATCACTTTCATCCTCCTTGATTCTAATGATAAGATATAAATAAAAAGGGTCGTCAATCAAATCTTGTTATGATAAAGACCTAATTTACTTGATAAAGGTATTGTCTCACTTTCATGCAGACAATCATGCAGATAACCGATCCTCACTTTCGTGCAAGATCTATTTTCAATGCTGAAGGTAAGTAAATCATCAATCAAAGATTACAAGGATCACTTTCGTGCATCCGGATTCTACACTAGTTTTACTCATGGAACTCAAACGTTCCGATCCTCACTTTCGTGCAAGATCTCCACGTTTGACAAATAGACTCGATCTATATATACATGTTATAATCATGACAATAATTCTACTAGAACTGATCAAATAGGATCTACCTAAAGAAGGTTTCCTAACATGCAATTCTAGGGTTCCAAGCTCTCAAGCAAATCACCTTTCAGTCTCATTGCGAAAACTCTAATAACATAATTAATAACATGCAATTATAGAGAATCTAAGCACAATTTATCACAAGAGTAAAATTATCACAACAAAGATTATCATGACGAAAGAAAAGAGTTATCTAATCATTAAAAATCAAAGGGATTAAACCCTATGTCCCAAAACAGTATTAAGCTTGCATGGAGAAGAAAATACAATAATCCATAAATTCAAAAGATCAAAAATCAACTAGAAATGAGGTTTTAGAAAATACAGCACGGCTGTGAAATATTTCACAACCGTATTTTGCAAGTAGAACTCGATGAACAGTGCTGACACCACCGATTTCGTCGATTACTCCTCCAATTGAACTCCTTTTCCTCTGGAACTTCTAGGCTGTTGTCTTCTCCTTTAGGCAAAGCTTCTGCGTGAAAATCAAGGCCTGAGGTGCCCTCTACGCCTCTCGGCGCGAGAACAAACCCTAGCCATCTCTCTGGCGATTTATCCCTGGATACGTGATAAAAGTTCCCCCTTCTACTTCGTACGCCTTCTCCTCTTAAAGGCGAAGCCGCAGCAATTTTCGGATCTTGATTTGGAGTTCTGGATCCAAAGTTATGACTTTTGCAAGTTTCGGAGCGAAAAAATCGTGTTTTTGACTGCAATTACGGTACCGTAAAATACATTACGGTAGTGCCGTAATTTCTTCACAAGTTTCTGATCAAAAATTGCCCAAAAATATCTTAGGGCAGTGCCGTAAAATCTGTAAATTACGGCCGTAATATCCATTACACCCGTGGTGTATTTTTCATACTTGCTCCGATTTGCATGAAAATTGGCGAGCGGCTTCGTTTCGACGTCCTGAATCCATTCGTGCACTCAAATCCTTCAAAATCCATCAAAATATGACACTTTTTACCTGAAAATCATCAAAAACTAAAATAGAAGTAGATTTTGTAATATTTGATAAATTTGGCACAAAAATAAGCGAAGGAGCCTCAATTTAGCATGAAAAGATATATAAATTGACACGAAATATACTATATATGTTGGTGTCATCAAAGCCTTCCTTCGACGACCGGTTCCTGCGCCTGAAGACATGAAGCCGTCGCGTTCGAAGCCGCGTCGCCCTGCCTCGTCCGGAAGACTCGCTCGGCGTCCGCGTCCTTCGCGAGTCCCTTGCTCTGCTCGGTCCAGCCAGCGCCAACGTCCGCAAGGATCGCGCCGCTCGCGTCGAAGCAAGCGCGTCCGCTAAATCCACTGGAGAACTCGTCGGAGCCACGCGTTGACGAAGCTCTGTCGTTCGCCGGCTGCGAACAACGCTGATGTGGCTTCGATTTGGGTCTTCACAGCTTAGGCTTGGGCCGTTGCCTGGACCAAGTCTGTTTGGTCTTGGTCCAATGGGCTCCGGTCTGGACCGGGCTGAACCGGGCCTGACACTAGGGGTGGGCAATCGGTTTTTATCGAAACCGAATATACCAATTTTTTAGAAACCGAGACCGAACCAAATTTACCGAATTTAAATTCGATAAATTACTTAATACTAAAAATAATTTTTTTTACTTATGATATTTTGCTGTAATTTATTGATCTTTTTATATTTATCTTAATTTTTTAATTTTTCTTATCTTTATCCTTGACTTAGAAAAAGAAATTGCATTATACATCTTAAATTACATAAAAATCGATTGCCTACACTTAGCGTGGATTAATTAATTACATAAAAGAGCTTAACTAGGCCACGAACCCATGGACTGAGACGAGCCGTTGGCATGGAAATCCAGTGCTGTGCTGACGAGATCGAGACGGGCCCACGGATTAATTAATTACATAAAATCGCTAGCAGAGGGGCCAACGTCCAGTGCTGACTGTCGGATCAACGTGTGGATGGAAATGTGGACCGTTTGATCGAATCACCGTTGAGACATCACGCACTGGGTGGTGTCACCATCACCGCGGCTGTCAAGCTATGCACAAGCTGTGTCGCTGCAGTTTAGCCAGTCGCAGACTTGTAGCGCGTCGTCGACAGATTGCATAGTAATCGGTATTTGCCTATTCGGTATTTCGGTTAGTGAATTTTTTATACGTTAAATGGTTAACTAAAATATTAGATAAATTATATCAACTAATATATATGGATAAAATCAATTTTTTACCGAATCGAAAAATTTTTACCGATATCGAAACCAATTACCGATTATACAAAATATATATATCGATACCGATACCGATACCGATATCGATACCAATTTTACCGAACCGAATTTACCGAAAATTTCGATAAATCTAGGGGTGAGCATTCGGGTTAGTAAAATCGGTTTTTACCGATTACCGAAAAGTTCGGTAAATTCGGTTCGGTTAAAAATATTTCGGTTTCTGTAACTGTAATTGGTTTAGTGAAAATCGGTTTTCGGTATTCGGTTCGGTTTGATAAAAAACTGATTTATCGATATATGATATTAGTTACGACTTAATACTTAATAGTAGGCGTGAGTTCGGTTCGTTAAATTACCAAATTTACTGATATAAATATAAAATTATTAAATTTTATTTAATAAATATATAAAAATAAAAATATTATTATATTATATAGATAAAATAATTTAAATTAGAAATTCGGTAATTTACCGAATTTACCAAAAAAATTTGGGAAAATTTGTTTCGGTAAGAGATCGGTTTTTTAAAATTTGGTTCGGTTTCGGTTTTAGAAATTTTGGTAAAATATAATTCGGTAAATTCAATTTCTGTATATTCGGTTCGGTAAAAACCAAATGCTAACCCCTAGGTAAATCAGTAAATACCGAATGCCCACCCCTAGTGTCATGCCTTGGTCAGATTAGCCCTAGACCGGTGCTTATCCGTTGTCTTAGGGTTGTCCGGCGGAACACCAGAGCTTGAACTCCCTAGGGTTTCCGGCCAAAATTCCTTCCCAAATTAGAAAATCCTAACTTCTCCGAATAATTTTAATCCTCAATTTACAAGTCGAACAGAGAGTCCGAAAAACCCTAAGCCTAATTTAGAGAAATCAGATAACCGAAACCCTAATCAAAATTTACCTCAATCGTCCCTTTTTTATTTTGACCAATGCACAGTGCAAAATCCGTTGCCGCTCGTCAGATTTAATTCTTCGCTGACGTCGGATGACGTCAACCCCTTAATTTCCTCCGCTGCTGAGTAAAATCCTGTTGCTGACCTCTTGCCTGCGTCAGCCCGTTCGAATTCGTGACCTCTCTCAAATCACTTCATGGTTCCGATTTTGACGACGTCCTCCTTCGCCTGAGTTCGCGACGGCGCCTGTGTCGTCTGTGCTCGAGTTCGTCGGAGAAGCTACGTTGGTAGGGAAGTACCGCCGCCCTTCGTCCCAGCCTCCCTTCGTCGGCAGTCGTCTACTGTTGTCAGAGAACGCCGTCGAATCCGAAGACAAGGGAGGTGAAGATTTAAAGGAGAAAGCTTTTATTCGATGATAGAAGCTACAGAACCGACGACCCCCATTGCCGATCGGACTCCCTCTTCCCTCCCTCGCTGGTGACCCCCTGGTGACCTGCTACAGTTCTCTCTTTCGCTCTTACAGATCTCTCACCGTCGACGTCTCCCCAGACGTCGGCTCTCCTCAATCTCACTCTCTAAGCTCTCAATCGCCGGTGGCGTGTTGATGAAGGTGGATCGTCGCTGCCCTACGCTCGCTGGTGGACTCCCACTCTGAAGATCGATCCCCCATCGATCTTTATAAGGAAGAGGCGCCGCTCGCCTCTTCCGAGCTTTCCATCGCGACCGCGTCACCCGCGGACCTCGGCGCCAAAAACCGTGTCCGCGTTCGAGCTCGCTGCCTTCCCGCGTCGTCCGGAGGATACGCCGTCGCCCAACTCCTCTTGTTGTCGCCTTTCCGAGCTTTTGCGGGGACGCCGTGTGCGAGCATCACGGCGACGATGCTGCTCCGCGTGAAGAAGGCGCCACATTGGGGTTAACTTTATATGTTGACCGAGACTTGCCCCAATTTTGGATTCCTCCTTTTCCTTTACCGCTTAGGCTTGATCTTGGGTTTGGGCTTGGGCCGGACTGTGTCAGGCCTGGTTCAGGCCGGTTCAGCCCAAAGCCCACTGGACCTGGCCCAAGCCCAACCAGTAACGGTATGAAGCACAGTCCAAATCAAATGCGTGGGTCAACAGTCGATTTTGACCCACACACAGAAAGGTGGCATCGGAATTCGTCCGCGTCTTCTTCTCCGCGCGGCTCGAACGCGGAAGACATGGAACTCTCGGCGCGGCGAGATCCTTGGATAGGAGAAGCGTGGAGCAGAAAATGCAGTCTGGCGAAAAACCCGGACGTGAGCGAAATAATAGGGCGGCAGACGCCCTAAATCGGAAGAGGCGGGCGACGCCTCTGCTATAAAGATCGATAGGAATCAATCGGAAAGGGGGAGCACACCATCGACCATCAAGGGATTGATCGAGCTAGGGAGTAGAGCTCAGAGCAGCAACACCACCGGAGAGGGCATACGGTGAGCGAGAGCTGTAAGGGAATGAGTGAATTGTAACCGGCGTTTGGGGAGACGGCTGGCGAGGGAGGGAAGAGGGAGACCGGTCGGCGACGGGGTCGTCGGCTTCAGGAGGAATTCTGTAGCTTCTAACAACGGAATAAAGTTTCTTCCCCATATTCTTCGCTTTCCCCTACTCTCTGCACTCCGACGTCACTGCTGCAGGCGGCGACAGCTTCTGGTTGGCGACAACCTTCCGGCGAGGTCTTCCTCCTCCGGCGGCGTACGAAGGCGAGCGAATGAAGTGGTTGCGTTCGGCTTGAGGAAGACGACGACATGGCGGACGAAGACCGGCGTTCTTTTCGAGGCATTGACGAAAGTCAAAATCGACGTTCGGGCGAAACGAAATCGAAATCAAAGCGGCTGACGCAAGGTGACGCCAACAAATCAATTCGGCGATTTGATTTTGGAATTGAAATTGCTGACTTCGGAGTGACGTCAGTGAACCCGATCTCGTAAGCGGCGCGACGCGGGGTTGACGGCGTGATTTGGTTGACCTGGTCAAACTAGGCGTTGACCAGAGAGGTTTGAATTTTAATTAGGGTTTTCTGATTCTTTTCGACTTTCCTAAATTAGGGTTAGGATTTTCAGTGCGAATTGTAATTTGGGCATAAATATTGTTCAGGGAAATTAGGGTTTTCTATTCATGGTGTAATTTTGCTCGGAAACCCTAGGGAGTTCACGCTCTGGTGTTCTACCGGACAACCCTAAGACACCAGTTTAGGGCTAGTTTAGGGCTGATCCGACCAGGGCGTGACTACTGGTATCAGAGCCGGTTTTCTGTAGGCCCATACCCACAGGTCAATGACACAGGATAACAATCTAGTTCCATCAACATGGCTGCTTCACCCGCGAAGGTGAAGAAAGGTTTAAAGTTCCAGAATATCACCCACACTGCTAGAAGAGCGTCAGACGACGTGTGGCCCAAGCAGAAGAAAGGTAAAGCCAAGGGGGAGGCTGAACCTGAAGAGATGGCGAACCACGGTGATCGTATCGCACAGATCGAGCAGGTGCTCGGTTTGGCTAGTGCTGGGGACAACGGGATGATTCCTTAGATCGAGAGTCTTCAGAGTACAGTGGAGTCTCAAAGATTGCAGATCCAGACTCAAAGTTGCAGATCGAATTCCTGCAACAGACTCTGGAGGGTCTAATCGATTTGCCAGAGCAGATGGCTCGCATGAAGGAGGAGATGCATGTAGAGATCATGGTATTGCGTTTGGCCCTAACGCAAGTATCGCGATCGACGGCAGCACCGGCGGAGCAGGAGGCTCCTAAGCCGAAGGTATGAGTACCTGAGCCAGCGACGTTCAGGGGGGGGGGGGGGGCGATCATCGAGAGAAGTGGAGAACTTCATCTAGGACATGGAGCAGTTGTTCTTTGCTAGCCGTGTTTCAGAAGAAGACAGGGTGCGGGTGTGCATCGCATACCTCACAGGCGATGCGAAACTTTGGTGGCGGACCAACGTCAGCTCTACATCGGGGGCTGCTAGCCGGCCTTGGGAGGCCTTCCGTGAGGAACTGCGGTGGCAGTTTTTTCCCAGAAATTCGGCGGACCATGATCGTGGAAAGATAGATTGACTAAGGCACACTGGGTCGATCCAGGAGTACGTCAGGGCGTTCTCCGGATTGATGCTGGAGCTACCAGACATGGCGGAAGGTAACAGGAAGTATCTCTTCATCCGGAACCTTCAGCCATGGGTGGAAGCGGAGGTTCGACGGCACTCCCCACTTGACTGGAGGGCGGCTGCGGCAATGGCAGAGTCCTTGGTGGATAACAGAAATTTTAGATCAACACCACCAAAGAAACAATGGTCCCCACCGAAGCGTGGCTCCCCACGGACCCCACCGAATGCTAGAGTTTCAGAAAGGGGTAGACCCTTCTTCCGGCAGGACGGAGGTTCACCGGGACGACGAGAGCCACATCATCCTGTGGGAAGGACGAACACGGATACAAAGCCACAGGGATGCTTCTTGTGCGGCGGTCCTAACTGACTGAGGGAGTGCCCCACAAGATAGAAAATAATGACTATCGTGACGCAGGAACCAGCTGAGGAAGCTGAAAATCACACTGAGGAGGTGAGGATTGGTGGACTACAACTAGTCCTACACACTGCCACGGGGGGCGCAGTAGTGTCGGATCGGGGCAATGGTTGCACGAGATCCGCTCGTGACAGACATCGAGGACGATGTCCAAGTTAGGCGGGGGAGAATTGTCAGGCCTGGTTCTGGCCAGTTCAGCCCAAAGCCCATTGGACCTGGCCCAAGCCCAACCAGTAACGGTAAGAAGCACAGCGCAAATCAAATGCGCGGGTCAACAGTCGATTTTGACCCATGCACAGAATGGTGGCAGCGGAATTCGTCCGCGTCTTCTTCTCTGCACGGCTCGGAGGACAGAAATCCTCGATTGCCTTCTAAGCTGCCTTTTTAATTTTTGTGTAAAAAAATATTTTTTTTTCAATTTCTTTTTTAGAAATGATCTACATGTTATAATCTATCCAATGGTATTAATATTGAGGTAGTTTAGATTGTATATAATAAGAAATTACCCTAAACATTATATATAGAAAATTCTTTATAATCTTTTATACAATAATATTTAGGGCAATTTTTTATTGTATACAATCTAAACTATCCCAATATTAATAACATTAGATAAATTATAACACATAGATTATTTCTAAAAAAATATTAAAAAAAAATATTTTTAATATTAAATTTAAACTAGGCAGTCAGAAATTTCTCAGCTGCCCGGCTGCTGAGGATGTGCGCTCCGGCTCGGACGCGGAAGACATGGAACTCTGAGCGTGGCGAGATCCTCGGACAGGAGAAGTGTGGAGCGGAAAACGTAGTCTAGCGGAAAACCCGGACGCGAGCGAATGAATAGGGTGGCAGACGCCCTAAATCGGAAGAGGCGGGCGGCGCCTCTGCTATAAAGATCGATAGGGATCGATCGGAAAGGGGAGCGCACCATCGACCATCGAGGGATTGATCAAGCTAGGGAGTAGAGATCAGAGCAGCAACACCACCGGAGAGGGCGTACGGTGAGCGAGAGCTGTAAGGGAACAAGCGAATTGTAACCGGCGTTTGGGGAGACGGCCGACGAGGGAGGGAAGAGGGAGACCGGTCGGCGATGGGGTCGTCGGCTTCACGAGGAATTCTGTAGCTTCTAACAACGGAATAAAGTTTCATCCCCCATATTCTCCGCTTTCCCCTACTCTCTGCACTCCGACGTCACTACTGCAGGCGGCGATAGCTTCTAGTTGGCGACGACCTTCCGGCGAGGTCTTCGTCCTCCGGCGGCGTACGAAGGCGAGCGAACGAAGTGGTTGTGTTCGGCTTGAGGAAGACGACGACGCGGCGGATGAAGATAGGCGTTCGCTTCGAGGCATTGACGGAAGTCAAAATCGACGTTCGGGCGAAACGAAATGGAAATCGAAGTGGCTGACGTAAGGTGACGCCAGCAAATCAATTCGGCGATTCGATTTCGGAATTAAATTGCTGACGTTGGAGTGACGTCATCGAACCTGATCTCGTAAGCGGCGCGGCGCGAGGTTGACGGCGTGATTCAGTTGACTTAGTCAAAATTAGCGTTGACTAGAGAGGTTTGAATTATAATTAAGTTTTTCGATTTTTTTCGGCTTTCTTAAATTAGAGTTGTAGTTTCCAATGAGAATTATAATTTGAGGATAAATATTATTCAAGAAAATTAAGATTTTTTGTTCGTGGTATAATTTTACCCAGAAATTCTAGGGAGTTCACGCTCTAATATTTTGTCGGATAACCCTAAGACACCAGTTTAAGACTAGTTTAGGGTTGATCCGACTGGGACGTGACATCTACACTGTATATACAAGAGAGGATAAAAAACGAAAATAAAATAAATGGAAAAGAAAAATTAAAAAAAAAATAGATGGAAAAAAAAAATATGATTTTCTTTCCTAATTTTTTCTTTCCGATAAACAAAGAAAAATGAAAGATATTTTCCTTTTCCTCCCTTTTCTCTCCCTTTTTCTCTCTTGTATACATGGCTAGAGTTATTACGCCTTCGTTCGGTCTCTTCCTCCTACCGTCGGCAACTTCCAGAGGAAGCCCGGAGCTAAACTCGCCGTGGAATGGTTTCAGCTCTTATAACCATAGCTTTCCCTCTTACACTTTCTCGGGATCCCTGATTCTGTAGGTTTGATTCCAGTTATTCGATTTTCGGTGTGGCTTTCGGTCACTTGAGAAGGTGGATGCTGTTATGGTTTCTGTATTATTTTGCTTCATTTATTTCTTGATCTTTCCCATGATACTAATTTTGTCTAGGTTGTTGCGTATGCGGTTATTGATGTGAGAGATCAGATTCTAAAAGAAATCTCAGTGCTTGCAGTTTCTTCTGCTGCATACTTGGAAGAAAAGCTGCAATTTTCAACTTTGGCTTCAGTAGATAAACTTTCTGAAGATCACAGGTCTTTTACTCTTTAATTATTTCTGTATTGTTAGCATACCAGCAATTCCTGCATTTGGATTTTCCAGCAATTCTATTTAAGAGCGCTGGCCAATTATTCGAATTTTGTTGTTTTACTCGAATTTGGGTGTTGTCTCAATTTATTATTGGTTCTTGACTTTTTCTACACTTTAACGGAAGCTCGTGGAATATGGTGAGACATTCTGTGCAGCAAGTGCATCTCTTTGTATCCCGAGAATGAAGTGGAGATGCCACACACCATTATAAAATCGTTTTTAGTTTATTTTCGCACGTTATTATTGACTGAAGCATGTGTGCGAACACCGTGGTTTGCATTGAACCTGCTACGAGAGAAATAGCGATCTGATCGGGACCTAGTGTCGGGGTTCGGAGGAAGTCGGGTGTAAAACTACTGTTACCGGACCCTGACAATGTGTGTTTTTATTATTACCATGGGTATTTGTGTAGATCCATGTAAAAACAGGGTTTGGCACATGTGTGTCATGTGTTTTGGTCATTGGGGTTGTGATGCACTCGGGGGACTGTCCCGGGGCATGTACATGTGAGTGGGGGACTATGTTTTCACAAGTACTCTAGGATGGGGGCTCAAATGTGTAAAATTAGCCTACCCAACTCTTGTGAAGCCTTCTTCTCACACCCCTTAGATTGTGTACTTGGGTTAGTATTGAGAGGGGTGGTAGTGCCTTGGTTAAATGCAGTCTTGTGATCCCATGCAAGTATAAAATTGCAAGGTTCTACACACCTGCCCTCTCCACCAAGTCTTAGGTTTAGGGTCTACTCAATATTTGCTTAGTATCCTGTATTGTTGTCTTGTATTGTTGCCTTTATCAATATATACCGGCGGGGTGTTCGGGTGACTCATTTCACCGAGCATTTTACTTGCCGCCTTGTGCAAATCTCTTGTGCCTTCGATTGCTGGTGTTGCCTTTCGATTGTTGTGTTGCCTCGGTTTTATAGTGACACTTCCGGATTTAGTGCGTAAGTGCACACGGGATTAAGGCTTAGCACTACTCCAAGTAGTGTGCCGCGCGGACATCAGACACTAAGGAAAGTGTGTCCGTGACACTAGGGTCAATGTTCATGTTAGTCTTCGATGTCAGCGAATCATGGGATATAAGATTAGAATATTTGGGATACATACCGGGGTTTTATCTTGCTAGTGGATATTTATAGAGATGTCCAATTGGGCTGTTGCTGTGCGTTAGCTTCTCTTGTTGCTGCCGTAGCCCCAAAAATGACTGATGGACGAGAAGGTCAAAAAATATTCTTCCACAAAATTTCTTCCTGCCTTCAGTTCCATTAAAGCCTGCTTTCAGTTCGACCATTCCAGAAAACCTTCAATGGCTTTTCCTTCTTCCTTAGAAAATCTCTTGTGGCCCTTGACTAATTCTCATCAAAGATGGTTTTAGGCATCATTTGAAAGATACTTCACCTCCAATGCCACTCCCTCCATGAAGGTGACACCATCACCTGATGACTTGACATCGAGGAGTTTGTTCCCCTCCCCTCTCATCTTCAGATTGGAACCTGTTTGCTGATCTTTTGATTGCACTGGAGCAGTTATCATTCAAAATCCTCGAAGTACATTTAGTGTTCCTTGAGGCAGGAGTCAAACTATAGGTTGACCTCAACTTAAATAGCGTCCATGGTTGCTTCTTGGTTATCTTTGCTATAAGGATATACTATATGTTATTCAGGAATGTTCAGGGCGATGAGAATTCTTATCTTTATTGAAGGGCTGGAAGGATTACTATGCCTTTGTATCAGCTCCATAGCCATGATGTTTCACATTGCCTAGCATAAGATGGCAACTCCTAGTTGAAATATCCTTTTGTTTGAGGAAGAATGAGAGATTATGCAGAAGTTCATGGATTCTATGTCAACCTTCAAGTTCTTTCTTAAGACATTGAAGCTTGACCTAATTGAAGCAGGCCTTGGTCTAGCCACATGCATGGTTCTTAAAATTGGTTTGTATCACTTGGTACCAAAGGTATGTCCTAGTTAAGATACATCTAGTACTCCGTATGTTGTAATGTTAGTATGCTGGTACATACCAGTTTAAGATAGGATTAGTACACTAGTACAAACCAAAATTTTAAACCTTGGCCACATGTTAATATTGCTTAGTACTATTTTGACTATTAACACTGAACATGTAATCTCATCTTGTTTTGTTAATGTAGCTATAGCATTGAGGAAGCCCCAACCTTCAACACCTCAAAAGACTTGGAGATCTCAAGATTGCTTGATCCTTGTGGACATCTCTAACCCAAGATGTCCTTGGGTTTGATGACAAGGTTGTGGTCATGGAGGGATCATGATGTCAGGTGCCTTTCTCTGAAATGCTCTTAGTTGTTGTTTCTTTGAGAAGGTTGTAAGCCCCATTGCTGTGAATTACGATTCCTTTTGAAGATCCATTAAGAATAGGATGTTGTGTTAAGGGAAAAGTTGTTGGTGATTGAGCAAAAGAGGGGCTCTTCCATCACTAGGCCCTCTGTCTAAATTATCCCCAATATGCTACGCAAAGAAAGATGATGGAGGAATCTGGTTGTGCCAATGACCAAACACATGCAGGGGGTGAACATGTTTGAGTTATGAAGATGATGGAGAAAGTAGATAATTCACAAAAGCAAGAAAACTTGTAGATTCCAAATGAAAGTAGATAATTAAGCCAAATTTAAACCAAAAAGTAATGAATTGTGGCTCAATAGCAAGTAAAAGGCACTAAATACATTATATAATATGAGACATAACCTTTGTTAATTAATAATGCTTTCAACCTCGCTTCATCTTCCCTTGTGCATCTTCTACTAGCCTTGAAGGTTCATCTCCTTACCTCAAGCATTTTATTGCCACTTTGCCATATCTTTTCCATTCATATGTTGTTGATCTTGTTGTATTTATGATTGAAAACAATAACAACCTTCTTTAACGTGGCAGTTATTATGCTTCTACTCATTTTTTCTTGTTATTGTATTCGATTATTCTACTATTTCAATAATAGTAAAACATCAATACTACGTATATAAATCAGCAGGTTTAGTACAATCTAGTTGGTACCTTGTTATTATAGTAGTATGCTAGTATGATAGTATTTTTTGATCTTACACTTCAATCCTATAATCCATTCTTGTGAAGTCTTGTATCCTAAATAGGAATTCAATCATGACAACTTTATAACATAATAGATAATTTTTATTAGTTTTGATAAAGTTAATAATATTTTTGATGTTTCTTTTTTTTAAGACAATTGCTAATCCTATTATCTTCACTATTTTTATAATTTTTATACTTTTTTTAAATTTTAAATCTATATTTTTTGAGTGCGGATTGCCTAGAGTGCATGGGCTTGTGCCAAAGTGTGTTAGAGCTCGTTGTTGCCATGCCACAAGTGGCATGTCTCCAATGATCCATGTGTCATGTTGGGTTTTGACTTTTCTCTACTTTGTCATTCTTACCTTGATTGTGTTGGGACCATATTCAGGTTGGCCTGCCATAGTTGTTGGTCGCCTGTATTAGTTAATGAAAGAATGAGAAGGTTTGGTATGTTTGAAGATGCCTTCCTTAGATTCATTGTACCATTGGGTGTTTATTGGATAGCGAGGTAGGTTCACTTGCCATGTGTGCCTTGGTTAGTTTTTTGGATGCATAGCCGAACTACCTCTGCGTGCTCGGCTGTAGTGCATATGCCCCTTGTGTCACAAGTTGGGCACATGGTTTGACGGGCTTAGGTGATCATCAAGTATCATAGGTGGCTTGGAAGATGTCCATATCAACTTCAATTAATTTGCAATGAGAAATGTCATTGAGATTGAGATTGTCATCTTCTATAACAGTTCCTTTAGCTATTTTGTGATGTTAAGCAGGTCATAACTATTGTTGTTTACCAATATGCTGAGCCATGAAACTATTAAGAACTTTATCTTGTGATATTCTTGCTCTTTATGTTCTACTATGATGTTCCTGGCCAGCGATATTGTGCTATTTGGGCAATCAATCTTATCTTGAGTTGCTTTGCATAATTTATCATCCCTATCCTAATTTGTCCTCCCTATGAATTTCTATTGCTATGCTTCCTTATTGTAGCTATTACACTTTTTGGTCTCCACTATATATCCTTTTGATATGTACCATGAGAAAATGTTCTTCTTTTTGGTCTCCACTTTTTTCCTTCATTTTTTCGTGGACACAAAAACAAGACTACTGAGGACTAGAAGTTTTGCATGTGTAAGTTAGAGATTATGTGGTACCAGGAGAAATTTAGATTTATATCTAAAAGTGTCTAGAAAGGAACTTCAGAAACTGTGCAACAACTTGATATTGTTGCGATCAAGTGGCCAAGTCACTGGTTTCAGAGTTTAAGTATAATAGTAGAGCTCGGAGGGTACGACCTTTTAAACAGCTTGAATTTTTTGAAGTCCAGTACTGAGTGATTCTTATATTTTGCAGAAAAGACATGCCCATTTAGAGGCGTTACTGGGTAATCTGTTAATTTCATGGATAGATCTTATCAAAGGCCTTTTGTATCAGAATCAAAGGCCAAACCGATGGTCAATTCTTCTGAAGAATCAACCAGAGGTAAGTTTATAGCTTTGTATTTTGAAAATTGCCATTCCTTATGAAGTATTCATCATCATCATCTGGAAATTTTCTAGGAGTACGGAGATTGTAGACGAAGAAAATCTTCTAAGGTTGACATACATGGATGGGCTTCTGGTGCTCTGTCAGACTGGAAATCGAATAGAAATTATTGGCTGCTCAGTCAGCATTAATTTGGAAAATAATCAAGTAACTTGCTTCTGATTGTTTATACTTGCTAGTTCACAATAACTTATTCTAGTGTGTTTATGTTGTGTGCTCAGTTAAACTTTATAATGAAAACTTTTTCCTACTGCAGCCACAGACTACTTCAACAGTTTTGCATCCATTATGCCCTACTAATAATAAAGGTACAGAAGGTTTAAGTTCTACTTCTGACTATTGTAACATGGGAGTGCGATCTTGTCTCGCTGCTGTTCCATGAAATTAAAGTAAACCAAGTTGGTTTGGATTGCAAGGTAGAGGGTCTTAGATGTACATCTGGAAAATTATTAAGACCTGTAAATGCAGAGCACAAGTTAATCCAGGATACTGTTACCAATAGAACTTTTGATACTGATCCTATATCATATAAACGAAATAAAGCTCATGAGTACGCAATGGAAAGTGATTTTGTATCTGCTGATGGAAATTCTGCAAGAGTCCCTTCATTTCCATTCTTTGTGATGTCAAAGGAGGGAATTAATTTATTTGTTGATCTGAATTCTAGTCCTTCAGAGTGGATTAACAGCTTGTATGCATCGACCAGATTGCAAATCATCATGATTCAATGACCACTCCAAAGGATGTGAATGATTCACCTGAGGTTGATAGTATGGAAATTTCTCCATCTGTTGACATTGAAATGAACTGTCAAAGCTTTGGAGTTGAGCGGATCTCTGGTTGTACTAATTCATCTTTGAGCTCAGTTGTTAGTGAGAACTGCAATTCTGAGGCCTATCTAACAGATTCTACAGTAGCAACATCTGGGTTCTCTGGTTTGACGTCAGGTAGTGTTCCTGCTGGATTATCACGATGTTTGGAGTAAAATCAAGTGGCTTCATCTCCCTGTGCAACTTATGCAGCTCAAAACCACTTGCCATCTGATATTGGAACTTGTCCCCATGAAGGATAGGATCTGCAGATTCTTACTTTGTGCTGGTTAAGAATAATGGTGTACGACGTAATGCTTCTTTAAAATCTTTTGCCAACATCGATACTGGTGCCATTCGTCCAGTTACAGTTGGTGAGTCCACTTCTATGATTCCATGTGTTAATTCTGTTGGTGTTGGAGATAAGGCTGTAATTTAGCACACCAAATGATTCTGCTGATAAAAGTAGCCTTGCTATCCCAAAAGAAATGCAAGATACTATAGACGATTGTGATTGTGGTCATCTTCAAAATCATAGTGGAGCTGAAACAGATGAGCTGCTAGATAATGCAAGTTCAGAAGGAGGGTTGTCAAATTCTGGTCAAGTTATTTAGCGGATAGCTTTGAATTGTCCAACGGCTGATCGCTGATGCACTATCAGAGCTTGCGTCAGCAGATTGTTGTCACTCCCAGAAAGCAATCAGTAAAGGGTCTACTGATTGTGCAACTTTGGTTTCGGAGCGTCCAACATCAACATTTCAGATGAATCAGTAATTTCTCTTTCTTGCTGTGTGTATGTGATGTCTAGGATGTTAGATCTTTCATATAAGTTTGTCAATCCATACACACAAAAGCCTTACATTATGGAAAATTATGAGCTCTGAATCCTATAAGAATTTTTTTATCCAACCCATTAATTCAAACAAGATACTGTCAAAGAACTACATAATACAATTTCATTTTCATAAATAATACTCCAATGATTGACATGACTGTTTCCTTGCTAGCATCAGCATGAATTTCTTTTATAACCTTAATAATGTAGAAACTTTTGAAAATATGCTGATACTATTGTGTCTTTGTTGATATATATAATTGAGCATAACTGCAAGTTCACCAACCAAATGAAAATTGCCTTATCTGCAGGGTCAGAGCACACCAATGAGGGGAAAAAAGATGACACAGCAAAATTCTGTCTGTTTATATTATAGTTTTTATGTTGCATTTCTATCCGTGACAGCTTAGTTGTTGACATGCTTTTAATTTGCAGATGCTCCAAAGCTCAAACCTCTTCAGGTCATACATTTAGAGATCTAACAACTTCGAGATTCCTGCGGAACTCCATGTCAAGGGACAACGTATTTGTGGTGATAATACAAGTGAAACGATCATGATCTCAAAAAGCTGTAGAGATTCAGCAATAGAAGCTTTATCTGATGCAGTTGTTATGACTAGGCGTTCCACAATGCTTGTTTGTTTATAAGGTTCACTTTACTCTGACTCTCTTCACTATATATATATATATATATATATATATATATATATATAGATTTTTCCTTAAATACAAATGTTCACATTTTACCTAGGAATATATTGGTTTGGTTTCTATTATTTCACAACATACTTCTTAAAGTGGCATAAACAATTTTTTAATTTTTCTCAATTTCTCTCCCAATCTAGATTAGCAGTCCATAGTTTTATAGCTGGAACTTGGGAGCCTCTCTGATACAAGGTTATATGTACTATAGGGGTATTTGGCGTAGCTTTTTAGCTGCTTTTGTTGACCGCAAAAGCAGATTTTTAGAAATTTGAGTGTTTGACTGTTAGCTTCAGCTGCTTCCCTGAAAAGCTACCACACCCCTGCTTTTAGCTGGACAAAGCTTTACCTTTTTTCCTTGCACGTAAAAATGCCTCGCAGATCCTGCACATGTAATAAATATTATGAAGGCTCTTGCAAAATTTTTTGAAAATAATATGTTAATAGCACAACATAGCTGTTGACCACTACAACTATTTATCCAAATACCTTTAAATGTGTTAGTCAGTTATTTTTCAATCAGTACTTTATCAACTAGCATAAACTAAAAATTTAAGCTATGCCAAACTGCCTTATATCTTTCTTTTGACACTTCATTTTGGCATGCAGTATTTTGATAGTGTAATTGCTTAAGATCCTTATTTAGTATTTAAAACTTTTAACGAGTTTTTCTTAATTAAATTTTTACTGGGAGAGATTGAACCCAGGATATTAGGCCATATAATGCAATGACAACTTTATTAGTTTCTCAATTCTCAGTATCACGGTCGGCTTTGTAGTTTGCATCGCCTGTTCAACAGATTAACTATGCTATGCTTAAAAAGCTTATGTCATGTCACCGCAACGAATTATTCACGTCCCTTGAATTAACGGACGATGGCTGAACTTACTGTAATTATAAAAAGAATGCACTTAAATAATGAACCCATTTTTGACTGATCTCATGTGCATGAAGAACTAAGGACAAATATACTTTATCACCTTAGTCCGAATGTGAATTACAAAATACTGAACATGGAATTGTCCAAAATTATGAACTTCAGTTATTCGTTTTTGCTACTCTACACTTTATAAACCGAACCACGCTGAATTTGAATTCCTAAATCTCTAAGCTAAACCAAATCCTAGGATTTAGTACAAAGACCTTAATGAGCTGACACTAGGCAAACCGAACTGCACTGTTAAATTGGACACCCTTTCTCCGTATTGTGCAAAAAAAATAATATGAAATATTGTGTGTATGTGTCACTGATCTACATGCTCACTCAATTATTGAGGAGATAACGATTAGCCCGCGTGGTAGGTGAGCAGTGCATCTCCCATCGCCACAGGGTCATGCATTCGCATAGATAAGTGTGAACGGAAACCGAAAAAGAAGTGATCAAAATTGATCCGAGGGGAAAACATGTGCAAAAACTACGAGATTGAGAGGGAGAGGTCTTCTAGAAACTAACTAAACTAGTGGACTCCAAATGCGTGGTTTGAGCTGCCTGCATAACCCAGTTGTAATCGGATTGATATTAATTTAGTGTCTGCTACTGCTGGGTCAAGTCACAATTCTTCTGGGCGGTTTGGAATGGAAGAGAGAGAGAGGGGGGGCGGAGAAGAAGGCTCCTCGAAGCTAACTAAACTGTGGACTCCAAAGGCACGAATTGAGAGCTGCCTGTGTGACTGGGTTGTGCACATTCACCTTTGCTCGCCATTGTGCATATTTTTTCATTTTATTTTGTGTAACAGAATTGAAGTACTTACTGCAAGTCATGAGAGCAGATTTTTTTTGCATTAAATTCTACTAAACCTGCTCTAGGTGTTGGCATCGAATTGAAGAATAATGGAACAATTCCTCATCAGCTATGATGTAACGTTTCTAATTACCACTTGCAGCGGCTGCCATCCTATAATTAATTATGCCATTCATTGCCTCCAGTGCTAAACATATCAAATCAGCAAGATCTACAAATCGGAACAGAAATCTTTATTTGGATTTGGCCATGTATAAAAATATCTTAGCATCATTTATACAATGGTCTCATCATAATCCATTCCTCTCTCCAAAGACCAAGGGCCATTGACTTCATTATATTACTTCTCTCCTTTCCCTTTTGCTTGTATCATTAATTAGTTGAACTGATGGGAGAACCTTCTGACTTGTCGGTTCACTTGACCATTGCTTATGTAAAACAATCTCATTGGCTTCAATATTAGAGAGAGGTCATATAGGCAACACTTTTGTGTTGCTCCTTTTGCAAAGCCTTTTGGGTTCGATGTGTACCGTAAGAGAGTGACCTCAATTTAATCCACTAGTGTAAATTAAATCCAAAAATAAATGGTCAGAAAATATAATCCACACCTCTGTGATGAACAATTGTGGTTCAAAGTCTTTTAACTTTTTTTGCCAATTTCATGGCCACATACGGGTAAAAGGTGGGCACATTTTGTGAGAGAGAACGATGCTGCTTGCCACTGTTTGAACAAGGATTTCTACATCCACAAACCTAAGTAACTCTTTTCACGCAGGCCACATATCTTGTGTTTGAGGTTGATTTATTTGGTGCCTTTAGTTTGGTTAAATATGTTGCCTTGTATCACAAATTAAATCTATTTTTTTTTCTTTTCTCATTATATAATTCTACTCATCTTTGTGGATAATGTTTAACGACGTGGATATAAACACTTGAATTTACTTTTTTTTTAAAAGGAAAAAGTAGTGATAGCTAATTAACCTACCAAGGGCTAATTTTTTGGACTAATTCATTAATTTTTTTTAGAGAATAATTTTATAATCAATAACTAACATCTTTACTAATTGAATTAAATGGCATCTTTAATTAATAAAAAAAATATTATTGTAAAGAAAGATTTTTGTTTTATTTTCTCATAAATTGATTATGAATTATAATTATAAATAAATTGAAGATGAAAAAAAAATAATACATGTTTGAGATAACTCAATAAATATTCAAGTATTATAAGTTTGTCAACTGTGGTCTAAAATTGATGCAGCATCACTTTCTATGACCATCCATCATGTGTTATGCTACTATGCATTATCATCATCATCATTCATCTATCCATCCATCCATCCACTGTTTAAAAGCCCGCACACTGGTAACTGGTAAGATACGCACCGCACCGCATAGAAGGCAAGAGAAAAGAGACCGCTTATACAGAGAGAGAGGAAGCTCGTATCCAACGAAAGGATGGAAGCGGCAGCGGAGGCGAGCGTGGCGACGGCGTTGTGGGGAGTAGAGGAGGAGGAGAACGATGATCCGGATTTTCATTGGAAAGGATGGAGGGACGCTGAGCGGTGGCCGCGAAAGAGTGGAGGCGTGAAGCTCAAGGGGTACTTGGACGGGGCCGATGGCGAGGATCAGGAGCCGGACGGCGTGGCGAGGACGAAGAG
Organism: Costus lasius; assembly: GCA_027563935.2. Taxonomy (NCBI): domain Eukaryota; kingdom Viridiplantae; phylum Streptophyta; class Magnoliopsida; order Zingiberales; family Costaceae; genus Costus; species Costus lasius. The sequence goes on along the minus strand of CM050447.1, from coordinate 21,945,009 downwards.
CTTGAGGGACGAAGACCTGGAGGAGCTCAAAGGGTGCCTCGACCTCGGGTTCGGTTTCAGCTACGAGGAGATCCCCGAGCTCTGTAACACTCTCCCCGCTTTGGAGCTCTGCTACTCCATGAGTCAGAGGTTCTTGGAAGACCATCAGCTGCAGCAGCACCGCATGCTCGAGCGTTCCTCGTCTCGCGAGTCCATGGATCCGTGCGCATCGCCGCCCTCTCCACCCATCGCCAATTGGAAGATCTCCAGTCCAGGTAAAAAGATCGCTCTTCTTCCCTTTTTAAATAATTTTTCTAAAATTGAGTTTTGATGCTTTCAGAAATGAACCAAATAGTCGATTTTTAGTCTCCAATAGAATTTCTTACTTTCGGAGCTACTAGTAACTAAAATCCAATCATGCGTTAGTTTGTGAATCCTTCCGAATATTGCTTCATGCATATAGCAAAGATTCATTTGAGAAAAAGAAAAGACTAAAGTTAGCAAATTTTGCTCATCCCAACGCAACGCAAGACAAACTTGAGGCTTCTCTTATCACGCTGAACTGTAGGGATTTGAAGAAAAGATCTAGTTTGTTCATGTTGAAATAATATTAAATTTTGATTGATTTGAGTTGTTGTGCATGCTATCTGATCCATACTTACGATGCTACCAGGAGATCACCCAGAAGAAGTTAAAGCAAGGCTGAAGTATTGGGCTCAAGCAGTGGCTTGCACTATTAAATTATGCAACTGATGGGCATAATTAATCGGTTGGAGCTTGGTGAAATGACTTATATTGGCAGAGTGATCCTCTATTGCTGTTTTCCTGCGTCGAGGTCATCCACGCTTCTACAGTTTTGCAGGAGAGTTTCTCCTAGGAATCATACACTAGAGATGAAAATTAAGGCATAGGGGAAGTGGAGAGCTGGTAGATATGTATGACACAGTCATATTAGTGTTGAGTCCTAGTACAGATTGATGAATCCTGTATAGAATTACATGTTTTTTGTGTTTCATGTAATATATAGCATAGAAGCAAACTCAACTTCCTCTTGTTATCTGTATTTTGTTGGGATGATAATTGAAAATAAAGAAGGGTCTTGAGGGTTCTATATTTTAGAATGAACATTGCACCATCATAGTTCGACAAGTCAAAAATATCTGACCCTGAGTAGTTGGAATGACATTTAATTGGCACCAAATATAATTAGATTTCTTAAGCGTAATCTTGTGGATCCCACTCCTCTAGTTATTTGATTGGTACAGCATATTACCAAGGACTCCGGCATTAATTGTGCTGACAAGTGCTCAGTGACTGATGAAACTTGTAAAAGTTGACGTTTAAATTACTTTACAACTGTCAGTTTGACTATACTACGAGGTTCGAGATCCTTGTGAAGAGGCTAAACTTCAGTGGTACATGAAATTAGTGAGTGAAACGATGACTATTAGGTTGCACATGAGTTAATAGGATTTAGTAGACCAGTTGAATATGAATGTGAGAACAGGGGACAAACAACAGGTATAATTCTCACTAGCCATTGACCACTGTCTAGATTCCTCACTATGTCAGCGAAGATTCCATCCACAATTATGGAGTGGAATAGAACTCTTTAAAGTTGACACAACAGAAGGAATGAATGTAAAGGGGTAAATTTAAGTATAGATTCCGGTCAAACGCAAGGACTTAGAACGCAAGAGTATGAAAGAATACACAATCTTACTCGATTCAATAACAAGGTCAGGTATTATAGAACAAGGAAAAAGCTTGTAAAGCAACATAGATGACATTTTCAAGTCACGATGACCGGCAAAGAGCAAATGATAAAAAGAGATTGGAAGAAAAGGATAGGCTCAAACAGTAAACTAAGATGAAAATTAAAGATACGGAGGATCGAAAGCTGAAGTTGAAAGAGATAAGTTGTCTTAAGAACAGAAAGCCAAGTCTTTGAAGATGAAAGTTATGTGAGAGAGTGGCCTATTGTGAATACATTTAGTTTCTAGATGATGAATTTATCTAAAAAGATGGCATTTGGGCTTCAGGACTCTCTCTCTCTCTCTCTCTCTCTCTCTCTCTATATATATATATATATATATATATATATATATATATAACATCCAACATCCTTGCTTTCACCGTATATCTTATCAGGGTGGTGCTAAAGGAAACCTTGTTGCTGTTATAAAGCTTGTCTTCATACGTTAAAAAGGAATATAATCAGCCAAATGTTACTCTACTAAAGCTCGCATACTGCTGCAGTGATTTTACAAGGTGTCAGCTTCAGTCATTAACTATTATAGCAAATGCATGCATCAAGCTTTTCTAAGATGATTCATGGAAGCTAGATGCAAATATGATACGAGAATACAGATGGGGATGCAAATGTAAAAATCACATCAATTTTTCGCTCTAGACTGACAGCTTCGAATTTGTCCTAGAACAAATAATGGCAAAGATACATCATAAGCATAACAAACAAGCATATAAAACAAATTGCTTACTCATTATAGAGAGGTACAAGATTCCATGTCATTTGAAACTTGTATCACAGTTTGAGTTTAACCTGCACTAGAGATGGCTTCCTCGCATCTGTCTAGCTCGTGTGCTGCTTCGGCTATGGCAAAGCTTGGTGCTTTTGGAGACAATCCGAGGATTTTGAACATTAACTGGTCAGCATCGAAGTCATTGTTTGGAGTTGTTAGTAATTTCTCCCTTGTGAAGATAGAATTGGCACCCGCCAAAAAACACAAAGCCTCATAATTCAATAGCCAACCAAATATATTTTCTCCCCTGTGAGGATTTTGAACATTAACTGCTTCGGCTATCTACTTCCTGTTTTCTTCCGAGCCTCAGAATTCAATAGTCAACCAAATACATTTTCACTATTGCAGAGAGTTAAATATGTGATTAGTTGCTTCCTCTACCTTCAACATTTTGTGCAGTTCATTAACCAAACAATAAACCTCCATCCACATATGGTTCCTCTTATCTGAAGAGATGAATTCGTGGGCGACACCATCAATCACCAAACTACTGCACGCTCCCATCTTTTTCACTCCTACTCTGTCCATACTTTCTCTAATTTTGTCCGAGGAGCGCCACTTCCCACAAGCCGCATATGCATTGGACAGCAAAACATAGCCACCTTCTTGGTCAGGTTCCAACTCGAGTAGCTCTCTTAAAGCATGTTCTGCGAGCTCCAAATCCACAAAGGCCCTACTTGCGCTTAAGATGGCTCCCCATATCGACTTGCTGGGCTTCATAGGCATCCTTGCAACCATCTTCAGAGCCTCGTTCAACATTCCTGCTCGAGCTAAAAGATCAACCACACAGCCATAATGCTCCACTGCAGGTTCAATGCCATACCTTTGCTTCATGGATTCGAAAATTTCAATCCCTTCATCCACAAGACCAGCATGAGTGCAAGCTGTAAGCACTGCTACTAAGGTCACATCATTTGGCAACGTACCCTCTTCTTGCATTCTGAAGAATAGCTCCAAAGCTTTGGTCCCAAAACCATGAAAAGCAAGGCCAGTGATCAAAGCTGTCCATAGTGTGACATCCTTGTGACGAACACTGTTAAAAATGGTAAAGGAACACTTAATATTACCACACTTGCAGTACATATCTACCAATGCTGACCCCAAAAATGCATCGAGGAATCCATATGACTTTAGCACCCATCCGTGTATGCACCTTCCTTGATTTAACTCTCCCATCTCTGCAACAGTGCAAATTAGTGTAATGGCAGACACTTTATCAGGTCTAACATTCTGAAAGAGCATTTCTTCTAATAGCTTCGCTGCAAGTCTGAAATCCCCCCTCCGAGCATACCCGGATAGAAGAGAGTTGAAAGAGATCAGGTCCCTCCTAGGTGCTTCACTAAAAAATCTGGAGGCAAGCTCCAATTCTCCAATACCAGCAAATCCCGCAATAATTATGTTCCACGAGATACAATCTTTCTCACTAATTCCATCAAACACCTTGGAGGCACTTTTCATTTGCCCACACTTGGCATACATAGCCATAAGTGCATTAAGTAAAGCCAAGCTACAGCCACTAAGAAGCATCTTCCTTACGGCTAGCCCATGCACTGCCTTCCCGACCCTGGCATTCTTCAGGTTCCCGAAGCACGTAAGAAGGCCAACAATGGTGTATGTGTCCGGCTCAATCCCTGAAACTTTCATGTCTCTGAACAACGTGAGAGCTTCTGTGAAGCATCCCTCTCTTGTAAGCCCGGATAACATGATATTACAGGCGACCAGATCGTGTTCGGACATTTGACTGAACACCTTACGGGCGGAAGCGATGTCTCCATCATCCAGGTACATCTTCATGAGAGAATTATGCAAATAGGCATGCGAAAAGAATCCGCCGACAACGACGTGGACGTGGATCTGCCGGCCAACTGATACGTCATTGGAATATTTGAGGAGGGACAGGTAGGTCTGCTCGTTGGGGCAAATACCGGAGGAGAGCAAACACTTGTAGAGATCGAATGGCTGCCCTGGAAGAGGAAACGAAGCTGAAATCATGATGTTGTAGATGTAGACGTTGGGGGAGGGCGTGAAGTGCCGGAAAAGGAGAAGCGCGAGGGAGAGGTGCTCAGGGTGGGAAACTGCAGAGTACTGGAGGAGCCGGCTCATGGGGAACGTTTGATCGGCGAGGTGGAGCCTCAGCATGTGTGCTAGAATCTGCTTGAAGTGTGCCGGTGTGTTGCATTTCTTCTCAAGAAGAACGAGGGAGGGATGGTGAAGTCTCAGAGAAACAGAGGGATCCCATCCGCCATTGGGGCTGTGGATGGAGAAGCCATGAGTCCAAACAGAAGGCGAGCACGCTATAAGCTGGTTTCTCCTGACGAGTGCTCTCATGGAGAAAAACCTGGGAAAATACCATGAAGGCTTAAATTTTGACTTGAAAGAAAAAAACTAATTTGAATGATTTTTCAATTAGGGGATATTTATAGTGGTCTAGATTTATTTAATTTAGCTCTCTAGTCCTTGCATCTAATGGTAATTGTCTTAATTAGCAGCATGTTATGACTTATGAGTTTGATTCTTTCTCCGAAAAAAAATATACCTTCAAGGCTTTCGGCTTCAGTGTTTGCTTTCAACAATTTTCTATCCAAGGGCTGTTTTTTAAAAATGATTTTATGAGAACTCTTTCTCCTAATTTGTCATTAAAAATTTTATTCGTGGGCTTATTAATCAATGGGGTCTCTGGTAATGGCCACTATTGATGGTTTATTCTAGCACTCAAAATTTATTCCAAACTTTTTAGCATCCTTTCAGCAAGATTTTCAAAAGAAGTACAAGTACAGATGCCACAGTTGCATAATATTGCAGAAATTAATAACTATTTTAGAAACTAATAAACTTACTACTGCAGTTTTTATTGATAATAGCAACTAAGTCATATGCATACACATGTACGTGCAGGAGACTACTTAATATATGGTGTATAAAACTCTGTACCTTACCTCCACGTATTCAAGTATCTGGTTGAAGTTTGTCTTCCTACCAACTGTATCTCTCCAGGCAGCACCCATGCAAAATCGAGTGCTCCTAGCCTCTTTCGCCTGCATTGGAGAAAGAAATTTAAACTATACATGTAAGGCTTTAAATTATGCAGCTCGTAAAGACTTTAATTTATGTAGCTCCTAGGATTAAAATATTCGAACTTTGCTTACTAAGAACAGACTGACAACCAAACATGCTAGCACAACAATCTTATAAAGTGCAACTAGACAAGAAACATGTTAAAGTATGGAGGGACGATGATCCGGATTTTCATTGGAAAGGATGGAGGGACGCTGAGCGGTGGCCGCGAAAGAGTGGAGGCGTGAAGCTCAAGGGGTACTTGGACGGGGCCGATGGCGAGGATCAGGAGCTGGACGGCGTGGCGAGGACGAAGAGCTTGAGGGACGAAGACCTGGAGGAGCTCAAACGGTGCCTCGACCTCGGGTTCTGTTTCAGCTACGAGGAGATCCCCGAGCTCTGTAACACTCTCCCCGCTTTGGAGCTCTGCTACTCTATGAGTCAGAGGTTCTTGGAAGACCATCAGCTGCAGCAGCACCGCACGCTCGAGCGTTCCTCGTCTCGCGAGTCCATGGATCCGTGCGCATCGCTGCCCTCTCCACCCATCGCCAATTGGAAGATCTCCAGTCCAGGTTAAAAGATCGTTCTTCTTCCCTTTCTAAATAATTTTTCTAGAATTGAGTTTTGATGTTTTCAGAAATGAACCAAAAAGTCTGATTTTTAAGTCTCCAATAGAATTTCTTATTTTCGGAGCTACAAATAACTAAAATCCAATCATGCGTTAGTTTGTGAATCCTTCCGAATATTGCTTCATGCATATAAGAAGATTCATTTGAGAAAAAGAAAAGACTAAAGTTAGCAAAATTTGCTCATCCCAACGCAACACAAGCCAAACTTGCGGCTTCTCTTATCACGCTGAACTGTAGGGATTTGAAGAAAAAGATCTACTTTGTTCATGTTGAAATAATATTAAATTTTGATTGATTTGAGTTGTTATGCTTGCTATCTTATCCATACTTACGATGATTCCAGGAGATCACCCAGAAGAAGTTAAAGCAAGGCTGAAGTATTGGGCTCAAGCAGTGGCTTGCACTATTAAATTATGCAACTGATGGGAATAATTAATCGGTTGGAGCTTGGTGAAATGACTTATATTGGCAGAGTGATCCTCTATTGCTGTTTTCCTGCGTCGAGGTCATCCACGCTTCTACAGTTTTGCTGGAGAGTTTCTACTAGGAATCATACACTAGAGATGAAAATTAAGGCATAGGGGAAGTGGAGAGCTGGTAGATATGTATGACACAGTCATATTAGTGTTGAGTCCTAGTACAGATTGATGAATCCTGCATAGAATTACATGTTTCTTGTGTTTCATGTAATATATAGCATAGAAGCAAACTCAACTTCCTCTTGTTATCTGTATTTTGTTGGGATGATAATTGAAAATAAAGAAGGGTGTTGAGGGTTCTATATTTTACTATGAACATTGCACCATCATAATTCGATAAGTCAAAAATATCTGACCCCGAGTAGTTGGAATGACATTTAATTGGCACCAAATCTACTTAGATCTTAAGCGTAATCTTGCGGATCCCACTCCTCTAGTTATTAGATTGGTACAGCATATTACCAAGGACTCCGGCATTAATTGTGCTGACAAGTGCTAAGTGACTGGTGAAACTTGTAAACGTTGACGTTTATATTACTTTACAACTGTCAGTTTGACTATGCTACGAGAGTCGAGATCCTTGTGAAGAGGCTAAACTTCAGTGGTACATGAAATTAGTGAGTGAAACGATGATTATTAGGTTGCGCATGAGTTAATAGGATTTAGCAGACCGCTTGAATAAGAAAGTCAGAACAGGGGACAAACAAAAGGTATAATTCTCATTGGCCATTGACCACTGTCTAGATTCCTGACTATGTCAGCGAAGGCTCCATCCACAATTATTTAGTGGAATGGAACTCTTTAAGTTGACACAACAGAAGGAATGAAAATAAAGGGGTAAATTTAAGTAAAGATTCCGGTCAAACGCATGGACTTAGAACGTAAGAGTATGAAAGAATACACAATCTTACTCGATTCAATAACAAGGTCAGGTATTATAGAACAAGGAAAAAGCAAGTAAAGCAACCATAGATGACATTTGTCATGATGATGGGCAAAGACCAAATGATAAAAAGAGATTGGAAGAAAAGGATAGGCTCAAACAGTAAACTAAGATGAAAATTAAAGATAACGGAGGATCGAATGGTGAAGTTGAAGGAGATAGGTTGTCTAAGAACAGAAAACCAAGTCTTTGAAGATGAAAGTGATGTGAGAGAGTAGGCTATTGTGAATACAATTAGTTTCCAGATGATGAATTTATCTTAAAAGATGGCATTTGGGCTTCATGGTTTGCTATGTAGTGCCTACGGAGGAGACTACTAATCATTTCACGGGATGGGATAGTTCTAACGCATATAAAGGAAAGTCACATAAAAGAGTAGTTTCTCTCATTCAGCCAGATGGTAAGCTTTAGGACTCTCTCTCTATATATATAACACCCTTGCTTTCACCGTATATCTTATCAGGGTGGTGTTGAAGGAAACCTTGCTGCTGTTATAAAGCTTGTCTTCATATGTTAAAAAGGAATCTTATCAGCCAAATGTTACTCTAGTAAAGCTCGGCAGAAATGGCCTATGAAGGTCGCATACTGCTGCAGTGATTTTACAAGGTGTCAGCTTCAGTCATTAACTATTATAGCAAATGCATGCATCAGGCTTTTCTAAGGATGATTCATGGAAGCAAGATGCAAATATGATACGAGAATACAAATGGGGATGCACATGTAAAAATCATTCAATTTTTTGCCCTAGACTGACAGCTTCGAATTTGTCCTAGAACAAATAATGGCAAAGATACATCATAAGCATAACAAACAAGCATATAAAACAAATTGCTTACTCATTATAGAGAGGAAACTTGTATCACAGTTTGAGTTTAACCTGCACTAGAGATGGCTTCCTCGCATCTGTCTAGCTCGTGTGCTGCTTCGGCTATGGAAAAGCTTGGTGCTTTTGGAGACAATCCGAGGATTTTGAACATTAACTGGTCAGCATCGAAGTCATTGTTTGGAGTTGTTAGTAATTTCTCCCCTGTGAAGATAGAATTGGCACCCGCCAAAAAACACAAAGCTTGTTCGGGCATGGTGAACCGGACCCTGCCGGCTGATAGCCTCACCATTGCCTTAGGCATCACAATCCGAGCTGTGGCAATCATCCGAATCATTTCCCAGATCTCTACAGGCTGAAGAGAAAGCAAAAGTTGGTAATTCTTGGGACTACAGGAGTACTTTGTTATTAATTGGTAGGAAAATATGAAGTGCAATCATGTAAATTAAAAGAGAAACGTTTCATCTTACTTGTCAAAAGAAATAGGCAGGCATTCCTAAGCTTCCATAAAAATGTGAGATGAGAAATAATAGTTCTAGAGAGATGCAAACATGTGACAGATTGATGCAAATGGAAGCCCAGGTTAAAGGATGATTTTATCACATTTACAACTGCATGAAGTTTATGAGACCAAAATACATGGAAAAAGTGAGTGAACAATTAAAATGGTGAATTAAAGTCATCACCTTTTGATCTTGAAGAGGTGTGCCCTTCACAGCAACCAAAGCATTAATGGGTACACTTTCTGGATGTGTAGGAAGGGTTGCCAGCGTGTGCAATAACCCTACACGATCCTCTTCTGCTTCTCCAAGGCCAATAATTCCGCCTGTAAAAGGAACAATAGCATCTTACAAGGAAAAGTGTGAAGATTTACAAAAAGAAGTTAATGGGTTTCAATTGAGTGAACATTTCAGCTTTTTTTCTTTCTACAAGCTAACAAGGTACAAACTTAATTCCTTCAGTAAAACAAAGGGTAGTATTTAAATCGTATTGGCAACAAATTATACGCTCCAACTATAGTCTTCAAGTTCGACCAAGGCAGGAGTATGATTTTATCTGACATAGACTTGCTTCAAGTAATTTTAATCGTACGTTTGTGATGTTATCATATGTTCACAGGCATTTAATCTAAGTTAAAATATATGGTCGGCAGAGTTCAGAATATCGAACATAGTTACTTTACCACAGCAAACACTGATTCCAGCCTCTCGGACATGTTGAAGTGTTTCCAATCTTTCGTCGTAAGATCGTGTAGTTATGATGTTAGGGTAGTACTCTCTGGAAGTATCAATATTATGATTGTAGGCAGTGAGACCAGCTTTCTTAAGCTCCTCTGCTTGCTGCTTCTCTAACATGCCCAAGGTGCAGCATACCTCCATACCCATAGCCCTACAAGCATCAACTTCTGTGACAGGCTACTCAAGGTAACTGAGTTTAAGAGAAGGTATTCTGGAGGAAAATCTTCCAAATTATTATAACATATTCCAAATATCAATTTTCCAGTATCACCATGTGAAAAGATTTGTAGCGGCAAAAGCATTGTACTTTAACAGATTTAACATCCAAGTTTATCCAGCACTCAAAATTTATTCCAAACTTGTTGGCATCCTTTCAGCAAGATTTTCAAAAGAAGTATAAGTACAGATGCCACAGTTGCATAACATTACAGAAATTAATAACTATTTTAGAAACTAATAAACTTCCTACTGCAGTTTTTATTGATAATAACAACTAAGTCATATGCAAAACTCTGCATATACATGTACGTGGAGGAAACTACTTAATATACGGTGTATAAAATTCTGTACCTTATTTCCTTCACGTATTCAAGTATCTGGTTGAAGTTTGTCTTCCTACCGACTGTATCTCTCCAGGCAGCACCCATGCAAAATCGAGTGCTCCCAGCCTCTTTCGCCTGCATTGGAGATAGAAATTTAAGCTATACATATTACATATAAGGCTTTAAATTATGCAGCTCGTAAAGACTTTAAATTATGTAGCTCCTAGGATTAAAATTTTCGAACTTTGCTTAGTAAAGAACAGACAGACAACCAAACATGCTCAGCTTAATAACTAGCACAACAATCTTAGAAAGTGCAACTAGACAAGAAACATGTTAAAGTAACTACTTTCCAAATACGGAAATTTCTGCAATCTGGTTCGACAAAATAACATAAGAAAATTAAGAGTAAACCCTAGTATCTATTTGTATAGCTGATTTTTTACATTTAGTATTTCCTATACAGTAATTAGATGTGGGATCATGAGTAGTTTCCAACAGGAATAAATACACATCAAATTATACTCTGGTGGCTTTCATGTGAACAAGAGGTGAAAAAAATGTCAACCAATGTGGTATCCCAGAAGGGATTCCTAAATTTGCTACTAGTACATGAATATTTTACAAATTTCCTCTAAAAAACAAGTTTGAAAAATTTTAATTATGATATTAGAAATAGTTTTGGTTGCCCATGTTTCGACCAAAGTTCAAGATACTAGTTGGTACCGATGTATCACTCCGGTACTAGATGAAACCAACACATGATACCGATGGTAATAACCAATATAATAATAATAATAATAATAATAATAATATAATAATAGAAATAGTAATAGTAGTAATAATAAAAACAATAGTAATAATAGTAATTACAATAATAATACTAACAATAACAATAATAATAACAACAACAACAATTACAATAACAATAACAACAATAATAATAATAAATGTTTAATAATAATCAGTATTGGCATAAGATTGGACCGACTGACATATATCCTTGGTTTTAACACTTATGTTAAATGGCTTTACATTTATGGCATCAAAACCAGTTGCAGTATTTTGTTAGCATCTTGAGTATTTTGTTACTAGCAAAATATTTCGTTTCAAGGAATTCTTAGAGTAGAACAAAATTCCTGATTACATAGACTCTTTCATACATTTGTGTTAAAACGGCTTTAAAGTAGGTTATAACATCAAAACCAGAAGCAGTTAGCATCTGCAGTATTTTGTTACTAACAAAATATTTCTTTTCAAGGAATTCTTAAGAGTAGAACAAAATTCCTGATTATATAGACTATTTCATACATTTGTTGTAACATCTCACTCCATCAAAATGTCTAATTGTTAAACCCTAGGGTCCATAGAAGCCAAAAATTAGAATAATCTGAAATTTTGAAGGACAAAAGAAGCTGAACAGCACATGTTAGCGGGCACAAAGGTTTTCAATTCGGCCCATATTAGTGTACCAATTTTATCGACATTATTGACACAAATATACTAGTCCGATCATATTTTGAACTGGTCTATAGTAGGCTAACGTATCAGACTGAGAATAAAAACACTGATCAGCACATGCGCTCAAACTGGTTGTTCAATGAGACATGTCAAATAAAGAGCAAAGTTTACCAAAGCCAAGACATCAAAACTTGCTGGAGAAAACTGGTTGGTAGGCGTATATTAGAAGATGCGCTCAAACTGGTTGTTCTATGAAATCAGCACATGCGCTCAAACTGGTTGTTCTATGAAATCTATGCAATTCATGCGCTCAAACTGGTTGTTCTATGAAATCTATGCAATTCATAAATTACTGGAGAAAACTTGCTGGTAGGCGTATATTAGAAGATATCAAGGCACAAATATGATAATGCAACTGCAGATTTCCAGCACTCAAATACAAACGCATATTACATTTACTAAAGCAAGCGATCAGAATCTCCAGAAGGTTTACCTTCTTTGCTGCCTGTATGACAGTTTCCTTGTTCATTAGCTTTTGGGCCTTCAGACCAGTATCATACCTTGATGATTGGGGGCAATATGAACAATCTTCAGTACACCCTCCAGTCTTTATAGATAGAAGAGTGCATTGTTGCACTTCCCGAAACTTGTGAACATGTCTATGTACTTGAGCCTACAATAACAACTAGTGGATTTTATATAAATGTGTAACGTTAATACTAGCATACTAACAAATGTGCAGACGGGATAAAGTAAATGTAATAATATCTTTGATAATAATAAAAAAAGAAAACATATACTTTTGCCAACATTTCAGTTTCATTGTACTGCTCGTTGTAAGAGAACAAGTGTACCAAGCTCCCAGCCGATGCGTGCTATAGGAGGCTCAACTCATGCAAATTTTGCACATGCAAGTTGGTTTGTGTTTTATTTGATGGGAATAAAATTAAAAAACTTTTGAATTTAATTTGATTTTAAATTAATTATTTTACTTATTTATGTTGGCTATTAACGGTGAATGCTACTCAGAGCCATCTGATTTAATCGTAGGTAGATAGTCATTTGGGTTTTGCCTATAAAAAGGCATCAAACCCTGTGGTATAGCTGCAAAAATAGTCATATAGCTATGTAGCCGCTTATAGCCAGCACCTCTTATCCATTGCTTTTCTTCTTTTCTTGTTTTTGCCACTAAAGGATGCCCGATCAGCTCTCTACAATCGTGTCTAAGAGGGATCACCGATTTTATCCTAAGATGTTTAATCAGGATTTAACTTCCAGGCTGGATTTTCACCAAAGGACTAGCTTTAACGCCCCTCCGGTTCTATCATTCTAAACTCTTTTACTTTATTTATTTGCATGCTTTATTGTTGATTTATTCATGAAAACTTGATAAATATTTATGCAACAAATTTCAGTTTCTCCAGTCATATAATTACTCCAAGTCTCCAATCAACGACACAATCTAGACAACTTAACTTCACCTCAATAGCAACTATTAAAGACGGACCAAAAGAATAGCTCTAGGAAGTTCTGGAATTAATGTGAGATAAATATTTGGTAGATTTGTGGAGTTGATTCCTTGATGATCTAAAGACAGTGAAAAACTTGGAAAATGACACAGATAGCACAACGAAAAAATCACCCCAGAAAAACTATAAGCTTGATTTCCACTTAAATGTGTCGCCTTATGTCTTCCTTCCAACAAACTATTATTCTCTAACACATCAACACAAACATAGAAATTCACTTAGAAAACAAATCGGGAGTAACAACTTCCAGATTACGATTTAAATTTTACAAATGGAGAAATTTGAAAGCAAATCCCATCAAACATAATGAATTCCTACAAGAAACACATCAAAAAGTTCAGCAGCAACAGATGAGCTGGAATTACTAACTAGAGAGTTGATTCTCGCAAGGGTCATAATGCAATCATTAAAAGAGACCCGTTCCAAAGGGAGGAAAGAAAACAAAAGAATACATCACGGCATTCGTTGTGGCAGTATGCATGAAACCAAGGGTATGAGAATTAAGGACGGAATCGAGAGAATGAAGCATACACCGTGGAAGAGGAGATCGAGGATGGGAGAGTAGTAGACGGACTTGATCTCGTCCCTGCGCCAGTCATTCCGGGGGCCGTCCCGAATGGTCCTCTCAGCCTCCACGGCGGCGGCGGAGAAGGTGGAGAAGGAGGGGCACCCGGTCGCAGCCGGTGGGCAGACACGCGAGCGGAGCGATCGGATCAAGAGCATCCTCGCCGCCGCCGCCGCCACGCCCCTTCTCCTGACTCGGGGATTTCAAATGTCTCTACAACAAGAACGGCAGATTGGCGACGAAACCGAGGTAACTGAGGCAAAAGAGTGTTTTGCCTTCGCTTTCGTACTTGGCCGTTCTGTTCTTATCGTATACTTTTTTTTTAAGTGAAAAAAAAGGTGGAGTAAAATTAAACCAAATCTAACAATACAGGGCTAATAGTTATCGTACAAATAAACTACTCTTTTTTATACCTAATACACAAATTTAATCTAACTACAAAATACCTAAACCCAACACTCAAAAGCCATATACTATGGGTAGCCAATTAAATAAAAAAATAATTTTTTATTTTAAAATATTCTATAAATATTTTTATAAATTAAAATAATAATATATGTATGTAATAGTTATTTTATAATTGATTTATAGATAAATTTTTTAGATGAAAATACATTTTTATTTATATTTTTAATCACGTATTAGATATTAGATACAGATAGTCATATCATTAAATTTGAATTCATTCCATGGAGCTAATAAGGTATTAAAAAGTTGTTATACATGGGGTTGTGTATCTCAGTATTCTGGGTTCAAATGTTATTTTTATTAATTATTACCAAGGTTTTTAATAAGATTGGTACCATTAATAAGATTTGTACGAGTAAATATCAGTATGGTTCTCATATTCAACTCTGAAACAATATGATTATCCATTAAAAACAGTTAGTTGTTGCAAATTCTTAATTTTTAAACTTTACAAATTTTTTGACACCTCAACCTTGTATCACTATTATTTTTGCTTTTAATCATGTTAAACATAGCCTCTAGCCACTCTGATACTGCTTGTTAGTAGCCTAAGCAATCGGAGTATCTAAACAACATTCACATGGACTCCTTCCATGTACGTGAATATCAGATTCTCTCTGAACGACATAGATTTACTGCATACTGCAAAGATATCAAATTCTTCTTACTTATTGATGATCTACATCTAGGTGTTAGCTGAGTTTCCCTCCTATGTGGAGGATGACTCAGTTTATATCCTCATGGAGGATAGCTCTATCCTGGATGAAGAGTTGACTATCGATGTATTTGCACGGATATTAAAGTTGGGCATTTATTCCTTAGTGACAGCTTAGTAATTTATGGTACTTATGAAGCAGCTCGGTTGCAATTTCGACGGTTGACCGAGATTGGTTTTTTTTTACTCCACATGTGGGATTAGAGCATTAAGCTCCAGGTGGCGGCTCCTTGTTTAATTGGGTTTGCCATTATCATGGACACACCTGCAAGATCGTGGATTTGCTGCCAACTTCGTGGACACAGTCCAGAAGATCATGGACACACTTCAGCTATTAGGGGTGAGCATTCGGTGCGGTAAAATCGGTTTTTACCGATTACCGAATATTTCGGTAAATTCGGTTCGGTAAAAATAAATTCGGTTTCGGTTTCGGTTTTAAGTTTTATTAAATTTCGGTTTTCAGTTTTCGGTTCGGTTTTTTTTTTTCGGTTCGGTAAAAAACCGAATTTACCGATATATATATTAAAATATATAAAATATACAATATACATTAAAAAATAAAATATATTATATTATATTTTTATTTTATTATATTATAATTAGTTACTAAAAGTATAAAATCTATTATCTAATACTTAATAACCTAATTACTAATCATATAATTAACTAAATCTTTAATAATTAAACTTTTCGGTAATTTACCGAATTTACCGAATTTTTTCGGTAAATTCGGTTCGGTAAAATTTCGGTTTTTACAAAATTCGGTTCAGTTTCGGTTTTTGAAAATTCGGTAAAAAAAATTTCGGTTAATTAATTTCGTTAAATTCGGTTTCGGTTTTCACCGAATGCTCACCCCTATCAGCTATGGTGGACACACCCAGATGTTAGTGGATACACCTCAGCTATGGTGGATATGCACAGTACTTATCATGTACACACCACAGAAGATCGTGGATTTTCTGAGAAGATCGTGGACAGTGAAGATCGTGGGCACAGAAGATCATGGATTTTCTGTGAAGATCGTGGACATAGAAGATCGTGGATTTTCTGAAAAGATCGTGGATTTTCTGTGAAGATCATGGACACAAAAGATCATGGATTTTCTGTCCACGAAGATCGTGGATTTCCTGTCCATGAAGATCGTGGACACACTGTCCACGATGTCAGATTATGGTGGACACACCTTTTTTCATGGATTAATTAGTGTGTGTTTGACACGTGTTGTTGTCTTTAGGTTTTGTTGAGTACGGGTGCATGCCACTGGATGGTAGAGAGCAGGCGTAAAAAAGAGAGGAAGAAGAAGCTTCGACGGTAAGCTATGAACTTAGGGCAGTCCGTGTAAATCGGCCGCCGGCAAGAAGTTCACCGTTGGATCGGGCTGAAATTTTAGGAGAAGGTTCGGGACTCAATGATCTTCTCTCTGAACGGTCGGATCGTCGAACTGAGATCTCAATTTCTCACAGCAAGCCTAGAACCGAGATCATCCTTTGGTGAAACCTGATTTCTTCTCTTCTCCTGTTTTTGTTTACCAACCGTGAGTTGATGCTTGTCTGAGATCCAAGATTAGTCTTGATGATACTGTTATGCTCCTAGATGATCTAGGAAGATTTGTAAAACCCATTATCTAATTTAGTGGAAGGTTTTGAGTGGACTTCGGTCCCGTGGTTTTTCTTCCTCAAGTTGGGGAGGTTTTCCATGTAAAAATCTTGGTGTCTCTTGTCTGTTTGGTATTGTTCTATTCCGCTGCCATTTCTGTGTGTTATCTTTGCCGGTAGCTATTTGATTTCAAATCTAGCAACAGGGTTTTTGCGCTGTCTCCTCCCAACAAGTGGTATCAGAGCAGGTTCGTGGTAATCCGTTGTATTCGAGATATAGACGTTAGCTCACGTTGTTTGGAGGGTGCGTACGTCGGTGCTTGTCGTCGGGGCGTAGTCTCTCAGCCTCTGTGCTAATCGCTCAATTTCGAACCAGATTATACCTTGGTTTTCTTCAGTGCACCCAGAGGTCAGAACTCTGAAGTTCTTTGTTGCTAGTGGTAACCTGCTTGCATTTCACAATGGAGGTGAATACAAGCAGAATGATTCTATTGAACGATTCAAATTACCATAAATGGAGGGGAAAGATGGAAGACCTCCTTTATGTAAAAGATTATTATCAGCCAGTCTTCCTTAGTGAAAAGCCCAAGGATAAGACCGAAGAGCAATATGCTATTGCTCATCGGCAAGTGTGTGGCTATATAAGACAATGGTTGGATGATAATGTTTTGAACCATGTTTGTGGAGAGACAAATGCAAAAATATTGTGGCCTAAACTCGAGAACATGTATGCTCGAAAGACTGGCAATAACAAATTGTACCTGATGAAGCTTATTATGTCATTGAGACTAAGAGATAGTGGTTCTGTCAAAGACCACTTAAATACATTCCAAGGAATTCTAAATCAGCTGGCAGAAATGAGAATCAAGTTTGATGATGAGATACAAGGTCTACTGCTTCTTTGCACATTACCGGACTCTTGGGAGACATTTAGGATAACTCTGTTTAATTCAGCTCCGGAAGGTGTTATGACTATGAACTTGGCCAAAAATGATATCATGAATGAAAAAGAAAGAATGAGAGTACAAGGATCTTCCTCCCATTCAGATATGGTGGCTGTCCAAAGACCCGGGAGAAGTATGAGCAGAGGTCCTAAAGGAAGAGACAAAAACAAGCATAGTGAAAGAAGCAAGAGTAGAGGTAGCTCAAATAAATTTGCCAACATTGAATGCTATCATTGTGGCAAAAAGTGGCACATTAAAAGGTATTGCAAAGCATTCAAAAGGGATAACAAGAAATGAAAGGACATGGAAAAAGGTGCTGCTGAGAAGAGCACAAAGAAGTCCAAGGATGAGAATAGTAGTGATGATGACCGAGTTGGTGCCACTACTGATAGCTTCTTGCTTGTCCATGATAATGATGCAATAAATGTTGCCTCCTATGATATGAGCTGGGTGGTTGATAGTGGTGCCACTACCCATGCTACCTTCAACAAAGATTGTTTTGTCACCTACACACCTGTCAAATATGGAACAGTGAAAATGGGTGACAATACCACCTTTGAAGTTGCAGGATATGGTGATGTTTGTCTAGAAACCACAAATGACACTATGCTGATTCTTAAAAATGTGAAGCATGTTCCCTACATTTGCTTGAATTTGATTTCCGTGGGAAAGCTTGATGATGAAGGTTACTGCAGCACTTTTAAGAATGATGATTGGAAGCTTAGTAAAGGTGCTATGGTGTAGCAAAAGGAAAAAAGAAGTATTCTTTATATGTCCTGCAAACTAAGCTTTCCAAGGATATCATCAATGTTGTAAAGAATGAAGAAATTGAATTATAGCATAAAAGACTATGCCACATGAGTGAGAAGGGAATGACTGAGTTGACCAAACAAAAGGTTATTTCCGAAATTTCGAATAACCAATTGAAAATGTGCTCTCACTGTATGGCTGGGAAGCAAACCAAAGTTTCCTTCAAAAGTCAATCTTTTTTAAGGAAGTCAAATGTACTTGATCTAGTACATACTGATATTTGTGGTCCTATGAAGAAAAGAACTTTGGGAGGTTCCCTCTACTTTATCACATTCATTGATGATCATTCAAGGAAGACATGGGTCTATACCTTGAAGACAAAAGATCAAGCTTTACAAGCCTTCAAGCAATTTCAAGCCTCAGTTGAAAGAGAAACTGGGAAGAAATTAAAATGCATTAGAAGTGATAATGGAGGTGAATACATTGCGCCATTTGATGAATATTGCCGGGAGCATGGTATTAGGCATCAAAAGACACCTCCAAAGACTCCTCAGCTGAATGGCGTGGCTGAGAGAATAAATAGAACATTGATGGAAAGAGTCAGGTGCTTGCTGTCACATGCCGGATTGCCTGGATCTTTTTGGGGTGAGGCTTTAGATACAATTGTACATGTTCTAAACCGCTCACCATGTATTCCTCTACAACTTGAAGTTCCAAAGAAGGTTTGGTCTAGAAAAAATATGTCTTATGCACATTTAAGAGTTTTTGGATGCAAAGTTTATGTCCATATACCAAAAGATGAGAGATCTAAACTAGAAGTGAAGTCCCGGCAGTGCATATTCCTTGGTTATGGCCAAGATGAATTTGGATACAAGCTGTATGATCCTTGATGCGTTGCATTTATATAGTGTTTTTGCCTATGTTTTACATCATATTTTGGACTTATTTGCACGATTATGTGTTACTTCTAGTGTTTTTATCTTAATTTGCACAGAATCTTCACTTTTTTTGGTTTTATTGAAAATGTAGGTAAAAAGACATAAAAATGAAGGAATTCGAGAGTTTTAAGGTCAAAGCATGATTCCCGAGGAGATCACGAGCCCACACGTCAAATTTGGAGCAAAAACGGTAAAGACCGCGGCCGTAAACATGACGACGAGCGGGAGGTGAAAATTGGCTAAGTATAAAAGTCCACCGAAATTTTCACGGGTGAAGCCGTAATTCCATCATGGGCTATAAAAGTTTATGTGACCAAAAGCATTATACGCCGAAAGAATTACGGCCGAAGCCGTAAACACATCACAGGCCGTAAAAGTTTTCGCCTGACGAGTTTTTCGCTCGATTCTCACTCGTTTTGAACCGGATTTGAGCAAAACTTTGCAGAACCGTTCTTTGATAGGTTCTAAACCGGTCTAGCTATAAAAGATGGGATTTTGATCGATTTAAGAGAGCTTCGACGGACGAAAGCAAACGGCGGCGGCGACAAGGGTGAAAACCTGGTTTCAACATTTTTCCGGCGAGATTTCCCCTGAAGGCGACGATAGATCAGCCAATCCTCATCCTCGGATCAAGGAGAAGGCAGTTTTGTAGTCTTTTAGTGATTTCTTGAAATCTTTTATGCGTTTACTAGTTCATCACAACACCATGTATTTTCATACTAACATGAGTGAGTAGAAACCTTTGTCGGGATGATTGGGCGTAGCCTTTGACTTTTATGAGTTAATCCATGCTTTTACTATTTTCATTAGAATTTATCTGCATGATTTAGTTAAAATTTACCTATCTCGTAATTTACCCTAGCCAAGTATTTTTACGTTTTAGACGTTGCGAGAAGGACCGGAAGGTGAATCGCAACGTCCGATCTATTTCAACTAGACCTACGAATCTAATCATGGGAGTAATTTAGATTTGTCTGAAGGGTTAAACAAACGCTTCATAGAGCTTAAGGGGTTCAATTGGGTTAACTATCACGGGAGTAGTTAGTTAATCTAGTTGAATACCGCACTACGCTTCGGGAGGAGGTAGTATGCACCTTAGGAAGAGTTCCTTTCATGTTAGATACTTTCTGTGAATTAGTTAATCTTTTAACAACTCAAAATTGTCAATGTGGCGAACTCATGAATTCCCGACTCGTTAGAAACTGAACCCTTTAAAAAACTATTTTCGAGTTTGCATGTCCGTAAAAGTTTAGAAGAACCATTGATTTTGTCCGCCTGAATTCAAACAAGTCGAGAAGTCAGTACTTAGCTTCGTAGTCCTCGTGGGATCGATAACTTTTATTACTTCGATAAATCCGTGCACTTGCGGATACTTATCAAGTTTTTGGCGTCGTTGCCGGAGACTACGAATAGTTAATATTGACTAATTGATAAGTTAGGAGATTAGGTATTTTTCTTTTCTTTTGCCATTAGTTTTTACTATTCTTTTCTTTTTATTGTTTACATACACGTTGTATGCCCAGAGTTTCTCGTGCAGGTGCTTTGCTTCCAGAAGACCCAGAAATTGAGCGCACATTCCGCCTTCGAAGGAGACTGCAGTTTGATGCTAGAAAGAATTCTGAGAAAAGAGAGATGACGGAGGACAATCATCATCAATCTTTGAGGGACTTCGCTGCACCTAACGTACAAGGGTTCAATGCAAGCGTCGTTCGACCCAACGTAGAGGCAAACAATTTCGAGTTAAATCCAGCGCTAATGACGATGGTTCAACAAAACCAATTTGGGGTTCCCCAAATTGAGATCCGAATCTTCATTTTGCTGTTTTTCTTGAATATTGCAATACAGTTAAAATTAACGGAGTTTCATCTGATGCCATAAGACTGAGACTATTCCCGTTTTCTCTCAGGGACCGTGCCAGAGTTTGGTTGTACTCGATGCCAGCAGGATCATTCACCACCTGGGAACAGTTGTCCAGAGCATTCCTAAACAAATATTTCCCACCGAGCAAAACTATTCAGCTGTGCAACAAGATCACGTGCTTTACACAGCAAGAGGGAGAATCGCTTTATGAGGCTTGAGAGCGTTTCAAGGAGCTCCAGTGCATGTGCCCACATCATAGACTTCAAGACTGGATTTTAGTCCAAATCTTTTACAACAGTTTGGACTATAACACCAAAATGATGGTGGATGCTGCGGCTGGAGAAACGATCATGAGCAGGAACGTGGAAGAAGCAACTGCTCTTCTAAAGGATATGACCATGAACCATAACCAATGGTCCAGTGAGCGGAGCACTACTTCCACGGGATTTGGTAAGTTTCACGTTGATTCCTTGACATCACTAGCAGCTAAGGTAGATTCTCTAGTTCAGAAGATTGATTCATTATCTCTTTCACCTAGTTCAGTTAACATGGTTTCTTGTGAGGTATGTGGTGTAACAGGGCACAATGCATCTGAATGCCAGATCATAACTTCTTCACAGGAGGAATCAGATCAAGAGCAAGTGAACACTGTGGGGAATTATAATCAGAGACCTGCAAATGACCCTTACTCTGCTACTTACAACCCAGGATGGAGGAACCACCCCAACTTGTCTTACAAGCAAAATCAAGGGCAAGTTCCTCCTCAATATTCACAGCAGAATAATAAGCCACCACCAGGTTTTCAGCCAAGACAGTATGGGCAGCCCCAAAAGTCGAGCTTTGATTCCATGTTGGAAGTTGTTATGAAACAACAACAAAGGACTGACGATCTCGCTGATCAGATCAAGCAGCTGACATCTTGTGTGCAAGCTTTGACTACTCACAACAAGATGTTGGAAAATCAGATTGCACAGCAAGCAAGCACTGCCATTAGACCTCCAGGGAGATTACCAGGACAGCCTGAGATGAATCCCAGAGAGCACGTCAATGCAGTCACTGTAATGAATACTGAAAATAAGGAGATACTTAAGGAACCTGTTGAGGAATCTATAGATCAGTCTATAAGCATTATTCTAGAAGCAGAATATTGCAAGGAAGTAAGGGATGAAGAGAAATATGTAGGCCCACCTGCATATGTCCCTCCAATTCCTTTTCCCCAGAGGTTGTTTAGAACAGAACAAAAGGGACATGAGACTGGTAAAACCGAGGTAAAGAAGGACCAAGTAAGTCAGAACATTGAAATAACTAAGGTAAGAGACCCTGAGAGTATTTCGATTCCATGCAAGATTGGTAAGTTATCTGTTAAAAATGCTTTGTGCGACATAGGAGCTAGCATTAGCTTGATATCATCACACTTGATTGAGAAAATAGATAGTGAAAGACTTAAACCCACTAACACATATGTTCAATTTGCTAATGGATTTGATCAGCAACCAACTGGTATATTGGAGAATGTAATAGTTAAAATTGATGAATTTTCTATCGTTACTGACTTTATGGTTGTTGATTTGAAGGAAAATGTTAAGTTCCCTGTCATTCTAGGAAGACCGTTTTTAGCAAGCACAGGAGCTGTTATTGACATGTTGCATGAAAAACTTACTTTGAATTTGAATGATAGCAAGTTGATCCTTGATTTTTCATCCAAAGCTAAACGAATTAATTTTGCAGATTCCGATAAATATCCAGGGGTGAAGGAGAACAACTTTGATAAAGGAAATGATTTTGAAATCGATAGACGTCTCTCAGAAAATTGGGAAAAGCATAAAAAGGGGGAATCAAAGAAAGCTGAGACATGGACATTACCTAGAACTATAAAGTTAAATCTGTACAATGAATCGGAAAGGTGTCAGGAGCAACAACTGCCAATTATCCACTGCGCCTTGTATCCACCAGAAGAATCATGAACACTGTCTTGGTCAAGCTAAAGACCATAAACAAGCGCTTCCAGGGAGGCAACCCAGTAGCTCTGAATTTTCATTAATTTCAGCATACCTTTCTATTTTAGTTTTGAATTTTTCTTTATAAACCCTAGGAGCATTTTCTCAATTTTTATTTTTGTTTTAAGCTTTCTCCATATCATTTGATGAACTATTACATACGGAAATTCTTTTGAATTCGATGTTTTATGTGCAGGAATTTTTCGGAGATTTTTGCGGATTTTTCTGATGAAAAGCTAAGGTAAAACACGACATTTACGGGTCGAGCCGTAATTATCGCGTAGCCTTGAACGCAAAGATGAATAAGTTAACGGGACGCTGTACGCTAAGGCGAGTTTACGGCCCAAGCCGTGACATGTTTACGTGCCGTAAGTTCTTACAGTTTAAACCTCATGGGTGGTTTAGGGTTTACGTTCACACTCGTAATTCGTCGATTTTTGATGATTCTTCCTACGAGCTGCGATGAAAACTTTCCACCAGTGTTCCTCCACTTCCAGAGAGTGCTTTCCGACGACCTTTCGCCGGATTTCCATTGGATTTCGTGAAGAATAGACGCTCGTCCGCCGAGTCACCAAAACCCGTCTTCCAGCCGATTTAAGCCCGATTTGCGCACAGATTCGTGAGTTTTCTTTACTTTGACTTGTGATTCATCAGTAGAACTTGGATCGCATACCTTTTGCACCGATTTGGAGTTATTTTGTTCGAATTCTGGGACGATTTCACTCACGACCTTCACGGCCAAATACCAAGGTTACTGTAGTACCACGATTTTTGAGTTAGGTGTACATATTTTGGATTGATCTGCTTGATACTATGGCACCGAAGAGATCTGTGAGGTCTAGGCCCTATGGGGCAGTGATGAAGAGCAGATATCCTGGGCCGGAACCATGTTACATGTATAGGATGGTGTCCGGAGTGTTACCAAACACTTTTGAGAGGATAGTTTATCCTGACTCAGAGGCTGAGACCCATGCACAGGCATTAGAGGCTCCGAGTGCATCCTCAGTACCCAGCACATCACATATGGCAGAGCCACAGCCTGTTAGTTCTCTAGAGTTGGAGATTACTTTAGAGAGGTCGGCCGATAGGCCAGAGAGCCGCGATTAGAGGATCGCCAAACGGTACGCTAGGAAGCGTACTGGTCGAGGCACTAGTATTTGGGGGAGGAGGACCACTCGCCCTCTATCACCTGTCGTGGAGACTGCAGAGACTCCAGTAGCACCCCTAGCTTATGTTCCCACTATACCAGAGATTGAGAAAGTGGAGGAGGCACAGACAGATGTTGTACGGATGGATGTGGAGGGTCCTGCCATATCAGTGTCTTCCACAGATTTACTAGAGTCTGTGGCACCTACTGACGCTCAGGGTATGGAGGTAGACACTCCACATGATATAGCGCGCACACCCGAGATAGTATCACCCTCCTCAGCCCAGAGAGATCTGCCTATCCCTGAGGCTAGTACACCAGTATTGTCAGATCCAGAGGAGGGATCACCCGAGATATTCGTAGACTTGCCAGAGATATCAGTGGAGATACCCGAGCTTCGTTCTTCTTCGCCGTCAGTTGCACATGAATCTTCTGTTACTCCTGAGATAGTTCCACCATCAGTTTATGAGATCCCACATATGACTGAGTCAGCAGAGCCAGCACCCATTCCAGTAGCACCAGTACCCTCACCCGAGATTCATCTACCTTCACCAGAGGCCATTATCCCGGAGAGGAGACGGGCGCGATCACCACCTCCAGTGCTTACTCCCTACCCGCGTCAGATTCGTCATAAGAGTAGGGAGATCAAGAGGAGATATCGTGCTCTATCCACTAGAGGGGTGATCAGCACACGATATTGGGACGACTAGACACTGCAGTCCCTAGGATTGTTCGACGACATCCAGTGGATGTTCGCGAACATAGGGTGGCAGGATTTTTACCAGCAGAGGCACCCTACATACACCCAGCTCACTTTGGAGTTTTTCAGCACCGTCCAGATTTCATTAAGGAACCACGATGACGGAGATCCTGGGAGGATGTCATTCCGGTTGGGGAACCGGGAGCATATGCTTACATTGGATCAGCTGGGTCACATATTTGGATTCCCCTCGGATGTGACCAGACACCGTCATCTAGAGTTTTCAGAGGGAACCTTTTGGAGAGAGATCACTGGCGAGCAGGGATTTGACCCTAGGACCGCCAGCGCATCGCGTCTGACTAGCCCGTTTTTTAGATATATACACAGGGTGTTTGCACATACCATTTTTGGGCGGGTAGAGAGTGATGGTTTGGTCAGATCTACGGAGTTATTCTTTCTATGGGTCATGCTTAGAGGATTCAGAGTCAGCACTTCATTCTACCTGATGAAGCAGATCCAGAAAGCCGCCAGAGCTCGGAGAGGAGTCCTCGTGATGGGAGGATTAGTTACTTCGATTGCCCTTGCCCTCGGTGTCGATCCTTCGGTGTTGAACGAGGCAAAGGGTAATCCCAGACTGGATATAGATGCATGTGTTGCCATTAGGATGATTACGAGGCTTGGGAGCTCGTACCATCTTATGTTTAGACACACAGAAATTACCATGAGGCTGCCGAACATGAACTGTACCACGGTTCGTGTTCAGCAGAATTGGATCGTAGATCCCACGCTTGGGGGAGGTCCTAGAGAGGCAGCTTCACCACTATCACAGCCCAGATCTTCAGAGCATGTACCTCCAGTCGTGCCATCAGCTGCTGATCAACCTTCTACATCTGCCAGACCGTCCACACCAACACGATCAGATCCATCGGTGGAGCAGATGCGAGCTGAGCAGAGGAGGATGCGTGACGACATATCGTGCCTGGAGCAGGGACAGTTGAGAGCTCTCGACTCACTACGCGCGATAGAGGAGTTGTTACGGCGTCGTTTCCCATCATCATCATCGACGAGACATACCAGGGATGAGGAGGAGGACTCTAAGCATACGGAGACGGATTGAAAGACTTTGTGAGTATCAAGTTTCAATTCTTTATGCATATTTTTGGTGTCGCATGAGTAGTCTCACAGTTGTCTAATCTATGCGCAGGCTTAGTAGATTTGATGCCGATGCAACCTCACACCATCTTTTCAATTATTATTTGTGTGTGTGCGTTGTATCAGAATATTACGCAATTCTTTTTGGTTATTTGTAGATGTTGCTCGATACTTAGCTCAATATTGTATACACTAGATGGTATTGAGTCCTAGGGTGCTGAACATGACTTAGTTATGATGGTTTTGTACTTGTTTGGTATTTATCATGTCGATGTAGTGCCATATGATAGTTTTGGGTGTCTGGTTGATGATTTTCCGCATGATTGGAATGATTCTGATGCATCTTTGATATTTGGTTTGAAATAGTAACTGAAGGTGGTAAATTGTGTTGTGGTTTGTAAAACTAGACGGTATTTGATATCTGGAAGTTGATTGCCATGTAAAAATTGAGTATCTTCGTGGTCATAAATTTTCTGGATATATATATATATATATATATATATATATATATATATATATATATATATATATTTTTTTTTTTTTTTTTTCTTTCTCGAGCTGTAATTTTCATCTTTTGATATAACTGTACAGGGTTTCGCCAACAAATACAAAGGGAACTCTTGCAAAATTTTTTATGAAATTCTTCATTGATTTGATATTTCCACACATGCAACAAATTAAGTCTAGGGTGCTTATTTCCATATTTTACTCCGTCTTTAAAGCTTTATAAATATGTATTCTGAATGTTTATGATTATTTAGGATAATCAAATTTGTTTTATCCTTAATTTTAAACTTAGGAAACATTTTGAGTGATTGATTTGATGACTTAGGGAATTTTTGAGATTTCATGTAGACTTAAATTGTTGAGTAAATTCAATTCTGGTATTGATAAAATGCATATGTGAATTGTTATATGTTGAAACGACGCATGCATAGTATCTTTATACTTGAAATTTAATTTATCTATTTTTGCTTAATGAAATTTTTTATGAATAGAATTTGGTGATATATCTTTAATTTGAGATTTGCTCCAACTCCTCTGGTTGAGGAATCTAAAGTCGTGAGTTATATTATACCATGAATTGGTATACTTTAAGTCTGTTGCAATCAAGTAACAGAGGGAAAATTTTAAAAATAAATATTTATCCCTCATGTAGAAAGATCTAACAACGATTTAAATACCATGCCACTGACCGGCTTTCTCTTAAAAAAAAAGAGAAAAGAGAAGAGAAAAAAAATGGAGAAAAAGAGAAAGCTGTAGGTCAAGTGGACAACTCTGCTGACTTTATGATTGAGACTATGAGTTAAATTATACTGCTTTGCAGTATACTTTAAACAATGTTATGATGCTAATAGAAAAGTACATATAACCATTTAAAGACCAAATTGCTTTCAAAATCTCTTATTTTTAATACCACAAAGATTCTTGAAATAAATTTTTATCTATTGAGTAAAATAGATTTATTAAGTTGAAAGTATGTAATATTTAGCATGTGAAGAATGAACATTAGGACATGAATTGTGAATTTTATCTTTCTTGGATTGTAACCTCTTGGAAAATTATCTCTATTATGATTTTTCTTGAATTACTTGAACTTGAAAGATTGATTACTTAATTTGTGGACTAAGGATATTATTAGCGGCAAAAACAAATGAGTGTTCCTTATCTTTACATTTATCATACATATTCTAGAATTGCTTGAGGACAAGGAAAATTCTAAGTCTAGGGTATTTTGATGCGTTGCATTTATATAGTATTTTTGCCTATGTTTTACATCATATTTTGCACTTATTTGCACGATTTTGTGTTACTTCTTGTGTTTTTATCTTAATTTGCACAGAATCTTCACTTTTTTTGGTTTTATTGAAAATGTAGGTAAAAAGACATAAAAATGAAGGAATTCGAGAGTTTTAAGGTCAAAGCATGATTCCCGAGGAGATCACGAGCCCACACGTCAAATTTGGAGCAAAAACGGTAAAGAACGAGACATTTACGGCCTTGGCCGTAAACACAACGACGAGCGGGAGGTGAAAATTGACTAAGTATAAAAGTCCACCGAAGCTTTCACGGGTGAAGCCGTAATTTCATCACAGGCCGTAAAAGTTTCTGTGACCAAAACATTATACGCCGAAAGAATTACGGGCGAAGCCGTAAACACATCACGGGCCGTAAAAGTTTCCGCCTGACAAATTTTTCGCTCGATTCTCACTCTTTTTGAACCGGATTTGAGTCAAACTTTGCAGAACCGTTCCTTGATGGGTTCTAAACCGGTCTAGCTATAAAAGATGGAATTTTGATCGGTTTAAGAGAGCTTCGACGGACGAAAGCGAACGGCAGCGACAAGGGCGAAAACCTGGTTTCAACATTTTTCCGGTGAGATTTCCCCTGAAAGCGACGATAGATCAGCCAATCCTCATCCTCGGATCAAGGAGAAGGCGGTTCTGTAGTCTTTTTAGTGATTTCTTGAAATCTTTTATGCGTTTACTAGTTCATCACAACACCATGTATTTCCATACTAACATGAGCGAGTAGAAATCTTTGTTGGGATGATTGGACGTAGCCCTTTGACTTTTATGAGTTAATCCATGCTTTTACTATTTTTATTAGAATTTATCTGCATGATTTAGTTGAAATTTTACCTATCTCGTAATTTACCCTGGCCAAGTATTTTTTACGGCTTAGACGTTGCGAGAAGGACCGGGAGGTGAATCGCAACGTCCAATCTATTTCAACTAGACCTACGAATCCAATCACGGGAGTAGTTTGGATTTGTCTGAAGGGTTAAACAAACGCTTCATAGAGCTTAAGGGGTTTAATTGGGTTAACTATCACGGGAGTAGTTAGTTAATCTAGTTGAATACCGTACTACGCTTCGGGAGGAGGTAGTATGCACCTTAGGAAGAGTTCCTTTCATATTAGATAATTTCTGTGAATTAGTTAATCTTTTAACAACTCATAATTGTCAATGTGGCGAACCCATGAATTCCCGACTCGTTAGAAACTGAACCCTTTAAAAAGCTGTTTTCGAGTTTGTATGTCCGTAAAAGTTTAGAAGAACCATTGATTTTGTCCGTCTGAATTCAAATTAGTCGAGAAGTCAGTACTTAGCTTTGTAGTCCTCGTGGGATCGATAACTTTTATTACTTTGATAAATCCATGCACTTGCGGATACTTATTAGGATCAAAAGAAAATTATTAGGAGCAAAGATGTGGTATTTGTAGAAGACCAAACAATACAAGACATCAACATGAATGAGAATGAGTCTTCTCAGCATGATGATGACTTGATTGAGTCAAATCCGGCTTCCCCTACACTTGAGCCTATCCAAGCTGATACACATGGTAACCACTATGACTTGGCTGAAACCAGTTCTCCTCCACATGCTAAGGTGCAGGAAGAAGATGATAATGATGGTACTCAGCCCATTTAACCTAATGCTTTAGAATCTGATATACATCTTAGGAGGTCCACTAGAGACAAACAGCCTTCCACCAGATACTCCCCAAATGAGTACATATTGTTGACTGACGGGGGAGAACCTGAAGATTATGAAGAAGTTCTGGAAGATGAACACAAGAAAGAATGGCTGAAAGGTTTGATTGATGAGATGAAATCTCTTCAAGAGAACAATACATTTGACTTGGTAAAGCTACATAAGGGTAAGAGAGCATTGAAAATAGGTGGATCTATAAGCTGAAGCAAGATGAGAATGCACAACTCCCAAGATACAAAGCCATGTTGGTTGTCAAAGGATTCTCATAGAAAAAGGGCATCGATTTTGATGAGATATTTGCTCCAGTTGTCAAAATGTCTTCTATTCGAGTTGTCCTAGCATTAGCAACTAGTCTCTACTTAGATGTGGAGCAAATGGATGTGAAGACTGCCTTCCTTCATGATGATCTTGAGGAAGGGATATATATGGAACAACCTAAGGGATTTGTGGTGAAAGGCAAAGAGAACTATGTATGTAAATTGAAGAAAAGCCTTTATGGCTTGAAGCAGGCACCAAGGCAGTGGTATAAAATGTTTGAATCAGTTACGGGAGAGCAAGGCTACAAGAAAACCACTTCTGATCACTGCGTTTTTGTGAAAAAATTTGGCAGTGATGACTTTATTATTTTACTGCTTTATGTTGATGACATATTGATTATTGGCAGGAATGCTTCTAGGATTAATCAATTAAAGAAGCAGTTGAGCAAGTCTTTTGCCATGAAGGACTTAGGACAAGCAAAGCAAATCCTTGGTATAAGGATTGACCGAGACAGGGCCAACAAGAAGCTGTCACTCTCTCAAGAAGGTTATATTGAGAAAGTGCTCCAAAGGTTCAACATGGATAAAGTCTAAAGCGGTCAGTACTCCACTTGTTGCGCACTTTTCTTTGAGTGTTCAGCAATGTCCTTCCACAGAGGAAGAGAAGAATTGTATGCTGAAACTCCCATATGCTTCAGTAGTTGGAAGCCTCATGTATGCTATGGTCTGCACGAGGCCATACATAGCACATGCTGTTGGAACTGTTAGCAGATTTCTCTCAAATCCTGGTAGAGAGCATTGGGATGCTGTAAAGTGGATTATGAGATATCTGCGAGGTACTTCCCATTTGAAACTTACTCTGGGAAATGAGAAGCCCCTGCTTATTGGATACACTGATTCTGATATGGCCGGAGATGTTGACTCTCGCAAATCCACATCAGGATACCTAATTACATTTGGTGGAAGAGCTGTGGCTTGGCAATCTAGGCTTCAAAAGTGTATTGCACTTTCTACTACTGAAGCTGAATTTATAGCAGCTACTGAAGCCTGTAATGAATTACTTTGGATGAGAAAGTATGTTGAGGAGCTTGGTTTTGAGTAGGAGTCTTATGTTTTGATTTGTGGTAGTCAGAGTGCTATCCACCTTGCTAAGAACTCCACATTCCATGCAAAGTCAAAGCACATTGATGTGAGATATCACTGGATAAAAAATGTGCTGAATTCCAAGAAATTGTCTCTTGAGAAAATCTATACTGATCAGAATGATTCAGATATGATGACTAAGGCATTGGCTAGTGAGAAGCTAGAAGTCTGTCGGTTGGTTGCCAGGATGGTAAATCCCTCCACATAGTAGTGAAGGGGGAGATTGTTGGGTGAGTTTTCCTCCTATGTGGAGGATGACTCAATTTATACCCTCGTGGAGAATGGCTCCATCCTGGATGAAGAGTCGGCTATTGGTGTATTTGCACGGATATTAAAGTTAGACATTTATTCCTTAGTGGCAGCTTAGTAATTTATGGCACTTATGAAGCAGCTCGGTTGCAATTTCGACGGTTGGCCGAGATTGGTTTTTTTTTACTCCACATGTGGGATTAGAGCATTAAGCTCCAGGTGGCGCTCCTTATTTAATTGGGTTTGCCATTATCATGGACACACCTGCAGGCTATCGTGGACACACCTGCAATATCGTGGATTTGCTGCCAACTTCGTGGACACAGTCCAGAAGATCATGGATACACTTCAGCTATGGTGGACACACCCAGATGTTAGTGGATACACCTCAGTTATGGTGGATATGCACAGTACTTATCATGTACACACCACAGAAGATCGTGGATTTTCTGAGAAGATCGTGGACATAGAAGATCGTGGATTTTCTGTCCACAAAGATCGTGGATTTCCTGTCCATGAAGATCGTGGACACACTGTCCACGATGCCAGATTATGGTGAACACACTTTTTTTCATGGATTAGTAAGTGTATGTTTGACACGTATTGTTGTCTTTAGGTTTTGTTGAGTACGGGTGCATGCCACTGGATGGTAGAGAGTAGACGTGAAAAAGAGAGGAAGAAGAAGCTTCGACGGCAAGCTGTGAACTTAGGATAGTCAGTGTAAATCGGCCGCCGGCAAGAAGTTCACTGTTGGATCGGGCTGAAATTTTAGGAGAAGGTTCGGGACTCAGTGCTCTTCAATCTGAACGGTCGGATCGTCGAACTGAGGTCTCAGTTTCTCGCAGCAAGCCTAGAATTGAGATCATCCTTTGGTGAAACCTGATTTCTTCTCTTCTCTTGTTTTTGTTTACCAACCGTGAGTTGATGCTTGTCTGAGATCCAAGATTAGTCTTGATGATACTGTTATGCTCCTAGATGATCTAGGAAGAGTTGTAAAACCTATTATTTGATTTAGTGAAAGGTTTTGAGCGGACTTCGGTCCCGTGGTTTTTCTTCCTCAAGTTGGGATGTTGAGGATGTTTTCCACGTAAAAATCTTGGTGTCTCTTGTCTATTTGGTATTGTTCTATTCCACTGCCATTTCTGTGTGTTATCTTTGCCGGTAGCTATTTGATTTCAAATCTAGCAACATGGTTTTTGCGTCGTCTGCTCCTAACACTAGGTTGGTTTCCCACGCATATTTGCGGACTATTGATGATCCACAACCACAAACACTCTGCAAGTGAGGCCATGAGAGATGCAGTTGTTTTGCTTCATCCGGAGGGCAGAATGGAATACTTCAAGAGAGACCAATCAAGTGCTAGATAGACTCAATGGAAGTTGGTAGAAGACTTCAATTCTCACGTTTGGATGGTACATGAATTTTGCAATTGATCGGACATGAGAAAGTGTGTGATGTGTTGCTTGCCCTTCTCTACGTGCTCCCCTTCATAGTTTCTTCTTGATCTTGAGCATAGGTTTCTTTTACCCGTATGTTTGCAAGAAATCTTTCTTCTTTCCTTCTAGCCATGTATCTCTCTGATTTGTTGTGTGCTAGAATGTCATGCTAGGTTACTATACTCTTTTTTCTCCATCTTTTTCTCAGCAACATATACTTGCATCTGATATTTTGTTTTCCAAGAATTCCTGCGTGTAAGATAGCTTTTCTCAGTGCATATTCTCGCAATAGGCGCCGACGGCGTTCAGAACCCAGTTGTTCTCTGCCGAGTAGTAGTAATGGTAGGTAGCTCGGACATTAGAGGATTTTTGGCAACGAAAAGAAACACAACACAATGTAGTTGAATTAGTTCATTATGGCTAACTTGATATTGAATGTAGAGATGTTCTGCTTCCCCGCGCCTGGATTTATAGATGTGCCAGGTACAATGGCGTAATACCGTCTCTGCTTCCATTTAGCTCTGACAATAGTTCCTCTCATTATGAACTGTAGTGGTGAAACAAATGACCTGAGAGGGCTTGATGCATATGACGAACGAAGTCCAGTCCAAGTTATTTACTAAAGAGCACTATCTGCTTCCTGTTTTCTTCTAAGTCTCAGAATTCAATAGCCAACCAAATACATTTTCACTATTGCAGAGAGTTAAATACGTGATTAGTTGCTTCCTCTACCTTCAATATTTTGTGCAGTTCATTAACTAAACAATGAACCTCCATCCACTTGTGGTTCCTCTTATCTGAAGAGATGAATTCGTGAACGACACCATCAACCACCAAACTACTGCACCCTCCCATCTTTTTCACTCCTCGTCTGTCCATACTTTCTCTAATTTTGTCCGAGGAGCTCCACTTCCCACAAGCTGCATATGCATTGGACAGCAAAACATAGCCACCTTCTTGGTCAGGTTACAACTCGAGTAGCTCTCTTAAAGCATGTTCTGCGAGCTCCAAATCCACATAGGCTCTGCTTGCGCTTAAGATGGATCCCCATATTGACTTGCTGGGCTACATAGGCATCCTTGTAACCATCTTCAAAGCCTCGTTTAGCATTCCTGCTCGAGCTAAAAGATCAACCACACAGCCATAATGCTCCACTGCAGGTTCAATGCCATACCTTTGCTTCATGGATTCGAAAATTTCAATCCCTTCATCCACAAGACCAGCATGAGTGCAAGCTGTAAGCACTGCTACTAAGGTTACATCATTTTGGCAGCGTACCCTCTTCTTGCATTCTGAAGAATAGCTCCAAAGCTTTGGTCCCAAAACCATGAAAAGCAAGGCCAGTGATCAAAGCTGTCCATAGTGTGACATCCTTGTGATGAACACTGTTAAAAATGGTAAAGGAACACTTAATATTACCACACTTGCCGTACATATCTACCAATGCTAACCCCAAAAATGCATCGAGGAATCCATATGACTTTAGCACCCATCCGTGTATGCACCTTCCTTGATTTAACTCCCCCATCTCTGCAGCAGTGCAAATTAGAGTAATGGCAGACACTTTATCAGGTCAGACACTTTATCAGGTCTAACATTTTCAAAGAGCATTTCTTCGAATAGCTTCGCTGCAAATCTGAAATCTCCCATCCGAGCATACCCGGATAGAAGAGAGTTGAAAGAGATCAGGTTCCTCCTACGTGCTTCATTGAAAAATCTGGAGGCAAGCTCCAATTCTCCAATACTAGCAAATCCCGCAATAATTATGTTCCACGAGATACAGTCTTTCTCACTACCATCAAACACCTTGGAGGCAATTTCCATTTGCCCACACTTGGCATACATAGCCGTAAGCGTGTTAAGTAAAGCCAAGCTACAGCTAATAAAAAGCATCTTCCTAACGGCTAGCCCATGGATTGCCTTGCCGACCCTGGCATTCTTTAAGTTCCCGAAGCACGCAAGAAGGCCAACAATGGTGTATGTGTCCGGCTCAATCCCTGAAACTTCCATGTCTCTGAACAACGTGAGAGCTTCTGTGAAGCATCCCTCTCTTGTAAGCCCGGATAACATGATATTACAAGCGACCAGATCGTGTTCGGACATTTAACTGAACACCTTACGGGCGGAAGCGATGTCTCCATCATCCAAGTACATCTTCATAAGAGAATTATGCAAATAGGCATGCGAAAAGAATCCGTCGACAACGACGTGGACGTGGATCTGCCGGCCAACTGAGACATCATTGGAATATTTGAGGAGGGACAGGTAGGTCTGCTCGTTGGGACAAATACGAGAGGAGAGCAAACACTTGTAGAGATCGAACGGTTGCCCTAGAAGGGAAGATGAAGCTGAAATCATGATGTTCTAGATGTAGATGTTGGGGGAGGGCGTGAAGTGCCGGAAGAGGAGAAGCGCGAGGGAGAGGTGCTCAGGGTGGGAAACTGCAGAGTAGTGGACGAGCCGGCTCATCGGGAACGTTTGGCCGGCGAGGTGGAGCCTCAGCATGTGTGCCAGAATCTGCTTGAAGTGTGCCGGTGTGTTGCATTTCTTCTCAAGAAGAACGAGGGAGAGATGGTGAAACCTCAGAGAAACTGAGGGATCCCATCCGCCATTGGGGCTGTGGAAGGAGAAGCCATGAGTCGAGGCAGAAGGCGAGCACACTACAAGCTGGCTTCTCCTGACGAGTGCTCTGATGGAGAAAGAGCCGGGTAAACACCATGAAGGCTTAAAACCAACTAGCTGAATGTAAGCACCCGATTTGAAGTAAACGAAAAAACTAATTTGATTGATTTTCAATTAGGGGATATTTATAGTGGTCTAGATTTATTTAATTTAGCTTTCTAGTCCTTGCATCTCGTGGTAATTGTCTTGATAAGCAAGTTATGAGTTTGATTCTTTCTCCGAAAAAAAAATATACCTTCAAGGCTTTCGGCTCTAGTGTTTTCTTTCAAGATTTTTCTATCCAAGGGCTGTTTTTAAAAAATGATTTTATGAGAACTCTTTCTCCTAATTTGTCATTAAAAATTATCTTCGTGGGCTTGTTAATCAGTGGGGTCTCTCGTAACGGCAACTACTGATGATTTAATTCCTTTAAAAGGGCACCAATTGTTAGTATATCCAGGTCAGTTTACAAAATTTCCAAACTTCTTATTTTTCTTGAAAGATTTATTATTTGTCCCGTGAATTTGCTTGTTATGCTCAATCAAAATACATTTATATTAAATTATTAACTTTTCATGACCAATTTAACTTATTAATTATTTGCATATTATATTAATTTAAATACTTAGACAATTTCAAGTAAAAAATGGCTTTACTGAAATAGCACCAACATAACGTAACGCCTTTTTGTAACACTCGGCTTTGAAGTTACTTCGAAAATAACGGCAATGGATAAACCGGGACCGAAGTTCAAATGCGTTTACTTGAAAAAGGAGCGAGCGGAACCCGGAAACCTTTTGCGCGATAGTCAAGGCAATGCGGTCCGTCCACGTGCGCCGCGAGTGATCCGCCCGTTGAACTAATCGATCTGGCCTCACTTTGCTCCCGCTTCCCCCCGCTCGCTTCCATATCAAATTCCTCTCTACTTTGTTGGCCGTTGCCGAGCTCCAAACTCTACATCGCACCTCTCTCTCCCTCTCTCTCACTCACTCACACGATCTTGCTAGATTGCTAGATCGCTAGATCGATCGCGTGAGGCGAGGGTTTAAGTTTGTCTAGCAAGTGGCGAGGGATTATGTGAAGATCACCTCTCTCCGCGTTCGGTTTTTAGTGCTGATCCACTCGCCTCAAAAAGGTGTGCGTTCTCTGGATCTTTCACCTTTTTTTTTTCTGGTGATTTTGGGCTCCGTCGGTTTCTACTTTGGTTTTTGAATCCCAATGTCTGGTTTCTTGTCTACCCCGTTTCTTCCGGTCGAAATGCTCTTCAGTCGAGACGAAATTGTTGGAAGAATTGTGTGATTTAAATGCGATACATGATTTCTTTTATTTTTTTTTTCTGGCTTGTACTTGTAGTTTAAAGAATATCACTTCAAGTCTTAAATTTGATAAACTCGCTGGAAATATTTCAAAGCAATTGAGATCATAGGGAGTGAACTGATTTGTCAAAGTATAGGGGTAAATGACATGCTTTTAAAGTAGACGAGGCGAAGTGGAACTAGCCCTTATCGATTTTGACGAACACAATCGTTTCGAGTAATGACTTCATATCTCCTCTTTGAACTGGTTAGAGATAGAATGCTTGAGCAAGGGTTGTGAAATGGTTTATACTAAATGTGCTGGACCGTGTTTGTGGAATCAACATTTTGGTAAAATCTAGCATCACTTACACTATTTAGCAGATCCGTTAACTCATGTTAGGACCTTAGGTTATCGATCTTTTTAATTACTCTTATGAAGTTATGCTACATGATTTGGATGCCTATAATCTAATAATATCTAGAGAAACAGCGTGTTCACTTGCTTTTGTCGTAATTATTCTTTGAAGTATGCGGTGAACTAGTTTCATGAATCGCATGTGTCGTTTTTTAGTTCTGCGACTTGTTAAAGCAATTAATTGGAAAAAGCAGTTAATTAACTGCAACTGCAAGTTTAAACAAGTCGCTGTACTGCAAAAACAATACATGACACGCTGAAAAGTAGTAGATGACAAATATTCAAAGAGTAATTATGAGAAAAAAAAACATGTAAAATAACTTAAGTTTCTGGCTGGATTGACCATTATGCAGAGTGGTTCCTTTTTTGCGTTGCTGGTACAGTAAATATTCGAATGGAAACTGACGTTGATCAAGCTTATCAAGGATGGCTGCAGGACATACTGCATGATGGTGATGAAGCTCATGTAATTTTCTCTACCATTTTGTTCACCTTAAATTAATTTTACATTTTTGTTCAATTTTTTTTCTGGTAGGATACTACTATTCCATCAGGAAATGCTACGGTTTCTATATTTGACCACTAAGAAGGTTACAGGACAGTAACAATAATCAAAACAAATGTGTCAAAGGAGATTGAAGATTCATTCCTATGTTCTTATTAAAATGAACCCCTTAGTGTGAGAGTAGCTGTTTGATGATCTAGCGAAGCAGTTCAGAGTTGGAACTTCTTTCATTTGTATGAGACTACATATTGTTCTTCTAAATTTAGTGAACTAGTGTACTTAGGCTTCGTAAATAAGGGAAAAATCTTCTGAATGTTCTTGTTTATTGTTACTTTCTGTCTATCCTATCCTTTTTTCTGTGGAAATATTTGCTTGGATCAAACTAGTTACTTGATTGTTAACATAACAGAGTGAAACATCACCTGTTTCATCCCCCACATTAAGGAGCCTACTTGTCAAAGTTCGAAACTGATTTGATTATCCCTCTCTAATTGTTCATGAGCTTTCTTTCCTAGTTTCCCCTTATAAAATTTGAAATTTCGTTGTGGATCTCTTTCTAAGTGGTCTTGAGTTTGTTTCCCTAGTTTTGTAGATGTGTTAAATGCCTTCTTGTCATTATGGAATGACTAGAGTTGACAGTATAGGCCATTTTGTTAATTTATTTTTTCTGAAAAGGATTAGTGGTGTGCAATACTCTTGTTGATAAATGCTCCCATGAATGCTTTTTAACTCGTTTCTCTTGCAGGAAGTTACCAACTCCAATATTTAATTTAACCATGATCGGTTGGATCTTTCAGGCAATTTCAGTCTGTGAAATGCTTCGACATGGTTCTGTAACTTTTGGAAGGTTTCATGTGGAACCATTTTCATGGGAACAGAACTCTGTTTTTTCTCGCAATAGATGTCAGGAGGAACTAGCTAAGTTAAATGGTATAGTTGCCCAAAGGAAGGCATATTTTGAAGACTACTTTGGAAGGAACCGGGTTTTGAAAGCCCGAAAGAATCAGCAAACAGAACTTGCATTGGATTATGGGGGGTGGCAACAATATAAATAATATACCTGGCCAGAGTACAGAAGAATATAAAACCCTTGGAGGTGGAATTGAAAACAGCATTTATCCCTCAGAAATGGCTGAAGTTGGAGAAACCTTTAAGCAGGAAAGTAACAGCAATGGGCTTATGGAAGTTCAGGATTCCATGTCACCAGATCTTACTAACAAAGCTCAACTGAATCAGCAAACTGAGCTTACATTGGATTACGGTGGTGAAAATGTTATATATTCCCAAAGTGGAGACGAAGTTGTAAGCCTCAAAGTTGGAACTCCAGACACTATTCATCCTTCTGAAAGGGCAAAAGTTGGATCTAGCTTGAAGAAAAGTAGCGGTAACAATCCTCTTCAAATAAGATGCTTGGTTGCAGAACCTATATTCCCAAAACTTGCTTTGCTGCAACATCAACAGAATCAGCAAACTGAGCTTATATTGGACTACGTTGGTGACAATGACATATCTTGCCAAAGTGGAGATTCTGAAGAACATGAAAACCTCCCTGTGGACACAATCTATACCTCAAGAAAAGCTAAGCTTGAAGAAACCATTAAGCAGGAAAGTAACTTCAACATTCCTCTGCAAGGAAGATGCTTGGATCCAGAATCCATGTTGCCAGAACTCAATTCGTTAAGAGACATTGTAGGAAAATACGAGCAAAAAGAGAACGCTGTTGGCAGCATACGGGTGCAAACATTTGAAACAGTGTCCATATTCGATCATACGGCAGAAATGGAAAAGAGCGAATCGAATTGTATCAGCAATCTTGACAGTAAAGATATCTTGCAGAAGCATGAGAGCATTGTGTCAAATACTAACCTCCCATCAGTTATGAAAGGGACAATGCGAAATTCCAAATCAAAATCGCAACCGATGCAATCGATTAGTAAATCTTTGGGTTGTAAATCTGACATTCTTAAGGTATGTCATAAGGGCTGTCTTGAGTTTCTTCTTTTTTTTGCTAAAGAAATTATGTTCTAATCATAAGCATCAAGCTAGCAATTTATATTGGACTTGTTTGGTACATGCACTTGCTGTGGGAAGTAGGACTGTTGTTGGACTATTTTCAAAATGAAAATGGATTCTCAAGAATATATATCTAAAAGTTGTGCTATCTGTTCATTCATTTTAGGTTCCTCTTTTCGTTCAAAAGTAAATATACAAATTAATCAAACAATTGATACTGTCACTATATTTGCCCAATTGTGCTTGAACTTACTTGCTATAATGTATGTAACTGAGTAACCCCTTCATTTACCTTCTGCAGGACCTTACTGCAGTTAGAAATGGCTTAAGTTACACTCAAGAAACTAAATCAAATGTGCTTCAGTCACTGAAGGGATCAAAAGATCCACGAAACATGGTCCATAAGACAAAGATCTGCCCAACCACAAGCATGACAACGGTAAATAGAATAAAGAACAATCCTAGGCCCACCCTCATTGCTTCAAATCGATCATGTACAGAAGCATGCGTAAACAATGAAATTCCTGGTCCATTCACTCTTGTAATGGAGAGAAGAGCAAGCAGTAGACGGAGTGCAGCTACACTGGATCCTAGGAGCTCAAACAAGCAATCTTCAAATATTGGTGTCATTGTGAGTTTTTCTTTGTGCTTAGAGCTAATGATCTATTATTAACTGAATCTAATGGAAACCTAGTTTCATACTGAATCTAAACGAAACCTAGTTTCATCCTATGTATGTTCATGACTATTAATGTGCTTTGGTGTTTAGTTTTAACACAATTCAGCTTTTTTTCCCCTCAATATGATGATCTTTTTTCAATGTCAACACAAGCAGTAGTTTCCAACTGGATGGCTTTGGGTTAGAAAGCAAAGCACAAAAGCTTAGGTTTACCAATCTTCTCCTTTCAAGTAGTTACCATTCATTCATATATGTTATTTAGCCTCTATCTAATAGCATATATTTATCTATCTCTCAGAGAGTAGTGAAGCTCCACATGTTAATAGTATTATCGTTCTTGTGTGTATGCTATTTAACCTCTATGCATGAGCGAAAATATTTATCTAAGAAACTGCACTCGTGTCCTATGTTATGTATCACAAAATATGTACATATGCAGCTCTTAGTAGATTATGTGAAGCCTCTTACGTGCAGAGCTGGGCCAAGCCTCCATGTTGTGCCGAACTTATTTACATTACATGTTGTGCCCACATACCCAAAATGGCTAGCCAAGTTTAATTAGTTGTGGGCCATAGGACTAATCAATGGACTATGCCAAACTCTGCTCATAAAGTGTGATGCGGACCGCAAGCTTGTTTTGCTGTCTTTGGCTTTGACTGATGTTATAGTACGAACTTATCTCAGAGTTCAACTCTTTTATGTCCATAGTGGCTTAATTAGAATTTCTTTTGTTATGCGCTTGTGATCTTGGTGGAACTATGCTTATCCTGATGCTACACAGGATTTACTGAACAAAACAGCCACAATCACTGGGGTTGGGAGCAAAAGACAACAAGAAATAAAAAGGTTGATCAAGGAAAGAACATTTCTGGCATCATTCAAATTTGTTGTATTCATCTATTTAAGTGCTTAAAGTAGTTCTCTTTGTTATTTTACTTTGATTTTAGGAACTCAAAACAATTAAGAAATAAAGCCTTGGAGTTGGATAATCTCTCTGCAAACCTGCATAAAATTGAGGCATGTGTTCTTCAGCCACCAAAGTCAAGGTTTGTCAATATTTCTTTTAAATATTCACCTGCCGAGTTCTTCTGCGTTCTCGAACATAAGATTCGGTTTAGTTACTTATTTTGTAAATCTATGAGTTTTTATCTCTAGTTGTTACTGTCACCTAATCATTTGTTGCTCAGAATTTTAAACCTGCCTTAATCTATATGGCCAGACATATTAATCTTCCTTCTACAAACAAGTTTATGTCAAATGGTGGAGCTAGGCCCCAACTTGCAACCTGCAACAGAAATAAACAAAAAGAGGTACTGAAAATGCATTTCTGCTATGGATTTGCTTGTTTTTAGACATGTATCTTTTATATATATTTAAAACATAAGAAAAACTCCGTATAACTACTATAGTACTGTGTACTCTTCAGCATTGCTTCTCAATGCAAATTTTCTTAGCAAAAATATGGCTCCTATGTTGTTAGATTTCCTTACAACTTCTGATGAACCCAAAAAAATGTAGTTTTCACATTATTAGATATTAATGTTGTATTTGCATTTGCATTCCACTGCAAATAACTTCTCTAGTCATTTCTTTTAAGCTTCAGCATTTGTTTTATCCAAAAAAAAAAGTGTCAAGCCCGTGAATTTTGAGGACAAATAGTCTTTGCTTTTGCATAGGTGTATCTAGTCTTCTATTGTTTGTTCTTTTTGTCTCTTAGTGGGTGCTTTATGCTACACATGTGCATTGTTAAGAAGTGTAAATTAAATGAGCCATACAATATTCATATTTTGTGCGATGTGTATATTATATTTAACAACTAACTGATATGCATCCACACTAGTTAAACTCTTGATTCAATTCTATACAAATTTTTAGGAAGTGGGATTTTTTTTGGGCTGAAATAGATGAGCCATCCTGTATATCTCACATAATTTATTGCCTTGATAAAATGAGAAAAGTTACCATGCAATTCTACTAAGGTCACTTTCTCTTATAAACCAAAATTTTCAGGAATCTACATCTTCTGGTAAAGACAGGAAACCAAGGCTCGACAATGCACTATCTCTTGATGGCAGGATGACGAGGTACAGACACTCGCGTCGCTGATATGTTAAAAATCAACACTCTTGTGCATGATTCATCTTGACCCATTTAATGTGTGACAGGAATCAGAGACCTCGTTGGCGGTGAGTGTAGTTCCTCTATATCATCACTTTCTACGGCCTGTCCCCGTCTTGGATGAGCAGAAATCTATGTAGGAGTTGCATAGTCCAGTTTTCCTTCAACCATCTAATCGGATGGATAATTCAGGTCAGGTCGCATCAAAACAGAGAGATAAAGATACTTCTCTTTTGCTTTGATTGCTCAAGTCCAATCCTATCCGATCAAATGACTCGAACATAAAGGGGGCTATGCAACTCATTCTATAAGATTTGCCAAACAGCTTGGCATGGATGAAGGCACCAATTGCTCTTATTTTGTTCTGTTTTACGTTTAGAGATGTTTACAGGTGTATGTTATATGAACCATTCGGCTTCCAGCAAAATAAATGGTGCTTTGTGCTGTATAATTGCTAGTTCTTTTCTTTTTAGAAGTTGTATATTCGAATTTTTCAAGTTTTGCGAGGAGGAGAAAAACATTTATGCTGTTGCTGGGTTACATGAAGGTGGCAGCGGATGGTGGTTCTAGACGCAAATTTACTCCCCCCATTTTGCTTGCCTTGAACTTCTTATGGCATGTGGTGACTCGACCTGAATTGAGTCGGACTTATCAAGTTGGAGTCGTACATTACACGTGACGCCTACAAACGACCATGAAAAGGCTCTAGCTGGCACTTCGTTCAATGATGAGTCACGTTGCAATGGAAGTATCAAATTCAAATTGCTCGATCTAGCATAATTCCTTGGCGTATTCTTCAGGATATATTGCACCAACTCAAGGAAAATACTCCGGATGTCGACTTGATGTAGCTTTAAGTGGGAAACGAAAAAACACACTCAGCCGTCGGATCGTCAACGAGCTAAATATGCTTTTTAACCTTGCTGTTGCTGCAATGACTCCTTTCTGATTTCCTCCCTTCTCGGGAAAAACTCTCCTGATCCAATCAACCA
The DNA here is from genome assembly GCA_027563935.2 of Costus lasius. NCBI lineage: Eukaryota > Viridiplantae > Streptophyta > Magnoliopsida > Zingiberales > Costaceae > Costus > Costus lasius. Next base: position 21,901,695 of record CM050447.1, on the reverse strand, counting down.
ACCGGCTGACGGAAAAAACCCTCCTGACTTCCTTCAACACGCTTTGATCCGTCAGCCACAGCAAGGAGTTTATGGCTCCGTTTGGGAGTGTAGGCGGAGCAGGCCATAGGTGAAAAAAGCAATAAATAGTATTGCTTTTCAAGTGCTTCCTAAGTTGACTAGTGCAGATCGGCTGAAAATTAGTCGATTCCGCCTCCAAGCATACGAGAAAATTTTCTGAGCAGGGGTGCTGCTCAGCCGAACTTGAGCAATCCCCCTCAAATAAAAAATTCACGATCCTAAAAATCGTGGAAAAATCATTGTAGTGTAGTACACGACGAGAGCTTTTCAATGGTACCAAGATCGTGGATTTTGGCTGTGTCCACGATGAGATATCGTGGACACAAAGATCATGGATTTTTGCACTGTTCACAGCATGAAAAATCCATGATCTTGTGTCTACGATATCTCATCGTGGACATAGCCAAAATCCACGATCTTGGTACCATTGGAAAGCTCTCATCGTGTACTATACTACAGTGATTTTTCCACGATTTTTAGGATAGTGGATTTTTTGTTTGAGGGGGGTTGCTTAAGTTGGGCTGAGCAACGCAACAGGAAAATTTTTCCAAGCATACCCCCGTAGGGCCAGTGGGTGAACAGAGTCGCGGGAACAGTAAAAAATCGTGAGGGCAAAGGTTCTAACTTCTAAGCCAAAGCCAAGGCTGTGTTCAATGGCAAAGAAAGAAAAGTAGAAGGAAAGAAAAGTAAGAGGATAAGAAAATATAAAGGAAAAAAAAGTAAGAAAATTTTTTAAGTAGTGTTTAATTAGAGGGAAAGATAGTTGGAAAGATTGATATAGTCACTCATTCTTTTTATTTTTACATTCGTATTATATAAATATTATCAAAAATTATAATTTAATATTATTAAATACTATAAAACTAATTAAATATTAAACAATATATTATAAAATTAATTGGATATTATTAAATACTATAAATGAATTAATTATTATTAAATACTATAAATTAATTAAATATTATTAAATATGATTAAAAATTATAATTAAATATTATAACATACTATAAACTAATTAAATATTAAATAATACTATAAAATTATTTAAATATTATTAAAATACTATAAAATTAATTAAATTTATATTAAATAATATAAATTAATTAAATATTATTAAATACTACTATAACATTGTTTAAATATTATTAAAATACTATAAAATTAATTAAATACTACTAAATACTAATAAATATTATAGTAATTAATTTCCATGCTATACTATTATAGCAATAAATACTATTGTAGCAACTTCAGCGTAAGCTGAATATTGAAATTCAAAATCTAAGTTAAATTTTCCAATCTAGCTCTACTAATTTTCTGGGAAAGCAAAACCTGAATTGATTGAATAAGAAGAAATATTATTTTTTTATATATATCCATATTCTTGGCGTTTCACACTTTTACAATACTGGCTAATATGTACAGACCTTATAAGAGAAGAAAAGAACGTATCAAACCTCACATAAATGAATTTTGATTAAAGTGTTTAGGGTTACATAGTCCATAACAATTTTGACAGTTTGCCAAAATAATTGCCTGAGTTATTGGACAGGTATAATACTAATGATACTCTCATTCCCAACAGGTTTCTATGTAAACTTGTCCTCGCATTCAAGTTCGATCAAGACTCAACTGGACTTATATCTCTGAATATTCCAAAGACGAAGAAGCTCTTCAACATGTAATCAGTTGTTGCCTCATTGACGAAGAGGATGGTGGTAGTTGCACATAGTCTGGCAAATGAGCAACAAACAAAAATTTAGCCATATTTACATAAAAGGAACAGGAATGTAGAGCGGTACAGAGGAATGCATATCTCAATGTAATGTTTATCCAAATGTAATTCAGCACGGTACAGAAGAATGCATATGTCAATGTAATGTTTATCCAAATGTAATTAAGCATCATTTGTAGCTTTTTAATCTCAACATAATGCTTACCCAATCAAATTGTCCAGATCTACGGTTAAACAAAAAGTAGTAGATGTTAATATTAGTACTTTCTAAACATTGTATTCATTAAGAGATTAGGCTTATTACCTATTATTCTCCACTTATATTTAACATGGTATCAGAGGGGTTTGATAGCCGCTCCTCCTCGCATTAGTAGTAGGGTTTTATCCCCTATAGTACGATTCATTGACAATCGCCGTCGCCATTCGAATCGCTCACCCAATCGGTTTCTTGCCGCCCTCATCCTGTGAATCAGCGCCAGTTTGTCGCGCCTTCAACCGGTTCCACAATAGCTGCACAGGGAGCGCCGCTCCTCGTGTCCGCGTCTTCATCCGCCTGCAACTAAGCGAACTCCTCCGCCTCGCCACCTGGATTCAGTGATTTCTTTCAGCAGCACGAGTGAACGCTGCGTTCTCTTCATCCGCATCGACGACAACAACAGAGGAGGTTATCTCTTTCATTGACGTCGTCCCTCACGAATATCTCTCGTCAACGACGTCGCCGTCACCGTCAATCTCACTCCGGGCTGCGGCGGGCTCCAGAAGCAGTAGATTTGGGCGTTGGTCGCCGAAGACGACAATAGCCCCCTTCCATCCAGTCGCCAACTCGCTGAAGACGACGTGAGTGATCGCGTCCGTTTCTGCTCGCTGAAGCAATTTCGCCCAGCGCAATTTCGATTTTGGCATTCAATCGCTGCAGCCGTTCGAAATCGGGATCGTCCTTTTTGCTGTCGCCGGCTCTGCATCTTTTCCCAGCGCCGCTCGCATCCTCTGGTGACGAGCACAAGATTTTGATCTAATCCCAACCTTAAAGAAAGAATAAGTGGAATTCAATTTTGACTTGGCAAAATTGATTTCCAACAAGTATATCTCAGCCTTTACGTAAGAATCAACGGAATTCATTTTGACTTGTCAAAATTGATTTCCAACAAGTGTATCCATCGTTAGGGGTGAGCATTCGGGTTTGGTTATTTCGGTTTTTATCGATTACCAAAAATTTCGGTAAATTCGGTTCGGTAAAAAAAATATTCGGTTTCGGTTTCGATAATAAATTTTATAAAATTCGGTTTTCGGTTTCAGTTTCGGTTTTTATAATTTCGGTTCGGTAAAAAACCGATTTACCGATATATATATATATATTAAAATATAAAAAATATATATAATATATAATATATATTAAAAAATATATTATATTATATTATATTCTAATTTTATTATAGTATAATTAGTTATTAAGAGTCTAAAATCTATTACCTAATAGCTAATCACTTAATTATCAATCATATAATTAATTAAATACTTAATAATTTAATTTTTTGGTAATTTACCGAATTTTTTGGTAAATTCGGTTTCGGTAAAATTTCGGTTTTTAGGAAATTCAGTTCGGTTTCGATTTTTAATTTTTCGGTAAAAAAAATTTCGGTAAATCGGTTTTCGGTAAATCGGTTTTGGTTTTTACCGAATGCTCACCCCTATCTATCATCATCAAAATCGGTTAACGTGGTTCTCCTTCTTTGTATATAGTTTAATACTATATATTTAGATATTACTCTTTAAGGGTTGAGTGGATAACGCCTGTCGACCTCTTACCACTTAAGTTAACCTATAAAGGAGTGATATAGAAATCTATAGTATTTAACATAATGGCAGGAGAAATACTACCGATAAACATTAAATTAGATGGATCTAATTATAATCAGTAGTCTTATCTTATGCGAACCTTTTTAAAGGGACGTGGATTATGGAAATATATTACTGATAGCTGCCAGTGTCCTACTGATATAGATAAATTTGAAGAATGAGAAATCAACAATAACAAAATTGCTACTTGGATTGCCAGCACTGTAAGTCCCTCTATTAGTATGCAATTCAACAAGTTTAACACAGCAAAAGAGATATGGAATTTTCTTGCCACAAGGTACAATCAAACAAATTTTGCTCTTCGATATAAACTTGAGATTGATATTCGAAATATGAAACAACAACCAGGACAATCTGTTTCTGAGTTTTATACTCATATGTCTATTATTTGGGATCAATTTGCTCTCATGGAACCCAAATGGACAGTGGATGCTGAACTCTATTACAAATATAGAGAGGAAGGTCGTCTAGTTCAACTTCTTATGGCATTAGAGGATTCTTTTGAAACTATTCGTACTGCAATTCTTTATAGATCTCCATTACCTTTTGTCGATGCCGCACTTTCTGAACTGATTACTGAAGAGACAAGAAGAATGTCTCTAAGTAAGTCAAATGATTCATTTGTTTTAGCAACAAATTCCAGAGATATGTCAAAGGTACAGTGTTACAAATGCGGGAAGAATGGTCACGTAGCTCGCAATTGTTCCATGAATCAACCACAGTGTACTTATTGTAAGGAAAATGGTCACACAGTCAACAATTGCCCAAAACCCTCTTCTAGAAACATGCACAATAAAAAAATGAATTCACATACATCAGCAGTGACATTCACTGATTCAAGTTCTACATCTGAAACACTTACTACTGAAGCTGTTCAGGAAATGATTAAATAGGCTCTTGCATTTGGTAATTCTTCTAACATTGCTGCTACTTCAACCCACTCAGGTAATACATCTCATATGACTTGGTTTTTTGATTCTGGAGCATCAAATCATATGACCTTTAATTCCTCCATGTTTAAAAAACTATCTCATTTTCAATCACATCCTCAAATTCAAACTGCAAATGGTAGTATAATTAGTGCATCTAGCAAAGGTAACATAGACTCCACTAGTCCAGAAATACATATCTCCGATGCACTACTTGTTCCTCAAATTTCTATGAATCTAGTTTCTGTTGGGCAACTTGTTGAAAAAGGTCTAACCGTTACCTTTTCCTCTTCTGGATGTACTGTGCAGGACTGCTCAACGGGGAAGCTCATTGGGACAGGATGTAAAGTTGGACGACTTTTTTCTGTTGATAAACTAGTTGAAGATCCCAAATCTCATCATGCTGCATCTGTAATTTGTGATAGTTCTCCATTTTTTTGTTGGCATAAACGTTTAGCACATGTTTCTTTCTCTCAATTATCCTTTTTAATCAATAAAGGTTCATTAGGTGTTGTGTCTTCAATAAAAGATCCATTTTGTTTACACTGCAAACTTTCAAAACAAACAATCTTACCATTTTCTTCAAGTAATACTACCTCAACAGCACCTTTCGATATAATACATTCTGATGTATGGGGTCCTGCACCAATACCTTCAATGGGTGGTTCAAAATACTATATAATTTTTGTTGATGATTTCACAAGATTCACATGGATATATTTCCTTCATTCTCGATCAGATTTTCTTTCAACATATATTGAATTTTCCACCATGATCAAAACTCAGTTTAATTCTATGATCAAAATTTTTCGTTCTGATTCTGGTGGTGAATATATCTCTAATGATCTACATAAGTACCTTGTTTCCCAAGGTACTTTATCTCAATTATCTTGTGTTGAAACTCTACAACAGAATGGTGTCTCTGAGCGAAAACATAGGCATATTGTTGAAACTGCTAAAACTATTCTTAGTTCTTCATCTGTTCCTAAGAAATTTTGGGGAGAAGCTATGAATACAGCAGTGTACATTATCAATCGTCTTTCATCTCCTACTATTAATCAAATAACTCCTTTTGAACAGTTGTATCAACAACCTCCAAACTATCATCATTTACGTATTTTTGGTAGTACTTGTTTTGTTCATTTGCATAAAAGAGAACATGACAAATTATCTCCGAAAAATGCTATTTGTGTCTTTTTAGGATATGGTACTCGTCAAAAAGGTTATCGTTGTTATGATCCCCAATCTCAAAAACTTCGTATCTCAAGACATGTTACCTTTTGGGAACATGTACTATTTTTTACTCTCCCACAAAACCAACACCAAAACATATCTAGTCCTATAATTGATCCATTCCCTATTAATGATCCAACATCAGATTCTCATGTGACTTCTACTCACTTTCCAGAAAATCAAAGACTTCATGCGTCTGATATTTCTACAGATATAATGCTAAACTCTCCTACAATTTCTGCTCAGCCGGCTGACGTTCCTGTTTTCAATGAAGCTTCTCCTCATGGCAGTTTAGAGCATAACATCATTCCATCTCGTTATCCTATACGAAATACTAGAGGTAAACTTCCTGAATATCTCAATGATTATCAATGTCATTTGTCTACCATTTTATCTTATCATGAACCACAATTATATCGAGAAGTTTCATCTAAACCTGAGTGGCAGCAAGCTATGATTGAAGAACTTGATTCTCTTCAAAGAACTAATACATGGGACCTTGTACCTCTTCCTATTGGAAAAACGGCTATTGGCTCCAAATGGGTGTATAAAATCAAAACAAAAGCTGATGGAACTCTTGAAAGGTATAAAGCTCGTCTTGTGGCTAAAGGATTTACACAAGAATATGGTATTGATTATGAAGAAACATTCGCTCCTGTTGCTCGAATGACCTCTATCAGAACTCTTATTGCTGTTGCTTGTTGCCGACAATGGTCTCTTTATCAACTAGATGTGAAAAATGCTTTTCTTCATGGAGATCTAGAGGAATAAGTTTATATGAAACCACCTCCAGGAGTTATTCATAATTCAAATCAAGTTTGCAAATTAAATAAATCCCTATATGGTCTCAAACAAGCTCCAAAATCATGGTTTGCAAAGTTCCACACTACCATATGCAAATTTGGATTTCACCCAAGCAATCATGACTCTGCTTTATTCATCAAGAATTCTCTACAGGGTATTGTTCTTCTTATTCTCTATGTTGATGATATGGTGATTACTGGAAGTGATCTTCAAGGAATTCAAGACACAAAAGATTATCTTCATACTTCATTTGAAATGAAAGACTTAAGTCAACTTCGGTATTTTCTTGGCATGGAAGTAAATTACTCGTTAGATGAAATATTTTTATCTCAATCCAAATATGCTTCTGAGTTATTACTTCGAGCTGAACTAACTAATAATAAAGTTGCTGACACACCATTAGAGCCCAATATAAAGCTTTTGCCAACTGAAGAAACTATTTTAACTGATCCTACTCGTTATAAACAATTAGTCGGCAGTCTTAACTATCTTATAATTACTCGTCCAGATATAAGCTATGCTGTTCATCTTGTAAGTCAATTTATGGCCTCTCCAAGATCAACGCACTATTCTGCTGTCCTTAGAATATTGAGGTATATCAAAGGAACTCTACATCATGGTTTACAATATACATCATCAACTCCAATCCTTCAAGCCTTTACCGATGCAGATTGGGCAGGTAATGCTTATGATCGAAAATATACCACTGGATTTTGTATCTTCTTGGGTAATTCACTTATATCTTGGAAGAATAAAAAGCAACCTATTGTCTCTAGATCTAGTGCTGAAGCAGAATATCGAGCTCTTGCTCATACTACGGCAGAAATAGTTTGGCTCCGTTGGTTGCTTGCTGATATGGGTATTAATATTTCTAATCCTTCATCTATATTTTGTGACAGTAAAAGTGTCATTCAAATTACAAAGAATGATGTCTTTCATGAAAGAACTAAACATATTGAGATAGACTATCATTTTACTCGGCATCACTATAAGCAGCAGAATATCTCCTTATCACATGTCTCTACAAAAGATCAGATTGCAGATCTTCTTACAAAGTCACTTGTTATGGATCGTTTCCAATATCTTCGTTCGAAACTGCATTTGCTTATAGCATCTCCAGTTTGAGAGGGGGTGTTAATATTAGTACTTTCTAAATATAGCATTAAGATAGTTTTTTATATATATGTACATTGTAAACATTGTATTCATTAAGTGATTCAATAGAGATTAGGCTTATTGCCTATTATTCTCCACTTATATTTAACAGTAGACAAGTTAAAAATATCAATAGAATATGATAAATAAAACATATCAATCTAGAAATTGCAAGACTAATACTTGTGAGTATACTTCCCCTGAGGCACAGTGAATGCTTGACTAATACCAAAACACTCAAACATCCAAACCATCCAATCGTCCAAAACACAAACATCAACAACCTAACAACATCCAAAACACATCCAAGACATCCAAAACTGCATAAAAACTTAACAAGAACATTGTATCCAACTTTATAAACAAGAATATTATATCCAAAACAACCAATCATCCAAATCATCAAAATATCCAAAAACACATCCAAAAATCATCCAATCAATCCAAATATCCAAAACACATCCAAAAGCATCCAAAACAACGAAAAACTCAATGTAAAACAAGTTGCCAACACAACTACAATATACAAAACATCAAATATTAGTTTACAATTTACAATAGCATCCAAAACACATATATATCATCCAAAACATCCAAAACCATCGGCTAAAACACATATATGTCATCCAAAACATTCAAAACCATCAGCCAAAACACATACACATACGTATCTATCTCGTTAAGTCTTCAACATAAAATGGGTCATTCCTTATCAGCCATCTCCATTAATTCATTAAGGACTATTAAACAGACATCTAGTGGTGCAGAAAAGAAAAGTCTGGTCTTATCTTTATTGCTTCCTAGAATCAAGTAAGCACGAATTAATCGATGTTGTGGCACACCAATCTTTTGTAACTCTGCATATATTTTCTGCAGCTCTTGCTCCTTCTTCATCTCATCCACTTTCTCCATCTCTTTCTCTTTGAATTTTTGTTTCTCTTTTTGTTCATCATCATGAGCTTGTTATTCAACCATAAGCTTCATACACTTTACAATTTCTCTAAGATGTTCATTTGTATTGTCCATTGAAGCATCATTTGGATCTGCTGAAGATCTCTTTCTCTTACCAATCTTATATGATGTAGAATCCTCAGTGGTTTTGTTGGTTGGAGGAGTTGGGGTATATGGGCTTGACTCATCAATATTCTCAAACTAATTTGTATCCTCGGCAGATAAAACATTGTCATTTGGGGCTTCACTTTCTTTTTTCCACATTTGCATAAAGTCATAACAGGTGTCAGCCAGACTACCCGTGGCTCGATCTTTTGAAAAAAGATCAGCCAATTTGTCAAAATTGTTCACGGGGGTGACTCTCCATCTCTTCATATTGGGATTAGCCTGTATACATGATAAATGTTAGCAAAAATCATTTAAACAATATAATTAGTTAAACACAAAATCATAAAAGTAAATACTATAAATTTGATACCAAATAAGATACATTTATCAGATCGTCCCACACTTGATCCTCAGCTTGAAACATCTTTGTTTCATGACTCCAGTTTATACCACTTTTATTCTTAAACAATTCATAACAAGTGTTGAAAGTATGTTTTAACGTTTTGATCCTGTTCTTCAGATTATCCTTTGACAAGCTAATACCCAACTTTTGTTCCATAGTTGCTATAATATTTTTATAGGCAGCCGAGGTGAATGTATCGTCCACCCTAAATCCTCTTGCTTGCTGCTCCAGCATTGCATCAATGAAAACGTTGTCCATCTCATCTGTCCATTTGGTATTCTCTTTCTTTGAAGATTCAGCTGTCTTACCTTTTTCTTTCATCTTATATTGAAATAAAACAACACACATGAGACTAAGACAACAAAATATCGATAAACAAATGTATAAAAAGAAACCTTGTTACATATATGTCAAATAAAGATGTTTCACGTAGTAGCTAAATAAAACATTGTCTGCCAAAGAAGTCCACATATAAATTACAAGCTACATTGCATTCACAAAATATAATCTACCCACATTGCATATGCCATTGAATCTCGGAGTTGAATTCCTTTGTTGGAATCTTCATCTAATCTTTCTGATCCAACAACATTATCGCTTATTGTGTTGGTTAATTCCGCATCAACTTCAGCAATGATGCTTTCATCAGGATCGATACCCATTAAGTAGTTGTGTAAAACACAACATGCAAGGATAGTTTGTGTATGCATCCTAACAGGATAATGGGGTTCTGCACCACTTGTTATGATTGGAAATCTTTTTTTCAATACACCAAAAGCTCGTTCGATCATATTACGAGCAGAAGCATGTCGATGATTGTAAAGTTCACTTGCATTTTCTGCATCATGTTTTAAATATTCTTTTAAGTGATAGAGAACTCCTCTATATGGTGTGATGAGAAAACTTTAATCCCAAATCCAGCATCACCTAAATAGTATTTTTTCTGACAATAAAAAATAATTTAATAATATATTTATGAACTAGAAACGATTGTTTGGACTGAATAAAGATCACAATAATTTACCTTCCGGAATTTTTAAACTATTGGATCTACTAAGTGCATCCTTCAATATTCGTGAGTCAGATGCCGTTCCTTCCCAACTAGGGAGGATATACGTAAATTTCATATCAAATGTACATGCAGCCAATACATTTGTTGTTAGCCAGTCCTTTCTCCCTCTATATCTAGGTGCATCCTTAGATGGCACTCTGACACGAATATGTGTCCCATCAATTGCTCCTAAACAATCCTGCAATATATTTATAACTCATTTAACTAGTAAAATAATATAATTTATATAAATATATTTATAATAACATACCTTGAAATAAGGATAGAATCTGTTTGTATCCCATAGTTGAGAACTCTCCATTATACCATCGGGTTGCTTGATAAACTGATCGTGTAAGCTAATAATAGCTCTCAACACCTCATGAAATTGATAACTAATACTTCGAGTGGTACGATGAAAGAAAAAACAAAGAGCTCGATTCTTGACATTGTGGGCTACCAAATATAGGAATCTTGCAACCTTTTCTTCAACCTTACAATTTATGGTGTCTTTGACTAGATTTCGGCCTCGTAGAATCTCACATAGACTTCTAAAGGCATCTTTATGCATTCTTAAAATGTTATAACATATTGGATCTGAACTAATTAATGTTCTTATAAGTTCAGATCGCATGCTATCTTTGTAATAGTTACTCACTGCTATTGGCTTATCCACATATGATGAGTTTGATAAAATGCGACATTGGTGCAATCGTGCAACACAAACTCCAGCCATAGATGCTAGTAGACAAAACCTAATATAAAAACCTTTCCTCTCAATTAAACACAGCCTAAATTTTTTTTAAACTTCAATCTACCATTACACTCGGTTAATATAACTTATCAATAAACAAGAAATATATAATTTAAAACTTAAACTTTATAAAGTCCAAAATTTATACATTTATATATTTATTTTAATATAAAAATAATATGTATATATAACTATATAGATATATAAATATAAAAAATATATAAATGTATAAATATAAATATATATATATATATATATATATATATATATATATATATATATATATATATATATATATATATATATATATATATATATATATGAATGTATATATAAATTAGTGTAAAATTTTAAATTTTTAAAAATTTGTGATTGTATTTTTATATAAAAAATATGATGTAAAATTTTAGAATCTATAAATTTATAGTATTTTGTTTGCTTTATCATTATTTTTAAATTTTTATATAATTTTATTTAATTATATTTTATAGTGCTTTTTTCAGCAGCAATCTACAGTATTTTACAGCAAATAGTACTGATTTTAATCTTACAGTACAACAAACAGTACTGCTTTTCCAACCTACAACTGTAGGACCTGCATTGCAATCCCAAACTGGCCCTACTTCTCTACGACTTTTTTTCGCTCTTCTCCTCCACCCTCGACGATCCTCTCCGGTGTCTTTCGCTGGCCATCGTCGACGAGCTTGTCTAGCCGGCCATCGTCGACGAGCCTGTCTAGCTGGCACCCCTCAATTATCCTCCCCAGCCAAAACCATTCTGCCTGACAACACCACTCAACTACCGACGCCCATCTCTGAGGAACGACATCACCAAGCTATCGTCGACGATCCTCTCCTGCCGGAACCCATTCAAATACTAACATCTCCAGCCAGCAGCACCAAAGCTCCTGTTTGGGCGAGAACCATTCCATATCTGACGATCGACATCAACGAACATCTGTGGAGTGTGTGGTATTGATGCATTCATATTGACCTAAATATTAAGTAGTTATTAATGCATTTTTTTTCTACCAATATATATTTAGGTCAACAATAGATTTGAAAAATATTATGGCATCATCAAGTGGATCTGTACTAATATAGAAAATACCAGAACCCCGAACAAGTATGCTTACTTAATATTATAAGGTTTTTGTTTATATATATGTTGAATGCTTAAAATAGATTATTGTAATAGGAAAATTTTGAGACCTCTTCAAATGAGTCGACAACTGGTTGACTGGATCGAATGGCTTGGTGATGTTTTTTCATTTACCACTTAAGGCTACATCAAGATGTGTGTTTTCGTGATCAGACGACTGCTTTGTTTTCTACTTAAGTCAACATCCGCAGAGGCCCTACGGAGGACTTTTTTCCCAACTCAAGGTCATACACCCAGAGAAAACTCCTCAGTGGGGACCCCGATGAAGTGAGTTCAACGGGTCTCGTTGAGATTCTAGACACAAATCTCAAAGACTTTAATACTGTAGTAAAAACTAATAGTCAAAAACCTAGCCGCCTAAAAAACTTTCCCCTCTCCTATATCCTGCTCATCTCTTTTCATCTCCATAGTTTTGCTCTATGTCACTTCCCTTTCCCACTGAAGGCGCTCCGGCTTTGCTTCCCTCTCCTTGCTTCCCATATGCCCTACATACAAATAGGGGCGAACATTCGGTTTGGTTAGTCCGGTTTTTAATTATTACTGAAAATTTTGGTAAATTCGGTTCGAAGAAAATTTTTTTGATTCCGATTTCGATAATAAATTTTGTAAAATTCGATTTTTGATTTTCGGTTCGGTTTTTTTCGATTCGGTAAAAAACTGAATTTACCAATATATATATATATATATATTATATAATATATAGATAATATATATTAAAAAAATAAAATATATTATATTATTTTTTAATTTTATTATAGTATAACTAGTTACTAAAAGTCTAAAATATATTATTTAATACTTAATAACCTAATTACTAATTATATAATTAACTAAATCCTTAATAATTAAATTTTTTTGGTAATTTACTAAATTTATCGAATTTTGTAGGTAAATTCGGTTCGGTAAAATTTTAGTTTATAGAAAATTCAGTTCAATTTTGGTTTTTAAAAATTCGGTATAAAAAGTTCCCGATTTTGGTTTTTCCTGAATATTCATCCTATTTGCAAATTACAACATAGACAAAACACAAAGAGCATATCTTACGTATCACATCAAATATGAACCAACAGATTTATAGGCAAATACTAAGTACACTAGTACAATTTAATATTTTTAAATTTTAGTTATGACTAAAGAACTTTATAAAATAACTCAAAATCTAAAATTTATATGAAAATATTTAACCCTTCTATCTATTGCCAAGGAAGCAAATGCAAAATGGTGCAACTATCATAATTGGAGCACATTGTATTCGAAAAAAATAAGATGACTAAGTTTGAACAAACATGAAGTAAATTTTTAAAATGAAAAAAAAGAAACTTGAAAAAAAAAACTTAATTGGATAGATATTGAGTTGACTTTTTCTGTTTCTAAGCTTGAAAGAATTATAAAGCCTAATTTATGCACGTCCCTAGTTTCAAATATTTTCCTGATAAAAAATAATTTTCTTAGTATTTGCCTTAACTAATTTACTTAATATTTGCCTTTAATTGTTTAAGACTAATTAATTATTTTAACAATTAATTTGTGAGAGTGAGGCACAATATGCCTGGTAGGGGTGAGTAAATAGTATCAGTACCGAAATATAGTATCGAATTTTTTGGTACTTCGGTATTTCAATATCGGTATCGAAATTTTATTCAGGAATATTTATATATTATTTAATTAAAAATATTATTTATTTAGGAAGTCAGAAGTACCAGAAACTCTTGGACTCTCGAACTCCATTTACCTGTTACCGAAGTACTGAAACACGTAAGTCAAAAGTTGGAACCATTAACCTAGTTCGGGATTTCGAAAATTTTCTAAATTTATTTCAGAAAGTTAATACCGGTACCAAAAAAATAAGTTTGGTATCTATATTGGTACCTTAAAAAAATAAGTTTAATATTTTAGTACTAAAATTTTGATACCGATATACTGAAATACCGATAGTACACTCTAATGTCCCATGTTTTATTATAAATCATAACATAGAAGCGTTATTTATTATTGAATTTAGCGCATAAGTACGCAATAGCAATTTTGTCCACGTGGAGCTGTAAGGAACGTAAGTTTACATGATAAAAATACCCTATTTTTTAATTTTATTCACATGTGGTAATGTGCATTAGCGCTTGCGTGTCCCTGATCAATAGAGGGTAATTTAGGAACACTAAAAAATTTAGATCTAATAGTCAGGACCCGTTTGCGTGGCGATAGAAAGAGCGTAGGTTTGAAACCGGCCCGTGGAAAAAGAGAAAGGGCGATCGCGGAGGAACGAAACCCTAGGGATATCCTCCAACCCGGTCGATGGCGTCGTTCGCGGAAGCTTCGCCGGGCGATCCCCAGGCCGGCGAGAAGATCTTCGAGAGCAAGTGCGCGCAGCGCCTCGCTATCGAGAAGGGTGCAGGCCACAAGCAAGGTTGATCGAATCTATCCTTTCATATCTTTCGATCTGCGTCATCTGCATGTAATTTTCAATTAGTTATCGTAAAGTTGTTTTAAAAAAAGAATCCTTGATGGTTTCATCCCTTGATTGTGCCCTTTTGGTTTTTGACTTCTCTCTATGGATGTGTACTTCAACGGTAGATTTATTCGTCCTGATCATTGTTAATCTACTCTTATGTCAAATAAATTTACATGTGTATTTTCAATGACTACACATAATCATGTGTAATAGTGCTTAATTCTGATTTTTTAGGCGATCTGTTTTTTTTCCGTGAGAACCACTCGTTTTTGTTCTTTGTTGTCGTTTTGTTTTCTATTTATTGTACACATTATTATGACTTAATCAAGCCGCCTTTATTCCATTCGCAGGGCCAAATGGCCTTTTCGGAAGACAAACTGGTGCAACAGCGGATTACTCCTACTCTGCTGCAAACAACAATATGGCCGTGATATGGGATGAGTCAAGTTTGTATGATTGCTTGCTTAACCCTAAGAAGGTATTGTCATCTATTTGTTTGCTTGTAATGACCATTATTTTCTGGTAAAAACTGACAACGCCATGAGAAAATTAATGACACTGCATTTGATGGACTTGCCTCATAAAGGGAGTGATGGTAGTTTTTGATATAGAGGGTAGTTGATTGGGTAGTGATTGGTTTTTGATATAGAGATGGTAGTTGATTGGGTAGTGATTGCCCATTGGGTGGTATTTAAAACCAGACATTAGAGTGGATGTGAGAGTTATATATGTGTTTGTGTTGAATGCATATATATATGTGTGTGTTGATTTCACTTTGTAAGGTTGATATTTATGTCTTGTAGCATACACTTAATGCAGGATTGTCTGTGTACACTTAGTCTCATATTTGCTCGTGTCTGCATTTGGATCAAATTTAGCACCGAGTGCATGCAATTTATAAGCATTTACTAAGAAAGGGAAGAGGGATAGATGACGAAGAGGAGGCAAGAGAAGACGGGATGTGGGAGGGGAGGTGTCTATGTAAACTTTAATTGCTGGATATTATAATGAGGATGAATGGAACAACCCTTTTAAGATCACATACAAAATCCATATGGGATGGATCACCTATATGAAAACCTAATAATCCATACTCAGTATGAGTTAGTGTTGTTAAATAGCCGCAATAGCGGCGCTATAGCATTTTTTCATAGCGGTTTTTGAGCAATTTGCTATGAAACGTTATAGCACCGCTATGGCGGATAGAACCACATTATTATGTTTTTTAGTTTGAGAAATTAAAATTACGACTTGAATTGAGTTAGTACTATGTTATCTTTCTTTATATAATTTATTTTATTTTTATGCAGTTTAATTTATTAGGTGTATAACATATATTTCAAACATTATACTTAAATTTTTATGTATATAATATATATTTCAAACGTCATGTGACTTCCGCTATTTACCCGCAACGTAATCCGTTATATTATATTGCCGATTTTTAGCTGTCCGCTATTTTTCGTGATCCACTATTGATAACACTGGTATAAGTTAAAAAAATGCAATCAAATAACAAAATGCTGAACCATGAACTTCAAGGAAGAGGTGCAAGGGGATTTTTTTTGGATCTTTTCCTATACATGTGGAACTCCAACTTATACAGTTCTCCAAAGAAAAATTAGAATATGAATCTTTTAGTACCACAGAAATGACATGTCCTTTGCATTATAGAGTATATATTTATAGAGTGAGAGTGGAAATAAGAGAAGAGACTTGGTGCAAAACTAATTGAACTATTCATAAATCTACCTTGTAATGCTGAAAGTCATATATATGTGTTCTTAGACATATCATAAACACACAACATACTTAAAACCTATCATTAACACATGACCTAATTAACACTAATATAGAAACACACAATTATAAATTACATCGTATCGCATAAACCGCAATTGGATTATACGGGACAACCTTGCCAATAGTATCACTTTTAATAGTAAGTAGTTATAATTTTGGCAAATCACTAAAATTGATAAACTTGCCTTCCACTAAGAGACTTGATAACAAGATGATAAGAATCAATCTAAAATAGATGAATAAAAAGCTTACATTTTAGTTTGTAGAAGATGGCTTATCAGATGTAGCACTTGAAGATTACTAGAAATTGCTTTCTTAGAGTAAGCAGCCAAATTTACAATGGCTTATAAACTTAGAACAGTAAATTGAAGTCTATAGATCCAAAATGAGCTGAAATTGCCATGATTGTAACACAACCAACAGTAAAACGAAATTATAAATAAGTATAGAAACAACTGCCCGGTAAATTTGTACAAGATAAGGAACTCATAGAGCACCAATTCCCAATATATTTGTGCTATGTGAAGATCCAATCTTTGATTTAAACAAGGTAATTTGTTGAAATGCAATTGTTGATTCCATGTAAAATTAATTTAAATCTTATTATAAATGTTTGGTAAACATGAAAGAATGGCATTTTAGAAATCTGGTGAGGTGTGTATAGCATTTCAGTTTTCTATTTTCAATTAATATTATATTTTAAATTCGTGTATCTATTATTTGTTAACCTAAAATGTACATCTGATACCTTTTACCGGCCACTCTTAATTAAAGAAATGAAAACTTAAAAAAATGAACGGCAGAAATTGAAATTTAGTAATAATGAGTATGTAAAGTTAGGAAATGTCTATTAAAGGATGATAATAGCCTATTAATAAAAATAATCAATAACGCTACCAATCTTTAGCACGCAGTTGCAAACGAGATGGGCTGAAGGCCAATCAAATTTGTGATCCACATGAAAGACTTCTATATGAAGGTCCCTCATCCATTGTTATGCTAGAGGGTGACTTGGTACATGCTTTTGAAATGGAGGAGAAATCCTTTGATTCTGCATCAGCTAGATCGTGACTTGGTACATACTATGTGTACTGACATATGGATGTTCCTGTACTAGGTATATCTATATAAGGAGGCCCATACCTAATACTGAGATTAAAAGTAATGATCTGAAGTATACCTCTGGTCTTAGTCCCTATTCCAGATGGTGCATACTGTGAAAAAATGTGTGAATAGATGATTGTATGGTTTCTCTCCATCGATACCATGTGGACTTATTATTCTAGAAATACAATTTTCTTCTTCAAATTGTGCTAACCAAAAGTTTACTCGGCACCCAATAAATTTGTGTTACAACCACAGAATAAAAATTGCACCGTAGGTGGTGTGTACTGGTCTAATTTTATATTGGTGCATTACAAGGTTAGTACCATATGTATATAAACATATGTGTGTATGTATGCATGTGCATGTATTTATATACATATATATTTACATAGTACCAACTGGTACCATTAGAATCCATATGCACCTGAACACATTGGTTGGATACATTGATACAGTATTTAAAATATTGGTTACAACCTCAAAGAACTTGTGCTTAAGTATCTGATTGCATTTCTAAAATTTTCAAGCTATTATGCAGTTTTTAGTATTCTTGAAATATTTTAATTCTTTAAGTGGTTTTGTTGTATTATTAAAATTTTCACATGGATCAATAGTACCTATTTTACTTTTGCAGGTTATTCCACACGAGAGACTTTCTTCTACTTCACGAGTTAATGCTCACAAACAGACTGTACAGTATAATGAATATGATATCGATCAACCTAAGTTGCAACCCCAGAGCTTTAGTACAGTGGGCAGGGGGGCACGAAGAACTAATAGAATGGGTGCTGGCTCATTGATAGGCTACTCAGGATCAATATCTTTTCCAGAAGAAAAATTATTGATGCCATCATCTCCTCCAAGGATTAGCCTGAGAAGGCCTGTATCACCACCTATTGTTAGATCTATTGACGGTACGCCCACAAGTATTCCTGGGAGGGTTTCTAGCTCTCATCCTGGATCTGCTTATGCACCTGGAAGAGTAGGAAATGGAAATGGAAATGGTTGGCTGGATCAGAGAAGGCTACCCAATGAAGATCCTCAACCTCTAGAAGCTTACACTCTTTATAACCTGCATAAAGGGTATGGAAGAAAGCATCCTAGAGATTTAATTGATGCATACGGAAATCCTGAGAATTCTTCTTATGAAAAGTTTGCAAAAGCTCAGCGGCTTGATGGGAATGGCACAGCTAGTGTGGCAGCTGCCGGAGAGTGGAGGAACTCTGATGAAGAGGAGTATGCTTGGGAGGATATGAGTCCAACTTTAGCTGATCGAAGCAGAGGGAATTGCATACCCCCATTTGGGCCCAATTCTGGAAGCTTTAGTGTTCAAACTGGCTTTTCTAGTCCTAATCCTTCATTGATGGAATCAGATTTTGTACGACACAGTTGGCCTGGTGAAGCCCAGCGTCGCACTGCTGATGGTTCCTCTCATATAGTTGAAGATAGGATTGCTTCTCATGGAGTATGTCGTCCTTTTTCAAACTTTTTAATAAGTGATTTCATCTGAACCTGCATATAATATTTTGTCTCTTCTAGTAACTGTCATATCTAGGAATATTGGTGTATGTGGCATCCTGGTTTGGACCTACTTGAAAGTGGAACTAGGGTTTTAAAACTGGTCCAGAGCACCTGGTGTAGGTAGGACATACTAATTTGACACTATAACGGTACATGGTATAGGGTTGGTACGAATTGGTATATCATATACATATATATATTTATATACATATTATATTCAGATTGGTATCAACTAGTACCATGTGTCTAGTTTGTACCAATCTCGTAATTTACTGGCACACTAAGATGGACTGGAACTTAAAACCATGAGTGGAACAAGAAAAGATCTACCTGTATTTTCTGTTAGCATGAAAGACTTTAAATATCTCATGACAGACTAATGTTAATGAAAAGCTGGTTTTCCCAATCTTTTGTCTGCTGAACTTCCAAAATAAACTGCAACAGCTGGCATCACTAAGAGAAGAGACAACTGTTAAAGCTCCTGTGAATGCTACTTCAGTTAGGAGGTGCCATGATAAAGAGGCTTACATGCTAATAAGAAAGAGAGATACTCTGACTCAAATACTAGTTACCTAATTCATTAGGTAGCAACTTAGTAGAAAAGTTTAACTTATTAATAAATACAATGATAGTGTGTAATAAAAATTGTTTTACTAGGATTTTTTATTTTATCTATTGTTTTTGAGGAGGATTGTAAAGCCTCAGAGTCTTCAACTTTGTTATTAAGAAATCCTGTTGTTCAGATCTTTTTCTTCCCTGTTTATTCTAACTTGTTTTATCTAATTTTTTTGGCAGACTAATTTCTGTGCCAAGCTCAATATCATCTTGCACAATGATTGATAGTTTGTTTAGAAATATTTAAGGGATTTAACTGAAATTTCTGGCTTGTGCATGTTGCAGTCTCAAGCTCGCTTAATGATGAAGTCTTTGGATGGTCCATCAGTTCATAGTGAATCACTCTCTAGACGGGATACTGGGAAGTCCACGTACATTTTACGACAATCTACACAGCAGAACCTTAGATCAAGGTCACAAAGCAGGGTTGCTCAAATGCTTCCCGCAACAAGGGGACTAGATGATAATTCAATTGATATGGATCTGGCACGCCGGGGTTTATCAAATGCCCAGGCTGATTCATTGAAAATGGTTACATCCATGATGGATAGGAATTCAACACAAAGGCATCCATCAACTCCAGCAACGTTACCTCCTGTTCACGTATCTCAGTCACTGTCTTTGCGTACTGTAGCAACTCAGAGTCCAATTCGTTCACTTGATGTCTCCGAACCTAATAAGTCAACATTGATTCAAGGGGCCCACCAACCTATATTTATGCCTGAGCAGCAATACAATGTTACTGTTAAAAAGAACTCAGATTCAGTGGAATTGTTCCATATGGCATACCAACAGTCTGTTTTCCCTTATGTGAATCAGCATGGTAAGGAACAAAGAATTCCATTGCCAGTGCAGTCTCAGGAAACCTATCAAAGTATTCTTACACCTGCACGAATGCAACTATCGTCATACTCAACTGGTCAGTCTCTAAATTTGCAGCCTAGATTAGGATCTGGGGTTGCTCTGCCTTCAGATTTGCCATCTTCATTTGCCACACCTGCAGCAGTACATAGTACAACTGACACACTTGTACATTCCAATCTTTTGCCACCTCTGCCTTCTGGGTCGCTTCCTGCCTCTTCACATTTACTTCAGAATTTAAGTTCTTCAATATCTGGCTCTCCTGCAAGTGCACTTTCTGGCCTTATCAGTAGTCTCATGGCACAAGGGTTAATATCATTGAATTCACATTCCCAAGCCCAGGTAATAGCTCAGTATTCTCATCTTCATTTTGTTATATTAGAATTATTTTATCATTTTGATGCATTTTTTGCTTCAAAATTGTATTCCGTCTCTCAGCCATTTAAGTGTCCTTATAGGATTCTTTGGGGGTTGATTTCAATCTGGATCTCCTTAAGGTGAGGCATGAGTCTGTAATTAATTCCTTATATGCTGATCTACCACGGCAATGCACAACGTGTGGCTTGCGTTTCAAGTGCCAAGAAGAGCACAGTAGCCACATGGATTGGCATGTAACTAAAAACCGGATATCGAAGAACCGCAAACAAAAACCTTCTCGCAAATGGTTTGTCAGTGCAAAAGAGTGGCTCAGTGGTGCAGAAACTCTAGGTAATGATGTCGTTCCAGGGTTTCTACCCACTGAATCAATCACAGAGAAGAAGGAAGACAAAGATGTGGCAGTTCCTGCTGATGAAAATCAAAAGGTTTGTGCATTATGTGGTGAGACATTTGAAGACTTCTACAGTGATGAGATGGAGGAATGGATGTACAAAGGGGCAGTATATTTGAATGCTCCAGATGGATACACTGAAGGATTAGATAGATGTCAACTGGGTCCTATTGTTCATGCCAAGTGCAGGTCTGAGTCTAATGAATCTCAACAAGTGTAAAGGTAAGCAATTGTTTTTTGTATTTTACATTTTGATTTATTTTTTAAGATAAATTTGTAGTTGTGGTCGGAACTCAAAAATGAAGGATAATAAAAAGGAATTTTTAATTTGGTTAATTTTCCATTTCTGAGATTACAAATATAATATTAAGAATTTGATGAGTTGTTATATGTTACAAGCACAGATACTAATTACCGTTACCACTGACCTCGAGCTTTCTTTTTACTATTGTGCTGTATCTGAACCAAAGGATGACTACACCAGCCAAGTAGAACTTTGGTTAATGAAGGTTTCACATGATTAAATTATAGTTTACCATGGTTTGCTTGCCTATTTAATTGCTATTATCTCGGGGTTAATATGAGCCATGAGTGTTGTAAACAATGAAGCAGAACCTCGATTTTCTTTGTTAGTCTCGAGTTTGGTCTCCCAGAAAGTTGGGTTCAGGAAAATTCCCAACTTTCATGGATTCGTTATGATTTGAAATTACTCTTTCTCTAGTTTGGTTGTTTTAGTTGATGATTTGATTGTGGCAGATCTTGGATCGAGTCATAAGTTGACTTAAGTGGTTGGTATGCCATATTGAATCAATTTGACCTACAGAGGTGCTTAGGATTTGATCAGGCTAATTATAAAGGTTCAGGTGATTTGGATTTAGTGTTCACAACTAAATCCTAGTCTAGTCGAATTAGAGTTGACTTGTGACTTTACTTTGGATTAGACAAGGAAGTTAAAAGACCACGATTATGTTTAGGCAAATGGGTTGGTTAAGAGTTTTAGTATGAAAATTTAACTCGACTTCATTTGGATGTTTTTTAATGTATTTTGCTAATTGATATATGGTTTACAATAATGTTTTGCTCTTCAGAAAATATTTTTTCAATTGTTCATATACTGATAAAAACTTCTTTATCTCTAAGGTTTATATATTGAATATAATGTGATAGTGGTTATTTGAATGCCTTGTGATATTATATTAGTTACACATAGTGACGAATATTGACTGGTTATGAAAGAAGGGGTAGTGTGTTGACAATTAATGTTGAATGTTTGTGAAACCAGAGACCAGGAATATAATTCATGTTCTTTTACTAAGCGATTAGAACATGGTAGAGAATGCAAGCTGAGGTAATAACTGACAAATCCATACTAGGGCAAGTGGAAAATTGACAAAATACCCAAGTTTGAGTCTTTTATCTTGATGCATATCGTTTGTTTGATGGTTGTGGATCGAAGCAGCAAAAATAAGTTAATTATTAGCTTTGCATAGTTTATACTTGATTTGTTATTTGTTTTCTTATTCCGTATGCATGTTTGGTATGCTGATATATTGTTTCTTTATTTTCTTTTTTCCTATGTTTTTCTAAAAAAGATAAAAAGATGTAGATTTTGTTTAGTCCTATGCTGATGTTAATTCTGAATTCAACAATGCAATTATTATGTAGGATGCTTTTCTATATGTTTGTACATGTATTAAATTATTGGTCCGAGCTTGTGGTACTACTCATGGTTTGGATCGGTACATATTGATAACAATATACTATATTATATTATAAAATATTCTATTATAAGATGAGTAGCATAACCTGTACTAAAGGAGGTCTGGGTACTAGGGTATATTTGGGTTGATGCCTTCCATGTTAACTGGCTAACTGCTTGGTATGGATATTTTTTTAAAACCATTGTTTCTGTTGATGGATTTGGTCAAGTAACCAAAAGTTTTTATATCTAAACGAGAGTTACTCTTAAATATCCTTCGGTTTGGAGGATTTAGATCTGACAATTCGGGCCAGCGGGTCATAAACGGGTCGTGTCAGTTGTGACCTGTGACCCGATTAAGCCAACCCGAACACAATCCGTTTAATTAATTAGGTCAAACTATGTAATCTGAACACGACCCGAATATAATCGGGTCAACCCGACACGACTCGAATAACTCATTTATCATTTATATTTTAAATATAAATAATAAATTAATAAAAATTATATTAAAATTAATAATAATTTGGGCTTATGAGTGGGCCAAAATCTAGGTTAAAAGATAGTTAGAAGATATTTGGACATATAGGCTAGCAATGAGAGTTAAATGAGCCTATATTTAAATTTTATGTATATAAATATATATTATAAACGGGTTAAGCGGGTCAACCCGTTGACCCGTTTACAACCTGATTATTTTTGGGTCATAAACGGGTTGACCTATTTATGACCCGAACACGATTATGGCTGACCTGAACCCGCCTAACTTCGTGTCGAGTCGGGTCGGGTCAGGTCAGCGGGTCGTGTCAAATTTTGCCAGGTCTAGGAGGATTGCACTTGTCTGAGTTCACTTTTTCAAAACTACATTTACGCACTTTGAGTGGTGATTCAGATCAAGCTCAGACTGCTGGCATCATCCTTGATGCCGAAGAGTTGAAGTTTCCTTCAACTTATGTGGGTTTATATGTGTAACAGTCCTCTGGAAGACTGACTCTCTATTATTAATTGTTTAGATTGTAGTCTGACTAATTGGAAGGCGAAAGTTCGCTCTTACTATTAAGTGTCTTCCATTTCTTTCGGGTTATTGCCTCCTTATTTTTCTTTAATAACTCTATTGTTAATATTCCTGACTTAGCGCCCGACAAAACGGAGCTATGGTTATTACTGACTTCAACATATATACAACTTGACAAATATTGTGTCGCCCGGATTTTTCCTCTCATAGGCATTTGTATATGGCTCCTTGGTTTTCTCAAGTATAATTGTATAAATATTTTGTGGTAGTATGTGGATTGCTATTGTTTTCAAAAGAAATTTTTTTTTCATGGATTATTTGATAGTGTAACCTAATGCAATAATTCGTGATCTTTGGGATGAATTGAACTTGCATTTCTCATCTCGTTCTTGGTTCCTTGTTCTAGGTTCAACAGCTCTGCACCCGGCAACTTGATAATAACCAAGACCGTTATTTTGAATCGCTGTGCAGTCGTATTTTCTTGGTGAAATCCTTCTATAATATCATGATGGTTAAAGAGGTTAAGGCCTCAACTGGATTTGGGAAGGAAGTTGCCCGTCAGAAGAATTCCTTTTACTGGCTTCCGAGTCTGCAGAAGTTGCCAACCAAAAATGGAAATGCAAATGCTTATGGGTAATGACCGGGAATGATAAGCGCATCCGTTGCAGATCAACTGTGGAATCAACGACACGGGTGCTAAAATATACAACTAGAAGGAATCTTCTCTATTTTTTTTCTCTCTACAGAAGTCCATATGACAAAATCTTCAATCAAGTTGGTGGTGTAAATGAGTTATTCTTTGGATGTGAAAATTTGAAAAAAGAAAAATAGAAATTCATTGTTCGCAAAGGTCTTCAATGTGCTAGGTGCTTTTTTTATTGATGTTTCATACTTTAGGTTTTATATATTCTTTTCATCTTCTTTTTCGACCTATCGGGTCTTATTTGATATGTATTTTTTGTCCTCTAAGATGTACAAAGGATAGTTACAGGCTTATTGATGGAAAAAATATATACTGGGAATTCCAGGAATACTTATTTTTGCGTGTGATTGGATTTTTATTATACCTGTACGATGAATTCTTGATTTCATTTATGGATGTCATTCTTTTTTGGTATCTAGGGCTGAGTATTCGATATATTTTACGAGTATTGTTGTTAATTCGATATTTTTTACGAGTATCGTTGTTGAAATTTTAGTACTGAAGTATTGAATTTATTTTTTGGTTGAAATTTTGATACTGAAATATTGAATTTATTTTTTAAAGTATTGATATTAAAATATCTAAATTTTTATTTATTAATTTTTTAAAATAAATTTTTAAAAGTTTTTAAAATACCGAACCAAATAAAACTTAGTGCCGAAGAGATTTTGGGTTGGGCCTGCTGGCAGCTGTTCAAGTATTATAAAAATTATAATAAATTAAGAGGCACCCAATTCTGCTATCTTAATTTTTCTTTGATGTGGACTTATTATTATAAGTATTTTTCTCTTTGTTAAACATAATTGACCAATCATCTTTTGTAATGCTCGTAAAATTATCAAAAATTGCTACAACATATGACAAAGTACTCAGATTTAATTGAATTTTTTATTAATTTCAAATATTACATGTTGGTAAAGGAATAAATTAAGTTATTTGATTAAATTGGTCTGTTACCAATTTTTCACAATTATTGTACTTCTTTCACTTTCCCTTTCAACTAGTGGTGAAGTTTTTTTGTCTTTCAAAGCAAATAGCAAAATTAACCAAGTAATTTTAAATAACTTCAACGTAAAGAAATTCACACAATTCTACATTTCAGTAAGTGTTCATGGTCAAGAGTGTGGCTGAGTGCTCGGCGGCGTGAGCTGGCTGCCCGGTGCTCGGCGAGTGGGCTGTGCTTGCGCTGATAGCATGCTAACAGCTTGCGGCTTGCAAATATTCACTAAGTCCCTATTAAAAAAATTAAAATAAATATATTCAATACTTTATGATTATAAATAAATTTCATTCTTTTTTTTTCAAGTCTCGGTATTAAACTTTTGATTTAAAAATTGGTATTGATACTGAAATACCAAAATACCAAAATATCGATACAGTATTTCGGTACCTGTATGCTATCGCCTTACATGCCTTGTCTGCAATCATTTCTCTAACGTGGCATTATTTATTGCTGGAAGCAGGAAAGCAGAACCAAGCCATGTCATTGGTTTATATGTAGGGGTGAGCATTCGGTATTAACCGATACCGAATTTACCGAATTAAAATTACCGAAAATTTTTATACCGAATTTTCAGAAACCGAAACCGAACCGAATTAATAAAATACCGAATTCCTACCGAACCGAATTTACCGAAAAAATTTCGGTAAATTCAGTAAATTACTGAAAATATAATATAAATTATACAATATATATGACATAATTGTTTCAGGCTTTCAGCTTAATAAATATATTTATAAAAAATAAACTGCAAAATTTTATAGCAAGTTCAATGATATATATAACAAGTTCGACAATAATTATTGTCGAACTTGTTATATATATCGTCGAACTGGTTCAAACATAACTAAGTTCGACGATATATGTAGCAAGTTCGACAATAATTATTGTCAAACTTGCTATATATATCGTCGAACTGGTTCAAATATAACCAAGTTCGACGATATATATAGCAAGTTCGACAATAATTATTGTCGAACTTGTTATATATATCGTCGAACTAGTTCATTTACCGATAAATCGGTTTTTTACCGAACCGATTTTTAAACACCGAACCGAAAACCGAAAATCGATATTCACTAAATCATTTACCATTACTGAAACCGAAATAATTTTAACTGAACCATTTTTACCGAACTTTTCAGTAATCAATAAAAACCGATTTTACCGACCCGAATGCTCACCCCTATTTACATAACTTATGATATTTACATGTACATTTCATTTTGTTGTACTTGCAGAGGCACTATTTGGCCTCGCTTCTGGGCTTGCTTATGGCTTTGCGGCTAGCAGAAATCAAGAAGCTGAGGCATTTGACCCTTTAGCTTCTCTGTTCCAATCTATAAATTACCTGCTTATCTGAGAAGCAGGGGTGAAGCTGCTTCTCTGGCCCCATCTGCTTATGCTCAATAACCCTTATATAATAATAATATTTTTAATAAATATTTTAATTATAATTAACTATAAATTTAATTATATAATTTTTATTTTAGTAATTTTTTTAATAAAAAATTATTTATTATAAATAGAATAACCTAACCATATGCTATTCATTCAAACACTCTCAAACTTTTTTAACCAGCAGCACTTCTTCAACAGCAAAAGCTAGAAATAAAAGTTAGACCAAATGAGGCCAAAGTTGATTATATGCATCCTTGCATTTTTAACCTAGAGCTTTTATAGAATATTATGCAAATATTTGATATAGAGTGTTTTTCTTTTCACCTGTTGAACATCTATAGGCTTTGGATTATCTTGTTGAAAGGATTTCCTTGAAAGTTTCATGGCATTAGCGCCAAATATAAAATTATGGTGTTAACAATGCTCAAAATCATAGCCAAATCAACTTATAAACCTTACATTATGAAAAAACAACATTATTCATTTGGTTTCGAGCTATATTTCACCATCCTTAAAAACAAAGAAAAGTTATATTTTTTTAATTTATTATTAACTTTTAAATATTTTGAATAAAAGCTGTATTATTTTTAATACATTATTTTAATAATCTTACCTTTAATACTAGATGGATCATGTTAGAAAATATTAGACCGAGACACATGTGCCTTGGTGTTTTATTATAAACAAACAATTTCCAACTTATGAATTTGGGCGTAGCAGCAATTTTATCAATCGGCAAGGCCCTTTTTGTAATCCGATGGCATCGTGTCCGAGAACCTTCTCCGTCCTTCGTGAACACGTTGCAGCTCTTTGACCGCCGTCAATTGCCAGAACGTGGTCTAAACCGACAGGCCACCGAGACTCTGGAACAAATTTATACGACTAAAACGCCTATTGCTTTCAATTTATTCACTTCCGAGGATGAGCATAGAGCCTGACGTGTCCATCGTCACAGGAGGGTAGTTCAGGTACATCGAAATGGTTGGATCGAATAGACGGATCATCTTCGTAGCGAAAGGAGGAGCGTAGTGTTGGAATCACTTTGCGGGAGGAGAGAGAGGGCGAACGCGGAGGAACGGAACCCTAGGATCAGTTTCGGCCCGATCAATGGCGTCGTTTGCGGAAGCTCCGCCGGGCGATCCAAAGGGCGGGGAGAAGATCTTCAAGACCAAGTGTGCGCAGTGCCACACTGTCGAGAAAGGCGCTGGCCATAAGCAAGGTTAAAAGTCTATCTTTTCATTACTATTTTTTTCTCTATTCGAGCTTTCTAGATAACGTTTCCATCAGTAAATTGTGATGTGGGCGCTTTTGTTTTTGTGAATGTAAGCAATCTGTTGCTATAAAGTGCTTTCTCTTAAAACCTAGATGCATATTCAACCTTTGATCGTGTCCTTTTGCCGTCTCGTTGTGGCTATTTGCTGCAAAGACAGATGTGTTTGTCCTGATCATTATAAATCTGCCCATGTATGTCCAATATAGTTACACTTGCCTTTTGGAGGATTACGTATGATTATGTATAAGAGTGCTTAATCCTGATTTAAGGCCATTTATTTTCCTGTGAGAATCAATCTTTTTTGTTCTTTGACATTATATTTTCTATTTATTTTACGAATTTCTAGCACTTAATAATCATGTATTATATTTTCAGGGCCAAATTTGAACGGCCTTTTTGGGAGACAATCTGGTACAACCGCAGGTTATTCCTACTCGGCTGCAAACAAGAATATGGCCGTGATTTGGGATGAGTCAACTTTGTATGATTATTTGCTTAACCCTAAGAAGGTATGGTCCTCTATTATTTGCTTGTTTGTGATGACCATTACTACACCGTAAAAACTGACAATGCCATGAGAAAATTTGATGGCACTGCATTTAGTACCCTTGCCATATTGGGGGAAAGATGATAGTTGATTATGTACCCTTGCATTTCTCTTCGCGGAATTGATGGCATATCATACTACGCTAGTTGAACTGAAGCCTGGAATCCCAATCCATCATGCCATTGTAAACGTAGCTAGAATAGTAGTGCACGTGTTCCACATGGCTTAACAATTAATTCATCTTAAGGAGTACAAGATCCATCATCATAACATTCCATAAGACAAATAACCACTGAGAAATATTTGTATGGGACTTAAAATAATTTGTATCGCAAATAATGTACCATATCCGTGGATGAACAATGAAATTGAGAAACATATCCCTATAGTTAGATTATGCTGATCAATTAAAATCTTTTGAGAAATATGTTATAGGCAATTATTTTATAGGTTCTTCACTCAACTATTTTGGGATAGATTATTTGTAATAAATGACAAAGTATGTGCTAAGATTAAGACTTTTAGAGATAATGAAAGGAAAATTTGTTTTTCAGAAATCATCAAATTGATAAAATTATTGCATAATTTTGTATAGTATTTGTTGTCTTATGGATACTCCATTGTGCGAAGGAGATGTTATTTGTTGTAATGTTTTAAAATTGAGGACAGGAGTTCGTTATACAAATTTTTTAGCACTTCAGTTCACCGTATGTTTGTTATGATATAGGACTAATTAGTTGTCACCAGTCAAATGTGTGACAGAGCCTTTGGAAATTTGGAAGGTAGTAACTCTGATGATAAGATACTTGAAAATTTATACTGCGTTGTGAAGGAGTATGTCTTATTCAAATACAATATGAAGATGTAGCTAGAACATAATGCTAGTCTGATTAAATGGAGAAACTATCTTTTAATGCAGTAAAAACAAGTGACTGGAGCTTGAATTAATAGCATGTTGCGTTTAGTTGCCAAGTTTCTTAGAGCATTTGTATTTCTATTAGAATGGTGGGAATCTGAAAGAAATTTGTTACGACAGTTAAGTTGCTATATCATAAACTACGGACTACCCAATCATTATCTGTGCATACTGACTTTAAGTACAACTTTGTCATGTTATTATACTGAATGAGGTATCTAAATCACCTATGATTAACCGATCCCATCAGCTTCCTAGTTAATTTTGTTATCCCTGAAATTTAGGGTGGTTAGTTAATTTTTAAATATTGTTATTAATGATTTGGAATGCACATTTGAGGAAGACAAACCTATTCAAGGGAATAGAATTTTCTGTTAAAGTTAATAGAAATAAGTTGTAGATATAGGTGGGAGATAATTATATCAATGCTCAAAGGGTAAGTTTGAGGAGTGTTATAGTCCTTCTAAAGGCATTAAATATCAAGCGAAATCAAATTCAACTCTTTTATTATCTTACCTATACCTATAGAATAGCTGTTCTTCTCTGAACAATAGATTTTTAGATTTACAACTGAGTTAATTGGTAAAACATTGTTGAAAAATATGAATGTTGACAAGATAAGATTGAATGACATTGTGCTCTTATGGCAACACCATAAAATATTCTGTCATTATTACCACTATATATGCCACTACCTATTATGATCATATATTACATATACATGTCAATCGAATTATGTATTTTTACGGTGTACATTTTCTTTGTCATTATCATCTAGCCTATTTTTACAGAGAAAGAAACCGTGTATTCATTTTAGTACTTCAAAGAAATATATTATTTCTCTTTTTTGTTTTAACTAGATACAAGGCAAGTTTTGGTCGTGAGTGCATTCTCCCTCCTCCCTAGGTTGTTATAGGTGACTATTTAATGACACCAGTGCGACCCCATTACATCTTTCTTTCTTTTTGCATCTACGTAACTCTATGGCTTCATCTCTTTTCAAATTTTGATGTTCCACAACATTGTCACCTTTATCGTCAAACCCCGTAGGTGCTGTTAGTGCTTTCTGCAGGCATTGCAGCTGGTTCCTGCAGATGATGCAGTCGGTTCCCACTTTTGCTGTAGCTGTTCCCCACTGTTCATTGCTGCCTCTTATCCTCTACACCCTGCATCAAGCACTTCTCTTTACCTCTATTCTTACGTCTGTTATTGTATTCTTGAAGCACCATCATCGTCGGATTCATACAACATATTGCAATCTTCTCCAGCCACATCCCCTTCTGCATATGCTGCCTTGTTGATGATGACAGCCCAAGAGGCTTCTCTATTTCCACTTCTCTTCTCACCACCATATGCATGGAATATACATCTTGTTAGCTACTTTATATGCAAGGACACTATTTTATTGTGTAGCTGACACCTTTCAGCTATTTTTTTTATCTATACTCTAGGTTGTTTCATCTTTTGTCATTATTAGTGAAAATTGGAGCTCCCAAGTTGTGACGGTTCATCATATGATGCACCCCACTCTTAACAGGGATAGGCGATTGCTTCAATCCTTAGGCATACACTTTTAATTTTGTCCAAGTTCCGCTTTCAGCTGTATAATGGTTTGCAACTTGTCTCAATGTAGATGAGATTATATTTGTTACTGCTAAATGCTACTAAGTTCCTCTCTAATTATATTTATTTTTTTTGCAGTATATTCCTGGCACAAAAATGGTATTTCCTGGTCTGAAGAAACCACAAGAGCGCGCGGATTTGATTGCTTACCTCAAACAAGCAACCGCATCTTAACTTCTTTGTTTGTCCATCGTACTAGAAATAAAATTATTTTGCCTAATAAGAGTACGGTGTGTCCTGCTTGTAACAGAGCAGTCAAGAGTTGCAAAACATTCTTTAAACATGTATTAATTCAATTTGCCTTTGTAATGGATTGTTACACGAGGAATTTTATATGGAGAGGACGACGACAGGGGGATGTCTTTAAATGTATGGCTACTCGAGAATTTTATATGGTGGTGCATTATGTACAATAAGTGTTAATGATATGGTATTTTAGCTTTGAAGTTGTACCTAATATCATCTGCTACTTTCTAAATCGGGTTTGCTATATGGTGTGATTAATCTGTTATCCTTTCATGCAATGTACTCGGCCAGTTACTTTCGATTGTCTGTATCATTATGCTCTATCAGACTTTTAGCAGATACGCAAGAACCTACTTGTCAGAGGAAACTTTTTTTAGGAAAAAATTTTTACAGGAGGGTGTACCCTGCATCATGCAGCAGGGTGGGGGTGTTGTGAGGGGAAAAAAAATTCATTACAACAATGTACGATAATTTATTACACGAAAAAAAGTCAATATTACATCCGTGTAATAGATTTTTTTTTCCCTCACAACACCCCCATCCTGCTGCGCCTTTCTGCAAAAATTTTTTCTTTTTTTTTCAATTCCTACTGTGCTGTCTAATGCTAGTTTTCTTGGAAGTTATGGTGAAGGATCTGTTCTCGCGTTAATTTGGTTGCATATATGAATAGTTCGCCAGCTTGCCTATAGATGCTAATATCATTTTACTTGTAACAAATCTTTCGTTTCTTGACGACATGATTTCAATGCTTTCGGTGGAATTAATTGCTGATTATAGAGAGCGCAAGCACAACTCTTGCAACATTAGCTGGAATAATTCAAGATTCCATTTCTACCATTCAAAAGGATTTTAATTTGTCATCATGCAATATGATATTTATGCAGGATAGAAATCATTGACTCTAGTTATATATATATCATAAACCATCATTTTTATTAGTCATATAATGTCAACTTGTATGATTATATACTTTCTAAAACGTAGTCATGTATTATTAATCTATATTATCATATACTATTTATACCATACTAAATATTTTCAAAGGCCGAAAGTGACGCTTGTATTTCCCTCAACGTTATACCTCACCTTCTACTTTGAGAATGTGTGGAGGGGATAAAGAAACTATGTTTCAAATTTTGAACTCATTTATATCCATATATGTGATAATTGTTTGAAGGGTTGGACTATATATATGTTCAAATTTTATGTGAGTTGAGGGTGTCCCTTAGTTTAACTTATAAGGATCTTAGACTCTTAGTTGTGGGGTTAAAGGTCTGCTCTTATTATATAATTACCCTATGTAAAAAAAATTTATGTGAGGTGAACACCTAATGGGTTTCAAACTAATAAATAATTAAGAATGCAAGAAAGTTAATAGACATGGCACTTACGGCCTGTTTGGCCCCACTGTTAATAATTTTATAACTGTGCTATACTACACTGTGATGTACTGTTAAAATTTATAAGATTGTCAAAATTTAAAATAATAATATATTTTTTTTTTCTTTAGTATTAAAATTTTTAATTATTTAAAATAATAATACTTAAAATTTTAAACAAAATAATGTAAATTACTTTTTTTAAGCAACAGAAGCTGCAAAAATTTTAAATTATAGCTTTTTTAATTTTGATTTTTTTGCTTTTTTTTTTGCTTTTACTTTTTATTACCAAACAATTTATTTTTTACTTTTTACTTAAAAACTAATTTAAAATAGATTAAAAGTGAGGCCAAACATGTCCTTAATTTAGATAGATGTAACGCTTATTGATATATATGTACAGTCATCATAATCTATAGTAAAATACGCATGAACACTAATATATTTATTTTATAATCATTCAAAAATACTTTCGGATGTTTGAAAAGCAACAAAAGTTGCTATTAAAGCTTTACTTGTTTAAACTCTTCCACGACAGTTACATTTATTACAGTTGCCTTCGAGTCCCAACCGCCAGCCTAAAATATAATGCCTCTGTCATTCATTCATTCTCTTCTCTTCGGCCACCGGGCTTCGATCTTTCTGGTGATTGGCAATGACGCAGCCCGCGTGAGCCCCTTTGGAATATGGTAGCCGACAAAGGACTTTTTAGCCTACCCAATATATATTTTTTAATCTTATGTAGATTTTTTTTTTTTTTCCGTTGAGATTCGCGATGTGCCATCAAATCCTTTTTTTTCCTTTGTTTTTTTCACCCCTCCACCCCACTCTTTATTCGCTCCTTCCTCGTTCCTCGCCTTCTATCGGTTCCGCCGCCATGGACGAGCAGTCAGACCTCGACGAGTGGGAGATCCTGCTATCCCCTGACGGCGCTCGGGATTATTCGATGCCCTTCGAAGAGCCGGGGTATCGGTTGCATGGAGGCGCTATCAAATCCGATTACTTCGCGATCTGTTCGGACAATCCGCACGTGAAAGGACCAGATATGGGTGGAATCGATCGAGACGTTGAGGGGGAAGAGGTGAAGCATGCCGATTCCGTTAGCCCTACCTCGGTTGATTCGGAATCCGAGTCACAGCTGGAGGCGGGCTTCCCCGGGATCGAATTCTTCAGCGAGTATTTGAGCCTTCACTCGTCTGATGATGAATGCTCGGACGGTCAAAAAACGCATATTAGCTGCGAAATAGGGGAGTTTTGCGGCCCTGGAACTTCGGAGATCGGAGAGAACGCCGAGGAAGATGAAGAGAGTGATAAAGAAGTGAGTGTTGTGGGGACTGCGGATGTGGAAGGGAGTGAGGCGGGATTTGAGAGGCTTCATGAAGATGATTCTGGTTTACAAGTGAAACAAGAGGGCGAAAACTGTATTTCTTCTGCAGAAATGGAAGATACTAGTCCTATTAGCTCCAGCGTTTCGCCTAGTGGTGGAGAAAAGAGAGGGGTGGTTTGGTGGAAGCTCCCCTTCGTGCTTCTAAAATTGTGTGCTTCTAAGGCGAAGCCAGTTTGGTCCATCTCCATAGCCGCGGCAATTTTGGGAGTTTGGTTACTTTGGAAGAGATTGTATAGGATGAAACAGAAGACTTACAGTATCCCTTTGAAGATTAGCCTGGATGAACAGGTGAACTCTTGCTTTCTGTTTAGTGGCTATTTAATTATTTGTGCATTTCTCTAGAGCATGTTAATTACCTATATTATCTCTATCTTTTTTTTAATATAAAAAATAGGTTTATATGGTTTTCTGAGTGCGTGAGAATTACTTGTTGTGTTTTGTTTCTTTTGAGAACGAAGGTTAATTTTATCTATGTTTTACCTTGAGACATTTGATGCTAATTGGATTTGAACAATAGGAGATCCAAATCTAAAAAGCTTTATTGTGCGGACTAGAAAGGATTACTATGCTAATATTTGATTTTTGGTACTCGAACATGGAGTCATCTACATATATGTCATCCATGTTGTCAGTAGATGATTTGAGATTGCATAAAATTGTGCAGCATATGTACGGTTTGAGCTCTCATTATTTTTTCTTAAGAGTACTTCAGTAGATGAATACATCCTTCACTTCCAATATCAGTCAAGAAATGTTCTACCTGTGAAGGCCAATTAATCCTCCAAATCCAAATAAAGACTATCTACTGCCCATCAAAATTTTGCAGACTATGTAATTAGCTGCTACATTTTGCACCACAAAGGAGATACTTTTGTACCATTAGGAAGCCTAGATCATGTCACCACGTTAAAGTGTACTTCAAACCACACTGGCATTTATCACATTAAAAATAAGTGTTTTGTTTTCTTAGTCTTGCTATGATAGGCACAGAGTGTGTACACTATTTGATATTTGGCAACTCATGATACAAAATAAGTTTTAGTCTTGTGATGAAGCTTTGTGTACCTTAATATTGAAATCTACACATTTGGGCTTTAGTTTTTCTACTTGAGAGTTCAGTCAGTTGTATCTCTAATGAGAGTAAAGGAGCAATCCTCATGGCCAAGGTAGAGGGGCTCGGTGAGGCCTCATGCTTACACCAAGTAACTCATGGCTATCACGGCCAAGCAAAAAGGTGGTGCACATGCCAAGTTTTAAAACTTTGTTTTGATTCACCGCAACACAAAATCTTACATCCCTTTTAGCCAAAGACAAAAGCAAAAACCTTGGTGTGTATATAAAGTTATAGACCAATTTGCTCTTAGTGTTATAACTATTGCGTTGTAGGAAATTTACAAATTGGACTTCAAAATTTGAAAATAAAAATATGATGAGGTCCTTACGAATCAACTTGTGTGTATCGCTCCACAATAAAGTGCCCTCATAACAATATTTCAAAGGTCCTTAAAAGTTACAATGCACACATTACCTGTTCATATTTTTGTTTGTTCGTCTTTGGCACTATGCATTAGTTTTGTCTTTTGTGCTCTGTTTCACGTATAGATAACCTTCACGGCTAAGGGCCTCATTGCCGAACTTGATTCTCATAGCAAAACGTCAAAGATCCTTATTTCAATGGATATCATTCACAAAATGAATTCCTAACATTTATTTTTTTTATTATAATATGATTGCATCAGTTTTGTTCTTTGCAACTTGAGATGGGCAGCAAACTGAACTGCAAATTGCATTTGGCTTGTTCTTTCTGTCATTTTGAGAGATTTAAATGGTGAACCACCATGATTTTTTATAACTGTATGTGAAAGCATAGTTTAAAAAATTAATCTGTACCAGATACTGCCAATTTATAACACTCTGAGACTAATTTGGTATTGGTACTAGTACGGCTGGTATTGGTCTCATATATTGTGTTAGTATATTCGGTATATTTTGAAATAGAATCACCATACTGGTACTCACGGAAATTTTGAACCTTGTGTCAAAGCAATTGTTGGTTTGGGATCAGCAGCTCTATCTTTGTTAGGCAACTTGTCTCTCAGTTGAGAAAAAAATTTCTTTGCTACTTGCATCTCTCTTCATATTTCTGTAAATGCTGTTTATAATTGATCAAGTGCATTCTGCTTTGTAATGCTAGTGTTCTACTTGTCTGACAGCTAACATGTAGAGTATATATTTGGGTCACTCCAATATGGTGTCGGGAAGTAAATGCATAAAAGATTATAATATATTGTTTATTATTTGATCTCTCCATTATATTGCAGAAGGCGTCACAGTTGAAGATGCAAGCGATCCGTCTGAATGAAGTATTTTACATTGCCAGGCGCGTTCCCAACACAAGAGCTCTACCATCTGCAGGCAGCTTGATCCAGCGGACTCTGGTGGGTCTTCAGTGAGATGCATCAACTATCCTACGTACTGTTTCAAATTGGTCACTGGAAGTAGCTATCTTAGCGATCGGCCTTATGCATTTATTTTTTAATTGAACTTGGGAATTGTCCATTTAAACCCAAAACATGTGATTGTTTGTTGATGAAGCTCATTTTTAGTCGATGAATTTTCCCATCTGTCAAGCATGGTTTCTTCTAATGAAGGTCTCATCTTGAGATCAATGGTCATATACATTGAAAATAAGGTTCTTCATGCTCTACATACTCGGTACTTATCTGAAATGAATTTTTACTGGATCCTAAAACAATCAAGCTGGAGTACTCGAGTTAAAAGTTCTAGATCCATCAGCCTATCGTTTACCATGACTTAGTAATCAACTATTTGGTGGCTAAAGGAACTGTTCACATGCCGTCTTGCTGTTGCCATTGGCAGGTGCATAAATAGACTTACCAGAGAAATTTTTGGCGGGGAAAATTATCATTTGTTTAGAAGACTAAACATGCATTTGATGAAGAGAAATGCTTATGTAGGCTGCATTTGTTCTCCAACGATGTGGGAGTCGGGTATATAAATTGCTGCTGTAGGAGTCCACTTTGGTAATTCTACAGAATTTGCCTAAATTAATGTGATCCTCTTTCAAAAATTTTACATTACAAGTGTTCCAACTTATGTATACATACAATGTTATTTAGCTTTTGCACGAGCACGACTTGTCTTACAATTAAAACGGATTTTCACTGTTATGTAAAATGCTATTTACTTTAACAAAAAAAAATAAAAAAAAAGGAAAGTTTTGGATACAAATTAGAAATTACTTTTTCCTTTTTTTTTCCCAAATAACTGCTCATCGACACTCCCATCACATTAAATGGAATAGTGCTCGAAGCAAAATTGAAGGGTTAAGACAAAGTGTATCATAGTTTAACAATAACTTACACGTTAACAGCTAAATCAAAGTGG
The DNA here is from genome assembly GCA_027563935.2 of Costus lasius. NCBI lineage: Eukaryota > Viridiplantae > Streptophyta > Magnoliopsida > Zingiberales > Costaceae > Costus > Costus lasius. The sequence continues at coordinate 21,863,772 of CM050447.1, read as the reverse complement.
TCGTGCCGGAGTGGTTATCGGGCATGACTAGAAATCATGTGGGCTCTGCCCGCGCAGGTTCGAATCCTGCCGACCACGTTATTTTTTCATCATGAACTACGTTTTTGTCTTGTCAATTTTACTTCAATTATCATTATTTTATAAATCTAACCTTCAATCTTTATTTTTTTTCTTATTTTCTACTCAAGCCTTTTTTGTCACTCGCTAGTGTTGTTATAGTCAAATAAAAGAAAAACACCCCTAGAAATTCTCTTTCAATAAAGGGCTCAGGTAAGTTTTAATCCCACCTATTAGCGTCCATACCGACTAGCCCTTGAGCGAAGTATCACTCTTGTCTCACCCTCACCGTCCGGACTAAGTTGGAGAGCAGGGCTACGCAGATCCGACTGTCCATAGCGACATATGTCACCCCGATCCTATGACAGGCCGCAAAACAAAAAAATCATGTTTGCCTCCGTCGGCGAATCGGACATGCCCAATAGTCATTTATGCCTGAGTCAGCATATCTGATATGCCCAATAATCATGCCTCCGTCGGCGAATCTGGCATGCTCTGCTATCATATTTACCTCAGTTGGCGAATCATGCCTTCGTCGATGAATCTGGCACGCTCTGCTATCATATCTGCCTCAGTTGGCAAATCTGATATGAACTAAACTGGGCTATTACAAATGTTGTGTCACTTTGCTAGTGTTGTTTGCCACCACATCACTTGTGCTACCTATCACACATCACTAATGTTGCTTGCTACCATGTCACTAGTGTGACTTGCTTGTTGCCTACCGCCACATCACATGCTATCATGTCATGACTTTAGATTTTTGCTAAGAAAAATCCCTAACAAAACTAGGGAATCTTATGCAATTTATCTTGTGGGCGCCAAAATACTCCCATAATGGCATGATAATTAACCTCCCTTTGATGCCTCATTTGAATTTTTAGGCAGCATGAAATGCCACACAAATACCTGTTCCACTAGGTCCTTTGATGAGTATTGTGAATCACTATATTACAGAAGACATTAGGTGAACACCTGCTATAGGTGTGTTTCTAATTTTCAACTTAGGAGTTAACCTAAAATATGATTTAACCAACCACTTTCACCTATTAAATAATATGAGCTGAAGGCTTCATTTAGCTTGAGTAGACTATTTTAGTAATTTTACATATTTCATTTGTCATTACATGAAGTCCATATCTCTACAAGGATTTTCATAACTCGACTAAAGCTAATCCTAAGGTTAAAGTGGGGTACCCACTTTAAGAGTTTTTTTCACGTAATCTGGCATTGTTTTTGTGCAAATTGCTCGTTATAATTTGCAGATTTCAGCTTTGTTAATAATTTTCTCCCCATTGTTAACCTTAAGTTAATTTGTCACATTTCTGCTACATTTCTTTCTGTTTGTTTATGTTAGACTACTGCAAGCTAATTTGCCTATCTGCAATTTAATGCTAGTTTTTGTCATTGCTTGCCTCATTTTTCCCTAATTTACTTTTGAAAGTAATCTGGCGTATTTATAATATATTGATTTATTCCATAAATTAAACATTGAATCTTATTTTGTATATATATCAGCGTCTTTTCTTCCTTACTGATTTTGAAGCCTAGGTTGCCATTCCCACTGCTTTTCTCTTGTGAGCATCGCATTCAACAGATAACTTTTGTATCTCCATTGAGTTTCGTCCATCTCGTTACTTCCAAGGCTTAGCTTTTTCCTGTTTTTATGTTTGGAGATTTAAATTTTCTTTTTCATAACTTTTTCTTCTTTTCATTTGAAAAAAAACAGTGAGAACTATTTTACATGACAATATTTGTACTTTTTCTTTTTTACCATTTGACAAATTAGTTGAGATATTCTTTTCGTGTTCTTCCCACTTTTCGTGTTCAATCCCTTAACAAGAAAAACTAAGTTCTATGATAAATTTAAGAGATCCATAAAGAGCAACCCTAGTAGGCAGCGACTACGTGAGCTGTAATCCATCATATCATCACAAAGTAGTAGACAATTATTCCATATTCATTTTAATTGTAATTTTGCAGCCTCATCCTTAACCATTACTTCACCTTGGTTACTGTGATACCCCCGGACTTAGTGCAGTCCCACATCACACTAAGTGTCACGCCCCGGTCGGATCGGCCTGAAAACATTAACCACTGTCTCAGGACTATCCGGCGGAACACCGGAACGCAACTCTCTCTAGGGTTTCCGGCCCCAAATCGAAGCCTTAACTCTCCGATTAAATTTTATCCCCAAATTACAGTTCACTCCGAGAAATCCGAAAAACCCTAATTAGGAATTCAAACCCTAAATTAAGTTTACCTCTGGTCAACGAAATCCCGCTCGCCGATTTAATTTTCTTGCTGACGTCACACTGACGTCCCCCGCCCGAGCGAACCGAAATCGAATTCCTGATGCTGATGTCACGCCTAACGTCAGCTCTTAATTTGATTTCGCGTTACTGCTTCGAGTTTTCGGGCTCCAATTTTGACCTGGTCAAAATTGGAACTCTCCGTCGTCGTCTCTGCGTCGTCCTCCCGATGTCCTCGATGTCGAGTGCCGCCTACGCTCGGGTTCGTCGGAGAAGGATGCCGGAAGGGAGGAGACTCTGTTCCTCGCCCTCGACCTCTTCTACCGCCGGCCCGAAAGCCGCTTGCCGCCAGTAATCACAGCCGCCGCGCTTGAGGAAGAAGGAGAACAGGGGAAGGAAACTGGTGAAGATAAGCTCACGTTTTATTCCCGAAATATAGTTATAGAGCTCTCTCCAGGTATTCGTCGATGACCCCCTGGTCTCGGCGCCCTCTCCCCTCCCTCGCCGGTGATCCGCCGATCACCGGTTACAGAACTCAAATCTCACACTCTCTCAACTCGCAGCGCTCGCCGGTAGAATCGATCGCTGGTTCTCCCTCCTAGCTCCCTCTCGATCGCTGCTTCCCTTTTAACGATGGAAGCCGCCGCCTTTCTTCTTCCCTCGCGCGTCCGTGTCTTCCGCATCCGAGCGGCGCAGAGAAGACGATGCGGAAGCGGCTGAAATCAACGCTGCTTTGGCTAATTTGGGAAAGTCAACCCCTGCATTCGATTTCGGCGTTGACTGGCCAAAATCGAAGGCTCTCTGATCAGACTGGTTCGTACGCGGGTTTGGGCTCGTACGTGGCCCATTGGGCTTTGGGCCGGACCGGTTGAACCGGGGCCTAACAATTCTCCCCCGCCCAATTTGGACATCGCCCTTGATGTCCGGCACGGGCTGCCCGCTCAATGCTGGCTGGCGAGCCACCGCTCTTGCTCGGCACAGTTAGCCTCGTAGCACTCTTTCCAGTTCTGTTCCCTCTTGCGTTGGAGCTTCTCATAGTTCGCACGTTGCATTGCATTCTCTTCCGCTTCTATCTCCTCCCAAGACTTCGGTGGAGTTTTTTCCTCCACTATCTGCTTATATGTCTTTTTCTCCTGCGGAGGTCTCGCATCTTCGGAGCTCGTCTTCTGCTCGACGCTGTTCTTGCCGACTGCGTCCTTTGGCTCTGCATCTGCGGGGGTCGGTGATGATTTTCCTGCGACCACTGAGGCAATGCGCACAACTCCTATGCGGGCCTCTACTGGTTCCTCGTCATGCACCACCGCCAGTTTCTCAGCTAGCTCCCGATGCACGATTGCTGCAATTGCATTCACCCGCTGTCGGTCCGGACAGTCGCGTATCCGGTGCGGTCCTTTGCACAAGAAGCAGACAATCGGTCTCAGTTGACCCGACCCTCTCTCTGCAGGTCGAGTATGCTCCTGCCATGCTGGTTGTCCTCCGTTCCGTCGGTGAGAGAGCCTCTCTCTCTCTGGTGCTCTAGGTCTGGGTGGAGATGGTCGTTTCGGAGGCGACCTCTGTGCTCTCTGAAAGGTCGTCCCTGAAGTCCTCTGGTCCACAAGAGACTCGGCTATAGCTGCAGCCGTCCTCCAGTCCTGCGGTGCATGTCGTCGGACCTCCGTTGCCGCCCAGGGTTGGAGATTCTGGAGGAAGAAGTACCTCCTGTCTCCCTCCGCCATCTCGGGTAGCTCCAACATCAGCGCGGAGAACGCCCTGACATACTCCTGGATCTTCCCTGTGTGCTTTAACCGATCCACCGCCTCTCGCGCTTGGTCCACCGAGTTTCCGGGAAGGAACTGTTGGCACAGTTCCTCTCGGAACACCTCCCATGCCCAACTAGCCGCCTCTGATGTCGAATCAACTTTGGTTCTCCACCAGAGTTTTGCATCATCTGAGAGATATGCTGTGCACACCCTCACCTTCTCCTGATATGAAATATGGTTAGCCTCAAAGTATTGCTGCATATCCCAAAGGAAGTTACCCAATACTTTGGCGGATCTGGCCCCCTTGAACATTGCAGGCTCTGGGGTGCGAACCTTCCCGTTGCCGTTAGGAGCCCCATACTCCGCCCTGGTTGCTGTAGGGGCACCCCCTTGTGCCTGTGCCAATGCCATGCGCGTCACCGCAAGATCTGCCAATATCTGCTGTTGCGCTGCCGTCGAGTTGGTTAACTGTGCCGTCAAGGTTGCTACCTGTCCTTGCAACGCGGTCACTTGCTGGGTTTGTGCCGTCAAGGTCGCTACCTGTCCTTGCAAGGTTGCCACCTGCTGTTGTAGCGCCGCCATCCCTTCAAAGTTTTGCTGGGCTTCAGCCATTCCAGCCAAAGTTTGCTGAAGGGCCGTAATTTGCAACCTTTGCTCCTCTACCGTGCGATGGATGTCCTCCACCTAAGGAACTACCGCATCTCTGCTGTTCCCCGTCAAACCGAGCACCTGTTCGATCCGGGCAATGCGATCTCCTTGATTCACCATGCTGCTGGATCACTTTAGCCTCTGATACCTGTTGTCACGCCCCGGTCGGATCGGCCTGAAAACAGCCCTTAACCGCTGTCTCAGGACTATCCGGCGGAACACCGGAACGCAACTCTCTCTAGGGTTTCCGGCCCCAAATCGAAGCCCTAACTCCCCGATTAAATTTTATCCCCAAATTACAGTTCACTCCGAGAAATCCGAAAAACCCTAATTAGGAATTCAAACCCTAAATTAAGTTTACCTCTGGTCAACGAAATCTCGCTCGCCGATTTAATTTTCTTGCTGACGTCACACTGACGTCCCCCGCCCGAGCAAACCGAAATCGAATTCCTGATGCTGATGTCACGCCTGACGTCAGCTCTTAATTTGATTTCGCGTTATTGCTTCGAGTTTTCGGGCTCCAATTTTGACCTGGTGAAAATCGGAACTCTCCGTCGTCGTCTCCGCGTCGTCCTCCCGATGTCCTCGATGCCGAGCGCCGCCTGCGCTCGGGTTCGTCGGAGAAGGACGCCGGAAGGGAGGAGACTCTGTTCCTCGCCCTCGACCTCTTCTACCGCCGGCCCGGAAGCCGCTTGCTGCCGGTAATCGCAGCCGCCGCGCATGAGGAAGAAGGAGAACAGGGGAAGGAAACTGGTGAAGATAAGCTCACGTTTTATTCCCGAAATATAGTTATAGAGCTCTCTCCAGGTATTCGCCGATGACCCCCTGGTCTCGGTGCCCTCTCCCCTCCCTCGCCGGTGATCCGCCGATCACCGGTTACAGAACTCAAATCTCACACTCTCTCAACTCGCAATGCTCGCCGGTAGAATCGATCGCTGGTTCTCCCTCCTAGCTCCCTCTCGATCGCTGCTTCCCTTTTAACGATGGAAGCCACCGCCTTTCTTCTTCCCTCGCGCATCCGTGTCTTCCGCATCCAAGCGGCGCGGAGAAGACGATGCGGAAGCGGCTGAAATCAATGCTGCTTTGGCTAATTTGGGAAAGTCAACCCCTGCGTTCGATTTCGGCGTTGACCGGCCGAAATCGAAGGCTCTCTGATTAGACGGGTTCGTACGCAGGTTTGGGCTCGTACGTGGCCCATTGGGCTTTGGGCCGGACCGGTTGAACCGGGGCCTAACACTAAGTGTGAGGAGCAAACTCCCTTCGACCGGGCTAGAAGACAAATGAATTGGGCGGCCGGCCCAATTCCTCGATGGAAGCCCAACCTTGGTCAACATTGAGGCGTTGACCCCACCCTTTTGGAATTTCGTCAAGGACGAAAGCGGACAGAGCAGCGGCTTCATCCCATCTGCGGCGTCTTCCAGCGTCGTCTGCGGCAAGGACGTCGGCGTCTACTCCGGCGTTGAAGAGGGCGGCGACTCCGGCGGGGGCAACGGCAGGGTCGACGGCGAGCTCGAAGGTGGAATCTCTGGCAGGATTTAGCGGCTCGGCTGGCGGACGAAAAAGGCAGGCGATCACGCACGGAAGCGTGATCTGCGGAAGGCGAAAGGGGAAAGACGATTGGCGATCGATTCCTTCCCAAATCTGGTGTCCTGTCCGTCCTTAAAGTTCCTGGCCAAGCTCCGTCGACAAAGGGGAGGAACTAGGGAGGGAAGCGCGGCTTCCCCTGCTGCGAAACTTCGACGCCACCCGGGTAGTCTCCGTCCAGAGTGAAGAAGAGGGGGAGGCGGGCGGAACCGCAGGCGATGGGCTTCCTCCGCCTCCCCCAAGCGATTCCGGCGACAATGAGTTCTCCGGCGAGGAGTGCGAGCGAGCTGTAAGTCGACGGCGAGTTGCCGTTGACGTGAGGGAGCGAGGGAGAGCTCTGTATAGGATTTATGTAGGTTGATTTGGCCAATCAACGTAAATTGTCCTAGATCCGGTTGTCATCTCCAGCTCCGGCGTGTTTTTGTGTTTCCGGCGACGAAACCTCTTTTGTCTCCTTCCTCACCATCTTCCCGGTGATAACTTCCGGCGACGAAGGCTGAGGCGGTCCGAGCCTGCCGCACGCCTTTTCCGGTCCCCTCCGACGAGCATGCTCGACGTCTTCTCCGGACACAGGCGGCGTCCGCCAAAGACGACGAGCACGATTTTGAATGCACTCGGCGTTCGAAACGAGGCCGGTCAACGCCTCGATCAAAATCATCGCGACGGCTGGAATTTTGAAATCGAACGCGATTTCGATTTTGATTTGGGGAGATTTGCACACAAACCCACGCCATTTGGGTGACGTGGACGGGCCGGATTTAGTGGGTGTGCCACTAAGCACAATAAATTGTGAGCTAGTTTGGGACTGATCTGCTTTTAACTTTTGCTGGCTGAAAAATTACTAGTTGAAAAATAGTTGGCTAAAAAAAATCCAATTGTTTAGTTAAAATAACTATGCTAGTAAGCAGAATAAACTGTTATCCTGTAATATTAAGCATAATGTAAAAAATAAACATATCAACCTTTTCAACAGATGCCAACCTTTTCAACAATTGACGTATTCCTTGGGGGCTTGAATCCATATGAGTTCTCTAAAATAGTACATATTTGCATAAAATCAGCTCGTTTCATCTATATCTTTCAAGGTATCTATCTATTATTTTCACCATTCATCTTATTCCTGTAAACTCAGATGTCATACAAGACGACTTATGCAGATGTTTCATAGTATTATGCTATCACAAGTTGTAAACATTGAATTATACTCCAAAACTCTTCTGACAAATTGGTATGAGATGCGATTGTAGCTTTGATATAAGATTCATGGGGATGATTCTAGTTAATTAACCTTGTTCAGTGCTCCATCCTTATCTTTTGTGACGCTAGGCCTAGGCTGCTGTTGAAGCTCCTGTAGACATTATTGTAAGGCCAAATTTTTTTTTTTTCAAATATGTGAACCTTTATGCACTAGTTCTTTGGAAACCTACTTCACCCACATCTTATTTTTCTATTTCACTATTTTCTATCTATTTTTTTGCTTTGAGATGCATAATATTAGTCTTTTACTCTTCCATCCCTTGTGAGGTTATCATTAGATAGAAAATCTGATTATTATATATATCACATTTATGCATTAGTCTTTTGTCTTCTTCCTTGCTCCAGCGATCAAATCCGGCCCAACTTTCTTCTCATTTCCCCTATGAACGTGAATAGCGACGTTGTGACGTGGACAAACCCTAGATTTGACTGCGTCTTGCCTCCGGCAGCTCCGGCAGGTTCCCTTCAACTCTGATGAACCTTCCTCCCCCTTCCAGCTTGTTTTCTGGTGATTTCACATTCATTTCTGGCGACGCGCGTGAGTGGCACTGCCGACCCTGCCAGCTGGTTTTTCCGGCAATTCCGGCGAGCAATCACGTGAACGGTGTGACAGCAAGACTCCCCTCGTCTCCGACATCATTTTGCGTACCAGCGAGCTCTGATTCGTGACCGTCGATTATTGTTGTTGTTATTATTTATATGGGATTATATATTCTGGTCATAGACCAATGTTGACTTTGACCGAGGTTGCCCGTTGTGTATTCTTGTTGACTTTGACCGTTGTGCTGATCTGTGTTGTTATGTTATCTACATGCTAGATTGTGGGTTTTTTGATCATTTGTTATTATTTCTACATTCTTGGGATCTACATGGTTGGCATGGTAGATCGGTCTTTGCCATGTCCCGAGGACAGGTGTCTCGACGTGAACCCAGATAGGTCTCGGGGCATGATAAGTATGATCCTTGCCTCCATGGTTTTTATATTTAGGTATTCGTGCTTGTGTAGTCATTTGATCGGGCAGCCAAATTTACCTTGCTTTGATCCTCTTGGCCAGCTAGGTGTGTTGCACCGTTGATCGGCACCTTGTTGTTTATTGCTTTGATTATTTGTGATTGTGCTTGATAAGTGCGTTGGCACCCTTCTGCTTACTTGCTCGTCAATGCCCTCAAAAGTATGAGGTGTTACTCTTTGTGAGCGCTAGGAGCTTGGCATGTCGCCTACTCCTAGACACATGCATAGGATGTGTGATTCTTGTGAGCACAATGGAGGGCGATAAGTCACTGAACCTCCTGCGCAGATGGGTGTAAGGTATTATAGGCATCCTTGCATACTTCCACTCTAACCTACTGTCACGCCCAGCCCATATGGTCCGTCCACGTCACCAAGATTTGCGTGGAACTGTGTGCGGAGTTCCCCAATTTCGTCGATTCCGAAATTTCAAATCACATTTCAACCGCGTCGTCAAAACACGTTGACTTAGTCGACGCCTCAAAATGAACGCCAGCCGAGTGTCGTCTTCACGCGTTCGAACGACGCTGCCTGCGAGAACTCGTCGCCGGTAGAGGTGGACGGCTCAGGGACGTGCGGCAGGCCGGAACCTGCATTCGGCCTCAGCCTTCATCGCCAGAAGCCGATCGTCGCCGAGAATGGTGAAGGAAGAGAACTTCGACGGAACTCGCTGCCGGAACCCACATAACATCGCCGGAGCCAGAGAAGACAAGAACATAGGGAAATTTATGTTGATTGGCCAGATCAACCTACATAAACCCTATTACAAGCTTCGCTCAAGCTCCTAGATCCCCTCGCCGGATCTTCTCTCGTTCCCATCGACGGCGACCCCTCGTCGTCGACTTACAGATGCTCAAAAGTCTCGCATGGGGGAGGCGGAGGAAGCTTGCCACCTGCGTTCCGCCCGCCTCCCCCTCCTCTTCCTCTGGACGGAGCTGGAAGGGAAGAAAGCATTTGCTGCTTCCGCAATTCTCTGAACAGGGCTCGTCGCCCCTCCTCCCTGCCTCTGCCATCCGCTCGCCCACTGTCTTAAGGAAGGTGGCACCTCCCTCTTTGGAAGGTCCGGCCGGCGCCAACCGTTTTCCTTTCTCGTCCGCCAGTTGCCGAATCCATCTCCGCCGAATCCACGCGCCTGTGATTCATGCCTCACACGTGATCTCACCAGCTCGTCCATTGGTGGCGTTCGTCCGTTGATCCCGCCGGAGTTGCCGCCGTTGACGTCGTCGGAGATGGCGCCGGGGATGGGGCCTGGAAGGACGCCAAAGGAGCCGCCCGACTCCTGTCTCCGCCTCGCGCCTGATTTCATCCACACAATTGATTTGGGTCAGCGAGCTTCGTTTGGGCCTAGCTCCACTCGCGTGCTTCCAAGCCCGGTCCAATATGAAAACGGGCATCACACCTACCACTTAGTGTAGAGCTGACGGAGAAGTCACGCAAGTATTTCTATATAATTTTTTTTTTTACCCTTTAACGTTACCCTCAACATATTCTTTGGCATTGTCTGGCTTTGGTGTTTGTAACGTTGCCTGAATCAGCCAGAAGTCGGACACAGTTATTGCTTTATTTTTTTTATTAGGTTATATTGTGCGACACAAGAGGAACTTATGCAATTTGTCATCTCGTTGCTTTATTTTTGTTATTGCAGCTTTATCCTTAACACTTATGTCACTGTAGTTATTAAGTTATATTCGCGACACAAGAGAAATTAATGTTATTTGTCATCCTGTAGCTTTCTTTTTGTTAAGTATGACAATTCATTGTTGTCTTTTTCTTGAACTAATTAAGGAGGCTCAGTTGAAGATCTGGATTGATTACTTAAAACTTCTTTTAGCGTGGGACAAGTTATTTCCTGGTAAGGTGGACGTGGTGGAGGCTCATGCTAAGATGACCAAACTCCACCTGGATGTGTATGAGGTGTCGATGGAGAATCAGGTCCGGTTTAGATAACCAAACTGCTAAAAGATGCTACCAAGGAAAGAAGCTTGAAGAACACGTGATGGGTACTTCAACCATTCGGTCATCCAAAATAAACTTGCGAAGGAAGACTACGCATTAGGTCACAACTACATCATTGAATTACATTAACCGGCCAATTTGTGCTAATATCTATTCGCCAGTTCAAAATGAATTTTAAGTAAATTGTTGATCTAATATCTAACGGACACAGAGCAAAAATATTTTAGCTTATCAGCGTCAGTGCAATAACATAGAGTGTGCTTATCAAAATGTTATAATCTACTTGATTTTACGAAAATATGCTGCTTAAATGGGAGTCTTACACGCACAAAACTTATGCAATTGAAATGGATAAAGAACTCTGGATATTTTACAGGAATAGATATATTAAAGATTACTATTCTCATGCATCTTCGGAAAGAAATTCCAGAGAATTATAAGGATAATGGCCTGCTCAAAAGGACAAAATATCCAAGTCCTGTAATAGTTACTGATTCATTGTAAATATCAGCATCGAATGTTTTGATTCAATGGCTCTTTGTAAGTCTAAAAATGATCTTGCTGATAGAATAAAGCTGGCATGCATATGCTATAAGCGGGTTAAAGTAGGTGTACTTAAAGAACGGAAAGGCGGCAGAGTGTGCTTACCTGGTTCAATGCTGTAGCTACCAAACTGCATGAAGCCTCAGATTATCTGAGACAAACGATTTCAATTAGTTAAATGACCGTATTAATGTAGTATCATGACACTACTATATATAATAAGAACATGTACTTTATGTTGAAAATTGCATGTGGCGCCTTCCAACTACATTAATTATACTAATATCATCAGATTATCGCACTAATATTAATATCCACTCAACCTGACGAATGAATAATCTAACAAATGGATATTTGGTGGACCAACTTCACAACATCATACGTTCAAACAACATTTGAAATATAATAATTTTATTTTATTGCAAATTATCATCCGAGGAAGCACATCCCCATTCTAATTTGAGCATCAAGATGAAATACTAACTTGTTAAATTATCCTTCTAAATCAATCTTGCGTGTGCTTGAATCCAACTTGCATTTTTCTAAGAGATGCATTTCATAGATTTCGTGTTTGCAAAGAGTAACATATCCCTTCTGCAAAACCTCAGTGACCGAAGGCTCTCCTCGTGATCTTCTGTAACCAATTTAGATAATTATAACAAAGAATCAACCAATATAGGTTATCCATAAGCCACATCAATCCGTCAAGGGGCTGCAGTTGCTTTGGAGGAACAGTGTTCATTCCTGATGTTTGAGTGGTATATGGAGTTAATATTAGGAATTAACTGATAGGACTTCAAAATCCCATTACCGCTGAAGTAAGGTTGAGTAAGGGAACCAAGGCACTAGGAGCAAACTTCCTGGCAAAAAGGAAACATATGGGTGTTGGCTTAGTGTTATACATGCAAAGAGTCCCATTGTTTCTGATAGACTGGATAAATTCGGCTGTAATATTTTGAGCACCATATCTTGCCGGATGAGGCCCTCCCCTAGACCAATCAACCCAGGTCAGACTCCGGTTTGCATTCAAAGTCCCATGGAACATGTTCAGATATGTAGGAATATAGTGCTCGTCAGGGTAGCATGAAGGCTTGCAATATTTCTTGAAAAGAGAGTAGTATTTGTTCTCTGCAACAATATTTTGGGCCAATTCATGGTTGAGCTCAAACCATTCAGAACCTTTTCTCCATTGATACAACAAGATATTGGGCGACATTCGCCGGCTATACCGGCCACGACCTTGTGGTGTATTCTCATCATAGGACTCAACAAAGCTGTGTACAGAGTTTATGAGGTACTCATAGACTATAGGGAAATTGTAAACTGGAATGCAGCTCTCCGAGAGCAGAACAAAGCGCTCGTTTGAGAAATCCAGCAAAGCATTGGCCAATAGACGCTTCTCTGCATCTACCAATGTAATTGATCCCCAAGAAACCTCCTGCCAGTAGAAAAAGTAAAAGGATATTAGTTCAAGCTCGAGCTTTGAGGAATAAGTATTTAAAACGACTAGGTTAGTAAGATTCATTTAGGCAACTTTCGTGTTTGATGCTATCAAGTATTTTATCCTTGTATATGAGCATAATCTTTTGTTTATTCCTAGTTAAATTTTTCTAGTCAAATCAAAGAAGGTTCTTCAAGAAAGTATCAGTAATTGCAACAGCGATAAAGTTTTCCTTTAGAATGACAATACTATTTTTCTTAGTAGAATAAGTAATTGGAATCATATAAAAATAATAGTTTATTAGGTGATTTAGTATATTGACACTTGCAAAAAGTACAAAAAGATCGATTTTCTTTTCTGGCTGCAAGCACATCAAAACCTAACCCTCTTGTAGTGGAAACCAGTACCTAATGTCATAACCACCAAAGGATGTGAGCGCTATCTAACAAAACATTGACAACAAAATAGCCTCATAAAGGATCATGTGAATGAACTTTATCTCACCTCGCTTGGAATCTGTCTACCGAAGAAAGCAGAAGACGTTGTGACATTTAGCTTGTAATCTGGAAGCGTGTGCACGTAAACCGAATACAACCCTTTATGCCCTTGGAAGAACCTGTCCCATAATGGCGCAAAAGGCAAAGGACCCCTTGTCATGAACAAAAATGCCACCTTTGGCACTCTCTGAAATGGATACTCCTTCATCATTGGCACCATCGACGCCCTCCAAAACAGCTCGTCGTCGGTCATACTATGCATCAAACTGCTGGGATGCACAAAGCCCTTGATGCTCAATGACTCCTTATCGCAATTTGCGGTATATATCGTCCTCGGAAAGAACAGCTCAGTCTGAGAGTTGAAGTACCGAGTGTAGTGTGCAGACACGAACAAGCCCAAGAGGACTCCGGCCATGAAGACGACAAGAAGCGAGGCAAACTTCATCAGCCGCCCGATCGACCAGTCCTTCCTTGCCGTCGGAGGGAAATAGTCTATCTCCTCATGGTCAGCCGTAGAAGCCAACTTCATCTCATTCCACATCTCTCTCTATCCAAAGAGTCGTTTCGAGTCCCTATCAGAAACAAAAAAACGAAGTCTTAATTCTCAAACAGAGTGCTAAAGAAAGAAGGAATATGAGCCTCAACACCAAGAAATCAATTACAAATGCGAACTAGCATCCACAGAAACCGTCCCAAATTTTTTTTAAAGGAAAAAAGCTCGAATGGTGAAAAAAATCACAAAAAGGAAAGGACCAAAGGCGCAGAAGTAAGTTCAAGTGTTCAAAAACTTCACAAAACCAAAACTATGCGACATCCACTCGCTACCTCAAACCCTACAAGACCGATCCGATCATCGAATAAAAACAATTTTCTCCTATGAAATCCAAATGAACAAAACAGGAAAAGGATTCAAATCTACCTAAAATCCAGAAACCCATCATAAAATCTGAAAGAAACAAGATAAATCTAGCAAAGAAGAAGAAACTCACCTTGGAATCAATCGAAACAATCGCTTCCTGCCTCTCACGTAATCCCCGTAGGCCGCAGTGCGCGCTTGAAAAGGCACGAGCGAGCTTAATAAAGCTCGGAGCGAGAGAGAGATTCTTCGGATCCGGGTCACTCTCACTTGTCTAGAAGTCGCTTAAAGTCGAACCCGAGTCCACGAGAGCAGAACAAAGAGGCCTAGTCGAGACGTTTGCCGCATAAAAGAAAATCTTACTAGGAAGCAGTTACTGGGGTAATCTCACGCGCTGTGTATTTGGTCTGAAACAGCGGGGCCGAAGGTCCTGAACGTTTAGTGAAAGGGGTGAGGATCAGGGTCCTCGAAATTCAGTTTGTTTGGGATCGACAATTCCAGCGCGACTGACGTGGACGCCATGAGTTCTTTAAATACTAATAACTAATCTAATTAATATGCCGAATTTTGGAATATGGAGGTCTAGTCGGTATTTAAGTTGGACTATTCGGTCGGCTTGTTTCGCTGTCTAATCGCAAGTTGCAACGGCCAGCGCATCCATTGCACCGATGTTGTTGTACACCTACACGTGGCAGTCAAACCTTAACCCGTAAGGTTTAATAAGAATTATTTTTTAGATTGACGACACTTTTTTGTTCTGCATCATTTTCCCCTACTTTGAGAATTCATCTCCTAGTGAATTAGAGTGAAGAATAGTAGTTCGTGGAGATGATAAAGCATTGATTAATCACATAAAACACCTCAAAAGATGAATTATTTTTAATTAATTTTAACCAATGCATTAATTATTTTGGAAAATAGGAAGTTTGACTGGTTACATATGCAATTGCGATTGCAATTATAGATATTGATAGTGACTTTACAGGCTTATTAGCAAACTTAATTGTAATAATCAAAACTCCCAAGGGCTGATCTGTAAGAGCCATCTCAGTTGGCAAATGGCAATGCTTGAACGGTACTACTTACTTACAACCCAAGCAATCGGACATGTGGCGGGAAAAGGGGAACAACCATATCCTGCAGAAGTAAGCTCGCGCCATTTCGTTGGCAAACTCGTACGCCTCCGCCACCGCTTTCCGGCGTATGTCATAACTCACAATCTTCCCCGGAAGCCAGAAGTAGACCACGTCCCTATCCGGATGGAACGCCAGGAATCTCAGCTGCAGCGGCGGAGTGGATTCGGTAGATCCGCTGCTCGATCTTATGCTTTTCTCGGCCAGCGACTGAACGCCGATGACCCCTCTCAGCACCCAATTACTCGATCCGCTGAGCGCCCACATCTTGATTTGATCCGCGTCCATGTGCGCGTAATGGAGGAAGCCACCGGATCCGGCGCCAATGCGCGCCTCGTGCTCCGCCGGCTCCGGCAGCTCCAGCCTGCGGCAAGTGGCGCCGGCAAGCTCGATCTCGACGACTTGGTTGGGGTAGGCGAGGACGTAGAGAGTGTCGGCAGAGAAGCACATGGTGGTGGACAGCGCGTCGGGGCTGAGCCCTTCCAGGTTCAGCTCGTGCTCGGCCCAATTCCCTGTCTCGGACCTGAACACCTCGAGCTCGACCCCGTCGGAGAGCCACCCGGCGAAGGACACGACCCTGAATTCCGGCGAGCTGCGTGGGTCGAACCCCAGGACCGAGCGCAGGCTTCGACGGCGTGGCTTGGGGAGGGTCTTCCACCTCTTGGTGACGGGATTGATGACGTGGAACGTCGAGTAGAGGAGGTTGGAGCGGCAGAGGACTAGGCCGTTGCAAGAGTCGACGATGGTGGATGCGCGGTGGTGGGGGAAGAAGGTGAGGTCACAGTCGCCGAGGGCTGCGGTGGCGGAGGAGGACGGGGGCGTGCAGGCGTAGCGGGGCTCCTCCGAGAGGGCAGGGAAGAAGACGGCGGAGGTGATGAGGGGGAGGCGGCGACGGAGGTGGTCGTCGGAGATCAATCGGTACCATGATTTGGAGACGCACTTGAATCGGACGATGGCCTTCAAGGGGAGCCTCGCGAGGATCTCAATCAAGAGGTCGTCGTTCATTCCTGAAAAAGAAGTGGCAGACTGCTAGATTTGTGGAAGAAGATTGTCTTTTATAGATTCCAGTTGAATCGAATCTACTGGGAGACGTGGCAAGTAGCGGTTGGTTGTTAGTCCTTCAATTTTAGGGAATGCAAAAAAAATAATTATTTTTTAAAAAAAAAATTCATCAATTATTTTAATTTTAATTTGGATTTCAGCTCGCTGTATGATTGCTTTCGGACAACCAATTGGCAGATCCTTCCACGCAATTTAATTAAAAGCTCACACACGCCAAGCCAAGCAATTAAAGTGACATTTTAGGGCACAAAATCTGATCCGCAAACATGCTGTGCAGGTTAGCACTGGCCTATCTATTTTGATTCAAAGGGTTTATACTGGTAATCCAACAATTCAGGCTCTATTATTTTAAATTTTTAGAAATAGAAATGAGAAATTTTGTTCATAGATCATAACGCAGCAGTAGATGTAGAACTACTCGCACCACCGGAAACTATTCCGCTAGAACAGGAAGAATTAGGGCAATTTTCCGTTTTGAAACTTTCATACATCGAAGACCATGGAGACTGAGCCACAATAAAATAGGGCAAATTCATACGACTGAACTTCTCCATCTCTATCGCTTGTTCACACCAACAAGCGCAAGCAGAGATTCTGAAGATCGCACGAGCAATTAGTTTGTTGCTGCTGCTGCAAGCCAAATCAAGAGATGGTGAAGAACGGAACGAACGGGAATAAGGGGAAGATGGAGAATAGAAAGGCGCCGGCGGGCGTGAAGCCGCCAACGAAGCGGGCGCAGGTCGAGTTCTCCTTCGCCGCCGCTGCAGTCCTCATTGCAGTCCCCAATAAAGACGCGACAGTGGAGCCGGCGGCGATGACAAAACCGGGATCGCGACGGAAGTTACACCGTCGGAGGAAGCAAATCGCGCCGCAGAGGGCGCCCCTGATGTGATCGCTCGAATGGCGGCGGCAGGGCGGTGGATTCAGGGCGTTGGCGGCACGGCCGGGGCTCAATCAAACTCCTCGTCGCCTGGGCCGAAATCAAAGAGGGGGCGCCGCCGTGAGAATGAAGCCCTAATTCTTGAACCGTCTGTTCTGTTTTATTTCTTTGTTTGCGTTGTAATCTTAATTAGTTTGATTGTTTAGGTTTTAACATACACGAATAAAACACTTGATGAATAGAAATAAAACATCAGAAAGTTTCGAAAAGGTTATCTTCATAATTGTCGTCAATCTTATTGATCAACAACATGAAGTTTGGATTCTAAACGTAAAAATCTCTAATTGAAAGTTGATCTACACCATGAAAAGAGCGAATCAAGCAGCAGATTGGCTAGGCTACGGCTGGAAGCAAAAATTGTAATCTGTGGTCTCTGAATAGCCCTCCACTCGTCCCTGTATTTAAAACTCGGATCTTCGATCTTGATCCTAAACTATTTGACCAAATGTCACATCCGAAGTATTCTCCGAGAAGGTCTCTTCAACCCAAACCGAATCGAACTTCAAACCGAACCGAAAAGCCAAAAAATCCAAACCAAAAATTAAACCGAAGTTTCTGAAAACCGAATTAAAACCAAACCGAAATTTCGATTTCGGTTCAGGTTAAACCGAACTTAATTATTTATATATTTATTTAGCTTGTTTATACTATTATATTATTATTTTTTAATAAAAATAAAAATATAATATATTTTATATAAATAAAAAATAATATAAAATATTTTATATAATTAAAAATAATAATATATATTAATATTATATTAAAATCTTGGTTTGTTCGGTTCAACCCGAACCGAACCGAAACGAACTACACCAAACCGAAAACCGAACCGAATTTTTTTTAACCATCTTAAACCAAACCGAACCGAACCAAATTTCCTTGAAACCGAACCAAATCGAAAATTTCGGTTCGGTTCGGTTTGGTTTTTTGATTTAAACCGATTTTTGAACACCCCTACTAACGATTGGCCGAGCCGCCTCTCCAGAAAAAAAGTCCTGAGAAGGGACCTTCTTTTTGCCTGGAGAATGATTTAAATTTCGGGGTCTAAATAGATTGAAAAAAATAAATAAAAAATATCATGATAATCTACTCATCGAGATTTATCCAACGATACTAAAATCGTCTCAATTCAAATCTTGTATAATGAGAAAAAAAATCAGAAATCATAGTAAAATATATTCTACCATAAATTCTATTAAACTTTTTGATTTTTTTTCTTCTCGTATAAGATTTGGATCGCGACAATTTTGATACCATTAGATAGATTTTGATGAGTAAATTATTGTAAGATTTTTTATTTTTTTAAAAAAACCTATTTAAACTCCAAAATTGAGATCCTCCTCCACAAGCTAAGTGAAGGGTCCGCCAAATGCTCGCCTCTCCGTCCGGTAAAGGGAAGAGGAAAAGCACGCGAACCACTGGGAAGCGATGGAGCAGAGCCGTCTCTGCGCTCTCGGCAGGCAGCAAACGATTGATGGTTCGGAGCACGAGCTCTACCTAATTACTTGAAGTACTTTTGTGTGTCAATTTCGGTTCTTAAATTTTATTTTGTAGAATTAAATTTACATATAAGAGAATCGAAACAAAATGGGATTCAGATTTGACCAAATCTGGAAAATTGAAGGTTTTCCTTTTGAAATTTCCAAACGTCGAAAACTACGGAGATTGGCGCAAAAATAGGGGAAAGCCTCATAAGCAAACCTCTCGATCGCCTTTCACTCCAACGGACGCAAGCAGAGACTCCAGAGATCGCACGAGCAATTAGTTCGCTGCTGCTGCTCCTGCTTCAAGCCAAATCGAAGATGGTGAAGAATGGACCGAAAGGGATGAAGGGAAAGATGGAGAATAAGAAGGCGTCAGCGGTCGCGAAGCTGCCTAATCCGCCGACAAAGAAAGCGCAGAGTGATTTCGCCCTCGCCGCCGCTGCCGTCCTTACCCTAGACCTCGATAAAGATAAAGCCCGGATCGTTTCGGAACTTACACCGTCGGAGGAGAAAATCGCACCGCAGAGGCGCCGCTGATGAGATCGCTCGATTGGCAGCGGCTGGGCGGTGGGATCACGGTGTAGGGGGGCAGCGGCCGGGGCTCAATCAAACCCTCGTTTGCCATGGCCGAGATCTGAGATGCCGCGACCAGCCACCGCCGCCTATCTGGGCTGTTACGAAGGACACGGCCCACATGTCAACGTATCAATGGGCTAAGCAAATGCAGTATAGGCTACATGGCTGATTGGGGCCTCTCTTCATTGGTAAGATTGAAGGTGCTAGCAGAGGTATTCCTTGAGACATGAGCAGTGGAATTAAATCAGTGAATATTGAAATGAAGGAAAAAGAAGGTACCCTTCTGATCAAACAAATAGATTTCTTAGTAATATATACTCAATTTCTATTTTGACAAATTAGCTCCTCTGTGACTATTATTATACTAAAATCTGCTGAAAACAAGCATCATATATAACTCGGAAATTCTGTAAGATCATGGTCCAAGTACACCAAATCGATGGTACGATTAAGTAGGGGAGATGGAGGAGGAGCAGTAAGACAAGATAGAGCGGTACTACAATGCTGAAACAGACGCCATTAGAACCCAAAGATCCTTCTGCATGCTCTTAAAATCTTGCCCTCCTTCTTCTGCCTCGAGGACTTCACCTGCTGCTGCCGTTGCGGCAGGTGGTGCTGTTTCTCCTTCCACTCCCCCTCCTCAGCGTCTTCATCGGCGGTGTCGTGGATCCTCCAGTAGCCCTCCCTAACCGAGGAGGCCCTCCTCATGGAGAAGGCCCTCTTGGCAGCTGCTCCAAGGGAGCTGGTGGAGCTTGAAGCTAAAAACCTCTGAGAGGCAGAGGAGCAGGTCCTGCTGAGCACCACCCCGAACCTCTCCCCGCCTTCCTCCTCCTGATTCTGCTGCTGCTGCTGCGGCGGCGGCGGCGGCGATGAGAGGCGGGCGTGAGTTGCAGGTTGTGAGGATGGTTTTGGTGCTGGAGGGGAGAAGGTTGGGTCTGACAGATCATGCACGGAGTTTGGTTTGGAGGTGAAGTCTGTGCTCAGTGATCTCATCTTGGAGTAGGCATTCATGGTGTCTGCGTAGCTTGTCTGATGTGTGAAAGGTTGAGTGAAGGGGAGGAGGGTGAGGTTGCAGCTTGATGAGCTTAAGACCAGTTCGGATGGTACTAATAAATTGGCATGGAGGAGCAGAAGAAAGAGCAGAGGCCTTGATATATGGATCTGGAAATTGGAACATGGGAGTGGAGTAGAAAGAGAGGAGGGGTGGTAGTTGGTAATGGAGATGGTGGAGAATGGAGCAGGCATATGCTAATGCTAGCTAGGCCACACCGCCACAGCAGAGGGTTATGGAATTAAGAAAATGATGATGGAGCAGGAAACAAGGGCTGAGCTGGTGGACATGGGTCAGTAAAATAAGTTCAGACCTAAATTTTTAAGGTCCTTTCTTACATATTTATAGAGGTTCGCAATATAAATTTATACCTTTTGTTGATTTCCTTTTAAATAATTAAATCTGATTCAAAAGAAATTATAATATAACTTGAAAAGTTTTCATGATTCATATGCACACATGCTTGCATTGAGTCTTGATCAAATTTAATTTATGTCTATTCCATTTCACAACAAATTTAAGTTTGATAGAGCATTTTGCCGATGAATTTAATTTTTTAGAAGAAAACACATAATGGAGTTGTTTAATTGGTGAGCTAGATTATTAGTATCAAATGTAACCATAAGAAAAATGATGAAGCGCATTTACACTTGTATACAATAAAAGGATTTGACTTTAATGATTAATCAAGAGATAAATGCTTGATTACTAAGAGACATCTTGTTATAAAATAATCAACTATAGTTTAACTAAATAACGCATGAATTAAAAAATATTATTATACAAGTAAAAAATTTTGTATTATTGAAATATAGTTGAATAATGTTTATATATAATATTATTTATCTTTTCTGACATAAGATTTACAGTCCATGTTCCAAAATGCATGGTGGGAGGTGAGGGGGAACAGCCAACTCATTGTCAATCGATGAATGATGATAACATAGAGGAGCTCGATAGTCAATGCGTGATTTGGGGTATTCAAAAGCATTAAATGAGCGTGCGACTGCTCCCCTTTCCATTGTCATCGTTGGTCACCATGGGAAGAGAGGAGCGTGCCACTGCTCCCCTTTTCATTGTCATCGTTGACCTCTATATTTATAAATGTCGTGAGTGTGGAAGAGTTGCAAAGTGATTTGAAATTGCGCTCTTATATGTTTCCATTCACCCAACGTGCACTAAAGTTGGGTACTTCTCACTTGATAGTTCTTAATATAATTTCCTTTTCTTAGTAAATAAATTAGCCCATTCACCCATTCACACAGCGTAGACTAAGGTTGGGTCTTTCTCACTTCATAGTTCTTAATATAATTCTCTGTCACACCCCAATTTTTCGCTGTGTAAATTGAGGTGTGATGGCACAACTTACATACTGTGTAACCCGAGAGTAAAGATTACACAATGAGTAATCCGTCAGCCTAACACTCAACACACGTGCGCTTTGCGGAAGTCTAAGGATCTCTGCGCCCCCAACTCGAAATGCCCGATCCCCAGATGGGATGCTCGTGCCCCGACGCTGCCTCTGTGCTCTGTGGACCACTGCGCTCCCGGGCTGATCTGATGGTCTGGGCCTAATCTTCTCCTAGCCCTAGACTCTACGTCAATGAGCGGCGGGTGGGCAGCACACGTTGCTCCTCAACCCAATATGCCTCTCAAGGACCGTCCTTAATACGTATAGCGCCCTGTGTAATTACACACACACAAGTCACAGGCAATGCAATAGTCGGGCACTAGACATATGCCCCCAAACCTAAGCAGTATATCGACCACTACACCACAAGGAGGGAACGCCCTATAGAGTAGGTGCGCCCGCCCCTAATCACACCGAGGCCTCAGCTGGCCAGGCAGTACACAATATATCAAAAGTGAGGAAAACCCCTCCACTACCCAATGTGGGCTGAGGGATCAAAAACCTCACACTAGCTACTAACAGCAGTCTTATACAGGATATTACAATGCCCTAGAAATCTAGTAAAGCATGTAAATTATACCTCCAAAGGTCGCCCGACCTTCGGGAGCAGTGTGTACAAGATGTCTTGACTTGCACCTCGCCGGAAAGCTCCCTTGTGGCCGCCGGAAGGCTCCTCCAAGCTGCTGTCCGTGAGCTCCAATCAAGTCCAATGCAAGGGGACTCCTTCCCCAAGCTGCCGGAAGTAGGGGGAAGCCCTTCCCCCTTGTAGCCGAGTAGGGGACAGCCCCTACACCTTGCTGCCGTGAAGGGGAACCTCTCCCCTTGTGCTGCCTCCTCTCCAAAATCGACCCACCAGCAGGTGGTCGCCTCCCCTCAGCTCAAGCACACCCAAGATGGCCGGAACTGAAGGTGGAGATGGTAAACAAGCTACTGCCGAGAGTGGGGGAGCTTCTCCCCTTTGCTGCCGCCCTCCTAGACACAACAACAGATATGTTGCCGCACTCCTTGAAGCTCAAGGAGCCTCCAAAACTCGCCGGAATGGAGGTGGAAGTGGTGGCCGAGCTGCTGCTACCGGCTGCACAAACCCAGCCGAGAATGGGGCTGCTGCTCCTTCTTGCGGATCTCTTCCAAGACTCGGCAACAAAGATGCTGCCGCAACCTTTGAGCTCTCTCAAAGGCCCTTCAAACCCAGCCGGAAATGGAGGTGGAAGAGCTGCTGGAGATGATCGGAAATCGCCCCCAAAATCGCCCAAGCAAAGCAGCCGCCGCAAGTTCAACTCTCGGATGCTGAAAGATCCTTCCTTCTGCTCTCGAAAGTGCGCATACCATAGCAACACTGCTAATCCTGCTGAGGGCATCTGGGACCTGATGACACTTGCCCGGTTTATGCTCCCAACTGAAATCAAATTCTGCTAAGAGTTCTTGCCAACGGGCCTGCCTGGCTGACAATTTCTTCTGAGTCTGGAAGAAAGTGTTAGCAATGTTATCAGTCTTCACTATGAAATGACTCCCCAGAAGGTAGATACGCCACAATCTGAGACAGTGGACGACAGCTAGCATCTCCTTCTCATGTGCAGAGTAATTCAGCTCAGCTGCTTTCAGCTTTCTGCTCTCATAGGCTACAGGTCTGCCATCCTGAACCAATACTCCACCTAGAGCACGGTCTGAAGCATCAGTGTGCACTTCAAACCCCTGTGAGAAATCTGGTAATTTTAGCACTGGCTCTGAAGTTACCAGCTTCTTCAGAGTCTCAAAAGCTTCTTGGTGAGTTTCATCCCAACACCAAGCTTTGTCCTTCTTGAGCAAATCTGTCAAAGGTGCCACTACCTTTGAGTATCCCATGATGAATCTACGGTAGAAGTTTGCCAGACCCAGAAAAGACCGCAGCTGAGTCACACTGGAAGGACTAGGCCAATCCCAAATGGCCTTAATCTTATCATTGTCCATCCTCACACTGCCTTGGGACACAACATGTCCTAAAAACTGGATTTCGGTCTGGGCAAACTCACACTTCTCTGCCTTTAGATACAACTTGTTATCTCAGAGTACTTGCAGAACTTGCTTCAGATGCTTCTCGTGCTCCTTCAGATCAGATGAATATACCACAATATCATCTAAATAAACCACCACGAACTTATCCAAAAATGGATTTAGGATATTGTTCATGAGGTTACAAAATGTAGCAGGAGCATTAGTGAGTCCAAAAGGCATCACCATGAACTCAAACGAGCCGTACCGCGTGACACAAGTAGTCTTTGGCTCATCCCCCTCAGCAATTCGCACCTGCCAATATCCTGATCTCAAGTCCAATTTACTGAAGATTTTGGCATTTGCCAATCTATCCAACAGATCTTGAATCAGCGGGATGGGATAGGCATTGCGCACTGTGACTTTGTTTAACGCTCTATAATCCACGCACATGCGCAAGCTCCCATCTTTCTTCTTCTGGAACAGGACAGGTGCTCCATACGGTGCCTTCGAGGGTTGGATATACCCTGACTCTAAGAGCTCATTCAACTGTTTTCTAAGCTCTGCCAGTTCTAGCGGTGGCATGCGGTAGGGAGGCTGTGCTGGGGGTACTGCTCCAAGGATTAACTCAATTTGGTGATCTATGTCTCTCCTGGGAGGCAGTACCTTGGGCATCTCTGGTGGGATAACATCTGAGTACTCTTTCAACAAAGCTCCAACAGAACGTGGTACTGATGTCAATATGCTCTCTAATGAAGTTTCAGCAGCCCCCATAATGACTTCTTTTCCTTTTCTGCTACGAGAACTGGAGGAAGTGGCCAGTTCCCTCACATCCCTCATAACTGGTCTAGGATCTGAATCCATCTGGGGATGGTCTTCCACTATTCTGATATGAGCAAGATAGGTGGAAGCACCATGCCTCACTCCATTTGCTAGGGAGGTAGGAGTGAGCTCCTTCTCCTTCGCTTTCTTCTTCTCCTCTTTCATCCCAGTAAAGCAAGGGATGAAACAAGGATTCTTTTCATCCAGTACTAACAAACTGTCGAGAAGTGGCATTGGGGTGGCCTTTGCTCTTCTCAGAAGGTCCATACCCACAATGACATCGAAGACATCTAACTGAGTAACCAACACAGTGCATTTCCCACTCCAGGGACCCATTTTCACTGGGACATCATATGATATGCCCATAGCCTTTCTTGCCTCAGCATTGACTGTTTTCACATGAGTGTTACTGGTCATCGTCTTCAGCTTCAGTTGCTCTCGCAACCTATCCGCAACAAATAAGTGAGTGGCCCCAGTATCCACCATGGCTGCAATTTCTACTCCGTTCAGGCTGATATTCGTATACATCAGTGGGGAAGATCTCACTGACACATTTGCAATAACCAATGGGTTAACAGATGCAAACCCCTGTGAATCTTCTTTTCCTGCATCCTTCTTCTCTGTAAGGACTGCAGCTATTGCTCTTTTTGTAGGACAATCCCTCATCACGTGAGGGCCATTGCAAACAAAACATGCCAGCTTCCTCTTGGGACTAGACTCATTCCTCTTCTTCTGCACTACTGGCTTCTGATGAGTCTGAGGAACTGGAACTTTACTCTTTTGCTTATATTTGGGGACGTACTTCTTCTTACCCTTGTCTGGCACACGGGTATGGGAAGATGAAGAAGTCACTCCCCCAGCTTGAGGTCTAGTACCTCTCATGTCTAATAGAGCGTCTGCAGCTACCACGGCATCTCTGTAGGTCGTTACTCCCTGTCTCCTGAGCTCTAACAGTGCCCAGTCCTGAAGACCTCCTAGAAATGATATGAATTTCTCCTCTTCACTCATGTTAGGGATCTCCAGAAGCAATGTGGCAAATTGCTTGACATAATCCCTTACAGTGCCGGTCTGCCTCAAACTTCTGAACTGCATGCGAGCAGTAAATAAGGTGTTCGCAGGTCTAAATTGAGCTCTCATCTCTAACTTTAGATCCTCCCACGACACAACCTCGGGATGCTCTCCCTCGGTCCCCGGGGCTACAGAAGTCCTCCACCAGACTTTGGCATCTCCAGTGAGGAACGATGCACAAACCTCAATTTTGTCCTCTTCTGGCACCCGAGCCGCTTTGAAGTAGTGCTCCATGTCGAACAGGAAGTTTTCTAGCTCTTTTGCTACCCTGGCTCCTCCAAAGGTAGACGGGTCAGGTATATGGCGTTTCACTACTGGCTGTGAAGGCCCGACCCCAGCTGTGGGTGTAGGCGGGTTTGAAGCTACCTGGGCTAAGGCTAGCTTCAACATGGCTATCTCGGTTGTGAGAGTCTCTACAGTAGACTCTAGCCTCTGGACTCTGGCATCACTAACATGCTCATGATGCAGAAGGAGTTCCCTGAGCGTCTGCATCCGCTCAGCTAGTGGATCTCCATGCCATTCACCCTCCTCAATCCCAACTGCATGCTCTAATCTGTGTGTAATTACACAGGGCGCTATACGTATTAAGGACGGTCCTTGAGAGCCCTAGACTCTACGTCAATGAGCGGCGGGTGGGCAGCACACGACCGTCCTTAATACGTATAGCGCACTGTGTAATTACACAGATTAGAGCATGCAGTTGGGATTGAGGAGGGTGAATGGCATGGAGATCCACTAGCTGAGCGAATGCAGACGCTCAGGGAACTCCTTCTGCATCATGAGCATGTTAGTGATGCCAGAGTCCAGAGGCTAGAGTCTACTGTAGAGTCTCTCACAACCGAGATAGCCATGTTGAAGCTAGCCTTAGCCCAGGTAGCTTCAAACCCGCCTACACCCACAGCTGGGGTCGGGCCTTCACAGCCAGTAGTGAAACGCCATATACCTGACCCGTCTACCTTTGGAGGAGCCAGGGTAGCAAAAGAGCTAGAAAACTTCCTGTTCGACATGGAGCACTACTTCAAAGCGGCTCGGGTGCCAGAAGAGGACAAAATTGAGGTTTGTGCATCGTTCCTCACTGGAGATGCCAAAGTCTGGTGGAGGACTTCTGTAGCCCCGGGGACCGAGGGAGAGCATCCCGAGGTTGTGTCGTGGGAGGATCTAAAGTTAGAGATGAGAGCTCAATTTAGACCTGCGAACACCTTATTTACTGCTCGCATGCAGTTCAGAAGTTTGAGGCAGACCGGCACTGTAAGGGATTATGTCAAGCAATTTGCCACATTGCTTCTGGAGATCCCTAACATGAGTGAAGAGGAGAAATTCATATCATTTCTAGGAGGTCTTCAGGACTGGGCACTGTTAGAGCTCAGGAGACAGGGAGTAACGACCTACAGAGATGCCGTGGTAGCTGCAGACGCTCTATTAGACATGAGAGGTACTAGACCTCAAGCTGGGGGAGTGACTTCTTCATCTTCCCATACCCGTGTGCCAGACAAGGGTAAGAAGAAGTACGTCCCCAAATATAAGCAAAAGAGTAAAGTTCCAGTTCCTCAGACTCATCAGAAGCCAGTAGTGCAGAAGAAGAGGAATGAGTCTAGTCCCAAGAGGAAGCTGGCATGTTTTGTTTGCAATGGCCCTCACGTGATGAGGGATTGTCCTACAAAAAGAGCAATAGCTGCAGTCCTTACAGAGAAGAAGGATGCAGGAAAAGAAGATTCACAGGGGTTTGCATCTGTTAACCCATTGGTTATTGCAAATGTGTCAGTGAGATCTTCCCCACTGATGTATACGAATATCAGCCTGAACGGAGTAGAAATTGCAGCCATGGTGGATACTGGGGCCACTCACTTATTTGTTGCGGATAGGTTGCGAGAGCAACTGAAGCTGAAGACGATGACCAGTAACACTCATGTGAAAACAGTCAATGCTGAGGCAAGAAAGGCTATGGGCATATCATATGATGTCCCAGTGAAAATGGGTCCCTGGAGTGGGAAATGCACTGTGTTGGTTACTCAGTTAGATGTCTTCGATGTCATTGTGGGTATGGACCTTCTGAGAAGAGCAAAGGCCACCCCAATGCCACTTCTCGACAGTTTGTTAGTACTGGATGAAAAGAATCCTTGTTTCATCCCTTGCTTTACTGGGATGAAAGAGGAGAAGAAGAAAGCGAAGGAGAAGGAGCTCACTCCTACCTCCCTAGCAAATGGAGTGAGGCATGGTGCTTCCACCTATCTTGCTCATATCAGAATAGTGGAAGACCATCCCCAGATGGATTCAGATCCTAGACCAGTTATGAGGGATGTGAGGGAACTGGCCACTTCCTCCAGTTCTCGTAGCAGAAAAGGAAAAGAAGTCATTATGGGGGCTGCTGAAACTTCATTAGAGAGCATATTGACATCAGTACCACGTTCTGTTGGAGCTTTGTTGAAAGAGTACTCAGATGTTATCCCACCAGAGATGCCCAAGGTACTGCCTCCCAGGAGAGACATAGATCACCAAATTGAGTTAATCCTTGGAGCAGTACCCCCAGCACAGCCTCCCTACCGCATGCCACCGCTAGAACTGGCAGAGCTTAGAAAACAGTTGAATGAGCTCTTAGAGTCAGGGTATATCCAACCCTCGAAGGCACCGTATGGAGCACCTGTCCTGTTCCAGAAGAAGAAAGATGGGAGCTTGCGCATGTGCGTGGATTATAGAGCGTTAAACAAAGTCACAGTGCGCAATGCCTATCCCATCCCGCTGATTCAAGATCTGTTGGATAGATTGGCAAATGCCAAAATCTTCAGTAAATTGGACTTGAGATCAGGATATTGGCAGGTGCGAATTGCTGAGGGGGATGAGCCAAAGACTACTTGTGTCACGCGGTACGGCTCGTTTGAGTTCATGGTGATGCCTTTTGGACTCACTAATGCTCCTGCTACATTTTGTAACCTCATGAACAATATCCTAAATCCATTTTTGGATAAGTTCGTGGTGGTTTATTTAGATGATATTGTGGTATATTCATCTGATCTGAAGGAGCACGAGAAGCATCTGAAGCAAGTTCTGCAAGTACTCCGAGATAACAAGTTGTATCTAAAGGCAGAGAAGTGTGAGTTTGCCCAGACCGAAATCCAGTTTTTAGGACATGTTGTGTCCCAAGGCAGTGTGAGGATGGACAATTACAAGATTAAGGCCATTTGGGATTGGCCTAGTCCTTCCAGTGTGACTCAGCTGCGGTCTTTTCTGGGTCTGGCAAACTTCTACCGTAGATTCATCATGGGATACTCAAAGGTAGTGGCACCTTTGACAGATTTGCTCAGAAAGGACAAGACTTGGTGTTGGGAGGAAACTCACCAAGAAGCTTTTGAGACTTTGAAGAAGCTGGTAGCTTCAGAGACAGTACTAAAATTACCAGATTTCTCACAGGGGTTTGAAGTGCACACTGATGCTTCAGACCGTGCTCTAGGTGGAGTATTGGTTCAGGATGGCAGACCTGTAGCCTATGAGAGCAGAAAGCTGAAAGCAGCTGAGCTGAATTACTCTGCACATGAGAAGGAGATGCTAGCTGTCGTCCACTGTCTCAGATTGTGGCGTATCTACCTTCTGGGGAGTCACTTTATAGTAAAGACTGATAACATTGCTAACACTTTCTTCCAGACTCAGAAGAAATTGTCAGCCAGGCAGGCCCGTTGGCAAGA
This sequence comes from Costus lasius, assembly GCA_027563935.2. Taxonomy (NCBI): domain Eukaryota; kingdom Viridiplantae; phylum Streptophyta; class Magnoliopsida; order Zingiberales; family Costaceae; genus Costus; species Costus lasius. The sequence goes on along the minus strand of CM050447.1, from coordinate 21,834,741 downwards.
ACTCTTAGCAGAATTTGATTTCAGTTGGGAGCATAAACCGGGCAAGTGTCATCAGGTCCCAGATGCCCTCAGTAGGATTAGCACTGTTGCGATGATATGCGCACTTTCGAGAGCAGAAGGAAAGATCTTTCAGTATCTTAAACAGACCGCCAGTACTGATAAAGCCTACCAGAAGCTTGTTGCACAGATTCGAGAGGGGATAGTGCGCAGATTCTACGTAGATGAGGATGGCCTTATCATGGCTCAGGGTGGCAGAACTTATGTTCCCGCCTCGGGAGACATTCGTTTTGGCCTAATGAGAGAGTTCCATGATACTGTATGGGCCGGACATCCAGGTGGTCACAGGATGTATGCGCTGCTCAGAAGGGGTTGGTTCTGGCCAGGAATGAAATCAGATATATAGCACTTTGTGAGAACCTGTCTGATCTGTCAGCAGGACAAAATTGAGAGAAGATTGGAGGCAGGTCTTCTCCAGCCATTGCCCACACCTGCTAGACCATTCATTTCAGTGTCAATGGACTTTATCACTCACTTTCCAGTCTTTGATGGACTCGGCTCTGTGTTGGTGATAGTGGACAGATTTTCGAAGTATGCTATATTTGTGGCGGCTCCTGAGGAGTGCTCAGCTGAGGTGACCGCCAACCTGTTCTTTCAGCACGTGGTGAAGCACTTTGCTTACCACGGGACATTATCAGTGATAGAGACACCCGCTTTACTGGGAGATTTTGGGGGTCTTTGTTTAAGAAGCTGGGAACAGACTTAAAAATGTCCACCGCTTTTCACCCCCAGACAGATGGGCAGACCGAGCGCATCAATGCGATGGTAGAAGAATACTTGAGGCACTTTGTTTCTGCGACTCAGAGAAACTGGCCATTCTTGCTTGATACGGCCCAATTTGCTTATAATATACAAGTGTCGTCAGCTACGGGAAAGAGTCCATTCGAGATGGTTCTAGGATATCAACCAGCTACCCCGGTTGATAATCTGGCTAGTGGAGCAAGCAGTCGGAATAAGGCTGCGAATCAATATGTCAAGGACCGCATAGAGCTCTGGGAAGAAGCTCGGGATAGCTTGAGGAAAGCGTCCAACCGTATGGTTAAGTATGCGAACAGACATAGGCGTCATGTGGAGTTTGAGGTAGGTGATTTGGTGCTCCTCAAACTCACTCCTCAGATGTGGAGAAAAATAGTGGCAGGCACTGTTCACAGAGGGCTAGTACCCAAATATGAGGGACCATTCACAGTCATCAAGAGAGTGGGTACAGTAGCCTATAAGTTGAACCTGCCAAAGCATTACAAACTGCATCCCACATTCCATGTTAGTTTCCTCAAGAAATTTCACTCAGATGATCTGCATCCTGAGCGACAGCAAGTAAGGAGAAAGCCAGCCCGTGGCTCAGTAGAGTTTGCTAAGCAGCCTTTGAAGATTCTGAATCACCGTATCTACGGATGGAGCGGCAAAGGACAGAAGGCTGAGATGTTAGTACAGTGGCAGGGCGAGGCTGAGGAGGATGCTACTTGGGAAAAGATGGCTGACCTTGAACAATTTCATTGGTTGTTCAAGAGATATGAGGAAGCCCTCGGGGGCGAGGTCTAGGTCAGCTGGGGGAGAATGTGACGACCTGGGTGTGCGAGGTACACACCAAGACCCCTCTGCATACTCATAGAGGTTATGAGCAGGGAGAGACCCTCATTTTGGGGTGAGGCCTGATGTAGAAGGGGGCAAAACCAATAATAAATGGATTAAGATGTTTTGCATGGACCATGGAGGAGCATGGGATACTTAGCAGAAATTTAGCCTTGTATAGAAGTGTACAAGCACAGGAAAAAAAAATGTGGCATGGGTGAGTCTCGAACCCATGACCTAGGAGAGTGCTAATGCTTATGTTGAAGGGGATGGACAACCCGAGCTTGGGTCATTCGCTGATATGAAGCATTGACACATGCTCTTATACTCTTCATAGGCTTCACTAATCTCAAAGCACAATCGAAGGGCTGAGAGAGTAAGTGAGCTTTGGGGCGAAAAGAGATTAGGGGGCAACCCTAATCGGATGAGAAGAAGCATCCGAGAGTTGAACTTGCGGCGGCTGCTTTGCTTGGGCGATTTTGGGGGCGATTTCCGATCATCTCCAGCAGCTTTTCCACCTCCATTTCCGGCTGGGTTTGAAGGGCCTTTGAGAGAGCTCAAAGGTTGCGGCAGCATCTTTGTTGCCGAGTCTTGGAAGAGATCCGCAAGAAGGAGCAGCAGCCCCATTCTCGGCTGGGTTTGTGCAGCCGGCAGCAGCAGCTCGGCCACCACTTCCACCTCCATTCCGGTGAGTTTTGGAGGCTCCTTGAGCTTCAAGGAGTGCGGCAACATATCTGTTGTTGTGTCTAGGAGGGCGGCAGCAAAGGGGAGAAGCTCCCCCACTCTCGGCAGCAGCTTGTTTACCATCTCCACCTTCAGTTCCGGCCATCTTGGGTGTGCTTGAGCTGAGGGGAGGCGACCACCTGCTGGTGGGTCGATTTTGGAGAGGAGGCAGCACAAGGGGAGAGGTTCCCCTTCACGGCAGCAAGGTGTAGGGGCTGCCCCCTACTCGGCTACAAGGGGGAAGGGCTTCCCCCTACTTCCGGCAGCTTGGGGAAGGAGTCCCCTTGCATTGGACTTGATTGGAGCTCACGGACAGCAGCTTGGAGGAGCCTTCCGGCGGCCACAAGGGAGCTTTCCGGCGAGGTGCAAGTCAAGACATCTTGTACACACTGCTCCCAAAGGTCGGGCGACCTTTGGAGGTATAACTTTACTTGCTTACTAGATTTCTAGGGATAGCTTGTAAATTGTGTAAGAACTGCTGTGTAGTGTAAGTGTGAGGTTTTTGATCCCTCAGCCCACATTGGGTAATGGAGGGGTTTTCCTCACTTTTATATATCATTGTGTACTGCCTGGCCAGCTGAGGCCTCGGTGTGATTAGGGGCGGGCGCACCTACTCTATAGGGCGTTCCCTCCTTGCTGTGTAGTGGTAGCTATCTGCTAGGTTTGGGGGCATATGTCTAGTGCCCGACTTTTGCATTGCCTGTGACTTGTGTGTGTGTAATTACACAGGGCGCTATACGTATTAAGGACGGTCCTTGAGAGGCATATTGGGTTGAGGAGCAACGTGTGCTGCCCACCCGCCGCTCATTGACGTAGAGTCTAGGGCTAGGAGAAGATTAGGCCCAGACCATCAGATCAGCCTGGGAGCGCAGTGGTCCATAGAGCACAGAGGCAGCGTCGGGGCACGAGCATCCCATCTGGGGATCGGGCATTTCGAGTTGGGGGCGCAGAGATCCTTAGACTTCCGCAAAGCGCACGTGTGTTGAGTGTTAGGCTGACGGGTTACTCATTGTGTAATCTTTACTCTCGGGTTACACAGTGTGTAAGTCGTGCCATCATACCTCAATTTACACAGCGAAAAATTGGGGCGTACCAGATATCTGAAACAGACCGCCAGCACAGATAAAGCCTACCAGAAGCTTGTTGCACAGATTCGAGAGGGGATAGTGCGCAGATTCTACGTAGATGAGGATGGCCTTATCATGGCTCAGGGTGGCAGAACTTATGTTCCCGCCTCGGGAGACATTCGTTTTGGCCTAATGAGAGAGTTCCATGATACTGTATGGGCCGGACATCCAGGTGGTCAAAGGATGTATGCGCTGCTCAGAAGGGGTTGGTTCTAGCCAGGAATGAAATCAGATATAGAGCACTTTGTGAAGACCTGTTTGGTATGCCAACAGGATAAAATTGAGAGAAGACTGGAGGCAGGTCTTCTCCAGCCATTGCCCACACCTGCTAGACCATTCATTTCAGTGTCGATGGACTTTATCACTCACTTTCCAGTCTTTGATGGACTTGGTTCTGTGTTGGTGATAGTGGACAGATTTTTGAAGTATGCTATATTTATGGCGGCTCCTGAGGAGTGCTCAGCTGAGGTGACCGCCAACCTGTTCTTTCAGAACGTGGTGAAGCACTTTGGCTTACCACGGGACATTATCAGTGATAGAGACACCCGCTTTACTGGGAGATTTTGGGGGTCTTTGTTTAAGAAGCTGGGAACAGACTTGAAAATGTCCACCGCTTTTCACCCCCAGACAGATGGGCAGACCGAGCGCATCAATGCTATGGTAGAAGAATACTTGAGGCACTTTGTTTCTGCGACTCAGAGAAACTGGCCATTCTTGCTTGATACGGCCCAGTTTGCTTATAATATACAAGTGTCGTCAGCTACGGGAAAGAGTCCATTCGAGATGGTTCTAGGATATCAACCAGCTACCCCGGTTGATAATCTGGCTAGTGGAGCAAGCAGTCGGAATAAGGCTGCGAATCAATATGTCAAGGACCGCATAGAGCTCTGGGAAGAAGCTCGGGATAGCTTGAGGAAAGCGTCCAACCGTATGGTTAAGTATGCGAACAGACATAGGCGTCATGTGGAGTTTGAGGTAGGTGATTTGGTGCTCCTCAAACTCACTCCTCAGATGTGGAGAAAAATAGTGGCAGGCACTGTTCACAGAGGGCTAGTACCTAAATATGAAGGACCATTTACAGTTGTCAAGAGAGTGGGTATAGTAGCCTATAAGTTGAACCTGCCAAAGCATTACAAACTGCATCCCACATTCCATGTTAGTTTCCTCAAGAAATTTCACTCAGATGATCTGCATCCTGAGCGACAGCAAGTAAGAAGAAAGCCAGCCCGTGGCTCAGTAGAGTTTGCTAAGCAGCCTTTGAAGATTCTGAATCACCGTATCTACGGATGGAGCGGCAAAGGACAGAAGGCTGAAATGTTAGTGCAGTGACAGGGCGAGGCTGAGGAGGATGCTACTTGGGAAAAGATGGCTGACCTTGAACAATTTCACTGGTTGTTCAAGAGATACGAGGAAGCCCTCGGGGGCGAGGTCTAGGTCAGCTGGGGGAGAATGTGACGACCTGGGTGTGCGGGGTACACACCCAGACCCCTCTGCATACTCATAGAGGTTATGAGCAGGGAGAGACCCTCATTTTGGGGTGAGGCCTGATGTAGAAGGGGGCAAAACCAATAATAAATGGATTAAGATGTTTTGCATGGACCATGGAGGAGCATGGGACACTTAGCAGAAATTTAGCCTTGTATAGAAGTGTACAAGCACAGGAAAAAAAAATGTGGCATGGGTGAGTCTCGAACCCATGACCTAGGAGAGTGCTAATGCTTATGTTGAAGGGGATGGCCAACCCGAGCTTGGGTCATTCGCTGATATGAAGCATTGACACATGCTCTTATACTCTTCATAGGTTTCACTAATCTCAAAGCACAATCGAAGGGCTGAGAGAGTAAGTGAGCTTTGGGGCGAAAAGAGATTAGGGGGCAACCCTAATCGGATGAGAAGAAGCATCCGAGAGTTGAACTTGCGGCGGCTGCTTTGCTTGGGCGATTTTGGGGGCGATTTCCGATCATCTCCAGCAGCTCTTCCACCTCCATTTCCGGCTGGGTTTGAAGGGCCTTTGAGAGAGCTCAAAGGTTGCGGCAGCATCTTTGTTGCCGAGTCTTGGAAGAGATCCGCAAGAAGGAGCAGCAGCCCCATTCTCGGCTGGGTTTGTGCAGCCGGCAGCAGCAGCTCGGCCACCACTTCCACCTCCATTCCGGCGAGTTTTGGAGGCTCCTTGAGCTTCAAGGAGTGCGGCAACATATCTGTTGTTGTGTCTAGGAGGGCGGCAGCAAAGGGGAGAAGCTCCCCCACTCTCGGCAGCAGCTTGTTTACCATCTCCACCTTCAGTTCCGGCCATCTTGGGTGTGCTTGAGCTGAGGGGAGGCGACCACCTGCTGGTGGGTCGATTTTGGAGAGGAGGCAGCACAAGGGGAGAGGTTCCCCTTCACGGCAGCAAGGTGTAGGGGCTGCCCCCTACTCGGCTACAAGGGGGAAGGGCTTCCCCCTACTTCCGGCAGCTTGGGGAAGGAGTCCCCTTGCATTGGACTTGATTGGAGCTCACGGACAGCAGCTTGGAGGAGCCTTCCGGCGGCCACAAGGGAGCTTTCCGGCGAGGTGCAAGTCAAGACATCTTGTACACACTGCTCCCAAAGGTCGGGCGACCTTTGGAGGTATAATTTACATGCTTTACTAGATTTCTAGGGCATTGTAATATCCTGTATAAGACTGCTGTTAGTAGCTAGTGTGAGGTTTTTGATCCCTCAGCCCACATTGGGTAGTGGAGGGGTTTTCCTCACTTTTGATATATTGTGTACTGCCTGGCCAGCTGAGGCCTCGGTGTGATTAGGGGCGGGCGCACCTACTCTATAGGGCGTTCCCTCCTTGTGGTGTAGTGGTCGATATACTGCTTAGGTTTGGGGGCATATGTCTAGTGCCCGACTATTGCATTGCCTGTGACTTGTGTGTGTGTAATTACACAGGGCACTATACGTATTAAGGACAGTCCTTGAGAGGCATATTGGGTTGAGGAGCAACGTGTGCTGCCCACCCGCCGCTCATTGACGTAGAGTCTAGGGCTAGGAGAAAATTAGGCCCAGACCATCAGATCAGCCCGGGAGCGCAGTGGTCCATAGAGCACAGAGGCAGCGTCGGGGCACGAGCATCCCATCTGGGGATCGGGCATTTCGAGTTGGGGGCGCAGAGATCCTTAGACTTCCGCAAAGCGCACGTGTGTTGAGTGTTAGGCTGACGGGTTACTCATTGTGTAATCTTTACTCTCGGGTTACACAGTGTGTAAGTCGTGCCATCACACCTCAATTTACACAGCAAAAAATTGGAGCGTGACAGAGTTTCCTTTCTTAGGAAATAAATTAGCCCTTTTAAACTCTTCTTAATATAATTATTCTTTTTCAGTGAAAAGCCGGCCCTTTGATATCTCTCCTTAATATTATTTACTTTTTTCAGTAAACAATTACGGGAGGGGGACCTTTGCCTTTGAAATTTTTCCTGTCAAAATATAATTTTTATTCATACTAGAAAAACAGAAAATCTTATGCGTGCACCGCCTTACAAAGAGCATGCAAAATGCAAATAACAATTTTGCAGTGGATAATCCAATACATAGGGAATTGACCCAATTGGTGATTTAATGCTCAAAACATATAAACAAATATCGCCAATAGATCATCCGTGGTAATAAACTCCAATAAAACTCCAACAGAAAAAATAAATAGAAACTACCAGATAAACATGGGTAACAATAATCATTCAACGCATAGACCATCAGAAAATGTCTATGAAATTATCAAAAAGGAAATAATAAATTTGCTACAGTACCCAAAATGTCCTTGGAGTGAGAATTAACTGAAAACAAAAGTAGCAACACAAGAAGCTTCAAGCGATAGTTCACTTTGTCACACTTTGAGCCTTCCATAGAATTTGGCCTTCTCCTCCGTTGTCTGAAAGCGGCCATGCCCAAACTTGGACGAGGTATCGATAAATTTTAGTTTGATCTCTTCCATAGCAACACGAGACGTTTGTTTCAGCAATGATTGTCTCAGAGTGACAACTCGCTTTTTTGGACCGACGCAGCAGCCCTTGATTATTAGGTAGTCATCTTTCACGACACCATAATGTGGAAACCCTCCAATCGGTGTTATCCCTTTCTCAGTCCTGAGCACAAGGTGAACATTAGAAGGGCAGCAGCTACAGGCATCGGCTATCTCGGAAGCAAACGAGGCCAAAATAGGGTTCCGAAGTAATCAGTCATGAGGAATTGTGCCAACACTAGCACAACTAACTACTTGAGTCCAAAGTCTACAATCACTAAGCTTCAGTACTAGGGGACTAACTGGGTCGCATGTCTGTGAATAAAAAGATTTAATGACACAAGTATTTGCAAATGTGTTGTGATAAAAAAAAGAAGATAACATGACATTTCAAAGGCCATAAAAATTCAGAAAGTTGGAATATTTTAAACAGCTTCAATGTGTTTTTTTCTTCTTGTTAGATCAACTGAAAACAAATGCTACTTTGTGGACTCGTGATTGGAAAAGAAAAGACATACTATTTTTATGATTTACTTGAATAGTTAAAGCATGAAAGCTAACCTGTCAAACTCGGTAGATGCTGTATGAGATTCCTCACCAGCCTTTCCAAGTTTGTATATCTTCTTGTTCATTTCAGTACGATGGTGGTAACCATTCTGCCCAGCCCTGGCAACTGTGTAAGAAACTCTAGCTGGGTGCCAAGCTCCGATACAAGCAACCTTGCGCAAGCCACGATGGGTCTTCCGAGGGAGGCGAGTGACACCCCAACGAGTGACCACGCCTTCATATCCCTTGCCCTTTGTGACTCCTATGATATCAATCATCTCGTCCTTCTGAAAAACAGCATCCACGGGGACTTGTTTCTCAAAGAACTTGCAAGCATAATCAACCTTTGCGGCAATGCTTCCTCCGTTGACTTGAATCTCCATTAGATGTGCTTTTTTCTGCTTCAAACCCTTGACCTTTCTAATCTGAATAAAGAAAACCGGTTGTTTCAAATTAATATGCTTTTAGTTACGTGAGTAAAACACAACCATATATAAAAATTAAGAAAATAGCTGATTGTATGGAAACAAACAGTAAAACCTTAAAATAACAAATAAAAATATTGCGCTCGTAGACAATAACAGTAAACAATATATGTACCAAAAGGAATCAGTTCGACCATATATATGCAAGCAGATACTTGCAAAAAAAATTTAAAAAAAGTGGTCCCAAAAGACATACAGCCAGAGGAATGGCATCTGCTTACTCGTAAGATAATCCAAAATAGAATTCACAGCTAGAGTATGTGCTAGGAGAAAAGATATAGATACATAACAAACTGTAAAATAGAGAATCAATAAAACAAGACAAACAAGAATCATAACATAAGCAAAACGAATGTGAAAAAAGATACAGGCAAACAACTGCTTATCAGTTCGACCAAAATAAGGTGCAGAGCAAAGGGTGGCACTAGGAATAGAAGAACAGAACGTCTACCTGAGTATGAGCCAGAACGCGAATTACAGATGCATATTTTTTCATCTTCTCTAATTGTGCCTGGATTACTTTTTTGCCATCTTCAGTTTCATACTTCTTTGAGTATCTAATAAATGCCTTCTTCTTGGACTTGGACCAATTCTTGTAGAATCTCCTCTTCACTTCCTCGCTCAGATGCTGCGCCCAAACAGTATTCAATGAGCGAAGGCCATGTGGTGTCTTCAGATAGGCGACAACACCAACTATAACCATTGGGGGTGCTTCAATGATAGTCACTGCCTCACAAGTCTCCTTCTTATGAAGTTCTACATGACGAGAAGGATTCATCAATTGCAGTCAGACATATCCAAATAAACAAAACAATTTAAGTTTGATGGCATCTATTAACTGGTATTAATATAAAGGTATAAATGCTCCAGCCCGTATTAGCCAATCTAGATATAGATTTTACGTGTATGCCTATCCAATTACAGCAAGAAATAATGTCTTTATCAGAAATGAGGAACACAGAGGAATCGTTTGAAGAATCAACCAATGAAACAAACTAAATTGAAATGATATCTCTAATCATGACTTGAGATTATTAATCTCAACCATACATGCACTGCAGCCATTGCATTGGCTGAGTGAAAGTTCTGTGTAAGCAAATAGATATTTCGGATACATAAAAGTAAACCATGAAGTTATAAGATACATCTTCATGCTCTCCTGCTCCTTTCATCTACGTCAATCAGATGACTTTCTCAACTTCGCTACAGGAAATTTAGAATAGAAAAATCGAGCACCTGCCCGAGACTTTGCAGACCCTTTTTATTATGTAAGACAGTAATATGTATACAATATGTAATCAATTAGTTAGACATAAAATGCACATCGCATAACATTATTTCCAACCAGTATCCACCATCAGAAAAAATTTACTCAAATATAAAAAAATACTAAATTTTTTGAAAATAGGAAATATAAAAATAAAATGTATAAAAAAGATTCTACATGGATAAAAACAAAATAAAATATAAGTTTAAATTACATATTGATCAGAATTAGAACTGTCATAGCATACAAGAATCAACAAAAAAATAAAAAATAGCATGATAAGCATTCTAACTCAATGTATGAGATTATAATGATTTATGACATAATAGCAACTCCCAGATGAAAAGATATGATAAATTAGTTGAAACAGATATCTATGGATTGATTTCTTTCATTGCTGAGGTGAACTAGAAATTAAATCATAAAAAACATTTCCCACATAATTTTCAAGATTCTCATTTACTATAAACCATTTATTTTTTTTTTACATATTTCCTGATCTTCAGCTGATACCTTTTGTATTTTGGCAGAAGAATATTAATAGCTTGTTCAGACAAAGGATGCTAGAATCGAGATCCTCCCTAGGTAGGATAAAAACTAGGTCCGTGATAAAAACTTTGTAGGATCAAAACCAAGAATCATATTGTAAAATCTTACCAAATGACCCAAAATATATATATTTTTTTGAAATAATATCATCTAATTAGACTTAAGAGTTAGATAAATATTCTAATAAATAATAAAAAATAAATAAATATTTATCTAGCATCAAACACCAAGGTTAAATTCTATATATCCAACATATTTATTATTCAAATGTATCTATTGTGTAGTGTAAAACTATGAAATTGAATATCTACGAGGGATGATCAAGATAAGTTTATAAAAAACGGATACAACAAAGGTGTGCAAGACAAAAGCATGGAAGATAAAGATAAAAATATACATAATAATAACAATGGAATGTTGAAAACAACAAAAATGACAATTAAGGAGCTAAATAAAGATGAGAAAGATTACAAATTTGATTATGATACATAGTCAAAGTCAGGCAAACATAGTTGAAGATGACATATTTTAAGTTAATAAATGTTCATCAAAAGAAATAGCAATGATGACAATTAAAGACAAGAAATTACATTACATAGCAATTTAAGACTTTTGGCATAATATATATATATATATTTTTTTTTTGTATATTTGAACTTATTCTACCTATTAAAAGTGGGATTATAAGATTTTGCCTAATCCTAGGGCCAAGATTGGTGGGATCATAAGAGCTTACCCAATCCAAAGCCTAGATCATTGGGATCATAAGATCCAACCAAATTTTAGATCCTATGTTAATTTTTGGAATGGTTTGCCTAATTTGGATCGATCAGAAGATCCGATCCTAAGACTCAAAACGCATTTTTGATAACCTTTGTTGGAACAAATCATGCAAACTAAAAAAGGTTGAGGTTTGCTTCTTCAAAAGACAATTCCCATTTCAAGTGGTCTTTTAACTCCTAAGCCACAAAGAGAAAAGTATGGGATGATATTTAAGATGATCATAGATTAAGTCTTAGCCTCAGGAGGCAAGCAATTCCTCCAATGAAAGTGAATGGATCAAGATCAAGCTCGAAGACTTGAAGTAGATATATAGTCCCCTACAAGCATAAAAAAAGTGTGAAAAAATTGTGCTGCTGCTTCATATCATGAAAATTGTCGAAAACAATAGAAATGGAGAAAAAATCGTCTCATGCATGCATATATTTTTCCTTTTGCAAGTTACTTGAGTTTTCATGGACCAATACTTGAATGTTAGACAAATATATCAAGAGTATGAGAAGATCATAATAGAAATCAACGACCTGTACGTTCAAAAATGAAAAACAAACATCCATATATGGGTTAGACGAAAGCTGAGCACGTCAAACCTGAGACCAAAATTTTTGCATCAACAAGAATAGTGTGCTTTTTGGGGACATATATAAAGATAATATGCTCAGATGATAGGAAAATAATGCACCATTTCAAGTTCAATGTTAATTCACGGTTACAAAAATTGCTGTTCAAAAATGCCAGAAAGCTGCTTACTTGAACCAGGCTTTTCCACGTCCCGTACTATGTGAGTCATCCCAGATTTGTACCCTAGAAAGGCAGTAAGTCTAGGGGGTTGGCTTGGATCATCCTTTGGAAAAGATTTCACTGCATCATATAAATTGAAAGCAAGGTAAATAAGCTTATGAAAGCTGCAGAAACAGTATAAGCATATAGGTAAAAAGAAGAATAGCCACAAACTTTTCAACAAAAATATAGAAAACATAAGTTTATTAATTACAAAATTTAAGAATGGGGAAATTTTTAATAGCCACTATTGATCCTGCATCCAAAAAGGAAATGAAAGAATATGCGCAATTTTTTCAACAGAAAATAGTGGACATGATTATTAAGTACAAAATATGAAGATAGAGAAATTGTTAAAAGCCAGAGCTATTCTTGCATGCAAAAGGGAAAAGAGCCAACTGATTCTTCAACATTGGGTTGCAAAAGCTTACAATCAAGAGTCAATAGAAGTTGTTGACTGAATTAAGTTAACATGGAGATGAGGCAAGAGGATACCTATAAGTGTTAATCGATTCTTTTCATGATTGATAAACTTAAATAATTTTATTTAAAAGGTATGTGATGCTAAGTGTGATTAGAACAGGATATTGAAGTTAGGTTGGAAAAACCAGTTTAGTTGGGTGTATTTCTTGAGCTTGATTAAAGAACACCAGAAACAACACAACTGGTAACATGTGACCAGTGTCCAACAGTTCTGTCAAAAAGCACTAAAACTTTATAGTACCATTGTCCTATAAAAGTGAATTATATTCTCATTATTAATCAACGCAGAGTTTTTATTAAAGTGCTATGAATCATTATGAGAAGAATGTAAAAAGAAAATTTTGGTTGATAACATCCGTTTAATTGCTTGATTTACTAAGTGTACTGTAAGAACACAAAAAAAAACTAGTTTAACGCGAAACTAATGAGATAGATCATTTACAGTCATGCACAAAGCACTAGAAGTTTTACAGTGATAAGCTTATATAATGTAAAGAACAATTAACAAAAGATAATTGGTGTGACTAATATGAAACTAGAAGATTATGCACCCAATATATTATTATATAAAGTTTTTAACAACAAAGTTAATTTTAAAAAAAAACTAATGTGCCAAAAGGAAACACTTTTGAAATTACGGTGGTTGTTCCTTCAACCCCAGCTACACTAATAAAATAAACTATATGAAAACCATGTACATAGTATATTAAAAAGGCTACACCTATTTGAAACATGAGAAGTTGTAATGCCATTTAGGTAATTAGCAAGTATGTTTACCTTAAGCACAATTTATCACCAACAATTTTGAAGCATTAAGCAATTTTAAGATACCGCAACATAAAATAACAAATTTGACATTTAAAATTAGATAATCTGAAACCTTTTCCTTTGTGGCGGGAGGCCCGTTTTCTAGGAAGAAAACCAAGAGAACCATGCCGAGGATGCTCAAATTTCCGATGGGACATAGTGAACTCTTTCTTCAAAACTAAGGAACCATAATTCAAATATCTTGTTATGAGCACACTTTTTTCCTTAAACATCATTAAATAAAACTCAAAATGTTGCAATAACATCTGAAAAATAAAAGAGAACTAGGGGAAAAGAAAATTCAGTAAATATACAAGAGAATGAAAATTTGTAGCAGCATATTGTGCCTTTTCGTGTATTCATCACTTGGTAACATGGTAAGAAAATAGATATTGGTATTGATAGCATAACAATCAATTAAAAAAAATACAAAATCCAGCATCTATCACGCTTCTGATGTAGCACCTTCACCACAAACACCAACACATCCGCCTCCATATCCAGTAATATGGCTTGAAATCCTCCCATCATCAAAGGCCTATGGCACTGGTTAATGCCAATTCTCATGCTCTCTGGTATGCCTTTCCAAACACCCAAAATGGGCTTTTGGCAAAAAAGAGCTCCTCAGAGACTCCAGCCTTGATTCAATTTAAACATTGTTCTCGGGAGGATAATCTGGCCAATACCGGACATGGAGACATTCTGATGCTTCATAGTAGTTAAGGATACATAATCGCCATGGAAAATCCATTATCCTCCCAATCGTAGTCAGAATAAAATGCAATACGATCGTCATGGGCAAAACCAAAAAAAAATCATAAAACGATAAAATATGAACTATAGAAAAACTAACAATATATAGTGATAAAATCTCAAAAACTAAGATAAATGTCACGAATGTAAAAAATGTTAGTCTGATTGAAAAAAAAATTATTACCAAGTTCTTAGATATAAGTTAATTAATGCTAATACAGGTCAAATAAACTAATAAATCACGGATAAATGCAGCCATCTACGGATTCCTCGAGACCAAAAACTACGAAAAACAAAAATAACTTTTAAATTATATAATAAGCATTAGACGCAGTACATCATTAAACAAGAAACTAATGTAAGCATAAAATCTTCAGATGGCAAAGGAAATGCGATTTCACAGCAACGATCATCTATTATCACAGATCTACAAGGGAGGAAACTGCTACAGAATTCCACTAAAAGAGAAACAACTAAACTCGCAATAAATGTATCACCTAGTTACGCATGGAAGAGAAGCGAATGAAGAAGATTTGATCGCTGAAGAAAAAGGTAGATATTACCTCACAGGCAAGAGGAAACGAGAGAGGACAAATGACGTGAAAGCCGGATCGAAAACCCTAGATCAGGCACCTGCTCGAACGAATCTATATAGGGAAGTGAACGGCCGAGATTGGCCTATTCTTGTTTGCACGGCCGAAATTGACAACTTGTGTGATAATAGGCCCGGTAGAACCCGCTCGGCCTGATAAGCTTCATTAGAGCGTTTAAATCAGTCATTTGGGCCGGCCCAAATGTTTTTGAGACAGCAGAGCAGAGCCAGAGGTGTAAATAGGTTGGGTATTCGTGTTTTTATTTTAAACTTGAAGGTGACCTGATTGCAAAACCTATCATCTAAACTTGTGCTGAATATCTTATTATATAACTTAAACTCGGATGAACTATCTAAACTAGTAATTAAATAAACAATAAATTTTGTATTTTTTATTTTTTTATAAAATATAATTTAAAAATAAAATAATAATAAATATATTTATATAATAACTATTCACTATTTTTTTATATTTTTAATAATAATAAATATTTTATTAATAAATATTTTATTATTATTTATATTTTAATAATAAAAATATATTATATTTATTATTAAAATTGGATATTAGGTCGCAGATATTCACGTCCATAAACTCAAATCCGACCTAAATTTGATTAAAATTTGATCTATTAAATTTTAATTTATCTCATTTAACTAATGAATGAGTATCCAAATTTGTCATAAATAAGTTGGATCAAGGGTACTGATTAGCTAAACGGAACTTACTCCGATTCAGATACTTAACCAAAAAAAGGTTGAACCAAAGGAACACCACTATCGGTTGACATTGAATGATGTATCAAGAAAAAAATAATAAATAAATATAAAGTTTAGGCCGCTAATAAGGTTCTTTAAGATAAGAACAACGCTTTCTTCCTTCTTTTGTGGACAATTATTTGTCAACCGTCTTCGCCGTTGACCAAGCGACGATAGTTGACCCACCTCGCCAAGAACTCGCTTGGCGAAAGCACCGTGTACTAACAGTCTTCACTTCTTTACATGCATGATAAGTTCTTCGTCGTCGTGTTGACTCTAGATAGAGCCGGCTCAGATGAACGAAGAGAGGAAGGGGAGACGATAGCTGACCGAATGGATCGAGAGATATTTTGTCCGCGTGTTCATCTTTTGATTCTCGCCCTGAAGGTTCCGACTTCCAAGCTTGGAGGATGAGGCGTACAATTACGGTGGCTACCAACCACCGAAAAAAGTCAACCGTCACTTTCCGGAATTTCATGCTTGGATTGACCAGTCTACTTTTGAGATTCCCACCTATCCTAAGGGGGGAGGCTAAGGTTGACACGTCAGCAAAAATACAATGGCTAACGCCGGGGGTGAATCTAGAAGGCACTGAATTAACAACGACACCAAATAAGATACTTGTTTTCAAAAGTAAGAAGATAGTTTTTTTCCCCTTCAAAATGATTTTTATTAAAAAAATTCTCCATTCTATGATTTCAATATGAGCTTTGATGTGAATTAATTTCATCATTAGAGGAAGATCGCTCAAAATCAATTTGGCCTGCTTGATGCAAGAGAATATTAACTACACGATAGAGTGATTAAGGCCAATCTATGATTACATTACTTGGTTTCATGCGCGGCTGAAGGGTTCTATCCTTCCTTATATCATTTCATCTAATAATGAGGAGCCCTTCTATTGTAGTTAGGTAGAGTTGGGGCGGTCTTAAGCAAATTTGTTAGGTGGGTCTTGTCATCTGTATATAAGATAAACTAACAAAAGTTTTTTTAAAAATGATTAGGGTTTTATTTAGTTTATGTTAGTATTGAAATTGCCACTATTCCAAAAATTATGATGTGCCAAGTAGTTGCTTAATCTTTTGTGATTATTTTGTCTTTTTGGCGTTTTTGTTAGACTTTCAAAGTCTCTAAAAGTGCTCAACTTTTACATGCTCTCTAAGCTTGACCTTTTGGCCCAATCTAACCTCTTAGATTTATACGTATTCTAAGTACTTATTTCTTATCTTACTTTTAAGTGAGACTAAACTAAAATATCATTGACTAAGTTACTTAACTAGGTAATTTACTTTCCTAATTTAGCTAACTTAGATACTAAGAAGCCTATTAATTATTCCGTCTCTTCAAACTGATTGCTCTCTACCAAGAGCTATCATAATTTTGGTTGAGTCACTATCACACATGTATATATAGTGATTTAAAAGTGTTGCTTAACCTAATTGAAATGAAACTATTTTTATGGCGGTGATTTGATGTTAATTGGGTAAAAAAAAAAAAAAAGTTCATATCGACAATGGAATAAAGCTCACCCACCAACGACAACGACAGCGGCCTTCAAGATGGATTATTCAAACCTACATTTGGTAGTGCCTCAATTCAAAGCCCTCGAGTTAGTTGAGTTACTTAGGCTTTATTTTTCTTCATCCTCTTAATTGTCAATCTTGGCACTCTCGGCCTTTGTATACTAGTAGAACATTTGGACTTGTTTGTCAAAGTCTATTGTTTGATTCTCATTAAAGATTTTTTTTATATACACATTACGATCTTTATATTGTGTAAAATAATTTAAATTTTAAAATAAAAATCAATATATTTTTAGAAAATATAAGTACTCAATTAAATATCTAAATTAGGATTGAATTGAGCGGAAATTGAATCTTCGACTGGTCCAAAAAGTGCGGTACGCGTGAGTAAGTGTGCGCCAGCGCAGGCATTGTTGTTTTGCTCATCGCCATTCGCCACTCTGCCATTTGCCCATTTTCCCTTCTTTGTTGGGGTGTAGCAGTGAAATAGAGCACTGCCCTTCACTTTCCCCGTACAAATTGCCCACGACACTACCAACCATCCCAAAAACTCTGCCCATTCCCACGGCCAACGTGCAGCCCTAATTCTCTTCCCGACACCAGGTTACGATGAACAACCTCTCCACCACCAAAATTAACAACCCACCCACATCCCCATGCCTCCAGTTCCAAATCCCACCAAATCCCTCCCCTCCTTCTTCTTCTTCTTCCTCCTCCTTTCCCTGATCCTTCCCCCTTCCGCCCTCTCCTCCGCCCCCTTCTCCACCCTCGCCATCTCCCACCAGCACCCCAATGTCGTCATAGTTTGCGCCCTCGTCACCTCCCCCACCGCCAACCGCTACGACCTCAACTGCACCTTGGCCTCCACCCGCGAGCAGCGTACCTACCCCGCCGGTGCCACGCCCTACGCCGCCGTCGCTGCCGGCAATGGCTTCCTCTGCGGCCTCACCCTCCCCGCCGACCAACGCGCCAATTCCACCATGCGCTGGTGGGCCTTCCCCGACTCCGACCACAGCGACGAGCTGTACCAGAGGCGGATCTACTGGGGACCGCAGCTCACGGCGCTCGCCTCCGGGGATACTCACGTCTGCGGACTGATCGAGCGCCGGCCGCATTGCTGGCGGTGGGAGGAGATCCGCATCAGAGAGAGGAACTTCTCCGAGATCGCCGTGGGGCGGGACTTCGTCTGCGGCCTGCTTTTCGATGGCGCAGTGCGGTGCTACGGGAACGACCGGTGGGTCGTCGGCCAGGAGCCGCCCGGGAACTTTAGCTTGATCGCAGCTGGGACCTGGCACGCCTGCGCAGCCTCCGTGGCGGGCCGAGTGACTTGCTGGGGCGCCGGGTCCCCGGCGGTGGATCCTGATCTGTCCGACATCGCAGCCATGGCGCTTGGGGAGAACAGGACCTGCGTGCTTCTGTCCAATGGAACAGTCCTGTGCTGGGGGGAGGGCGCAAGGCCGCCGGATTGCCTCGCCGGCGAGCAATTCATCGGGATCCAGGCGAGGGGCGACGCCATTTGCGGCATTTTGTCGCTCACTTTTTCGGTGGTTTGTTGGGGAAACAAGTTGTTCTGGCAGAACCATACTGTGTACAGCAGCGTCCTGCCGGGAACCTGCTCGCCGATCTCGAGCTGCGGCAGCTGTGGGGTGCTCCCGGGCTCCGGCAACATGTGTCCTGCCAACGAGGGCATCTGCCAATCCTGCAAGTTCCAATCCATTCCTCCTTCTCCCAACGTCTCCAGCGGTGGTCGCAAGAGGTGGAAACTGTATCTGATTCTCGGATCTGTGGGATTCGGCTTGGGGTTGTTGGTCTTGTTAAGCCTTCTAGTCTACCGTGCTCTCAGGAACCAAGGCGACGGCCGGGTTTATCCCCCGTTTTGGTTGCGCCGGAGGAGGCAGTTACTGGGGGCGCTGTCTTTTCAAGTGGAGACACCTAGCGAAGGGCAACTGGGCGACGGCATTGTGAAAGAGTTTTCGCTACAGTTCATTTTCAAGATCACCGACAACTTCTCGGAGGCGCAGAAGATCGGTTCGGGAAGCTTTGGTGCCGTCTACCGTGCCACGCTTCCCGGCGGGCGTGAAGTGGCGATCAAGCGCGCCGACATATCGGCGTCCGCGGCGCCGTCGACGTCCCGGCGGCACGAGCAGCTCCGTCGACTCGACCAGGAGCAGCGAGAGCGCGCCTTCTACTCCGAGCTGGAGGTGCTGTCGCGTATCAATCACAAGAACCTGGTCCGCCTGCTAGGTTTCTGCCGGGAGCGCGGGGAGCGCGTGCTCGTATACGAGTACATGGTCAACCGCACCCTGCACGACAATCTCCACCGTAGGCCTTTGACCCCATCGTCACCGCTGAGCTCGTGGACGACGCGGCTTCGGCTGGCTCTCGACGCGGCCCGGGGCATCGAATACTTGCACGCCTACGCGGTGCCGCCCATCATCCACCGCGACATCAAGTCCTCCAACATCTTGCTGGACGAAGAGTGGACCGCCAAGGTGGCCGACTTCGGGCTGTCTCTGACGAGGCCCGAGGACGAGGGGAGCATCGCCGCCGGAACTGTGGGTTACATGGACCCAGAGTACTACCGGCTTCGGCGACTGACAGAGAAGAGTGACGTCTACAGCTTTGGGGTGGTGCTCCTCGAGTTGGTCACCGGCTGCAAGGCCATCCACCGGAGCCAGGATCTGGAAGGGGAGGAGGCGGAGGGCAGCACGACGCCGCGGAACGTGGTGGAGATGGCGGTTCCGTACATCGAGATAGACGACGTGGCGCGGGTGATGGACCGTAGGGTGGAGACAGCCTCGCCGGAGGAGTTTGAGGCGGTGGCCTATGTGGGGTACGTGGCGGCGGAGTGCGTGAGGGCGGAAGGTCAGGACCGGCCTGCCATGGGGGAAGTGGTCGGGGCGCTGGAGCGGGCCTACGCGGCCTGCGCCTTAGTAAACCGGAACGAGCAGACCGCAGTGCGCAGGACTTTGTCACGTGCGCCAAGTTTTCTATGAACAAACAGGTGTGAGCTGCATATATCTACACGTTTTTTTTTTCTTTTCCTTGTTTTCTCTCGTCCATATTTTTATGTGCTCTTAGATTGTCATCCGATTCATCCGACAAAATTTAAATTCTTTTATGTTTACTGAGTTTAATATTTTTTTTCTTTCCTTTTCCATTCTCTTCAGTGATAGTTCTATGGTATTAATATTCATGAATGGATTGTTTATTTAATTGATCTATAGTTAAAGTATCTACAACGAATATTCATTTAATACACATTGTCGTTGGAAAGGTAAGGGAGTTTAGAAAAAAAAAAATGTCTAATTTCATAAAGCTAAGTGCATCTGTTTGGCGGAATTCTGCTTGATTTCTAGAAATGTAGGACAAAATATTGAATTACTTTGTTTTATGCATAGGAGTTGTCACATTCTCTGTATTTAAGTGGATCCAATGACGCTTAACTAGTGTTATCATGGTTGATGTGGTTACTAGGATGTTCAATCCCGACTAGTTGTGATAAAAGAGGACAAAATGTTAATTTTGCCTCTTAGCCGGTTCGGATCTACTCAAAATAGGATAAACGATAAAAGTTTGAATTAATTTATGAAAACATGTTTCCTAAATGAACTACATGCTCGTTATATATAAAGTCACTGTCCCATAACTTATTCAAGACCTTGTATAGATGAATCACGTGCTATTCTAGTTGCAATGAGCAAATCATAATATCACCTAGCTTATATTATTTGAGAATTTAGGATAGCTGGAATGTGTATATTTTTTTCTCGTATGTTTTGAGGGTATTCATATCTATTAATTTGAGAATTTTTCACATAGATTCTCCATTTGAAAATTCAAACTAGGGTTTCCAATTGTATCGACTCTTATTTGTGGATTATCATATGTTATAATCATCCATCGATTAATTCAAATATTGTACCATATATCATCTATGTTAACTCTTTACTAAAGAAAAACTAGGCATCGTCTTAAATTGATTTTTAATATATCGGCCTCTATTTTATTATGGCTTTTATGAGCAATAAAAAATGATGTTTATAGGATGTGCATTCTAAAACACTAGATTGATTACTAAAATGAAATAAAAACCCACTAAAAAGCCCACATAACAAATTGTTATAATACAGTGACGAAAAAGTTCTTAATCACTCGTAGAAGAACTAATAAGTCAAGACAAACAAAAGATTACACTTTTGTCTCACTATAGGAGCACTCGCTATAATGATTGTAGGTGCCTAATAAAATGGTCACTTATATCTCATCTAAACAAATGCATTCAACATCTATGTGGAGTTTGATGATCGCTATCATTGCATGATTATCACTTCTCTTATAGACAATGACAATAATGAGTCTAGAAGGTCATGTTAAAGTGGTTGGAGGATCATTTTTTTGTCCACCTATATTTGAGTATGCCAACCAAAATCAATAGTTTGATATCCTAGACAGAATTGTTTATAAATGTCATGTTGTTTGTATGGTTAAGTTGTGCCTTCACTATATACCTATCCATTCATGCATATCCTCACTTAATTATTTTGACAATTTACTTGGATGTTGCACTTAAATGTTTTGTGTTGTTGAATCATCACTAGACTTTAGCTCTTTCTAAATGCCAACCTATGCCTCACTAGGCACATGAATCACGAAGTTACTTAGGAGCTCAAACTCCTAACCTATCTCTCGTTAGTGATTATCACTTCTTTATTACTCGAGTGACATATTTTTTAATCTCACTCTACTCGGATTACCTAGGAAGAGCAAGAGTGACACCTTCCTTTGTGTCATTTAGCAAAATCAACAAGTCATAAATTTGATTGTCTCATGCTCAAACTTCCACTCATCAATTTGTGAAATTTATATTATTTTACTTGTCCTTTGATTTCATAATTCATACTTAGTCAAATCATTAAATCTTATATCTGCAAAGTTAGATGCAATCCTTAGCAAATAACATACATGGACTAAACTACTCGAAAACCTCTTATTGAAATGATTATCATCATGTACATGTGCTTAGATCACTTAAATATCATTCAAGTTTTTTAACCTCACCACCTTGCTCTTAATCACACACTAGGGTCATTTGAATACTATGCGAGTGATTGAGACGAGCATCCACATATTGAGTAGTCAAGGTCCCTTAGTCTTAAGACCCAATTTAGCTGACTTAGTTAAGATTTAACTAAGTTATCAAGCCCAAAATGCCTCATGTATGCCTCATGGGCACGTGCTAAGTCAACTAATAGGCGCACACACATGCACCCACTCACCCACAAATTTAATGCTCACCTAGGTCATGCTTACAATATTATCCTAAAATGCAGTTGCTTAGTTACAGCCATGCACATAACATTATAGTACTAAGCACCCATTGTAGGTTTGAACTCTAATTTCTCCAACTTTGTCCTAGTATTGTCATAAATATTAGCATGGGCCATTTAGAATTAATTAAGGAATTAGCATTCAATCATGCATAAGAAGTTAACTTCTTTTCCCATCATCTAGATTTAGGAAATTTAATCATATTTTATATCATCATGTGACACATCAACAAGTCATGATGCGGCAACTTAAACATGCCATCAGAATTCAGAACCCCATGAGGTGGTTGACCATGCCACATGTTGATGAGAAAGTCTCGCAGTTGACAACATCAATGATCCTTTCGTCAACTCCTTTTCTCGTTCAAACAACACCCATGAAACCATCAAAAGTATAAAAGAAAATACCACCACCAAATTAGAATGTTGCAAATTTCCTTGAAAGGAAGACTCATCTTCAACCAAGATGCATTTATAGAATTCCCCAATTCTAATTTTCAGGTTATTTAAGACAAATTTCAATCTTCTCCCTTTTCTTTTATTTAACTTTTGGTACCAACATGATTAATCTTTATTTTGCACTTTGAACCCTAGGTGGAAAGCATAAGGATCCACCCAAATCCCCAATCGATCCTCTTCAATCGTGGAGACTACGCGTTCAGGTTTCAGTCTCTCCACTGCTTTGATAGTAGAAGGCTAGAAGCCGTAGGGGACCACGCAAGAAAATTAAAGGCACGCAACGTGTTCGACGCTTTGTCTCTGAAACAGTCAATGACGCTCAATCAACCCAATTCCAATTTCCACCACCCAATAAAAGACGTAAAGCTCTAGACAGTATGGTCGTCGAAGCAGTGGATTATATAATAATCTCTGCAGTCGTTGATTTGATTCTTTTGATGACATATTTGAGTAATGAGTGAGCGGGAAGAGTGAAGCTCTGCGGGTTGGGGCCGGGGGGATGTGATCATTTTGCAGTTCACCTTCCCCACTGATGGTGGCGGATAGTGGCCAATGGCGTGCACTGACTCATTCCAAGCCGCCATTGGAGTAGCTCAGCTCCAGCAATTAATATAAACCAAGTTAGTCCAAAGCTGACATGGCTGTCAATATCCTGAATGATTTTTAGGTGACTGACGATGACATGTTTGGCGAAATGCCTCAATCCCAGCAAGGAAGAACTACGCTGCAACAGTGAAGGTATGTAGAGATCCAAATTGTATGAATGTACCCGATCTGTTCCAAGTAATTGATAGTGATGAAAAAGTAAACCAGAAGAAATCGAAAGTTTCTGACTCTAAATGTTAGAGTTCAGTCACTGTCAATTCATCTTTGAAGTCAATGGATCAACAGAAAGTTACGATCATCATAAATGAGAGCTTCAAATAAAAAAAAAACATGGATCACTAACTCTGAGCAACAGCTGCGTATTGATCTTGCAGTTAGTGTGTCAATGTTTCGCTTCAATTAAGACACTCGAACAGTTTTTATCTTTCAGTCATTCAGGGCTAACCAGGAGAAGGGCCACCTTAGTCAAACCATTGACCATCAATGTTATGTGCCAGACTTTTCAAAGCTGTTTTGCTGCCCTACCTTCATGATTTGTGTCGAGGTTGGATGCCACGAGCTTCTGCTCTCGCAGGGTGACCTGTCAATGGTGCAGGAATCTTGCTCGCTAGCACTTGTCCTGAAGTTGTTCTGTTGTGCAGTGCACATCCATGTGGTGAGTTGGTGAGTTGGAGCTAGGGTTGACCAATGATAAAAATTAAAAAAATTAAAAATTGAATATGAATTTACTGATTTACTAAAATCAAAAAAAAAATTATTATCAAAATTGATACCGAATTTAATATTTACTGACCGGTAAATTACCGAATTATCGATCGGTAAATTAGTAAATTATCGATTTTATGATTTACCGATTAAAAAATATCAAAATATTACTTAATTAATCTATTAAAAAAATAAAAAAAATATTTCATAAAGTTTGAATTACATGCATTTTCCTTCATCTAGTTATCTAAATTGAGCCTAAGAATTAGAGTTAGAGATAAGAAATTAGAGATTACTAAATAAAAATTTATTTTTTATATATTAATATATATGTATCGGTAAATCAATTAATTACTGAATCAAAATTTTTTTTATCAAATCGAAAATTAAATACTGAATTATATAAAAATTAATATCGAATCAAAATTATTGAACTGATTTACTAATTTATTAATTTACCAATTCATAAATTCGTTTTACACACTCCTAGACTGGCACATTTTGTTGTGTTGCCTCTCGGTTCCATGTGTTCCATGTTGCGCCTGAAGACACCAATCGAGGCAGGAAAGAAAACGGGGTCACACAATCAGGTTTGAAGGACCTAACATAGCTTTCCCTGTGTTGGGTATTTTACTAGAAATTTTTTTTTCAAAAACACTGGCCACTGATCTCGAATACTAAAAAAAATTTCTAGTGAAGTATCCAACATAGGAAAACCTATGTTAGGTCCTTCGTTTTTATATCAAATATATATTTTTTAAAACAAATTATAAAGAAATGATCTATATATTTTAAGCTTTTCAATGGTACTAATATTGTCATAGAAAAAAATCATGCACGATGAAAAATTAACAAAAATATTATCGTAGAAATAATCAGAAATTTCTACGATAATATTTTTGTTAATTTCTCATCGTGTGTAATTTTTTTTATGACAATATTGGTACCATTGGAAAGCTTAAAATGTGTAGATCATTTCTTTATAATTTATTTTTAAAAAACATGTTTAGTATAAAAATGAAAAATGTAACATAGGTTTTCCTATGTTGGATCATTCACTAGAAATTTTTCTCAGTGTTCCTCTTACGTTGGGGCTTTGTCGAGGACAATAATTGACGCAAGTAGCTTTGGTTATTAATTGCAACCAAACAGCCATCCGTAGCATTCTCAAATGCGAGGATTCCATTGAGCAGACATCATCACTGATTAGTAGAAAAAAATCCATGAGAAGTGATAGATTAATGCTGGGCCACGACTAAATGAAAAAGAATGCTGTCATTCTCTGGTTCCTTGCATCAAATTGTGCCATTGTTGCAGCAAAAGAGCTACATTTTAAAGCAAAGAAAATTGCCTCAAGGTGGAGGCTCCACCCTGTAGCACTTTGTGGGGGTTGATTAGTGTCAGGCCCCCTCTTATCTTAAGTGCGTCACGTCGGAAATTCTTCTTCTTTTCGCCGCTTCATTCACTCGAAGCTTCGTCCGTCGAACGCATTAGCCGTTCGTCCGCGACGTTGCGCACGCCACTGCCGGAGCAGGGGAAGGACCTGCGGCAGGGGAGAGGCACCTCGAGCCCCTCACCCTCAGCCTCATCGGCGTTCGTCTGGGCGCCGGAAGACGCCACTGGAGGTGGGGACTTTGGCTGGAGTTCGCGTCCGACCTTCATCCGCGAGTCCATAGGCCGCTGCCTCATATCGTCGCTGCGTCCGTGTCCACGACAAAGCGTTCGCGTTCCCCGACGAGTGAAGCTTACGCCCGGCCTCGTCTCCCGTCCAAGCTCGCCATCCAACTGAGGCCACCGCCTCGCGCTTGACGGGTTCTAGCGGAAGAGGATGAGGCGGGAGAAAGGGGAAAGGAGACTGGAAGAAGAGGAGTTCGACGTCGGAGGCACTCCGTACCACCCACCCGCACCACCGGAGTGCGACGAGGGCCACCGCAGGCCTTTGCCAGAGTCACCGGAACGTCGTTGGAAGGAGGAACGAACGGGGAGAGGGGAGGATCGAGGTTCGTTCTCATCCTCGTCCACCCATTATTACCTTACCCCGTCGCCGGCCGCTCCTCTTATAGGCTAGGGGTGAGCATTCGGTACTAGTACCGGTACCGAAATTTTGGTACCGAAGTACCAAACTCATTTTTTTTGTACCGGTACCGGTACCGAAGTACCGAAATTTCGGTCGGTACCAGTACCGATTTCCCGAAATAAATTTCGGGAAATTCCCGAAATACCGAACTAAATTGTAACAAAATACAACCCTTAAAAGTCATCTCAATCACAAACTTTGTAACAAGAGAGCTGTGAAGATCTAGTTTCTTATGAAAGCATATTGCAACATAAGAAACGGAAAGACAAAGTAAAACAGTTTCTAAAAATTATTAAAATTTAAATAAAAATGGCTCTTTCTCAACATTTTAGGTTTAGGAATAAATGGTAACTTTTTAATATACATTCATACTCACAGAGAAAAATGAGAAAAATAGGAAGACCGAAAACAAATTAAAAAAATTATACTCACCACCAGTTTTCTCTTATGCAGTTGTGCATTCATGCTTCTAGCTTCCATCAAAACCGAGGGCGACGAGAGACGAGCGTCGATTTGTAGGTCGGGTGAGACCGATGGGCGTCGATAATGCAATCCTCAAGTTTGGAGAGTGCTGTGCAGATTAGAGAGATAGAAATCGAGGGTTCTTGAGGCTTCATTGACCGCCGATGTGTTACCGAGCTGGAGTAAAGGCGAAAGGCAGAAGCGACCCTAAAGCCCGATTTAGGGTTTGTAGGTTGGAGATGACAGGTCAAACTTCGAAGAATGAAGACTAGGTGGAGGGCAGACAGGGCACCGGGGCGGTGAAGGGAAGAAGAGGACTGACCAATTGTTAGGGTTTGGAGTGAAGCCCGCCTGAGAGAGAGATCGACGAGAGAGGTGAGATGCTTAAGTCTGGAGTCAGGAGGAAATCATGCGGAACGGAAGAAGAGTAAAGATAAAAAGAGATTTTGGAATTGCATTTGAACTCAATAGTTAACACAGGAAACACGTCACTCAAGTCTATTATAAAATAAAGAGTTAATTATTCACTTATTTGATTAGCTAAAATAATTTAGAGTTTATACTAAATAATTAATGTTTAATAGATTTAGACACTTAGTCAAATAAAATTATAGATCTGATTGAATGGCTGAGTGAGTGAGTGGGCTGGTCCGGTTGGGCTGGGCTTGGTAGCTGGCTACTTTATGTTGTATTATAGTATTAGATTTTAAATCAGATTATAATTATAAAAAAATAATAAATAATTAAATTCGGTACTTCGGGACTAAAATTAAATCCCGAATTTTTTTTCAGGTACCGGTACCGGTACCGAACTCCCGATTTAAAATTCGGTACCGGTATCGAAGTACCGAAATACCGAAGTACCGGTACCGAAATACCGAAGTACCGGTACCGAAATACCGAATACCAAAAATTTCGGTACGGTACTTTGGTACCGGTACCGAATGCTCACCCCTATTATAGGCGGCTCGGCATTGGATTCTCCTCCCTTCGCCCGGGCGCGCTCGAGCAAAAGTCCACACGCGACGTCGACTCGGCAGCGGCCTCCATACCTCGTCGGACGCCCTGCCCATGCCGCCTGTCCTTGCAGTCGTCCGGCTCCACCTCACGGCCCGCTGGATCGAACGCTGCTGCTTCGTTTTTGCCCGCTGGATCGAGCGTTGCGTCCCTTTTGCCGCAGCCTACGTGCCCAAATTGACGATTGGATTAATTGGGCCAATTTTGACCCTCTGGTCAACGGCTCATTTGGGCTGGTCTTGGCATGGTCAATAGCCTGGTAGACTGGGCTGCTTGGGTTGGGCCCTAAATTAGGGTTGGGCCTAACATTCTCCCCCTCCTAAGCTGTTCGTCGTCCTTGATGAATCTTTAGTGCAGTTCGACTCACACTCGTATTTTCATTAAATCGCAGGAGAGGGTTCCACAAGGTCCGTGATCGAATTGGATTGCTAGGGAGAATCCTCCAACTTGGTTGCGCCTTAGTCTCCTCCCTTTCGAAGGTGTCCCATACCACCTACGTCGAAGAGTAACTTAGCGCGCACCAATTTATTTTGCCCCTGAGTCTTCCCCTCATAAAGGCGTCCCCTTATGACAAGAAACCCAGCATAGACCGATTTTTAAGGATTTTTCCTTGCTGTCCACCCAAGTTTCTCTTACATAAAGGTGTCCCTTTACGCGAAGTTGGTTTAGTGGAAATAAGAAGAGGGATCTCTTTTGTTTTAGTTGGACATCACCCATTCTTCTTATACCGCATAGTAGTTTTAGAGTCTGCTAACTCTTCCTCACTTCTCCCTAAATAGTAACTTTAGAGTCTGCTAACTCTTTTAGTCCACGAATAGCAGTTTTAAAGTCTACTAACTTGACCGCTTTAAATAGCAGTTTTGAAGTCTGCCAACTTTTCCTCGAATATCAGTTTTGAAGTCTGCTAACTTTTCCTCAAATAGCGGTTTTTAAGGTATATCTACCTTTAAATATTTCCACAAAGTTTATTTGTCGAACCAAAAATTTTTGAATTTTAAATATGTTAGTTAACCTATCTATTGGTTAACCTGATTTTGGGTTCGGGTCCACACCCGTCAACCCGTTGCTGCGCCCTCGAGCCGGAGGCCGCGTCCGAATCCACACTTTTCGTCCAAAATCAAATGTGATTTCGGGTCCACGCCAAAGCCCGGTCAACGCTCGTGTCCGATGGGCGAGACCGCTTACGCTGACGCATTCACGTTGTCATAGTGTTTGTTCCTACGTTTGCAACGAGGCGCTCGCCGTCTCTTCCGCGCTGTCGTCTCTCATGTTCGGCGAGAGCACATCGCCCCGAGTGGGCTCCGCATTCAGCCGAAACCAGATGTTGTGTCCGTGGTTCGTACTTGCATTCAAACCACACTTGTTCGAAACCAAGATCGGCATTCACGATGAAACAATGGACACCTCGTCTTTGGCGAACGCGTGGATGCCATATCCTGCCCCGGCGTCCGACTATCCAGTTCACGAGTCGCGTTCGTATGCTCGCCAAGGCGGCGATCGACGCCGCCACCGCGTCCACATCCAGAGTTCGTGTTTCTCGTCCGAAGCGCTGTTGATTTCGTGTCGGAGCGAACGAGAGCCGACAAGTTTTCTTACGGCGAGCGCGCTGCCGCCGTAGCCTGGGTTCATAAGAATGAGGAAACCTCCACCGCCGGGTCTCCACAAGTGCTCATCGTCCCACCCGAGCTGCTCGTTCCGTCGAGGCCGCTGCGTCGCGCACGACCACGATTTCGCAGAGCTTCCCTCTCGCCCTCCAAAAACCCAAATCCGCTGACGAACGTCCGATTCCGAGCGTTCGCGTCCAAATTCCGATGGCGATCTCGGGTCAACGCTCGATTTCAGTTAACGCCCGCTTGCGTCCGAAATCAAGCGCTCGTTCGCGCACACACGTGCCCCGAGGCAAAAGCCGCCGAAGCCGCGTGGGGAGAAGAAGGCGCCGGTGAGACGCAACCGAAGCCTCAGAGCAAGGGAAGCACGCAGCTCCACCTCTGGCCGCTGCTCGCCGTCACTGGCTCCACACGTTGGGAAGGACGGACGACACTCGCGTCGTCCCAGACGAAGACACTTTCTCGTCTGTCGCCCACTCCTCGTCGTCTCTCCGGAAGGAACAACTCGCTTCCCCTGGCTTGTGAAGGAGGAAAGGGGCTGTTCGCCTTCCGTCCAGCCTCGCCGTCATCCCCAACTCGTGGGAAGACGCTCGACCACTCCGGTCACTTTCTCCAGCTCGTGGAGAGGGTCTTAGCGACAACGCTACCACTGTAGCCCTGAAGCAGGGGAAGCACGCGGCTCCAGCCCTTGCCGCTGCTCGCTGTCGGAGAGAAAACACGTGCCTCCGCTCTGCAAACCATCCGAAGGAGTTCCACGCCTCCGCGTACGCAACGATAGGAGCTGGGTCGAATCTGGATCCTCCATCAGATCCGACCCTTCTCGTTTGGAAGGAGAAGACACTCATCGTCTTCCTCCTTCGTGCTGGCAAGATCGCCGGAACCACCTCGATATCCGCTTTGATACCACTGTCAGGCCCCCTCTTATCTTAAGTGCGCCACGTCAGAAATTCTTCTTCTTTTCGCCGCTTCATTCACTCGAAGCTTCGTCCGCCGAACGCGTTAGCCGTTCGTTCGCGACGTTGCGCATGCCACTGCCGGAGCAGGGGAAGGACCTGCGGCAGGGGAGAGGCACCTCGAGCCCCTCTCCCTCAGCCTCATCGGCGTTCGTCTGGGCACCGGAAGACGCCACCGGAGGTGGGGACTTTGGCCGGAGTTCACGTCTGACCTTCATCCGCGAGTCCGAAGGCCGCTGCCTCATATCGTCGCTGCGTCCGCGTCCGCGACAAAGCGTTCGCGTTCCCGACGAGTGAAGCTTATGCCCAGCCTCGTCTCCCGTCCAAGCTCGCCGTCCAACCGAGGCCACCGCCTCGCGCTTGACGGGTTCTAGCGGAAGAGGATGAGGCGGGAGAAAGGGGAAAGGAGACCGGAAGAAGAGGAGTTCGACGTCGGAGGCACTCCGTACCACCCGCCCGCACCACCGGAGTGCGACGAGGGCCACCGCAGGCCTCGCCAGAGTCACCGGAACGTCGTTGGAACTTGGAAGGAGGAACGAATGGGGAGAGGGGAGGATCGAGGTTCGTTCTCATCCTCATCCACCCATTATTACCTTACCTCGTCGTCGGCCTGAATTCACGTCCACTGACCTCGGCTTCGTCCCCTTTCCTCACACAATCGTGGATCTACCTATACCGGCGATATCCCCCTCTCGAGCTCGCCGGCCGCTCCTCTTATAGGCGGCTCGGCATTGGATTCTCCTCCCTTCGCTCGGGCGCGCTTGAGCAAAAGTCCACACGCGACGTCGACTCGACAGCGGCCTCCATACCTCGTTGGACGCCCTCCCTTATTGCTTATTATCACTATTGATTACTGTTCTAATTCCCGTTCTACTCTGCGTACATTCCTGTTGACATAAACTGTTGCATGAAACATGGTATGAGTATTTTCGTTTCTTGCATGTTTACTTGTAGTTGGTAGGTGGTATGAGTTCTGTATATGTACATTGAGGATTGACTGTCTAGCGTTAGACATGTCAGTATACCTCAGATACTGCCTGTGAGATTTCTGTCGAGACTGTATGATCGTCTCTGACCGAGAGAGTCCGACGTTATGGGCTTGAGGTATGTTATCAACCCAATGATGGGTTGTACTGAGTGTAGGACGCTACACTAGCGGGCTGTCAACGGACAGTCGTCTCTACTGTTCGGGGAGCCATCAGTAGGGACCACTCTATTTTATAGAGTTGCGGGTCGTGGACCACTGCTGTACCAGCTCCCAGATTTTATCTGTGTATGAGGATACATATATATTGATATATATGTTGAGATTTGATTATACTCTATATGGTCATATAGAGTCTTGGTAGTGTTCTGGTAATTCCCTGTATCTGATCATGCACCATATCATTGTAATATCCCTACTTAGCCTCCGGCTAACCCCCCTTCGGTTTGCCTCCAGGTTCAGGCGCGGCTCCATCTGGAGCAGAGTAGATAGTTAGTAGTTGGCCACCAGTCTAGGTGGGTTGTGATGCATTTTGGTCTGTTGTTATTTTTATGTTATGTTGTTGGACTCTGTCGATCGCTGCGCCGGTCATGTTATCTGTTGGTTTGTCGACCGCTGCGCCGGTCCTGTGGTTGTTATTTCTATTGACCGCTGCGCCGGTCTATATTTTGTATCTGTCGGTGTTGTATTATGGATATTTAAGGCCGGGCTGGCCTCTGTTTAGACTATTTTATTTCAGTCTGTACCTTTCGGTTGTCAGGAGTGATTGACAGGTACAGTATTGTGCGTCCCGAGGTCCGGGATTTCCGACATGGGATCCGGGTGGATTTTTGGGGCGTAACAGGGGATCTGGCCCAGCTGGAGGTGCATGAGGGGGCCGTAGGTGGCGGCGAAGGAGTGGAGGGAGAGGTGCGGCAAGGTGCCGATCAGGTGGAGGTTGCCGATAACAGGGAGGCGCGGCGGGCCGGGTGGGAGATGGCGGCGGGGGCTTCCTCTTGATGATGCCTTCCTCTGCGTCATAAATATAGCGAACACAAGAGTTAAGATGAATACGAGGAACATGTAGCTGATCGCTTCATGGAGATGGAGGAATTGAGCCTCAACAACCAAGGAGAGAACCATTCTCTTCTTGAAATCACTTATCTTCTTGCTTGGTTGAGCTCATCTGATTTTCTAAGCAATTTTCACCATCACATTTAATCAATCAGACGCCCACGTTTCACATAGAAGAAAATTCCGGATCGATATAAGGCAAACATCACTCGGATTAATTCTAACCGTTCGATATAAGGGCTAAAGTTCCGGATCGTTGGGCCATCATCACCAAGCACGGTTGCAGCCGCTGCAAGCCCAGCAGGCCAAGACCAGCCCAAGTCCAAAATAAACACATCAACGAATAAATTTTATCGGAAGAAGTTCTCGGTTCAACAAATCGAGTCTAACCGGAACCGGATGACCACAGTATTCAAATATCGCTCCAAGAGATTGCGTCAATCAAGCCATTTTATAACTTCCTCTCGCTCGCTTGCAGTGTCTCTCGTCGCGGTGGCGAAATCGCCGACTCTTCTGCAATCACCCTCTCCTCCGGCGGAGCCCCAATCTGCGTGGCCTCGATTCTGCTAGATCGCTAGATGTGTTGATAAATTTTCTCTCTGTGCCGATCGAGGCAGCAATCAAGGTTCGGTGTTTCACTTTTGTAATCGATTTGGTAGTTTCGATTTTTTAGTAGAAGAGCCCCATCTCTGTTTCTTGGGCTTATCATGTTCAGATTATAGATTTACTACACGTCTTGGTTTCTTCAATATTCTTTGATTACGCTGCTTTACGTTGTAGGGATTTGAGTCTGTCCATTTGGGAACCCTAGAATTGGGATGAGTTGCTTGATTATTATACTCGTTTTATCGGGGATTACTCAAGCCAACAATCTACAAACTCAGACAAGACTGATTTCTCCAAGCTCTCATAGTTGCCATTAACAATTAGCCAATTATAGAGAGAATAGGATTTATTAACAGAGAAAATATTATAAATTATGCATATATTGATCCAGATCAATGTAGGCATTCTCCCCCATCTGGTTGTACGTTGGCTCGCCACAGCTCAAGGGAGAAGAAACTGTCATAGTTTGCCTTCAAGGAGTTCACCGAGGACAGTCGCTAGTTGTGCAGCCTTTGTGTAGGGGTTGCCACTAGGACAAGGGGCTCCTTCTTGTTAACAACAATACCAAATGACTCGCTCGTATCAATATCATCCCTATTCATCCCTTCCGACAGCGCCCAATCGAATCCATGGAGAAGGGAAGCGAGGGTTAGCTCCACAATGGCCTCCGCCATCCCCAACCCCGGGCAGATTCTCCGGCCGCCTCCAAAAGGCACGAGCTCAAAGTGCTGTCCCTTGTAGTCCACCGAATTGTTCAAAAATCTCTCGGGGCAGAACTCCTCCGGCCTCTCCCAGGTGCCGGGATCCCTCCCTATTGCCCATGCATTGATGTACACCCTTGTGCCGGCAGGGATGTCGTAGCCGCCGATCTCGCAATCTTCCCGGCTGACTCGAGGCAGCAGAAGCGGGCCAGGGGAGTGTAATCTCAGCGTCTCTTTCACCACTTGCTTGAGGTAGGTGAGCTGCCGCAGATCGCTCTCTTCTACGTGGTGTTTGCCTCTGGCCACCTTGCGAACTTCCTCCCGAGCCTTGGAGAGGGCGATTGGGTTTCTCATTAGCTCGGCCATTGCCCATACTAGGACGGCTGCTGTCGTGTCTATGGCTGCAATGAACAGAACCTTCGAAACAAAATAAATCAGCTAATAAGTAATTCATCTAGAAGAAAGGGGATTGCTTGATTTACTCACCAAGAGAATAGCTTTGATTTCATCCCTCGTTAAACCAATGCTTGCATCCTTTTCAAGTCTCACTAGAACGCTAGCAAAATCGATTCCGCCGCCGCTGCCTTCCTTCTCGCTCACTTCTCTCTCGAATAGCTCATCCATCTCCCTGAAGTTTTTCTCCAACCTCCGCTGCACGCCGGTAACATCGTTGAGCCAGTGCTGTGCGCAGGGGAAGAAGTCACCGGCAACGAATCCCCCCATGAGCTCCACGGCCTGCGCCACCATCTCCGCGAACACGCTCCTGACGCACTCCCCTTCCGCTGCATAGCGCTTCCCGAACACGGCCCGGCAGGTAATGTTGCTCAGCAAGCACAGAAACATCTCGCTCAGGTTCACGGCGGCGCAGCCGCCGGCACTGCGTCGCGCCTCGAGGTCTATCGTGCGCGATAGCGTGCGCACTTCCTCCTCCCTGCTGGGCCCCAGCAGCTGCACCTTTTTCGCGCTGAAGAACTCCATCGTCGCGAGCTTGCGTGCGCGGACCCAGCGAGGGGAGTAGGGGGCGAAGGCCAGGTCGAGGCCGCCGTAGGAGAACTTCTGCCATGTGGTGAGGTGGGGGCGCGAACAGAAGGCGAGATCGTGGGTCTTGAGGATGTCGCGGGCGTACGCGGGGGAGGAGACTATGAGGGTGGGGATCTGGCCCAGCCGGAGGTGCATGAGGGGGCCGTAGGTGGCGGCCAGGCGGCGAAGGGAGCGGTGCGGCAGGCCGCCGAGTTGATGGAGATTGCCGATGATAGGCAGGCCCGGAGGGCCGGGCGGGAGGCGGCGGCGGCATCTTGAAGATTTCTTCTTCGTCTGTAGGTAGATGATAGAAAGGAAGACTACTAGTACTGTGAATGAGAGGAGAATTGAGGAGGCGGTGCAATTTGGGTGGAGATGGAGGCCATTAGGCTCGCCGATTGTTGAGAAAGGAGACATTCTGATTGCTTGTTATCATGTGAATGAACCTTGTCTTTAAAAGATAAATTTACTGTAATTTTTTTTCACAGGAAGCAACAAATTTCACTCGGTGTAAAAAGGAGGAGCAAATGGGCAAATTAGCCAAATAACTTACCATTGTAATTCACAATTCTTCTAATATATAGTGGATTTTTATGAGCATATGATATTTAAATAAGTGGGTTTAATCCACACTTAGGTTGCTACAAGTGGTACTAATCAAACGGGACTCTATATCTTTGGCTAGATTTTAGTCATGCATTAAAAGTCATTTATCACATCATATGATAATGAAAGAGGCCATATTGTCATAGATTTCTAAGAATATGCCAATGCCACATGAGACAAAATTGTATTCCTTTTATCTTTTGCATATCTTTTTTGGGGCAATAATATATCAATTAAATTTCTATAACCGTCCAAGCTCGCCGTCCAACCGAGGCCACCGCCTCGCGCTTGACGGGTTCTAGCGGAAGAGGATGAGGCGGGAGAAAGGGGAAAGGAGACTGGAAGAAGAGGAGTTCGACGTCGAAGGCACTCCTCACCACCCACCCGCACCACCGGAGTGCGACGAGGGCCACCGCAAGCCTTCGCCAGAGTCACCGGAACGTCGTTGGAAGGAGGAACGAACGGGGAGAGGGGAGGATCGAGGTTCGTTCTCATCCTCATCCACCCATTATTACCTTACCCCGTCGTCGGCCTGAATTCACGCCCACTGACCTCGGCTTCGTCCCCTTTCCTCACACAATCGTGGATCTACCTATACCGGCGATATCCCCCTCTCGAGCTCGTCGGCCGCTCCTCTTATAGGCGGCTCGGCATTGGATTCTCCTCCCTTTGCCCGGGCGCGCTCGAGCAAAAGTCCACACGCGACGTCGACTCAACAGCGGCCTCCATACCTCGTCGGACGCCCTACCCATGCCGCCTGTCCTTGCAGTCGTCCGGCTCCACTTCATGGCCCGCCGGGTCAAACACTGCTGCTTCGTTTTTGCCTGCTGGATCGAGCGTTGCGTCCCTTTTGCCGCAGCCTGCGTGCCCAAATTGACGATTGGATTAATTGGGCCAATTTTGACCCTCTGGTCAATGGCTCATTTGGGCAGGTCTTGGCCTGGTC
Source organism: Costus lasius (assembly GCA_027563935.2). Taxonomy (NCBI): domain Eukaryota; kingdom Viridiplantae; phylum Streptophyta; class Magnoliopsida; order Zingiberales; family Costaceae; genus Costus; species Costus lasius. Next base: position 21,798,825 of record CM050447.1, on the reverse strand, counting down.
AACAGCCTAGTAGACTGGGCTGCTTGGGTTGGGCCCTAAATTAGGGTTGGGCCTAACAATTAGTTTCTTTATAAAAGAATATTATTAACATAGCCATTGACGAGAACCATGGTTGTGGTTCTGAAATATAAAATAATTATTTAACAAAAAGATAAGCCCAAGTAACCCAGAATGCACCCCTAACTCAAATGAAATTTTGCAAATTAATATTCATAGGTAAATTATTACAATTACATACCTTTAAAGTTGTTCGCAAATTTTTTTTTTTTTTGAAAAGTTGTTTGCAAATTAATGTAATTACTCATAGTTAATTTGCAAACAACTATGAGTAATAAGCATACAAGTAGGTAGAAAGTAATGTAAATATAGCGTAATAATCCAATCTAATCCAACTTTGCCGGAGTTGGTGCGAGAACGAGAGGCACCTTCTTCCATACAACAGTCCCGAAGGCCTCCGACATATCCATGTCGTCCTCGTTCATTCCATCCGGCAGAGACCAATCGAACTCATGGAGGAGAGTGGCAAGAGTCGTCTTGACGAGCATCTCACCCATTCTTAACCCCGGACAAATCCTCCGCCCGCCTCCGAAGGGTATGAGCTCAAAGTGCTGCCCCTTGTAGTCCACCGGACTCCCGCTGAACCGCTCCGGCCGGAACTCATCAGGGTTCTCCCAAGTGTCGGCGTGCCGTCCTACCGCCCATGCGTTGACGTAGACCCTGGTGCCGGCGGGAATGTCGTAGCCGGCGATCCTGCACTCCGCCTGGCTCTCCCGAGGCATCAGAAGTGGGCCGGGCGGGTGCAGCCTCATGGACTCTTTAAATACCATGTCCAGGTAGCTGAGTTGCTGCACGTCAGCCTCGCCGACGTAGTCTTTACCCCTGACAACTCGCCGGACTTCTTCTTGGGCTTTGTCTAGGGCCCTAGGGTTCCTCATCAGCTCAGTCATGGCCCACACTGTTCCTGCCGCAGCCGTGTCTATTCCACCAATGAACATGTCCTGCTCAAACCGGAAATGAAATAAAAATCTTACTTAGATTTGGAAAAAAAATTGCAAGCCAAGTAACCTTTCTGGAAAAATTTAGAATTGTCATAAAATATAGTAGATAAACGCATTGTTATTGTAGATAAGCTATATTTATGTAATTTATTTACTCCCTAATTGTACTTTTGTGAATAAGTTTATCTATTATTATCCATTAATTTTTTATTGTAGATAAGTTTATTAAGTAGAATTAAATAATTAAATTATGTGAATATAGATTAAGTATAATAATACTATACTTATTCATAATATTTTTCATTTACTGTGTCGTTATATTTTTACTAATAGATGTGATTACCATTAAAATAGCTTTGACGTCATCTCTTGTGAGTCCATTGCTTGCATCCTTCTGAAGTCTCAGCAGAACGGTGGCAAAGTCACTTCCAACCACATCACCATCGCCGCCTCCTTCCCTCTTCTCCAGTTCCCTCTCCAGCAGCTCGTCCATCTCCTTGAAGGTCATCTCCAGCCTCCGCTGCACCCCCGTCACCAAGTTGAGCCAGTACTCCGCGCGCGGGAAGTAGTCGCCGGCCACGAACCCCCCGAAAAGCTCCACAGTCTCCACCAACATCTCCTCGAACGGGGTCCTCCTGCACTCCCCCTCCGCCGCGTAGCGGTTCCCGAACACGGCCCGGCACGTGATGTTGCTCGTCAGGCACCGGAACATCTCGCTCAAGTTCACGCAACCGCCCGGGCCACGACGTTGCGCCGCCCTAGCGACGTTGCGCACCAAGGTGCGCACCTCCTCCTCCCGCTGGGACTGGAGTAGCTTCACGCGCTTGGGGCTCAAGAACTCGGTCGCCGTGAACTTCCGCGAGCGCATCTGGTGGGGCGAGTAGGGCGCGGAGGCGAGGTCGAGTCCGCCGTAGGAGAACTTGTGCCATGAGGAGAGGCGGGGGCGGCTGCAGAAGATGAGGTCGTGGGTCTTGAGGACGTCGCGGGCGTGGGCGGGGGAGGAGACGACGAGGGTGGGGATCTGGCCCAGCTGGAGGTGCATGAGGGGGCCGTAGGTGGCGGCGAGGGCGTGGAGGGAGCGGTGCGGCAGGGCGCCGATCAGGTGGAGGTTGCCGATGACAGGGAGGCGCGGCGGGCCGGGTGGGAGATCGCGGCGGGGGCTTCCTCCTGATGATGCCTTCCTCTGCGTCATAAATATGGCGAACACACGAGTTAAGATGAATATGAGGAACATGTAGCTGATCGCTTCATGGAGATGGAATTGAGACTCAACAACCAAGGAGAGAACCATTCTCTTCTTGAAATCACTTGATCTTCTTGCTTGGTTGAGCTCATCTTATTTTATAAGCAACTTGCACCATCACATTTAATCAATCAGACGCCCACGTTTTTTTTCCCGAAAAAAACTTATTAATACAAACGCCAAAACAGTACAGTGACCCGAAAATCATCTGACATGACCCGTTGACCCTACCCAATCCGACACGAAGTTAGACGAGTTCAGGCAAGTTATAATTATGTTCGGGTCATAAATAGGTCAACTCGTTTATGACCCAAAAATAATCGGGTCGTGTCGGGTTATAAACGGGTTGACCCACTTAATTCGTTTAAATATAGACTTACCTAACTCTCATTGTTAGCCCATAAGTCCAAATATCTTATAACTATCTTTTAATCCAGATTTTGGCCCACTCATAAGCCCAAATTTTTATTAATTTTTATCAATTTATTATTTATATTTAAAATATGAATGATAAATGGATTATTCGGATCATGTCGGGTTGACCCGATTATATTCGGGTTGTGTTCAGGTTACACAGTTTGATCTAATTAATTAAACAGATCGTGTTTGGGTTAGCTTAATTAGGTCACAGGTCACAATTGACATGACCCGTTTATGACCCGCTGATCCGAATGGTCATGTCTAAATTTTCTTTATCTTTTGCATGTCTTTATTAGGGCAATAATATATCAATTAAATTTCTATAATATATAAGCCCACCACTCTTTGTAAGATATATCTACTTTTTTAGATTTGAGCATGGGTAATGTTCATAACGCGCATATTTACAATGTTTACAGTACAAGTCACTGTCTCTATTAAGATTTATGACAAGTATATATTCTGGTAAATATCATATAAAGATTTAGTTAAAAAATATATTATTTATCAATTAATATAAAAATTAATATTTATAAATATAATTTTGTCTCTTCCGCCTCAAATTTGGCGCGAGTAAAAGTACTCATCTGTCAATGATAATTATTGAGATTCATATAATTCAATTCACTTGGACAGCGACATTACTCAATTTGTTGTGTACTTGAAAGCGAAGAATACGTCACGTGGCTCTCTCTGTCGGCCTGTCCAAATCTGCATTATTTGTGTAAGAAGATGAATAGAAATAAGAAGAACTACGTTCACACAGCCGACCTATTACATGAGTAATCCCTAGTTCTATTATGTGAGCCCAACGTACAGTATATTTATATTGTATGAGCCTAACATAAAAGTATATGATACACTCAAAATTAAGCTTAGAAACAAAGCATTAATTTAACACACTCCACATTTGGCGCGAGTAAAAGTACTCATCTGTCAATGATAATAATTGAGATTCATACAATTCAATTCACTTGGACAGCGATCTTGCTCAATTTGTTGTTTACTTGAAAAAGAAGAATACATCACGTATCTCTCTCCGTTGGCCTGTCCAAATCTGCTTCAATTGTCGAAGAAGATGAATAAAAAATAGTGGGGCAGGGGGAGAATTGTGACCGTCGGCGACGATAGGGTGAAGGAAGGCAGGTGGCCTTCCCCGCCAGTACAGTCTTTTTCGGCGATGACCCTCATGCAGGCGGACGGACGTGATCGGTGACCTTCGGCGGACGAAGACGAAAGCAGCAAAAGCTTTCGAACACGATTTAGCGTTCGAAACGAGGCCGGCTGACGTGGCGACACGGGTCAACGGTCAGCGGAGGGGCGAAGTAGTGAAGGAATTCGATTTTGCGAAATTGAAATCGAAGCGACTGACGTCAGGCGGACGTCAGCAGATCAGATTTAATTCGAGCGGCGATTTTGAATCGATGGGTTGACTTGGTCAAAATTGATTTTGACCAGTGAGGCATTTTGATGTAGGGGTCCAATTTGATTTTCCTAAATTAGGGTTAGGATTTTCTTCGTGCGAACTGTAATCTGGGGATTAAATCTAAGCGGGGAAAGTTAGAGTTTTCGATTTGGGGCCGGAAACCCTAGAGAGCGTTGCGTTCCGGTATTCCGCCGGACTATCCTGGGACAGCGGATAAGTGCTGTTTTTAGGCCGATGCGACCGGGGCGTGACAACAGGTATTAGAGCCGGTTAACGTGTTCTAGCAAACATGGCACCTTCACCCGTGAAGGTGAAGAAGGGTTTGAAGTTTCAGAAGATTACCCACACAGCCAGAGGAGCGTCAGAGGACTCCTGGCCCAAAGGTAAAGCTAAGGAGACGGCTGAAACTGAAGAGATGGTGAACTAGGGAGATCACATCGCACAGATCGAGCAGGCGCTCGGCCTGGCAAGCGATAGAGAGATGGCGATCATTCCTCAGATGGAGTATTTTCGAAAGACCATAGAGGAACATAAGTTGCAAATTGAGAACTTGCAACAAGCCCAGGAGAGTTTGCTCGACTTGCTAGAGCAGATGGTCAAGATGCGTGAGGAACAACAAGCAGAGATAGCACGCATGCAGCAGATTATCGACAGTTTGAATCATCTACCAGGAGAGATGGCGCGCATGAAGGAGGACATGCGTGCAGAGATCACGGTATTGCGGTTGGCTGTAACGCAAATATCGCGATTGACGGCATCGGCGGAGCAGGAGGCTCCTAAGTCGATGGTACGAGTACTAGAGCCAGCAACGTTCGGGGGAGCCCGATCGTCTAGAGAAGTGGAGAACTTCATCTGGGACATGGAGCAGTTGTTCTCTGCTAGCCGTATCTCAGAACAAGGCAAGGTGCATGTGTGCATCGCATACCTCACTGGCGATACAAAACTTTGGTGGAGGACCAAAGTTAACTCTACATCGGAGGCTACTAGCTAGACTTGGGAGACCTTCCGTGAGGAATTGCGGCGGCAGTTTCTTCCCAGGAACTCGGCGGATCAGGCGCGTGGCAAACTGGATCGGCTGAGGCATACTGGCTCGATTCAGGAGTACGTCAGGGCATTCTCCGCATTGATGTTGGAGCTTCCACGCATGGAGGAGGATGACAGGAGGTATTTCTTCCTCCGGAACCTTTAGCCTTGGGCAGAGACGGAGGTTCGACGACATGCACCGGTCGACTGGAGGGCGGCTGCGGCAGTGGCTGAGTCTTTGGTGAATAACCGAAGTTTCAAACCAGCACCACCAAAGAAATCCAAGACACCACCGAAGCGCGACTCCCCATGGACACCGCCGGGAGCTAGAGCCCCAGAGAGGGGTAGGCCCTTTCACCGGCAGAATAGAGGTTCACCGGGACGACGAGAGCAAAAGCCACAAGGCTGTTTTGCCTACGGGGGTCCTCACTAGATAAAGGACTGTCCCAACAGACAGAAACTCATGGCAATAATAGCGCGGGAACCAGATGAGGAAGCTGAAGTCAACACCGAGGAGGTGAGGATCGGGGGGATCCAAGTAGTTCCACACAATGCCACGGGAGCGCAACAGTGTAGAATCAGAGCTTTGAGGATCGGAGCAATGGTTGCTCAAGATCCGCCCGTGACAGACATCGAGGACGATGTCCAAATTGGACGGGGGAGAATTGTCAGGCCCTGGCTTGACCGGTCCGGCCCAAGCCCACAATACCCAAGTCCAGACACACGCGGAAAAGGGATCAACAACAATCAAATCCCTCGGTCAACACCCGATTTTGACCGAGGCTCAAGAGATTCGGGCGACAGCGGCGAGGCAGCTTCGTTGTCCCCGGGAGAATCGGACGACAACGCGACGTGCGGACGCTGGCGCGAGAAGCTCGGCGGCGATCGGGTCGTCCGGAGGGAAGGTGGCGGCTCTCTCCGTTAAAAGGAGAGGAGCGGACGCGAAGAGGGGGTACTTGATGCGTTGCATTTATATAGTGTTTTTGCCTATATTTTAGATCATATTTTGGGCTTATTTGCATGATTTTGTGCTATTTTTGATGTTTTTACTTTACTTTGCACAGAATCTTCACTTTTCTTGGTTTTATGGAAAATGTAGGTAAAAAGACACAAAAATGGTAGATTTTGCGAGTTTTGAAGCCATAACACAATTCCCGAGGAAATCACGAGCTTACAAGTCAAATTTGGAGCGAAAACGGTGAAAGTCGAAGCATTCACGGCCTTGGCCGTAACTGCAGATTCAGCCGTGAACGCGACGACGAGCGGAGAAGAAAAAAAACGGCTAAGTGTCGGAGTGATCAGAGACTTTCACGGGTGAAGCCGTAATTCCATCACGGACCGTGAAACTCTCTGTGATAGAAGGGCATTGAGCACAGAAACATTCACGGCCTTAGCCGTAAATGCATCACAGGCCGTAAAGACTTCCACCCGGCAAGTCTTTCGCTCATTTCTCACTCGATTCAAACCGGATTTGAGCCAAACTTTGTAGAACCGTTCCTTGATTATTTCTAAACCGGTCCAACTATAAAAAATCAAATTTTGATCAGGTTTAGAGGACTTTTTGGATGAAGACAAGCGGTGACGGCGACAAGGGGCGACAACTTGATTTCCAACAAGATTTCCAGCGAGATTTCAACCAAAAACGACGATTGAGCGACCAATCCTCATCTACGGATCAAGGAGAAGGCGATTCTATAGTTTCTTTAGTGATTTCTTACGTTTTTACATGAATTCTTACTCGTTCATCACAAATATCATGTATTTCTTTATCATCATGAGTGAGTGGATACTTTTTTCGGGATGATTGGGTGTAGCCCATTGACTTTTATTAGTTAATCCATATTTTTACTATTTTCATAGATCTATCTTCATGATTTAGTTGAAATTGTGCTTAATTCGTAATTTATCCTGGCCAAGTAAGTCTACGTTTTAAGCGTTGTGAGAAGGACTGGGAGGTGAATCGCAACGCCCGATCTATTTCAATTAGACCTACGAATTCAATCACGGGAGTAGTTTGAATTCGTCTGAAGGGTTTAACCGACTCTTCACAGAGCTTAAGGGGTTTAATTAGATTAACTGTTACGAGAGTAGGGAGTTAATTTAGTTAAATACCGTACTACGCTCCGAGAGGAGGTAGTATGCACCATAGGAAGAGTTCCTTGCATGATAGATGATTCCTGTGAAATAGTTATTCTTTTTAACTACTCATAACTGTCTTTGTGGCAAACCCATGAAATCCCAATTCTTTAGAAATCAAGACCTCTTTAAAACTGCCTCTGAGTTTGTTAGTCCGTAGAAGTTTAAAACAATCTATTGAATTAGTCTGCCTAAATTCAAATAAATCAAGAAGTTAGTACTTAGCTACGTAGTCCTCGTGGGATCGATAACTTTTATTACTTCGATAAAATCAGTGCACTTGCGGAGGCCATCAAGTTTTTGGCGCCGTTGCCGGGGACTACGGATAGTTAATATTGACTATTTGATAAGTTCGGAGATTATGCATTTTTATTTTTCATTGCTTTACATTAGTTTTTGCTATTTTCTTTTTTTTTGTTGAAGACTTACACGTGTATGCCCAGAAATTCTCGTGCAGGTGCTTTGTTTCCAGAAGACCCAGAAATTGAACGTACATTCCGCCTTCGAAGGAGATTACAATTCGAGATTAGAAAGAATTCTGAAAAAGCAGAGATGGCGGAAAACATCCACAATCAACCTCTAAGGGACTTCGCAGCACCAAACATGCAAGGGTTTAGTTCAAGCGTCGTTCGACCCAACGTAGAGGCGAACAATTTTGAGTTAAAGCCAGCACTAATGACGATGGTCCAGCAAAACCAATTTGGGGGTTTCCCAAATCAGGATCCGAATCTTCATTTAACTGTTTTTCTTGAATACTGCGATACAGTCAAAATTAACGGAGTTTCATCTAATGCCATAAGACTAAGACTATTTTCGTTTTCTCTCAGGGACCGTGCCAGAGCTTGGTTGTACTTGATGCCGGCAGGATCATTCACCACTTGGGAACAGCTATCCAGAGCATTCTTGAACAAATATTTCCCACCGAGCAAAACCATTCAGCTGTGCAACAAAATCACATGTTTTACACAGCAAGAGGGAGAATCGCTTTATGAGGCTTGGGAACGCTTCAAGGAGCTCCAGCGCATGTGCCCACACCATGGACTTCAAAACTGGGTTTTAGTCCAAATCTTTTATAACGGTTTGGATTATAACACCAAGATGATGGTGGACGCTGCAACAGGAGGAACAATTATGAGCAAGAACGTGGAAGAAGCAACTGCCCTTCTGGATGATATGGCCATGAACCATAACCAATGGTCAGGTGAGCGAAACACTACATCCACAGGATTTGGTAAGTATCACAATGATTCCTTGTCATCACTAGCAGCTAAGGTAGATTCTCTAGTTCAGAAAATTGATTCTTTGTCTTTTTCATCAAGTTCAGTTAATGCGATTTCTTGCGAGGTGTGTGGTGTAACCGGGCATAACACATCTGAATGTCAAATCATAACTTCTCCACAAGAGGAATCAATTCAAGAGCAAACAAATGCTGTGGGGAATTACAATCAGAGACCAGCGAACGACCCTTATTCTACGACCTACAACCCAGGGTGGAGGAACCATCCCAACCTATCCTACAAAAGTAATCAAGGGCAAGTTCCTACTCAATATTCTCAGCAAAATAACAGACCACCACTGGGCTTTCAACAAAGGCAATACGGGCAACCCTCTAAATTGAACTTCGACTCCATGCTAGAAGTCGTCATGAACCAACAGAAGAGAACTGACGACCTTGCTGATCAACTCAAGCAGCTGACATCTTGTGTGCAAGCTTTGACCACTCATAACAAGATGTTGGAAAACCAGATTGCACAGCAGGCCAGTACAGCTAGCAGACCTATGGGGAAATTACCGGGGCAGCCTGAAATGAATCCCAGGGAGCACATTAACGCAGTCATAGTAATGGATGCCGGTTATAACAAGATACCTGAAGAACCTATTGAGGAATCTATCGACTAGTCTGTAAACATTATCTCAGAAGCAGAGTACTGTAAGGAGATGAGGAAAGAGGAGAAATATGCGGGCCCACCTGCATATGTCCCTCCAATCCCTTTTCCCCAGAGGTTGTTTAGAACAGAACAAAGGAAACATGAGATTGGTAAGACTGAGGTAAAAAAAGACCAGGTAAGCTAGAACATTGAAATAACTAAGGTAAGAGATCCTGGAGATATTTCAATTCCATGCAAGATTGGTAAACTTTCTGTCGAAAATGCTTTGTGTGACATAGGAGCTAGTATTAGCTTATTACCATCACATTTGGTTAAGGAAATAGATAGTGGAAGACTTAAACCCACTGACTCATATGTTCAATTTGTTAATGGCTTTGATCAACAACCAATCGGGATATTAGAGAATGTAACTGTTAAAATTTGTAAATTTTCCATTGTTACTGATTTTATGGTTGTCAACATGAAGGAGAATGTTAAGTTCCCTGTTATTCTAGGAAGACCATTTTTGGCAAGTACAGGAGCCATATTGATACGCTGCATGAGAAGCTGACCTTGAATTTGAATGATAGTAAGTTGGTTTTCGATTTTTCATTAGAAACTAAGAGGATTAATTTTGCAGGTTCTAATCAATCTCCAGAGGTGAAGGAGAACAAAGTGGATGGAGGAAGTGACCTTGAAATTGATAGACGTCTCTCAGAGAGTTGGGAAAGACATAAAAGGGACGAGCTAGAAGAGGCTGAGACATGGACAATACCTAGAGTATTAAGGTTAGATTTGTACAATGAATTGGAAGAGGTCTAACATGTCTTTTATTTAGCCAAGTCACCTAATACAGGATCAAATAAATCCTTACAATATAGGTGATCTTCCATTATCGGCTTCCAAATAGAATAGTTTGATGTTGTTAACTTCATCATAGATCTCATATCTCCTTCCATGAGTGAAAGAATACAACTAACCTCTGATACCACTTGTTGGGCTGAATTACTTTGAGCACAATATATGAGACAATAACTCTATTTGCAATTAAAATGATATCCTTACTAATAACCTGCTACAATGATAATTATAACGCAAGCAATATCAATAATTACTAAGACCACATTTACGCGAAAAACCCTACAACGTGAAGGGAAAAACCATAGGGCAAATCAATCCAAAATACTTCATTAGCAAGGGTTTTCCAACTTAAGCTTATTGCCCTAAGCTTAAGATGCAATCCAACATCAAAAACTCAGCTTGTTCTCCAAAATAATAAGTAAGAAACAAACTGAAAATGAGATAATAATAGTTTATCTCTTCTTCCTTACTATTCCCTGTATCATGGGCTAACTTCTTCCTCCTTTGCAGGAAGCTTCGACAACACCTTGGAGAAACTCTCGGCTTCGTTAAGAAAACTGGAAAAGAAAAGGGCTTTGCTGCTCTCACATATTTTTTTTAGCAACCGCAACTATCCACTTCAAAGCAAAAGAGAGCCTTATTAAATCACCCTAACTCACAATGAATTATATCCACTTGATTATGTGAGGTGGGAGCATCTTAACCATTAATAGTGTGTTTAGTAGGAAGGAAAAGATGAGGGAATGAATAGAAAGTTGGAAGGAGAGCAATAAAATTGTGTTTAGTAGGACGGATGAAAATAAGAAAGAAAAAATAGAAGGAAAGTGAGAGGGAAATAGCTCTATTTACTTTTCGCCCAAATTGATCAAAAAATCAGACACAAAGTTGGATTTGCCCTTCTCATACCTATTTTCACTCTTTTCTTTTTTATGCCCGCTCTCCCTCTCATGTTTTTCTTGTAACCTTTGCTATCGTTGTCATTGCCATCTCCATTAACAGTGTCGTCATCATCACCGCCGTCGTCACCTCTTCACCATTGCATCTCATCTCTCATCGCCGTCGTCACCTCTTCACCATTACAATTATCACAGAGAGATAGCAGAATCAAGAATGCCTTTCTCGTTGAATGTAGAATCTCAATTCATGTTTATCTTGTTCACCTTCACGCTTGTGCTCGCCATAGTAATGAAGCAGAGGAGGGCATCATCAAGAGGCGGCCCCCGGCGCCACCTCCCACCAGGCCCGCCGCGCCTCCCCATCATCGGCAACCTCCACCTAATCGGCGCCCTCCCCCACCGATCCCTCCACTCCCTAGCAACAACCTACGGTCCCCTCATGCACCTCCAGCTGGGACAGATCCGCACCCTCGTCGTCTCCTCCCCCGCCCACGCACGCGACGTTCTCAAGACCCACGACCTCACCTTCTGCACCCGCCCCCACCTCTTCGCGTGGCACAAGCTCACCTACGGCGGCCTCGACCTCGCCTCCGCCCGCTACTCGCCCCAACAGATTCGGTCGAGGAAGATCACGGTGGCCGAGTTCTTGAGCACCAAGTGCGTGGAGCGACTCCAGACACAGCGAGAAGAGGAGGTGCGCACCTTAGTGCGCAACCTCGCGAGGGCGGCGCAGAGTCGTGGCCCCAGCGGCGTGAACCTGAGCGAGATGCTCCGGTGCCTGACGAGCAACATTACGTGCCGGGCGGTGTTCGGTAACCGCTACGCGGCGGAGGGAGAGTGCTCGAGGACTGCGTTCGAGGAGGTGTTGAAGCGGACTGTGAAGCTCATGGCGGGGTTCGTAGCCGGAGATTACTTCCCGCACGCGGAGTACTGGCTCAACTTGGTGATGGGCGTGCAACGGAGGCTGGAGAAGAGCTTCAAGGAGATGGACGAGTTGCTGGAGAGGGAACTGGAGAAGAGGGAAGGAGGTGGCAATGGCAATGACTTCGCCTCTGTTCTACTGAGACTTCAGAGGGATGCGAGCAATGGACTCGGCAGGGAAGACGTCAAAGCAATTTTAATGGTCTGGAAATCTCCAATCGCATCATTTACTGAAAACATACTAACAGCATCTGACTTGATTTAGAATTTTGTTGTCTTTTCTGGCTTGAGCCGGACATGTTCTTTGCCGGAATAGACACGAGCGCAGCAACACTAGTGTGGGTTATGACCGAGCTTATGAGGAACCCGAGAGCCCTCAACAAAGCCCAAGAAGAAGTCCGGCGAGTTGTCAGGGGAGAAGACTACGTGCGAGAGGGCGACGTGCAGCAACTCAGCTACCTGGATATGGTAATCAAAGAGGCCTTTAGGCTGCACCCGCCCGGGCCGCTTCTGCTACCCCGGGAGAGTCGTGCGGAGTGCACGATCGCCGGCTACGACATTCCCATCGGCACGAGGGTCTACGTTAACGTATGGGCGATAGGTAGGCACGCCGAAACCTGGGAGAGCCCTGATGAGTTCCGGCCGGAGAGGTTCAGCGAGAGTGCGGTGGACTACAAGGGGCAGCACTTTGAGCTTATACCCTTCGGCGGCGGGCGAAGGATGTGTCCGGCGTTAGTGATGGGAGAGACGCTGGTCAAGGCGACCGTTGCCACTCTCCTCCACGAATTTGATTGGTCTCTGCCCGCTGGAATGGGCGAGGACGAGATAGACGTGTCGGAGGCCTTTGGGATTGTTGTATGGAAGAAGGTGCCTCTCGTCCTCGTACCAACTCCAGCAAAGTTGGATTAGATGACGGCAGAACTTTTTACATTCTAGTGCTATTGGCCATGAACGATGCGAGTGAAAACCTTTTACTTTCTATTGCTATTGCAGTATTGCCCATGAACGATGCACGTGAATTAAGAGTAATTGTCTTTCTTGAATTTAGTATCGTTCCTAATATCACCAAGTGTCACGTCTCGGTCGAATCGACATAAAAACAGCACTTATATATTATCTCAGGATAATCCGATAGAATACCGAAACGCAACGCTCTCTAGGGTTTCCGACCCCAAATCGAAAACCCTAACTTTCCCGGCTCAAATTTAATCCCCATATTACAGTTCGCACGAAGAAAACCCTAACCCTAATTTAGGAAAATCAAATTGGACCCCAAATAAAAATATCTCACTGGTCAAAATCAATTTTGACCAAGTCAACTCGCTGATTCAAAATCGCCGCTCGAATTAAATATGATCTGCTGACGTCCGCCTGACGTCAGTCGCTTCGATTTCGATTTCGCAAAATCGAATTCCTTCACTGCTTCGCCCCTCCGCTGATCGTTGACCCGTGTCGCCACGTCAGCCGGCCTCGTTTCGAACGCTGAATCGTGTTCGAAAGCTTTCGCTGCTTTCGTCTTCGTCCGCCAAAGGTCACCGATCACGTCCATCCGCCTGCACGAGGGTCGCCGCCGAAAAAGACTGTACTGGCGGGGAAGGCCACTTGCCTTCCTTCACCCTATCGTCGCCGACGCCGGACAGCCGCCTGCTGTCGTAACGCCGCCGGATGAGGTGGAGAAGAAGCACCGAACACAGAGAATCGGGGAAGAATAGGACCGAAGACAACTTTTATTTCGCAAAACAAAAGCTTACAAAGCTCTCTGTTGCCCGCCGGCGTCCCTCTTCCCTCCCTCGCCGTCGACCTCCGTCGACGGTTACAGATTCTCTACCTCTCTCTCTCAACTCTCGCACTCGAATCCTCACTCACTGCTAATGGTGATCGCCGTTGTTGATGGAGTTCTGATAGCCTCCGCAATTGCACGGATTTTATCGAAGTAATAAAAGTTATCGATCCCACGAGGACTACGTAGCTAAGTACTAACTTCTTGATTTGTTTGAATTTAGGCAGACTAATTCAATAGATTGTTTTAAACTTCTACGGACTAACAAACTCAGAGGCAGTTTTAAAGAGGTCTTGATTTCTAAAGAATCGGGATTTCATGGGTTTGCCACAAAGACAGTTATGAGTAGTTAAAAAGAATAACTATTTCACAGGAATCATCTATCATGCAAGGAACTCTTCCTATGGTGCATGCTACCTCCTCTCGGAGCGTAGTACGGTATTTAACTAAATTAACTCCATACTCTCGTAACAGTTAATCTAATTAAACCCCTTAAGCTCTGTGAAGAGTCGGTTAAACCCTTCAGACGAATTCAAACTACTCCCGTGATTGAATTCGTAGGTCTAATTGAAATAGATCGAGCGTTGCGATTCACCTCCCAGTCCTTCTCACAACGCCTAAAACATAGACTTACTTGGTCAGGATAAATTACGAATTAAGCATAATTTCAACTAAATCATGAAGATAGATCTATGAAAATAGTAAAAATATGGATTAACTCATAAAAGTCAATGGGCTACACCCAATCATCCCGACAAAAGTATCTACTCACTCATGATGATAAAGAAATACATGATGTTTGTGATGAACGGGTAAGAATTCATGTAAAAACATAAGAAATCACTAAAGAAACTACAGAATCGCCTTCTCCTTGATCCGTAGATGAGGATTGGTCGCTCAATCGTCGCTTTTGGTGGAAATCTCGCCGGAAATCTTGTTGGAAATCAAGTTGTCGCCGCCGCCGCTTGTCTTCGTCCGAAAAGTCCTCTAAACCTGATCAAAATTCGATCTTTTATAGTTGGACCGGTTTAGAAATAATCAAGGAACGGTTCTGCGAAGTTTGGCTCAAATCCGATTTGAATCGAGTGAGAAACGCGGGCGGAAGTTTTTACGGCTCGTGATGCATTTACGGCTGAGGCCGTGAATGGTTCTGTGCTGAGGCCCTTCGGTCACAGAGAGTTTCACGGTCCGTGATGGAATTACGGCTTCACCCGTGAAAGTCTCTGATCACTCCGACACTTAGCCATTTTTTTTTCTTCTCCGCTCGTCGTCGCGTTCACGGCTAAATCTGCAGTTATGGCCAAGGCCGTGAATGCTTCGACTTTCACCGTTTTCGCTCCAAATTTGACTTGTAAGCTCGTGATTTTCTCGGGAATTGTGTTATGGCTTCAAAACTCGCAAAATCTACCATTTTGTGTCTTTTTACCTACATTTTCAATAAAACCAAGAAAAGTGAAGATTCTGTGCAAAGTAAAGTAAAAAACATCAAAAATAGCACAAAATCATGCAAATAAGCCCAAAATATGATATAAAACATAGGCAAAAACACTATATAAATGCAACGCATCAAAATACCCTAGACTTAGAATTTTGCTTGTCCTCAAGCAATACCTCGATATGTATAAAGAATGTAAAGATAAGGAACACTCATTTGTTTTTGCCTTAATAATATCCTTAGTCCACAAATTAAGCAATCAATCTTTCAGAACTCAAGTAACTCAAGAAAAATCATAATAGAGATAAATTCCCAAGAGGTTACAATCCAAGAAAGATAAAATTCACAATTCATGTCATAATATTCATTCTTCACACACTAAATATCATATACTTTCAATTTAATGAATCCATCTTACTCAATAAATATAAATTTATTTCAAGAATCTCGGTGATGTTAAAGATAAGAGACTTTTAATGCAATTTGGTCTTTAAACGGTTATGTGCCCTTTCCTGTTAGCATCATAACATTGTTTAAAGTATACTGCAAAGCAATATAATTTAACTCATAGCCTCAATCACAAAGTCAGCGGAGTTGTCTACTTGACCTACAGCTTTCTCTTTTTCTCCATTTTTATTCTCAATCATGGAGAAAGTTGGTCAGTGGCATGGTACTTAAATCGTTGTTGATCTTTCTACAAGAGGGTTAAATATATGTTTTGAAAATTCTCCCTCTGTTATTTGATCGCAACAGACTTAAAGTATACTAATTTATGGTATAATATAACTCATGACTTAAGATTTCTCAACTAGAGGAGTTGGAGCAAATCTCAATTTAAATAAATATAACCAAATTCTATTCATAAAAATTTTCATCAAGTAGAAATAGATAAATTAAACATCGAGTATAAAGATACTATGCATGTGTCCTATGAACATATAACAATTCACATATGTATTTTATCAATACCAGAATTGAATTTACTCAAAAATTTAAGTCTATATAAAATTTCAAAAATTTCCTAAGTCATCAAATCAATCACTCAAAATGTCTCCTAAGTCTAAAACTAAGGATAAAACAAATTTGATTATCCTTAACAATCATAAACATTCAGAATACATATTTATAAAGCTTTGAAGAAAAAACAATATATGAAGGATACCCTAGACTTAAATTGTTGCATATACATAAACATTGAGAATCAATGAATGATAGATTTCAGAAAAAATTTGCAAAAGTTCCCTTTGTATTTATTGGCGAGACCCTGTACAGTGATATCAAAAGATGAAACATGACTCAGAAAAATCTGGGAAAATTACCAATTCAAAGGTATTCAATTTATACATGGTAATCAACTTTCAAATATCAAATACCGTCTAGTTTCACTAATCAGAATAACAGTTTACCCCAAACTCACAAGGAAAATATAGTCTTCACGGTTGGTATATGATTTACGGCTGCACCCATGAACATAACATCGAACTCTTTCCCTTCAAGTAAATGTTCTCAAAAGATTCTGCATGTGCAACAATTTATTAGGAAATTTTCATGGATACTAGTTCATCACATTATGCAGCAAAAATTTATTAAAAATCTAAAAAAAATTCAAAAACTAAAACTAAAAATAGTAAAATTCAAAATTCGGGTTGCCTCCCAAAAAGCGCTTGTTTAAGGTCATTAGCTTGACCAAGGCAATGTTCATGACTCTTCTGGTGGATACGAAGCGCAGTGAATGATCGGCAATTGTAGTTCCTCACGCTCTTCCAATTCATTGTACAAATCTAACCCTAATACTCTAGGTATTGTCCATGTCTCAGCCTCTTCTAGCTCATCCCTTTTATGTCTTTCCCAACTCTCTGAGAGACGTCTATCAATTTCAAGGTCACTTCCTCCATCCACTTTGTTCTCCTTCACCTCTGGAGATTGATTAGAACCTGCAAAATTAATCCTCTTAGTTTCTAATGAAAAATCGAAAACCAACTTACTATCATTCAAATTCAAGGTCAGCTTCTCATGCAGCGTATCAATATGGCTCCTGTACTTGCCAAAAATGGTCTTCCTAGAATAACAGGGAACTTAACATTCTCCTTCATGTTGACAACCATAAAATCAGTAACAATGGAAAATTTACAAATTTTAACAGTTACATTCTTTAATATCCCGATTGGTTGTTGATCAAAGCCATTAACAAATTGAACATATGAGTCAGTGGGTTTAAGTCTTCCACTATCTATTTCCTTAACCAAATGTGATGGTAATAAGCTAATACTAGCTCCTATGTCACACAAAGCATTTTCGACAGAAAGTTTACCAATCTTGCATGGAATTGAAATATCTCCAGGATCTCTTACCTTAGTTATTTCAATGTTCTAGCTTACCTGGTCTTTTTTTACCTCAGTCTTACCAATCTCATGTTTCTTTTGTTCTGTTCTAAACAACCTCTGGGGAAAAGGGATTGGAGGGACATATGCAGGTGGGCCCGCATATTTCTCCTCTTTCCTCATCTCCTTACAGTGCTCTACTTCTGAGATAATGTTTACAGACTGGTCGATAGATTCCTCAATAGGTTCTTCAGGTATCTTGTTATAATCAGCATCCATTACTATGACTGCGTTGATGTGCTCCCTGGGATTCATTTCAGGCTGCCCCGGTAATTTCCCCATAGGTCTGCTAGCTGTACTGGCCTGCTGTGCAATCGAGTTTTTCAACATCTTGTTATGAGTGGTCAAAGCTTGCACACAAAGATGTCAGCTGCTTGAGTTGATCAGCAAGGTCGTCAGTTCTCTTCTGTTGGTTCATGACGACTTCTAGCATGGAGTCGAAGTTCAATTTAGAGGGTTGCCCGTATTGCCTTTGTTGAAAGCCCAGTGGTGGTCTGTTATTCTGTTGAGAATATTGAGGAGGAACTTGCCCTTGATTACTTTTGTAGGACAGGTTGGGATGGTTCCTCCACCCTGGGTTGTAGGTTGCAGAATAAGGGTCGTTCGCTGGTCTCTGATTGTAATTCCCCACAGCATTTGCTTGCTCTTGAATTGATTCCTCTTGTGGAGAAGTTATGATTTGACATTCAGATGTGTTATGCCCTGTTACACCACACACCTCGCAAGAAACCGCATTAACTGAACTTGATGAAAAAGACAAAGAATCAATTTTCTGAACTAGAGAATCTACCTTAGCTGCTAGTGATGACAAGGAATCATTGTGATACTTACCAAATCCTGTGGATGTAGTGTTTCACTCACCTGACCATTGGTTATGGTTCATGGCCATATCATCCAGAAGAGCAGTTGCTTCTTCCACGTTCTTGCTCATAATTGTTCCTCCTGCTGCAGCGTCCACCATCATCTTGGTGTTATAATCCAAACCGTTATAAAAGATTTGGACTAAAACCCAGTTTTGAAGTCCATGGTGTGGGCACATGCGCTGGAGCTCCTTGAAGCGTTCCCAAGCCTCATAAAGCGATTCTCCCTCTTGCTGTGTAAAGCATGTGATTTTGTTGCACAGCTGACCGATTTTGCTTGGTGGGAAATATTTGTTCAAGAATGCTCTGGATAGCTGTTCCCAAGTGGTGAATGATCCTGCCGGCATCAAGTACAACCAAGCTCTCGCACGGTCCCTGAGAGAAAACGAAAATAGTCTTAGTCTTATGGCATCAGATGAAACTCCGTTAATTTTGACTGTATCGCAGTATTCAAGAAAAACAGCTAAATGAAGATTCGGATCCTGATTTGGGGAACCCCCAAAATTGGTTTTGCTGGACCATCGTCATTAGTGCTGGCTTTAACTCAAAATTGTTCGCCTGTACGTTGGGTCTACGATGCTTGAACTGAACTCTTGCATGTTTGGTGCTGCGAAGTCCCTTAGAGGTTGATTGTGGATGTTTTCCGCCATCTCTGTTTTTTCAGAATTCTTTCTAATCTCGAATTGTAATCTCCTTTGAAGGCGGAATGTACGTTCAATTTCTGGGTCTTCTGGAAATAAAGCACCTGCATGAGAATTTCTGGGCATACACGTGTAAGTCTTCAACAAAAAAAAAGAAAATAGCAAAAACTAATGTAAAGCAAAGAAAAATAAAAATGCATAATCTCCGAACTTATCAAATAGTCAATATTAACTATCCGTAGTCCCCGGCAACGGCGCCAAAAACTTGATAGCCTCCGCAAGTGCACGGATTTTATCGAAGTAATAAAAGTTATCGATCCCACGAGGACTACGTAGCTAAGTACTAACTTCTTGATTTGTTTGAATCTAGGCAGACTAATTCAGTAGATTGTTTTAAACTTCTACGGACTAACAAACTCAGAGGCAGTTTTAAAGAGGTATTGATTTCTAAAGAATCGGGATTTCATGGGTTTGCCACAAAGACAGTTATGAGTAGTTTAAAAGAATAACTATTTCACAGGAATCATCTATCATGCAAGGAACTCTTCCTATGGTGCATACTACCGCCTCCCGGAGCGTAGTACGGTATTTAACTAAATTAACTCCCTACTCTCGTGACAGTTAATCTAATTAAACCCCTTAAGCTCTGTGAAGAGTCGGTTAAACCCTTCCGACGAATTCAATCACGGGCTACTCATGTGATTGAATTCGTAGGTCTAATTGAAATAGATCGAGCGTTGCGATTCACATCCCGGTCCTTCTCGCAACACCTAAAACGTAGACTTACTTGGCCAGGATAAATTACGAATTAAGCACAATTTCAACTAAATCATGAAGATAAATCTATGAAAATAGTAAAAATATGGATTAACTCATAAAAGTCAATGGGCTACACCCATTTATCCAGACAAAAGTATCCACTCACTTATGATGATAAAGAAATACATGATGTTTGTGATGAATGAGTAAGAATTCATATAAAAACATAAGAAATCACTAAAGAAACTATAGAATCGCCTTCTCCTTGATCCGTAGATGAGGATTGGTCGCTCAATCGTCGTTTTCAGTTGAAATCTCACCGAAAATCTTGTTGAAAATTAAGTTGTCGCCCCTTGTCGCCGCCGCTGCTTGTCTACATCCAATTGTCGCCCCTGTACGTTGGGCTCACGTAATAGAACTAGGGATTACTCATGTAATAGGTCGGCTGTGTGAACGTAGTGCAGCCGTCTTCTTCTTATTTCTATTCATCTTCTTACACAAATAAAGCAGAATAAAAGATTTGGACAGGCCAACAGAGAGAGCCACGTGACGTATTGTTCGCTTTCAAGTAAACAACAAATTGAGTAATGTCACTGTCCAAGGGCGTTGAATTGTATGAATCTCAATTATTATCATTGACAGATGAGTACTTTTACTCGCGCCGAATTTGAGGCGGAAGAGACAAAATTATATTTATAAATATTAATTTTTATATTAATTGATAAATAATATATTTTTTAACTAAATCTTTATATGATATTTACCAGAATATATACTTGTCATAAATCTTAATAGAGACAGTGACTTGTACTGTAAACATTGTAAATATGCGCGTTATGAACATTACCCATGCTCAAATCTAAAAAAGTAGATATATCTTACAAAGAGTGGTGGGCTTATATATTATAGAAATTTAATTGATATATTATTGCCCTAATAAAGATATGCAAAAGATAAAGAAAATTTAGACATGGTAATTCGGGTCAGCGGATCATAAATGGGTCATGTCAGTTATGACCTGTGACCCGATTAAGCTAACCCAAATACGACCTGTTTAATTAATTATGTCAAACTGTGTAACCTGAACACAACCCGAATATAATCGAGTCAACCCGACACGATCCGAATAATCCATTTATCATTCATATTTTAAATATAAATAATAAATTGATAAAAATTATATTAAAATTAATAAAAATTTAGGCTTATGAGTGGGCCAAAATCTGGATTAAAAGATAATTATAAGATATTTGGATTTATGGGCTAGCAATGAGAGTTAGGTAAGTCTATATTTAAATTATATATATATATATATATATATTAAACGAATTAAGTGGGTCAACCCGTTTACAACCCGACACGACCCGATTATTTTCAGGTCATAAACGGGTTGACCTGTTTATGACCCGAACATAATTATGACTTACCTGAACCTGTCTAACTTCGTGTGATCGTGTCGGATTGGGTCGGGTCAACGGCTCATGTCAGATTATTTTCGGGTCACTGTACTGTTTTGGCGTTTGTATTAATAAGTTTTTTTCGGGAAAAAAAACGTGGGCGTCTGATTGATTAAATGTGATGGTGAAAATTGCTTAGAAAATCAGATGAGCTCAACCAAGCAAGAAGATAAGTGATTTCAAGAAAAGAATGGTTCTCTCCTTGGTTGTTGAGGCTCAATTCCTCCATCTCCATGAAGCGATCAGCTACATGTTCCTCGTATTCATCTTAACTCTTGTGTTCGCCATATTTATGACGCAGAGGAAGGCATCATCAAGAGGAAGCCCCCGCCGCCATCTCCCACCCGGCCCGCCGCGCCTCCCTGTTATCGGCAACCTCCACCTGATCGGCGCCCTGCCGCACCGCTCCCTCCACTCCCTCGCCGCCACCTACGGCCCCCTCATGCACCTCCAGCTGGGCCAGATCCCCACCCTCGTCGTCTCCTCCCCCGCCCACGCCCGCGACGTCCTCAAGACCCACGACCTCATCTTCTGCAGCCGCCCCCGCCTCGCCTCCTGGCACAAGTTCACTTATGGCGGACTCGACATCGCCTCCGCGCCCTACTCGCCCCACCAGATGCGCTCGCGGAAGCTCACGGCGACCGAGTTCTTGAGCCCCAAGCGCGTGAAGCTACTCCAGTCCCAGCGGGAGGAGGAGGTGCGCATCTTGGTGCGCAACGTCGCTCGGGCGGCACAACGTCGTGGCCCGGGCGGCTGCGTGAACTTGAGCGAGATGTTCCGGTGCCTGACGAGCAACATCACGTGCCGGGCTGTGTTCGGGAACCGCTACGCGGCGGAGGGGGAGTGAAGGAGGACCCCGTTCGAGGAGATGTTGGTGGAGACTGGGAAGCTTTTGGGGGGGTTCGTGGCCGGCGACTACTTCCCGCGGGCGGAGTACTGGCTCACCTTGGTGACAGGGGTGCAGCGGAGGCTGGAGAAGACCTTCAAGGAGATGGACGAGCAGCTGGAGAGGGAACTGGAGACGAGGGAAGGATGCGGCGATGGTGATGGGGATGGAAGTGACTTTGCCACTGTTATGCTGAGACTTCAGAAGGATGCAAGCAATGGACTCACAAGAGATGACGTCAAAGCTATTTTAATGGTAATCACATCTATTAGTAAAAATATAAGGACATAGCAAATGAAAAATATTATACATAAGTACAGTATTATCGTGTATAAGCAATATTTATGTAATCTAATTACTTTATTTTATCTAATGAGAAATTGGTGGATAATAATGGATAAACTTAGTCACAAGAGTACAATTAGCGAGTAACATAAATATAACTTATCTACGATAACAATGCGTTTATCTACTATATTTTATGACAATTCTAAATTTTTCCAGAAAGGTTACTTGGCTTGCAATTTTTTTCCAAATCTAAGTAAGATTTTTATTTCATTTCCGGATTGAGCAGACATGTTGATGCAGTGAGTGTATGGGAGGGTTCGGGGTCCGATCGTCGTGGGAGAACCACGATGTCGGTCTTGGTTGAATGATGCAGGAAACCGAAAAAAAAAACTTGTGGCTGTGTGAGAGGGGATAGAAGAAGAAGGGAGAAAACGGTTAAGTTCGATTCGGAAAAACAGAGAAAAAAATTGAAGCTAGAACATCAGCGGAAAGAAAATCACGAGGCAGTAAGCAATAAACCGTATTGGAGCAACAACGTTATCCGCAAGCTTCACCAGCGACGGAAATTTTACAGAAGACACTCAGCTTAGTTACTCACCGATGGTGGAAGAGGTTCCCTTGCTGCGCATGCCAACAACTGGATCCGTCGCCCATCCAGCATCGCTTCGTCGAACTCACGTCGCCGGAACTCCCAACTTACAACCAGTACATTACACAAGCAGGAGGTTACAAGGATGATTTACAAGGGACTCTAGCACCCAGATCTGCCATAGGACAGTCTTGGTGTGGATCTGAACAGGCAAACCGCTTGATCGTAAAGCGAAACTGTACCCATCAAGGGATCGGCGGACACGAGATATCTCTACGAGGAAGAGGAACTCGTGCCCGGAGCAATCTGCTACGGAGGGAAAGGGAGACTGGGCAGGACACTTCACCGCCGATTAGCCGAAGTGGGGACGATTCACCCGACGACGAACAGAGAATAAAGAAAGCCAGACTACTTTATAAAACTGAAAAAAAAGCTTACATGAGACTCTGCCTCTTCTCGAGAGGCGTGGGTCGTATTTATAAGAAAACATTTAGGGAGAATAGCGTAAATTGGAGCAGCAATCGGTTAACATCCTCCAGCTGTGCGAACGGAAAACGTCCACGTGGAGATATTTATTGGAAACTCGGGCCGTGGTCTTTTCAGGTTGCAGGCTGGCTGGTCACAGGTCCAGCCGATGAGGGGGCCGTCGGAGGCACTGGGATCTTCGTGGGCTGGGTCGGTGTGTTGGGGTATGCCCTTAAGGCTAATGTTTGAGGCCTTGGGTTATTATCAGTATCATGTATAAAGTGAGTATATGTTTATAAAGGCAATTGTTGTTATTCAGATTGTTGCATTATCTGCTGCTGTATGTATACCTCTGAGTAATGTCTCAATGATGTTCAGCTTTGCTGACATTCAGAGTTGTCCTTAGTCGAGATATCTTGGTGAACATGAGACAGCCTTGATATGATTGAGACTAATATGTGTTCTGGTCTTATAGGATGCTACGAGCATGGAATAAGATTTAGACACATAGGTGCATTGGATGTACTGGACTGACCCTACTTAGGATATTCAATTGTTTGTCACAATGTGAATAAGTCCTTATAAGCAAGCAAGTGGTATATTCCCTCTGACTTGAGATCACTTGTGTTACTAAGTGATGATTGGCATTATCTTGAGGTACTTCAATATCATTTGAAAGATAATGGTTAAGGATTATCTTGGATAGTGGGCATGGGTCAAGTTAGGACACTGGTGATAGATAAAGGATTGCCTCTCCTAGTTGGAGTGTGATGTTCTACTGGGGCCCCCTCCGGATGAGATGGTTGAGAAAGTGTATGGCCATACCCAGATGACTATGTTCATCTGATCTAACCATTCTCATCGTGTTGGAATTACAGGCTTGACAGGCTTGTCCAACGAGAACATCCAGTGGCAAAGGGAACATGTATACTGAGTGAATTGGATTCACACTTGTGATATGATTTGGGAGTAGTCTTGGAAGACTCTTTCCTTCATATCGGGAGACAGTGATGTGTTGCTAGATACCCCTCTCTGATCGTGATAACATATGTTATCGTTACCGACAATGAAGGAAACCCTTAGGGTCGCACAATTTGATGATATGGCTTACTTATGTCAGATCGTGTGGACTGGAATTATTCTAGTTCAGTTTAAAGCAATTTAAACTCTGATTGGAAGTGAGATCTAGTCTGATCATGTTTGATTGATTAGGGCATATGATCGGTAAGCTTCGATCGGGAGAATTGATGCTTGATCGTAGAGATCAGGAGGTTCAATGAGATGTGTGGTTAGATCTTGAACCATGAGGTTCAGAGAGATCAAGACCATGGCTGGTTCGATTTGGTTCTTGAACCAAATGAAATAGAACCGGTTCACTTATGTGAACGCATGGTTCAAAGGGGAGAGGAGTTTTCGATGGCTTCATGGGGAGTTATGCACTTACTATATTTGGAAGCCGTTTTTCTTTTTGGAACTCTCTCCCACGTTTTCGAACGCCTAACGCCTCTCGCCCCTTTCTCCTCTCGTGTGTGGTTCGTCTTCACGTAGAGTGAAAAGGAGTTCGGCCAGCAGGAAGGAACACATCTCATCACACGATCAAAGACTCCTTAGTGTCTTTGCTAGCACAAAGAGCACAAGGAAGAAGGCAACATCATCTTGTGTGTGATACCTTTGGAGAAGGGGCACTCGCCTCTTTCATCTTCTAAGCCGCCACTCAAAGCATGGCAATGGTAATGTTCTAACCTATCTTTTCAAGGTTGATCATATGTTGAAGTCAAGCGATTTTGAAACCTAGCATTTCCGCCGCTGCACACTCTAGATGCGCATGTGACCTAGGTTTCCTTTCAATTGGTATCAGAGCATGGTTTTTTTTGACTTGATACATATGATTGCTATCTTGTGATCCATGTTTATTTTATGCTTTTGGTAGATCTACTAGATGCGCATGCTTTTGTTATCATGAGAAAATACATGCTATGTGTTCATACCAAATGTTAGATCTACATGTATTTTTCATTCAAGCTTATGCATGTGATCTTTACTTGCGCTTGTCATAGAAGTTTTCAATCAAAACATCATCATGCGCGACCCTCACCTAGATCTATCTAAGCGCCTACTTCAAAGACTTAGACGGGTTAACAATGTTGAAGTCGTCAGTCAAGTCTGGACCCAATAGCCTAATCAGACCATCTGACAGCCTAGATGGGTCGGCCGGATAGCACCTGTGCGCAAGCAATACAGGTGGCTATAGGCCGACTGCAGAAGGGCGTGTAGCGATGTCTGATTGAGGCGCCTAGTGAACGATCATGATTAAGGCATGGGGTCACACCCGTTTGCCAGAAATCATGTGGGACGTTCAGCCCTTAAGGCATGCATAGTTGACCATGTGGTCAACGCAAGTCGGTCATGACTGGGTGCATGCAAGGGCAGTGGGTCTGACTTGGTCTAACGAGTGGATACCTGTTAATGGACCGTTGTAAAGTAGTAGGGTACATAAGGAAATAAAATTGATGCCATGGGTTTTTTTCAAAAATTTTATTTCTATTTGGATCACATGTTTGCATGTTTAACATGTTGAATGGGTGTTTATTTAATCTTATGTGGGCTGCCCTTTTTTTTGTGTGCTGTGCTGGGGCCTGCATGCCTGGATTTAAATATAAATTTTGTTGTGATCTGCGAATCACACTTTATTTTATGAAAATGTATAATTGACCTGCGTGTCAAACCATGTCTAGATAGATTAAAATGTAATTTGATCAGACATGAGCACATGAGCACACATGGCAGAGGCGCTTGCAGTCAGTGGCTTCACCAGGTGGGAGGTCTAGAGTTCGACTCTAGAGCAGGTGCATACTGCCTGGAGGGCATTTGGGCCCGAGCTGGGCCAGATGAAGTACAAGAGTCCCATAAAGAACTCAAGTGAAGACTTTTGTGAAACTAGGGTTTTACTTAGGCTTTTATGGGCGTTTACCACATAAGATAATGGTGCTTTCATTTACTGTTTTAAGTAATATTAGCACAAGCATGTTTTATTCTTCTACTATCACTGTAGAATTTGCATGATAGTAAGAAGATAAAAGACCGATAAAATCCAACGTTAATATCAAGCTCGATTGCCTTCTGACGCGAAACCTCACTGTTCTGACTATCGTTGGGGCCGTGTTGTACCCACTCAGTGGGCATGCCCAGCTATCTTCAGACGGTGCGTGATTACACCTACATGCTACAGAGAAGGGATTTATCGCTTCTCGTTGCTCAGCATAGCACGTGGTGGTCCAGGAAGTAGGTCAGGTCAGCTTGACCATATAGGCTACATATTGAGCATATGATAGCCAGATGGAGGCAGCCATCTGAGGAATCAAAGACCGTGTTGTACCAACTCAGTTGGCACAGTCTTCTGGATTGCCTAGATGAAGGGGAATCGCACGGGATGACGATTGGCATGGATAGCCTACCAGTGACTAGTGCTTGAACTCTCTGTGTATCTTATCTCGCCTGAGCGGGACGCGGAAATCAAGTATGAAATCTGGATCCCATCTCACTAAAAGAGTTTCACTCTTTCGGGCTGTTTTATTGGATTTTTCAGTCAGATAAAATAGTGAGAAAAGAATCATTCTTAAGTCCTGGATTGATTCTAACATGCATACTGACCTTGTTGTTCTTGCTATGTTGTAGATTCCTGCAGCAACGAACACCACAGGGCTCAATTTGCGATCCATATTGGAAAAGGAGAAGTTTGCTGGGCCAAACTTCTCAGACTGGTACAGACAGCTTAAGATTGTACTTAAAGCTGAGAGGAAGCTGTATGTCCTTGAGTCGGCAATACCGGCTCAACCCGCTGCGAACGCCGCAAGGGCGGTTCGGGATGCTTATGAGAAGCACGTCAGTGATAGTACTGATGTCGCTTGCCTTATGCTTGCGTCAATGACGCCCGAGCTTCAGCGTCAGCATGAGGATTTGTCTGCTATTGATATTATAGCAAATCTCAAAATGTTGTATGCTGCACAGGCAAGGACTGAACGCTATAACTTGACAAAACTTTTCGTTCATAGCAAACTGACTGAAGGGAGTCCAGTGGGAGCTCACGTACTCAAGATGATTGGGTACAAAGAAGCTCTAGAGAAACTGGGACATACCATCAATCAAGAACTTGTTGTAGATATTATTTTGCAGTCTCTCCCGGCTTCTTTCGATCCGTTCATCATTAATTTTAATATGAACAAAATCGACTGCACTCCGGCAGAGTTACTGAACATGCTCTGTACTACAGAGCAGACACTTGAGAAGGGAAAGCCTTCATCCTCTGTCTTAATGATTCCTTCAAGGAATAAGAAGAAGGGGAAGAAGGGCAAAACCCCTATCAAGAGCTACAACAAGAATTTGAAACAAAAGGTGAAGTGGTCAAAGGACAACAGATGTTTCCATTGTGGCCAGCTGGGTCACTGGAAGAAGGACTGTAGATTGCTCCAAGGAGAGAAGAAGGGAAGCAAGCCTTTCACTTCTGGCTCAGGTATTTACGTGACTGAAGTCATGGTAGCTTCTTCTATTTCATGGGTGTTGAACACTGCATGTGGAGTTCACATTTGTTCAAATGTGCAGGAACTCAAGAGAAGAAGACAGGTGGGACAGCATGAGGTGGACCTACGAGTTGGAAACGGGGCACGGGTTGCTGCTGTTGCTGTAGGGGAATATAACATCTCTTTACCATCTGGTTTTGTATTAGAACTTGACAATTGTTATTTTGCACCAAGCATAACTAAGAATATTATCTCTATTCCTGCTCTTGTTAGGAAAGGTTTTTCTTTTGAATGCAAAACTTCACAGTGTTGTATTTCATATGATAATATTGTTTATGCAACTGGGTCGATTAACAATGGGTTATACATGTTGGACATGGAATGTTCTGTACAACAAATTGATAACAAGAAAGCCAAGTATGCTGATGATAGCACCTTATTATGGCATAGTCGTTTAGGCCACATTAACAAGAAGCGCATTAAGCGGTTGCATGATCATGGACTGCTGGGATCATTCTCCTATGAGGAGTTTGATACATGCAAAGCTTGTTTAATGGGTAAAATGACGAAGACTCCTTTTACTAATAAAGGTGAAAGGGCTTCAGGTTTACTTGACCTTATTCACAGTGATGTGTGTGGGCCGTTTAGTAAACATGCCAGAGGTGGCTATTCATACTTCATTACTTTTACTGATGATTTCAGTAGGTATGGTTATGTCTATCTAATGAGACATAAGAGTGAATCTTTTGACAAGTTCAAAGAATTCAAAAACGAAGTACAGAATCAGTTAGGCCGTAATATTAAGGCACTTCGTTCAGATCGAGGTGGAGAATACTTGAGTCGTGAGTTTACTGACTATCTGATGGAGTGTGGGATTATCTCACAGCTCACTCCACCAGGAACACCGCAATGGAATGGTGTGTCCGAAAGGAGAAATAGAACCTTATTGGATATGGTTCGTTCTATGATGAGTCAGGCTACTCTACCTTACTCCTTTTGGGGATTTGCACTGGAAACAGCTGCAAAGGTGTTAAACCGAGTGCCATCCAAGGCCGTTTCAAGGACACCATATGAGTTATGGTATGGGAAACAGCCGAGCTTGACATTTATTAAAATCTGGGGTTGCGAGGCTTATGTCAAAAAGCTCGCCTCTGGGAAACTGGAGAGCAGATCAAATAAATGTATATTTGTCGGTTACCCTAAAGAAACTAAGGGTTATTATTTCTATGATCCCAAGGAGAACAAAGTATTTGTTGCTCGAACGGCTATTTTTCTTGAGAAGGAATTTCTTCTGCAAGAGGAAAGTGGGAGAGAAATAAAGCTGGATGAAATTCCAGAAGTGGGACAAAGTAGTCAAGCTCAGTTGGATGAGCCTGAGCAAATAGATCAGGTTGATCTTCAACCTGAGGCTCAGATGTCACGGGAACCGCGTAGATCGGGAAGGATCCGTCGTCAGCCTGAGCGCTATGACGGAGTCTACATCATTAATAATGAACCCCTCACTTATGCGGATGCGGTCAGTGGACCGGAATCAGCAAGATGGCTTGAAGCTATGCGATGGAAGGGGAAAGAGTCGCCGGAGGATGGGGAAGACGATGGGGAAAGAGTCGCCGGAGGATGGGGAAGACGATGGAAGGTCGCCGACGGTCGATCGAGCACCGGAGGTGGCGGATCTGGACGGCGGCGGTGGCGCTAGGGTTGCGTACACGGGTGTGTACGCGGCTGTGCAGGCAGCGGCCCTTATAATGAAATCGTGCACGGCCATGCACGCATACACAGCCTGGCCTGTGCAGCTTTCGGTCTGAAGTTTCCAACGGAGTCCACTTACGATGCACGGCCGTGCATCGGTGCACGGGCACGCCCGTGCATGGCTCGGTCAAGCGCAGGTGAGAAACCTGTTACGCGTAACCCCCGTGCATGCCTTCACACCCACGCCCATGCAGCTCTCTATCTCTTGTGCAAAAGAGTTATCCGAGCCATGCACGGCCGTGCATGGATGCACGGGTGCGACCGTGCATGGACGGTGATTTTTGAAAAATCTAGAAAAATTTCCAACATCATGGTACAGTTTAAAGAGCATAAATATGAAATAAAAACTGGAAAACAATAAAGTCTAAATGATGAAAATAAATGAGAAAGCCAAAATGGCAAACAAGAGGTTGGGTTGCCTCCCAACAAGCGCTTCTTTAGGGTCACTAGCTTGACCATCGTGATGCTCATGGTGGGTCTGGAGGTGGAGAGGTTAAGTAAGTGTCATGGAGCCTCTGCTTTCGTTGTTGCCCATGAAGTACACCTATTAAAGTGAGCATAAGATATAATAGTTTATCCCCAACTGTCTTAACAGAACATGAAATAATTGAGCAAAACATATACGCTGTCCCTAAGTCAACTAGAATTTCATCCTTAAACAATTCTAATTTCTTCTTCAAATGGGCTCCCGTGGCATCTCCAGTATGTGTTATATTAGCCACCATCTTGTCTCTTTCTAGACCAATCGATTCGTCAAGTCTGTCTCCAAAATGTTCAGGAAAGGTCTCTAGGAAGAGCTCCATCTTGCTTCTTGATTGTGCGGTATTTTCCTTCAACACCTCTCTGTTCTCCCTGGAATCTGAAAAACAGAATTGGTCATCAGTAGCAGGAAAATCAAATGACATATTGTTTCCATCAATGCGAAAAGTCATCATTCTGTGTGGGATATCGATTATAGCTCTGATCGCGTTAAGGAATGGTCTGCCCAATATAAGAGGGAAAAGTGGGTTCTCGGTTACCGGGATAAATATTCCTTTAAATTGCAGTGGTATATTTTTGGTGATCCCCAGCGGGTGAAGTTTAGAGCTGTTTCCAAACTGCAGTACTTGAGATGTTGATGTGAGAGTTCCCAAGTTTAGCTTCTCATAGGTTATGATAGACATTATGCTGACTCCAGAGCCTAAATCCAATAGTGCCCTATTGAATGCGGTGTTCCCGATCTTGCATGGTATATCAAAACTACCAGGGTCTTCAACTTTGAGAGGTAGCTGCTTGTGTATGAGATCTTTAGAGTTCTCTGCAGCTACTATTATCATTTCGGCATTGAATGCATCAGGAGTCTTATGATGAGGCTCCTCTTCCTGGTTTTCAGATTTTCCTTCTTCACCCCCCATATGTTCAGCTTCAGATTTATCCAATTGCTCAACACCACTTCCAATGATGGCATTGCACTGATCTCTCAGATTTGCTTCAGGTTGAGCTGGGAGCATTCCTGGGTGTCTAGACAATGCACTGGTTCGCTGGTCCAGCTCTGTGATCCGGCTCTCCATCATTTTATGGTGGGTTGATACAGAGTCCACTTTCATGTTCAACTAGTGAATCTGCTCACTCATAGAATCATTGTGCTTCATTTGAGTTGCCATGAAGTTTTCCAACATTGACTCTAATCTGGACTTCTGTGGAGGATCTTGTTTTCTTTGGTTGGCGGATGGATATTGTATCCCAGGAGGAGGCCTAAAATTAGAAAAGAAATTCTGGTTAGAAAAATTAGCAGGAGGAACCTGCCCTTAATTTAACATATAGGAGAAATTCGGGTGATTTCTCCATCCCGGATTGTATGTGTTCGAGTAAAGGCCGTTCTGGTTCCTGAAATTTCTAATGGCGTTTACTTGTTCAGAAGGAGCACTCAGGATGTGGCAGTTATCAACAGAATGTCCTGTCACTCCACAAACATCACAAGTCAAAGAATTAGAAGCAGAGACATTAATAGAATCTATCTTTGATGAAAGGGAGTCTACTTTTGCCATTAAAGAATCAATCGAGTTAGCATCAAACTTCCCTGAATTTCGAGTGTGCTGGCTCCTCTCTCCTGACCACTGATAATGGTTGAGGGCCATGTCCTCTATCAACTCCATCGCATCATCATAATTTTTGTTCATTAGTGCCCCACCAGTAGCGGTATCTACAGAAAGTCTGGTCTGGTATAGCAATCCACTATAGAAGGTGTGAATAATCACCCATTTCTGTAGACCATGGTGCGGGCACATCCTCAACAATTCTTTGAAACGGTCTCATGCTTCATACAAGGTCTCTCCTTCTCACTGGGCAAAGTTGGTTATCTGGTTCCTGAGCTGGGCGGTCTTGCTCGGTGGTAAGTACTTTGATAGAAAAGCTTACGATAGCTATTCTCACGTTGTGATTGATGCCTGCGGTAAAGACTGCAACCACGCCCTAGCTCGATCCCTGAGAGAAAAAGGGAAGAGTCTTAGTTTGATAGCATCAGGATGAGCACCGTTAATTTTTAAAGTGTCGCAGCATTCTAAAAAAATAGATAAATGAAGGTTAGGATCGTTAGTGGTTGCTCCACTGAATTGATTCTGTTGCACCATTTGTACAAGTGATAGCTTGATCTCGAAGTTGTTAGCTTCGATAGCATGCCGCGATATGCTCGAGTGCACACTAGAGATGGTGGGTGCTGCAAAGTCTTTCAGAGAGCGGTTGGCATTGGCTTCCATCGTTTTGTTGTTAGAAAAATGTCTTTCAAGCTTCAGCCTTTTTAAGTTTCTTCTGACCAAACGGAAAGTACGCTCTATCTCCGGGTCTCCAGTTACAAGTTCCCTTGTTCGCGCAGTATTCCTGGGCATAAACAAGTATCTAGACAAAAGATATTAGTAGCACTGCACCAAACAAAAATTACAACTAAAAACAAAGAGTAAAGAAATAATAGGTAAACAAACCGAATAAAAAGAAAATGAAATCTAACTAAACCTAGTCTACAAATTTTCTGATCGTGTTAATATTGGCAACTTAGTCCCTGGCAACGGGGCCAAAAACTTGATAGGGCCTAGACAAGCTGCTACCGTAAGTGCACGGTCTATCGCGCAATAAAATAAGATCGAACCCACAGGAACTAGGGTCAAGTACTAACTGATCGGTCAACTCGTAGCTAGGTTAACAATTAAGGGGGAAAATTACTAATGTCCTAGTGCAAATGATTAAACTAAAGCGAATTAAGAACAAGCAGCGCAGACAGCAAAGCAAACGGGGTTTTAGATCTATGAGAGATATTCAGGGTTTTAGGTTTCACCATACTGAAACATGCAGAATAAATAGAGTTTGAAGTTCTGATCAAGCTTTATATAAGTTCTCAATGTAATCCTTCCTAGGGTACAGACGCGCTCCCTCTCAGGACACGGTCCGGTATTCGCCTTATCCTAAGTCTCCTACTCTCGTGGCTTACCGGGTCAAGCCGGAACCAATGAGATCTGTGAAGGATTAGGGTTCCTCAGGAGATTTCGAGTGCTCTCGCTAAACGAAATCACCAGTCCAGTCTAATGGGTTCCGATGATTGTGGTTCACCTCTCAGTCCTTCTCACAACATCTAAGACATGCATACATATGGCCAGTACATAAATATAAAATAAAACATCCTAAACATGAATAAGAACAAAGATAAGTAAAGAAATATATAGATCAAACCATAGTATTCAACATTCATACAGTGGGCTACGCCCAAACCCCGAAAAGAAAGTTTACGCTATCATATACATCGTGAAATACATCAAATCTCTCATGTAAATGAATTCAAACCAAAGGAAAGGGTAGATCCTTGATGGAAGAAGGTCCAGCACGAATATCCACGCCGGAACGACGAAGAAAACGAGGCGGAACAGTGTTGTCGCCCAGAAAATCACTCCAAACCCTAGGTCAGTGCCGTTTCGCTTCGTTATCCTCAACCACTTGATCAAATCTGATCATTATAGTCCCAAAACGTGCGCATCCAAGTTGGGAAGGTCTCCCTGATATTTTGTTCAATTCTGAGCCAGGAATAGAAAGTTATGGTAGAAATACCGAGCGCCTATCGAAGTTACGCGAGACGATGCACGACCGTGTATCGGTGCACGGGTGCGCCCGTGCACAGCTCGGTTGCTGGATAACTTATGATTCACGGCCGTGCATGGATGCATGGCCATGCCTGTGTACAGCTCGGTGAAGCCTGGATAGTCAGATCATGCACGGCCGTGCATGGGTACGCACCCACGACAGTGCATCCTGTAGAAAACTCGGATTGGGCTAAAATTTGGCGTGAGCTTCGTCTCATCATGGGAAATCGTCTCATACTTTCAGATTCTCCAAATTCCATCTATTTTGAGGCCAAAAATCTATATTTTCATAAAACAAGGGAAAAGTGAAGACTCTGAAGAATATGAAGTATTTGAGTGCATAAATGAGACAAAGCATGCATTTTACTCTAAAATAATAACAGAATTAAGTCACGAAATAATATATTTTTGCATGTTATCACTGCTCTGCAGGACCCTCATCTTCAGTCACATGGTATGCCGGTTCGGATTCCGGTGAAGGTGGAGCTGGAGCTCGAACGGGTGGAGCTGCTTGAGGTGGTGCACTGGTCCCACCGGAGCGACTGCTCCTTGATAGGCCCCGCAAGTGTACGGTTTCTATCGCAATAGTAAAATATCATCCCAAGGGAGCAAGGTGTCAAGTACCGACTTCAAGTGTCATTGAAAGCTAGACAATTCAAACTCGGAATAAAAGAATTTCTCTAAGTCTAATTTTTTGAATCAAGAAACAAATGACTAAACGGGAAAGTTATAGTTTTAGAAGTGTTCAGGACTTCAGGTTTCACCTCGTTGAATGAATTAAACGTAAAACATTGAATCAAAACGAATTAATAAACGGATCTCCTTCTCTCGAAGCGTAATCCGACAGTAAACAACTTAAGGCGATCACTCCTAGGGTACGTATTACCTTCTCTCAAAGTGTAATCCAGTGTCGAACTTAAACTAATCTCCTACTCTCGTAGCAAAACTAACTTAAGAGACCCATTAGGCTTTATGAAAGATCGTAAATCCTTGAGTGACTTTGAATGACTCTCGTAATTTAAGTCACAAATTTAAATGAGAGAGTTCGAGTGTTACGATTCACCTCTCGGTTCATCTTGTAACACTTAACACATATAAAAGTTTGGCCAGAACAATCATACGCAATACGCACAACTCATTTAAATAAGTGAATTTACTAAAAATAACATTGAGATTCAAAATAATGTTTTATACATGAGAATTTGTTCAGTGGGCTACGCCCGAGTCCCGAACTAGGGTTTTACACTAAAACATGCATCATTTGACAAAGAAAACCCACAAAAATATATTCAAAAAGAAGGAAATTTACAATACAAGGGTAGGAGACGATAGGTCTTTGGTCTTCTCTCGATAGTCCCAAAGAAATCCGTCAAATCGAGCCTAAGAATGTAGAAATCGCCCCTCTTTCGCCCTAGGTTGCGTTCCTCAAAAGTTTGACCTCCAAAACCACTCCAAAAATCTTATTTTATGGCTCTATCTCTTCCTTAGGTAGTTAGGAAGTTTCCCTCCAAATTTTAGCAAATTCCGACTTCGGAATCATCAAAATCGGGCGAAAAACTGTCGAAAGGTCGAAACTGGCAGAAGCTGTCACGGGTGTGATGGCTGTCACGGCCAGGCCGTGATGAGTTCGTCAGTCTGGAAAGTGGGTCTTCACGGCCGTGATGAGAGGAACGGGTAGGCCGTGTCTAGCTCGCAGATTGCTGCAGAGTTCTGTTGAGATGATCATGGCTGTGACGGTGAACATGGTCTGCCCGTGTTCTCTGCAGAAAGCTCTGATTTGCCTCAAATTTGACCTGTGACCTTCTAGCACTGTGAGGAATCTTCTCGTAACATCAAATCATCAAAATCTTCACGAAAATATGGTAAAATGACCTGCATTTCACAAATAATACGAAAAATAGTGAAGATTATGTACTTAACGAGAAAAGATACTAAATTCATATATAAAATAAGACAAAAGCCTGAAAAGAACTTATGAATGGTACTTTAAATTATATAAAAATAACACTCATCACTCATTCGCATCCAATGTTAGGGCAGATTCAGTGCATCCCTGGCTAGGTTAGCTAGCTTTACTGTGCTACCCTTTTTGCGTGGCATTCTGCTACAACATGGATAAACTAATGGAAAAGGATTAGCACGTTAACGATTAGAAGCAATTGCATTTAAAGCAACGTCCTAAATCCTTACATTGTTCCTAAGGCCTTAAGGCCAATCCTAGGGTTCAAGTTAGGATCATTCGGCTCTGATACCATAAATTGTCACGCCCCGACGCGAGACCCGGGCCCACACCCCAAGAGTCAAACGTCAAGGCACGACAGGGTCAACCTGCGTGATGAGTCAACAATAAAACCTAATGCAACAAATAAAATACTACAGCCCATAATTCAACTCTAATATACAACAACATAATACAACACCATCCGGTCCACAACCGAGCGTACACAAATACGTATCCAAATACATCACTAAATCAAATACATAGTCTGGCAGAAAAATAAGAAAATAATGCATCAAGTGCATCACCCCATGGTAGCCACTACAACTAACTATCTAAATCAGCTCTAGGTGGAGCAATGCCAGATCCTGGAAGAGAAGGGACGAAGTAGGGGAATTAGCCAGAAGGGCTAAGTAGGGATATGATAATGAGATGATGCATGTACAATAGATAAGATTCATTTGAAAAAATCTATCAGTATCTTACGTGCATGTACAACAATAAATACATATGAGGCAAATCAACAACATATCAAAATACAGCAACATGCAATCCATAAAATAGAGCTCGGCCAATCATCCACTGAAGGTGTGCGTGAACTCCTGAAAGAGTGGTCCCCAATGTCAGCTCTAAACAAAGGGGACAGCTGCCCGTCGGCAGTCCGCTGGTGTAGCGTCCAACACCAATCACCCTGAAGTCGGTATACGACCCTTCGGAGATCCGAGATGACGCAAGTCGATAACATATAGTACCAATGGTCCTCACACCATGACTATAGCTAGTGGCCAACATACAAAATGCGTAGCCCTCGCCCCCAACAAGCTACGGTACAAACATCAGTCGACTAGTCTAACCACCCCCACCACCCGTCCAACCGGCACATAATATAACACGCCAACATAATAAAACAGAGATCCACATGTGCTAATATACAGCCATAAATAATCACATCATCATAATATCATATCGCAGAGCATATATGAAATAGAAACTAAACTCAAGAAGCATGCAGTCACGTGTATGCTCAACAGGAAGGATCAGACTACAACAGGATAAGAGGCAAATCAAAGGACTGGACTTAAGATAAGGTGCCACTAATTTAGCATGCATTTGGCACCATAACAAAGGTAGGAAGAAGACCCTACCTCGATTTTGTAGGTCTATGCTAAGAACCAACCCAAAATAAGTAAATAGATGCGTTAGCACGACTCTCGGAGTTTGCCGAAAAGTTCACCGGAACAGTAATCGCCGGCGCAGATCGGAGCTCGTCGGAGCACCACAGAGGAAACAAAGACTCCAGGAGGGAGAAGGGTGGCATGCGTTGAGAGAAGGCGTGGCATATGCAGATGACAAAGCAAGCTTTGCATGCGATGATCAAGGTGTAGGCGGAGGAGTTCAGGGAAATAGATGGGGAAAAGTGGGTCGAGTGACAACGACTAATGGTGACATGTGAGAAAAGGTAATTCCAGCGCACACGTACTGTGCGCGACCCCACGCTCCATTGGACACCAAAAATTGAATCCAATTCGATTTAGATTTTTGCCGTTTAGTTGAAAATGCACTAGTGCGTAACAGTTTGTGCACTCTAGTAGATCTTCGAACCTGAGTCTCCGTGTGATCAGGTACGAAAGAATACTCCCCCTGCTCAAAACCTACTACATCTGGTTGTGCACTATCGTGAACACTATCTGACTCATCACTAGTTGTTGTTGGCTCAACTACATCATGTTCTGTCTCTTGTGTAATTTCGTCATCATCTATGACTCTCCTTGGTAAGTTGGTTGTTTGTTCTAATTCATCATAGTTAACAGGTACTTGAGATGATTTTTCTGGTTTCTCAAAGTCAGCTATGGTCTCATGCTCATGAAAAATAATATCCCTACTTCTAACAACTTTTTTCTTTTTTGGATTCCATAATCTGTAGCCAAACTCATCACCACCATATCCAATGAAGATGCAAGGAGTGGCTTTGTTGTCAAGTTTTGACCTCTGTTCCTTAGGCACATGTATGAAAGCCTTGCACCTAAATACTTTCAAATGTGAGTATGAGGGTTCCTTTCTTATCCATACCTTTTCAGGTATATCAAAACCTAATGGAACTAATGGAGAATTCTTAATTAAGTAACAAGCTGTTTTGAGTGTCTCACCCCAGAATGCTTTAGGCAATTTTGTCATCCTTAGCATGCATTTAACTCTCTCCACAAGGGTGTGATTCATCTTTTCAGCTACACGATTGTGCTAGGGTGTACTAGGTTCTGTTAACTCATACCTTATCTCATGCTTAGCACAATATGTCTTAAATTCATGGGATCTATATTCACCACTTTAATGGTAACTAAGTTTCTCTCTCCACCATGGCATGAAATTTTTGAAAGACCTATAGTACTTGGCTTTTGATTTGCAAACAAAATATCTAAGTCTTTCGTGAAGCATCATCAATAAAAGTTGCAAAATACCTATTGCCACCTAAGAACTTTACCTCCATGGGACCACATACATCAGAATGTATCAATTCTAATCTAGTTTCTTTTCTTTTAGGGGTATACAAAAAGAAACTCTTCTATGTTTACCAAGTAAACAATAATCGCATGAATTAATTGTTATACCTTTGCTTGTTACTAAAGGGATATGAATGAAGGATTGTCTTGTCAATAGTTGTATCCCCTTCTCCCTTATGTGTGCTAGCCTGTTATGACATAGATTTGGTGATATTTCATCTTGCACTGTATTGATGTGAATTCCAGAGTACTTTAGCCAAATCTTGTACATTGCGCAACATAGCATTCCCTTTGCAACCAATACAGACCCTTTAAGGAGCTTCTGTTGTCCATCTTTATATCTGCTATCATATCCTTCCTTGTCAAGGAGATTAACTGCAAGCATGTTTATTCTCAAGTCAGGAATGTGTCTTACATCCCTTAGACTTAATGTACACCCTGTGTTGGTTTGAACAACAATATCACCAATGCCTATAATCTGTGACACACTTTGATTTTCCATCTTGGTGTCCCCAAAATCAACTACTTCATAAGTGGTAAGTAATTCTCTCTTTGGAACGCAATGGTATGTTGCACCTGTATCAACAATCCACTCTATAGATGAGTCTCCTAAATGGTTACAATCACCATGCCCACAGATTAATGACACTATCTCTTTCTCAGATGTAACTGCAGTAGTATTGCTCTCTACAAAGTCTTTCTTGTTTTTGTTATCTTTTCTCTCTAGCTTCAAGATCCTGCAATATTTCTTGATGTGACCAACTTTTCCATAATGATAGCATTTCATTGGTTCCCTTGACTTGTACCGATTCTTGGATTTACTTCTGCCTCTAAAATCCTGATCTCTATTCTTGAATTTACCTTTATTTTCTATAACAAAAGTATGATTTGACTCTGATTCCATACTGTCTCTCCTTGCTTCTTCATTTAGCAAGCTATATTTTACCATTTGCATTGTTATCTTGTGATCTGGTGCTGAATTAATCACAGTGACAACTAGGGTACCCCAAGTGTCCGGCAAAGATCCTAAAACAAATGAAGCAATAACTTCATCACCAAGGTTAATTTCCATAGTAGTCAGTTGATTCAACAAGTCTTGATAGTCATTCAAGTGTTCAGTAATAGACCTTCCATCCTTGTACTTTAGGTTTGAGAGTTTTCTAATTGCAAATGTTTTGTTCATAGTAGTTTTTCTTTCATATAGTGCTGCCAACTTTTTTCATGCAAGAGATGAACTTGTCTCTTGTGCTACATGATGAAAGACACTAAGATCAACCCATTTTCTGATCATGCTTAAAGTCTTTCTATCCAAACATGGACAATACCTAGAGTATTAGGGTTAGATTTGTACAATGAATTGGAAGAGCGTGAGGAACTACAATTGCCGATCATTCACTGCGCTTCGTATCCACCAGAAGAGTCATGAACATTGCCGTGGTCAAGCTAATGACCTTAAACAAGCGCTTTTTGGGAGGCAACCCGAATTTTGAATTTTACTATTTTTAGTTTTAGTTTTTGAATTTTTTTTTATATTTTTAATAAATTTTTGTTGCATAATGTGATGAACTAGTATCCATGAAAATATCCTAATAAATTGTTGTACATGCAGAATCTTTTGAGAACATTTACTTGAAGGGAAAGAGTTCGATGTTATGTTCATGGGTGCAGCCGTAAATCATATACCAACCGTGAAGACTATATTTTCCTTGTGAGTTTGGGGTAAACTGTTATTCTGATTAGTGAAACTAGACGGTATTTGATATTTGAAAGTTGATTACCATGTATAAATTGAATACCTTTGAATTGGTGATTTTCCCAGATTTTTCTGAGTCATGTTTCATCTTTTGATATCACTGTACAGGGTCTCGCCAATAAATACAAAGGGAACTTTTGCAAAATTTTTCTGAAATCTATCATTCATTGATTCTCAATGTTTATGTATATGCAACAATTTAAGTCTAGGGTATCCTTCATATATTGTTTTTTCTTCAAAGCTTTATAAATATGTATTCTGAATGTTTATGATTGTTAAGGATAATCAAATTTGTTTTATCCTTAGTTTTAGACTTAGGAGACATTTTGAGTGATTGATTTGATGACTTAGGAAATTTTTGAAATTTTATATAGACTTAAATTTTTGAGTAAATTCAATTCTGGTATTGATAAAATACATATGTGAATTGTTATATGTTCATAGGACACATGCATAGTATCTTTATACTTGATGTTTAATTTATCTATTTCTACTTGATGAAAAATTTTATGAATAGAATTTGGTGATATTTATTTAAATTGAGATTTGCTCCAACTCCTCTAATTGAGAAATCTTAAGTCATGAGTTATATTATACCATAAATTGGTATACTTTAAGTCTGTTGCGATCAAGTAATAGAGGGAGAATTTTCAAAACATATATTTAACCCTCTTGTAGAAAGATCAACAACGATTTAAGTACCATGCCACTGACCGACTTTCTCCATGATTGAGAATAAAAATGGAGAAAAAGAGAAAGCTGTAGGTCAAGTGGACAACTCCGCTGACTTTGTGATTGAGGCTATGAGTTAAATTATATTGCTTTGCAGTATACTTTAAACAATGTTATGATGCTAACAGGAAAGGACACATAACCGTTTACAGACCAAATTGCATTAAAAGTCTCTTATCTTTAACATCACCGAGATTCTTGAAATAAATTTATATCTATTGAGTAAGATAGATTCATTAAATTGAAAGTATATGATATTTAGTGTGTGAAGAATGAATATTATGACATGAATTGTGAATTTTATTTTTCTTGGATTGTAACCTCTTGGGAATTTATCTCTATTATGATTTTTCTTGAGTTACTTGAGTTCTGAAAGATTGATTGCTTAATTTGTGGACTAAGGATATTATTAAGGCAAAAACAAATGAGTGTTCCTTATCTTTACATTCTTTATATATATCGAGGTATTGCTTGAGGACAAGCAAAATTCTAAGTCCAGGGTATTTTGATGCGTTGCATTTATATAGTGTTTTTGCCTATGTTTTAGATCATATTTTGGGCTTATTTGCATAATTTTGTGCTATTTTTGATGTTTTTTTACTTTACTTTGCACAGAATCTTCACTTTTCTTGGTTTTATTGAAAATGTAGGTAAAAACGCACAAAAATGGTAGATTTTGCGAGTTTTGAAGCCATAACACAATTTCCGAGGAAATCACGAGCTTACAAGTCAAATTTGGAGTGAAAACGGTGAAAGTCGAAGCATTCACGGCCTTGGCCGTAACTGCAGATTTACCGTGAACGCGACGACGAGCGGAGAAGAAAAAAAAATGGCTAAGTGTCGGAGTGATCAAAGACTTTCACGGGTGAAGCCGTAATTCCATCACGGACCGTGAAACTCTCTGTGACCGAAGGGCCTCAGCACAGAAACATTCACGGCCTCAGCCGTAAATGCATCACGAGCCGTAAAAACTTCCGCCTGCGTTTCTCACTCGATTCAAACCGGATTTGAGCCAAACTTCGCAGAACCGTTCCTTGATTATTTCTAAACCGGTCCAACTATAAAAGATCGAATTTTGATCAGGTTTAGAGGACTTTTCGGACGAAGACAAGCGGCGGTGGCGACAGGAGCAACAACTTGATTTCCAACAAGATTTCCTGCGAGATTTCCACCAAAAGCGACGAT
This sequence comes from Costus lasius, assembly GCA_027563935.2. Classification (NCBI taxonomy): domain Eukaryota; kingdom Viridiplantae; phylum Streptophyta; class Magnoliopsida; order Zingiberales; family Costaceae; genus Costus; species Costus lasius. The sequence continues at coordinate 21,756,737 of CM050447.1, read as the reverse complement.
TGAGCGACCAATCCTCATCTACGGATCAAGGAGAAGGTGATTCTATAGTTTCTTTAGTGATTTCTTACGTTTTTACATGAATTCTTACCCGTTCATCACAAACATCATGTATTTCTTTATCATCATGAGTGAGTAGATACTTTTGTCGGGATGATTGGGTGTAGCCCATTGACTTTTATAAGTTAATCCATATTTTTACTATTTTCATAGATCTATCTTCATGATTTAGTTGAAATTGTGCTTAATTCGTAATTTATCCTGGCCAAGTAAGTCTACGTTTTAGGCGTTGTGAGAAGGACTGGGAGGTGAATCGCAACGCCCGATCTATTTCAATTAGACCTACGAATTCAATCACGGGAGTAGTTTGAATTCGTCTGAAGGGTTTAACCGACTCTTCACAGTGCTTAAGGGGTTTAATTAGATTAACTGTTACGAGAGTAGGGAGTTAATTTAGTTAAATACCGTACTACGCTCCGAGAGGAGGTAGTATGCACCATAGGAAGAGTTCCTTGCATGATAGATGATTCCTGTGAAATAGTTATTCTTTTTAACTACTCATAACTGTCATTGTGGCAAACCCATGAAATCCCGATTCTTTAGAAATCAAGACCTCTTTAAAACTGCCTCTGAGTTTGTTAGTCCGTAGAAGTTTAAAACAATCTATTGAATTAGTCTGCCTAAATTCAAATAAATCAAGAAGTTAGTACTTAGCTACGTAGTCCTCGTGGGATCGATAACTTTTATTACTTCGATAAAATCCGTGCAATTGCGGAGGCTATCAGTACTCCATCAACAGCGGCGATCACCATTAGCAGTGAGTGAGGATTCGAGTGCGAGAGTTGAGAGAGAGAGGTAGAGAATCTGTAACCGTCGACGGAGGTCGACGGCGAGGGAGGGAAGAGGGACGCCGGCGGGCGACGGAGAGCTTTGTAAGCTTTTGTTTTGCGAAATAAAAGTTGTCTTCGGTCCTATTCTTCCCCGATTCTCTGTGTTCGGTGCTTTTTCTCCACCTCATCCGGCGGCGTTACGACAGCAGGCGGCTGTCCGGCGTCGGCGACGATAGGGTGAAGGAAGGCAGGTGGCCTTCCCTGCCAGTACAGTCTTTTCCGGCGACGACCCTCGTGCAGGCGGATGGACGTGATCGGTGACCTTCGGCGGACGAAGACGAAAGCAGCAAAAGCTTTCGAACACGATTCAGCGTTCGAAACGAGGCCGGCTGACGTGGCGACACGGGTCAACGGTCAGCGGAGGGGCGAAGCAGTGAAGGAATTCGATTTTGCGAAATCGAAATCGAAGCGACTGACGTCAGGCGGACGTCAGCAGATCATATTTAATTCGAGCGGCGATTTTGAATCAGCGAGTTGACTTGGTCAAAATTGATTTTGACCAGTGAGGTATTTTTATTTGGGGTCCAATTTGATTTTCCTAAATTAGGGTTAGGGTTTTCTTCATGCGAACTGTAATATGGGGATTAAATCTAAGCGGGGAAAGTTAGGGTTTTCGATTTGGGGTCGAAAATTCTAGAGAGCGTTGCGTTCTGGTATTTCATCGGACTATCCTGAGACAATATATAAGTGCTGTTTTTATGTGGATCCGACCGGGACGTGAGGTGATATTAGGAACGATACTAAATTCATGAAAGACAATTACTCTTAATTCACGTGCATCGTTCATGGGCGATACTGCAATAGCAATAGAAAGTAAAAGGTTTTCACTCGCATCGTTCATGGCCAATAGCACTAGAAAGTAAAAAGTTCTGCCGTCATCTAATCCAACTTTGCTGGAGTTTGGTACGAGGACGAGAGGCACCTTCTTCCATACAACAATCCCAAAGGCCTCCGACACGTCTATCTCGTCCTCGCCCATTCCAGCGGGCAGAGACCAATCAAATTCGTGGAGGAGAGTGGCAACGGTCGCCTTGACCAGCGTCTCTCCCATCACTAACGCCGGACACATCCTTCGCCCGCCGCCGAAGGGTATAAGCTCAAAGTGCTGCCCCTTGTAGTCCACCGCACTCTCGCTGAACCTCTCCGGCCGGAACTCATCAGGGCTCTCCCAGGTTTCGGCGTGCCTACCTATCGCCCATACGTTAACGTAGACCCTCGTGCCGATGGGAATGTCGTAGCCGGCGATCGTGCACTCCGCACGACTCTCCCGGGGTAGCAGAAGCGGCCCGGGCGGGTGCAGCCTAAAGGCCTCTTTGATTACCATATCCAGGTAGCTGAGTTGCTGCACGTCGCCCTCTCGCACGTAGTCTTCTCCCCTGACAACTCGCCGGACTTCTTCTTGGGCTTTGTTGAGGGCTCTCGGGTTCCTCATAAGCTCGGTCATAACCCACACTAGTGTTGCTGCGCTCGTGTCTATTCCGGCAAAGAACATGTCCTGCTCAAGCCAGAAAAGACAACAAAATTCTAAATCAAGTCAGATGCTGTTAGTATGTTTTCAGTAAATGATGCGATTGGAGATTTCCAGACCATTAAAATTGCTTTGACGTCTTCCCTGCCGAGTCCATTGCTCGCATCCCTCTGAAGTCTCAGTAGAACAGAGGCGAAGTCATTGCCATTGCCACCTCCTTCCCTCTTCTCCAGTTCCCTCTCCAGCAACTCGTCCATGTCCTTGAAGCTCTTCTCCAGCCTCCGTTGCACGCCCATCACCAAGTTGAGCCAGTACTCCGCGTGCGGGAAGTAATCTCCGGCCACGAACCCCGCCATGAGCTTCACAGTCCGCTTCAACACCTCCTCGAACGCAGTCCTCGAGCACTCTCCCTCCGCCGCGTAGCGGTTACCGAACACCGCCCGGCACGTAATGTTGCTCGTCAGGCACCGGAGCATCTCGCTCAGGTTCACGCCGCTGGGGCCACGACTCTGCGCCGCCCTCGCGAGGTTGCGCACTAAGGTGCGCACCTCCTCTTCTCGCTGTGTCTGGAGTCGCTCCACGCACTTGGTGCTCAAGAACTCGGCCACCGTGATCTTCCTCGACCGAATCTGTTGGGGCGAGTAGCGGGCGGAGGCGAGGTCGAGGCCGCCGTAGGAGAGCTTGTGCCACGCGAAGAGGTGGGGGCGGGTGCAGAAGGTGAGGTCGTGGGTCTTGAGAACGTCGCGTGCGTGGGCGGGGGAGGAGACGACGAGGGTGCGGATCTGTCCCAGCTGGAGGTGCATGAGGGGACCGTAGGTTGTTGCTAGGGAGTGGAGGGATCGGTGGGGGAGGGCGCCGATTAGGTGGAGGTTGCCGATGATGGGGAGGCGCGGCGGGCCTGGTGGGAGGTGGCGCCGGGGGCCGCCTCTTGATGATGCCCTCCTCTGCTTCATTACTATGGCGAGCACAAGCGTGAAGGTGAACAAGATAAACATGAATTGAGATTCTACATTCAACGAGAAAGGCATTCTTGATTCTGCTATCTCTCTGTGATAATTGTAAGTTGTAACTTGTACAAGTAGCTGCATCGTCAACTGCTAGCTACTTAATTTATTGGATGCTAGCTTATTCTGAAATCACGCAGGCACTATCGTATCCAATGAATCACTGACAGGTGTTCCCCATATTCATTTATTAAGTTTATCTTTTCGTGTTGCTATTATACATCTACATACCCAATCATTAAGCCATGTCTCGTGATCAATTTTTTATTATTATTAATCAACATCAGCTCAATTAAATAACTGAGACAAGTCAGCATTTGCTACGAAACACTAGTACTGAACAGTGCTGCCGCTATAAATAACATAGAGCGGCTGAATCTGCCGAGCATATTTCATATTTGATAAATATTTTTTTAATATTTATCTAATATTATCTTTATTTGTTCAATAAATATTATTTTAATAAATATTTATCTAATTTTATCTTTTATTTAATAAATATAATATTTTTATACTTTCTGTATAATAAGTATTTTTAAAATTTTATATTATAAATATTTTTTGATAAATATTTATCTTTCATTTTTTTATAAATATTTATGTACTTTTATAAAAAAATTAAGAATAATTATTTAGCCTTATTATATATTTGTTATATTAATATCAATTTGATATAAACAGTGTCTTTTATTTATTTATTTTTTTTTTTTTCACGAGAGTATGTGGAGGCAGTGGACAGATGGGCCAAGAATAGTATAGGCTGGTTCATATGTAATTAGGGAAGGCAACTGGGTAATAATTTAGCAGAAATCCGTATTATCCAAATTCATTTAAAGATAATTGAGTATATGTTAGGGTATTTATAAGATTTGAGTATTAAATAGGTAGTTACATGTTTAATATGATAGTTTATGAGTAGAGATTTTAAAATCTGAATGGATAGTTATTTGAATATAGGTAATAAAAAAATTATTCGAATTAAAATATGAGTAATATAAAAAATACGAATATCTTAACCGTTGTCGTCCCTAAGTAATATTGGAATGGATTGGCCAACACTTTCTGTATCAAGCCTCCAACTATAGGATCGGTTAAAATGAGAATCAGATTCAAAGGTGGATCCGAATCCGCACGGAACCAAATATATTGATTTGGGTTCGGATTTAACACTGGCCGTGTTTCGGGTTTAAAAACGTCGAATGGCGGAATGAGTTTGCTACAATGCAGTGCAGGATCTTTAGGCTACTGCTCAATGTAAGAACGTGGGCCGATCGAACTGCTGCTGTTGTAACGAAATGGATCTGGTTTGAATCGGTGCGGATTCAAAACAGACCAGGTTCAGAGTTCTGAGTAGTGAGTGCGGCAGAAAGGGTTCACTGTCTTCGACACCTTCGTTCACAGCGACGAGTGGTGACAGGCATCGGCAACAAGCGCGTCACAGCCCCGCTTTTCCCCTTCTTTTTTAGCTTGTGCGGTGACCGGCCTGCTAGCGCTTCCGAGTCGTGGCAGCGATGCTTCGATTCTTGCTTGCTGTTTCCGAATCGCAGCGGCGAGCAACTATTGCAGTGATGGCCTCGACGAGGACGATTGTGGGTTCCGGCGGATCCACATCATCACGCGGCTACGGCGACGGAGGGCGGCAAACTTTTTTATGCTTTCAGATCATAGCGAAAGTTCGGTTTTCGATATTTCCGAGTCGAGGCAACGACGTTTGGTTCGCTCCAGCCGACAAGAAAGAGAAAGAGGAACAGCGATGAGCGGCAGCGATGCCCACTACTACTTGCTGCAGCGTGAGGAATCAATAAGATGCGGTGCGACAGCTGCGGTAGATGAAGCGATGCAAGGCTTTACACGGGCTGGGCTCGTGGGCTCTAATCATCCTAGGCCTGAACGCTTGGTTTATAGCTCAACGCACTCTTTTCTTTAACGGACTCTACTTTCCGTGTTGATTTTCTTGTAAGAATTTAGTCACCGTATTGTTAATTTTTTTTACTGAAGTTTTCTCTCCTCAATAAATTCTTTTAGGAGATTTTCAGAAAACTCCTCAATAATATTTTTTTTGGAGTTTTTCATATTAATTTTTTTTACTGAAATTTCTCTTCTCTTTATTTTTTGTTCTTGGCGGTATGTTTCTTACTATTGGACTGACAGTTTCTCAGCGTTTGCTCCACGATTCTCAATTCTTTACAATTTTAATATTTTATTATTTTAACATCATACATACAACACGTGTCAATTATCATATTAATAGGTACTGCAAATCTGCGAATATGCCGGAAATTATATGAATTGAATTTTTACTCTTTTAATCTATTAGAAAAAAAAAATCTAGATTTAATATACTTTTTTTTCCGCTATAGATTTTGTTCAAAGAAATATAGCTTAACAATCTGAGAACATAGAGGGCTGAAAATTTGAAGGTGGAGTAGAGGGATGAAAATTTGGTTATATGAAACTCACGTGTGACTAGGGTGAGCATTCGGGTTTAGTTTTTTTGGTTTTTATTGATTATTAAAATTTTTGATAAATTTAGTTTTTTAAAAAATTATTCGATTTTGGTCATGATAATAAATTTTATAAAATTCGGTTTTCAGTTTCAGTTTTTATAATTTTGGTTCGGTAAAAAATAATTTACGAATATATATAAATATATGTATATTAAAATATAAAAAATATATAATATAATATATATTAAAAAAATATATTATATTATATTATATCCTAATTTTATTATAATATAATTAGTTATTAAAAGTTTAAAGCCTATTACCTAATACCTAATCACTTAATTATCAATCATATAATTAATTAAATACTTAATAATTTAATTTTTCGGTAATTTATTGAATTTACCGAAAAATTTTAGTAAATTCACATCGGTAAAATTCTGGTTTTTAGGAAATTTGATTTCTAATATTTCGGTAAAAAAAAATTTGTTAAATCGGTTTCGATTTTTACCTAATGCTCACTCCTACGTGTGACCAAAAATTTCTCCCTAGCAAGCAGCGACAAGCTGGACGGTTGGCCGACGATGAGCTAAGGGCGACGCGGCTGCGGGCTGGAGTGCGACACAATTGCTGGCTGGAGGGCGATGGGCTAAGGACACGAGCAAGGGCACCACCCACTATCGCCGCTTAAATTAAAATATTTATTTTTAAATTATTTTTTATAAAATATAACTATAAAATAATAATAATAATAATAAATATATTTATTAAAAATTATTTTACTATATAAATATAAAAATTTATTTTATATATACATTAATCGGGTATCGGGTACCTGAACCCGTGAGAGTAAACCCGAACCCAACCCAATTAGCTAATCAAGTACCCGGACCCGCCATAAACGGGTTGGGGTTGGGTACCCGCGAGTTTCGGGTACCCATTGACACCCCTAGTCACTAGTGGACGGGGGGATGAGAGGGACAACAGGGCAACGTGACTGGACGGAGAGGGTGACGTGACGGGCTAAGGGCGATGCAACTGCGGGCTAGAGGGCGAAGGGTTGAGGATGCGAGCAAGGGCACTATCCACTTTCGCCACCGTTACTGCTGGACAGGGGACAGAGGAAGAGAGGGACGAGAGACAAGAGGGACTACGGGTTGAGGACGCGAGCTGGCTGGACGGCTGGATGGAGACGACGATGGCTATGGGGGACGAGGGATGAGATGAAGGAAGACGCGAGCGGGCTGGATTTGTCGATTGATTTTTCTCCTCAATTTGGACAAACAACCAAACAAAGAATAAAGTCTTTTTTTCCCCCACCTCTATTTTCCCCTTCATAGAAATAAAGGAAAAAAAATACTAATCCTATCAATCCTTCCATATATTCTTCCAAAGAAATACTATGAAAGGGCCAATTTACTAAGGAGGAGGGATTTCAGGAAGAAAAGGATGAATTCAAATAAAATCCTTCCTTTATTAGGAAGGAAGGGTAAAAAATGAAAGAAAATATGATCATTCTTATTTGTTTTCTTATTTTCCTTACAGGTAAATAAAAAAAAGTTTACTAAATATTTTTCTGTTCATTTAAATTTTTTTTCTTCGCCAGGTTTACATTCCCTAAAAATCCATTCATCCTAGTGAACCCAGTGGAGGATAGTTGTTTCACGTGCATAGCGCTGTACGTACGTGCAGAATGTGTTGTGTCAAGATTCTGCATGTTTTCACGTGTAAGTTGGCACACAAGAGAATTTAACTTTTAGGCTATGTTCTGTAGATGAAATCTACTATGGAAGATTTATTCAACTTTTCATCCTCTCCACTATAACGGTCTATTTTAGAGGAGAAAAACAAGGAGGGAAAGGAAAGAAATAAGGTTCTTTCCTTCCATTTTGTTTGTTTCAGAGGAATGAATGAGCAGAAAGGAAAGCAATTATTTTTTCTTTTCTCTCCAAAATTGTTCCCTCAAAAAGAGACGGAAATCGATTTCCGTTCTCTCGTTCTCTCGCCCGACTCTCACGATCTCCCATGCGCCTCCTTCCTCCTCCTCTCTCGCCGCATCCTTCCTCGACCAGATGCAAAATAGCGGAGCTCCTCTCTCGTCGCATCCTCTCCCCTCTCACCCTCCGCTCCATCGTCCAGGCTCCAGGGCTTGGCCGCGTTGCGCCCTCTACCCTCTCGCCCTTCGCTCCGTCGTCTAGGCTCCAGGGCTTGGCCGCGCCCTCTCCCAACGTCACCACTCTCGCCGCGCCCTCTCCCGACGTCACCGCCTCGTCGTCTTCCCCGTCACCACTCTCGCCGCACCCTCCTCCACTCTGGCCGCGCCCTCTCCCCTCTCGCCCTCCGCTCCGTCTTCCAGGTTCCAGGGCTTGGCCGCGCCGCGCCCTCTCCCCTCTCGCCCTCCGCTCCGTCGTCCAGGCTCCAAGGCTTGGCCGCGCCCTCTCCCGACGTCACCACTCTCGCCGCGCCCTCTCCCGACGTCACCGCCTCGCCGTCTTCCCCATCACCACTCTCGCCGCACCCTCCTCCACTCTCGCCGCGCCCTCTCCACTCTCACCCTCCTCTCCGTCGTCCAGGCTCCAGGGCTTGGACGCACCCTCTCCCGACGTCACCACTCTCGCCGCGCCCTCTCCCGACGTCACCGCCTCGTCGTCTTCCCCGTCACCACTCTCGCCGCGCCCTCCTCCACTCTCGCCGCGCCCTCTCCCCTCTCGCCCTCCGCTCCGTCGTCCAGGCTCCAAGGCTTGGCCGCGTCCAATTAGTCGTTGCTCGACCAGACGTCCTTGTCTCTTGCCCAAGGAAGAGGGCGAGGTGGAGGTCGCGGAAGGAGTCGGAGAAGGTGGAGACGAGGTCGACGGGGCGGAGGAAAGGGTCGACGGAGGGCTGAATATGACAAGCAGGGATCCAAGCCTCACTCCCCTCTCGCCAGGCTTGAAGATCGACGTGCAGCGGACGGAGTCGGAGGAGAGGATGAAGGAGGACAAGATCGTACCCTTGGCAGTGAACGATTTGATGTGGGGAAAGACTCGATTTTGACTCGGTCAATTGGTCAAAATAGTTCCTTTCTTTGTATTGAAACACAAGGCCTAAAAGAGAAAGAAATTATTTTTTTTTTCTTTATTTTATTTTCCTTGTTATTTTTTTTCTGATTTCTTTTCCTTCTCCAAAACTCAGCGTAAATTCCATCCTACAAAAAAAATAGCCTTAAGTACTAATTAGTGGTCCATCGTTGCATTCGTCACTCATGTAATCGTCAAAGATAATAGTTTTTAATTTTGTGCTTATATTAGAGCCGACTATACATCAGCGTGTAAAGAGAAGCGAAAACAAAAAGTACTTTGACTTTGAGAAGAATCTATCGTACTTTGAGTTGAAGGAGTTTATTGGGAATTATTATTAGTTACCAGCGTAAGACTAAAGAGACACACGAGGACACACTAATTGTTCACCCTTTCTATCTAGGGGTTGCCACTAGGACAAGAGGCACCTTCTTCTTGACAACAATGCCGAATGACTCGCTCATATCGACATCATCCTTAGCCATCCCCTCGGGTAGCGCCCAATCGAACTCATGGAGGAGGGTGGCGAGGGTTAGCTCCACAAAGGACTCCGCCATCCCCAACCCCGGGCACATCCTCCGGCCGCCTCCAAAAGGTAGGAGTTCAAAGTGCTGTCCCTTGTAGTCCACTGAATTGTTCAAAAATCTCTCGGGGCAGAACTCCTCCGGCCTCTCCCAGGTGCCGGGATCCCTCCCTATTGCCCATGCATTGATGTACACCCTTGTGCCGGCGGGGATGTCGTAGCCGCCGATGCGGCAATCTTCCCGGCTGAGTCGAGGCAGCAGAAGCGGGACCGAGGAGTGCAGTCTCAGCGTCTCTTTCACCACTAGCTTGACGTAGGTGAGCTGCCTGAGATCGCTCTCTTCTACGTGGTGTTTGTCTCCGACCACCTCGCGAACTTCCTCCCGAGCCTTGGCGAGGGCGATTGGGTTTCTCATTAGCTCGGCCATTGCCCATATTAGGACGGCTGCTGTCGTGTCTATGACTGCAACGAACAGAACCTTTGAAGCAGAATAAATCAGTTTCAGAGGCATGTAATCAGTAATTTATCTAGGAGAGAAGGGATTGTAAGATTTTTACTCACCAAAAGAATAGCTTTGATTTCATCCCTCGTTAAACCAATGCTTGCATCCTTTCCAAGCCTCACTAGAACGCTAGCAAAATCGCTACCGCCGCCGCCGCCTTCCCTCTCCTTCACCTCTCTCTCGAATAGCGCATCCATCTCCCTGAAGTTTTTCTCCAACTTCCGCTGCACGCCGGTGACCACGTTGAGCCAGTGCTGTGCGCAAAGGAAGAAGTCGCCGGCGACGAATCCCCCCATGAGCTCCACGGCCTGCCCCAACATCTCCTCGAATGCGCTCCTGACGCACTCCCCCTCCGCCGCATAGCGCTTCCCGAACACAGCCTGGCAGGTGACGTTGCTCAGAAGGCACAGGAACATCTCGCTCAGGTTCACGGCGGCGCAGCCGCCGGCACTGCGCCCCACCGCCAGCGCTATCGTGCGCGATAGCGTACGCACCTCCTGCTCCCTGCTGGGCCCCAGCAGCTGCACCTTTTTCGCGCTGAAGAACTCCACCGCCGCGAGCTTGCGCGCGCGGACCCAGCGGGCTGAGTAGGGGGCGAAGGCCAGGTCGAGACCGCCGTAGGAGAACTTGTGCCACGTGGTGAGGCGAGGGCGCGAGCAGAAGGCGAGATCGCAAGATATGCACCTTTTGATGCAGGTTAACAGGAATGCTAATATGCACCATAATACCCGTTGGTATGAGGTAGATTTCTTAAAATGTTTATGGATATTGTCTTCTTAGAAAATGAGGATAGGCAAAAATATTGGACTTGAAATGAAGATGTAAGAAGCCTTATTGGAGTGAGCAAGATATGCGATCGCAATATTGGTTCTGAAGAATATTACAATCAAACTAGTCATAAGAACAAATTTAGATTGAGTTGCAAGAATCCTGGGCTGGACGGCAGGATGCGAACTGGATCTGTCCTGCTCTCCTGCTCTCCTGCTGGTCTGGTCGGAGACTTGGAGTTGGGCAGCGGGTCGACGTGCTGCATGTTGCTGATTCTTGCTCGGGCTACATCTTGGGCCGGTTGAAACGTATCTGGTCCGGTACTCAGCTTGATCGAAGCTTGCCTAGTGTCAGGCCTGGGTCAGGCCGGTTCGGCCCAAGCCCGGGATCAAGCCCAAAACGGAGCCCAAATCAGGAGAAAATTGGGTCAACGGAGTATTTTGACCCCGAATGCTCTCCGCGCAGCAGCCGCACGCAAAGCGCAGCCGCAAACGCGAGCGCGTCGTTCTCGCGTGCGCCAGACGCAGCACGGACGAAGACGTCGGCGGCGTCTTCGCAGGCGTCGGACGCGGACTTGAGCGGAACTTCGGGCGGCGGCGCGACGTTTCCGCGAGACTCGGACGGCTGGCGGACGACTCGGCTGAAGGATGCAGCGTCGTCATCTCGCGCGACGGAAGACGCGGACGGCGGCGGAAGAATCAGGCTCAGATGCCCGAAATAGAAGCGACAGAGGCATGAGCTCGTCCACGGAAGAATCGGGATAGTTTTCCCGATTTGGAGGAAGTGGACGCGGCTCACGAAGGAGGAGCGGCGCCTTCTCTATAAAAGTTCGAGGGCGACTTCGGCAGACGGGAGATCACCATCTTCGAGCGACGAACAGAGATCTTCCACCATCGAGAGTGATTGATTCCAGCAGCAGCATCTGGGTGAGTGCTTATAGTCGGCTACGACCGGCGAGGGAGGGAGAGGGGCACCGGCGACGACCAGGGGGTCGTCGGTGACGAGAGAGGCTTTGTAAGGTTGGTTTTGGTGAATAAATTCGGCTTTCTTCTCCACCAATCCCCTTTCTCGGCTCCTCATCACAGCAGCGACAACTGCTCCGGCCGGCGACGACGACCGTCGGCGGAGTCGCGAGCGCAGGCGGCGCTCGGCTTCGGACGAACGAAGAAGACGAAGACGAACGCTCGGAGTTCGTTTCGAGGTTCCAGTCAACGGTCAGCGGCGGAACGAAATCAATTCGATTTCGAATTGATTTGGCTGACGTCAGCGAGGCGACGCTGACGTAGGGCGGCGCGATTTCAAAATCGAAGCGGCGAACGAAAAATTGGTGACGTCAGCAATCGGGCGGCTGACGTAAGCAAGCGAAATCGGAAACTCGATTTCGAATTCGATTTCGAATTCGATTTCGGAGGCTAATTCGATTTCGGAGGCTGACGTAGGCTGACGTCAGCGAGGAGAAATTAATCGGCGAGTGTGATTTTGACTTTGGTCAAAATCAGAGGAGGTAAATTAATTTAGGGTTTTGATTTCCAAATTAGGGTTAGGGATTTCCGTGCGATCTTGTATTTGGGGATAAAAAAAAAATTGTTCGGGGAGATTAGGGTTTCTAATTTTGGGTCGGAAATCCTAGGGAGAGTTACGTTCTGGTATTCCGCCGGACGGCTCTAGGAAGCGGATAAGCGCTAATTCTAGACCGATCCGACCGGGGCGTGACACCTAGTGTCACGGCCCAGCGAACTGTTCTCCGGATAACCTCAGACTATGCGCCAAATCCCTATATTTAGCCTCAAATTCAATTTTGACCAACGGGGTCAAAGATATCATCCCGCGCCGCTTGCCACTTTCAATCAAAATTCGAAACGAATTTCGCTTTGCTGACGTCGTCCCCACGTCAGCCGTCAAATCCAAATTCCGAACTCTGGATTTTGACCTGGTCAAAATCCTACTGCCTCAAAGCGAACGCTGGAATGTTCGTATTCTTCTTCGTCTCGCCTTCGAACGCTGCCTGCATTCATCGGCTGTTGCGCACTGCCCCATGAACGTCGCCGAAGAACAGGGCATGTCGGCAGGGTGAGAACACGTGCCTCGCCCTCAGCCTCACGTCGACCACTGGCAGCGTCCTCCCGCCACCGGACACCGCTGGAACTCGCTGCCGCCGAAGAAGAATTAAGAAACAAGGGAGTTCAGAAGAGGAAAGCTTTATTAAACGATGAAGCTACAAAACCTCTCTCCTTGATGCCGACGACCCCCTGGCCGCCGACTCCCACTCCCCTCCCTCGCCGATGATCCCCTGATCGCTGATTATAGTCTCTCGCACAAACTCACAGAACTCACGTCGACGTCTCCCCAGACCCCAGAAAACACCCGATCACACCTCTCTGGCTTCCCTAAGCTTGCTCCGGTGTTGATCGATATCCCCTTTCCTTCTGTTAGCCTCCTTTTAACTAGAAGGAGCATCCGCCTCAGCTCCCGATTTCCTCGCCGAAGATCGCGTCCTTCCGCTTTGCTAGGAACGATGAGTTTCGCTGCTATAATACCCTTGATGCTCGCTTTCTCCCGTGCGCTGCCATGCTCCTGCTGCTCTTAGTGCCGTCGTTGACCACGTCCGAGGAGCTCGGTGAAGACAATGTCTTTGCGGGTGACGGACGCCTCTCACGGTCAAAATCGGAATGCTCCGATTTTACGGGTGTTGACCCATTCCCTTCCTTTGGGCTCCGCCTTTCGCATTTACCGCATAGGGTTGGGCCGTAGCTAAGCCTGGATGAATCTGGCTTGTCCTGGTGGTCTACGGGCCTAACACCTAGGTTGGCTTAAATGGGCTGGCCCTACTATGTCTCGAGACTTGACTAGTCCGGCCGGCCTTATAGACTGGTACTTCTCGGAGGTCTGATTCGTTCTTTTCTTTTCTTTTATTTATTTTTCTTTTTCTTGTTTATTTCGAAGGTGTGACCGCTGATAGCCTCTCTGTTCCGGTGCTACACCTTTGCCCGTGCCCTTTTAAGCGTCGTAGCCAGTTGCCGCGTAGCCGTGGGCGACGAAGCAGGAGCGGTAGGGATTTCGATGAAGCTGATTGGGAATCGGGGATGATGGGTGCATGGCGGCAGGGAGGACGCAAAAGAGTGGCGGTGGTGAGGACGGAAGCAGAATCAGCCAGAGCAGCTAGCGACGAAGCTCGGGTGCGTGGCGGCTGCTGGATCGGAAACAGAAAAGACGAACACATAGAAGCTAGTTATGACAATGGGATTCATTATATTTTTTCATCATTTTCATCGTGGATTTTATTCAACAAAACATAATTTTAGTTCTTTATGAATAGCGTGTGTTCATCTAGATTTATTATATTTTATATCTTTTTTATTGTGAAATTCATTTAATAAAACATAGCCTTAATTCTTTATGGGTGGCACTTGAGCCGGAAGACGCTGCCTCGCACAACGATCAAAGTGGACTCAACACAAGTTCTTTTTATGATAACACGTCACTATGTCCGCCACGGAGACCGTTGGTATAAAAGAACAAAATATCACAATCTCTGAATCTCTGTTTGTATGTGTGAACTTATATAAGCTAGCAAATATATTATATATACATGATGAGATGATTCAGATGGGCGTTGGATCTTTGTCAATCTAAATATCTCCAGCAGAACGATTCGTTGCCACATTATGACATATATTATGAGCACTTGCAGGCCCAAATTGGAAACCCCACTTTAACTCATTGGAGATGATCGACATCGACGTGGTATCGGCCTAACGATACGATCCATGCGAGCACGCCTTGAATTCATTACCTGGCCCATGCATCCACGCATTGATTCCATCCTCTTTCAGCCCATCATCGACGTGGAGCCATCCTCTTTCAGCCAAATCCCTCAAATCACGGACACAGTCGGACCTGGATTCAGCCACCAACTAACATTAATTGATCCCATCATCCAACCAATCAATACCGACCACCGGCTCCTGCCGGTTAATATGATCTAATTTAAAATCAAAAACTTAGAGCCGAAGTTAATAATAACCGGCTATGTAAGCTTTAAATATTATATTAGTTATTCTCTCACTTTCCACGAACTAAATAGGGTGCAGACTTAACACATGTCCAATGTTAGCCTTTTATTATATTTATGACTAAGCTTCTTTTAATACTATTTGTTACAACTTATTTAATAACCAAACTAATACGAATAACATCAGATAGCTCTATCTGCTTTTTAACCGTACTCATATTTAAATTCCAATAATTACTCTACTACTCTTACTTGATTATTTACTTAAACTTGTTTTTTTTCAATTAAGATATTAGACTATAAATAAAATTTATTATTACTTATGATTAGAGTTTAAGTTAGCACGAGTACCACTTAAAATAAACCCGATTGTCATTTTTATAAACTAATTTGTTAACTTTGTGAGCTGAATAATAACCAATATAAAAATGATTAAACTCAAGCTAATAATAGTGAGCTTATTAGTTTCTCTCACTTTCACGTTAAATCATAACATTACAGTACTAACTAATTAATTATGTTTACGATATAAATTAACAAGGGGGAAAAGAGCACGTTCTAAGAAACCACAAGATGCTTAGCTTGAATTAACAGTTCTAATTACGGTTATTTCTTCTTTAATCTCTTATTCGCGTGATGGATAAAAACAAGAAAGAAAAGGACCTTGTTTTTCTTTTCGGTCCATCGTCCATGTCTTGTCAGGCTCGGCCAGGTAATCAATAAAATTTCATGGCCGGCCAAATTGGGTCCGGACCCACTCTGGTTCGGGTGGGTCCCATGGCCACGTCGTTTTTTTCTCATTAAACGGCGTTGTTTGCAAGCCACAAGGGTGGGTCCCATGGCCACGGATCATTGTTCCTTGAACAGGCTCCAAAATGTGTAACTTGATTTATAATTGGATAAGGATGCTTACGTGGAAAAAGATGTATATTATTTAAGTAAATTAACTTTCATCTATCAAAGTTTATAGATTGATCCACAAATATCTTTCATTTTAGCTTGCAATATTAATGAAAAAATAATAATTTTTCAAAAGAAAAGATTGACATTAAATAGTGCCTTCAAGGCAATGGTCATCCGTTGACATGGACAGAAGATGCTTAGTTGTCAGCTGGGGCCCTCAAATGTCTACCTGTCCAATTCCTTATCCCCCGGTCCGTCCAATCGATTTCAGATGGATAAGATTGGCATTTCATAACAAGCAAAATTAAATTATAAATTATAAATTTGTTAAATATAAAAATAAAGTGTGTAAATATAAACATATTTGAATTTTATTAAAAATTATAATTTTATATTTAAGCCCATAAATTTACTTCCACTTATATTCCATCCACCTTAAAAATAGAAATTAAAACGGTGACAAGGACTTACTACTGACTGAACAAAATAAAAATCTGCCTCAATTTTGCTTTTCACTCCACGGAATAGACGGGCCAACTATCATCAAGTAATCAATGAATTGAATCACTTAAACGTAATTAACATTTACCTTCACTCGATAAAGCAAAGCAAGCTGCAATTAATCACATTCTAAGAGTTCTAAAAACAGTAATTATTGAAGAAACAATTAATTTTTACAATAAATCATAAATGCAAGAATTTATGCGATTAAAAAATAATCAAAATCTTTTTCTTTTCTTTTTATTATATTTTCCATCTCTATCATCGGTCTTTGCATGTGAGTGCATTTATTTTAAAATAAAAAAAGTACCAACAGTCCAATTCGTACATTATTCACTGCAGAAACAAACAGTGTTGTTGAGCATTGAAGTAGAGAGGGAGAAAAAGAATTACATATTCCAAAGTCCAGCAAAACATTGTCCCACTGTAAATATTCAGAACAGAAAGATACTTTTATAAAAGTATTTACCTAATTAATTATTAATTAGGATCTATTTTTTTGAAAGATAATTTATAGTAAAAAAAAATACAATCAACCTGATAGAATACGCCATTAGTTTAGCTTGCTGTTGATAACGAAGTGTCCAGATCGAACCTTATTTTAAGGTGCGCCGCTTACTGTATCTTGAAAGGGGCAACTCAACCATTCATATTTCGACATAGATCTGGCGATGTGTTACCAGATGAGTTAATGCGAACAAATCGACTACAGCATCGAGCTATTTTGAGTTTTTGGCGCAGGAGCTCTGCTCAGTTAGCTGTCGTATTCGTGTTCAATTCCATTCAGACATGGAGGTCAAGTCCCCTCTCACCTTCCTTGCTCAAGTTAGAACTTCCATCTGAGCAACTTTTAATGCTCAATGAATAAACAAACACATATACAGTCGAGTAGTTCTTCCCCAAATCTGGTTAATTATGACGTAAGATTTTATGTATTGATTGTGGAGTAGCTTTCAGAAGTTCATCGGTAGAATCATGGAGGAAGAAGGAAGCAGAAATGCAGACACAGAGACAGAGGGAAACACCAATGTTTGTATTGTTCAGACAATGTTGGGGCCAAATTCACGCTTGGTAGATACATCTACCTGATAAATTTTCTAGTTTTTTTGGGTCAAACAGAACCATTTCATGCTGCCGGTGCAACCTCTGGAATTCTTTCCTTAAATTAAGAATAAAAGATGCTTCAGATGATGGTAAATTCCCTGCTGATTAATTCTTTAGCAGCTGAAAAGAACAAGCAACGGACTGGGATCTTATTTGTATTTTTGCTCGACAGAGGTAAAAGAATTCCTGTTACAATTGAGAAGCACATGGATCCATTCATTTTTTAAACAAGAGAATGATTATTTTGCGTCAAAATAATCATTCTCTTATTCGTATTTGCTCGACAGAGGTAAAAGAATTCCTGTTACAATTGAGAAGCACATGGATCCATTCATTTTTAAAACAAGAGAATGATTATTTTGCTTCAAAATGTTCTTGTCCGGTCCTTTAATAAAAATTTAAGGCTGCCAAATGAATCCAGCCTACAGGTCTCATAGGTCAAGGTGAAACATTCCCCAGGTCTCTTGGGCCCATTCCAAATTTCCACCATTGGTAATAAATCAGCCATAAAAGGGCAACCAAAATCCTGCAGGAAACAGGGAGTCCATACTCATCACATTCAAGCATCGCCTTCTCTACTCTTCTCCTCCCAATCACCCTCCAAAAAAACCATGTGAGTCTACTTCTTCTTCTCCTTCTTCTTCCTTCTTTCGTTGTTGCTGCTACTGCTGCTGATGTTGTTATTGTTCTTGTTCGTAGTCTAATTGGAGAGTCTTGGACTATGTCTGAGAAGAAAGTTGAGCTCTACGTGTCCTGATTCAGCTGAAAATAATTCCGAGACATGCTTTCCATGTCCTTGCACGTTGTCTTTCAATCATTTCATTTTTTTATTAATGTTTTTCCAAACTTGTGTGTTCCTATAAGCTCTCTGAGCTAGGAATGATTTGTTTCTGCCTCTTGAACTCAGATGAATTCTTCCTGCGCTGCAAATTGAAGCTCATGAAAGGAGTCATTCCATCTCCCGGTTCCAACGAAGCCCGCCATCGATCGACTTCACTGGAGTAAGTTCCAGTTCTTTCTGTTTTTTCATCTGAATGCTTAGTTTCAGATGTCGTTCTTCCATTTTTGAATCTCATCCAATTGAATTGATGTTTTTTTTTGTTTCTCCTCAATTCTGATTGATTCCTGAATCATACATCGATTCATCAAGAAAATTGATTCATTTTTCTACATGCAACGGAAATTTGAGAAGAGGAAACTTTTAAGACTTTTCAATTTTTTTTAAAAAAAGGAAAACAAAACTGATAATGTTTATGTGAAACCAGCAAGGGAAGGTCTGGAGTGAAAACCATCGGCTAACACAATAAGAAAAAATAGTGGATAATTTGAGAAAAAAAAGGTGAATAAAAACAAATTGTTCTTGGCCCTACAAAAGTTATGGAGCTCCATTTTCCTTTTATTTTTTTCCGGTATTAGGAAGCTCTCTTTCCGAGATAAAAAAATCTTTGATCTTCTGAATGGAGTAGAAAAGGAGAATTTTTTCCCATTGCAGCAGATCTTCATGAGGAAGTCGGTGGATTCAGATAATGGGTAGCCTGTTATTTTTGTTTGCGTTTGTCGGCTCCACTTATTTGTTTTATCTTCTTTCTTTATTGACTTGATTAAAAGAAATAGTTCAGGGTCATCTATTCTGTGTTTATTCGGTTTTGATAATGATGCCAAGTAGTAGTACAGCCAAAAAGTTCAAGCTGAGAAGGAAAGAGGTCAACTGCCAACAAAATAAGTACAAAGGTGGCCATTTGAAATAAATTCCATAAAGGCTGTCACATTTCAGATCTGAGGCAGAATAATGCTGAAACTGGAATCGTTTTATTGTTTTAAGTACAAATACAATATTGATAATGTTGAACTGACCAGGAACGATTCATCTTGTTACATTGATGAGTATTTTGAACTGTTCTGATGAGTAGATTGTTTCTGTGTTTTTGGTTCAGTGATGAAACGGGCAAAAGAAAAGCTCCCAAGCTGAAAGATTTTAAAGTTGACAAGTGCAAGATTCTGTTTTCAGAGAGGAGTTTCAGCTGCAAGTTCGAGTTCATGAAGCTGGCACTTCTCATCGTCACATGTTGCACCGTTTTGACTCTTGCTTTCTCGCCGTTGATCCGAAGAGACCAGCAGCTGATGAATAAGTCGGACTCCAGGTACTGTAACTCGAAACGCTGCATGCGATTTTAGCTGCCCGACCGGTGATTCTTGTGATATATGCAGGTCTTGGCTCGTCGACGCCGGGATAATGTGGCAATCAACGGTCTCGGATCCTCGCTACGTGTCGCGGGAGGAGATAGATTGGGCGCGGATGGCGGCCTTGCTGAGAGAGGTGCAGGCGGCGGGAGAGGGAAAGCTAAGCGTCGGATTGGTCAACTTCAACTTGACAGAGCAGGGATCGTGGCGGCAAGCGCTGCCGAGCGCGGGGATCTCTCCAGTCCGCCTGGAGTACGCAGACGCGAGCATCACATGGAATGTGCTGTATCCGGAGTGGATCGACGAGGAAGAGGAGAACGAAGTGCCTGCTTGTCCTCCTCTCCCCGATCCGCAAGTCGGAGAGGGATCGAGATTTGACCTTGTGGCCGTCAAGCTGCCCTGCGATCGATCCGGCGGCTGGTCTAGGGACGTGGCGAGGTTGCACTTGCAGCTCTCTGCGGCGAAAATTGCAGCTGAAGCAGGCAGCTCTCATGTCCATGTGCTGTTTGTGAGTGAGTGCCTACCGATTCCCAACCTCTTCACCTGCAAGAACCTCGTGAGGCGTGAGGGGAACTTTTGGCTGTACAGGCCTGAATCGAGCGTGCTGGAGGAGAAGCTTCGGCTGCCGGTCGGCTCGTGCAAAATCGCCATCCCTTTTGAAGCAAAAGGTCAGCCTTTTGTTTTTGCAATTTGATTGTGTGTCTTTACTTAAAGATCTAATGGCGAATTCTTGTTCGCACGCGTGCAGTGAGGTTGTACACCGAGGTAGGCCGCCGGCGGGAGGCCTACGCAACAATCCTGCACTCGGCGGATCAGTACGTCTGCGGCGCGATTGCGGCGGCGAAAAGCATCCGCCTGACCGGCTCCGCGAGGGAACTCGTCATCCTCGTCGACGAAACCATAAGCAAGCGCGACCGCAGCGGGCTGGAAGCGGCGGGCTGGCAAGTGCGAACGATCCAGCGGATCCGCAACCCGAAGGCGAAGCGAGAGGCCTACAACGAGTGGAACTACAGCAAGTTCCGCCTCTGGCAGCTCACCGATTTCGACAAGATCATCTTCATCGACGCCGATCTCCTCATCCTCCGCAACATCGACTTCCTCTTCACGATGCCCGAGATCAGCGCCATCAGCAACAACGCCACGCTGTTCAACTCCGGCGTGATGGTCCTCGAGCCCTCCAACTGCACCTTCCAGTTGCTCATGGACCACATCGACGACATCACCTCCTACAACGGCGGCGACCAGGGGTACCTCAACGAGGTGTTCACGTGGTGGCACCGCATCCCCAAGCACACCAACTTCCTGAAGCACTTCTGGGTCGGCGACACGGAGCAGAGGAAAGCGAAGAAGGACGCGCTGTTCGCGGCGGAGCCGCCGGTGCTCTACGTGGTGCACTACTTGGGGCTGAAGCCGTGGCTCTGCTTCCGGGACTACGACTGCAACTGGAATCTCAAGATGTTCTGGGGCTTCGCGAGCGACGCGGCGCACGCGAAGTGGTGGAAGGTCTACGACGCGCTGCCGCAGAGGCTGCAGAGCTTCTGCGCTTTGCCCACGAAGATGAAGGCGTTCTTGGAGTACAACAGGCGGCAGGCGGAGAAGGAGCGCTTTCCGGATGGGCACTGGCGGAGGAACATTACGGATCCGAGGCTGAATGTCTGCACCGAGAGTTTCTGCTCGTGGGAGAAGATGCTGCTGCATTGGGGAGAGGAGACCTCGTCGGCGGATGCGAAGACTTCTCAAGGTCAACGTATCTGACGTGGCATCATTGACTCGCCCGTTGCTCTCCTTTGTAGGCGCTGTTAGTTATTACAAATAATATAATTAATTAAGCATAAATACATACACATGCCTCACTCCGAAATCCGTGGAAGTCAAAATTAGTTACGAGATGTAAAGATGTTAAATTTTATGAGTTGGCTTGTCAATTCTTTCTACTGCAGCAAACAATTAATTCTTTTGATGGATATATATGCAAATACTTCTCAGTTGAAAAGATATGGTAAAAATTTCGAATTGACCCTTGGTTTTTTTTTTCTCTCCCAAAATGTTCCATGGATGTAACACCATATATCGATGTATACTGCATCTCGCCGAGAGCTGCATCGCTCCTAAAATCGTGCATAGATATAATTGCTCGCAATTAAGACTTCACCAAATTTTTTTTTTCACGTAGTGTATTCGTTTTCTTGAGGAGTTAACGTGAATGAATTCATTGCTTGTAGACACGCTCTATCTACATCCTTCTACAAATTAATATCATTAAATGAATGTATGACAGTCATGGAACCATCTGGAGTCATGTAATAAATTTCTACAAGAGTATTTTCTGTCGGTCAGAAATTCTAACTTAATTCTGCTTGGCAGCTGAGCCACCAAGTCTTGAGTTTAAGGAGGTACTTTATGTCATTTCCTGTGTGTGCTCAAGCACATCACATTTTCCTGAGATCAATGTTTTCTGCATGCGAGTAACATTATTGTAGCGAAAGAAATTATGATTTCTATAGACGGGGACTGATCCACAAAATTCTACAGCTTATTGTTGCAAAAGAAATCGATGAATCTACCTAGCTTGCTCAATGTACATTGAAGTAGAAAGGACAACATACCTGCTAGTCTGCTACTATAATTCAGCAGTGAATCAGTTGTTCTTCGGCTAGGCATGCAAATATTCTCTAAATTGAATCTTTCACCATCGCGATCCAACAGAAATTGTATTGTTATAAATTACTGATCACAAGATCAATATTGTGGTATTTTCTTGCTCCAACTGAAGCAAGAATATCTTCATAGGGTCAACATCAGGGGCACCACTCATCGCACTGTATAAAATTATCAAAAGAGTACACTCCCAAGTGCGCTTTCGGGATCTGGCTGCTCCACAGCACCCTCGCCGTCGCATTTGCCCCCGGCCCCGTGCTCTCGAACTCGCCCAGGTACAGAGTCTGCAGCGCGAAATCTCCTCTCCATGGCAGCCACCCCTCCG
The DNA here is from genome assembly GCA_027563935.2 of Costus lasius. NCBI lineage: Eukaryota > Viridiplantae > Streptophyta > Magnoliopsida > Zingiberales > Costaceae > Costus > Costus lasius. The sequence goes on along the minus strand of CM050447.1, from coordinate 21,734,398 downwards.
GCCGTACAATCTCCGCCATGTGGGAATTGATGAACACCGTGCGCGAGTACTCCTTCCACGGCCGCCCCAGGTACACCATGTGGGCCCGGGGATTGGCCTGGTAGAGAGCGAGGTACTCCTCGCTGCCGTTGACGACGCAGCGATCGAAAACGAAGCCCGTGGGGTGGGCGGGGTCGGTGCGGCCGTGGGCGGTGACAGTGTTGACATCTCCCCGCTCTGGTTCGAGCAGGCGGGGGACGACAAAGATGAGGCAGTTGCTGAAGACGGAGGCGGAGTTACCAAAGATGAAGTCGACGGTTCCGGAGATGCGGCATGAGTTGAAGAATTGGCGTAGGGTTTGGGCGTAGAGTGTGTCCTGGTGGCCGAGGAACTCGACGGACTCGAGGACGGAGCGGTCGGAGTCGGAACTGAAGGCCACGGCCTGGTGGGCGTCGGGGCCGGCGGTGTTGGCGATGGTCAAATCGCGGGCCATGAATCCGTCACCATTGACACCTGGCTTAATTTGCAACGAGTCATTCAATTAAACAAAAAAAAAATTATACCGACACAGTTACCGACTCATCGCGACATAGGATAATGCACCCTTCAAATTCACCAGCCTACGGAGCGGCTTGTCCTCAGCATGTGCACTCGTGACACGGGTAGGAACATAGGTGTGAAATAACATAAATACCACGGATTCGTGCAGTCCGTACTCACCCACGGTGGCCGAGCTGTACGTGGTGACACCGGGCGTGTCCGCGCTGAGGTTACCGGTAATCACCGTTTTGCCCATCCCATCACCGATGAACACGATGTTCGTCTTGTCGAACCCCACGCGCACCGTTTCCTCGTACACCCCCGCCGTTATGCGGATCACAAACGGCATCGACGAGTTTTCCGGCGCCGCGTCCACGGCGGCCTGCACCGTCGTGTACGCAGATCCACCTCCGCTCTTGCACACCGTCGCGTTAGCCGGCGTGTCTGGCGGCATAAACTTCCTTCGCGCGTTCCATCCGCCGCCCGGGGTGGCGACCGGCCAGTACCCGTCTCGCTCGGTCTGCGGCGGGCCCCACCTCGAGATGTTCTCGCCGTAGCGCTGTAGCGCGGTCACCATGGCAGCGGCGTATCCCGTCATGTTGACCAGTTCGCCGAGGAAGGCCGCAGCATCGACCACCTGCTGGGTGTCTTTGACGCGAGTGAGGCCGGCCCAACACCCGTACTGGTAGATCTGGGCAGCGCTGGCGAATGTGCGGGCAGTGGGGATGTCTCCGGCGGTGAGGATCTCGCCGACGGCTGAGAGACGACGGTTGGAGTAGTCGAGGAACTGGAGGCAGTTGCGGGCGATGATGGAGCGGTTGACATTGGAGTCGGATGATTCGAGGATGGCCTGGATTTGGGCGCTGGATCTGAGGAGGTCGCGGATGGATTTAGAGATGGGGACAAGGGTCATGTAGGTGCCGGAAACATTTGGGGGGAGGGAGGGGGCGATCGGGGCGAGGGCGGATTCGCAGAGGTCCGGCGAGCGGGTGGCACCGCAGGCCTGTCGGGTGGCGGAGTCTGTGGATCCGCGGGCGGAGGCGGCGATGGAGAGGAGGAGAACAGGGACGAAAAGCCGGAGAGGTGAGGAACAATCCATGTGGAAGAATTGAACGAAGGAGAGACCAAAGATCGGGAAGGAGATCGTAGCTTCATATAACAATATTATGTGCTAAATGTGGATCGATTTGGTGAAGAATTACAGGTGCGTCATTGTGCTTCCATCTATTCGTCTTTATCTGATCACAGGAGGAAATCCGGAACGATGTCAAGAACACACAAAAAAAAAAAAAATACAATTGTTTTTTTAGGCATCCGATCCAAAAAAGCCCTTACCGTGAGTTTTTCCACGTTTATGGATTTGTTGAAATTTTATTCAGCATTTTTTTTTAATTTTTGGAGAATTGGTGTGGTCATAATTAGGGCTTAGGGTCATAGTAATTATAAATTTATTTGTCATTGCTCTACCGACTTTTCCTGCTTGCTTGGATCTCCTCAGTCTCACTCTTTTTTAAGGCATTATTATATATTCACCGTTACACTAATCATAGAAATTTTTTTATTATAATTTTCTGTAATAAAGAGAAAAGTAAAGATAGATTTGCTAGACCATGTTCAAATATTAAATGATTGACTTTAATCCACTTAGAAAAAAGTTTGATACAGCAGCTTCGGTCAACAGAAGAAATAAGTTGGTATATAATAAATGTAATGTAGAGAAAGGAGATCTCCTTATAGCTTTTTAGGCCATCTGCCATTTCATATATCAGAATGTAGGGTCTATACATCACAATTATTCAGTGGCAATGGCGAACTACAGTCTTGAGAGCATACGATAGATTGAATCAATATAAATCACTATTCCCTATACTAAATGAAATGTCTGAAACTCTTTTCTTTAAGAGAGGAAAAAGAAAGCAAGAATGGCTTTTCTTAAAAAAGAACAGGAGGACTGTGCTTTGATTTTATTTTTGAGATCTCAGATCACAATGAAGTTTGCCTTTTCTTTTTTTAAAAAAAAAAAATAATAAAAAAAAAACCATTATCCTTTCCCTGCTCAAATCATTATTGTCCTGTTGCTCCCCAGTATTATGTCTGTTCCTGATAAGGTTCTTCCGCGTGGATTTCAATCTGGCATGTGATAGCTCAGATTATATTCTATGCGTTGCTTCCTCGATTCCGACTACATTACACGATTTATTTCATAGGCCTCATTCAATAACTAAATCTTTCAATTTATTAGCACGAAATCTACTAGCTAAGGCATTTAATTATAGCGCGTTATATGAATTTATGTGGAACATCACTTTATTTTGATTATAGTTTGATAATTAATCTATCAATTTGTGAAAAAAGTAATGGATGAACACACGCTAATGAATGTTATACATACACTCTATTCATGATCGATTACGAGTATTAGATTGTACATCATTCTATACATCCCATGCAAGAATCCATTGCTCACAATAATAATGGAAAATGATTTCCAGTATGGAAATGAAGATTAGCCGAACATAAAGACCTTGTTACAAGGCATTGAGTTATGTGTTTCATTCATGTATGAGCCTGCAATACTTCACGAGGACAACCGCTGTATATTTGATCGATCAATCATTCATTCATTTGGTAGCTTCCCTATCTTAATTCATTTGATTGCCCACACCATCCCGAATATTTTATTGCCCTCACCATCCCCAATTCATTAAACAATTCATTCTTCCCTATCTGATGGACAAATGATCAGCCGGACTCAGCAAAATTTCTGTGCATTGAAAAGTTTTCCATGAAATTAAGTTTGCAGGAGTGGACACAGAAAAAGATGAATGGGCGATCTTTTTCCTCTTTCACCATACTCTTGACTGTTTTGGGGGGTAGCTTGCTAGGGTTTCTGGTTAGGTTATATAAACTTGTGTGTTTGTTGGTCCTCCCCACTCCTGAGGTCCATACTCCATACCAGTAGCTTTAGTTTGTTCTTTATGGAGAACCCTAGCAGCCACATGACTCCCAGTGCCTCCCGGGATCTTGAGATGAGCAACAACATGGGAGACCATCACTTCCCCTTCGATCCCATCCCCTTGGAGCTATTTGATCAGCAGTCAAGGCTGCTGCACGAGTACGCCCCGAGAGATGCCGAATCGAGAGGCTTGGGCCATGAAGAAGACGAGTATGTCGACGAGGAATTAGGGTTGGAGGAGGAAAGCTTGGGGGCGATGAAGGAGATGATGTACCGGATCGCCGCCATGCAGCCGGTGGACATCGACCCGTCCACCATCAAGAAGCCGCGGCGGCGGAACGTCCGCATCAGCGACGACCCGCAGAGCGTCGCCGCGCGGCACCGCCGCGAGCGGATCAGCGAGCGGATCCGGATCCTGCAGCGGCTCGTGCCCGGCGGCACCAAGATGGACACCGCCTCCATGCTCGACGAGGCCGTCCGATACGTCAAGTTCCTCAAGCGGCAGCTGCACCAGCTGGAGTCCTCGCCCGCCACCTCCCTTCCACCGCAAGCGGCGGGAACGCTGCTCGGTGCGGTGGGCCGGAACCCGGTGGGGGACGCGGCGACATCTTCCACGTTACCATTTATCAGAGCGCCTCATGGACTAGGGTTTTATGGCTTCCATGGTTAGCTCGAGTCCTTGTGAGGTTGGTGCACGATAGAAAAAGTGCGCATAATTGGCCATGTTAATTAATTTGGATGCCATATATCAAACTATATTGATCAGACTTCACTTGTTTGGCCATACTTGAGCTCAAGTTTGCCTAGTGTTATGATTTTTCTTTTGACTAATTTAAGTCCTCAACCGAATGTATTTCAATGTGATTCACTCTTCACTTTTGTATATATATTCGAAAGTTGTTACTTTAAAAAAAAATGTGATTTTGTAAATGTTTTTTTTTCTAGTTTTTTACTTGATTTTCTTTTATCGCTTACTCATTCCATTTCATCTCCTACTTGAGTTGAATTGGGGAAATACTTCATTTCTTTGATGAAAGAACAGATTGAGCAAGTTTAAAAATGGCAGCGACTACATAATTATCCAATTATTCTACTTTTATAGAGATATCTAGTACCTAAACCCACCTAAGCAAACCGCAAGTCTTCAAATTTTTTTTCTATTTTCCATCCTAGTTACTATATAAATTAGATATTTGTGTAATTAAAATGTAGATAACATTTTATTAGGGTAAGGTTACAGTAAAGGGCTCTAAAAATAGCCCGGTATGTATAGGAATCGAATGCTATACAAATATAATAAAGATAAGGTCGGGATAGGATAAATTTTGTAAGTATCCTACCTATCACGCCCCGGTCGGATCGACCCTGGACCGGCGCTTAACCGCTGTCTCAGGGTAATCCGGCGGAACACCGGAACGTAACGCGCTAGGGTTTCCGGACCGAATCTCGTTCCCAATTCGAAACCCTAACTTCCCCGAATAATTCTCTTCCCCAAATTATAATTTGCTCGGCAAAACCCTAACCCTAGTTAGGAAATCGAAACCCTAATCGAAATTACCTCCAAAGTCAAAATAGGGATTTTGAGTGGTCAACGCCATAAATCGCCAATTGCCGAATTAATTTCGCCCGGCTGACGTCACGCTGACGTCAGCCCTTCCGATTGATTTCGCCGGTCGAATTCCAAATCTCTAATTTTCGGAAAATCAATTCCTCACGTCGTTTTGAATGCTGAGGCATTCGAACTCGTCGTCTTCGTTGCACCGATCCTTCGGACGCCGCCTGCGTTCGTCGGCCTTCGCTCGCACGTCACCGGACGAGAGGGAGGACGTCGCCTTGCGCTACCTTGCTGAAGCTCGTCGTCGTCGTCGTCGCCGAATCTGCACAGCCGAAAGTCACCACCGAGGGACGCGCCATAAGGAGCCGAAAACAGAAGAAACAGGGGATCTTGGAGGAAAGCTTTTATTCAACTTTTCGAAGCTACAAAACCTCCAACCTTTCACTGTTCCTCTCACGTCGTCGACGGCAGACTCTGCCGCCGATTACACACTCTTGAGCTCGCAGGCGCTCCTCTCTCTCTGGATCTCACCTCCAGCTCTCTGCTCACGAGTTCTCCTCCCGGTGGCGTCACTCTCTTCCTTCCGTTGCTTCCTCCCCTATCTCTTGCTTCATCGGCTGGATTTATAGCAAATCCGCTGCTTCTCTCTTCCGCGACGACCGCGTCCGAGCTCCGCGAACTTCGGCGCCGCAACCCTAAATCGGGGTGGCCGCGCCCGCTTCTTCCGACATCGCCACGACCCTGCCGCCCTCGTCGTCGACCGCGTCCAAGCCAGCAGCCGCGTCCGTATCTCGCGGAGACGACGAAGCTCCCTCGTCGTCCGCGAGCCTCGGTGAAAGCGATGCGAGAACGCGTCTCTCGCACAATTCAGGGTCAACGCCCCTATTTTGACTAACAATCGGCTCCCTTGTGCTGTTTCGCCTCATGGACTTGGGCTTGGGCCAGGTCCACCGGCATTGGGCTGAACCGGGGAGTCCAGCGCCTTAACACTACCGCTAGAAGTACACATGTACTTGAATGGAAAAGCGTCCTTTACGTATCTATATGCAATGATAGAAATGAATGGATGGGGATGAGGTGCTTTTTCTCAATTTGATTTCCATTTAATTTGGATTACAAAAATTATAAAGTAAATACACACATATACCTCACAAATTATATTCATTATACTATGATTTCTTTGTGTGTTTATACTTGAAGTAATGAAGAATATACTAATAAAAAATTAAGAAATTTATTTTTGTTCCCGAAAGGGAATATAACTAATATAACTAAGAAAAATGTGGATATTTTACTATCTTATAGTTTTATAAATGCAGAGAGTAAAAAAAAATGAAATTTAATGACATAGCAAACCATTTATTAAAAAAATAAAATTTTTAAAACATATGTGAGAAATCTAAAATAGCCAAAGCATAGATTAGAGTTTGCCTAACATAGGACAATATGAATATGAAAAAAAAATCTCAAGTCTCTGATAAAATTTTATCCTATTAAATTTAATAGGATAAGCCGATAGGTCATCTATTATTTGACCTAGACAAATTAAACACCAAAGTTTCGAACATCTGCAATATTTTTCAATTTACATTGATACACCAAACTTTGATATAAATCATGAATGACTTCTAAACTATGTACTTAATAAAATTCGGAGCCTGAACTTTTATTGATTCAACTCAGATTTTTATAAAATTGTAAATATTATTTTAAATAAAAATAAATATTAATTAGAATGAAATTTAACAAAAAAAACGCAATTCATAATCTTGTGCAGTCAATTTTATATATATATATATATATAGCATATTTAGAATTTAAGCATACGCCTGCAACTCTGTTCGCTCACTAAAAAGCCACGCCACCATCACTAGAAAAGCTTTTTTCCCTCCGTGTAGGCGGCAGCAGTGAGACAATCTGCAGCAGATTGGGTAGTGGACGGACGAACATTAATAATATATATCTGTATAACAGTGGTGAAATCTGATCTGATCTTGCTGGAATCATTGATCTGTTCTGCGTCGGGTGAAGCAGTACAGCTCAGCTAGTCAATCATGAAATAAATAATTTGATCTGGACTCTGGATTCTACTTGGAACTGTCTTCACCAGCGCATGCAGCGTGCCCCTGTGCAAGACTTGATATAAAAAATATAAAGATGATGCTGTTCTGTGGAAGCTAGTGATCAAGTATGGTTGTTAAATCGAGTTTAGATCAGCCAGTTCAATCGCAGAATCTAATATTAAGGGAGAAAAATCGTTCAGCAAAATGCAAGGACAAATTAATCTGGTAAGTAGCAAAATCAAAATTAGAGGATGACGATAAGTTTATCTTCATACGAGCAATTCAGATGTTCGTACACTGTCGCAAGAATTATTTTTATTGTTTAATTACCTGCTCGTGGTCTGCCTGCAGGTACAGTTGATATAATATAAAGAATTCACATAATCGTCAATCAACTTCAGGGCCTTTGAAGTTAAGCTAATCCACAGATCGAGTTGAGAGTTCTCTTGAAAGTAATAATATAAGACTCTTAAAAGACAAACTCAGGACACAGAGCTGAGGCAGGCGTTTCAGTCAGGATATACCCGTTTTCCAAATAACACTGGACGTTGTTTGGTAGTGACGAATTAAAGCGAGGGAATTTTATCTGCAGAAGAGAATACCCTGATTATTAAGATCGCTAAATATCCAAGTGAATGAATCGTAAATGCCTGCACATATTACCTTGTCCTCCAGTTGAGAGTACTCAGCCATCTACACTTTTACCGAACTAACTGATCACATAAATAGCTGCTAATTTTAACGGTCCAACTATGGCGTCAATTGTTACTGGTCGTCCATTCTCCAAATGATTGGCATCAGAGACGTCCAGGGGCTCTTCTAGAATCCTCTTGATGACAATAGGTTGTTCTGCAAGTTGCCTGCGATCCTTAGTCATGAAAGCTTTGGCAAAGTTAGTAGGACGATTTTTGGATCATATTACTTGGGTTCGCTTAACCAAATGGTTAGGCCTACCAGTATGGCCCTGGTGGTTTGATCCTAGTGGAGTAAGCCTTCTAATGCAGAAAAGAAAGGTAATAACTACTTGTCTATAGTATGACTACACCAATGTTACTGAATTAGAGGCACCACTATATATTTATGTGTTTATTTTGTTTATAATTATTGTTTATAATGTGCGGGCTAAAAATATTTAAGCCCAATATAATGTGCTATCAGATTTGAGTCAGGCTAGAATATGTAATCAATAAATAGGTAGTGGATAAAATATGAAAGCATATTCTCTACCTCATTTGTTTGTACAAGATAATCAATATTGTCTAGATAACAATGATGATGATGGAAGAATTATATTGAATAATAGAGATGGTTGTCTGTTTTTCTTTCTCTTCAACCCCTAAAGGCAAGTTTCTCCTCTTCTCATCCCCTGAAGGTACGGTTACATCTATTTCTCACTCGTTCACCCTAAGGATAGGGCTCTTCTATCAGATCCCTCTTCTTCCATCTCTTCTCACTCTATCCTTTTCCAAACTTATTCCCTCAATCTACATCAACTTGGCTAAAGACCTGATGCACCCCTCTCCATCTACATGAAAAGTGTTTATAAATTGTAAATACGAAGACTACGACTTTGCATCGGAGCAATATCAAGTTTCCTTGGATAATATATAATACCCATCCTACTTTTCTGATGAACTGTAGAAAGCAGACCTCCAACAATAACATGATAATGCTGATCCATCGAATATTTTATATACCAGAACGTGAAAATTGGCAAAAGGGCTGCAAGGTATGTTTGACCAACGCAAAACTCCTCGGGGACAGGGAAAAACGAATTTGATATTCTCATCGTTAACGTTGATGACATGGTGCGTACAATTTTTTTTTTTTTTTTTCAAATACCTCGTTTTAATCTTTGATCTTTGAAGAACAAAGAACAACAAAATGGGAAGAAAAAACATAAGATGCTACACTTAGGAAGTTACTCCAAAAAAGTCAGAAGCGAAAAAACACTGACAAAATGTTCAAAAGAGAATCGATATGAACTCAGCACCCATAGCAAGCTACTCTCATCTTTATCGATAATTCTTACCTCAGCAGCTCCTGCCAGGTGAAACCAGAATGAATCTACACTAAGAAAAAGCAGCAGCTATTCCTCTGTTACCTACCTAATCTTTTCCATCCTGCAACATAAAGAAAAGGAAAAGGCATAAAGGACAAAAAAAATTGACCTAGCTCGTTATGCTAGTATGTTTTATGTACTCCATTCTTTTTCAGTTCATTGTTCAAACCTAGTCTGGGGAATTCATGCAAGCTATCCAGACATGACTTATTTTTCGCCAGTGAGGAAAATATATCAACCAAAAAACTACTACGCTGGTATGCGTTTCTAAAAAGTTGAGCTTATGCTCAAATCTCGTAATAAATACATCTCATCTCGTAACTGCAGATGAACATAATATAAACGACACATATTTTCATGTTGACAAACTATCAGTGGCCAAAATAATCTGTTGCTGTGATGAAGTGAACGCATCTAATTCAGAAAACTGGCTTAGCAAATCAAAACTCACCATTTGTCAGGAGATAAGAGAATAACAGCTCATTCCAAGCATCGGGAACTCCAGGAAGGCACCAGTGACTGCAATCAAGAAAGGAAGAAGGGTGGCTCCAAGTGCCAATGTGGGCGTCACTCCTGAAGGCCCCCATTAAGGTTACATTGAGAACAGTAACCGGAACTGTCATGTTTCCAACTACATCAGCTATTATATCAGCAAATTTACTCCTATCATTATCTTTGTCCACGGAGAGGGGATGCTCAGTTACCTCACAGGCCGTTTGGTTTGAGCCACTGGGGCACCAGAAAACCAAATTAATGAATTCTCCAAGAGAAAAGCTACAAAGAGTTGCTTCTATAGACGAATAAAAATTTGCCATGAAACTGAATAGCACGAAGGCAATAGACGTGTTGCAGGCCTCTGTGAAGAATAATATATGACATGCCAAGTAAACCAACCAATGGATTATTTTGTGCATTCAATGGCGGAATCTATTTTTCATAGCAAAAAAGAAGAGAGGTGATTGTATTTCTTCCATCTTTATTTTGAAGCAAGAGTGAATTGTAGAAAGCAATTACATCAAATGGGACAACTTATAGAGAATTTAGATAAAATGGTAAGCCTGACTTTATACTTAATTTACACAGCTAATAGAAAAAATGGGACCATTACTCCACTGAATTTATTAGAAGTAGGCCTTGAACACAGTGGTGAAAGCAATCTAACTCAAGTATCCGAGCAATTGCAAGATTAATTGCTGGGCATTTGAAAGGTCCATAATTGATCATGTAGAATGATGGTGAGACCATCAAGTAGAAGGGAGGTGTCTGTCAACTGATCTTAGTTGTTGATAATAAAATCTCACAAGATCTCAAGGTCAGGATCTTAGTCATTGATAATAAGATCTTAGAGTCAAGTCCTACCTTCGCCCATGTCAAGAAAAAAGAAAGAGAAATTGGAATATCAAGATAGTTATACAGTGTACATAATAACATAAAATGTGAAAGATAACTAGGAAATTATAAGATTTTGAAAATAGAAAGATATGGTAAGGACTCCAATGTAAATCCTTTTCTATAAACTCAAGGTGGTAAAATTGATGAAATTTTGTTCAATACAAAAATTGCACATGAAGGAAGGTGTTTGTTGCAAAAAGCCCTAACTGTCCACGAGCAAGAGAGAGAAAAATGCAACATGTTGAAAACCATAGGTATGCATGTGAAATAAAGTTTTCATGTAAATTTACTGTTGTTTACCGTTGTTAGTAAGAGTGCAACTTATTTGTGTTGTAAGAAAAAAAAAAAGAAGATGCATTTGTATAATAGCAAAGCAATCAAAAAAATTCTATGCTCTACGTTGTTCTTCCACTTTTGAGTTCTTCCTAAAGATTTTCTTCTGGAACTTGAGCCTACAAGTCATTTTGAAGCTCACATAAGCACTATAGGAGAAGTCATCAAGAGGAGTCTTGGTTTTAACTTTTAAATATGCATATCCCTCCAACACCCAACTTGCGTTTTGTTTTCTTATAGTAGTTTTCTGTGCTTTACTAGTTGTTAGGGGTGCTCTTGGAAGAGATATTAGAAATAATTTTATTTTGCATTTTTGCATTGTAAGGTTAGAGAAGTGGTGTCCTTGGAATAAGACCAACATAACTTAGTGTAAAACTTATTAAGGAAGAAAATAAAACTAATGTAGCGTGTTTAATATCCTATGGGGGAAGCCTATGTAGTGGATGTAGGCTTCACAAGCCAAACCACTATAAATCTCTTATTTGCATTGTTCTTATGTATTCTTTTTAGAAACTCCCTCTTTAAATTAGCTTGATTATAAATGAAAGATTGCAATGAAGAACTATGAAATCTAGCTAAAGAAAATTAAGACACTTAGTTTTCTAATTTGGATTAATCATAGAACTCTTTTGGCAGAAAATTTTAGCTAGATTCAAGATTTGAAATCTCAATCCATACCAGTGTACCGGACTGAAACTTACTACCTAACACTAGTACTGGTACCGAATGTACCAACACTATAGGTACCGATAATAGTCCCAACATACTGCCCATATAAACTGGTTTTTAAATCCTTGGCTAGGTCACTGATCGCAATTTCTTTCCATCTCTACTCTAAGTTTAGAGCCTAGAAGGCACATAAGTGTAGGGGCAGAAGACATGCTAAACTAACAATTAGGATAATATATGAAACAATATGGGAATATTCACCACCAAAATAGTTCATTATAGTTAGAAATAGGAAGACTGGAGTAGATGATCAAACTACAATTAGGTATCTTGAAATTTCTCAGTGAACATCAATTCAGTCAATAAAAACTCTTTTTAAAGGAACAAAGACTAGCATGAAGTACTTCAAACAAAAATATAAACTGAAGAAACTTGTACACAAAGATATTAACCAAAATGAGAAGTAATATATCTTCAGTATCATGTTTAGTAGGGTTTGTAGCATATTTCCCCTATATCCTTAGTACACTTAACACTAACTTGTCTATTTACTACCTTGAAGTAAGAAAAATATAAGAGAGAAGCGGAAGAGAATAACTCTTAGCTTCATGAGAAAATATATAAGCACAAGAAAGAGTTCTTCAGTGGTTAAAAGTTTCTTGCATCATACTCATGTTAGCAATTGGAAAATTGAGCACACACTGGCATTTGACTTGATCTCTGCTCCATCATCATATTCTTTTTTTCTAATCTCTTTTTTAGTTCGTTTTTACTTTCTTTCACTTCTCCTTCCTCCCCAAAGGATACCTGACTTTGTTAGCAGTCACCATGACTCTCTTAGGCTAAGAAATCAGCTAGAATTGGTCCATAGCTAGACAACTCAAATCAATTTCAATTAATTATGTTTGATTTTGACAAGTTTCAATTAATCAGTTTGTAAGATTCAAGATAATCATAGTCGGTCAATCTGTATTGGATAGATTAAAAAGAAACTTTTGAACAATACAAACATTTTTACTCTCATAGTAGCAGTGACAGGCTGAAGCAAAAGGGCTTTTTAAGTAGTTCATAGATCACTCAACTAAAACAAAATTCAGATTATGGAAGTCATATTACCTCGTACTCACAGTAGAAATAATGAAGGTACTGGCATATTTGTCTAATTTAGTTTACTTCAAGAGAAAGAACTCCTATACTAGTAAGTATGGAAATCAAGAAATTTCAGAATATGTATGACGGACATGCCTCCTATTAGAAACGTTATGTGAGATGGAATACATACCTCCAATGAGAAGGCTCAAAAGTTCGAAAGAAGACATGAGTTCTTTTTGTGTTAACCACTGTCTCAACCCATGAAGCCCAGGCTTCTAAAGCCATTCTGAAGCCAGAGTTGATGGACATTCCAAGTTTCAATACTCCTCCTGCCTGGAAATAGCAGCCCCTGTAAGTAGACCCTATGAGACTTGTTTACAATACAGTTACTAACAGTTATTAGGACAGTTAAAATATTTATAACATACATTGTATGTAATTTTGAGATATCAAGGTAATACTTAAAATAGTGTGATGTTTTAATTTTAGATCGCTGTTGAAGCTGCCTACATTTCAGAATCATGGTATTCTTGACACTTTACAGGACAGAATTAAATGTTGTCGTTACACTACATTCAAACCAAAGATTAAGGAAATTATTACTAAAAGCATGAATAGTGAAGGCATGAAAGTGAAAAAGACAATCTATAAGACCATAACATGCATTTTTTGATAAAATAAGGAAAAAACAAGCAATTAAAATCATGTTATCCAAGTTAAAAACTAGAAGTACAAGAGAGTTTAATTGGTCTCATGAAAAAAATAGTTTCAGTCTCCACACAGACGCCCTATTAACATTGAATGTAACTACAAACATAAACAATTGAGAACATTTCAGAAAGAGATACTTAGATTGCTTAAAACAAGGTGTAACTCATACCCACATCACATCAAAGTAAAGATTGTGAAATCATGTTTACATCGATCATAAAGGACTCCCTAGTCCCTACCTATATTATACTTTCGTATATGTAAGAAATGCTCAAACTGGTCGGTATCACCTTTTGAGAGTGTCACTAACTTTAGAGAGGCTTTCCAACAGCCTAAATTCCATCACACAAGTCAACTTGAGGATTTGGACATATAGTTTGTATAGTTTGTCATCGTACCAAAGGAGTAAACTTTGGGAATCGCTAATGACCAATTGACAGTCTTTGAATCAAGGAGAAAAGCCAAAAGATTGGCAGAAACGTTAGCTATACACCACAAAATGCTCTAAGGAATAAGAGCCCGTTATTGAAACTGAAAGAGAAAAGGAAAAATTGGAATAACATTTTTACAGTATGTACATTTGAGACCTATGAAGAAAATACATATTTCAGAAGATGCTACAGTCATCAGTTGAACTTATGTTTGTGAGCCCTTAATACTTCAGAAGTGGCATATAATAAATTAGTCTGTTCATATGAATGTACTTTTTCCAAATCAAAGTAAACATACAAATAATTAACTAGTCTTGTCCACAAGAAGTTTTTACTTGGCATCTATTTTACTAATGTAAATTCACACGCCATAATTTCCTATACAGCAGTGACAAATCAAATAAGTAACTCCAATATGATGCTGGATTATTACTACAGTGCAATATGACATGAAACACAAAGTATACATCCAGCTCGAGAATAGATAAACCATAATAGTTAGTGATAAAAGAAAAGGCTTGTTCTATATGCATATTGCACCTACAAAAAATGTTGTCTCCGAAGGCATAGAAGAATTACAAAATGCATCTGGAATTTCGATGAATCAAATCATGAAGCAGCAGCTTGTGCAACAGACCATTTATAGATCAAAAGCATTAGCATACACCAAACAGTCAGAACATATGCTTTCCAGCAAAATTGTGGAAACCGATTGGATAATCAAGGAGCCGAACGTACAAAAACTTACGCATCAAATAGTTTAGTTGGCGTCCACCAGTGCCCTGAATTGAAGATCAGAACATCTGAATCAATCCACCTCTCATTCATGTCGTCCATCTTGTCTAGCTTGAGCGTCATGCGAACCCTCCTTGGCACATGCCTCGGTGGCAAGCCCTGCTGCACTAGGAACACCGAACGGAAGAACTCGACACTCAAGTTGAATGTTTGGAACTTAACACCCAAGAATCTAATTGTCTTCGAGATCTTATTTCCATTTACTTCATAAACAGTGTTGTGATCCTGCACCCCGGTCATAAGCATGCATATGAGAGACTCCCACTGAGTACGACTCATCGAATCCCCGACAAAGACAACTCGCTTCCCTCTGAGCCTTTCCAATACTTCATGTGCATCAAATTTCCGGATGTCACAGCGCCGAGGTTTCCACCTCCACTTCAAATAGTTGGAATCCTGCCTCCCATTACCTAAACAATTGAACCCCCTTTCAGCAAATGGGCATGCCGTGCTATTGTAGAGCGGATACGAGGAGTCTGGAACCCATCTACCATCGAAGACATCGCAGGCATCAGATTGACTGAATAAGTCCGTAACCAATCTCCCGCTACCGAAGTATCGGAAAACATAGAGATAAATGATACATCCAGCAACCAGTAACATCGAGACTAAAAAGAAGATCACAGCCAGATTGCTGAAGGACGGCCCTTGGGCCACCCACCATTTTCTATGAGCCGAAACCCTAGGACTGCCCACACTCCTGGGCGTAAGGCGAGCCGAAACGCTCCTGCTGAAACTACTGCTCATCGTCGTTTGGCCTCAGCAACAAAAGAAGAACAATTCTCCCTACAAGGAAACATCCTAATCATAAAAAGGGATCGAAATCGACCTCGAAAACAAAGAGATCTTGCACTCACATTCGACAATAGCCACAGATAACGGAACCGCCATTGCTCGACCCTAATCCCATCCCAACAAGCAACAAGAAACAATTATTCATCGTCTCAAAAGTCAAAACCTCGAACTCAATGCTATGCGGATCGTTATCAATTTCTTATATGAACCGACGAATTGATACAAATTCTACAAAGTTTACAGGAGAGCATCCTCCTTGTGATTTCATCTCTCCATGTCCTTCCTCGTTCATGGAAATGGATAGATAGTGCAAGACCTCTCCGTGTTGCGAAGAAGGGAAGGAGTGCGGCGATGGCGGAGAGCTGCGCTCGGGTGACAGTGGTTGCGGAGATTGGTTGAGCCTTTGAGGTGGCGGAATTTAAATAGCCCGACCAGGGGCATCTTTTGTAAATAAAAATGCTTAATTACATGTTAGCAGATGGCAAAAGACGTTGCATGATTGCATCCATTGTTTTTTTTTTTTTTTTTTTGAGGTTTATCTTGCATTTATGCCATTTTCAAGTTCTGAAATTACACATATAATCTTTACAAAAATTTTGATATTATAAATATATCGTAAGTTTATAATTGTTATTATATCACTAACTTGTATAATTAGAAAGTATAAAGTATATTATGAAATATATTGTAATTATGATGAATTGATTAGTTATAGAAAAGGATTATTTGAGAGTGTCAGTTAGTTCAACTGATAAGGACCTTAGTTGTTGATAACAAGGTCTTGGGTTCAATACCCACTCTTATTACTTAACTTATCATGAAATCCAACTTCGTCCATGCAAATAGAAGTGGTAATGGGTCGGGTACCCGATTCTCAACTTTGCTGTTTATTTCTTCCAACTTCGTGGGGACTCGAGAGGGGAGGCGACTTCGCGAGGTGGCTGCTGGTCGACGGGCGCTAGCGATGGGCATTGGTGATATGGGCTGCTAGCTAACGGGCGCTGGCGGTGGTGCCTGGCGAGGCAGTGATTTTTCCTTAGAGGCTCGATTGCTCGGATAGAATTAGGGCACAACTGTGACTCGTGAGTGTAAGTGACTAAGTGAGTAACAGAATAAGTTACGTGCTTACGTGGGTTAATGAAATTGAGTTTCGAGTTCCGGGTAGCTGAACCCGAATCCGACACGGGCGCAATATAAGGCAAACCCATACCCGTCCCATTTGGTTAAACGGGTACCCTAACCCGATGAGATAATTTGCCATTCCTAGATGCAAACGATTTTAGTAGTAAGACATCCAAGTTGTCAGGCCTGGGTTAGCCCGGTCTAACCCCATCATCGCTGAGCAAAGCGGACGCGGAAGCAGGTCTTAGCGGATGGTGTGGCGGCGTGAAGTTTTCCCCGCGAGATCCGGACGCGGGCAGGGAACGCGAGGATCTCAGTGGAAAGGAGGCGGCAGGCTTCTCGGACGCGTGAAGGAAGCTTGGACGCGGTCCAAGCGGGGTGCGCAGCGGAAGAGGCAGGCGGCGCCTCTTCCCGTTAAAAGGACCATCGAGCCTAGGAGAGGGGCATCTTTGGGGGGAGCTCATCCATCGGCGATCAGCATCAGAGCGGCTGAGTTTAGTGAGATTTTGAGGGACTTCTCCGGCGCCTGGGGAGGCATCAACAGGCGAGAAGCTGTGAGGAGTTTGAGCGAACTATAGCCGGCGTCTGGGGAGACGACCGGCGAGGGAGGGGAAGCGGGCAATCGACGACGAGGGTCGTTGATAGGATCCGCAAGTGCACGGTCTATCGAAGTAGTAAATAATATCGTTCCCACAGGGAGCAGGTGTCAAGTACCGACCTTTAGTGTCATTGAAAGTTAGATGGTTCAGACTCAAAATAAAAGAATTACTCTAAAACTAAATTATCTAAATTATCTAACCAAGAAGTCAACGACATTAAGGGAAGACTATAGCTTAAAAAGTGTTCGAAACTCTAGATTTCACCGCGTTGAATTAATTAAACGTAAAACATTGAATCTAATTAAATTAAAACAAATGGATCTCCTTCTCTCGAAGCTCAATCCGACAATAAATAACTTAAGGCGATCTTTCCTATGGTACGAATTACCTTCTCTCGAAGCGTAATCCGGTGTCTAGCATAAGCTAATTTCCTACTCTCGTAGCAAAATTAACCTAAGAGACTCATTGGGATCTATGAAAGACCGTGAATCCTCGAGTGACGTCGAACGACTCTCGTAATTCTAGTCACAAGTTTAAATGAGAACGATCGAGTGTTACGATTCACCTCTCGGTACTTCTCGTAACACTTAACACATATCAATGTCTGTACACAACAATCATACGCAATAAATGAAACTCATTTAAATAAGTCAAATTACTTAATAAATACACTGAGATTCATTAGAAATGTTTTACATGAGAAAATATGTTCAACGGGCTATGCCCGAGTTCCGAACTAGGGTTTAGTCTAGAAAATACATCGTTTATCAACTAAAACCCACAAAAATATATTCAAAAGAAAGGGAATTTACAGTACAAGGGTGGGAGACGACAGATCTTTGGTCTTCTCTCGATAGACAAAGAAATCTGGATCAAACAAGCCCTGGAATATAAAAATCGCCCCTCTTTCGCCCTAGTCACGTCCTTCATGAAATCGACCCCTCTAACCGCCTAAAAATCACGATTATATGCTTCTCTTGAACCATTGGGCGGTTAGGAAGATTAATTGGGAGTTTCCCCTAATTTTCTGGCATCTGGAGCATCCGATTTGATGGAAAACGGACGAACGGTCGCGAACAGCGTACGCGAGCACGGACGTGATGGGAAGCACGGGCAAGCCGTGTTCAGGTCGGCAGTCTGCGAGATAGTAAGCATGGCCGTGTTTCTGGGAACAGGCAAGCCGTGCTTGGCTCAAAAAATTCTGGAACAGGAGAACACAGGCGTGTGCACGGCGGTGACAACTTCGTAAAAATTTGGATACCTGTCAAACACAGTTGTGACCATACGCACGGCCAGGCCGTGTTCTCCTCGTCAAATGCTGATTCTGAAGCCGCGATGAACACGGCCGTGATCACAAGCACGGCCAGGCTGTGTTCATCATAGGAAGCTCCAAAAAATCTGAAATTTTGCCTGTCTGATACTTGTAATATGCTGAACCTTTCCCTAACTTTAAATCTCGAATAATCTTCACGAAAATAAATGATAATGACCTGTATTTCATAAAGAAATGAAAAAATAGTGAATATTCCATATTTTATGGGAAAAAGGTATCAAATTGTGACATAAAATAGAAGTTAAGCCTCAAATGATGGTATAAATAAGACAATAAATCCTATAAAAATTACACCTATCAAAATATCACAGACTTAAAATCTTGCTTGTCCTCAAGCAATTACATTATTTGAAATAATCAGAGCATGAGGAAGACTGCATGTTCAAAAGCTAAAGTATAAACCTCATATGACAACACTTATACTGAATCCTAGGTTGAATAATATACACTGAGATATGATCCATACTGGAGCAGGGAATAATGTTCACAAGGTCAAACCACAAATCTGAAATAAGAAAAACACTCCACCATGTTAAGACTATTCATACTCATCATTTCCTTCTAAACTCAGCCAATCAAGTATAGTTGCACTAGATAACTTATTTTACACATTTAAGCTTGGAAACATGAATTTTCAATCGATGGGTTCAAGCTACTTCCCTGAATTCATTTTTCAACCTTGTCACGCGAAGGACAAACATTTGTGATGAATGCACCCCCGGTACTTAGTTAGAGAACGAACTCAAGGTGGATGCATCACATAATGCATACAAACTCATTTCTTCACTATAAAGTAGAAGAAAGAGGAGTTGTTCACTTTTCCCTCACCCCTTCTTTTCTCTCATGTTCCTTTCTTTTTAACTTGTCGACAGTGCCAAGTTAGATGAAGCTTTTGGTTCATTGTCACTTAGGTACCACTGCCCCTTTTTGTCATTTTTTTTATTGCAACCAAGTCGAAAAGCTTGTAATAAGGACTATAATAAGTATGAACATTCAAAAACATAATGTTGTGATAGAAGTAATTCAGAAAAAGAAGGATTAACCTCAGAAACATCATGCAAGCCACAGTAAGCATACTCAAGTACAATCTAAAACCATGGATTCCTAAGTATAAAGACAGTCATATTTAGAATTTCATTCCCTTAACTCAAGAGACAGACATATCTTCATGGTTCTCATCATGATTCAGAATAACATAAGAACTGAGGACAAGAGTAAGGGATACCATCACAGACTTAATCCTTTGAAATCATCACAGGGAAAATATAATATGCATGCATTCTATGGAATCTCAGAAGAACAACACAATAAGCACAATAGATTCTAACTAGAAATATAAAGTTTTAGAAATAAATAGTACATAACACGAATAACACGAACAAAGAGGGAAACCCTCTACCCACGGTAGAGAACTGCATAGTCTCCTATGCAGCTCAAAAATATAGGAAATAGCATGAAAAAGGGAAAACAACTTACTAAAGAGGCAAAATCACGTAGGGCCAAAGTTCATACGCAGCAGCGTCTCCTGAATAGCGCAATGGTCCTCGGCTTGCACCCGGCCCTGACGGGCTATCTCTTCCTCCATGTCAGTCTGGTGCCGTATAAGATCTCTGATCTCAAGGCGCTGCTCATGCTGGTCCTCGCAAATCGCTTTAAGATAACCCTCAATGTTGGCATAGGCATTCGCGGTGGACGCTGAAGAAGACGGCGCAGTGTGCCTGAAGGTACGGAAGGAATGAGAGGGTGGTGCAGTGTCCATGGGGACATCATCATCTGGCATGGGCAGCATATGCCAGTTCCGCCGGTCGCGGACGGAGGTGCACGCGGGGTGCGGTAGCAGCATCATGAAGTCGCTCTCGCGAAAGAGGAGGCTAAAGGCGTCACCCTCACGAGTGACCATCCTCATCGCCTGGCACGACTCCATATCAATGCGCGAGCCACCCCTCACCTGCTCCAACCCGTAAGGCTGGACACCCAAGGCTACGGCGATAGGAGTAATAAGGCCACCAGAAGCTATAACCCCCTTCTGGGCACTGGCTAACTTCTGTAATTGTTTAATGAGATAAAAATTTGTATTTAACTTGCAGGAATGTACCATAGACCAGAGGAAGAGCAGCTCGGTGGCACGCATAATGCCATCGCTCTCGCCACGCGCGAAGATAGTGTGCGCCAATACTCGATGCACGTAGCGGAAGCAAGGATTGCTGACGTGGCTGGCTCGGGCCGTTCGTGAGACATATGAATGCTCCCCTGTGATAGCCATCCAGAAAGCTTGATCACCATACTTGGCCGGAGCTAATCGAGTGCCGTCCGCCGGAAAACCAAAGATCTGATTAAGCTACGACAGCGTGAGAGTTCGCTCCTGGTTCGCTAGCCGGAAGGATATGGTGCCATCGTGATCATCGGCATGATGTTCACGTCGACCGCGAGGGATGACATGAACTCAAGGGTGATAGGCACATATGTCGCCGTTGCCATCCGGAAAAACTCCTCCCACCCTATCTGCTGGAACATCCATAAGACGTCATCGTGGAGCCCCAGCGTCTGGAGAGTGGCCCGGTCTAGGTAACGGGTATTGATGACGCGTCGGGACACCAATAAATCATACCGCGTCTTCTGCGCGGCATCGCGGAAAAGAATCCCGTGTTCATTCGGCTCCACCTCCACAGCTGGATGCGTGGAGGCTTTCCGAGCCATTTTCTTCGTGCGGCCGGACATGTCTAGAGAAATGCTGAGAATAGATCGGCGGACTAGCTGGAGATGGTGGTTGGAATCCAGTGAAGGGCGGCAGATGACAACACTGCTAGTCGACAAAGAAGAAGTCGGCTGTAGATCTGGAGGGTTGCTGCTGGAGTGCAGATCTGGAGGTCTGCGAGTGGTGGAAAAAGGGGCGGCGACAGCTCTGAAGTAGAACCGGCGGCGGCATATAGAATGTAGGCGGCGGCATTGAAAATGAAAGCCGACGGCGGCTGGAAGGTTGCAGTGATGCGCATGGCAATAGCACAGGCACAAGGCGGTGCACCGGCAGCAGCCATGGTGGAGTACGACGCTGCTAGAGGGAAAGTTCGCATCCCAGAACCTGTGATGTTCAGAGGAGCCCGTTCATCCAAAGAGCTGGGTAACTTTCTTTGGGATATGGAACAATATTTTGTGGCTAACCATAATACAGATCAAGAAAAAGTGAGGATGTGTACGACATATCTCTCACATGATGCGAAGCTTTGGTGGAGGACCAAAGTTGATTCAATAGCAGAAGCGGCTGATTGGACGTGGGAAGTGTTCTAAGAGGAACTACAGCAACAGTTCCATCAAGAGCGAGAGCTCCAGAGAGTGAGAGAATCTCTCCCCGGTGAGGCAGAGGTCGGCCGGCACGACATGAGCAGAACCGACCTGCAGATAGAGTGCAAGATCGATCGAGACCGATGAGTTACTTTTTGTGCAGTGGTCCTCATCGGATGTATGACTGTCCAGCACGAGGGCGGATTGTTGCGTTGGTGCAAGAACCAACCAAGGAGGCTGAAGATCATGCCGAGGAGGCGAGAATTGGTGGACTACAGTTAATTCCACACACTGCCACGGGGGCACAGCAGTGTCGGATCGGAGCGATGGTTGCACGAGATCCGCCCGTGACAGACATCGAGGGCTATGTCCAAATTGGGCGAGGGAAAATTATCAGGCCTAGGTTAGCCCGGTCTAACCCAAAACCCATTGGGCCGAAAGGCAGCCCAAATCAAAGCATGCATGAACAAAAGATCCAGTCAAATTAGGGCGTTGACCCCAAATCACAGGTTACAGCGGCTTCGTCCGCGAGCTTTGCGAGCGCGACGACGGCGTCATCGCCGAGCAAAGCGGACGCGGAAGTAGGTCTTAGCGGATGGTGTGGCAGCGTGAAGTTTTCCCTGGAAGATCCGGACGTGGGCAGGGAACGCGAGGATCTCGGTGGAAAGGAGGCGGCAGGCTTCTCGGATGCATTAAGTAAGCTTGGACGTGGTCCAAGCTAGGTGCGCAGCGGAAGAGGCAGGCGGCGCCTCTTCCCGTTAAAAGGACCATCGAGCCTGGAAGAGGGGCATCTTTGGGGGGAGCTCATCCATCGGTGATCAGCATCAGAGCGGCTGAGTTTAGTGAGATTTTGAGGGACTTCTCCGATGCCTGGGGAAGCATCGACGGGCGAGAAGCTGTGAGGAGTTTGAGCGAACTGTAGTCGGTGTCTGGGGAGACGACCGGCGAGGGAGGGGAAGCGGGCAATCGACGACGAGGGTTGTCGGCGTTAGAAGAGGAGTTTGTAGCTTTGGAAGATTAATAAAGCTTTCCTCTCCATACCTCCCCTGTTCCTACGATTGGTGGTGACTTTTTGGTGAGCTATAGCAGCAGGCAGCTGCCGGGCGGCGACACAGAAGGCGGAGGGGACGGTAGTAATCCCTTCCCTACCGGCTTGCATCTTCCCGGCGACGAGAACGACGACGGACTAACGCGGCGTCGCGCGCGTTCGAACGCCGAAGACGACGACGCGAGGCGGGCAAGCAAGCGTTCGTTTCGAGGCTTCAGTCAGTGGTCAACGACGAAATCGGATTTCGATTTTGAAATCGAAATCAAAATCAGCAGCTGACGCGAGCACGATGTCAGCGGCCAAAATCGAGCGCAGCAGGGCGAAATCAATTTAAGGGCTGATGTCACACTAACGTCAACAATGGGAAAATTGATTTCGGCGAGATTTTGACTCAACGGTAATTTTGACTTCGATCAAAATTCAATAAGAGGTATTTCTAAATTAGGGTTAGGGTTTCTTCCGTGAGAATAGTAATTTGGGGATAGAATTCGAGCAGGGAATTAGAGTTTCTAATTTGGGGCGAGATTAGCCTGGAAACCCTAGAGAGTTCACACTCTGGTGTTCCGCCGGACGAGCCTAAGACAACGGTTAAACACCGCTTTAGGGCTGATCCAACCAGGGTGTGACAAAGGTATCAGAGCCCAAAGATTCAGCCAGGATGGTGAATCAAGGAGATCGGATAGCACGGATCGAGCAACTGCTCAGTCTGACGGGGAACAATGAGAATGCGGTGGTTCATCAGGTGGAAAATCTCCATTGCATGGTGGAGGAACAAAGATTACAAATTGCTACCCATCAACAAACTTTGGCTGGAGTGGCTGAGGCTCAGTAAAATTTTGAAGGGACAACAGCGCTCCAGGAGCAAGTAGCAGGCTTGCAAGCACAGGTAGAAACCCTGATGACACAACTAACCAACACTGTTGCAGCCCAACAGTAGGTGTTGGCAGATATTGCAGGGAACAAGGTTGAGTAGTAGAAAGTCCGAGTCCTAATAGCTAGGCAAATCGAAACGTGGGTTTTTGAAGACGGAAATCGAAAACAAAGAAGTGCAACTACTTCGGTAGAGAAAAGATATAAGAGAGAATTTAGGGCTACGGCTTCCACCACGACGATAATCTTAATCGCACAAGAAAGATATTAGTTATTTGGTTTATTGGTTTTGCACAAGGAGTCTAACCCTAGGGTACAAGGTGCCCTCTCTCGAGTGATACACCCCGGTGTTCGTTTTAGACCGACCTCCTACTCTCGCGGTAGATCGTTCTAAGACAAACTCAATGAGTTCTATGGCAGACTATGAAATCCTCGAGCGAAGACCAAGCACTCTCGTGTCGAGGTCCCGCAGTTTTACTCAGAGGTTCGACCCTTACGATCCTTCTCTCGATATGAATCGTAACGGCTAACACGCGATATTACTCGGCCAGGGTAAAACCACGAAATAAATACGTTAAAGTAAAATATTCTCACAATTCATACCAAATAACATAAATTGATACAAAGGTTGCAATTAAAATCATCAAAGGGTTTCCACCAAGCCCCGAAATAGGGTTTACGCTACAATCGTCATTGAAACGCTCAAAATCTCTCTTTTAATGAAATAAAAAGTATGAGAAAATGAAGCTAAGGGGAAGGAGACGATGAACCGAAGGAATCCTGAAGAAATCATGATGATCGTGTGTCTCAATCTCCGAAAATCTCCAAAAGTCGCCTCTGTCGTCGTGTTCTTCCGCCCGCGCCGTTTATTCGCATGAATGCTCGATCCTTAGGGCATGAAAAATTGGGGCTTTTATACCCCATCTATTCGCCTCTGAAAGAGCTTTCCATAGACACCTCACTTGCTAAATTTGGACTCCAAACGAGTGAGAAATCATGGAATAACCGAGTGGAACTCGGTCTCGTTCGCGCCTGGGTTAGAATCACGGGTGAACCCCGCCGGGTGCACCTGCCCGTGATTCCCTCTGTGAGTTCAGACGAATAGAAGTGCGGTGAACCCGGTGGGGTTCACCCGCCCGTGCTTCTCTCTGGACAGATCTCGGCCAAAGTGAAAACCGGTGAACCCGGTGGGGTTCACCTGGCCGTGATGCTTTCTGGACCTCTACTGGCTGACGACCGTGATGGTGAACCCGGTGGGGTTCACCTGGCCGTGATTTTTACTGTGAAGTCCCTGCAGCCTAGCGAAGAATCTGGTGAACCCCATGGGGTTCACCTGGCCGTATTTTTCAGGCTGACTCCGTTTAAGCTCAAATTTGACGTGTGACCTCATCTTCATACAAGAAATCGTCCCATGGCCTTAGAATCTCCAAAATATGTCGAAAAAGGGCGTTTTTACCTAAAATTCCATAAAAGTGCCAAAAAGTGAAGATTCCGAATATATCAAGTAATTTAGCCTATAAAGGGCATGAAAGTATTAAATTAATCCTAGAATTAGCATGAAATGTCCATGAAAATTACTACTAAAATGCAACGCATCAAAATACCCCAGACTAAAATCTTTGCTTGTCCTCAAGCAATAAAATAAGATGAAATACAAGATAAGTATAAGAGCAATCTTTTGTGCTGAGATATACTTCCAAGTTAGAAAAACATTCAATAGCAGTCCAAGATCTAATCAGGAGAAATTAAGTAAATGGTTGCTTCAAATGTTCAACAGTTTGATCCCACAATAACTAGATGCTAAACAACCTAGTAAGCAACAAACATAGGATTCAATCAAGCTTACACACCACACTTATGCAATTCTAATCTCTCTAAATCAAATCGTTGGGCTTAACTCAGATGTTTTATGTGGAGTATGATACACTGATTATTGCATTGGACTTCAACTCATAACCTTAGGTACCATTGCCAATTTTTCGCAATGCCAAGTAGAGGAGTCTTTTTATTGATTTCAACTTCACATCTCTTAGATTTCAACTCATATCCTTCGGTACCACTGCCAATTTTGCACAGTGCCAAGTAGAGGAATCTAAGGGGGCAAATTTTATTTTTTTTTGTTTTTTTGTTTTTTTTATTCATGCTCAGCAGTTGATAACATATCCTTTTTGACAAATGCAGTGTCTCCCCAACAACAGAAAGGAATTCAAAGAATAACTAAGAGAGCATATATCTCAATACGATTCTCATGTAAGATGCAAGCTTGAGTTGATTTAACAATCAAAGAAATGTTTGACGCACTAATGAACAACTCAAAGACAATCCAAAATTGCTCAATCATAGAACATATGGATATAATCAAAAAGAATCTCTAACAAGGAGGTATTATCAACAATATCTGATTATTCTTAACTAATCATGCATTCAACTTTCAAATTTTTGAAATGGCTTTCATAGGACAAGACTGACAAGACTCATGCACATGTGAATGCAGCAAAAAAATTTACACAGCATGTATGAGAAGCATAATCCTCATAACAAAGTAAGGTCACAGGTAACAAGCAAGAAAGTAATCTCATACAGTCACAGGGTGGCGCCTGAAGATGTGGACCAGGCCCGCGAATATAATGACATATAGGATACAATGCCACATAATATCCATCTCAAAGTAAAAGTATCCATCCAAACATAGTAAAGTCAAGGTGTCACAGTCATGTAGCCGCACGAAGTAAGAGAATAGAAACCAGAATGCCGAAAGCTCACCCACTCTAAAAGTTTGCATAGTCCTCTATGCAATACCATGCTGTGAGAGGAGTGGATGATGATGTCGGTGCTGATGGGAGGCTACATCCGCTTGCGCGAGTGAGAGCCAGAAGCCCTGGAGCTCTTGCTCTTCCCGCGTCCGGTGCAATCTGGCTCAGCCTCGTCATCAGAAGAAATGTTCATGCGAGCCATTTTGTCTTCAGAGAGGGCGGATAACCGGTCGTCCATGATTGATACCTTCTCCCAAACAGAACTCATCATTTTATGCTGCCTCTACATATGGGCTTCCATGGACTCCCAATGCGAAGATTGGTTCTGCTGGATGTGGGTAACGGTGGTGTCTAGGTTATCAATCATTTCCCATTGATGGAGTTGCTCCTCCCAGATTTCCTACAACACAGACATCATAGAATAGTGAGAGGAGGTGCCACCAAAGGAAAATGCTCCAGGAGCTGGTGGTGCAGTGTCGACTAGATCTGGCTGTGCGTCCTCAACTGGCTGGATGCGCCAGTTTCCTCGAACTCTGACTGATGTGCGCTCTAGGTTCGGTAGTGGAAGGCAAAACTGACTTCCTTTAAATGTCATGCAGTATGAGTCTCCCCTATGAACGATCAGCTTCATAGCGACACAAGACTCGATGTCAAGCCTCGTGCTACTAGTAGCTTCCAGTGTGCCATATGGAATAATGCCCAAGGAAACTGTCAGAGGTGTGATCAAACCGCCGATCACTATCGCCCCTTTCAGAGAGCGGGCGACGCGGCTGAACTGCTTTGCCAAATAAAACCCAGAGTCCACTCGAAAACTGTGAAGCATACACAAGAGATAAAAGAGCTCGGTCTGCCGAACCATACCATCACTCTCATCGCGGCCAAATAAGGTGTGGGCCAACACACGGTGGACATACTTGAGCACAAGGTTGCATAAACTAGATGCACGGGCCACGCAAGCGGAATAGATGTGCTCGTTAGTAATTGCGCCCCAAAAACCCTGCTCACTGAACTCAGTGGGGACCCTGCGAACACAAGGCTCCGCAAAACCATAAATACCACGCAATTGTGAGAGAGTGAGGGTGTGTTTGATGTTACCCAACCGAAATGTCAAACGTCCTGGATCGTCCTCGAGAATAGGATCGGCCTTCACTTCCAAAGAACTCAGAAATTCCAAAGTCACGCCAACATAGGTGGGTGAAAATAGTCGCTGGAACTGCTCCAAACCCACTGCAGCATACATCATGTCGACGCATCAAGCATCCCAAGCATCTGCAGTGTACCTCTGTCAAGATACCTCGTGTTGAGGACCCGGCGCCGGCGCAATATCTGTTAGTGTTGTTCTTGGTCAGCGTCACGAAAGATAATCCCGAACTCGTTCGGGGGAGAGGCATATGGCTGCGATCGGCTGGAAGGAGTGCGCCCATGGCGAGAGGAAGAAGAGCCTGGAGTCGCCGTCGAAGATGGTCGGCGAGATGGAGGTGTAGGTGTCGGCTTGTACTCCTCATCGTCGGTACCGGACGAATCGGACAGTGCCTGTTGAGGGCGTGAGGTCCGCTTGGCAGCCATTACTTTTGTTCGTGGAGGCATGGTGCTGAAATAGATCAAGATCAGCAGGGAAGCTTTGAGGAAGAAGATCTGGCTGGTGACGTGATGGAAAACGCAGGCGGATGGCGGATCGGCGGACTCTCAAGAAACCGTGGGGAAACGGAAATCCAGAATCGATCGAAGAAGAAATCTGACTGGATGAAGGGAAAAACTCGATCAAACCTCTGGAGATCTTCCTCAAGTGCTAAGAGGGAGAGGAGCTGGCGCGATCTGGTCGGCTTCGTCGAAATCGGAGGGCGGCGGCGGAAAAGCTCGCAAAGTCCGGTGATGCGAAAGATCAGGGGCGAAACTGAGATAAGGCCTATCTCGCTTGTAAGGAAGTTTGTATTTGACCTGATAGATCTTCTTTGTGTTTGGAAAGAAGGAGTAGCTGCAAGATTGAAGGAATCTCGGCGAGATTCGTGGGCGGCGGCGGAAACTCGTGCGTGTGCCTAGCTTGGCTGAACAGCAATTGAAAATCCAGTGAACCCCCTGGGTTCACTAGCCCGTGATGTTCTCTATGGTCAGGCTGTGGTAACAGAAGCACGGGTGAACCCGCTGGGGTTCACCGACCCGTGAAGCTCACTGGTTGTTTTCTGCAGTCCGGAAAGATGGTGAACCCTGTGGGGTTCACTTGCCTGTGAAGCTCACTGGTGTGTCTCTGCGCGTGTAGAAATTCTGGTGAACCACGTGGGGTTCACCAATCCGTGAAACTCACTGGTCACAAAGTCTGGGTGCCTATGTACATTGCACTTCACGGGTGAACCCCATGCCGTGATTTGCATTGTTCAGTCAGAAAAATCCTGGAAAAATTTGGAAAAATTCCCATACGCTACATCTTCATTCTACATCATAAAGAGACATCAAATTAGTAGCAATTCCCTCTAGAAAACCTAAAATAAAATGAAAAGCAAAACAACAGTCTAAAACATTAACTATCAGCAATGAGAAACTATGCATAAAAAACTAAAAATCAAGCAAAAACTTGGGTTGCCTCCTAAGAGCGCTAGTTTAGGGTCGATAGCTCGACCATAAGATTTTTCAAAGTTTCAAATCCGGGGGGTCTGAGAGAGCCAAAACTTCCTCTCTCTCAACCCGCTCATCTTCAAAGCAATGCTTGAGGCGGTGCCCATTTACTGTGAAACTCCCAGTTCGTTCTGTCCAAATCGTGATAGCACCATAAGGTTGAACTTTC
This sequence comes from Costus lasius, assembly GCA_027563935.2. Lineage (NCBI taxonomy): Eukaryota > Viridiplantae > Streptophyta > Magnoliopsida > Zingiberales > Costaceae > Costus > Costus lasius. Next base: position 21,705,242 of record CM050447.1, on the reverse strand, counting down.
TGAACTGTGAAAGGACCGGAGCACCTCATTCGAAGCTTTCCTGGAAACAATCAAAGTCTTGAATTAAACAGAAGTACTTTATAGCTCTTGGCATTCTCATAAGCAAAAAGGCGCAATTCTTCCAATTCATCAAGTTAAAGCTTTCTCCTTTCACTGACGCTCTTGAAATCAAAGTTGATTTGTTTGACAGCCCAATACACCCCTGTGCTCAAGTTCAACAGGTAAGTGACATGATTTTCCATAAATAAGTTGGAAAGGAGACATACCAAGGGGCGTCTTAAATGCCTTCCTATACGCCCATAAAGCATCGGGTAATTTTATCGCCCAATCCTTCCGTGATCGCGATACAGTTTTCTCCAAAATTTGTTTGATTTCTCTATTGGAGATCTCTACCTGACCACTAGTTTGAGGATGGTAGGGCGTAGCAATTTTGTGTCGTACACCATACTTTTTCAATAATGCTCTGAACCTTTGCTCGATAAAGTGGGAGCCGCCATCGCTGATCAGAAAGTGTGGGACTCCAAACCGGGGGAAGATAGTTCGCTTCATAAACCTCATAACGACTCTGGAATCGTTTGTAGCTTCGGCGGATGCCTCAACCCACTTCGACTCGTAGTCAACGGTGACCAAGATGTACTATTTTCCACATGAAGAGGGGAAAGGGCCCATGAAGTCTATCCCCCATACATCAAAAATTTCTACTTCCATGATATTGTTGAGTGGCAACTCGTCCCTTTTTGATAAGTTTCCAGTCTGTTGACAACTGTCACAAGTGGAAACAAAACGTTTAGCATCATAGAATATGGAGGGTCAATATAAACTAGACTGTAAGACTTTAAAAGCTGTTTTAGAAGCCCCCGAGTGTCCTCCATAAGGTGAAGCATGGCAATGGGTTAGCACATCTTGTATCTCCTCCTCGGGCACGCATCGTCTGTACAATCTGTCCACACACCTCCAGTATAAATATGGCTCGTCCCAATAATAAAACTTTACATCATGTAGAAACCGCTTCTTCCTCTGAAAAGTGAGGTCTGGAAGAAAAATGTTAGACACAATGTAATTAACAAAATCTGCGTACCATGGGACTTGTTGATCTAATAAGGCATAAAGGTGCTCTTCAAGGAATGTATCATTAATCTCTAATTTTGCATCAATTTCTTCGTTTGCGTTGCGGTCAAGTTTGGAAAGATGATCAGCCACTAGATTTTCACTTCCCTTCTTGTCTCTGATCTCGATATCAACTTCTTGCAAGAGGAGGATCCATCGAATGAGCCTTGGCTTTGCGTCCTTCTTGTTGATCAGGTATTTTATGGCTGCATGATCAGTAAACACCATTACTTTTGAATTAACAAGGTAGGAGCGAAACTTATCAAAAGCGAAGACAATCGCTAGCAGCTCCTTCTCCGTAGTCGCATAATTTATCTGAGCGTCGTCAAGTGTGCGACTGGCATAATAGATGGCGTGAAGCTTCTTATCCTTCCTCTGTCCCAAGATCGCCCCAACAGCTTGGTCGCTAGCATCACACATCAGCTCAAAAGGTAGCGACCAATCTGGGGGTTGAATTATTGGAGCAGAGATTAATGCATCCTTGGAGTTTCGGGAAGGCTTCATCGTAGTCCCTATCAAAGCAAAACCTAGCATCTTTAGCAATCAGATTAGTTAAGGGACGAGCTATCTTAGAAAAATCTTTAATAAATCTTCTGTAGAAGCCGGCGTGTCCAAGAAAGCTCCTGATCCCCTTCACTGATGTAGGCGTCTTGAGATGTTCAATGACCTCAATCTTTGCTCTATCCACCTCTATCCCTCGTTCAGATACTAGGTGCCCAAGGACAATGTCTTCCTTGACCATGAAGTGGCACTTCTCCTAGTTCAAGACTAGGTTCACCTCTTCGCACCTCTGCAAAACTTTAGACAAATGAGACAAACAATGATGAAATGAAGAACCATATACAGAAAAATCGTCCATAAATAGATCCATGAATTCTTCGTTAAAATCAGAAAATATGGCCATCATTGCTCGCTGAAAAGTCGCGGGGGCGTTGCAGAGGCCAAAGGGCATTCTTCGATACGCGTATGTGCCGTAGGGACATGTAAAAGTTATTTTCTCCTGGTCATCCAGGTGGATAGGGATCTGGAAGAAACCTGAAAAGTCATCCAAAAAGCAAAAATAAGAATTATGCGCCAATCTATCTAACATCTGATCTATAAATGGAAGAGAGAAATGATCCTTTCGCGTAGCCGAATTCAACTTCCTGTAATCTATGCATATTCTATATCCCATGATCATGCGTGTAGGTATCAGCTCGTCTGCCTTGGTCTTTATCATTGTGATGCCGCCCTTATTGGGTACAACATGTACGGGACTCACCCAAGAGCTATCTGAGATTGGATAAATAACTCCGGCGTCTAATAGCTTGAGCACTTCTTTCTTCACTACATCCTTTAGGTGCGGGTTTAGTCGGCGCTGGAACTCTACTGAAGGTTTGCAGTTGTCTTCCAATAGGATCCTGTGCATGCATACAGAAGGGTTAATCCCTTTTATGTCATCTAATGAGTAACATATTACTTTCCTATGAAGACGAAGTTCATTGAGCAACAACTCGGTTTGCTCGATGTCCAATGTCGCACTAACAATCACAGGGTATGTGGAGTTTTCCCCCAAGAATTCATATCTCAAAGTGTTGGGCAAACTCTTGAGTTCAATTTTTTGCTGCCATTGATTCTCCTGATTTTCTTCTGTCTTACCAACAGGACTTACATCACTTTCTAACAATGCAACGTACTCGTCTGCCTCCCCATCGCTATCTTTATCAACAGAGTTCGTTAAGGCGAGTTCTAGAGGATCCACTTCTCTCCTAGGTGGCTCAACCTCCTGTGTAGCTTTCTCCACAATGTCAATGTTGCAGCATATACCTGCAAGAGAAGGTTTTTTCAGAGTATCAGTTAAATCAAATTGAATAACATTGCCACAGATGTTCAAAGACAGTTTCCCATTCTTGACATCCATGACAGTGCCTGTAGTAGCAAGAAAAGGTCTCCCCAGAATGATAGGGAGCCTGTCATCCTCATCAATTTCTAAGACAATAAAATCAGCAGTAATAAAGTAATCTCCTACTTTAACAGGTACATCCTCTAAAATACCAACGGGGTGGCATATAGATCTGTCTGCAAGCTGTATGGAAATATTAGTTGGTTGCAAATCCCCTAATTCTAGCCTTTTACATAGTGATAGTGGCATGAGGCTAACGCTTTCTCCTAGATCGCACAAAGCTATCTGAAAAGACATCTCCCCAATCTGGCATGGTATGGAAAAACTGCCTGGGTCTTTAAGCTTCTGAGGGAGCTTGTTCTGGATGACGGCGCTGTACTCCTCAGTAAGTGCAACGGTCGCTTGATCTTCTAGCTTCCTCTTGTTTGATAAGATATCTTTCAGGAATTTCGCATAAGTCGGCATCTGCGAAAGAGCATCAACGAAAGGGATGTTAATATAAAGTTTCTTTAAAACCTCTAAAAACTTACCAAACTGCTTGTCCAATTTAGCCTTGACAAGCCTCTGTGGAAAGGGAATCGGTGGCTTATATGCTGGCGGTCCCACATAGGGCCGCTCCTCCTCAACTGGCTCAGGTGCCACCGGTGTCACATCAGTATGCGGTTCCACAGATTCTGGTATTGTCTCTTCTATCCTGTCATCTGTCGGCATCTTTGGATCTTCCAATTGCTTGCCGCTCCAAGTGGAGATTGCATTGCACTGCTCCCTCGGGTTTACTTCTGGCTGGGATGGTAGCTTCCCTGGTACTCTCGATGATGAGCTAGCTTGCTGGGCTAGCTGACTTTCTAGCATTTTATTGTGTGTTTCTAGGGAATCCATCCTCGTCATCATCATCTTCATCATGTCTGTAAGTCCTTCAAGTTGCTTGCTCAGATTTAAATCATTGTTGGGCCTTGGCTGCTGCTGCGGTGGTGGCGGTGCATTATAGTTTCTGGCCTGGAATCCTGGTGGTCTGAAATTGTTCTGTTGGGGTTGCTTAAAGTTTCCTTGTGGGGGCTGGGTTTGCTGTGGTGGAACTTGTCTAGGCTGAATCGGCTGAGTTGTCCGGTAAGAGAAATTTGGATGGTTGCGCCACCCTAGATTGTAGTAGTTGGAATAAGGGTTGTTGTTCTGGTTGAAATTTCCAACTGCATTCAATTGCTCAGGATGAGCCGCAGCCATCTGTCCATCTCCTACCTGGCAATCTGCCCCTGGATGACCTACAACTCCATAGACCTCACAAGTAATAGCGTTAACATCCATTGAATTAACAGACCAAGAGTCAAGCTTCCTAGTCAAATTATCAACCTTAGCAGTAAGTGCAGTCAAAGAATCCAGGTCATACTTACCTGACTTCTTGGTAGAAGTACCTCTCTCGGATGTCCATTGGTGATGGTTAATTGCCATATCCTCGAGAAGGTTCATTGCATCTTCCACTCTCCTATTCATCAAAGCGCCTCCTGCTGCAGTGTCCACTGTAAGCCTCGTATTGTAATCCAAACCGCTGTAGAACGTTTGGATCAAAACCCAAGTATCAACATCGTGATGTGGACATATCCTTTGGAGCTCCTTAAACCTCTCCCAAGCTTCATATAGAGACTCTCCATCCTTTTGCATGAAGCTCGTTATCTGATTTCGCAGTTAGATTGTCTTTGATGGAGGGAAGTACTTGGAGAGAAAGGCTTGAGAAAGCTCTGCCCATGTTCTTATCGAAGTAGCAGGTAGTGTGTGCAGCCAAGCTCTCGCCCTATCCCTCAGAGAAAAGGGGAATAGTCGCAACCTGATAGCATCAGCAGACACTCCATTAATTTTCAACATATCACAATATTCCAAAAAAATAGAGAGGTGCATGTTGGAGTCCTCAAGAGGATAACCACCAAATTGGTTTTTTTGCACCATAGAAAGAAGAGCAGGTTTTATTTCGAAGTTATTGGCCTCAACAGCGGGCCTAGCAATTCCAGATTGAAAACCATGTGCGTAGGGAGCGGAATAATCCTTCAATGTTCTGTTGTTGTTATAGTTGTTGCCCATTGGTTGTTGTACTCGGTCATTGTTCACTTCAAGTTGAATGTGTTCCATCTGATTTTCTCCTCCTGGATGGTTTATGATTTCTTTCTTCAGAATTTGATTTTGCTTCCTTCTTGTCCGGAAAGTGCGCTCGATCTCTAGATCAATGTCAAAGAATGTACCTGCCCTAGAACTTCTTCGCATAAAACGGTCAGTCAAAATTATAAAGTTCTAAGACAACAAGTAAATAAAAAGAAAAAGAAAATGCAGTGTAGTAAGAAAAATCTAATCTAAGGCCTAGTCTACCAATTCTTGGAAGTACACTAATATCAACCGTTGTTCCCCGGCAACGGCGCCAAAAACTTGACACGACCGCAAGTGCACGGTTATGTCGAAGTAATATAAAAGATATCGAATCCCACAGGGAACAAGGTTGAGTACTAGAAAGTCCGAGTCCTAATAGCTAGGCAAATCGAAACGTGGGTTTTTGAAGATGGAAATCGAAAACAAACAAGTGCAACTACTTCGGTAGAGAAAAGATATAAGAGAGAATTCAGGGCTACGGCTTCCACCACGACGATAATCTTAATCGCACAAGAAAGATATTAGTTATTTGGTTTATTGGTTTTGCACAAGGAGTCTAACCCTAGGGTACAAGGTGCCCTCTCTCGAGTGATACACCCCGGTGTTCGTTTTAGACCGACCTCCTACTCTCGCGGTGGATCGTTCTAAGACGAACCCAATGAGTTCTATGGCAGACTATGAAATCCTCGAGCGAAGACCAAGCACTCTCGTGTCGAGGTCCCGCAAGTTTTACTCAGAGGTTCGACCCTTACGATCCTTCTCTCGATATGAATCGTAACGGCTAACACGCGATATTACTCGGCCAGGGTAAAACCACGAAATAAATACGTCAAAGTAAAATATGCTCACAATTCATACCAAATAACATAAATAGATACAAAATTTGCAATTAAAATCATCAAAGGGTTTCCACCAAGCCCCGAAATAGGGTTTACGCTACAATCGTCATTGAAACTCTCAAAATCTCTCTTTTAATGAAATGAAAAGTATGAGAAAACGAAGCTAAGGGGAAGGAAACGATGAACTGAAGAAATCCTGAAGAAATCGTGATGATCGTGTGTCTCAATCTCCAAAAATCTCCAAAAGTCGCCTCTGTCGCCGTGTTCTTCCGCCTGCGCCGCTTCTTCATGTGAATGATCGATCCTTAGGGCATGAAAAATTGGGGCTTTTATATCCCATCTATTCGCCTCTGAAAGAGCTTTCCATAGACACCTCACTTGCTAAATTTGGACTCCAAATGAGTGAGAAATCATGGAATAACCGAGTGGAACTCGGTCTCGTTCGCGCCTGGGTTGGAATCACGGGTGAACCCCGCCGGGTTCACCTGCCCGTGATTCCCTCTGTGAGTTCAGACGAATAGAAGCGCGGTGAATCCGGTGGGGTTCACCCGCCCGTGCTTCTCTCTGGATAGATCTCGGCCAAAGTGAAAACCGGTGAACCCGGTGGGGTTCACCTGGCCGTGATGCTTTCTGGACCTCTACTGGCTGACAACCGGGATAGTGAACCCGGTGGGGTTCACCTGGCTGTGATTCTTACTGTGAAGTCCCTGCAGCTTGGCAAAGAATCTGGTGAACCCCATGGGGTTCACCTGGTCGTATTTTTCAGGCTGACTCCGTTTAAGCTCAAATTTGACGTGTGACCTCCTCTTCATACAAGAAATCGTCCCATGGCCTTAGAATCTCCAAAATATGTCGAAAAAGGGCTTTTTTACCTGAAATTCCATAAAAGTGCCAAAAAGTGAAGATTCCGAAGATATCAAGTAATTTAGCCTATAAAGGGCATGAAAGTATTAAAATAATCCTAGAATTAGCATGAAATGTCCATGAAAATTACTACTAAAATGCAACGCATCAGTTAGAAGAGGAGTTTGTAGCTTCGGAAGATTAATAAAGCTTTCCTCTCCATACCTCCCCTGTTCCTACGATTGGTGGCAACTTTCCGGCGAGCTACAACAGCAAGCAGCTGCCGGACGGCGACACAGAAGGCGGAGGGGACGGTAGTAATCCCTTCCCTACCGGCTTGCATCTTCCTGGCGACGAGAACGACGATGGACGAATGCGGCGTCGGGCGTGTTCGAATGCCGAAGACGACGACGCGAGGCGGGCGAGCAAGCGTTCGTTTCGAGGCTTCAGTCAGTGGTCAACGGCGAAATCGGCGGCTGACGCAAGCACGACGTTAGCGGCCAAAATCGAGCGCAGCGGGGCGAAATCAATTAAGGGCTGACGTCACGCTAACGTCAGCAAGGGGAAAATTGATTTCGGCGAGATTTTGACTCAACAGTAATTTTGACTTCGGTCAAAATTTAATAAGAGATATTTCTAAATTAGGGTTATGGATTCTTTCGTGAAAATTGTAATTTGGGGATAGAATTCGAGCGGGGAATTAGGGTTTCTTATTTGTGGGTGAGATTGGTCTGAAAACCCTAGAGAGTTCACGCTCTGGTGTTCCGCCTAACAACCCTAAGACAATGGTTAAACACCGCTTTAGGGCTGATCCGACTGGGACATGACACAAGTGATAGTAAGAGAATGCAAGGGGTCATAATTGAGAATTGAATTGATGAAAAATCCATGCAAATTACAAGTTACTATAAGTCTTCATATTATATTGTGATATTATTTCTAAAGCCAATTTGTTAACACAAAATTAATTTTTAAAAAATTGAGTGGTGGTTCATAAAAAGCTAACCAATTAGCAAGTGTTACGTAGCTGTCAATAAAAGTAACGATATAATTTAAAGTAAAATTTTATATATTTATAGGTAAACGTCGCCTTAATTAAACAAAACTTATTTTTTACATAGGTAAATTCTCATGGATAATTGATGAAAATTATGAATTAATCCAATATTTATTATCCAGTTGAAAACTGACACATTTAAACTATTGTCATTATTGCATATACAACTGGCTAATCTCGGTCCAATCCCCATCAAGCACGTGTCCCATGAATGGTATTTCTTTTCGAAGCTCATGGAGCACCGCCTGTTTCATTAGCCGGCTGATTTCTCTTTATGAATACTACACAAAATATTAAACAATTCAAATAAATAAATACATATATAAAAATAATACTAATTTAACTTATTTAATATGGCAATTATTTTTTTTAAAAAAAGTTGACAGAGTTTTCATCTTATTATCCCTCGGCGTACACATCATGCATGTGTTCACGTACCCACTTGCACCGTACTCATCCGAAATCAGGATGCTGGTTTTCGTTCAATTTGGACTAATTTATTTGTGCTTTAAGTTTTCTACATGTTTAGATAATATTAATATACCTTTTGAAATTTGATTCTAATGGATTCAACTTAATTAGAAGCATCATAAATATAAAATAATCAACTCACGCGACGAGAACATGGGGAAGTCAATAAAGAAACATGATCAGATTAGCTTTTCAACTCAGCATGTTTCACTTGGGGGAATAAATAAACAATTGAAGAAGTAATCTGACGCTTCAAGGTTAGTTAAACTTGATGTAGAAATTTTACAAGAAAATAGAATCAAAAGATGGAATCTTTGGTGGTAGATTCTGTGTACTGTTGCAGGAGCTCGACCTGATTGCAAAATCTAGCTCCTTCCATGGCTAAAAAAAGTCAAGGAATCAAGTTCTCAGTTGGCGTTGACCAATGCATCGATTCGCTGTTTCAGAGAACGGAATTCTGTCACCCGGCGTTCGTTCCGTGGTTTCCAGGAAACCGCGGAACCGTCTTTTCCTCAAGAATCACTCGCGTGACTCCCCTTTCTTGCTCTGTTCCTCGCGAGAAGACGCTGCGGCTGTCGTCACAGCTTATGGCAATAATTTGACTTTAGCGGAGTAAAAGGTTAGCAAAACAGTGGATGAGGAGGAGCAGACACGCGCCCAGGTTTTGTGCGTAAGCCGTCGATTGGTTTGAGGTTCAAAACCGGAAGTTGGTTATTGATGAGGACTGTGCGCCTACTTTTTTACTATAAAATGCTCGCCACTGTGGCTGGTTTTTCCATCTCTGTTCAAGAGTAAAGCGTGCCTCATCGAAGCGTTTGACAGAAATAGGAAGGGGCCGAAAAGTGATCTCTAAGTGTTTGAAGAAATGTCGAGCACAGCCGGTCAAATCATCAAATGCAGAGGTTTGTGTGCCGATCAGTTCTCAAAGTTTGGATTCAGTATGTTGATCACGAAATAAAAGATGATGGCTTGATTGAATGCAATATATTAAGTCTTATTTTTGCACAAAAAAAAAGTATGGTTATGATAGAAGTTTATTCCGCAATATGCACTCGTTCCTTGTACAGCTGCTGTGGCATGGGAGGCAGGGAAGCCATTGGTGATGGAAGAGGTAGAGGTAGCACCTCCTCAGGCGATGGAAGTCCGGATCAAAATCCTCTTCACTTCCCTCTGCCACACTGATGTTTACTTTTGGGATGCTAAGGTGAGCTTTCACGTTCTAAGTGATTGCTTTGAGCATATGAAATCCCGCTACCGCTTACTTTTTGGGATTATGAAGTGCAAGTGATCATAGTCAAATAGATTCATATGCTGACAATTTGGTGTTGGGTTTCTAACAGGGACAAAAGCCAATGTTTCCACGAATCTTGGGTCATGAAGCTGCAGGGTATGTTCTATATTTCTTGGCTCTTGTTTTCCTCCATCTCCTTTGGTCTTAAATTTGCGGTAGCTTTAGTTGAATCAATGCCTTTCTAACTATGCAATGCTTAAATTTAAGCTAGATAACCTTGAATTGTTTGCTTCTATCTGTAACTTGTTACATGTCATATCATGTCACTCGATTTGTGAATTCAATAAAGCAAATAGGATTAGATTCTCAGTATCTTTCCTTTTTGCATTACATTACAGCAAACCTTATGTTCTTTAAGCATTATCTTTTCATGATCTTTTGAAGTAGTGTAAAAAAAGTATGACAGGGTGAAACTTCTCACAAAGTTGTCAGTGTGTAAATAATTTTGAAGATTTTATTGTAAACTTCGATAAAATGTTGTGTGCAATTTCTGTGATTAGGATTGTGGAGAGTGTAGGAGAGGGTGTGACTGATCTGGCACCGGGAGACCATGTGCTCCCAGTGTTCACAGGAGAATGCAAGGAGTGTGCTCATTGCTTGTCTCAAGAAAGCAACATGTGCAGTCTCCTGAGGATAAATACAGACAGGGGAGTGATGATCTCTGACGGCCAATCTCGCTTCTCCATTAATGGCCAACCAATCTATCATTTCCTCGGCACCTCCACTTTCAGCGAGTACACAGTTGTTCACTCCGGATGTGTTGCCAAGATCAATCCTTTGGCTCCTCTTGACAAAGTCTGTGTTCTCAGCTGTGGTTTCTGCACAGGTTAGACCATTTCAAATCTCAAATCTAGCTTAAATAAACTGTAATGCTTGGGACTAATGATATGATCTTTTGTCGAAGGCTTTGGGGCGACGGTCAATGTTGCTAAACCAACCCCGGGATCGACGGTGGCCGTTTTTGGTTTGGGTGCTGTAGGCCTTGCTGTATGTAAATTCCTCTAATTTAGTTAGATTAACAGCTTGAATTTACTAGTGTCGGTAGAATTAGCATAGTGAATTGCTATGCCATAGTGTTTCTTCCAACACTAGCTGAACGATTGTTGCTCTCTATTCTTAGGCTGCTGAAGGTGCTAGAGTTTCAGGGGCTTCCAGGATAATTGGAGTTGATGTGAACCCCAAGAGATTTGAGGAAGGTAAGAATTAGATCTCCAGTGTCACCTAATTCATTTGGTTTGTACACGAATACAATTTCGTTCAGTGAACTAATATACACTCTCTTTCTCATCAGCCAAGAAGTTTGGAGTCAATGAATTTGTGAATCCTAAAGACTATGACAGACCTGTTCAAGAGGTCAGCAATCTTCTTGGCAATAGACAAGTGTTCATATTCCTTGCATTAAAACCTTGATGGACTTAACTGAGGTTTTGATACATTTTAGGTGATTGTTGAAATGACTAACGGTGGAGCTGATCGGAGCGTCGAATGCACCGGAAATATCGACGCGATGATATCTGCATTCGAATGTGTTCATGATGTAAGCTCTTTTTGATCTAAAGCAAAAAAGCATCTTAACATGAATATTCTGCTAACATTTCATGTAAGTTCATTCTGCTCATCACTCAAAGAAGATGTTTTCTGCTAATTACATCTCAGGGGTGGGGTGTTGCTGTGCTAGTTGGTGTGCCTCACAAGGATGCTGTCTTCAAGACACACCCTGTTAATTTCTTGAACGAAAGGACCCTCAAGGGAACTTTCTACGGGCACTACAAACCAAAGTCTGATCTTCCAGGTGTAGTGGAGAAATATCTGAACAAGGTACACTAATCCTTCATATCTTTCATCTTAACGCACAAATACTAATGATTTAATTATGCATACTTGGTTTTCATGTCATTCTCCAGGAAATTGAGTTGGAAAAGTTTATCACACATGAAGTGACATTCTCTGAAATCAACAAGGCCTTTGAATACATGCTCCAAGGGGCCAGTCTGAGGTGCATCATCCGCATGGATGAGTAAGGCTTTTTCTTCCTCTTGAATGACAGACGATTCCAAAGTCAATCCTGGAACTTACTCCTCTGCCGTCAGTTTTGAATAAATTTGAAGCTTTGAATAATCACTGTGCTGTATAAAAATCTCGCTGTACTGCAGTCTGCATATGAGTTGTCTTCTGTTTGTGTGTTCTTTTCTGTGATTGTGGTGAATGTAAGACTCTGAATTTAATGCATATCTATGTCATTTCTTTTGTTCTCTCACTCGTTTGAAATTAAAACAAAGTTTGAAGAATGTGTAACATGACAAAATATACTAAATTCAAGCTTCTTTCAGCCACACGGGAACTGAAAGTACTCTTGGAGTTTCCTAACCTGCAGTAGAAATCAATTCAACTTTAACTTGCTTCAGAGCATTTTCATCTCTCAGCAAGGGCATCTTGTCAGGGGTTGAAGGATAGTGAGTCTGTGACAATCTGCCCCAACTCTGTTTACCAGCATAGAAAATACTATTGAAAGAAATATTAGAAGGAAAGGATAGAATGGTGAAAAAGAAAGTGTTAAATTTTTTTCTTTGTATTTATTTATAAAAAAAAAATTTGAAGAAAAATAATAGTGAAAACTAGAGTTTGGAGATAGATTGCTGGTGAAGGAAGAGGGATTTGACGAAGGAGGAGGAAGTCGATGGAACTAACTTCGACGAAGGAAGATGGCAGTGGTGGCCTCACGTAGGAAAGGCGGCAGCAGCGTCCTTGTGCTAGAAGACAATGGCAACAGCGACAGAGGACTCATGCAGGAACACAACAGAAGACTCGTTAGAGAAAGATTTGTTTTAGTTAAAATCCGGCGGATTAGAAAACCAAAAAAAATTATCCTATTTTACTTCGATTTCTCCCTCCGTTCTTTTTAATCTTTACTAGGAAACAAAAATATTTTTTTTGTTTTCTATCGTTTTCACCCTATTTTTCCTCCTAGTAAACAGGGTAAAGGCTGCGCTTCCATTGCCCTAAATTAAGGCCGTGAATGCATGGTGCATGGAATCAGAATTGACGTGCATTTCTTTTCAGATTTGGAGTATCAAATCGCTCACTTTATGTTCGCTCTGATCGCTTATCGTTGCAAGGGAAGAAGTAAGAACTCAGGATACATCTTTCTACAGGCATGATTCTTCATCCCAAAAACGAGCTAGGTTAAATATTTGTTTTTTAAAGTTTTTTTCTTTGATTAAATTTCGTTGCCTCGCTTTATTGGCATCAAATTCAGTCTTAATATTAATAACGTTGACTAATGTAATTTTCGAGTAAAAAAATTTATTAAAAATAGCAGGAGTGCCATACGAGACAATGTTCTTTGTCAGCGTATAGTGACTGCGCGCAAGAATCCACGTCATCACCTGCAGTTTGTAATGCACGTCCACATCAGCATCCGCTGCCCTTGTGATTAGTCCACGGTTGTACGCGCTGCGTTGCGTGGCTCAAAAACAACATGTGTTACAAAACAGAACAAACAATAACAGAAACAGGAACGGAAAACAAAAAAAACAAAAACAGAGGGGGAAATCAAAAAGTAAGTTGCTGACTATTAGGGAAAAAGTTTGAAATTTTGCGGACGAAGAAACTGTCTCTCTCTCTCTCTGATCTTATATTATATACACTGACCTCCGATTGCTCCACCCAGTAATCTTTTCCTCCCTTTACGTGCGTTTATCTGTCTGAAATCCTGTGCAGTTTCTGTGTGGAATATGGCATTGCTGCATTTCTTGTGTGGCCTCTTTGGTGAGTTGAACTGGAATCTCCTCGTTTGTTTTCATCATTGCATCTATCTTCTTGCAGTTCTTTAATCCCGTCAAGCACTCTTTGATGATCTCTGTGCAGGCAACGCTACAGCTCTTTTCCTGTTCCTATCTCCAGTGTAAGTCTTGGTTCTTCTTCCCAATCAGTTTTCACTTCTGGTTCTCGGTAGTTACTTGCATGATCTCATTGGAATAGTGCTTTGATTTTCGTCACCTGTTCTTGTCTCAAAAACCTCTAATTTCAGTGTCACGTTTTGGAGGATCATCAAGAAAAGGTCGACCGAGGACTTCTCAGGCGTTCCCTACAACACGACACTTCTCAATTGCCTCCTCTCCGCCTGGTACGCATTCTAGAGTAAATTAGCTTTCTACTTGGCTCAAATGATCGCTTGATCACAGCGTCGAGTGATTTAGCTCGATCTTGAAGGTACGGCATGCCATTTGTGTCGCCAAACAACGTCCTGGTTGTGACGGTGAACGGCGCAGGCTCTGTGATCGAGGCAGGTTACGTGGTGATCTTCCTCGTGTTCGCGCCGAAGAAGACGAAGGCGCGCATGGCCGGGCTTCTCGCGCTCGCGCTAGCCGTCTTCGGCTTCGTCGCCGCCGTCTCTCTGCTTGCTCTTCGCGGCCGGCCGCGCAAGCTCTTCTGTGGCTTCGTCTCTGCTTTCTTCTCCATATGCATGTACGCCTCCCCTCTGTCTATCATGGTGAGTGAACCCCTTGCTTGTTTAATTGCTGAGAGCTCTGTTTGACCTTACTATTGCATCCGCAGAGACTGGTGATCAAGACCAAGAGTGTGGAGTACATGCCCTTCCTGCTCTCACTGTTTGTGTTCTTGTGCGGGACGTCGTGGTTCGTCTATGGATTGCTCGGAAATGATCCATTTGTCACGGTGATTTCTTGATCACAGAACAACTAACTTGCAAGTTTGATACTAAGAATGCAAATGAATTAGCGGAGGCTAATCTCCTCGCCTGATGAGGTTTGTAATTGCAGGTGCCCAATGGCTGCGGAAGCGCGCTGGGGGCGATGCAGCTGATCCTGTACGCGATCTATAGGAACAGCAAGGAAAACGCCGCCGCCAAAGACATCAACTTGGTGGAGATGGGAGTTGACAAAGCCCCAAGTCAAGATTCGCAAGTCGCCGAGAAGAATCCTCAGCAACCACAACCAGGAGCAGCAGCAGCAGATCAGGCGTAGACGTAGTGCAGGAATTAAAAACTTTGCAGTCACTGCCATATTTTCTCTGCTCCTTTTTTATGAAATTTTCTTTAGTTTTACCATCTTGTCATTATCATCTTGTTCCAATAAGCTGAATATATTACTTGAAGTTTTTGCTTTCCTGCATCTTTTGATCCAGTATCTTTGTTTCATGTATGAGTAACAACTGTAAGCGACAAGGTCAACTGTCAATTTTAATCTGGCCGCCGCTTGGCGACTTGTCCGGGCAACTTTTGTCCACTTTCCACACGATGAGGCGATGAGCTGCCACTTGTCGTGACTCGCATCATGAGATGATGACGTGGCGGAGATCAATGGGCTGAGCGCTTTCCTTTTAGCATCTCGGTGATCTAACTCGCGATCCGAGTCGTTGAGCATTGCTTCGTCCCTATATAACGTCAAGTCCGCTTCGCTCCCACGGCAGGGGGGAAGAAGACACCCTGTCACAGCGCGAGCGCGGGACAAAGGGAATCCGAGGAGAGCACTAGCCGCAGAAAGGAGTTTAAGTCCCCCACAAGTCCTATCCCTAGTCGCTCCCATCGCTCCCCATGGCGGACCCCGACGGTAGGGAATGCGCCACCAGCCGGAGGCACCCCGGCCTCCGCCGCGCGCTGTGCTGTTCCTTCGCCCCCTCGACCTGGAGCCCCGACCGGCCCCCCAATCGCCGGCTTCGTCCGCACAATCCCGAGATGAAGCCGCTCGGCCCCGCCCCCTTGCATGTGTCCGGCTCCCCCTCCCGCAGCAGCAGGCTAGGCCTTGGCATCATCGACCCCCGCCGTCGGATCCTCTCACCCGGCAGGGTCTCCCCCATTGATTCCGTCGCCCTCTTCGAACCTCTGACGGAGGTAACCGATTACGCGTCCGTCGCTTCGACCGTCACCCATCCTGAGCCAGAGCAGCCAGATTCGGTCGCAAAGGAGGGATTCTTGGAGCCGGAGAAGCCAGTGATGGAGAATGCGGTGCGCTGCGCGGAGAGAAGCCTGGATATGAGGCTTATTTTAAAGGGGAAAGATGGCAAGTTCTTGATACTGGAGCTGGACCCGAAGATTCTGTCTGAAAATAGTGTCTATTTTGCTGCAAAGCTTCTGAATTCCACAAGGAAGCTCCCGGATGCAGGTGCTAATTCCTCGATGATCGAGATTGCTAGCCTGGACAATGTGCATGTTTTTAAGGATACAATCGAGCTGATGTATGAGAAGGAACCGGTTAGCTGGCTTACCAGGGCAGGTGTCTCTCGAGCAATTGACATTCTGGAGGTCAGAATGCTTCAGTTTATCAATCCCTGTAATATCTATGTGCTAGTTTTGCATTTGCATTGGATTCTCTTTACTTCTATTATCATCTTAACGTGTCAAGTAGGTGTTTACACAATTAGATGTTTGATTGAACGTTCAAATTCACATCTATCAGTAAACATTTTGTCTGCAACTCAAGTACTATGATGTACAACTATTCCTTTAGTGAAATAAGAGCACTGGCGTCTCCACATGAAAAAATTAACGTTTTTGTTTAGTGATGTTAAGATGTTATTTAAGAAAAGGAGAAAATGTTCCTTCCAACAAAAATTTGTAGTTAACACCTTCCATAGTTTGCTTGCACACAGTTAATGAGCAATTTTGGTTTGTGGTTTTATATATGATTTTTGAACTTTTTAGACTATAAAACCAGCAACTATTGCCTATGCTTCATCCAACCTTTCTCTCATTCTAAACACATTAGAGAATGAGCAAAGAAGATAAATAATAAAGTGCAGATTTAGTGCAATCACCTCATTATTTATTGCTGTTATAAGTTTTCATCATTCTGTATCGCGTATCTGTGTCAGCTCCATCTTGAGTTATTCACTTTGTAGTGATGGTTTCCTAATACGACAATGTTCTACAAGGACTATATGCCTGCAGATGTAGTTTTTAAAAGTAATGAAATAATATAATCTTCTATGTCTTATTTTATCTTTAAAATGATATTAGAATTAATTCATTCACAAGCTAAATATCTTCAAGTCTAAGGTCCTTCTAAGCTTGAACTAGTTTGACTTGAATCTTAGGCTTCAGCTGAAAATTGAAATGTCTGTATAATTTTTTGATTTAGAATGTTTATGTTTAATGATAAGATATTTGATTTTAGAGTATCTGTGCATTTTTTTTTTTCTTTAATTTGTATGATATTATGAATATTTGATGATTTTTAGTTTAAACTCGAGTTCCTTATTTATATAATTGTTTTATGCCTGCATACTCATGTTGATGATCATATATGTATATCTATTAGTGATATGTGAATGTATATATGTAAGAAAGTATCTGTGTTATTGAAACGGATACTGTGTTACCTATGACCAGTATTAGTATGTAACATTATGCATTATTCTTGATGTGTG
This sequence comes from Costus lasius, assembly GCA_027563935.2. NCBI lineage: Eukaryota > Viridiplantae > Streptophyta > Magnoliopsida > Zingiberales > Costaceae > Costus > Costus lasius. The sequence goes on along the minus strand of CM050447.1, from coordinate 21,688,236 downwards.
GAGTTGGGTGCAACAGTTAGGGACAGTACATTGTTGAATCTTTCATCAAAGGTGGAATTCAATCTTAAAACTTTGTAGCTAATCACTAAGGTCTTTGCCACTTTAACAAACTAAATTTTCAACCTTTCATCAACTAGCTTGACACTTTTTTGGGTTTTGACATTGCAGTTCTGCTTTTCTTTACCTTGTTTATTGGGATTGTAATTCTCTGTTTCTTGTTATTTTAGGTATCTTCGACAATTATGTTTGACAGAGGCATCAAATCCTGTTTAATGTACATTGAGGCTGTTCCCTGGAATGAAAGTGAGGAGGAGAAGCTGAAGAATTTGTTAGCAAGGTGTAAATTTGATGGAGCAATATCAGAGGATATGTTAAGCAGGCTAGGTCCACAAGACTGTGACAATTCAGTAGGACTAGCTGTGCACCTTATTCGATCTGTTACCGAAGGGACAAATAGAAAAGCAAGGAAAGAGGCGCAGTCTCTAATTACTGGCCTTCTTTCAGGAAGCTCAGTCTATAGGAAGGAACACTCTGGATTAGACAGGGAGAAACTATACGACATTTGCTACACTTGTTTGGAGTCCCTTGTCCAGCACTTTGAAGAAGGCACGGGTAATGGCTTTGTCAATCAAACATTAACAAGGCAAGAATCAAAGCCATTGCTCGAGAGCATCTCAAAGCAAGTTGAAAACCTCAACTGGCTATTAGAAATTCTGATTGAGAATGAGATGGCCGAAGATTTTGTGCGCTTGTGGGCAAACCAAGAGGAGCTGATTCTGATGCACGCAAGGGCATCACCGATGATGCGTTATGAAGTCAGCCGAATCTCAGCGAACATATTCATGGCAACAGGGAGGAGGAAATTGCAATGCCAGTGTGAGGTTAGACTTTCTGTTCTCAGTGCATGGTTTGTACCAATGCTGGCGGACTTCGGTTGGCTACAGCGATGTTCCAAGGGGCTAGACGTGAGAATGCTGGAAGAGAGCCTTGGCCAAGTGCTTCTTACTCTTCCACTGAAGCAGCAGCAGAGTTTTTTCGAGGAATGGTTCTGCCGCTTTGCTGAACATGGCACTGAATGTCCAAATTTGGGGAAGGCTTTTCAGGTATGGTGGAGACGATTGTTTGGGAGGTCATCAGGAACGTGTGGATAAAGATGTCATTCGACTAAACAAAACTACTATTAAAGGAGGGGAGCTCCAGGGAAAGTGAATATGCAAATTGTGACATCTCCAATAAGTTGGTGTATGTGAAGTTAAACTAATTGATCATCCATCCATTTTTCTATATCTATGAAATGAGCTGAAAGGATGCTGACAAAAGTTCAGTATATTATTTTGCATCTTTCACCAATTTGATAGGAGATTGAGGAATGGGGGAGCTGAAGTCGCCATTGCTGGAAAGAACTGCTGAAAGAATCAGAAAAAGGATTCAGCATCCGGCATCAATGCAAAGGCGATATCTTCTCTTTGTTCCCCCGTCGTTTTCTCTTTCCTGCAGATTTACTAAAACAAGGATCCTTTGTTCCATCAAGCAGACATGTAGCTATTGGTATTGAAACTGGGATGTTGTCTTGTACTAAAGTAGGATGTTACTCTTGGTCGCTGCTTAAATAATTTACTGTGAATTGGAACCTTGACATTGTGGTCTACTGTCAGTTTTTACTTTTTCTGAATATTTTGTACCCAATTTTGTAGTGTTCATGTAGAGCATGAAAGCTGAGATGAATTTCATATTTATGTTTTCAGGACAAGCCACAATTCAATGGTTTGATGCATCAGTTTGTTCTTTTAGTTTGTTCTTTTTTTTTTCTTTCTGGAAGTAGAACTTTTATTAACATGCTAGTCGGAACTAGTTCGGCTAATCAACAAACCACATTTTTTGAGTCCCAGGAGGAGAAATATGTAATCGAGTGACCCAATGGGCGCGCTTGGACCGGTCACTAACTCAAAATTTGATGGTAGGGTTTAAATAAAGGTGGCCGATGAGTCAGATGGCCCTGAGGCCTGCATTGGTTCAGCTTGCTGTGCGCCAAATTAGGTATGGTTGTTGATTAGCAAACATACTATACTATATGTTAGGCCCCGGTTCAATCGGTCCGGCCCAAAGCCCATTGGGCCGAGAGGAGACCCAAACCCAAGCCGTAACCACACTGACGGAACCCGATTTCGGCGGTCAAACCTCGATGTTGACCCAAAATCGGATCGCATGAAGAATTCGGCATTTGCTTCAGCCACATCTTCTCCGCGCCGCTCAGATCCGGACGAGGCGAGCGATGACCTCGTCGTCGACGACAGAAGCGGAGACAGGTGCGCAAGGGCTTCGGCGGCTTTCTCGGACCCGGGCGACAGCGGCATCAAAGGGAGAAGCGGACGCGCGTGGTGAACGCGTTCGTAGGCGGCGGACGTGGACGCGGACGTGCGAAGCTCGGACGCCCAAAATAGGCATGAAGGCGGCGGTTGTGGGCATTAAAAGAGAGCTCGGGGGAGCTTCAAGGAGGGGCGCAACTCCACCATCAAGGAGCTTCATCGGGAACGAGAGCTTCAAAAGAGATCTGTAACCGGGATCAGCGGATCACCGGCGAGGGAGGGGAAGCGGGTGTCGTCCGGCAGGGGTCGGCGACGAAGATCAGAGGATTTTGTAGCTTGCTTCGAGGTGAATAAAAGCTTTCTTTCTTCTCCACTGCTTCCCCTGTTCTTCCCTGTGTTCACGGTGAGCGGCCGCTGGACGACGACTCCGAGGGCGGGCGGCTTTCTCTGTCTTCGTATCCATCCTCTCCGGCAACGACTGCGAACGCGAGCGCCGCGGAGGCGTAGCGGAGAAAACGAACGCCGCGCGTTCGTTTCGAGGCAGAGTCAGCAATTCGAGCCGGTCAACGCTCGAATCAGAGATTGATTTCGAACGAAAATTGGGAGGTGACGCAAGCTTACGTCAGCAGAACTCGATTCGGCGAGCGGCGCGGCGCGGGACGAAATCGGAGGGCTGACATCATCACTACGTCAGCAAGGCGTGAAATTGGGATTTGGTCAAAATTAATAGTTGACCAGTAAGGTAATTTGATTTAGGGTTCTGAGTGACTTTGTAATTTGGGGATAAAAATTTGTTCGGGTAATTAGGGTTTTCAATTTGGGGTCGGAAACCCTAGAGAGCATTGCGTTCCGGTGTTCCGCCGGATAGTCCTGAGACAGTGGTTAAGTGCTGTTTTTAGGCCGATCCGACCGGGGCGTGACAACAGGTATCAGAGCCAGGTTAACGTGGTCCAGCAACCACGGCTACTTCACCCGCGAAGGTGAAGAAGGGTTTAAAATTCCAGAAGATCACCCACACAGCCAGAGGAGCGTCAGAGGACGTCTGGCCCAAGCAAGATAAAGGAAAAGCCAAGGAGACGGCTGAACCTGAGGAGATGGTGAACCAGGGTGATCGCATCGCTCAGATCGAGCAGGTGCTCGGTCTGGCCAGTGGTGGAGGCAATGGGATGATTCCACAGGTGGAAAGCCTTCAGAAGACAGTGGAGGGTCAGGAATTGCAGATCGAGCAGCAGAGGTTGCAGATCGAGCAACAGAGGTTGCAGATCGAGGTCATGCAACAGACCGTGGAGGGTCTGATCCACTGCCAGGGGAGATGGCTCGCATGAAGGAAAACATGCACGCAGAAGTTAGGATACTGCGTTTAGCCCTAACACAAGTATCGCAATCAGCAGCGGCACCAGTGGAGCAGGAGGCTCCCAAATCGAGGATGCGCGTGCCTGACCCAGTGACGTTCGGGGGGGCTCGATCGTCCAGAGAGGTCGAAAACTTTATCTGGGATATGGAGCAATTGTTTTCAGCTAACCATATTTCTGCAGGAGATCGGGTGCAAGTGTGCATCGCCTATCTCACAGGCGACGCGAAACTTTGGTGGCGAACCAAAGTCGGCTCTACATCAGGGACTACTAGCTGGACTTGGGAAACTTTTCATGAGGAACTGCGGCGGCAGTTTCTTTCCGGAAACTCGGCGGATCAAGCGCGTGGCAAACTGGATCGGCTGAGGCATACAGGCTCGATCTAGGAGTACGTCAGGGCTTTCTCCACTTTGATGCTAGAGCTTCCAGGCATGGCAGAGGACGATATGAGGTATTTCTTCCTCCGAGGTCTTCAGCCATGGGAAGAAACGGAGGTCCGACGACGCGAACCGGTTGACTGGAGGGCGGCTGAAGCGGTGGCTGAATCTCTGATGGATAACAGAAGTTTCAAACCGGCACCACCAAAGAAATCCAGGACACCACCAAAGCGCGGCTCCCCACGGACACCGCCGGGAGCTAGAGTTCCAGAGAGGGGTAGGCCCTTTCACCGGCAGAACAGGGGTTCACCGGGACAACGGGAGCCAAAACCAAAGACACAGGGTTGTTTTTGGTGCGGCGGTCCTCACTGGGTAAAGGATTGCCCCAGCAAGCAAAAGCTCATGGCAATAGTGGCACAGGATCCAGCCGAGGAGACTGAAGAATTCGAGCAACCGCGAATTGGATCACTGCAGGTAGTTCCACACTCTGCCACGGGAGCGCAGCAGTGTAGGATCGGTGCTTTGAGGATCGGAGCAATAGTTGCTCAAGATCCGCCCATGTCAGACATCGAGGGCGATGTCCAAATTGGGCGGGGGAGAATTGTTAGGCCCCGGTTCAACCGGTCCAGCCCAAAGCCCATTAGGCCGAGAGGAGACCCAAACCCAAGCCGTAACCACACTGACGGAACCCGATTTCGGCTGTCAAACCTCGATGTTGACCCAAAATCAGATTGCATGAAGAATTCGGCATTTGCTTCAGCCACATCTTCTCCTCGCCGCTCGGATCCGGACGAGGCGAGCGATGACCTCGTCGTCGACGACAGAAGCAGAGACAGGTGCGCAAGGGCTTCGGCGGCTTTCTCAGACCCGGGCAACAGCGGCATCAAAGGGAGAAGCAGACGCGCGTGGTGAACGCGGACGCTCGAAGCTCGGACGCCCAAAATAGGCATGAAGGCGGCGGCTGTGGGCGTTAAAAGAGAGCTCGGGGGAGCTTCGAGGAGGGGCGCAACTCCACCATCAGGGAGCTTCATCGGGACTGAGAGCTTCAAAAGATATCTGTAACCGGGATCAGCGGATCACCGGCGAGGGAGGGGAAGTGGGTGTCGTCCAGCAGGGGTCGGCGACGAAGATCAGAGGATCTTGTAGCTTGCTTCGAGGTGAATAAAAGCTTTCTTTCTTCTCGACTGCTTCCCCTGTTCTTCCCTGTGTTCACGGTGAGCGGCCGCTGGACGACGACTCCGAGGGCGGGCGGCTTTCCCTGTCTTCGCATCCATCCTCTCCGGCGACGACTGCGAACGCGAGCGCCGCGGAGGCGTAGCGGAGAAGACGAATGCCGCACATTCGTTTCGAGGTAGAGTCAGCAATTCGAGCCGGTCAACGCTCGAATCATAGATTGATTTCGAACGAAAATTGGGAGGTGACGCAAGCTTACGTCAGCAGAACTTGATTCGGCGAGCGGCGCGGCGCGGGACGAAATCGGAGGGCTGACATCATCACTACGTCAGCAAGGCGTGAAATTGGGATTTGGTCAAAATTAATAGTTGACCAGTAAGGTAATTTGATTTAGGGTTCTGAGTGACTTTGTAATTTGGGGATAAAAATTTGTTCGGGTAATTAGGGTTTTCAATTTGGGGTCGGAAACCCTAGAGAGCATTGCGTTCCAGTGTTCCACCGGATAGTCCTGAGACAGCGATTAAGTGTTGTTTTTAGGCCGATCCGACCGGGGCGTGACACTATATGTCACGCCATCGCATAAGGTTTTCCGGCGGAGCTTTATACCGATTTTTTAATTCGTTTAAAATTCCAAGACTTTGACACTATGTTAAAAAGACTCTCTAGAAGAGTCATTTTCCTTAAAAGTTGTTACTAAGGTTTGGTGTGGATGAAAAATATGAGATGAGAGAACCCCGTCAAATATTAAAGATAATATGATTACAAGATTACACTAAGGATTTTTGCCTAAAATTGTTGTTCCCTTGTGCGGGATGAAATCTGGTCTTTTACCCAAAGATTTAACCCGGAATTCGCTTTTGCCGGCGCGTCGGTGGAGCGGTTGTTGAAGAGATCTTTCGGCGTATAACAACAAAAAAGAAGAAGATTTTGAGAGAGAACAAAGAAAAGATTTTTTTTTACATCTTCCAAGAAGTTGTGATCATTCTCATAAGAAGATACGCACACTTAGGTGGAATAAAAACACATACTTATTTAGTCTAGCTTCAATTAATGGTAACATTAATTGATAAAACAGCTAGTAATTAAGGCTATCAAATAACCTTAATTATAAATTAAATAAGTAATAAAATAATTGAACAAAATTAAGAAATAATAATTTAAAAGCCCAAAAATATTAAATTAAATAAAGATGATTTTTTGGGTTTTCCACATAAAACACCAACACTTCCTTCTCCGACGATGTGCCTAGCCGGCGACGAACGGCGTTCGTTTGAGCACGTGCGGTCGAAGTTTGAAGCGGGCGAGCACTACGTTCGTGAGACGTTTGAATCGAGGCAGACGCGAGGCCAGGTGAAAGATAGTCAAAATCGGGATTTTGATTTGGCCATCGAGACGTGCTGCTGAAATTCAATTTTGGTTTTGGGCATACAGTCCCGTGTAAGAAAAATGACGTGGATGGTTTTTCCTCTCTCTGTTTTTTTTGACGTGGACGGGTTCAAATCATCTAGGCGTGACATTAGGCTAGGGGCGCGTTCTCAAGTTCCTGTTTGCCATCATCAGCTCTCATGGCAAAAAGCTGTCAGAATTTGCAGCTTCTAACAGTTTCTAAATTTTACCTTTCGTCCGTTGGATTTTCTGAAGAGCTGTCCAAATGAGGCCTCAGTTTCTCACCTTTACTTCCGCTTCTCATATCCCCGACGCCGGACTTGAGTCGTCGGCGAGGCGGAGGAGGCGCGGGACACGGGAGATGGTGGTCGGGTGTAGCCGATGCCCGGTTTAAGTGGAGGGCCCGTTTAATAGGTTTTTCAGCAGTTTCGTCACTTTCGCCTGCTCATAAACCACCTTGAATCCCCCAATTTCTTTCTCATTCCTCTGATGGCGGAAAGAGCGCCGAAGCCATACCCGATAGCGTCGGTGGAGGATATAGTGCAAACCTTAATTGAGTATCTCGTCGCGCCTCTCATCCCCACTAGGGTTTTGTCGCATGTGACTGGCGAGGAGCAGTCCGTCGCCAAGCAGATACGCATTCTCACAAATTTCTGTATCTTCGTGTTATTGATTTTTGCCAAGGTTCACTATCTTCGTGTTATTGTTTTATCTTTCAATTAAGAAAACAATTTGAAAGGATAAGATCTTGTTTCCCCGGAAGTAGCGGCGGCTAAAAGATAAATAAAACATTTGTAAGAAAAAAAAATTTATGTAAATTTCTTTTCATATTATGTTACATAATATGTATTACTATTTTATCAATTTAATTGATTTTGTAATTTTGATTTATTAGTTTTGAAATCTCTAGAAGCGAAACAATTTTGAATCTTTTTGAATCAACATAAATATTGCAATGCACAAAAGATTTAACATGTCTATGTTACAACAGTAAACCATAAGTAGAAAGTAATTACACATGCAATTTAACTGGCAAAGCAGTAAAAATAAATATCAATTCTATTATATGTATATGTATATTTAATTTTTAATTCTGTGTTGAAGTCTAACAAAACCAAAAGAATAATTTGATTGAACAGGATAACAGGTTACAGATCAAAATAAAAGAGATTAACGTTTCGAGGGACGTTGGAAACTTTAATTAAGAATTTAAGACAACAGTCGCCGGTTAGAATTCGAATGGCCCAAATAATTATTTTAGAATATGACACTATTAAATATCACACATTAACTTTTTTTTCCTAAATAATAATAAAGATATAGTAACAAAACAGTTTTAAAACGGTATATATTTACTGTTTTATTTTAATATACAGTTTTAAAACAGTTTCAAATTTTGTTTCTCTTCCAGAAATTTCAAAACTAAAGTCCCGCGCCTCCTCCGCCTCGCTGACGACTCAAGTTTGGCGTCAGGCATATGAGAAGCAGAAGTAAAGGTGAGACACTGAGGCCTCATTTGGACGGCTCTTCAGAAAATCCAACGGATGAAAGGTAAAAATTAGAAACTATTAGAAGCTGCAAATTCTGATAGCTTTTTGCCATGAGAGCTGATGATTGCAAATAGGCACTTGAGAACGCGCCCCTTGCCTAGTGTCAGGCCCCGGTCTAATTGGTTCGGCCCAAGCCCTCGTTCAACCAACGAGCAGCGGCCCAATCCACGTTTTCCTCTTCAAACAGTCGCGCAGAGCTCGCGTGCGACGGCGTCTTCACGCACTGTAGCGCTTTCCTCGCCGAGCGAAGCGAACGCGAACGCGTTCGTCGGCGAACGACGTGGGAAGGCGGCGGAGCGTGTGGGCGCGGACGAAGCCGAGTATTGCGGACGACGTGGCGACTGTAGAGGAAGACTCGGAGGCAAGGACGCGGACGCAAGCGACGACCTCGTCGTCGACGACGGAAGCGGAGGCAGCTGGATATAGCAGCGCGAACGGGTCGCGCGGAAGGGAGCGGCGGCGCTTCCTTTATAAAACCTGAGGAGGTTCTTCGGCGAGGGGGATCTTCTTCGGCGGACCACCAGCGAGAGTTTAGGAGAGGAAAGAAAACAGAGATTTGTAACCGGCGATAGGGATCGCCGGCGAGGGAGGGACGAGGGCCGTCGACGACCAGGGGGTCGGCGACGATAGTGGAGGAGTTTTGTAGCTTTTAACGTTTAATCGAAGCTTTCTTCTTCACTGGCGTTCTTCCCCTGTTCCTCTGTTTCCGTGGCTTGCTGGCGCCGGTTTCGCTCGACGACGGTGGACGTCGAGTGGTGACGTGAAGGACGAAGGAAAGCAGGCGGCTTTCCTCGACGGTTTCACTGATCTCCGGCGAAGAGGTGACGCCGTTGGACGAACGCAGGCGACGTTCGTTCCAACGAAGAAGACGAAGGCGAGCTCGCGAAGACGAAGACGAGTTTCGAACGCAACGGGCGTTCGAAACGAGGCGTTGGTGACGTCAGCGGGTGGCGGCTGACGCAAGCGAAATCGAAAATACGATTTCGAATTCGATTTCGGCGGCTGACGTGGGCTGACGTCAGCATTCCGATCGAACGGCGAGATTTGGTGGTCAAAATCAATTTGGACCGAGAGGTATTTTGAAATTAAAGGTTTCAATCGGTTTTCTCTAAATTAGGGTTAGGGTTTTCCGTGAGAATTGTAAATTGGGGATAAAAATTATCCGGGGAGATTAGGGTTTCGATTTTGGGTCGGAAACCCTAGGGCGAGTTACGTTCCGGTATTCCGCCGGACGGCTCTAGGAAGCGGATAAGCGCTGTTTCCAGGCCGATCCGACCGGGGCGTGACAACAGGTATCAGAGCAGGCTAACGTGTTCCAGCAAACACGGCACGTTCAATCTCACCCTCGAAGGTGAGGAAAGGTCTGAAGTTTCAGAAGATCACCCATACTGCTAGGGGAGCGTCAGAGGACGCCCGACCCAGGCAGGATAAAGGAAAAGCCAAGGAGACGGCTGATCCTGTGGAGATGGTGAATCAGGGTGATCGCATTGCTCACATCGAGCAAATGCTCGGTATGACTAGTGGTGGAGATACTTGGATGATTCCACAGGTGGAAAACCTTCAAAAGACTGTAGGGGATCAGGAATTACTGATCGAACAGCAGAGGTTGCAAATCGAGCAACAAGGGTTGCAGATTGAGCAACAGAGGTTGCAGATCGAGGTCATGCGACAGACCATGGAGGGTCTGATCCATCTACCAGGGGAGATGGTTCGCATAAAGGAGGACATGCACGCTGAAGTAAAGGTACTGCGCCTAGCCCTAGCGCAAGTATCATCGGCACCGGTGGAGCAGGAGGCTCCTAAACCGAGGGTGCGCGTGCCAGACCCAGCGACGTTCGGGGGGGCTCGATCGTCCCGAGAGGTCGAAAACTTTATCTGGGATATGGAGCAACTGTTTTCAGCTAACCATATTTCTGCAGGAGATCGGGTACAGGTGTGCATCGCCTATCTTACAGGCGACGCAAAGCTTTGGTGGCGAACCAAAGTTGGCTCTACTTCCGGGACTACTAGCTGGACTTGGGAGACTTTCCGTGAGGAACTGCGGCGGCAGTTTCTTCCCGGAAACTCGGCGGATCAGGCGCGTGGCAAACTAGATCGGCTGAGACATGCAGGCTCGATCCAGGAGTACGTCAGGACTTTCTCTACCTTGATGCTGGAGCTTCCAGGTATGGCAGAGGACGATAGGAGGTACTTCTTCCTCCGGGGCCTTCAGCCATGGGCAGAAACGGAGGTCCGACGGCGCGAGCCGGTTGACTGGAGGGCGGCTGCGGCGATGGCCGAATCTCTGGCGGATAACAGAAGTTTCAAACCAGCACCGCCAAAGAAATCCAAGACACCGCCAAAGCGAGGACCTCAGCGCGGCTCCCCACGCACACCGCCGGGAGCTAGAGTTCAAGAAAGGGGTAGACCATTCTACCGGCAGAACAAGGGTTCTCCGGGACGACGGGAGCAAAAGCCACAGGGTTGTTTCTGGTGCGGGGGACCTCACTGGGTGAAGGACTGCCCCAATAAACAGAAACTCATGGCAATGGCGGCACAGGAACCAGCCGTGGAGGCTGAGGAAATCGAACAACCGCGGATTGGTGCTTTGAGGATCGGAGCGATGGTTCTGCAGGATCCGCCCGCTAGAGACATCGAGGGCGATGTCCAAATTGGGCGGGGGAGAATTGTCAGGCCCCGGTCTAATTGGTTCGGCCCAAGCCCTCGTTCAACCAACGAGCAGCGGCCCAATCCACGTTTTCCTCTTCAAACAGTCGCGCAGAGCTCGCGTGCGACGGCGTCTTCACGCACTGTAGCGCTTTCCTCGCCGAGCGAAGCGAACGCGAACGCGTTCGTCGGCGAACGACGTGGGAAGGTGGCGGAGCGTGTGGGCGCGGACGAAGCCGAGTATTGCGGACGACGTGGCGACTGTAGAGGAAGACTCGGAGGCAAGGACGCGGACGCAAGCGACGACCTCGTCGTCGACGACGGAAGCGGAGGCAGCTGGATATAGCAGCGCGAACGGGTCGCGCGGAAGGGAGCGGCGGCGCTTCCTTTATAAAACCTGAGGAGGTTCTTCGGCGAGGGGGATCTTCTTCGGCGGACCACCAGCGAGAGTTTAGGAGAGGAAAGAAAACAGAGATTTGTAACCGGCGATAGGGATCGCCGGCGAGGGAGGGACGAGGGCCGTCGACGACCAGGGGGTCGGCGACGATAGTGGAGGAGTTTTGTAGCTTTTAACGTTTAATCGAAGCTTTCTTCTTCACTGGCGTTCTTCCCCTGTTCCTCTGTTTCCGTGGCTTGCTGGCGCCGGTTTCGCTCGACGACGGTGGACGTCGAGTGGTGACGTGAAGGACGAAGGAAAGCAGGCGGCTTTCCTCGACGGTTTCACTGATCTCCGGCGAAGAGGTGACGCCGTTGGACGAACGCAGGCGACGTTCGTTCCAACGAAGAAGACGAAGGCGAGCTCGCGAAGACGAAGACGAGTTTCGAACGCAACGGGCGTTCGAAACGAGGCGTTGGTGACGTCAGCGGGTGGCGGCTGACGCAAGCGAAATCGAAAATACGATTTCGAATTCGATTTCGGCGGCTGACGTGGGCTGACGTCAGCATTCCGATCGAACGGCGAGATTTGGTGGTCAAAATCAATTTGGACCGAGAGGTATTTTGAAATTAAAGGTTTCAATCGGTTTTCTCTAAATTAGGGTTAGGGTTTTCCGTGAGAATTGTAAATTGGGGATAAAAATTATCCGGGGAGATTAGGGTTTCGATTTTGGGTCGGAAACCCTAGGGCGAGTTACGTTCCGGTATTCCGCCGGACGGCTCTAGGAAGCGGATAAGCGCTGTTTCCAGGCCGATCCGACCGGGGCGTGACACCTAGTGTCACGCCCCGGTCGGATCGGTCTAGAATGAGCGCTTATCCGCTTCCTAGAGCCGTCCGGCGGAACACCGGAACGTAACTCGCCCTAGGGTTTCCGATCCAAAATCGAAACCCTAATCTCCCCGGATAATTTTTATCCCCAAAATACAATTCGCACGGAGAAAACCCTAACCCCAATTTAGAAATCCGGAAAAGAACGGAACCCTAAATTAATTACCTCCTCTGATTTTGACCAAAGTCAAAATCACCACCTTGCTGGCGTCAGCGTGACGTCAGCCCTCGATTTTGTTTCGCCGCCGCGCGTAATCACTGTCGCTGACGTAAGCCTACGTCAGCCTCCAAAATCGCTTCCGCCGCGCCAATTTCGCACGCCGCCTTACGTCAGCGTCGCCTCGCTGACGTCAGCCTGAAATCGAAATCCAATTCGATTTCGTTCGATTCGAGCGTTGACTGCTCGTTTCGTTGACTTTCACCTCGAACGCCGAGTCGTCGTCTTCCTCGCGACGCCGCGAGTGTTCGACGCCGAGCGCCGCCTGCGCTCGTGATTCTCCTCCGTCCGAAGCCGATCGACAGCCGCCTGTTGTCGTCGCCAAATCAACCACAGAGAACACGAAGGGAAGAAGGAGATGAAACGAAGCTCTGTTTTATTCCCAGAAGTTACAGAACTCCACCGATCCCGTCGGCGCCCACTTCCCCTCCCTCACCGTCGGCTCACCAGCCGCGGTTACAATCTCTCTCGGCCTCCCAGTCATCGACGTTGCCCTGAACGTCGGCATCGGTTCCCTCCTGGAACCGGCATCAGAGCCCTGCTCTGGAAGGGCGACGGCGCCGGTGGAGTCGCTCCCCGGCGCTCTGTGTGGTGACGCCTCCGCGTACCCTGCTTCGTCCGCCTCGTCGAGGCTTTATCGTGAAGGAAGCCGCGTCCGAGTTTTCCTCGCGCGTCCGCTTCGTTCGGTGACGACGTCGTCCGCGCCGCGCCCGAGTTTCGCGAGGAACCGCGTCTTCCGCTGAGGTCTTCGATGCCACCCGAAGCTATGCTCGCCTCCGTTGCTGCAGCGTCCGTTCGGCGTCCCTTCTTTCGCGCACGTCCACGTCTGCTGGACGACATCTGCGCAGATGCCGCTGAAGCCATCGCGTTCGAAGCCGTGTCGCCCTTGCAACGAATCCTCCGCAGCTTCCGAAATCGCTGAAGCCGCAGCGCGTGAAGCTCTGGTCAACATCCTAGTTGACCGGGTTTTTCGTGGGTTTTTGCCAATTGTGGACCTGGGCTTGGTCCAATTGTGGGCCTGGGCTTGGGTTGGGCCGAACCGCTGAACCGGGCCCTAACAATACTCCCCCACCTGATTTGAACATCGCCCTCGATGTTCCATGCAAGTTTGAACACTGGCCCTCCAATGTTCAAAGTCCTCCATCCTCTGCTGATGAATGTTTGCTGCACCATGCTTATAGCAACCTGCATCAACAAATTTGTCAAGGATAATCTTGCTTCCCCATATTTGCTGAACTCAGCTGAACCTCGATGTCCCTGACACCGGCATCGACGCCCCTGGCGCCGGCATCAACGCCCCCTGGTGTTGGCATCAATGCTATGCATTGGCATCAACACGCCCTGGTGTTGGCATCAACGCCCCCTGGGGTTGGCAACAACACGCCTTAGTGTTGGCATCAATGCTATGCATTGGCATCAGAGCCCCTGCTCCGGGAAGTGATCTTGCAATCACTGAGCTCTTATAGAGTCTCCTTCGATGTCCCCCGACATCGGCATCGACGTCCCTGACATCGGCGTCAATGCCCTTAGACATTGGCATCAACACACCCTAGTGTTGGCATCAGGACCCCTGCCCTGGAAGAACGACACTCCTTGTCGCCCGTAGTGATGGTGTTGCCTCTCAGATCTTTCTGATTCACCTTGCTGGATCATTTTAACCTCTGATACCTGTTGTCACGCCCCGGTCGGATCGGTCTAGAATGAGCGCTTATCCGCTTCCTAGAGCCGTCCGGCGGAACACCGGAACGTAACTCGCCCTAGGGTTTCCGACCCAAAATCGAAACCCTAATCTCCCCAGATAATTTTTATCCCCAAAATACAATTCGCACGGAGAAAACCCTAACCCCAATTTAGAAATCCGGAAAAGAACGGAACCCTAAATTAATTACCTCCTCTGATTTTGACCAAAGTCAAAATCACCACCTTGCTGGCGTCAGCGTGACGTCAGCCCTCGATTTTGTTTCGCCGCCGCGCGTAATCACTGTCGCTGACGTAAGCCTACGTCAGCCTCCAAAATCGCTTCCGCCGCGCCAATTTCGCACGCCGCCTTACGTCAGCGTCGCCTCGCTGACGTCAGCCTGAAATCGAAATCCAATTCGATTTCGTTCGATTCGAGCGTTGACTGCTCGTTTCGTTGACTTTCACCTCGAACGCCGAGTCGTCGTCTTCCTCGCGACGCCGCGAGTGTTCGACGCCGAGCGCCGCCTGCGCTCGTGATTCTCCTCCGTCCGAAGCCGATCGACAGCCGCCTGTTGTCGTCGCCAAATCAACCACAGAGAACACGAAGGGAAGAAGGAGATGAAACGAAGCTCTGTTTTATTCCCAGAAGTTACAGAACTCCACCGATCCCGTCGGCGCCCACTTCCCCTCCCTCACCGTCGGCTCACCAGCCGCGGTTACAATCTCTCTCGGCCTCCCAGTCATCGACGTTGCCCTGAACGTCGGCATCGGTTCCCTCCTGGAACCGGCATCAGAGCCCTGCTCTGGAAGGGCGACGGCGCCGGTGGAGTCGTTCCCCGGCGCTCTGTGTGGTGACGCCTCCGCGTACCCTGCTTCGTCCGCCTCGTCGAGGCTTTATCGTGAAGGAAGCCGCGTCCGAGTTTTCCTCGCGCGTCCGCTTCGTTCGGTGACGACGTCGTCCGCGCCGCGCCCGAGTTTCGCGAGGAACCGCGTCTTCCGCTGAGGTCTTCGATGCCACCCGAAGCTATGCTCGCCTCCGTTGCTGCCGCGTCCGTTCGGCTTCCCTTCTTTCGCGCACGTCCGCGTCTGCTGGACGACATCTGCGCAGATGCCGCTGAAGCCATCGCGTTCGAAGCCGTGTCGCCCTTGCAACGAATCCTCCGCAGCTTCCGAAATCGCTGAAGCCGCAGCGCGTGAAGCTCTGGTCAACATCCTAGTTGACCGGGTTTTTCGTGGGTTTTTGCCAATTGTGGACCTGGGCTTGGTCCAATTGTGGGCCTGGGCTTGGGTTGGGCTGAACCGCTGAACCGGGCCCTAACACCTAGTGTCACGCCTAGATGATTTGAACCCGTCCACGTCAAAAAAAAAAAAGGAAAAACCATCCACGTCATCTTTTTTACACGGGACTGTATGCCCGAAACCAAAATTGAATTTCAACATCACGTCTCGATGGCCAAATCAAAATACCGATTTTGACTTTGTCTTTGACCTGGCCTCGCGTCTACCTCGATTCAAACGTCTCACGAACGTAGTGCTCGCCCGCTTCAAACGTCAACCGCACGCCGTTCGTCACCGGCAAGGCACATCGTCAGAGAAGGAAGTGTTGGTGTTTTATGTGGAAAACCTAAAAAATCATCTTTATTTAATTTAATATTTTTGGGCTTTTAAATTACTATTTCTTAATTTTGTCTAATTATTTTATTACCTATTTAATTTATAATTAAGGTTATTTGATAGCCTTAATTACTAGCCGTTTTATCAATTAATGTTACCATTAATTGAGACTAGACTAAATAAGTATGTGTTTTTATTCCACTTAAGTGTGCGTATCTTCTTATGAGAATGATCGCAACTTCTTAGAAGATGTACAAAAAAAATCCTCTCTTTGTTTTCTCTCTCAAAATCTTCTTCTTTTTTGCTGTTATACGCCGAAAGATCTCTTCAACAACTGCTCCACCGACGCGCCGGCAGAAGCGGATTCCTGGTTGAATCTTCGGGCAAAAGACCAGATTTCATCCCGCGCAAGGGAACAACAATTTTAGGCAAAACTCCTTAGTGTAATCCTGTAATCATATTATCTTTAATATTTGATGGGGTTCTCGGTGAAAATCCGGGCTCTCGTGCGAGTTAAATCAGGACTGAACACCCAGGATACAACTGGGTATTCTTCTCCTGCGGGCACGACCGTGGAGAAGTTGATCGGACGCCCTTTCAACAACGAGCAATAAAATCCTAAAATCCAAAAACCAAGAAGATGAATAAAAGAAAGAAGATATGGGAAAGGGGAGACAACCAAATCTCATACATGCGTATAAGATTTTTGTTAAGCCTTCATTGGCTTTTACCCCAAGCCAAATGTTAGCAAGTTAATGCTAACATTAACTAATATTAACAGTTAGCAATAAATGATAACGTAATAGAGATTTTATTTTTAATTTTATTCCAACAATCCCCTATAAAATTAAAATAAAATCTGAATATAATTAAACTTAACAAAATGATTAAATGAATTTAAATTGCTGCTCATACTTATATCATGCGGTCAGTAAAGTGTACTTAAAGACATAACCTTTACTTACTGAAAATGTTTCCATCTGAAGGAAAGTTAGTGAACTAGTCTTGAACTACTTCCCTTTGATCCAGACTTCAACAAATCCACACACAATACAGGGTTTGTCCAATCGCGGGGTTGCGCATTTTTGGTCGTGTGCGTGTATCTTCATAAGAGCTTCTGAGGATTTTCCATGTCCTTAGCCGCGGCCGTACACAGACTCTTTTATAAAGGAAGTTTCCTACAAGGGATGAGTGTAGAAGCTCATCTCATGGTAATTAACTACTTCGGGAAGTTTTCTTTACCTCTACAATAAGAAACATAAAAAATGTATCTTCAGGAATGAGAGTGTAAAGTATTAACTCTATCACATAAATATTTTTATACACCGTAGCGTTTTATAATTTTTTTCTTAAAATGTGTGCATTCACGCATATCTCAAGGTGAATATAGATAATGGATGAGGCTACTAATCCCACCAGTGGCCCCCCTTTCAATTTTTTTCCAAACTCTAAGACAAAATTCAAAGCTGTAGGTTTCAAAAAAATGCAAAGCATCTTATTTATTTATAGAAGTTAAAAAGTTTTTAAACTTTGATTTGCACAATGCGCAGAACCTTAACAAGAGTTAATTAAGCCTATTAAAAACAATGACAATAAATTTAATATTAATGAAGAAATTTCAACACTATACTATTATAATGAGAACAGTACTATCACATAAAAAGATTAAATTAACATTATTACAAGTATTTTTTTTTCCAAAATTATTTATAAACAGTAAACACTATATATATACTGAAAGACAATGGAGATAATAATAACAAGATTTGGTGTTATTGATTTTTTAGAACACTTATAAAACTCTTCTTTCCTTCCTACTTTCTTTCCTTTCTAATTTCTTTCCTTTTATTCTATCTTTCCTCCCAAATAAACAAGACCTTAAAATCCAAGCCACTGCCTTAATAACATAGGATGAAGAGATTGCTTTTAAAAATCACAATTTTGTAAAAAAAAAAAAAAAAATCTTTTTTTGGCATGCCAATATTTATCTCTTATTAGAAAGCTTATGTATCAGTATTTTGTACTAACTTTTCCCAGATTACTCATGCTACTTCTTGTATTGTGTATTGTGCAATGTTACAGATGCATGTTATTATCCTTCTCTATAACTACTACCACCGAAAGCAGTTCCCAGAGTTTGAATTTCTCGATTTTGGATCTTTTTGCAAAGCAACAATAATAGCCAAACCAAACATTCTAGGTTTTATGAATTTTATGCAAAAAAAATGGGGAGAATATGCAAGATATTGACAGTGAAATATGTGAAATATCTATAACAAAAAAGAAGATTATGGATGCATGCAACATTTCTTTAGGTCTAGATTCATCAAAGAATGCACCAAACATGGAGGGGTGGCCTGTCTCTTGGGTTGTCGTATTTCTTGTAGATGACAAAAAGAAAAAATGTTATCTCGAGTTTGGCCCATCAACACTGGGACCTGGTCTTTGCTAGAGAAAGAAGTTTACAAAGCAACTTCCAATTTGGTAAAAGATGATTCAGCTCGTCAGATTTTTTTTTTCTTTCGTGGAGAAAAAAACAGGTTATAACATTTATTTGCTAGCATCTTTTTCTATGCTTGAGAGTCTAATAACTGATTGGATGAATGGAACACAACAAATGTAATTTATGGTTAATTCACAACAAAATATCTACCTTATATCTAGGAAATCACATATGGGAGAGTTTTTGTTATACTTATGTTTGAATTTATATGGCTGAATTAGGGATTGGAAGGAGAAGAGTGGTGGGATTACATTCTTTATGCTTGCTTGCTTTCAATTGTAACTCGCTGAATGACTGGCTCAGGAAAACTTCATTAAATAAACCTTATCATATTCCATCTCATGAATTGGTTACATTGATTAGGTTGGTAAGCCTACAAAAGTGAAAGGTCTCACAAGTTGGTTCCACTTGGAACACATGCCAAATTCCAATCATCACGTTGGTGATTGAGGCATTAACATTCTGAATGAGGTTTTAATTACTACAGTGCTTGTTTTGCCCATTCGTGGATCCAGTTCTGCATGGTATTATGGTATACCTAGTTACCCACTACTGAGATATGTCACTTGAACTTTTTTCCCAAGAATATAACACTTATGACTGTGTAGCATGTACTTGTCCGTCTGTTATTTCACATTGTACTGATACATTGATTGTTATGAAGTAGTTTTATTTTGTGATTTTTCACCTTATATTTAGGTTCTTGTATAGATTATTCTGCTTTATGCAAGAGCCTGTTATCTAGCAGAACGCATTACTTTTGAATACTTTTATTTTACACGCACAAGGATATGAATTTCTAGCTGTCTAATATTTTGACAAATCTCATTATTACTTTGTCTGATTTCGTTAGTTTCTACATCTCATCTTACAAACTAGTTTATTCGTGACTGAAATTTTGGAATCACAATTATCTTGGGTAACTACGATTCATAGTGTTTTTATATCTCTCTACCAATTTGGAAAACTAAAATTTTACATGTGAACAAGTATTTGCTGCTCCAAACTCCTTATTCTGGAACGCAGTGTAACATACTCATTAAATAAAGAGAAAACAAGTACCATATTATATATAATGAAATATGTGGAAGCAGTGACGGGTCTTATGGAATTTGCTATTGAAGATGTATTAAGCAGGTCAGATAGCGTGGTGATCATCTACATTGCTTTATAATTTATGCTCTGCAATTTCCAAAAAGAAATTACCCAAGATCTTATATATTATTTTCTTATTTTGGATTGAAAATATTTACGTGTATCTTTAGCTAGTATTGAACACAATGTTACAGGTTGGCCCTCTCTTCCTTACTGGGTTGACTCCTGAACTAACTTCAGTTCTTGAGTACTACCATTTGTTGCCGTTGGCTGTCAAAGTAAGTAAATCTTTACTTAAGCACAGGCGGTGCGTCTTTGCTTTAACTATTTCCTTTGATGTAAAACTTTTTCAACAGGGTAGCACCTCAAGATGCTTCTTTGGATTTGCAAAAACATCTGCCAGATTCGCATGATAGTAGGATAAATGAATGTGATTTTGTTGAACAAACTCTGATTAGCAGTAGTAACAATATCAACAAGAGTGCAAATGAATTTGTAGGTAAAAATGGAAGTAATTTGTCTTCTAGTCATGACTCATCAAGAGAGAACTCTATTCCACAAGCTAATGCAGCTACTTTCTCAGTGGAGCTAGACTTGTCAAAATCAAAAGATGGGATAACTGATGCAAAAGATGGGATAACTGATGCAGGAGCACAGTTGAGAAGGTCTAAAAGAAAAAGAAGACCTCCAGAAAGATATGGGATCGTGTTCAATACTCAGGAGGCTGGTACAAGTAAAAATATTTCAGACAATGGTATCTCTTTCAGTTTTCTCTTTTTTTTATTATACCTCATCACCTTAAATTGAACTTTGTCCGAGATATCTCTTATATGAGTTCATTTTTTATTATACCTCATCACCTTAAATTAAATTCCATATGTTCCATTAATAATTATTTCAGAGTTCCCGTCACACGCCCAAGAGCTTGTTGTGAAGGATGCAGATGTTCCAGGTAATGGTAAACTCTTCCTTTTCCTTATCTTGTTTCTTTATATGCAATTCAATATGTGGTATCATTGTATTAAAACAACAATTGTTACAAAGCTCGTATCAAGCACTCGGAAGCTTGATGCACTATTTGTCTGGTCATTTTGTGCCAACCACGTTCTTCAACAAAGCTTTCTTACTTTTTGTGTTCTTAATTCTTTCTTGCACTTTGATGCTTTCGCATTCTAAATCTCCATGCTATTCGTGACTTTCTCCACCTTATCCACTACTGATAGTTTATTTAAAATAGTGCTTGCGGATGAAGCTAAAAGATGAATGTAATTGAACTTCAATGTACCTCTCAAAGGGAGGGAGCACTTTGTGATAAGGCTAGATCTAATGCCTTGTAGAAAGACTTGGTAGGTTTTACTAGTTGACATATCATTTGACCATCCAATAGAATAAAACCCTAGAGTCATTTGAGCATCAAGAACACCTAACCTAATTCAATTAGGACCTAACAAATTAATAAGACTCGCTACCTGAGCTCCCATGTTATTTGAGAGTAACCTTGAGCTCTAGTTCCCCAAGTTAGATTACCGAGGAGCAATCTTGAGCCACAATCTTTGAACCTCAAGCACTCGATGTATAAGACATTCTAGAGTTGATAGAGTAACTGATATATATGGTATAGTCCACCCATATTGCCCACGTGTTTCGGTCAAGGTGCAACATACTTCTGTACTAACTAGCACCAACATTAAATGTCACTCACATTGCATTTAGTGTTGTTGCTCAATGCGTCTGCATGTGCAAATACATATCCTATATCGTATTAGTGTACCTACAAGAACAATACTGCATAGACCATCAATACTAATTCCAAGTCTCAACGTGGAGAGGTCATCCACAGTCATATAACATCCTAGTGATAGCTATAAATTTCCTCACTATTGTGTAGGTAAGACACATCTTTCTCCTCTAACCGCCTTTGCACTAAGCTTATAGAGCTCCCCATCCGATAGCTTTTCAAGCTTCTCTAGCTACCTTACATATTTTCTACTCTTTTATGCCCATAACGATGATAACTCTTGACCTCCTCAACCAAGAGTTCTGCTCACAGTCAACACGACACTAGCTGTCATACACTTTGGTAATCTTTGTGCAACTTAATCATCAATAAGACCAAATACACTAGCCTAATCTCTTAGCCTCAATAGGTGCAATAGTCAGCTGTCACTAACGCACAACCCAAGGCGCTTCGCCAACAGATGACACAAGTTTAAGCCAAGAACTTAGGATCCATCCTTGCCAACGAATTAAGCTGGCTGTGGGTACAATCATAAGTTACAAAATTTGATCTAGATCACTTTGATTGGTGGAGGTGGCAAGAGACTTACAACAATAAAATTGATTATGGAGGCCACTAGGAGTGTACGAAAATTGATAACCCTATGGTGGTGAAGATTTGTAGTTGTGAGGAGGGCAAAGTGCGCAAGGTGGTTCAAGTGATCAAGACTCTAGAAGCATTTATGCGGGAGGGGTTGTGGTTTGAACAGTGTATCTGTATGGTGTGGCATTTGTGCGTTACACAGAGAGTTCATAAGAGAACCAAGAAACAGAGGAGAGTACACTTTTATGATTTGTTTATAGGAAATTGGGTCTTTACACATTTTATCAAGAGCTTCATTGTTTTCCTACCCAAATTCGAGGGTGGCATTAGGGCCTTTCGTCCCATCTACCTAACTAATAATCTTTGAAAGATTATTTATAAAGTTCTTACTACTAGATTACCAACTTTTATTCAGCTTCTACTATATGAGCCAGTGTGCATTTCTAAAAGGAAGATCCATCATAGATTCGTTTATAATCCATTTGTGAACTAATGAACTTCTACATGCTTATCAGTGTAGACAGATTAATGAAGTTTTATTGTGAAAATGTTACAGTGAAAAGGACTTTGATACACTCAGCTGTTGGTTCCTCTAATTTTTGCATCATACAAGATCCCCTCATATTTGGATAAGTTGGATTAAGAGCATTCTCTTTTCTAACTATCCAATTCTTGGCAAAGGAGAAATTTTCTTTTGTTAATGTATGGGTTCTAGACTAGGAACCCACTTTTTCCTTATTATTCGTTTTAATGGCAAATCTATTCCCTAAGCTCATTAGCTTGGTTTTTTCCCACTAGATCCACAAAGTTATAATTACTTAATAACTTTATTGTTTATTTGCATGATTACTTAGAGAACATCATAAGCCTTATATCTTTTGAGTTATGCACATGTCTTGAGATCAACTTAGAAAGTCTACAATTGTGTATATCTTTATGGATTAGATAAAGCTAATATGTAGGCCTCGGTTCTTAGATGCATGGTAGAGAGAGAGAGAGTTTTGATTTCTCCTACGAGACAATTATCTTGTCTTCATTAACAACGTTCTGTCCTCTGTACGCTGCTAGATCTTTATAATCTTTAAGGCTATGAACTAGATTACTGAAGTCATTGCCACGTGACAAAGGAATTTTTTAAAACCGGGGATAGCTCGTAATAAGGTGCTAAATGCTTAATTAATTGGGATCGCATGACCCTACCAAGGATAATGGTGGTCTCCATGTCTTGGACTTCAAAACTCATTATGTTTTTAGATTCTTCCCTTGGTGGTATGCTATTATTTAGATAAAGAATTGTCTCTGGATCTATATGTGTATCAGTGCTTCTTTACATAAAATTAGGTTTTAAATCATTACACCAATTACTTGTTTCACATTTGCATAACATTCACTTAAGAGATTATGATTGTGGGACTTCACTCAAACTTGGCGAGGGCAACTTTTCTTTTTATAACCTTGATACAGTGGAGAATGTCTCTACTTGCATATTCTTTACGTATTTCAGCTGTCTAGTAAACTTAGATGCCTGTATTTCATTTATGTCGTATTCGTTCCCCTTTGCTTTGGAAACTCGTGTTTAAGTACATTGTACCCTTTGTGGAGCTCCTATTTGCTTTAACGAACATAATGTAAGACGTCAGGTGGTATCTCTTGGAGATGGAATTTACTGGATCTTTCTCTACAAACCCAGATATAATGACATCAGTAACACAAACTCCTCTCCTTTGTGGTTGTACTTCCTTTGGCAATACAGGGTGTAGTTAAGGTTTAAATTTGCTATTGGGCATTAACTTATGATAGATTTTCACCAAAATGTAGCTTCTACGTCTATATTTAAAAATTCAAGCTTTATGTAAATTTTGTAGAGTTGCTTTTAAAATATATGCACACCTTTCTCTTGCGTTGTGTGCCTGTAGTTTGGAGATGAATGTTTCTTCCTTTTTTAGCTTTTACTGATCACGGATTGGATTGAGTGCTCCGTGTATTGTTCTCCCTTATAGAAGTCTATCAATATTTTTTGTATTATAGTAAGCTCCTTAGGTCTCTCTTTTCCCCTTTTGCATCATTATTAATTGATTCAACTCAGTATTATTGCACCAAATATTGATGCTGTTGAAGAAACACTGCTGACATTAGATAAAACTTGAGAAAACACCAATAATGCAAAAATGCTTTGTCAAATCTCGTGGTATGAGTCTTTAAGTGAAAGTTATTCAAAATGCTACTTATATAGTATTTACTTTGTGTAATCTCCTTAATATGGATCCACCAGTTTATTTAATGTGTTTTTGCATATTTCATAAAAATTTAATATTGTGCTTCCTTTTCTGAATATAATGCTTGTGTTTTCCCTTTGTTCATCATAAATCTAGCACCACCAACAATTGGCAATGGATGGAAGTGTCTGAGAATTGGAGATTGGATATCACCAGAAGGGTAGAGATTATGCACCCGATATGACAATGGCCTCCCGTGTGCAACCCATTCAACCTAACTTGCATGAGAACAAATGAACATAATATCTGTGTTGTCCAATTTGGCTATTGCTATGTTATGTATGTTTGGATTAGAAATGAAGTCCTTATTATGTGATGTTAATGCTTGTTTTTTACACTAGTGATAAAGATTTAGTTATTAATAACAATGTCTAGAATATAAAATCCTACTTTCATCACTAATTATCATGGTAAATTTGATACTTCTTATTTGTGTAATCTTCTTTATGCATCTGATCTTGCTGCTCTTTTGCTGATGCATGATACTAACAGCCTATTTCAGAGGAGGGATATCTGGAGGGAAAGAAAAGATTTAGACATTTTCTGTTGTTTCAGTAAAATAAAAAAAAAATAAAAAAAAAAAAGAAAGGAGAAATTTGAAGCATTTTTTCCCTCAAACTAATTCTTCCATATAAAAATGAAAATCAGTTTTCTCTCCCTCTCACGCCTCAACTCTGGACGTCTCACGCTCGAACCCTCCCGTTCTCAATTCTGCCTACGCTCGAACCCTATTTTCTTCCTTTCTCCGTTCGCCTCATCCTCACGCCTCCACTCCAGTCGACGCCTTCTCCATTCGGCGACGCTGACTCCACTCGGTGACGCTGACTCCACTCCAGCCGCTCGCCTCCACCAAGTCGCCGCTCGCCTTCTCCATTCGGCGACGCCTTCTCCACTCCAGCCGCTCGCCTCCACTCGGCGACACCTCCACTCCAGCCGCTCGCCTCCACCAAGGTCCCTCTCTTCCCGGCTCGCAAGCCTCGCGTCCCAGCTCACAAGCCACGCCGGTCTCCCCTGGCTCGCAAGCCTCGCGTCCCGTCCCGGCACGCAAGCCTCGCAAGCCTCGCAAGCCACTCCAGCCGCTCGCCACTCGCCTCCACCAAGTCAGCCGCTCGCCTTCTCCATTCGGCGATGCCTTCTCCACTCTAGCCGCTCGCCTCCACTCGGCGACGCCTCCACTCCAGCCGCTCGCCTTCACCAAGGTCCCTCTCTTCCCAGCTCGCACGCCTCGCGTCCCTCTCTTCCTACCTCCTTCCGTCGGCGAGGTCCAAACCAACGAGCCGTCAGAACTGGTGATGATGAGCTGGCCACGGTCGCTGAGGGAGAGCGTGCAATTGACACCATTGCCGTGGGTGTTGGACTGAAAGCCACGGCCGAAGTTGTAGAGGACGAGGTTGCAACCGCCTTTGGACTCGATCCCCTTCACAATTCCCTTCCTATTCTTGAAACAAGAGAAAGGAAAATAAAGAAACTTTTTCCTTCCTTCTCCATTTCTATTCTATTCATTTTTCTTTTTCTTCTTGTTTTCTGTCCCTCTTCTGAAACAAGCTGTAATAGTTAAATGGGATTTCGCCCTCCCGCTCATTATTAATGATACTTATAAGAGTAAGATAAAAGATCATAATTTATCTCTATAAGTTTCGATCTCTGTCAATTTTTGGCGTGCAGATTAAGGACTAGATTTAGGAATTTGATTAGAGATTAAATGTTAATCAACTTTGTTTAACACATAATTGTTGAGACAATCGATAATTATTTATATTTTTTAGTTTGTTTAAAATTCTAAAGACTTTGACACTATGTTAAAAGACTCTAGAAGAGTCATGTTCCTTAAAAGTTGTTACTAAGGTTTGCTTTGGATGAAAAATTGAGATGAGATAATCAAAAACACAATTTGGATAAAAAATGTTACTAAATTTAATATGTTTTTTATTCTTTCCTTTTAATTTTTCCTCCAACAAGAGTTGGCCAATGGAACGATAGATCCAAGCATAGGCTTGCTTTGGCTATCTATCATGGGTTGTGCTGGACATGACTTAATTAATTTTATGTTATACTAGGTTTAATCCGACATGTTTAACATGTGACTCAGCTTGACATATAGTATGTGTAGGTTATGCTTGACACAACTTAAAAATTCATGTGCTCAAGCTAGCATAGTATGAGCTCACAGGTTGATTTGGGTCCATAGGCCGCATCGGGCCTCATGCTACTTGTAGTGTTAGGCCCTTGGACTAATAGGCCAGGCCCATAGATCATCTGGCTGGGCTAAAGCCATCTGGGCCAAGCCCACGTTGCAACGGCAAACGCGAAGCCCTAAATTCGAGCGCAAGTATTCGGTCAACACCTGCAAAATTGGACGCTTTCGATTTTGACTCGCCTTCGGTGTCTGCAGAAGCATCGTCTTCCTCACGGAGCTCGGACGCGGGCGCTGACGGCAACGACGCAAGGACTCCACCGAATTTGTCAGACGCGGACAACTCAGATAGGGGAGGTGACGCGAGGATTTTGGCTATGAAGGGTTCGCGGCTAAAGATGGAAAGGGGACGCAGTCGCGGCGGATTTCAGAAAGAGGAGGCGTCCGGCGCCTCTCCCCTATAAAGCCGTCCAATGGGAGGAGCGAGCGGGACTACCTATCCACCTTCACAAAGCTTAGGGAAGCTTAAGAGGAGAGTTTTTCGGCATCTAGGGAGACGCTGACAAGCGCGAGTTGTGAGGGATTTGAGTGAATTGTAATCGGCATCTGAGGAGACGATCGGCGAGGGAGAGGAAAAGGGCCGTCGACGACAGGGGTCGTCGGCGTGATTAGAGGGGTTTTACCTTGTTTTAGGAGAGGAAATAAAGCAAGAGTTCTTTCCCCATCTCCTTCCCCTGTTTCAGCAATCATCTATGTTGTTTTCGCGGCGGGGACGAGCTTCAGCAGCAGACGACTACGAGATTGGCGGTGAAAGGCTGAGGGCGAAGCATGGAGAGCTTCTCCCTGTCGACATGCCTCTTCTCCGGTAAGACCACGAGCACAAGCGACGCTCGGCGACGCAAAGCAAGGAAGATGACGAATGTGTCGAGCGTCCGTCTCAAGGTGGTCAACGGTCAATGGCAGCAAACGAAATCGATTCGGCGGAAACGATTTAGCGGCTGACACAAGTGTGACATCAGCAGAGATGAATTTCGAATTTCGGCGAGCAACATTGACCTCGACATTGACCAGATCAAAATTAGGGCAAGTTTTGATTTGGGGCAATTTTAGGGCCAAAAATTGCCAAATATTGCATGCCAAAAATTGACAGAGATCAAAACTTATAGAGATAAATTATGATCTTTTATCTTACTCTTATAAGTATTGTTAATGATGAGCGGGAGGGCGAAATCTCATTTTACAATTAGTATCATGCATCAGCAAAAGAGCAGCAAGATCAGATGCATAAAGAAGATTATACAAATCAGAAATAACAATTTTATCATGCTAATTAGTGATTTAGTAGTATTTTAAATCCAAGACATTGTTATTAATAACTAAATCTTTATCACTAGTGCCAAAAACAAGCATTAACATCACATAATAATGACTTCATTCCTAATCCAAGCGCACATAACATAGCAATAGTCAAATTGGACAACACAGATATTATGTTCATTTGTTCTCATGCAAGTTAGGTTGAATGGGTTGCACACGACAGGCCATTGCCATATACCCTTCTGGTGATATCCAAGCTCCAATTCTCGGACACTTCCATCCATTGCCAATTGTTGGTGGTGCTAGATTTATGATGAACAAAGGGGAAACACAAGCATTATATTCAGAAAAGCAAGAACAACATATAATTTTTTATGAAATATGCCAAAAAGCAGATTAAATAAACTGGTGGATACAGATTAAGGAGATTACACAAAGTAAATAACTCGATAAGCAACATTTTGAATAACTTTCACTTACAGACTCATACCATGAGATTTGACAAAGTATTTTTGCATTATTGGCGTTTTCTCAAGTTTTATCCAATGTCAACAGTGTTTCTTCAACCGCATCAATATTTGGTGCAATAATACTGAGTTGAATCAATTAATAATTGTGCAAGGGAAAAGAGAGACCTAAGGAGCTTACTATAATAAAAAAATTATTGATAGACTTCTACAAAGGAGAACAATACACGGAGCACTCAATCCAATCCATGATCAGTAAAAACAAAAAAAGGAAGAAACATTCATCTCCAAACTACAAGCACACAACGCAAGAGAAAGGTGTGCATATATTTTTAAAGCAACTCTACAAAATTTACATAAAGCTTGAATTTTTAAATATAGACAAAGAAGCTACATTCTGATAAAAATCTATCATAAATTAATGCCCAATAGCAAATTTAAACCTTAACTACACCCTGTATTGTCAAAGGAAGTACAACCACAAAGGAGAGGAGTCCGTGTTACTGATGTCATTATAACTGGGTTTGTAGAGAAAGATCCAGTAAATTTCATCTCCAATAGATACCACCTTACGTCTTACATTATGTTCGTTAAAGCAAATAAGAGCTCCACAAAGGGTACAGTGTGCTTAAACACGAGTTTCCAATGCACAGGGGAATGACATAAATGAAATACACGCATCAGGTTTACTAGACAGCTGAAATACATAAAGAATAAGCAAGTAGAGACATTCTCCACTGCATCAAGGTTTTAAAAAGAAAAGATGCCCTCGCCAAGTTTGAGTGAAGTCCCACCATCATAATCTCTTAAGTGAATGTTATGCAAATGTGAAACAAGTAATTGGTGTAATGATTTAAAACTTACTTTTATTGTAAAGAAACACTGATAAACAATATAGATCCAAAGAAATTTCTTTATCTAAATAATAGCATACCACCAAGGGCAGAATCTAAAAACATAATGAGTTTTGAAGTCCAAGACATGCAGACCACCATTATCCTTGGTAGGGTCATGCGATCCCTATTAATTAAGCATTTAGCACCTTATTACGAGTTATCCCCGGTTTTAAAAAATTCCTTTGTCACGTGGCAATGACTTCAGTAATCTAGTTCAGAGACTTAAAGATTATAAAGTTCTAGCAGCGTATAGAGGAGAGAACGTTGTTAATCAAGACAAGACAATTGTCTCGTAGGAGAAATCCAAACTCTCTCTCTCTCTCTCTCTCTCTCTCTCTCTCTGTCCCCCCCCCCCCCCCCCCCCCTTTTGTGATTAAAGGTGTCCGGCCATAGTTAGAAGTAATATACTAATTTGAAGAGGAAGCGAAATTGCCTAAAAGGAAATATAATCTAATGCATCTAAGAACCGAGGCCTACATATTAGCTTTATCTAATCCATAAAGATATACACAATTGTAGACTTTCTAAGTTAATCTCAAGACATGTGCATAACTCAAAAAGATATAAGGCTTGTGATGTTCTCTAAGTAATCATGCAAATAAACAATAAAGTTATTCAGTAATTATAACTTTGTGGATCTAGTGGGAAAAAACCAAGCTAATGAGCTTAGGGAATAGATTTTCCATTAAAACGAACAATAAGGAAAAAAGTGGGTTCCTAGTCTAGAACCCATACATTAACAAAAGAAAATTTCTTCATTCCCAAGAATTGGATAGTTCGAAAAGAGAATGCTCTTAATCCAACTTATCCAAATATGAGGGGATCCTGTATGATACAAAAATTAGAGGAACCAACAGTTGAGTGCATCAAAGTCCTTTTCACTGTAACATTTTCACAATAAAACTTCATTAATCTGTCTACACTGATAAGCAAGTAGAAGTTCATAAGTTCACAAATGGATTATAAACGAATCTATGATGGATCTTCCTTTTAGAAATGCACACTGGCTCATATAGTAGAAGCTGAATAAAAGTTGGTAATCTAGTAGTAAGAACTTTATAAATAATCTTTCAAAGATTATTAGTTAGGTAGATGGGACGAAAGGCCCTAATGCCACCCTCGAATTTGGGTAGGAAAACAATGAAGCTCTTGATAAAATGTGTAAGACCTAATTTCCTATAAACAAATCATAAAAGTGTCCTCTCCTCTGTTTCTTGGTTCTCTTATGAACTCAAATGCCACACCATACATATGCACTGTTGAAACCACAACCCCTCCCGCATAAATGCTTCTAGAGTCTTGATAACTTGAACCACCTTGCGCACTTTGCCCTCCTCACAACTACAAATCTTCACCACCATAGAGTTATCAATTTTCGTAGACTCCTAGTGGCCTCCATAATCAATTTTATTGTTGTATGTCTCTTGCCACCTCCACCAATCAAAGTGATCTAGATCAAATTTTGTAACTTATGATTGTACCCACAGCCAGCTTAATTCCTTGGCAAGGATGGATCCTAAGTGCTTGGCTTAAACTTGTGTCATCTATTGGCGAAGCGCCTTGGGTTATGCCGTTAGTGATAGCTGACTATTGCACCTATTGAGGCTAAGAGATTAGGCTAGTGTATTTGGTCTTATTGATGATTAAGTTGCACAAAGATTACCAAAGTGTATGACAGCTAGTGTCGTGTTGACTGTGAGTAGAACTCTTGGTTGAGGAGGTCAGGAGTTATCATCGTTATGGGCATAAAAGAGTAGAAAATATGTAAGGTAGCAAGAGAAACTTGAAAAGCGATCGGATGTGGAGCTCTATAAGCTTAGTGCAAAGGTGGTTAGAGGAGAAAGATGTGTCTTACCTACACAATAGTGAGGAAATTTATAGCTATCACTAGGATGTTATATGACTCTGGATGACCTCTCCACGTTGAGACTTGGAATTAGTATTGATGGTCTATGCAGTATTGTTCTTGTAGGTACACTATTACGATATAGGATATGTATTTGCACATGCAGACACATTGAGCAACAACACTAAATGCAATGTGAGTGACATTCATTTAATGTTGGTGCTAGCTAGTACAGAAGTATGTTGCACCTTGACCGAAACACGTGGGCAATATGGGTGGACTATACCATAGATATCAGTTACTCTATCAACTCTATAATGTCTTATACATCGAGTGCTTGAGGTTCAAAGATTGTGGCTCAAGATTGCTCCTCAGTAATCTATCTTGGGGAACTAGAGCTCAAGGTTACTCTCAAATAACATGAGGGCTCAGGTAGCGAGTCTTATTACTTTGTTAGGTCCTAATTGAATTAGGTTAGGTGTTCTTGATGCTCAAACGACTCTAGGGTTTTATTCCATTGGATGGTCAAATGATATGTCAACTAGTAAAACCTACCAAGTCTTTCTGCAACACATTAGATCTAGCCTTATCACAAAGTGTTCCCTCCCTTTGAGAGGTACATTAAAGTTCAATTACATTCATCTTTTAGCTTCATCCGGAAGCACTATTTAAAATAAACTATTAGTAGTGGATAAGGTGGAGAAAGTCACGAATAGCATGGAGAATTAGAATGCGAAAGCATCAAAGTGCAAGAAAGAATCAAGAACTCAAAAAGTAAGAAGGCTTTCTTGAGGAACATGGTTGGCTCAAAATGACCAGACAAATAGGGCAGAGATCAATAGGAACTTGTTTCTCAAGAGAGGAGAACAAGTATTCAGATTCACGAGAAACCCACGGTGGGATGTTGTAAGAGGGTCGACTATGGAAATTTCCAGAGAAGAAGGTTGATTGAATTAATTTCCTTCGCCATCTTTAATAATGCTCTGCTCAAATCATTGTGTTAAAATTATATTGGCGTGCCTTGTCTAAACTGAATATGCAGCCCAACCCCTGACAAGTTAAAAGAATGGCAAAAGTTTATATAAGAGAGTTGATTAACGAAAAAATTTCCAACCAAATAGTACTACACATATAACACCAGTAATTTGTTGATGGTATATGAAGCATAGAAGGTGGCCATTTAAATAGTACTTCTTCTTGTGCATTTTCCAAATCTCCATCTACAATAGGCATAGCACGTATTAGGGAACATCAAAACCATCCCAATAACAGAGCCAATTCAATAACAGAGCCCAATCTGAAGCGCATCTTCAATGGGGATTAATTCCCTAGGATTGAGTGAGTTGAGATCCTCACCCTTCAAATGTCTAGTCATCCCCTCAAAATTATCATAAAAAAATTCACAAAATTCTACCCGAAAAGGATAATGATAAAAAAAATCACTAGGCAGCCTAGCTGACCTTAACTCAATCTGCATGTTGTCGTTCTCTTTCCTAATCCGATCGATTTCAGCACTTAGATTCTACAATTAGCAAAGAAAGAGTGATTTAAGTTCTCTATTCATCAGAAAGTGAATTAACTAAGAAACATTGGCTTTTGTGAAGCGGGATATTTTGCGGAGGTACCTCATGCTTAGCATCCCAGAGCTTCTGTCCAGAGTTCTGCTGGTACCTCTCCAAGATCTTCAGCAGCCTTCCACCGATCCACCGCCGGCAACATCAATAACCCCAAAATTCAACAACCAATCATAAAAATGGGAGAGGAAGGGGATCTTCCGTGGAGGATGGGCTACAGTGCTTGGACATCTCGCCGGAGCTGGAGAAGATGACGACGGAGACCTGGGCTTCGCACAGGATGGCGATCTCTCTAGCCTTATTGATAAAAAGGTGCCGCTAATCTACACATGCGATTAGCACAGTTAATCGCATCCGTAACAAAGAAACAAAGAAAGAAAGTAAAATCCCTACTTCAAAAGCAGAACAGTATCAAAGATTCAACCATATAATCGCGTAGTCAATCAACAGTTCCTAAATCATGTGTAAATTCACGGTGTTCCCTTTAGTCCATTTTATAATAATTATCTATTAACATATATTTCTAAATTTGTTAGGTGATACTGTCCAAATCTAGTTATTTAGTCAAGTCCATACGTTTAATAAACATGTGTCTAGGTTTATTCGCATGAATTCATATAAATATGCGGATGGAGTCGGGTCGGAATTCTAACCGAATTTGCAGCCCCGTGCGAATGTATAACACCACACGACGTCGGAGTGCGCAAAAATCAGCCCAATATGTGTCAGCATGGATTACGAGGTTCGCCGGACAGGGCCGCCGGAATAATAGAGACGCCGCGAATGATGGACAGCCCAATTTTATTTAACCATATAAAATGGTAAAGCGGTTGATATTAGAGGAACAGTAATGCATGCGAATGATGCTTAAGTCTCCAAGGAAGTTGAGCAATTTTTTCTAGGTGGAGAGTATGGATAACGAGCCTGTCTAATAAGCCATAATTAAACAGGTCAAGTAAAGAAACTGGTGTATCCATAATGACACAGTCTTGCCATTGGGTTAAGTCAATAGCTGCTTTAATAATTGTGAATCCCTCATGGCAATGGCAGTGAAGTTCTTCTGAATGAGCGGTTTGCCTAAACAAAGAGATCATTGTCATATGAAGCCCTGGAGGCTTGGTGATCTTGTTCAAGGCCATTTGTTGTAGATAACTAACAACCTTTACAAATTTTTGGTGTTGTTTTTGTTTGACCAATTCGTACACTTGTTGTTGTGCCGGATAGATCTGTGGTGGGATTTTTGCTTTAGACTGTTCCCACTATAGTGCCATTTCTTGGTTCCAAGTTGTAGTTAACAACTCGACCTTCTGCTCAAGTTCAGTCTTTTCTTCTTGTAGAACTGAGATTTGGCTGTGTAGACTACTCAGTTCTTTTTCTAATGCAGTAATCTTGAACTCTTTAGCAATATAGGCCTCTAGTGTCTGAGGTTCCAATTTTGCTTGTGAGGCTGTTGTTGTTGTTGGTGGTAACGTTTTTATGTACCTAAGGGCTTGGAGATACCCGGCCAATGTATTCATGGCAGTAATGAATCCTGCATTATGATGGTCCTTCCATAAAAGGTCCAAGATGGTTCGGTCATGACCCGTAAGGGCTGTATAGTGTTTTGGAGTCCGGAATAAAAACATGGGGGTTTTTCCCGGGTCTTCTTTCAGGACTTGCGAATATGTCACATTATCTATGACCATTGGTTGTGGGCTTTGCACCTCTTTTTTGGCTTTCTGAGCTTGCTTGGATGAAGAAGTCTGGGTTGCCATTTGCTTACTGTATCAGAGATATACAGATTAGTAGTATAAAAGAGCTTTAAGACTCTTTGTTATGCATGACCATATAGATCATCGTATAACCAAAAGGTTTTGGTTGATTATGCTGGCCTTTGTAAAAGGCGTGATAATATGTCAGAAATGACATTTTCTTTTCCTTTAATATGCTCAAAGGTAATTCTGTAAGCATTATTTATACAATGATCTATAAATGAGAGCCACCTCTTTTGTGAGATCCGCTTCTCATTTTTGGTATGGAAGAACTTAACGATTGCCTCACAATCAGTTCTTACCAATATTTCTTTTTTATTTAGTAAAAAGAGTCTAAAAGCATCTAAGCCGTAACAAA
This sequence comes from Costus lasius, assembly GCA_027563935.2. Lineage (NCBI taxonomy): Eukaryota > Viridiplantae > Streptophyta > Magnoliopsida > Zingiberales > Costaceae > Costus > Costus lasius. Next base: position 21,654,134 of record CM050447.1, on the reverse strand, counting down.
CGGCTAAGAGCTCTTGATCAATACTACTTGTGACATTTTTCTCTCGAAATTTGCCAGAAGCATATCTACATATTATTTCTGATTCCGTAGAATATTTATGAGGTTTACGGAGGAGAATAGCTCCCCAACCATATTCACTCCCATCTGTTTGAACAATGAGATAATCACTGTCCAAAGGTAATTTAAGCAAAGGTAGTGTTTCTACCAGTTGCCTAATTTTATCAATTTGTTTGTAGTCTTCAGTGTTAAATTTCTTGACACCAGTAAGACTTAATTTTGAGTAGAGTGGTCCACTCATTTTATGTAGATTCTTTAAAAAGGGTCTAGCGTAATTAATAAGTCCCAAAAATTGCTGGAGACTTTTGGTATCTGTTACCTCAAGGGTTTTTATTTTAGAAGCAATATGGGGTTGGAGTTTGATAACGCCATGCCCAATTTCTACTCCTAAATAATCAATGTTTCTTCTATAGAATTGTGATTTTTGTCCTGAGACAATTATCTCATTTGTATAGAATTTTTGTAATACAAGTTTTAAATGGCTTGTATGTTCTTTTTCTGATTTGCTATGTACTAGAATATCATCTATGTACACGCAAACAAATTCTTGATAAGGTTTAAAAACCTCATCCATCTTTCTTTGGAATACTGCAGGTGCGGTTTTTAACCCGAATGGCATAACAAGCCACTCAAAGCTTCCTAATGGACAAGTAAAGGCTGTCCATGGTATTGATTCTTCTGCCATTCTGATTTGCTAAAAACCAGATTTACAATCGAATTTTGAGAAGAAAACACTTCCCTGTATAGAATTAATTAATTCTGTTTTGTCTGGAATATCATAGCTATCGTCTTCAATGTTATCATTTAGCCGACGATAATCTATGACCATTCTAGATTTACCCCGAACTTGTTCACTGTGTTTGTTTACAATGAATGCAGGGGATCTGTGGGGAGAAACACTCCTCCGTATTATATTGAGTTTTAATAACTCATCAATATGCATTTTAAAGTCAGTAATATTTTCATTAGTTGCTGAAATTTTCTTATTTGTTATCCGAAAACCAGGATCCTTGATTTTTAGTGTACAAATAAGCTTATTTTTCTCCCAATGTTGTTGGGGATTTGATCCAAAGATTTGGTCTTTTTCAAGAAGCCTGATTAGATTATCTACATCAGGATTTCCGGATTCAATTTTTTCTAAATGTTCAGTAAGAACATTCTCATGAAGTTTGTTTAAAGGATTTTTAAGAATCCATATGGTGTCTGGATCATCATAGGTGATGAAATCATCCAGATCTGGTTGTGCATACAAATCTTCTTTTTGGTATCAGAGGTAGGTTCTTTTTATTAGATCGAACGGGAAAGTAGAAAATTATGGGCTAAAATTTTGCTGGTATGAAGAACGACGCTAGGCAGATGTATCATGCTTGCTATTTCAGATAGGTTTTCGTATGCGTTCTGTTTTATACAAATCTAAAGATACCGGGGCTGCCTAAGCCACCATTGTATGGTTAGACAAAATAACTAAAGGGCCAATGGCTTGACAAGTACATATCCAAGGCCAGGACGAGCCACTGTGGATAAACAGGCTTGTTAACGACCATATAGCATGATGTTATTTTATTTAACCATATAAAATGGTAAAGCGGTTGATATTAGAGGAACAGTAACGCATGCGAATGATGCTTAAGTCTCCAAGGAAGTTGAGCAATTTTTTCTAGGTGGAGAGTATGGATAACGAGCCTGTCTAATAAGCCATAATTAAACAGGTCAAGTAAAGAAACTGGTGTATCCATAATGACACAGTCTTGCCATTGGGTTAAGTCAATAGCTGCTTTAATAATTGTGAATCCCTCATGGCAATGGCAGTGAGGTTCTTCTGAATGAGCGGTTTGCCTAAACAAAGAGATCATTGTCATATGAAGCCCTGGAGGCTTGGTGATCTTGTTCAAGGCCATTTGTTGTAGATAACTAACAACCTTTACAAATTTTTGGTGTTGTTTTTGTTTGACCAATTCGTACACTTGTTGTTGTGCCGGATAGATCTGTGGTGGGATTTTTGCTTTAGACTGTTCCCACTGTAGTGCCATTTCTTGGTTCCAAGTTGTAGTTAACAACTCGACCTTCTGCTCAAGTTCAGTCTTTTCTTCTTGTAGAACTGAGATTTGGCTGTGTAGACTACTCAGTTCTTTTTCTAATGCAGTAATCTTGAACTCTTTAGCAATATAGGCCTCTAGTGTCTGAGGTTCCAATTTTGCTTGTGAGGCTGTTGTTGTTGTTGGTGGTAACGTTTTCATCTACCTAAGGGCTTGGAGATGCCCGGCCAATGTATTCATGGCAGTAATGAATCCTGCATTATGATGGTCCTTCCATAAAAGGTCCAAGATGGTTCGGTCATGACCCGTAAGGGCTGTATAGTGTTTTGGAGTCCGGAATAAAAACATGGGGGTTTTTCCCGGGTCTTCTTTCAGGACTTGCGAATATGTCACATTATAAATGGTCTAGATAGGGTTTTAACATATCTAGTTGATTGAACATGGGTTCAGTTAGCTGTTCAGTACCATAAGGGGACTGAAGTTGATCAGCTTTTGATAATAAGTCTGACGTAAATTCTTCTAATTCACTGTCAGAATCATGAGTATAATTAATATCTGGAATTGAGACAATACTATATATTGACTCAGTATCTGATATATATTCGTCAACATGAAGTAGATCTTCCTGTACACAATCAACTAGGATTGATTGTTTACTGTAGAGATTTTGTCTCTTAGTACAGTCTCGTGCTAAGTGGTTTTGGCTTCCACAAGTAAAGCAGGAGAGTTTGTTTTTATAATCCCGTTTTGGATTATATTTTCTGACATGTTTTTCTTTAGCTAGGTAAGGTTTTTTAGCTGAAGATTTTCTAAGAAAATATCTTTAATATGGTTTACCTCGAGAAGATTTAGGTTTACCTTTTTTAGATACTTTCTGTTCCTTATCATACGTTTGAGGCGTATAAAGTTCATTACAAAAACTAAATTCACCTTTTAAATGATGATCACCCTTTAGTCGTTTTAGCTTGTATTACAATTATCCCATATAGATCATCGTATAATCAAAAGATCTAAACTTTACATTTGAAGAAATGCTCAGTTTAGAAATCTGTCTTATCAATCAAGGAAGGTTATTGCCTTCTCAGAAACTTGATTATGATACGGAAGGAAATATTAGAGTCTGGTATGGACACGAAACAGACTTCACACCTGAAGAAGATGATATTATTAACACCTTCTTAGAAATGGATTTTAATGAAACTATGGACACCAGTGAAGGAACGTCCATAGATAACTCTGATGCTCAGAGTATCCAAAGTATCCCTCAGAATTTTATGGATACAATTATGACCGGCCAAGAACAAGCCAGCAATGTTACTCCTGTATATAACAACCCAGGACAAGCAGTAGCCTCAACAAGTACGGCTCAGCCCACTACTTCACATATAAGGAGTTATCCGATAGGACAACCTCCCCGAGAATCGTATACACAGTATACACAATATAACGAAGAACGAGAAGATAGACGGACCAAAGGAAAAAGACAACCTTTGGAAACTATAGATAAACGAAAGCTTCTAGACGAAGGGAGAATCCTAAATCTAGCAGCCCATGATCCACAAACCTGGGGAAGCGAGCAGCGCACACGACGCACTCTTTAGCCGCACACGCGTCTTCTCCAGCGAGCTGCTCGGAAGCGCAGAGGGTGGCCGACTTTGGAAGGCGACGAGGTCGCGGGCGTGAAGCGCGGACGCAGCGTGGGACGCGAGTTCGGAAGGCATGGCGACAAGGTCTTCGGCGGAAGACCCGGACGACTTGGACAACGGAGCAGCGGCGGATGCTCTCTCCTATAAGACGTCCGACGGGAGCGACAGCAAAAGGGGGAGTGGAGCAGCGCGAGGGGGTGTCTCAACGTCGCCCTTCTAGAGCAGAGGCTCTGATGCCGCCAGGGGGCGAAGATTCCGGCACCAAGGGGCGTCGACGAGCGTGAAGATCGTGAGCGAGGTTTGAGAGATTGTAACCGGTGATCGGTGGATCACCGGCGAGGGGGGGAAGAGGGCGCCGAGACCAAGGGGGCGTCAGCGATATTTGGAGAAGTTTCTGTAAGTTTTAGGGAATAAAAGCAAGATTCTTCTCTGCATCATTCCTTCCCCTGTTTCGCGAGTTTCCGTTGCTGTTTTCCGTCTCCCCGGTGACGACGACGCTTGGTGTCAGCAAAGGGCTGAGGATAAGGGAGCGTAGGTGGTGCTTGAACCAAACGGCGGATGAAGTTTGGCGAGAACGACGAACGCAGCGGCGTTCGAGCGAGCGAAGGAGACAACGGCGTAACGCAGCTTCGTTCGAACGCGTCGGGCGTTCGAAACGAGGCACGGTCAACACATTGAAGCGGTCAACGGGCAAACTCGCGAGGGATTTCGAATTCGGCTGACGTCAGCAGCTCAAATTAAACCGAGCGGCGACTGATTTCGGTTGACTGGTCAAAATCGTTGACCAGAGAGGTATTTCTGAATTAGGATTAGGATTTTCGGATCGTATTTTCTATTTGGGGTAATTTTGCACCCGGGAAACCCTAAATCTAGGGAATTCACGCCCATCTGGTATTCTGCCAGATAACCCTAAGACACCAGTTAGAGGCTGATCCGATCGGAGCGTGACACAAGCATTCATACAACTACATATTTTTAAGATTTGTAGCTGTTCATGTACTATAGTCTATAAATCTTCATCGATTCCAACTCTCATTTATTTTCTATTTTAATTTTTATAAAATATAAAAAATAAAATATACTGTATTTAATTATTTTCTATATAATTAATTTAATAAATCTAAAGAAAAAAGTTTAATAATATTCAACAATTATCACTGAAATTTATTATGAGAAAGTTATTAAATGCAATCATTAATAGCAATTATGAAATGTTACATAAGTGGAGATCATGATTGGATGTCGTACATTCATATTAAACTTAATTTATGGATTGTTGAAGAAACTTCATAAATATCCTATGCAAACGATCAACATAAATTTTATATAAAGAGATATGCTATGCTGATTTACCCAATATAAAAAGTAAAAGAGAAATTATAATGATATATAAATCTTAATAAGTTTATTAATATTTACTTATACTTAAGTATTTTTAAATTAGATCACATTATTTTAAGTTTATTAAATTAACAAATTATTTTTTCATTAGGCTCAAGTCTTAGATAAGTCCTCAAAATTAGTTGACTTATTTTCTTGTTTTGTTGTCGCACAAAGAATCCAATGCAAGTATTTAGCTGCTATTAGAATGCTGTTGACATTTGGCTACTTGTTGAAAAACTAAAAAGTGGTCCTATAGATAGTATTATCATTTTGACTTGAGTGTGCAGCGCAGAAGTCAATTTGTCATAGCTGTGCTTGTGTTGACCTACAGTCATCATTAATGCTAGACCCAGAACCATTGTTGCCTGGTAAAAACGAAAAAAAAAAGAAAAAAAAAAGAAAAGCAAATTGTTTCCTATTTGTACCGATTAGAGGGACTCGAAGGTTTTGACTCCATTATTCATCTTCATGACTTCATCAGACATTGCTCTATTATTCGAGCTCAGTTCATGTATGCACCAGAGGCAACAGCTATACTTCAACAATCTGATAGGTCAACCATACACAGATCAAGAAACTACTGATGGAAATTAGTGTACTTCTAGCTTTGATCTTAAGCCTGAATCATTGGACTAGTGCAATGATCCACCTCTGAGGCTGTATTCTGCCTGTTCTTGAACCACTATCTCCAGCTAAATTGCACTGATGGACGTCATTTACTATAATATATGGTATAGTAAGAACAAAAAAGCACCATGAATGCGCAGATTAGAGCATTACTAATCAGAAAACGTTCTACTTGCATATCATTTTAGATGATGCAAAGCATTTGAGTTTTCAGGTGGAATTTCAGAACAAAACAAGAAAAGAATACAGTAATTTTGTTTCATAGGTGTGCACAAGCTCTAGGAGGCACAATTCACTATAAAGTATGAACTTGAGTACTAAATTTGCACTATACAAGTATTCTTTTTAGCAGATAAAGGATGATTAAGTGCTATGAATTGCCCCAAGTGGCCGACTGCATAAAGTCCTTGTTCTGTTCATCGCAGTGTGTGTGAAGCCAACAAGAAGAAGGCAGGCACAGGCGGGAGAGAGATGAGCAGCCCCGTTAAGGACTGCAGCTTACCAACTCACACGCTTGACTTCCAAAAAAAAAACAAAAAAAATCACACACTTGACACTTTCAACACACTCCGGAATCCATGAAAGCAAGGCAACAGGAAGGCAGGAAATGCAACGGAGGAGGTGAAGAGAGAGATCACCAGGGGCTGGGGGCTGAAGAGAAGGGTCAAGGTTGCTGAAGTCAAAGGACATGAAATGGCCAAAAGGGAAGCAGCTAAGAGGAAGAAGACCAAAACAAGTGAGAGCTTTCTGGCACCGCGAGTTGCAGAGGAGCAGCCAGAGAAAAGGGGGGAAGGTGGAGGTCGATTAGGGAAGAATGTGGCGGCTGGGATTTCAGTGGAGCCACAGCACGCAGAGCTCGAGGGAGAAGCAACTGCCGATAATAAGAAGAAGAGCAAGAAAGAAGAGGGCTTTTCGGCATCAGGAATAGCACAAGAGCAGGAAGAGAAGACAGAGCAAGGAGAGAAGACGGTGGTGGTCGGCATTAGAATGGACGCGCAAAGCCGAGAGCTACTCACATGGGCCCTCGTCAAGGTCGCCGCCCCTCGTGACAGCGTGGTCGCTGTGCACATCCTCTCCTCGCCCTCCTCGTCCTTGGCCGTCGGAGTCGGCAGCGTCACCAAGGGTCCTAGTGACCCGCCCGCCACCTTTCTCTCTCTCGCAAAGGAATTGAGTGCCATGCTCACCGTCTACGAGGGCTTCTGCAATCTCAAGCAGGTAGGTACCTTTCCCGCACGTAAAATTCCAATTTTTATACTAAAAATCGTAATTTTTTTCGCCAATTTTACTCTCTTTTTTTTCATCTTTTTCATGTGCAGATCAATCTGAAGCTTAAAATCTGCAAGGGTTCCTCCATCCGCAAGGTTCTGGTGCGCGAGACCAAGGCTTTTGCCGCTTCAAAACTCGTTCTTGGTGTCACCCAGGACAAGCAAGGCGCAGCGTAAGTCAAGTGTTGATCTAAATGTGGTGTTTGCTCCCAATTTCATCAAATGGCTACTGTTTTTTGAAGCATCTCGCGTTCTTTCAGGTCTCCATCCATCTCTGTAGCCAAGTACTGCGCGAAGAAGTTACCAAGCAATTGCTCAGTGGCGGCATTGAGCAATGGGAAGATGGTTTTTCAGCGAGAAGCAGCAGGTTCTTCTGTTGCCTGTAAACTTCAATTCAGTGCCATGTCGTCTCTTATTTCCTTACAATTTTTTTAGCTTTCTTTTGTAATTTGAACTCTAATACTGATGACAGATTATAAAAAATCTCAAAGGAGGACGAGCAAAGATTCAACTAAGCATAACAGTGGGGAAAGTGGCGAATTGTTTTGCTTGTTCTCAATTGCAGGCCCCAATAGGTTAAGTGACAAAACCTCTTGGCTTTTGCCGGAAGATGAGTTGAATGGTTCTGTAACTTCTGCTGTTGAGAGCGATTCACCCACTGCTAATGATTTGCTGAGGAATAGCTATTCAGTACAGGTGCTAGAATCCGATTCTGGACAATTGAGTGAGCTGGAGAATGAAGCAGCATTGTCATCAATACCAACAGAGAATTCTGAAGGTCACCCAAGTATCCCTGAAACAGTTGAAATCAAGGATATGCCGGAGGAACGACCTTGTAGGCCTTCTCTTAGAGGGATGGTGATAACCAATAAGAAGACTGCAACCTTAGAGAAGCACAAGATCTCCTTAGTCAAATGGACAAAATGGCTTCCAGGCCAATATTCTTACGTGCATCCGGATGTCAAGTCCAAGAAGTCGGGTGGACAATCAACACTCAATGCAGATGGACATCTTATGCCACCACCAGCGTTTCTTGTACTTCTCTCTGATATAGAAAGGAGTCTGCTTGAGGAGTTGGAGTCTCTTAAAGAGAAGTATGCATCTGTTTGCAGGGTATTCAGCTTTGAGGAACTCGCACAAGCAACATCCACCTTCTCATCTGGTTCGGTTCAGAAACTTAAAATGTTTATAGCCTATAATCTAAGAATGTTTCTATTACAACCTACCTACTGAAAAAAATAGTTTACTAATTTGATGAGTTTGACGCAAGATGATCTAATTTAAAATTCTTAAGTCTAAATTTGTGATAGAAAGCCCAATAGGTCTTATATATATGGTTTCAGGTACCAAGATCTCATTTACTTAAGACTTATTTTTCTCATTAAGTCTAAACTTAGTAAGTAGTTTATCATCCCTAGTAATAGCATATGATCTAATGACACCTCGCGACTATAGCTTTTCCTTGAATCCTCTTCATACTTAGAACTAGGTGTTATTTGTTATCATTTATTACAACCTTTCTAATGAGAAAAATAATAAATTAACTTGATGAGCTAGGAACATGACCCAATTTAAGATACTTAACATTAAGCTTTGTTTGTTGTAACAATTCCTCTTCTACTTCGTATATGGGACTAATCGTGGTATCACAATTTCTAATGGTTAGTGAATTTGTCATGCAGATTATCTTATTGGCAAAGGAGGCAGTAGCAGTGTCTATAGGGGTTGCCTTCCAAATGGCAAGGACCTGGCTGTGAAAATCTTGAAGCCCTCTAAAGATGCGGTTAAAGAGTTTCTATCAGAGATCGGGGTCCTTACCACCTTGCATCACAAAAGCATAGTGTCACTACTTGGATTTTGCTTGGAGAAACAAAGCTTAATATTGGTCTATGATTATGTATCACGGGGTAGCTTAGAAAAAGTCCTCCATGGTATGCATCTGGCAACAATGAGCTAATTGTTTCCTTTGCTTTCTATAATCAAATTCTTTCTGCCTACTTTTCGATTGCCAGGGGAGAAGGAGAACAAGAATGATCTGAGATGGCCTGATAGATACAAAATAGCAATAGGTGTTGCAGAGGCACTTGATTATTTACATGAAGGTTGCAGCACAGAACCTGTGATCCATAGGGATGTTAAGTCCTCAAACATCCTTCTCTCAGAGAATTTTGACCCACAGGTGTTGTAGTTCTCTCCAAGCTTCCATATATGGTGGTATATATCATTCTATATGCATATCCCCGTGTAATTATTTTCGGGATGTTTCAGCTGTCTGACTTTGGTTTGGCAAAATGGGCATCAGAATCGACGTCGCAACTTATTTGCACTGATGTTGCAGGGACTTTTGGGTCTGTATTAATTTGATACTTTTGGCTCAATGCTATAGAACAACATCTTAAGTTAGCATCTCCACTTTTTACAGGTACTTAGCTCCTGAATATGTTCTTCATGGAACAGTTAATGAAAAGGTTGACATATATGCTTTAGGTGTGGTGCTTCTTGAGCTTCTTTCAGGAAGGAAGCCGATCGACACGGTTTTTCCAAACGGCCACAAGAGCTTGGTCATGTGGGTAAGACTTAGTTTTGATGTCATAAAAGTCTACTTAGAGATTGCAGCATATCAGTATTCTGATTCAGAACAGTCAGCATGATAGTTTCCATATAAATGAATTACGTTAATGTTTAAGGATCATTTGCAGGCAAAGCCTATCTTACAAAATGGAGATATTCAGTCACTTGTAGATCCAGACTTGGGAAATGAATTTAATTGTGATCAAGCAGAGACGATGATGCTAGCCGCTTCATTGTGTATAAGGCGGCTTCATCAAGCTCGACCTCGAGTAGCCCTTGTGAGCAGACATTTCTTGCTTAGAGCTCATGATGTCTTCTTTTTTCATAAGATTAAATGTTTTTACCAGCAATTTAAGGGCTTTCATGAACTGGATGTTTAAACTGATCAAAAACCACTCTTTGCAAGAAATATCAAATCTACCGAGCCTCCAATTTGCACCTGTTAAATGTAGCTCATTCTTGATCTTCTTTGACTACAGGTTTTGAAGTTGCTCCAGGGAGACGATAATGCTGTAAAATGGGCTAGGTCAGAAGTCAACTCTCGGCCTGATGTATTGGATGATGAAATGTCAAACCTAGGGTCTGACATCCGATCGCACCTAAACCTTGCGTTGCTTGATGTTGAGGATGACTCAATCTCAACCAGCAGCACAGATCACACAATTGATTCTCTGACTGCGAGTTCTCCCACGGAGGACTATCTGCACTGGAGATGTAGCCGTTCATCGAGCTTTGACTAAATGGTTTTGCAAGCTGTTTCATCCTGTATAGTTCCAGTAGTTGTTCATTTCCTTTTCCATTTGTTTCAATGTAAACCAAATGGCGGGTTTCTCCTCATTCCCTCCTTTTTAAGGAATCATTTTAGTTCTATTCAATTGTTATCGACCAAGACAATAGATTAACAAGAGTTAGATTGATTCATGTGGTGTGTCTGGTACTGCCATTTGAACTTTATCCCAGAGAAATTAAACTTAGCGAGAAGAAACGAGAGTTTACGCCAGGAGAAGAATGAACAGTAAAATAAATGAAAATATTTACAAAAAAATCCACCAATTTTATATAATTACAAAGAAGTCCTCGATTCCTCGCCTTCCTCTTCTTTCTCCGCATACTACAGTACACGTGCAACACATGCAAAGGAAGACAAAATTGAGGATAAGAACACAGTGGAGAAGAGGGAAGCAGCGATTTCTTAGATCAAAGCTCAGCGCCTTCGATCGATGCTGCGTTGCACAAGTGCACAACCAATCAAACTTGCTTGTTTAGCTCCTTGCAGTCAAGAACAGAGAAACAGCTGCATCCTCCTTAGATTTGCACTCCACAACAAACAAGGCAATCATGGCTCGATTACCTTCTTTGTTTCGCTTATCGATCGAACAGCGGTCAAGCACACACTGATGGCATGATGAGGTTATTGGTCCAATCGTCCTCCACGAGTTCCAGTGGTGGTCTGCATGATTGCTTCCTTTGTCCTCTTGTTTCTCGGGCCATCCTTACAAATGCCCCCCTCGTTGCGTCTCCATTCCTTCATCCAATCCTCTTCCTTTCTTTTTTCTTCCCTATGGATTCAGGACCGAGCTCTGTTCTCTTCTGCCCTCCGCCCGATCACATCAGTAACGAGAGCGCCACTGGTGTAATCTTCGACTCCGCCAGCCTTCGCCACCAGACGAGCATACCCAAGGCGTTCATCTGGCCGATGGGTGACAGACCTTCCGCCATCGAAGAGCTCGACACGCCGGTCGTGGACCTGCATGGTTTCCTGCATGGTGACGAAATGTCCACGCGCCGAGCGGCAGAGCTCATCCAGGGCGCCTGCGCGCGCCACGGGTTCTTCCAGTTGATCAACCATGGCGTGAGTGAGCTGCTTACGCGCGAGGCGCTCGAGTGCATGGATGAGTTCTTCAAGCTCCCGCTGCGCGAAAAGCTGCGCGCGCGGCGGAAGCCCGGGAGCATGTGGGGCTATTCTGGCGCCCACGCAGACCGCTTCTCGTCGAAGCTGCCGTGGAAGGAAACGCTCTCGTTCGGCTACCGCGAGGCGTCCGGTGAGCGAGTCGTGGTGGACTACTTCGCGGCCACCTTGGGCGATGGGTTCGAGAGAACAGGGTAAGCTCCGCCGACAATTGGAGAGAGCATCCCATGGTCACCGGTTGAGCGAACTCGGGGGACCACTTTATCGGATTTTATATAATTATACTTTTTGGCAAAATGATCAACGTTAGAGATTAATAAGTTAAATAAGTGATGAAACAATGAGATGACAAACAAACACTTTGCATGCACACAGATCAGTGTACCAAAAGTACTGCGAGGCGATGTGGAACCTGTCGCAGGCGATTATGGAGCTGCTAGCCATCAGCCTGGGCGTGGATCGGTCGTGCTTCCAGGAGTTCTTCAAAGACGGCGGGGCGATCATGCGATGCAACTACTACCCGCCGTGCCAAGAGCCGGAGATGACGCTGGGGACAGGCCCGCACTGCGATCCCACCTCGCTCACGATCCTCCATCAGGACCAAGTGGGCGGCCTCGAGGTGTTCTCCGGCAACAAGTGGCGGGCCGTCCGGCCGATACACAACGCTGTGGTCGTCAACATCGGCGACACGTTCATGGTTCCCCTCGAAGGCTTCGTCCTTTTAGTTTCAAAATAGTTCATTTAATATATTCATTTTTCTTTCGAGAAAGATTACGTCCTCTTTGTTTACCTTCTCCAAGGCACTTTCCAACGGGCGGTGCAAGAGCTGCTTGCACCGGGCGGTGGTGAACAGACACTGTGATCGGCGCTCGCTGGCCTTCTTCGTATCTCCGAGGGAGGACAAGGTGATCCGGCCGCTGCCACTACCGGAGGATCTCGCCGGCGAAAGGCTGTACCCGGACTTCACGTGGGCGCAGTTCATGGAGTTCACCCAGCGGCATTACCGGGCTGACGTCAAGACCTTGCATACCTTCACCAAATTGCTCCAAAACTCCTCTTCTCGTAGCTAAAGTCAGCAGCTTGCCAGGGTTGACTTTGGAGCATGAAGGCGTAGCTCAGTTTTTACCTGCATGGTAGTGTTTACGTACTAGGTTAATGCAATCTTGAATAAGAAGAAATCAATCTATGTAACGGCCGCCTAGTGTAGTAGTATGTAGGATAGCGCCTCTACCTATTATTTTTTAGGCAGCATTTTTATTTAGAATCTGTATCCTTTTGAATTATCAAGTACTAGAGGGGATTAACATTTTCAGAAATGTGACTCCTCTGCTCTGTAAGCCTTTTACAATGAGGCACCTCTATCAGAGTTTAATTTTACCACGAGTTGCTTCGGTTTATAAAAAAAAAAAAAGTGCATACAAATTGATTTTATATAATATTTTTAATCAAATACCTAGACTTTGTTGTTATTTCAAAAAGAACTTTTTTATTTAAATTAATGAAATAGTGATACGGTATATCATATATGAATATTTTAATTTGATTAGCCCACATGGGAAATAAAATTGCATCAAAAATTAATATATAGGACAACAAACGACAAGTTTCTATATAGGACAACAAAATTTAATATAAAGTATTACTTGGTGGCTATATGGAAACGACTTGATTAGCCTTGTGCCACCACACACAATGCATGAAAAAAATTATATAAATAATAAGGTGGGATATGGATAATGTTTTTTAAGATCAATATTGGTATGAGATAGGAGCATATAGATGCCGTGCAATTATAACTAAGTCAATTTTGATTACTAAGAAATGTTTGAATTTAAACTAAATGCTTCAATCATATATGCATCGTTTGCATTCGTTTTCCTATAATTCAAAAGGAAATTCATGTGAATTTACTTTGAAAGATAGTTACTGTGTCTCCCTAGCACCTAGGTTGAGCCAGAGAGGATTGGGCTAGGTTAATTTCACGTGAATAAGTGTACTTTTGTTTTCCAATGTGTGCATAGAATATTGTTCTTTTAAAATATTAGTTTTATTTTGAAAATTAGACCTAAATATATTTTTTTTTCAAAATAGACTAGATATTAGAAAATTTCGATCACCTTTAATTTTTAATAAAAATAAAAAAAATTATTTTTATAAACAAGAAAAGGATATGACAAAAAGTATAATTAACATGATGACTTTATTTAAAGTGAAAGAATGGTTATATGATTCTACCAATCTCCATAATCGACAGCAAAAAATAATACAGCAAAAGTTTTACTTTTTTAATTGAATTTTTAAGTTCTAATGTTATCGAGTGTCATATCTTAATTAGTACATATGTAATTCATCCTAGTTAATAATAATTCAATTAAATATTTATATCCAGATCTGGCTCAAAATCCTACTCTTTGAGACAAATTTAGTCCCACGTTACTAATTCAGAGGGACATCTCGACGAGCTGAGTTGCGTCAACTTAAGTTGACCCGAGCGTGGGCAGAGGGTGTCGGAATGAGTGCGTCAGGCTCGTGCAGGTGTGCTCGTTGGCGCAAATTCTGACTTGAATATTCCAAGTCGACTGTTGGGTTAATTGCTTTGAGCGAAGGCCTGGGCCAAGTTTCTCTTAAAGGCAGACTGGCAGAGGGTATTGGGCTAAGATGATTTCACAGTGCAGCTTGATGTGGAAGGATTAGAGGCGGGTGCTCCACAGTCCCGCTCCACTGCAGTCTGCACAGACCCATTTCTGCTCGTCCAGGGAAACCATGGACATGAATGATGAAAAGAGCTCACGCATACACAAAATATTGCAGGCCCTTGTTCGGTGTTCACCTCTTTGCCCACCAAAAGCATGGCTTCCCTTTTTGTCCATCTCCCATGAAGCTTCTTAATTAGAGGCCACACCTGTGCAACGGAGCAGACAATTTGCCATCACTGCAGCCTTATCAGAAACTATTCGGATCGCTCTCCGGTCACTGTGCCGGACGTGGCACCTTGGAATTCTCGTACATGGTGGCTAAATGCCTCAATTATTTCAAATGCTGGGTTGAGCTCTTGGTCTTAATCGATTACTCCATCGGAGGAGGGTTAGAGCCACCAATCTCTTTTTGCATGGCGCCCTCATGCTTCTTCTCTGCTCTCTTGCTGCGTATTGCAGGCGCTTCAGATGCTGCCACAAATCTGCAAAAGCCTTTCTTCTCCTTCTTCATGCAAATAACTGATTAACATACTTCAATAGTAATCCAATACAACGCATGAGATGGTAGTGAAAGGATGTGTAAAGAATAAGCACCTTTTTTATTTTGTTTGGTAAAAGACTCACAATTACTGCCGCCTCCTGTCACTTGGACAACAAAAACAGAGAATCCAAATGAGAAAAAGATGGTTTTGACTGAGGCTGTATCTGTGAATGAAATTTAGTCGACAAGTCATCAATCTCACACCTGAGACTGCAGGGGCAGTGTGAGGAAGGTCCCTTTCGGCTCCCAACAATTGGGGCTAAATCCAACTAGATTCTCATTGTGATCGGTAATGCCGTACCGTTCGATGCAGCAATGTCCAAAACTTGTCTGCGGCTCCCGCTACACTTGGATGCCCTCAAACTGTTTGATTGGCCGCGCCACTCGGAGGGGATGGATGGCAAGAGTGTCCAAGGGTCGCAATCCACGCAAGATGGGAGAAAGCCTACCTGAGAGCAACTCGGCACATACTTGCAACTTGCTGGTGTATTCCTCGCTCAAGTGCCTGTTAAATCAGACAAAGACTGGAAGCAAGTTACAGAAGCATAAAATGCATACTGTTCAGATGTTGACATGGATCAGTTTTATTTATCGATCAACAAGTGATGTTTACAGAATGTTGATCGCTCAAGCAAAGACTCCTTTCCATTAATTTCCTCAAGGATTTTTCATTATCCTGTGACTGTCAGAGTACATGCATGATTAATGAATTCATCATAAAACTCTCATAAATCTGTCATTACCATTAACCTCAAGAGTCCAAGATGCGTAATCCATATCATCAATTTTTTGACAAGGATAGAGTCAGATATTGCAGTTCACCTGTAAGCAGCTAATTGCATGCATTTTGGCCTTATCTGTAAAGGAATTGAGGGAGATTACTACTAATCTATTAACATCTTGCAACAGTACAAAATTAGAAAAAGTTATTCCATGTTCCTTACCTATCACGTTAGCTAGACTCTACTATACAATTACACAAAAGTAATGCCATCTCAGGATTATTATTATTATTAAGGAGTATCACAGTCTCCCACTCTTGCAAAGAAATCTTAAAAGACCAACATGCTCTTTAGATTCTCCCAAAGCATCCCATTCTCCAAAAACCCACGAGCACTTCCCCACCCCCCAAATCTACTTAGAAGACAAAACCACAGCGATTAGGCGGACTGTTGCAGTGCTAAGAGACTGAGTCCTCCTCGGAGGGATAAATTAGGGTAGAAGGGAGGCATAAAAATAACAGCTGGAGGGGAGGATAGAGAGATTTGGGTGGGTACAAGGAGGCCCATCATTCCCTTGCCTGGAAGGAGTGAAACCCGAGTATGGGAAATCTACTCTGTTCCGAGTTTACAAGATTCAAATTGTCTAGAACCCCACCAATGGAATTAAAAATTCATCTTGGTCTAACAGATGGCGTTTAACCGAAGATTGACAACAGGAATAAAGCTCATCCTATTCTTTGCATCTTTGCACTGTGTACCACAGTACAATTGTCACCTAAGAAACTTTAATGGCAAGGAATTGGTAATATTTGATGGCAGACTGGTGAAGAAAAGCTCAAAGAAGATTATATTTTTAAAGAACTAGTAATCTCTGTGCTTAACTGCGGTGGTATTTTCAACCTATACTTGGCATCCAAGGTGACAAAATGGCACCGCATTTCACGACCCTTGCTGTATATTTCTGGAAACAGCTCGAGGCAAAGAAGCCTCATGAGCACTTGTTCATGGCGCTCGACAGTGACGAGATGAAGGCGGAAGAAGAGTGACGACAAAACAAAGCACTTGCAGGAAGCAGAAGGCCCCCCTCCACCTCCTCCCTTCCTCCTCCCTGGTCCCCTTTTCATTAAAGCCAAGAAGAACTCCATCCAACTCAGTCAAACCATAGAATTGCGCTCTTCCTCTACTCTCCTCCACCCCCACACTCTCGTCACAGTCACAGAGGCAGCTCAGCGCCCTCCCCTAGAACAATTCAAAAACTCATCTCAAATCCATGCACTGTTCGTTCCATGGTCTTGAGACCCCTCCAGGGCTCCAACTCTCGCTTCTTTAGAGGCAGGAGTAGGAGAACAGGGGAGAGAAGAAATCAATGGATTGAATTCGAACTCCTGCACTCTTCTTTCTGCCACTAAACAATGCATCATGGCAGATTCCCAATCATCCTTCTCCCTCTACAGCAGACATCCATCATCATTGCTTTCACCCCATCACCCTATTAATTCTTAGGAAGCTGAGCTCCAACCCCTCCATAAAACCCCTCCCTCCTCCTCCTCCTCCCCTCATCGCACTTGGCTCTCTGCCTTCTCTTCTACCATGAAGCCCTCATCCAACTCCGTCAATGGCTTCTTCTCCTTTCTCGGTCACGGCCTCGACGACCTCGACCGGTCCCTGGAGCCCGACGCCTTCATGTCACTCCACTTCCTCCAGCGCGCGGTGGCGCTCCTCCGCGCGCTCCACTCGCAGCTTACCAGCCTGGTCCAGAAGCTCCACCTCCCCGCTGGCGGGAAGTGGCTCGACGAGTACATGGACGAGAGCTCCCGCCTCTGGGACGTCTGCCACGTCATCAAACTAGGAATCGCTGGCGTGGAGAGCTATTGCTCCACCGGCGCTGACGTGATCGCGTCGCTCGACGAGTGGCGCCGCAACCCCAATCCCCACCTCACCCGCCAGGTCTGTTTCACATTTCTCAATTTCCCATCTTCTAGGGCCAATAGGCGTGATGTAATTTTCGCCTTCTCTGACTCGATTTAGGTGATGCGGGCGATCTCCGTTTGCCGGAGAGAGGCGATGGGATTGGAGGAAGAAAACAGAGTGCTGGCGGAGACGAGGATCGAGGGCACGTCGCTCCGGTTCGACGACCGCGCGCCAATGGAGTCCAGGTACAACGGATTCAATGGCTTCCGGGGAGCGCTCTACGCGCTGCGGAACGCTGCGACGCTGCTGCTGACGATCCTGATCCGGGGATCGGTCTCCTCGTGGCCCGAATTCGGCACTGGTGTCGAGGGCTCCATGTTCTTCGGATCAGCGTTCATGGCGTCGATGGCGAGAATACATCAAAGGGTGGTCGGGGAGACTGAGGCAATCGCCGGGCGACCGGGGATCCTGATGCACGAGTTCCGGCAGGCCCGGGCTGCTGCCGAGGATCTACATCTGGAGCTGGAGAGAGGCGAGTGCGAGTTGGACACAGGAGGAAGGCTGAAGGAGAAGGTGGAGGGATTGAAGGCGTGGTTCGGGATGCTGAGATCTGGAACCGAGAACCTTGTAGGACAAATGGATGATTTCTTCGACGAGATCGTGGAAGGAAGGAAGAAGCTTCTGGATCTGTGCAGCCACAGGTAATTAATGTCCTAATTTCAACAAAATTTCTTTCTTGTTCCCAGATGTAATTTTGTGAGTGCAGTAGCTGTTCTTTTTTTCAATTAAAGAATAGAAGCAAAATGTCTGCTACAAGAGTAGAGAGAAAGAGAGAGGGAGGGAGTTAGGTTTGTATTTGTGCAAGAAGACAAGGCAGGAGATGTTGTGTTGTACGAGTGTAGGCATCTTGTAACCTAAAGAAAAAAAAAAGGGTTGAAGAAGGAAAAGGAAAAGGAAGAGAAAAAAAAAAAAGAGGGAAACCTTTTCCCCTTCTCTCTCCTATCTGTAGCTCTACTTTCTGCCCGCTGTTTCTTTTGCTTTCCCTGCGATGAGCTGATGCTTTTTCTTCTTCCCCATCATTAATGATTCCACTGGAGCAGGAACAATGGGATGTAGGGTGGGCTGTAGATTCCTCGATCGAGTACAAACTTGCAGGAGAAAAGACGAGGAGGCACTGTGGCTGTGGAAGCCTTTGTCTGATTCGATTGATGTCCAACAGATAGCAGCCATGATGAAAAAGGTTTCTGGAATGGCAGCAGCTCCTGAGCCTCTCTGTTTCTTTCGCCTCTGCATCCATCGATTTCTTTCTTTCTCCATCACTAGCATTAGCGAATGAAATCGTAGGGCACACCGTAGAATCGATTTCGTTCAACCTATCAGAATTCAGAAACGAGTTGGTGTCAGAGCATCCTCAAGCTCTGCATCCTTCATCGCCTGAGTTCCAGAGCAAACAGAACAGTGAGAGGCATAACGAAGGAAAACTGGAAAATGAAAGTGGACTTGGAGTGTTTTAGCATGATGCATCAAATGATTAATGATTCAGCCTGCTATTCCAAATTTGGCAGCATTGAAAAGTCCAGATGATCTAGTGATAAAGTCAAAGTCAAGGGATAAAAATTCAGAGCTGGTTATGCTCCACAAAACAGGGGATTTGCTCTGTTCAATCTTCAGCTAAGCACTATTTGCAAAAGAAAATTAAGAGGGCAGCCAAGATACACACACAAGAACACCTAAATGAGGCATACTTGGCCCATATTCCAAAACTATACAATAGGAGTAGGCAGGTAGCTAAATAGTCCACTTGCCTAACTATTCCTTCAAAGTTGAAAGGCTATCTTGTTATGCCTATTCCATGTAAGTGAGTGCAAAAAGAAGGCCTTAGCTAAATAGTCCACTTACCTTATCTCTTATGATTAAAATTTTATTTGCTTCTAAGATGTTCCATTCTTGGAAGATGTAGGTGTAGGAATTTAGTAGATCAGCTTATCAATCTACCATAACAAAGAAGAAATCTTTAATCAAGTGACACAAAAAAAAAACCCTTGTAAGTAGGAACTATGACTTTTCATATAAAGCCATTTTCTATCCAGCTATTCATTTACTACTTGCTTATTTAAGTTAGCTTCTAGCATTAAAGCACTTCACATGCGCTAAGTTAACAAACCAAGTATATGCTAATAAAATGTTACTACTAAAAGCAGCAGTTTGATCATTACAAGAATGTCATCTTGGCAGGCCAAATACTCAATCAAATTGAGCCCAACCCAATTTAAGATGGGCCGATCGGATGGCTTGTTCACAACCTTTGAGATCTGTTCTCTACCCAATCCGTCCAACCGAAGCTCCTCCACAAACATCTGCCACGTCTCATCCCCCCAATCGTCCCATAGCCAATGGAAAACCCTCCTTTGCGCCACCCACGACCGCTCTCGGTTTCTCTTCGCCGATCCTTCCCTGCCATCGCCGCCTCTTCCTCCTCCGCTAGGTCTGTTCTTCTAGATCGATCCTCATATGCCTCCGCCTCGGCACGCCCTTCGCTAGCCGCCATTAGCACCCAATCCAACTCCGCGCGCATCTGCCCCTCTTCGAAGGGGCGGGCACCACCGGACGGGGGCGGGTGCGCGCCATGGCGTAATCGGTGAAGCTGATTACACCGTAGGGCGAGAACGTGATCGACTGACCCGGGGACGTGTACATCCTCGACACCGCCGAGGAAGTTCGGCATCGATCTGGCCTACTCGGCCACGCGGGCTTCTGCTACTCTTGCACCGCCAAGATCATCGAGGGCTCCGTCGACCAGTTCGACGGCCGCTTCATTGATGACGGCCAGATCGCCTGCGTCGCCCACCCCACTTCCGACCTTGTCATCGAGATCCACAAGAAGGAAGAGCTCGTCGGTTAAGTAAACTAAATGGACGATTCATGAGTCATGGCTACTTGTGCCCATGGATGGTCGTTCTTCTTCGATGAAACGCTCATCATCGTTCCTTCTGTAGCTTGGTGAATATTCTCACCTTCGCCAACTTAACCATCTAATCTTGCATAAGGGGATTGACTAATAATTTTAGTTCCATCAACATGCTCAATTATGAAAGTCAATGCACATTCAAAGAAGCTCATCTTTCTTCCACTCCATGATCTAATCTACATAGGAGATTCCTATTGCCAGAACTTACTATTTTGACTCGATTGGGCAGTATAAGCTCATATTAAAGTTTCTAGGCGAAGTTCTTTCCTAAAAATTTTTCTCCCAGTCGTGTAGGGAGTCGCTCAACCACAGATACATAAGAAGCTCTAGTGCTCACCAAAGAAAAACATCATTAAGTCGGGCAAATAAAATAAATGCTATGCCGCTGTCACAGCAGCATGTCAGATTTGTGCGGTAGTCTCCTAAACAAATTGAAGTGAATAGAGGGCATCCGGCTCCTAAACCTCGGGTGCCGCAACAGGAACAGCCCGGCGAGCACCGCCACCACCTGGAACGGCGTCACGTACAGAATCACTGCCGCCGCCAGCGACAACAGAACAAAAATCGTGGTGGCACGCGGGTCCCTCCAACTCAACAACGCCTGCACCCGCTCCGCCTGCGTCGCCATGTCCCCCACCACCGTCTGCACTTTCCCCGCCACGTTCCTTAGCCGTTCGTACCGCATTTGAACTATGTCCGGCGGTCTCGATGATGGAAACGTGTCCGCCTCCTCATCGAGCTCGTCCGGGTGAGCCTGCTCCGCGTGCGACAGTCGCGTGTCCATGTGAGGCGGATCCCGTGGCCGGAACCGGTAGTTCCACGCTCCCACCACGAACAGGAAGAGGAACAGCGTCGGCAGAATCAGCTCCGGGTAGAACACAAGGATCAAGAACAGCACGTGCACCAGCGCCGTCATCGAGGGCCGCCTCCAGCTCAGCACCGCCTCTAACCACCCCCCGGCCGCGGCTACGCCAGAGAGCAGCGCCACGGCGCGGCCGAAGTTGGCCTTGCTCCGCCGCAGACTCCACATGTTCGAATCTACGTCAAGCATGTACTCCACTACTTCCCGCCGTAGCGGCGGCTCCGCGCGGCCGAGCCGCATGGCTACGATGACCATCGCCTGGTGCCGGAGGAAGTCCATCTGCCGCATCGAGATCGGAAGCACGTAGTGCATCTTCGGAAGCAGCGGCTTGCTGTAGAGCGCCACCATGTTCACCCACGACGTGCACGTGAACCGCACGGCCAGGTGCAGCTCCCCTGTTTTCCTCAACCCGGAGGTCTGCAGAGCGAGTAGGGGGTAGAAGTGGGTGTACACCCGGTCGGTCTCCAGCGTCGACAGCCGGATACGGATCTTGCCGATCCGCTGGTCCCGAGCGTCGTCCTTATGCTGGTCGGCCCAGTGGTGGTTGTCGAACACTGCGACGGTGAGGACGGTGCAAGGGTCGAATACCTCCCAGGTGTACTGCTCGTGCCAGTGCGGCACGAGAGTGTTCAGAATGGTACGGGTGCGAACCCACTTAGGGCCGTATCGGGCGACGCAGTAGGCGTCGGTGGCGCGCCCGTCCCTGGCCTTCATTGGTATGAGGTTGCGCGCTCCCAGGATACCGAGCTCGAGGATCCCAATGCTCTGTTTTGGGTGGAGATGCCGGGATGAGGGTCGGAGGTCGCTGCTGTAGTGGGTCGATTCGTCGAGCACGTGGTAGCCCATTTCAAGGTGTAACTGTAGGTGAACCTTACTGGAGAAATGGTGGTCTTGCTTTTTCTCGTCCTCCACTGCCTGCTTGTCTGAGGCCGTCGGCTTGGCGAGGTTGAACCAGCGCTGCTCCATGACCTTGTGATGGTCTATTCGTTGGTACTCGGCCGACAGCGGCAGCACCAGCCGCCCAAGAGGCTCGTCCCGGTCCCCCGCAACCCGCTCCTCCACCGTCACCACGAGCGGTTCGTAGAACGGTTCCGCCGCCACGAACATGAGTTCCTCATTCCAGATTGGATTCAACGTCCCGGGGACGGCGCGTGTGCGATGGATCTGGTGGCCCAATTGTAGCTTGAGCCACACGTTGGCCGGCGGCAGGTGCTTGTCGTGGGGCACGAGATCCTTCGCACCGAGCGCGACCACGCGGAGGTAAACAAGCCTGGGCAAGTAGTAGACCTTAGCCCTGGTTTGATTAAGGCCCTTGTGGCCAACGTCGTGCGCGTCGGAGTGCCACGCCTCCGGGAACGCCTCGTCGGCTTGAGTGCCCACCCACACCGCGAGCATGAGCTCCCCACGGACCTTCTCGCCCTTGTTATCCTCGAGCGGGTACCACTGCGGCGCGAGGGGGCTGTCAGGGGGTACACGGAGCGGCACATCCGCGAGGTCGACGGCGAGGCGGCCGACGAAGTCATCCTTGAGGAGGTCTTTGTCCTTGATGACCACCTCGAGGAGGTTGGCCTGGACTCGGTCGTAGGAGAAGGCGAAGAATTTGTTCCACACGGGGTTTGCGTTCTTCTCCAGGTGCGGCGTGATGGCCTTGTAGTGGCCGAGCTTGAGCTCGACGTAGGGGTCGAGCGCGCCGGTGAGGTCCGTGGTCGGGAGGTCCCGGGCCTTGACTACGTGCACGTAGAGGAAGCGCGCCTGCTCCACGAGGTCGTAGGTGGACGCGATCTTGTCGCCGGCAGATACGCCGCCACGGTACCCAGGGCGACTGGCCAGCGGTGGCGCGGTTGCCACGAGGCCGTACTCGTTTCTAGTCTGAAGGTGCGGAGATCGGTCTTGTATCATGACCGGCGGGAGCGGGGTAGAGAGCGGTGTATCTACCCGAGCTTGCGCGTTGGATATGTTTAAGACAGGCGGCTGGCCGGTCTTTGCTTGCTTCATTTGGGCGAAATCGTACGCCCGGCCTCCGCCCAAAACGGCAGCAGCATGGGTGGCCCCTCCACCGGCTCCGGCTCCCACCGAATAGAAGACCTGTGGCTCTTCCGGTGCCACCGACGACGAGTCCTTCTTCCTTTTCTCCTGCTGTGTGTTCTCAGCAGGTTCCCGTTCACCGCCGACTAAAGGAATTTCGACGGGGACCTCGGCAGCTGACTCCGGCATTGCGTAGACGCGCAGGCCGAGGTCGCCGCGAATGTTGGAGAATAGACTGCGCTTCTCGAGGGGAAATCGCTGGAGCACGGCGTCATCGCCGGAGAGCGCGACGGAGGCCCCGGAGATGCGGACGCGGCCGAGGAAGTTACGGTGGCGGCTAAGGACGCGGCCGTCGCCACTGACGCTATCTCCGTATCCCCCGGCGGCAGATGTCTTGTCGTGGTAGACAGAGACGTAGATGGTGTTGTCGGCAAGTCGGGCGGGGTCGGATACGTTGAAGACGAAGGTCTCGTTCCACGCCGGGTTGAGGTCCTTGTGCTTGGTCTGTGTGCGGTGGCGCTGGCCGTCGAACTCAACCTCCACGTACGGGTTCGCAGTTCCGTCCCCGTCCTTGGGCTTCAGCTGTACTGCGCCCGCCACCTCCACCACCACCTTCATCTCTATTCCTAAATTAAGCAAAGCTTGTAGCAACACTATGTTAAGTCGATGAGAGACTTTTTTTATATAAAGAAATTAAGCACAAGGCAATGCAAGTAGAATAGGAGAGGTTGATATTAGTTCGGTGGATGGAGAGAGCGGAACAGAAAAGTTTAGAGGAGAGTGGGAGGTGGTGGTGGCGTGTCAATGGATATCCGGACTTAGACAATTTGTTTATAGCAAATTCGGATACCTGATTAATTAATCGGGTTGGATTTAAATTTATTTTCACGGATTTAGATACCCGATTAAGATACTCGATACTTGATTAATATATAATAAAAATAAATATATATATATATATTATTAATATTATTTTATAGTTATATTTTATAAAAATAATAAAAATAAATATTTTAAATATCTAACTCGAGTTTAGTCGAATTCAGATTTGGGTTGGGTTAGGTGAAATTTGGGTTTGGCCAAAATTCGCGGATACCCAACCTGTTAACATCTCTAGAGACTAGAGGTGGAGATGGCATGAGGATTATGCAACGGCGGATCTAAATCCTAAAGTGGGGCATTTATATTTATACATTTTTTTTTATATTAGTTAAGACATACAAACATCTTGTAATTTAAAGCGTATGGTACGAAATGTACTAATGTGTATCACGTATGTATGTATATGATAGTATATATTGTATGAGCATCAATGTGCAAGCTTATGCAGCTATCAAGAAAGGGATTCTGAGGTTGATTTTAGTGTCACGAACTTATCAGTCAATGGCGTTGTCAGCATTAATTGATTTGCGCGGCATGAAATGAAATAAATTGAATCTGTAGTGAGTACATTTCCAGTCTCCGCAACTCCATTTATTGTCAAGTGCGACAGAAGCAGAATTTGTCTTGTAGAGGATAAAGGACTTATGGTATTATTATTTATATTTTATAAAAGATATTATCATTATCATATTTACTTAATGTAATATAAGTGATTACAACAATGTCTATAAAACACTTTGATCATTTGTAAATATCTCTAGTTAAAGTATAATTATGGATTGAGATAAAAATAATACATTTAGAATAGTATTACATAATTACATATTGGATAAAAATATATTGAACATAGTCACCATGAGATATGAATTTTTATCAGTCTAATAATCATTTACATTGTGATAATAGTGTATGTGATGATCATTGGACTTGGAAGTGATTATGGATTATTACATGACCAATAGTTTATTTTGACATTGTCAAACATCATCTAGAACTATGCTCAAATGAATTAATATATGATATTGACTATATTTGTTATATTACTCTACTTGAAAAATTAAGAAATATAATTATTTAATTGTAGAAGCCGGTATGACAATTCAAGTCAATAAATCGTAAACAACTTATGTGACCCATCTAGGCTCAACCTAAACTTGACCAGCTATTAATTGAGTTAGTATGACCCACCCCAAACACAACCCACTTTATAAAAAGGCCAACTCAGACTAAACTTGCTAACCTATTTAATATATAAATAGATATAAAATATATAAAATAAATATTATTTACTGATTAGACCTAATTAATTTTGAATCACAAATAAAATGATCTAATTATAATCTAAACACAATAACACTTAACTCAAACCTGCTTAACTTTATATTGAGTGGATTACTCAAGTCAAATTTTTGCTAGATCTGGGAACTAAGAATAAAGATATTAAACTATACAGTAATATTGACACTTTTCTAACTTAAGTGAGAGCAATATATTATTATAAACTACTTGTTGTTTATTATAATAGGATAATATTACATTATCACTATCAATATTGTAATAATTTAAAGAAATATCTATCCTCAAATGAGTTTGACTTCCCTCGTGAAAGCTATGCTAATCCAATGGTCAACTTTACCAAACTGCGCCTAAGTTATCTAAGCTTTATAACCTCACTCACACAATAATCAGGGAATGACAACCAAGTCAAGCTATATAACACATTGTGGCACATATATTGACACTAAAATTATAGGCTTATCCTGTTTCGTTGGTCCTTGAAGCTTATACAGTACAAAATTTTCTCGCATCTACGATCAGTGACTAAAGTGGATTACTAAAATTTGGATCACCAAACTCCAATAATGAAGCTAGAGTGGGTGCCTCCAGCCACTCCAAATTGTCCATCAAGCGCCAACAATGATGTCCCCTGTAGTGGCTCTGAGGACCATTACAAGGAGTGGT
This sequence comes from Costus lasius, assembly GCA_027563935.2. Classification (NCBI taxonomy): domain Eukaryota; kingdom Viridiplantae; phylum Streptophyta; class Magnoliopsida; order Zingiberales; family Costaceae; genus Costus; species Costus lasius. The sequence goes on along the minus strand of CM050447.1, from coordinate 21,628,071 downwards.
CAGTGATTAACTGAAAATTTTAACCACTGAACTGTGCTTCTGATAAGTCTGGACCATATAGCAAAGGATTGCTTTTTTGAGATGATAGCAGCTCTCGGAATGGGATGGCCTTGCACATGAGAGAGAGAAGAGTTTAGCATAGTGAGGATGGAGGAGAGGCAGAGGTCAATCTCAGAGTCCTTTTCATGCCCAGTGGGTGGGTTTTGGCATTTAGGTGGAATTGTGGGAGGGAGAGTTTGATTGATTGGTGCCTTAACTTTGGAAGGACAGGTATCGAAGCACCCTTCAAGCTCTGCTTCTCTTGCTGAACAAAATCTGCTAAAGACTAAAAAAATGGAACGCTGTAAAAGAGAACATAAATGCCGAAGATTATGATCTAAGAAAACCTTCCTAAGGAAAGATAAAACAAATTAGATGGCTTGTTGTGATAAAAAAATTTTGGCAGTCAGGTAGTTGAGTGCCCTTATCTATTAGACACGAATCTTAAAGCGGCAGTGGGAATTTTAAAGCTAAATTAATTTCACGAAATGCAGTCAACGTTCACGAACCGTTAACTCATATTTAACCCTAGTTTAAATCAGATTTCACGATTTCTTGGTCATTTCACAATAATCTGATATCATTTCACTAAAACTGGAGACATTTCACGATAACCTGGTATCATTTCACGATAAACTGGGATCATTTCACGAAAACCGGGGATATTTCACGATAAACTGGGATCATTTCACGAAAATCGGGCACATTTCACAATATCCTGGTATTATTTCACGAAAAACTGGGTTAGATATGAGTTAACGGTTCGTGAACGTTTACTGCATTTCGTGAAATTGACTTGGCTTTAAAATTCTCGCTGCCGCTTTGAGATTCGTGTCTGATAGATAAGGGCACCCAACTGTAGATGCGGCAGTTGGGTGCCCTTCTGCCAAAATTTTTTCTGTTGTGACGAATATTTTTCATCGCGTACAAGCTGTGGGCCCTATCCCACATGAAGGGAGACAGTTGTCTCATGGAGGAGACAGCCGCGTGGATGGGTGCAGAGACAGCTGCGTGGAGGAGAAATGGGGGAAAGAGAGGAGAGAATGGGGGCTCTCTCTCACGCGGTGGGAAAAGAGAGCGAGAGCTCTCTCTCTTCTCTCTCGGTGGGCGCATTCGCGGGGTGGAGGCTGGCGCTCGCGAGGGCGATGCTGGTGGCTCCGACGACGGCGGGTCCGAGAGAGATGGAGAAGGGAGGTCGGGCGGTGCCAGCCCTATGGGGATGACCTTAGGTGGGTGGGTTCTCGAGGACAAGGGTTCGGCTTGGGTCCTTGAAGGCGTGCATCCCTACGGCACAGATCTGCGTGGGCTCGGTCCAGATTCGTGGAGGGCAGGAGTGGCCCAAGAGAAGGATTTTCAACCCAACCCGTCAGCGTACAGGTCAGCTTTTGTCTTCTTGTATTTTGGCTGTAACAAAGGTATCAGAGCATATTTTCGATCCACCGGGACTATAAACTCCATTTCGTTTCCGGTGAAGTTCAGGCTAGGGGGGATGCCTGTTGAGACCTCCGGCTCCCTTGGCATATGGATCTCGGGGTAGAAGCGGAATGGTGCCCAGCTCCTCCGTGGATTCTGGTCAAAGGTGGTAGTGGAAGGAATGAGGTGAAGGGGATGACCCAGCTCCCTCGTTGAGCAGAGGCTCCGAGGTGGAAGCGGGGCAGTGAGAGGCCGCCTCCCAAGCTCCGAGACGACTATGGTGAGTCGATCTCTTTACCCGGCTCTGTCATGAGTGCGAGCTCCGACGTGGAAGCGGGACTGCTCTCCGGCTCCTCCGTTGAGATGGTGCTCTGGAGTTGAAGCGGATTGCAGTGAGGTGAGTTGTGTTCCCGGCTCCTCCGTAGAGATGGTGCTCCGGAGTTGTAGCGGGCACAGTCGTGGGTTTTCCCGGCTCCTCTATTGAGATGGTGCTCCAGATTTAATGCGGGTATAACCAGGGGGAAGCGTCCTCTCCTACCCAAGCTCCCTCGTCGAGGTTGCGCGACAATCACACCCCATTGCTCGTCGTCAAGGGCAACGACTGGCTTGGGCGGGAGAGAATGTGACAGATATTTTTCGTCGCGTACAAGCCGTGGGCCCTATCCCACGTGAAGGGAGACAGTTGTCTCATCCATGAGACAACTGCGTGGATGGGTGCAGAGACAGCTGTGTGGAGGAGAAATGGGGGAAAGAGAGGAGAGAACGGGGGCTCTCTCGCGCGCGCGGTGGGAAAAGAGAGCGAGAGCTCTCTCTCTCTCTCGGCACGCTCACGGGGGCGATGTCGGCAACTCCGACGACGACGGGTCCAGGAGAGATGGAGAAGGGAGGCTAGGCGGTGCCAACCCTGTGGGGATGATCTCAGATGGGTGGGTTCGCGAGGACAAGACTTCGGCCTGGGTCCTCGGAGGCGTGCATCCCTACGGCCCAAATTTGCCGTGGGCTTGGTCTAGATTCGTGGAGGGCTTGATCTAGATTCGTGGAGGGCAAGAATGGCCCAGGAGAAGGATTTCCAACCTAACCCGCTAGTGTACAGGTCAGCTTTTGTCTTCTTGTATTTTGGGCTGTAACACTTGTACACAAGCTCTAGATGCTGCTAATCGTGCAGAATGGAAGGTGAATGAGCAGGCAGATGCTGCCGCCCGAGTGTAGAAAAAAAAAAAAAAAGAAATTTATGTGTGGATTTTTACCGCCAGGTAAATTCCTTTTCATCTCCCTGTTTCAGTTACTTTCTAAAGATTCCAGGATTGACCTGATCTGAAAGTGATTGCATACTCAAATAAGACCTCATATCTTGAGGTCTGCACACCTGGCTAACGAGATATTTAGCATCAGAAGTGTGGCAATCCAAATGCACGCCGAATAAATGCATGTGAACCTAGCAATGAATTGGATAGTGCGTACACGTTTCATGGTGCTAATCCGTGCGAAGTTGATTATGACAATTGAAAACTAATATACAAATAATTTTTTAGAAAATTATCCAGAAACGATTAGAAAAAAAAAACATATGAGGCACAAATATTCATTTTTAAAAAAAAAAACTCTCGAAAAACAGCATGGGAGGAAGGTCCTCGAGAAAAAAAAACGCTCGAAAGTCCCAGGAGGAAGCTCTTGGAAAGAAACTCTTACAAAATGCACAGAGGAAGATCCAGAAAGATACGCACTTAAGAAAAACTAATTCATGTTCACCATCGATGAAATGCACTAAGCGACCCAAATCAAACAGACGCGACCCAAACATCACATAAATTTCTCAAACTGAATTCAAACTAATTTTCTAAACAATCAAATCTTTAATTTGATTTAATTAAATTCTTGATTTGTTTATTTATTTTAATACTTTGGTTAAACTTTTTAATAAAAATGAAATATAAAGTTATGAAACAGAAAAATATATTAAAATTTAGCTATTAATATTTTTACATAATTATTTGTTGTTATAAAGTAAAGATAATACTATAAATAAAATATTTATAAAACTAATAGATAGTTACTGAAATTTTAGTTTATTAAGTTTAGCCAAGAGTTTAGTCTAAAATACAAAACCAAATCATTTTTTTCAGAAAATAAAAATTGAACCGAAGAATTTAAAAATAAAAGTAAGCAAAACCAAATATTTTGATTCAGATTGGTCTATGACATGCTACTTAACACAAGAAAGACAATAATATAAGAGCAAGCTACATGGAGAGATGAGTTCATGAAAGTGGTCCTCCTAATGTCAATGTGATATGGTTTGACTCTAGTCGCTTGAACAGAGGGTTACAGTTGACTTTGCTCATGGACCTCAATGGACTTGAGTCAAAAGAAAAGATGATTGTGCTACCACCATAATGCTTGCAAAATGAGGGGTTTGCTCAGTTGTTGTTTCTCTCCAGTTGAGTTGAAATTATCAAAAGGTAAATAGAACTAATATATAATATCAATGATGTCAGTCATGTGTGTGAAAAGATGGGTGAAGAGTGAATGCAAGCTATGAATTGCGTGGAGTGGCTTACCCTTTAACTTGAAATGCACATTGTTGGGGCCTTTATAGGTGTATCAAGTGAGTGCACAATATTGGCAAGCCATATTGTGGATGGACTGTGGTCCTACGGGTAGGTATTTAGTTAACATGACTAGTAGGAATAGGCCTTGTTAGTCAAAGTATTTTGTATTGCTACCCAATCATAGTAGGTGGATGCTAATTTAACTGTGCACTGGCTGTGCAAAGCTTGATGGGGGCAAGTTAGCCGTAACAATTCAAATGCCTCCTAAGTTGACTAAGCAAGAGAGGTCAACAGCATCCTCAAGGTGCCGTAGTGCTTGGTGTTAAGGCTAGTCTTAGGAGATCTACACATATAGATTGACGTCTTGATGCCTTAGCATTCAAGACTCTAGTTCTCATGTTAGCTGTCTACAATGTTGAGCATTGTGTGCTAGCTCATCAAACTCCACACCTCAAGCATGATCATGTCATTCACTCAAGCACAAACATTGTAAGCACTTAGGCACCCCTCACAAGTGGACTAAACTAGGGAGGTTAGATGTCTCATCAAGACCGAACTCAAGGTGTATCCAATGTGTCTAACACTATCATGTCAAACTCTAAAATATCCAACTTATATTTTAGGCTTTGACATATCAAAATTTAACTACTCCAAAGTGTTGGTTCAAATTATATAAGTTATTTATCCACATCATTGATGATGTTACAAGATTATTAAGTGGATTGCCAAATATAAGTAACATAGAGTTGAATTGTATTCGACTCCTTATCGAAACTTGTACTTCAATGATTCTGAAACCATGTATTGTTATAGTTATACATAATAGTTGAACAATGTATCTTCGAAGAAAGTAGAGAATCATTTCACACCATACAATAGTATTACATAAATGCCATGATTGTCCGACTTATACATATCATATATATAATATTAGTGTCTGTGTGATATATTTCTCTCAAGATTATATGTAAACTGACACTATAGCTTATTTCTATAAATTACTTTCATGTATTACAACCAAAAAGAATTCATAACACGCCACATGAAGATTGCAACAGCACTCAGTGACGAGCTAAAATCAATTAGTACCTCCTAATTGATGTTCACAATGATAATATCAATAGGGTATATTGAATTGATAATTTAAAAAAAATCACCAATTGACTAATCATACCATTAAAAGAATTTCAACAAGAACGCTTGGACGACACGGATCCACTAGCATAGTCACCATCGTTGGATCCAAAAAACTGCAGTCCGATTGTAAGCGGCAAGGAAAAGATCTCAACTATTCAAAACTTGAGCACTGTTCACGAATGTTGCACTTTTATTGAATCCTTCCAACATCAGAATTCTAACTCCTTCCAGACCTATTTGGAAGGCGTAATCCAGCTGTAGAAGAGTAAAATTCAGATCACAGCAGTAAGTATAAACAGGCAAATCCTTTTCAAGAAAAAGTAGTCTAGACACAGACACCTCTTCACGTTCTTTTTTGTTGAATGGCCGGAGTACAAAACTAGCAGGATCCATCTTCCCTGGTGGTCGTCCGATACCTTGACAATCCATATATTAGATTTGGGACCCATATAAATTGTATGTGAGATAAAGATCATCAACTCACCTATTCTTAAACGGGGAAAATCATGGCTTTCTTTCAAGTGATTAATCACGCTTCGCATACTGTTAGCATATATTTAAGAATTGATCAAGACGCCACACAGATAAAGGATCAAGGCTGAAAGAAAACTTCTTTAAAACATAGTCCAAAACCGACAATTACATCAATGTGGGGTTAAATATGTACAATTTCATCAAAGAGCTCATGCCAAGAAGCTATTTGATAGGATTAAGTCTAGTAGTTTGTCAATCTAATATTTCAAAGTTAATAAAATAGGCTGCTGATCTAATAATATTCCAAAGCACATCCACTAGCATAAGGCAGCATAATCTCTAAGAGGTAATTTTGAATCATAAAAGTATTGCCTAAGTCATCAAATAAGCGTGATAGACCTAGGTAAAGCATCAACATATTCAGACACACCGTACAGCTACTCATCCAATTGCCTAAGAGTCCTTGTATATTTGTCTATTGGAATATTTGTAACTACAAATAATATAATACAGATTACTACACAAATAGTATATAAATCATACTCACAAATTTGTTATGGCACTTAAAATTTACTTCAATTAATTGGGTAGCTTGCATAAGTATTTCGATTAATTATATGCATGCTTATGTGAGTAACAAAGACTCCTGCTACCTGGGTCACCAATTGACACATGGTATTTTACCTCACTCAGAGAAGGATAAAATGAGAAAACAAATGTCATATGGTGATCCACATGATATCTAGGACATGGTTTTTCTAGGCAACATAATGATGCTAGTGAAAAGTAACGGATATACTTCATTGACATACTAATGCAAGCACACAAGCACAGGCCTCGATTACAACAGAATAAAACTTAGGTGCCAAAATCAGAACAGTGTAATTTAAGGATAAATTGGTGAAGAAATAATACCCATTATGGCCTCCATGTCCACCTTTTGGCAATAAGCGCAATTTTGCAAAAGGCAAATCTAAATCATCGTACATCTGCATAGTAATAACATTGACTTATCAAACAAGAGGAAAATAAAAATAATCACACACAACGAAAGATACTGTACCAAAAGCACTTGATTCAGTGGAATATTGAAGTAAGATATCAGTGGTCCAACCTACATTAATGAGTCAAATCTAATCTCAGTCAGAAACTGCACACATATATTGGCATACTGAATATTCATCAATATATGAAAATTCTTACTAACAGATTCACCGCTTGCATTCATAAAAGTCTGTGGTTTTGCAAGCATGACAGGGACATCACAGATAGAACCTAAGGAAGAAAACATTCATGATATGTATTAACAAGAATCTTGAATAATAAAATGAAAATAAGAAAAGAAAAAAAACATGTGTATAAAGCACTGATTCTGTTTTTCATGAATGTATCTATGTATAAATGATTGAGAATTGGCTAGTCTGCGTGACAGAAAAGAGTAAATAACTAAGGTGGCTACAATGCAAGGGCAATAGCAAACATTTCTATAGGAGTTCATAAATAAATGTAACTGAAAGCAAGTATTCAATCAATATTTAACGATAGTCTTTAAATATCTCATGTCAAGAAAAGTGAACGAAAGAAAATTCTCATATTGCCTCTTTATGTTTATTTTGTAAAAGAGACATCAATGATTATGTAGTATATGAAGACAGCAACGATGTAATTGCTAATGTGTTAAAGAAAACAAATTTCTACATAAAATACATGACTAAAATTAAAATAGCATCTAAAGAAGATTATGATTGTATTACTTTATATATTTTTGCATCTTATATGATTAGGGTTGGCAATAGGGCAGGCGACCCCACTTCCCCCAAATCTGACCTCATTGGGAAATCAAGTCCCCACAAGGATACCCAACCCCACCCACCCTATTTTTTAATTAAAAAAATTATTTAATTAAACTAAAATAATTATATAGAATGAAAATAAAGAGAAAGTAACAATACATTGGGGTGGCAAGTTTAGAATCCCAATACCCCACCTTGACCCCAAGCCTAACCCATAGAACTCAGGTTTTTGCCTAAACCCGAGCTGAAACCTGATCAAATCAAGTTTTCATGGGTTGGATTGGATTGTGTATGAGTATTTTTTTTTCCAACCCTATAAAATTACTCCAATTTCATTATCATTTTCTAGTCGCATCATTATTTATAATCTCATGATTCAATTAACAAAATGATAGCACCATCAATATTGTAACTCATCCGTGTCAATTACAATGGTTAAAAAAAGTAAAAAAAATATATAGTCTTTAAATATGAATGTATACATCTATTTTTACCTGAACCTTTATACTTAATAATTAAGTATTAAATGATCTTAGAAACATATCTTAAGATTATTCATATTGTTAGCTGAGTGTCATATTTCTTTGATCTCTTTATCAGATATTCACTGGATATCTTTATATTGTAAGTTCAAAGAGCTATTAATTTATTAATTACACAAGCAATCATGCCATTTCATATTGTATATTAACTATAGTAATTATAAATGTGTACGACATGTAATAAACTAGACAACTAATTGCTCGTACACATAACCCAACTTGATTGAAAAACATATTTGTCAATCTATATTGGGCATTAGAACACACACAACATGTGCATTGTATCTAGTTCAATTGCACTTTTAAGAACATAGAAATTAGTCATCCTTGATTCATGGGCTTTGCCTACATTACTTTGAATTCAGTAGACATGTTGACATGGCATCATCTTAGGAATGTATGTTATCAATTATATTTATCTATTATACTTGTCCTAAAGAGGAACAGTAATAAAATAATTAAGATGACAGTTTTTTACCTTGAAGAAGGCTATAGTGGATATTGCAAATTTTGATATGCTTATACTCATGTGATTGAAAATTTGACTGTATTTTGCAGCTAGTCCATTGCCTCTAACTGTATATTTTGAACGGAGGAGTTATCAGTGTTATGATAGGATCTCTGATCCTAGTCATAAGATTTATAGTGCAGGCTCCCCTCTGATCCAACAAAACATGTTAATAAATGTTGACCCGCTCACTTCCTACTCATTAACTTATTAACTACTAATCTGAGCTCCAACATTAGACAACACAATTATTTTGTTCACTCACTCGTCTTGCTCCTTTGGCCTATGTCATCAACCATAATGCTTTAATAATATCATCAATCACTCTTTAACTATGCTTGCACCACTTCAGTCATCCTTGAAGGTCCATCTCATCTCCTCACCTCGTCGTCGAACATACACTATTGCAAGCATGTTGTGTTGTCATAGCTCCACCTTATCAACCACTAATAATGTTGTCAATTTCATTGTTTTGAGGACAAAAATCAATAGCAACCTTTTAAAATGTTGTATTACTATGCTTTCACTCATTTCGTCCTTCTTCCAGTATTTACTTTATTCATTAATTAGAATTAGTAAATCTTAAAAGGAAACACACATATCAATGTTTCAAGATAAATCAATTACTACTGTGTTAGAATGTTTATGTTCAATTTGCTCTTAGTACATGAATTTGTTCATTATGAAGAAACAATGAAAGAATGAGCATGGTATAATTGAGAAGTGCAAAGAGCACTATATCCACTGATATCTCAAGGAATTAAACCACATGCCGCCCATGAGACACTATGTTCTCAAAGCATATAGTGAAAGAAATGCTTCTGTAGAAATGAAATTCAACACAAACTAACTTCTGAGGGAAATGCATGCCTTTTCCTAGTAGACAATCCTAGTAAAGGAAATATTAGTCAGTCAAACCTACCTAATTATGGTAATTTGATGGGATCTTACATTCTTCAGTAATCAGTACCATATGAGCATTGGCTTTGACTCATCAGAAATTACCTTAAAAAGAAAAAAAAGAATATATACAGACTGTTTCAGCATTCAAATCAAAGAGAACCGCATCATAAATCAAACGATGAGCCAAAAAATAAATTAGAAAAAATAGAAATATGCAGCGAAGCTTTCAGCATGATCTGATATCATGCAACTGTGACAATATTGTAACACATGATAAGAAATTAATTATTTATGGTAAAACATAATAATGATTAATATTATTAGTGACAAACTATCCTTACATAATCTGTTACCTTTGGGAATTTTCAGGTATCCGCAGTTTTTTCATAGACTTTAGTGAGTTTAGAATCAAAAGTAACTGAGGAAATTCATCATGGAAATGTAAGGTTTAAACTTTAATGTACCACAAGTCATTGCCTTTTGGGGTGCTCGCCTACATGCCAAGACAGAAAACTTTCCTTGATAGTGATGCTTACTAAGAAGTACCACATTAACACTCAGAATATGACTTTAAAGTCCTGTACCTTAAAATATAGTTTTGCAATAAGGTATCAAATGAGCACTGTTAGTAACCAATATCACTCAAAAATTATTTTAAAGATCAACATGACCAGCATAGCTGGTTTGAGTAAGTCATATATTTCGGCAGCAATACTTGATCAGATGGTCAACATCCAACATCATTGTCTTTGTTACTAGTTCAGATAATAATCAAGACTCACAAACTTACTATCCTACCTTAGAAATGGCAGAGTCCATGATCTCAAATCAGACGATCGACCCCTGCTGGTAGTTTATTGGTTGGGGCATGACATCTATGGATAATGTTAGGTCATTGATCCAAGCAATCCAATCGACCAAAATGTAATTCATCCTGATCATCTATTTTGATCCGTTGGAGAACCATGATTGACCAAGTTGATTTGGATCGTGGGGTATACAATCTGAAGCACGATCTTTATCCTCTTTGTGCCACAATTTTGTTGTTGGATATTTATGAGCCAAATTAAGATGTGAATTTATAAATTTTGGTTGTATGTTGCACTCAGTTTAACTCAGTGTACTTGGTCCGGCTCGTTTGATTGTTTTAACCAAATAATTTAGTAAGAAACGGAACAGTATTGTAGTAACATTAACTGTACCCTATTGATATTACTACACTAGCACAGAAAGAATGATACACCTACCAAACATGTAACTAGAATACCACAACCAAATGAATTAGTTTCTTCAAGAGCCCAATACCAAGAAAATACAAGAACACAGTTGTTGCTTAATGCTACCACAAAAATTAGTTGTTCAAATACAGCAATGAGGTTGCAAATTGATAAAATGACATCTACATTGAATTCTGTGTATCAAATAAAAATCAATGACCAATACTAGACAGCAGTGGCTAATCTCTCTATTAGCCAAACAATATTACACTTTTACCAATATCCAACATTTAGAATTCCCATGATGAATATAGACAAGACCAGATAGCAAGACAGAAACCCATTATAAAGTGCTGTACATCAATTAAATACTGGAACATAAAATGCACTAGATAGACTAGAACAAACAATTACTAATCTATTGCAAGAAAAAAACTAGAAGTCACACTGCTGTTAATGTGTCCCCAATTATAACCTTAATGGACACAGTTCCATGCTCCTAATAACCAACCTTTTCCAAACAACGCTCTGGAGCGCATGCTACTCAGAGATATCCCTTCAGCTTCAGCTATAAAATCTATCATCTCGAAACCTACCTAAAAGTAAATTGAAAGACAGAGAATAAAGGTGAAGCCAACGATCATGAAACTAAAAGAATACAAATATAAAATGTTTGCATCGTAGCAGCACAAATAAGAAAAATGGTTTCTTAAAAAAAACATAATAACATTTATGAATTACAGCTATCTGGTTGCTTACATGCACCGTTGGCAAGTATATAAGTACAAAATATTCACTACATCAGCGAGAAAATTAGTAGCCATTTTTAATGAACAAGGGGTATCATGAAGAAACTGGTAATTAACATGTCTTTAAACAAAAGATAGAAACTATTTTAGAAATGGATTCATTTTCTCAATTTCCCAAAGGTTGCGAGGGTACGGTAAAGCATTACAAGTAGGAATGACAAATACCAAAACTTGCACTACAACTTGACTGGATTTGACCAAGTATGACGATGCACAAGTGAAGGGTAACTAAGGTAGGGGATGGAATTATGTATCATCCAAACGGGTCCTGCTTATTCGTTCTTGTCGTTCCCCATGGACAAAAAAAGCACGCTTCATGGTTTAAACAAGTATCATTAATTATATTCAAAACATTTAAAGTTTAGAAGAATGACATGTACATAAGGTTCGCATTAGGGTATGATAAAGAAACAACACTGGATTTTGTGATGATTGAAGATGATAGTTTTTTCAACCCAAACAAGGATGGATTAAAAGGCAATCACATGCATCAATTATAAGAATAAAATTTATTAAGACTAGAACCAAACATTTGAAACGTAACAAAAAAAGGTTGATCAAAATGAAATAAAGTCGTTGGCACATACATTGTGTCGAGTGCCCTGATAGATCCTTCCAGGATTGCCAAGGCCAATAAGGAGCCAAGGTCTCTTGCCAGATTCTTCATTGGTGGAAGAAGCAAACATGCGAGGAGGTGAGAGGGAGTGAGAGGCAGAGCGTGGCATTTGAAGCTTGGTTAGGATCCCAGCACCAAACAGTGACCAAGCCGAGCTTCGTATAAGTGGTTCACTAGTAGGATCATTGGGTGAACAATGGGTCCATTAGTCAAACCACAAGTAAATACTTTATACTTCTAAATTTTAAGCTATTGTAAACATTTTTCATTAAGTGCCATAAAAAAGCCACCTGAAGCATCAAAGTCTTACAAAGCTTCACAAACACATAACAAGCATATCACATTCTCATCAAGGTAGGGGAAAGAAGGAAATAATACTAAGCGTTTTCACCCCCCATGAACCTCGGAAGAGTAAGACGAACAATTGATGTTTTGCATATACCCACACATAGATTAAACTAGCAAATCACAGGCAGATGAAGCGTATTGATCCTTAGGCACGTTAAGGCGAATCAGAGACAGTAATTCCCTTCCACAATTCTTTTTCTTGGTATGACCCAAATGCTTGTGCATAGAAGTTAGCAACAACATATCAGAGACAATCACAAAGACTCCGTTGGACAGATAAAGAAACTATGAAAAGGAAGATTCCATACTTCCACTTCCACGATTCCAGGTTTCAAAAGTGAACTCTGATCTTAGGGCTACCCTACACGACATGAGTTTTTAAGAGGTCAGATTTACTAAATTTAGTTGATAAAAAGGGTTCTATTTCGTCTTCGTCAAGTACAGTAACCAAACAAAAGCAATAGCAGACAATCAAAGAGATCCCTGGTAAGAAATACAAGAGCTCAAATGAGAGAGCCGTCAATAAGAGGAGATGGATATATAAACGCCAAGCTTACGTTCGGCCGACCCCGCCGGTGCCCCCTCTTTCGGCGGCAAGCTTGAAGAGATTGTAGTCAAACCTTCGCGAGTCGGCGGCACAGGCGGAGGCGAGGGTAAGAGGCGGAGGTCGGAGAGACCGGGCGAGTGTCATCCCTTCTGATGTATATGTGAAATTAAAATAGGGAAGAGGTAGGTAGGGGCTGCGGGAGATGAGAGAGAAGTCGTGAAATTTGGCCAAAAGCTCCTCAAAAACATGGCGCAATGGATCGGGCTGGGCTGCAGCCCAGTCTTTTAAATTAGACGGACTCTAAAAAAGACAAAACCTAGAGCCAGTCGTCCCGGCGCGTGATACACAACTACACAAGTATACTCAACAAATTAGGTATCTATATTATATATTATATTAAATGACTATAAATTATATCGCTTATAATTTTTATTATTTATTCCGTCTCTGTTTACAATTTTACTGGTTGCGCTGTCAAAAAACTCCTGTGAAATTAGCCTTAAATTTTAAAATTTTGCTAAAGCTAACGAGACAAAAACCAAGATTAAAAACTCTTTTGAAATGGATAGATAATTCAAGTCAATTACAGAATTGAAAACTCGAGCACACATAAGTATACCCCAAAAAAATGCACAAAAACTCCAAATTATGCCAGCAAACTTGAAAAAGAAAATTCCAAAGTTAAAAAATTGGCATAATATTTATATAACTCGGCATAAATTTTATACATATAGACATGTCAATAGAGTTTTTGTAAGACGGAAATCAAAATTGGAAAAAACTGAAAACTATAAATGGATTTTATAATTCTATTTTTATTAAAAAAAATAAAAATATCAAACACAACCACCCTCAAAGTTTATGAGACCCTCAAGTTTTACTAACAGTAAGATGAGGATCACATTAACGGTTAACAGAATCCCCATATGATAGAACACAAAGTACAAGGATTTCAACCACTAAAAGCAAGGCAAAAGAGACACTACAACAATCATATAACAGCTTATTATGCGACTACATAGCTTGTTCTGCAGCAATTTCATCCCTTCTAAACTGGACCTTAATTTTCTCCATTCCTTTGAATGAAACTGCATGAACCAGTTGAAAGGAAAGAGAATGGGCTCTCCGAAATTTCATATACTGATCGAGGAAATTCATCGAGCCCCCCAAAGTTACAAGCATCAAAATTCATGGGTGAGAAACAACCTTGGCCGTCATCAACCTCTTTCATATCAAGATTTTGAGCATCATCTGCGCTGCTTCCATTGAAGTTGAAGCCAACATTTTCTATCATTCCATTGATCACTTCACCGATTTTTGCCTGATCTGATGCTCCTGATACTTTGGCGTCATCCATTCCAATGGCAGGTGTGTGACCTTGGAAGAGAGCAACATGCCCAAACAACTTATCTTTTCTTGAGAACGTAGTTCCGCATGAGCAAATCCATTTGTCCCTTCCACAGTGCTTCTCATGAGTTTTCAGGTCTGCAATTACTGAAAATTTCTTAGTTTTGCATCGGCTGCAGGTATAGCTCTTGTCACAGTGGCTTCTCTTGTAATGATTCTTCACACACAGGATCGTTTTGAGGGGTTGGAACTTCTTGTGCTCCTTATTCCGCTTGCAGCCGACAAAGGGACATGAGTATCTCCTTATTATTGTTGGTTCCAAGCTCACTTCCTTGCTAGGCTTAGCAAGAGCAGCTGGAGTTTTGTACTCGTCGCCATGCCCTCTCATGTGCATCCTTAGGTTTGCATCTCTCTTGAACCCCTTTCCACAGATGAGACAGAAGTGGGTGTGTGGTGCCAGAATCTCCTCTTTCTCCAGCTGCAGTACCTCATACGAACCAGGTGGGAGGTTCTCTCCATCCATACCATCATCATAGTCCTTGATATCGTGGTCCTCAATTGGAATCGAATCAGATAATTCAGCCCCAGAATTATTCAAGCATTTGATTAGCTCATCTCCTTCACCACTACAAGCATTCAAATCTTTTATCAGTTCATCATACTCGGAATCTTTGGCCAACTCCGGAGGCAAGATCTCTTGTTGTTTCTTGCCATCATCCATAGGCAAGTTAGAGGGCGTAGCCATGATACTAGTTGGCTGAGCAACAGCAGGATTACTTGAGAGAAGAGCATTTTTTATGTTAGGAAGAAGTGTGCCAGCGGTAGAGATCAATTGAATTATGATGTACGTTAGATCCGCTGTAACAAGTTGTTGCTGTGCAGCCAACTCATCGGCTCGATCAAAGAACTGACCTTCCTGGCTAATTATGGACCGGACAATATCTTGAACCTGGTGAATCTTTTGCTCAAGGAACGAGAGATTGCTCAGCATCAGTCTAGGATTCCAATCAATGACTTGATTGTTCACTGCCGAAGAAGGATCGAGTTGGTTTTTGGCTTTTGTCTCTTGCTCAGCAGCACATAAGCCACTGGACTGGGTCATCAGTGCTGGAGAAACTTCAGGGAGGGATTGTTCCTGCCTAGCCCCATAGCATAAATTTACAGAGTCAAATGGGATGAATGGCAGATCTGGTTTGACGTTTCTTGACATCTCCCCCATCATTGAGGAGGAAATCTTTGATGATGCTTCTGGAGGTCTTCTAAGCTTAAGATCCATCTTAGCCCCTTGTTCTACATAGACAAGCCCATACCAGTCACTTTACCCTTTTTCTCCAAGAACGTTGTTAATAAATTTCTATTCGCTTTAACCGCCATTTGAAATCATGTGCTCCAACAGGCCTCGAGCAAATCTAACAATTCGGTTTAAGTATAGAAACCCAATCAGTAACTCAAGAAGGAACCGACTTTATTAATTATGGTGTGAGGAGATGGGTGGAAGCTAATAAAAGGGAAAAGACAAAATGAGACAGCAATTTGATAATAGAACAGAAAGTTGGTGAAACCAAACAATCGTATCTGAAAATTTCTCCCACTAGAACCCTAAACGTCAGGAATAAACGTAAATTTGGTGTTTGTCAAGCAATTAACAGTAATTATTTATATTATTGTTTTATTTTTCTTTTTTTCTGGGAAGATTTTTTTCTCATATTCGAGTGCTGAATCGGATGTAAGATATCAAAAATTTCCAAATATATCGTTACAACGGTTTCAAACTCCGACACAGAAAATATGAATTTGACAACAAAATTTGATCGTTCTAATAAATACCGTCAATAAATGAAACTAAAGCTAAAGAAACTAAATGCTTTGACAAATAGATGAAAAATCTCTCCTTTGGCAAATTTAGGGGGAAGATTATCATAGAACACGAGAGGAAAATGTTTTGGTTACCAAAATATCATTTTCCCTCGCACTTTCGACAAGAAAGCATCGTCATGATCAGAGCACATAATAAAAAATATATTGACTCGCTTAAAAAGAGGGGCATCAATGTTAAAAAAAACTTACTTGACCAAAGTCGTCAGATGAGAAAATAGTACTGTCAAAAATCCTATAAAAAAAATACAACGAATAACATCTAAACAAGAAAAAAATATGATCCAAGATCTCCAAACATCTTCTCTTTGATGTAACACAACCCCAAACTGAAGAATTTCAAGAAACCTAGAGCAACTAAACGTAACCCTCAAGAGAATCCCTTTCCAGAGATCTCCACCAACAAAACCCTAGAAAAAGAGAGAGAGAGAGAGAGAGAACAACTCACAAAAAAATCGAGCGAGCTACAAGCGTCGAACAGAGTTCCACCACCCTCCCCCTAGGCAGCGCATCACCTGCGATCCATCTCCGAGGCCATAAAGCAAGTTAACCCCTCCGAGTCCCGATCCAGCTCCACCTCTTCGTCCATAGACCGCCGCTCGCTCTCGATCGATCCCTCTCGTACTCGTTCTGGTTGACCTTTCCGCTTCATAATTACCGCATTCACCACTCGCCATAAAGAAAGAATAAACAAAACGGCGGTGCATGGTCGCTTCTGGTGCTTCTCGTCTGCCCTTTAATTTATCATGATCTCATCTTAACAACAAACTCTAGTGAGGAACAATAATGCGTGGAAGCAGATATATTCAGTGAGGGAACCAGATAGGAGGAGCAAGTCGTGAAGGATCAGCAGAAAGAGACGGTAGACGGGAGGGAGCGACGACGTCAGCGCTGAGGCGGTGAGCGGATTCGGACAAAATGCGAGGCCCACGCGGTCAGGGCACCGCCCGCCACTGGCTCAACTACTGGTTAGAGGTGGCCAACGGGCCGGGCCGGCCCGCGGCTCGCACGGCCCAGGACGACACGGGCCGGGCACGGCACGGCCCGTTGACCAAGTCAACGGGCCGCGGGCGGCCCGTGGCACGGTTCGGGCCGTGCTGGGCTGAAGGTTCGCGGCACGCGGGCCGTGCCAGGCACGGCACGGGCACGACTGCATTTTTACCTAAATGCCCTCATAATAGTTATAAAAATTTTAAAAGTTAGGGATATAATTGTCTTTATGGTATAAAATTACCATTTTAGCCCCTTTTAATAATTAAAAATAGGGGATAAATATGTAAATTTACACTCAATTCATCCCTATAAATTGACCCCCCAACCCTCTCATTTCTTCACACAAGTTTCCAACTATCTTTGGAATAATTTCTTATTCTCTCTTAATACTCTCTTAATCTCTTTTCTAAGTCTTGAGTTACAATTAGTTTCTTAATTGAACTCAAACTTAAGCTTCTTTTCAGCCATCAAGAATTCAATGCTCTCTCGGTCTAGACTAGTCATTTTTTTCTATGCCTCGTGCTCACCACGTGACTAGACGTGGAGAAGATCAAGTAAGTATTAAATTAATTTACTTTTATAATATAATTATCACGTGGTGAGCACGAGCACGAGGCATAGAGAAAAATGACAGATAATAGAAGAGTGAAGATAATTATCATTATGCCAAATTCTCAACGTTCAATCTTCCTTACATCTACCTTAAATTTCTTCAATGCTGATCAATGGAGAATCACTATTTTAAGTATTATCGAACGTGTTAGTCAAATTATACGAATTGATGTATTCAGGTTTGAAGAACACTTTATCCACTTATCTGATCATGCAAGACATGAATTTCTGGCTTCTCCCTCTCCTTCTGGGGTTGAGATTGAGATAGAGGTTGAGGACTTTGAAATAAGTGATAGTGAGGAGGATAGTGATAATATCAACGATGAGCCGGAGCAATCTATCGAAACAAACCAAGCGGTCCAAGCACAAGAGTCACTTGAGTTTTTTATTATTGAAGAAGGAGGTAGAGCTGAAAACATGGAGTGCGCAATATGCATAGAGAAGATGGAGCACGGAGCGCAAGTATGCTTAACACAATGCTCGCATATCTTCCATAATAGCTGCTTGCGTAGTTGGCTACGGGTCAATTGTGTATGCCCATTATGTCGACAATTGATTTAAGCTTAAATGTATAATTTATGAATATGAAATTTAATCGAGTTGATTTTAACTTTAGTCATGTGTTGTTAGTATTGTTAATAAATAAAGAAATATTAATTTAATAAAATATATTAAAATTAAAATTATATATATTTAAAATAAAATAATTAATAAAATAATAATTAAAATATTTTTTAAAAAAATTATGCAAATACATAATTTGCATTCGGGCCGTGCTAGGCACGGCCCGCTGGGCCGACTGTCGCCCGCGGGCCCGTTTCAGCCCGCGTGCCGCATCTGGCCCGCGTGCCGGAATCGGCCCGCGTGCCGGATCTGGCCCGCGTGCCCGATGCGGCCCGCGTGCCGGATCCGGGCCCGGGCAAAATCATTGTCGTGCCTGGGCCAGCACGGCTAACCGTGCCGCGGGCCGTGCCGGGCCCAGATAAAATTCGGTCGTGCCGTGCCCGGCACGGCACGGTTGCAATCGGGCCGTGCCTGGCACGGCCCGACTTCTGGCGGGCCGAGGCGGGCCCGGGCCCGGGCACGGCCCATGGCCACCTCTACTACTGGTGCAGACTGCAGAGGGGGAAGAAATTGTTGGGAATTTGTTTTGGCGGTGTGACAGTTTTTTTCCATCCTGTAGTTAATAAAAAATCTGCAAAAAATAATAATAACACCTGATATGTATAATCATGTGATGTGCACCTCACTACATCTTGTAACACCTGATGTGTAGGGGGGGCATTGTTGATTGCATCCAAGCCCTATATGATTCTTCCTATGCAAAGGTTGCTTGTAAATTTTTCTCTGTCTATTGGCACATGACTCAAATAAAAAAAAATTATATAAATTTGGTATAATGAGCAAAAGTCAAGCCACAACCATAAATCAAGAAATATAATATGCGAAAGCTCACCTAGCCAAATGATGCATATGCAATAGCACTCAAAAAAGCACTAAGAGACTACAAATGCTCGAGAGGTTGAGCACTCACGGAGTATTAAGATACCAAACACTTAAAAAGTGCCAAAATACTAAGCACTATGAACTTAAAAAAAAGTCTCAATAGATTGAGTCATTTAGGATCACCGGGCGACTCTATGACTTAGGTTCAACTAATTTATAAGATGTTATTACCATAGTAACCTTAGTATTTCTACCATCAATAACTATAATAATTCCACCTAATTAGATGATCATGAGATAAAAATTCCTATGAAGAGATATGAGATGAACGTCAAAAGATACTATATCAAGCAAACACGATGTAACCAAGAAAAACAAATAAGCCACGTTATCTAAACTCTCATCCTCGGTATTTGGAATAATTATTGAAGAGAAAGCGTTCTAATTACTCAGGGAAAAAATATGATTAGCGATAGCCAATAGACTTATAATTCGTCCTAACAAATTTTGAAAAACTAATATTCAAGTAGGATTATCAGATGCTTTTTCTGATAGTAAATAATAGTACTAATAGTACATAATTGATCGAGGATATTCCAGATTGGAAGCATTTGCAGTCAAAAAAGCATGTAAGCGGTAGGACTCGTGATTATGAGTCCTGTTTTGGTGTTCATAAAAAAAAGACCAGAATTGTGTTCATTAGGGAGCAGAGGCTGCACAAACCAAACACATGGTGACAAAGTGTGGTCGGACCACAGCTAGTTTGGATAGACATCATGAATCACAGGTTAGAAAAATGAGTTTCGCATGATCCTGTTGATCTTTCCGTGGACGAATCAAACATGGACGATCTGTAAACAGTCTTCTCTGCCTATCCTTTACCTTTTTTTTTTCTTTTAAGTTTGGAAACTTCCACCACCATGGCTTCCAAGTAGGAAACTTCCTCTAGCACAGAAAAGAAAGGTTAGATAGTCATGACTCGGTGCATATGCTACTTAAAAGTCTCATTCTCCCACCAAATTCCACAAAAAATGCAGAAAGTGGCAATACTGTTCGAGAATATTTTACTGAAAAACTCCTCTCGTTTGTCTGCAGGAAATTACCTCATTAACTGTGTCAAATCTCAATCGCCGTCTTCAAAATTGGCAGCTGAAGTAAGATTACATATCATGTATTTCTCAAATTTCTAAAAATACTAGAATCATTTAGAAGAGGAATAACTCCTGGCGGAAATAGACTGAATACAATAATCATGTAGAAGGGGAAGCTAGATCGAACTATACAGGTTCGTTTTGAAAAACTTTCAGGCTGTAAAGACAAAAACAATAGCGCAAGTTAAAGGGGCCAAATGGAAATATACAAAACAAAGAAAGATCGCAATATGCTCGTAAGTCAATGATTTAGAAATGGATGTGCAGCAGATAGGTTCGCATCAAAAATTTAATTCAAAATTCGAATAAGAGCTTAGACGGGATAAGAGATTACCATCAATTACTGCAATATTAAATGCAGATGAACAGAGGACAAACTCATTTCGAAAGAGTACAACCATCAACAGATTTGCTTCCAAGTTCATAAGCTCAGAGTCAACAAACAAAAGGGAACCAGAACTACATTCACTCGTCACACTGCATCCATTACATTAAAATATGTCCTGTTACTATTGCTTTTGCAGACAACACTTATCGTTTTTATTCACACCAAAGGCACCAGTTAAAACAGCATCAGAGGCAGGAAATCCACCCATCCGATATGAGCCTCATAATAACCGTGTGGGTCTAACGGTGCCAACAGTATTGCCGGATCCATGGAGGGTCAGGGTCCTATCAGGCACAACCTGAAGGACGCCTGGTTGCTCTGCACAATCATTTAATCATGGAATACAGATTGAAATTAGATTAATATATTGAAATTTATCTTTGAAAATATAAGTGCTCTATATCCAATTGCAATGTATGATAAAACATTTTTAAAACTTGTCCTACCAGATTTCAGATCGGAACAACAAGTGCACAGAGCTTAAAGGCTGGGTAACAGTACGAATCAATCTGAGAATCAGTATTCCTACATATACTGTCAAATCCCTTATGAAGGCTTAAGCCTGACCCGTTCAATCAAGTCTCACACACTCAAGCCGCCCGATCAAAAAAAAATAAACCAAATGAAACCATGTTTTTTCTATTTCCCAGTTTTCATCAGTTGGCTCAAGTATGCAAGTGCTTGATCAGACGACTTGAAGTTACGCCTTTGTTAGAGCCCAATGAAGGGAGACCATGCTTAGGATTTCTATCCATCATTAAGTAATATTTAATCAGGAGTTATAGTATGACATCCTCTCACACCATCTTCCGGATATTTATATCTTTTGAAGCATCAGGTAATGCATTCTGAATTCTGAGCAACATAGGTTGAATTCAAATGTTAAAGCCAATATAACCTTTACAAGCTAAATTGGGAGAGTGAATTATTTTAATGTGCATTCCAGCTAGCACTTTCCATGAGTGAGGTTCTTCCCGAACAAGTAGAAAAAGATAAAAATTGGAACTAAATCCCAAGTAGGATTGATTAGTATTGAACTTCAAAAATTAAAAAATGCCAAGAAGATCGAATAACTTGAAGACTACAAAGCAAATAAGCCCATACGGAAAAAGGCATGGTATGAAGATAATCAAATGATAAAATAAACACACGGTATGGTAATAAATAATAAAATGAAACCATATAAATACAGGAAAAATATAGTGAACGTAAAAGCAAAAATTGCTAAAAATGAATTTAAACGAAAATGCTAATATATTATTTAGTCGAATCAGTTGAAGGTCCAACAACCCAAATTGCAACTTTAGTTCATTGAATTCGGCGTTATAGAGGGTAAAAAAAGGTTCACAATATGTTAAGACTAGGTCTCGAGGCCTAAATAAAAAACATAACTAACAGGTTTGATTCTGGCCACTAGGAAAAGTATATAATATAAATAAGAAATGCAGTCTCGCCAGCATAATGATTCATGAACAAGAAAGCAAAATATTGGTCGTGTATATTCGCACAAAGATATCTTCAAAGATGAATTCACAACGAAAGGTATAGATATGACATATAATTCCATGGCAAGAAGAGATAAAATGATAAAAATCAAATCATATCAAACCTTCACGCACGTTATGCAATACATATAAACAGAGATCATTTAGAGAATGGAACCTACTCAATAATTCCTCGACCTGCGACTTGGTCAGCTTTGCTGAGAATCCACTCGACGCATGCTTGTAGTGATAGATCACGTTATCCTCGGCTGCCTTCTCGCTGCAAGATGAAAAAAAAAAAAAAACAGATCGTTACCCTAAAATCCTAATTCGAATTAGGATTGTGGCGGCAATTCCCGAACCCTGGCCCTACGGGATTGGCTATTTCGCTGACCTGCCGAGGACGGCGGCGAGGGTTCGGATGTGGAATGCCTCGGGATCCTCATCCGCCGGCTTGGCGACAAAGACGATTTGGACGGTGGGCTCCTCCGCCTCCTGGGGCTTCGTGGTCGACTCCGCCATCGAGGGCACGGTCGAGAGAGGGAGTAGAAGGGAAACAAGGACGAGGGCTGTAATCAGCAATCTGGAAGAAGATGACGATGCGTTGATCATTGAAATCCGGGGAGGGAGTTTAAATAAGGCTGCAAATAAAGCTTTCGTTCTCTTCGTCGTTAAGAAAAAAAGATGCAATGGATTAAGAGCCAAGGCAAGCGTTTGAAAGAGAGAGAATACGGGGATGGGAAGAGTTGAGGGATGGCAACGGGTTGGGCTGGGCCGATTTTTATATCCGATGTAGACCTTGACCTGGATATTCTGTATTTAATCCCGTTGGATATCAAAAATACCATCCTAAACTAATTTTTGTGAGCAGGGCAAGGTGGCAATGCGTCGATAAAAACTCTTAAGCAAGGTACCTTACGGGGTAACCCGCAAAAAAGTTTCTTTAACTTTAGGATTAGTCTTACGATTCGTGTGCGTGCGAATCCCAAGATAAATTTTTTTTAAAAAAAAGGTTAGATCGGGTAAGCGGGGTACCCGCTTAAGATTTTTATTCGCAATGCAGGTGGGTAGCAGATGAGCAAGTGGCTAAATTGAATAGACCATGGGGAGTCAACGGCGGCCAGAGCAGGAACTAGCGAGCGACAACAGCAGCACAAGCAAGGCAAGAAGCAACAGCACGACTGCACGAGCACGGACAGGTGAGGGCTGCCATTGACCTAATGCCCTCACAAGTGGGTTTAAAAAATCTTATGTCACAATCTTTTTTTTTCTCGATTCGAGTTTTATTCGAACCCATTTCCATTCCACGGTTTAACTCGGAATTTTCTAGATTATTTCTGCCAACAGAGTTGACGCGCTAGGAGGGTCACAATTGGAATTTTGTACCTACCGAGTCAATCCTCATGGATAGCCTCGGGTACGAGTGAGTATTAATTGATAATTATTAATTTTATCAAGAGTAAAAGTAAAATCGATAACAGTAACGATAATAAAATTTATGATATTCGGTATTAAGAATGGCAATGAGGCGGGTCGGGGTCGATTATTGCCAAACTCGCCCCAACCCCAACTCTTTTAACCCTACCCCCGAACCTGACCCCAAACCTGACGGGGTTAAAAAATCCAACCCCACACCTAACCCCGTCGAGGATCAGGTCCCCGCAGGGAAACGCGACTCGGGGCACCATGAGCAGGGAGGGGGGAGGGAGAAATTGGCAGGGAAGGATGGGCGACAAGCAGCGACTGATGGGCGACGAGCGGTGACGGACGGGCGACGAGCAACGATAGATGGGCGACAAGCAACAAGCGGCGACGGGCGGGCGAAGAGCGACGACGAACGGGCGGGCGACGAATGGTGAGTAGAGAGTGGGGTCATGGGTGAGCAGCCAGTGCAGGGAGAGGAGAGGAAAAGGAGAGGGGAGGAGTAGCGGGGACGGGAAGGAGGCGAGGATGGGAAGATAAAGTAGCGGCTGGGAGGGGAGGGGAGGGGAAGAAAAAGGGTAAGAAGAGAAGGATGGGGAGGGGAGGCGGCAACTAAGGGTAGAGGATAGTAATTTTTTTAGGGTTAAGGTTAGAGTTATTAAAAAATAAAAATATTTTAGTAATATTAATAGTCAGGGCAGGTTCGGGTTCGGGGGGCAGGGCGGGTACCTAAGTCCCCATACTCGACCCTAACCCGACTTCTATAAATCAGGTTTTCTCCGAACCCGACCCGACCCCCGATCAATTTGGGTTTTTCCTGTTGACGGGTCGAGTCGAGGATGGGCTTTCTTATCATCCCCATTCGGTATTCGATAAATAATATCATAAAAAAAATTTAGCTAGATAAATTTGTCAATTTATCAAATATTTATTAAAATAAAATTTTTAATTATTTTGATTTAAGAAATTAATATCTTAATAATTTTTTTATTATTTTAAAAAACTAAGCAATCACTTCTTTTAAAAAAAATAATTATTAAATAAAGTAATATCTAAATAAATATTAACTAATTTATAATATTATTAATAAATATTATTTTTATTAAAAATAGTAAAATTAATAATTTATTAATTTTATCAATTTATTGATTAGTAAAATTGATAAATTATCGATTAATAATTTTATAATCGATAACGATAATGAAAAAAAATTAATAAAATCAATAATTGGTTAATCGGCCTCGGGTGATTACTGATTAGTTTACATCTGAATTCCTTGGGATCACTATCTGGAGCCGTCCGATGGTGCGTTCAAACAGTCGAGCTACCATAATAAAATTAAAAAAAAAATTCTAATAATCAAATTTTGATGGCACGTGTTCCTCTTAATATAAAACAACTGCCAATGATAGGACCCTGCATAGTGCATATTACATGTATTGAGATTTTTACCTTGCAGTTTTACATTGTTATCGTCAATAATTTTGATAATGTCGAACGAATGCAAATGAGAGGCACACATCTGGTGAAGCACATTCAACTTTGACAAATAGATCAAGGAGAATAGTAAATCCACTTCATCCGTACTTGATTGACAAGTATACACAGTTATAACCCAAGAAATTTAGTTTACTGAAATTCTTCTTAACATGACTATACAGGTGTGAAATAGATGTGAATACCATCGAGCTCTGCTTGAAGGGTGTTCCACTTGCTTGGCTACAATATAACTATATAAGCATCAACTTCAATACAACTCACAAATAAATTGACCCAGAAAAGAATCCACAAAGGAATGTTAATACCCATGATGAGATCTTGGTCCAAAAAACACGCTCAGATTAAAGCAGAGGTGAGAACGATCGCTCGGGTTACTTACAATGCTACTTCACGAAATCAGAAAGATGCCGTCCTACATAATGTAGTAAATACAAGGTCATTTTTTTTCAAAGAAAGAACCATACATCATTTGACCATGAGCTAATAAGGAGATAAACTTACGTTTCCAATAGCAAATTGATCTTTTATATTAAGCGGTGGCTGCATCCACTCGGACGTAAATATTGGTGATGTACCCCTTCTTTGGTCATATACATATCTATCTACATGATAGCAGCCGAAAATAATCTTTATTGTAAAACTGATTAACTATGCGACTGAAGATACAAAAAAGACTCATTGCAATATTGAGAAGGATGAGAAGACCTGAAAGTTTCAAGAGCATTCGATGCGTAACAAATGCCTGCATGAGAAATTAGCAGTAACTGATAATTGTTTCTCACGTACCTCACAGAAACAAGAAATAGCCAATTCATTTGACCTTCCGTTGGTGAATATAAAGGGAATCATAAAACGAGTTAGTCAAATCATCTTTCCTAGATCAGTCGTGAAAAGTGGAACTCAACGCATAAACCACTCGCAAAGAAATATATTGCAGACCTGCCAAGCTGAAGGCATGTACTCACGGCACAGGAATTGTGCTTCCCTTTTGGAAGCTCTAGATTGCTTCGTAACTTCTGATGATGTTTCCAGACTCCTGAAAATGAACATCATTTTGCAGGTGTTTCCAAATTTTCTAATCGTTCACAGAAAACAACAAAGCATCTTCGATCCCTATAATTAGTACAACTGACCAGATAAACCCAACTTCCTAACGCACATTAGAATATTTGTATTTTCTAAAAAGATAAATACACGAATACATCAATTGAATATATCAACTGACTACCAATAGCCATTATAGTGAATAATCCTATATGCTGATATTCATAAATACTTTTAGTTTAGAGTTAACAAAGAAAGATAAGCACCACTGATGATGGTGTTGAAATGCATAATCAAGAGCTCTAAGTCATGTCAACAAGTAGGCCAAGGAGAAGTAGCGCACAAGATAATGAAAATATGAAAATAAAAGAAATAAAATTTATTAAATAAATACATAATTAGCACTTTTCTTAACAGATTAAGCTTTTAAGATATGTGGTAACAAAGAAAGAGGTCAAGGGTTTGTGATGTGGATATAATAGATTCATTTAACTAGATCATATTAGTGGGGTAGTGGGGTAATGGGTGGGAGGTACCTAAATATATTCTTATTACGATTTGTTAAAACCTATGTAAAGGCTTATTAAGTGTTTATAAAGGTACCTTTGATCGACGAATTGATCGATTGATATTTTTATGTTTCTTTATCTCCTCCAATCCTCTTGAAAAATTAAGGTTTTCTACTCTTTTCTCATCTTGTCTCTAGTGTTTTACATCAAATAGTACTGAGCGAAACAATCACTTCCCTGAGGATGGCATCCTTGCTTACAGTTTCATGACCCCTATTAACAGCGGCCCCAGAATGCAACAATCCGTATAGGCAGCTGACTTGGCTCATTTGAATCCCTCATCAGCTTGTCAGCAGCAATCCCACATTTTGTCCCTCTTCAACCCTAGCTGCAAGTTCCAACACAGTGCCCTCCCCCTTTGCTGACCTTGCCTATGATCGTTGTGCTTCACAAGCTCCTCACCTACCATGACGGCGTATTCAATGCCCCATTTGATCCTGCCTCTCCCTACCTACCAAACTATTCTGGAATTCATCCTTTCTCACTTGATTGCTTGATTCCGAGAAGATCACTAACACATCCTCCACCTTCCACATGGTTCTCTTCTCTTGTTGTCCCCTTTTCTCCTTAAGCGGCATTAACGATGTCTTGCCCAACACACAATACATCTTCGTCGACCCTATATACTGATTCCCCTTGTATATGTGCATTGTGCACAGCCCCCTCCTCTCACCCACGTGCACACAGCTTCCCCTCTTCCCTATCTCTCTCGGCCACTACCATGTACATGTTCGCTCCCTTATCTCACACAACCACAGCAATGTTTGACTTACCACACTGTAAATTGTGGGCGCAAAAAAAGAGCACCTACGATGTCAACACATGAAAAAATAGAGAGGTTGGTTGTCACATGTATTCCATGTGACAGGAAATTAAAAATAAAAATAGGAAAATTTAGAAAATACTAAAAAAATGAAAAAAAAAAAAAAAAAAAAAACATAGGACTCAAGTTCTGGTCAATGGGAGAGAATAATATGGTTATATATTTTAATTAGGGTAAGTGTTAGTGGGCTAGTGGGTAACGAGTTAGTGGTAGGTTAACATATGGTTGTCATGTTTTGTGAAGACCTACATAAATACTTATTAAGTGCTTGTAAAGGCAACTTTGATTTAACTGATTGACATTTTCTTGGTATTTCTTTGCCTCTTTCAATTCTCTGAAAAGTAAGGTTTCTCTCTTCCCTCATCTTCTTTCAACTGGTTTGCATCATTATGAATCCTAACTCATCTCCTATTTATTAATTACTCAGTGACTCAAAGTAGGTAACTTGATTGTGAATAGTAACTACTAAATTATAAATACATAAGTTGGGCCATAAGATTATTATAAATAATAAAGAAAGTAGCTGGTTTGGTAATATACTCTTCTCATCATCAACCATCTAAATCTCCCGAGAGGAAATTCAAATTAATTCATGAAAGATGGTCCTAGTGATATTATGAATTTTAGACCAAAAGCAAAGAAGAGGTTATGCTTGTCTGTTGCAGCCCCTCTACCAGGGAAAACAAATAATAATGTCCCCAGTTAATATTGACTAGGAGAAAATTTTTAAGGTAAACAAAATTGAAACAATCTTATCATCACGTTTTATCCCAGACCTCTACAGGGGCTTTTTACTGATATGCTTCCAAACATAATTTACCATGATATGCAAAACTGTAGGCCCTTTTGCTAGTTCACAGCATGACATGTGTCGTCAACTCATCAGCATAGCAAATTCTGTCCAAAGTTAAAATGTTTCCTTTCTTCAATATATTCCTTGGTTATATATCCTACCAAACTAGGGCCATATTTGTGCAAGAAAGATATATTTTTTATGCAACTATCAACCGTTAACAAAAAAAAAATATTATTTGAATATTTCAACCTCAAACAAAATGCATATCGACTGACCTTTGTATATCAAATGTTGATGTTCCAAAACCAAATAGACTTGGTTTAGACACTAACACCAACACAGGTTGCACCTGTAAGAACTTGCGTATCTCTTGAACAATTGTTTCCATTAGATTATGAAATGGCACTAGTTTCCTGAAAAAAAAAAATCAATCATGGACTCAATCAATGTAAAAAGTGGTTTTGGTATTGAGTATTGTAAAATTCATGTCTTCAAAAATCAATCATGGACTCAATCAATGTAAAAAGTGGTTTTGGTATTGAGTATTGTAAAATCCATTTCAATACCAAACATTCTTAAGAAAACCAAATTAGAATGGTGAGTGAATTTACTTATTTACATAGAAACTCTACTTACCTCTTGTCAAGAGAAATGGAATAAGAGGCCTGAATAAAACATAGTCAGGAATATATTTGGAATAGAAGTAGTTGCCTAGTTGGAAAATTGTTACATCACGACTTAATGAAATTTATTTTTTTTAAGTTTTAACAAATAGGAAAAATCGAACGTGAGATATCCAAAATTAACTATACTCATATTGGTACAATCCTCAGCCAACATTCAACCAGGCTCAAGCAGGCTTGCCGTTCTTAGCATGGTTTCTCCATAATCTACTTCCCGGAGAATTGTATTCCACGAGTATACTGTACTCTTTTGCAAATTAAAGTTCACTAAATAAAAAATTTTATTTTATTTAACTAATCCTGATTTATTCTTACATTTTATAAAAGGATTTAGACAGCCAAATTCGTATTTTATGAACTAACGATCCGTTAGTCTCATCGATGTAACAATGATTCTATTGGTTAACAATAACAATGACACGAAAGTTCCATCAATGAAAGTATGCATGGGCAAGCTTTTAAGAGTGACATACTAAAAGAACTTAAATGAAGCTGGCAAGCACATAGAACGGAAGGGAGTGTGCATGGGGAATGAATTCTCTAGATATCTAAGTCAAGCATGCTATATTCTTCTGAAAGTTGGCCATGTATTGGAGTCTACAACTGAATGGAGGTCCATAAAATATTTGTGTTGAGTTAGAATATTGCAATGTATTTGTATTCCCACATTGGTAAGATTAGTTGACACAGGTAAGCTGAGGTGTGTAAGAGAAAGGTGTCTAGGTTCTTGCAATCATCTTTCTCAAACAGTTCATCTAAAGAGTCAACATCGTATACAACCTCATTAGTGTCAAGTTCTCTTTGTTGAATTTTTCAATGGTAAAGGTATGATGAGAGCATAAAGACATAATGTGACATAGTGAAGACACTCAATATTGGAGTTTATCTCATAGGAAATAGTTTTTGAGACCTTGCCTCCGGGGTTTTGAGCAAAGGTGTCAAGGCATAGTTCTACTGGAGTAATTGATTTAAAACAAGTAGTAGTAACTTGCTTACTATCAAGCAATGTACAACTTAGTAAACAATCACAAACACAGGATGTCACATACTCACATGTTTAAACGTGAATAACATGTGGTATTTTTAATTTCAATAATTTCATGATAAATTTCCTTCACCGTTTCAAGTGAGTGCAATCTGACCTATTTTTTTCATTTTTCAGTCTAAGCTATTCATATATTATATATGTGTTAAATGTTAAGCAAAGCTCTCTACAAACTTCATAAAGAATTTGTAATTTCTCAAAATGGATTCAATATTCCATCATACTTAAGGATAATTGTTTTAGACTTTTCCATGGTATGTTATTTCTTAAAGCATGTTGAAGCATATTTCTCTCCAAGTCTAAGCCTCATCTTAGGCTAATGTGTAATAGATGGACGACCAAAATGCTCTAAATAGCTTAAAGTTTACATCAATACATTTTGGTTGCACCCATAAATTTTATTTTGACAAAATGGGCAATTAAATATCATTAAATTCATACCAAACCAAATAATTGTTCATGTATGCTAGCGTATGAAGGCATTGTGATATAACTGACCATTAAGAGTAGGGGCTTCAATGTTGAATAGACTAATGATATTACAAAGGATACCCAACCAAACTAGCTTGGAGCAATCCCTGATTATAAATATGAAAGGAGTTCAAGTTTAAGGGTACAGATACTTGATTACAAATAAGAAGAAACTAATAATTTTATCATAAGTATTTTATCATCTAATATTAAAAAAAAATAAATATTTCATTAAATATAATATTGTTTTAATTTATAAATTTATATTTTATAGAATAATTTGAAATAAAAATCTTAATTAGATTTGACTAGGTTTGGATAGTCGTGAGTACCCTTTGGAATACCCTGATGAGATTCGAGTTATATATAATAGGGTACAAAATCAGATACTTAGCAAACATCAAGTATCGAATCAGGTTCAATTTACAATGAAGAAAATGGGAGCCTGACTTGTTGTCATTCCTAACATCATATAAATCACCATTGAGTTTATAGTCTTGCCTAATAAATTGGTCAAACCTTAAAGGTAAACTAATGAATAACACACATGTTTTCTGAATAAGAATCTCAGGCAAGGTCTCCATACCAACCTGTATGTCTAGAGCTCTGCCCCCTATTGTTTGATTCACGCACCATGCATCCATGGGTATTTGGTACAGGGAGCTAGATCTAAGCATGTGCCTCTTATGGACGAGAGCACCTATGGTGATAATGCAAATAAGAGACACAAGAGTTGTTCAACATTAGGTTGCAACAAAAAGGAAACTATTTTGGTTGTCAATGAAGGCATAGTCTAAGATGCGATCTATGTTACAATTTGAGAGGAAACAGTCACACATTAGAATCAGAGGAAGGATGTTGTAGAAGACTACGGTGCATGAGAGTGAACAGACATTAGGAGCACAGGAAGGATGTTGTTGTGTGCAATTTGCTAGTAGAGGGTGCTAAGATTGCAATGGTGTAGAGCAGATGGGTAGTAGTGAACAAGGATCAAATTGAGCTATGATACCACATGAAGTAAAATAAGAGAACATTTTTCATTGGGATTGGAGGACATATGAAATAGAAGTAATCAATTAATAGTTCATATATTACAATAATAGTAGCCTTTACATAGGATTCCATCACATAATAACCACATATTCACTCAGCTTAGTCAACTTTTAAACCTACAATTAATAATTATACTCATTAATCTTGTACCATCAATATATTAATTAACTAAATAAATTATTAATCCCATCAACTAGGGTTAATTATCTACTGATTGTCCAACGATATAACAAACTATGCAAGGCAATGCATATGTTTGACGAGTGGAAACAAAAATAAAAAGTTGGCAGTGTATAGCAAATTGACGACAATGGATGACAAGTATGTCGATGGATATGATTCTTATGGGCAAATATCTAACAGTGATAGTTGTGTGATGACAACAGTGATTCCCATTAGAACATGGCGATTATACCTCGATCTGGGAAAAATACTCATTAACATATCAAGGTAGAGGAAGAAAACAATGGAGCAGCAAACAACGATTAGCAATCAATTAGGGGCATATAGTGACACCATGAGGCTGAGATTAGCAGGTGACAAGATTACTTCATTGTAAGTGAGAAGACATCAGATGAAGTTGCAGCTAGCAATTATGAGGAACAAATGGCGAATGACGTATTGTGATGGAAAACAAAGATTTAGAGGTTGAAGATGGCAAAGGCAAGAGTGATGAAAATGTTGGAGATTGTTGTGGATGACCAAAAGTCATACCCAGAGGAAAAGAAGGATCAATGGGCACTAATACCACTTGACAAGATGAGCCAAGAGAGATAATCAAGAGAGGGAGTACCAAGTGTGCACCAGAGAAGAGAGAGAAATGGATACATTATAGGCAATGCCGCAATCATGCAAAGAAGATCTGAAATTTCATAGTTCGTTTATTCAAAATGGACAAATTATATGTATGAAGTATTTATACCTGTCATAATCACCAGAAGTTGATGATTGGTAAGATCGATCAATCCAATAGAAGGCACCAATACTGCGGAGGAAAATATTTTAAGAATATCAACAAATCATTGGGCACATGGTACATGAGATACAAAGAAAAATATCCATTAACAAGGAAATGAAATTTGCATGGTATCAAGATTACTAATATTCAGAATATCTCCACATTTAAAAAGAATAAAAGTTGACAATAAACGGTCACCTATCAATCACAAGGAAATGAATACCAACGCCAAGGACTTCACTTTCAGTTTGAATGCGTGAATGCATGGCCTGTGTAATCAACCAATATAAGAATAAGTAAATTGAATCAGCAATTCTTTTTATATGATAGTGAGAAACTTTAACCATGCACAGTTACATTTTTATATTTTCTCAGTTGTCACAATGAAAAAGATTTCAAGCCTTCGTTGTTGAAAAAATGAACTAATATGTGTTTTATAAGAAAAAGTTATAAACTGCATGACTTCTACTACTATCACGCAAATGCAGAACTTAGAATCACGAACATAAGTCGTATAAAATACCCAATTTATTTTCATTGAGCTCAACATAGGTATTCTTTAATTGCACTGAGATCAAGGAAAAAGAGGAAATTGAGTAAACTGTTATGTGTATAAAACATCTATTTTAGTTGTGATCAACACTTGTGATATTTTTAGCAGGTGCAAATTGCAATTCTTGGGATCTAAAAATAGAAAGGTGATTCATTTGTATATTCCAAGATTAACTATAAAATAAAACAAAATATTTCAGTTTCAACAATGCTTACAAGCACATTACCGTATAAATGATCATTCAAGCTGCATGTGCAGGTAGAACATTTATTATCAAGCTAAAAACTTCTATTATGTGCATAACAAAAGGTGCAATAATACATAAAAAATCATTTTCAACAATACTTGAAGCACATTAACATATATATAATCATTCAAGCTGCATGTGCTAGTACAACATACATTGGCAAGCTAAAAACTTATATGATGTGCAGAACAATTGGCACAAGAATACCAGTTGCAGTGATACTTCAAACAATGCAGGGTAAAATTTTGTTTAGTAAAGAAAACTTGCCTTCAAAGCGGCCACAAATTCAAGGCTATTATAGCAGCGGACATACAAGAAGCGCCTCATGCAAGCTAATGGTAATTCATCATCAGATGAATGAGTACTTGTAATATGATCATCATGTACTCGAAAGTCTTCTTGTGGTTCCTGATTGCAATTATGAGTATATCCTGTAATGTATTATGCTAAATTTGAGTTCTGCAGAAGTAGCACTTTCAAAAGTCTGCAATAGGGCTTAGCCGTTATGAGCATTCATGTTTTACTTATAATAGAAAGACAGATGAAATCAGGAAACTAGTGAAAATACAAAAACTATTGCCCAAAACTTCAGTGAAAGCAAGAGGAAATCGCATTTATGAATTTTTATTATCTACTGCTAATTTAATAATGCCTTTCAAATTGGAAAAGAAAATTGATATTGGGTATAAAATCAAGATTTGAATCATCAACGTAAAGATTCCTATTCTAGAACTACATCCAAAATAATAAAGCGAACAAGAACTACAGAAAATCACAGTAGTACCATCTCATATAAAGAACACATTTTTGGTCCTCTCTTTTTATTCATAAAAGAGTTGTGATATTATAGACAAATTCCATCTGCAAACTTGCATTAGTCATCATAAGAAGTCTCTACCTCCTCATGATAGATGCCCTGAGGAAGGTATTCTCTAAAGCACATAGAAACTGAGGCAACCCTGCTAACATGAATATCATATAGCAATATCCTCGGTGCCCTAGTGGTATTAGAGACCGTTAAGAGAACATGGGATGCTTCCTTCCAGATCTTATGCATCTTTTTGAGCAATGTGCAGTACCAAGTATCTTGTTTATCCTCATAAAACACCAAATTCTGCTTATCACCAGCAATTCCTTCGCTACCCCTCTTATGTCTCTTCACTTCCTTCCTCTTGTTCTTGGACATGGTTTCCTAACAAATAGAGGACTCTGGAAACCATAGCTCAAGTCAAGTGAGAAGTTCCCTATCCATGACGATTAAAATTAATTTTTATAGTCCATATGAAAAAGTTCTAACAATTCTCAGGCAACATAAATCCAATCAAGTGTCATCCTATTTAAGAAAACTGAATCAGTGCCAGTGCCTCTAACTAACGCCCAGAATGCTAATGCTTTGAAGCCTTAGTTACTCGAAGATGACAATAATCTCAAACTTTGTCTGAAAGTATTCTCAACATCCTGCCCCTCAGTAATAATTGAGTTATGCAGGGTACAAATGCGCTTTCTTCTGGACAAATTAAATTCTGCAGTCTGAAACTTTTTTTCTATCACTACGTCTTATTGCCAAACCTATACTTCAAAGATAAGAGTGCTTTATTTAGTGCCTGTATCACACATATGATTCTCCTTCTTGTATCATGGTCAAAAAAGGAAGGAGTGCCACTTCTACCTACGCATTCTTTTGAGCAACTATTTGAGGACAAGGATCGGAGTATGCATACTACGTGTGATTGAATTTTCAGAGACAGAAAATGAAAATTATGGCACACATAAGCCACGCCAAAGCTTTCCAAAGACCATACTAATGTACCATACAGCTAAAATCTACATATACTGGACATGTAGCTAGCAGCCTAGCACACTAGACAATTACACGAAGACTGCCTACTTGTGACTAAAATATTACAGTAGGTGGACGAAATTCCATTTAATTGGATGAAACAGGATTTGTAAAGCTAAACATCACGAACACAAACACAGAAGTCTAAGAAATGCTTACCAAGAACCTCCCTTATACGGTGCTTCAGTATCTGGTTGAGTCTGTGAATGTCGAAGCGGCAATCAAGATCGAAGTAGATCACAATTCGTTCCAACCCCCCGAATCGGATCCCCTTCCACTCTTGGGGTAGGATACACTGGACAGCGGCCTGCGCGAAGAGGAGGGCGGGAATCATACGTAGAAAGAAGAAACTGGAGAGAACGGTTGAGGCATGAGTTCGGGTTGAGGCATGAGTTCGAGAGTCTGGTTAGTACCTGGAGGAGCACTTGCGATTTGGCGGAGGGGGAGGGGCCGGTGATCTCCACAACATTGCCGATGCGGAGGGGGAGGCGATGGAGGGGCGGGAGGAGGAGGAAGGGGCGCTCCCTGAGAAGTCTAGTGAGCACGGCCTTGGCGGTCTCGTTGCCCCGGATCCAAGCTCGAGGGTCCTCCGCCTCGGACATCGCTCTACAGTCTAGGTTTATTACTTGGAGCGAGAGCAGCGCGGGCAGTACGAGATGACGATGCGGAGATTTGTCGTCTGCGTAAAGTTGGTATGCGAACAGACGTCGGCTCGGTCCGCACCAACCCACTATTGGTTTAGAGGATCAGAGAATCGGACCCCATGTGTTAGGCCTCGGTCCAGCTGATTCAGCCCAAAGCCCACTGGCCCTGAATCAGACCCAAATTCATCGTTCAAAAGCGAAAGCAGAGGCTGCTTTGTTGGGTCAAACATTAATGTTAACCAGAAATCTAGATGCGGGCACGGCACGGCTTCGTCTTCTTCCCCGCGACAATCAGACATGGCAGGGTCGGCGATTTCTCCGCGAGATGCGGACGCTGGTGCGGGATGCGGTCGATGCGGAGGCTACGGCGGGAGACGCGGACGATCGTGGCGCAACGAGACTTCCGGAGGGACGCAATCGCAGCGGGCTTCGGAAGATTGAGGCGGCGGCGCCTCTATAAAGATCAATCGATCTCCACCAGCGAGTGAGAGGGCTTCACCGAGCAGGAAAGCGACTACCATTGCAGAGTGGGCTTTGAGGGAGAAATAGAGATTTGTAATCGGCGATAGGGATCGCTGGCGAGGGAGGGACGAGGGCCATCGACAACCAGGGGCCAGGGGGTCGGCGACGATAGTGGAGGAGTTTTGTAGCTTTTGAAGGTTAATCTAAGTTTTCTTCTTCACCGGCGTTCTTCCCCTGTTTTCCTCTTTTCTGACCTCTTCCAAGGCAGCGTCTTCTCGATTCCGGCAGCAGGCGGCTGTCCGATCGGCGACGACGACACCGAAGGGAAGGAAACGACCTCCCTGGACCTTACGTCCCTCCTCCGGTGAGCTCGCGATAGCGGCGACGCTCGGCGGAAAAACGACGCGGCGGCGTCGTGTGGAGAAGATGAAGTCGGACTCGGTGAACGCGCTTGGCGTTCGATTCGAGACGGTCAGGGGAGGGGAGCGGTCAACGGACGAAATCAGAAAACGATTTCGATTTCAACAGCTGACGTCAGCGTGACGCCAGCAATCCGAAATCGAGCACAACAAAATCGGCAGCGGCGACAATTTTGACCAGTCGATGAAAATTCGAAAATTTGGGATTTTTCGGGCGTGCGGCGTTAACAGGTGGAAATCCGATTTGAGGTATTTTGGTTAGGGTTTGATTTTCCTGAATTAGGGTTTTTTGGATTTCTCGAATGATTTGTAAATTGGGGATAAAAATTATTCGGTGAGTTAGGGTTTTCAATTTGGGGTCGGAAACCCTAGATAGTTGCGTTTCGGTGTTTCGCCGGACTGCCTTGAGACAGAGGTTAAGTGCTGATTTTAGGGAGATCCGACCGGGGCGTGACACCATGGGGTCAATGTAACTCCTGGATGTGCAATCGTGAGTGAGAGTGAGACGTTTTGATCGGCTCGAAATTGATGCAGGTCCCGTTTGGATTAGCTCGTGGGCCTGCTTATAATTTTGTAATTAATAAAAATTAAAAAACTAAGGCGTTTGGCTCTTCAGCTTTTCTGTTTCAACTCACAAATTAGTTGCTTCTCTGAGAAGCAAGGATGAAACTACTTCTCTGGCTTACCACCTCCTTATGCTCAATAACCCTTATATGTAATAATAATTTTTTAATAGTATAACTTATAATATTTTTAATAAATATTTTAATTATAGATAACTATAAATTTAATTATATAATTTTTATTTTAATAATTTTTTAATATTATTTATTATAAATAGAATAATCTAATTATAAGGCATCCAAATGCGCTAAAACTTTTAGAGTCAGTATCTTTTTAATTTGTATTTTTACCACTAGCAAAAGCTAAAAATAAAAATTGAGCCAAACTGCTTATAGATTGCCTGACCTTTCCTTTTTGTTCTGATCGAGTGATTCAATTGGTAGGTTCAAAAATCAATCCGATTCTGTAATTCAGAATAATACTTGACGAAAACTAATTAAAATCCGCTTAACATGATTCAGCTCAACTGATTGAGTGAATAAACATCATATGTAATGATATTTTTTGTAAGCTTAATGTGAGGCATTTAGACCCAAATGTCATAATCACATGACAAGACTTAAACACATCAAAAAATAATCCGGACAAGTGTTTACCGTCAGGGCAATTATATTTTGCATATTCTGTAAGCGGGCAATTATATTCTTCATATTTTCTAACTGTGTTTACTAGAAATAACGGAAATACGAAGAATAGAAAAACCAGAAAGATGGGAAGGTTAGAAGGATAGAAAAGTGAAAAAATTTTGAAAGGATAAAAAATAAGATTGATTAATATGTATATTCTAATTTTAGATTTTTACACTCATATTAATAAAAATTAATTTAATATTTATAATTAATTATTAAATTAGATTAAATATAATTATTATTAAATAAAAAAATACAAAATATCATAAATAGTATAAATATGATCTAAATACTTATAATTAATTATTAAATTTAGCTAGTCGATTTTGTAAGTTTTTAAAACTCAAACTAACAACCGAAAGTAATTTTCAAACTTTACTTGCTTTCTACAGAAAGGGCAAGGAAACATAAGACGTTTATATTATTAATTAATTTATAAATAGATAATTTGGATTAAGTTGTCTTAATTAATGAACATGTCTAAATTTAGGTCTGGTTGAAGTACTCATGAGTTATGGTGCATTCTAACTTACCATTTTGCCGCATAGCATTTTCATTATTCTAAAATATATAAATGGGTCCATTATTAGTTGACGGCATTAACACTATTAAATTTATGAGATTTATGAAGCATGAGCTGCTCCGTTGACCTAAACCAACGGTCAACAATATTAAAATCTCATTATGCGCATCGTCCCCAGCATATTCCCCAGCCGTCTCTCCTATTCTCTCGTCTCATCTACGCGATCGGCAATCTCAATAAGATTTCCTTGCTAGGACTAGTCTTAGCAAGGCTAAGCCTTGCTGTTTTTATTTGAATGATCCTGATAACCTCATTCACTTTTTATTTTACGTTCTTCGACTGATATTATTTGGCAGTACTTATCAAATATTCATGGATTAAAGTTTAAATTTCGTAACTTATGACATTCTGGAAGTTGGATATTTGAACTTAAACACATAGCCTCCATTATTTTAACAACTTGTTAGTCTATATGGAAAGCTCGTAATGCTTATTTCTTTGAAGGGTTAAATCCTGTAGTGTTTGATATCATAAGAGTAGCTCTGATTGGTTTTAATGACTTGTTTTATGTTTATTATTTCGAGTGATTGGCAATCACTCCTGACCGAAGGATTTGTCACCGGCTTAAATCACTTGATGGGCACATCAAAATTAACATCAATGGCTCCTGGGTTTCAAATTCTCAGTTTAGAGGCCTTAGATACCTTATTAGAGATGATAAGGCACATGTCTCTTAGCTATCTCAGCTCTAACTGCAGCATACTCGGCACTACATATGGAGATTCTTGCATTCAAAATAGCGCTGAGCTATCTCCATAGCAACACGATCTATTGTGATAAGCAAATTGCTTTGGAAACTGACTGTAAACAAGTGTTGCTTCTTATTAGTGGGCATGAGCACCTCCCAGATCCAGCTTATGATAATTTGCTGATGGAGATTAAACTTCTTTTATGCACTATGAGCAACTGTAAGCTGATGTACGTTCCTAGAGAAGCTAATAGGGCAGCGGACTAGCTTGCCAGATTTGCCTCCTCTACTATGATGTGTAATTAGTGGACAAGCAGCTTCCCTGTAGAACTTCAGCGTATTTTGGTCTCTGACCTGAGAGACGCTTTTGGATAAATAAATCTTTTATCTTTGACAAAAAAAAATCTCCAAAATCAGCCAGTCCTCCATGTGTCGAAGAAGATGAAATCTAGTTTCGGCTCTCTCAGTCGGGCGACTTTATTGGGCGACGAAATCCGGTGCTGATCTTTCCAGATCGTGCGCTGAAGACAAAGAGCCAGGCAGGCGAAATCCATCTTCTTCTCCAAATTTGGCGCCAAAGAAGGAAGCAGTAGAAGATCTGATTGTTTTGCCCAAGAAAAAAACAGAGGAGCCGACTTAATCGTCGCCAATCGTCGCTCTACTTGACGAAAACGAGAAGAGCAGTCGTTCTTTTCTCTTTCGACAAAGAACGAATCCGTCAGAGGCAACGTCGAGTGTGATGGGTGTCAAGGCAGTCGAGAGGGCAGGAGTCGGCAACGAAATCACCAACAGCAAGAGCATCGAGCGGGGATAGCGGGCGTGAGGATAGAAAAAATACACGTGAAATGCTGCATCTGTCCAATAATCCCCCCGATTCGGACAGATACAAAACAATGGATTTGTATCTAAAAAATTCTTCCCATTTTCAGCTGATACTCATCCATCTGCTCTGGTAAACAGGGGAAAATAGATATTGAAAACCTTTCCTCCTACTTTCTATTCTAGTAAACACAGCCTAAGGAATGATAACGGATTGAATTAGGTCAGGTTGATAGATTTTGCCGAATCTAATCTTGACTCCAAAACCCCATTTCCTATACTTAACCTTATCGTATTTCAAAATAGTCAACCCACAGCTGATCCTAGGGAATTAGGGTTTTTCCAAACGCAACGTCCAACTCCAAATCCCACTTTCTATACTTAACCCATTGAGTTTCAAAATAACTTACGCACACCCAACCCTACTTAATTGGGATGCAATGTTTTCTTCTACTTAAAACTTCTATGATCTAAAAATTTATAACTTATGAGTAAGAATCAAGTTCCACCACCTTAACAATTTTCAGTTAGTTTAATTGGTAAATTATAAGTTTTCCTCGTTTCAGTGAAAAAGAAAAAAGAAAAGAAAAAAAAAAAAGAAATTTGGGTCATTTTTCCTCTTAAATTTTTCTCTCCGATTTGGATGGAAATGCCAAATCCCTTACTCTCTCGCGCAAAACCTACCCCGAACATCTCGCTTGTCGCCAAAGCCCGATTTTCTCCCATCTCTCGTCGCCGATTCTCGATTTTCTTTTTGTTGTCGCCGAAGCCTCCGATTTTCCCCAGTGATTTTCTTCTCGCTTGCCGAAGCTTTTCCTAGCAGCGGTGCTCCCAGCTCCCTCTCCTAGCGGGATGGCAACCAGTGGCGATGCTCCCTCTCCCAGCAGCAACCAACAGGTAACTCTCCCAGCAAGACAGCAACCAGCAGCGATGCTTCCTCTCCTAGCAGCAGCGAAGCCTCTCTCACCGGCGGCGCTCCCTCTCCCAATGGCGAAGCCTCCCCTAGCGAGATGGTGACTAGCAGTAATGCTTCCGCTCTCAGTAGCGGCAAAGCCTCTCCTAGCGAGACAGTGACCAACGACGATACTCCCTCTCCCAGCGACAATTACATTCTTTGTTTTATATATATATATATATATATATATTTAAAAAATATTAACAAAATTTTCTATTTTCTTTCCTTCCAAAAAAACAACAGAGAGAAAAATAAAAACTACTTCTCATTTTTCTTTCTATACCTTTTTCTTTTCTTATTTTCTATCCCTCCACTGGCTGTCAAAGTTCCTCGAAAGGCCTCTGATCAATGGAGATATTTCCCAGTAACATATAAAGCAAAAGCAAATATAGCACATGATGCAACAATGCTGTCCGTTAAGGAGAAACAAAGGTAAACGTAAAAAGTAAAGAGAGGGGCTCAAATTAAAATTTGATTTCATGTTGAAATGACTGAGCAACCTAACTTAACTTTGAACTGCTAACTACCTACAGGCTACAGCTGGTAAATGTAATTAAACGCACAGATTAGAGGAAATTAAAGTAAAAGATTATGTGATACTTGGGTTCTGTCTTAATTTAACTCTACAAAATTCTTGAATTGCTCTACAGCATACTGCTTAACACAGCCAAATAACAGAAGACACGAAACAGATCCGAAGTTGATCATCCGAGTCTATGGTAGGCAAAGCCTTCATCGATCTAGTTTGCTGCGTCCAATAGTTCAATTGATCTTGAATTCCCCACTTGCATGAACTGCTTTCACCGTCTTCTCGTATTCATCGTCGTCGTCGTTTTCCTCCGCTTCTTGGTTCTCTTCTTTTCCTTCATCTTCTGACTCATCCTCGGTCCACCCAAATCCTGGGATCGACCGATCATGCTTCGGAACTGTCCTTGCTTCTGTTAAAATCTTCATGATGTCGTCAACACTCTGCGTGGAGTAAGTAGGAGCATTGTTGTCCCTCCTGTAGTACACTGCTTGAGCAGATTCAACTAGCTCCCTCGGCAAGTTCTTCAGGAACCAGGGATGGTTTTTTATTTCCTTTATTGTAATCCTCTGCATATATTCCAAACAGATTATAACATTTTTAGTTCTAGACTGGAACCATAGATAAAATAAACAATGAGGAGATATTATGAAGTACCTTCATTGGATTGGGAACAAAAATGCGTGAGATGAGTTGCTTGCAGTCCTGAGATATGTGTACATAATCTGGTATTTTGTACTGAACGGACATTATTCTCTACAGTTCACATGACCAAACAAAGGGAATATAACCAATTAAATTGTGTTAGACAAAAGGATAACTAAGTATACTTGTTTCATGGAACCTTGTACAAAAAATAATAATAGCTTTAATGTAAATAGAAAGTTTACCCCGATGGTCTTTCTGAAGTTTTTTGGATCATTTTGGTCTTCAAACGGGTAGGCACCAACTAGCATAACGTACAGTGTTACTCCACACGACCATACATCTGCTTGCTGCATATTTTATTCTAACACAAATTACTTCTGCAAATATCTTGATCTAACATTCAACAAACTAGTCATAAGAGGCAACAAATACTTGTCAAGTGGCCCAAAATCATATCTTTCATATGAGCTTTTATTGATGAAGGAGAAATGCTAAATTTGAAATATTTTGAATGCGCAAATTCATTAAAATATGAAACAG
The DNA here is from genome assembly GCA_027563935.2 of Costus lasius. Classification (NCBI taxonomy): domain Eukaryota; kingdom Viridiplantae; phylum Streptophyta; class Magnoliopsida; order Zingiberales; family Costaceae; genus Costus; species Costus lasius. The sequence goes on along the minus strand of CM050447.1, from coordinate 21,585,339 downwards.
CAAGCCAACAATGTAGGCTAAAATTGAAATCTTGCTGACAATAGATGCATTGAACTAAAAAACTAATTCCGCCACTTTTAAGCCCCACTGTTTCTGCCAAGTGAAAAAGAAAAATCAAATTGTAACGTTCATAATATGTTATTCAATATTTATATACATTATTCCCTCGTTGGAGGAAAGCATGTGAGCTGAGAAAAATTTTCCCACAACATGACCAGAGAGAACACTCAAATTTAGGACCATAATGATATGTCAAGGAGTTAATGAACATTACACCAGAAAACCATAGTGGCGTAGAAAAAGTTAGAACCCAACAGCAGTAGTTCATTGGAAAGGCCACATTGAAGTAGTTAAATATTGAAACCACTTCTCCCATAAGGGCATTCAATGTGCACTCGAACATTGATGAAATAAATCATACAGCTGTTGCTATTAGACATGTTAGGATATCTAAAACCAGCCTACGGGTGTATAACTAGTTAGGCCATGAATAATAAAACAAATATTTATATAATAACTTAATTATTCATTAAGTGACTCTGTGGCCCAATGGATAAGGCGCTGGTCTACGGAACCAGAGATTCTGGGTTCGATCCCCAGCAGAGTCGTCTTGTGTATTTTTTTCCCCCGGGCCATATTAATGATATGCTGCTTAAAATTTATCTGGCAAACACCTTGCCATCAGATGCTGCTTGTTTAGAGTTGCCAATGTGCTGGCCAGGTCATTGCTCGGCCTTGTCAGAGAAAAAAAAAAAAAACTTAGCATGCAATACAAGAGTAGAAAGCTCGGGACCGAGTTAAATCGAACCATTCTTTGTTTTTGTATTCAATAGTTGAAACACATAAGCTAAATCACCAAAAGGTCATTTTATTGACGATAAAATTGTTTATGTAACTACATCATGAAGATGGGGTGTGGAAGATGAGGAACAATGTGGAACACAAGAACTTTCATATACTAGTGTAGCAACTAAGCTATGCTAAATATGAAATTGTGATGGACCATGGACTTGATAATGGAATTTAAGGTTTTGATGACAAAGAATTCAACTACCTGTGTGGGCAACAACCTTAAAGCCTTGTTTTCTTGGAAGAAATCCATAGGGAAAGAAAAAAAAAATTGAATCTAGTAGCAAAAAGCTACTAAATTCAATATGTTTTCCTTTCCTTCCCTTCTCTTTTCCTCTCAAGGAAACAGGGCATGAAGGATGCTATAAAAGGAATTGAGAGAGAAGGTGAAGGAAAAAAAATAAAATTAAGAATGTTTTATGAAAATTATCGATTCATCATTTTTCGTCATCTTTCCCTAAATCATAGCAATTACTTGCCTGAATACACAAAAGAGGCGATCAACACTAACACATTAGCCATTTTTTTAACGCATTAACCATTAAAAAAATGGCTTGACTAACTAAAGCCAACTGAACCATAGTAAATGAAACTTAAATATAGTCCAAAATCCAATAATATAAAGGTCTTCATAAAATAGTTTAGCTTATGCATCAGAGTAAAAATATGCATAAATAAATCCCACATCCCCAGCATCTCCAATCACTCTAACGCTTGCAATTCCATCCAAGACTGGCTAGGGACAACCCACCTATTTGATTGGACAGAACCCATCACTCCACCTTAATTAAATACTACTAATGGATGAAGATCTGAAAGGGCACGCACCCACCACGCTACAGACGCGCCGAGCGTGACACAGGACCCTTGGCGCGGCAGGTTCTAATCAGTACACGAATCTCTAGGTGGGTCCGATTTGTGAAAGGACACGGTGGCGGTCACAAGTTGCAGTCCTTTGTTCTCCGCTCCAAAATATATGATATGATAAAGAATACACTATACTATTTTTTGCATCAAATTCTGAATATATTTGGTGAAGTTTGGATTTTAATTGGCCGGCATTGAATAAGCATCTAAGGAGAGATAGTCACCTTTCCGTCGTACTCACGGCGGGAGAGGACCTCAGGGGCGATATAAGCCGGCGTTCCAACCGTCGACTTCGGCCTTGAGTGTAGCAGCGACGACTGCGACGATCAAACAAACAAGATTCGTTTGGTTTGTACTTAAATCTATTCAACAGAATGTTAATGTATGAGTTATTTCATTAAGAATAGAAGAACAAACAGATGACACCTTGGAGTATCCGAAGTCGCAGATCTTGAGGCGTGGCGCGGGGCTTCCATCAAGCAGGGTGTTTTCCAGCTTCAGATCTCGGTGGCAAATTTGCTTAAGTAATTTTCCTTGATTTAGTACTTTAGTGAATTTTATTTCAAATAAATAATAAAGTATAAAGAATGTGTTGGGTATTTATTAGTACCCGAAAATGGCAGTAGCTGACGCCGGAGATGAGCTGCTGGAAGAAGTACCTCGCCTGCAAGAAGGAGACAGTAACAAGAGGTTCGATTCAATTGATTTTTCTTGAAAAATACGAAGTTAAACTTGCTTAGGTTAAGAAATCAGAGAACCTCGTCTTCGCTAAACCTGCCGGCGTCGCAGATCCGCTCGAAAAGCTCGCCGCCGGCGGCATACTCCATCACGATCGCCAGATGCGTTGGCGTCAGCACAACCTGCACAAATTGGATATCGACAACCAATCAACATAACGCGGAAGATAAATCAGCTGAAGGAAAGAGGGCTTCGGACCTCCTTGAAACGGATGATGTTGGGATGGCGAAGCGAGCGGTGGTTCATGATCTCCCTCGCCACGTTCTCATCAATCTAGAAAAAAACAAGATCAAACCCAGCAGAAATTATCGATTTATCGAATTAAAAGGAGGAGGGAAGAAGGGAAGCGGTGAGGTATCATCGAATCGGATCGAATCGGTGTGCGAAGCCTCACCCTGTGGCCCCTCTCGATGTACTTCATGGCGACGAGCTCCCTCGTCTCCTTGTGGCGCATCAGCTTCGCCACTCCGAAGTTCCCCGACCCGATATCGCGCACCACTTCGTACTTCTCCATCCCCGTTTTTCTCCTCCCCTCCGGTGCAACCTCGAGAGATCTCCTCGGGCGCAAAGACGGATCGAAGCAAGCACGCAAATCTAAAGCCTACGGAGTTCCAAGAGCTCGGTAACAGCACCAGAGGCGCACACAAATCTCCTCTCAGAGCCCGTCGACAGGCCGTTTTCTCGCGAAAGGAGGGGAAAGATGAAGAAAAAGAATATTATTCCGTAACATTCTCCTTCTTTATCTGAACTGTTTCCTTGCCTGCTGTTTCGACCCAACTCTTACCTGTCTTTTCATCGTGACATAGTGTGGGCCCAAGCGCTGTTTACGAGTAGTGGAATGGGTGGCGACGTGATAAGTCGGCAGTTGTTTGAGGGCCAACCGACAGCGAAGGTTTCGTTCCTCGTTGCGGCAAGATGATTGGCGGGTGGCTGGGACCACCGTCGCGGAAATGGGCAAGCCTTCTTCGCGGGTTTGGTTGAGCGGCGGAGCTCAGCTGTGTTTATCGTTACAGGCAACAGGGATTCCATACCCTTTGCCGCGAGCGCTGATGCCATTGGTTTGGCTAACTTCCCCACCCGACGTGACGGGTGGCGCCTCGACATATGCCACGTGGTAATCCAACGTGGCAAATGCTCTCTTGTCCGCAGCACACGGCAGATGAAATGTCTGACTATTTACTTAATTTAGTCCACAACATCTTTAAAAAATAATTTTATTATTTTTTGAATATTTTGTGAAAGGAAAGAACCAACGCAACGCTACCTTTGGACAGGCTAGAACTGAGGTGCCTACGATAACGACCATCAAGATGACAAGACCCATGTTATTCAAGTCTAAGAGCTTATTAAAAGAAAGTTTATAAATTATTTAATAGAGATAAATCAAAATATATATATATATAATATTATAAAAATACATATAATTAATTAATTTGAAGAAGTACCTAGGGCATTCGCCACACTTATCTGCATGTGGCCTTTCCCTCAAACTCTTAACCCAATTTAAATGCAATACATAAATCCCAAACTTGTAACAATTATAATGATCCAAGTTTACCTTCTTTTCAATGTACCTAAAAGCTTAATTTATTTTATACTGTCAGAGGACACTTAGGAGAGGACAAACTAAACTAAATCATCAGAATCCAATCAAAATCATTGCACTGGCAAAGCATTTAGTATGGATTTGTATTTCAAATTAAAGGCCAAAAAACCACATGCCATGTCAGAAGGTGTAGTGGCGATTGGTACACATGTGAAGCAAGGCCGGAGATTTGGTGCAGGAGGGACGAGTCACACGCATGTACCCGGTGAGCACAATGTGGGCTAATGGACAAATTGCCACGTCCGGTCCAAGTAATGGCCGGGGTACTAATTGGATTTATTTTTAGTTTTTGTTGTTCGAAGATTTGGACTCCCCAAGAATCATGACATGACAAGGACGCCCATTGAAGATTCTACTTTGATACTGTCGGTACATCAAAATATTTATTTATTTATTTATTATCTACATCTAAAATCTAAAGCAGATAAACATTACACCTATAACATAAATGTCTAAAATTGAAAAAAAAAAAAAAAAACTTTACTAAATTGGATTGGATGTAAATGGAAAAGTGAGTTGCACTACTGAACTTAATTAACAAATGAAAAAGAGTGAATAGAATTAATAGAATCCTCAAAGTTTTGAAAAAATTAACAAACAAAGAATATAATTATCCGGTTATCGTATCGCATCTGTAAGATGAATGACAGGTAGCATGATAAATAAAAATAACCCAATTGCAAAACGTGTAGCCCATATTATCCGCTAACTGAGAGTGACTGTAAGCTGAGAAATATGAAAGTTTATCACAAAATCTGAATGGAGATAATGCTGTCATTGACCAATTGATGGCCATAGTTTCCGAGTAAATTAATGAATTGAGCCGTCTAAAGCAGCGCTCAATTCTGACCTACGTCAACCAATGTATCAGTGTATGCTTTTCGCATACCTTAACCTTAATTTAATCTATTTTTGCCTGGGCAGAGAGTTGACCGACAAAACTAGATTCAGATGACCTCAAAATTTTAAACTGCAACGCGAATGAAATTGGAGGAATTTCTAGTTATAAAGTACAAGTTCAAATCGAAAAATCTAAGTTGAACATTTCGAACTGATTGAAAAGGCCAACCATCTCAAAATAGTTGAAGCATCATACTTGAACTCTTGATATCTTGAGATCAATCAGATTATTCACAAATGAATAATTCTTTAGTGCAACAATGCAATCTTCATCAGAATTTGAATAACCAAAGGTTGAAAGATACATATGCCAAAGTTTGAATAAATTTCTAGTTAGGTACTTGTTAGGTTTGGCATCTGATCCAATCCATTCAAGAACCTGCCACGGATAATAATCTGGACCATGCTGATTATTTATTCTACATGTTAATTAATCACACACGGCATGAACAGTTGAAAAAGGATGAGAAAGCAATACCAGTTATCCAAAATGTAAGGCAAGCTGCAGCCGGCCACACTGCCATCATGGGTCCCAAAGTATTAATTAAGTGAAGAAAGATGTTAGTGTCAAAAGAACAGCACATGGGACTGGAAAGGACGTACCTGACTGGAAACTTGATCGTCTGGAAAAGGTCCAAGTTTTGAATACTCCAGACATGTTCTTTGATTCAATTTGATGAATTAAAACTCCATGCTCAAAAAAAAAAAGCTAAAGAACTCGTGGGGATTGCTAGTTAAAAGATGAGCAAGTCCAACCTGAGTGATGGCGTGCACAAAGTGCGTGCACAGCTAAGATCGATTAGTATATTGGCTTATCTTTAGCGATGACCTCTAAGGACTCTTCAAAGCTTAAGAGATAGAGTAATCTATGATGTGTTGTTTAAACACTTTAGTTGGCAGATCAAATTATCTATCTTTAGTCTGCTTTGTTGGCATCAGAAGAGCTTGAGACATGGCTGATTTCATGCAAACAAAAGTACCGAAAGTATAGCATGTCGCACTCGCATTCCAAAGTTTGAAAGAATAGGTCATTGTTCAAATTTTATATACCATATTAGAGCGAGACCAGAAGTTGTTTTTTTTCTTTAAAGAACATTCAGGATTTGATAAGTTCCTGATAATTGTCCACCCTCTTTACCTATTTAGACATTTGTTTATCATGTTTTAAGAAGTGAACATGGTGAATACGACAAATATAAAAATGTTTTTCTTGAAGTTCTAGTTTCTTTTTTTATTATATTTTCTTCTCTTATCAATTCTCTGTCTTCGATCTCGAGATCTCATGCTAACTGATTTGCAGAAACTCCTCACCCATCGCTTACATTTTCTTCAACATGGTGATGTTCGCTATCGGGTTTTATTTAAACAAGTTGTATACTTCAAGCCCTACACATTATGTTCTTAGGCCAAAATCATAGTGTTCTACATTGTTCTTCCTATCCTTTTACCTTGTTCTTCACCTCATGCACCCTCCCCGTCTACATCAAATAGCCTATGCATAACCTAAGGTATGCTTACTTGAAGAAAAATAGTTCTCTTTCTTCTATTTTCCATTCTAGTAATCTAACAAGCAACGAAAGAAAAGGAAACAGAATCATTGCAGTGTGGGTGAAATGTTGAAGGCCTTGGTTATACTTAGTCTGCAGATTTTAGTCCAGTTCAAGGCCCACGATTGGACATTTTCAGCCCCAGGCCTTGCAAGCGCCAGCTCAATAATAGCATAAAAGCATGTAAAACCCTCCTAGTAAACTGATCTCATTCTTTATGTTGGAAGGATCGTCTATTTAGGATAAACCAGTCATTAATTGGAGCTACAAAATTTGATCATGCATTTCAAGTTTTCAACATCATGAATACGAGAAGACAGTTAACATATTTGTAGCTAGAAGATTGCATAAAACATAACAATTGAATACTGCAAATGCTTAGCAGGAATTCCAGATAAGCATTGCCATCCTAGTTATAAGGGTTCGAATCATTCATAGTTTTTTTCCAGATCGCAAGGGAAAAATGTTAGTTTGATCCAAGTTTGTACTTTTTCTTGAAGTCAAGAATTAATGTTTTTGCCTTTTTAGTGAAACATCTCGGTGTACCTCAGATATGCTCTTTGATTATAACAGTTTGAAGGTGGAAAATCTGGCAAACGCCAAGAGTGCGATGTTTTAAACTTCAGGAAACAACGGAATGCAAGACTGAATCTGGAGGAGCAAACTGATGTAACAAGAGCTTAAAGCATTGAGCCGTCCCCTAGTTCCATAGCTTATTCATATGCGCTTTAATATAGCAAACACATGAAAAGAGATCTACTGGATGATTACCTTTTAATCAAAACTTAGTGGAAGTTATATTTTAGGGAATGAAGATGATCATCAACAGAGCTTTTCAAGAGTTGTTTTCAAATTTCAAACTATGTTTCGGCCTGAGACCCTGAGGGAGGAAAAAATGCTCAATTGACAATTGAGAAAGTGGAAGTGGGGAATTCGTAGAGCTACTAACTAAGGCTGACAGAATAACAGCTTTTGAACATGAGGCACATTGTTAGAAGGGATTCAAGGGGAAGCTGTGGAAGAGAAGCCATTAACAAAAACAAATGCAGTGTTTGACATCGAGGGAAAAAAAGATAATGTTTGCAGGAACGATGGCATTATTTGCAGGAAGGGCATATAGTTACCGGCATAAGGAACCTTGGAAGCAAACAATTAGAAATTACATTATCAGTGAATGCCAGCAACAATGGAACTTAGCTAACAAGAGAAATTTGATCGAAGCAAGAAACAAAAAAACATGTTCCTGAACACATGTTTTAGAACTTGTACAATGAAAGTTATGAATCCAAAAGATACACGATTGGAGTATCTGATTAAATTATAAAATCAGCAATTTTGTGAGCAACAAGAGAGGGTACATAAGACCAAATATGAAAGATCCCAGTCAAAATGAATTGATTAGTTGACCTTGAAATCAAGGTTTAAGATATAACCAATTAGTACTAGTACTAATATAAGATATATAGGTCCTTACCGGTATAAGAGTGAACTAGTGCATACCATCTAGGCCTGACCGTCTAGGCCGTTTTTAAAACATTAGTTGAAACTTGAGTAGGAAAAGGATCAGATATTAGAAAAAGCATGAAATAGAAAGAAATAGCATTCGCAAAATTTTGCAACATGCTACACTTTACTAGAGCATAAAACATGTAGGACGAAACAAGATGCTGAGTTCAAACGGCCTGCAATTAGATGGTAATCGGGTTCAACTTTTTCTATCCTTTTTCACCGCTGCATATTGAAGAACGGAGACCGCAAACAGCACACTGTAAATCTTTAATACACTAGGTGTTATGGGCAAATTTATTTTTTTAATAATAAACTTTCCACAACCGGCAGATCCCCTCGCGGAGATCTCAGCCCTACACTAGAGTGGCCCTCGACCGGTTAGTAATCGCGTTGCGGAAGCTGGCCCAGCACTCTACAAGTCCTCGCACCACGTGCGCGAAGGGTTCGGTATAAATACCGCCCCTCGGACACGAATACAGATCTCTCAAACTGTGTTAAAGTGACGGAGACTCTCCGACCACTTTACACTCATAGAAAATGACAACAGCCCGCGCTCCTTTCTCTACACAGCCTAGATAGGCACCGGCGCAGCCTCAATCAATCACAAGGGGACGGCACGTCCGGGACTTTGCAACAAGCAAGCAATGCAGCCCCTACAACCAAGCACAACCCGCACTACACATATGCGGGCGCAGATAACGCAAAGAACCGTTCGGACGAAAAGCCACACGATGTCCGAACGGCGATAAAGTCCCTATCCACTACACTAAGGAAAACCGTCCTATCACTACTACACACGATGAATCCAGAGAGGGTTTACCCTTGTAGCGTGCCACCACTCCACAAGCCCAGCCCACCGAGATCCTCACGAAAGCTGCGTCGGAAAGTCCGGTCGGAGTCAAAACACGTCGCGCGGACGAACGCGTGCAACTCCTCCTTTTCTCCCCTTCATGACTCGCGTCCGGAACAGGGGACGCGCTCGGCTGGAACAGGGGAGGAAACTCCTCCTCCGTCCGTCACCGTCCGGTCACCGGAGTCACACCGGAAGGATGGGATTTGGTCGCCGACTGAAGGAGGCGCCGCCGCCGAAGAATCGTCGCCGGAGAAGCCGCCGCCGGCGAGAACTGGAACCCAATGGACGCGCAGCTCGCATGGAACCGAGGATCGGAAAAATCCGATCCCACTCCCGCGTCTAGCTGCCGGCGCCGGAGGGGATGAGTCCCTCCTTACCTCAGGGCACCGGAAATCGATCTGGAAGCCTCGCGCTGACGAGTCCACGGCCGGAACCTCATCGCCGACGAAAGATGCGAAACTCTGTTCTCAGATCTAAACTTTCGTCGTCGTCAGACCTGCCCGAGCTCTCAGGATGCTCGATAGGCAGCCTCCCCTCCACGAGGATGGAAAACCACCCTCGCCGCCACGCTAGCGTCGATCTCCGCCGCCGAATCGCCGGAGATCTCGTGTCCACCGGGGTGAGATTAAATCTCAACCCTGGGCTCGTCCAAGTGGATTCCACGCCCTAATTCGTCGCCAACCTTGCCGCCAAGCTGTCACGCACCGTCGGCAACCTTCCTTTCCTGGCGCGCCTCCTCCAGCTGGCCGGAATCAACGCCGGCGTCAGCGGCGCTCTCAACGCAACGAAGAACAGGGGAAAAATCCCCTTTTGCGCGTATGCTGCACCGTGGACCGAATCGAACCGGCTAAACCGGTTCGGTTCAGCCTGGAAGATGGGTTCAGGCCCGGTTCAAGGCTGATTTGACCTCAGAATCGCCCCACGGTTGACCCTCCTCGATGCACACGCTTGCAAGCTCGTGCGAGAGGGTCTGGGGTCCATGGGTCGAGTCGGAAGCCCACATCCATGTGTGAACCCACACTTCGTGGTTTGACTCGACCCTCGCCCTATGGACTTGTGTCAGCCTCAGTGACACGATCGCACACCCGAGTCGTCCAACACGGCTGATAACGAGGGGTCCCGCCATCGCTCCATCTCGGTGTGCTTTGGGATTTGTGCTAAATCCCGGGAGCATCACACTAGGTATCTTGCTAATTACTTCAGTAAATGTGAATACTTTGGCCTTACTGTTTCATGGATGCAATTTTTTTTAACAATCTGTTCCAAATCTTAAGTCCAACTACTACAAGGTTCATCTGGTTCTTTGTAATAAACCACTATTTGATAAGTTACTAGTAGTTGTAATCTACAATAAACCTGGTCATGAGTAGAAAAATACACACATTAGTTAGATGGAACAAAGTGCAGGTATTCTTTAACAGAAGGAAGTGAATCAAAATTTTGAATTTCCTACAGAAACAGGATGATTTTACAAGCTTCATGTGAAGGTGCTCTCTAAATTCTTTTTTGCTTGCTTCATTGGAAATCATAACAATCGGTATATAATGTTCAGTGTCAATGCAACTTTAGAATGATAGAAACAAATGAATTTCAAATCGTTATTCAAATGCGACCACACCTTCTCCGGTGAAAATTGGCATCCAAATGATGAAGAGTACCGAGTCAAATTTGCATGCTCGGACTTCTTTCTACTGATGTCGAAGTCAATTCATAAAACTTTTGAAGAGAATTGCTTATTCTTTTCGACATAGACAAAGAATACGGACGGAAAACACAAGGTAAAGAACCCTAAACCCCCAAAACCCAATACCACATGTACCGCCAAAAATCCCCGTTAGCTTCACAATGCGGAGCCGCAGAAAGGCCTGAACCGAACCCCGTATCGAGGACGCGGCTGCGGGAATCACGCTGTAGAGCTGCGATCAATTCACCTCTGCGGCCATTGTCGGAACTCAGAACGGAAAAAAAAATTAAAGGGAAAGGGAAAACGAACACATAAATTCTATTCAATTTATAAGTAAATAAAAACAATTAAATAAGTTTGATTTTTTAAATCTAAGTTAAATTTTTTGCTTTTAAATTTCTGAATATTTAAATTTTAAAATTTCACATCAGATTTGACCTTTTTTAATGTGAAATTCAGAATTCCTAGCATTAATTTAAAGTTAGATGTACTAAATTTTAAACTAAACACACATAAAAAGTCTCGAAATTTCATATTAATTTCGGATCGGATTCGAGTTACCGGATCCTTTTCATTCGCTCCACACTATCATTGCAGATTGCAGATCATCCGCATCGAATAAGATAAGATCATCAGATCCGATCTGCACCGTCCATCATGACTACCCGAGTTTCCCGTGCTCACGTATTTTGAAATGACGAGAACACCCATGAATTGACGGTATTATTGCAATTACAGTCCCATCTGAAGGAAAAAATTTCGATCTGAGGCTTGTTTTCTCACGACGATTTCGATCTCCATCCCAAAATTATTCAGGCCTCGAATCACCAGAAGCTCTCCTCTCCTCTCTCTCTCCATCTCCTCTTCCTCCTCCGTTGCTGCGACGATGTCGTCCTTCAGTGGAGATGAAACGGCCCCCTTCTTCGGATTCCTCGGCGCAGCCGCGGCCCTCGTTTTCTCATGTAGTTTCTTTTCGCAAGTTTACACTCTTAAGATTCTTATCTTGTCGTTCATCTTCATTCTGAAAGTTGCTTTCTATATCGAATTCGGTTGGATTTGTGCTCCAGGCATGGGGGCGGCGTACGGTACAGCAAAGAGTGGCGTCGGCGTGGCGTCGATGGGCGTGATGCGGCCGGAGCTCGTTATGAAGTCGATCGTCCCCGTCGTCATGGCTGGAGTGCTCGGGATCTACGGCCTTATCATCGCTGTGATTATTAGCACCGGGATCAACCCCAAGGCCAAGTCGTACTACCTCTTTGATGGGTACGCACATCTCTCGTCCGGGCTGGCTTGTGGCCTTGCAGGTCTCTCAGCTGGGATGGCGATTGGGATCGTCGGGGATGCAGGAGTCAGGTGATCTTTTGACTTTCCCCATCCTATCTAGATCTGAGAGTTCTATGTATATATTTTTTCTTTTATTATCGAACTTTCTTCAGCTTTTATTTCTCAAATATCGCAAGATATTGTTGATCCAGGCGTTCAGTTGTACTTTAGGATGTCTTTGTATCGTGTTGCACACCATCAATTGAGGCGTAATTAAACAAGTATGTCGTTGATTGGTCGAAAGGATATTGTATAATATTAGCCGTGAAGGTCTCCATACGTGGTTATTTGCTAAGATGTATCTCAATCTAAAAGTAGATAAACTCATAAGTAGAGAAGAGTACAATCTGGCCACCTCACCAGGCAAACGGTTTCTCTTCGAAAAATAGCTCCTACAATTAAGAATGCTGATTTCCTTTTCCAAAGATGTTGTAGCTTCAAGTGCATTTGGGTAAGAAACTTTTTTAATGGTCTAACTTGTGTGTATATGTGGCTGTTTTAGTTAGCTCTGGTTGTTTCGTCAAAGAAGTTTGAATAATTCAATTGCAATGTAATAACAAGATCTAGTTAGCTAGAGGAGATCCAGTAGTAGCATTTTTGCATAAATATATTTTAGTTGGCGAAATATTGTGAATTTCGTCCGAGGGTTCAACAGTCAAATCAGCATTTATTAGAATTAATAACTTTCCTATATTGGTTCATCACTACATTCACCAAGGAGATGGAATACATAAACCAAATCACATTTTTCGTAATCTGTTTAAGAATTAAGATGGGCACGATGATTGATTATCTTCTATAGTTCAAAAGGGGTACACTATTTTGTTCCACATTAAATAGGAATTTGTGGTCTTTTGCCTTTTAGACTCAATCTTTTGATAAAGATCTTATTTATAATAAAATTATGAATCAAATTCTGTCTTCACCATCACCACCACATGCCTTACCTTGCAAAATACAGACTTATTATTGACTCAGGAATTTTGACTGAATGAGAAACTTATCAGATGAAACTTGAATTAGAGTTTCTTATGTCTATTTCGTTTCTTTTGTAATACAGCCTATGAGCTGGGGCGGACATTTCTACTCGTACTTAAATTTAATATAATCTGTCAATTTGACAGTATATCTTCTTTATTCTTATATTCTATGATGTGTGTGCTTCTTGACTTTCATTTCATTGTTCTTTTGTCATTGTTTTTTCTGTATTCTACATAACTTGTGTTGAATCTTTGAACACGGGACTTGGCCTTTGGAGTGCAATCCATCAAGTGGAAATATCTGCAAGAGCTACGACTAACACCTTGATTTTATCCTCGTGGACCTGATGTGATCAACATCAGTTGGTACTTTCAACGTTTGTGTTAGCTACATAAGTTCCGGGAAAGATATGGATCTGGCTATGAGTTTATTTAGGACGATGGTGTTTAGGTTATGAGCATCTCTTTTAGGTCTTTTGGATCCATTTTTCATATAATTTCATATGCTTATAAATAATCTTGAGGTTTCAAAGTCCTATGCTGTTTTCTCTGACTTGTTTTTTGATGCTACTGAGTGCTGAAAATCATTAGCTTCTCATTGAACTTTGAGGCGACTAACTTCCTGGGAACTAACAGTTCTCTAGACATATTCACTTGGAACTAACTTGATCTTGTTTTGAGGTCTGGCATTCTAGGGTGTTGTAGAAATTTTTTTCATCGTTTATTGCATTTTCCTGCTATTTTCAATTCTTTGATGTAAAAGAGGGTAAGTTATTGTAATAGTTACATTTTTTTCCCAAACTGGTTCATCGTCACTGAAGTAATGGTGTTGGTTTACATTATTGCAGGGCCAACGCACAACAACCAAAGCTCTTTGTGGGAATGATTCTAATTCTCATCTTTGCTGAAGCTCTTGCCCTTTATGGTCTCATTGTAGGTATCATCCTTTCCTCTCGGGCTGGTCAATCTCGAGCAGACTAAGAGAACTCGGTGCTGGTAGCTCCATATCATGCATGCTTACTCCACATTTTTGTGAAAAGGACTGCATATTTGATATTTCTTTCAACTTGTGTGATTGTGATTTATTCAAGGACTTGCCACCGGTAAGAGTCTCATTGAGGGACTCATACTGTCATGAATAATTTGTCAGGCATCTTGTTGTAATAATTTACTTTATAGTTCTTATACCCTCATCGACTGTGAGGGACGTATGAAGGTGGAAATAGATTGCTGCCGTAATGACTAGTTGGCGCTATCAGTTTCCATAAAATGCATATTTTACAGTCTCACTGTCTGAGTGTGTGTATACGTGATCTCTTAACCTGGTTGGTACATTCATTTGCTGCATCATTTGTGTGGCGTTGATTAGTTCGATTTGCTGCATCCTTAAGCATCACATAAAACGCTTGGGTCATGGAGCCATGAATCTTTCCAAAGATGAATTATTTGTCCATCCTCTAAAAATTCCTCTGCAATTAGATTGGATCAAGATTCATATATCACTGCTTTCCTAATAAGGAAACATCAGTTCCCTGCATTATTATATCTAACCCACCTCCTTTGCTAAAGAAATTGTATCGCATTTAACTAAGGAGAGTTTTTTTGACTTAGCAATGCACAATTTCTCCAGCCGGCCACATGCAATATCCATATCCCAGCAACAAAGGATGGCGTCTTCTCTAAACTGCTGTGTGCATTTTTTAGATCCTGTCGATTGCAAAGGAACCCTTTGAAACGATTATACTGACTTGGCTTCTACGTTTGAAAAAATTTTCTGGTATTCTGTCGAGAAAATCTCAATAGAGACTAAAAATGCATAAATTTTAAAGTAAACATACAAGGTTTAATCATCATATCATTGATATTGATCTTGTTTTTCATGAATATTGATCAAATATTATGGATAATAATAATATCTATAATATTCTGATTAATATCTATTATATTCTGATAAATATCTATAATGTTTGATTAATATTATGATATTTAATTAATATTCATGATGTTTAATTAATATCCATAACATTTGATTAATATTTATAATATTCACGATGTTTGATTAACATTCACCATATTTGGTTAATACTTATGATAACTAGAGTCCATATGTAGGATGTTATGATTAACTCTGATATGTTTACTTTTAAGATTTATGCAATTTGTAGTCCCAGTGTAAGATTTGCTTCAGTGGGTGCCTAGTAAATTTTTTCTCTACGTCTGTCTCTGTGTCAGCCCACTTTAATGAATCCTTTAAGAATATTTCACAGTGATGCTACACAGTACCGTTGAATGCTACTGTCCAATTTTGTTCTGAACAATCTGCCTGTCCAGCAATCCCATTCTGTTCATGGGAAAAGCAAATGCTTCTCTTATAATTTGTGTGGGATTCAGGTCTTCAGGACTAGGTGACAGCTTTCCTCAGAACCTCAGGTACGCTATTGCCAGACTGGAGACAAAATTGCTATGCGTGACATTTCGGTAAAGTTTTATGTGAAGTTATAAGTGATATTTTGGTTTAATAGTATGAAAATATAACTTTAATTTAAGTGTTTAAGTTCAGTTATATTATTTTAATCTCATCATGTTAATAGATTAATTTTTTTTTCATTGGATGAGTGATCAAATTGTTCGTGCAAAGAACAAAGTTAAAATTTGAGGTATAATGGAATGATCTCATTAGGGAAAATAGCTATGTCACTACCCTAATATTGTTGAGATTTATATAAAAAAAGAAGTCCCAGGAATTTTTCTAGATGTCTTAGTTTTGACCCTTAAGTTAGGTAGAGATTATTAAGATGTAATATACAAATACACTGAGTAACTACTACATGGGCTAGAAGTTAATTTACATGTATACTTCATGGCTAGGCATTTATAAACTAAACCTAATAAATGACTCTTTAAAATGTCAATATGGCATTTGCTAGAGATGTACTAATCACATGTGAGCAAATGATGATTGTATTGTTTTGCATGTGGACCATATGAGCCTACATCATAGCTTACTCTAGTTACAGTGAATCACTCAAGGACCTTCTAATTAAACTCAACCACTTGTGCATCTCTATTCTCTAGGTTAGAGGCAGAATAAGTTGTGGTTGCTTTGTGAATGAAGTAGTCTCTACCACTAAAATGCCTTTGGAGTGAATTGAGTGGAAAACTAAATGATCTTATGTATTACTTTAGGTTGATATTCACTTAGATGTTATTAGTTGGCTTTGTGGTGTCTTGACTCTTGTAGAGAGCCATGATAATCCTTTAGCCATGTCAATGCTCAAGTTACCATGGTCAAATTGAGCATCAAGCATGTCAAAAGCTTGAAGTCACTTGAGTACTCAAGCAATAATGGATCCGTTTGGCCTAGCTTTGCGGCCAGCAGAAAATAAGAAGCTGAGGCGTTTGGCCCTTCAGCTTCTCTGTTCCAACCTACAGATTAGTTGCTTCTCTGAGAAGCAGAGATGAAGCTGCTTCTCTAGCCCCCCACCTGCTTATGCTCAATAACCTTTATATATAATAATAATTTTTTAATAGTATAACTCATAATATTTTTAATAAATATTTTAATTATAGTTAACTACAAATTTAATCATATAATTTTTATCTTAATAATTTTTTAATAAAAAATTATTTATTATAAATAGAATAATATAACCATAAGTTGTGCATCCAAACACCCTTCTTGCTTCTTCAGCCAGCACCTTTTCAACCAGCACTTCTTCAACCAGTAAAAATTAGAATCAGAAGCTAGGCAAAATAGAGCCAATATCAAGCTCTAATGGTTTTGTGTTGTTTTTTTATCGATATAAATGAATTATAACAAATGCTACAAAAGCAAATATAATATTTAGTTAAAATATTCTTTAAAAAGATTTTGGACTTAACGATGATATTTAATCTCAAGGGAGAGAAGTTACAATATCTTGATTTAACTTCACATGGAAAATAAAAATCGTTATAAAACATATAAAATTAATAAACTTATTATTATTAGCATAAATTTTTTAATTTTCATGTCATTAATTCATAAGTCAATTAATTAATTAGAAATTGTAATGTCAAAATAATATATATTTCTTTTAATTAAGAAAGTGGTGTTTTCCACATTTTATATAATACATAAGAAAATGGTGAGCAACTTATGATCTATCCCTTCACTCATTCAGTAATTTTCCTTTTGTGCTTATAATTTTATATCACTTTTCAAGGATTTCAACTCCTCTGGCAATAAGTTTCAGTGGAGGACTGACTCTTTCTTCTCCTCTCCTCTTGGGTTCACTTGTTTGGTTAATTCTCTACGCTTGGCTCGATCACAGAGTCTGCCACCAAAGCGGACAACTAAAGAAGACAAGATATGATCTACATGTAAGTTCGTAATTTTAACATCGTAAAAATAACTATCATGAATTAATATTATAAAATTTTAAATTTTCAAATAAATAATCGTTACAATAAAACAATAATGTAAATATGTACTTGATGCGGAAGAAATCTTGATCGATGAGAATAGAAGAATTATCAAGTCTCAAAAATTTGATTTCTCTCACTTGATCTCCTTTTAACACACAGTCTCTCTTTCATATATATATATATATATATATATATATTGAGATAGAAAGAGGACTAAATTACTATGTCCATGTTTTCTTATTATAAACGCCAATCAAGTTTACATTAATTGAATAATGATGCAATTTAATTTTGATTCCACTATTAAGAATAGAATTTGAACTGAGAAGGAAGATAAATATTAAATTATTAAATTTATTATTAAAAAAATATAACCAGAGACCATAATTCTTACACTGTAGACTAGGCCGACTCTTTCAATCACATTTAGGAATCTGCTCCAGTACTTCCTCTCCAATATCTTCCAATTTATTCAGACAAGAAAGAGAAAATAGTTAGTCATAATGTTCCATGGAGTCTCTCTCGCTTGCTCAGCAATTGAGCCATCGAGTACTGGGCACAACTCACCAGCTGGCCTGTGGCTTATTCTGTGATGCCACATTGCTTTCGCCTTCACATTCCAAATCCCAGAAGCATCCTTCCATGTCTTCATCCTTCCATGTCTTCACGCGTGAGCTAAGCGTCACTTTCTGGTGGCGGGTGCAGCAGCAACTTATTGGCAAAGATCTCTTGAGCTATTTTTTTATGATTTAAGGAGATTTTTTTATTACAAAAATGAAAATGAGAAGGCAGACAGTCGAAATAAAGCATGCCGTGAATAGTCTTTATTTCCGTGCAGAGGCGAAAGTGATTGATCCTTAGGTCATGTGCATCCCTGCAACAAGTCTCTAATTTCTAAGATGAACATACTCGGTGTCATGAATCTAAATTTTCTGATTGTTCACCTCGAAAAAGAACGTTCTCATGAAATCTAAAATTGGATATGAAATTGCAAAAAAAGGAGCATTTTTAGAAATTTATATAGTGATCAGCAGCAGGTATAGATCACAACGAAGCAAGGCAGGATGGCCTTGGGAGTGAAGACAAACAGCTCGTCCGCCGCCGTGGCCACCGAATCGTAGTCCTCGCCGCCGTCGTGAGAACTTCTCCTCACTCTCCCCGCGATGACTCTGCACACCAACATCGCGATCCCTCCGCCGGCCTCCGGCTTAATCCCAGCCGCCGCCTCGTGCGCTTTGCCGCTCGTCGACATGGTCCTAATCCTCCCGAGCGCGTCCTCCTTGAACCCGTCCCTTATGATGCTGCACAACCCGCACCGGGGAATCGACTCGCACAGCGCGCCGATGGGGCTTCCCCTGAGGCCGAGCGAGCACGCGAAGGTCGTGCAGTGAAACCGCAGGAGTTCGTTGCCGTCGGCGCTGGACCTCGGGTGCTTCTTTCCGAGCTTGCCGGCTTTGTTCTTGACGGTGTCGCGGTAGTCCTCGAACCTCGCCTTCGTCTTGGGAGCGTTGTGGACCTTCAGGACGCGCTCGATTCTGCAGGCCGGAGCTTGCCTTTTCAGCCAGCTCGATTGGAAGATGATCTCCACTATCTTTCTGCTGGTGTCCTCGGCGCCCAGCTCCGATACTGGGCACAACAAAGGAGAAAAGAAGATGATACTGCTCGGTTAATGCCGGCCTGTGTCAAGAACACGACTTGTAGCATTACCTGCATGCCTCACGGCCCGGTGATTCTCCAAGCTGTCCGCTTTCATAAAAATCTCCCCGCAGTCGGGGCAGGTGGAGGCGGTAGCCCTCACGGAGAAATACCTCGGCGTGCCGTTGATGGGATCAACCACCATGTGGCACTCATAGCAAACAGAGAGCCTCCCGAGGGGCATTCCCCTGAAGGACCCGCCAAGAGGCGACGGGGAGGCTACGGTTGAGGCAGCAACGGAAGCCGCCGGTGAACGGGGAGAGAGTGAGTTGGAAACGGGAGGGTTGCTGTTGGACTCTCCGAACGGCGTCTTCTTCAAACTCTCGCCGCCGCTGCTCTGGCTGCCAAATGAGGCCCTTCTCTTGCACCGCTCGGGCGGGGAATTCGTAGCTGAGTGCGGACGGCAACGGGCGTACGCGTCTCTGAGCTTGCAGAAAGAGCCACCGCATCCGATCCCACTCCTCCGTTTGCAGGTGGAGATTAGGCTTTTGAGAGATTGCTTGGCTTCGGTGTGGACGCGGGCTTGTTTGCTCCTCTCGGTGGCTTCCGCGGTTCTTCTGGTTGTTTCTGCCATTGGAAGTTGGAACAGAGGAGTACTAGCAGCTCTGTGAGTATAGTGAGGAGATAAAGAGTATCTATCTTTGGATTTATGAATCATAAAGAAAGTCAGAGATAGATTTAGATTTGTTTTTTTTTTTACTTTAACTACAATATATATTAAAAATATGATAAAAACAATGCTACTCTGCCCACACTATAAATTTGTTTGGACTGTTACTTTTGTTTCATTTTGACCTAATTAAAATGTTGTGCAGCATGAGCCATAAAGTTACCTTCGAGCAACCTGCAAATTAAAGTATTTTGCCAGGATGAGAAGCAATGCAGCCATTGTCAATAATTGCAGGACAAAAGGAGGCCATCCACGTTTAACATTTTCTTAGCTCACCAAGCAATCTTCAGCTGAAATATCTACAATAACTCCTTATTAGATGGTCTTCAAAAAGTTTTCCGAGGAGGAGCTCCTTCATAACAAATTTGTACTTGCTGAGAAAACATTATTAGTCTCTTCAGATCCTCTAATTCTGCCAATAATGTGTGACATTAAAGAATTCATAGAGATTTGTGAAGAATATAGTTAAATGACTATTTCAGAAAGAACCAGCAAAGCATGTGATGAGACTCACAAAGTATAGCGTAGGGAATAGACAACCCCACTGATATACCTGTAAATGAAGGTGAGACTCGTAGACTTCAAAGTTAAATGATTATACAAATTAATATACACTAGGGTAGAAAATAGACTCTCGGATCGCCGTCGCCTAGAAGCTTTTCTTTTTTTAAAAAAAAAAATCGGTTTAAATTTGACGGGATTAATCTAGACCGTCGATACTCGTACAGTTTAAAGATGTACCTAGTTCCCGGATTGAGCCTGATTCTGGGCCTGGCAATCTGGGCTTGGCTTGGTATCTAGGCTCAGTCTAAAACAATTGCAGAAATCTGGGTTCGGAAGGTTTTGTATCTGCGCATTCGGATTTAGGGTCTGGATTTGAATCCGAATTGCGGCCCGCTTGCTCCTTTCATGGGTACACGCCGAGAGCCAAACAGGGACAGGAATCCTCAGTCGGGCTGCTGAAAAAAATAATTTTTATATAAAAGATAATTTTTTTTAAATTTTTTTATAGAAATAATCTATATATTTTAATTTATCCAATGGTATTAATATTAGGATAGTTTAAATCTATACATAATAAGGAATCACCTTAAATATTATAGTATAAAAGATAAAAAAAAATTACTATATAGAAATATTTAAGGTGATTTCTTATTGTGTATAGATCTAAACTACCCCAATATTAATACCATTAGATAAATTAAAATATATATATCATTTTTTTAAAAAAAAATTTAAAAAAATTTATTTTTTAAATAAAAATTAAGCCGGCTGGTGATTCCTGATCCGCCAAACAGGGATCCGGCGTCCGCTCTTTTCTTTAGAAGGGAAATGAGGTCAGATATAATTGAAATACATATGGTATCGATTTTGGACGTTAATTTCTTTCCATGCCACCTATTGTTCCGCTGAAGGAAACAGTGTTAATGTTGCAATAATTGACATCTCATTGCTATATCTCCCAATTGTAAGTATAGAGGAGGCGAAGTCAAATAGTCTCAACTACATCAGATAGTCAACTAACTTTGACCTAGGTTGAGCACGAAATGGTATGTTTTTAAAATTTATATTTTGGTTCGAAATTATACAAAGGTATTTGACTTAATTATTTGGTGATTTCCAACTTTCACTTATCTTCTTCTTTTCACCTTAATAAACCTTTAGGCAAAAGTACACATAAATTTATAAATTCAGAAAAAATACTATTAATTGGTGTTTTTTTTACTATTACTCAAGTTGATACTAATTTTATTATTTATGCTAATTAGATATATTAATGGTCATAATTAACGAATCTGGAATAAGAGTGTGTTATCTACCTTGAGGCAAAGTATGTTTTCTGAATTTAATTATGTTATCTATCTTCTTATGTGCGATTGATTCATTAAAGCTACTTGTACATTCCATTTTACTTGCATCAAATCTATACTGATTTTTATCTTTTTCTTGTCAAGCATCACTTACTAATCAAGTAATCAATTAATAATAGAAACACAATTAATGACTTAGTTTATCTCATATATTGAGATTGAATGGGTCAAAGTTTAGTTCACTTGCTTCCTCTTACTAATAATATTTTGTATTCAATTTAGTACATTGCAATACCATAGCGTCAAAATCATTTAAAAAAAAAACTTGTTACTATAGAGACGAGTAGGTATATTAAGCTTCAATAAAAATCTATTTATCTATTAGATTATTTAACTCATTGTTGGATAAAATTGTGCGGAAGCAACATGGACAATCTTGAGGCGTGATTAAAATTGTTGTTATGAGGACAAATTTCTTTCTTTGGCTATGTAGCTAAAAGGAGGATTCAAGAGAATTAGGACACTATCATGTGGACACACGAGAGAAAAAGGAGAGAATTAACTTTCTAGAAGTGAGAACTTATAATCTTATATAGTAGAGAAAACATTTTTTTTTGCTCTGTTTGGCCTCAGCTTTTGGCCTGTTTGGCCTAGCTTCTGGGTCTACTTATAGCTTTGCGGTAAGTAGAAATCAAGAAATTGAGACGTTTGGTCCTTCAGCTTTTCTGTTTCAACCCACAAATTAGCTGCTTCCCTAAAAGTAAGAGTGAAGCTGCTTCTTTGGCCCTCACCTGTTTATGCTCAATAATCCTTATATATAATAATAATTTTTTAATAGTATAACTCATAATATTTTTAATAAATATTTTAATTATAGTTAACTATAAATTTAATCATATAATTTTTATCTTAGTAATTTTTTAATAAAAAATTATTTATTATAAATAGAATAACCTAACCATAAGTTGTGCATCCAAATACCCTCAAACTTCTTCAGCCAGTATCTTTTCAACCAGCAGTTCTTTAACCAGCAAAAGCTAGAAATAGAAGCTGGGCCAAACGGAGTCAGTTTCTAGCTTTTACTAGTTGAAGAAGTGCTAGTTGAAAAGATGCTGGCTGGAGAAGTTTGAGGGTGTTTGGATGCACAGCTTATGATTAGGTTATTCTATTTATAATAAATAATTTTTTATTAAAAAATACCAAAATAAAAATTATATGATTAATTTTATAGTTAACTATAATTAAAATATTTATTAAAAATATTATGAGTTATACTATTAACAAATTATTATTAATATAAGGATTATTGAGCATAAGCAGGTGAGGACCAGAGAAGCAACTTCACCCCTGCTTATCAGAAAAGCAACTTCACCCCTGCTTCTCAGAGAAGCAACTTCACCCCTGCTTCTCAGAGAAGCAGTTAATTTGTGGATTGGAATAGAGAAGCTGAAGGACCAAACACTTCAGCTTCTTGATTTTTGCTAGTTGCAAAGCCATAAGCAAGCCTAGAAGCTAGGCTAAACGGGGCATATATCTTGCCACTATTTGATCCAACGTGCCCCGTTGTACTTGAATTTAAAATTTTAAAATATATCTAATAATATATAAAAAAAAAGCTAGATGAGCTTTATTGCTAAGCCCTAAGGTGCCCCCAATGTTCAGGTACCCAAAGTCAAGGGCCAATCCTCCACATGGATCCATAGTCTCATCTTTCTAAGGCTCCATTTAGTGGAGTTTAAATGGAAAGTGCTGTCTGGCTGTAGCTGAAAGAAGAAGTGCCATCTAAGATAGTAATTTTAGATGAAAAACTATATTGTAGATAGCTGTTGCAGAAAATTATATAGTATATTACACAAAAATTATAATAATACAAAACTATATATTATATTATATAAAATTTAAATAATATAAAATTATATATTATATACAATTACTATTGCATAAAATTAAATATTATATTAAAAATTAATAATACCAAAAATTTGACACAACATGTACCATATTTACACAAATATACACTACATACATATTTAAATATACATTACATAAATATATAAAACATAATTTTTATCTTTTAGATTCCATTAAACTACTAGCAATTTGATAAGAAACATTATCAATCTCATTATAATAATTTTATTTTGTAAAAATTTTATTTTATAAAGATTGTTTTTTATAAATACTTTATTTATAAAGATTATTATTTTATAAAGATTTTATTTTATAGAGATTTTATTTATAAATATTATTATTTTATAAATATTTTATTTATAAAGATTATTATTTTTAAGAAAATTTATTTTATAAGGATTATTATTTTTAAGAAAATTTATTTTATAAAGATTATTATTTTTAAGAAAATTTATTTTATAAAGATTTTGGGAAGATTTTGATTTTATAAATTCATTATATAAAGTTATTGTTTATAAACTATTATACAAAACCCTTTAATAGTTTAGATGGTGAAGTGATGAGAGTGAAATTAATTGGGCAGGGTTCGTAGTATATAACATATACTCTACCTTGTGTTAAGATTAAAACAATCTAGTGGATAATAATACCAAAGCCCTCAATCTGACTAAATAATTTAGAATTATCAAGAGAAATACGATTTTATAGGATATTTCTTAAAAATTTTACATGGTAAGGTTAATATTTTGTAAATTGTAATCCTTCCCAACTGACTTGTTAAATACTTGCATATGGTACCCAACATTGGGTTATTGATAGAATATGCATTCGTGCAATGGATGCGTCTGTTGCCAGTTAAATTTATATTGTTCTCGTTCTTCTATATTGCAGATTTCTTATATTTTATTCATCATTGCAGAGATCAAGTTCAGATTGCCATATCTCTGTATACATGAGTCTAGCATAGAACTCAACCAAGTTTTAGCTTCATATTGTCAAGCAAAACAAAAATTTCTTTGGTGAGCACACAAAGAGAATGCACCATTAGATGACACGGAGATCTAAAATACTGCAGCGTATGCTAGAGACTAAAGAATGAGTCAGTTTTGTGTAGAACTTAGTCTGCTCTAGGCTAACAGGAAACTACATGATAAAGAGCTTGCCTATAGCTAGTTCAAAATGCAGAAACCCAGATAATACAATAAGATTTCTGAAAGAGCGATTATATGTGGAAACTAGCAAACTAAAGATACGTAATAGATTTAAGTCCACAAGAAAAAAAAAGGAAATAGCCTCGCACCACATAGGTTAACTGTCTTGTTCTTTGCTCCTACACGCACTATTAAATTTGGTATTGCTCTCATAGCCACTGCTGTCGCCAGATTCAACAACCTCCAAAAGTTTTGCTTTGTCTTGAGGGTTCTCTTTATATGCTCGCCCACTTCGCCGCTCCTGAAAAGATTTGAAGCTGAAATGCTATCTTGTATATCTTGTTAAGTGAACAAGTGAGCATGAAACATAAGCAAGTTTCATTCCTGATCGTTAATCGAGTCTTGGTCACATGCTAACTACAATCTTGAATAACAAAATCAATGAAAATTTATCACTAGTCACGGGTAAGAAAATGGGTAAGGTGAAAGGTCAGCTGGTTGTGCCCCAGGATGAGCTCATCACATAAAACACTACTCTGAGCACAAGGCAATAGAACTAATAGGAGATATGTGTGATTTCTTTTGACCAATATGAAAGAGAAACATCTACATGCCGGAATCTATTAGTATGAATCATACTTACATCTCGATACGGAAAGTCATCAACTTCAAGCATGTGAATCACATTCCCCATCTTTGGCCTCTTTTGCGAATCAGGGTCGATGCATCTCAGTGCCACTAAAAGAGCTCTCTTCAATGCCCTGGAAGAAGGCTTCTCGAGCAATTTAGGATCCAAAATACCTTCAGAATTGTGATTGCTGACCATCGTCTTAACCCATTCGATAAGGTTAACCTGAAAAGAGCTAAATAAGTGACAAGAATCATCATATGGAAGTAAAAATACTCCAATATTAACTAACCTCGCCTGTTGGTCTACTATAGTCAACTGGATTTCGACCCGAAATTATCTCCATAATAAGAACACCGAAACTATAAACATCACTTCTCTCATTCAACATGCCAGTGCTAGCGTACTCGGGAGCTACATAGCTAGAATGCACAAACATGAGTCATCAATCTCAAATTTAGAACAAACATATTTGTTCATTGAAATCTAAAGCTTAGTTTAATCTATTAGAACCAACCCAAATGTTCCCATCACTCGCGTGGTAACGTAGTTCCTCTCTGATCCCAAGAGCTTTGCAAGCCCAAAATCTGATACCTTTGGATTCCAATTCTTGTCAAGCAAAATGTTGCTCGATTTAATATCTCTGTGAACAACCTTGGGTTCTAGCCCCTCATGCAAGTACATTAACCTGCCCAAGAACCTAATTTGGTCACAAAGAACAAGAATGTGAAGAAATAAGCATTGAATCTAATTAATACCCCTTTGCCGTTCCAACAACTATGTTCATCCGCATCTCCCAAGTGAGAGGGCTGCGAAGCCCTGCGTCGCCATGAAGCCATTGATCCAAGTTCCCATTGTCAACATACTCATACACAAGAATCCTACACATGAATAAACATATCAAGAAAAAGAAGAGCCAACAACTACAAATTTCCACTCTTATTGACTTGGTATGTTGAAAAGCAAATCAAAGTTACCTATGAGCACCTTCCACACAATAACCTAGTAATCTCACCAAGTTCTTGTGCCGCACGCGGCCGATTGCTTCCACTTCGACTTTGAACTCCCTCTCTGCTTGTCCCCTAGCGATTGGAAGAGAAGAATTAGGCATTAATCAAACCAGAGATGCCATCTTTTTTATCGGGAATCTTGATTGATACCTGTTATTGAGCAAGTTCTTCACGGCGACCTGTGTTTGATCCTGCAAGATTCCATAGTAGACAATGCCGTAGCCGCCTTCACCGATCACATTCTCGTCGTCGAACATGTTGGTGGCCATCTCGAGCTCCCTGAGCGTGTACCAATGCCCCCAACCCAAATGCGACACCTCCGGGGCCACAATAGGGGCGTGCGCGGCCGCCCGTCCCTCACTCCCGCTGCGGTCTGGGTACGCCATCCGATGGCCCTTCCCGATCTCAATGTGGATCCGCTGCGGCCCGATCGGGCTCTCCTCCTCGAGAACCGTCGGCGGGAGCAAGGCCTGCCGCTCAATGGAGACGGAGGAGGGCGGGTCGGAGTCCGCGAGCGGCTTCTGCAGGATCTCCCCGAGCGGCCGGGCGGTGGGAGAGGGGCGAGAGGAGGGATCGACGCGGATCTCCTGGATTTCCTTGGAGACTGCGGGGATGGAGGTGGGGCGGCGGGGCGCCGCTGGGGCGCGCTTGGAGGTGAGCCAAAGGGAGAGGAGGAAAAGTAGGAGGACGAAGGCGGCGCCGACGCAGATGCCGACGACGACCCACATGTGGAGGCCGAAGACGGCGGTACGCTTGGAGAGCTCATCGGTGAGGAGCGGCGGGCTGCCAAGGCCCGACATTGGAACAAGCAAAGAGAGCTCCGCTTGTGCTACTTTAGAGAGTGAACTGCCATGTGATGATGCTGTGGGCGGGGGGCTCCGCCTCCTCCTCGTGTTGACTGCTGTCGCAACAGTTATTTCACGCCGACGGCTTAAATCTACGAGAACAGCTGGCGTACAAGTACGTCCTACACAGGTCCGGACCCACCAAGAAAACTATCTAATTGAATCCAACTTAAGCGAGAATTAACTATTTATTGCCTGCTATCATGTTTGGTATCGCTCCTTAAACATTGGATCTATTGCTACAACCGAAGTGGGCGATGTCAGGATAAAAAAATAACGGTTAGGTGCATGCAGTCGTGGCACGTTGTTGAAATTTCACCGTGGCCTACTGGCTCGAATATAGAATTAAGGAAAATAACGGTTGGGTGTATTATGTATTTCCTTGGAAATATAAATATATAAATTAATTATACAGATCTATTCTGACACTTATATAAATTAATGTATTTTATTTAATCAAGTGCTCGTCAGTACGCATTTATATAATTCTATTAGGCTAAAATTATTTATGTAATTTGGCCAAAAGATTGGGCACTGTAATAATACTAAACAAAATAGCATTCAATGAGCTGACTACGGTTGACCAATATCAAGTCAACCTTGATGATGGGGGCAGGTTTCCTTCCCAAGCGGTCAAACAAGTACTCAAACTTTAGTATAAAATACTAGTGTATTATGCTAATTATCTACCAAAAAGAAAATATCAATTCTGCATAATTAATTAACTATATATTTCTAATATTTAATAAATTATTTATATTTACATTTATGGTGCGTTAAATGATTTGAGCTGCTACTTTTGCTTGCGCATCTTGATTTCTCGCATTTTGAGGGTCGAGTTGTGTGCCTTTCCTCAGCCAGTGCATTTCTATTTAATTCTGTCGGACGGCGGCAAAGGTACAAATGGTACCGCGCTTAGTTTTATTATTCTAGGTAGGTTTGGCAAAAGTTAGACTCGGTTCGCTGACTTAATTTAACTCGATATGAATTTAGGCAAGTTAAGATCAATTATAATTATATTTAGGTCATAAATAAATTAATCTATTTATTATCTAAAAATAATTGAATTATGTCAATTGTAAGTAGATTGTCATACTTAACTCGATTATATTATATATTTATATATAAAAAATTTAAATATAAACTCATCTAACTTTCATTGCTAGCCCATAAATTTAAATATCTTGTAATTATCTTTTTACCCTAAACTATAAACTCAAAAAAAAAAGGTAATCAGTTATTTCTTGCACGGCCCCGAGAATGCTAATATTAGCATGAATGTACGGAAATGTAACTCGCTATTCAAGCAACTATTCAGAATTCCTAGAGCTCCTTGTAAGGCTTGTTGGAAAACTCGTTGTCGGACCTGATTAATCGCTCTTTGTTTTCAAGATGAAGGGTTTCATTTTTGTAATTTTCTAATCATTCCAAACTATTACTAGTGGCATTAATTAAATTGACTTTTTTTTCATTCTATTTCAGAGTATCCATTCATTCGATACTCATCTGCTTCCATTTCCACTTTACATAAGCGAGCCCGGGCTCTTTCGAGCTGCTCAATGGCCCCTTTATATAATTCTTCCGAATTTTGAATAGTACTCAAAAGATTTTGGCCCACATATAAGTATAAAGTTTTATTAAATTTAATAAAATTTTTATTAATTTTATTATTTATATTTAAAATATGAATGATAAATGGGTTATTTAAGTCATGTCAAGTTGACCCGATTATATTCAGGTGTTTGTGTTAAATAGTTTGACCCAATTAATTAAATAGATCATGTTCGGATTAGCTTAATCAGCTCATAGGTCATAGATGACCCAAATTGCCAGGTCTAAATGATAGGTATCCTAATCATTTGATCCACTTTATTAATTGACATAAATCTCAATGTAAATTTTATCGTTAGTCATCCCATTATTTATTATTGATACACAGAAATTTATCATTAAAACATATCAAAATTTTTCTTTGATACATAGAAAAATTTTTCATTAATACATAAAAATTTACTGTTGATGTACAAAATGCGTTGATACAGACAGTTTGAATTTTGATTAATACACATAAAATTCGTTTATACATATAGAAATTTTCTATTGATAGTGATACAAAATTTTTCGTTGATACATAAACATTTGTTATTGATACACAAAATATGTTGATACACATAGTTTAAATTTTCGTTGATACACATAAAATTTATTAATAGACATAAAAATTTATCATTCATAGATAATTAATTATCATTGATAGATATAGAAATTATCTTAATAAAGTTTAAATTATGTTGATAAGTTAAATTATTGTTGATATATTTAAATTAACTTTTTTCAATTAGGTTTTGAAAAAATGAGTAGTTCTAATAAAAATAATAGATAGCTAATCGAGAAATTTATATTAAAATTTGTGTCCATTCGAAAAGTGAATCTAACGACAATTAGGATACTCACTTTAATAAAACTGCCATTTCTCCCACAGGGAGAAGGATCGTGTCACGTGACTTGTGAGGAAACGAGAAGTTGCACCGTGGAGAACGTCGACAGCCATAATTGAATTTCCACTCCACTGTCACGTGACTGCAGTTAAGCCCAGCCCCATTAACTGAGGCTCAGACCTTTAAGATGGCCCATTTTCCCGGGCCCACATCACCAATGGCAAGGACCGAGGAGCTTGTTTTGCCCGTGAAGTAATAGACATGGCATAAATAAATCAATCCATTTTATGGCCTGCCGCCCCGGATTGCAAAGTCAACTTCCCATAAAGTTGTTATTTATTCATTTATTTTAAATTTAATAAATTTGATTGAATTTCAATTTTAATCCGGATCCGGGTTTCTAACTGCGAATCCTTTACCCGCTTATTTCGGCAGCTATTTACGAATTACGGCCATTTGCATGTTGCCCTAACAATGCCCGATCTCTCTGCCAGTTGACGCCGGAGTCACTGGCTTGGTTTGATTCGCCACCGTGGTCTGCCTCGGCGACGTGCGGCAGCGGCGGAGCCTCTTTCCTTGTGCTCGCAGGCCTTCAAGTTTCCTCGCTTGAGGGTTTCGCGAATCTTCGTGCTGTTTATCCCCTCTCTGTTTTCCGAGTTTGATAGCTGCTGTTTCTGCTCTTTCTTCTCCGATTCATCGGTTGCAGGATAATAAGATGCAGCTCACTCTGGAGTTCGGGTATGTTTTTTTTCTTCGCTGGCCCTACCTCTTACTTCTTTGCATTGTCTCCGACCATCGTGCTCACCTATCTCCCTATTTTGTTTTACCGCAGAGGCGGCCTTGAGCTCCTCTGCGATTCAATCAAGATCCACAATGTGGATGTGAAATTATGCCCTGGAGAGGACAAGGTAAGTGAAATTAGCAGGCGACATTCTACCTTCTTGATTTGTATAATTGCTTGTTCATGTTTGCTTCGTCTCCGTAGTTGAAGATGAGAGACCTCTTGCCCTGGGTCAAGTCGAATCTGATCAAGGAGCGGCCGGAGATGTTCGTGAAAGGGGACTCTGTGTGAGTTTTTAATATATATTCTGTTTTTCTCTTTTGTTTTTTTGTGTGAAAGGCAAGAAGATGAAATGCTACAAAAAGATAATATTGCATTTTACAATTTAGACTCATGATGCCACATAATCTCCAATTCATTCAATCTCACCCAGCGCCGCACCCACACAAATACACATCAAAGAAACATGCAAACATCACAAATTGTCACTTCAGCACCATGGAAACTATACAACCAATCCATCAACACCTCCTGCTATGCTCACCACAGGTTACAGACAGCCTAGTGTCACGGCCTAAGTTTTCACTTAAGTGATCCGTCTACCGCTTGGCTTCGACCATAGTGTGATAGCCAACCTCCCTATATGTAGTATTATGAACTTGGGTGGTATAGTTATATGTTTGGGAGATTTAAAATGTCAGATGAAACACCCTGTGCTACTAAGCCAGGCGAAGAGCATACAAATATTCACCATAAAGGAACGTTTGCAGTATATAAGACAGATATAAAGGCACCAAGGCCCCTATGGGTTTTGGCTATTGTGCGCCATCATCACTTGAATATTATACCAAGGCTAGAAAATTACTCATATGAGCTAAAGACTTCGTTTGGCCCCTGCCCACATAACTTCATAGCCCAGCATGCTCCAAACACTATCCATCTATATACAAGTTCAAAAAACACCAATCACACCCTTGGGGTCAGTCAAGTTACAATAAGTTATACCATGCACCACTCCACATGTGACACTAGGTCCTTTTGTTCAACTGATCAGTTTTCTATTGTTGAATTTCCAATAAAACTCCCTAGTTTTATCAGGTCAGTTCTAGACAAATACAAAACAGCACCGATCAGCAATATTGAACCGAAAGAAACCAAATTCAGCTCAACTAAAATTGTATTAAGATGCCAGCACCACAATACAACTCCTCAGACACAAGAAGAAACATCTAAAAGCCATGGCTGTGACGAAGGAATAGTGGAAAGGAGGTAACAACGTACATTTAGTGAGCAACTGAATCCAGGAACACCAAAACGGTTAGGCCCAGATTCAAGACTCCTGAGCACAAAACTGGGAGACACTAGTAACCAACCAAAAGCATTTAGATGGAGAAGCTATACAAATCTACTGCTCCATGCAATTAGGGGTTCCCTCAAGCCTTCTCACCCTTTTGTGTCCCAGGGTTACTGGTTTCCATGTGCCAATATGCAGAAAGGCTATAATCTGTTCAACTTATTGAAAGTAGAAAAAAAAATCAAAACCTTAATAATGTTAATCTTGTGAATTTAAATTACATGTCTTGGCTTCTCAAATTTGTTAACCGTTCTGGAGGTTTGGTTTGCAGGAGACCTGGGGTGCTAGTGCTGATAAACGATTGTGACTGGGAACTTTGCGGTGATCTTGATGCTGAGCTGGAAGAGAAGGATGTGGTGGTCTTTATTTCTACTCTGCATGGTGGTTAATCCAGAAGGGAATACGATTTTAAAATTATTATATTGATTGTTATCCCCATATTTGCCCTTTATTATAATATCTGCATAGGGTGAAGATTTTCTAGTATAGGCAACCTTCTCTACTTTGAAGATTGTGTTTAGTAAAACAAGTTGTCTTGGGGATTCGAGGTTACAAATTAAATAAACCTATTAGTTCTTTAGTAAACAACTAGTCTTGTCACCCGTTCACAATGCACTAATAAATCTTTACTATTACATGCAGTCAGTCATATATGAATCATGTCCCAACAACATCTGATCGGTTGGTTTCTTGTCTGTTAAATTTTCATTTAGTAATCTTGCTAAAATTTCTTTCTGATGGATTGGAAGGAGGAAGAGAAAGGTGGATACTGATGTATGTGTTCACCACTGTGGAAGAAAATATTTGTCGATGAAGATGTAGTTTATTTAACTGATGAAGATTTTGATTGTTGATAACAAAGGCTATTAAGTCTTATCTTTGCCATTTGTCTTCTTAGAAAAAAGTCTATCACATCTAAATATGTAAATTGATAATAGGTTTGCTTTGTGGATTGATGACATATCATGTGATGGATACCAAGTCGAGCAATTGGTTAGGGACCAATTTATGTTGCTAACATTTTTTGTGAAGTAGTGTGTAAAGGCCTATATATTTTTCTTAGTATGTTGTGTGATATTTTGGGTTAAATGAATTATTAATTTCTTGCCCTTTTCTTTTTCACCTTTGGATGCTATACCCTATTTATATCTCCCTTTTTTCACTCATCTACTCCTCTTCTATGGGTCACGCGCATGTTCCTATTTGCCACAACTATATGCACTCCTTGAAGCTCATCCTAGCCACCTGTGCACGACAAGGCTGCACTATCATATGCTGTCCTTCCTAATTCGCTCTATTTTTCCATTTCTTGCTCCAACCAATCCACCAACCATGCCCTCCATTGCCTAATGCCACTCTCCCTATTCGCACTATTCTGCCATTCTTGCTCCAACAACCAACCAACCATGCTCTCCATCACCTAATACCATTAAGATCACCATTTAAACGCCACGACAAAAAAACAGTGTGGGATGAATCGAACTCAACGAACATAATTCAAGGTTTATAGAGGTAATATGGCTTTTAGAGAAGCAACGCTCAAGTTTTACATGCATTATAAATTTAAGGTTAGATCAATTGAATGGGCAAAATAATTTACTAAAAGGACAATTTAGATAATATCATGAGGCCTTGATAATTTTCTTTATAGTTGCTAATATGGTGAACTAATGCTATTACTATGAGATGAATTTTGTCCACATATTCTGTCTCTGCTAAAATGAATTTTGTAACTTCAAGTCAATTTAGACTATTTAGGTCAAGCACATATTAGTGACTGAACCTAAAATTATTTCAAAATGTGGAAGAATGAATATATGAGTTGATTTAAGAATTATAAATTTATTGATAAGTTTGTGAATAAGGCAATCTTGCCGTCTGTAAAAATGCGAATAAAATGCCGGACTGTGAGGACGGAATGTGCCAATTGCCAAATACAGCAAATCCTGATCTACCTATGACAACGCGTATCGAACTCCATCGATAAGTGAACAGTGCCGTACGAATATCAACAAAGAACAAGATCCACTAACTGTTTCTTTTTTTTATTATTTCTTTTCTATTATAGTTTGTGACTGACTTATAGTGAGACGATTGAGATAAATCTCAGTCTGGGCTTAGATATCTGATCAAATTCCAGGTCAGATCAGACTTGAGTTAGCTCGGGTTCGCGGCGGACAAGCTGAGCAGAGGTCCAAGTGGGTTCAGGATCTAGAGGAGGATAAAATATAAGATACGATTTCAGCCGCTCATCATGCTAAATTGCACACGAGCAGCAGAAATCCTCGCATACGCCCTACTTTCAGTTTTCCTTCTATCCCATCCTGTGGCGGTTCTCTTCTAGGGTTTTTGCGAGGCTTCCCCCGCAAGCTCTCTCTGCTTGGAGTGGCTGCGAGGTGGGAAGGGGAAGGCGGCGCCATGGATTTCGACGAGTACGAGTACCTGGAAAAGGCTGTGGAGGAACCCGAGATCCGCAAGGACAAGGACCACTCGGGCTCTCGGCATCACGGCGAGCGCGAAAGGGACCGCGGGGAGGACGGAGATGGTAGGGCCTCCAAGAGATCCAGGGCCGAGGAGCAGAACGGCGACAGGCGCGACCGCGACCGGGGTGAGCGCCGCGAGAAGGACAGGCATCGCAGCGGTCGGGACTCCGAGAAGGAGCGCGACAAGGAGAGGGATCATCGTGGACGAGATAGGGAATACAAGGACAGAGACAAGGAGAAGGAGCGGGAGAGGGAGAGAGAAAAGGAACGGGACAAAGGGAAGGAAAGGGAGAGGGAAAAGGAACGAGAACGGGATAGAGAGAGGGAGAAGGAGAAGGAGAAGGGGAAGGAGAAGGAGAGGGAGAGAAGGAGCAGCAGCCGATCAAAGAGGCATGACAGGGATATTGAGAGAGAAATGGAGAGAGCGAGGAGCAGAGAAATGAAGGAACGGGAGCTCGAGCGAGAGATTAGGGAAAGAGAAAGCAGGTGCTGTTCCTTCTGTTTCTGTGCTTTCTGCTGATCTTATTTTATTGGCTGGTTATATCTGAACGATTTTATTCTGCATTATGCGTGATCCCTTGTCCTAGATCGGTGGAAATTCTGATATTCAGTTTTGTTCCTATAACTGATAAATTGTTTAATGCCAATGTTAAGAACTTGAAGAGAATTGCAGAATGTATACTATTTGTTGTTCTTTTTATTTTTTTTTTCACTTGGATAGCAAGATGTTGGTGAGGAAAGCTTGTTCGCTTTAGAGAGTACTTTCCTTCCAGCTGGAGCAGTAATATTACAGTTTCTTAAGTTCGACTTGGTGCAAGCATTCAAGTTTTATTATCTCGTTGTCTATAAATAATGCGGAGATTTCGTGCGGAGTTTTAGTATCCCGCAACTCTCTTGACCTGAACTGCAACACTTGATACTTGATATATGAGTCCTTTCAAATATCATCTGATAAATGATTGGTTCTTTGAATATTCTTACCACCACTGTTTTCATTGTTTTAGTAATTTTATTCCTTATCTTTCGTAAGCCAATGGCTAGGAAGTCTCTTGTGCTTTGGCAAATTACAAAGGAAGCTATCGTGTTCAATGATTGATAAAAGCATATGTTCTCATGATTATGGAACCCATAATTGGTTTTTGATAAATGTACACACTAGGAGTGTAAAAGTGGGAGAAAACAAGTAATGCACTTCTGTGATGTGACACCTGAAATGTTTTAATTGATTTTGCCCGATTTCAAATGCAGAAAATTCAATACTTTTGAAGCATAAGCATAATATTTGTGGTTTTGCTGATTAAATCTGATGTTTAAGCATTGTTTTATGATGCAGGAAATTTAAAGATAAAAAAGACGCGGAGCCTGAAGCTGATCCAGAAAGGGATCAAAGAACTGTTTTTGCATATCAGGTATGCCAATAGTTTATGAATTTTTCTCATTAAAATAAAATTCTTCTCACCCATGTAAATGTTTGTTACTATCTTCATGTTTGAAGTGTGTTTGACAAAGTTTCCACCTTCTGGAATTTGCAGATGCCTCTGAAAGCTAGTGAAAGAGATGCTTACGAGTTTTTCTCACAAGTTGGAAAGGTTAGTAAAACAGTTCTTTTGTTTATAGTTTCTTAAGAGAAACCTTAGGTTGATGATTGTTCTGCGATTTGTTAGGTTTAGCTGCATGTTTTGGTATAGCATGCAACCAACAGATATAAAGTGTTCTGACTTTCCATATTGTATTCAACAAAGGTATAGTACTTCAATTGTGAGGCATACCTGTTTGTGTATTTTTGGTGTTTAAACTGGCTGGTGAAAAACTGATCTTTCCGATATCAACTTTACTGTTTAAAACAGTGATTCTACATGTCAGTGAGATACATGTACTTGTTATAGTAGTAAAATGCTTCCTTGCCTTCAAGAGGCATTTATACTTGACTATTTTTTGCTGAACATTTTTCATTTGGTGAGTTAGATAATGATAAAGCAGTTGACTGCATCCATGGGGATTTATATTGTCGTGCATGACAATGCATCTTGTAAGTTAATATTGTGTGTGTAGTATTTTCTTAGAGGGCCACAACTTTAACAAATTTATTGTAGTTTCCAGGTGAGGGATGTCCGCTTGATCATGGATCGGAACTCAAGAAGGTCAAAAGGAGTTGGGTATGCATGTTCTCTCTTACACTTGTGCTCTACACAGTTTGTGTCTATGTCATGATGTTCATCTGAAATCTACAACCTACTCTATGCAAATTTCTAGTTCTTTTGTGCATTTATCTGCATTAAGTTTCTTTTAATTTTTTAACTAATGACTATTGGGAAACGCTGTTTAAAGTAACAAGAAATATAACTTCAACAAAATGTATTTGTTCAATGATGTTTTTTAAATCCTGTGACATATTACACCTTTTTCTTGATGTATAAATACGTATGCAATTTTAATGCATTTACATATTGAATATTGACAGGCATTTCTATTACATTCCCATGACCGAAGTGCATGCTATTTTCGGTAAACAAATTGCTTATTCCAATTTCCTTATTACTTCTTTTTTTCAGCATTGAGGTTGTGTTTTTTTGGAAGGGAAGAAAATAGGAGGAGAAGAAAATTAGGGCAGAAGAGAAACATTGAAGAATAGAAACATAGGTTCTATTTTCTCTCCATATGTTTTATTGGGAGGAAAGAAAATAAAGAAAATTATTACTTTCCAATCTTATTTATTATAATACCTTTTACATAAAATTACTTTTTATTATATTTTTATTTATTAAATAATTTATTTTAATATGTTATATTTTATTAATAAAATTAATATATTAACATCAAATCAATTTATTATACCACATTGCAATCTAGACAAATACAAGCCAACAATTAGATAATGCAACAAATTTTTGACTCTCTCAGCAACAGTTCATTTGAGCTGTGGCCTTTGCTCTTCCAGTTTTTGGGTTCTAGGAAGTAGGAATATGAAGGGAATGGATCAGTGCTGAGAGTCCTTTGGCTGTTCCACTTGTCTCTGGAAATTGTTGATGGGGAAGACAAATATCGTTTCGATAGAATTGTGATAAGCCTGAAGCATAACAGAATGAATTTCAAAAATATCAAAAAAAGAAAGAATTGGCGTGTAGTTTAGTTCTCTTCGCCCTCTGCCACTCCTGCTCCTCCACCCATGCCTCCACCTGAAGGAGTATGAAACCGACTGCAACGCTGACGAGCACAAGGCTGCTCATGATCGCGGCGATCTTGAAGATCTCATCCGCAGCGTTGCTGGTGGAGGACAGCGCTCCTCCTCCTATTTTACTCTTCTTTGGCCTTAGAGAGCTCATGACCTTGGCAAGATTGCACAGTGCACGCCGGGTGGCCGAGGGAGGAAACCCTAGAGTTGGCCTTGAGGCCGTCGAAGGAGTTGAGGCCAAGGATCGTCACCGAAGGCTCGGGCGACGAAGGCGAGACAAATGAAAAAAACCTAAAAATGGGAGAACTTTGGAGCGGACGCATGAGCAAAAGAGTTTTATCCCCCAAAGAGTTTTCTCCTTGATTTGGGGAGAAAACAAAACGAGAGAAAATAACCCCCTTTTCTCTCTACTTTTCTTCCCCTTCAAATCTGCCCCTCTAATGAAAGAAGAGAAAACTAGTGTTTCTTTCTTTTCTCTTAAAAAAACACAATGTGAGTGATGTTGTTCATTTAGGGATAATCACCTGCCTTGATTTTTTTTTACGACGACCAAAGCATTCAAATTGAAAAATATTTAATTTTGTTAATCATTGGGATCTGAATGTACCAAATATATCTTCAAGAAAGCTTTGATACAGGAACATGAAGACTCCTGCTTCATTGTATAAGATCGGTGTAGTGGAAAAGATTGTTTTCTTTTTCCTTTTTTCTGAAAAGTTTTCCTAATGGAGTTACTTTTTTTCTTGCAAATGATTGTTTGTTTTACATTTCTGTTTCCTCCATTTTTTATCCTTATTATGAGGATCCTTTTGAATATTTGCATCATCCTTATTGATGAATTGCAGATATATCGAGTTTTATGATGTGATGTCAGTGCCACTTGCTATCGCTCTATCTGGGCAACTTTTACTTGGCCAACCTGTAATGGTGAAACCCTCTGAAGCTGAGAAGAATCTTGTGCAGTCAACTGCTACAGGTGCTGGTGTTGCAGGAGCCGCTGAAAGAAAAATTTATGTTGGAAACTTGCATTATAATATCACAGATGAGCAACTTCGTCAGGTGAAGCTCTGAAAACTTTTCTCTCTGACAATTTAGCATTTCGTTCATGCTTTTCCACTGGTCCTAAAGGCGGTTAGTAGAAAAAGAATGATAGATAAATGATCTTAAACTGTCATCCTGTTTCTTAATGATTTCACCTAATTAACTAGCCATTGATTTGGAGCAGGAAGAGAGAAACTAATCTGCTTGCTAGATCGGCATTTTTTTATAGAAATAATAGCTTAACTTAAACTTTTATTTCTTCTGGCGTATGCTCAATATATGAGCTCTATATAATGCTTTGATACTTTGTTTAGATCTTTGAACCATTTGGGACAGTGGAGCTTGTGCAATTACCGCTAGATGAAACCGGGCATTGCAGGGGTTATGGATTTATTCAAGTAAGTAAAATGCTTAGTAGATCAGTTGCTATTTCAATTTTCATTGCTGATGATCATCTCTCATCCAGTTCGCTCAGATTGAGCATGCTAAGGCCGCCTTAAGTTTAAATGGGAAATTGGATATTGCTGGCCGTATCATCAAGGTAACTGTCCTATATATCATGAACTTTTTACCATTTTTGAAATTTTATAGAAGCATTTACTATTTTTTGTTACTACTGTTCTACTTTTATGCTGAATTATTGGATGGCACTTCACAGGTTTCAGCTGTCACAGATCATGTCAGTGTGCAGGATACAGGGACAACTGCAGCCGACTTTGATGATGAAGATGGTAATGGTCTGGTGAGTTGGTGATGTACCTTTATGCTTTTGTTTGCTGCACTCTGTTACACTGTTGAATTTAGTATTAGTTTAACAGTGAACGAAAAGAAGTAACATATTCTCAGGTTTTCATTTATTTGTTTGGCATGCTTTGTAAAAAGCTATAAATATAGACTAGCATAAACTTGTTTGCAGGCAATTTAATTGGTTGGAAATACTGTACATATAGAAAAGCAAATGTCATTCCGTGCTGATCAATAAATTTTCTGTAATATCTTGAATTTGATCCACAGTTCTGAACCTATCAGAAACTTGTGTGCGTGAAGCTCAACTTTCTATTTTATGTCCTGATCGATTTTTTTTTCGTTGGGCAGAAACTTTAGAGATTTCTGTTAATGTTCTGATTTAGTTCATCTTGAGAAAACATTCTTTTGTAGTATTATAATTATTTAGCAATTTAAGCCTCTCCTTTGGAAATGTTAGCTAGTGTTGGATGGAGCTAATAGTTTCTCTAGGCATCTTTAAACACCTAGATCTGTATGAAAATTTCTTTCCAAGCGCCCTCAGGTATGCCAGAAACTTTTACTATCCGTCAGTTACCTGAACATATAAATATTGTAAATATTAATTACATGTAAAAATATATTGTCAATGACAATTGCAACTTCAATGTTTGTTCATATCCGCAAATATTTGATGTTTGCAATTGTAAATTTTGGTTTATTTTACGAATAAAATAATTATGGTCTACGAATATTGATAGAATCAAATAATGAAGTCAAATAAAATTTAGTCTGTACTTTTAATAAATTTGAATTTTTTAAAATTGATTTCCATCCTCTTATGCAAATATACTATCATTGCGTTCCAACATCAAAAATTAAGAATAAGAAATAAAACATTAGATGCCAATTACTGTCAACGTTGAAAGTAAATTTGAATATATTTTAAACTTATTTTAAAGAATTAAAATAAAAATCCTATCCAACATTTTCTTTCATTACATAATTTATTAAACATTTCCATCCAATAGTGTTTTTTTCGCACATAATTATAAGAAAACAAATATGTTTATCAAATATTACATGTGAAATTATGGTTACAATTGAATTTACATTTTCTTGAGCTTTAGTTGCAAATATAAACACTGAAAATAATTAAATTATAGACAGAAAAATGCATGGTATTGGCCATTTGCTGCAAACATCTGAATTTGCATGTTCATTGCTAGGGTATTAAACAGGCCTTGGCAATTAGAGAATGCTTACTATCTTTCTTTTCCTTCAGTTGTGAGGATCTTCATGCTATCTTTGTAGTATCATCTTTAGAAGGCAACAATATTTATGCTTTATTCTCTAAAAAAATGTTGTCCTTGACAAAATTTAGAGATACTCCTAGGAGATATTACTTTCTGAGATTTATAGGAACGTTATGTTCAGTTAGATACATTAAAAAATATAGGAAATATATTACGAGAATAACAAGTTTTTTTTCTTTATGTGGTCTAATTTATATCAGCAGCTGTCTTTCTGATCATCTGCGTTCAATTGGTTGTCATTTTGTGGTTGACATCCAAATAAATTAAATTTCTTGTTGGTCGATTCAGAATTAAGCCATCTATTTGTTTTATCATTTTGGTTAATCAGGCTAATCAGGCTGATTTATCATCTTACACAATAAACTATTGACAGGATATGGGCGTTATTTTCTCTGTGCTATATACTGCTTTTACATATGAAGAGCATTTGCAATTATATCTAGTTTTCTTTGTAATTTGTTGTATTTTGTTTGATTAGTGATTGTTCATGTTTCTATTCAGTCACTAAATGCCCGTTCTAGAGCTATCCTCATGTCTAAACTGGATCGCACTGGGACTGCTTCAAGGTCTATTCTATCTTTAGATCCATCCTTTTGATTGTTTGCTTTCTCACCTGATCTAAAATGTTAATCTCTTGTAGTATCGCGGAGTCACTTGGAGTACCTATTGTCAATGGGGCACTTCCTAGTCAGCAAGCCTTCACCTTGCCTGCCAATGGGCGAGCTATTAGTCCTGCAGTAATGCCCAACCAGCAGACTCCATCTATGATGGAGCCAAGCGAGTGTTTACTGCTAAAGAACATGTTTGATCCAAGCACTGAGGTTTGTAACAACATTACTGATGCATTGAACTCTTTCCTCAATGCTGCTGAATGTTGTGCATTTGTTGCAGACGGAGCCTGATTTTGATTTGGATATTAAAGAAGATGTACAAGAAGAATGCTCTAAATATGGCCGTCTGAAACATATATCTGTAGACAAGTAAGTGTTTTTTGAAGTCAAATTCATCTTTATACTATGTAGTAGACAGTTTCTTGTCACAGACTCTACGAGCATCCATCACTTGCTATGCTTGTTGTTATATGCCAATATTTTCTGGTATATAATGTTAGTGGTTATGTTATTTCGTTCTAGTTACAGTTTCTATGTGCGTACATATACACAGAAATTCATGCATATACATACATATATATGTATGTATGCATACGTGTCACACACATGAAGTGGGATTGCCCCCATAACCATATACAGAGGATTGGGTTTTGTTTTCACGGTGTTTGGTGGGAGTATTACTTACCATTCCTATTTATTTTGCATTTTCATTGGGTTAGGTCTTGTTTGTAATTCAAATATCCCTGCTCTCTTTCCTGTCGAATTCTCTTTTAAGTAGCTTCAGTGCTTAGGTAATTCTGATATCGACAGACTTGTTAATGTGTGTGAGTTAGATGATGATTTTATTTGTCCTTGGTCGTATAGAAAGTTTATTAAATTTTTCAATGGGCATTTAGAAACATTAGGAAGCATTAATGCAACGTGGGCCCTGTTCTTAGGAACAGTATATCTTCACTGGGGTATAGGAATTCTTGTGCAGATGCTTCAGGTGTTGCTAATCCTTAGCTGGAATTGTGAAGAAAAGGAGACATCGGAGGTCCTGGCTTTTCTTTATCTACAATTTTCAGAAATTTCCACATGAACCGGTTCTCCCCATTTCATTTTTAAACCCAATTTAGTAACTGAG
This sequence comes from Costus lasius, assembly GCA_027563935.2. Classification (NCBI taxonomy): domain Eukaryota; kingdom Viridiplantae; phylum Streptophyta; class Magnoliopsida; order Zingiberales; family Costaceae; genus Costus; species Costus lasius. The sequence continues at coordinate 21,543,310 of CM050447.1, read as the reverse complement.
TGTGGCGCAGCCAGCTAAGCATGTGGTTTAGTATGGTCCTGTAGTATATATCGAAGGTCATGGTTTTTCTTTATCTACAATTTTCAGAAATTTCCATATGAACCGGTTCTCCCCATTTCATCTTTAAACCTAGTTTAGTAACTGAGTGTGGTGCAGCCAGCTAAGCATGTGGTTTAGTATGGTCCTGTAGTATATATTGTGGTAGGCAAGTGTATTAGGCAAAATGACTCATAAGATGAAATAATTCTATACATCTTGTCATATGATTTTTAATTTTTATTGCTAATTATTAGTATGCAAATCAGATACATCTTTGAATCCAAAGTAGCCGGGGGGTAAATTGATATCTAGGTTCATGGCTAATGGCTATAAACAGACAAATTTTCAATTAAATATATAATGTGGCTGTTGGCATTCTGTTCTTTTCTGTGTTTGTACAAGTTATTGGCATGATTTTAGGTCAGTATTCTATTATTTGAATTTAGAAACCAACACTTGTATTACTATTGTTTCCATACCACCTTGTTTCTCACAGGAATAGTAGTGGGTTTGTGTATCTACGGTTTGAAAGTGTGGCAGCAGCAGCTAATTGTCAGCGTGCTATGCAAGGTAGATGGTTTGCCGGAAGGTCAGTCTCAGCTACATACATGGTATGATTCCAACTCTCTGATTACTTTTGCGCCAATATGTTTTCATATTTTATGAAGTTAACTTTATAATCTGACTTGTGACACGTAAAAATTTGATTTAGGTTGTGTACTTAACCTATGATTTTCAGCTAACCTTTTTGTTTTAGTTTGTGCCCGAAGATACTAGAAAGGCTTATCAATGGGGGTTGTATTTTTTTCTGCTTTGCATTATCTCGACCAAAAGAGGCGCTTCCTGGTTGTATTAACTTATAAATACTCCATTCGTTATTCGTTGCAGCGGCCGCAAGAATACGAGGCTAAATTTGGTCATGGTGTCTAAGACGCAGTCAAAATTTGGACGTGCAATCAGTATCATGCTGTGGCGCTATTCTGATTCATACGAATGATAGATGCAGCATGTGGACAGCGTTTAGTGGAATATGATTTGCATTCTTCGATCACCTCGTATCCATGATGTTTGACTTGTTCTTTATTCTGATCCAACCTATCTCAATGGTGTATTAAGACTGTTGATTTTAGTTAATGCAGGTTTTTTTTTTAACACCTATGTCGATTCTTCTAGGCCTATAACCGAACCAAGGATGCCAATGTATGACAGTTTTACAACTTTTATCACCTTACGAATTGTGGCTGTCACTTCATACATGAATATATGTAGTATTTTGTTTTAGCTTACATCTGATTCCACTGCGAGTTGTTTTATATTTATCTTTTCCCTAGCTTGGGCTTTGATGAAATGTGTTTCGATATGATGCTGGTTAAGAAACAGGTCTGGAGTTATAATTAGATTTTCTTACTAAAAAGGTCTTGTGTGATGTTGTATCAAGATTTAGTATTTTGTGAAACAAGAAAAATGCCTACGCTAGAATGTAGATTTGGTATCCTGCCTTGTATCTTTGTGATGAAATCATCTGCGATACTTGCATCTGCCCTGTAGCATGTTACACATCATCTGCATCTTGATGGAAGTAATAGGTGGCGTCGTTAAAGTTCCAAGGACGATGCAATATTCTGATTAATAGCAGAGTGAAATGCTCCGTCATACGCCTCGCATTGTTTCGCAAGAATGCAACGTATGCTGGGTAACAACTTAAAAGCATTTAATGATCTATTATCCGCTCGTGCCGAGACACTCCAGTTCCGCTAGCCCCCCTAGCCGAGAAGAAATGCTGTGCCTATGTGCGTCCCTCTATATGAAGGCGAATTAATCCTCCACGAGGAGAATTCAGTATATATGATGAGTACATGTCACAGATGTGGACTCATCTAATAGGAACATGCATGCCTAGTTGCCCACTATAAGAAACTTTATAAGAGTAGTGCGAATGATTCTCATTTTAGGCTCCCTTTGGTAGGGATTGCAGCGGGTATGGTACCCGCATTTTTTGTACTCCTACACTTTAATCCGAATAACTATTTACTATCCGTACCCAAATAACTATCCATTTATTTTTTAGAACATCTATCTATATCTTACCCTATTAAAAATTTAACTATCCATTTAATACTCAAACCCTATAAATATCCGACTTAAATATCTATCCTATTAAATTTTAACCTATATATATATTGTTACCCGATTAATATTCGGGTACCCGACCCTATAATACCCTAATAATAATTAAATTTTGGATAAGATAAAATGGGTACCCATAAACCCGAATAATATATTAAAAAATATAGTAAATAAATAAAAAATATATATTTACATACATATATATAACCGGGTTCGGGTAGTGAATATCCGTCCTATGCTACCCGAACTCTACCCGAACCCGACTCGGATAGCATATGCACTATCCATACCCTACTCAAACCCGAATAACAATTATCTGTTTACCTTTAAACGAGTTCGGATAGAGCGGGTACCCGCTAAATTGATACCCAGTTGTTATCCCTATGCTTTGGAGCTTCCGGGCTCCCAACCAGAGGGAGGCTAGGATGCGAACAGTTCTTATGTACCGACAACAAGCTGCACATTCCAATTTGCTTTAAGCTTAAACGTTTAGCTTGGAACCAAAAGCTTCTCTGTGAACCAGAAACCGACGACTTTATTTTTAACTATGGTGTCATCCTATGAACTGGTAGACTATGCGACTTATCTTTTGGGCTCCCAAACCATACCATAGACTAAAAATAACTTGCTCTCCCAAACACCTTGACGCATTATCATGTGTGTTTTCTAGTAGTTGAGGCTTCCAGGATAATTGGTAAACAATTCATTCCATATCGAGGGATAGTAAAATTAAGTTCAGCCATGGATATGGATATTTGGAATTGGAATGTTGCGTTCAGTCTTCTTTTTTTTTGCCCTTTTTTTATAGCAGAGTTAAAAGTGAAGTACTGTGGATGGGAACTAATCATCATTCAATCAGTTCTTAATTAACAGTGCGTGCATGCAGCATTCTTCTTTTTTTTTAGTTTCCCTCCTTCCCCCTCTTTTACACGCTGAAATGAAACGGAAAGGCTACAATTCATTAATCCCTTCAGTAATTAGTACCAGTAAATTAATTAGCTCTTCAACTTGCAGGCCTTCGCACAAGGGCACCTTTCCTGTAAATTCCGCCACCACGGCACCCATTGCTGCTCGACATGGGTTTAGTGACCGCGTACAACTCCGCCAGCGACCGGATTCGCGGCCTTTTCCTGGGCCGGCTCTGCTCCTCCAGTCCTTCCTCCTTGCTCGCTCCTCCTTTTCCTCCTGGCGCCGAGGTCTCGGCTTGGTCGCTGCTTGCCCCTTCCTTCTCCACCCGCTTGCTCTTGGTCTCATTGTCCGCCGTCCCCGCGCTGTCTTCTTCTTCGCCGCTGCTGAGCTGTACCAACTGCTGCGCTGCCTCCATCTCCGATTTCTCCTCCATTGTAGCGAGGAAAAGGCTACTCATAGTAATTACAGAGGAGCGAGGGACGGATTATTCTACGAGCTGAAAAGGCGAGAGATTAGCTGCAACTAGACATCATAGCTTCCTTCTCTTGTATTTCTCTCCCTGTTATTTGTTTCTGTCCTACAAGCGCGTGAGGGGAAGAGGAGGCCAGGAAGGATGGAAATTGCGATGGTTCTGACGAATAAATATAGGTGTGGTGGACTCGGTTGGAAGAGCGCGTTTTGAGAGAGAGAGAGAGAGAGAGAGAGAGAGAGGACGGCATTAACTAAAATGGATGACTCGTAGTGGACTTCTCCTCTATTGGCTATTAGAATTATGTTTGTGGAGGTTTGATGGAGAAAGGTCTGAATCACCCACGGAACATGTTTAGGCTGACGTGGTCCTCTCTTTGCCCGGCACAGCCGTCAAGTCAGTTGAGAGAAAGGAGACCATTCAGCTATGAAATTTTCATCCAGGTGATTCAGTCAAGGAAAATATATTCTTGACGACCGTATTCTCTTAAATAGAACATACGATATACTGTCTAATATTTGCATAACAAATTAAATATTATATAATGGAGGTAATGACTTTGACCAAGTTGCTTGCATTCTCAGATCAAAGCACAGGTGACAGAATGGAGGTAATGACCAATAGTTTTTTGCGCTCATTTGGCATCGCATAACATGTTAGTGACAAAAATCGATACGTTTTTCTTTGCTGGTTCAAAATTGAACATGAATGGAGGGGATAAAGAGAGCATGGCTGTGTTATGCCTAGTAATTATCGCACATGTTAAGGCTAAATTTGAGCGTCCAAATCAGAGTTGAGAAATGGCAGAAAAAAATATAGCAGGCGAGGATTTTAAGCTGCTTTTCTTTGAGACAACTCAGGATCGGCGTGCGTGCCCACCCTTGCAGAAGGCTCAGGACCGACGCTGCATCGCTCCACATCGGACGATCAAGTTCCTGCATTAACAGATAACTCCGTTAGGCACAAACAATACAACATGTCGGTCACAAAAAAGTTCGGTACTGGTGCTCCATCTGGGGAAAATGCCCAATTACCAACTCACTCTGACTAACTTAAATTATATAGTCAATTCTCAAGTCAAACGGACCCGGCCAACCTACAAGATCACACCACAAGCATAAAATAAATCACTGTCGCTTCATGTTTGACCAAATGACTCGACTTTTCAAAGATCATAATACATGACTAACTTTTCTTGACTAGATTTTATTTTGAGACAAACATTCACAGGGATAAGAACTGCACTTGAATCATCGGTGATGCCCAGTTTGGAACTCAGTCAACAGTCAAAATATTCTCCTTTTCGCAAATGAGGTTGAATTATCGTGTTATGCATCTAAATGAAGACATTATATGAATTTGAAAGACTGCATAGTATTAGTTTCTAGGCCATCAGACGTTTAAACAAGTTTTAGAAAGGTACCACTTGTTGTGTACAAAAGGTAAAATCAGATTGATGCACGTAGGTAAAAGAAAGTAGATTGCAGCGGACGGCAGAAATCATACCTAGTGAGTTCACTGCAAATTAACAAGCACATGGCATGCACTTGAAAACACAAGAACACAAGACATTGAAAAACATGAAGTTAGAATACGAGAAAAAAAATAAAGCAAATCTTTAAATTAAATCCTCCAGTGGGGATAAGTGACATACATTCCAGGCTAGTATAAAGAAATTCTTCAATACATGAAAAAAATTTTACAGTTCTCATGGAGACAAAAAATGTAAAATATGTATCCCACTCGATACATGAATATTCCAACACTTGATGTACTGGAAATTTAAATCAAGGGGAAATGATCCTCCAAAAGAAGTAAATTGACCTAAAAGTAAAAGCAAAATCAGTGATATCATGATGTCTCTGTGCTTTCAACTTCAATTGCAATGTCTTCAAAACCATGTAGCTGTACCATCAACAATCTGATGATTGCTTAATCTATTGCAATGATGAAAAAACCAACAGATATATACATGAGGAAAACAGGATACAGGGCCAAAGCTTTTCTCCTTGGATTAACTGCTGCACTCATAAATGGATATGCCGCCCAACAGCTCCAAGCCAACGTCACAGAGACCACAATAATCTTGATTACCACATTATGTATCACCATGCAAATGAAAGCTCCAATGTCTAAAGGGAAGAGGCAGTAGCCAAGAAGACTAAGACTTTGGAAGAAGATGATGTGTCCACCCTATTATAATAATAAAGGAAGACACTGAAGAAAAGTTCTTTGAATTTACATTACAAAAAAGAGAACTGATACAATATGATCCCCTTACCAGAAGCAAAACATTCATAGTCAGAATAATAGCACCAGCAGCAAGGACAGCAAATGCAACAGCAAAGACTTCGGACTGTAACAATAAAAGAAGTGACTGTAGGTATACGTACCATCAAATATACCTAATATCATACTTAAATCTTGGCGCTAAACTATCAGATAAAAAATCAATAACATATAAGCGTGTAGAACGTTAATAATCTCATGGATTAATAGGAATCGCAATGGAAACTAATGCTGAAACAGGAAAACTTAAGGTTTCATACATGGTTTTTAATATCGGTCTATACCACTCGGTTAAGACAGTAAGATCGATTCAGAATTGGTACACCACATTTCGATATGAATGGTACCAATATGTTGTTAGTATGTTAGGTATGTATTGGTCAGAGATAAGAGCTAAGATTTTAAATCCTGATTTCATATACAACTATACTCTAAAGGACCAGTCCCAAATGTATAGGAACAGGGATAGAAGCAAGATTAAGAAAGAACAAAGTTAATTGTATGGGTGTTCGCTTCCCTCAAAAAGGTATTAAGCGTTAAGGCACAAGAAAAATATGAAAAGAGAAAAAAGAATGATAAATTTGGTTGGGGAGGAACGTAAACATGTAATACAATGAATAACCTTGTACAAAAAAATAACTAAAACAAATAATACTATTTTGACCTAGGTGGAAAAAACAGCATGTGGTGCACATCTGCAATACTCTCCAAGCATAACAATGAAACTGATTGTAATATTTGCGATGGAGGGTCATTAGTTTCAACAGATCAATAATAATTTCTTGAAGCTGGGGGAAAATGAGGCAAACATCAATTTTCGTTTAGATATGAACATGGTTGTATACAGCTAAAGATATCACCATTGTGCTAATTTATCTCTAAATTGTAGCCTTCAGATTGAGGTTAAAAATCTTCTTTCTATCCAAATGTTTTTTTGGAAGTCTCTCTATGCTAATTGTTTGTTTTCTCCATCAAGGACCCAAATATGCTTGTCATAGTTTACTTGGTAAGGACCTTGATTCAAAGTTTAAAATCATAGTCCAGTCCAATGTACACTGGCACGCACTAGGCATACCAACACTGAACGGTACTAGTACCAAATGTACCGACATTACACGTTTCAATATCGGTGTGGACTGGTATGTACCATCTGTACTGAGTGGTATGGAACAGTATTTCATTCCTTGCCTTGGTTGTTGATAACAAAATCTTAGGGTCGAATCTCATCTTTATTAATTACATGCTTAGAAAAAATTGCTTGTTGACCATTCCAACGTAGAACGATTATACTAGTATCAACAAATTTGTCCCACTAGTACATGCACAAAGTATACTATTGTAACAAATCTATCCCACTATCAATTGAAAACCTGCAAATAACAACCCATCAAGGACATGCATGGTTTATAACTACTCATATGAGTGGCAAGCCAGTTACCGATGATAGTTATCTTACCACTATCTTAAATTTATCAAACTTATCAAAAATCAAATTATGAAACTCTCTCAATTTATTTTACTCAAATCAATTATTGGCTTAGAAACAAGGAGGTGTTTTTTCAAGTGGCAACAACATTTCTATGTTTTGGTGATATCAGTAAGCCATCAAAGTCAACTTATTATCTATATTCTTAAAAGCAGTTGTCAGTAGAACGGATTTGACACAAATGGTGTACTTTGTGCATGCGATGGTTTCAGAAGTAATTAGTAATTAGCCTTTTAATGTAAGGGTTAACTTGGAAACAATTATAATGCAATGAATCTGAAAACTAACCAATGTGCAATAAAGCCAATTGCATGTACAGATGCACCCCAAGGTGCCTCAATTACCGTTAATATACTTTAGTCTCCCGTGAAAAATAGTTTGGTTTCTTAAGTTAATCGCCAGAACAACATAACTCTAAAATATTAACTTCAAGTGGATTTACTAAAGCTATCAAGAACAGTCTACCCCCTAGAGTGCAAGGTACACAGTCGCTAACTGTTTTCATGACAGCAATTATAATCCAAGAGAACCACATTAATGCTAAAATTGGAATCAGTTAGCTCCGATATTGGAGCAATGTATATTTAGTTATCGCATCCAACAACAATACTCGTGAATTGCTGATCCGTCAAAACAAAAGAGAACATCCAAAAGACGTGACGCTATCTTGTTTATCCAATATATAAAGAAACAAATCTGCACATAAAAGGGCAAGATCTAGCACAGCTTACCTTCTTCACGGAAGCCGACCAAGAGAGATTGAGCCCAAGGAAGATGATGAAGAAGAAAGGCCCCCACAGATCCCAATCCCTGAGCGCCTTCCCGGGGTCCTCCCTGAACGGATTGGGGAACACCACCAGATTCAGATTGCTCACGATCCGCGATAGATCGCGCTTCACCGTGTCCCAAACGGGCTCGGTGAGGGTGTCGGCAGGAGATCCGAATCCATCGGATCCGATACCTCCCTGGCGAAGGGACCCGCTGGCGACGACAGGAGGCGGAGGCGGGGGTGGGGGTCGGGTCGGGGAAGGAGGCACCTTCTGGTAGGGGGGCAGGGGAACCGAGGAGACGGGGATGGAGGCGCGAGGAGGGCTGGGGGGCCGGGCGGGTAGGACGGTGGTGGAGTGGAGGTTTCCAGCGGTGAAGAGGTTCTCAATCTCGTCTATGTCGGACTGGGCGGAGGAATGGAGGGGAATGGTGTCGCTGTGCGACATCTTCGCCCGGCAGCGGGGCGACGGGTGGCGCGACCGCCGGATCGGAGATGGGAGAGGGAGAGGAGGTGGTGGTGAAGGGAAATGGGACGGAGGATTCGGAATGTCGAGGGAAACGGGGGCACAAATGCGAGGGCGGTTTGGGTGGAAGCTTCAGCTCGATCTTAAAGACGGTTAATATGTAGTTTTTTTTTTTTTTTTCTTTTTGCAAATATCAACATCGAGTTTCATTTTTTTATTTTAGCATCATTAATTATGTGGCTGTGTCGTTCAAAATAAAAATTAAATAATAGATACATTTCTATTTTTTGAACAACCATGTAATAAAATTTCTAAATATATATTACATGGGTATCTACGAGCATGTGATTCTTTAAAAAAAAATATTTTTTATTTTTAAAAATATATTTTACATAAATTAAAATAATTTTATATATTTATTTAGTAATCATTTTTATGATTAATTGATAAAGAATTTTAGGTAAAATTAGAATTTTATTTATATTTATAATTAGATGTAAGGTAGCAGTACTTGTACCCTTGAACCCGAATCCAACCGTAACTAAACGTATTAAATTTGAACCCATCTCAATAAACTAATCGGGTATTCAAACCTATAACATTAACTGTGCAAAAAAAAAAAATGTTGTTATAATAATTTATTTTACTTCCAGTATATCCTGCATCACAAGTTAAGCATGCATTGATGCAAAATCCCTCTATGATAAATACCCTCTAATATAAAGAAAATTTTAGGCGTTTCAGGTGCATCTAAGTACATATTTGGCTCATAAATCCAAATTAAATGTAAATTCCTTTTTGTTGCTGGTTTACTTAGTACAATTAGCAAAAAGTATAAATATGTAATAGGTGTAGTCAACGCAATAAAACATTCAATTCATCCTAATAAAAGAAATGATAAAAAGTCTAATTTCTAGGCTTAGACGTTACCCAACTTAAATCCAATTTTGATTGAGAAAATCTAATTTGACCAAGTATTGGATCTGAGTTTTTTAAAACCCGAGTCTAAGTTAAAATTATATATGAAATTTTAAAATCAGTATCAAACTCAAACATGAACCGCCTCGTATTATATAATTATTAAACTATCCAAAATCAAAACTAAAACTTTAGTTCCGCATTCGCCCTCATGCCCATTGTCTTCTAGTTACTCTTTGTTTTTTTAATGGAAAATATAAAAGAAAAAAAAATTTTGATTCAAGATTTAAAATACTACTAAATTTAATGTGTTTTTTCTTTCTTTCTCTATGATCTGTTAATTATTTTGTAGTTGTGTCTGTATTGTTAAAATTTAAAATAACAAATAAAATATTATATTAAATTATTTAAAATAATAATATATATTTATTATTAAAAATTTAAATTATTTAAAATAATAATACATAAAATTTTAATTAAAAAATTTTAAAATTACTTTTTTAAAAAAAGTAAAAATATTAGTTTTTCTAACTTTTATTTATTTTATTTTTACTTGTTATTATCAAATACTTTTTTTTAACTATTTTTTAATTTTAAACAACGTTGTTTAAAATCAGCTTTAAAATAAGTCCAAGAGGCCCGTTGTTAGACCCAGACGACGTTGGGCCAGGCTGGACAGTGGTTGGGCCGCGACGGAGGCCCAAGAGCCCACTTTCCCCTCGTTGAGCAGCGGACGGAGGCGGAGTCAGGTGGGCGACCCAACTCCGGACGAGATGCGCGCGGAGGCGCAGAGCGGAGGCAGAAACGTCCCGGGGCGGACGCAGGCGACGCGTCCCATCGTGTTGCGTTCCCAGGCGGTGGCAGCAAAGGAAAAAAGGCGAGGGGACGGAGCTTCCTCGGCACGAGAGGAGAGGCGCTGAGCAACGAGGAGTGGATGGGCGATCTCCACCATCCACGAGCGGACCGGACGAGAGCGACGCGCGATCTCCACCCGGAAGCTCCGGACGTGAGCGACGCGTACCTCCCCACCTCTCCGGCGAGCGAGAGCTGAGAGCTGAGAGCGGCGGCGAGGCGAGACGAGGCCACAAGGGTGAGTTGAGCGGAGAGAACGAGTTGTACAGGGAGCGTGTACAGAGGGGTTTTAGGGCTGCCTTTTGGAGATAAATAAAGGAAACGCTTTCCCCTCAAGATCCCTGAGTTCTCTGGTGTGTTTCTGGCGTCTTCTCCAGCGAGTTCGCCCCCTTCTTCTCCACCTCCGATCGAGCGGTTCCGGCGCATAGGGGTGGCGCCGACGAGCGGCTGAGGGCGGAAGGCGCGCGTGGTCTTCCTCCCTGCCGGCAGGCCCCTTTCCCGGCGACTCTCCCGGCGGCATCGAGCGCGGCGTCGCGCGTTCACGTCGAGCGCGAGGAAGACGGACGATCTGGGCGTTCGTCTCGAGGCGCTTGGTGGTCAAAATCGAGTCAACGCGTGGAGGTAAATCGGCAGCCGAGTGTTGATTGCTGACGTGGCGCTTAATCGATGATTAAAAGCTAATTAAGCTTGCTTAAACTTAATTCGGGTCTGACACCCGTAGTCTAGCCTCTACGATGTACCACTTCTCTAGCAGTCAGCTTGTGTGCTTTTCGCATTGTTGTGCTCCTAACCTGCAAAGAATGACCCTGAAGCATTCAGGAATGGGTATAGTGAGGTGCGCTCCCGCACCAAGCCGGATGCTCCCCTCATAGAAATTTAGAGCCGGTAATTCGAGTCAATGGATTATAAATGGGTCGTGTCTGCTATGACCCGTGACCCGAATAGCCTAATCTGAACACGATCCATTTAATTAATTAGGTCAAGGGGTATAAACCAAACACGACACGCATTTAAACGGGTCAACCCGATACGACCCGAGTAACTCGTTTATTAAACGGGTTAAGTATTAACCTGTGACTTGACACGACCCAAATAACCTATTTATTATATAGGTCACTTATAAAACCAATTAGACACGACCTAAATAACCTGTTAATTCATGATATGATTCAAATAGCATAATAACCATACATACCACCAATATTCTAACATCAAAAAAACATAATCATAATTCATGATATAATTCAAATAACATAATAATCATGATCCATAAATATCAATACACGATTAACATTCCATCAACACACACTAACGGCCTGTTTCGGTGGAAGGAAAGAAATCAGCAAAGAAAGGAAATAAAGAGAGAAAGGAAATAAGAAGGGAAAGAAATCATTGCTTTCCCTTATAGGCCCTGTGTTTCAGTAGAAGGAAAGGAAATAAAAAAAGAGTAAAAAATTTTTAAATTAATTATATTATACATAATACATAAATAATTAATAAAACTATAAATATTATAGTTTGTTAATTATAAAAATACTATAAAATTCATATTAATTTGTATAAATTTTTATTAAAAATTATAAAAAATTATAAAAAATATAAAAGTACTATAAATTCTTATTAAAAATTATCAAAAATTTTGACAGCATTTCCTCTATATTATAACACAATACCTGTATATACAATATAATAAATTCAACAAAATATAAATACACCACCAAAACATAAACATCATCAATTCAACACATAAGTACCATAACATAAATAGCATCAAGTTCAACAACAAATAAAACATATCCATGTCTATACCATCTACACAATGATGGTTTAAAATACAATATGGATAAAATCCAACACAAGTCCAACTAAAGTCCAACACAAATATCTACTAACATGGATATGTTATTAATTCATCAAGCGACTCAAAACATCACCCCGTAGCCAATCTGGAGCTGAGAAGAAGAGTTATGTTTTTTCTTTGTTTGTACCAAATAAGATATATGCATTTATCAAAGTCTCTCGAGGAAGATTAAGCTTATTTAGCTCCTCAAATCCATCAACATATATTTGATGAGCATATGCACGTGTAATTTCTTCAATGATCATTTGCTTGTCCACACCAAATTCTTCCAGTGAATTCAAATCATTCAAGCGAATTCCATCCATATATTAAAGAATCAGGACCCTCTCATAAGACTGTTAGTAGCAATTTAAGGAAACTACGCAAATGAATTATGTAATATGCGTTGCTTGAACAACGGAAATTGTTTAGACAAGACCCTGAACCATATGAAAAATTTTACCTGGATAACTTCTGGGATCAGCACATTTACCCTATTTGTGTCTTTTGTGTCATCATAATCACTATTGAGTCGTAGATTCTTGGAAACTTTTCTAGTGTTTTCTGCATACAAAATACATAAACCTGATGTGCTACCCAATATGGATTATCAAGAGTTCGATTGTGTCAAAAATGTAAAGGCAGGAAAATTCTCATATGTAATATATTTACTAATACAAGTACATAGTTGGACCAACACAAACCTGATGTGCTACCCAATATGGATCATTTTTATAAACCTTGAATCTTTACTAATTGAGCTAACTAGCACCTTTAAATTTTTTTGGGGGGATAAGAGGGCAAGTGGTGAAGGTAGACTTTGGTACCAAAACCTTATTATCAACAATGAAGGCCAACACTTGAGATGACCAACACATGCCAATGCCTAAATCATAATATACTTACATTAACAGTGAAAAAAGCAACAATTTCATTCACTTAGCATATCAGTTTAGTTTCCAAACAAAAATGAATTTTCTGCATGTACATCTGCGCATGCAGTTCATATGTGAATGTTGATTAAATGCATATCGTACAAATCCAGTGAAGGCATTTGGTAGAGATAAAAAATCCTTGGATTCCACAATACAGTTGGAAACAACAAAATTCAGATTACTAATCTTTTCTAACATGGAAACTCAGGTCTTTTCAGCCCAGTGATCAACAATCAAATGAAACACAAAGATAGGTCCTTCCAAGAAAGTTGAATTATCGCTGTCAAGTCAATTTCAAGAAAAAAAAAAGGCAAATTTCTTAAATGTTGCTTCTGCTTACACTTGCTATCCACAAATATAAGCCTCTGGAAGAACGGAGACAGTGAAATATGAGATCTTTGTACCGCTTTGCAATGCACTTGGGAAAAATACCACAGGTGTGAACTTCTAACAAAGAAGAAAAGAAATATATCAGTATTCATTTACACTTACGGATCATATGCAAAATCATCTGAATCAAAATTGAGTCTTTCCCCTTCTTCCACTTTCTCCTTGCTGCGCAGCGTGCGTGCCCTCCGGCAGTGTCAGCTCCCACATCAAATCATTTGCTGCCAAGCTCCCAGCATCGCCATCGCCGCCCTACGACCGACCTCACGCCATCGTCGAACGAGAGGAGATGGAAGAGCTGCGAGCTCGGACGAAGGGGGTGAGCTCGGACGACTGGACAGGGGAGAGGGCAGTGAGGTTGGGCGAGAGGGGAGGGGTGGCTGGGAGAGGGGAGAGGGGAGGGGCGGCGAGCTCGGGCGGAGGGGAGGGGTGGCTGCGGCGGAGAGGGCGAGCTCGGGCGGCGTCTTCTCCGACGCTCGGGCGAGCTCGGGAGGGGTGGCTGCGGAGGGGAGGGGCGGCTGCGTCGGGAGGGCGAGAAGGGAGGAAGGACGCGACGCGGCGAGAGGCGGAAGGAGGCGACGAGTTAGGGAGGGGCGGCTGCGGCGGAGAGGGCGAGCTCGGGCGGCGTCTTCTCTGACGCTCGGGCGAGCTCGGGAGGGGCGGCTGCGTCGAGAGGGCGAGAGGGGAGGAAGGATGCGACGCGGCGAGAGAGGCGGAAGGAGGCGACGCGTTCGGGAGATCGGGCGAGAGTTGGAAGAGAGGCGCAGGGAGAAGGAGAGGGGCGGCGAGGAGTTCGGGCGAGATGGTTTTGGAGCGAGACGAGGGAACGGAATTGATTTCCGTCCTTATTGGAGGGGATAGTTTTGAAGGGAAAGGAAAGGAAATGTTTCCTTTCTTTCCTCTATTTCTCTGCTCTGAAACTAAGGAAATGAAAGGAAAGAAACCTATTTCTTTCCTTTCCCTCCTTATTTCCCTCTTCTGAAACAGACCGTAAATAAAAGTATCATCACAAGCCAAAATATTTCAGTTACATCATTGTCCAAATTCAAAATATCACAATTGACACTTAATATTACAGTATTGGTCAAATATTCACTTCAAAATGAATCCTCAAAATGCTCTTGTATGTTGTTAACATATTCATAGCTATAATTAGTAGAGCCTTCTAGATTTTCTTCCCCCACGCTATTCACAGTGTCACGAGAAAATACAGATATGTCAAAGTTGCAAAATTGACATTCTTCTGTTCTGTCCAACTTTACAAAAAGTATCAGTTAGCCAAAAGTTAGTATTCATACTAATCCATCTTTAAACCTAAAAGAAAGAATAAGCCAATGTACATTAGTTTTTGTTAAAAAATACATTACATAATATTACAAATTCAATACCTGAGTTATATTTGTTTCTTCTGTCGCCTCTTCAACATTATAATCCATATCAATAAGCTCATCCAATGATATCATCAATTAAGTTCTATGAAATGAGAAGACAGTACAACGATATCATCAATTAATAATAACAATGAATTAGAGATTGAAAAAAAATGTATAAATTAAGTACTATTATATCTAAGTCAATATCCATTCTTTATCCTTAAGTTTGGGTCAAATTTGGGTCAAGTTTGGGTTAAGTTCTATGAAATGAGAATGAGTTCAACGATATCATCAATTAATAATAACAAAGAATTAGAGATTGAAAATAATGTATAAATTAAGTACTATTATATCCAAGTCAATGTCCATTCATTACCCCTAAGTTGGGTCAAGTTGGATCAATTTTGGGTAAGTTCTACGAAATATATAGCAAGTTCAATAATAATTATTGTCGAACTTGCTATATATTTTGTAGAACTTGACCCAAACTTGATGTAAATATATATATAAATTAAGTACTATTGTATCCAAGTCAATGTCCATTCATTATCCCTAAGTTTGGGTCAAGTTGGGTCAAGTTTGGGTCAAGTTCTACGAAATATATAGCAAGTTCGACAATAATTTATTGTCGAACTTGCTATATATTTCGTAGAACTTGACCCAAACTTGATGTAAATATATATATAATTTAAGTACTATTGTATCCAAGTCAATGTCCATTCATTATCCCTAAGTTTGGGTCAAGTTTGGGTCAAGTTTGGGTCAAGTTCTATGAAATATATAGCAAGTTCGACAATAATTATTGTCGAACTTGCTATATATTTCGTAGAACTTGACCCAAACTTGTTGTAAATATATATATAAATTAAGTACTATTGTATCCAAGTCAATGTCCATTCATTGTCCCTATGTTTGGGTCAAGTTGGGTCAAGTTTGGGTTAAGTTCTACGAAATGAGAAGACAGTACAACAATATCATCAATTAATAATAACAATGAATTAGAGATTGAAAAAATGTATAAATTAAGTACTATTATATCTAAGTCAATATTCATTCTTTATCCTTAGGTTTGGGTCAAATTTGGGTCAAGTTTGGATCAAGTTCTATGAAATGAGAATGAGTTCAACGATATCATCAATTAATAATAACAAAGAATTAGAGATTGAAAATAATGTATAAATTAAGTATTATTATATCCAAGTCAATGTCTATTCATTATCCCTAAGTTGGGTCAAGTTAGGTCAAGTTTGGGTCAAGTTCTATGAAATATATAGCAAGTTCGACAATAATTATTGTCGAACTTGCTATATATTTCGTAGAACTTGACCCAAACTTGATGTAATCATGTAAATATATATATATATATATAAATTAAGTACTATGATAATATTAATGTGGTATCAATTAGAATTTAAGCTCTAACATCACAGATTCACAATGAGAACCGAGTCTTGTAAAGGAATGCTTTGAACTTAGAAAGTATTCACTAAATCCGTAGATTTATTAGATTTACCTCAATTGTAAAAAACTCTTTGTGTGGACAAATATATGACTCTACTTGGGGACGGTTATACAACTTGATAATTGCTTGAAGACAAATATGAACGTTAGTGATAGAAAATAACTTATTGGTCAGATCAAAGATAAAGAAAAAGAAGTAACTGAAGGAAAAGAAGGCTTTGTGAATCATGAGTGAAAAGAATCAAAGATAATAATACGAAGTTGGTCAAATCAGCATGTAAAAACATTCAGTAATCAAGTCATGAGGACAGTTTCTTTCTCGTGATCCCTAACAAATTACAAATGAAGTAATCTAGATCTCGCAAATGTGAAAGATTACCTCGATTTAGCTAAACCAAGCATAACTACGAGCATAGAAAGAAAACAAATGAATAGAAAGATGAATAGAAAGAAAATGATATACCACTCTAAGCAGGAAAAACTATATCAGAGCAAGGATCAGCAGAGGAAAGCACCAGAAATAACTTCTTTAGATCACAGAACAAGGATTTGTGAGGGCGGCGGCGGATCTGTGAAGGCAGCAGGGAGCCGAACCGGCGGCGAGGTAGCAAATAGGCGAGGATGGAGGCTTCGAACAACAGAGGAGGCACTGGAACAAGCTGCAAATGGTAGGAGAAAGTGCCTGCGATGGTGAGAACGGTGGAGGCGGCTTGAACTTAGGGTTGATTCTTGTCGAGCGGCTACAGGAAGTACAAAGTAAACAAAGAAATGAGAAATAGGTTAAGCTGATCTCACCCTTCATTTGAAATTGAAGGGTGGAGATTAATAGATGAAGTAATACTAATGGGCTAGTTCATTATGTTTGGGCTGAGCTTTCACATATAAAAAAATAAATGGGTTGAGCAGGTAAACCCGTTTATGACCCGACACGACCCGAATATTTTCGGGTCATAAACGGGTTGACCCGTTTATGACCCGAACACGATTATATCAAACCCGAACCCGCTTAACTTCGTGTCGGGTCAGATCAGGTTAACGGGTCATGTTAGTTTTTGCCAGCCCTACATAGAATAGGCATTTCCATCGGTTACATATTGTGTCTACCAGAACGGACCAAGAAAATGTGTCTCGCCTTTTTTGGCATCAACGCTTGCCGAGGTTGAGTGAATGCTCAACGAAATAGGGAGCCCAAAAGGACTCTGTCTTCCACTTCCTTCCCACCTTGGTGACTTACCTCTAAGCTTTATTCAATGTACTCATGGAGCCAAGCTATGGTTTTTCTCAGCAGGATTGGATTGAGTTGGGATAGATTTTTTCAAACATGGCGGAGGCAGGGACGATGTCAAGGTTGAAGTGAAGTTTGTCATCTCTACTAACCTTGTTCACTGGGACAGCAAAATTTAGAACCATGTAAGATATTATTTGAGTTTCAACTATTAAGCAGACAAATAAGTATGCTAACACTAGTTTGACCGTTGAATTGATTAGTTTAACGCTGAAATATTATCTAAAATTCAGGCTGGATTCATTAAAATGGCTTAAAAGTAGAAGGCCGCATGTTAGATTTGGTAATTGAACTAATATATAGTCTCATTATAATTTATTGATATTTTATAATCTATTAGGAGTCAAAAAAAAGTACTTGAGAAAATTCTTGAATTATCTACGTCAAGATTACACAATCGAGCCAAGAAATTTCAACACAGTCAGAACATTAAGAAGTTTTCCTACAAAAGATCTTAAAGGAGAATTGGGCTTGCTACTAGAAATCTCAACAATAAAGTAATGCAGTATCTAACTTAATCAAGGATTCAGTAAACTACGCCCACGCGACAGTTTTGACAAACTAGATTCTTATCAAAACCTTCCATTTCGATCATCGCTCACGCTTTGCAGGGGTTTTAAATGGCTGCACTTGCTAGTGGTAGCAACCACACACAAACTATGAGTCCAAGGAAGACAAGATAAACGCACTAGTCAAGATAAAACACGCACCATTTATTCCGAAGGGTTGCTGCAGAATGCTCACATGTCAGACAAATGACCAAACAGATGAGATAAATAAAAGAAGGAAATCTGAATTTAAAAATGCTTAAATTAGATACATGTCCCTGCTGGGCAACTCTTAAACAATCTGTAAGTCATGTTCTCGGGATGCAAGGCAGCAAATAAATGGTGCATAACATTAATCACATTCCAGCAAGAAAGATACTCCATGTGCCTGTTGTACTCTGCTCATCTGCTGACCACTAAATCATGATTGGTTAAGTATCAAATAGTTGTTAAGAATTCTTCAGATTCTGCTCCCACCTGCGTGGCCATGTTCCTAGCAAATACGCTGTAACTAAATTGCGATAATATCTGACTCCTGAACCTTTATCTTCCGACATCTGACTGTCATCAACCTCAATCATATACTCTTCAAATTAGTAAACGTGCTTCTGTAAGATATCAGATACATCATGTAAAGGAACAAATTATGGAGGTTGCAGAGTAGCATCACTATCACGTGCATTCAAAGCAAGTTTGTTCGAGAGTAAGTCTCATTCTCACTGCACTGGAAATGTTCTCTTGTATATAAAAACGTTATAAACTAGTTTCTTTATTAAGACGAAAAAAACAGCAAAATATCACATTAACCTCCATATATAGCTCTTTGTAGACGACAATTTAATAAGTCCTACCAAGCCACTACAACTATGATCAAAGCGATTGTAGAAATTAAAGGAATATATCAAACCGAAACAATTCAATGCTACTAATAACAGAAATCATGAAAGTAGGGGCACATAACAAAGATGAGACTACGATGCTAAAGAAAGCATCACATTGTTTTTTTTAAAAAAAGGCAAATAAAAACACGTATTCATCCAAAGCCAAATTGACATATTGGAGCATATCTTGTTGCGGCTAGCACTCTATCAGTGTCAGGAATTCATCAAAAGTAGAAGAAAAAGTAATAAATCATTATCATCCATAGAAACTTAAGCAGAGATAAGATGTCGGAAGATGTGATTCCAGCATTTGCTTCCAAAGGAACGTCTGATTGGATCATTATCTGACTCAAAGAAAAGAACAGAGATAAAATTGTAGCCAACAAACCAAAGATTTCACTATCTTTTCATGATATTCCGAATAGTAATAAGTAAACCTTTCCCAGTAAAAAAAGTGGCTGTGACAAACACTATTTTTGATACAAAGATGCTTAGACTAAATGAAACCAACTATTCAAACTTGGGAAGAGGACTTATTAATTGTTTTGACCAAGCGAGAAAATTTTTTCCTGCAACAAAATCATCTATTTTGTCAATTGAGAGAAAAAAACAAAATAAAGCGTTAAAATTACAACCTGGCAGTTGATATAGAGTTAACATTGTAAGTATAGCGGTGAAGAATCCAAAAGTAGAAAACTAATGCGGCTTAATATAAGTACCAAAAGAGGCAGTAAAGAAAGAGTGATAATTGTAACTTACTATTAAGTTACTAATTCATGTTGACATTCTATAATTCTCTTATCTCCATTGATTTATGTAAAGGACATACTTTGGGGACCAAATTCATGTTCGGCATCTTGATTTCCAAATATGCATATATTTTCCCACCCAAATTGGTGATTCAGAATATGCTACGATCACAAATCCAGATGACTTATCTGAACTGACTCAACTTACACAACTAGAATATCAATTAGGAATTTTCTGTAGAAAGCATAGACACAAATCTTCCATATGGATCAACAGGCGCAGCTGCTTGTTAAATTTCGCAGCTTGGTAAGCAGAATCAGAATCTCCTAATGGATTATCATCTTCGAGAAAGCAGGATAATGTGTCCATGCATGCCATCACTGAAACATAGTAGCCAACATAGATATGAGAAACAAGAGTAAATGAAGAAATGGAGATTTGCAGGATTAGGTCAACAACAAAGAAGCAAGAAAGGGTACAATACATAGAAACACCTGCCTCTCTCATGGTTTGTTATTGTGCTCTCAGGACTTCCACAATTGATAAAATTGGTGGAGCAGAGAACAACAATGATATAAACAGCAGCTCTCAAGCAAGTTGCTCGTTCCTACACAACTTGTGATGAGAACTAAATACAAGAGCACACGACCTATTTCATCTTACTAATTCAAAGAAGATCAGTTGTATGCATCTCCTATTTTCTATCTAACCTTCTTTGCATGGTAGCCTCCTCAATGACCAAAATGCAAACGAGCACACATCAATTACGAGAAAATTTCATTCAGGATTGTGTGACTTGCTCTGGCAATCAAGGACTTCAGTTCGGATCCTCACAATCCTTAGGAAAACCTCCCGCACATTCGTCTCCAGTGGATCTAGGTTCTCCTTCAAGGTATTGCAAACCTCCACCAGCTCTTCCACCCCCTGCCTCAGCTCCATCTCTTTCTCCTCGGTCAACGGGAACTCACCCGGATCTAACACCTCGGCCAAGTGACGGCTACATTTCTCAATCTGTTGGATCTCTTTGAGCAGACCGGATAGGTTCTTCCTGTCCTTCTTCTTTGACTCGTCGAAGATCCTCTCGTGGATCGATGACATCGACGCTGCCCAATGGAAGTTGCGGGGGATCGATAGATGGGTCTGGAGGCCACGGTCCTGGCACGGGATGGCTGCCACGAGAACCCACATCACGAAGAAGAGCACCGAGCTCATGGTGTACACAGGGACGGCGAGGCCGCCAGTCGCCGAAACCTCGTTGCCCCGCGGTGCATTTAGACTGTTCCCCATAGCCTGGAGCTGCCGCGCGGCGGACCACGACCGGGAGACGCTCCAAGAGTGCGAACGGAAATGTCCCGCAGAGATAGAGGACCCGCCGCTACCTACGCGGCGGTGCCGATGACCCTCCTTACTGGAGCGGCCGAAGGAGCGATTGCGGTGGCTCAGAAGGGACCCACCGGTGCCCTCCTTCTCGTCAAGCAAGAGGATCGTGAGGTCTGTGAGGGCCTTGCGAGCGCGGCGGAGTTGGCCCTCCCCGAGGGGGCGGCCGCTGCTAACGCCATCGAGGGCGGCGAGGGCGATCTCCAGGTGCTGGCGCCAGATACGGAGCTGTTCAACGCCCCCGCGAACGGCGTTGCAGACGTCGAGCGCCTTGATGGCGCGGTCGAAGAAATCAGAGAGAAGACGGTCGAGGGGCGGCCGCGAGAATAGTCCCTGCTGACCCTTGCTGAAGCTGAAGAGAATCACCCGGAACTCCTCCTGGAAAAGGACGAAGCCTTCGAGAAGGCGGCAGACCCAGCCGAGCGAGAGCGGTCCATCGCCGTCAGCGAGAGGAGACGAAGCAGAGAGACCGACGAACAAATCAGCGACGTGCTTTTGGAAGGCCTCGAGCTCGGCCTCGTGTGCGGCGGACAAGGCCGGGGAGTCGTGGTGGTGGCCGGAGTCGACGTTGTGGACCTGGTCGCGGCGGAGGCTCAAAATAGAGCGCCCGATCGAGGCGAAGGGTACGGAGGAGCCCTGGAAATCCGTGGCCGGCATGATCGCATCACCCAACTGCAACGATCGCGGCAAGAATTCGATCCACCTCCTCGCGAGAACTCGTTGATTCTTGCAAGAAATCGGGGAATTGGGGGAACCAAAATTGGATAAATGCGAGGCGAGGCTCCGGGATTTCGTCGTGAGGCGGGCGGGGACTAAAACAATTTTTTTTTTAGTTTTTGCGGGAGAAAGACTAATACAGTTGAAGGTGGTAAAAATAAAAGAACAGGGGAGGTTGCCACGTGGAAAGGTCCGCAAGTGGGGCCCGCTCGTAACGGTACGTGGTCTCCCTGCGAGTGTTTGGCGCCGAGGCTTGGGGTCAGGAGACAAAAACGGACCGGTCCGGTCTAATTTTGGAGGTGGGTCGCTTCTTCGCTCGATTGCTGCGTTGACTTGGTCTTTTGACTGAACGGTCCAAACAAATTGACCCTTCAAAATAAGAATATATGTTGTCGTGGCCGTTGACCAGGAGAAATTATCGTGGCCGTTGACTGTAATAAGCATACTTTAATATCTGTAGTACATAGAATAAGGTCTTTATTGCAATTTATACCAAGGGAAAACATATTTTTGTTCCATCAAGAAAATATTTAAGAAGATAATTTTATCTCCACATAATATGGACATGGCTGATCCATGTAACATAAAAGCTGCAGTACTAGAAAGTCAAAAGAAAATAGAAGGCAAAACGTTGCTCCTATCTCTCCTATCTACTTAGGAGACACTGCTAATCCATTCTCCAATTCTCCATTTAGATGGAAGTCATTGGTGGTGCTCTGATCAACATCAGTAATGGAGACGGAGGACTCCATTCCCTTGGCAATGGTAGCCTCTCTTCCTTTCCCCCACAGCACAAGATAAAGCCCTGCCACAATCAATGCAGACCCCAACACGCTGCAAAATATATAGCAGGAAGAGAGAATTAGACTAATGAAGCCTCGAATTCGATAAAAATGAAAATCTCGTCCAACGACCTTCCGAGATGCAGCTTTTGGTCCAA
The DNA here is from genome assembly GCA_027563935.2 of Costus lasius. Taxonomy (NCBI): domain Eukaryota; kingdom Viridiplantae; phylum Streptophyta; class Magnoliopsida; order Zingiberales; family Costaceae; genus Costus; species Costus lasius. The sequence goes on along the minus strand of CM050447.1, from coordinate 21,520,495 downwards.
TAGAAGTGAGCTCAACAGTGCCACAATCACAAGCATTAGAGGATTAAACACTGAAACAAACAGTGGACCTCTCTTTCTAATGCACCAGTTCATCAAGCTAACCACCAATCCCGATGCCAATGCGCCCTGCGATGGCACTAAACTCTCAGTGAAGGCTCATTCGCATAAGAATAAATTATAACGTAAAATTCTCAGCAATTACCGAGTAGGCGACCGTGAGGAGCCTGATATTAAACCCTAGTTTCCAGCTGATCAAGTCCCTCTCTACGCAGAAGCCATAGGCAAGACACTGGATTGCGGCCATGAGGCACATCAGGGCTGTGTTGGTGTAGTGAAAGGGATAAATCTTCATCATTTGTGCCTTAAGAAACTCAATTAAACTTATCAATCACTGATTATTATCGAGCTCAACTGATTAAAAAGAAAAATTAACACAATCAACTCACTTGAATTATCAACCAAATTGCATAGCTCAAGCAACTCAGGAAGGCTAGCATAGAGCCCAACACATGGTTCTTAGACACTTGGTTGGTATGGTGAGCCTTGCCTAGTTTGATATGTGTTTCCCAAAGATTTATAGCAACTCCTTTATAGAAGGTCAGAAGCATGGCACCACTTATACCCAATAGGCTTCCTGCCACCTTGGCTTGCCCTGAAACTTCACCGATTTCCAGTTTCTCCAACCTAAAGTTCATTGAACCAATCAAATGTCAATGCAGGCATACTTGAAGATACTCGTATTGAGGGCAATTTAGACATTTCATATAAAGTTAGTGGTGCAATAGAATTATCGGTCAAGTACCTGCATAAGACAGCCAAAACAAATGTAATGGCTGGTATAAGATTAGTCATTGCTGTGGCGAAGGTGGCATTTGCAATTCGAATACACTGAAGATACAAATTTTGAGATAGAGAAGACCTGCCATGAATTTATTAATATCTTCATATTATCAAAATAGAACCATAAAATTTTTTAATCTTTTCTTATTATTTACTATTCTATTTTGCAATTTTATTTTTGTTTTTCTTCTCTTTTTAGAGTGCACTAATAAAATTAAATTTTCTTAGGTACTTAAATAAAAAAAAAAATTTGGATAAGATACTACCCGAAAAATCCGGAAATAAAAGCCATCATTAACACCTCCAACGTCAGTTTGGGCCGACTCTTCCTGCACTCAAAAACGCATAATATATAATTAATAATTAAGAGAATATCTTTTATACAGAAAAATATTTTAATGCTCGTATAAGTTCATGTATGCTAGTGTACGCATGCTTATACCTTTCGAGGAAGAAGGCGGGCGGAGCCATGAAGGCGGCGGCGAAGAGGTAGCGATAGGCGACCAGGACGGCGGTGCTCATGCCGTCGTTCAACGCCATCTCGAACAAAATGTTGACTCCGGCCAAGACCACCTGAACCGTCACCATCCCCGCCACCGCCCGCGCTCCCTCCATGACCTCTTCTCTATATCTATCCTAATTCCTTCGCCTCCGCCTCCCCCTCCTTTGCTGTAGGTGTCTTCCAGCAGTAGGAATACCTCCAGCTGGGCGGCTCACGAGGAGGGCATGGATTTGTGGGGTTGATGCAGGAGAGATCGTGCAGTGGCACTAGATTTATGGGCGGCGGGGCAGAGGGTCAAGGAGTCGCCTCCTGCATGCGGCTGAGCGAGCTTGACAAGGATAGAGGGGAGAAGATTCGCGATGTGGAGTTGACCGGTAGCCATTTAAAGTGCAGAGAGAGAGAGAGTTTAGTTGAGAGCTCACGAGAGTTTCACCTTTGGTTAGGTTTATGGGAATTGGGCCGAAATTAATTGGGCCGGAAGTAATAACACGCGCATTTTATGCAATCATTAAATGAACCTTATATTTGTTTATTATGTTACATTATTTAATTGTATTAAAATTATAATTAATTTAATTTAATTATGACTTAAATATATTTATATTTAATCTAAATTCAGTGACATAACTTTTTGACTATCTATTTAATTGACTTGGACCTATTGGTCAACTAATGTGACGCTTTCAGTGACGTCATAAGTTTTGTTTACTTAGACTTTTACTATTCTCCCACAAAATGTTTATCCATCTAAAGTTTTATTCTTTTTTGTTTTATAATTTCATCTTTTTCAAGTCAATTAGCACTTTTTTTCCAAGATTCTTCTAAGCATATTTTATTTACTTTTTTCTTTTCTTTTTTGCTATGATTGGTTCCTTTTTTATTCACCGCTATTGTCATTCACAAATTTGTCCACAGTATCCAAATAAGTGTACTTTTTCTTGCTTTTCTTGCGTTGAAAAATTATCAAATCCGTCCCCACTCCCCTGTCATGCATAATGACAATAGTCATTATATGCAAGAGTAAACACTATTTCAATGGTTAGTCAGACGGAGAAGTGACAGACTGACACTGTTCACACAGAAAACGCCCGATCACCCGATTACCGGCTTACGTTAGCCCCCTCACCTCACCTACCCTACCTCGCCACTGCCTTTCCCAAAGACATCACGACACAGGGCACAAGGTGGAGGAACCTTCTCTCGTCACATCCACTCTAGTGCCACCATTCCTGCTTTGAGTGTAGCACTTTAAAGGCATTTTTTTTATTCACTTTAAAGGCATTGTCTAGAAGACTTGTGTGAGTTGTGTCTCACGTAAAAAGGAAAAAAAATTGTGTCTCACACTTGTTAAAGCGTCAATAGAAATAAAACAAAATATTTTTATAGTAAAGATGGTGTTAGAATTATGTTCGAATTATAAATAAGTTAATCTATTCATAATCTATAAATAATTGAATCATATCGAGTTGTAAATGAGTTGACCTATTTAACTTGATTGTATTATATATTTATTTATATAAATTTTAAATATAGATTTGCCTAATTCCTAGTATCAGCTCATAAACTCAAATATCTCTTAATCATATTTTAACTCAGATTTTGACCTACACCAAAAGTCCATAAGCCCAAATTTATATTAAAATGTAAATTTTTTTTATTAATTTATTATTTATATATATAATATAAATGATAAGTTTATAATCGACTTGTGTCGAATCAAGTGGATTGAATTATCAAATGACTCATTTAATAAACGAATTATTCGAGTCGTGTTCATATAAGACAGTTTGAGTCAATTAATTAAATAAATTATATTTAAATTGACTTAATTGGATCGCAAATTACAACTAATATGACCCATTTAAGTTACTAGCTCTAGATGGTGCCTCTACAAAAAAAGATGTATGCAGACAAATACCAAGAGTTATCCTTGGTATCCGCCATTTAACAATTATAACAATTGGTGGTCATGTTTACTTAGATGGAAAACTGGGAGGGACGGATGGAAAAGTTACTTTTCCGTCGTTTACTTGGACGGATAGGAAATGATAAAAAGAAAAAGACGATGAAAAACTTCCTCATTTTCCACCGTTTGACAATCCACCCAAATCGGATGGAAAAACAAATCGCGTCAGTTCATCTGACAGCGTTACCCTAAAACCTCTTCCTATTTAGTAATTTGTATAGTTTTTAATAGGATTAAATAATATTTAGTAATTTGTATAGTTTTTAATAGGATTAAATAATATTTAGTAATTTTTATGATATTTAGTATAAAATCATATTAAATAATTCTATGATAGTAATAATATTTATGTAATATTAGTGAAAAAATAAAAATTGGGGGTGTATATATTAATCTTTCATACTATCTTTCCTTCCAAGTAAACACAACGAAGAAAAACTTATAGCATATTTCATCCATCTATTTTTTTTTTTTCCTTTGCATAATACATCCATTCAAGTAAACATAGTTAGTATAATATAAAGGAAAAGGAGAGACAAATATGTATCCCAGTTTAACAAAGAAGTCCCCTCTTACCTACACTCACACAAAGGGTTTTATACTAGTACTAGGTGGGGGATAGAATCACATGGCTACTGCTTTATGTGACACACTATCTTTATTGTATAGTAATACTACACCGACCACTCTGTCAAGTGATAGTGGAGGGCATGGCACAGGCAATGTATCAATGTCCTACTCTATTGTCATTTGTAGGAAACTATGCCGTAATATACAAACCTCAGGCTTTCACATCTTAGGCCCTCGAGCTTAGCTTGTCATGAGCATTGAGCATATTAGGCTTATTAGTCATCTCGAGTCTTTATCTTCGACGCATCTCAAATATCTGCATCATAAGAGTTTTGAGTTTGTGTAGCTTCTTATTCTCTACATCTCAACAAGCCTGAAATTCTCATCATTTATGTTCATATAACTCCGTCATAGAATAGATACATTTAAAAAGAGCACATCGTACATATTATTTTTATAAAAAAAAACATAAATTTTCTTATATTAAAATGACTAATAAGGCAATGGATCCTCATGAGTAAAATGGTTAGGGAATGCATCACATATTAATTCTTTTTACATTTACTATTAGAAATAAAATATTTATAATTGATATGTTAAAAATATCTTTTCAAAATCAAAGTAATTAATTTTAATGAAATTATTAACAATTTATTGTTGCATGCCAATTCTATCCTTGATCATGTTAACAATATCAATTATAATTTATATTATTATATAAAATATAAAAAAATCTCTACTTTGTTAGAATTTCCGTAAAACATTTGGGAAGTGGAAGCTGCTGCTTCAGTTGAACACAAAACGCCTCCCTAAACATAGTGCGCCTCCCTAAACATAGTGCTGCTGTACACAGCCACGCAGCAAGCTAAGAAAAAATAGCTCCAATCGGGGCCCATGTCATGTTCTAGAAGTGTTATCAAATGACTAATCATCAAGGCATGCATGAATAATGAATTCCATTAGCGTTCGCACATTATATGCTGCTAAAAAGTAACAGATAAAAGGTGCACGCGCCGGTGATCCATGATCGGGAACGATTGTCCTCCATGGAAACACGTTCAAATTGTGAAAAGCCAATGTCATAAATCTTGCTCTTCATGTAATTCCACAATAACTAGGCACAAAAAAGGGCAAGGCAAACATCAGATTTGCCTTAAAAGCCTCAAGAAAAAATCAGTGCAGAGAAAATAGGAAAGGACAAAACATAGTATACAGATTCACTACACAAGCATATACTTTTGAATGCATATATGATACATGTAGGGATTAGTTAGTAGTTTTAGATGGAGCAACACCTTCAAAAGATTTTATAGGACCGTACAGCATTGATTGGTCCTCCTGGCCTGCTTGTAAAACATCTGTTGATAACAAGTCCCAAACTTAATCAGTGAACCATGATAATATGATCTGTAGAATTGATGTGCTTGGTGTATAGCGTAGCATGCATCTCGAGGAACATCATAACTACTCAGCATTAGTAAAGAAATATACTTTTATGCAATTATACAGAAGGCGTTTCATTTTAGTTTTTGAAAGCTGTGAATAACACTATTGTTTGTATTATGCATGAATTTTGTTTAATTCCTGATAAATTGGGTACCCAAGTCAAAAGGTGTACTAGAAATGAGCACAAGAAGTAATTCAAGACAGCAGAACCATGTATATAGAAGAACTGAGGTATGAAAATACCTGAGATGCGGCACTTAGATCTGAACTCTTCGCAACTAAGCTATCCAATTTCTCTCCTCGTTCTAACACGCTATCAATAGTTTTATGCTGGAACAGCACAGAACATCAGTTACAATAGGTTATTTGTGAATGCTACAAAAAACAAGTTCAGTAAATTAAACGAGAATTTTCATTTGGATATGTTTTCTCGTTTTAGGAAAGTGAAACTAAATGGAAAGTAAAAGATACTCATGTTTGCTCGTTGTGGGTTATAGGCATACTTGTTTGATGAGCAAGAACCAATAAAAGCAATGAACTGTACACATAAAGGTATATACCTTTGAGCCGTGTACTCGTAAGGATGCCAATACAAAATACCTAATGTAGGAAAATTTTTGCTCCCAAAGAACATAACAATATGCACACATAAGAGAATCATTTATCTGACTGATTAACATCATATTTGAGTTTACAATAAGAAGTAGCCTCAGTGTTATGCTAATGTTAATCATGATGGAAATGAACAAGGACACGTTTACTGTGAGAAAGATTGAAGGTACTAGTATGTATCTAGTATGATCAGTTTTATACTGACCCAATATGGTACCTATACGGGCTATACACGACAATGGCTGTACCATACAAAACGAAACCAAATAGCAATACCCCATATCTTGGTAAACTATTATTATTATTATGTGTTAATCAGTATGGTTAATACTGTAGTGTTGGTTTACGGGTTTGACTCAAGACCAGCATACAAGTACAGATCAATATTCGAAACATTGGTATCGCGTGCAACTGTGCAAGCCATACATGGTAAGAAGGCAAGCAGGGAAAGCAGAAGCCTTAAGTATTTGCAAATAATGAAACCACATTCCCTAATTAAGAAGCATTCAGCATCCTAAGCAATTGGAAATCTCCAAGGACTGTGGTTTTGAGCTGTTACTGCATAACCTTATTCTACATTCATCATTTCATTTTTCCCATTGAAAGAACAAGCATGCCCCTCTAGGTCAAAATGGTTATCAGAAGAAGCCGAAAGGTGACGAGAGCATGACAATATAACATGTAAGCGCTGAAAATCTAAAACCAAATAAAAATTAGTACACACTTACAAGAATAATTTTGGTTTCATCCAAATCCCTTTGAATTTTCAACAATTTGTCAGCCTCAGCAGGATCCTGAAGAAAGTCAAACCCCTTGTAAGACGGCAAATCTCAAGCAAAAATAGACCAACTGAAAGATTAGCAAGGGTATCCACAAGATAACATAAATTTCATTATATATATATATATATATATATATATATATATATATATATATATATATAAATAATACTAATAAATAATTATATGAAATATTGACGTCAAGATGTTCATTGACTACATTTAATCAAGGTGTTGCCGGCATCTGAATACTACCCTGGAAATGGATAATTATATGCATTAATAGTTGTGAAAGGTATTCAGTTATGAAGAAAGATTTTTACATCCTTCACATCAAGACATTCATCCGGCGTCTCAATAGTACCTTGGAGAAGATCTTGCTCATGTTCTATTTTTCTTTTCCAATTAAACCTGGATCTAAATCTATAAATTGAAGTTTGGCAGGAATATGGAGTTTCTATTTAACCCAAGGATCAGAAAGCCATTCCGGACCGAGTTTCTATTTAACCCAAGGATCAGACATTCACCCTTCCGCCGGTGAAGCAAACTTTGAACAAAGCTTCGGCCGCAAGCGGAAGCATGAGAAGTGAAAAATGGTACCACCGGCATACCGTCCGGTACTAAATCGGTAGCCGAACCAGTTTTCCGATTCTATTTTAATCTTCTTCAGAGAATGTGAAGGGCGACACATCTTATATTTAAATGCATAAATCTAATAATCAAAGTAGAAATAGCTAGTGAAAGATCAAGAGGATAAAGAAGATGATTGCTTCTTGGAAAGATCTAGCAGTGAAATAAGTAAAACCAAGAGTTTTGAGTTTAGCATCCCCAAAAGAGCAAAAATTAAGCTAGAACTGACACATATTTAACGAAAGAATAGGTGCAAATGTGATTTAGATGGCTGTAAACCTACATTTCAAGCACTGACAATTTGTTAGTCTAATGTTTACATGCTCCCACATTTGAATAGTCTTTGATTTTGTGTCTATTAATATAGCCATCGACATAGAATTGTAGAGCCGTTTTTTTGGGTTAAATTCAAATGTTTGATGCAAATCAATTTGTATGATGATAATATAGAAGTAATTGAGTTATTTGAAGCAACAATGTCTTTGTGCTTTTGAGTTGTCTAGGTAAGCCAATGTTCACAAACAGATAAACAACAATAAAGAGCACTTGTCTCTTGACCAGATGTTTTGACTGGGGTGCCTGTTGAACATGTTCTAGAAGATTATTTCCCTGTCTTCGACCCACCTTTTAGTGTAGATGGCCAAGAATTTCATGTGAGAAAAAAAAAAAGAGAATCCAGAAATTGGCTACCAAATCAATAAAAATGGATGATTAGCAAGATTGTCCAAACCATCAAAAATAAGAGACATGATGCAACTAGGTTTCCAAAAGACTAATTTCATTTAATTGGACACAAATCTCATATGATCATTCAAGGCAACTCAGCATTTTCATTTCAGAAATGTAGTTTTCTATTCCTTTTGTTTTGAAATGAAAAGCAAAACCCAAACTAATTAACATAACCAAAAAAGATTGTAAATATTAGAATACAGCTTGAATCAACTTTAACTTGCATTGAAGGGTCTGTTTCTTTGGAGAGAATCCACATAGAAGAGAAGAAAAAATACAATGAATTTGGATGCAAAAGCTATTAGATTTATTGTATTTTTTTTCTCCCTGATGTGGATTCTCTCCAAAGAAACAAACCCAAAATCTCAAAATGCACTAAAATTGTGAAAAAACCAAGACTCAAACCAACAAAACTCAACCTGAAAAAATTGACTTCAGACTTTTTATGAACTCTGAACACACCTTATACTGAATAGTATGCCAAATTGAATCAAGTCTAAACGCCACATATCGGGTAAAGTAGAGATCTTAAAGTATTGTCTATCGTAAAGTTTCATGTTTAACGTTTTTTACTTTAGTAATTTCATGAGTGCAACCACAGATAATTGGTAGTGGAAAGTGGACATTGGGTACAGCTGAAAACCGGTCCGTTTTGACTGATTTCTAAGTTCATACCAGTCCGAATAGGAACTGGTAGCGGAACTGAAGCGGGCAGCAAGGAAAGAGGAAGGAGAAGGAGAAAAGAGGAGGAGAGAGAGAAAGGGAGGAAGGAGTGGCAGAAGAAGAGAAAGAAGAGGGAGAAGAAGAGGACTGACGGCGATGGTTGTGAGCGAACATAGGTGACGGAGGCGGAAGCAAATGCAGGAGAAAGGAGAGGACACGGACGCAGGCGGCGGGGGGACGAGCTGCGTCCGTGGGGGAAGGAGCAGCGGGCCAATAGCGACAGTGGGCATTGGAAGCTTCCGCCGCCACTGGAAACCTTAAACAACAGAAGCTTAGAAGCTTCCAGCGCCTGCTGCCACTACCACTCGGTTTGCGGTACTGATACTGTACCAGTCCGACGACTCACCATACCGAGTCGCTAGACCGGTTTTTAAAACATTGGTAATGCTTCGGTGCTTCTTGTAGTACATTGCATGTGAAAAGAATAGAGCGAAAAAAAAAAAAATTCCGCATAGCCATGATCTTTAAAAGCAGTCAAATACGATTGTGCATGGCAGTTAGCTATTCTCTAATTCACATTGTTTTTCTAAAATGGTGGTATGGTGTGCTCGTATGATTCTAGGGAGGTGATGATGATGTTCTGATTATGATAAATTGGGGATGAATAACAAGATCTGTGTAGGATAGCCGGATTTTAACAGGCTTACTCTGCTGCTTAAAAACTGAAATATAAGGTATGGATATAAATACTAGATAATTATAATTATATAATTTTCAAGTAAAAGGGATCTGTTTGTAAGTAAGTTAAGCATCTTCGTTGCCTATCGAACTCTTCACTCACTTTCCCGATATTATTTAACCTTGCATGATCAGAAATGGCAGATTTTTTCTTTCAAAAAAATTGTTTAGCAGTTAGAGTGACCCAAAGAGGCCTCGGGAATGAGGCAAGGAATTGCTCCTTGATACATAAGCATATACATCTTCAAAAATCTGTCGGGTGGCAAGTATGATTATTTATCAGAAAAGTTCTTTGTTAGTAGTTAACAATAAAAATGATGAAACAAACCTGAAATTTTGTCAAAGCTTCAGCCAAATATGGCCATGGTTGAGAAGTATCTTCCTTTACAGCTCTCCAAGATTCACCAAAATTTTTCTGATACTCATCCAAAACCTTTTACATAATTTAGCTCTATGTAAGTATAACAAGTAAGATGAATACATAATAAACCACAAAGGTAAACTGGAATAAGCAATAAGGTAATAGAATCATGACTAAACCCTCATCCATGGTGATATAAGAGGTAGGTTCAAAAACAAAAAAGAAGTGGTGATAAAAAAAAGTCCAATACATAACTAAACTGGAACACACATAAATGTGAAAAATATCTTTTCAAGATAGTAAATTTGTAAAGGAACACCTAAACTTAAATATGTATGCTTGCTTTACCCATAAATGTGATTATAACTTTGTATCATCTGGTTAATTCAACATAGTACAAGGTAATAAGATATATGTGACCGGACAAAAGAGATTAGCAATAAACATATCCTATATTGGAGAAAGGAGAAGCCAAAGAAAGAATTAATTACTGTGTTCAGCAGAGAAAAGGCACTTCGCACAGGATAATGATCATCCATAAAGGCCAAAGCACATAGGCCATTCCTGTTGTAAGAATGCACCTTGTAATCTACCAAAGAGGAAAGTTACAATTTTTCAGAAACAACCAAGACGGATTACAAGAAAAGACTTGAGTAGCAACAAACAGAGATCTAGTTTGAAAAGAATATATTAGTTTCAAAATTTTCCTTGACGCAAAAATTTATTAAACAATGCATTTCTAGATTTACATTTTGTAGCATACATGCAATTGAGTAGCTAAAGTATATAAGTTGACTGACTATGAGCTGTATCTGAAGCTTAGGGAAGCAATTCATGTAACATCAGATCACCTTAAATCCTGACTATAATGTCATAATAGCGTGTATTCCGAGAATCTAAAACGCAAAAGAGACGTTAAAAACGAGTAAAATAACTGAATAATCATAAAATCAACGAAACAATGTGTTGATGTTCATAGGATTCACACTTATCATTGCGGGTTAATCAAACAGCATGACGAGAACACCTAGAACAATTTCGTAGTATAACAAAACTTTAGATAAATCATTGAATACCTTCATGTTGCACAGACTGCCGCTGACCGGCCGACGTCCGCTTGGCTACAGTGCGGGCGACAAAAACTATAAACTCCCTAGCAGCGGGCCTCTGGAAGAAACCGAACTGGCTCACGTTGGTGGCGTTGGCGAGCACCACCGAATCCGCCGCCTCCGACGATGACGAATCGGAAGCTTTCAGGACAAGCAAGGCCGTAATCTTCATCTCTGCACGGACAATCCAAGAGACGAAGCGAGAATACGCGTAGGGCAAACGCAAGATCAAAAAACAAGTGATTCGCTTCGTTTCCTCGCACAGTATTAATCTTCTTGGTACGAATCAAACCAAAAGGGATACGATGGCGGTGGCGGTGCAAAGAGCGTTGAAAAGATTCGTATACGATATCACTTACCTCTTTTTACATATTTCCACATATATCCTTCTTGAAAGGTTCGTATTAAGGTCAAACCAGAATCAAGAACATTAAACATAGCTAGGTTAAATCATGTCTGATTAGGACGCTCGATGAAATCATCGTAGCGACAGATCGCAGAACATTTGCAGGTTTTGTTTAAGCAAGGAAACTGCAGAAAAAAAATAGACGGCCCTCAAGCCCTCTCCCCACGGATCCGACGGGCAAGCTGGATATCCTTGGGCATAATGGTGACGCGCTTGGCGTGAATGGCGCAGAGGTTAGTGTCCTCAAAGAGACCGACGAGGTAAGCCTCCGCCGCCTCCTGCAGCGCCGCCACGGCCGAACTCTGGAAGCGGAGGTCCGTCTTGAAATCCTGGGCAATCTCTCGGACCAGGCGCTGGAAGGGCAGCTTCCGGATGAGTAGCTCCGTACTCTTCTGGTACTTGCGGATCTCCCGAAGCGCCACCGTACCGGGGCGAAACCGATGAGGCTTCTTCACTCCGCCGGTCGCCGGAGCAGACTTCCTCGCAGCCTTGGTCGCCAGCTGCTTCCGCGGCGCCTTGCCACCCGTCGACTTCCGCGCAGTCTGCTTCGTCCGCGCCATCAAAGAATGACAAAAGTAAAGGGAATTTGATTTTCGAATTCAAGTGAGGGCTTGATGAAAGGGGAAGTGAACGAAGCCTTAAATAGAGGCGAATTGATGGAAGGCGGGAAGATAATTATCAATTAGAGACCGTGGGAAAGTTTTCGACACTGGCGGGCTGGCGGCCTCTTCCAAAAATTCGACCGTTGGATTGTTTGTCATCGCACGGTGAGGACTGGTTATCGAAGGAGCACGCGGATCGCGATCCACGTGGTCTCTATAAATTAGGAACAAGATAAAGCTAGAGGTGGCAACGGGCCGGGCCGGGCCGTGCGGGGAGGACTGGTTATCGAAGGAGCACACGGATCGCGATCCACGTGGTCTCTATAAATTAGGAACAAGATAAAGCTAGAGGTGGCCAACGGGCCGGGCCGGCCCGCACGGCCCGGCACGACGCGGGCCGGGCACGGCCCGGCCCGTTGACCAAGTCAACGGGCCGCGGGCAGCCCACGGCCCGTCTCGGGTCGTGCTGGGCCGGGGGTACGCGGCCCGCGGGCCGGGCCGGGCCGGGCACGGCACGCGGGCCGGCACGGGCACGGCACGTGTGGTTTAGGCGCCAACGGTAGAAAATTTGATTTTGGCATGTGTTTTTACCCAAATACCCCTATAACGGTTTAAAAAAATTTAAAAGTTAGAGATATAATTGTCTTTATGTTATAAAATTACCATTTTAGCCCCCTTTTAATAATTAAAAATAGGGGATAAATATGTAAATTTATACCCAATTCATCCCTATAAATTGACCCCCCAACCCTCTCATTTCTTCACACAAGTTTCCAATTAACTTTGATTAATTTCTCATTCTCTCTTAATACTCTCTTAATCTCTTTTCTAAGTCTTGAGTTTCAATTAGCCATCAAGATTTCAAAGCTCCCTCGGTCTAGTCACGTGGAGAAGATCAAGTAAGTAGTAAATTAATTTACTTTTAGTCTTTTATAATGTAATTGTACTTAAATTTAAATTATTCTAATATAAATTTTTTTCATAATTATGTTTAAATTAAGGTTGTTGAAGGCTGAAACCTCAACTTCTTAGTTCTTATTAAGCGATCTTCAAACACGTGATAAGGTAATTTTTTAATGTATAATTTATTATTAGTAAGTATTTAATCTTATTTTATAAATTTTTTTCACTAACTTTAAATATTATATGTAGAATTAATGGCGGGATTTAACAATACATGGGATTATTTGCCATGGGAGATTGAGGCATTAGAGTAGGAGCTAATAGGGACAACTAACCCCGTTATGCCCCCCGATCAAGATCAAGATGCCAACCCTCCGCTTTACGACCCAAATCAACAACAGCAAGAGCATGTTGAATTTGAGCCTACTAACACTATGCAGGGAGAGGAGGGATGCAGTGCAAACCCTCACGAGTCTACTGCGTCGGGCTCAAGAAAACGCACGAGCGACGTTTGGAAGAGCTTCGATGTGGTGATGATCAACAGCGAAGAAAGAGCCAGCTGCAAGAAATGCAAAAAAGTCCTGACTTGCAAATCATCGGGTGGAACTGGTCATTTGACTCGCCACATCAAAAGCCATCAAACTCAAATCGATCGTGCACAGGCTACTCTCAACCTTTCCTCTAGTTCTTTTGAAGTTTTTAATTATTCTACTGAAGTTCTTAGAAAAGAATTAGCTAAATTTATTGTTTGGGATGAACAACCATTTTCTTTAGCAGAAAATTATAAATTTGAAAAATTTATACATAAATCATTACAACCTAAATATAGAAAAATAAGTAGACAAACCATGCGTAGGGATGCTATAAAATTTTTTTCTGAATATAAAACTAATCTTTTACAAGTTTTAATTACATTAACTTCTTGTCTTTCTTTAACATCTGATATTTGGACCAGTAATCATTCTGATCAGTCATACATGTGTATTACGGCACATTGGATAGATAGTGATTTTTTTATACAAAAAAGAATTATTGCATTTAAAATTTTTGAATTTCCTCATACTGCAAATGCTATAGTTAGACAATTTCATAGCATTTTACATTCATATAATATAATTAATAAAATTTTTTCAATTAGTTTTGATAATGCAAGTAATAATGATAGTGCAATTGATAAATTAAAAAGATTGTTAAATCCAATATTTAATGGTGCTTTTTTTCATATACGATGTGCATGCCATATTCTTAACTTATGTGTTCAAGATGGAATAAGAGAAGTAGATGAACATGTAACTAAATTAAGAAATGCTGTTAGATTTGTTACTTCTTCTACTTCTAGAAATCAAGATTTTAGACAAACATGTAAATCTTATGGTTTGTCATATAAAAAATTTAAACTTGATATTAAAACACGATGGAATTCTACTTATGATATGCTAACAACATGTTTTCCATTTAAGGATCCTCTTACATTATTTTATAATGAAAGAATGCCTGATGGAAACATTGAAGAAAATGATTGGGATAAAGCAAAATTATTACATAAAATTTTAGAAATTTTTTATAATGCTAGCACTCATTTATCTGGTGTTTATTATCCTACATCATGTTTAATTTTAGAACATTTAGTTTTAATTAGTGAAATGTTTTCTCAATATAGACATGATGAAAATGTTTTTCAAGTAATTTTTAAAATGGAAACAAAATTTAAAAAATATTGGAAAAATATAACTCCTTTATATTGTTTAGCTTCAATTATGGATCCTAGATTAAAATTAGAAGGTGTTCATATTTTATTAGATGAATATTATAGAAATATGGAACTTGAAGGAGTAGATGAGAAAAAAAATGAAATTTCTACCTTATTAGATGAAATGTATAATGTTTATAATTTAAAATTTGGACATACAATGAATCCAACATCCTCTCAAACTAATGTATCTACTAGTAGTAAAAATATTACAGGAAGAATACGCTCAATTTTAAATAGAAAAGGAACATCAATAAGTAGATCTAGTAATTTTAATGAATTAACATTTTTTTTAGAAAATAATCATACATCTTTACTCAAAGAAGAACAAATAGATAATTTTGATATTTTATCATGGTGGAGATCACAAGGAAAATCATATCCTGTGGTTTCTGCCATGGCACGTGATCTACTAACTCCTCCGGTGTCTACTGTAGCATCGGAGTCTTGTTTTAGTGCAGGCGGCAGGGTGCTGGACGAGAAGCGAAGCCGAATGAACGAAGAAAGCGTGGAAATGTGTATTTGTCTTAAAGATTGGCTAGATGCTGAAGATCGTCTTCAAGATAAAGGTGGTCATTCAACTTCATCGGATAATGATGAACAAAGTCTTGGAAGTGCAAGCGGAAGCACCAATGGATAAACGTTGTAATAAATAATTATAAAAAAAGTTGTAGAAAGAGTTGTAAAAAGAGAACTACGTAGACCTGATTCCTCCTTTGAGTGGGATACGTAGGCAGCCTGTAATGGGTCCGGTCTAAAATATATAAAAGTTTAACATTTTTTCAAAAATTTGTGTAATATACATTCTTAATTTTTTTTTATTTTTCACTTTTTATATATTTTAATTAAGTAATTTACTTATTAAAATATTTTTTTTTAAATTCGGCCCACGGGCCAAAACCGGGCCGGGCCCAACACGGCCCGCGTGCCTAATTGGGCTTGTTGGGCCGTATTTGACCCACGTGCCGCCGTTAGCCAGCGGGCCGTGCCAGGCCCGCGTGCCGGATCTGGCCCGCGGGCCGGATTCGTGCCCACGGCCCGGCGGAGCCGTGCCGGCGACGGCACGCCTAATCGTGCCGCGTGCCGTGCCGGGCCGGGCGAAATTTCAGCCGTGCCGTGCCCGGCACGGCACGATTACAATCGGGCCATGCCTGGCACGACCCGATTTCTGGCGGGCCGAGGCGGGCCCGGGCCCGGGCCGGCCCGGGCACGGCCCATGGCCACCTCTAGATAAAGCTCAAGGAAAAGAATAAAAAAAATAAAATAGGTAATAATTCATTTCAAATAAATATAACATATATATAAATTTATTTTTTACTTTTTAATTTATTATAAATTATATTTATTTTGATAATTTTTGAAAATGAAATATAAATTATATTTACTATAAATGGATTGGATCAATGTCAACCACAACCTTAGGATTTGAGTCGTGGTCTGCTACATCTTCACTGCAATAGGTACTGAAGACTGTAACTGGCGACCGCATGGCAGAAAAAATGGGAAAGAGAGGAACTACGGCGGAGACGCCGCCTGCGGCCATCGCTAGAGATTACGAGATCAGTGAGCGGCTGGGAGGCGAGAAACAGGCGTCCACTGTTTGGCGGGCGCTTCATCGGTCGAACGGCCGCACGGTGGTCGTGAAGCAGGTCAACGTCTCCCAGCTGAGCCGGAACCTGAGGGATTGCCTCGACTGTGAGCTCAACTTCTTGGCCAGCATCAGACATCCCAATATTATCCGCCTCCTCGATGTCATCCAGGTCATATTATCGTCAGCCTCTTCTGATTCGTTATGCATGTTTACTACTAGAGCAATCGGCTGAATGGGGTTTTGAAGCGCGCAATGGGGAAATGTTTGGTTTTTCGAATTGAATTGCATATTCCGCATTGATTTGTGAGTTTTAATCGAGAATCGTGGTTGGTTAACATTTTAGGGTGCCTTTTTTGAAGCTGCCTGTTTTCTGTAAGGGCGATAGCAAAATAGGGTTTTGAAGCTGCCGTGAAATTAACCGACGTGATTCCTTTATTGCTCTCTCCATTTTCCATCCGACAGAACTGAGAGACTTTTGCTTCTTTTTCTTCCTACTTGTGATATGAGTGGAAGAAAAACTTGTAAAAAGTAAGAGAAACGTAAAAGATTCAATCCAATCATGTAGATACTATAGAGGGAAGGTCAAGGAGTGTTCTTACTTAAGAGCAGTCTAGTCATACCACAAATGTAAAAATCCTTCACGGATTGTCCCTTCGCATGTATCCATGGTGGGAAACGAGTTTTTTTTTTTTCATTGTGTTCCTTGATCATTGTTCTTCAGCATGTATCACTTTGAGATTCTTTGCAAAAATTGATAGGGTTTGCCAATATATAGATTTCATTAAACAAAATACCGTATATGTGTTTATTTTTACACATATTCTATTCGGTCAATTGTAAATAAATATGCAATGCATGTAATAAAATGAGAAGGTGAATACCATGTATCCAAGATAATACATTAATCCTAACATCTTGTATCCACTACCATGACAGATTAATGGCATATGCTATATTGTTGCATTTGTTTCTTGATTGTTTACCAAGATCGTCACCACATACTATCACAAAAAGTATATAGATGACTGAAATCTAGTGTGAGAATGTGCTTGCTAAATAATAGATAATAGTGTGCATTTACGTACACAATGCAGATGATATACAGATGGATGCATATATACTGACAATCGGGAGTAGTTTCCAACTGTTTACACGAAACCGCATTTTTATTTTCTGCCATGGAACCTTGTCTAGAAAATTTTCTAGTGAAGTAATGACTTACAGGCATCATGCACATGTCATGTATTTGCATGCAGAAATATACAAATTCCACCAAATATGCATCTATTTTCAAGTCATTTTATAAGAAATAACCCAACAGTCATCATTTCATAGTGAGGTGCAACTTCAGAATTTTGCATTTTTATAAATGAACATATACAAGTACATATATGCAAAAAAGTATATATTATACTAAATTGCGGTTCTTTATACTAACCATTGTACAATAATCGACTGGAACAGTGTGAGCACTTTGTAGTTGGGCACATCTGGTTCTTAGATATTGGAAATTATAAACCATCCTGATTAGAACATATTGAATCGTTTTATATCATTTTTGCTCTTTATGAAGCTTTCATTGAATATTTTATTTGTGCAAGTAGACCTAATGACGAAAATGCCAAATCCTGTGTTTTGTTTATCTCAGTTCTCCTACTTCAGTCATCTTACTAACATTATGTTTCCTAGAGGGTAAAGGAAAATAAAAAAAAGAAAAAAGAATTGAGAGTGAAAAATAAGAGGAAAGCAAAAAAAAAAATGTTAAATGGTTTCCACCCAATTTGAATGGAGCCAACATGGAGGAAAAAGAGAGGGACTTCGCCTCAATTTTCCCCCCATCTTTTTCTTTGCTTTCAATGAAATGAAGGAAAAGTAATTTTCTTTCCTTTTCATCCCCTTTTCCCTTTAAGAATACATAGCCTTAGAGGATATATATTTGCACGTAGCTTCATAACATGTTCTATTGCTACGTTGTAATGTAAGCATTTCAAAACCAAAAAAAATCTAGATTACAATTTTTTGAAACTTAATTTATTACAATTTAAAAAAATATATTTTCAGTTTCAGGAAGAATATATTGGAACTTCATATATGTAGGTTCTGAATATCGTGTTTGGATTTTTATTTATTTTGTTATCAGTGTTTAGAAGGATATTATTATGTCTTCTGTATTCTCTGACTTAACCAGAACCTTAGATGTCTAGCTTCTGTTTCAGGCTGATGGATGCATATTTCTTATCCTGGAATTTTGCCCGGGAGGAGACTTAGCCAGTTTCATCAAGCGCTCTAGTTATCTTGATGAAGATACAGCTAGAAACTTCATGAGACAGCTAGGTATCCTCTTCTCTCAATAGATCAACTAAACCAATCTGAAGATGCCTATTCTTGTATGAGTTAGAGCTATGATATGAGGGACATAGTATCATAGTATCTCCTCCTATTGCAGGAGCTGGTTTGGAGGTGATGCATGTTCATCACATCATTCATAGGGACTTGAAACCTGAGGTACAGGAAGATTTTTCACGTATTTATTTGGTAACTATTTTTTCTTGGTTACTCAACAGGATTTATGATGAACAGAATATACTGCTTTCTTCTCCCAGTTGTGATGCAGTGCTAAAGATAGCTGATTTTGGCCTTGCAAGGTACTATTACATAAAATGAAATGCTTGTAGAAATGTATACACTGGCTGATTGAGTTGTTACTTGTATTCAAAGTTCTAAATTTCAGCGTGTATCGAGGTACCAATATTTGCTCAAACTGATATACCTTGATAGGGGACATGTACTAACATATGGTACCAACTACCAACTAGCACCAATATTATATATAATATATACATATGTATCGGACTGGTGTTCATCGTACTAGCATAATATCAGTCTTATACTTAACACCCACGTTAGGCAGTCTGAAATGATTTTTAAATCCTTACTTGTACTATCAACAATTTATTTATCTAACACTCAAAAATTGGACAGGATTGTTCACCCTGGTGAATATGCAGAAATGGTCTGTGGAACATCTTTCTACATGGCTCCTGAAATTATGCAATTCCAGAAGTATGACTATAAGGTAAAAGGAAACACATTCATTCAGCAGTGAGTCAATAGAAAATTTCAAATCCCTTATTTTTCCAGGTGGATATGTGGAGTCTTGGTGCAATATTTTTTGAGCTTCTAAATGGATATCCACCATTCTGTGGCAGGAATAATGTACAGGTATTTTAATATTTTATTCCGCATGAATAATGAGATGCTTTGTTTGTAGTTGTTAACATGATCAAATGTCTTCTTTACAGCTTCTACAGAATATAAGAAAGACTTCTTCACTGCCATTTTCACAAGATATTTTCTCGAGTTTGCATGCAGACTCCCTTGATCTATGTGCTAGGCTCCTGTGCAAAAATCCTTGTAAGTCTTCAACAACACTTTTTTTTAGTTATTTTGAAAGGTAACCTTTCAAACCATATCTGACATTCCTTGCCTATATATTGTTCCAGTGCAACGCATATCCTTCGACGAGTTTTATCACCACAGTTTCCTGAGCTGATGGACAAACATTGTATAGCCAAAAATCCTCCTGCCTCTTGTATGCTTGTAAATCAGAAGTACGTTTATCTTCCAATAATTTCATTGATGAAGCTGAATAAATCTTTAGTAGTTCAAGCATGGTAACCTTTGTTTTGATTCTCCGGGGATGAAATGATCCGAGTAGCTACCAGAACCTAGATGATAAAAAAGTATCTACAAATATGTGTGAAGTGATCCAATGTAATGCACATGAGCGTCATTCCAACATATGATTTGGCTAAGGGTTAATTGTTAGCATAACTGATAAGCGTTGACCTTTTTATCCCATAGGTCAAAGGGTGAGTAGTGTAATAATAATAAGCTTGATAAAACATCATGTTCATGAATATGATAAAATCGACTTCTGAATGGATGTGCTAATAATAGTTGTGATCCCTCTCTAAAGCCTACAAAAATTACACTAGATCGGATCAACACCTCATTTAATGTGTGTTACCTCGTCTGATAAAAATTCCCATTTTTGTGCAATAGAGTATCACTTAAGATAAAAGGAAAGTCATATTGATTTAAGAATGTAATTGAGATTAGTTTGGGAAACGTTTAGTGCAGTTTTGCTTCCTGAAACGCATTTAGATTGAGTTATTGTGTTGCATTACATCAATTTTAATAAATTCCAAGTGTTATGTGGGCTTTCAAATAAATTTAATTCGATTGTAATATGATTTTTTAAAAATATTTAAGTTACTTGGACATATTTAAATTATACAATTAATTATTTGGTTTTGAGAGTTTGTAATCATCTTATGACTTTTGGAATTTTTTTTTTTTAATTACAGGAAGGCAAACATAAGCCCATGAGCTATTGGAGAGAAATATGGGCCGCCTAAAGGCAGACAAATGGGCTTGCTGGATCTATGCGGGCTAGTGATCGAACTGTAGTATTAATTAATAGTTAACTAGTTACTATTATATGAATTTTTACAGACACATTTATTAGAAATTTTGTTGATTTGTATAATTGTACATTTGTACGGAAGATGGAAACGTTAAAGTGCCGTGTAATTTTATCTACAACTGCTATTAAATAGAATTACTTGCTCGCTCTTTCCGTTGAAACAATTAATTTGAATGCAGTTTTAAAGAGGAGCGAGGTTGGAGAAATCGTCGAGTTTGCAGCACTGCAGAGAGCAGGCCTCGGTTTCATCGCATCGGACGGCAGAGAATCAGATAAAGACAAAAAGTAACGGTTACAAATGTCTCCCCCATTCGGCCGTCCCGCTCGGCTTTTTACCGCGTCATCACACCCTCATCTCCACCGCTCGTTTTGCTTATTCGACCATCACAGCCGACCATTTCACGGGCAACAAATCCCGGTCTTCCTCTTTTAGCTTCCCCCACTCCTTTTCCGCTTTAAGCGTAAACCCGTCTCCCCTTTTCTCCACAGCCCAATGGCGAGTGCACACTCCTCCGACCCCAAGCCCACCGGCGAGCCCGTGATCGGTTACCCGGCTGCAAACTCGGCTCCGCCGCCCAGCTTCGCCGTCGCGTACTCCTACCCCGCCCCTCCGTACGTCGCCCCCAACCCGCACAACGCATCATCCCGCGGCTACAGCGACCGCGACCCCCCTTCCCTCTTACACGCCCTCTACCGCCGGATCCTAATCGCCGTCATCGTCGCCTTTCTCCTCATCGGCGCCACCACCTTCCTGCTGTGGCTCATCTTGCGCCCCCGCATCCCCATCGTCTCCATCTCCTCCGCCGCCGTCTCCGGCTTTAATCTCTCCTCCCCCTCCGCCGCCGATCCGCGCATCTCGTCCTCCTTCGATATCGCCCTCTCAGTCTCAAACCCTAACCACCGAATGGACATCAGCTACGGGGAGGTCGCCGCCGCTGTCGGCTACGGTGGTTACATCCTCGCCGACACATCGCTCCCGCCTTTCTACCAAGAGAGGGAGAGCTCCACCACATTGCGGACGACCATGGTGGCGGCCCAGAAGTTGGTTGCCAGCAGTGTGTCGACGGGTATATCCGACGATCGAGCAAACGGCAACGCTGTCGAGTTCCAGGTAATGGTGGAGGCGTGGGTTTGGCTTAGGAGGAATTGGTGGAGAACTAGCCGTAGCTTGATAAGAGTGTATTGCGGGAACATCAGGATAGCGTTTGCAAACCAGACGGCCCCGCTGGGGTCGATGGTTGAACCGTCCAAGCGTTGCGACGTTAACCTCGGATAGTAACTGTGAGTATAAATGCTGATCATGGCAATTTCTTTGCTTCCCTGTAATGTATGATGGGCTCAATTTTATAGATAAGATTTGAAGTACTATTTTTGTGTGTGTGGATAATGCTTATTTGATGGAACAACTACTACTACTTCCATTACCCTACAGAAACGACGCATCTGTATATGTTTTTAGTCACAAAAATGTAGAGTTGAATTGATCGGAAGATGCATTATGTGCATAAATGTCAAACACCGGATGAAGTGGAGAGTTTCTACTCACGAATGATTAATGATTAAACTAAGTGTGCGCCTAAAATATGCTTTAGCTTATCTCTCGTCCATTTACTGATAGGTTCTTTTCAGTTTAAGTTTCTGTTGAATCTCTTGATGCTTTACTTGCTATAATTGGAAAGCTTGAAAATCTTTTACAGGTTCTCTGGAACCATCAATTTTTATATAATTGGAATCCCCTTTCCATAATTTCAATGGCATCCTCTGTTTGGAATTAAGAAAACTCGGTAATTAGAAACTCCAATGCTTGAACAATTTGCTTGTCCAAATCATACCAATAAAAGAAACTAAAGTACATGTACTATGGTCTACTTTGTGTAGGGATTAGCCTATGTTAATGGGATCCCATGAACACATTCCAAATGCCTCGTTATACTCTGGAGTCATACAATCTTCTTAATCCTGTATCTTATCAATTACTTTTCTTCACCTGACCTATTGGCTCTTTCTCAAATTATTTGAATATTTGATTTTGTGGTTTCTTAAATTTCAAATCTTCTGGACTCCGTTATGTCCTGTAGAATCCATGATACTTTGCTATGATAAGAAAGTAATAGTTGATATATGACATGTTGATCATGATGTACACAGTGCAACAGGTTGTCTTTGGTTTTATCTTGTAATTTGGGTAAGACGAGCCTAGTATTCACGATAAATTTATTGTGAAAACTGCAATAGTTTGTCCACGAATGAGAAATTTAACAAGAATCAATGTGCTAGTTAGCTCACATGACAAAGATCTTACTTGTTAATAATAGGGCCCTAGAATTAAATCTTGTCTTCTCCAACATTATTTCTTGCAAACAAAAAAGTTTAGCACATAATTTTGTGCAATTGACTGCTGCAATATACTGAGATGGAGGAGAGTATACCATGGAGTGACACTGTTAAGTTATAAAGGATTAGTAGTACAGTAGGACATCACCTTTAAGTGCTTTATGCAGAACAATATTCACTTGATAATGTTCATGTATTGCCAGTTTGCCACTGATTACAAATTAGGGTAACTAGATTTAAATTGTGCTATGTGTAGGTTACAATAGATTATTATAAAAATTTAAGATATTCAAGAACTATAAAAATATGAAGGCAATTTATATATGTGTCTAACTCCAGTAGCTAATTTGCTAATCGAAGGAGCTATATGTGCTGATCTTCAATGAGTTTTTTTGCTTTCAGATAATTTCAAATTTATGGTGCATGAAGGAAATTTTATTACGAATTAGATGAGTTAATTTGTTTTTCTAAACCTAAAGGGATAATTTACAAGAAATTTAGAATAGTGTAGGCTATTTTTTTGAATTAGATGAATTTAAAACATAAGAGTAGTGAGTCAAAATGATAAAATTTACCTATTAGTGAATATTTTTTGTATTGAATAGTTAATAAATATCATAAATAAATTTATTTGATACATATAATTTATTCTTAATCAAACATTTAACTATCGTAAATTTAAAATATTCAAATTTATGATAACACTAACCATTTAATATGATTTTATTCATAATCTTAAATATTTGCTTGAATACATATTTTAACACAACTATATAATAAATTATTATTAGAATGAGTTCACTAAATTGACCTACAAATTTTTTTTATTGTATTTTGTCAAATTATATGCCAATTGATCATTAGACCTATGGCATTATAATAACATTATTTTATTCCATGTATAGTTTAATGTTGTTCTAGATTTTAGGGGTGTCAAAATAGGGCACTTGTTGTTTTAGTTTAATGTGGCACCATATAACTGATCATAATTGGAGATTTACTTCTACTAACAGAAGGAGAAAATGTCTTATGTGTTCAAAAATCTAAGAAAATATTACCTATATTATGGTTTTATGAAAAGAAAATGATTTTCTCTATTGATCCATTGAATCATAGCTTCAAGGATGAGATGCATAATGATCAAACATCTAGGATTTCAACTTATTACCATGTTCTAAATTCAATTTAGACATTTTCTTTTGAAAATATTTTATTGCATGATAATTGTTATAAAACAATGGAGATGATACTAATAAGGGAAAAGATGGACAGGGGAGGATTAAGTAGAGAGAGATGAATGCCACTTACCTCACTAGTGAATAACGTAAAAAAGGATTGAGATTTGAGAGAAAGTGATCAAACGAACTAAGTCAACAATGTGGCTGAGTGAACAAGAAGAAAAGGTCATGTAGGCAAGACACTTGAACATGAAAGGTCAAGCACGCAAGAGGCTCAAACAAAAAAAAAAATTTAGTTCAATTTATTCTATTTATAAAGGTAAGCATTTTTTTTTTCTGATTTGGTGAACTCAATTAACTATCTAGGGTGTGTTTATTGCACCTTCAGAACTCACTTTCCATTTGCCTCTTCTTTCTATCTATCTCTCTCTACCATTTGCAACTATGTATAGTAAGGGTGGTTGTTACAATCTGCCTTAAATTGACTCATTAACTTAGAGAGTTGGAAATGATATGGCCTAATTTAGCTAAGTTAATGGTAGCTAGTGTGATAAACCTTATATATCATATCAATCTTTCTCTTAATTCTCATATGGGATTAAATCGTATATCACATTCTCTCTCTAACTCGCCCAAGGTCTTAACACATGTTCGAAAATCATATCTTAGTTGGGTGCCAAATGACAATTCCATTATCCTTAGCGGCCTTTACTTATTGACCTCACAACTAAATTTTGTTTTAAGCTCAAGTTAATGGTAGCCAAACTCATTTAGCCATATATGACTTATCATCTTTTCTCCAACTTTCTATGTAGAATTAACTTGGGTATCACAGGCTCTCTCATGGCAACAATACCATTCTCAACTAGTCTCATACCATTTTAGAACTAAGTTTTACTTTGATACTATTTATTACAATTCGCTTAATAGGTAAATTGACTCATCAACTTAGTGAGCTTGAAGCAACAGAACTAAGTTTTGCTATGATACTATTTGTTACAAGTAAATTGACTCATCAGCTTAGTGAGCTTGAAGCAACATCACCTAAATCAAAATGGGTAAGCTCAAGTTAGTGATAGCAAGCTCACTAAGCTTATATAACATATCATCTTTTTTTCCTCTAAATCAAGAGGTACCACAATTGTGCTTCCTTCTTTAGACATTGTCCTCTTTTCTTTTGAAACTCCTTTGATCTTTAATTCTTTCTCTAAGAGAAGACTACTTATTGAGAAAGAAACAAAAGATTTGCTCAATTGAACTCGAAGGGAGATCAATAAAATGATTAAGTGTGCAAAAAGGCCTTAGACTATGTGAATACAATTAAAAGAATTCTAATGTAAATTTGTGATGCACCTCAATAACATGTCTCCATATGAATTATTGCTTGATTTGATCTCACTTTCACGCCCTTTTTATTTAAATGTAATTCTCGATTCAATACTTGATTGCATGTGAATTGTTTTGATTCTACTATGCAAGAGTCATTTCCTGTTATATCTCTAACAATCTGTGCCACTGCTCCATATAAAATGCGCCAAGCAACATTTCCTTGGGGAAAAGACATGTTTGGGGCTTTGGTTATCAACTTATATATATTTTCAGTTTAGGATTGTCAAGATAGCATATGGGAAAAGAAGCTTGTAGCCAAAACTTGTTTGGTGTCTGGGGAAGACGGGTTTCCACACACCTAATTTGCTTGTTCCGGATACTGGACAAATTGATGAGTTTGTCTGGTGATTCGGAAAGAGCTGGTGGTAGACTTTGCTTGCGGCTCATATGGGTTCTTTAGCGGTTTGGTTTTTGTGAAGAGGCCAAAATTGTCCAAATATTGCTGGTGGAAAGGACCACCGAGGTCTGTTTGAGATTGCTTGTCAATGACTCAAAACTGAAATGGAAAGTCTTGGGCCTAACACCACTGAATGCTAGCGTCTATATTATATTCTCTTTTAGAAATTGAAACTAGGTTTGGCAAAAATTTTATTCGGTTATTTGAGCAGCGCTAGTGGTTTGGGTATCTAAGAATAGGGGCAACTTGAAGCTTAATTCTCCAGGGAATTATATTATCTTGCTTTTGGTTTTTGTGAACTATCTAAATTTCTGATCAATGAGGGCGTACTTTTAGGCTGTTTTGTTGGATGGAATCGGTACAAAGGATGGAAAATACAATAGATATCTTAATAGCCAAGTCTTTCCACCATGGATTCCATCCAAACGAAACATAGCCAAGTCTTTAAGCTCTTCTTTTTTAGATATCTTAATAGATTTTCCTCTTGTCATCCTTTAGTATTCTTTATCCTGTTCTAGATTGTCTAGTATAGTTAAATACTTAAAATTTTCTACCGACGATGTTTGTTGTTTGAGTGGCACGTATAAAGTTCTACCATCACTCTGTTTTTTAATATTGCAATACCTCTAATGATTTCTTTTCCTTCAGCAAATGATCCTTTTCCATCTACATCATGGAGCATCATGGAGCATCACTCTGTTTTTTAATATTGCAATACCTCTAATGATTTCTTTTCCTTCAGCAAATGATCCTTTTCCATCTACATCATGGAGCATCGCACTGATAGATGGGTTCTTATCTGCTGCCCCTTTATGCATTCCACTAAGAATTTGCGTCAGCTTATGTTTTAGGGCTCCTTATTCTAAGTCTATTCTTTCGCGGTATCTTTAATTAAGGTGAGACCTTAAATATTCCATTCCAATTAGAAAGTGTTGGTAGCCTTTGAGTTCTTTTTGTTTTTGGCTTCTGGTTTCTAATCTGTGCAAATTAAGTTTGAGAAGCAATTGACATGCACTGTGCAGGACAAAAAAAATTATTTGGCATCATCAGTAGTCTGTAAATTTATAGTTGTCTGCATTTCATTTAATGGGGTGAAAATGTATTAATTTAAGTTTGGATTTCACGTGTTTACAATTTTGCCTTGCATGTAGTTTCTTGTAACTATGGTGACTATAGAAGTGTACTGTAATATTAAAGCTCAGAAGCTGTTGAAAAGCCTAGTAGTATTTTGCATTCTCATTTTGTCACTTCCTCAAGTTGATTCATGCGTATAGGATGCATACTTGTGTTGTGCATGTTCTAATTTCCTGGTGCGGATACCCTGTACTTGCTGAACAGATCTAAAGTGTTTTTACGAGAAGCTTATGATAGATGGATTAGACTAAAGGGCATTACTGCACACAGCTTGGAAATTGAATCCTAGCTTTTTCTCGTGTTTGTCTCCTTTAGCTCTTTTTATGTGGTTGAGATGATTGATTGACTAATGATTACAGAGCATTTCTCTCACAAAGCTTCAAGCCACTCTCACTCAAATTGTTTTCGACAAATACGATCGTGTCATCTTTTTTCATGCAGCTGTTTGAATTATTACCTTTTACTAACTATTCCTGCTTTGATGACTAATATATTTTAAAATTTTGGTTGGAGACTTGGAGATAGTGCCCAACTTTCCCTCAACCCCCCTTTCTATTACATATTTCTTTACTTCTCTTGAGATTGCTAGTATTACCTAATGTCGAGGTAAATAATGGAAACTTTTTTAGTAGGTCGTCCAAACTTTCACTTTTAATTAAAACTTTTAGATTTTCTTTATAATAAAGAAAATTCATTTTCTAACGAATAAGCTAGGTACTTGAAGCTTCTTACACTACTGCACCAAAAATCCGGAAGTTGTACTCTTCCTACAGGCAACAAGGTGCAAATGTTTAACCTAAAACAAAAGGTTCATTACGGAGTGGCCCGAATTAAATTTGCTTCTTATTTTATGACTACACCTCCTAAATTTGCTTCTAATTTTAGTTAAACTGCAACAGTTAAATTGTATATTTTTGCAAATTGAATATAATAGAAATTATAAGGAATATATTTGCAATACATATATAAAATATAGAGTTATTTTATAATTTCAATAATATGAGTCAATAGCAGCTAGTCAGCGGGGTTCTTTTTTTTATTTGTTAACCTTGTTAACTTGGCTTTCTTTGTAAGCACCACCTTTTCTCCACGCCACACCGTCGCTCTTCAGGACCATCACTCCTTTTAATTCCTTCCCCTGCCCTCTTCAGCCTCTCTTGCAGCTTCAACTCTTTCGCGATTCAGCAAGTTAAGACAAGGCTTACTCGATGACGGACAAGGGCAAGGACTGCGGAAACCACGGCGACGAGAAGCGCCACAAGCTCTACCGCCAACTCTTCGCCGGCTTCCTCCTCGTCGCCATCATCGCCCTCCTCATCGTCCTCATCGTCTGGCTCATCCTCCGACCCACCAAGCCCCGCTTCTCCCTCCAAGACGTCTCCCTCCTCCAGTTCAACCTCACCTCCGCCGACGGCGGCGGCGCCGCCGCGTCCCTCCTCACCTCCGTCCTCCAGATCACCATCTCCTCCCGCAACCCCAACGATCGCATCGGCGTCTACTACGACCGCCTCGACGCCTACGCCCTCTACCAGGGCCAGCAGATCACAGCCTCCACCGCCCTCCCTCCTGGCTACCAGGGCCACGACGACGCCATCGTCTGGTCCCCTTACCTCTACGGCGTCGCCATTCCGCTCAGTCCATTCCTCGCCGTCTCCATCGCCCAGGACGAGGCAGCCGGCTACCTCCTCCTCCACATCCGCATCGACGGCCGCCTCCGTTGGAAGGTCGGTTCCTGGATCTCCGGCCACTACCACCTCCAGGCCAAGTGCCCGGCCTTTCTCACCGCCACAGGCCTCGGCAATTCGCGTGGTGTCGGCTCTCCGCCCGACTTCCGATTCCAGCAGGAAACCGCCTGTAGCGTCGACATCTGAAGGGCTCGCGATCAGCGTGATGACCGTCAAATATAACGGCGACGGCGACGGTTGTTGGGTATTCTATTTCTTTTTCTTTTTGTTGTTTTCCAGAAAAGTATGGTGTATAAAATTTGGTGATAACGGTATAGGTCCTTTATGCGGAAAATAAATGGAGATAATGATACTAATAATACTTAAATGTATTTGGATTCGTATATTTTATTATTTACAGCACCATCATCCATGTAATAATTCCAGCTCCTGCTCCTTAATTTATCGTAATTTATGGGATTTAAGGTTTATTTATCATGTAAATTAACTTTTTTTTTTTTCATTGTCTCTGTTACCCTGCACCTAGCTGAGCATAAGATTAGCTTGTGGAGTAGAAAGTTAACCTTGGTTTATAAGAATGGATTTGCTGGAACTACTGCACAAACCCCAGTTTGCTTTGATGTGAAATGGAGCGTATTAGGTGAACAGTGACTTGTCACTTTTATAAAGATTTCTTGGTGTTAGGTGTTTGGTGATAATGCATTCACACTAGATGTCTAGATGTAAGCAATTATGTGTAGTGATGATTAAAGTTAGGTCAGTGGAGCGTGTTATTTAAATATCATTTAGAGAAGATTCTTAAGTAGACGATTACAAATGATCTGTTTTGAGAATCTATCCCTAAAATATGTGATTAAAAAAAATTATATCTTCAAAGTGGTCAAATTTGTTCCACGAATTCAGATGCAAATTTTTACACGTGAACGAAGTCAACTGCAACATCAGTATTTTATGTAATAAGCACCAATAATAGCTGTACAGAGAATGATGCATTTTCGCAGTGAATAGATTTCCAGCCAGGGATTGCTTTCGCGACGTAGTTGGGCTTCTCCTAAAGCCCAAATCAATTTATTTGACAGAAGCCACAGAAGGAGGCTTTGCATTTGAGAAGTAGTTGAGCTTTTCTTAAAGCCCAAATCAGGTAATGGGCTCCCTTTCATTGGGTATGGGCTTTGCCGCTATGGCTAGTCCATCCACAGGTAAGAAAAAAAAATGTGTGACCAAATTCTATCATTTTCCATGTCATTTATACAGATTTTTTTTGAGTTTTCACTTTTGTTGTTGATTACGTAATAAAAAAGATTAGGGATTTTGTTTATAAGATTAAATTTGAGTCATTAAGGAGAATGCTCCATACATGAAAAAGACAATGGCAATTTTAAAGCGCGTTGACCAAATAGATTCATTTTTCTTTACAAAGTCAACAATAATAAATCTATGAAAATGACAGTCAAGCCCCACGTTCATCACTTACATGAAATGCCAGGAAAAAAAATTCTCAGAGGCTTTTCAATCCTAATTCTTTTATAGCGATCATCAATCATTCTTATCCTAACATATCAAATGAAATATCTAGAGCAAACCTAAATGAACAAGTTTGAAAAAAGTAAGATTAATTTTCCTATAGAGAAGACAGATTACACTGATATCTTTCTTCATCAGTCCCAGAACTCAAACAAGAAGCAAGATTCAGAAGCAAATCCAGGAAAGCCTCAACTATAATCCCATGATACCTCTTTTCATTCATCTTTAAGTACCAGGCCAGCATCTTCTCCAGCCACTGCACCTCCACCAGTCCCTGAACCATCACCACCTCTTCCATGGACTGCCGGAAATCCCAGTACGGTTCCTCCGAGTCCAATTCCAAGGCAATGCCTCCTTCAATTGGGATTTTCTCAGCTATTGGCACCTCCCCCGTGATTGAGCTCGTGCTGCCTGGCTCGAAGAACAGCCGGTCCGATCTTATCCCGCGGGCTACCGCCTCGATGGAGAAGGCTTCAGAGGTGGCTTCTGACGACTCCGACGAGAAGCTCTTGAGCTCTCCTTCTGATGAATCTGACAAGTATGACTCGGTGGAGTCAGAGTTAGATGAGTTCATACCGTAAAAACCTTCATCTTCATTGCTTTGCTTTTCTTCCAGCCTGAAGGAATGAGTCACTGGGTGCTTGCAAGAAGGCCACAGCCATGAAGCTGGAGAAGAGACATGTCTTACGTCTCTCCTTTTGAAGAAGAGAGAGGTGAAGGCTACCTTTTTGCCCATCTGGCTTCCTTCTCTGCGGTATCCAATATCACTTGCCACAAATTCAACTCTTCGCAGAGGCTTTAATAGAGGGAAGCAATTTTGGACTGCTTGAGTTGAAGAAGGTGAGAGGAAAGCTGGGAAATGGGAAGAAAAAGTATGTTTGAAAAATATGATGCGGGCATACATGCATTCAGGTAGGAGGACACTAAAAATGTTCGATATGGTGGTTAGGAGTACATCATTGTTTCTTGTACGCTTAGTTGTCATGTTTGTAGGGTTCATTCGCTACTTCAATATTATATCAGCTTATGTATCATAAAGCTAATCACTTTAATACAGATAATACCAACAACTTGTTCAAGATTTAGCCTCCGTTTAGTCAAGTTTTGTGGTTGTAGTTATGTGGTGATTGTACAAGTATTTGATAAATTACAACGTCGTTACTTGTATCCAAATGTTGTAGCACCATTTCGAGCTTGAATCGAGCTCGAGTCAATGACATTTCGAGCTTGCACCATACGGTCAAACGGCGCTTTAGTTCTTATCTTCTGTTGATAATACCATGCAATTAGGGGGTTGGATGCTGCCCTAAAGAGAAACTAGAGGTTAGGGTTCTTTCTGTACATGATCTTGTAAGCCATAGTCAATATGCATGTCTGCAATACCTTAATTCAACTCACAAACAAAGATCTCAGACAAGATACTCAACACAAGATTTTTGAACCATTTACAAAGAAGCATAACCTTGTTTTCTCTTTTGAAACAGAAAAAAACATGCAGCAAATCTTATATGATCACCAAATCCCTGTTTGAAGAACTCTGCCTGTTGTTTTGTAGCCAGTAATAATCCATTACATTCTTTGGGATGGCAAAGATATTAGAATATAACACGTGATAAATTATTCTGCTATCATCTCCTCAAAATGGATGTCTCCATCACCTCCTACCATGAAAGTTCAACCAGGGAAAAAAGCGGGAATTGTTTGGCAGAAGTCATTGGTTTGGAGAACAACCAAGAATTCAGGGCCACTACTTGTAGCATATTTTTGTGATGTAATTGTCGTTATCTCAACTAACGACAACGCACTTTAGCATAGCTGCCAAACTCTGTTTGACTTGTTGATAGAAATGTTTATTTTTGAAATAATCATGGTTTAAAATATCGATCTAAATATCATTTACAGACCGGTATACCGAGTCAACAAACTACACTAGTATTTGAGGAGATGATACTTGGATCGATATGTACTAGGTTTATCATATCAGGACCATGTTTCCAACATATATTTAGGGGTTGAACTGATTCTAAGTTTATCTAGTAATTCAAACAGATTAGAGGAACAATAACCTAGAGCAAGAAAAATATGCAAAGGGGATATAACATACATTGACCCTTAATTTAGTTCTCAAGTGTTTAGTAGTTACAGGACATGAAATTTTATTTTATGATCAAGCATGCTGCTTCAATGGTCAATGCAATCATATGTATTGGGACTTCAAAATATCCTAATTGGTGTCAGTATTTAGTTAGATGTTACCTTCTTACCAACATTGGAGGCGTTCAGTTAGGGAACACAAAGTTTTTAGATGAACTGGAATGCTGATTCTAAGATCATTAAGTTAGATGCTTGGATTTATATATCTTCTTGATTAGATGTTAGCTTCCTATGAACATTGTTTTCGCCTCAATCATGCGAAGCTCAAATTATACAATGTTTCTGAAATCAAATTTCAAGTTTTTAACAAGATAATCAAGATACTTGGCCTCTCGTGTGGATACTAATCATTGAAAACAAAGAAAAAAAGCAGCATAAAGGAATGAAACTCAATCCTATTTTTATTAATCAAACTCTCACCTTAGCAACCACTTGCCATTAGTCAATCTTTAACTGAGAGGATTACTTAAACAAAATCTCATGCTACTAGCTTTTATTTTTCTTCTTTTAAATTTCAGTGTTCAGAATCAACTAGAATATCTCAAGATTTTGAATTCAAAATTTCAAGCGAAATGTTTGAGACATTGGTAAAGGTTGGAGTTGTTACAAGTAACATTTTCAGTATCTTGACATACATATAGAGTATATAGACATAGATTCACTAGTCAGATATACTGGTGTGTACAAATGTACCAATCCACCAAGGTCCAAATACATAAGATATGTTCATACTCAGTATATTGACTAATGTAGACCGAGATTTAAAACCTAGCTTCCACCGGTTTGACTCTTTGGTTATTATGTGTGGACATGAAATTTGTACCTCTTCCTCGTTCAAACTGATTAGGACAAGAATGAGATCGAACGTTTAGAGATTAAAACCAATAAATGTGAAGCTTAATTTTGTCCACGCAGCATGTCTACTGTGCACCAGGAACACAAGAACATTCAAAGTTTGAGGACTGGATGTTCCACAAAAGAGATTGAATGGTGCGTTGACGTTGACTGCAGTGTCACTTCGACGATAGTTCAAAGGCAACCATGTGATTAACTCATGCGAAATTAACCACCAAAGATCCAATTTTTATATTCATTCATAATTTGTATACAAGAAATTCACTTGGTATTGTGAATTGTATAAAGAATTGGGAAAAGAAGGGCAATTTTTTCTGAATCAGCAAGCTTCCAAACCGTAGAGTACTCCGGCGTGCTTCTTGGCATCGACGTCGACGAAGAAGAGCTCCTTCATCCGCCGAAACGTTTGCCAAGTTAGCAAACTGTCAGACCCCGCCTGGTGGCACCGGCCCACCGCCCGGTCGACCTGGAGCGCG
Source organism: Costus lasius (assembly GCA_027563935.2). NCBI lineage: Eukaryota > Viridiplantae > Streptophyta > Magnoliopsida > Zingiberales > Costaceae > Costus > Costus lasius. The sequence continues at coordinate 21,486,683 of CM050447.1, read as the reverse complement.
GTCGCCACCCGGTCCAAACCGCCGTACAAGCTGTTGCAGTACCTAATCATATGCTTCATGTCGAACACCTTGTCCCCGAAGAAAGCCCTCACCAGGCCCATGAAATCGCGCAGATTCCTAGGCAATTTGTGGCGAGTAAGGATCTTTATAAGGTATCCGAAGTCGTAGGCGCTGTGAAAGGTCACCCACGACACGGCGGAGCCGTTGCAGAGCAGCCCGGACGTCATCAGAAGCTTGGCGAAGCGGCGGGAGTCGATCCCCCGCGCCCGGTTCTTCTCGAAGTCAATCCCGTTGGCCTTGAGCAGCTCGATGGACTCCGGGGCATGTCGATCGCGGCGGAGGTCAAAGTCGCGGAAGTTGAACTCCCAGACGAAGCGGGCCCCTCCGCCGAGGTCGGGGAGATTGCCCTCAGCGTCGGAGAGGGTGAGACCGACCTGGATGAGGTGGAGGGCGTCGACGTTGGCCTTCAGGACGGCGTAGCGCTCGGCGGCCGTGAGGACGGCGGGGTGCTTGCAGGGACGGTGGACCACGCCGGGGAACTCGGTGTCCATGGCAACAAAGGGGTGGCGCCTGACGGCCGACCGGATGAGGCTGAACTCCGCCTCGAGGTTTTCAGCCCAGACGGACCGAACTTGGACGGGGACCGGCTTGCCGCCGGCCGCCTCTTCGCCCGCTTCCAAGCAGGGCATCTTGCGAGAATTCGTTCTCCGGTTCGACTCGGTGCGCCAGACGGCTGGAGCGGTGGTTCGCCAATGGCGGCTCAATTGCTGGGGTTTAATTTATAGAGCGGAATGGGAAAGAATCCGCGGATGCTTCGAAGAAAAAGGAAGAATACAAAGTGACGTGCCCAATGAAGGCAACGGCTGATGATGGGGCAGAGAGCGGCCGTAGATGCATCCTGACTGTCGGTAAGCGGGACCCGCTTTGTGGAAACTGCACGGGTTGGGGGCGAGTGTAAGTGTGACGATGGTTCTCGGCGGCGCGTGGGGTCCGCTTATCGAGGTTCGGATGTACAGACGTTCACAGGAAACAGGTAAATCATTTTCGCTGTCAGTAACTTCCGCCGCTGGCGAAGCGGTCCACGCACGAGATGACGGTGACTTCCCCCTAGTCTGTGGTGATTATACAGCCGATTGGAAGAAGAGTCGGCACGAACGTGCAAACCGTGTGGTCATAAATGCTAGGGCTTCAGTTTCACCTTTTAAAAATGTGGCAATTTATAAAATACGAATTTGAACAGTAAAAGAGGGGAAAATAAAGAAAGAGGCGGCGGCTGTCTATGTTCATTGGTTAACATGATTAATTACTAAATGGGCAAATGCTTCTCCTTTGGTTATAAGGAAACAGCTGTATGTGGAGTAAAATTCTGATTAACTCTCTCTCAATAGGACTTAAATAAGATATATGGGTTGCTCGATACTTCTACAGTCCTTCAAACTTAATGCTAAGCACTAATTGACGAACTTAACTATAAAAAAAGTATATAACGGAGACATCTGACAAGTTAAATATCAATGATACAATCGAGAATTGAGACTGCACGGGCCAATAAAAAACATTGACCATTTGGACCTGCGAAAGCTGGTCTTGCGTCCACAATGGCATGCGTTGCCGTACAAGCCACATTAGTTCAAGTTCCTCTCACCTTCCACGATAATGATCAGTGACTAGTCAACACCAAGGTCAATGGCTTCTACTTTATTAATTGTTGTCTTAAGGTGAACTCCACAAAGGTTGATCATTGACCAAAGAGAAGGCTCAATTTGAAAAGTCGTAGTTAATAAATGCCGACGGTGTTAATTTATATGCAAAGGAATATACCTAGATAATAAACGCATTGAATTGTGCGAGACGTTTGGTTTGCTTGGCTTGTATTGGTTTGGTTGACAATACTTTTTCAATCATTATTGTCCTGTTATTCAGGCTCACTTTTCATTTGATCACTATCTTGCAAAGAATTTCTTAGCGTTCTTAGGATTGAATAATCTCAATAGCATCTCGTAAGACCTTAAAGGGGAAAAAATAGAAAAAACAAAAAGATTCTAGTAAAAATCTCAAACCTTATATATATAAGGATGATGGATTTGTCTAATGAATGAATTAAATTTTGAATCTACCTACGGTGATAATCTTGTAACTTAAAATATCCACATGTTAAGTTGGTCAGCTGAGAGCCAGCCATAGCTGACTTGCAGATACAACAGCTATTGAAGAGCTTAGTGTGAGTTAGTCACTAAAAAGTCAACTTATTGATCATCATTGTATTTCTCTCTTTTCATTTTGTATTTCACTGTAAGCTAAGGCTTTAGTTTCATAATGAAGTATTAATAGTGTGTTTCTTTGGATGAAAAACTGTAAGGAAAGAACGAAAAACACAGTGAATCTAGACGCAAAATGTTATTAGATTCAACGTATTTTTCATTCTTTTCTTTTATTTTTTCGTCTAAAAAAACACAATTTAAAAGAATAATCTAATTTGAATTGCCCTAATAGAGATGAAGCTTTCAAGAGAGTATATATTCATGGATTGAGCCAAGTATTTAGGATAGAAAGGTTGAGTATTGATTGACCAGTGACTACTATATGATTGACCTTTAGAGGAATAATTATATATTTTAGATGGTAACTTACTTTAATAAAACTTTTTTATTGTTTAATAAAGTAATTTCATATCGATTTTGGTCAGATTTTGATTCAATCAATGAAGTATTAGTTGACCAAAATCAATTGATGCGAGTATTCCAAAACGGAATCATCTTCCAAAACGATTTCATCTAGGTCCCTAAGCTATTCAATGGTATCAATATTAAGATATTTTAGATCTTATATACGTATAAAATATTTTATACAAAAATTAATTTTTTATTAAGAAATAATATTTTATCTTATATGTGATTTTGTATAGGATATTTTATATGTATACAAGATCTAAAATACCTTAATTTTGATACCATTAAATAGCTTACATAGTATACTACATTTCTAAAAAAAAAATTTTAAAAAAAAAATTTAATCCTAAATTTAGCGACCCAGATGAAATGTGCAGGCCATTTCTTCCGGAATTGGAATGACTGGATGAAAAAAAGCAGACAGGAATTGACTTACCAGAGTCGACGTGAACGCGTTTCAAAGATCTTCTACTCTAGGCCATCTGTACGCATGATTTTGTGCGCATTTTGCATGTGCAGTATTGACACTGTCAGCGGTCAAACCTTGATATCTGGAATGTTTTTTTTTCCTACACGAAAGTTCATGACTTGAGGGCCTCCATGATCCTATTTTTATATTAATATATGAGTTTTGTTGCACAATTAATAAAATATTTATTTGGAGTGCAATTCAAGTTCTATATTACATAAATTCATATTCAGTTTATAGATTAGGGTTTCTGTGATTAATTTAGTAAGTAATATTTATGATGAAATATTCTACAATAATATGCATCTGCAGTATTTTAGAAAATACCTAAAAGGGAATCTAAACCCCATTAGGACTTCTCTATTAGAAATATTATATTTCACTTTTAGGTGAAATACTACACCCCTCCCTCCTTATTCTATAGTTCTCCTTTGCTTAAAAACGATGCTACCGTGCCTTTATCATTCATCCACCACTTCCATATAGACCATGCAGAAAACAACCCAACTTCCCTATTCGATATGATTCAACATGAAATTAGGCATATTCAAACCATAATTGGGTAACTCATTTTTACCTAATTAATTTAGGTCGAGTTAGGTCGTAAGCCGGCTAACCCGGATAATTCATCTTAAATATATATAACTCAAGTCCTAAGCGAACAAGCCCAATAGCCATTGAAATAATCTAAATAAACACTAAGGGCCTGTTTTATTGGGGGGCAAGAAAAAAAGAAAAAAAAGTAAAAAAGAAAGGAAGAAAAATAAGTGAGAAAAAAATAGTGATGTTGGCAGCAAAGAAGAAGAGAAAAGTGTTTTCTCCCTCTTTTAGAGAGAACAAAAAAGAAGAGAAAAATGGTCCATTTTTTTTTCCGCTTTTTCAACAAATCAAAAAAAAAAAAAATTTCTTACTATTTTTTTCTTTTTTCTTCCCAATAAAATAGATCCTAAAACTCTCAAGTTTTCTTCCCTCTATCTCCCGCTACTTAGGCTCCTAGCTCCAAACCTTCTTGCTCTCTCTCTCTTACGCTAGTTACTCTGCTCTAGCCCTAAACGAGTCAGTAGGTCATATCTTATTAAGCTTACAAGTGACCTATTTAATACACATGTTAATATATAACCCATAATAAATGGGCTACTCAAGTTGCAACGACTTAACTCAATTATGTATGAATAATATTCTTGTTAAGTCTCATGCACCCATTACTTATATAGGTTATGTTAGGTTAGTCTAATTAGGTCACGAGGCAAGGTAGATATGACTAGTTTATGATCTCTATGCCCAAATCTACTTTCATACTTATATAACTCATGTCACGTTAACCTAATTAGGTCACGGGTCAAGATAGATACGACTAATTTATGCTCTGCATGCCCAAATCTACTTCAATACTCCTACACAGGCAACCCTCCATTATCATTTCCATTTATGCACTCATTTTCTTTTGTCGTCATTGTAACTCACACCAGAGCATCACAACGTAACACTCCTGGTAGCTTTTCACTTGCAACTCATGAATTTGCTTTCCTGCATCACTGTCCGCTATAATAATTAAGCAATCAAAGTCTAATTACAACGGCTGAAATAAGATGTTAGTCTTGGGGGTTAAAATGAATGTTTCAAACAATTTGCAAGTAAAATAACTTCACATTTTACATGAATATCGTTTATGAATTTCCTGCCAATACATTATCCTTACTGTTTTCATGTGATGCAAACGGACTCGATGACAAATCAATGAAGACCAATGTATAGCTCTAACTAATTGCCACATACATCCGGGTACTAAACATTATTGTTTGTTGATAAGTGTCATGCCCCAAAGTATGGTAATCTAATTTTTTTTTAAGTGTACACGTGAGTCAACGCTTGACTCGAGTCCAGACACACCCACACAGGGGCACCACAATAGAAACCGTGAGGTTGGGCACGACTGACAGAGACAATTCATCGAATCGACTTCCAGCCCGACCAAGGACTCAACGGGACCACTGCCATTCCAAAGTATGACTCAAATTTACGTTCGCGAATCACCGAGAGTCGGCGTCACTGAGCTGCGTCGGTTTCGCCCAAACCCCAAACGGACCCACTAAGAGCCGACCACGTCGGAAGGGGGTGGGCCCACCGAAACACAACCGCCTCGTTTTCATCGCCAACGTCAAACTCGTCAAAGACGCATCAACGACGTAAACAATGAAGATGATGCGTTAGTGTCGCGGAGACTGAGGCAGGCGGCCAGACATCCCCACACCCCGGGGAGTCTGCACACCCGCTCGTTCGCCTCCGGCAAACTGTCGTCTCCTCTTTGGCGTCGCACGCCAAAGTGAGAGGTGAACAACGGGCGAGCCCCGAGTCCATACCCATCCATACAGACGACAACAGACAGACGGGCTCGTCCGCATTCGAACCATGCCAGAACACTTGCATGGGCTAGGTGAAGAAGAGGTAGAAGGACGCCGTGCCCCGACGGCGGGAGTAATGCAGGAGCGAAGACGGGAACGGGCCCGATAGGGAAATGCTTCGTCGGCGGCGGGGCAGGGAGGAAGTTCCAACGCCTGCAGCGTTTTCTCCATCATGGACGGAGGTGGACGACGGCAATTGGCTCGAGCTAGGGATGCGGAGAGCAAGACGCGTCCTTCCCTACGTCGGCGGATGAGACCTTCCTTACGCTGAGCAGACGCCGGAGTCCACCAGGAGACGAGAGGGAGCGAGAAGATCCGCACGCAGGCGGAGCCGACCGACGACCGCCAACGACCAAAAAGAACTCGCACGCAGGCGAGCCGAGTCCAAAAGTTTCCGCATGCAGGCGGACTGGCACTCTGGACGAGGGGGAAAGAGGGGCTCGCTAGGGAGCACGAGATCCGGCCAAAGCAAGCATGCAGCAAAAATTGACAAAGAACTAAAGGCATCGCCGGGAAGAAACGCTTGACTGGGACGGAGGGCGAGTGGGGAGAGGGAGTACATCGGCAACAGTTGCCGGCTCCTTCAAGTCGACGACGTTGATGCTAGTTACACCTCCCAAGGCGATCCGGCAGTGAGGTCGGCGACGGCGGTGGCATCTGCAGCACCGGATGTGAGGAAGATGACGGAATAGGGGCAAAAGCTCGTTGCGATCCGAACCACCCACCCGCACCATCAGATCTACGAGCAAACGCGAGAGAAGAGGGGTCCAACGAAGTTGAAGCTTGTCGGAGGGGAGGATGCTGGAGAGAAAGGAAGTCAGAGAGAGGGGAGGCTTTTTTTGAACGTAATGTTCATGACCCGATCGAAGATGACAATGTCATCTTTTGTATTTTCAGCCCGCCGCCCACTCCGTGATGGGACGTTGCTGCTCGCCGCGTTAGCCACCGCTTCCACACAATCTTTCGCGCGCGTTGGATTTTTGCCCGTTGGTGAAATCGGAGTCAGGCGGCTACCCGACCAACTTAATCGACCCGTCCGCCAAGGGTCAAAATGGGTTGGGTATGACAGACTGGGTTGGGCTGGAATTAGGCCCCAACTCTCTGGCCCAAAGGCCTAACAATAAGATACTATTTTTTTTTTGTACTACTAAGTTATCCTTCAGTCCACACTCCAGGAAACGCACCAGATAACACAAAGCAAAATATCAAAATGTATTTCGACAAATAACCACAAAAACAAAGTTCTACAAACAATAGTTCCAAGTCAGAGATCTGACACTTTAGAAGATTTACATTAACTCTACAAGAAAAAGCAACACAACTGATAACTATATATATGCAAAAACCACAATCTAACCTCTCACCGCCATCATTGTTGCTCACGAGTAATGTGCATTTAGCATCTCCCGATATATCATATCAATGAAATCGTTATTCTGTCAAATAGTCATTTAAAAATGTCAGATGAACTAATCCACGATACAACTGCGATTATATATATCTATATATATATACACATATATCAACTAGATTCCAGGATCACGAACGCCTTCAAGTTAAAAAGTTACATACGAACAAATACAAATGAATACACCCAAATTACAAACAAAACGCCTAGTACCCTAGGCCTAGGTAACAATCATAATAAGACATTTTTAGAATAAGAAACATAGTAAGTATAACAAACCAATGTAGTCAGATAAGTGAATGGTCAGGTGGAGAAGAAAAAATACAGATTAAATTAATTATAAAAGACCAAACGCTATATTAGGCAGTGACTAGATTAGAGAGAAAAAAAAGACAGAAGGCTACACCAATATGCATAATAAGAAATTTCTTAGGTAGATGTGTGTATTCTAATTACATGATCCTCATATTTAAATACAATTAAAATATGATATAAAAAATATGATATGAATTAATTTATCAATCAATTCAAAAAATGATGGTGATAAGTGCATAAAATATCACTAAAAATATTGAGTCAAAATAATATTAGTAAAAATTTGATTGTTGACATTAATTCAAAGTCAATATACGATAACTTAGTAGTATGTTGTAGTCCGTTTTATCATCCATAATATGTTTCAACTTTCAATTAAAGTATTACATCTTTTAAAATTTTTGACATGTTTCCATTAATGCATGACGACTAATGGCCAAACTACATGCTTAAAAATAATAACGACTTTAACAAAAGTAATTAATTGCATGGTCTTTAAAGATAGAGATAGTTTAGAATTTAAAATATATAATATAATAGCTCAGTCTTTAAGAATTAATATAATTTTGTGACACAATCACTTGCTATAAACAATCAAAACCCTAAATCACAATTAATTGACATTTAAATAGAAATTTGAATAAGAACAGATAGCGATATTTGGGTGGCAAATCTTTACTTGTAGAAATATTTTAATTAAATGACCTACTAAGTGTTAGGCCTGGGTCAGGCCGGTTCGGCCCAAGACCCAGCGGGCTGGCCCAAGCCCCAATCCAGACCCAAGCAAGGAAGATTGCTCCGGTCAACGAGCAATCCTTGACTTCAGACGTGCAGCGTCTCCATCGGAAGGAACGCGAGCTTCGCGAGCAGCGCGGAGTCGGCGACAGGCGTGGACGGCGCAACTCCGGAGGAAACAACTGGCGAGACGGTCGATGGTTTCGACCTTGGCGGAAACTTCGGACGGCGAGGTTTTCGGAGGTATCGGCGACGGTCGCGAGAGACGCGGACGTCGAGGAGGCAGCATCCAGATCCGGCGGAAGACGCGGGTCGACAGGGCAACGAAGACGCAGAACGGCTGTTCCGCGGAAGACGCGGACGCGTAGCGAACGCGACGGACGCGGTCGTCGCGGAAGAGAAAGATCGGCGTCGCTTTCCCTATAAGAGCCGACGAGTGATCGAGAGGAAGGGGTGCGCGGAGGCGACACCACAAAGGGGAGCGCGCGACGCACAGCGGCTCTCCCGGCGGGTCGGGGAGGACGCCCCTCCAGGGCGAAAGCCTTTACCAAGCGGTGAGCTTGAGAGAGAGCCGGCGACGATGAGCGTCCAGGCGAGACGATGTGAGCGGCGGCGACGCCGACGCTGAGAGGGAGAGAGACGAGAGGTGAGGGAGGAGTTTTGTAGCTTGATTAACGAAGGAATAAAAGCTTTCTTCTCCATCTTCCCCGTCTGCTTCCTCTGTTCTGGACTTCTCCACGCGGCGGCGGCAAAGTCCGGCGACGCTTCACGCGGCAGCAGGCGGCTGTCTCGGGTCGGCGACGAGGCTGAGACGCAGGCGGCGTCTCTCCCTTGCCGACCTCCTTCCTTCTTCGACGAGCGAGGAGACAACGAACGCCGGCGGCGCTCGGCTTCGGCAGACGACGCAGCGGCGTCGAACGGACGGAGAAGACGACGTTCGATTTGGCGGCTGACGCAAGCGAACGTCAGCGACGAACGGGTCAAAATTGGCGGCGCAAATTCGAAATCGAATTCGATTTCGCGTGCGACGTCAGCGTGACGTCATCGGAGGAAACCGAGTTCGCGGCGGAGAATTAATCGGTCGCTGACGTCATCGTGACGTCAGCAAGGACGATTCGGCAGCCGAGTTGGAACAGGGAAATTCGAATAAATTGATGGTAATTTTGACTTCGGTCAAAATTGGAAAAGAGGTATTTTGGTTTCCTGATTTGGGAATTAGGGTTAGGGTTTTCTAATCCTTTCCTTGAGTGAATTGTAATTTGGGGGATAAAAGGTGAGCGGGAACTAGGGTTTTGAATTTGGGGACGAACTTAGGTCCGGAAACCCTAGCGCGATCACGTTCTGGTGTTCCGCCGGACGGCCCTGAGACAACGGATAAGCGTTCTTTTTAGACCGTTCCGACCGGGGCGTGACACTAAGGATGGAAACAATCATGTGATATACTTGTTAGCCCAAAATTGATTCCAATCCCAATAGTTGAAATATTATTCACTTAAATAGTATTGTAGATCAATCTTTGATTGATATGATTCGACAATATAATTGCTTCCTCTAAATTCATTCAAAATCGATAATGCATAATATACCATTATTTTATTCAAATTAATTATTTAAAAATCAAATCAGTGGGCACAAAATATGACTAACCTGATCAATAAATTCTTTGCCGTAGATTATTGGTATAAAATTGTCATATTGTAAGAAAACTAATCAATAAATTTGAATCAAATCAATAAGACAAAAAATAAATATAGTATTTGAAGTGTATTAAGCTAAAGATATTAGCCCCTCACACAAATTCAATCCAGTCTTCTAACTAAAACTCGATCAATGTCACGATCTAAAGCGTTCTTTCAATATTATACCACAGAAGTAGACAAGGGGACAGGAATGAGGACAGGAGGAGAGAGCAATTCACTCTATCATTATTCGGTGTGTATGAAATGAGAAGATAATGGAAGCTATTCCATAAACAGGAAACATCTTCGCATAACTCGTAACGCCTCTTCATAAATAATAAAATTTCATTAAATAAAAAATTGAGATGCGCATTCTTTTACAACAATTAATTATATTTTTTACAAAGAATAAGGTTACAAGCTATAACCGTATAAGATTCTTGAAAATATTTTTTTTATTTAGAAATAAACATCTATATCGTTAGCTTGCAGGTGTTTTCTTGTCGACCAGAACATTGGTGATTGGAGAGATAGAGAAGTACACTATGAATAGTGCACGGAAAAGAAACAGCATTGCTACGAATCTACCAAACAAGGCAGTATCTCATACAATAGATGCTTCATCATTATGAAAACCCAAAATGAAAAAAAAAAACAAAACGGAAACAACAAAGACAATAAGCTTATAAGCCCATAAAAGAAAATGATATATTTCACGAGAAAGATTAAAACTATTGCAGCAAAAAAAGTGAGAAAATTACCTGCACAAGCTTCAATAGTGCATCACGGACCTTGTCTCTTGCAATAATTGCGGTATAGTTTGGGGCAGGGGTCAAAGATGCAAATGGAGTAGGTGGTGGGGGTTGAAGTAACGGAGTGCCATATGGACGCTGCATTGTCGCAGAATAATTGAAAGGAGAACTTGAGGTCATAGATGTCACTGGAGGCTTTACAGACGCAGTAGATAATGCTGGACTGAAAAATGAAGGTTTCACAAGATTTGTGGCACGGTTGTTATTTCCAGTGCCAGATTCAAGTGTGTCCAGAGGTGGCATTAGAGGGGACGGAGTTGGCAGAGTGGGCGTTGACTGAACGGTATGCAGCGTAGATGGAATGGCATTTGAAGCATGAGAAGTTGCAGGAATAGTAGCTGAAGCAAGAGGAGGTTGCGCTGCAACTACTGCATTCCTGATGTTGATAGCATTCTACAGAACAAAATGATACCATGTCAGCCGCAATTATTGAAGAAAAATACGTCGACTGCTTGCAACATACAAACAATTCACTTAAAATAAGTGGAATTAACAACACAACGCTGGACAAAATTTTCAATAGCAAAACTACAGAAAGCAACAGATAAAAACTCTATTTAAAAGTTACGGTATGAACAACGTTCAAGGATACTATTTATTTGAGATACATACGTTGAAAAAGCTAGTAAAAGAATCTCCAGGAACATCAGGAATAGGTGCAGTAGCATTAGCTGGCTCCAAAGGACCTTCAAGTACTGATGAAGTAGGCACAGCTTCAAGATCCTCAAATTCGCTGTCAAAAGAAGAGTATTTACTTGCAGAAATGCACAATCATAATTTGCACATGAACCAAAAGAACATTTACCAAAATCCACCAGAGTTATCCAGCGATCATAGATCTTAAATAAGTTATAAATATTTCATATTCAGGCTTTCTTATTCTGGCATCTTCATTATATTTGCTTATTAAATTGAATTAGGATATGCAATCATATGAAATGCTCCATGTGTGTGCTCATGAAGCTGACTCAATATCAAATATATGCAGATTGCAGAATACATACTGCATTCGCTTAGTAAAGAATACAATCATACAAGAGCTTATTTGTTGCCTTCTATATTAAAAAGACAATAACATTTCAAACTGTGGGTATCAAATTCAAATAGACTAAATGATGATGATAAACATTTAAAACTATGTTCATGAAAATCAAGTGCACTAAGCTAAGCTGATAGGCCAAACCATTTCAAATAATAGGCATGAAATTCAAAAAGACTAAACCAAATCGATTCAACAAAAATGAGAGTGTCAGTTAGTTTAACTAGTAAGGATCTTAGTTGTTGATAACAAAGTCTTGGGGTCAAACCCCACTCTCATTACTTGCCTATGTCAAAAAAAAAAAATCGATTCAAAATTAAAACTCCAAACTCAAAAGTAGAACAGCGTAGCATGTGACGATTAAGAAAAAAATATCATTCATTACAGCCAATACACTCAAATATTAGAAGACATATTCCAAGGGATTTGCAGATTTCAATGCTTGTAATTCCGAGCATATTGCCTTTTAAATGAAGAGCAAAAAAACAAAAGGCTTTATAAACGAAAAGAAAGTTGTTTGATAATATACATATATATGTAAGCACATGCATGAAAACGTTCATACATATATATATAATGACAAGAGGAAGTAGGATAATACCTTTTAGGAGATACCTTAGCCTTTGGAGGTACTTTGGAAAAGGCATTAAGTATCCTGAAAAGAAAGATATTACATAAGTATAAAGCTACAATACTTTAAAATTCAGAGGATGGTCCTCAGAATATAATAGGATAAAGCCAAAAAAATGAAATACATACCGAATTCTTGTTTATGAAAGAAAATCTTAGACCCATTTCAACTTATAGTAACTTAAGCTAGACTGATATAAGAATGCAAAACATGAAAAGAACATAGGAGTCCAGACTCCAGAATGGAAAGTTGACGAAACTGATGAATCTAATTCAGGCAGCGTTTTTAAAAATCACTAAATTTGGAGAAACGTACCCTTTTCAAAAAACTCAAAAACCAATCATTAAGCTATTAGTCCCGATTGCTTCTCAAACAAAAAACAAGAAACATAGTCCAACGTAAACTATTAGGGAAGAAATATGGAAAAAGATGGGAAGGCAAAAAAAAAACTTATGAGCATATCAAGAAGACAAGAAATTGATGCTGCTAATTCAATTTACAGTTGACGCAACATTTTGCTTCCACTAAGCATTCACTAATAAACCACCACATGAGATGGAGAGAAGTAGAAGAAATTACAGAAATTTTAAATGCCTGACTCATGTGAGGTCTCTCTTCAAACAAACTCTACGTTAATCAAAATTTAATCTATATGGTGATGAGAGCGATTACTATATCAGAAATTATTTGCTTCGGTAATATCAATAAATAGTGCAATTACTGTAGTTTATCACTTAAATGATTTTTTTTTCACAATATCATTTCTCATTACAAAGTAAGGCCCGTTGCTATATCCATAATGTAGGCAAAGTCTTATGTCTTCTTTTGTATAATAGGTGCATTACAATTAGGTTTTGTATGACATGTGAATACTTAATGGTCATATAAATATGTCAAAGTTACCTCGTACATAATTTTCACAATTTTCATCTTGTTGATGAAAAATAAGTTAGAAGAATATTTCATATGTTCTATTTGAAATTTAATTTCCTATTTTCCTAATGCATTTGCTAATCCGGACAATTCATACTTCCATTCAATATTATCTTCTAAATCATGATGAATCTACCTTAATCTTGCAAGCCCTTACTATAAATCAACAACAAAATGAGCAAGATATACTATGTCATGCACATTCAGATTTGCCAAGAAATTGATCAACAATCTCCAAAATCTAGATATAGTTGTCCTAAGTATCATTATGCAAATAAATAAATATTCTAGGAAACAAAAGGCAATTTTATTTGGCAGAACTTTCAAGATAAAGTAGAAAACAGTAGTACCTGCTGAAAAGACTTGCCACTGCTTCACAATCATGGGAATTATAAAACCATATACCATTAACTTCTTGATTAGCGTTTCGGTACAAAAGATATGGAACCTGGACTTCATACTCAAAGTCCCCAAGGAGATCCTCGACAAGATTATCTGTTAATCAGATGATTAACAGATAAATAAGTACCTATTGATCAAATTTTAGATGTAGCAAAAACTGTATAACCATATTTTATTATTTCTGTGCAACTCATAAATATAGACACCTCGGGCAATTAAATCAAGACAGTCATAAAAGTTAATATCAACTTAAGGAGTAAGCTTTAACCATGAATTTTGTGAGCATACAATCTAGGTGCATGAATGAGAGTTTTATACTATAAGTTGAAAAGCTGAAAACTTAATGCTGCATTAAGGCCGCTCTGTACAAATGCAATGTTGAATCATGAATACATATTGTACAATTTTAGATTTAGATAAAACTATATACCCATGTTTTATGATTTCTGTTTCTCTTAAATATAGATACCTCTAGGCAATGAAATCAAGACAATCACAAAACTAATAGAATCAAGTGAAAGAGTAAGTCTGAAAACAGAAGATTCAAGCGAAAAGTTAATGCACATAGCCCTGAATTTGGTGAGCAGACAATCTAAGTTCATGACTAACTTTTGCGCTAAAGTTAAAAAGAAGAATACTCAATATTGCAGTAGGCAACACAGAGAAAGTGTGTCTAAAATATCTGCTATTTAAACTTTAAGAAATACAGAGCGTACTGAACATAATTGTCAATTACCATCATGAAATCTGCATAAATAAGGAGACAAGAGGATAAAACGCTGATGCACGTGCTATTTGATTTATTATTAAATTGTTTCTGCAGAAACTTCTGGCCCTCCTTATCCATCAATTTATTAATTCTCACTCAATACCAATATTATGCATAAGAAGATATACATATATGTATACATACATATATTGGAACATATGAGATGACTGATGCTTGTGTCAGCTAATTTTATAAACAAAAAACTGATAACCTTATATCTTCTAGTCATTCAAACGTGCTACCTTTCGCATGCCATACAACATAATTAACCACCACCATTTAATTGAGGCACTGACAAATGTTGAACCTTCTAGAAAGAAAAAAAAGACAGTCCACATTGATTCTTTCCATCGTGAAAGCAGAACCAAATATTCTAAGCACAGATGAACAAAATTGTTCCGGAGTATGTTGAAATAGCCAGCTTCAGTTTTTCAAAGTCTACTTCACTAACTATAATCATGTAATTGATAGAAACCAGGAGCATACTGGAAAAAGTAAACGGCAGATATATCGGAAGACAATATCGTGGAGCTACAAGACAATAGAATTATATCAATTAGATCCTGAAAAGCATTCACAACTTAGAATCGAAGTTGCTTTGGCCTTCAGAAGATATAGTGCAATATTGTGGTAGATTTGGCAATTCATTAGAATATTATCATCAACATACATCATTTGGATAGTTCTAACGTTTCTTTCGAATCTGAAAGGGACAATTCTTGTGACATGATTAGTACAATAAAGAAATCAAGATTTGAACTGTGTTAAAAATGCCAGAATAGAGGGAAATCTCCTAGCTAGAGACCCTGAGACCATTGACATTGCAAATGGGAACAAAGGAAATGCAATAGCACATCCAAGTAAATTAGGGTCAAGGGTACTCCTCTCGCACAGAATCTTCCTGGTCATCATTGACAGTGTCCTAATGCCCCCAGCATTCCTAGATCTTCGCTTCTAACTTTAAAAGGGTGTCAGAGTATTTTGGGTTCGTGTTGCCAATGAAGCCATGGATAGGGCCACTATTCAGGCATGTCCCACCTTCTTGTTGTTTAGGCATCACTTCTGGCGACCCACTTGCATCACAAGAATCTGTGTAATCATTTATTAAAGTAGGATAACCATTAACTTCTCCTCACAGTCATCTTCGGACATCACCTCATTAGAGAATTATTTTTCCTCCATAGCATTTGAGTGCGCTTCAAAATCAACTATCTCCATTCTTTGGCATGAAATGTGGCTTCATCACTTTAACACTTCGAATATCTAGACAAGGATTCATTGATAGAACATAGAAACTCACATTCAATTTATTCTTTGAGGGGAAAATCACGCTTCTTTTAGATTCCCTTAGTTTCCAGTTGGTTAGCCTAGCTCCAAGGCCCTCTCAAGTTCTCAAGAAGGCATCTTTTCCTCAATGAAGGGACCATCTCCGAGGTACAGGAAGTCTCTTATAGCTTCAGCAACCCTAGTTTGAGGTAGAATGTGGATTGCAAGAAACACTACCATCATTAATGGCGTTGTGCCAATGATCGCTCTAAGTAATAGACATAGCATGAACTGATGCCATTTGCTGATGCAATTGGCATTGAGGTGATGGCCCAATGTGCAGGCACAAGCATTTTCAACCCACCTCCTAGCACATTGATTATCTATGAGAGCCGTCCGTACATTAAATAGAAGGTCATCCCTAAGAAGCAAGCCTCTAATAGTGTCGGCTAGGGATACCATTCAGGGTCCGGCATTGTTCCTCCACCTTAGCTCTGCAGGGGGGAGCTAGAGGGTGATCAATGTTTCAATGCTCTAATCATGGGTTGTTAGGGCACTAGGTTGGCTGGTCAAAGTTGTCAACCCTCTCAAAGCATTCCAACTTTCCAAGGTTTAATGATTAGACAACCACATTTGGAACAAGAACCAAAAGGGTTTTGAATTAAATGACCTAAAAATTGATTTTAAGTTTCCAATCAAAAGCCCTTGCCTCATAGGTTTTCACATATATTAATTTCAATAAGAAAATTAACTATATTAGGTGTTGGTGAATATTCATTAATTTTAAGAGGATAGCCAAGTTAAGAGGATATTGTTATGATCCACATAATGAAAAATTCATTCATTCACTTGATGAGATAAAAACAACATAACTCAATTAAAGATTCTTATCCTAAGTTAATAATAGTAAACTCAATAGCCATTATATGCCATGACATTTCTTTTCTCTCTTCTGATGTGTGACTAAACTTAGGCATAACGACCTCCTCATCTAAGATTTCTCATCTTTGTCAAGTTCAAAGTATAACTTATAATGGAGAACCATCCCTAGTTGGTAGCACTTGAGATCAGGCAATGACAACTCCACCATTCACAATAGCCCTTTTATATCATATCCTCGACATGTTTAGGACTAGATTTACATTGATATCATTTGTTATGACCCACCTAATAAAAAATTAACTCATTAACTTCACGAGCTTGAAATAATATGGTATAATTAAAAAATCTTAAGCCTAAATTATTAGTAGGAAGCTCATTCTTGTATACTATAACAATTCCTCTTGCACTTCCTTGGGACTAAACAAAGGTATAACATATACAGCAGCTAAGTTGTTATATTCTAATAATCTAATGGAAGGCTTGATAATTAGAGCAAAACTAGCATAAACAAGATCTTGTTTGTTAATGGTTCAAAGATTATCCACCATGGTACAAGTCTACAAGATGTAGAAAATATCCCTTGAGTTACCATAGGCCAACCATTTGTGTTTTCATCACTAAATCAAATCAAATCGCAAAGTGAGATCATTTTCAAGATCAAAAGCCAATTGAAAACATGATTTGAACCAAAATTTCCCCATCCCAAGGCCAAGAAAGGAAAAGAGAACTTGTACAATTAAAAAAGAGGCCCGGTTGTGACTCCAACCAATCATTCAAGGATTTCTCCTCAAAACAAACAAAATAATTCAAAACTTCCACGACATAAGAAAGAACAAGCCAAGATGAGGGATTAGCTGAGTTCCCACCACTTGTACCACTAAGGATTTGGACCCAATATAAACTTATGTCTAGGTAGCATATGTCAAAGCTCCCTCAAGGTTGGGCTCCTTCCAATAACAATGGGAGTAGGGGAGAAGGGGAGTGCCTACGTTTAAAGGAATTTTTGATTGATAAGACTTTCAATATAATATTCAGCCACAGCTTCTATAATGGATCATTTTGATTGATAAGATATAATTTTCCAACTTTGGCTCAGTAACAGTGGAAAAAAGAAATCCTCAAACATAAGTGAAAAACTGCTCAAGGTACCTGCAAAAAGGAATGGAATAACATGTCAAGACTCTAATAGGTGCAACAGACACTACCACGCATAATACATTTCGTATCCAACTATAAGATGAGAAAAAAAGAACATAAAACCTGATTTTGATATTGACATCTTCCGTACCAGTATTGCGTCGGTTCATGACAATAAACTGGAATCTTGGCTGTATATTCCTGCATGATCAAAATAAAGTCAGACTAAAAGCACAAAAAATCGCAGTCCACGTGTAAAAGATCAGATTCTCGATCAAAGACATCGCTCGTAGAGGAAAAACTAATCAAACATCACACAACTTTCTTATTTTTGGAAACGAATGCATAGCTTTAAAGAGAAACTAAAAGAAAATTCAAACTCGATTATACAGAACGGAAGAAAATAATTGAACCCTTTTGACAGCCCTAGCGGACGTATTAGGACTTGCAACAATTCATGCCCACTTTAAATTAGGAACGAGATATCAACACCGATAACAATACACATCCTAGCAGCAACTAGCAAGATCCCCAATTACCTCTTGACAACGAAGAGCGATCCCTCGACGTCCTTCCGGCTCTGAACAAATAAAATAAATGAAGAAAACCACGGATCAGATGTAACGAAGTCGAACAAACACCAGACCCATCGCCGCATTGAACAAAGGAGAAAGGCTTCAGCCTTCAGATAAAAACGCACCCATTGGTTGAGCTCAACGTTGAACTCGTAGAAGGTGACATGAGCAGCGGTCATTAGAATCTCCTCCACGAAGGGGTCGATCCTCTGAAGAACTGTAAGGTTAAGCTCCTTGGTGTTGTGCTGGTCCAGATTAGGCATCAGCTTGGCGTTCTTCGTCATCCTCGCCGAGCGTAGCCAGCCACAAAAACCTAATCAAGCAGGAACTAAACAACAATTTGCGCAGCGAACCATCGAATACGAGGAGGAAAAAATGGAGCATGGCATCGCGAAAGATGGAAGGAGGAACGGATTGGGAGCATGGGATCGTGATGAGCAGGTGGTAAAGGGCATATGGCAAATGGAAATCGAGCCAAACGACTTGAATGGTGCGAGGGGCCTTTTATATATCAGTCCAGTTACAAATCCCTAAGGCAGATATTTTGCTACATCCATCTCTCTTACTAAGACACGTACCTGCTTTGGGAATGGATGAACAAAGAGGTCCCAGTGCCCCCCGCATTTGAGTCCGTGAGAGGTCCAATTTTGGGGAGCGGATCGGTGGGGCACGAATCACTGTGTTTTTCTTTTTCTTTTTCGTTTTTGTAAAGGAACGTGGAATTCCCAAACTGTGAGTGGCCTTTCAGCCCGTATGAAATATCCATAAATGCCTCTGTGAGCGGCTTTGGAGCGATTATCTGATGCCACGTAATATAGCAGCTTTCGTCTTACAATAAAAAATGTAGATGATCTCAGGAATCATTTCTCCACGGGCTCTTTTGAACCGTCCATTTCTTCCAATCCTCCGTATCCTAAGCTGATCACACTTTCCAATGGCAGGTGGGCCAGACACAAGTATGCCGGTGTGGACGTTAGATATGACGTGGACGGTTGTTATAGGAAGATTCATAGAATGTAACCCAAGTGTGATTTGGAGAGAATCCCTCGCCAAATAGAAATTGGATGCGTATAACCGGGATGCATATCATCGGAATGATTGTTAGAAAAGCATAAAAGGATGATAAATAAATGAATGCTTAATATTTGTATATTATTTATCTTTTTTAATAATCATTTGTTGATCCTAACAGTAGGATGCGAGGAGCGAGCATCAGAAGGATGATGCCTATGTAAGACCCTTATTGTCAGGCCCCAGCCCGATTAGGGTCAAAATACGATCAACCCGTCCCCAAAAATCGCACCACGTCAGCGCGTTATTCACTTCTTCGTCATCATCATCGCGTCCACTGCGTTACTCCGTCCACTCGTCCACCGAGCTGCACGACCGCAGTACCGGACCAGAGGGCCTCCGGCAGGGAAGGGCCGCCTACCCTTCCCCTCAACCTCATCGACGTCCACGCCTGGACGCCGACCTCCAACGAAGTCCCCCGCCACTCTCCCGCTCCGCCCGAGTCCGTCCGCCCTCTTCGTCACAGTGTGCTGCCACCGGAAACCCATCGGTGGAGCCACCGCCCGAGGGGGAGGATAGAGAGGCGGACCGCCGTCCGCGGGGGAGACTCCTTGCTGCCCGCCCGAGCGCCATCGCTCCGAGGGTGGGGGTGGATCCCAGAGGAGGAGCACCCGCTCCTCTCGCAGCCTCTTAAGCTACTCCGCTGCCGACATCGATGGGACGGCTGCTCCGTCGCCCATGCCTCTGTCGCATCCGTCCTGGATCCGCTCCGGATCCCGTCGCTCCGTCAGTCGACGTCGCATCGCCTCGGAACCGCACGGATCTTCCTCCGTGATGCCGCCTCCTTGCTTGGGCCTACGCCCGAGTCTTCGCTTCGAGCGGCCCGTTGGCCCAGGCCTAGGACCCGCCGGTCCTTGGTCCTGACAATCTCCCCTGGCCGATTTGGACGCCGCCCTCAACGTCCGGCTCCTTCGACCTCATCGGCGTCCCGTCGGACGCCGGAACCTCCGCCAGGCTCGCTGGGTGCCCGAGCGCCCTCCGAAGATTGCGCGCCCGTCGACTCCAACCTCTTTGTCCCAGCCATCTGCGCCGAGCTCTCGAGTGGGATCCAGGGCGCTCGCCGGGCCCTTCCCTGATCGCACCCCACGACGCAGCCGCCGCTCGAGGAAGGAGGAGAGGCAGCGGACCTCCGCGGAGCACCTGCTCACCGCGCCGCTTCCACTCCAAAAGCGTCCCCAGGAGCCCGTTCCGGAAAAGACGAGGCAGCAGACCACCGTCTGCGCAACTCTACTCGTCCGCCTCCGTCCGCCCTTCGTCGTCCCAGCTAGCTGCCACTGGAAAGCTCCATCGCTGGAGCTGCCGCCAGAAGGGGAGGTGGCGCAGCGCATCGGAGACCCAGGCAACATGTCCATCGGTGGAGCTCCCACAAATTGATAGGTCCCGCAAGTGCACGGTCTATCGAAGTAGTAAATAATATCGTTCCCACAGGGAGCAGGTGTCAAGTACCGATCTTTGGTGTCATTGAAAGCTAGATAATTCAAACTCAAAATGAAAGAACTAAACTAAACTAATTTTATCGAACCAAGAAGTTGACGACTAATCGGGAAAATACAGTTTAAGAGACGTTCGGAACTCTAGATTTCACCACGTTGAATGTTTTAAATGTAAAACAATGGATCAAATTTGAAATAGCAACGGATCTACTTCTCTCGAAGCGCAATCCGACAGTAAATAACTTAAGGCGATCATCCTATGGTACGGATTACCTTCTCTCGAAGCATAATCCGGTGCCTACTTAAGCTAATTTCCTACTCTATAGCAAAATTAACTTAAGAGACCCATTGGGCTCTATGATGATCGTGAATCCTCGAGTGACATTGAACGACTCTCGTAATCCAAGTCACAAGTTTAAATGGGCAGTCGAGTGTTACGATTCACCTCTCGGCTCTTCTCGTAACACTTTACACATATCGATGTTTGGCCAAAACATAAATACTCAATAAGCATTCCACATTTAAATAAGTAAATTTACTTATTTAAATTTACACTGAGATTCATAATAAAGAGTTTTACATGAGCAGAATTGTTCAATGGGCTACGCCCGAGTCCCGAACTAAGATTTTACACTAAAACATGCATCGTATAACAAAGAAAACCCACAAAAATATATTCAAAAAGAAGGGAATTTACAATACAAGGGTAGGAGATGATAGATCTTTGGTCCTTTTTCGAAAGCCCCAAAGAATCCGATCGAAACAAGCCCTTGAATGCAGAAAACGCCCCACTTTCGCCCTAGTCCACGCCTCTGAAAAGTTTGACCCTCAAAATCGCTCCAAAAATCCTATGGTTCTATCTCTTCCTTACGCAGTTAGGAAGTTTCCCTCCAAATTTTAGCAAATTCCGACTCCGGAATCACTCAAATCGGGCGAAAAACCGTCGAAAGGTCAGTTTGCGCGGAAGCTGTCACGGGTGTGATGATAAGCACGGCCAGGCCGTGTATAGCTTTGGAACTTGCGACGAAGTAAGCACGGGTGTGCTTCTGGACACGGCCAGGCCATGTCTGTCTCGTCAAGTGCAGATTCTGACGCCACGCTGAACACGGCCGTGACTGTAAGCACGGGCAAGCCGTGTTCTCCATGGAAAGCTCCAAAAACTCTGAAATCTTGCCTGTAACCTCACCGAACTATGACAAATCTTTTCATAACTTTAAATCTTCAGAATTCTTCATGAAAATGTAAGAAATGACCTGTGTTTCACAAATAAATGAAAAAGAGTGAAGATTTCATACTTTACAAGAAAAGATATCAAAATTTTACGTAAAATAGAACTTAAGCCTATAATGATGGTATAAATAAGACTCTAAATCCTATAAAAATAACACCTATCAAAATATCACAGACTTAAAATCTTGCTTGTCCTCAAGCAATTACACTATCTGAAATCATCAGATATCAGAAAGACAGCATGTTCACAAGCCAAAGTATGAAGTTCATATGAAAACAATTATACTCAATCCTAGGTCGAAGAATGTAATTTGAGATATAATCTAAACTGTGAGCAAAGAATAATGTTCAAAGGCAATCCACAACTCTGAAATAGGAAAAACACTTCACCATGTCAAGACTATTCATAATCATCGATTCCTTTCAGAAGACAGCCAGTCAAATCAAGTTGCACAATTATTTAAATGAGGGCATCATAAATGTTTAAATCGGTTGGCTCAAGCTACTTCTCTGAATTAACTTGACACTTTGTAACGCGAAGGACAAACATTTGTGATGAATGCACCCCCGGTACTTAGTTAACAAGCAAACTCAAAGTGTGTACACCACATAATGTACACAAACTCATTTCTAATAGAAGAAAGAGGAGTTGTTTACTTTTACCATCCCCCTTCTTTTCTCATGACCCTTTTATTCTCTCTTTTTTTTCTTTTTTTTTTATTTTTTTGTCGACAGTGCCAAGTTGAATGAAACCTTTGGGTTCATTGTCACTTAGGTACTACTGCCCCTTTTTGTCATTTGTTTTTTTTTGTTTTTGTTCTTTTTTGTTTTTACTAATGCAACTAATAAGCATGAATCTTCAAAAACATAACGTCGCGTAAGACATAATTCAAAAGATGAGAATCAACTAGTGAAACATCATGCAAACCACAGTAAATCATTCTCAATAACAATCTAAAACCATAGATCAAAAGCATAAAAGCAATCATAATAAGAATTCCATTCCCTTAACTCAAGAGACAAACAAATCTTCCATATTCTCATCATGATTCGAAATAGCATAAGAACTGAGGACAAGATTAAGGGACACCATCACAGACTTAGTTCTTTGCAGTCAGCACAGGACGAAGGCACAGGCAGGATATCATCATATAGAATCTCAGTGCTTTAAGAAATAAAACACAACAATATCACTAAGCATGAGATAGAACTAACACAAACAAAAGAGGGAAAACCCTCTACCCACGGCATAGAACTGCATAGTCTCCTATGCAGTCAAGAGTACACGAATAGTAGAAAAAGGAAAACAACTTACTAAAAATAGGGAAAGATCACCATAGGAGAGTGTGCAGAGTCCTCTATATCTCCTGGATAGCCGCAAGCACAGAATCCTGCACGCGGCCCTGGCGACTCTGCTCGACTTCATGCTATTCAATGTATAAAATAAGAAATATATGCCATAGACCATCACTAAACAATATCAAAAGAAAAACAACAATATAATAAAAAAAACTACTACAACAACATACAACATATAAGTCTATCCAAACAAATACAACACAACACAATAAAAGATAAATCCTTGGGGTGCCTCCCAAGAAGCGCTGGTTTAAGGTCAACAGCTTGACCGAGGAACATGCTTCAGTGAACATCCAATGGATCAGAGGCAGAAGAAATGGCATATGAATGCCCCTTTTTCCTTCGCCTAAAATTAACACATATAGAGATAAGCAGTAATAATAATAGGTGTAAAGTAAAAAATGCCTTATAATCATACAAAACAGGAACAATTTTAAATTCAAAGTCTGGCTGCCTATAGTCCAAGGAATGGTTCTCCTCATCCACATTATGGAACATCCTCGCGCAACCAAAATTAGGGTCCCCGTCAAGCAAGTCTTCAAGAGTGGTCCATGCATCCCTCATCTGTGTAGCACCAGATTCCATATCAGTGCAACGATGGCACGAACAATTGGCAAGTACAGGCACTGTCTCAACACTACAGCACGAGCCTGAAAAAGGAGAATCTGGCATATCGACTAAAAGATTAAAATGTAGAATAGTATCACTAAAGTTCATAGATAGCTTCCCTTTCTGAACATCTATAACAGCCCCGGTGGTAGCTAGGAAAGGGCGGCCCAAGATAAGTGGTAATCTCGAAATTTCTGACATATCCAAGACTACAAAGTCGACAGGGACAAAGAGTTCCTCGACTTTAATCGGCACGTCCTCTACTATTCCCACTGGGCGATGTATAGAGCCATTTGCGAGCTGAAGATCTATGGGTGTGGGTTCCATGCCTCCCAAGTCCAGACTGTTGAACAAGGAGAGAGGCATGATATTCACACAAGCCCCCAGATCACAGAGAGCTGTCTCAATGAAAAAATTACCAATACTACAAGAAATAGAAAAAATGTCAGGATCTTGAAGCTTCGCGGGCATCAGTGAACTGTATTGTCCTGTCAATGCTGTGACTAATCTCTGAGGACAGGAGATAGGCGGTGTGAGAGGCGATGGAGGAATAAAGACTGAATCTCGCTGGACCTCTGACTCCATGGGTATTTCTTCTGAATACGATGCATCTGTGCTATCTACATCTGACTCGCCAACAGGAAATTCTCTAAGTGACACTTGGGGTGCTCCCAATTGAGTTCCACTGCAAGTCAGAATCGCGTTGCAGTGTTCTCTTGGATTTGCCTCTGCTTGAGAAGGGAGCTTCCCAGAAGGTCTAGCAGATGAACTTGCCTGCTGGGCAATCTGGTTCTCTAACATCCTTGAATGAGTGAGCAATGAATCCACCTTAGAACTCAATTGCCCCACCGTAGAATTCAATTGCCTGATAGACTCGTCCACATCTTCGTTTCTTTTTGACTGAGTGGTGACAAAGTTTTCAAGCAATATTTCCAAATTGGACTTCTGTGGTTGGTTGATTTGTCACGGTGGAAGTCCTGGTGGTGGTCTGAAGGATGACTAGATAAATTGATTGCCCTGATTTCCCTGCTGCGCCTGACTGTTGAAATTCGGGGGAATGGCCTGGTTCTGGTTGTTCCGGTAGGAGAAGTTGGGATGATTTCTCCAACCGGGATTATAGGTGTTGGAAAATGGATCATTCTGCTGCCTTTGATTGAAATTGCCTATAGCATTTATCTGCTCAACACAAACATCAGAAGAAGTAGTAGCACTGTGTCCAGAAACCCCACAAAGTTCACAAAAAAATAGAATTGACAGACGATGCATTAAAATTCATAGAAGTAGGTTGGTGAGACAAGGAATCAACCTTGGCCGCCAATGAACTCAACATGTCTAGGTCATGCTTACCTCCTCCTCTTACCCGGACGTTTCTCTCACTCGTCCACTGGTAGTGATTCAGAGCCATGTCCTCGATCAAGTTCATGGCATCGTCGATATTCTTATTCATGAGCGCACCGCCCGCGGCTGCATCTACAGACAAACGAGTTTTACACAAGAGACCATTATAAAAAATATGCACGAGTACCCATTTTTCTAGTCCGTGATGCGGGCACATGCGTAGCAACTCCTTAAAACGGTCCCAGACTTCATATAGCGACTCGCCTTCCCTCTGGTTGAAGTTTGTTATCTGGTTCCTCAGTTGAGCAGTCTTGCTCGGCCAGAAATACTTGGAGAGGAACGCATGAGAAAGCTGATCACATGTTGTAATTGAGCCTTGGGGAAGGGACTGTAGTCATGCTTGCACACGGTCCCTAAGGGAGAAGGGAAAAAGACGTAAGCGTATTGCATCAGAAGTTACCCCATTAAGTTTGAGGGTATCACAGTATTCAAGAAAAATTGACAAATGTAAATTAGGGTCATCCTGTGGTGAACCGCTGAACTGGTTCTGCTGAACCATATGCACAAGGGCCGGCTTGATCTCAAAGTTATTTGCTTCAACCGATGGTCGAGCAATGCTAGAGTGCAAGCCCTGTACATTAGGTGCAACAAAATCTCGTAGTAAGCGGTTCTGGTCCATTGCAGTAGGCAGGTTCGGATGGGCTTCCTCAAGCTGTTGATCTTGAACTTTCCTTTGAGCACGAAAAGTCCTTTCAATCTCTGGATCTTCTGGCACTAGCTGACCTGTTCTAATTGTTCTTGGCATGCACAGGGTTAGCAGACTAGAGATTAATAGAAGCTTGAAGAATGAAAGAAGACAAGAAATATAAACAAATCAAATAAAAGAAAAACACAAAGCAAACAAAAATAAAAAATATCTAGTCTATCAACTCAACTATTTAATCGATATTGACTACGCCTTGCTCCCCGGCAACGGCGCCAAAACTTGATAGGTCCCGCAAGTGCACGGTCTATCGAACTAGTAAATAATATCGTTCCCACAGGGAGCAGGTGTCAAGTACCGATCTTTGGTGTCATTGAAAGCTAGATAATTCAAACTCAAAATGAAAGTACTAAACTAAACTAATTTTATCGAACCAAGAAGTTGACAACTAATCGGGAAAATATAGTTTAAGAGACGTTCGGAACTCTAGATTTCACCACGTTGAATGTTTTAAATGTAAAACAATGGATCAAATTTGAAATAGCAACGGATCTCCTTCTCTCGAACCCAATCCGACAATAAATAACTTAAGGCGATCATCCTATGGTATGGATTACCTTCTCTCAAAGCATAATCCGGTGCCTACTTAAGCTAATTTTCTACTCTGTAGCAAAATTAACTTAAGCCCATTGGGCTCTATGATGATCGTGAATCATCGAGTGGCATTGAACGACTCTCGTAATCTAAGTCACAAGTTTAAATGGGCAGTCGAGTGTTACGATTCACCTCTCGGCTCTTCTCGTAACACTTCACGCATATCGATGTTTGGCCAAAACATAAATACTCAATAAGCATTCCACATTTAAATAAGTAAATTTACTTATTTAAATTTACACTGAGATTCATAATAAAGAGTTTTACATGAGAAGAATTGTTCAACGGGCTACGCCCGAGTCCCGAACTAAGGTTTTACACTAAAACATGCATCATATAACAAAGAAAACCCACGAAAATATATTCAAAAAGAAGGGAATTTACAATACAAGGGTAGGAGATGATAGATCTTTGGTCCTCTTTCGAAAGCCCCAAAGAATCCGGTCGAATCAAGCCCTTGAATGCAAAAAATGCCCCACTTTCGCCCTAGTCCACGCCTCTGAAAAGTTTGACCATCAAAACCGCTCCAAAAATTCTATTTTATGGTTCTATCTCTTCCTTAGGCGGTTAGAAAGTTTCCCTCCAAATTTCAGCAAATTTTGACTCCGGAATCACTCAAAATCGAGCGAAAAACCGTCGAAATGTCAGTCTGCGCGGAAGCTGTCACGGGTGTGATGATAAGCACGACCAGGCCGTGTCTGGCTCTGGAACTTGTGACGAAGTAAGCACGGGTGTGCTTCTGGACACGGCCAGGCTGTGTCTGTCTCGTCAAGTGCAGATTCTGACGCCGCGCTGAACACGGCCGTGACTGTATGCACGGGCAGACCATGTTCTCCATGGAAAGCTCTAAAAACTTCAAAATCTTGCCTGTAACCTCGCAGAACTATGACAAATCTTTTCATAACTTTAAATCTTCAGAATTCTTTATGAAAATGTAAGAAATGACTTGCGTTTCACAAATAAACGAAAAAGAGTGAAGATTCCATATTTTACAAGAAAAGATATCAAAATTTGACATAAAATAGAACTTAAGCCTATAATGATGGTATAAATAAGACTCTAAATCCTATAAAAATAACACCCATCACAAATCAATAATGTTAGACCAAAATTTTAACATTCTCCCACTTTGTCAACATTAATTGATTTATAATCTAAAGATTTTATAAAATAATAATCATTTGTAATATATATATTAAAAACGATTTTGAAAGAAGGATGCATTTGTTAATCCTGATAACACCTCATTCAATCTGGTCTAATGCAATTACCAATATTGAATCATGACGAAACATTGTATCAATATGCAATACAAGTCCTCCATGGTCACAAATATTAGTATATTGCATCAACATGGATCACAATGTGACTGTGTAGTAAAATGATGAAAACTTAATATCATTTTCTTATCGGTCTTCTTTATGATTTCTTGAACCAAATGAGAAATCTACTTTATGGTTTCTCTTAATCTGTATGAGAAAATCGACACCAATGTGTCCATATATGTCTCATAAATCTCTCTAAACTGTATGAGAGAATCTCTTTATGATTTCTCTAAACCAAATGAGAAAATTATTAATTTTAATTTGAGACATATGTCACTCGGCAAACCGCCATGCTTAAGGTTATGAATCCTTAGACTTTAAACAGATATAAGGTAACATGTGCACAAAAAGATCAGCATCTTATTAATATATCAAAATTGTATCCATGATTAAGGTAACTGATACATGAATGAAAGATGCAAAATTAAAATCACAAAGCAGAAAAACTCCCACTAATCAAAGCATCAAAAGATTCAAAGATACATATGCTAACAATATGGTTCACAAAAATAGAGGGAGCTAAGTCTTTAGTTAAAGGATCTGCAATCATTTTGTTAGACTCAATATGAGAAAAGACTTCTCAATGTGCACAACACCTCATTTATATCAGCTAACCACCCCCTTTGGGCAGGTCAGTTAACTAATATAATAAAAATTTTATCATCACAAATTTTGGCATATCATAATTAATTATAAATGAGCCACTTTGGCGGCCAAACATTTATAATAATTATAATACAATTATAATGATAAAAGATCCAACCTGATTTATCTTAAACTATATCAATTAATTACCCCCCTTGGGCAGAAAAATTAATCAATATAACAAAGATAAAAAAAGTGAAAACTTATCTCAATTAAAGAGAGACAATTATTATGAATAACATCTCATATTATATCAACTAATTACTCCCTTTGGCAAAGTAAATTAATTAATATAACTGAGATAAAATTCATCATCATTATAAATACTGAAGTACATTATAATTAACTATAAATGAGCCACTTTGGTAGCCAAACATTTATAGTAATTATAATTTTAATGTATTTTATAATGAGGCTAACATGCCTGTATAAAATTATTCTATATATACCAATTAATTACCCCCTTTGAGTAGGTAAATTAATTAATATAACAAAGATAAAATGTAACCATACATAAATATTGAATATATTATAATTAATCATAAATAAGCTACTTTGGTAGCTAAACATTTAAAACAATTATAATACAATATATTTATGTAATAACAATGACAAGAATATATATTAAATTTAAACCAATGTTTACAACAGTCTCTCCTATGACATGAATCATCCTATATATATACTAATTAATTATCCCCTTTGGGTAAGTAAATTAATTATATAAATAGAATAAAATTAATTTTCTTTTACAAACATTTGAAAGCATGAAATTATGCTATGAACTAATCATTTTGAAGCAAATGGTTATAATACAATATGCAATCCAGAAAAATAATTTATTAACATTGTCATAAATTAACAACCATTATGAAATATGGCTAAAAATTACATTACCATAAATTTACATATCAACATAAATTTTAATAATTATGGTAAGACCCATAATTTATAACATACACATAATTCAAAATGAACCATTATTGTTGCAAAGTATTTTTCAGGAACTATGGATCAAGTTCCCTTTTTCAATAACAATACCAACACAATTAACAGTGCATAAAAAGGTTCAACATTCTAAAGGCATTTATATGCAACTATTGCAATGTTTAACATAACACAAAATAAAACAACTTGTGTCAAACACCTTATATCAGTATTGCATCTAAGAGATACTTTAAACAATTTCATAACCTTCAAATTTAAATCATATATCCAAATTATATCATGTTACAGGTGCAATATTAAAAGCAGCATAATATGACATAGAGCAATTTGAAATTAAAATCTACTTAAAAAAAGCCTTTAAGTAAAAATCTGAATTAAGAGGAAAGCATCACGTTACTTTGCACACAACACATCAAGATTACAATAAGCTAAGCTAGAGTTTATAGCATTTCAGTGCACATCAGTTTATTTGTATTTACATGCAGCTGTTATCTTGCTTGTACCCACAGGAATCTATCTCAACAGATTTTGCCCAAAAGATAACTCACAAGTCTAGTTTGATTGAACCAGACTCAATTTAACTAAGTAATATTGACTGAACCTGTAAGCCCGACTCAAAAGAATTAAAAACTCAATCTAATGAAGTTAATTACTACAAGTGTATATATAATTCGGCCAAATATTAATCTTTCTTTGGGCTGATTAATATCTGCATGAATTACCTATACAGTACAGCATTAGATCAAGCCCGAGCCCAACAAGCTAGCCCAGGCGCAAGTCCAGTAAATAAGCCTAGTGACTGACCCAGATTGCAGGCTCAGATTTGGCCTAGATTTAGCCCACATTCGCGCTTGCCAGCGCGAATTCATAAAGAAAACAACCCACTAATGCTTTCACCCACCAGCCTGGACCCGAGCATTAAGCGGGCCCGGATTCGCTCACGAGCACACGCGCCCGCGTTCCGAACACGTCCGTCAGCCCGGATCCGCACGAACATGTGCGCCGCCCACGAGCTCTGGTTTGCCCTAATGCTGCACGCGATGTATGCGTTAACGCCGTACCACGTCGCTCGAGCGCAGTCAACGCCGGAGCTAGCGAAGGAACACCAACGAGCTTCAAATGCAGCGCGCCCTAAACGTGCGTCGATCGCACGACTCGTCGCACACACGCGAAAAATTCGGCGCCGCTAGCAACAATCCTCGTCGCACGTCGAGCAGCAATTTCGGAGACGCACGCGACCCACGTCGCTCGGCCGAAGCCACCAGACGGCCACAAAGAGCATCGATTTGACGATGAGCCCTCGGCCAAGGAAATGTCGCCATCGACGACGATGAAAACAACCGCTCGGAGGGGAGGAAACGATGACAAAATCCGCTGTCCGAAATCGCCGACGAAATACCATCAGAAAACAGACATTTACCCACGCTCCTTCCCGCGTGGCTTTGCCATTGGCAATAGTTGATTAGTTAGCTTCTTTAATGAGACAGTTTATTGAAGCTAATGAACAAAATTAACTCAAACCTGGTTTACCACGATTATAAATTCCAATTCACATAATTGGTACCATAATAAAAATCAAATTAGTGTAGGATGAGGGTTATCCTATTAATTCATCTTGCCATAAAACTTGTTATTTATAAGATATTTGAGCTGTAGCCTCTCACGTGCGCAGCCGACGCTGCTGATGCATGATCCTGTCACCCGCATCACATGCCTGCCAACTCGCCGCCTTTTTTACTCGTGGTAAGCCGCACATTGCATCACCAAACGAAAAGTGCAGCTGCATAGATAATCGCGGGGACACGTACGTTTCACAGAACTAATCACAGCGAGAAGTCGTATAATTTAGTATGCACGGTAGTTCAGGATGTATGTGTTCATGGAATGCTGATATCATTGATGCTCTTTTCCCTGCTCTCTCTGCTTCCGCCGGCGTGGTTCTGCCGGAAAAAATACTTCTGCGCATGGCTCCTCGTCTTCACCGCCCATCGCGATATGTTCCTATTGTTACGCCCGTGATAAAAACGGACGAAGAAGATAATATTTTAAAATAAAATATTAGTAAATTAGTTAAATGATGGGACATAACTCGAGACGGTGGTCAAACTCATCCCCTCACCATTCCCCGTTGTCGCGTTTCACTCCTTCCCCTCTATTTCTCACCGTCGCTCTCGCCTCTCTCCATCACGAACAACGAACGAACTCTTCCTTCGAGCTGCGCTCGCCCTCCTCCTTTGCTCGCGTCTCCTTTCCTCCTGCCGGCGGACGCTGACTGGCGACGAGCTTTCGCCGTCCAACGACTGAAAATCCGGCCGTCTTCGCCCTACCTTCTTCTCCCTCGCGTCCGACGGGAAACTTCAGATCCGACGTCCAACGCGTCTCCGGCGACTCCAGCGACCTTCCTCTGGCCTCGGCGGACGTTTTCGCCACCAGCCGACGCCTCCCCGGCACCTTCTTCTCCGGCTCCAGCGAGTTGCGCGAACGGCGCCGCCGAGCCTTCGACCTCAGATCTACGCGGTCTCCGGCGTCTCCCTGGAAAACGGACTGTACGGCCGGACTCACCTCGCCGGCGGCTTCCTTGTGGCACTTCGAAAATTCCGATCGGTCGCCGAAGTTACTGTTCCGGCGATCACTGTAGCGGCAGCGCTACTGTTTCGGCGAACTTCGAGTTCCGTGCTGACGACTCGGTTACGCGCGCGTGGTTGGTTCTCGCGTATCCCGACTTCCGGTGGTGATTATTGCGTTCGCACGTGGCTGCGAACTAGGTTAGTACCCGTACTCCGTCTCCGTACACGTATTATACGAACGCATGCGAACATAACCCTAGACTCACGTACACATGTTAAACTTGACTTAATAACTTGGTACGACCTGATTAGCATAATGAAACCGGATTAGCATATTAATTGTTGTTAAATGGATTAAAATAGAATGGTGTGACTTATACATGATTTACCCTGTTAGGTCCTGTTGATTGATACTTGACACTGTGTTGGTTGGATCTGTACTGTTCGGCTACTGTTGAGGTAGGGATTCTACCTCCGTTCTTTGTTACGGTGCCAACCGCATGTGTAGTTAGCGGCACCTCCCTTATTGCTTATTAGTACTATTGATTACTGTTCTAATTCCCGTTCTACTCTGCGTACATTCCTGTTGACATAAACTATTGCATGAAACATGGTATGAGTATTTTCGTTTCTTGCATGTTTACTTGTAGTTGGTAGGTGGTATGAGTTCTGTATATGTACATTGAGGATTGACTGTCTAGCGATAGACATGTCAGTATACCTCAGATACTGCCTGTGAGATTTCTGTCGAGACTGTATGATCGTCTCTGACCGAGAGAGTCCGACATTATGGGCTTGAGGTCTGTTATCAACCCAATGAGGGGTTGTACTGAGTGTAGGACGCTACACTAGCGGGCTGTCGACGGACAGTCGTCTCTACTGTTCGGGGAGCCATCAGTAGGGACCACTCTATTTTATAGAGTTGCGGGTCGTGGACCACTGCTGTACCAGCTCCCAGATTTTATCTGTGTATGAGGATACATATATATTGATATGTATATTGAGATTTGATTATACTCTATAGGGTCATATAGAGTCTTGGTGGTATTTTGGTAATTCCCTGTATCTGATCATGCACCATATCATTGCAATATCCCTACTTAGCCTCCGGCTAACCCCCCTTCGGTTTGCCTCCAGGTTCAGGCGCGGCTCCATCTGGAGCGGATTAGATAGTTAGTAGTTGACCCCCAGTCTGGGTGGGTTGTGATGCATCTTGGTCTGTTGTTATTTTATGTTATGGACTCTGTTGACCGCTGCGCCGGTCATGTTATCTGTTGGTTTGTCGACCGCTGCGCCGGTCCTGTTGTTGTTATTTCTGTTGACCGCTGCGCCAGTCTATATTTCGTATCTGTCGGTGTTGTATTATGGATATTTAAGGCCGGGCTGGCCTCTGTTTAGACTATTTTATTTCAGTCTGTACCTTTCGGTTGCCAGGAGTGATTGACAGGTACAGTGTTGTGCGTCCCGAGGTCCGGGATTCCCGGCGTGGGATCCGGGTGGATTTTTGGGGCGTAACAATTATGGTATCAGAGTTAGGTTCAGGATCTTCCATGGGACATAAGGACTTAGGATCGAATCTTAGGATTTAAGATCCGCGTTAGTGTTCATCATATTTGATCATATTAATCTGTGATTTTAATTAACGTGACCATTTGTTGTTGTTGGTGCGTTACAGGAAATGGCACCAAAGAAAAGTTCCCGTCTTGGACGAGTGGCGAGATTAGCTCGAGAAGCATTGAGTGTGCCACTCAGCTGGATGCGTAAAGCTTCAGGTTCTGGCAGTGAGAGAAGGGAAGAACCCTCTGTAGCTGCCCCACGTATTCAATACGACGACGACGTTAGTGAAGTGGGAAGTAGACGACACGCACCAGAACCTCCGGTCCAAGAACCTCCACGGCGTAGAGCGTGTGAAACTCCCTCGACTGTAGCGTTGGAGTTAGCGTCTCGCTTTACCACCATGGGGGAACGACGATTTGGAGTGTTTTCTGGAAAACCAGACCTGTGGGAAGCCACCAATTGGCTGGAGAGTGTGACAGACACACTGAATTTATTGGGATGCCCTAATGACCAACAGGTGAAATTGGCAATTTATTTCTTTCAGGGTGACGCCAAGGCGTGGTTTGCAGGGCTTGAACAGACTATTGGAGCAGCCCGCTATGATTGGGACATTTTCTGTGGGGCCTTCCATACTGAGTACTTTCCTAGGACTTTTCGAGAGACGCTGCGTCAAGAATATGTCAATCTGGAGCAGAATGGGCGTTCTGTTGATGAATACTTAGCGGACTTCCAGCGGTTGTCGGCAATGTTTCCTACTGTGACCCCTACAGTCGAGGATAAGTCGGAACAGTTTATTCGTGGACTGGACCCTGAAATTTCACGAGGGACCAACTCAGCTCCTCTTGAGGACTTTTCAGCAGTGATCGCTATGGCGCGCCGAACTGAGCAGCGCGAAAAGGCTATTGATCAGAAGCGGCGCAAGGGCAAAGCACCCGCCTCGAGCCATTCTAGGGAGTCTGGGTTTTCTGCCAGCCGGAGTCCACCTATGCAGCGTTCTAGTGCTCGTTCGATCCAGCCGGGTCGGAAATCATGGGCCCCAGGGTCCATGTCTGCTCGCTCTTTCCAATCGCCTCTGCCAAGTGTTGGATCTTCTCCGGACACGAGGGCCTGCTATCAGTGTGGGGAGGTGGGCCATATTTCTCGGGACTGCCCACTTCAGTACATTCAGTGCCACTACTGTCATGAGATGGGCCACTACAAAAGCCATTGTCCAAATAGGGGCATGCAGCCTCAGGTTGCCCCTAGTACACAGAGATCTGCTCCACCAGCTCGACGAGGACAGCCTCGACCTCCTCGCCGCGGTCACACTGCACCGACTCCCCAGGGCAGACCGCAGCAAACACCCGCGACGGGCCAGACTTATGCGCTGACGAGCAAGATGCACAGCGCGAGACGGGCAATGTCATGCGAGGTATCATTTCAGTATTCAGTACACCTGCATGCTTATTGATAGATACTGGTAGCTCGCACTCCTTTATTTCGTATGCTTATGTGAAAAAGTTAGAATTAGAACCGGTTTTCTCTCAACATGATATGACGGTATCTGTACCCTCTGGGGGTACGTTACGATCGTACTTAGAGGTACAACAGTGCCCTCTGAATTTCAACAGATTGATTATATACTCGGATCTGATGTTACTGGAATTCTCAGATTTTGAGATTATTCTTGGAATGAATTGGTTGTCTTATAACCGTGTGGTGGTTGATTGCGATGATTACACGGTGATATTCAAAGGTCATGATTATATGACATACACATTTTCTGGAGTATCTGGTCAGATTGCTCCTATAATTTCTGCTATGCAAGCCAGGAGGTTACTTAGCAGTGGATGTCATGGTTATCTTATGTCCATTGTTGATACGGGGGATCAGACCCCGATTCCTGTCGAACGTGTGCCGGTTGTCAGGAAATTTTTTGATGTATTTCCTGAGGACTTACTTGGATTTCCACCCAACAGGGCTATAGACTTTGCTATTGATCTCCAGCCTGGTACGGCGCCTATCTCTAAAGCACCGTATCGGATGGCGCCCCGTGAGCTTGTGGAGTTGAAAGTCCAATTACAGGAGCTTCTTGATAAGGGGTTTATCAGACCCAGCGCATCTCCCTGGGGTGCTCCTGTTCTCTTTGTGAAGAAAAAGTACAGTTCATTTCGATGGACTACAGACAGTTGAATGAAGTTATAGTGAAGAACAAGTACCCTCTACCAAGGATTGATGACTTATTTGACCAGCTCAAGGGTACTTCTGTCTACTCCAAAATTGACTTGAGATCGGGATATCACCAGTTAAGAATTCGTGGGGAAGATGTGTCGAAGACTGCCTTTCGAACACGTTATGGGCATTACGAGTTTCTCGTTATGCCCTTCGGTCCGACAAATGCTCCAGCAGCCTTTATGGACATGATGAATCGCGTGTTCATCAATTATCTTGATCGGTTTGTCGTGGTTTTTATTGATGACATATTGATCTATTCTCGGAGCAGGGCTGAGCACAAGAGACATCTTCGGCTTGTGCTGGAGAACCTTAGAAGAGAGCAACTGTATGCTAAGTACAGCAAGTGTGCTTTTTGGCTAAGTGAAGTTACCTTCTTAGGGCATGTGATTTCCGGTGAAGGTGTGGCTGTTGATCCGGAAAAGATTAAAGCTGTTATAGAATGGGAAAGTCCTAAGACTGTGGCAGAAGTTCGGAGTTTTCTCGGATTGGCTGGATATTATAGAAAATTTGTAGAGGGATTTTCTAAAATTGCCGGTCCAGTTACAAATTTGATAAAGAAAGAGGTTAAATTCTGTTGGGATGAAAATTGTGAAAATAGTTTTATGGAATTAAAACAAAGATTGGTCAGTGCCCCTATCTTAGTACTTCCGACTGGTGACGAGGGGTATACAGTATACACAGATGCCTCTTTCCAAGGCTTAGGTGCTGTATTGATGCAGCATGGTAAAGTGATAGCGTATGCCACCCGTCAACTTAAAGAGCATGAAAAGAACTACCCGGTACACGATTTGGAATTAGCTGCGGTGGTATTCGCCCTTAAGATTTGGCGGCATTATTTATACGGAGTCACATTTGAGATATTTACGGATCATCAAAGCCTGAAATATTTATTTTCACAGAAGGAACTGAATATGAGACAGCGTAGATGGGTGGAATTCCTTAAAGATTATGATTGTACAATTAATTACCACCCGGGTAAAGCCAATGTGGTAGCAGATGCACTAAGTAGGAAAACTGCAGGGGTGTTAGCTCACTTGCGAGTAACGCCGACTGAATTAGCCCAACAGATGGCAGATTTAAGTGTTGAGATTGTGTGCCCCACTGAGCATGGTTGTTTGGCCGTGATGATGGCACAGTCCCCTATGGTGCAGAAGATTATTAAGGCGTAACCAAATGATTGGTACCTGCAGTCTATCATTACAAAGGGCAAGAAAGAAGAATTTACCCAGGATGATCAAGGAATAATAAGGTGCTGGAATAGGTTATGTGTACCCGAGGTAATTAAGGAAGAATTACTAGCAGAAGCACACAAGTAGAGATTCGCAGTACATCTTGGTGCCACGAAAATGTATAATGACCTTCGAAAGTCTTTTTGGTGGGAAGGCATGAAGAGAGATGTGGCAGAGTATGTCGGACGATGTCTGGTATGCCAACAAGTAAAAATTGAGCATAAGAAACCTTCTGGGCTCTTACAGAGTATTCCTATTCCAGAGTGGAAGTGGGAACACATTACCATGGACTTCGTGACGGATCTTCCTAGGTCGCGTACAAGCCATGACTCGGTTTGGGTGATCGTTGACCGTTTGACCAAGTCTGCCCATTTCCTCCCTATCAGAAAGAATTACTCCATGGACAAGCTGGCAAGGCTTTATTGTCAGGAGATTGCACGGCTACATGGGGTTCCTGCCAGTATTATTTCTGACAGAGACCTACGATTTACATCTCGGTTCTGGGTTAGTTTATAGAAGGCCTTGGGAACTGAACTGCGGTTCAGTACGGCTTATCACCCGCAGACTGATGGACAGTCTGAGAGGACCATTCAGACCCTAGAGGACATGCTTCGAGCCATCACATTGGACTTCACGGATGGTTGGGAGTGCCACCTGCACTTAGTGGAATTCGCCTATAATAATAGTTATCATTCGACGATCCAGATGGCACCTTTCGAGGCTTTGTATGGTAAGAAATGTAGATCTCCGGTGCTATGGGACGAAGCAGGAGAAAGCCGTGTGTTGGGACCGGCTATGTTAGCACTTGATGCCGAGAGAGTCCAGATTATTAGACGGAGATTATTAGCTGCCCAAAGTCGACAAAAGAGTTACGCAGACAAGAGACGGCGGCCACTTGAATTTGATGTCGGTGACCATGTGTTCCTTCGGATTTCTCCGAAGAAGGGTACGACTAGGTTCGGGTATGCTGGTAAGTTGGCCCCGAGATATATGGGTCCCTTCGAGATACTGGAGAGAGTTGGACCCGTCGCATACCGCTTAGCACTTCCACCGATGTACTCTTATATTCATCCGGTGTTCCATGTGTCCATGTTGCGTAAATACATCGCGGATCCATCTCACGTGTTGAGCCATGGTACAGTCCCTGTCCAAGAAGATGCCACGTATGCCGAGATACCTGTAGAGATCCTAGAGCGCAAAGAGCACAAGCTGAGAAATAAAGTAATCAGCCTGATTAAAGTCAAATGGAGACACCACCCTGAGAGTGAGGCTACTTGGGAACGTGAGGACGAATTTATGAGAAACCATCCGGATCTGTTTCTAGGAATGGAGGAGTAAATGAGTGATCGTTGTATTAGTGCTTTTGTAACCGTATTTGCTTATCAGTCATAAATATGTTTTGAATTTGGGGACCAAATTCTTTGAAGGTGGATATAATGTTACGTCCGTGATAAAAACGGACGAAGAAGATAATATTTTAAAATAAAATATTAGTAAATTAGTTGAATGATGGGACATGACTGAAGACGGTGGTCAAACCCATCCCCTCACCATTCCCCGTTGTCGTGTTTCACTCCTTCCCCTCTATTTCTCACCGTCGCTCTCACCTCTATCCATCACGAACAACGAACGAACTCTTCCTCCGAGCTGCGCTCGCCCTCCTCCTTTGCTCGCATCTCCTTTCCTCCTGCCGGCGGACGCTGACTGGCGACGAGCTTTCGCCGTCCAACGACTGAAAATCCGGCCGTCTTCGCCCTACCTTCTTCTCCCTCACGTCTGACGGGAAACTTCAGATCCGACGTCCAACGCGTCTCCGGCGACTCCAGCGACTTTCCTCTAGCCTCGGCGGACGTTTCCGCCACCAGCCGACGCCTCCCCGGCACCTTCTTCTTCGGCTCCAGCGAGTTGCGCGAACGGCGCCGTCGAGCCTTCGACCTCAGATCTACGCGGTCTCCGGCGTCTCCCTGGAAAACGGACTGTACGGCCGGACTCACCTCGCCGGCGGCTTCCTTGTGGCACTTCAGAAATTCCGATCGGTCGCCGAAGTTACTGTTCCGGCGATCACTATAGCGGCGGCGCTACTGTTCCGACGAACTTCGAGTTCCGTGCTGACGACTCAGTTACGTGCGCGTGGTTGGTTCTCGCGTATCCTGACTTCCGGTGGTGATTATTGCGTTCGCACGTGGCTACGAACTGGGTTAGTACCCGTACTCCGTCTCCGTACACGTATTATACGAACGCATGCGAACATAACCCTAGACTCACGTACACATGTTAAACTTGACTTAATAACTTGGTACGACCTGATTAGCATAATGAAACCGGATTAGCATGTTAATTGTTGTTAAATGGATTAAAATAGAATGGTGTGACTTATACATGATTTACCCTGTTAGGTCCTGTTGATCGATACTTGACACTGTGTTGGTTGGATCTGTACTGTTCGGCTACTGTTGAGGTAGGGATTCTACCTCCGTTCTTTGTTACGGTGCCAACCGCATGTGTAGTTAGCGGCACATCCCTTATTGCTTATTAGTACTATTGATTACTGTTCTAATTCCCGTTCTACTCTGCGTACATTCCTGTTGACATAAACTATTGCATGAAACATGGTATGAGTATTTTCGTTTCTTGCATGTTTACTTGTAGTTGGTAGGTGGTATGAGTTCTGTATATGTACATTGAGGATTGACTGTCTAGCGATAGACATGTCAGTATACCTCAGATACTGCCTGTGAGATTTCTGTCGAGACTGTATGATCGTCTCTGACCGAGAGAGTCCGACATTATGAGCTTGAGGTCTGTTATCAACCCAATGAGGGGTTGTACTGAGTGTAGGACGCTACACTAGCGGGCTGTCGACGGACAGTCGTCTCTACTGTTCGGGGAGCCATCAGTAGGGACCACTCTATTTTATAGAGTTGCGGGTCGTGGACCACTGCTGTACCAGCTCCCAGATTTTATCTGTGTATGAGGATTCATATATATTGATATGTATATTGAGATTTGATTATACTCTATAGGGTCATATAGAGTCTTGGTGGTATTCTGGTAATTTCCTGTATCTGATCATGCACCATATCATTGCAATATCCCTACTTAGCCTCCGGCTAACCCCCCTTCGGTTTGCCTCCAGGTTCAGGCGCGGCTCCATCTGGAGCGGATTAGATAGTTAGTAGTTGACCCCCAGTCTGGGTGGGTTGTGATGCATCTTGGTCTGTTGTTATTTTATGTTATGGACTCTGTTGACCGCTGCGCCGGTCATGTTATCTGTTGGTTTGTCGACCGCTGCGCCTGTCCTGTTGTTGTTATTTCTGTTGACCGCTGCGCCGGTCTATATTTCGTATTTGTCGGTGTTGTATTATGGATATTTAAGGCCGGGCTGGCCTCTGTTTAGACTATTTTATTTCAGTCTGTACCTTTCGGTTGTCAAGAGTGATTGACAGGTACAGTGTTGTGCATCCTGAGGTTCGAGATTCTCGGCATGGGATCCGGATGGATTTTTGGGACGTAACACCTCCAATATCCTTTCCCGTACTTCGCTAGCTCCCCATAAACAACCTACGGCACGTCCCGCTGCTTATTAATTAATTAATTTTGAACCATGCTGCGATTGAATTGTACGAAATCAAATGTTCACCTGTGCTCTTCCACCGTCCACGGCACGGCGCGCTTCCGCTCCTCCCCCTTGCTCCTCGCCATCGCTTGCTGCAGCGCACCACCGTCTGATTCGTCCCTGC
Source organism: Costus lasius (assembly GCA_027563935.2). Taxonomy (NCBI): domain Eukaryota; kingdom Viridiplantae; phylum Streptophyta; class Magnoliopsida; order Zingiberales; family Costaceae; genus Costus; species Costus lasius. The sequence continues at coordinate 21,445,938 of CM050447.1, read as the reverse complement.
CGCCCGCCTCGCCCCAGCAAGCCGGCACCTCCAGCAGCCCCGCTCGATCATATGGCAGTCCCGGACCAGCTCCTGGTATCGCTCCCACGCCTCCGTCGCGCTCCGCCCGGGAACCTGTGCCGCAACGGCGGACCAACGCTCGGCGGTGCCTTCTGGCACCACCACCAGCGCCAGCTCGAAGGCCTTGTCCTCCTCCGGCGTCCATGGCCTCACCGCCCCCGCACCCAACCGCCTCGCGATCACGGCCGTCAACTCGCTCTCGCCCATCGCTCGGCTCGAAGAAAGGTAAGGGTCGCGAGGTGCAGCGGGTCTCCCCGGTGTCACTAAGCGCTGCGGCTGGTGGCGGGATGACGACCACGCGCACGCATTTAAATAGCGTTGCGCGACGAGTCGGTGCACCAGCGATGCGGCACACGCGTCAGGCGTCCCGATGGCATCACGGGGTGTTCCGAATCTTGATCCGGGAACGGGCGGCTGGGGCCGGAGGAATTGAGATGTTGCCATGGGGCGGCGGTGGCAGTGGCGGTGACGCGCTGACGCGGTTTCTGGAGAGTCCAGATATTGCCACGTATGGTCTCGCTCGCTGAGCAAATGGCAGACCTGCTTTATAGAAGAAAAAAGGATTTCGATTTTAGCCACTAAATGGATAAAAAAAAAAATATCACTATAATTTACTCATTAAAATCTATCTAACAGTACTAAAATCAATATCACAATAATTTACTCATTAAAATCTATCTAACAGTACTAAAATCGTCAACGATCCAAATCCTATGTGATAAGAAAAAAATCAGGAAGTATAATAAAATCTACACGATAAATTATACTATATTTCCCGAATTTGTTTTTTATCGTATAGGATTTGGATCACAATAATTTTTGATACCGTTGGATAAATTTTAATGTGTAAATTTTCATAATATTTTTTATTTTTTTTTAAAATTAATTTATTGGCCAAAATCGAAACTCTTCCTTCTCAGAAAGGAAAAAAAGGGTCTCTTTCTTCTTAACTTAAAGGGAGAGGCCCGAGAGCTACCGAGGCATGTGTTTACTTTTTGCACGGCACGTGGCGATTCAACGTAGTTTGTATTTTGTTAACGGTTACGATGGAGAAGGCACGCAGATTTTAATGTTTGGTTTTAATAATATATATTAATATAATAAAAAATCAAAATAAATTACTTGATAAATGAAATTTAATGTATTAATGGATTATAGTAAACCACCAGATAGGACTTAAAAAGACCTGTATCGAGCCTTGGCAATATATCGGACCTATTCCTTGTCGGCCCAAAAGGCCCAAGATAAGATTCCCTTTTAAAGAAGCCCTTGCGTATGATCTCGTTTTTAGGGTTTGCTCTTCAGGCGCCGCGGGAGGAGAGAGAGAGGGGGCGAGGAGGATCGTCAAGCATGCAGATCTTTGTGAAGACCCTCACGGGGAAGACCATCACCCTTGAGGTTGAGAGCAGCGACACCATTGACAATGTCAAGGCCAAGATCCAAGACAAGGAAGGTTCAGTTCTTATCTCGCGTTATTTCTGCCCTCTTGTTATGGTCTTGCGTCCGGATTTTGTTCCTAATTTTTCATTTGAAATCAGGGATTCCGCCGGACCAGCAGAGGCTGATCTTTGCCGGCAAGCAGCTCGAGGATGGCCGTACCCTAGCTGACTACAACATTCAAAAAGGTTCGATTCTTTATTCATTTCCCCTCCTGTTTTTCTGAGTTTTTTATGTTACTTTTTTGGTTTATTTCTCGTGGTGTTACTACTTACTAGAGTCGACGCTGCATCTGGTGCTGAGGCTGAGGGGTGGCATTATTGAGCCTTCGCTTATGGCTCTTGCCAGGAAGTACAACCAGGAAAAGATGATCTGTAGGAAGTAAGCTCGCAAATCCCATCTCTGTTTTTTAAAATGTGATTTAAGGTCATTTTGCTTTCTTTTAATGTGATGTAAAAAAAACAACTTGAAAAGATTCAGCTATTCCTTTTAGTCACCTCTTTATTTAGCTGTGCTCGTGGCTTTTTTAACGATCCGGTGTCTTGGCTGTGAATTTATAACTGGTGGATGGTGTTTGTTGTTTTAGTAGGTAAAGTTTGGTGTAGTTGGAACTATGGGTTAAAACCTCCATAGCATAATAACTATGCTATGGAGGTTTTCATAGTTCCGAAGATTGAATCTCCTTTACTTTGTTAGCTGCTTTGTATCCATCTGCTGCTGATTTTCATGGGCGAAACACATGTTCTTACGTCACTGTTTTGATATCAAATATATGATCTATGAAGCCTTATTTGAGAATTCGAGTGATCTCCTGACAGGCCAATTTTTTCTGCTTCTCCCTTATATGCATTGTTCATCAGAGCACTGTTCATTTTCCTTATTTTTTAACCTGTTAGAAAAATTAAAATGATTAATATTGATTTTTTTCTTGTCATATTTAGATTGATTGAGTTAACATTTTTATAATATTTTTCAACTTTCGTGGTTTGCAATATTCTGTTTTATGTTCCAGTCGAAGTAATCAGCTTAACTTGGTAGCTGAAAATGTAGCAGTAATTTAAACTCATTTTGGATGATCAACAGAATGATGACATAAATGCAGTGATATACAGTTTCTGCTAGTTTTGTGTTGAATACTGAATTCGTATGATATCAAACCTTATCTAATATGACACATGTTCATCTATTAAACTAATATTTATAGCACCACGTGTTTTGTTTGCTAACACAATTGCCACTGCAAACCCAAGAAACTGTGGAAGTATAAGGTTACAAAACGACAGCACACAGTTCCCTTGTTTTTTTAAAAATCATTTTTCATATTTTTTTGCCTTTTCCCTTTTGTTTTGAACTCTTCGAGTACTTTAAACTTGGAGTAATCCATTTGTCTTGAATATTAAAAGATCTCATTGAATTACTGGAAACACTTCTCTTGTTACTTTTCTCTAAGTGATAAAGCTTCTTCCCCTACTTTTCATTTTTTCCCTTTTAATTATCAACATTGTTTCACTAGTAAGAGCAATCAATCAATTTGACTTTGGTGCCTCTTCTTTCAATTAAGCAAAGTGTATTCTAAAGTTTATTGTTCACAATGGCTCTACCCATCTGTTATTGAGTATTAGTTTTTTTTTTCACAATAAACATCGGCTAACTCTTTTTTCATTTAAAATGTCTATTACTAAATTTGAAATTTTCAAAAAATGAAACAAAATTTCTCTTTAGTTTTTATTTTGTAGGAATTTGTTTCAGGGTATGAGTGCATTCATCACATGATTCAATAAATATCTATTGAATCTGTGTCAATGTGAGATTCGTATGTTAATGAATCAAGTTAATCTTTTCTTTGGTGTAACTAAAAAAGGCAAAACCCTTCCTCCATTGCTGGGTCATTGGTAGTGATTGACTTATTTATTCAGAATGGATTTTCCAGGGCTAATATGTGATATTGTTATATGTTTCTGGGATCTGTTCTACTAAGTGATATGGGGGGATAGTATTGCTTACCAATCCATGTTGGAATTAATCATAGGTCCGCAGATTTTTTATTATGTCAACTTTTATAACTGGTGCTAAAACCATAGGCAGACGATAGATAGACAAGCAGGCAAATTAAACAATTTTAGTAGCCAGCGGAAAAATAACAGGTCATTCCGTAGCAGGAAAATTCATCCATTGATCTGAACTTTGAGTCGTAGTAAAACTAACATGCAAACCGCTATACAATTCGTTTATCAAAATTATGCCATATTTCATTTTTTGACGAGTATGGTATGTTTTCTTTGGTCTAAATTTGTATTGTTTTGTTTATCAAATCTGAATCCTTGTTTAGCTGATTCTGGTAGATGAAAAGGCTTTATAGTATTTTTGGCCTAGCATATGGTATTTATGATTTAAAATATTCTGAGTTAAATATGTTTTCATTTAGTCATTCGTGAAGTTTTCAAATTAACCTGGAAATCTTAATTAACTCGTCATTGAGTCGTTCTATATGTTTTTCGGTGTTTTTTGATATTACTGCTGCTTGTTATTTCGCCTTTGTATTTTTGTCACTGAAGTTCTTGATCGGCTGCCGAATTGAGTATGCCATTTTGGCCATAGTTTTATTTTTGTTCTCATGGGTTGCTTCTCAGATGTCGACATTAAACTTTTTTTCCCCATTTCAGGTGTTATGCACGGTTGCATCCGAGGGCCGTCAACTGTCGTAAAAAGAAGTGCGGTCATAGCAATCAGGTATCTAGTTACTTGCTTCATGGATTATAGTTTTGATATCTACTTAATTCTTCAGTATTACTTCAACAACCTCTGAAGGGGATATCTATTAATTTCGTTCCCTTCTGTTTTTTTTTTTTTTTTTTGCAGCTTAGGCCCAAGAAGAAGATCAAGTAAGCTACTTGATAGGAGTTCCTTTTTATGTTAATGCGGTAGTGGGGTTCCATTTTGTAGGTGGAGTAGCTTGTCGTTAATTTTGTGTTTGCCATAGTCAAGCGTCAACTTTTGATAAATTTGAAATTTAAGTGTTGTAGTACTGATCGAATTATCATTCCGTTATATTCTTGTGGACTTTTACGCTGTTGATGAAAGCGCACACAACGTCTTGATAGAACTCCTTGCTGCATGAATGTTCGTTTTGTTAAATTGAGAAAAACGCAGAAATCCTTGGCAGTGCAAAAATATAAAAGATGATAAATTCTAGGCTTGATACATCAATCATATTTACCCTGCAAAGTCTGTTTGCTTCTGTTTCGGTCTTTAATAACTTGTGTTATATGATCAAAATATGAAAGGAAAATTTCATTTCAAGCATAATAATAGTGTCCTTGCGAAAGCCTAATATGGTAGCATGATAAACTATTATTTGTTCTTGAGAAGATATATGACGAATTCCACTATAGTTTCTTTTGTAGGATAATGTAATGTGCTAGTTACTTCTGCTCTTTTCAATTCAGAATCTAATCGATCTAATGTTCTCCCGGAAATCGTTCCCAAACATTTTGTGAAGTTTTTTTTTTCTTATGTTTTTGATATAAACGTAAAGTATTTTGATATTTAAATATGAATTTGAAATTATACCAATTTGATAAATATGTACCATGTAGTGTGTGGAATTCTTTTTTTGTTAATATGTAGTGTTGAATATTTTCTTGTAGAGCCCATCCATACAATTCCTGTACTCGTAATGGAAACGATTATGATGTTTGCTTGGTGTTGGGTGGGTTTAATTTGTTTATAATGACGTGGAGCTCATGTCGAATACGCTGTTTTAGTGGAAGAAGTTTTTGTAAATTTCAGATTCGTAATACTCCAATTAAGAGAAAAATCAGTGCATACGTGAGGGTGAGCATTCGATAATTATTAATTTATTAATTTTATTAAAAAAATTTTCATTATTGTTACCGATTATAAAATTATCATTGGTAATTTATCAAATTTATAATTGGTAAATTTGGTAAAACACTAATTTTATTATTGTTATATATTTTTTAATAAAATTAATAATATGTTAAATTAAAATCTATTATTTATTGATTTTTATCAAAAATAAAGATAAATTTTTTGCCGAAAGTAAAGGTAAATTTATTATATTGTATTTTTACCAAAGGTAAAGATAAAAAAAATTAATATATATCTAATAAATTAGTAAATATGTAAATTTGCTTGATCAAAATTTTTTTATGATACCATTTACCGAATATTAAAAATTATAAAAAATTTTATCATTACTGATTACCGATTATACCGAATTAATTTTATCTTTACGTTTAATAAAATCAATAAAAATTAATAATTATCGATTAATGCTCACCTCTAGTATACACATACGATATGATGTCATTTATTTATCTTTTATTTAATATTATAAGAAAATAAGATCAAGATTAATAGTTCTAGATTTGGTGTATGAATGGATATTCCCTTCATTCTTAGAGTTATTTCCTAAAAAAAGATGACATGCTTGAATAAATCACAAATTGGATCGCATAACTGGATTGACATCGTTGAAAAAGCAAAACAGAGAAAACAATAAATGATTAAACATTTGAAAGCAGTGTGCTGCAGTGGCCCATCCTCAAGCTATAGAACCATAATTTTAACTTCAAGCCCAGCCACACAAATTGGATCGCACAACTGGATTGACATAGCTGGCAAAAGCGAAACAGAGAAAACAATGAATAATTAAACGTTCCAAAGCAGTGGCACTGGCATCCTCAAGCCTATAAAATCATAATTTTAGCTTGAAGCCCAGCCATGAGCTTCTGGATGGTGGCGACGTCGGTCTCGAACGAGTTCGCCACCGTCGCCGATCCCCGCCGAAAATAAGCTCCGCTGCACCAACATGCTGCATGCATTCGCACTTCCAAATGCGGAGATGGCGACCGTCACACTTTTTGCAAAATTGAGGATGTAATTGACTTTTATTATATCTCGATGCATAGCGAGCACAATAGATGACAGTACTCTCCCAATATCTAAGGGAGATAGATAGATATAACATGTGCTCAGGCAAGGTGTGTATGTGTCTAAGGGATTTGGCATGACGAAGTTTGTAGAGGTAGTCAGGCAAATCACCCAAGTTGACACAGCGACGCATCCAACAAGAGCAGGTGTGTCTTCCCCTGCCCACATGAACAGATGAATGCGCGTGAGTAGGCATGGAGCCACCCTGATTGAGTGATTGACACAAGTTTAACCGAAGGTGATATATAAGTACACTGGTTTAGATGCAAGGCTTAGTCTACATGACCCGACTAAGATTACGACAATGATATAGTCAGAGTGTGTCTATAAAAAGGATGTAGCTCTAGCTGTGTAGGGGAAATCTAGATGGCCAAGTCTAGGGTTCGAATCCTACTACAAGCGAAAAACACATAGCCTAGATGTGGGGTTAGCTATGCCGGGATTCGACACTCTGGACCTTGCGGGTTAGGTGGGCGCCGCCTAACTTGAGGGGATCGGTAGAGCTTTGCCTGTCCTTAGTGTTGTGGAGTGGGGTATGTCCTGGCTTATGCGATGCAAGCAGGGGGGAGCCGTCCTACATCATAAAAGGTACCTATTGGGAAACCCCAAGAATTTTTAAAATTTTACATACAAAGAAATATACAGCGGAAGCAAATTTCTGAAACAGACCAGTCCCAAAAACCCAGAAGATCGATGCTTACGAGGGGATCGACACGGTGAGTTAGAGATAATACCTCAAAGCAATTGATGAAGAAGGATGTAGGCCCCAAGTGTTCGCCCTCTGCAGTCTCGCACACAACCGATACTTGAGTTTTCTTCTTCCATGCCCGGTGCTAGCCTCAGGAAGAAGATCCACGTCAAGGAAGAGTCTTCCAAGATCTCTTGAGCTACCCATAAGGAAGAGGATGCGCCAAGAGGAAGACAAAGAGAAGGGTGCCGCCAAGCCTTGTTTCACTTGCGCCAATGGAAGGTGGAGGAGAGTGCTTGCGGCCTTGATGGAAGAAGAGCTCCTATCTTCCGCCCCTCATTGTTCTCCACGCCTCCAAGAGAATTGTGCAAGAGGAGGGGTGGGCTACGGTCTCTTTTATAGGAGTTATAGGTGGTTTGAGTAAAGGAGAAGGATTAGAAGATTAGAGCATGATTTTAAGAATTTAATTAATCAAGTCCTAATCCAATTAGGACTCTAATTCCTCAAAAATCTCAAATGATTAATTCAAATTCGAATTTAATTAATCACATGAAATACACCAATTAAGGCATAGGCGCCAATCCTAGTCCAACTAGGATTCAATATGCGCCTACCTCTTTGTTTTTCCCCTTAAGCCCATTTAACTCTTCATGACAACTTATCAGAAATCCCCATTGGGTAATGGGCCTAGCCCAAACTTCATTATGCCTATTAACCAAGTCATTGGATCCAATTCAACTTAACCCAAGGTCAAATGAGGCTAACCATAGTTAGTTTTGGTCAATATGCCAAAAATGAAGTTTATCTCCAATAAATTTCTTCCATCTCATCAGGCCCATTGGCGCTGATGAAATCTCTCAATAGATCCGAGTTATAAAATAACTCGATCCTAAGGCAATCCGATCAATACGAAAACTCGAGCATCAAGGTGTGCGACCCTGTAGGTTCTTGTGACATTGGCAGTGATGAACTTAGGTCATCACAAGCAGTGAGTGGGAGCTAGTAGTGCATCACTGCTACCCAAGTCTTCGGAATGGATATCGACATCGACATCTTCATCATCGCAACAAGGTACTAATGCATTACAATGCTTTTGCCAAACTGATATCCGATTGGACAAGTGTGTCACCACTTGCTTTCACCCAATCTCATGGTCATGACTAAATTAGGTTCTCACCTGGGTATGACCATACACTTTCAGTCATAGAATCATAGGGGGCCCCATGGATATGAAGCTTCCTTTAGGAAGGGGCAAATCCTATATCTGTCCATTCATCTTCTCATATGGGTCATGACATACTCAATGACAACCGTTATGATCTCCCAACTACGGTGAGGTGTTAGGTTGTATCAAAGCATGTTCCTAACCATATGGAAGAGTCAATGACTTCAAATTAAAGGATTAATGCATCTCCTGTCACTTGTGAGGTAACTCATGACACCAAGTTAGAGCCTCACAGTAGGTCGATCCAGTATATCTTCCACTGATATACTCATATGTCTGCGTTAGCACCTTGTGTCTAACCAGCCCATATACCAGTCTCATATGCACCAGAGCTATCCTTATATCAACTCAGGTACTTGACTGGGGATAGAGTTCGAGCACAGACATAATTTGTCTCCAAAGATTTTATTATGTAAGTACACAATCGCAGATGTAAACAAAACATAATAATGACAATGCCAGAATGATATAAAATATCAACGTCAAATAGTACATAGAATAGACCAACTGCTTAGTCTACATGACCCGACTAAGATTACGACAATGATATAGTCGAAGTGTGTCTATAAAGGATGCAGCTCTAGCTATGTAGGGGAAATCTAGATGGCCAAGTTTTACACCCTCTCAAGTCCATAACTAGGGCAGCCGACCGCTTTCTTCTCGAACGAGTGCAAAAAAAGAAAGGAAAAGGGAAAGAAGAGATATGTGGATGGCTATTGTTAATGCGGGGTACGATGACATTTGATGTAGGCCATGTGGGGAGGGTTGGGCGAGCTGATGGGGTATGACAATACGGCCATCGACACGCTCTGCCCATTGAGCGTGGAAAATTTTGAAGCAGTAGCCTTGAGGACGATGAAGTTCAGCGACTGGTAGCCTTTCATCGCCCTTGCAACCCAGTGAAGGTGAAGAAGGCGGTGGCGTTGGGTGGGAGTATAAAGTCAGTGGTGATATCAGGGTCCTTTGTGGTTGCTAAGTGGCGAGTGTAGAAGGCAATGAGCAGGAGGAACAAGAAAGTGATTGATCATTGATGGTAAAGTGAGAGCCATGGTTCAAGTGCTCAAGTGAGAGCTGTACATAAACACAGAAAAAAAACTTTTAAGCGAGGCCCTCACTTAGAAGAGTTAAGTGGGGACTCACTTGGATTTGTTTTCTCGAATCTTAAAACTCATCTAACTCCCTCGCCCTTGCCTTTGTCCACCCCTCTGACTCCTCTCTATTCACCCGTCCACTCCCTCTTCAACTCATCTCCGCTTCTCTCTAACCTATGTCCACCCCTTCGACTCACTTTCGGATCCATTGTTATTGTTGTCCCCCACCTCCACTTCCTCTTCGACTCATCTCCACTACACTCCCACCTCCATCCACCCCTCCGACTCATCTTCGGATCTACTGTCTATTTGAAAATTAAAAATAAATAATAATTAATGTTAGCATCTAATACTAACATTTCAGCCGATGCTGTAACATTAGTCGCCGCTAACATTAATCAAAGCCTTTAAAAAGGCTTAACAAATTCTCATAGGCGAGTATGAGGTTGTTTGGTTCCTCCCCCTTCTTCTTTTCTTCCTTCTTTTATTTTAACTTCTTGGGTATAGAAAACCCAACCCGACCCCGACCTCGACCTCCCCATACCCATCCCCGACCCCAAACCCGATGGGTATAGAAAACCCAACCTCACACTCGACCCCCGCAAGAAAACCGAACCCCGATCGACCTAAAAAATAATTATATATTATAAATAATATTTTAAAATTAATTTTTATTATATATTATAATATATAAATAAAAAATATTTTATATAAACTATACAATCATTTATAGATAAGTAATAATAATGAAAATTATTAATAAAGCATCAGACTATTAAAAATTTAGAAATTAGGTTATAATTAAAAAGGGGATAATTTGTTATTTTATTTTTGGGGGTGCGTTCGGGGCGGGTACCTGAATTCCCATACCCGACCCGACCCAACTTTACCCTGTCGGGTTTTCCCCGAACCCGACCCAAGACCCAGTCAACTCAGGTGTTCCTCGTTGACTTTGGGTCGGGGATGGGTTTTCTTGCCATCCCTAGTTGCCTGCCTCTCCCCCGCCTTTTGACTTCACCACTGTCGCCTCTGCCAGCCAAGCACCAACAAAGCTGTGCACCCCTTCGACTTTGCTCCGCCTCCACTACCGCCGATGTCACCCACCTCTGACCTACCCTTCCACCATCCAATCGTCGTATTTCGCCCATTGCAGACGGTGACAAGGAACATGAAGATAGGATCATGGATGACGACGAAGAGCTGTAAAGAGAAAGAAAAAAAATAGAAAAGAAGACATGTGTATTTTAAAATTCGCGTAAGCCATTGGGTTGGTACCTCATGTCCAAGCCAAAGAAATCTGAAGAAGCTGTAAACTGAGACTGCTTTGAGAGACCAAAGGCCCATCTGATCCACCGTCTTGTTTTGTAATCAGATGGCGCAAAGTAATTTGTTTTCCAAATTTAGGTACTCTTTAATCTCATTCAGCTGAGTCTCAAAACTTCCCTTTGGTTTCCATCACGCAAGTACTTGTCCTTTTATCTTTATTCGGAGCACCAACTGTTGAAATAAACTTCATATATCTGCAATGCAGATTTGTTATCTGGTTTCTAGTTCTTCATTAATCTTACTAAAACTCGGTACTCCATTTTACAATCATACTTCGGGATTCATTTATACTCCGAAAGTACCAAAATATACATTAATAATTAATTAATATATTTATTTATATATTATTTACTAAATTATAAGACATATTTATAATGTATATTTACAACTTATAAGGTATATTTACTAATTATTTATTTATTTTTATATTATTTATTAATTTCAACACTTAAATGCATAAAAAAATTAAAAATTTAAATTTTCAAAAATTTTCTAAAATAATTAAAATTCGGTACCGGTACTGATCTCCCGAATTAGAATTTGGTACCGGTACCCCGGTACCTACGATTTGAAATTTGAGAGTTCGGGACTAGGAGTTTGGTATCAGTACTCGTCCCGATCTCCCGTTTGGTCACTCCTAGTTTTTTTACTTAAATTTGGACTTTTTCATATTGTGAAGACCGAAGCACGATAGGACATCATGGGTTCTCTGATTTGCTATTGGCTGGTTGTAAATTTTTTTGAGCATCAATAGAGCAGATTAATTTAGCTTATCTCATTATTATTTTTATTTCAATTATATTCTTGTAAAATTTATCCTTAATTAATGAATGATTATCCTAGACTGCTAGAATCAACCGTTTATGTTCTTACAAGTTCGAAGCAAACATGGCCTGCATTTAGGTAATAATTTACTTTTCTGCTGCAGAAATTGGAGAAAGAAAAGCTAGAGAAGCTTTGATAAAAGGTACGGTTGCGAAGTGCACATCTCTGTATTGCCTTGGGTCTTAGAGACTGAATTTCATTATTTTTGTTTTTTTTTTTATTTTAAGCATCAAGACCATCTTATTACTAGATTCTTTTTGCTGCAAAAGTTTGAGGATATTAATTCTCAAGGCCCAAATCCCGCAGAACATACCTTAGTGCTACCTGAATCTGCAGCTTCTGAGGTATAGCCTAGCACAACTACAAGATCATCAACAGCTGGTGTTTCAACCGATAAGAACCGCAACTATGCTATTTCATGAGTGCTATTTTGATATGTTTTAAAGTACCATTCATATGATATTTTCAGGTTTTATTCTTGTTTTATAGCTTAATTTAATATCTTTTCTTGTAAAGTTCAGAATCTTCACTAGTCTTTGGTTTGTTTGTGAAATGCAGGTCCTTTTACCTTATTTTGATAAAGATTCTTAAGTTTTGAAGTTACAGAAAGATTTGACACATATTCTCAAGACCACAGGAAAAATTTTAGAATTTTTAGAGCTTTATATGGAGAACACGGCTTGCCCATGTTCAGAAGCACGACCGTGTTTACTTACCTGCAGTTCACCAAACCGAACACGGTGTGCTTGTGTTCATGTCCGCACATTGCGACCGTTGTTCGTTTCTTCGCCTAATTGGACGCTCCAGATGCCTAGAAATTGGGGGAAATGCCCAATTAATCTTCCTAACTGCCCAAGGCTTCGATTAAGGTATAAAAGTTGGGATTTTGGGCGGTTACAGGGTTCGAACTTTTGAGGAACGCGACCTAGGGTGAAAAGGGCAATTTTCTGTGTTCGAGGGCTTGATTCGACCAAATTCTTTGGGGCTTTTGAGGAGAAGAATGAATATTCATCATCTCCTACCCTTGTTCTGTAATTTTCCTAATTTTTGAATATATTTTCCTGGGTTTTTATTGAGCAACGATGTATTTCTTAATGTAAAACCCTAGTTCGGAACTCGGGCGTAGCCCGTTGAACAAATTCTCATGCCTAAAATATATTTATGAATCTCAGTGTTGCTTTTAGTAAATTAACTTATTTAAATGAGTTATGCTTATTGCGTATTTATGTTTTGGCCAAGCATTTATATGTGTTAAGTGTTACGAGATGTACCAAGAGGTGAATCGTAACACTCGAACTTTCTCATTTAAACTTGTGACTTGAATTTCGAGAGTCGTTCAACGTCACTCGAGGATTTACGATCTTTCATAGAGCCTAATGGGTCTCTTAAGTTAGTTTTGCTATGAGAGTAGGAGATTAGCTTAAGCTAGACACCGGATTACGCTTCGAGAGAAGGTAATCCGTACACTAGGAGTGATCGCCTTAAGTTGTTTACTGTCGGATTGCACTTCGAGAGAAGGAGATCCATTTTCTTATTCGTTTTGATTCAATGTTTTTACATTTAAAGCATTCAACGTGGTAAAACCTAAAATTCCAAACACTTCTAAAACTGTAACTTTCCCTTAAAGTCGTTGATTCTTAAGTTCGATAATTTAGTCTTAGTGCAATTCTTTCATTTGAATTTGAATTGTCTAGCTTTCAATGACGCTATAAGTTGGTACTTGACACCCTGCTCCCTTAGGACGATATTTTACTACTTCGATAGAAACCGTACACTTGCGGGGCCTATCACTATTCTTGCTGGTACCGTTGCTGCTGTTTCGACTTTGGGCCGGGGGTACCACCTGTCCAAACCAAAGAAATATGAAAAACCTGCAAATGAGACTGCTTTGAGACACTAGAGGCCCATCTAATTGCACTGATCCATCATCTTGCTTTGCAATCAGATGGCGCTAAGAATTTTTTTTTCCAAATTTAGGTACTTTCTGATCTCATTCAGTTGAGTCTAAAAACTTCCCTTTGGTTTCCATGCTCCTTTATCTTTATTAGGAGCACCAACTGTTGAAATAAACTTCATATATCTGCAATGCGGATTTGTTACCCGGTTTATAGTTCTTCATTAATCTTACTAAGACTCGGTGCTCCATTTTACAATCATACTTCAGAATTTATTTATAGTCCCGAAGTACCAAAATATATATTAATAATTAATTAATATATTTATTTATATATTATTTACTAATTTATGAGACATATTTATAATATATATTTACAACTTATGAGGTATATTTACTAATTAATTATTTATTTTTATTTTATTTATTAATTTATACACTTAAATACTTTAAAAAATTAAAAATTAAAAATTTTGAGAATTTCTCGAAATAATTTTTGAGAGTTCGGTACTGGTACCGATCTCCCGAAATTAGAATTCAGTACCGGTACTGATACCTATGATTTGAAATTCGAGAGTTCGGGACTTGGAGTTCGGTATCAGTACTAGTCCCGAACTCTCGTTTACTCACCCCGTCTTTTTCATGTTGTGAAGACTGAAGCACGATAGGACGTCATGGGTTCTCTGATTTGCTATTGGGTGGTTGTAAATTTTTTTGAGCATCAATAGACCAGATTTATTTAACTTATGTCATTATTATTTTTATTTCAATTAATATTCTTGTAATATTTATCCTTAATTAATGAATGATTATCCTAGACTACTAGAATTAGCTGTTTATGTTCTTACAACTTCGAAGCAAACATGGCCTGCGTTTAGATAATAATTTACTTTTCTGTTGGAGAAATTGGAGAGAGAAAAGCTAGAGAAGCTTGCACAAAAGGTACGGTTGCGAAGTGTACATCTCTGTCTTACCTTTGGTCTTAAAGACTAAATTTCATTATTTATGTTTCTTTTATTTTAAGCATCAAGACCATCTTATCTCTAGATTCTTTTTCTTGTAAAAGTTTGAGGATATTAATTCTCAAGGCCCGAATCCCATAGAACATACCTCAACGACACCTGAATCTGCAGCTTCTGAGGTAAAGCCTAGCACAACTACAGGATCATCAACAGCAGGTGTTTCAACCGACAAGAACTACAACTATACTGTTCTTGCAGGCACCATTGTTGTTGTTTTCGGCTTTGGGCTTGTACCTCTTGTCCAAACCAAAGAAATCAGAATAGCTGCAAACTAAGACTACTTTGAGAGACCAAAGGCCCATCTGATCCACCGTCCTGTTTTGTAATCAGATGGCGCTAAGCAATTTATTTTCCAAATTTAGGTACTCTTTGATCTCATTTAGTTGAGTCTCAAAACTTCCCTTTGGTTTCCATCACAGAAGTACTGCTCCTTTTATCTTTATTCGGAGCACCAACTGTTGAAATAAACTTCATATATCTGCAATGTTGATTTGTTACCCGGTTTCTAGTTCTTTATTAATCTTACTAAGACTTGGTGCTGCATTTTACAATCATACTTCGGGATTTATTTATAGTCCCGAAGTACCAAAATATATATTAATAATTAATTAATATATTTATTTATATATTATTTACTAATTTATAACACATATTTATAATGTATATTTACAACTTATAAGGTATATTTACTAATTAATTATTTATTTTTATATTATTTATTAATTTAGACACTTAAATACATAAAAAAAATTAAAAATTGAAAATTTTTCGAAATAATTTTCGGGAGTTCGGTACCTTTACTAATCTCTTGAATTAGAATTCTGTACCAGTACCTACGATTTGAAATTCGAGAGTTCGGGACTGGGAGTTTGGTATCGATACTAGTCCCGAACTCCCGATTACTCATCCCTAATTTTTTTTTACTTGAATTTGGTCTTTTTCATATTGTGAAGACTGAAGCACGATAGGACCTCATGGGTTCTCTAATTTGCTATTGGCTGTTTGTAAATTTTTTTTTAGTATCAATAGACCAGATTAATTTAGTTTATGTCATTATTATTTTTATTTTAATTAATATTCTTGTAAAATTTATCCTTAATAAATGAATGATTATCCTAGACTACTAGAATCAGCCGTTCATGTTCTTACAACTTCAAAGCAAACATGGCCGGCATTTAGATAATAATTTACTTTTCTGCTGCAGAAATTGGAGAAAGAAAAGCTAGAGAAGCTTGCACAAAAGGTACGGTTGCGAAGTGCATATCCCTATCTTGCCTTGGGTCTTAGAGACCGAATTTCATTAATTATGTTTCTTTTATTTTAAGCATCAAGACCATCTTATCTCTAGATTCTTTTTGTTGCAAAAGTTTGAGGATATTAATTCTTAGGGCCCGAAGATCGCAAAACATACCTCAGCGACACCTGAATCTGCAGCCTCTTAGGTAAAGTCTATGATAGGTATTCGCAAGTGCACAGATTTTATCGAAGTAATAAAAGATTATCGATCCCACGAGGATTAGGCGGTCAAGTACCGATTACACAGTTGATCTATATCTAGATGAACCAAATCTGTGGTTTTTGTTTTGGAAACTTCTAATGCAAGAAAATAAAAAGGTAGTTTTAGTGTTTTTGCTAAAAAATCAATTCAGATAAAATCAGGACTCAGGGTTTCACCACGTTGACGATTATGAATTATAGCAAAATAAATTCTTTGATCAGAAAATTATAGTTTTGAAGGGGATTTTTCCTAAGGTACATATTACCTCCTCTCGAAGCGTAATCCGGTATCTAACTACGCTAACTCCCTACTCTCGTGACAGTTAACATAATTAGACTCATTAAGTTCTATAAAAAACCATGTGAATCCTTCAAACAAATCCGAACTACTCTCGTGATCGGATTCGTAGGTTTGAAAAGAATAGTTCTGATGTTGCGATTTACCTCTCGGTCCTTCTCGCAACGTCTAAGACGTAAAATTACTTGATCAGGGTAATTCACGAAATAAACTCAATTCTAATCAAATCAAATCTATAAAATTCATGTAAAAGATTTGAAACAATATATTCAATCCATAAATCGTCAATGGGCTATTCCCCAAATCCCAAAGATAAAGTTTACTCGTTCATATTCATAACAAACAGCATGTTCATCGATGAATTCGACATGTAATCTCACAGAAATAATGCAAAGATACACTAGAAAGGTAATTAGAACTCTTCTCCTTGATCTGGTGATAAAGATGAAGCGATCAAATCCTTCCATTGCGTGATCGCTCGCCGGATTTCTGCCCTAGAATTGAAACTCGTCGTCGCCGCCGCCTCCTCTCATTTTTGTGCGTAGAAGCCCCCTGAAACCCTTCCAAAACCTTTCCTTTTATAGTCTAATCAGTATAGAACCGGTCTAGGAAGGTTTCTGAAGAGTTTGGTTCAATTTTGGTTCAGTTTGGAGTCGAATCGACTGAGAAACACGAAAGAGCAGACATTTTCACGGTCCATGATGAAATTACGGCCACGGCCGTAAATGTCTCTGTGTGTAGAGCATTAAGTCACAGAAATATTCACGACCCGTGATGGGTTCACGGCTTCACCCGTGAAAGTTTCTATGCATAACTTTATTTAGCCATTTTTCCGCCTCTGTTCGAACGCAGAATTACGGCCGGCCCCAAAATTATGACCAAGGCCGTGAAAGTCTCGATCTCCACTATTTTCGCTCCAAATTCGACGTGTAAGCTCGTAATCTCCTCGGGAATCGTGCTATGGCTTCAAATCTCCCAAAATCCATTATTTTTATGCCATTTTACCTATATTTTCATAAAAATCAAGAAAAGTGAAGATTCCGTGCAAAGTAAAGTAAAAGTACTAAAAACAGCACAAAATCATGCAATTTAGCCCAAAATATGATCTAAAATATAGACAAAAATATGGTGTAAATGCACCGCATCAAAACCCTAGACTTAGAATTTTGCTTGTCCTCAAGCAATACCTTGATATGTATAAAGAATGTAAAGATAAGGAACACTCATTTGTTTTTGCCTTAATAATGTCCTTAGTCCACAAATTAAGTAATCAATCTTTCAAACTCAAGTAATTCAAGATAAGTCATAATAGATATAAATTCCCAAGAGGTTACAATCCAAGAAAGATAAAATTCACAATTCATGTCATAATATTCATTCTTCACACACTAGATACCAAATACTTTCAACTTAATAAATCTATCATACTCAATAGACAAAAATTTACTTTAAGAATCTTGGTGATGTTAAAGATAAGAGATTTTTAATATAATTTGGTCTTTAAACTGTCATATGCCATAATATTGTTTAAAGTATACCACAGAGTGGTATAATTTAACTCATAGTCTCAATCATAAAAGTCAGCGGAGTTGTCCACTTAACCTACAACTTTCTCTTTTTCTCCCTTTTTTTTCTTTTTTATTTTTTTATTTGACTTCAACTCATGTCTTCGGTACCACTGCAAAATTTTTGCAGTGCCAAGTAGAGGAGTCTTTCCCTTTTTTTATCTGGAGAAAGCCGGTCAGTGACATGATACTTAAATCGTTGTTGATCTTTCACAAGAGGGTTAAATATCTATTTTAAAAATTCTCCCTCTGTTACTTGATCACAACAGATTTAAAGTATACCAAACAATAGTATAATAAAACTCATGACCTCAGATCACTTAACCAAAGGAGCTGGAGCAAATCTCAAATTAAAGATATATCACCAATTTTCTATTCATAAAAATTCTCATCAAGCAAAAATAGATAAATTAAATTTCAAGTAACAAGATACCATGCATGTGTCATATGAACATATAACAATTCACATATGCATTTTATCAATACCAGAATTGAACTTACTCAAAAATTTAAATATACATAAAATTTCAAAAATTTCCTAAGTCATCAAATCAATCACTCAAAATGTTTCATAAGTCTAAAATTAAGGATTAAACAAACTTGTGTATCCTTAATAATCATAAATATTCAAGATACATGTCTATAAAGCTTGAAGAAAAAGCAAAATACATGAAGACACCCTAGACTTAAATTGTTGCATATACATAAGCATTAAAATCAATGAATTATAGATTTTAGAAAAAATGTTGCAAGAGTTCCGTTTAAAATATGAGCGAAAATCTGTACAGTTATATCAAAAGACAGAAACATGACCTAGAAAAATCCAGAAACTTTATTACATCAGAAATATCAATATTTCATACTGTAAACAAGTTTGAAACTTCAAATACTGTCATGTTTTATTATCTAAATCACATTTACCATTTTTAATATCAAAATTCAGTATGTCCACCAAAGTATGTTTCCAGTAAAATAGGTGGATCCATGTTCCAGTGATCAGTACATGCATAGAAAAATAAGAATTAAAATCATGCAAAGAATAATCAATAATTTTTCAATATTTATCCAAGAATAAAATCATGCATTCTTCCTTCATATTTATATCAGCAATTGGAAGAAGATTAAAATTAAAATCAAAGAATTCATACCTTGGATTGATCAAAAAGTTTTCGAATTTCAAATTTGGTTTTTCTCTTACCTCGATGCCAATGTGATCAAAAATCCCATGTGCTATCTTTTGGGTACCTGTGGTAGCATTTGAATCAAAAAATATTTCAATCACCTCATCAGCATTATCCTTAAAATAATCTCCTTCATCATTTGTCATGCAAATTTTCAATGAATTTTCCTGGAGAAAAGGGATTGATGGTTCACATGGTAGTGGTGGTGTAATCTTCACAGGATCCTCTTCCTCATAATTTTCCTCAATTTCTTTCTCTTCAATGGGGCATTTCATCCTAACACAATCAAATTCCTCCCCATCTATCTCACTATTTCTTACTTGAGGATCCTTAAATTCATCATCCTTCTCCTCACAAGACTCAAAAAATTCATATATCTCTTCAAACATGTCCCAAGTATTTGTGTTGCAAGACACTTCATTATGTGAGAGGGGACTAGATGGCTGGTAAAGTGCAGAGGAAGGTAAATCATAATCATCCAAATCATCAAATTTTGAAGAAGGTAAATCACAATCATCAAAATTTTTAAAATCATCAAAATTTGAAGAAGGTAAATCACAATCAGGAGTCATGACTAATGATTATTCCATCTCTACAAAATTCTCAAATTTATCCTGAATTCCATCCTCTATGTCATTTTTATCAATGTCATATTTCATACTATGAATATTCTCATTTTCCAAATCAAACTCAAGTATACAACTTTGTTGTGCTATCTGGGTTTCTAGCATTTCAGTAGCAGTTATAAATTCTACTTGAGAAGTAAGCTGAGCAATCATCCCACTAAGATCTTCAAGTTTTTTACTTTGATTTATCATAATTTTTTCAAGCATGGATTCTAGCATGGATTCTTCAGTATCCTCAAAGTGTGGTTCTGAAATATTATTTGAGAAATCCTCATAAAAAGAAGTTTGGTGATTTTTCCATCTAGAATTATACTGATCATCTTGGTACCATGATAAATTAGAACTAGCAGGATTTTCAAATTGGCAATCAGAAGCATAATGATCATAACTTCCACAAATATCACAAACAACATAATTCGAATTGGAATATTGCATGCTTAAGTAATCAACGTGTTGAGTCAAAGAATTTACCTTTGCTGCAGGTGATTGAAAAGCAACTGGCGGCACATACCTCTTTGCTGCAGGTGATTGAAATGCAACTAGCGGTACATACCTATGATTTGACCATTGACATTGGTTAAACATTTTTTTTTCAATTAATGCAAATAAATTCAAAAATAATTAATGTAGAACAGGAAATATAAAATATGTAGATAAGTGATTTTTGAGCTATCCTGTTCATACAATGTGTTAATCCAAAAAGAGAAAAATAAAATAAACTACCAAAAAAATATGCAAAAATTAAACAAAATAAAAAAAATAAAAACAAAAACAAAAATAAATAAATAAATAAATATCTAGTATATAAATCTCACGATTAAATCAATATTGACTGACCTAATCCCTGGTAAAGACGCTAAAAACTTGATAGGTATCCGCAAGTGCACGGATTTTATCAAAGTAATAAAAGGTTATCGATCCCATGAGGATCAGGCGGTCAAGTACCGATTACACGGTCGATCTATATCTAGACGAACCAAATCTGTGGTTTTTTGTTTTGGAAACTTCTAATGAAGAAAATAAAAAGGTGGTTTTAGGGTTTTTGCTAAAAAATCAATTCAAATAAAATCAGGACTCAGGGTTTCACCACGTTGACGATTATGAATTATAGCAAAATAAATTCTTTGATCAGAAAATTATAGTTTTGAAAGGGATTTTTCCTAAGATACAGATTACCTCCTCTCGAAGCGTAATCCGGTATCTAACTACGCTAACTCCCTACTCTCGTGACAGTTAACATAATTAGACCCATTAAGCTCTATGAAAAACCATGTGATTCCTTCAAACGAATCTGAACTACTCTCGTGATCGGATTCGTAGGTTTGAAAAGAATAGTTTCGACGTTGCGATTTACCTCTCGGTCCTTCTCGCAACGTCTAAGACGTAAAATTACTTGATCAGGGTAATTCACGAAATAAACTGAATTCTAATCAAATCAAATCTATAAAATTCATGTAAAATATTTGAAACAATATATTCAATCCATAAATCGTCAACGGGCTATTCCCCAAATCCCAAAGATAAAGTTTACTCGTTCATATTCATAACAAATAGCATGTTCATCGATGAATTCGACATGTAATCTCACAAAAATAATGCAAAGATACACTAGAAATGTAATTAGAACTCTTCCCCTTGATCTGGTGATGAAGATGAAGCGATCAAATCCTTCCTTTGCGTGATCTCTCGCCGGATTTCTGCCCTAGAATTGAAACTCGCTGTCGCCACCGCCTCCTCTCATTTTCGTGCGTAGAAGCCCCCCGAAACCCCTCCAAAACCTTTCCTTTTATATTCTAATCAGTATAGAACCGGTCTAGGAAGGTTTCTGGAGAGTTTGGTTCAATTTTGGTTCAGTTTGGAGTCGAATCGAGTGAGAAACACGAAAGAGCAAACGTTTTCACGGTCCGTGATGAAATTACGGCCACGGCCGTAAATGTCTCTGTGTGTAAAGCGTTAAGTCACAAAAATATTCACTGCCCGTGATGGGTTCACGGCTTCACCCGTGAAAGTTTCTGTGCATAACTTTACTTAGTCATTTTTTCGCCTCCGTTCGAACGCAGAATTACGGCCGGCCCCAAAATTACGGCCAAGGCTGTGAAAGTTTCGCTCTCCACTAGTTTCCCATCTGATCCACCGTCTTGTTTTGTAATCAGATGGCGCTAAGCAATTTGTCTTCGAAATTTAGGTGCTCTTTGATCTCATTCAGCTGAGTCTCAAAACTTCCCTTTGGTTTCCATCACGCAAGTACTGCTCCTTTTATTTTTATTCGGAGCACCAACTGTTGAAATAAACTTCATATATCTGCAATGTTGATTTGTTACCCAGTTTCTAGTTCTTCATTAATCTTACTAAGACTCGGTGCTCCATTTTACAATCATACTTCGGGATTTATTTATAGTCCCGAAGTACCAAAATATATATTAATAATTAATTAATAAATTTATTTATATATTATTTACTAATTTATGAGACATATTTATAATGTATATTTACAACTTATATGGTATATTTACTAATTATTTATTTATTTTTATATTATTTATTAATTTAGACACTTAAATACTTAAAAAAATTAAAAATTAAAAATTAAAAATTTTGGAAATTTTCTGAAATAATTTTCGGGAGTTCGGTACCAGTACCGATATCTCGAATTAGAATTCGGTACCGGTACTTATGATTTGAAATTTGATATTCGAGACTAGGAGTTCAGTATCGGTACTAGTCCCGAACTCCCGTTTGCTCACCCCTAGTTTTTTTACTTGAATTTAAGACTTTTTCATGTTGTGAAAACTGAAGCACGATAGGACCTCATGAGTTCTCTGATTAGCTATTGGCTGGTTGTAAATTTTTTTTTAGCATCAATAGACCAGATTAATTTAGCTTATGTCATTATTATTTTTATTTCAATTAATATTCGTGTAAAATTTATCCCTAATTAATGAATGATTATCCTAGACTGCTAGAATTAGCCGTTTATGTTCTTATAACTTCGAAGCAAACATGGTCTGCGTTTAGGTAATAATTTTTTTTTTATGCTGTAGAAATTAGAGAAAGAAAAGCTAGAGAAGCTTGCACAAAAGTTACGATTGCGAAGTGCACATCTCTGTCTTGCCTTGGGTCTTAGCGATTGAATTTTATTATTTATGTTTCTTTTATTTTAAGCATGAAGACCATCTTATCTCTAGATTCTTGTTGTTGCGAAAGTTTGAGGATATGAATTCTTAGGGCCCAAAGCCCGCAGAACATACCTCAGCGACATTTGAATCTGCAACTTCTGCGGTAAAGCCTAGCACAACTTCAGGATCATCAACAAATGGTATTTCTACCAACAAGAACCGCAATTATGTTATTCTTGCTGGCATCATTGCTACTGTTTCGGCTTTGGGGTGGTACCTCCTGTCCAAACCAAAGAAATCTAAAGAAGCAGCAGACTGAGACTGCTTTGTGAGACTAGAGGTCCATCTGATCGACCGTCTTGTTTGTAATCAGATGGCGCTAAACAATTTGTTTTCCAAATTTATGTACTCTCTGATCTCATTCAGCTGAGTTTCAAAATTTCCCTTTGTTTCCATCACACAAGTACTGCTCTTTTTATCTTTATTCCAAGCACCAACTGTTGAAATAAATTTCATATATATGTAATGTAGATTTATTACCCAATTTTTAGTTTTTTTTTATTAATCTTATTGAGACTCGATGCTCCATTTTACGATCATACTTGCAGCTTTACTTCTACTTATACTATGCTAAATGCTTCTTTCCTTGTTATGACGATTCTAGACATGACAAGTGTTCGCTTTCACTTGAAAGTGTGCAACTCTACATATAGCGTCAAGGGTTTATGTTACGTTCCAATTATGACTAGTACTTTTTATAATTGAAAAATTAATGTACAAAACAACTGAATAGTTTATAAAAGTTCATTTTTCCCATGTTATCCTAGTTTATATCTGCTGTTTCATAAGTCAATTATATATAACAGTAATTCTTTTTTTTTACCATGTATCTTATTTAAAATACAAGTCAAACAAGGTTTGATTAACAAGGTTTGATTATTTACTTTAGGCCGTTTGGCGCTACTGTATATAATATATATAATGCATAATACATTAATATATGTTATATAATTTTAATATATATACATAATGTATTTAATTTAATATATTAATCAATTATTATATATAATTAATTATTTTTAAAATAAATATAATTATTTTAATTATAAGAAACATTTGCAAAACTCTCCTGTCTCACAACTGTCACATTTACCATCATTGAAAGATAAGAAAACAAATTTCCCATGAATAAACAAGTTTTATAGGCAAATCACTCTTCTTACTAATGAAATTACTTTTATTTAACAAAAAAATAGCTATAAGTTTATGAGTAAAATATTAGGCCTGTCCTGTTAACCGAACCATTCGGTTCGAAAAAATCACGAACCGTTGGACCGGTTAACCGATCATAATTTATTTACTAAAATTTATTTTAAGAAATTGACTTTGACTATTAAATATTATTATTTAATAATTAAATATTTTAAAAAATTAATTTTTAAACTAACTTTAATTATTAAATATTATTATTTGGTAATTATATATGTAAAATAATTAATTTTTAAGTTGTAATGAATGAGTTTTGAACTCATAACTTACCAACTTACAAAATAACCTTTAACCATTACACTAAATACATAACAAAATAATGTTGAGATATATATAATATACCGGTCGGTTCGATTAACCGGTGAAATTTTTTTCCTCGAACCGAACTATTATACCCAAAAAAATGACCGTGAACCGAACCGATCCATTCGGTTAACCGCCCGTTCGGTTCAGTCGGTTTTTCAGTTCGGTTGGTTTTTTGAACAACCCTATAAAATATGTATATTATTAGATTTTATATTATATTAATTTATAATTTTATATTTTAAGATGGATAAAATATTTTAAATTTAATTATAAGTTTTATAACTAAAAATGACATTAGTAAATATTATAGCCAATCAAATATATTTTATGTTTACAGCAGCATCAACGTACATATGAGCACTAAGTTGCCAAGAAATAGTTACTACTTGCTAGATTACCCAAATTTGAACAACTCGCATGAAATAGCTGTACTTTACAATGGGTCCCGTTGGGATTTGCCACACGAATCTCAAAGCCCATAACACGGTAGAAAAAAAACCTAACCGCCTAAATTTTTATCTCTCCCCGTTTCTTGCCACTGTAGAAAAAAAAATCTCAAAGCCCATAGCACTATAGGAAAAAGAGGCGAGCAGCGGGGAGAGGTAAAAATTTAGGCAGTTAGATTTTTTTTCTACTATGCTATAGTGCTACGGGCTTTGAGATCCGTAAGGCAAATCCCAACGGGACCCTGTTGAACTCACTTCAGCGGGGTACCCGCTGAGGAGTTTTATCCCTTGTAAGATACAGCTATTTCATGTGAGTTGTTCAAATTTGGGTAATCTAGCAAGTAGCAACTATTTCTTGGCAACTTAGTGCTCATACGTACATTCATGCTGCTGTAAATATAAAGCTATAATATTTACTAATGTCATTTTTAGTTCTAAAACTTATAATTAAAGTTAAAATATTTTATCCATCTTAAAATATACAATTATGAATTAATATAATATAAAATCTAATAATAAACATATTTTTCACATAAACTTATAATTATTTGTTAAATAAGAGTGATTTCATAATTAGGAAGAGTGATTTGCTTATAAAACCTATTTATCCATGAGAAATTTATTTTGTTATCTTTCAATGATGGTAAATGTGACAATTGTGAGTTATGAGATAGGAGAGTCTTGCAAATATTTCTTATAATTAAAAAATTATATTTATTTTAAAATAATTAATTATATATAATAATTGATTAATACATTAAATTAAATATATTATGTATATATAGTAAAATTATGTAACACATTATATGTATTATGCATTATATATATTATATTCAGTAGTACCAAACGACCTATAGTAAATAATCAAACTTTGTTTGACCTGTGTTGTAAATAAGATACACGGTTAAAAAAAATTACTATTATATATAATTGACTTATGAAACAACAGATATAAACTAGAATAACGCGTGGAAAATGAACTTTCATAAACTATTCAGCTATTTTGTAAATTAATTCTCCAATTATAAAAAGTAGTAATCATTATTGGAACATAACATATAGTCTTGACATTATAGGTAGAGTTTGCACACTTTCAAATGAAAGTAAACATAGGTCATGTCTAGAATCGCCATAATAAAGAAATAAGCATTTAGCATTTCATCACTAGAAGTAAAACAAATATGATTGTAAAATAGAGCATCGAGTCTCAATAAGATTAATGAAGAACTAGAAATCAGGTAACAAATCCGCATTGCAGATATACAAAGTTTATTTCAACAGTTAGTGCTCCGAATAAAGATAAAAGGAGCAGTACTTGCATAATGAAAACCAAAGAAAAGTTTAGAGACTCAACTAAATAAGATCATAGAGTACCTAAATTTGGAAAACAAATTGTTTAGCGTAATCTAATTACAAAACAATACAGTGGATCAGATGAGCCTCTGATCTCTCAAAGCAGTCTTGGTCTGCAACTTCTTCAGATTTATTTGGTTTGGACAGGAGGTACCAGCCCAAAGCCGAAACAGCAGCAACGGTGCCAACAAGAACAACATAGTTGCGGTTCTTGTCGATTGAAACACCGGAGTTGTGCTAGGCTTTACCTCAAAGTTACAAATTCAGATGTCGCTGCGGTATGTCCGGGCTTCGGACCCTAAAAATTAATATTCTCAAATTTTTGCAACAAAAAGAATCTAGAGATAAGATGATCTTGATGCTTAAAATAAAAAAACATAAATAATAAAATTTAGTCTCTAAAACCCAAGGCAAGACAACAATATGCACTTCGCAACCGTACCTTTTGTGCAAGCTTCTCTAGCTTTTCTTTCTCCAATTTCTGTAACAGAAAAGTAAATTATTACCTAAACACAGACCATGTTTGCTTATAAGTTGAAAGAACATAAACGACTGACTCTAGCAGTCTAGGATGATCATTCATTAATTAAAGATAAATTTTACAATAATACTCATTGAAATAAAAATAATAATGACATAAGCTAAATTAATCTGGTCTATTAATCCTCAAAGAAATTTACAACCAGCCAATAGCAAATCAAAGAACCCATGAGGTCCTATCTTGCTATAATCTTCACGACATGAAAAAGACCAAATTCAACTACAAAAAGTCCACAGTGAATCAAATTTTGTATTCTCAAACTAACAAAATGTTTGAACTGTACATAAAAAAATTGAGAGTCCTTTGATGACAAGAGGAAACAATAATGCTGTTAATTCTGTTATGCGGCATAAACATCTGGAAAACTGAATCAAGTTCTTATAACCATCAAGAATATGTAGAAGAATAAAGTAATGGGGGAAAAGACCTCTCTCTTGTGTTCTATCTTACCAAACTCGATCAGTATGGATTCTAATTACATAGTACCAAGGTAAATATTAACTTCATCTGCCTTTGAGTAGATTGAAGTCGCCAACAAAATATTAACTTCATCTGCCTTTGAGTAGATTGAAGTCGTCAACAAAATACAACAGTATTTAGTGTACTGATTCCATATACAGATAAAATGGGTAACTACACAAGGTTTTTGTTCTACTTTATCTCAATCACTATGATTTGAATAATGAGAATAAATGATATCATCAAATGAGATTCAACAGCTGCATGTGACTCTAGTTTGCCCTATAAGATGTTTCACTGCACTAATTATTTTTCTGGACCGGTCAAAATACACAAATGACAATATCTAAATCATAACAACTTAATTGAAACTCTGGCAAATTATTCTGTCATTCAAAACTACATGACAAACACTATTGATGCATTTAAGAATAAGGAAATCTTCAAACTGATACTTGTTAAGGATATAGAAATATTTTATGTGGAATATTAACTTCTTTCAGATAAGCAGAAGGGCAAGCACTTCAGCTCAGTACCATGAAAAGCCCACGCATTCAACTAATAATTGATTCCGTAATCAGCACAGAGATACAATCCGAGATATAATTTACAAGTGGGACATGTTTACATTCAAGAAACTGAAAAGCACTCGCTTCCTTAGCAATTAAAACAGTGATTATGTTCAATTTCCGTGCTATACAGGACCAAGCAATGGAGAGAGATGTCTTAATATGAACACAATCTTTGATATTGAAAAGCAAGAGATAAGGGGAAAAAAATTCTCAAGACACAAGCCAGTGATGTAACTTCATTTGAAAACTTAATGTGCCAAAGACAGACCATTTGATTCGGACTTCTTTATTAGATAGAACATGGCATGCACACTCAGTAAAGTTCAGACTTCTTTATGGGGGATCGGATCAAGGACATGGGAGGACCTTGATGAAAACGTTCTCCGCCGCCTTCTCCTCGGACTGGGATTTCAAATCGCAATGGCCGCGAGGATTGCTAGATACGTCTCTCGGAGGTTCTCCTCCTCGCTGAGGACCTTACCGCCGGAAGAGAACCTCCGCTGGCAGCGATCCTGCGGCCAATGCGACTTAAAATCTCAGTCGTAAGGTTTCGCTAGCTCAAATCGGAAGTTTGACGCTCTTTTCCACTAAGCTTTTCCTCTAGGGAAACCTACTCCTTTTATTCTCTTCGCCCTCTTCTGATCCTGATCTGACGAACATATGACATGGGAGGACCTTGATGAAAACGTTCTCCGCCGCCTTCTCCTCGGACTGGGATTTCAAATCGCAATGGCCGCCAGGATCGCTGCTAGATACGTCTCTCGGAGGTTCTCCTCCTCGCTGAGGACCTTACCGCCGGAAGAGAACCTCCGCTGGCAGCGATCCTGCGGCCAATGCGACTTAAAATCTCAGTCGTAGGGTTTCGCTAGCTCAAATCGGAACTTTGACGCTCTTTTCCACTCAGCTTTTCCTCTAGGGAAATCTACTCCTTTTATTCTCTTCGCCCTCTTCTGATCCTGATCTGACGAACAAAATGAAGTCGCGCTTGGTCAGTGAAAATAGATTAATATCTCTTTGATTTAAATTGATAAAATTCTCGCGAGTCGCGATGCCTAAAAAGGATAAACATCTTCGGCTGCGCCTCTTAATTTTTATATAAAAATTATTTTTTATTTTTATTTTAGAAAATAATAATAAAAATTATTTTAAATATTTTTATATAATAAATTTATATATATATATATATAATATTTAAAATTTAACACAAAAAAATTTAACACAAAAACAGAAGACCCCATTTTTGTGACTTGCATCCTCCCCTTAGGTCACATGGGGAAATAGAAGGAATAACCGTGGGGAAATAGAGAGAATGAAAAGAAAACTTTTTATACTTTTGGGGGTGTTTTACATAGCTTTTTAGTTACTTCTTCGCTAGTTAGAATAGCAAAAATCTAGAAGTTGCATTGTTTGAATGTACGCTTATGAAACAAGAAGTAATTGCTCCCCCGAGAAATTAGGCAAGTTTGGAAGAGCTGCACTGCTATCACTTAGCACATACTCTTAAAGGATGTTTGATAAAATAACTATCACTTAGCACATGCTATTAAGGATGTTTGATGAAGTAACCGTGTTATTACTAATTTATATTATTATTATTATTATAAAGTTTAACTATTATAATTAAATAATAATATTTATCATAGGCATATATTTTTTTATTTAAATATTTGTTAATATTTTAAATCATTATTTTTAAAAATTATTATTTTGATCACATAATTAATTAAATATAGAATTTAGTAATTAATTTTATTTTAAAGTAGTTAATTTAAAATTACTATACTTTTTCTTTAAAATATTAGTCAATATATTATAATATATATAATATAATGAACAAAATATAGTATAGTTAAAATTATCTCTTTTATAATCAAATATTAATTTTTTAAAAAATGTATTTGACTAATTGTTTTATGCTAATGGTTAATTTTTTATAGTAATTAATTGAAAATTATTATATAATGTTAAATTTAATATATATAATATTATTTTAAAATATATTTATATTTAATTTATGTATATTATAAATGAAGATATAAATTTATATAGCATATACTAACAAAGCTATACTAATTTACACAAAAACTGCTCAGGTAGTGTTTACTAGGGGAGAAAAAGAAAAGAATGGATAGAAAAGTTAATTTTCCTTTATTTATCAGAATGGACAGAAAAGCTGAAACAATAAAACGAAGAAAAATTTAACACATTTTCCGTTGTTTTGTTGTCCGCTCGATTCAAATGAAAAACAAACAAAGGAACAAAAAGCTGTGTTGTTAACGTTACCTTATCCGTGCGCAAGGTCCACCGCCGCCTTGTCAATCACCCTCCTCCTTCATTCGCCCGGCCTGCCATCGGCGCCCACCTCCTCGCCTGTCGCCTAGCATCGACGCCTGTCGCCTGCTGCCTGCCATCGACGCCCATCACCTCGCCTGCCATCGACCCTCGTCTACCTCGCCCGTTCGCCTCCACATCTGCCTCGCCCGTCCGCCTACCGTCTGCCTCGACGTCTGCCTGCCGTCCACCTCGGCGTCCGCTTGCCATCTGCCTCGCCCGTTCGCCTCCACATCTGCCTCGCCCGTCCGCCTACCGTCTGCCTCGACATCTGCCTGTCGTCCACCTCAGCGTCCGCTTGCCATCTGCCTCGCCCGTTCGCCTACCGTCACCCGTCTCTCCCATTCGCCTCGCTGAACTTGCCACCTGTCGCCTACCTCGCCCATCTCATCTCCCTGCTCGTTCGACTTCGACCTCGGCCCAATCCGACTTCGACCTCTCCCTCGAGTCCTCCACCTTCTCAACCCTCGTACGTGTTGCCGCCACTACCGCCGCCAACAACAATAACCGCTTCCACGCCGATGACAATGAGAACCACGTCCAAGCCGCTGCCGACCTCTCATGCCGCAGCGCCGTCGATTGGTGGGCCTACAATGCGGCCGCACCCTATTCGCCAAGTGCACCAACGAAGCCACCCCCTTCGTCGCGAAGATGATGCTCACCCAGCTTTCCACAGCAAAGGCGCTGCAAAGATGATGCTCGAGAATTGTGCATCATTTGTTTTTTTTCATTCTCTATACATAGGGGTGAGCATTTGGCTTCGGTAAATTCGGTTTTTACCGATTACCGAAAAATTCGGTAAAATCGGTTCGGTTAAATAATTTTCGGTTTCGGTAACGGTAATTGATTTTATGTAGATCGGTTATCGGTATTCGGTATCGGTTATTAAGATTCGGTTCGGTAAAAAATTGAATTACCGATATAATTAGTTTAATCAATTAGAGCCTTATTAAGTCTTAACCATTTACCCTCAATTCTTAATTCTTTAACTGTGCGGCTGCCGGTTCAGGCTGTGCCTTAACCAATCGGGTGAGTAGTATCTCTAAAATCCAAACTTTTATGATCTCACATTCAAAGTATCTAGTAGCTTGAATGTAACTTCAAACATTTTATTTGATGAAATAGTTATTGTTGATAAGCTGTTGACCAAATTAGAAAAAAGTGAAGACTTTGATTTAAGTGTGATGGCTCATGCAATGAGGGAGAAATTTGAGAAGTATTGGGGTGATACTTCAAAGACGAACAAGTTAATTTATATTGGTGCTATACTTGATCCAAGACTTAAGTTTCAATATATTGAAGGAGAGTTATGCACATTGTATGGGAATGCAAAGGGAACAACTATATCCAAGGAAGTAAAAGCTGTGCTTTTTGATATGTTTAATGAATATAAGCACCTGACTGCTTCTACAAAAGGCCCATAAACAACTGAAAATGCACAAGCTGAAATCACCCTTGAAGATTCTAGTGGGAATGAAAATTTTTGAGGTGCAGAAATGAGAAAGAGGAGGCAAAAGCTTAAAAGGTGCAAAACAGATTTTGAAGGGACAGATTCAAAAACAGAATTAGACAAATATTTAAGTGAGGAATGTGAAGATGATTGTGATGAGTTTGATATATTATTATGGTGGAAAGTCAACAGTCCTTGATTTCCAATGCTCTCACAGATGTCTAGAGAAGTGCTTGCTGTTCCTATTTCCACTGTACCTTCAGAATCAGCATTTAGCACTGGAAATAGAGTTCTTGATCAATTTAGGAGTTCTTTATCTCCTAAATTAGTGGAAGCTCTCATATGTGGTCAAGATTGGTTTAGAAGATCATCACATCCAATTAATATTGAAGAAACACTTGAAGACATAGATAAATTTGAATCAGGCATAATTTTCTTTTTAGTTAAATATTTTCTAGTATATTTTTTAAACCTTTTTCTTAAAGCTAAACTCATTCTTTTATTTTTGCACAATTTTTTTCAAACATGCAGGAAATGATCAAATGACAACGTGTGTAAAGCTGTGATTGTGATGCTTGGTGCTCTCACTCAGTCACTTGTAAGTAGTAAAATCACTTCAAAGTTCAAATTACATGCATATATGTTTTCATTCTTTTATAATTGTAAGATATATGTGACTAATAATGATTATTTTGTTTGTAGTTTGTGGGATCTTGAGACGATTGATGGTCTACAATCTACAAGATGCTTCACCTTTTGGTTTAATTTTGATGTCAAGACTTTTTAATATGGACTGTTTGTTGAATTGTTATGGTTGTAATTTTGTGAGATGGATTAACTTTGGTGTAGATTTCAAACATTTTGTTTTTGATGTTGATATCTAAGTTTTATATCTTTTTACTTAGTCAGGTATGGTATTCTTGAAGAAGGTATTTTCTCAATTGTATATTTGTATATTTAAGAAAGCCTTTAGGGACTGAAACATTCAATGTTGCAGGCTATGTGTGGAGCTTGGATGGAAAGTAGAAAGGCATTTTTCTTCAGAGGAGAATGGAGATTCAAACTGGCTGGGCTTTAGTAAGGTAACGTTCTCTATTTTGCTTTTCCATTAAATGAGTTATAAATCCCAATATGCTGAAGGGTGAAGAAGTGCCGGTAAATTATACTGGTAATATATTATTCCTATATTGCACAATAATATAGAGATATATATGTGTCTAGATACAATGCACCTTTACACTTATACACATACATGTGAATACATGTACAATTTGTTGTAATCGTGCTTTTCCTTTAGTGTGTAAGCACAGATGTTCTTGCAGGCTGGTGCGATTCTAGTAGTATCTTTGTGGCTGATGTGGTGGAGGGGCGTTTTTAAATCTAATGAATATATGTACTATCATAAAGTCATACCTGATATCGTTTGTTGAAAATATAGCTTTATCTGTTATCAACTTGTTTGAATATGAAAAGAACTGTCAAATTTTAGATCTTCAAATTTATGGCAACTTAATTCCTGCAAAACTAGTTAACTAACTAATGACTTCTATTTGTCCTCTTCCACCTGACTCATCCTTAAACGCAAAGTATTGGATTTGTTCAGTTTTCTTGCGATAGAAAATTCTCTTAGTTACTAAGAGGAAATTGATCCTTTTTTACTTTGAGCTAATGCAGGATGTTTTTGTTGAACTGGTTTAGGACTAGATTATCTTGAAATATTTGCTTCTCATATCACATCCATGTTTGAAGCATGAATTTATTTGAGGTTGACCTGATTAGAAAATCTTGTCATGATTATTGTTGTCATCCTCTATCAAGTTTTAATTATAATTTTTATTCCTTTTGCAGTCCATTCTTTAGCTGAAACCATGCTTTTTTCCACTGATGCCTGGAACAAGAAACAAAACGCTCAACAAGGTACAACAGATTGCTCATGCATGATTTATTCTTTGCTGCATCTAATTTACATCTCTATTGCAATAGCAAGACAAGTAGACAACTGGTGGAGTGGTGGCCTGGTGGGGCTGGACTGGAGCCGCTGGACGGCTGGTGGCATGTGGCTGCTGGCTGCTGCACCTATTTTAGGATAGGAGAATCAAGTTAAATCAAGTCATGGATTTGTAAAAAATATCATGTGTAATCTGTGTGTGGATGTTTAAAATATACACTTGTAATTTGCATATTTAAGTGGTTGTGCTGGCGTGTAATTGTGTTTAAATTTATATTTTTAAGTGGTTGTGTATGTAATGTGTTTAACATTTGCAGCTTGGACTCAGCAGTCAGCAGGTAAATTCTATTTGCTCTTGTTGTATGTAAATGTGTAATGTCACTATTTTCTTAGACAGGTAGATAAAGATACTAATAGATTAATATGTTTAGTTTTCGATATTTATTTGGTGGATGATATTTTGACATTGACTGAGTATTTTTTAGTTTATTTTTTCAATATGTTTATTAAGCTGAAATATTAGTCTATTACATTTTTATATACTGATTAAGTACTTTATATTATATTTTCGGTATTTTACCGAATTTACTGAAAAAAATTCGGTAAATTCGGTTCGGTATAGAATCGGTATTTTATTAATTCGGTTCGATTTCGGTTAATAAAAATTCAGTAAAAAAAAATTTGGTAAATTTAATTCGATAAATTCGATATAAGTTAATACAGAATGCTCACCCCTATCTATACACACGTGATTTTCTCGTGACTCATCCTTCCTTTTTACTTATTTTTCTTTCTTTTTAATTTTTCTTTTTCTTTCATTTTCTATCCCTTCTTGTTAAACTAAATTGGAATATAATGTTTCTTTCTGTCCATCAAAGCACAAGGCCCAATAAGCCTTTCCCTTTCCTCTCTAGTAAACGAGTGGTAGAATTTAGGTGCTTCTCGGAACTTGCTCGAGCTTCCTCGGACGCGACCTGTGTTGTCTTGTAGACTCACCCGTCTCGCACCCGTCCCCTCTCTCACGCCGTCTCCAGTTCCAAGGTGCCTCTCCAATTCCTTGCTGCTCGTCCTCGCCCTCTTCCGCTTTCGTGCCTCTCTCACACTACCTCCAACACCCATCTGTTTCCTCGCCTAATCTTCAACTCCCATCCGCTTCCTCATCCCTCGACCTCGCCTCTCGCCCTCGCCCTAATCTCCAACTCCCATCCGCTTCCTCACCTCTCGACCTTACCTCTCGCCGTCTCACCGTCGCCATCGCCTCACGCCATCGAAGTCACCGTCGTCATCCATTGCCTTCCTCCGGAGCTCGATTAGGGCTCTGATTTTGCCCAACGATTATTCATCCTGCTAGCTGTAAGTTTCGTCTGCCTCCCTGTAAGTTTCGTCCGCCTTTCAGCAAGCGTGAATCTTCAATTTTCCTAATCAAATATTCAATTTTCCTAATCAACGTAGGAGCCAGATTGACAGCCTCTTCCCCTGAATATTCATTTACTGTTCATAATTTTGTGACCCTATTTCTTATTACTATGATTGATTATTGTCATTGTAGTTTGCTCACTGTAAATGATTTTGTTAATTTCGTTTTGTTTTCACTCTGCAGTCAGAAGTCAGATTTCTAGTCAATTTACAGCTTTCAGTTATTGAGCAAAATTATAATGATTTTTTTGAGGCATATTGATAATTGTAGGAATTAGAGAAACTTTAGCAGGGAATTTAGCAGCCACATTTCCCATAGTTTCTTGATGCTCAGTGCTCAGTATCAATATGTAAGAATATTAGTAACTTTGACATTGAGAGAGTGAATATTCAGAATCAAGACATATTTTCTGAAAAGATAAACTGCACTTATAGGTTATGTAATTCTTAACTATGTTAGTCTTCCGAGACTATTTGTGGATATTTGCCATATTACTTGTGCATTTCCCTCACTATATATATATGCCATTAGACCTTCATCCTTCCTAGACTAAAGTACTTATTTAGAGAAGATATAAAATTATGTAGTATAAGGGCATCATCTTGAAGACTAGTGGGAATTCATATGTAAGATGTGTTTACTGGTTTTGGTATGATACACATATAAATTAGACCTCAACTACTAGATTTAGATTTGAACCAAGTAAAAGAAAAACAAAGAACTTGAATAACTATACGATCTGAATTTTCCTTGACTTATGAGTGATAAGTCATGACTTTTTGTTGTGTTTTGGATTTGCTCCTTGTTATTTGTATTACATACTTGACTGCAATTATGTGTTGCTAATGATAGTGGTAAGCATGATGTGCACTACTAACAATGAAGAGTGTGTCTGCATTATGAAACCTAATCAAAATTTCAGTATCTTGGTGCTATTGTTTTTTAAGTGAATATGCATGTGCTATCTCCTCACCATTGCATAAAATTTTCCTATTATTAATTACAGTGTTTTAGTCTGTTAGAGAGTTAGAGTTATTATGTAATAGAGTTGGTTACTACAGTATGTCTAGCGCCTCATTCGTTTTTATGTCCGGTGTCCAATGTGGTTTGAAATATCTATAGATGCATTTTATCTTTTAAATGGTTCGGCAACAAGAATCTGGAGATTTTTCTAAGCTAAAAATACTTCTTTTCCTTCTTTGAATATCGATTGAATAGTAATTTTTAATTACTACAATATTTAATAGTAATTATTAATTAATCATAACTGAACACTATTTGTTAGATTGAACATCGATTAGCCCATAGTATAGTATTATTAATTAATTACTACAATATTTAATAGCAATTAATTAAATATTTAATTAATTTCATAATATTTAATTAATTTATAGTATTTATTAATATTAAATAGTAAATTTTTATTCCTCCTGACCGAATAGCCTAGTTTTCTTTTTATATTGTATATATATAATTAATATTTATACAAAAAGTTAATATATGTTTATATGTTTATATATTTTACACATTTAACCTTTTATGTTATATTATTTTAATTAACAATAATTTTAAATTATATAGTTTTCTATATAATAATAGTTTATAACACTTTTTCTCACAATAATTTATGGTATTTTTACAATAATATTACTGCTTTTTATTCTATAACATAACATTTTTCAACCTACAACAACAACACTTGCCCTGTACTCTCAAACTGCACCTTTATTTGCCGCCAACCCTCAATCTTCGATCCGCCTTTTCTTTGCATTGAATCCTCCATTTCTCTTTTTCTCTAGGGCAATCATTCTATTGATCGACGCGGCCCTGGAAGGTATGCGCCGATCCAAATGTTATGCACGTGGTCCCTGGGACTACTTTGTAAAATTGTTAAAGTAATGGGCTTTTTTTTGTAAAACTGTAAAAATAAAAAGCTGCTCATCGACCCTAATGCCTTCATCACTTCGTGCTTTTTATCGCGGATCAAGATCCGGCGACTTTATTCTCCTTTTCCTTCACCGGTAAGTGATGTGCGACGCTTCCAGTAGCTTTGACATGTGGTTTTTCTTCATCTAAGGGCTGGCGATGCTCGAGTTCTTGTCGGAGCTCGTCTCAGCCATCGTTGGCTTCCGAATTTCGTCAAGCGGGATAGTTGGGAAACGGAGGGCAGCTTCGTTGGTGCCACTTTTCCCCAAATGTCTTCTACTGTAGGCAATCTTCCGGTAGCATCCTCAGTTGTTGTGAACGTCATATTTTGTATGATGCCGTTTGTGTTTAGGGTAGGACTTGTGACGACGGTGTATACAGAGATGACATAAAAACCCATTCCTGCCCTGATTTGATCGGAAAAACCCCAGTTGACCGTGGGAAAATTCGAGTTATAGAAGTCGGGTTGGGTATGGGAACTTAGGTACCCATCCGCCCCTGAACTTGAACCCTCCCCATAGTTATTAAATTACCCTTTCATAATATAAACCTAACCCTAATTCCTCCCCTCCCCTCCTCTCTTCCTCTCGGCTAAATCCAAGCCACCCCTCTCTCTCTCTCCTCTTTCTCCACTCTAGTCACCGCAATCTTCTCTTCCTCTCCTCTTCTCTTCCTTCCCTCTTCCCTGCTGCCCCCCTTCCCCTCTCCTCTTCCTCCCCTCCCTGCCTCACTACCCCTCCCCTTTCTCTCCCTCTCCTCATGCTGCTCGCGTTGCCCTACTCACACTGCCTTGCTCACACCCTGCGTGCCGCCGCACTTGCTAGTTGTGCTACCTTGCTCGCGCCACAGCCCCTGCCGCTTGCATCGCCTCTGCCGCGTCCACCGCCTGCGTGCCACCCCTGCCGCTTGTGAGCTACCCTGGGGCCTTTAACGAGGTCAGGTTTACCTGCGGGTACCCAATTTTCCGGTAGGGTTGGGTTTGGGGTAGGTTTTCTCAACCCCATCGGGTTTGGGGTTGGGGTCGGGGTCAGGTTTGACACTCCCTGCCCCTGCCTCGAGCTGGTGCCATCCCTAGGTGTATACATGTGTATATACATATATATGAGTATATTCATATATGCATGGACGCTACCACACTGGGTGAGATGGTATTAGGTCTATACGTATATGCATGTATAAATAGTAAATAAGTTAATAAATAAGTTAATTGACATTGTTAGTAATGTGCTTTAGTCTGAATAAGGTGGTCCTAAGATAGTTAGCTATAGTCGAGGCAGAAAATGGTACCATATCTTAATTTTTGAAATCAACATGTTAGTTAGTTGTGCTAGATTTTATGTTGAGTAAAAAAATGCCGTGATACCTCATAGATTTTTTGTTTGATTTTGTCTCAGTATTTCTTGTGCTTTTGTGTTATCATTCACTGATGCATATAGATGTATGTGTGTAATTCTTACGCGAGTCACGTGATAGTTACATCATTTCTCAGTTTATTGATATTAGTATTGTTGGTTCCTGTATAGTAGTCATCATGGGCTAATGGGCCTGTGATTCATGTATTGTATAGTCATGTTAAATGGTTCACTTAGCATATGATTGTGTGGTAGAATATTGATATATTGTGATCACTAGATTGATGGGAGCCAGGATGAGGACTTGGAGTTAGCGGATTATGATTTGTTCTAGAGGCCATGTAGCAACTATAGAGCCAGCTATGTTGATTATTTGACCGCAAGTCCTTTGGCACTACCCCGAGGTTACCTGGGTGTTGGACACCTAGGTTGTGCTGTTCCATCACGTGAGCAACGATGAAAATAGATTTTTTTAAGTGTGCGAGCTTGTGAGGATCATTGCTTTTGATTCACATGAGATTGTATTGTTATTTAATTATGTAGTGTTATTTGATATCATGTAAATGTTTAGATATTTAGATGTTATAAGTTTTTAGTTGAGCTTTACTTGATGCATGTGTATATTGTGGTTCCTACTTAGCCATCTGGGCTATATCTCTTTGTTTTACTTTCAAGTAAAAAGATGGCTTTCAATGGGGACGATAGCTAGTCGTAGAGGCCACTATAGAAGCTTTGTTGTTTTTGATAGTTAGGTAGAGATGTATATTGCTGTGTGTAAGTTGATACAATTTTGTATTGACTTGGGTATTTTGATTGATTTGAAATACTTTGGTGTTTGTATTTTGACCGATCGTTTGGGTTTTATCATGTATGTGTAAATGATAGTATTATTTTTATATAGTTGATTTTGTGACCGATATATAGGTCAGTAAAGTTTTAATATTTCGTGTAGTGTTGTGTTGATCTGTTGGTGACAAGTCTTAATTACTGCACCTACGGGTGGTTATACAACTTAAGTTGGGTTGAAAAGTTGCTACATCAAGTGTTTTATTGTGTTTTGTATTGGGAGAATAATGTTTTATTGTGTTTTGTATTGGGAGAATAATGATATGATAGCTGGTTGGAAACCTCTGCTAGACGCATATGCCATATTTGTACTGGATTCACTTTTGCTTACAACACTGAAATCGAATATTTATGGAATGATTTCTGTTTTTTTCCATGAAAGTTTGGAGAAAAGTATCTTGAGTTAATTGACTTATGAATTCTGCAGAATAATTTGGTCTGCATGGGGGACATTATTTTTTCTGACTTAGGATTTGGCAAAAGAAGTTTTGATATTGCTACGCCATTTATCTTCTTTTACATCTTCTTCCATGATGTAACCTTATCATGTACTATTTTATGCGGAATAATCTCGTTGGAGATTAGATTTCAATAGGCTGAATCTTATTGTTAGATTTTGTTGCCCTTCCAAATAATTGCTACATATCTCGCTCCTGAAACAAACTTTTCTATTTTGGCAGCATGCGACCACGATCTGACTGAGTCTTCCATTGAGCGATGTTGAGGCACGCCCTCCGGCGAATGGTGCCCCTACTTAGTGGTCGAGTAGAGCTGCTACCTAGGCAACAAAGACTGCTGAGTTCCACTCGGGAGGCTTCCTTGTCTGATTCCGTGCACATGACGGAGAATTGCATTCGGGTACCTTTCTCTTCCCTTGTTCTTATTCACTGACGTGCATTTGATCTTGTTAAATTTTTTATTTTAATTGTTACCCTTCCTCTGTAATTTTTTGCTTCAGAATTACCTACATTAAGGGCTTGTTAATGACACTAGGAATTGGTTCATAAAGAGAGCATTTCGAACATCAAAATGATAAATTATGATAGATACTTGGATTTTGCTTTGTTTGTATGGCGAGAATTCAAACATTTGCACGATCATTCTAGTGTAGCTGAAGCTTCTTTTTTATTTAATTTTAGGGTCTTATATACATGTTGTGGAGGAACTAAACCTTCACGATGGTGTATTTTTCATGTTGTTCTACTTTGATGCTGGCCAAATTATGTCATTTGAGGTTGGGTTAGCAGATTTGGTTGCCTTTGGTCTTGACAAATACTAAGATCAAGATTGCCTTTGTTGTTCCTTCAACAATAGTTTTGAAGCCTCCATGAAGAGGGGGTATGGGGTTTTTCTGTGTCCTCACTTTCCCTTAGTGAATAGAAATATAAGAGTAAAGTGTATCTATAAGACTTTGCTACTATGGCCTATCGTTAGCATCTTCGTTTACTACCTATTATTGCTCACCGATTGAAGCTGCTTTTTACAGGCATTTGCTTCTAGGTGTTTTCAGTTGGGTTGTGTCTCTTAATGAGGCCAGGTAACCTCTTTTATGTTGATGATGATGCTCTATAGAGCATACCGGACACGTTCATTTATTGTGTATGTGCTTTTATTATTGTGAGTTGCGTTAATTGGGTAGTGAATAAGTTTTCATTACTGTAACAAAGGTAGCAATGATTGTGGGGTGTTAATGCTATGAGCTTGTCAGTCAAGATACGTCTACGGGAGAGGAGCGCGTGAGAGTTTAAGGCTTGGGAGTTTAGTTACTCTAGAGGCTGTTGAATGTCTTTGAGAAGGCTAGTTATTTGGTTACTTGGTAGTAGTTTGAGTGAGTTGTGTTGAGAGGTTGGCTCTTGGTCACTTGATATGTGTGTACGTGAGCTAAGCAGAGGGCACAATGGAGTTCCAGGAAGTGTCCAAGTGACTTAGATTTGCGCACTGGATGTCAACTACTTGAGAAGGGTCCTAGTAGCTTGAGCTCTAAGAGAGGTGTCAATCACTTTGGCTCTTGGTCACTTGATATGTGTGTACGTGTGCTAAGCAGAGGGCACAATGGAGTTCCAGGAAGTGTCCAAGTAACTTAGATTTGCGTACGGGATGTCGACTACTTGAGAAGGGTCCTAGTAGCTTGTGTTTATCTCTCGAGAAGGGTTGGCATGCTCAAGTGACTCAGGATATGATCTATTGAGCATGTAATTAGTCTTGTGTTTAATTTTTTCCATATCATACGTGTTCTTATTGAGGGTGTAATATTTTGTTTTTTCGAGATGCTGAAGCAGCTTCACGCTGAGAAACATTATACCAACATGTACTTAGTGGATTTTGAATTAGAAAGCTTGGTGAGCATTCAGGTGATAAGGTGTTGAGGCTATTATTCAAGTGAAGCTGATGATATGTTTCTTATCCAATTGGTTTTCTCACACATGTTTGTGCAGTTAATTTTTATCCAAGATTTGTTTCTCATTTCTAGCTCATAAATTTGATTTGTAGAGATTGAAGGAGCTGCACTCCACAGGTTCATCTGCCGAAGGAAAGATGTTACGATTAGGGGTAGAGACCGGTGGGTGCTCCGGTTTCCAGTATGTGTTTTGCCTCGATGACAAGACAAATGCCGATGATAGGTTGGTACATATGTTTATTCATAAAAATAGCTCGTGTGGATATAAGCTATGGCATTATGCTACTTAGTACAATAACCAATTTCTACCTTGTGAAATTCTTCAATACCTATAGGGTTTTTGAGAAGGATGGCATTAAGTTGGTGGTGGACAACGTTTCCTACGACTTTGTGAAAGGGGCCACTGTTGATTATGTTGAGGAATTGATCCGTGCAGCATTCCAGGTATTTTTTTTTTCTGCTTTTCCTACACTACCATTGCAACATGGGTCCCATTTTATATATACAAAACTGAATGGAGCTTCTTAGGGATATGAAGTGCTTATCATGCTGGTTTACTGAGCCATTTATGTTTGGTGCAGTTTCCCTTGCTAGGATAACGGTATTGTCTTGGTTAACATGGAGAAATATGTATTATCTAAAAAAAGAGATTTTTGAACTTTAAGACAAACTCTTCTGCTATTCTTAGACCTATTATGGTAGAGATGGCAAGAAAGCCAAACCTCGACCCGACTCGACCTGAAGTCAATGAGGGAAAACCTGAGTTGACTCGGGCTCGGGTAAAGTCGTGTCGGGGTTGGGTGTGGGAACTCAGGTACCCGCCCTAAACCTGACTCCGAACTCGAATATGCTCCGATTATTAAAATAACAAATTTATCCCTTCTAAGTTATAACCTAGTTACTAAATTTATAATAGTTTGATGTTTTGTTAATTATTTTTATTATTATTTATATAGAAATGATTATGTAGTTTATGCAAAATATCTTTTTACTTATGTATTGTGAATATGTTTAAATATATTGTTTACAACATATACTTAATTTTTAGGCCGATCGCGGTTAGGTTTCTGCGGGGTTGGGGTCGCGGTCGGGGATGGGTTTGGGGAAGTCAGGGCCGGGCCCGCCCTGCCCTCCCCCGCCCCGTTGCTATCCCTACTTTATGGACTATGCCAATTTGTGGATCTATAAAAGAAAGCTGCTTGAGGCTCATTATTCAAATGTCACAGTGAAATTAAGTAATAACCAAGGTTTAAGGAACTCGTTGAGTGAAAGGAACTTTTGAAAACATCAATTAGAAATTTAGAATAGTTTGATATGAACTGTCAGTCTAACCTCATAACTCAGTAAAGAATTGACTAAGAAGATAAGAGCACCTTTAGTTTAAAATCTCCTCGGTTTAACTCAAAAGCTAATGATTGCTAATGATTTCACAAATACCCTATCCCACTAGAAGGTTGGTGTGCTGTACTTTTTTTAAAGTTTTTATATTTATCATCTCTCTTAGCTATGGGTAACTAAGGATTATATTGTAAAAGCTGATATTATGATTCAAGAAGACATGGTTTCTTTGGTGAACATTATCGGTTTACTTTGACAAATTTTATGCACTTGTTAAACTTGTTTGTAGCAATGAACATATGAATTAATCGTAAAACAAGTCAAGTGTATGACATATTGGTTCACATACTTCCTCCGTAGGAAAGTAAAGACAACTAATATAAATACTAATGACTTTTAACACTCTCACAGGCAAGTGTATGTTAATGATGCCCATCTTGTTTTAGAGAGATGAAAATGAGTGAAAGAATGTAGTTTGGTGTAGATGTCTGCAGGTTCGTTTTCTGAATTTATTAAGACAACCATATTATGAATGAAACACCAATCAACTTCAACCTCTCTATTCTCTGTTGAAAATGAGGCTAATAGTATTGTGGTTTGGTGGTTATCATATTGCACTGCATAGGTTTAGGATAGGCAATACCAAAATACTCTCGTAAGCTTTATAATCATATAATTTCATAAGTATGGGTCACTATCCTTTTCTTACCCCTCATAACTAGATTATGCTAATAATATCTTGTTTGTTACTTTTTAAATGACTAGGTTATGACCTACATACCTGCGAAAATACAAAAAAAATCGATTGCCTTTGAGTAGCTTCACAATGGCATTCATAATCTTACATATATGATTCACAACACCATTGTCCAGCCTAGTGAATGTGAGATAGGCATGTCTACCTACCAAGCAATGCTATCTATATATTAGGGTCAACCACCTCAAAAGTGCCATTTGATTGAAATTTATGGTTAGGCAAGAGTGGTGCATCGACATGCACCTCTTATAAAGATTTAAAAAAAACAGCCTTAATGGAATAGTGACTCTCTAATGCCTTGTGATATTCTAAAAATGCATTTGAATTTTAATAATGGCTTGAGTATCATTATCAAGTAAAATGACCTCAACATAAACAACTAAACTAGTAACCCTAACATGAATAATATGCTTTGTTGAACTAAAAACATTCAAAAGTAGAAATTTGGGAGAACTTTTGAAGCCATTGTCAAGGTTTCTCGAGTTTATGGGCTTCATTTCCTATTGAGCAAAATAATTGATGGTTGAAACTTTATGAGAGAAATTGTTGTACAAGAAGACATTTTTAATGTTTAATTGATGTGATAGCCGATCTATATTTATTGCAAGATAGAACAGGAAACAGGCATAACTATGTCGGGCCACTAGAGGCGAGTATCAAAATAGTCTTAATACCAAAGGTTTAAGTAAATCTTTCACATCCAATTGTACCTTATAGTGATTGACTTGACTATTAGGGTAATACTTAATAGTATAGATGTGAGCCACACATAATAGTGGATATGCTAAGTGGCGCCAGAACAAGAGTTCTTATATATATATATATATATACAATGGTGTCATTTTTTCCTTTTGTTGCACGTTTTCACTTTAGAACTAATATAGCCCAATGAAAAATAGAGAAACAATAACGGAGAGTGATTTAGAAAAGGTACAAAGGAAGTTGATAGTATTCAAAATAATGAGATAACAAATGATCAATAGAAGGTCATCTACTTTTATGTAGAACATCAAGGGT
Source organism: Costus lasius (assembly GCA_027563935.2). Classification (NCBI taxonomy): domain Eukaryota; kingdom Viridiplantae; phylum Streptophyta; class Magnoliopsida; order Zingiberales; family Costaceae; genus Costus; species Costus lasius. The sequence goes on along the minus strand of CM050447.1, from coordinate 21,401,405 downwards.
AAGGTTGTAAATGGTGGTAGCTTTATGGTCTTGATACTAGTCCGTATCATTGTACTAGTCTACTGTGAGTCTAGCATGTCGTACATACCACTTAGTTTCTAATATATATATATATATATATATATATATTGTATATATCTATATACTGGGGTTTTACCGATCAAGCCATGCAGCCTGATCGGAAATTTAAACCATGAGAAATTATGGAAAGTTATGGAGTAGAATCTCATACCAATGTGGTTTGAATTTGAGCTTGTAATACAAGTAGGGATGACAATGGATCCAAGCGGGGCGAATAGTACCAGATCTGACCTTGACTTGACCGTGACCCCAATAGGGATTGGGGTCTTCATGGGGAAACCCCACCCGCAAGCGGCCAGGGTGGCAAGGGGAGGAAGAGCAGGTTTCCCAGCAGCGAGCAGCGTGACTAGGACGGTGTTGGGAGGAAGAGAGAAGGGAGAGAAGAAAGAGAGGGAGGGAGAGGAGGGGTAGTGGGGACTGGGTGGGGAGGAAGAGGGTGGTGGACTCCCAAGAGGAGGAGGGGTGGAAGAGGAGAGGGGAAGGGTAGGGTGGTGGACTCGCAAGAGGAGGGGAGGAAGAGGAGAGGGGAAGGGTCACGGAGGAGAGGAATTGAGATTAGGTTCTTTTTATAAATGGGTAATTTAGTAATTATATATAGTGGGGCAGCTACCTAAGTTTCTACACTTGGATTTTACTTGAATCCGACCCCAAGACCCTGTCAACTTAGGTTTTTAGTCAAAATCGGAGCATGGCGGGTCGGGGTGGGGCAGGCCGGGTACCCCCTAAATACAAGAGGAATAAGAATATGATGTTATAGTGGTACGAGTGGTGGAGCAATGGGCTGTAGACTCTTATGAGTTTACAGTGTGATTTTACTCGACACATTTGCATGCCATGTGAGGAAATTAAGCTACCATAGCCCTTATGAGTGCATGGGTGTACAGAAGAGATATGACAGATAGAAAGAATGAGGGCTAAGCTTGTTAGAATAACAAAGATAACCAATGTTTTCATGAGTGATGGAAAAAGGTATCTTTTGCTTGATAGTGATTTGAGCGGTAGAGTAGCAATGGGGTATATCTTAATGAGGTAAGGTAGTTTAAAAAAATTGAGATCAATGGACACGTTTACATGTCAAGTTAGGAGACTAAGTTACGGTAGCCCTTTTTGAGTGCATTGGTGTACAAGAAAGCACAACAAGTAGAAAAAGAACTAAGCTTGTTAGGATAACAAAGATAAGTAAAGTTTTGATGAGTAATAGAAAAGGTATCTTATGAGGTTAATGCCAAGAGCAAGGGCTAATACTTGATGAAATTGTGATGGGAATATGATATAGTTATTTCTTGATGACATTAGATAATCTTTGGTTAAACAACTTTCTCAATTGAGTTATAATAATAATATAAAAAAATATATTATTATAAACAATGGGTTAGTTACAAACTCACAAAGTTCTTGAGAAAAAAATAAAAATTATTTATATTAAAAAAAATAAAAATTATTTATATTTAAAAAAAAATAAAAATTAATAAAATTGGTAATTTGCCAATTTGCCAATCGGTAATTGTAATAAAAATTTCGGCTTGGCAAAATTGGTAAATTAGAATTACCGAATACCCAATCCTATTGAGAAGACACAATGTGCCATTCAATTAGTGCCCTCTGCACTGGATTCTGCACGTGTCGCAGCACCTGATTGCATCCAATTAGAAATTTTGGGTTCTTACGTTGCTTTGGACCTTCTTATTCATGCAGAAAAGTGTCCATTGAGGCTTCACTTTATTGATTATTTGATGTTTCTCCTACTTTGTTTCTTTTGTATTGAATCACGAAAAAATACCTTGACCATTCCAACATTGCACCTAATATTATTCGGCACAAGATTGCTGCATTCAGAGGTATTCGACATCACCTGTTGAATGCAGCCCAACTTACCTTATTACATCGGATAATGAGTTCCATGTTGAGGATGCAATTTACTGCCGACGGCAGAGTTTTATGCAAGATTCAACTTGTTCCAGAAGTTTTCTTATTCTTTTGGCCAGGAAGATAATTATTTGTTGGTGTTAGTTTATGTATCAACAATTGATGAAATTGAACGTTGCAGGTCGTGACAAATCCTAGCGCCGTCGGGGGCTGCAGCTGTAAAAGCTCCTTTATGGTCAAATAGCCGGCATTTGTCTTTATCATGGCCACTGTTATTTATGGTCATATCATATTTTTCGCTCCCATGTTTATTAATAAAAAAATTAAATTGGGCCCAGCTTGTAATACAAAAATTGTTGGCGGCCGGACTTTTATATTAAATAATTGTTCTACTGTCTTCTTTTTTTTATTGTTCTACTGTATTTGAATTCCTTGTACTATTTCACTGGTTAATCAATACATACATTATACTTGCTTTTGCATTGGTGGATAACTTCGTGGTAGGACAAGAACGAGGTAATCCACTATTCCACTTATTGAGCTTAAAATGATCTCAGAGAACCTTGCTATTCTACTGGATGAAAAATTCAAACACAACATTAATGAAAAAAATAATCAAGAATAGTTGCCAGATAATTAGTTCAAACCACAACATGGCAGATAATCTCCCAAATATTTCACATGAAATTACTAATGTTCTGATGGAAACCAAGCTTGGAAAAGGCCACTAGCAAATAAAAGGAATTCGGAAACCATAAGCATTTGGCAATCCCAATAAGTTGGAAGGTTACAATAAGAGAAGACCTGCGACAGCAGCTCCATTTTCTCGGAAAATATTGCCAATTTGCTATCGAAAAAACATTTTAAACTGTTGTAATTTTAAAGCATAATACTTTACTTTTGTTAACAATATTTTGAGTTAGCAGCTCCTGCCAAAATGACAGCGAGGCCCTTTATACTTATATTTTTTTAGTTTTAATTTTTGCATGCCTTGTTTATCGTTTATACCTCATTTTTTTTCCTAACTTACCAATACTCTAAAAATTATGATGTTACTTAAAAGTCAAAACTCCGTGCAAAACTCAATTAAATGCGCTTCTAGAATGATATCGCTGGCAAATGCTATCATCATCATCATCATCATCATCAATCCTTCACAAAAGTCTTCACCTTCGGTTGATTTCCACCATGCGATAACTCCAAACGATACGATTAAAATTGTATGACTATTTAGTTTTTTTTTTTAAAGAAAAAGACAAACATGTCAGAATATTTAGACAACCTTCTGATCGATTATATATCAAGCGTAATTGAAAATTCCAAACTAGAAGTAATTATGTGAGTAATTACAATTAAATACAAAAGCTAGCATTTAGAAAAAAAAAAAAAAACCAAAGTTGACTTAAAAAGTACATCCAGCTCGGCCCGGCCCAAACGTTACGCCCAAGTAGTTGACGTAATCGGTAATTCAATGGAAAACCAGCAAATACTAAATAGAAAGTGTGGCGACGGGCGACCACCCAAATGCGTCTACGCCGTTTTGACCCCCTCTCTCCCTCGCTTGTCGCTTGTTTCTTCTGATAAGATCCAATTTCTATTAATCGCCGCCAACCCTCGTTCCACGATCCACCTCTTCTTCCCCTCGCATCCACCCTTTCTTCCTCGCTCTCGGTCGATCGTTCCATCGATTGACGCGAGGCGAGAAGGTATGCCGACCGATCCATGCGTCTGCTTCCCTTTCGTTTTGCTTAGATTCGATTCGTCGGGTTGCCTCGTTGGTTTCCAAATTCAAATGATAGGTAGTTGTAGAGATTCACTAGATACTGTTTATTCCTTTTATTTTGTTGGGGAGAATGGTGATACGCTTGTTGATTGAATACCTCCGCAAGACGTTTCTGTTCTTGTACTGGATTTTATGTTCGTTTAGATTACTGAATAATCCGTGACTTTAACAATAAAAGTTTTGGACAAGAAAAACGGATCTTGGATTAATCGAGTTATGGATTGCTGCAGAATAATTTGATCCTTGCGGAGGGTACTCTATCCGGAATTTGTCTACAAATTTTGATTGATATGCTGTTTACCCTCTTTTACGTCTTCTGATATGTTATGACCTTGTTTTGTTATTAATTCGAATTTGTTTTCGGCAATTTGATTTGAATAGATTGCATCATATTGATAGGCTTTATCGTCCCTCAAAATAATTGCTGCAGGAAAGGAAGATGCTGGCTGGTGATCCTGTTTTGTTCCCATCAATTTAGTCGATTCATCAGCTTTCAGATTATTTGACTACTGCAATGATTGTTACACTTTCTAGCTGCTGATTTTGTATTTTATAGAATGAAACCGATTATTGAGGGCTAGAGTGCTTATTGCGTCTTTTCCTAACTGGGTTACTACTTTCTTTTGGTTGATGGAGCATCTTCCTGTGGAAGTCATTGGTAACATACTTTCTCATCTTGGCACTGCACGAGATGTTGTTGTTGCCTCTGCAACTTGCCGGAAATGGAGAGAAGCCTGCAGGAAACATCTCCATACCCTTTCTTTCAAATCTGATGATTGGCCCCGGGATATCACCACTAGGCAGTTGGAGATCCTTATAACACAGACCATATTCCAGACAATGGGATTGCAGTGCCTATCGATTCATATGGACAGTGCCCATGAGTTTGCAGCTGCTCCAGTTATTGCATGGCTTATGTACACAAGGGAAACACTACGCAGTTTATCATATAATGTGCGCACGATACCGAACGTCAATGTTCTAGAGAAATGCGGTCGACAGAAGCTAGAGGCTTTGGATTTGGATCATAATTCTATTACAGGGGTTGAACCAAGTTACCAGAGATTTACCTGTCTCAAATCTCTTTCTCTAAGACGTGTTAGTATCTCTGCCTTAGATCTGAGCCTTTTGTTAGCTGCCTGTCCGAGGATAGAGTCTTTGACCCTTGATGCTCTAGAAATTGTCTCATCAGATTCACAGTCTTCAATGGAGCTGAGTATTCCAACATTGAAGTGCATATATGCCAAGTCAGTAGGTGTGGATAAGATCATTTTAGAGGCAGATAATCTTGAAAGCTTGCATTTAAATGCCTTGAACCTTGATATTTTTGAGCTTATTGGAAAGGGTACACTTCAGCATCTGAAGATTGATGATGTTAGTGTCAGTCATTTGGATATTGGCGAGAACATGGACCATTTGAAGGTTGTAGATGTGAGTAACTTTATGATTGTGTGGCCTAAATTCTACCAGATGATATCTAGAGCATCTAAACTGAAAACACTTAGGCTATGGGGAGTAGTGTTTGATGATGAGGATGAGGTCATTGATTCAGAATCTATTGCGGTTTCATTCCCCGAGCTTAAGCATCTTTCATTGAGTTATGAAATAAGAGATGGCTTGCTCCATTATGGGCTGCAAGGAACCTCACTACTGGAAAATGTGGATGTACTAGAACTGGGATGGACTGTAATAAGTGAACATTTTGGGCATTGGGTCTTTGGAATGATTGAAAGATGTCCGAACCTCAAGAAATTAGTCATCCACGGTGCTCTTTCAGAAACCAAAACTCGTGAAGAACGCCAGATGCTGGCAAATTTTACCTCATTTATAGTTTGTCTCATGAGGAAATATACTCATGTCGATGTGCAATTTGAATATGAATAATTTATTACAAATGGATCAAAGACTTTGAATCTTGCTTATCTTGAGCTAATCTTTCCAGCTGTGTCGGAGAGAGAGAAGGTATAGAGGATCATCTCTAAGTCATCGCATCATCTTTTTCCACTTGGACATGATACATCTGTAGCATACACTTACGCAAAGATTCTTATTCCAGGAGAGCATGGTTTTGTGAAGTCAAATATAGCTGCATGTAACAAACAATTTCTTTCATTCTTTTGCTAAATTATTTTTTCAAGTTTTGAACACTTTACCTTTTGTGTTTCTATTTTAATATAGAATGCAGACGTTCATTATGAGATTGTTTCTCTGATGATAATTTTGTTTTGACAAATAACATATTTGTGATGATGTTTGCATAACATCTATGCAATCTCCTTTTGGAAATGCATTTTGGCAAACACTGTATTATGAATGCCATTCTATGGATAAATTTTCCTGAACTGTTCACTCGATTTCTCTCATCAGCGATGATCATTTGTTTTCTTTCTACCGGTGCTTTTTTTTTTTTTAATTTATATGTTTATTTTTTATGCAGTTGAGCTATTAATATTTCTCTTTTTCGGATATCACTGTGAAAAATTTTAAAATAAAAATTAGTTGCATTAGTTTCATGATTTGTGTAAATTAAGCATGTTGGAGAGTAGCTCGTTGGTGAATAAAAAAATAAAAAAAAAAACCGGAGACACTCCGAAGAGTCACAAAGTGGAAACGTTTGCTGCTAATTATCGTTAGCCCATTGCATTACTAAGGCGTTGATGCCATGCATCATTTTATTCCAAAATGTTCGAAATTTTGTTGATGTCTCCTGAGAGAAGTGTAAATTGATCATAAATATTGGAGTCCTTACAAAAGCCCAAATCCGAGCCTTGGTTTAGATCTGAGTTCACACCTTTAACATAGAACTCATTACACATTATGCCCACTTAACTATCAACTTGCTTAAAAACTTAATTATCTATTGACTCCCACCGCATTCACCGGACATAGTCTCATGAGTGACTGCTGAGTACCTTTCAATGTGCTTTTATGATCCTCATTCCTCCCCAACATGGCAGCAGTTCTTCAGAAACTAAGGTTCTGTCAATCCTTACGTTACTTGTCAGAATCAGAATGTCACTTTTTTTTTCTTTTTTCTTTTTTTGCTTTGAGTTCCATTACCTTTCTTTGTTAATGGAGTGAAAAGTCGGATGCGTTGATCTGAAACTTCATTCCCCTTCACACTCCTGTGCTTAATTTTAGGTGCAAACCATTCATAGACCTCTCAGTTTGCCAATACTGGTGATTTGAATTACCCTTTATTTAGTTAACTTCCACATGTGGCCTGGTATATTCTGAGCTTTTTTCTTCATTGCACTTCAGAAATTCTAGAGATGGCATCAATCACAAATTATGCGGAGCTTTAATGGCTGTCAACTCCATTATTGCTAACATTAGAACACATATTCTAATTTATCTTTTTTTTTTCTACAAGTTTAGCGAATTTTATAAGGCTAAGACTTTTTTTTTAAAAAAAAAAACTTGGTTATTATATTGGCTAGAACAGAGGCGATCTATAGAAGGTTCAATAGGATCTTGTTGGTCATCCAATTAAATCTACGTAGACCATCAGATATCTTACTGAATATTTACTGGTCAACATTTACTCCAACAATTATAATACATTTGAACTTGCATCTAACAGCCACAAAAGAGCCTTCCACATCATATCCTCTGTAAGCCTCCGATGGAAGATTTCTTGACTTTACTCCAGTAATGTTTTAAAATGTAATTCCATAAGAATCTATTGTACTCGGGTTTGCGTGATTAATATATTTTCCCTCTCTTTCGGTGAAAAACTATATCTATTTCCAAACGTTAATTCATTTTAAATTATTCTTTATTATCTTTGTACATAAAAAATTGACCTCTAACAGCACTTCACAAAGATCAATACAATTTTTTTTTTTGTTGGAAATGAAGGCAAATTATTATATTTTCGTTCCAACAAAGTATATATTTCTTATAAGGGTTCACGGGCCATTATATACATCTTCTAACTCCTCAACTTTAATATTTATATGATATTCAAGTAGTAATACATGTACTCATTCTAATGCGATCCTTGTCAGTTGTTTAAAACAAACTTGTCGACTTGAGTGTAATAGTTCTTTTCAAACCCGCTTGAATATAGCTGAGGGTGATATAGGTAGGTAAATAATTCCTTGTATGTATCACACTATTGCAAGGATTACAAGTGCTTGAGCATATAGGAAGTGTAAAAACAAGTGTATTCCTAGTGCTCATAGGCAAGGGCTAAAACACTCACTTAGGTTTGGAAGTACACTGTAATGACTACATGAAGACCAATATTTGAGTTTATTACATAATACAATGAGTAACTAGTTGATATGAGTAAACGTAAACACATTTCAAAGGTTTCTCAAACTGAATGCCCATTCAACAATCCAACTAACTTGGCTTTCCCAAGTGACTTAAACAAAACATTATACGGTACTTCCTTTATCTCTTGAGTGATAACACTCCCAATCATTAACATAAACACATGCTGAGTGATGAGTTACATGTACAAGCTTTATTGTAATACATTTACTACAATCTCAACGCACCATATAACATTAAAACATTATTTAAGCACTTGCACGGAATTAATTAAAACAATGGCGCACCACTAATATTATAGAAATCCACATCTCCTCATTAACAATCATAACACTAGTCGACAGCAAGCCGTTCTGAAGTAAGTGCTTGTAAAAGGCTCTTTCAACTAGATAATTAGGGCAAGGGCAAGGTTTTCGTTCATTTGCTTCATTCATCTAGACCAGATGCAATCAAATTGAGTTCAAGTCTAATCTACTTGATCGACAAATTCTAATCGACATCACTAACAAATAATTGTGCAATCTATCAAAGTCTTCACAGAACTAAAATAAGTAACGTAGCAAGTACATCTAAAGAGTGCAAACCCATAATGATAATAGCAACAATAAATTATGAAAAAACAAGAAAACATTTTCCTCCCAGGTATCCTAGAGAAAGAAAACCGCTTGACAGAATTCATGTACGACTAGAATCATAGTTAGGGTATTGTAATGAAAACATTAAAGGCTGTAACCCTGAATTAATCATTGAAAATCAATAAAAAGTCAGATGGGCAAATAATGTTCAAAAAATTGTAGTAATATAGTATTGAAGTTTTATTCTTAGACTTGATGTGCTACAACAGGTTGGTGTTTAAAATCTTAGTATGCATTAGTCCTTTCACAGAGTGGTACACACCGAATAAGACTGTATGTATGGGTACCAGTCAGATCTCATACAAGTATATACTACTACCGTACCAGATGGTACAATTTTAAAAACCATGACATTAGGGATCTCAAAATTGACATCTGGAAGCAGAACCAGTTTGTCTAAAACAAATCTTACATTTCAACTGTAAGCTTTACCTTCCCCTTTTGTAACCACAAAATACATGTTCTTTAGCCAGCGCTAGGATCACAAGAACACTGGAAACAAGGTAGCATCTAGAGCCTTATGTACAAGAAGGTTCAAATATCCGAAAGAGCCAGGAGCTGTTAAATTTGTGCTGATGCATCACCGCATAGGCAACCCCACCCTTTGTCTACTTTTTTCCTGTCAGAAAATCATTTGATGCCAGGAACTATGGCATTATACTATTGGACGCTGAGAGGTCATTCTGGCAGGTGCAGGCATGCCAGAGCCCCTACTGGGGTCCGGGAAACCGAAAATTTGCATAACGTTGCTGTGATAAATATACACAAAAAAATTTAAGTTAGAGAAACACCTTTACAAATATAATGAATTATATAAAGCCTAAAAGACATGAATTGAACTTAAGCAATTAAATGACAAGATGCCCTCTACTACAAAGTTATTTGAACATCCAAGAATGATTATTTTTTAAATTGAACATTTTGGCCCAAAAAGTGGTTATGGAATCACAATAACTAAAAATGAAGAGAAAATCGTAGTCGAAAGAGGAAGAAAACCTGCATAAAACTTTGAAACCGATCATTAGGGTAACGAGAATACATTCCAGGATGTGGGGACACAGGAAACTGAGATGACTGCATGTGAACTGATGCTGTAGACTGATCAGGAACACGACTAAAACTAAATTCTGGAATCATGCTTCCTGGAGGACCGTAATATACTGGAGGTAATGGCCATGGTCCATGCGGGTGGGGTGGAAAGGAATGAGGTTGGTGGAAAGCAGGAACTTGAGCAGTGTGACCTGGTCTGAGCTGTGAGAATTCTGTATTGTAATTAACAGCAGGGAAATATAATGGCTGAGATGTGACAGGACTAGCATTCAATCAATCCAAACCCGGGGTCAAATCTTGGCATGTACCTGAAATATGTACCAGTTGGATGATGATCAGGACAGGTATATGCAACACAAAGCCGACACAGCTAAAAGTTCTCTTGGAAGAGAATTAAGGCCTCACTCGGTGCGATTCTTTTCTAGTTTTTATTTTGGACAAAAATGAATACATGTTTTGGAGAGCATTTTTTCCTAAGATAAAACAAAAATGAAAAGCGCTAAAATAGTTTTCACAACTTTGTGAAGGAAACTGAAAATAACCAAAGTTGTTTTCCATATTTCATTTACAATTTGGTAGAAAACTCAAATATGTGGCGGCATATAGTTGAAAATTATTTATACACTACAAATTGTGCTTTTACAAACTTTGAAACTGAGAATTCAGAAATGTAAACTGTTTTCATTTTCACTGAACTTTTTGTACAAAAGTATTCTCTTACTGAACAAAAACACCAATACAGGAAAAAATTAACAGATAAGTCGTGTTCAGAAGTAGCCAGTCATGGTCTCTGGAAAAAGAATTTTTAAGCCAGCATATATTGGTTTAGAATACAACCAATGACTTTGATGTTAAAATTCTAAAATCTCAATTATTGATTAAAATGCTATGTACTGAGGCATTTTCTTAAGCGTATGGTAAAAATCTGGAAGCTAAAAAATTTAGAAAGGAGAATGTACCAATCATAGCTTCTATCATTATAAGAATCGTAGTCCTCGGAAATGGCTCCACTACTGCTTGCACTGTCTACTGACAAATGGCTCTTTCTCTATCTTAGTTCTATTTATTCTGCGGCTTGAAGAAGAATCAACTACTCAGATAATTTTCAGACCCTCCACTTGGAGGTTTTTCATCTGACCTGGCAGGTGCAAAGGAGAATCGTAGTCCTCGGAAATGGCTCCACTACTGCTTGCACTGTCTACTGACAAATGGCTCTTTCTCTATCTTAGTTCTATTTATTCTGCGGCTTGAAGAAGAATCAACTACTCAGATAATTTTCAGACCCTCCACTTGGAGGTTTTTCATCTGACCTGGCAGGTGCAAAGGAGAATCGTAGTCCTCGGAAATGGCTCCACTACTGCTTGCACTGTCTACTGACAAATGGCTCTTTCTCTATCTTAGTTCTATTTATTCTGCGGCTTGAAGAAGAATCAACTACTCAGATAATTTTCAGACCCTCCACTTGGAGGTTTTTCATCTGACCTGGCAGGTGCAAAGGAGCTGTCTTGCAGACTGTCTGGTAATCTTACTTCGTCCTCCGGATCTGAATCTGTTCTAGTACTACTGTCGTTACTATTGAAGATGCGTGCACGTGCCTTGTCATACTCTTCCTTTCTTTCTTTAAATGTTTTTTGATATTTAGTTTTAGAAAAATGAGTATCGATGTTTATATTTTGTGAATGCGTTGGCCTTTGCTTAATTGCAACCTTCGGCATAAGGTTACTGTCTTCTTGTGGCAGATTGATAGGAATATCTGCAAGACGAACTGGTGGAGCACAATAATTGCTTGCAGTTTTACACAGTAAAATGCGATAACTATATCCACATGGAATGGCAATTGATTGGAGGTGATGATGTTGTGCCACGCGATGAACTATCAGTCTTTGATAGGAATTTGGAATTTCAGGAAATTCCAGTTGCTCTTGAGTAGGATCACGGATGAACTTTTCAACATCTTGCTCCACCCGCAAAACTGAACAAATTATTTCATTCAGACACCAAGAAGATAGTAAAAAAACACTTCCATTTGATGAAACATGAAAAACTTCCATCCACAAGATAAAACATTACATGGGTGAATACTTTGATTATCCAGTGCAAAAGATTTTAGTTATTTGTTTGAGAAAGCAAAAAAAAAAAAATCAAGTCAAAATAAATGCGCAACTGAAAAAAAGATGAACACAAAAACTAGCTTAAATATGGAGCACTACTCATGCATGGCCCTTTTTGCGCACCTACCCACACTTGTGGCAAAATATGTAGAAAGAGGATGAACAAATGCACGTTTTTTTTGTTGACAAAGTTGGGTCTTAGCTGGATTTAGAAAGCTGCACTTAGATAACTTCAAATATGAACTTTATGTTTGGTCATGACCAAGGTTGAAAACACTAGTCCAAACCAAACAATTTTTCCAATTCATACGAGACCTTGCACGGTTCAACTCCGGACCAAGCAAAAACTGGGCAGCTTTCGGCAGAAGCTCTTTTGCGTGAGTGGAAGCTCCACCTAGAACTCCTAGAGCTTTTGCTGGTGGAGAAAGCTAAGGGGGAAGTTCCCGCTTGCAACTAAAGCAACGAGTGATTTGCTTTGCTGCGCATACCAACATGGCCTATGGCTTGTAATGTTGGTAATGTGAGTACCACTGGGACTGAACCAGTACCAACAAGTATGTACCAGTTTGCCAGCTGGCTAGTACTATCGATCGGATCAGAATTGCAAACCTTGGTCATGACCAGATTAGCCAGATTATAATCCATCTCTTACATAGGTAATTTAATTCCAGGAACCCAAAAGATTGTAATTCATCTAATGCATAGGTAATTTAATTCCAGGAACCAAGTTAGTTTAACTCTAATGAACCATGGATCATGTCACAGTTAAACCAATAACTAAAATTCAAATATCTAAACAAAATAACCAACAATTAACTTTATTAACCAGATTGGTTTACATCTACTTATTAATCCAAACTCAATGCACCTACAGAAGTTGAGATATATATATATATATATAAAACAACAGATTAGCTAAGAGGACTTGTGCAATACACGCAAAACACATCATCATCTGCTTTTTCTTTTCTTACATTTAACACCTTCAAATCCAAAAACACCCAGAAGAGCATAAATAACAAGTATTTTGAATTCTTTGATAAGCATGATATAAGGTGTTCGCGATTAGCATTCAAGCAATCTAATGCATTAATACCAGTGCAAACCTGGTTTTGACCGTAGATCAGAATTTAAGTTTTCTACTGAAATGACCTTTCTGTTGCATTCTAGGCACTGATTTTCTAAACATCCTTAATGGAAAATTGAATTCCTTAAGGCCTCCACCCAACCTACCAGTAAAAGCTGCTTCATATTGCTAGAGAAATCATTCTTATGTAAGACCGAATATCGTTATTTGTTATAACTAGTATGAGCAACCAAAGCCTCAAAAAACATTTGCATAACCTTTTTCCCTCTGTAATTAGTATACTGAAATTATTATTATTTTTGTTTGCCTAGGGGACAAGTAATATGAAATAAATGATAGAAGATATTACGTTGTCAAATACAACACAGATGCTTGTGAATTCAGTCCTTCCAACACCTAATCACCTTAAAGTACAGTGGAAGTACAATCCACAGAAATTTAATCATTCAATAGACTCTCCTGCAAGATCTCCAGCAAAATAAATCATTCGCCATCCAGCTTGCGGCCGTCACTTGGAGGACAGAATAACCCAAAATCATAGAAAAGGAAGGAGGCCAGGTTTGGATCCTTTACTTCCCATCCTGATAGAAAACCCGGAATCTACTACTATCGCTTCCGCCATAAATTTCCACACAACATAGTCATTCACAGAATAGGATGACAAGTTTTAACACGTATGCGAACTTCAAATACATCCAAAACGTACGATGGCGCATAAATCAGAGTTAACGAAAAGCGGTTAACTAGGAACTAAATTTCACCCAGCATACTATCCAGGTGCAACAGCCATAATTCAATACCGATCAGCTTAACAAAAAGCAGGACAACAGAAGACATCCCTCAGATCATGGCGACAGCTAAAATTACAGCAACCCAGCTTTTCATCAAAGTGAGTGAATAAACATGCATGTTCAAAAGCGGATAATCCTGGCACAGGTTATATGAGAACTTTAAGAGCACAGTGCAGGGTTTGGGAAATTCATCGGAGCTGATTTAATTTAAGAAAGTATCTACAGAGGTGTAAACATGGAATTTCAGCGCTAATTTAAATATCAACAATAAGAACGGCAAATCCCATTCAACAGTTCTATTCGTGCATAAGAGGAAACAGAAATCAGGCACAAAAAGCATCAGGTATTGTCGAAGAATGTGATGAGGCGAACAACAGTGGAGTCGAGTCTAGAAGAAGAATATAACCGTCGAATTTTGCACCGAACATCAAATAGAATATTTCAAAGCACTTGTTTAGGAGTCTGACGTTCATCCTTGAAAGGACGCCAGATACGTGTCTCCAAATGTGGTAGATGGAACCAATGAGAATCAATTTTTTAATTATAGTTAAAGGGGTGTGCTCCAAACATGGTCATCAGAGGTTAAGATATCAACCCAAGTATTAGATTGAACAGAGCAAAGCACTTTAACTGGTCTCCAAGTGAGTATTTCTTGCCATTCGAAAAAAAAGTGATACATAGTTTCATTAAAGAGTTACATAGGTAACATGTTTGTGTAGAAATATTATCCCCCGTTTATATAACCTATAAAGAGTAGAGAGATAGTTAAGACATAGAGCCACATGATAAAGGAAAATCTTGGAATCATTCCACGAAACCACACTAAGCTAGAAGAATCGAAAAAAAGCACCCGAAATTGAAGGTTTCCGATATATTTGATCCTTATTTAGATGCTAAAAGATAGGAATAGATGGATAGATCAAGAAATATCATGTAATCTTGAAGAACGTTGGAGGGATGGTCTGTTGATCCTTATTTCATCCTTGCTTCTTTATCAACTTTATACTTCAAAATAACTCCGAAACCGAAGTTCCCGTATTTTCTTTTCAAGTTTAAATTTGTGAAAATATTATATTTTACGGTGCACTGGTAGCATGTTGGTGATTCTTGATGGTTGTATGATGTTCATATGTTGCTGCTCCTATATCCCTATTTACATCTCACAGCAACTACAGTTAGCTCCATCAAAAGTTATATTCTTCGAAACAAGTCACGCTAAATCACTACAGCAAAAAAAAAAAAAAAAAAAAAAAAAGACTCAATCAAGAACAAATCAGGAAGAAAGAAGAAGCTTACTTGCCAGCCGGTTGCTGGGATCCTTCAAGGCCTGGACGAGGAACTGATCCACCTGGCTCACAACATCGGCCGAGGCGTCACCGGACGTGGCAGCTGAAGACTGTGACGGGGGAATCGCCTCCTCCGCGGTTTCTGGCGGCGGCGTTGATGGGCTCTTATTGGAGGACAGGTGCAGCCCGCTCATGCTAGCGTCAAGATCCGCCATCTCCGACGACCCCGGGGTTCCCGAACCGTCCGCCGAGCCCTCCATGATGGGAAAGGAGAAACCGCCGGTTGCCGCTAGAGAATGAGGAGATATTGTGGAACATTACTCCAAGAATCCGAGGGCTCCATTGAGAAGCAAAAGGGCTGATGAAAAGGGTAGAAGGCTAGTAGGGATCACGGAGGGGAAGGGCCGACGAGGCGACGGACGTTCGCGCGGTCGGCAAAGAAGCGGTCGGGGAATTTGATCGGAAAAAAGCAGCGGCGATATAAAATTGATAATAAGGAGGGCTCTTTTGCAATGTTCCATGAACATTTAGCGATTTCACAGATAGGTCCCTCCGTTTAGTTGGTACTTCCGAAGGCCAAGACGACGGTCGTTCGTGAAGCGACCCTGACATCAAACCCAAATACCAGATTTCACCGCATCAATGGATGGAAACAGCGGAAAATACTTCTAAACGGATAATAAAAAGGGGGAATCTTTTAGAATTATTGGGATTTATGTTGTGCAGGTGTCACTAATTTCAAAAGAAAACGAGTTCCAAAGCAGATTTAAAAGAGTAAGATTCTTCTTTTTATTACTTCTAAGCAGGTACTGCTTACAAGTTTTATACGAAAATAGTGACTTGAATGAAATCTATAGCGGAAAAAAAGAACACATTGAATCTAACTTAAAAAGCTATTAAATTTAATATATTTTTACTTCTTTTCGCTATAGATTTTGCGTAAGAAAATACAGCCTACAAAATCATTAGACAAGTTTATTTGATCTGCTCTCAGAAGCCAAGGTTTTTTCAGAGAGCATAACAACATTTTCAGTAAACTTGAGAAGATCAGTATCTAGTACATACAAAAGAGCTAAACAAAGCTATATTACATGCTTAGCATCTATCAGGCTATAGTTTTGTGTCACTGTATACTCCTAAAATGCTTTCTCTAACATCTGATTCTAGTTTTTCAACCAGTTTAATAAATATTTGGTCAAATATTTTCACTAGGATTGGATGCTCATAGAGGATTAAATTTGCAATTCACCTAAATATGAGGATCAAAATAATTCAACAATTCAAGAGAATCTTGTTCATCAAAGGAGATACTGGTGAGCAACAGATGCAATAAAACGCTTTTATGAACACTTGCCAACAGAGACTAATGACAAGTAAATGCATAACAAAATGTTACTATTTCTGATTGAGTGAACATCATAGAGAAGAAACAAGAAAGTAATGAGATGAATCTGTAAAGAGTTAACTACAATATGGTCAATTGATAAAACTTGCATCACTTTATTTAATGACAATGTCAGATCTGTTTTAGATGGTATAGCCGATTTGTGTTAGTTCGAGAGGAGGAGAGGAGAGGCTTAGCACTCAGTTGTTGATTCAGGTGGTGAGGCTGAAGCTGTAAGGGGAAGCTTCGCCTTCCATTCGCTCGCTTTTTCATCATTCTCATCTAAAAGAGATTGGTACTTCTTGGTTTAAGCTTGGACTAGAACATTTATGACTGGTATTTCAAATTTTGGTTACCACATCAAAGGCTTTTGGGAATATAAACCTTTGAGAATATAAATGAAACAATTGACCACAAATGGTCTGAACTGTACAGTTGAGCTTTACCATCTATAAGAGCACAGATATACAAGAAATCTTCGAGTATATAAATGAAAGATGATTTCAGGAATTGTACACTTTCACCTATTTACAAGAAAATAGTTCTGAAATGGTTTAATAACAGGAGATAATGAAACAGATATCTGCTCGTATAACATCCGCTAGAACACCATTGCTTATTCGATCGAGGTAACGCTCAATGTAGCTGTCAAAAAATGGCATCAATATCAGTTTCAGGCCAAGCAAATTGAAAAAAAAACAATTGCTGTGTCAAAAGTTAATAAGAATTAGAATCACCACTTACATTTGCACTCTCATCATAAAGAATGGTCAAGTTTTTTCTTCTTTATATAGAATTTATATTAAATTGTTCATCTTTATGGCATGTCAAATCTATGTTTGTTTAAAGATGGTACTCATTGATATATTTACTTAGGCATATTGTCTTAGGTTAGTCATTGTTCAATAATTCTGATTTATCAATCCCTTCAATAAAATCAGTAATTACCAATTAATGCTCACCCTGATGATTAAAAAGGTTGATAGCGCTTCAAAATAATATCAAAATAAACATTTTTAGTAACTTATCTTCATTTGAAGTTGAATTCTCATTTCCAAAAACTAAACAAATCCACCAACACCCTACATGAAAATTGCAATCAAAAGGTAACTTAACTACTTTGTTCATACCAAGATCAATGGATAGCAGTTAATAACATACAAGAGATCAAGTATACAAAGTAGTACAACAACGATGAAATCATAATGAAAAACATTCAAAATTTTGTGCAATAGATATTTTAGTTATCTATCCCAAGACCTCACCAGCATTGTGAGGGACCTGTCCTTCAAGATATCAATGTCACTAAAATTGAAGCCATTTAATACAAACATTACTAAATCTACACAAATCAAGATCATCTTGTCATTTGGAAAAAGGATACACATACACATCTTGCAAACTAAGGGCTTGTTTTTTTGTTGAGGGAAACAAAAAAAGAGAGAAGAGAAAAGAGGAAAGAAAGAAAAATGGATGAAAAAAAAGCTGACACAAGGTAGAAGACAAGTGTTTTCTCCTCTTTTCGAGAAAATGTAAAAGGGAAATTTTTTTTTTTTTTTCTTTCTCTCCAAATCAATCTCTCTAATAAATAAGGAGAAAAATAAGATTTTTTTCTCTTTTTTTCTTTTTTTTTCTCCCCAATAAAATAGATCCTAAAAGAACATAATAAATTACTAGCAGATTTGTTCATAAATTCTTCGAAATTATTTGACATTTGTCCAGTGTGCATGTTTTATTTGGCCCATCCACATCCCTCTTAATCACAGCGCATTTGAGATGTTCCTAAATGCTCAGCAACCCGATATGCAAGAGAAAGCAAAGGCAAATGGAAATTGAAAGTGAGACGGTCAAATTTAAAATCCAGAACTCAAGTGAGTTTCTGATCAGGGCGGAGAAGTCAAATTGGATTTAATGAAAAGGTGAACGAAGGCCTCCGTGCCTGAGAGTGCTGTTATTATATGCGTCTCACTGAGAAGGAAGATTGTTGTTCATTACTAACAATAAGCAAAAAAAAAAAAATGATCTTAATAAGGCTACGATAAATCAAATGAGTTGGGAAAATAGAAATGGCTCGAGTATAGCGTCAAAGTCCGAGGAAGCCCATCTCAATTTTGGGCCATCTATGTGGCCCAGACCACACCCTATGCGATAATGCGTGGCTCTTAGAAAAATTCTAACAGGGACCACAGCAAGTAAATACAAAAGTTCAGGGTCAAAATAGAATTATCCTCAGTAAAAGTTTCCTCGCCCCAGTCCCCACTCCAACGCTGAGGGGATGCGACCGAAGCGACGATCGGGAAGACGAAGAAGTGGCAGGAGGAAGAGGAGAAGAAACAACGTTTGCGCTTCTCTCTAGGGATTTGGCGTCAAAGGTATTTCATTTTTTTAGTTCGTTGTTTAGGGTCGTTCTCCTCGCTTGATCAATCGTCGAATCGTGCCCATCCATAGCGTTGAGTTGGAATTAGTAAACATATGCTGAGATGGAATTGTTTAGTTCATCGATCTTGATTCGGCAGTAAAATACACTGATTGTGGAGTAGAAAGTTTAGAAACTTGTTGACACTGATGTCGTGCTGAGGAATCATGGCTATATGCAGATTTTCTCGGCCGTCTAGGATAATAGAATTGAAGCATCTGCGTATCTTGACAATAAGGCTGGATCTGCTCTCCTTTGACTTAGTTTGTCAGTTGGATTTTGCAATTTGACTAGATCAGCTTCTAATAGAAACTAGGAAAGCCTATTAGTGATTTTCAAGCCAGGTTGATTGTATCAGATGTTTGTTGATCTCCTCATATGCTTGCTCATCCTCACCCCATAAATTGATGTCGTTTTGATATTTGTCAATATTGTATTTCATTTCAATTTTTCCTTGATTTAGTTTCCTGGTTGTGATGCGTTGATTTTTACAGAATATCATTACTTTAAGAGGATTTCTCTTTGTTGCAGGCATGCGTAATGGGTGACTCGACAGCAATGACCATCGAGTTCCTTCGTGCTAGATTGCTTTCCGAGAGGAATGTTTCTAAAGCTGCCAAGGAAAGAGCTGACCTACTGGCTAAAAGGGTTGGTGATAGTTCAGTTTAATTTTCTCAATTATTTTCTTAACTTGGTCTCTGAGGGGAATTAGGTTGTGTTTTCTGCTCAGATCGTGGAGTTAGAGGAGCAGCTTAGGTTCATGACCATCCAGAGGAGGAAATCAGAACAGGCAGCAATGGAGGTCATTTCCATTTTAGAAGCTCATGGGATGAATGATCTATCAGAGTCTATTGATTCTAGCTCAGACGAGGATGAAACACCTAATGAAGAGAAAGGGCATGACGGAGCTACCAAAGAAGATGAAGTCTGTACAAATGCTAAAGAGAAGATTGTAATTGAAGATGCCCAGTCATGTTCAAATACTGAAGTTCCCACCTTCCAAGTCAGGAGCTTATCATGGAAAAGCCGTAGTGGCAGTCCAATTTCTGCTAGAAAGCTAAAAGGAAATCAGTTCAGGCAAAGACAGCGACGAAATAATTCTATATCTTCTGTTGAGTCTTCCCCAAAGTATAAATTGGGCAAATCATGCCGCAAAATAAAACGGAGAGAAGTGGGGTATGCTTTTATTGGCTTCCTGTTTCTTCGCTACTGTAGTTTAGGATAATCCTTTTGTTCCAAAGTTTGCATGTAACAAGAATGTTTTTGCTCTAGCAGATCAACTTCTGAGGAAAATGATTATGTCATTATTGGTGATGCCTCACCTAAATTATATGTGGGAAGTGACTCATCTTTTGCGATTGTCCAAAAGGTAGAAGCTGATGCAATTTGTAGTCGGAGAGATGAAGAGATGGAGAGAGTTCTAGAGCAGCAAGCCCAGCTCATTGTTCAGTATGAGGCAGAAGAAGAAGCCCAGCGCGAATGGGAAAAGAACTATAATGCTAATAAGACTTCTAACTTGGTAAGATTCCTTCTCGCGTGATTAATAATGAAATACTATGGTTTTTGTCACTTTTAGCAGTGCTTCATATGTTAGTCTTGGTTTTTCTATTTGAAATGATTTATCAAATGCCAGTAACGTTTCACTTGGATAGTCATCTGGCGTTATTGATTATTTTATCTCTCAAGGATTTCATCCTTCGTTTGGATTTGGCCTCCATCCTCCTCCCCATATTCTTATCTCTATTGCCCCCAAGGCTTCAAGCTATGGTTATCATCTTCTTCTACTTGTACTGTGAGATTGTCTTGCATCTAACCTTGTCTTTTACAATCTTCTATTCCGCATTCCTTCACCCTCTCCCATCTTGTTTATCCCATGCTTGCATCACTATTGTATTTATTTCTACATCAGGTAGTACACTTAATAGTGCTTCCTAGAATATATAGCACTTGAAATAACTCTAGTGTTTCAATGTTTAGGTCAGTTGAAAAATCGTCCATTCCGTTGACTTGATGCTATTTCTTGCACTCTTATTCACTGCATAACTGATTTGTTTTTTTTTAAAAAAATGTGCTCTTCCCGATTTACTTTCTTTGATTTCTAAGGCATGTTTAGAATGAGAGTCTGACCTGATTTATGCAGCTTAGTTTTGCATAAAATTTGCTCTATCCATCTATGGTTCATTCTATATTTAACTATTTTAAGCAAACTAATTTCTATTTCCTCCATGGATGTCATATACGAACTATAAACATATATCGGGAGTTTCTCTGATCATAAGCCACAGGCTGTGGTGGCAATGTTCTCCAAGCCTATGTGATTTTGAGCATATTGATTGTAAATTATAAATGATTGACGGATTGTTGTGCGATTGTAATTTTTTTTTCTCAATGTTTAGGATTACTCTGAGCAAATATACCATGCAATTGAAGTCAATGGTGAATCCCCGAATGTTTCCTTTGCCTGTTATGAGAAAACATCTTCTAAAGATGTGGAGATAAAATCAGACATCGGAGATCTTTCTGGGATCAAGGAACCTGATTATCCGTCTGATCATCCTGTACTTCCTACATCAGGTGGTGCCCATCTGCGAACAACTGATGGAGACAATGAAGCAAGCTTTGTAAAACCAGGCGATGCCAATGTGCATAATGATTTATCTAGAACTGGAAGTGAACGTCGTTCTCAGCCTTGCGTGGATGGCTTGATGGATCAAGCCGGTAAACATGCTGCAGTCAGTGACATTGAGGCATGTCTTGTTGAGGTAGCATTTCCTGCCAAACTAAGCACTGTTTCAGGTTCTCTCAGCAAGAAAAATGAAGGTCTAGCATATGGAAACTCTGACAGTGGATCATGTAACAACATTGATATGCTTGCGCACAGCCATATTAATTCACGGTCACTTAGAAGCCATTCGACTTCTAGTTCCAGAGGAGAGAAATCTAAATGGGAATTGTCGGGCACTCAAGATCCCTCGTACATGAAACCTTATCGATCAGCCAGTAATAACCTGGGTGGTGTTCTGGAAGCTCTTCAACATGCCAAGGTATCCCTAAAACATGAACTCAGTAGGTTGCCTTTGCTTGGTGAATGCACCAAGTCTTCACCATTAGCAAGTAATCATTTTAGGAAAACTTTACCTGATGGAAGCTTAAAAGTTCCCGTTGGTTCTACTGGCCTGTTCAGATTGCCAACTGATACTTTCCCTCGGGCACAAAGCTCAGATAATGAATTTTGTGGTTCAGGATTAAGATTGACCGCTGGTTATCCTCTTTCTGAATGTGCCATCACCTTCGGTGATAATCGTCAATCAGCAATTCCAAGTGTTGAAGCTGCACCCAAGAATTCAATGGGTAAATTTCGCTTTTGTAGTAACCTTCCTGGAAAGTACCTTTCCGCTTCCAGCAGATATTCTCTACCTTACTCATACTTGAAACCAGACATAGCAGTATTACAAAATGGACCTAGTGTTGGATTAGGAACTCAGAACCTTGACAATTACGCTCAGAGAATGGAAAATCCTCCTGTCAGTGGGCATCCCCTGCCTTCCTATTTGACATCATCTGGAACTCGCTTACCAATTAGATCAGGAAGCTCTGTGCACAAGGAGTATTTTGATTCATTTCATCGTAATATTGCAGAGCCTCCTACAAGTCAGCTTTCCTTTCCTTTCTCGAACTCGACAAGGGATAGAACAATCCATCGCGATGGAATTCCAAAAGCTCAAACTGATGCAAGAAATGAATTGCCTCCCCAGGACCAGTATTTTTATGGTGGTAATGAGGCACGATCCAATATGCAAATACTGTAGTACCGCCTTTGAATGTTCAATTTTCTTTCATTGTGTATTTTTGGCCTTTTGAAGTGAAACGTTGGTGGCCGTTGTTTCTCCTCAACATTTGCTAATAGTTGAAATATTAAAGGCGGTTACATGTTTTAGTATGTCTTTTTAGATTAAGTGGTAAAGCAGCGGGACTTTGGAAGTACGAAAGCACCCTTTACGGAAGCATTGTGGCATGGCCCCAGCTTATCGTGGATTTTGCTTTCTTATAATAGAGAATGCTCAGATTACGGCGTGATTTGAAAGAACTCAATTCTATTTTAAGATAAGCACAGAAGATTAATGTAGTTTTATTGTTTAATAGACGAGAAAATTATATTCATCTCATCTTGCAAGAGTACCCAGGATTCTTTCTTATTTCAACTGTGCAAATCTGATCGTTGATTTGGTGGCTTCTTGGAAGCATCTTGTTCTCTACAATGTTGATTTTAGTATAGTAACTCTTTGAGTGGTTCTCTAAGCAACTCTCTAGGTTGCATGCCTACATGCAAAAAAAAAGCAGCAGCAATTCTATTCTTATTATTTGCAAATAGCTATATAAAATTTCAAGGCCATCGTATTCTCTTAAAACATCTTGGTTGATTTGCAACAAATTTAAAAATGAATTGTTAAAGTAGAGAGCAGTTAATTTGCAATTTTGGTTAAGATTTAATTTGTAAGCAAACTAGGGAGTTAGTTGCAATAAACCCTTTCACGTATATCTGCTATTGTAATACAAGGGAGAAGAAAATCGACACCAAAGCACGAACTCGAATGTCAATACAGACCAACTCTCCACCTTCACTAATAGTAAGACTTTTGTAGTGAAACTTAGGACATTGTTGTGTGAAATTTTGTAAGTTTTCACAGAAATCCCAATCCCTCCCTACCCCCAACGCAAAGCCCTCTATGATCAACAATAGCGTGTGCCTTGCTGATGCAAATTGAAGGCTAGCCAATTAAAAGATCAACAAAACGGATGACAAAACAAAGTTTTCCTGGAGACAGCCCACACGAGTACAATATACAGGGAGAATAAGAGAAAATATCGCGTTTACTATACATAAAATCACTCATGAATCGCTAGACCTAGTACAAAAACCATTAGTGGCTGCTACAAATAAAAATGCACTAAACCCGGAATGTGCTAGGAAACATTACTCCGTTGACATGGCAAAAGGGCTGCAAGATCTCGACCTTCCGACCAGGTCACACGAGGCATAATTTCTACCAGAAATAGGCAAAATATCAACAGCTACAATCGTGAAGAAGAAAGTGGTGTTTGTTTTCTTGTGCTTGGTTTGGAAGAATTAAGTACATCAGACGCTAAGTTATAGCAGCCATGCTCATTTTCTTTAATGCTATAGACCAACCCATTTCACCCATTTGAACAGTCGTCCGACTCTGAAAGGCAGCTCATAATCTTTTGTAACAGCCGGTTCCCGTTTTGCTGCTTCTGGTTCAGACCATACATACACTCCACGTTCTTGTCGGCTACCAGGAACCGTATTGTCGAGAATAACAGCAACGAGAAAAGCAATCACCATATTGAATGAACACAAAGTATTCAGAACGTAGTTTACCTGATAATCATAAATACATCAGTAAGAATGATATTAATGCCATAACTCAAAAATCATAGTATGAATTAGAAAGCATCTAACATTCTAATCCAGCAATTTAAAATATTGAGACGATATTGTTCTACTAATGGAAAAAATCTAAAAGTTAAGGGAGTCAGAGGTTAATAAACAAATCAACACTATACTGTTAGACAAAAATGAACGCATACCCCTCCGTATCCTGTATGAAAAGGTCCATGAGATGCAACGACATATGGTTGAAAATAACTTGGAACAGATGAATTTGCATTTGGGATGAGCCCATATTGCTGGAAGTACGCAGGTATAGATAATGAGAGAAACAAGGATAGGCCAACTATTATATTATTCCTGGAACTTCCTGTCTCGCTGTAACGTAGGTTTGACAAGCCCAATGCAGCAAGCATGGCCCACATGAAGGTAAGAAGACCAGCAACCATGACATCAGGAATTGAGGCAATAAATCCTCCAATTTTGCCTGCTCAAACATTTTAGAGCTTATAAAATGGCGTTCACAGCTCAAATAAACTCAAACATGAAAAAGAAAATCCAAGGGAACGTGGATAAGAATTATCAAGAAAAGACAGCAGAATTATTCTCCTTTTAGTGGTGAATATCAAGGATACATAACTATCACTTACCAACAAAAGATAGAAGTATGAGAATGATGGCGCCAAGTTCTACTGCTCTTCTGCTGCCCATTTTTGTTGTAGCAATAGTGTGAACGTTTTCTGTAAGAGTGGTAGAACCAACACCTGTGCCCCATAGTGCAGCCAAGACACTGGAAACACCCTCCATACCAATACCCCTGCTAACAACGCCCGCTGTAGGGGGCCTTGATGCTACCAATAAAGCTGATGCATGGTATGATCCAACCTGAAAAATACCATGAATAAAACAACTTCCAAACGTATGATATGTGAAGAAATACATAGCCGACTAAGATGATATGGACAAATGTTAGTTCTTACTATTTACCTCCAAAGGGCTTTGATAGCCATTAATTGACAATCATTGGTATATTTTGATTATAGATGGTTTGATAAATGAATAGAGCATTAAGCCCTCAAGTTGAGGCATTCACTATCTCAATGTTACTTTCACTAATCTGAATAAATTCTGTTAGCAAAGATGTCAATATTAAGATCCTACCTAGGAATGATGAGAGTTTGTAGGATTGGATCGTAAGAACCTACCAAATCACCTAAAATACATAATTTTTTTAAAATATATTAATTTAATGAGACTTAAGAGCATGATAAATATTCTAATAAATAAAAGTAATAAAAAAATTAATATATATCTATTTAGTATCATGTATTAAGGTATATATGTATATATATACTATTATTCAGATGTGTTAATGGTATAGTGTAAAACTATGAAATTGCATATTTATTAGGTGATAACGATGAAGACAAGTTAATAGAAGATGGATACATAAGTGTACAATGAAATTAGTAACAACAAAAACATGCAATGAAATAAATACAACAACATAAAAACATGGAATATGATAAAAATAAAGATATATATGGTAAAATAATAAAAATGACAATGATAAAAATTACATAGTTAATTCTAATAAATAGTTGAAGCAGACAAATATAATTATAGATGATAACAAGCTTAAGTTAATAAATGTTTGTCAAAGAAAGAGTAAATGAAGACAATTAAAGACAAAAAAATTACATCAAATGTCCATTTAAGACTTTTGTCTTATTGGATTTTTGATTTTTAGTATAATAGTAATCAAATCTAAAATTATTTTACATATTAACTTAGGATCGAGTAGGATCGGATAAGATCCTACCCGATCCTAAGATCCGGATTATGGGATCGTAAGATCCTACCATATTTCATATCTTACATTCGTTCCGAAATGATTTGCCTAATTTGGATCGTAGGATCGAAAGATCCTAAGACTCAAAATGCATTTCCGATTGTGGTCCTACAACCTAAAATGCATTTCCGATCCTACAATCTGAAATGCATTTTTGACAATATTGCCAATTAGTTTTATGTCTTCCTTTGTAGATCAATATCAATCATCTTCTAGCAGAAATTCAACAATTCACAAAGTAGAGCCTGCAAGATATCAGCTTGTACAAAAGCACAAGCACAAGTGGTTCTCTTGATGCATCACTACAGCGCAAGGCAACCAGTTAAGCAAATGGACGCTGCCATAAAACCTTTGCATTTCCTAATGTAAGTAAACACCTAGTTGTTGATAATAAAGTACAAATCCTAACTTCATCACTGATTATTACATGGACTCATGCAAAAAAAAAGAGTATAAATAAAACATATTCTGTAA
The DNA here is from genome assembly GCA_027563935.2 of Costus lasius. Classification (NCBI taxonomy): domain Eukaryota; kingdom Viridiplantae; phylum Streptophyta; class Magnoliopsida; order Zingiberales; family Costaceae; genus Costus; species Costus lasius. The sequence goes on along the minus strand of CM050447.1, from coordinate 21,374,898 downwards.
ATTTTGAATATGCCATCATCAAAAAGGTTGTCATAAGAAAACAAATTAAAGTTCTATATGAAAGCATTATAAATAATTGGAAGCAGAATTTGGGACAATAAGAAACTCACAGAATCAACTGATGCAATTATAGATGCCACACACATCACTAGAGCCATTTTCCAACTGAAAATAGGTATGCCCCACTGCAATGGATATGGAAACCTAAACCAGGGTGACGATCTCATGGCATGAGATGTATCAACACGGCAGTTTTTCATCCTTGGCACATGCTTCCTGCAGTAAGCTGTGATGTTGTTTGAGGCAGGGGCATTGACATCACATCCTTTGTAACTATAAACTCCAAGTTCTGTGAGAAGAAATGCAATGGCCCATGTGACCGCTAGACCCAAAGGAACCTGTAAAGTAAATTGAACATATCAATTTATGCTATGCAGCGATAACATTCAGGCTGGTACAGTGCCATACATCAATATAGCAGGTCTGGTCATAGACTGAAACTTTTTTCGTCTAGTGAGCTTACCGCATGGACCAAGAATATACGATGACCATATAGTCGTATCTTGCGGAGATACTGCAATAATGAAGCAAAGGCAGTGGGCAGTAAGCATGTAAATTCAAAATTTGTTAAATTTTTAGGGTGTGATAGCAAATAATAAAAATCATTTCCATACTCACTAGTGAAAACATAACGACCAGCAATATTTGCAATATCCCAATCTCTAGACAAGTTCCTACTCGGGTGAAACCATAAGCAAAAAAGGAAAGACCAACAGATGCAATAGTTGGGGCGACAACAACTGGGTTGATGAACCTAAATCAGAAAAGCCAATTGAAGAATAAACAATGTGGTAAATTTGTGGAAATAAGAAGCAAACAGAAATATGTTAGAGAAACAATATTCCTGCAAATTCTAAAAGAAATAAATTTTTAGAGTGAGAATTGTGCATTAATTCAAGTAAATGAACAGAATAAAACACCTCAGTAGGAACGATAGTAGTCCAGTATATCCGATTATTGCTTGAAATGCAGAAGATACAAGCAAAGCTCCCTGTAGCTCCTTCATGATGTGCTTAAAACTCTGCAAGAATTGTTCTTTTATTAGATCTAAACAACAAACAATTGTAGTTCAGTTGCTAAAAATATGTACAATATTATAATACTTGTACAATATACACAAATCTGATCCAGCTTACATGTTCTGCAACCTTTCATTCTACATGTTAAAGGCAGAAAAGGGTCCATGTGACTTCGCCATACTATGCCAAGTTTGTTGATTTTACTTAGAAATGATAGTAGATGTATAATCGGGAACAATGCAATGGGCAAAGCATTTGTTTAATAAATTCATCTGGTGTGAAATTTGACAGCAATTTACGCAAGAAGAATTGGATCAAAGGAATACTTGAACTAAGTAGCAAGGTCATAGAAAAGCATACATTTTCTTTCAGACCATGGAACTCTGTAGAGTTGATTATTGCCAAGGCAGGTGCTAAGTAGACGAAGGATGGTCCCTGTATGAGAGGCAACCTAGTTCCAAAGAATGTATGTAATAATGTTGTCAACCCTGAAACCAAAAGGACCGTCGATACTACAGCTGAAGTATCTTCCTGCAAAGTACACCAGAAATGATTAACCGAGCTCACTGCAAAACTTAAAAAAAGATATATGTAAAGTAAAAATAAAGAGGAGGCAACAAGAAGCGTGAAGGCCTTACATGAGTTCCGCCCATGGCTGGAACTATCACAAGTGGAATCAGTATCAAGGAGCCCAGGATGGAAAGATACTGTTGCAGACTATAAAAGATGACAGGAACTATAGAAGATTCACATAGGAAAATAAAGAATCAGCATTTAAATACAACAATAAACGAAAAAGAAAAGAAACCTTTCCCTAAGTTCTCACCAAGTCCAGGACTGTCTCTGAGCTCATACTTAATGTGAGATTGTCGCAGACTAAAACCTTCTTCCTCCTCTACTTGAGGCAATGTGGCCGGCTCCTCTTCTCTCCTATGCCTTGGCGATGTATCAAAGCGCACTGCGTGCCCATTGGGTCCGGAACCGGCACCCCTCTTCCTCGCGGTTTGCTGGCCCTGATCCGCCGGCGCTGGGGCTGCCCCGGCTCTCTCTTTGCTCTCCTGCTCACCACTGGAAGCCGCAGGTGGTGGAGGAAGCGCGGTCGCCGGCGCTGTCCTGGTTCCCGCTTCCAGATCCACCTTATTCCCCAGTTCTTCCGGCTTGGGGAGCGCCATCTGGCCGGAGTTGCTCACGTTGGACTCGCCCGAGACCGGCGCCTTGAACCCTGTCCTCTTCGCCCAGGAGAGCGCCGGCGGCTGTGCTGCGTCCTGGCCCGGCGGCCATGGCCCCGCCCGGGGACGCCGCGGCTGGTCGTTGCTTGCCATCAGCTATCCAGCCCGCATTCGCCCTGGAAATCGCCGGATCTCGCTGACCTTGTTCCTGCTCTAGGGTTTTTTCCCTCCTAGAACCGAGTTCTTGGATCGATCTCGGCGCTGGATAGCGAATCTCACAGGAAGTATAGCTCAGTGCCGAAGCCCAAAAGGGAAGGGAGGGTTTTAAATATTTCTTTTCAACTATGCTCCCTCTCCACGAATTATTAATTTTTTTATAATATCCACGGTAATTTTAAATAAGTTCAGTGGCTTGTATGCAAAATATCTCCGTGCGCTCCACTTTTCCACCGTTTTCTTCGCCGCGTTGAGCCCAATAGTTCAAGTGTATGTTTTCTAAGGAGGAGCAATATATGGAAAATAAAAAATATATCGAGGATTGAAAATAATGGAGTGCTTAAAAAGATTTTTTTATTTTACCTCTATTTTTTCCATTTTTTATTTTTTAAATAGAGTAAAGATATTTTTTCAATTCGTTCCGGTTTTCTCTCGAAGTAAACAAAACGTAAAGGCTTCGCCGGCGGGTAACGTTACTGTCCGGTGGAATTGTACTTTCCAGCCGCTTTTTTGTTGCTGTCTTGACGTCCTGATTAGGTCTTATACGTGATTTAAAAACATATCTTTACCCCCAAAGTCCTACCCAAAGTTTCTCATCTGATGTGGCTCCCACTATCCTTCCGTACAGCTGATGGGATCCAGGGAAAAAGTGCCCTATCTGTGGCCCGACTCATTCGGCTGGAGTATGGCCTTGCTTGTCTGGACTAATGGGGCGAGTTTATCTGAGTTGGATTAGCTGGTATGGCCCGGCCTGGCTCAGCCCAGGCCAACCGCTTTGGTAATGCATATATAAAGCATAAAAGCAGTGTGAACAGAATCAGCTGAGCTGCATTTTGTAGAAGTCTCTTTTGCTGTGTGGAGAAAATATTCTTTTCTACAGGAAACCATTTATTCTTTCCTAAATAAGCGAGAAGACTGATCAAAGGAACAAGAAACTGTCCAATTCGACGCTTGAAGGAGGATGATGATGACGGGGTTCGTCATCGTCCTCCTCTTCCTCCACTGCCGTCTTCCACCCGCCCTAACGCCCGTTTCCTCTCGGTGCCGGCAGCCTCCTCCCACCGCGGCTCCACCGTCGCCCCAATCCCTTCCTTCTCGATTCAAGATTCTGCCCCCAGAGGAAGACTATGTCTTCCCGGAGCCCAATCCGATGTCCCCCTCCTCCAACGACTGCTGCTACGAGAGCGCCCTCGCCGATGGGTTCTTGGACGCCCCTCCACGCCCTTCCCAGTCTAAAGACGACACCTTGAGCTTCGTGACAGCCAGGGGTCAGCGGCGCCACCGCCTTCTCCAAGTCTAGCGACATCGCTGACAAGGAGAGCCGGCGTAGCATCCTCTCGAGTGGCGACGGACGAGGCGGACGACGAGTGCAGCAGCAGCAGCAGCTTCTGCAGCAGATGGAGCGCCGCCGCCGCCGCCGCGGGCGATTGTTGGGGGAAGAAACCGCACCAGGCGAATGACGCTCGGTGGGAGGCTATCCGCGCCGTGAGAGCTCGCGAGGGGCATCTTGGGTTGGGGCATTTCAAGGTCTTGGATAGGCTCGGGAGCGGGGACATCGGTTGCGTGTACCTCGCAGAGTTGAGCGGGACGAGGACCCGGTTCGCTGTGAAGGTAATGGACAAGGCACAGCTTATGAGCCGCAAGAAGCTGAGCAGAGCGCGGACTGAGAGAGAGATACTGCAGTGCCTTGACCACCCATTCTTGCCTACTCTTTACGCGCACTTTGAGACTGAGAAATTTTCTTGCTTGGTGATGGATTTTTGCTCCGGCGGTGATCTCCGAGTCCTCCAGCAGAGGCAGCCTGGGGAATGTTTCACTGAGAAAGCATCAAGGGTGTGTGTTTAAAGTGTTTATTTGCGTTACCGTCCGCTGGAAGCGTTGTGACGATTTACCACATGTAGCAACCCACTAAGTGTTATATTGCGAAATCAAAGTGATTGATGAAGAAAATAAGGGTTGAAAAGTGATTAGGAAAGCCCATTTTCTGTTTTCATAGTTTTCTAGTGAACATGCACATTAAATTGTAAAAGTAGCATGTTGCAAATGTAAAATGGATGCATCAACATCATTCATTTTGCCATAAACATCCAGATTAGATATTCCGTATGAAGAGTTTATTCCCACACAATCTTTTAGAGGTACTTATGTTGATTACGAGTTCAATTGAAAGAAAGTGTATATAAGTACTGAAGTTCATACAGAGAAGCAGAGAAATCTGCCGTTCTATGTTTTTGCACAAGGGGAAAAGTAGATGCTTTTACAACATTATCGTTGTTGTTAATTGAATATTGTGCTTTTATTTGGCTGAATAATCTAGTAGAGTGTGTTTCCTAATATGACAACACACTGGTATGGTAAACCAGTTACCAAACTACTAAACAATTGCTAAGTTAGTGGTAGTAAACTGTGCAGCATTCTCTGATGATTCATTTGCTCAGATTTTGCTTTTTTATTTTTTGTCTTTGGCCATTGTCATCATGCTCAACATAGTGGACTTGTTCAATCTTAACCTTTTCAGCAGCTGTGGATCAAATCTAGTTGTTGTGAGTATCAACAGAGTTGTAGAGAGCTCAAAAGAACTTGAGAAATTTAAATGATGCTGCTGTTCATCTAAAATGATCAAGGAAACCTTTTCCTTGGCTGATTCTCATGTTTGGGATAATCAACCTTCCTTATCATGCGAGGAACAATTCACCGTATTCCCTTTATCTACTTCTTATCCAAATCGACCTCATTGTTAGCCTTATTTTCTACTCAAAACAAATTGAATTGTTCATTTTTTATAAACCTTCTGAGTAAGATTGTTTCTTGGCACACATTTGATTCATTTATCACATGGTAACATACTTTTAGGTATCACAGTCGTCCTCTTGTATTAAACTCCTGGATAACTGCACCGTTACATTTTGGTATTTAATACTAGGCTCTTGTTAGGAAGACATGCATACTTATTTGATGTTACAGAACCATTTTGTAATTTAATCATAGCTGATCTTAGTTAATCTCCTTGATGATGTTTCAATCTTGATTCAGTTGCCAACTTATTAAACAATAACAATGATGTAGAATATGAGAGTATGCTAAAATTTCCTAATCTTATTCTTAATTACTCTGATCTCTATTATTAAAATACAATAATGCCATAAAGAACTTTGATATGTCAATACTTTTGGTGGCAAAAACAGACTGACCAAACAACAGCTTTAAATTTACATGTTTAAGTGCTTTGCCAACTATAATGTCTCATTTGAACCTATCCGTATGAGTGAAACTTAATCTTGTATTAACTATTATGTGATAAACGTAGTAAAAAGGTGACGGGGTTAAACTGAGTAGTATTTAGTACATAATGTTCTGTTCAAACATGCATTTAAATGAAGACAAGAAAACGAGAAAGTTGCAAGTTATTGTGTTTTGTATTAGTTCGATCTTGGTTGAAGGATAAATCTTTAAATTTTCTTGGTGGCGAATGAAGAGACCATTTAGAACAGCTTGAAAAGTTTTAGCTGCGAGTGTGACAAACACACAATTTAATGTAATACCATGATTTAGTGTTCAGTTGTCTGATCTCGATGGACTTGTTGATACGTTAATTTGACTGGAACTGGAAGATTTTCTTTCCAGCAATTTAAAAGCATGCATCCACTTTTCCAGAGGTCCAATAAAGTTTAAATACGCTTCTTTTTTGGCATGTGGTTTTAGTTATTACATTTCTTTAAAGTTCTAACGTTTGCGCTGGCATTCTTCTTTTTGTGGATTGACATTATGTAGATGTGAAAGATAAATGCTTGTATATTTTAGTTATGTGGAACACTTGATCAGAACAACAAAACCCAACTCCTTTGATTTGGTGAAACTTGCATAATGTTCAAATTCACTGATTATTGCTAAAATCTTTTCTGATAATGTAAAACCTTTTCGAGCATGGTTGTTTGTCTGAATGATTGATTAAGTAGGTGTAAGACCACTTACTCAAGGTTTAATTACCAGGATTAAACTTACATATCCCCTAAGTTCATGTTTGTTTCCTTTTCTTAACATAATCTCTCTTATCTATTTATCTACAAGTCATACTTCTTAACTCTTAAGTGAATGCATTCTTATGTTGATACAGGTTTTATGCAGCTGAAGTTCTGCTTGCTTTGGAGTACCTACACATGCTTGGGATAATTTATAGAGATCTCAAGCCAGAGAATGTATTGATAAGAGAAGATGGGCATATAGTCCTCTCTGATTTTGATCTCTCTTTAATGTGCGTCGTCTTCCCGACCCTAGTGAAATCCACAAAGGTGGATTTGGTTTCCCCAAAGAACTCTGGAAGCTACGTTCAGCCTCCTTGTGCTGAGCCCAGCACCTGCATGAAGCACTCATGCCTGCAGCCTACTTGCTTCTCGCCCCGCCTCAAGGGAGCCCAAAGGTCCAAGCCTAGGAAAGAAAACACAAGTGAAATTGGTCACCATGGCATCATGCTCCCCGAGCTCATTGCGGAACCTTCAAATGCCCGTTCGCAGTCCTTTGTAGGAACCCATGAATATTTGGCGCCGGAGATCATCAAAGGTGAAGGCCATGGAAGCGCTGTGGATTGGTGGACCTTTGGGATCTTTCTCTATGAGCTTTTGTTTGGCAAGACGCCGTTTAAAGGGTCTGGGCACCGAGCCACCTTGTTCAATGTGGTGTGTGAGCCCTTGGAGTTCCCTGACTTCCCCGCAGTCAGCTTTGCAGCGCGAGATTTGATCAGAGGCCTGCTTGTGAAAGAGCCCCAGCAACGACTCGCATACCAGCGTGGTGCCGCGGAGGTAAAGCAGCATCCTTTCTTCCAGAGCATGAACTGGGCGCTCATAAGGTGCGTCAGCCCACCTGAGATGCCGAGGACAATCATCAATGAAGTTTCAACTGGTGGTGAGTTTTCAGTCATACTCGAAGGGAACGTGGGGGGAGTCAATCTGAAACCGTCAGGCCAGTATCTGGACATGGATTTCTATTAAATTCGCCAGATCCATTCTGCGACTGCTGTTTTCTCATAAAGATTGGATTCTGCAAAGGCTGAGCGCTCTATCGGAGTTTCACTGACCATGTAAAGATTTGTTTGTTTTGGCCAGGAGGAACTTACGTGCAAAGTGTAATTTGTATCAGTTGTTCTTAAACAAGAATGATACTGTAGCCCACCCATTTGACTTCTTTAAGCAAATGGCTGATGGAAGTTGTGGTTTGTCAGTCTTGAACTCCTTGTGGTTTGTTGGACAGCAGAAGGGCTAGAAAAATGCCTCTGCTAAAGGTTCATTCATTCATTCACTAAGTACACTCAGGACTCCAAATGTGAATCAAGGCAGGCTAAAATGAGCACGGAATTTGTATCTTCCATTGGAGACGGACATTGCCAGCAACTGAATTCTCTGTCCCATTGATGGTAGTTACTACTTGGTAGTTTGTGTGGGAAAGAAGTACTACTATATGCAGAGGTCTCCTTGGCAAACGGAGAAGCTTGTAAAGCTGCAGCGCCTGCAAGTGAACGCTGTGTGTATGTTGATAAGGTTACGGTGTAAGATTACTTCTATCGTTAAACAAGTCGCATTCTATGCCGAACATACTCGGTGTCACGCCCCGGTCGGATCGGCCTAAAAACAACGCTTATCCGTTGTCTCAGGGCCGTCCGGCGGAACACCGGAACGTGATCGCGCTAGGGTTTCCGGATCGAATTTCGTCCCCAAATTCAAAACCCTAGTTCCCGCTCAAGTTTTCTTCCCAAATTACAAATCTCTCGAGGAAACCCTAACCCTAATTCGAGAAATCCAGAAAGAATCTTTTAAAACCAAAACTCTAAATCAAAATACCTCTTTCCTAATTTTGACCCAAGTCAAAATTATCACCAAATTAATCTGAAATCACTGTTCGAACTCGGCCGCCGAATCGTTCGTGCTGACGTCACGCTGACGTCAGCCGACGATTAATTCTTCGCTGCGAAATCGTTCTCCTGGCTGACGTTTTGCTTGCGTCAGCGTGCCGAAATCGAATTCGAAATCGATTTCCGCCGCCAATTTTGACTTCGCCCTCGCTGACGTCTGCTTGCGTCAGCCTTGCTTTGTTTCGAACGCCGCCCGACGCGTTCGAAGCCTTCGTCTTCTTCGTTCGACGCCTCTGCGTCGTATTGTCAGGCCTGGGTCAGACGGTTCGGCCCAAGGCCCGGTGGACAACCCAAACCCAGGCCCATAAGAAGAAGCCCGGTCAACTGAGGAGGTTGACCAAGCAAATCACGCGAGCATCGCAACCACGCGTGCGCGTTGCAGCCTGCGAACACGGCATCGAACGACAGGCGCGAGCTTCGCGAGCAGCGCGGAGTCGGCGACGGGCGTGGACGGCGCAACTCCGGAGGAAACAGCTGGCGAGGTTTTCGGAGGTTTCGGCGACGGTTGCGGAAGACGCGGAACTCGGCGCACGAGAGATGCAGGGCTGAGAGGAGAGCTCGGAGGGAGATCAAACGAACGCGAACGCAGCGTTCGCGAGGACGAAGACGATGAAGCGGTTGTAACCGGCGATGACCGGCGACGTGAGGAAGAGTGACGAGAGGAGCGACGAGAGGAGGTGAGGGGTTTTGTACTCGTTTATTATTGAGAATAAAGAGGAAGGTTTCCCCTACGAACTCGTCTTCTCCGGCGACGGCTCTTCCCCTGCTTCCGGTGGTTCGGTGACGGGTCCGGTGGCATGTGGCTACCGGGCGACGTCGTAGCGGTTCGGGCAAAGCGCAGGCGGCGCGTCGGTCCGTTTCTCTTCGGTGAACTAGCGAACGCGGCAGCGTTCGCGTGAAGACCACACAGAGCGCCGGGGGAGCGACTCCATCGGCGACGGCGAGGCGCCGTCGCCCTTCCAGAGCCGGGCTCTGATGCCGCCAGGGGCGAAGGTCGGTGCGCAGGTGCCGACGAGAGAAAGAGCGAATGTAACCGGCGTCTAGAGAGACGACCGGCGAGGGTGGGATGGGGGCGCCGGCGGGCGTCGAGGAGAGGTTTGTAACCTTCGTCAAGGAATAAATGAAGCATCACTTTCCATCTCCTTCCCCTGTTCTACGACGACGGGAGGCGGTGGCCTTCCCCTTGTTCCAACGGAATCCAGAGCGCGGCGGCGCTCGGCGAGCAGCGACGACGCGGCGGCGTCGTGCGTCGGACGGTCGAAGAAGACGACGCGAGGCGAACGTTTCGAACGGCGTTCGAAACGAGGCGAGTCAACATCGACGGTGGTCAACGACGCGAAATCGATTCTGAAATCGATTTATTTGGCTGACGTCAGCGGGGCGACGCTGACGTAGGCGGCGCGATTTCGAAATCGCGAGCGGCGAAAGAAATCGGCAGTGACGTCAGCGACGGATTGCTGACGCAAGCAAAGGCGAATTTAATTCGGCGACGGGAATTTTGACTCTGGTCAAAATTCGTTTGAGGTAAAAATCAGATTGGGAATTTCGATTCGATTTCGGGTTTTCCTAAATTAGGGTTAGGGTTTCTCCGTGCGATCTTGTATTTGGGGGCAAAAATTATTCGGGAGATTAGGGTTTCCAATTTAAGGCCGGAAACCCTAGCGAGAGTTGCGTTCTGGTATTCCGCCGGACGGCTCTAGGAAGCGGATAAGCGCTAATTCTAGACCGATCCGACCGGGGCGTGACAACAGGTATCAGAGCTTAAAGTGATCCAGCAGCATGGTGGATCAACGAGATCCGAGATGGAGCAGACGCAGGTGCTCAGCGGGAGCAATGCGCGCTATGACGTAGACTGGGGCACGAGGGGTTGGACAATACGTTATGGTGTGAACCCAGTCGTGCCAAGTCAGGCGGAGTGCTGAAGATTCAGTGCGCTAGTACGTGAGCTCAGTTCTTGCAGGTTGAGCGGAGCATCTATGTGGATGATGCATTACGGACGTGACCCTGATAAGTACTGAGTTGGGCGAAGCACTATGACACGTGATGAAGAGAGGCATGTGAGACCTCTTCCTGGAGCAGCGAGCTCCGATGACAACGACAGGAGAACGACAGACGAACATCGAGGACGATGTTCAAGTCAGATGGGGGAGTATTGTCAGGCCTGGGTCAGACGGTTCGGCCCAAGGCCCGGTGGACAACCCAAACCCAGGCCCATAAGAAGAAGCCCGGTCAACTGAGGAGGTTGACCAAGCAAATCACGCGAGCATCGCAACCACGCGTGCGCGTTGCAGCGTGCGAACACGGCATCGAACGACAGGCGCGAGCTTCGCGAGCAGCGCGGAGTCGGCGACGGGCGTGGACGGCGCAACTCCGGAGGAAACAGCTGGCGAGGTTTTCGGAGGTTTCGGCGACAGTTGCGGAAGACGCGGAACTCGGCGCACGAGAGATGCAGGGCAGCGGAGTCTTCGCGTGGAAAGCGGACAACGGCGCGAGAACTTCGGCGAGCGACGAACTCCACGCGAAGGACGCGGAGCTGCAGCGACGGACGCGGACGACAGATGCGGCCGCGTGACGAGTAGTCGACGAAGTCCGAAAAGGGTGGCTGGAGCGGTTCAGAGGGAGACGGAGGCGTCTCCCTTCCCTTTAAAACCAGACGCAGAGGACGGAGTTCGGTGGGTGCGCGGAGGCGACACCACGGGAGAAGGAGCGCGCGACGGAAAGCGGCTCCTTCCCGGCGGGTCGGGGAGGACGCCCCTCCAAGGCGAGAGCCCCTTCACCAACGGTGAGGTTGAGCGAGCCGGCGACGACGAACGTCGAGGCAAGAGTTACAGAGCGATGAGAGCTTGTAGCCGATAGCGATCGGTGAGGGAGGGACGGGGGCACCGGCGACGGTGGTCGTCGGCGCCGAGAGTTTGTAAGCTTCTGAAGGTGAATAAAGGTTGCTTTCTCTCCACCGGTGTTCCCCTGTTCCGTCCCCTGTTCTTGGTTCACGGCGATACTTCCAGCAGGTTCCGGCGGCGGGTGGCTTCCGGACGGCGACGGGAGCTTGGGGCGACGCGCAGTTGGCGCGGCGTCCTTTCCGGCGAGGTCGCGAGCGCGACGGCGCTCGGCGGTAGAGACGACGCAGTCGACGCCGACAGAAGACGACGCAGAGGCGTCGAACGAAGAAGACGAAGGCTTCGAACGCGTCGGGCGGAGTTCGAAACGAAGCAAGGCTGACGCAAGTAGACGTCAGCGAGGGCGAAGTCAAAATTGGCGGCGGAAATCGATTTCGAATTCGATTTCGGCACGCTGACGCAAGCAAAACGTCAGCCAGGAGAACGATTTCGCGGCGAAGAATTTATCGTCGGCTGACGTCAGCGTGACGTCAGCACGAACGATTCGGCGGCCGAGTTCGAACAGTGATTTCAGATTAATTTGGTGATAATTTTGACTTGGGTCAAAATTAGAAAAGAGGTATTTTGATTTAGGGTTTTGGTTTTAAAAGATTCTTTCTGGATTTCTCGAATTAGGGTTAGGGTTTCCTCGAGAGATTTGTAATTTGGGAAGAAAACTTGAGCGGGAACTAGGGTTTTGAATTTGGGGACGAAATTCGGTCCGGAAACCCTAGCGCGATCACGTTCCGGTGTTCCGCCGGACGGCCCTGAGACAACGGATAAGCGTTGTTTTTAGGCCGATCCGACCCGCCGGGAAGGAGCCGCTTTCCGTCGCGCGCTCCTTCTCCCGTGGTGTCGCCTCCGCGCACCCACCAAACTCCGTCCTCTGCGTCTGGTTTTAAAGGGAAGGGAGACGCCTCCGTCTCCCTCTGAACCGCTCCAGCCGCCCTTTTCGGACTTCGTCGACTACTCGTCACGCGGCCGCATCTGTCGTCCGCGTCCGTCGCTGCAGCTCCGCGTCCTTCGCGTGGAGTTCGTCGCTCGCCGAAGTTCTCGCGTTGTTGTCCGCTTTCCACGCGAAGACTCCGCTGCCCTGCATCTCTCGTGCGCCGAGTTCCGCGTCTTCCGCAACTGTCGCCGAAACCTCCGAAAACCTCGCCAGCTGTTTCCTCCGGAGTTGCGCCGTCCACGCCCGTCGCCGACTCCGCGCTGCTCGCGAAGCTCGCGCCTGTCGTTCGATGTCGTGTTCGCACGCTGCAACGCGCACGCGTGGTTGCGATGCTCGCGTGATTTGCTTGGTCAACCTCCTCAGTTGACCGGGCTTCTTTTTATGGGCCTGGGTTTGGGTTGTCCACCGGGCCTTGGGCCGAACCGTCTGACCCAGGCCTGACACTCGGTATGATTTCTTTGTCTCAACTAAGGTGACTGGCATTCATTCTACGCCGTTGATTCCTTTGAAGGCATACTCGGTGTGATGAAACGAAAGTACAAACAATTGAATAGATATTCCATATGAATATATAGCCAAAGGAATAAAGGAGTATAAAGAATTAGTATTTTTCTTGTTTGGCTTATGGAGAAGAATATCTTGACAAATTAAATTATTATTGATGGGCAATTAAATTAAGTAAACTATTCTAAAACAATAATATACCAACAATTATTCTAGTCTAACAAATAAATTAATAAATTAAACACACTATTCTAACAAATAAACTATTAGTAATTAATTCAATTAAATTTACTTATCTTTAGTTTGACATAGTCAATAATTATTTATTAATTTATGAAAGTCGTAATAGTATTTGTTAGTTGTTTATTTGTCAACCAAATATGATAACAACTATTCTAGAAAGCGAAAGAAATTCAATAAAAGATTGAATTCGATCGCTGTAAATTGTCTTAGTCGACGAGAAGAAGAGAACTAGAGGTTATTATAGAATTTTTTTAAAAAAATAATTGAGTTAACAGTATTCCTTGAAAAGTTATGTTTGCTGCCTAGTCTGCCACTAGTGATTATTTTAAATTAAAAGAGACAAGCCCTTTTTGTGTCATCATGAAAGAAATGAGCATGATACAAGAGATCAGAGAACGAAAAACTAAAGGGAAAAAGGAGAAAACAATAATTCTGTCCTATTTAAAACAATATAGATAATAGAAGCGAGCAAATATTCTAAAAGTAAAAAAAAAAAAAAAAAAGAGAGAAGAGAGAACATAAGAAATAGTACACACCTAACTCGTTAATTTTTTTTTAAAAAAAAGTACAAGTACACACCTAACTAGTTTAAAAAACTGATATATCATTTGTTTAATTTTTGAAAAAAATAAAAAAAGTTCATACAAATATTAAATAATTGAGAAAGAACGTTCGGTGATGGCAGAGAAAAAAGTGAAACTAAACGACCCAAAATTGTACTATCTTTTTAATGTGGCAAAACCAGTAACTACGAAACTAGGTGTTAGGCCCCGGTTCAACCGGTTCGGCCCAAGCCCAATTCCCAGCCCGAACAGTGGGAATCAAGGTAAAGCCCGGTCAACAGGGGGCGTTGACCCCGAATTCTGCGTGAGACGCGAGCGAGCGTCTGCTTCTTCGTCGAACCACGCGGACGACGCGCGAACGTCGTCTCCGCGAGAATCGGACGACGGCGCGCACGGAAGGGCGGCGACGGGATATTCGGCGACGGACGCGGACACGCGAAGGTCGGACGCCCAAAATAGGTTAGGCGGCGGCTGTGGACGTTAAAAGCGAGCTCGGGGAGCTCCGCGGAGGGGGATCTCGGACGAGGGCTTCGAGAAAAGAAGAAAGCGAGCGATTGTAACCGGCGGCTGAGGAGTTGCCGGTGAGGGAGGGTTAGAGGGGTCGACGACAAAGGAGAGGTTTTTTGTAAGTTCCGACGGTGAATAAGAACTTTCTTTACTCTCCACCTTCTCTCCCTTGTTCCACGCGTTCTTCTCTGTTCGGCGACGACGAGCTTCGGCGGCAGGTGGCTGCCGACGACGGAAGGTCGAGGCGAAGGAAAGCGGTCCTTCTCTACCGGCGCAGCGTCTCCGACGAGCTTCGAGCGCAGTCGACGCAGGCGGCGTCGCAAGCTTGAAGACGACGATCGAACGCGCTGAGGCGTTCGCTTCGAGGCAGCTTCAGCGATTTTGACTGGGTCAAAATCGAACGGCACGATTTCGAATTCGGCGATTCGGGCGAATTTGCGAGGGTGACGACAGCAATTGGCGGCTGACGCAAGCGAAATCGAAAACTCGATTTCGAATTCGATTTTCGCATCTGACGTAAGGCGTACGTTAGCGGGGCGAAAATTTGTTTCGACGATTCGGCGGTCAAAATCAATTTTGACGAGAGGTAAATTTGAATTTAGGGTTCCGATCGGATTTCTAAATTGGGATTAGGGTTTCTAATTTAAGGCCGGAAACCCTAGGGTGAGTTACGTTCTGGTATTCCGCCGGACGGCTCTAGGAAGCGGATAAGCGCTCATTCTAGACCGATCCGACCGGGGCGTGACAACAGGTATCAGAGCAGGCTAACGTGCTCTAGCAAACACGGCACCTTCAGCCTCACCCTCGAAGGTGAGGAAAGGTCTGAAGTTCCAGAAAATCACCCATACTGCTAGAGGAGCGTCAGAGGACGCCCGACCTAGGCAGGATAAAGGAAAAGCCAAGGAGACGGCTGATTCTGAGGAGATGGTGAATCAGGGTGATCGCATTGCCCACATCGAGCAGATACTCGGTATGGCCAGTGGTGGAGATAATGGGATGATTCCACAGGTGGAAAATCTTCAGAAGACTGTGGAGGATCAGGAATTACTGATCGAGCAGCAGAGGCTGCAAATCGAGCAACATGGGTTGCAGATCGAGCAACAAAGGTTGCAGATCGAGGTCATGCAACAAACCATGGAGGGTCTGATCCATCTACCAGGAGAGATGGCTCGCATGAAAGAGGACATGCACGCTGAAGTAAGGGTACTGCGTTTAGCCCTAGCGCAAGTATCAAAACCAGCACCGGTGGAGCAGGAGGCTCCCAAACTGAGGGTACGCGTGCCAGACCCAGCGACGTTCGGCGGGGCTCGATCGTCCAGAGAGGTCGAGAATTTTATCTGGGATATGGAGCAACTGTTTTCAGCTAACCATATTTCTGCAGGAGATCGGGTGCAGGTGTGCATCGCCTATCTTACAGGCGACGCAAAACTTTGGTGGCGAACCAAAGTCGGCTCTACCTCAGGGACAACTAGTTGGACTTGGGAGACTTTCCGTGAGGAACTGCGGCGGCAGTTTCTTCCCGGAAACTCGGCGGACCAGGCGCGTGGCAAACTGGATCGACTGAGGCATACAGGCTCGATCCAGGAGTACGTCCGGGCTTTCTCTACATTGATGCTGGAGCTTCCGGGGATGGCGGAGGACGATAGGCGATACTTCTTCCTCCGGGGCCTTCAGCCATGGGCAGAAACAGAGGTCCGACGTCGCGAGCCGGTCGACTGGAGGGCGGCTGCGGCAATGGCAGAATCTCTGGCGGATAACAGAAGTTTCAAACCAGCACCGCCAAAGAAATCCAAGACACCACCAAAGCGCGGCTCTCAGCGCGGCTCCCCACGCACACCGCCGGGAGCTAGAGTTCAAGAGAGGGGTAGACCATTCTACCGGCAGAACAAGGGCTCTCCGGGACGACGGGAGCAAAAGCCACAGGGTTGCTTTTGGTGCGGCGGTCCTCACTGGGTGAAGGATTGTCCCAACAAACAGAAACTCATGGCAATGGCGGCACAGGAACCAGCCGTGGAGGCCTCGGAAATCGAGCAACCGCGGATTGGTGCTTTGAGGATTGGAGCGATGGTTCTGCAGGATCCGCCCGCTAGAGACATCGAGGGCGATGTCCAAATTAGGCGGGGGAGAATTGTTAGGCCCCGGTTCAACCGGTTCGGCCCAAGCCCAATTCCCAGCCCGAACAGTGGGAATCAAGGTAAAGCCCGGTCAACAGGGGGCGTTGACCCCGAATTCTGCGTGAGACGCGAGCGAGCGTCTGCTTCTTCGTCGAACCACGCGGACGACGCGCGAACGTCGTCTCCGCGAGAATCGGACGACGGCGCGCACGGAAGGGCGGCGACGGGATATTCGGCGACGGACGCGGACACGCGAAGGTCGGACGCCCAAAATAGGTTAGGCGGCGGCTGTGGACGTTAAAAGCGAGCTCGGGGAGCTCCGCGGAGGGGGATCTCGGACGAGGGCTTCGAGAAAAGAAGAAAGCGAGCGATTGTAACCGGCGGCTGAGGAGTTGCCGGTGAGGGAGGGTTAGAGGGGTCGCCGACGAGGGTCGACGACAAAGGAGAGGTTTTTTGTAAGTTCCGACGGTGAATAAGAACTTTCTTTACTCTCCACCTTCTCTCCCTTGTTCCACGCGTTCTTCTCTGTTCGGCGACGACGAGCTTCGGCGGCAGGTGGCTGCCGACGACGGAAGGTCGAGGCGAAGGAAAGCGGTCCTTCTCTACCGGCGCAGCGTCTCCGACGAGCTTCGAGCGCAGTCGACGCAGGCGGCGTCGCAAGCTTGAAGACGACGATCGAACGCGCTGAGGCGTTCGCTTCGAGGCAGCTTCAGCGATTTTGACTGGGTCAAAATCGAACGGCACGATTTCGAATTCGGCGATTCGGGCGAATTTGCGAGGGTGACGACAGCAATTGGCGGCTGACGCAAGCGAAATCGAAAACTCGATTTCGAATTCGATTTTCGCATCTGACGTAAGGCGTACGTCAGCGGGGCGAAAATTTATTTCGACGATTCGGCGGTCAAAATCAATTTTGACGAGAGGTAAATTTGAATTTAGGGTTCCGATCGGATTTCTAAATTGGGATTAGGGTTTCTAATTTAAGGCCGGAAACCCTAGGGTGAGTTACGTTCTGGTATTCCGCCGGACGGCTCTAGGAAGCGGATAAGCGCTCATTCTAGACCGATCCGACCGGGGCGTGACACTAGGGGTATTCTCTAGTCTGTGCATGAATACTTCAAATTCGATCATGCATACCTCCACTGTCGATAAACCGGTCGGGTTAATACTCCAGCGCCTAGATATATCGTGTTATAGGAAGCACCAAAAAATCTCCAAACAGTAGAAAGAGAACAGGAATAAGAGAACAACAAAGAAACAGCCAAATCACAATGTATAGTCCAATAACAGCGTACAAATACAAACAAATACCTCACTGTAGTTAAATGTTGTGAAAATGTTGCAATTTTATAGGTAAACACCAGAATAATTCCGAATAAAACTTAGGCACACATTTCAAATGACCTCATCCTCGCAGCCATCCATAAACTGGGCCAGCAGGATATTAGCAAGCCAAGACGAATGAACACTGTTAATAGTGAGCTCTAGGTGAGATCATCTTCATCTTCCTTCGCTTTAATTGCGTTCTTCACTCTCAGGAGAAGCGTGGTTTTCCAAGCATCCTGTTTCCCATTGTTATGGCATCAACAATAATATTGCACGTGTAACAAGTTAAACAATACGGCAAGTACTAACGGAAAGCAGATGCAAACATTGAAAAAAAAGCTGAGCTCTAAGCATCATCCATGCCCAGATTCATGGTGAAATTATGCAGAAAGTTCTTATTTGGTTATGCTGAATTTAATTTAGCCTTTCTTTATCACATAATAAACTTTTTATGATGGAAGATAAACTAGTCTAGTCATAGTGAGTTGAAATAAATTCATCGGTTTTCAATTCAGCATCATTTTTCTATGACGATCAATTTTGAAATCTCGAAAGTTTAAAGAAAAAGAATACGAAAATAGGAAAAAAAATAATAGAATCAACAATGCAGGATTTTTCTAACAAAATTCAACATTCTGACATAAAACAATAAAGAATGTCAGGACAGTTTATATGATCAGAAACAACAAGATCAAAAGGTTTCATGATCATATTGGGCATAAAGAAGCAAGTAACAAGAGATTATCTGAATTCTAATATAAGAAACCAATGAGGAAAGAATCTGTGTGATTAAATATGTTCAAATTATGATATTAATTGGGAATGAGAGAGAAAAAGTTCAACACAAATATTTAATATTCTATTGCACCAATTTTAACAACCAGTTAAATATAATTAAAGTTCCTACATTTTTAGTTATTCCTTTAAGGAATTCTCAAATGTAAGTGCTTGTGACATCCAGATTGATCAGCATTACTTTAAGGATCAAATTTCATACAAGAATACTTAAGTACATTGCATGTAATTAATATTAAAAAGATAAAGCATACCAGCCGAGTCATGCTATCATATTCTTGAAGGGCATCCGTGAATTTCACAACATCTCCTTCGTCCATTGAATCTGCTAACTCCTGCAATTGAAGTGCTAATTTGCTGAATATGATTAAGGCGTGATTATCTACTATGTACTATGCACTCCATATTTTCCAACAAGAAAACAACCTCAACTAGTGCATTTTTTAATATGAAATGATACAAGAAAGTTTGGTTACTAATGAAAGAACTCAGATGATAAGAAATGCAACATAAAGTAATGGGCACATCAACTTGTAAATTCAACTTTGAATCAAGTTTATGTGCATAACTATTACCAACATGTCAAGTTCCTAAACTTGTGCCATAAATAATGAAACTTGAAGTGTCATATGGTATAAATGTATGTCATTTTTATGAAAAAAAAAATTGAGCTCAATAATGTTTTTATAATTATCTATCTTTTTTATAGTTTATAGTAGTTGCCTTATTTCTAAAGATATGACTTTCAGTACAAATGGCAAAAACCAGACACTAGGATACCCTATACACACTCCACATTCCTATCTTCACATATATTAACTTTCCACAATTTGAAAGATCAATTCATCGAGTTCCACTTTTTTAAAAAACAAAGATTGTTGAATTAAAGCTGAAACAGAATCATGTTAAATCTTTTTGCAAATAAGTTACACAGGAACTAGGTGAATTAACAGTGGAGCCTAACAGTATGGGAAAAAAATAAAGCCTAGCAGTGTCAAATAAACACCATAAATTGATGTCTTACAGCTAAAAGCTTGTATTCGCGTGTGCCTGAAAATGTTGGATCAATTTCCTGCACGATCAAGTGCTACAGAGTTAGTTACATTATTTTTTGAAGGGATGATTCAAATTTCAATTATCAAAGGAACAGCTAACCTGGTATCGCTCCAATGCATTCGTAATTGCCACAACATCACCTTTACACAACTGGCAGATTCCTGCATTCAGGAGAATCCCCTTAACACCATACTTGAGAAGATTATTATTGATGGAATGTCGTGCAATAGCTTCATAAATTTCTATTGCCTTTGGATATCTGCAAAGATCGCATTGCATCAAATTTCAAAATATGTGACACTGAAGGAGAGATTGAGAGTCAAGGCAAAAATTATTCATGCAAAAGTGCCATTCAGAAAGCGTCTGATCTAACACAAGTGAATACATATAATATGGTACAGACTTTAGAGGGTAACATGGAACCATGGCATCTAAATTCATATGCATGGTAAACTAATCTATGACTCAAAAACACCTCTGCCATATGGAATTATCCACTACTAATAAAAAAACAATTATCAACTGAGGCATACCGATTAACTAATTAGCTACTAACCTTATGACATCATTCTACCCGCAAAAAAAAAAAGGCTTATGTCCAGTAGTTGTTCTTGAATCATCCAGATATGATTGCCCATTCCATATAATGCATCATCCAGATATGATTGCCCATTCCATCAGACAATATAGTGCTTACCATATAATGAAAAGATCGTTTACATATCTAATATTTTATGGATTATTTGTGACATTAGTGTTGATGAAGGAAGTACTAGTATCGGAGTGTGAGGACATATGACATGCAAAAAGTAACAATTTGGCAAGGAAGAAGGCTTGAACGTCCCTAGGTAAGATAGTAAATTCTATATGTTGAAAGCTAAATTGATATTTAGGTCTATTGGCAAAACAAGAACATAAATGTTCCAGTTACTTGCTATGTAAAATGGACCATATACGCAATAATAAAATTTCTTGAATATAATCATCTTCATGAGGATTGAACTACCAGACATGGTAAATTTTGACTTGCCTTAGAAAAAAAATGTGTGGTTTATAGATATTAATCTTTAGAGTCTTTGTGGTGCATTTGCGTATGTGATACTCTCTTGCACTTGGTCTATTAGTACATAGATACTATTACTATGATACTGATTGTGGTATAATATGGTTTGAATACATAGTTATCTTTTTTTTACGCCTTTAGGGAATCCTATGAATGAATGTGACTCAAGCAAAAGCTTGATCGTACTAAGTACAGAAGTATAAATCATATTCATTCATGCAAGTTCCCCTGGCAATGATACCTTGCAAACCTATTCTTAATATATTACAAAATACGAAAAATGCTAGTGCACTTTTATGTATCATCAAGTGTAAGAGAATAGAATATACAACATTAGTCCTATGGCATTACTTTCACCCTTCTCTATGGTTCGCCAAAAGGATCAACATGTTGTTCAACCTCACTAGTGCGGTGGTTTTCTATGTCAAGTTGTTTTCTGGTCAAAGCCCAATGAGGACAACGTCAAGACATGATACAACTAGACTATGACTAAGATAATATAGCATTTATTGCTAGATTTATGACATTAGAATTAAGACGTGTGGCTTCTAGTCTCGTAGTATTCAATGTGGTGGTAATAAGATGAGGTTCCATTCACTAAATAATTGATTCAAATCAAGTATCAGCAGCTTACTTTTCAAAGAAAATGCAAAATTTATTTAGGAATCTATAATTTGGACAATCATGCTTAACCTAAAAGATTTGAAGGACTTTTCTTCAGCAACCTTATAATAGACATTCTTTATAAATTCAGGTAAGTGCAAATGACCTTTCTTTGAATGTCAAATCTAAGGTTCTTAGTGAACCTATTCTAGCAAGTGTACTGTGATTGCTATTCAAACCTTAGATCATTAATAAATATATTAAGCATTAACTTAGATTTTTGTTACTATGAAGTATAAACTAGATGAAATATTTGATGAACTTAATAAGCCAACAATATGCAAAAAAAAAAAACCTAATTTCAAAAGAGGAGTGAGAATTATTGAATCAATACGAGTGATTCTTACTGAAAGCTGCACAAGTTGTTCCCACCATGTTGTAGTTCATGTCGTGAGCCAATGTAGTTGGAGGAGAGAAAAAAGAATTGCTTCCGTGGCTTCCCTTTTTTTAAAAAAATTATTTTTGCAATTTCCCTTTTCCCTTCTCATTTCTTCATTCCTTGCTCTCGTGGTTAGTGGTCATGGTCGTGTTCTTTCACGGTTCCACCCCCAAAATCTAGGTCATGAATCAAGGTGTTTGGCTATTGGCGGCATGAAAAATTTGGCAATGCAAGATAACCAACAACAAGCAGGTGTTGTCAATGACAAGTCAAGCGTAATGCTGGAAAGAGAACATTGGGGATGTGAGCACAGAGGTATTCAGGTGGACGATGGTATAGGTAGAGGAGAATATGCAGAGTATGCACACTAACAGGTGTAAATCCAAAAGACAAGGAGGAAACAGATGAGGTATGTGGAGACTGGAGAGGGTCAGGTTCAGCTTTGGTACCAAATTGGCATCTAATAGAAAGAGGGAGACAAAGGAAGTGGGGAAGAAAATTTAGTAATTCATTCCAAAATATTTATATTAACATAACAAAGTCATATATGCCAAGGATTTAAACGTTGACATGAAACAATAACAAAAAACGTAATTATGATAACTACCCATAAAAATATGGCTTGTCAATGTGAACACCACTAGCATAATTCAATAATCTCCATTAACACATGCAAACAATTAATATCTACTAATCTTAATTATAAAACTGTGTAAGGTGTTTTGCATCAAGATTTTGGGAATTCAAAAGAATCAGAAACCTAATCCATAATTTCAGAATTAGGACTCTTCACTGCAAGTAAAGATAAAGAGAGATATATTTCTGTAAATTGTCCAAAAACTAAGCCACCAACTTAAAAACTACAGTTAAATGTAATGTAATACTGAAAATAGAAGGCAGGGCAAAAACCAACATATACAGGCACATCGCATGTACAAAGTACAGAATCCAACGGAATGAAAAACCATATCATTTGTTTATAATTTGGTGGCTAAGTCGAAATTATATTCTTATGCCCTTCAGAATCTGATATGACACATTAATAAGTGCAATTGTTTGCAATTAAAACTCGAGAATACAGTTTATTACCGTCATTGATGTAGAAATCAGCCTTCCAAGTGCATGCTTAGCAGCAGAATGCTTATATTATAAATTCTATTTGCAGGTTAATACATGGGAGAGAACTGCAATGCAGATTCATGATTTAATTAAATTGTTTAACTTACTGTTCTAGTTGAGCAGCAAATTGTGCGACTTTTTGGTTGCATTGATTTGCAGAAGTTGTCACTTCCTCACTTTGAAAAAGATCAGCAGCCCTCTCAAAGTAATCAATAGCCTTCTCCAAATTTTGTTCTTGCTCATATAATTCACCAAGTTCCTGTATGAGAAAGATGTAGCATTTCTAAGCAAAAGCAATTTCAATATAAAAAAACAACAAACATATATTTGTTGCATGCAAGCTAAAATTAACTTTAATAAAATAAGAATGATTGCCCTCATGAATCTAAAATGCTACATGTAGCTACTGGTGTTGGCCCAAGGTTTCCCGCATTGATGCTCGGTCAATGTTTAGTTTTAAGATAACAGAATAAGGCCCTGATCATTCTATTTCAATTTGTCTTTCTCAGGTCTTAAACTAATTAAGCACCGAGAGTTGCGTAGAGTTTTGGAGAAATGATCCATGAATTAGATTCATTTCAAAATGCTTTGTCTATTGTATCAATCTTCACAAACGAACTTTGGTATCATTCATTTTGTTATTATGTTGTAACTTCCTTTCCAGGCAAATTTGCAAGGCATTCAACGAGGTGATAAATCTTGGCACTTGACCAAAAGCCTTTATTAACCCAAAGCAGGTCAAAAACTCATCAGATCAACACTAACCAACAACTATTTTAGCTGATAAGCCCATCCATCTGACATGGTTAGTTATTTTCTTACCCTACTTCTATTCCAATATAAGATGTCTTCTACTGCCTTTCTATAACAACATTGAACGCATGTACTTGTACTCATATTCTCATTCATTGACAACAACCCTAAATGACCTTTATACCTTTAATTACGTCAAAAAGAAAATCATTGGAGACTATCAAGTGACTTAGGACAATGATATAATGATTGAATCTTCATTGAACATTTCTGTTCTTCTCAAATTGTTCTGTTTTACATATACGTATCTGTATATAGATAGATACATATAGATTATAGATACATACATATACAGATGAACTTATGTGCGAGTAGTCCTTACCATTGAGATAGTTCGGTACTTGTAACAAGAAGCAATACAACACAGTCTTCACCTAATGTTGCTACTAACCATTGCTAGTTTATTACTAGTTTAAACTCCTTGTTGGTCTTTTAAATATCCATTAAGCATACAGTTAATTCACAAGCACCCCTGTTGTAGTGACATTGTTCTTCACAAGTGGAAGCACTATGGATGCACTCCATGGAGGCTGAAAGTTGGCATGCTACATACTATCTTCAGATTACTATAACAGCAAAAATGTTATAATTTAAGTACAATGTTAAAAAAAGTGGGCAGAAACTCGAACTCCATAGTTAGTTTATAACCTTGCAGTATCTTGCAGCCATGTTTAATCTACCAATTTCCAGGAAAAGGTTCACAGCCTCGCTCAATGATTGTGCAGCATCTGCAGAAAAAGGAACAAGTTTTGGAGATCAATAAGAGCAAATAGACATTATCTAAATGCCTGTATTAGTTTATTCGAAATCAGAAACAGAATGAAGATTTAGCAGTAGATATGAGAATAACCAATTAGCAAAACTTTATGCAACTATGCATGACCATACTGCAGAAACCCCTGGATCTCACAATATACAACTAGCATCAGATTCATCAAGCATTAACAAATTCAGTAACATAGTTATTATAGTTTGAATTTAAAGCATTACTTAAACATAAATAAGGATATGGTATATATAAAGAGTAACCTATAATACAAGAAGAGTTGAGGTTTAAAGGCATTGTTTGGTATGTAGGTTATTCCTATTTCCTAATACCATAATAGCCCTGAAGCAGATAGGATTAAGTGGAAGTACATTTGTGTTATACTTATACCAAAGACAGACTTTTAATTTACTAGTATAGTCATGGTGGTGTCGATCAATTAAAGCAAGAACAGAATATTATTGTTAGTTACGTTGCCACTTATATAGAGAATTAATTACAATGATGAAGAAAATATATAATATGTAGTAACAAATATGGTGGTAAGTGTGAGAAGTAGTTATGGACTTACATAAGAATCATAATACAAGGGATTGATAAGGCTAATGATGCTGCCATAATGGTGTGTTACTATATTCAACCTTCTGTACACTCTTAATTTTCATATCTTTTAACACTTTCCTATAAACTTAAGTTAGTGAATTTATTGCAACTTTCAGCTTAAACACAAACTATAACTAAGAAATTATTGTTTGCAGATAGAAGCCTCATTTTTTCGTGCATGTACGAGAGAGAATACACATAGCAAGAGATTGACACAGTAAGTAGTTAAACGACACCTTTCAACGCATGAACGAGATAAGATAGTCTGTACTAGTTTGAGTATGATGATAAGAGTGATTTTCTACAATTGTTGACAGGATCATATTGTACTGTGGTAGTTAAGGTAAATGTAGAGTTGTTAGTTGGAACATCATCGAAGTTACTAGGTATTGTACACAACATCATTGAGCTGCCAAAGTCATTACATTGTGTGAGCATATAATAGAAATACTCATATAAAATGTGCATCATGATTGGCGATTGATTGAGAATGATGATTAACATGATATGTGTTTGATTTTTTCCTATTGTTTGATACATGGAGATAGTATATATGGAGATACACAATTATTCTTTTTGTTATTGTGCACATATCATTGTTCATTTTATCTCTACTTAGCATGTCTTTTGTTAACCATTTTTTGATTGTTTCAGTTATAGCTAGATAGATAGCATTATGTAGAGTTTATAGATATGGCAGTATTACTATAAGCTACATCATTTTATCCTTGTTTTATAGTATGTTTCCTTGTTATATGTAAGTGTATCTTTCTATTTTACATAAATGTGTTGGTGATATACTTCTATCTAAAATATATATGTTGATGAATAGTGTTCATTCAAATTCCCAAGGTTGACGATTTTTTTGGGTTCTTTTCATTCACATCAATTGATTATAACAAGTTCTTGTCTTCAAATTTTAATTGTATTTTGCCATTCTGCTTGGATAGTTGCCAATGATAAGTATACCGTGATTATTTATTTCGGCAATTGTGTTAATAATGGTATTTATTTAGTTGATTCCATTGTTTTTGGATGTATATGATGTTTTACCAACAATATTGTGATTTTATTCATTGTTCTATTTCAGTATGTCTAGATTATTTAATATCGAGTAGAATAGAAGTGTGATTATGTATTGTTTTGACATTGGAGCAATTTTTTGTTTGTCCGTCTTTGAAATTGTCCACGGACCAAGAAAATTAGCCAAAGGGTTAAATTGGCACCCAGAAAGGGCATGGCACAGGAGTTATATTTTCCCATACATGACAATGGTTGTGTACTTGACAGAATCATGTATTTCAGGGAAAAGGAAATTAACACATTAACGATATGTAGAACTTGTCCAAGTAATTGATTCTTTAGTTTAAGCGTTCCTCACCTTGAATGGAGATTTTCTTGTAGCAATTTGCTGCGTCCACATAGGATGAGGCAGCTTCATGCTTGCTATCTAACTGCATCATGATATATAAACAATTTACTAATATATAGAAGAATGACACGTGAAATCACGTGAAACTAACAATATAATCTAACCTTCAAGTGACAGTTAGCAAGTTTGATGTACACTGATCCAGCTCTGTCCCCTGCAATTTAAGTGTAGGGTATGTTAATCAAGAATAGTACATTCCCGTAGCGTCAATTTTGAAACATATCAAGTGCCAAACTTTACATCGTTACAAATTTGCAAAACCAAAGTCAGATTGCAATCGATTAAGAAAATAGTGGGAAATTATTTTAGAAATAAATCATTGTAAATAAGAAAACCATCAAAATAATAACCCAGATTACCTGATTTCAATATAATATGTATGAGAATAAACTGGATATGGCCTATTTCAATTAAATCAGCCTGACTCCAAGAGATTCAGTTTGGTAATTGGTATAGCCGGTGATCTGAAACTTCATGCTTTCCAGGAGAAAAATAATAACTGATCATGAATTCGTCAAAGTAGATTGTCCTTTTAATTCCAGCAGTTGAAGTTTTTGGACACATATGCGGTGTAAATTTCATTCTAATTGAGTGGGTGCTTATTTGTAGGGAGATTGATCTTGATAATTAATTCAAACTCTATAGGTAAAGGACTAGCTAGATGCTTGGCACAGTTAGGAATTGATCGGCATTTCATATTCCATAGTAGGATTATCTTGGCTTACTTCAATTAATGCTGTGTTTTGAGATATTGATAATTTAAGAGGAACATTGTGGTATAGTTTGCTCCATTTGACAAGGTGTATGGATAGGGTGAGGCTAATTATTGTATTACAGAATTTAAAGCCCATGGTAGTTTGCAGTTTATACACTCATTCACACATCTACAAAAAAAAACATATACAGTTACTCCTGATAACGCTGAAAGCATATAACATATTCTGGCAACGTGGAACGAACGGCAATTACGTCATCAGACGTTCGTTTGCCCTCACACGTGCTGACTTCCTTCACAAGATTGACTATACATTCCTTGAAACCTCTAATGAAAGGCAAAGAAAGTCGAATTTGCAGGCTTTATATTTGTAAATGGTAACAGGGAAATAGACACTTTACCATAATATGTTGCAACGTGCAAGACAGAAAAGGATGCAATTAAACAAAGATAATGAAGTGCTAATTATCATATTAGAAAGTTCTTTGAGTAACGCGGACCCAGCTAGATGCTAATATAGACAGCCAACGTTTTATAAAACCCTAAAAATTTGGCTAGCAATCGGAATCTAACAAAGAAATAAAATAAAAACCACTAAAGTTTGAATTTAACTAGGTAATACAAACTTTTTTCCATTTTGACTTAGCTCATGCACCAGAAGAACAAATGAACCCAGACAGGGATCTTTACGTCTATATACGATTTGCCGATTCTACCAGCGTGATATTAAAGAGCTAAATTCCTCCAATAAGGGCGATGGAGATTTGATTCCCTCGTCCAAAAGCAGACAAACGAAAAGCGAGATCGTATTACCAAATGCGAACCCTAATCGCCACAAAAAGAACAATAAATATGGACGCTAATTACAGTTTTTGCCGAGCTTGAAGCAATTGGCGGCCTTCTCGTACAAATCGGCGGCGTCGTCGTACTTGGATCCGAAGATTCCCCATCCGGTAAGCTTCTTGTCCGCCTTCTGCTCGAACTCTTCTCCCTTGGCGCTCTGGTCCGCCATCCCTGTCTTCCGCCCTTCGCTTTTTCTTTCTTTTCAATGCCAACGCAAGCCGCGGAAGTTTATAGGAGAGACCCAAATGGGGAGACGGAAATGGAATTAGAAAAGCCCATGCGAACGCAGGTGGCCGCGAGAGGCGCCTTGTAAAATTTTTTTTTTTGAGTCCAACCAACGATTATGTAATATTTGGATTAAGAAGCCAAATTTAATGAAAGCCTGTTTTTGTAAATGACATATGAGAAAATTAAGGTGGGCTTATTTTAAAATTTACAATTTAAAACTCAGAAACTTTCTTTTAGAAAAAATTAAATTAGTAAAAACTTATCTGATTTATTTGTATGAAAATAGTAGTGAGGAGAAAAGAATAAATTTATAATGAGTTTTTTTTATCAAGTCCTACCTTTATTACTTAACCTATTTATGTAAAAAAAATAAGTGAAAATTTTAATATATTTTTATTTAAAGTTTTACCAATATTTTTTACTTTATATAATTATTTTATATTTTATTACATGCTTAGTTATAATTTTTATTCAGAACATGAAAATATAACTTCGTAAGATTGAGAATAAAATATTGATTAAATCATAGCCTCATTTCAAGTTTGCCATTGATTTAGAATAAATATTATATGCATCCCTCTCCATAAGCACCAGCAGTCCCATGAGCCAACCGCCAAGTCCCAATTAAATGACAGGTGGAGATCACACAAATCCAACGGCTGTAAAAGATCCTGCATAATATTTCCTGCGAAGTCGCCAAAGACGCGAACTGGAACCCGAATCCAAACCCGAATTCGATTCGGAACGACGGCGGGGGCTGATTGAAGAAAATTCAACGGCTCCGTTCTTCTGACGACAACGACGGCGGCGGGGGCTGATTGAAGAAAGATGCCTCTTCTTATACAACCTGTCGCGATCCAGATTCACCTAGCCGCCTCGTGATTGGAGGCGCATCCTGGCGGCTGTCGCTGCGGTCCCATCCATTCTAGGCCCTCAGCTTGCTTGGCGTTCTTTTGAGGGAAAGGTGGAACCTTTCGGTGCGTGTGCGCTTGCGCCATCGAGCCATCGAGGTGTCAGTCCTCTACCCACGGTGGTGTAGCGACTACCACTAATTATTGATCTGGGAATGTCAGGTTCAATTGATCTTGGTGGCCTCATCTCGCTTCGCGAATCTCGCCCGTCCTCCGCTCCCGGGAGCGCCGCAACCAACGCCGCGTTCGGTTCTGCCGTCCTCCGATTCCACCGCAGCGTATACCATCCTCCCCTCGGCCTCCGCGTGTCCTTCCGGTCCATGGATCCTCCGCGATGCACAAAGTCGAGTGACCTTCAGGAGGCCGAGAGAAAGATTGCCGCCCGCCCGCCCCTCGCCCTTGGCGTTCCTTCCGAATTGGTGGAAAAGTTGGTGCATGACGCCCTTGTCTGGAGCTCTCTCCATGGGCTTGTCGTCGGGGACAGGCGCGTTGAGGTTCTGTTTCGGATTACCTGCTCTTGGCTTTGCAAAGTGAATCTAATTTTCTTTCCCTTCTCATCAGTTTTAGCGTTCATATTACACTTTCTATTCCTCACAGGTTAATAATTGCTGTTACTGATCCATAGCAATTTTGTCTTTTGCAATCGCAAAATTTTGACTTTGTTCTTTTTGTTTCAGTTTGTCTCACATGTTCGGTTCTCGATTTCTCTTCTTATTGTGAATGTTTTCATTTGTCTCTGTCAAGAAAATTAAAACAATCTAAGATGATATTTGGGGTGAATGCATTTAAGAAACTTTCAATAATTTTGCGTAATTTTAACTATTCTTTTTTCCACTTCTGAGACACATTATTTGGTGTTCACTATACCAAAATGTGTAAGGAATTAAGAACTGTGCAGTGGATAGAACCTACCAATGCAATTTTTTTTCTTGCATTATCAAAGTTATTATTCTTTTTTTCTTGCAACAAGGCAAGTTGTGCAGTGAAGGCTGGATTTGAACTGATATCAACAACTAATGCCTTTACTAGTTAAGCTAATTGGCACCTTCAATACTTCTCCCCTATAGGACTTTAAATATTATCTTCATTTCGGAACTTTTAGTTTGGATAGTTTACTGCTGTTTTCCACACCTACTTCTGTGGTCATCTTAAAAAATTACTGATGAAGCAAACCTGAGACATGAAAATACATTTTTTTCTATTATATCAAATGCAAAAGTTTGGTATTGATTTACATGAAACTTCAATTTATTATTGCGTAATTTTGCTAGCAGAATTCAGGACGTGTCCCAGGTGTTGGTCTGGTTCATGCTCCATTTGCTCTACTCCCCATGTCATTTCCAAAAAGCTACTGGAGACAAGCATGTGAGTTAGCTCCAATCTTCAATGCACTTGTTGACCGCGTAAGCTTGGACGGAAAATTTCTGCAAGAATCTTTATCCAGGTTTTTCTAATTACTTATGACCAGAAATTTGTTTGTTGATTGTGGTTACTACCTTTCTAGATGTTCAAGCTTCAATGGTAAGAAATAACTCCTCCCTTTTAGGCCCCCTGGGGTAAATTTAGTAGTTAGTACAAAGTCATTATAGTTCTGTTGTTGAGATTTAGAGTATCCACATTAATCTAGTAATGCTACTTCCAAATGGTTAAAGATATTGGTGACAGTTGTTAGGATAACTTTGCATGGTTCCTTCTTGAAGTTCAAGTTTTATCAGCAATTTTATATAGAATATCTATCAGCAAAAGAAAAGAGTGTTGATACAAACTTTATAGAGCAATGGTTTCTCACATCTGATTTGGGAAGATGCCTATAAGCCCTATACTAGTATCTTCATGGCCTTTTTTTATTAGCAGAGGTCTGGTTTAATTAAGCATTTCAAATAGCTAATGATTGTTTTTCCTCAATGCAAAGTAGATAGCGAATGTATATCTGAAGATTGTACTAAGATTCTTCAGTTATGATATATGTTTTTTTGCACAATAATGCTATGACTGCACACTGTGCTGTGGTACATGTTTATGCACTTGTTACTGAATTTCATCAAGCCGATAGTGACATGATTATCTTAGAACTTGAATTGAATTTTCCTTTTGAGGAAAAAGTACTAGTTGTTTTAATGGTGTTCTTTAACATCATAAGCTCATGTCTAATGGACTTTAAACACGCTAAAATTTGTAATTCGAGAAATGATGAGTTAAAATTGTGATTCTATTGCTGTTGCAGAACAAAGAAGGTGGATGCATTTACCAGTAGACTTCTTGATATTCACTCAAAGATGCTGGAAATAAATAAAACAGAAGTGATACTCTGACTCTACTACTGACTTGTCTTATTCTTGACAATAGTTTTCTAGCATTATAGATACATAAGAATTAGTCTAGACTACCAACTTCTTTTTCAGACGATAATCTATTTTTTTTTAATCTTTTGTCGACATGTATTAATTGTATTTCTGTTTACCAGGATCTTCGACTGGGTTTGCACCGGTCAGATTATATGTTGGATGCTGAAACTAATCTACTTCTACAAATAGAGTTCAACACTATTTCATCTTCATTTCCTGGTCTCAGTTGCCTAGTCAGTGAGCTTCACAGGTCAAAAAGGCCACGAACTCATTTCCTTTCTTTTTTATTCACATATATTGAGTACTTTCTTGTTGCTAATATTAAAGTAATCTTTTGAGGTTAAACTCCCAAAAAGTTTGTCACTTGCTTAATGTGATTTTTAAGATGAAGAAAGAGCCAAAAAGGTAAGTGCGAATAGAATAGAAGACAAATTAGGATCATTTGAAACTTGAGATTTTATCTTAGTGTTTTATCTAGGAATCGTCTTATCAACTCCATTATCAGCTTTCTACGTGTGAAACAATTTTCCTATTTGTATGTTAAATTAGAAGTTCGATGCTGCCTTTGCATTTCTTATGACCTATGAAATTGATTTCTGATATCATATTCCAGAAACTTGCTTAATCATTATGGAAAGGACCTAGGATTGGATTCAAAAAGAGTTCCTGGAAACACTGCTGTAAGTCGATTTGCAGAGGCATTATCTAAAGCATGGAATGAATACAATAATAGCAGGTAGACTGAAGGGCAGGCATTGATTCTATGGTTATGATTAGGCATTTCCTAGTTCACCTATTACTTTCTTATGCAGTGCTGTAGTTATGGTTGTTGTCCAAAATGAGGAGCGTAACATGTATGATCAACACTGGCTATGTGCTGTTTTGAGGGATATATATCCTTTTATTGTTGAAATACATTTTCTTCCACGTCTTTTTGAGTTTGATCTTTTACGTTAATAGTAGTGCCAAACTTCCAAATAACATGCAATAAACCATACAAGTGCATATCTG
Organism: Costus lasius; assembly: GCA_027563935.2. Taxonomy (NCBI): domain Eukaryota; kingdom Viridiplantae; phylum Streptophyta; class Magnoliopsida; order Zingiberales; family Costaceae; genus Costus; species Costus lasius. The sequence continues at coordinate 21,342,708 of CM050447.1, read as the reverse complement.
TCACAAGTTCTAACTTTGTTGCATCAAATTATGTCTCCTCTAAAACTAAAGCTATGCATCCTAGGGACAAAAGGAAATAGGAAGGAAAGAAAATTTACATGGAATAGAAAAATAGGGTCACAGAAGAGTATTAAATTTTCTTTGTTTATATATTTTCTTAAAGGAAAGAAAAAAATGGAAGATAAATTTTATTTGATATTTGTACCTCATCTATGTATTTTTACACATTTTTTGTTCCATATAACAAAAATACTATTGAATACTATAAAATTTATATAAATACTATAAAATCTATACAAATTACAAGAAAATACTATAAAATTACTAAAAAATATTATAAAATTTAAAACATCATAAATTATAAAATTTATTTATAATATGTAATATAAATTCATTAATAAAATTTATTATGAATTACTATAAAATTTCTATTAATTATAATTAATATATTACATTAATTTATTATGAATTTATAATTAATATATATTACATTAAAAATATGATAAATTACTATAATCATAAATGGAATTTATGATTCATAATTAATATCAATTACTATAAAATTACTACAAACTACTATTTGATAGTTTGTATTATCATCTACCAAATAATATGTCAAGCTGTAGTTATTATTTTTTGCATCACACATAAAATATTCACAAATTCATGCAAAAATAATTATAACAACTAATACAAACAATTATAACATTACAACAAAATATAACACTACAAACATTCACATTATAATGCAAAATAATTAAAATAAATAAGACAAACAGATATAACACTACAACAAAGTATAAACATTCACATCATAATGCAAAGCAATTATGGTAAGTAAGACAAACAAATATAACATTACAACCAAGGTTGTTAGGATCGGACATTATATTTGTTTGTCTTACTTGTTATATAACATTACAAATAAATATAATATTACAAACAAATATAACATTACATTATGTTTGTCTTACCTGTTATAATTGATTTGCATTATGATGTGAATGTTTGCACAATTATACTTTGTTGTAGTGTTATATTTGTTTGTCTCATCTGATATAATTATTTTGCATTTGTGGATATTTTATCTGCATGGTAATGTGTGATGCAACAATTAATAACTACTATAAATTATTTGGTAGATGATAATACAAAATTATAAAACTATCATTTGTAGCAATTTATAGTAATTTTATAGTAATTGTAAATCGTAAATTTTATTTATGATTATAGTAATTTATCATATTTTAAAATTTAATTTATGTTAATCATAAATTATGAATGAAATTATAATTTCTAGGAATTTTGTAATAATTCATAATAAATTTTATTAATGAATTTTTTATTAATTAAAATATTATAAATAAAATTTATAATTTATGATAATTCAAATTTTATAATATTTTATATTTATTGTATAACTTTTTTATTATTTTTAGTAATTTACAATATTGTCTTATAATTTAATATAGTTCTTATAGTGTTTATATAAAATTTATAGTATTCAATAGTATTTTTGTAATATGGAACAAAAAAGGTGTATAAAAATATAATATCATATAAAATCCATCTTTTATTTTTTCTATCCCTCTAAGAAAATAGAAAACAAGAAAATTTTAATACTGTTCTATCACCCTATTTTTTAAATTTTCTTTCATTCCTAGGGTACATAGCACAAAGGAAACTAGGCCTAAGAGTTTCTTGTTTGCACCATATCAATTTTATGCTTTTCTGCACCTCTAGTTTAAGTGTTTTTCCATTAATATCTTTGATGAATATTTCATTTGATTTTTTAAGAATCGTCGTCAGACACTCTTCTTCCTCTAGCACCTTTTTCTTAACACTTTAGCACGCATGGTGTCAACACTATCCGCAAAACTTTATCAGAAATAGAAGCTCAAGCACAAGTTCTCCCTGATGGAACTCTTACAGTGTATGATATACTTTAACATTAAATTCGGCTGATGTTCTTTTGAAGTTGAAACCTATGCATTATTATTTGCATTAATCTACCCACAATTATTGTACCGTATGCAGTGCTGGACAAACAGTTTCCGTCATATACTTCAGAGCTGGGTACTCACCGGATGATTATCCTTCAGAAGCAGTATGTAACATTCTCTAGTCCTTCCTATCTAGATATTTTTTGATATCTGGTGCAACAAAAGTTGCATCACAATATTAACTTATTATGATCTTTTATAAGTGAACTTCTCTAGTAGTGTAACGCTTTGGCATAGCAGGAGTGGAGAGCAAGGCTTCTGATGGAAAACTCATCTGCCATCAAGTGCCCATCAATCTCCTACCATTTGGCTGGAACAAAGAAGATTCAACAAGAATTGGCAAAACCAAATCTTCTGGAAAGGTTTTTTATTGAATGTTAACCTTGTTTTATGGTTGTTGTTTGAAAATTTCAATGTCTTGTGTCATAGACTGTACATTCTACCATATATCGGAAAACGAAGCCCTTCACCCATTTGAACCACCACTTGAAGCATGGCTTATATAGTTTTTTTCTTCGAGTGCAACCCATCTGTTCAATGGCATTAAAACAATCTACATTTATAATATTTTAAAATTTTATGAAATCATAATCATATCTCCATTCACTGATAACCAGCTACTCGCTTATATTTAATATTTTAAACATTATGAAATCACAGCTGCATGCTTGCTCATACTATGTTTGTTTATCAGGTTCCTAGACAACGAGGATGACATTGCAAAGGTCCGGAAATGCTTTGCAGGGCTGTGGAGTTTGGATGATCCAGATGCTATAAAGTCTGCTACTGAAAAACCTGATTTATTTGTTCTCAAACCCCAACGAGAAGGAGGAGGTTAAGTCTTTCTTTTCCACATTGAATACAACTTAAAAATCCTTCTGCCTTGTTACAGATCCTTGTGTTGTAAATTCTCAGGGAACAACATTTATGGCGACAGCGTGAGGGAAACATTAATCAGTCTGCAAAAACAAGGGAGTGAGGAACTTGCTGCCTTCATTTTGATGCAAAGAATATTTCCTAGAGCGTCTCCTACTTTCCTGGTCCGAGATGGTATTTGGCGTCTGGACAATGCGGTTTCAGAACTTGGAATTTATAGTGCCTATTTGAGGTAATCAATGTTTAACCATCTAGATAGTTTTAGATAAAAATTCTGGGCAGAGACCTTGTTAAAATCACTTATGGAAGGATTCTTCATTAGTTGTACACATTTTAAAGTAGAGAGTTATACAAATCTTAAACGGGCAAGATGATACTGGTCCATACCAATGCACGGTACAAGTACCATCAGTATACGCCATAATACCAAACCAATATGTATCATTCAGTGACTGGTTTTAAAAGCCTTATATATATATATATTGTTAGTACGTGTTTGTATAGATTGGTAGCATGCAAAGATTAAAATACCAGTCTGAAATAGGTGATAAGCCTAGTACATAACTTTTGAGCATAAACTGGTACATTAAACAAAGAGGTACTAATATTTTAATCCTTGTATAAAATATTAAAATAATAGTAAGTGCTATCAAAGTGTTGGTACAAGTATCTATCGATTCAGGTCATAATCGGCACTTTGGTAGTATCTGACTAAGAACTATATTCTTGTAAGATTTTTACTATTCTCTGCTTTAAGATGAGATATGTGTACAACTGAGAAAGGAACATGATTCTAAGGTTCCTACTTAGGTATTTTTGTTCATATATTTTTTTTGTTGATTACTTACTTTAATGCTTAGGAACGTTTTAACTGTTCCCAAATTGTAGGAACAAAGATAAGGTGATTATGAATGATCAATGTGGCTATTTAATGCGGACAAAGGTTTCATCGTCCAATGAAGGTGGTGTTGCTGCAGGGTTTGCAGTTTTAGATAGCATTTATCTGACATGAGAAAAAAGCATGCATTTAAAGGTAATGACTAAATAATTTTCTTTGTTCTACATATATGGACATTATAATGGTGCAATAATGGAGGGGAAATTATGCTCTACTGAGCTCTTCGTGCCTAATGATTGATTTAGTACATCTTTCCGAAAAAAATTTCTAAGAGTTCAGCTCGGCCACTTGAAGCCATTGGAGAAGTAAATTTTGGTGCATGGTAGCAGTAAAAGATGCTAGCATACACCACCGTAATCCAAAGGCTGCACAGGTAGTCAGATTTGGGTTTCTTAAAATTTCATCTTTAATGTTCCTAAAAGATTTTTGAGAGTCCGCCACCTGAAGCCATTGGAGAAGTAGATTTTGGTGGATGTTTGTAGGGATGCTAATATGCACTATGGTTTTTTACTTCAATCCAAGGGCTAATATGTATCGTGTAGGTAATCTAACGATTAAATTTAATTTTTTTAACATTTCTAAAAAAGCTGGGCATCTTAAAAAATGCACCCCAACTTTGGCATCTGCTTGGTGGGATCACCGTCTGATCTTTGTTGGTCATATTAATGACGGTAACTTATCCTTTTTGTTTCCCAACTCTTTCTTATGGATGTGCAAATGTCAACCTGACCATCGACTTTAACATTAAAATGTCTCAAGAATCGATCGAAGAGCAATTACACGCCTGGCAAAAAAAGTGTCCTTTTTTTGTTATGAAACATCGATTTTTTTTTTGCTGATTTCAGTTGAACTGATCTAATCAAATACTGCAGGTTAGCGTCAGCAGGGCTTCGAAGACTATTCCGGATGCAACAAGTATTCATGATGGCTTTTTTTTTCTCATTCCGAACGCAGAGCAATTGATTCTTATTCAGAAGTGCTTTGCGTGATAATAAAAATTGACCGCACAAGAGTAACTTGTGCTGTTTCAATCAGAGATGGCCTTGCTAAAGGAATCCCCAACCGGACACCAAAGTTTTCTAACAAACGATTCAGAGCACCCCTTTTTTTTTCTTTCCTTGAATGGCTTAGGATTTCTTCTTTCTTGTTTGAGGTTTGGATGTTGTGAAATTAAACTATATATTGATGACCGAGTAGCATGTTTTATTTTCAGCAAACTAAACTTCCGAATTCTGAGTTGCGACCTTGCCCGGTGTAGTATAGTAAATTCTCTAAGCTAGTCCCCATCCATCATTCAAAAATATCAGAATTCATGCATGATATAGGCTGAAACATCAGGTTTCGTGCACCATATAGGCTGTACGGTGGAGCGGGGCCCGCTTGAAAGTTTTTTTTCGATGTAGCAAGCACTGTTATTGGAGTTCTGAATCTCAAATTTTGGATTGCCTTGAACCAACAGAAGAGCTTAGTCTGTGGAGGAAACAAAAGGAAGAGGGGAAAATATTGCCTTCAGTGAAGAGGGGAAGAGAGGAGAATAGAGAAAAGGGGAGAGAAACTCTAGGAAAGAGACAAAATAAGGAGCCCTACTACGCAATCATATGCGGAAAAGGATGAAGAAAATGCTGTAGAACCTGAATGACAACGTGAAGGTCAAGCTTAAATATTTACTGGCATTGATGCGTGTGACAAATCAGTTTCTTTCATGATAGAACTCAAGGAGACCTTTGATCCTACCATGCTTGTGTCAACTTCTCACAATAAAACATTTATGCAACCAAACACAATTTTTTTCAAACAAGTACACGGAATTCAACAAGAACTTGAATCAAGTGAGTAGCAGATTGCCGATTAATATATTCAAGCGGGAAAGTGCAATGCATGCTTGTGAAATTCCACGCCATTCACATCCAACATCAGATCAAAATTCGGCCGGCGTGATGAAAAGGCTACAAGCTGCAAGATTTAGATGAGTTGATGTTTCGTCACCTTTTGACAATAAGTGCAGCTAAAGACCAGTGGCGCCATTGGCCCATTGGTATGGTAAACACATGACAAGAGATAAATGTGACCACAAACATAATGGCAGTAAAGAATTATCATAGCTCATCCTTCACATAAAAACACTCCTCATCCCAATAGTAAGGAAACTTTAACTTGGCAGCAGTGTGGGGCATATTCCAGTCCTCGTATATAAACCTGCGGCATAATACCCACATCAATATACTTGCAATGAAACTAACGGAGTATGAATTGCTATTCACAATTTCGGCAGTGCTTTTAGCTATTGATCTGTAAAAGAATCATTGAAGTCTATGTGAGCTACCTTTGTTAATAAACACATTGTTTTAAACAGCACCTGAAATACGAAATGTGCAAGAGTGCAGCAGTTATACTTGGCGTTGTAAATATTGTTCCTAAAGTTTCTAAATATAGGCTAGCTTGCCCCGCATCTTCTTTCCAAAAATTTAATCTCTGAATAAAAGGATATAATCTCACTGTAGAACAGAGATATTTAATGCTAACAATAAACTCTTCTGTCAAATGTTCACTCATTTTCTCAACATATTAGCTATAAACTCTAATTCTGTTGCATCAAATGACTAAATATGCATTGATCTGATAATAGAGTATTATACAATTTCTGTCAATCCTTTCATGTACATGATAATGCAACAATAATAGTAACAATTGAGAGCGGTGAATGCTAGCGTCCTAAACTACGAATCTCATGCACCATTGGAGATCGTTAAAGCTACTCCATATTAAAATTTTTGTAGTCATTAATAGAATCCAACCACTACTTTTAAATTCAATTGACTTGCTAAATGTAAAAGCTATCAGCACAGGACAGGTTTTCATTATAAATGATAAATCTTCCAGGAACAAACAAAATGAAAAAAATATCACAATGTAAAAGTGTGATACTTTTGCATGCTGTTAAGCCATAAAATATATACATACAGCTATTTCCTCAAGATGCCGGGATAAAGGCCACTAAATCAAAATTTAACCTTCATGGTAAGCTTAGGACAACAAATTCGAATCTTTTCCCCTAAAGTTGTTTAGGCTCCAGACTCAACCTAGGAACGGTAGTGAGTTCATAAAATTGAAATGTAGGTTTAGAGTGTAGAATCATTAGACTGTACCTAATAGCCTAAGAATTTATTTTAAAAATATTATGATACTAAGAGTTATTAGAACAAAAATATTTCTAATAACAAACACTAACAATAACCAAAATGTAATTATGTATCATCCTCCAATTATCATGCATATAATAAGAAAGAACTTTAAAAATCTGAACATTCATATGAAATAGTTTTAAAAGAGGGCAACATAAAATTAAAATCGAAGTGTCAAGTATAGTCCACCAACTATTATGCAGCATCAACTTGCCAAAGTATGCAACTACAAGTGCAAGCATCACAATACAAGTCTACTGTGATCCTACAAATCCCACCATCCTACATTTCAAAATGGTGATCATGTCGATTCTACATCTACTGCAATCTTAGGTATTTGGTTCAGTGGCCAAAAGAACCGTGTTTATGCAAAGTTGATAAGAACAATCTCGCATAACTTGTCAATGGTTACACCCTGAACCAAGATATCAAATGACACATATATGGTCATTCCCTTGCATCTTAAACAAGATGGTCAAAATCGGGTTCCTGTATAAATGGTCAAGGTTCCATGGAATTGGATCATAGGATCAAAAGAAACTGTTTAAAATATATTTTAATAAATATATTCATATATTAAAAGCAAACTGAACATACACATAATAGCATAGTACCTGTGAAATTATATTGAACCCGCTTTTGTATATGCGTACTATTTAGTTTTTTACTATTTTTAAAAAGTAAAATCAATTAAATAATAATTGAAGGAAGGAGTAAATACACACAGTAATTATAACATGAAGAGGGTTGTTATTGGCTTTGAACTCCAATAACAACAAAATTGACAATATTTGCGAAGAGGTAAGGTAGCATGGTAGCAACCACGCTCGCAAGAACATCGGTGCTATTGAAAGGGGTGCTAACCACATCGAGGCTAGGTTGATCATAACATAGCAGCTTGAGTTAGCAATTAACAAGTTAGCTGATTGAAGATTATTGGTTTTGATCCTTAATAACTATTTGTTGGATTGGTAGGGTGAATTACCTATTATTAGGATTGGAAGTCTATCAATCCTAACTCATGCATGCTCTGAGTTACTTGGGCTAGTTTGGTTGTGGGATCTTGAGAACCTAAGATCAAAAGCAACTTTCTGGTACTTTAGTCTTAAGCTCATGGGTCAAGTCAACAACCAAACCTAGACAAGTTGCTAGCACGAGAACAATAGAACCAATTTGAAAAAATCATTGATTTTTGGATGGGGTCCTAGAACAGGTCATTTATAGTATAAGTATTCTCAAGATAAATCAGGCAAAAGGTATTTTTTTTATGTCAGCCTTACCTAGACTTGCATACCAGTGCTCCCTTGAGAGACCCGTCTATATTCTTATGCAGGAAGTAGTGTAATTCAAACCCTCAGAAGGCTTATTTGGAAAGCAATGATAAAGCTGTTGTTGTTATAGTAATGCACATGGAAAGAAGGTGCATGAACAATTGCGAAACAGAAAATGTCGAACAAAAACTTTTTTCAGTGCAGCAAATTTTAGGAATCTTTATGGCACTTCCAGGCCAATGAGAAGATCAAGGACGTACAAGAAAAGCACAAAATAAAGAAGTGGAGATAGGCTGGGAAGAGCGGAGAGATGTTTTAACTATATATAAAATGCTGTCAGTTTACATTTTTTTCATCCTTTTATAATCTAGAATCCAATCTTCAAAATGGAAACCGCTTAATACATAGGTGGCATATCCCAGTCCAGGAAGAATATCATATACTATTAAATTCTCCAACAATGTCTAGATGTATTATATATAAAATAACACTGAATATCAAGTAAAATAATCCCAAGTGAAATTTTCGATAGATCAAACACTATAAAACTGAAATGATATTTAATGGTTTGAGGACAAGACATATAGGATCGTGTCAAAATCAATAAAAATAGCTGTTAGTAAGATGATGAAGATAGAATGGAAGTACTATGAACGAAATTCATCTTTCTTTTAAAGAAGACCAGCGGACTCAAATCTTCCGTGTGTCATAATCATGTATGAGAATGTTCTATTTCTAAATAAAAATCAAGCATGCAATACTCTTCACAAACCAAAAGAGAACTGTTCATATAATTTGCAAGATATTAGAAATCTTAACTACTCGATAGAAAGTTGAAGTATAGGGTTCAGATCTAACACTTTCACTGGTGGGCGAGATATTACAACAAGCAACTGTAAGTCCTCAGTCTCATCTGTATTCCAGACCTGAGACAAGTGAATGAACCTAAATTTAGAGAAAAATCAATATAATTACTTCTATGTCAAGCTAGAATAATAAATTGCAACATATTCCTCAAGAAAGAAGAAAACCAACAGCAATATGATCAATTGAGATACATGCAGCCAACATGACAAGAAAATTTTCAAGGGAAATAATCATGTCGGAAATGCATATTAGTACAATATCTTGTGTTCCTTGAGAACTCCTTGAGAAATGTTCGTTCTTCCTTAACATTCTAAATAGAAACAAGATGCTAGTTATTGATACCAATTAATAACTCAAAAGAACAAACTCAATAGGATCATCACATCAAAATCAGGCACAAAGATCATGAATTTTTTCTCATCTCGTGTAGGTTATCAAGCCATTATTGTCCACAGTAACAAATTATTGCAACCGAACCTTATATTCATCTTTTCACCTTTTTTTACCATCATGAACACTGGAAAATGATATTGCTCGTAGCTTGATTTTGACCACTCATCCATGTATTGTATGTCAAGGCCTAGATTATGTTTCATCATCGTTAACTTAGGGAATCCCCTTATAGCAATCTCTTCAATAATAGTTCCGACTTACATTGTGAAATTGAGATAAAATAGACCACTTTTAACACCTAAAAACTTTTTTTTTTTAAAAAAAAAAAAGATAATAATGACATAGCATTCACTATTGAAGAAACAATGAAGCATAATTAATTTATGTAACATAAATTGGATTGTCATAGGCTCTTGACTTTTCTTCGGGAAGCTAAACATTTAATGCGTAGAAAATAAGGAGGTTGCACATACTATGATACAAGATTTTGGATATATCAGCCCAATATTAGCCCAGTACATACTAGCCTATACTCTATATCAATCAATAATATATATATATATACACACACAAGGTTGAACTGGTATGCATTGCCCGATCCCGACAATATGGATTAATTTTTTTTCTATGTTATGATATGGACAAGTGAAAGAACCACATTCCATAGAAATGCAAAAAACAATGGCATGACAGTTGCAACATGCAACAAACGATTACAAAGACCCCCAACAAACGATTATAAAGACCTCATCATGTAAAGATTACAAAAGTCACTCCAAACTCAGTGAATGAACATGTTCATTGTTCGTTATATCAGGTTTAAGTACCCCCAACAATAAGATTTCCAGGTTAAAACTGACAATATGGTATCTGGTATGGTATCTAGTTCAGGTGTTTTGATAGTTTTGCCAAAGCTGCTGATGAAACCTTCTTATGATAAGCTGTCTGCTTCATAGAATCCAATGTCAATGGTACAAGAATTGCAAAGTTGGAAGCATAATGAAGAATCAAAGTGGGGGTTTCAAATCTGTAATGTTTCTAAGGAGCTCATGCTGACAAGTCAGAAGTTAAAACATGAAATAAAGTATTCTAACATAAGAGATATTATAGTCTGAAAAAGAACAGCTTCAATGTGATATATACAATTGTATGTAGGATCACATAAACAAAAGAGACAGCAGTACCTGATGAGGATCATTCACAGGAATAGAAAACGTGCTGTTTGCATATATAGGAAACTCCTGAGGAACTCCCGGGTACTTATAGGAGCTTGAACCTAGTAGCATGACACCCTTCCCTTTTAAGACCATAAACACCTCTTCGCAGGAGTGTCGGTGAATTGGTGTGCGTGTCCCTGGTGAAAATGTCTGAAGCCAAACCTCAACCTGGCCAAAAGCTAGTCATATGAAGTGTACAATTTCCACTAATAAAAGAACAGTTATAATCATAAGAGAATCATCTCTGAAAATTTCAAGAATGAAATTGCCTCACACTAGACCTGATTAGCGTTTAGTTTACTGTCATAAGAGTGATAATGACCCCAAAAATTTTCTCAAGATGATCCATACCTCCTATATATTGTTTTTTGCTAGTAAAATTGAGTTAGAATAATGACAACATGCAAATATGAATAAATCAAGTATTGACTTGTGGCAAAGAAAAAACCATGGTAGGCTGTGTCTTCTACAACACAATTTTAAGGCAAGCAAGTCCGAAAAGAGAAAATTAAGAATAAAATTAAATTTCCCTAGATTTGAGATTCAAGTGCCAACTGATGGCAGTAATAAGGATGCCTATGTCGTTTAACTTAGATCTATTCATACTCTCTTTTCACAGTAGTAAGAAGAATCCTTGCTAATTTCTCCTAGGACTCCACTGATACTAGCAACAATGTAATGTTTGCACTATGTCAACCTGCGGTACAATCAGTCTCCCAAATCCTAGATAGATCTGAGAGGATTTATTATGGATGAATACTAAAAGCCTATGTGATTACCTACACTATATTATTTGAAGTAAATAGAAACGAAATCATAACTAAATATCTCATCTCAAATGAATTGCTTCAGAAATGATCTTGTTATAAGTTCAGTAGCTTACCTCTTTCATTCCATGTGCAACAGCACCTGCAATGGTGACGTGTGTGAGGCCTCCTCTTCCAAAGTTACTTTGAGGCATATCGCTTATATTTCTTACCAGCGAAGAATCTAGAAAAAGGAGTCATAAAATGACCACCATTTAATCAGCTAAACTAACACAAAATTATCCGGAGACAAGGAGAATTGTGGAAATATCGCCAATGCTCTAAGACTAAATTATTCAGAGTTGTCCACTTTTATATCTTCAGAATTAAGCCTTACTTTAATGGAATTCCTCAAAATGTCCAGAATCCTGATAGTAACTGAACTATTATGACATTTGTTGGACCAGCATGTTTGTTTTATAGATATAATATTCAATAAATACTACAAAAGTGCAGAAAACTGCTCTAAACAGTGGAAACATAAAATTCCACGTTCATTTTGAGGAAGTGTTTAGGGTTTAGGGATATAGAGTTCCCTACAAACTCATTATGGGTGATAAGAAGTGTTTTTTTCCTTTCATTGAGGAATATTTTTTACCTTGATCAGTTTTGTCTACTAGTTAATGAATAGTTTTATCCGATGTTGCTTAGAATTACTGAGTGATTAGCTACTATTTACAAGTATCCTATAGTTGTCCTATTACTAGATAATTACTTTGGGTGATTAGCTACTATTTACAAGTATCTTTAACATGCAATAGTTTAGAACTATTCATTGCTATAATTAAATTCCTTTATACTTGTTAATGAAGCACACAATAGGATGCAGGTTCTTTCTCCTCAAATGATAATTTTTTTTTAAAAAAATACTATCAATTAAAGGTCACAAAGACTGTCATGCACACAAAAAACCACTTACAGGAACAAAATCTTAGATTTGTCATAACTTAGTTTGAATGCACTAGCCATCTAACCGAAGAGCAACAAGTAATCCCCTTTCTGCAAGGTGGTGACTTACTCTTTATGAGAACCCTTACTATGTAATAATTATGATGATAATTGAACCTGGCATAATTGGGTAGCCATCCTAACCCAACCTATTTATAGTGGTTTTGGATACTCAATTAGCTAAGTAGGTCGGAGAATAGGTTTTGATTAAGTTCGACTCTGGTTCGAGTTTATATATTCGAGTACCAATACCCAATTTAAAAATAAATAAATAAAAATCTTGTTATTATTAAAAAATAAAACAATAATATAGTAATTATATAAATACATTTAATATGATAATTCATAAAATTTAATTTTATAAAAAATTAAACTTTTTTATTTAATTAGATGCCCATGACACCCATTTAAATACCCAAGTCGAATTCAATTTATTTAATAAAGTACTAGATTGAGTTCGGGTATCACGTACAGTTAAAAAATCAGATACCTAACATGTTTCCATCCCTAGTAATCATTTATAAGACCTATATGAGTAGTCCTATCCTTTTCAACTTGGTTTGAGATCAGGTTCTTTATACTCTATATAATTTGTTGCCTTTGTAGGTGATTCTACCAGCAACCGCAGTTAGCCAAAGTTTCTTTTTTTCTCCTATCTCCTTCAGCTAGTCCTAAATTATAGATCTGGTCTTTGCAGGTTGAAGAACTAATATCTCTATTTCTACCGAGCTAGAATGTGCACTCTCTCATGTGGTGGTTTAGTGCCAACCTGATATCTTCTTATGTTTGTTGCATGACTCACAATTGCAACACAGCCACCTCTCATTCCAACTTCTCGAACACTCTCTCATGGATGTATCCTCAGCATAACTAGCAGCACCACTTCCTACCTGCATGCAACACTGTTTTTTGCTTACAAATGCAAACAAGTAGTATTCCTGCTTGCATGTAGACAAAGGCAGTTTTTTGTTCTCATGCATGGATAGAAAATGCTTATACTACTTGTGTGCCATCCACACAACTGTTTTTTCACTTTTTTGCAATTTCAAGCACAAAACATAGGTCTTATTTTACATGCACTCTTGTGTTACTTTTTTCCTACTATTAATTGTGAAATTATATAACAAATTGAGCGTTCTTAATAGCTATGCTCCATCATTATAGGGAGTATTAAAGCTAATTAGTTCGTAAGTAGTTTTACCCATGCTGTCCATCATGAGTGGTTACTTAATTTTATACTAGTGGACGGTTGCCAGTATGCTTAACATGGGATAGTTCGTAACTATCCAACAACAGTAGTTAAATTCCTTTCAACTATCAGTAAAGGAAGAAAAAACAATTTAAAGTATAATCTTCTGCGGTACTAGGCAGACATCATGCAGTAGCATTCACTAATCAATATACAACTACTGATCTCAGTTTGTCGCTGAAAGGCAATACCATCTAGGTTTTCTTATGTGTGAATCTACTTTCTCCAAGGACCAGATAAAATACAGCAGTACATATGGACCAATATTCTAGGCAAACTCATCCGTAAACTCCAACAAAGTTCCCGTTGCAATAACTCAATAAACTTTGCGCTTGTCGAGTTGGCTGGAGATTCACATGTAGGGGTTAGATTCCACTAGAATCGTCTTTGTAGTACATATGGACCGGTAAGAAAAAGAACAAGCTAAACTTCCTCGCGTTATTTCCATTTCTTTAATTTCCTAAACTTTAAACTAAGCCCACTCAGAAATTCCAGATTCCTACAAATAAGAAACAAAGTAGAGCAAGCGCTGTTTGGAGTCTGAGGCCAAATTACATTTCCCGCTTCCAGGAACCAGCAGAGTTTTCTCGATCCCCAAACCCTAACAAATCGCCTCAACAATTCACCAGACGGGTACATCCTCCGGCTTACGTCGGTTGAAAAGGATTGAGCAGAAACGATAAATGAGGAGAACAACAGAAAAGAGTGATCGGTGACCTCTGGTGGAGCAAAGCGCGGAGGCGGCATCGGCCGCGATGCCCTTGAGAAGGAAAAGGAGGAGGAGGAAATGAAACCTCGCGATGTCGACGATTGCACTCATCTCCCTCGATCGGCAATTGGAAGTGGGATAGCACTGAAATCCTAGTCCCTCCCAGCGCAGTGCCTCAGGGCTCAGGCCCTCAGCTTTAGGCGATATTGGATTCTACAAGTAGGGACCCCTCAGCCTGAAATTAAAGAAAAAATTATAAATATTTAATATATATTAGTTATATTTATTAAAATGGTAAATATAATAATTAAGTATTAAAATGATGAGATTAAAAAAGAAAATTATATATTTAATGTAATTATAAATTGAAATATTAAATATTTATTAGTTACAACCGGGGGTGGAAGTATGGATAATGAATGAAATTAGATCGTTTGGAGGCAATTTTATTATCATATATATAAGTCATCATTTATAAGATTAATATTCTTTATAAATTTAGTAGGGTAATTGTTGAAATAGATTCACCTCTGCACCTAATCCAGAGGGATCAAACATATCCATTTATTAAGAAAACGTTTAGTTTGTATATTTTCAATTGCCTATTAATTTGGTCTCTAATTTCACTTATGCTTAATGTTAGGCATGTTAGGCCTGCGGGCCTGGATGTGGGCGTGGCCCAAAACCCCAGCCCATTTAATGGTTCAAGGCCGACTGGGTCGGCGGGTTAATGAAGCAAGCCGGGCGTTGCCCGGATCCATTTCCTTGAAAACGGGCGAATCCGGCGCCAAAGCGTCGCGTGCAATCAAGGTGCGGCGTAGGTGGCAGATGCGTCCCATCGCGTCATGGGCTGGCGACTGATTCGGTAGAGGAGAGAGGTTCGAGGTGGAAAAAAGAAAAGAACGACGCCGTCGTTCGAGAAGGAGCAGAGGCTTCCTTTTGTGAAAAAAAAAAGAAGAGAGAACGCCGCTCCCTCCTTCTAGTACGTAGCTCCTCGCCGGCTCTCCCCTCGGACGCTAACGACCTCGTCGACCGTCCCTCCGAGCTCATTCTCGCGGAACCGGTGGTGCGGGTGGGTGGAGCGGTTCGCGAGGAGTTCCCTGGTCCTCCATTCATCTTCGTCTTCTCCGACGTCGTTGCCGTCGCTGCCGTCGGCAACCAGATCAGATAGCCTCGGAAGGCTCTTTTGCTACCACTTCATTGAATAGGAGGAGCCATCATTTGTTGCCGAGGTACACTTTCCGCTGTTAGCGACGCCTTCTCCGTCTCCATCCCGGTCGAGCACGCTGCTCCCGGCGGCGTCTCTTTCTTTGGGTTCTTCTGCCGCCTGCCTGTCGTGGCCGTGCTCCCTTTTAGCGAGCCCCTCTGTATTTCTCCTAGTGGGTTCCGGCACGCCTGCGTGCGTGAAGTCTTGGACCCGGCTCGCCTGTGTGCGGGTTCGCTAGTCGGCGCCTCCCTCCGCCTGCGCGCGGGTCCTTCCCCTCCCTCTCCTGAAGCCGCCTCTTGTCTTCATCAACCTCGCTGCCGGCTTGAGTTGCAGTCTGAGCCTAGGCGTCTGCCGTGGAGTCAACCGCCGTTGCCCCTCTCTTGGCCGTGGTGAAGGAGATGCCAGTGGGAGCCCTATCCATCTTTGTGACTGTCGAATTAACTACGAGCCATGCGGCTTCCATCTTCGACTGGGTTTCTGTCGGAAGGGCGCGACCGTCCTCTCCTCGCCTGGTCCTTACGCAGAGGTTTTCCTCGGGGGAGGAACTTGATCGAGTTCTCCGCCTCCCGTTTCCACGTGAGGCTGGGGTTCGACGTCGGGGGTGGGTTTTTCCTGCTCCGACGTGTGTCGCTGCTAGTTGGGTTTTCAGCCGTCGGCAATCGCCGGCTATCCCGACGTCATGAAAACAAGTCAGGTCCCTGCCTTCGGGTGTCCGATCATAGGGCGGTGTCCAACTTCCGCAGGTGTTGGCGTCAACCGTAACGCACGCGACGGTGGGACGTCCGCGACGTTGGTGTTTCGATTGCTACGCTGGGCTTTCGCTGCAACCCTGGTCCGACGCGGTCGGATCCATTTGGGTTCGTTTTGGGTTGGGACAACAGAGATTCACTTTGAGTCCTTGTCTTGGCTGGGAGACGGTTCGAGGGATCGTCCTCGTCGATCGCGCCTAACCCTACGGTTTCAGCCGTAGTGCTCCTGTGCGAACATATATGGACTCGAGTCAAACGTTGACTCATGTATATTTGTTTTAAAATTTATTACGATAATTATGGGCGTGACACTTAACATATTTCTTTTTGGAAAACAATTTCAACGTTTAAGTTTTTATTTTTTTCACAATATAGGAGGTAAATGCAAAAAAGCGAAATTAACTTATTAACCCCTGCAATAATTACCAAATTAGATAAAAAAAAACACAATTTACAGAAACTATTGTTACGATAATACCCAAAGCAGGGAGCCAACGCCGTGAGCAAGGGCCTGGATGCTGCGACAAACCCGTCTTGGAAGAAGCCTCTTCTCCTCCCCCCATGGCGTCCTCCTCCGCCGCCTCGCCGCAGCCCCCTCGCTTCTCCCTCCGCCCGAGTGGATCGAACCATTTCTCGACGTCTCGGGCCTTTCCCACCACCCATCTGACCCCCGCCACCCCTCCCCATGGCTCACGCGCGTTGTCTCCGCCGTCCTCGCCTCTCGCCCTGGCTCCCTTCACTCTGACCTCGCAGCCTTCTGCCGAAGATTTCTCATCCGCCTATCCCCAGCCTTCATCTCCCACTCCCTTCGCTCCCCTGACCTCCGCCGCTGCCCCGACATCGCCCTCGCCTTCTTCCGCTGGGCTGCATCCCAGCAGAAGTACCCGGGACACAGCCTCGATTCCTATGTCGCTATGATCGACATATTGGCCTCCTCACCCTCCCAAGATGATATAAAAACAGGTGTAATCAAGGAGCTCGTTGCCGAGATCAGAGGCCGCGGCATTCCGGCGGCGCCGTCCGCGACCACTTCATTGGTACGGAGTCTCGGATCTGTCGGCATGGTAGAGGAGTTGTTGTGGGTGTGGCGGTGGATGAAGGAGAATTCAATCGAGCCATCACTTATGTGCTACAACTGTTTGTTAGATGGTCTGGTGAATTCGACGTACGTGGATTCGGCAGAGAAGGTCTTCGATGCGATGGAGATGAATAAAATTGGGCCTGATGTTGTTTCTTACAATACAATGATCAAAGGTTACTCGAAAGTAGGGCGGACAAAGAACGCAGTCGATAGGTTTGTCGAGATGCAGGAGAGGAGGATTGAGCCGGACAAGATTACGTATCTAACTCTAATGCAATGCCATTACTCAGATGGGGAATTCCATGAATGCTTGGTGCTGTACCATGAGATGGTAGAGAAGGGTTTAGAGATACCACAGCATGCATACAGCTTGGTGCTTAGTGGATTGTGCAAGGAGGGGAAGCCGTTCGAGGGAATGACGATGTTGGAAAACATGGTTAGGAGTGGCTGCAAGGCTAATGTTGCTATTTACACCGCGCTGATTGATTCTTTTGCAAAGAGCGGGAATGAGGAGCAAGCTATGATGCTGTTCGATAGGATGAAAGATGATGGCTTTGAGCCTGATGAAGTCACCTATGGAGTGATAATTAACTGCTTGTGCAAGGCCGAGAGGTTGGAAAAGGCCATGGAATGGTTTAACTTCTGCAAAGAGAGTGGCGTGCCCGTGAATGCGTTATTCTACTCTAGTCTCATTGATGGGTTCGGGAAAGCTGGGCTGGTTGATGAGGCGCGACGGCTTTTCAGTGAGATGGTAGAAGGAGGTTTCGTGCCTGATTCATACTGTTACAATGCCCTTATCGATGCTTTGGGTAAAGCAGGAAGGATCGAAGAAGCTTGTGCATTTTTTGAGCGAATGGAGACAGAGGGTTGTGACCAGACAGTTTATACATACACCATCCTCATGGATGGGTTGTTTAAGAAACACAAGAACGAGGAGGCACTGAAACTGTGGAATACGATGATTGATAAGGGGATAACTCCCACCCCTGCTGCTTTTAGAGTCCTTTCAACTGGTCTGTGTCTTTCAGGAAAGTTCACCAGGGCATGTAGAATTCTGGATGAATTGGCTCCTATGGGAGTAGTTCCTGAGACAGCCCATGAGGACATGATCACTGTGTTGTGTAAAGCAGGCAGATTTGAGCAAGCTTGCAGACTTGCTGATGGAATTATAGGTAAAGGCCGTGAGGTTCCTGGAAGAGTTCGAACAATTATGATCAATGCTCTGAGAAAGGCAGGAAATGCTGACTTGGCTTTCAAATTAGTGCACAGTAAGATTGGTATTGGTTATGAGAGATTTGGTAGCATCAAAAGGAGGGTTAAGTTCCAGACGTTGGTGAATTCATAGTATTCACTGTTAATTGGATGGAACCAAGTGGCAAACTGCAAATGCAATTTTTATACCTAAATCTTTTGCCAAAACTAGAGAAGTCGCAAGATGCATAAAAAGGAAGGTGCTGTGAGGTTAGCCAAATTCTTATTTTTGGTTGGATGTTTTATAATGAGGCTAAGATGTTTAAGTGTCGAAACTATTGGCTGATATGATTTTCCTTCCGTGTTTCAGTAGTTCTTGTTGAGATGAAAGGTGTACTAAAGAGTGCATTCATGTGACGGGAAACGGAAATAAGCATAATCAAAGCTTTTAACTTCAACATGCTTACTACAGTCAAATCTTGATGTCACTGTAAGGTGGTCCTGTAATTTGGGCATCGAGGATCAACTCTCACAAAAAATTGTCTTTGCTTGCAACAGCAGGCTTTGTGCATTGCTGGGGCTTGCTCTTACGGTAGTTGAGTTGTGTTGTTGAATCATATGTTGATAGCATTCATGAAAGCTTTTAGTTGTTTTAATTGTGATGGTTATATTTTCCAATAAGCCTCAATGAAGTTGCATTTTCTTCCACTTATATTTTCCAACTTACAGATATGTGAGATAGGAACATGGAAAGTTACAAATCATGATCGTGAAAGTGGGAGATCCGGAGCAATAAACAATTCGAGTTGTAGTATAGCAATTTCTGCAGTGGATTTACAAATAATTCAGAAAGAAATTGCATTTGTTGGACTGTTGATCTGACATAGTATAAGTACTGAAGTTTTCTGAAGATATGGATGTGCAGCAAATTGGAGAAATGTTCTAAAGATACGGATGCGCAGCAAAATGTAGAAAGGTTCTAAAGATATTCAGAAGAGCATCCACTCAATATACTGTGGATCTCAAATTGATTGTGTTGTACCTTGTGAATTGTTACTATTCCATTGTCTGAAACACAAGTTTATTGTAATTCATATCATTTTTGTCAGCAGAGGAAAGTCTTTCATGTCTTAACGCAATTATTTTCTTTTAAGTTTATTGCTTGAGATCTACTTTTTATCAATTTTGTCATGTCCTCTTCTTTCTGGAATATTAAATATGAATATAACGATTCTGCTTGATGCCACATCTTTACTTAATGTGGTATTCTTGAGATCTAGTTGCACGGAAGTTGCTTAATGTTTGCTAATTATAGCTTAGAACGCTGGTTCATCAGCACTGCCATGTTATATGTTACTGCATTTCAGTTTTTGTCGGACAAACCACTAAGTGATACTAGTTTGGTTGGTAAACTGATTACTTCTAATATTTACCTTGACAGTACTAAAAGAAAATTGTTCTTATGGCTGGTCACCGATAGATTTCTAAATTTTTTATTTCCTTTTGTTATCGATCAATCAGGACGAAGAAAAACACCACTAATGAAACGTAATGGCTTGTTCAAGAACGGATCAAAGATGAATGCCCGGTACTAATTTGCATCTCCAAGTCCAGATAAACAGACTTTTAACCTTTAAAATTTGAAAATTGACCTAGCTAATATAGGAAACATTTGCTAATGGACGGAATGATAAAGACAGCTTGTGATTCCAGGGCCTCGATGAATTTGAGGGCTGCCAATTGGCTAGCAAGGTGAAAGTTGTCATGCGCTGACTGATGATGAAACAACTAAAGCATCAAAGGATAACTAGTGATGGTTTACAGGACTAGTATCAGGAGAAAGGAAAACTGCAGTTCCTGTGTTATAAATTAAATAGTGTTCCTTAGTTTGATTCTCTATGTAGGTTTCATCTTCTTCATTACCTCTGGAGCAATGATCGTCAAAGTTGAGGGAATACCCAAGAGGATCATATTGAAGTTTGATCCTTTTTTTACGCGAAGCTTTATCAATCCATGCTTTTATTTTCCAGAAGAAACTTCTTGGTTGCTTCATATTGCAATAGTTGACACATGCCACCCTCCTTGCCGATCTCATCATCTTTGATGAAGTTGATTTATTTGATAGCTACTTGGAGAGGATTAAGATTTCTACTTTTGGGCGGACACTTGTGATATGATTCTGCTGGATACTAAGTTTCAACAGTGCTAACACTCTGAAGACTGTTCTGCTTCCATCAACCAGAATTAGAAACTTATATCAGATTACCTGCAGAAAAGTTTCTGAAGTTTTCTTTATGCAGACGCTACAAACGATGAAGAGAACACCAACGAGAAGTTTCTTATGCTTTACAATGTGATGCTAATAATTAAATTTATATATTAAAAAAAAAAGAGAGAGAGCTCGCTATTTGCTTGTTTACTTCCTCACCAGATTGACATAAAAGCAACATGACCTACCCGCTTCTCTGGGACCTTGCATGTTCCCAGTTGTGAGGTGACCTTGAGCTACCTACATCCTCCTGCAACATTCTTCGTTCATTTATAGAAAAGGTTAGTGCTTGCTTGCAGGAATGAGAAATAATGTAATTCCAACAGGACTATAACTAGCAGATGCACTAAAGGAGTTAGTGAAAATTTGATACCCACTTTCCAGCCTTATATCTGCAGAAACTTGCAGGATTCTTTTTTTTTTTTTTGTCAATTAGAAACATGCATGGCAAAATGTCACATCAAACTTACATTGACTTTCCCCAATTTGTCTAATTCAGAGTTACTTGGCAAGAGTTTCTCTGGCCTAACAAGTTTTGCTACTGGCGTAGCATGAATGATTGGATTCTCTTCCAATGTTGAATCATATCATTATTTTTGTCATATCCTCCTCGGCTCCTTCAAATCAAGGAAGCAAGAAACACTGTACTCATCACTGAAGGTAAGTAAAGTAAGATTTTAAATATGTGTTCAGATTCCCTGCTTGAGTTTACTCTTCAGTCCACACGTTGCATGTGCCGGGTTCTTGGTGCCAAGTGGCCTGGGAAAAAGGATGCATCCACTACATAATGATAGGTTATATCATGTCCTGCCACCTGAGCTTGTTTCAGTCCAGAGTCCAATTTTCATGAAGAACCTGCAAAACTTTCGGTGAAAGATCGTGACATTGACTGATCTTTGGGACTGGTTACGTCGTTATAAGCCAAACGTATATTGTACTTGTTATGAACTAAGCACCTAACATGGTTTTTAGTGTCAGATGGCAGATTCAGGGAAAGAATTAGTTGAGAAGCTGCTCAGTGGTACTTACTACCTACTACTTACCATAGAGTAACTCTGCATCTGCGGGCAAGCTACAGGGTTCTCAAGGAAAAAGGTCTAACCCTATCTAAATTTTATATGGCTATGATGTGATACTACTGAACATTAGCTGCATACCATATACAGACAACCGAAGTCAAGGATACCATTTCATTCTATCTACCCTTAAAAATTCTCACAAAAATTTTGTAGACACTAAACCATAATTTGTTTTAAAAATTCTTGTTACGAATCAGACAAACATTTGATTCTAGTTTCACAAGATAAAAAAATTAAATAAAGAGAAAGAGAGAGAAAAAAAAGACAGTTCGATACATAATGGTACATTATAAAAAAGTATATTGATGTACATTTTATGATTATTATGCGATCCTAACATCAGACAGCAGTGGTTTGATATGTGCAGCAGATAATTTTCATTAAATGTAAGGAAAAAAAAACATGTACTTTTACATTATGAGTAAAGCTGTTAATTGTGTGTCTATCTTCACTCATCAAAGCACATTTCTGGTTTAAATTCTTTGACATATATAAGTTGAAAGGTGTTACGCCCCAAAATCCACCCGGAACCCGCGCCGGGAATTTCGGACATTGGAACGCACAATACTGTACATGTCAAATCAATCCTGACAACCGAAAGGTACAGACTGAAATGAAATAACATAACCAGAGGCCAGCCCGGCCTTAAATATGTAAAAACAATAATACTGACACAAGACCGGCGCAGCGGTCAACAGAAATAACAACAACAGGACCGGCACAGCGGTCGACAAAACAACAGATAACATGATCGGCGCAGCGGTCAACAGAGTCCAACAGGTAATAAACATAATAAACGACAGACCGACAGATGCAAAACCAAACCAGACTGATAGTCACCAAGCTATCTATCTAATCTACCCCCGAAGGAGCCGCGCCTGAACCTGGAGGCAAAACAAAGGGGGGTTAGCCGGAGGCTAAGTAGGGATATAACAAAATCATATAGTGCATGATCAAAAGGTAAGGGTTTACCAGATTTCCACAGTAACTCTACATGTCCCGTATATCGTATAGTCAAACTCAAATACGTATCAATATACGTGTCCTCAAATAGATAAAACTGGGAGCTAGTACAGCAGTGGTCCACGACCCGCAACTCTATAAAATAGAGTGGTCCCTACTGATGGCTCCCCGAACAGTAGAGACAACTGTCCGTCGACAGCCCGCTAGTGTAGTGTCCTACACTCAGTACAACCCCTCACTAGGCTGATAACATACCTCAAGCCCATAACATGGGACTCTCTCGGCCAATCTATCATAGAGACGATCACACAGCGTCTCAACAGAAAATCTCACAGGCAGTACATCGAGGTACACTGAAGTATCTATCGCTAGACATTCTGCCCTCATACATACGTATAACATAACTCATACCAGCTATCTCTACAGACTAGCATGCAATATCGATACTCATACCATGTGTCATACATGTAGTATATGTCAACGGATAAAGACTAGAGCAGAACAGGAATAGAAACGTAATCAACAGGATTAATCAGCAAGAAGAAGGTGCCGCAAACTAACATGCGGTTGGCACTGTAACAACGGAAGGAGGTAGAATCTCTACCTCAACAGTAGTCGAGCAGTACAGATCCAACCAACACAGTGTCAAGTATCAATCAACAGGACCTAACAGGGTAAATCATGTATAAGTCATACCATTCTATTTTAATCCATTTAACACTAATTAACATACTAATCTGGTTTCATTATGCTAATCAGGTCGTACCAAGTTATTAAATCAAGTTTGACAGGTATACGTGAGTCCAGGGTTATGTTCGCATGCGTTCGTATAATACGTGTACGGAGATGGAGTACGGGTACTAACCTAGTTCGCAGCCACGTGCGAACGCAACCACCACGAGGAGACGGAATACGCAAGAACCAATCAGAACGTGTAACACGAGTCGTCGGCACGCACTTCGAGGTTCACCGGAGAGTTCGCCGGAGCTCGGATCTCGCCGGAAATAGAGGGGAAAGCTGGCATCGTGTCACAGAAGCTCGTTGGAGTGGTTAACGTCGCCGGAAATCAGCTGGTCGGTGCGATTTCACACAAACCCTAGTCGTCGGTCGTAATGGCGGAAGAGGGCAACGAGGCAGGGTCAGAGTGGCAGGTCAGCGCCGGAAAGGAGGGAATGAGTCGCCTGAGCAGGAAGAACACGTCGCCGGCGCCGGAAGAGACAGAGCCGCCGCTGGAAGGCGCGTACGCACGATGTGTCCGCCACCGAGTCAAG
Organism: Costus lasius; assembly: GCA_027563935.2. Classification (NCBI taxonomy): domain Eukaryota; kingdom Viridiplantae; phylum Streptophyta; class Magnoliopsida; order Zingiberales; family Costaceae; genus Costus; species Costus lasius. The sequence continues at coordinate 21,318,479 of CM050447.1, read as the reverse complement.
TCACGCACGAAGGAGGGGAACGATGCTGGAACAGTTCACAAGACTGAGACCACGTCGCCGCTGGCACCAGACCTGGCCGGAGCAGTCGCCGGACGCGATGGCTGGAGGCGAGAAGTCGAAATCGAAGGAAGGGCGAGTTCGTTCGTGAAGAAGAAGAGCGGTTGGGGAGAAAAAGGAAAGCTGCGACAGAGAGGGACGGGCAAAGGGATTGGCGGAGCATGGGTTTGACCACCGCGCCATAGTGTTGTCCCATCAATCTGCATCGGTTAAGTTTAAATAATATTAATTTATTTCATTTTCGTCTGTTTCGAGTCACGGACGTAACAAAAGGAGCATGCGCTTAATGCATATTTATTTAAGTAATGTGTATAAAGATTCTCCGATTTGTCTTAAGTAAAGAGAAATAAGATATTTTGGTAGAGAAACATAAATTTCTGCAGTTTATTAATGGCTAAATATGATCAATGCTTTATGCTTTGATCATTAAGGGTGTGTTTAGCAGGGCGGACGGAAAGTATAACGGACGGAAAGTATAACGGACGAAAAATTAATTTTTTGTGTGTTTAGCAGGGTGGACGAAAATTAAAAAAAGAAAATCTGAAAGAAAATTTATCCATTTTTCCTTTTAAAATTGATCTGTTCTATTTGGACGGATACATGTACAAACGCGTTGCGCCTCATATTCTCACCCAGCTAGAACAAACCGTATGCACGCTACGCTGTCGCAGACATTCGTCGCTGTCACCCTTATTCGTTGCTGCCGACAAAGATTTCATCGTCGCCCTTCTTTGTTGCCGCCGTAAGCGACCCTCCTCGCCGCCCCGCACTCTAGCACCTTCCTGGACATGACACCGTAGATCTCCTCCAGCAGGCTCAGGAACGCGGTCTCCACGTTCTCGCTGCTCAGCGAGACGCCTCCGAGAAGAAGAGCCCCTGCTCCTCGGCAAATTCCAAGGCATCCTCCGTGGACACCGCTGGCTCCAGCAGGCTCAGGAATGCGGTCTCCACGTTCTTGCCGCTCAGCGCTGACGCCTCCGAGAAGAAGAGCCCTTCTCCTCGGTGAACTCCAAGGCGTCCTCCGTGGACACTGCCAGCTCCAGCAGGCTCAGGAACGCTGTCTCCACATTCTCGCTGCTCAGCGCCAATGCCTCCGAGAAGAAGAACCCCTGCTCCTCGGCGAACTCCAAGGCGTCCTCCGTGGACACCGCCCGCTTGCCGGCGGTGGCGAGGTCGCACTTGTTGCCGATGAGCATCACGACGATGGAGCTGTCCGCGTTCGCCCGCAGCTCCTCGATCCAGCGCACCACATGGTCGAACGTCTGCCACTTTGTGATGTCATAGACCAGCATCTTCCCAAGAATTCTAGCTTCAAATGATTGCTCGAAGAAGAAGAGCAAGAGTATGAATATAAAAAGATAAATAATGGGTGACTATAATAATTCTTTTAATTTTCCTTCCTCCGCTAAATATAAAGGAAGAAATATTTTTTATTTTTCTTTTCTTTTTATTTTCCTATCATTCTGCGGGGTATATAATAACTGATAACTATAATCTCCACCTGCGTCCTGACGAGTGAAGCTTTTGAAAATAAGATTGAAGATCAAAATAAATTTTTGTGTGAGCCCGGATTCGAACCGAGGATCTGTGTAAGACTAGCGTAATATAACAAAGTACACCACCCAGACGACATATAATTAATAAACTTTAATATTCTCTAAATAATTTAAACTTTAACTACTGACTAAATTATACAGTTCTTTTAGAATGTTTCAATACGAACTACATGAGCTCACGTGTAACTCGTAGCAATGGGCGATTTGGAAGTAACCCAAAAGAAAAGAAAGGAGGACGAAATGTAAATGGAATATGTTTAATTTCTTTATTTTGTTTTATTTTTTTTGGTCAATGGCAAGTAATAATTTTTATTGATATATAAAAAATTACATTATTTAGATTACAAAATTTTTGAAAAATGAGAGCTTTAATACAACAACAATTAATTTCTTTATTTTAGTTTACAGAGCATTGTTTTGTTCGTCAGCATAAGCTGAAGATTTATTAATCACTATGTCGACGAAACCGAAGCAATTAGCAAATGATTAAAGCGGTTGTTTTGTCTTTCTTCGCGCCGGCGCGCATCACGTTCAATCGTTCATCTCGCCCCACAAGCTGCCAGCTGAGGAGTTGGCCGCTGTCCGAGGAATCCAAGAAGGAAGAGAGAGAGAGAGAGAGAGAGAGAGAGAGAGAGTGATGGCAGGGCGCAGCTACGAACCCAACCCCTTCGCCGACGATGGCATCAATCCCTTCTCCGTAAGCAAACACTTTCTTCTTCTTATTCATGTTTGTTTCAATCTTCGTAATAATAATAAAAAAAAGATGACCGATTATAATACTAGAACAGGATCTGTGACGATGAAGTTAACCTGCCACAATGAAAGTGTTTAAAATAAGGTTTAAAAAGTCGAGCTAATTCTCCTGTTCAGAGTGCTAAGTTTGCTTCAGAATTAATAATCGCTTGTTCAGAGTACCCGTTTATGGCATTTAGTCTCATGACGCAATTTTTTATACGTAATGATCTTACTGTGATAGCAACCTGGAAGAGTTTCTGCTAATTCTCAAGCTGTTTTCAACAATGATCCTGGCGCAACAATTGATATTCCTCTCGACAAAGCAAAGGTAGTTCTAAGAGGTCAACCTATTAACCTTGTAGAAAGTTTCCCAGGCTTTTATATTTACACATAGTCCAAGCATACTTTTAAATGTATCTATAGTTAAACAATATGCAGCTTAAGGTGGTGATATTTTTCACATTAGAGATATGGCATCAAAACAAAATATTTATCCATTTCTTGAAAAATTACTTTCAGGATCTGAAGAAGAAGGAGATAGAATTACAAGTTAAAGAAACAGAATTGACTAAGTGGGAACAGGTATTGTATCATGCAATATTGTTTGCCAAACAAAACTAAGTAATATTATGTATCACTCATTATATATGTTAGATGTTCATGAGTTTTAACAAATGTAATTAGAAGCAACAAGTGTTTCTTGTTAACATTATATTTTTTGATGATCGCATATTTTTTGTACGGTATTATTATTGTATCACTTAGGTACAGTGGTATTAATTTCCGGATTCAAATCTAACCTTCAACTCTGTTTGTACTTGGGAGAAGCCCTAGATAACCGTTTGGCCTTTTTACAATGATTTATGGCTTTTTTTATTTGAAAGAAAAAATAATCTTCACAATGACATCTCGATACCAATTAATATGTTTTCCTTTTTACAACACTTTTTACTAATTGAAGAAACCATGGAGCTTCAGGACTAGATAACACTCAAATACCAAAATATTCCTTTCATAAACATTTTGTGTGGGTTCTTTAATTGTTAGCACTTCTACTGGCACAAGAAGTTAAAGAACCAATGTAAAATGTTCGAGTTCCTTGAGTTGTTTTTAGTCTTCTATCATGTTTAATGAAATCTAGTATTTTGATCACTTCTTTGTCTTGAAATGCTCCATAGGATTTAAGACGAAGGGAAGAAGCTCTTGCTAGAGGTACCATTTGTGAGAGCTTCCAGAACAATTTAATTGTTTTATGAACTTGTCTTAAAAGTTTCCATAGTAATTTTTTTTGTTGTGTTGGCAGCTGGGGTTACTATACAAGTTAGAAATTGGCCCCCTTTCTTCCCTATTATTCACCATGACGTGGCCACTGACATCCCTGTGCGTTCACAGAAGCTGCAATATACTGCCTTCGCAACGCTTTTGGGTTTGGCTACTGTGTCCTTTACTATTCTTCTTAAAGGAAAATTTCTGATTACTAGGCTGTATCCAAATTTTCTCTTGCAACTCTGGAAAAGTAATATATTAGTGAGTTAACATGGTTTATCTTCTCAGCATAAATAATTGATCTACTTTACCTTTTGGCATTGTTAAAGGATTATCTCAACCTTGTAATTTCATAAATGATATTTAGTCACCTTCTAATAGCTCGATCATGTCATCCATGTGTTCAAATTCTTGCCTCAAATTATTCAAAGTAAGCCCACCTCTAGTGCTTGTGTACTCACATTTGCATTGAAATATAATTACCATCTCCAGCCAAGGTTAAGTTGCTTCAATGTGTTTCATTAATAACCACATTGAGTTCTTGGATTTTTTTTTCTTGTTTCAAATGGCAATCCTCTTGTTCAAATATGATAGCTACCAATCATGCTCTTTTCCAACTGTTATGTGCAGGGAGTTTGGGCAAATAAAGCCAATCTCATTATGGAAGCTTCATAATCTACAAATACACTAAAATTCAGTGTCAGAACATCATATTCTTGTGCCATAGTGGTTCTTTGGCACATTCAAAACTGTTCTTAGAGGAAGTTCTGAAATATATCTGTCTTTTCATGGTTACAGCCTTGAGAATAACTGTTGTGACCGTTTACTAGATTTTATTCATCTTGGGAAATTATTTGATTGGGCAAAATGACATCTTTAAAAGAAATTCTTTACATTATTTTATAGTCATATCATATTTTATATTCCATGCTAACTTATAGTGCAATATTTTGATCGCACATTTTTCCTTTTACCATGTCTAATTCCATAGTGTATTTTTAATTTGATAATGGAGTACAATTAGCAGTGACACTAAGCTATTTATATATTTTATGGAATAAATGATACATATGGAATAACACGACCTGTAAATTTACCCTAGAATATACAAGTGATAATTTTTAAATTTCCCTTTTCAATCATATGCAGGGTTGATTGTATGCCTTACTTGGAATGTGATATCCACATTAGCAGCGTGGATCAAAGGCGAAGGTCAATTACCAATTTCCCAATTGCTGCAAAAGGACATCACTTGCAACATATAATAATCAAATGAGTTGCTAATATATATTGTTTTGCTTTGCTTGAAGGTATTAGGATTTGGTTCCTTGCAATTATCTACTTCATTACTGGTGTGCCGGGAGCTTATTTCTCATGGTACCGTCCTCTATATCATGCGATGAGGTACTGACTATGGACAATTCTTTTTCATAAGCTTTTTATCTTACTCTTTTTTTGAGTCTTGTATTTGGAAAAGGTATGTTTCTAATCAAAATCCCGGCGTGCTAAAATTGATGCTTGATCTGTTTACTGCAGGACTAATAGTGGTCTGAGCTTTGGGTGGTTTTTCATATTTTATTTGGTATGCAAATTTACATGGATGATCTCTTTATAACATTCTTGTGCAATTTTCCATTGACAAGCATATGCAAACACTCACATTTATCACTCGTCAACAGGTTCACATTATATTTTGCATAGTCTCTGCAGTTGCTCCTCCTTTCCCTTTCAGAGGGAAATCTTTGACGTAAGATCCTTGATGATGCTTGGCAAAAGATAAAGAACAAACTTGTTTTTTGTTTGAAGACTTCCTTTAATTATATGAGAAGTATAACTAACATGCATTTTCTGATGCTTATTTCTTTTCATTTGTTGTGTCCCAGTGGTATCTTGGCAGCTGTGGATGTAATAGGAGATAACTTTTTGGTTGGGGTAATTTTTCTTCACATCTTTCTTTTATATTTTGTATCTGAAGTCTGAACATCTAATTATACTAGGAAAGCATGTGACGAAAGGTTAACATGCAATTGTTAACGCTGAATTCTAGTTTTTGCCAGCGAAAATGTGAAGGGACATCCAACCACACACTAGTATAGTGCATATTGGACCATACCAAGTAGTTTGCCCATTACATATTTGTCCTAGATATGACTATTATCAGTAATCTGTAGGTACAACTAGTACCAGTAATACTAGTCTGATATTTGACTGATACACTGATAAATGTACTTACAACAGATGGACAGTAGATTGATATTATGTAAGTGTAGACAATATATTCTGTTTAGGGAGCTCCTTCACTATTTCAAATTGGTATTAATATAGTTGCATAACCAGTATATCAACTGTATATCAGTAATTAATAGTCCACTGTTTACCAGAACCAGAAGTGTATTGAACTTTAATGCATGATTCAATTCAAACTTCAGAGTAAATATAAAGGTCTGAAAGAAAATACTGATTGTTTCCAAATTACAGATTAACACTGAAATTAGTAGATATTTAGCATATGATGCAGCCTTGAACAGTTGTTTAAAAATACAAATTACATGCCCTATTTACTTTATCTTGTCAGATTCTTATATAGTAACTAACTCACTTCTCCCTTATTTCAGATCTTCTACTTCATTGGCTTTGGATTCTTCTGTATTGAGTCACTAATCAGCATTTGGGTCATGCAGGTAATGGCCATTCTTAGATATGCATCAATCCTATTGCTGAACCTGCTAAACTATTTTTTAGTGAACGGGGGCCAAAATTAGCCTACCAGATATATCAATTGAAGAGTTTACAAGCACATACAAGTTAGAACTAGAAGTATTGTAGAGTTACGGATACATATTAAAGAATCTACATACAAATAGGTGGATAAAATTTAGCTACAGGTTTCAAACTCACGCAAAGAGCTGGCATATCAATGTTGCTAGCAGTTGCTATTTTCACCTATAGCTGTAGCATTGGAAGTTGCCAAAGCTCGAGTCAGAATCAATTGCTTTATCCCTGAAGATTAGTTCATTTCTTTCTTTCTAGATCCACCAGTTCCATCCAATTTCAGTGCGTTGTCGAGTTGTTCATTCAAGTTGTGAGGGTTCTGGAAGTAGGTTAGACATGAGGAAGTCTGTAAATGTCATGATAGCTGGAAAGGGATTTCCAATAAAGTAAAATGTCTTTGGATGCATGAAGATAACTGATTGTTTTTTCTTCACTTCTTTTCTTGCAGCGAGTGTACATGTACTTCAGGGTAAGTGGAACTGCTGGAGGGAGGCCTGATGCTAGATGAAGAGAAAGAGCTCCATTAGCACCAGGAGACCAGTAGAAGTGAAGAAAGTCTAGATCAAATGGTGTTGATGCAGTTAATCATCTACTCTTTTTTATCAGTCACATTTGTTCCTGATTGATGGTTAAGCAATGAAGAGATAATAATGTTCAGAACTGTAGGGTGTGCTGATGCTAAAAACTGAAAAAGGAAATCACTGGACAGAATTTCAATGTCTGCGTAAGCTACTTTTGTGCTTTCAATATATCAGTTTGCTTGGATGACAAAAAAAGTATGTGACTTTGTAATATTTAATTAAAAATTATAAAATAATAATTTATAAAATTATATTTTTATATAATATTTCAAAATAAAAATTAAATATTATTTTTTAAATAAAATTAAGTACCTATTTAATATTAAGTATTTATAATTATGCTACTTCCATAGGGACCATAAAGTCATAAACCTTTTTACTTTATAAAGTGTAGTAGCTATGCGAAATGCGAGACCCAACGCGAAACCCTAACTTCCTTATACTCCATAGATAGATGGACAACCCGAAGAGTAACCCTAGCTCGCTCGAGTCTCGACTTTTTCCTTGCCCATGGCCCTCCATCTGTATCCCCAAGATCGAGTTCATCGGTGGAAGTGCTCGAAGAAGCCTGCAGAGTGGAACAAGCCGGCATCGGTGCAAAGGTCACTGATGAGGTTGATGATACTGATGGGGATCATGGAAATAGTGAACCAGAGGGTGATGGCCTTGGCAATGAGGAATCGTCAAGCGAAAAGTCAGATTCTTCTACCTCCAGCAGCGAGACGAAGAAGGTGATGACAATTCTGACGGCCACAATGGGGAGGATCTAGGAACACAACTTGTCGGGAGCGATGATGAAGAAGAGGTTGTCGGAGGTCCCATCAAATTAAAAAACGAGCTTAAGTTTCAAAAGCTTATCTTTCACTTGCCAGAATCAATATTGACGTGATAAATTTGCTTCTTTTGTTTCTATCTACTTTAGAAACTGTTTGTTGACTTCCGTTCATGGGTTGCTGGCAATTGTCTTGTTTTTATCTTCTTAAAAAAGTTATCTGCTATTTGATTGTAATTTGGAACCGAATCCTATTATATAATTGCTGAAGGAGTTTTATTTCAGGTTCTTCCTCCAGCCCCCCAAGTTGAAGTTTCTTGGAACCTAATCAACAGACACTTCCAGTGGGGGTGGTTTTATCTGTACGTTGTTTTACCTTTACCTTTTTTTGTATGACTGTCGATTTGGTATTTAATTCTTCCTTGTTTTTGATATATACCGAATAAATTATATTATCCCTAGTTAAAATTGGTATTTCGGTGAAAAAAACAGGAATCGTTTTTGAGTGATAGTGCGACAAATTTTTCTCTGAATTCTAATTATTTTTAACGATTTGAGATCCTAGTCTCTTTAACAGAAAATTTCCCAACTTTTACAATTGAAATCACTCTATATTACCCAGAATTCACGAACTATCCAATTTTATTCAAAACTATATGGCAACAATCTGAACATACTTGTTTTTGAGCATTAGATGATGGTCATGCTATTAGTGTATGCATCTACATACTTTGTAATTTCAATTGATAGATACACTTTCATGATTTGACCTCTCGATCATGTTTCAAGGATAATTGAAGTTTGATTTGCGTGCTCTCTGTTTAGTTTCTGATGTTTCAGACTAATGAGCCTCTTGTCTCCCTCTTCTCAGGTCTTGGGTAACAGAGTTATAGTTGAAGGTTCAGTGGATCATGAACCTTTAAACGAAGGATCCATTCTTTGGATAACAGAAACCAGGTGGCCACTGGGTATCATAGATGAAATATTTGGCCCGGTGAATATCCCTTACTATGTTGTCAGGTACAATTCTGAAACAGATATTCCAGTAGGAATCAGTGAGGGCACTGCCGTCTCATATGTCATGGAATTTGCCAAGTATGCCGTTGATAAGGACATCTTTAAGAAAGGATATGATGCTTCTGGTGAAAATGACGAGGGGATCTCTGATGAGGTGGAATTCTCAGACGACGAGGAGGAAGCGGAGTACAGGAGGTCTCGGAGGCTGGCAAAGAGAGGGACTAAGGATAGAAAATTTGGAAATCAAGAAAAGAATAGTCGTAAAAAGAAAACTTACTGTAAGGGTGTCGGGAAGCAGAAGAGGATGATGCCAACTATCCCCCAGGATTTGGAAGCTAAGAAAAGACCTTGCTTGCCACCATCTAGGCCATGCAATTCTGATTTTAGCAAGTCTTCATCTTCCCTGCGAACGAGTGAAAAAAACTTAAGCAATTGAGCAGGTAGCCTCATTTCCAGTTAGCTTGTTTGATGATCGCAGTAATCCATTCTATCAACGGGCACATCAGCCAAATGCTATTCTGGATCATGGAATGCTATTTCCGCAGCTAGAAAATATAGTGCATCTGCGTATGGAATGCCAATGCCCCTGCTGCAGCAGCAAAGTGCTCTTTTTCCTCTTGCCATTCCAACACAGCTACGACTGGATGCCTCTCTTTCTCCTGGAATACCAATCCAGCATCAGCAGATTGCTGCTGCTAAGATCAGGATGCAGACGAATTGGCTCCCAGGCCAACAGCTAGAGCACGAAGCTTACGTTAACCATCATCAAAATCACATGTTAACGACTCTGGTTATGCCGCAGACAGGATTGAATTCTGCTACTGGTCTCATGCATCCTATGCTGGGACTTGGGAGGGCAGGGTGGCACTGGTCAGGCATCTTTCCGGCCTGCAGGGCCAGGAGTTCCACGGCTAGGTAATCATTGGACACGGGGTCAGGCGTTCCCACTGTAAGGTAGATGGTCCATGTAATAGTAGTATATGAAAAGAGATCATATCCGAGGATAAAACTATGTGAATGTAATCAAACTGAATTTTGTAGTTTTTCACCAAATCTCGTTATCAAACTTCCTCAATCGTCGTCTTACTATTGTATTCTTTTACATATGCTGTCGCTGGTACAACAATGTTTCGCATTATCGAACTTTCTCAATCGTCATCTTACTATTGCATTCTTTTACAGATTATGTAGCTGGTATAATTACATTTTCAGTACAGTCTTTAGGTGCAACGGGAGAAGAAAGTTTCATCAATGGAGTCGTGTACAAGTGTTTGCTAAATTAAAAAAGAAGGTTCAGACGACAGCATATTCGTACATAGTGTTTGCTAAATTAATATTTTTATTTTCATTATTTGTTAGGGAAAAAAACCAGTAAATACTAGGACATTGTTGTTAATATAGGAAGAAGAATAAAGGAAACCTAAAAACAAAGGGCTAAAAATAAGCACTTGCCAGGAATCGAACGCGGCTCGCCCAAATGACGAACAGAAAAACATTACCATTATGCTACAAAGTCATAATTTACTCTTAGTGTCAAAATAACATAACAAACCAAAAATAATAGAAATGAAAAACTAAGCTCTCGCCATTGCCAAAGATCAAACCCATGTAAAACAAGAATACTTACCACTATACTGCAGCAACATTACATGTAAAAGATATACACATAAAATATGTGTTTTAATACCACTATGCATTCACGGGTTAATCTGCCAACAATCTCAGTCACGTATAAATGCACTAGAAACAATCTTAATTAAAATTTAGTGTTTGTAACCTCATCGAGGAGTTAGGAGGAATAATAATGCAAGGAAGCTTTGCAAGCGTTAATATAAAGTGACGCTACCGAACATAGAAGAATTAACTTCATCCTGGCTTCAAATTGTAAATAAGATGATATTTGATGTATCTGCAACCTTTTCGAAGCCTAAATAATACAAGGACGCAGGGGCCAAAATCGCTAATTAGGGATGCATTGACTCTATACCATAAACCAATACTTAGAACATTTGAGCCTACGAAAAGTAGGAAGATCAAGTAGAGAACTTCTAGCAGAAACAATGTATCTCAAGTCTAAAAGTATTAACAGTTCTGTAAGGATCCCACCAAGTTGTTTGCATTTCTCTATCCATGCATGAAGCACTGTTGCATGATTGGGTGCGAGTAGTCGACATACTTCTCCCAAATTCCCTTATACTTCTCCTTTCCAATTTTCAACCATGGCTTCATGTTCCCATTATAATGCAAAACTGCTGCGTCTTTCAGAACTAATGGATCAACGTCAGTGTCCCCCAGACCCCGCACGTGCCACTTCGCATCCAAATTCTGAACCAGCCCAGAGAAGGCCAGGAGCGCAGGAGGCAAGATTCCCTGCTTCCATAGTGTGTGATCAGCATTAAGTTCCAGCCAAGTGTGATATTTGCCAGTTACATATTTCCTTTTCCACTCCCTCAAATTCATAACGTTCAATCCAAATGCCCATCCACATGCATCTGGATCAAAATGAGAACGGATCAGTGGGTGGGAGTAGTTAAGAAGTTTGTGGAACCCATGAAAGGTCTCATTGCAAGTGTCGACAGCACCCATCACATTTCCATGAAGGTCAATTGAGAACAATTCTGTGAGATCCTTCTGAACTACCACATCGTCATCGAGAAAGACCACCTTTTCTAGTGTTGGATAGACTTCTGGGATGTAAAACCTCAGGTGGTTAAGCATTAATGTTTGGTGTTTTGGGTCCCAGAACTTGCTCGGTGCTCGGTTATCAGTGCTCCCCGAGAAGTATTTCTGTGTTTGAGAATTCTGAATCTGCTTTAGGACTGGTATATTTGAGGCATCGAGCCAGCTGAAGTCTTCAAGCATCTGGACCTCGATGGTTGCACTACCGAATCTGTTCATGGAGAACCAAGCCTTCATTGGTGCATAATTCACCTCATCTGTGACCAGATGAAAAACGATCATATCTGGATGTTTTGAGTTCACGATGGTAGAGTTAACCACAACTGATGCAGCAATGGTGTTATCAGAGAAGATGCAATAATGATAAAGACTATTATCTCCAAGTTTCTCCAAATTGTGCATCCCTTCCGAAAGCTTTCTCTGAAGATTAGGATTTCCGAACCATTCCAGAGCCAGCCTGACACCAAGACAGTATAGGCCTTTTGGGAGTTCTCCAGCCGCTATCTGCCCATACTTGCTGCTCTTTTCAGTCTCGGATTTCATCTTCTCATTTAAAGCTTGGAATTGACCTTTCATCTTCACAATCATTGTTGCACTGTCATAGTGGAGCTGCTGGGCTTGATAGAGGAGTAGAGCCATATCACGAATTGCCATTTCATATTCTTTAGTGGTTAATGCAGCTCTCTCAGTTGGGAAGCTGGATAGAAGAGCTTGGTTTTTCGAAATTTGGGCGCTAAGCTCTGCCGCAAACTGGGCATTATTACTATCCTTTGAAATGACAACCAAAGCCTTAGCAAGCGATATTTGATCTTCCATTTGCCTCATGATTGAATAAGGACTCAGTTTATCGTCTGTAATGTTCAGGCCTTCATTAATGCTAGGGCGTTCAAGGTTCTGTAGGAAAACAACAATGTTTGGAAGGTTAAAACAATGATTGGCACATGCATTTTGCATTTATTTAGTATAGATCTACTTCAACTGAATTTGGCATATATCATGCATAAATTGATTGTTAGTTCGCTGTAGCAAATGTGAATGAAAAGATCAAGAAAAAATCGTGCATAAAGATGTTTGCCAAATCAAATTTCATATCCAAACACCATGGAAATGGAAGAAGAAATATTATGACAAATTTTTTTGTTTGTGGATTTATGTCTATGGAAGAAGCAATTCAAGAAAAAAAAAAGGAAACTGCTAGTGAAACAATGGAAGAATCAATACTAACCTCCACATTCCATCTCTTTCTGTGTATTTCTTGCACTCTCTTCTTTTCTTTGTATCTTTCATTGACTATGATAGAAAATTTACCTCCAAATGAAAAAGATATTTAGCACAAACTCTTGCTCTATCGTTTTGCAGTCCCCTCGTCTTGTTTCCTTCTTTTATTCATTAATCATTTCTATGATCAGAAATTGATCTCCCAAATGAAAAAGGACTTGCTTTTGTGCCATAAGAATGTTGACGAGAGAAATCAATACAATAAAATTTCCTAATTTATATTATGCATTGGAATTGCAATATATTTGAACAAGAGCAATGAACTGATTTTAAATACAAGATTCAAAGTGGCAAAGAAAGATAAAAGTGATGTAAAGAGAGATCTCGGACTTTGTCTTGAGTATTAACAAATGGACGATTATATTGACAAGTATAGGACTCCCCATGACTGTTTTAAAAAACTAAAAGTGGATCAACTAATGATTGACTTTCATATGTGAAGCAATGTAGGAAAAGTAAGATATGGATTATATTCAAGGAAGTCAGAATTGGATCACAATTGCTTGCAATCTCTTTGCTTCACGTTAAAAAGTACAAGACATCTTGGTCATGGTTACGTGGAGGCAGAAAGTACAGTTGAGGCCTAAGGGAAGAGTAAAGAATAAGAAGTTGGTCATAGTGACAGCAGAAGCCATAACGGAAGTAGATAAGGCCATGATCGTGGTGGAACAAGGGTAATAGTTGCAGTTCTGATCCGAAGATAAGGCAGCGATGGAAGTGAATACTGATGAAAAAGCATTCATCATTAAATAAACACTTATGTAGAGTGCGAAATGCATAAATTTGTGAATTCTTTTAACAAATGCTGTCAAGAAATAATTATAATCAAGAAAGGAGTGCACAATTTCATGTGATCACGCATCAATGGTTACATTGAAATATCATTTTCTAATCTCATTACCAACTGCGAACATTTACTACAGGAACAAATAGAAGGTATTCGGTAAACAATTCGACACAAACATTTTATAAGAGGTGAAGATTTAAATCTATGGTTACAGCAAACATCTGACAGTATACCTGTCCGATTAACAAAACTCAAACTTTGGATCATCCAACACGAAAAGGAGAAGAAAGATATTACATAACGCATAATCCTGATCCAATCCCACAACGTCAATCTAGCATAACGATCAAAGGAAGAAAAAAAAGGCGATGCTTTTATGAAGACTACAGAATGATTCCATAGATCCGGGGTCGAGATCTCACCTTGCGGATCGACGGTGGTGTGGAAATCGGCAGCTTTTCGCGACTGAGCACCGCAACCAGCAGGAGCACCGCGAGAACGGCGGCCACCAGACCTAGGCACGCTCTATCGAGGTACGGCCGCCTCGCCGGCCTACGGTTATCGAACGGCCTCCGCCTCATCCCTCCTCAGAGCCGGCGACGGCAACTAACCAAATCAGACGCGACGCCACGCCGACGCCACTGCAACGTAGGTCAGGCGATCCGGAGGAGAGAGGGATATTTTGCAGTCGGGATTCCAAGCGAGAATCACAGACTGGGGCTAGGGTTTAGGGATTGCAATCTCGTTGGTTGCAGCTCCCGCGTCTTCTTGTTAGGAGGAAACTGCGAGGCTGAGTGGTTCGTTTTTAGGTGCGTAGAAAAACCAACGAGTCAATCGGCCTTCGAAATTTTATTTTAATCACAAATATTTTTTTTAATTGACAAAAAATATCATTATAATTTTTTTAAAAAATTCTTTAGGAAACCCTAGTCCCATACGCTGATCTCTTTAAATTCTTTTTCCAAATTGATCAATATGGAATTGATGGTTTCAATATATTTAGTGATCACAATATAAATTGCAAGTTTCTTTTTATTATTTACCACTACATCCATATGTATCCAACTATATTACTAAAAATTAAGATTAAGTTGTGCAGTCAAATACATATAATTTATTTGAATTAATAAGAAATGCTTATTTTTATAAACATACTTTCGCTAAAAATGAATAATATAAAATATAATATGATTTATTCCATATATGAAAAAAATGAAAGAACAAAAATAATATGTGATCAATATATAAGGGCTAGTTATCAAGTAAATTCTATTAGATACATTAACTAGGAAAGTGCATATCTGTCCATAGTCATTAATATTCTCGAAAGCTTAAGCTATCTATGGATAACAGTAGCTTTCCATGTGTTCTACAATGTTTTACCACGAGTCTTTCCATAAACTGTTCAAAAAAATAACCAAATGAATCTTTTTCCTACGAAGTTCTATTAAATGCAACCGCAGCAAGAAGATATATTAAATGTGGTCTTTTGTTTGAAAAATACATATTCATCATCAAAGATCTTGGCCATTCAACAACCTTTTTTTATTTTTCAAGAGGACAAATATAATAGTAGTGAAAACTGGATTTGACTTCATAATTTTATTACGAACAATTAAGAACTTTGACAGTTGAACAAACTTTTGCAATGCAATGTGAATTTTTGATGCACATTGATGTGGTGGCTAAAACTGGAACTCAGAATCATCCCACTGGAGCACTGCAGACCCCAAATCCTGCTCCCTCTTTAGCTTGTCCTTCATGAACCAATCACAAATTCTACCTGCATTGAGCTCCTCAATGGGAACTCCTTCCTGCTCAGATATCACCCTCAACAGATTCAGTGAAGATATCTGAAAAGAGAAAAGGAAGGATCAACTATGAGCCAAAGAAACAAGAGAATGCCTTCTGCTAAAATTTCCTGACTATGTATAACTGCAGAGAGTAGTGTGTCAGAGTTAGTAAAAGAGGATCGCAGTTCATCCTTAAAATAATTAAATTTTTATAAATTATTTCAGCATCAACTCTCTGCCCCAAAAAGAAGGGTAAAAAGACTAGAATTTTATGAAGAAGCCATTCGATTGCCTAAATTGAAGCCTCAACATATCTAATCCGTCCTGCCCTTTTCTACGATTTGTATCATCCTCCTGTCCCACCCCGAACCCACCCACCAAGAAACCCTAATCGGTGCGATTCCCTTCAACAATATTCCTAATATTTCAAATTGTCACATCAAAATCTGATCTCAGATAGGGTATCTTCGGATCAAGAGATGTAGCACTCACTGTTAACCTACAGAGGAATCGCTCGTGAGTGCTGAGTCCGGAGAACTCAACCAGGCCGGCTTCTTCCAAGCTGAGAAAGCTCCTCCTCTGGCCGCCCTTTTGCTCCTCCTGGCTGCTGCACTTCACCACCAACCTTCCACCCTTCGACACCTTTGCTGAATAGTGGGTGATAATACGTTGATGAGAAATAGCTGTTGGTGGTCTCGCAAGTTCTGTGAACTTGAGAGGAAGAACCGGCGTCAGGTAGCTGCAGCAAGGTTTGAGCAGCTCGAGGACCGCCATGGCTGCGATTTTTGTGGGAAGGATTTGGGAATACAACTGGATGAGTGGCTGGGATCCGTGTAGAGAGGCCTGAAACGGATAGATAGGGGTGCTTCGTTACCGGGTTCGGGTTTTATTGGATGACCCAATTTGCCCATGATATCATCATGACGTCATATTAAAAACAAGAAATAACAAGGATTATTCTCAGGGAGTCAAAAGTAAGAATTGTAAATTTTGAAGGATAGGTATTCTAGTATATTTAAAGTTATATAAATACTTTTTAATTAGCTCTAATGAGCTTAGCTAAATTAATGCTTAATATTTTTTGGAGTTGTCTCTCAATCTTTTCTCATGTATTTGTCCTTTGAGATAGAGTTATTTATTGATTTTGTTATATTTGTTCGCTAAAAAATCTTGTGGTTTCTATATTCATATGAGTTATATCGATTCCCAATCCAGAAGAGCTTTGTCCATCGCTTCCTCAATATCCACCATAAGTGACTAAGAGAAACACTCATGTAACCTTATGCATATGGTCTAATAAAAGTAGGGTGAGATTGAAAGGATTGAAGCGATTCATAGAAAAGAAAGGATAAAGAAACCAAAAAAATTGTAGAAGTAGAGAGGGAGGGATACTATAATCTCTATTCCCAAATTACTCATGATAGCAAAACTTACCAAATCAATGTTTAATTTTTTTAAAAAAAAATTGATTTATATCTTAATATAAAGTCATGTTAGCCCTTCACTTTTTTTATATAAAAAAATAAACCTCCTAATATAGTTAGATAATTACTATAACAATTAGTTTGATTCACATCATTAATGCTTAAGGACGTTATTTAGTTGGTGCTAAATATGTACCACTTATCAAACTACAAATTGATACAAAAATGTTCTCACTTACAAATCAAGCTCAAAGTACTAGAAGGCTAATATTAAAATTAATCCAAATTATTTGCTAGTACAGCAAAATGAAACCTCCATGAACATATTCAAAATCAAATTAGCATTAAGAAGCCGATCTTCCACAAGGCGGGATGGCCACAAACACAAGCTCTCATTTCTTATGTGAAAATCATGTTTAAAAGCATCTAATTAATTAAGAAAAAAAGGAAATTAATTTCACAAGTATACAAGCTCTTCATGTTACACATAAATAAGCAATTAATAATTTACCATGCAATATTTTTCATGGAAATCATAGAACCACTTTCTTTCTTTACTCTCTTTATTTTGTACTAATTAAAACATCAAATGAAGTCATGAGTCATTCAGTTGATTGCTCTACTCGCTAGCTAACTATAGTTAATCTAACCTTAGCTACTTCTTAAGATCAAATTAGGACACTGTGGTGAGAGTAAGAGAGAGACCTAATTGTTAACCTCTCTTCTTCAACCAGAGTGCTAATTACTATCTTCCTACCTAAAGGTTCCTCCTATAAGGGAAGGAGTCCAGAAATCAGTCTCATTAGCCACAGCAAATGTGCTTGAGATTGGAACCAAGCATAACCCTCTACTTCTGAGATCTTCACTTTGTGCTTGATCAGAATCCTTTGATATTGATTTATCCAGAGCCTGCAAGAAAAATATATGACCTCCAATTTATGCCAGATACACAGTGCAAACTGAGACAGATAATGTAAGAACCAGTTCACAGTGTATGCATGATGCAGACACACAGGCACAATATGTACGTAAGCCCTAGCTGATTACCTTCATTTGTTGTGATTGATGACTACCCTTTAGATAGGGTGCACTTAAAACCTGAAAGGGTAAAGGTAGAGGGATGAGATACGGATCATGCATATGGCTTAAGCTGCTTCAATGTAGGCATTGAAAGGTCAAGCACTTACGCGAACTTGATCATGGAGGAACTTTATGTACTCGATGGCCTCATGCAGTACGGATGCTGTATCAGTCTACGAGATCAAAGAGTGCAACTAAGATGTACATTATTATAAGATGAAATGATAAAAAAAAAGTATCAAAAAGATAGAGAGGAGTGTTCGAGCTTTCACCTTTCCAAAAGGTGAAACTAGTTGCTGAAGTGCAGTGATTCTATCTCCCAGCTTCTCTTTCCTTACCTGCGATGAACATAATATTTAATCCAAAGTGTTTAAAATTTGTTAAATATATGAATTTCGATGACCCAGTTAAAATTTTAACAAAACCTAAAGGAGAAAACATCAAGGGGCCACTCATTATGGTGATGATTGATTACCTTGAAGGTTGGCAGTGAAGATGGTGTCTCTATTCTAGGCTTCTTGACCAGCACTTGCTCAATACTGTCATTTCTCTTGATCTCCATGGCTGCGCAAGAGCTTCCAACACCTTGAGTAGTCTACATGGTTATGTAAATTAACATCAAATTCAAGTTTCAGTAATTTTGGCTCCAAGTTCTATTGCTACAAGTATATATATATGTGCGTAACTCTTTACTAACCTTGAGAATAGGGTTACTGTAACTTGGATTTTGATTTGGGAAAGGCTGAGGGGGCCTGACATGGTGGAGGCTCGAGTTCTCCACGGTTGGATTCCAAAAGGGAGTTTCATTGGAGAACTGCAGCTGCTGCTGTTGCTTTAATGGCGATTGAGCTGTTGACGAGGAATTCAGTAAACTATTCATCTGCGACACGTCAAAAGATGACCTCTCCGGTCGAGCGTCCTCAAGAATTTGGCTGTGTAAAGGTAATCCAAAGGTCGACTCTGCCGCCGCCGAAAGGAGCGGCTCTTGCAGGAAGCTGCTCCGGTTCATGATCTCCATCTCCATGTTAATTTGACCGGATTCAATCCCGCTGCTGCGAGAAACATGACTAATTACTTGATGTGTGTACAATTAAACGCACACAGCCGAACCCTACCAGATGATTCTGATGAGCTTACAGGATAGCATGGGGCCACTCGACGGCGGTTGAGGTGGAGAGGCCGAGGTCCACCGGGTGGGGATGGGCGGAGTCAAGCAGAAGACCCGAGTCGTGGATGTAGTCTTGGAAGGTGACCAAGCTAGTACTGGAGAGGGACACCGGCGACTCGCCGCAGGAAAGTCTCGACGGGGGCTCCAACGTGTCGGGCGCCGGCGCGGCGGGCGCAGTGGTCCACCAGATCATCCCGCTGGTGCTGCAGCTGCCTGCTTGGAACTGGTCCGCCATGGATGGATGATCTGCTCTGCGGATGGAACAGGTGCGATCGATCGATCTTCAAATTGATTTAATTGGATGGAGTTGGGAATTAATTTGTAGTAGTAGTTGAAGTTGTGAGGAGGTTTGGTGTGGTATGATGGGGGAAGGAGGAATAGGGGTTGGAATGCCTGCCACTTATATAAAGTGTTTTGGTGCAGTTTTGTGGAGCCGATGGAACCAGTAGACCTCAGTGGAAGACATTACAACGCCTCTGCATCTCTATCTCTCGTTCTCTGTTTGACTTGAAAAGCATACACGCGCGCGGCCCTATTTTTAATTAATAAATTAATGACGATGACTTTCCCTTCTCAATCTACATTTGGCATAGTCAAAAGCTTTTTTTTTTTTTTCAATTTAAGTGCTTTTCCAACGTAATTTAAATTTTAAATCTTTAGAAATTTTTTTATAACTAAAAATAGTAAAGAAAATGTTTTAAATATCATTTTCCCACTATTTTCTGGTAGAACCAATAAAAGTTAAACTTAAAACATTTATCCAATTTGACTCGTTAGTCAAATTCAAATTAATTCAAATTATATTAAAGTCATAATCAAGTCAACTCATTAATAATATAAAAATAATCATAATATAATGCACATTATATTTATAATATATAATAAATATATATTTTATTCTTTAATAATTATTTTAAAATATAGGTTATATTTTACATTGTATATTTATAAAGTAAATAAGTTATACTAGTTTAGTTGAGTCAACTCAATTTTTCGTAGTAAATGACTCGATAGCTTACCCATAAAATATTTTAGTGTACAACTTATTTTAATAATTAATTCATTTATGTAACCAAATTCGAACAAAGAGGAAGTTGTAACACTGATCATTATTTTAATTTTTATTATTTAATTTGTTATAATTTAGTTAGTCAACAAAAAACACATACATCTAAATTGCATTAATATTTAAAATTATATTTATTTATTGAATTAATCGCAATTGTTAATTGTTTATTTATTTATACCCTTATTGTTTTCTTGTCCTTATCAATTTTTTTTCATAAACTTTAATTTGAAACAATAATTTCAATCTTAGTCGCAGTGGATTTTATTTGCCGATTGTAGATTATATCTTTCTCTGTACTGATTATATTCTCATGAAAACACTTATTTCTAGCAATGTAAAAACACTTGAAAATTTTTCTGAGCTATTATTTTGTGTAAAAAAGTTGACTAGTAAAGATAAAGAAAGTATGATCTAACTGGTTGACTCACAAAATCTATTCTGCTAAATACACTCCTTAATTATATGATTAAGCACCATAATTATGCATGTCGCCCATCACCTGGGCGTGTTTTACGCCACAAATCTTCCTACCTACTTCTTCCACTTGTCTTACTTCAGTGGAACCAACAGGCTACAGAGACATTCGATGCTTTTTCTTTAATATGAATGAAAATCGTGGGACCCATCGCCCATGTCAAAGTCTTCCCTACAATAAGTCTTTCCCGTCAAAATATTCTGATATTTATACGCCTTCCAGCAAATCATTCCTCCTCTCGGTGCCATTATAAGATATGGCGGAAGGAAAGAAGAAAAGGTGAGGTGAGCTTATCAAATAATACTACGTCCCGTCCATCCCTTAATTTTATACAAGTTTACTTTCTTTTTTTCAAACTAAACTGATCCAAAGTAGTCGCGAGGCGGCGCGTCAGCGCGCTGAAACGCCACCGGCTGCGACTCGCCGTTCAGGGCAACTTGGACCGAGCAACGCATGCGCGTTACAAAAGTCAAAAGCTGGGGGACCACCTTCGTCTGAACGCTACACGTGTCTGCTGCCATCGTGCGAGGACAAAAGCTTTGACCCGCCTCCCGCATTTCGGCATCAATCTCCGACCGCGCCGGTCCGTCGAAACTTGATCATGTCGAGCTCTCAGTGACGTGGCAACAGGTCATTCGTTGCGCTATTTCCGGAAAACGACAAACCGTTGCGATGGATCTGTTCGATATCTTGCTTGATGGCCGGCGGAGGCGGTTGAAAAAGTCAATAGTTAGTGCTGCTGATTACAGAAAATTCGATCTTTTTTCTATTCAAGTAAACAAGAATATATACTTTCTAATTTTTTTTAAAAAAAAGAAAAATGCATCTTTTATTTGTATATCCAGAAAAAATAATAATGCCACAGGTACAACTGATAAACTTGATGAACTAAAGACATTCTACTTACGTAATACCGATGTCATTGCTGTGTAAGGTTCGAGGATACAGGGGAACAGTGGCGAGTGTAGGTGTGTCCACCATGCTTGCTTGCACGAAGCTTTGTAGGTAAAGGAATATTCTTCATCTTCGTCTGCAACGTGCAGATCACGTGCCATGTGGAGAAGTTGACCCCCTGTAGATCTTGTTCTGCTCTCCAGTCGCCACCCACATGCCGATGTGGACAAGTATGAGACAAGAAACAATCCACGAAGTCAACACGCTTTCCTTTGACCTCTTTATATGACTGTGCCCAAGTATGGACAAGTGCCCAAGTATTTCGGGCGGTAAGTAGACTGCAGTTAAAGGGAGTAATGCTGGGAATTCTCCTGCTCTTTTCCACAGGTAACAAAGTAATAATCCATATATTAAGCTTTGACTTTTTTATGAAAGCCTGCATTTTCGTGGTTTGGCACTCGATCATGGCGCAAAAGCAGAAAGAGTTGTCTGCTGGAGTTTGATGACGCATAGATTGCATCATAATGCAGAAAAAAGTTTATATTATAAAAAGTATGAAATTATTGTGATAAGATTTTTAGAATTCAGTGAGGCATGAACATGATCAAACCTAGAGTACACACTTTCATAATGGCAACGAAGAGAACCTTTGAAACTTGTCACTGCAACTTGCACTACTTTCTCTCGCGCCATCATTGCTCCTCAACGCAGCATTGCCTTTATTCCTTGCTCCTCGCTCTCTCCTCTCTCTCATTTATTTTTAGTCATGTATTTGAAAAACACACAACTTAAATGCTCATATTAGGCAATAGAGTGTCCCGTTCTGGAAGACTCAAAGACTCAAAATAATAGGACTTTAGTTAAGTTGAATCGGTAAGGGCTTAGTTTTTAATAACAAAATCTGGAGGGTTTAAGGCAAGTTGAGACATGCTAACTAATAACAAAATCAGTGAACCCTCAGAACGATTAGAGTAGTTAATAAAGAACTGTGTGATGTCCTTTTAGCTACTAATTAATTATAAGTCAAGTTCATGCTTTAATTACAGACATCCTTATGATGCAATGCAAAGAGAGAGAAAGAAAGAATGATGACAGCGGCCATAGATTAATGAAATGTACAAAGGGATCAGTCACCTAAAATTTAAGACGCTCTACAATAATTGATCAAGTTTAATTAAGAAGGAACTATGCAACATTAGTGCTGAACCACTTTGGTAGCAGCTGCAATAATGAACAGCTTCATAACACACTTGGAACACTGATGAATACGATCTAAAAGGAGCCCCGTGCTGCAGGACTATAAAACTTTTGTAAAAGACTAGTTGTACAAATTTTTATTAGGATAAGGATAAATTTCTTAAAATGTGAATTTAGAAAACTTACCTACTCTTGAGAAATAAAATTAGGTTATGGATTTTTTATTTATGTTTTAGATTTGTTATATTCTTGCTTCATTGGCCTTTTGGATTATCTTGATATTTGATTGTTAGTACCATACAATCATATTATATTATTATTTTTTGTACATGCTTAATCTATTTCTTAGTTAGAAACTATCTAAAATCTTATGCGATGACACATAATGAGTCATGAAGCGTGCATCTCTCTATTATTGACGCGGAGCAAATGCCAATTTTTCCTAATTAAAAGAGATATACATATTCATCTTGATTTATATTCCCATGACTAATAATTTATTTTAGAAAATACAAATATTTTTTTGCCAAGGAAAAATAAAAAAATAACAAATATTATTATGATTTATGGCTTGAAGGTTTTGTTATAACCTCCACGATTAATTAACTGCTTTAGTAACCGTCTACTAACCACCTACACAACCTGCAAGGCTTGTTGTGGGGCCCGTATGGGCTCCATTAGCAGTGTTTGGATCTGGCTGTTGACGCTGGGGAGCCGGCCGTCGTCCCCGTGCTGGTACATGGCCTGCGAAGCTCTCGCTAGATTCAGCGCCACGTCGACAATGGAGCGCGGGAGCGAGCCCGCCGCCAGCGCTTCTCCGTTCAGATCCATCCAGCATCCGTGTATGAGCCTCCTCACGTGAGCCCGCGCTTCGTCCCCCGAGCCACCGCCGCTTTCCTTCATGTAGCACTCCATGCTCGACGCCACGTCCCCTCGCTCCTGCTCAACCTAATCAACAAAAGGAGATTATTAATTATAAATCTATCACAAGATCGTGCATGAGCAAATGTCGGCGAAAACAAAAAAAAATCTTACCTTCGCTGTGCCCAGATCATCCCAGAGTCTGAGGATTCTGCCGGCGCTAGCGAACAGCTCGGGACGTGAGGCGACGAGCTCCGAGTTCTCCCTGCTGATCTTGCTTCCCATCAGGTAGAAAGCATGCACAAGAGCCATGTACGTGCCGGCTGTTGTCACTCCGTTGCTCAAGTAGTCCTCCAGATTGGGCACCACTCCGCCGCTGCACCACCTGGCCTCGATCAGGAAAGCTTCACACATATCCACCCACTGGGAAGACGACGACCAAGAATGATCAGTAATCAACTCCAAGCATGCATGTCGGGAGCTTATTCAATCAACAACACTGCAAGAGTCTTACTGTTTTCCTCAATTCTGGGATGACGCATTTGCCATGCTCTTTCAGGACCCTGTATCCAATCTCGTTGGTGGTGTTGTAGAGCGCCATGTAGCAGATCTTCATGTACTCCGGCAGCTCCTCCATCTCCTCGATTCCCCACCTTTTGACCGCGTTTGTGAAGAGAACGAGCTCTTCAAGCGACGCGTACATGTCGTAGACGTCGTCGATAACCAGCAAGATGGCGACCGTCTTCGCGATCTCGATCCGGCAGCTCGACTGGCGCGGGTCGGGGAACAGCCCCACGGTCCACAGGAAGCACTCCAGTGGCCTGTCTCTCGCGAAGGTCAACTTCTCCGCCAGCCCCAGGTCCTTCCACCATCTGCAAGTAATACTGTGACGCATTAAATCGTATTTTTCAAAATTATAAACAGAAAAAGCGGATTAATTACCTTGTGAGGGTTGAAATCTCCGTCCGGAGCTGTGACTGGACCAGGTTGAAATCCAAGGTTGCAAGCTCCAACAAATCCGGATCAACCCTCCCTCTTTCTTCTCCATAGCTCCTCAAAATGTGGCTCCTGGCTTCCCCTCTCGCCATCCTCCTCTGCCTCGGGAACTCCATGCCAAGTCCTACTCCTCTCGCCGAGCTTGGCTCCAGCCGAAGCATTGTTTTCCGGAGGTTCTCCTCGCTAAACGCCATCGCCTGAGATAGCACCTCCTCATCTTTTACCGCCGAGTAGGACGCTTCATGGAGATTCACCAATCCCCTCCAATCTCTGCTCAAGGATTCCTTAAACTTCCCCTTCTTGTCCAAGAACTTGTGGAACACATCTGTTAATGTTGAAAAAACTTTACATTAATCTAAATTCTGTTCTTTGAGTGTTCAATTAGAAGACTAGAGCGAATTATTAGTACCTGTGCTGACACTGTAGCCTTGCTGCCTCAGCAATCTGAATCTGAGGGCGGTGCTAAGGAGGTCGCCACCATCTACTTCTGCGTCGAGGTTTCGGTCCAGAATTTGCTCGATTTGATCCTCAAAGAGGTGGCCGATCCCGAGGTGTTGGATCGTGTCGACCAATAGCATGGTGCGAGTTGAGTAAATGTCGGCGCAGAGTGTACTCCTCACGCGGTTCTTTAGTTCTCCAATCCTTATGGCAGAGGTGGTAGCTTCCAGGTGCCCCTGCGCGGAGCAGAAGAAGAGACGACTGCGTGCCGAAGTAATTTTGGCCGTCTTCCAAATGGAGGAGGAGACTGCTGCCGGCATCGCCTTCCCTCCCACGGCAGCCATAGATGATGATGGCAGAACACAAGCTCTCATTGCTCACAAGTGCTGCTTAGTATGATTTCTGAGGGCGTTGGGGTGAGAGTATTTGTAAGGGGCAGCAGCCACAGCTGCCGCCGCCGCCGCCTGAAGACTGACTTCATTCGTCTTGACCTGGCTTTCATGGTGTTGCAGTAGATGGCAATAAATGCTTGGAGTTTGCCAAGTCAAAAGCAGCTTCCTTGCAACGAGACTTGACGGTGGCCGACGACGAAGATTGGAGATTTGAATTGGCCAAATTATTCGGTAACGAAGTGTTGCAATCACATTTAAAGATGGGAACCTTGTTGCTCGTACCATACGAGTAGGGACGAGAAAGAAACAAACCTTTCCTTTTCAACCTTGCGCTGACCCAAATTAACGGTCAAAGTTTTCCGTCGACTTATTTAATTGCGATATGGGTGTGCAGATCCAAGAAATTGACTTGCCCATTTATTCAAACGAAAAAAAAAAAAAAAATCTGTGCATATACCTTTCTCAACCTAGCGATTAAACGCTTCATATATGTGCTCCTATTTCTTAGGTATAGTTTGATATTATAATATAAATATTTTGTAATATAATTTAATATAGTGTATAAATATGCTATCGATATTTTTAATCTTAATTCACTTGTTATGACTAGGGCTTAATTTAATAGCAACAGGTCCAACCCTCTCGATGATATCAAACGGACCCACATATCTAGGGCTTAATTTCCCTTTCTTTCCAAATCGCATCACACCTTTTGTAGGAGAAACCTTAACAAATACATGTTCTCCCACCATGAATTCCAGAGGTCTCCTTCTCGCATCAGCGTAGCTTTTTTGCCTATCCTGTGCAGCCTTTAGCTTTTCTTGAATAATCTTTACCTTATCTGTGGCTTCCTGCACAGCATCAGACTGGAGCAAGGTTCTATCACCTACCTCCTCCCAACTCAAGGGAGTTCTGCATCTTCTTCCGTACAATGCCTCGTACGGGGCCATCTAGATACTAGAGTGGTAACTATTGTTATAGGTAAACTCAATCAGGGCTAAGTCTCTGTCCCACTCACCATGCCAATCAATGATGTAAGATCTCAGCAAGTCCTCCAATGTCTGTATGGTCCTCTCAGTCTGCCCATCAGACTGCGGGTGATATGCAGTGCTAAAACTGAGCTTGGTGCCCAAATCTTCCTGAAGCTTCTTCCAAAACCGAGATAAGAACCTGGAATCGCGGTCAGATACAATATCCACCGGAACACCATGCAATCTCACAATCTCGTCAATGTACAACCTGGCAAGCCTCTCCAAAGGATAAGTCATCTTGATAGGCAAAAAGTGGGCGGACTTAGTAAGTCTGTCCACGATAACCCAAATAGCATCGTGCCCATTTCTGGTCCGGGGTAATCCACAGACAAAGTCCATGCTGATATTTTCCCACTTCCACAGAGGAATCTGAAGTGGTTGGAGGGATCCACCCGGTCTCTGATGCTCGGCTTTAACCATCTGGCATGTCAAACATCTAGCCACACACTGCGCCACATCATTCTTCATCCCTTGCCACCAGAAACTTTTCTTCAGGTCCTGATACATTCTGGTACTACCAGGGTGAATAGAATACTTAGAACTGTGGCCTTCACCTAAAATCTCTTGTCTCAACTTAGGGTCCTCAGGGACACAGACCCTTCCATGGAACCTAAGCAAACCATCTGTGGATAGGCTGAAATCCTCAATCAATCCCATCTCCAGTTTTTCTTTCCATTTCAAAATTTCAGGATCAACCAACTGTGCTTTGCTCAACTTTTGCAAAATATCAGACTCAACTCTAAGTGCAGTAACAAAACACTTATTACCACGAGGTGTCACATCCAATCGAAGTCTACTGAACTCATCAAGCAAGCGCCACTCCTGCACAAGAAGTGCAGCCATAGAGGTCACAGGCCGCCTGCTCAATGCGTCTGCAACCACATTTGCCTTACCCTCCTGATAGTGAATAGTAAAATCATAATCTTTGATCAGTTCCATCCACCGCCGCTGCCGCATGTTGAGTTCTTTCTGGGTAAATATGTATTTGAGGCTCTAATGGTCGGTGTACAAATCAAAAGTCTGACCCAGCAGATAATGACGCCAAATCTTCAATGCAAACACCACTGCAGCCAACTCCAAGTCATGGGTAGGGTAGTTGGACTCGTATTCCTTTAACTGCCTGGAAGCATAGGCAACCACCTTACCATGCTGCATGAGTACACAGCCCAAACCTTTGCCAGAGGCGTCCGTGTACACAGTGAAACCTTCACCGCCACTAGGTATAGTGAGAATCGGTGCACTAGTCAAACGCTTCTTCAGCTCGAGGAAACTTTCCTCGCACTTGACATCCCAGATAAAATCAGCATTCTTCCTGGTCAACTTTGTTAAAGGGCCCGCCAGCTTGGAAAACCCTTCAACAAATCTGCGGTAGTAACCTGCTAAGCCCAAGAAACTTCGAATCTCAAATGCATTTGTTGGTCTTCCCCAGCTAATAATAGCCTCTACCTTAGCTGGATCCACAGACACACCCTGTCCAGATATCACATGTCCCAAAAAGTTAATCTTCTCCAACCAGAACTCGCATTTACTGGCCTTGGCATACAACCTTTTACTTCTCAGAATTTCCATCACCTTGCGTAAGTCCTGTGCGTGATCTTGAGCACTCCGCGAGTAAACCAAAATGTCATCGATAAATACAACCACGCATTTATCCAGGAGATGGTGAAACACCCTATTCATAAGATCCATAAAGACAGCAGGGGCATTCGTTAGTCCAAAAGGCATAACTAAAAATTCATAATGCCCATACCTTGTCCTGAATGCTGTCTTAACTACATCCTCCTCTCTGACCTTCAGCTGATAATACCCAGACCTTAAGTCAATCTTGGAGAAGACAGTAGCGCCCTGTAACTGATCGAAGAGATCATCAATACGGGGCAGAGGGTACTTGTTCTTAATTGTTACCTGGTTCAGCTGACGGTAATCGATGCACATTCTCAGTGATCCATCCTTCTTCTTTACAAACAACACAGGCGCTCCCCAAGGAGACGCGCTAGGCCTGATGTACCCTTTTTCTAGCAATTCTTCCAGCTGTTTCTTCAACTCAGCCAATTCAGAGGTGGCCATGCGGTACGGGGCTTTAGAGATTGGGGCAGTGCCAGGTATCAAGTCAATACTGAATTCCACTTCCCGGTCAGGTGGTAAACCAGATAACTCATCAGAAAATACATTTGGGAATTCATTCACCACAGGTATATAAGCCAAATCAGATACAGGTTCATCCTGAACCTTTACATGTGCCAAGTAGCCTTTACAGCCGCCAGCCAATAACCTTTGAGCATGCAGGAAAGAGATCACATGTAACCCCTGATCTGCAATCAAACCTTTGATATGCAATTGATGACCATCACTCAAATTCAGAGTCACCAACTTTTCAAAACAATCTAGGGTGGCATGGTAAGAGGACAACCAGTCCATCCCTAATATCACATCATAGTCAAGCATGTCAAGCAATATCAAATCAACAAACAAGTCATATTCCTCTATCCTAAGCATGCAATCAGGATAAAGCACATCTGTTACCAGGGAATCACCCATAGGGGTGCAGACAGATATAGCACAATCAAGAGTCCCAGGTGCCACAGGCAAATAACGAACAAAACGAACTGATACGAAAGAGAGATTGGCACCAGGATCAAATAAAACACGTGCTAACTGATCGAAAACAAAAAGAGTACCTTCCACAACTGACTTGGAAGCCCTGGCGTCCTTCTCAGCAATAGCATATACTCGAGTCTGCACTGTGGGCTTATCAGTACCCTGAGATGAAGACTTCAGCTGTGGGCAGTCTTTGATACGGTGTCCGGCCTTACCACACCTGAAACAAGCCCCTGACTTCTTATAGCAGTCCTTGATCTCGTGACCACTGCATCCACAATGATAGCACTTTCTGCCTTCCACGGTATCACCTCGGGCAGATTTAGAATTCTTCTGATAGGGATGATGCCGACCTTTCTTATCCTTGTGCTTATATTGTTTCTTTTCATGACTCTGGGGAACTGGAGCAGCAATCTCCACAACAGGGGTTGGGGCAATCACCACTGCCTGCTCAGAAATTGACCTCTCCACTGTGAGAGCCCTCTCTAAAACCTCAGCATAGGTCTCTAGATGCAGTGCCACAATCCGATCTCTGATATCTTTTCTCAAACCCCTCTGAAACTTCCTGGCCCTTAGTTCCTCAGTGCTGACCAAATGGGGAGCATACTTGGACAACTGGGTGAACATAATATCATATTGAGCCACAGAAAGGTCACCCTGCACCAGGTGGATAAACTCCACCTCCTTCTCTTCATTCATGCTAGGTGGAAAGTACTTGTCATTAAATTTTCTCATGAAGTAAACCCAGTCTACAGTATCCCCTTTTTCAGTTGCTAGCCTCTTAACTCCTTTCCACCATATCTCAGCATTCCCCTTCAGCATATATACTGACAGGCACAGTTTATCCTCTTCGCTACATCGCATCACCGCAAAAATCTTATCTAAGTCAGCAAGCCAGTCCTCAGCTGCTCTAGGCCCTGGGCTCCCATAAAAAGCTGGAGGGTTCATACGCTGAAATTCCTTCACCAGTTGAGCATACCTCTTATGCACATTCTCCTGAGAACTCCCCACATTCTCCTTCTCAGCCGGCCGTGGCTAGGAATGAGACTGTGACTGCATTTGCTGCTGCATCTGCTGGTGAAATTCTCGTTGCTGATCTCGGTTCTGCTGCAGGAGTTGCTGCTGAAACTCCTGATGCTGCTCACGCTGTTCCCTCATCATCTGTTGCTGTTCTTGCATAGCCTGAGCCTGCTGCTGGATGAGGGCACCCTGTTGTTGCATCATACTACTCATAGACTCTAGAGCCCTCATAAAGCCAGCCATCTGATCATCAGCATTACCCTTGGGTCGTACCATTCTTACCTACATACACCTTGCAAGTCAAGATAAACAATAATTTCCTTATCTTACTAGCAACCAATTCCTTACTTGGTTTATTTCTATGCAATACACAAACAATGTTTTACTACCCAGATCTAATATTCGCTAGAAACTCGCTCTGATACCATATGTAACGCCCCTCGATACTTAACCCCGAATTTCACGCGGAAATCGTACGAGGAACGTCACGAGAAAAAAAAGAAAAGCCAAGATCATACTACGAACAAAGCTAGGGAATAAAAGATCTGAAAACTTATACAAAAATCCGGCAGCATGTATACGTACATACAAGGTTCGGGAAAATTCCCATACATGTACGTGCTTTACTGATTCATAACAAACAAGTAATTTCAACTTATAAAATACTGAACATAATCGAATCAGATCACAACTCCGTACTATACATATACGGAGACAAAATCGCATATCACAGAACAGACTGAACATAAAATCCTATCAAACGCTGAAAAATACCACAACCGAAATCTTGTAACAAAATGGGCCTAAGCCCTCACATGTAACCAAAATATAGCATTCATCATCCAAAACAAAATACAACTAATACAGGCACGCAGGCCCCAGATAACAGAATCAAGATACAAGTATTCAAATACCAAAATTGTTTACAAGGTCCATATCACAAAACCCAAAGCTTCATCAAGCTACTCAGTATATCTCAAAGGTGCATAACG
This sequence comes from Costus lasius, assembly GCA_027563935.2. Classification (NCBI taxonomy): domain Eukaryota; kingdom Viridiplantae; phylum Streptophyta; class Magnoliopsida; order Zingiberales; family Costaceae; genus Costus; species Costus lasius. The sequence continues at coordinate 21,287,551 of CM050447.1, read as the reverse complement.
CCGTATCAATCACTGTCCCTCACCTGTAGATTTTAGAGGGGGTGAGCTAACAGCTCCGCAAGTGAGAACCTTATGAAACCCCTCCATTAATACATTCAAAAATAGCATGCAAGGTTTTTCAAAACATTTACCAAATGCGATTATCAAATATCAAATCAAATACAGATAAGAATACAAACTTACAAAATAATCCACATGGCGAAATCTAATCATAATACAACAAAACCAAAATAGAAACTTACATATCATATGGCAAAACAGAACACATACGTAGATGCACATCCTATCCTAACATATCCAAATCCAGAACAGAACGAAATGACCACAAAGGTCCGACCCTTCCCTCGTCAGGGCTCAGAGAATGCATGCATGCCAAACAGTAGGGGAGAAATCAGGAGGTGGCCCCCGTCTAGCTAAGACGTGGCACGCTGATCTCCATCTACCCACTCAGACAATGTGGTAAATCAAGAGGTGGCCCCCGCCAAGTCACGGCGTGGCACTTTGTTTCCCCACATTGGTCACACAGCAGTCAGAGAGTTCAAGAGGTGGCCCTCGCTTACCAGTAGCGTGGCACTTTGTCTCTCTTATGCTAAACTAATCACATCTGTGAAGGAAGATCAAGTGGTGGCCCCCGCCTGACCAAGGCGTGGCACTTTGCCCCCACTTCACAATATCTCCAGGGTCACACATAATGGACATGACTACACCACACACATATAGCAAAAGACTAATACCCGGATATCTAACTTATCGAATTCACCACTCGCAATTAATTAAACAGCATAAATGTCTTAGACAGGGTAGTCCTTAAGTTTCATGCAATCAGGTTAGGAAGATACCATGCTAAGTTCTCAACAAATGTTCCCATGCAGGTATAATGTGTTAATCCTAGATTTCATGCAATTAGATTGTAACATCTCCATTCTAGGTTATCAAACGAAATTTCCACTCAAGCAGATTAATTACAAGCATTGCACAACATTATCATCACTTAATTTCAAGAGAACGATTACACATATAACTATGCATAGAAAATTCCTAAAATTAGGCAAAAATCATATTTAAGTACCATATGAACTCAATTACATGAATAACAGCTTTGCCCCAAAAGTTAACCAAACATTGACCAAAATACCCCTAAGGTAAATTTCGGCCAGCATGAATTAGGGCTCCAAAAATAGTATAAAATTCATAATAAATTCCCTTATACTTCTAATCACATGAATCCTAAGTTTTCCCCAAAAGTTAGCATGAAATTTCATCAAATTAGGGCATGGGCGCATGTCATACTCTAGGGCTGATTTTCGAAACTTCAAATAGGTATTCACGGTTTCATGGTAAGGGAAATTAAACCTACTCGTTTTTCCATCACAAAGCAAGAAAAACATGTCAAGGAAACGATCATATACTCGGAATACAGGTAACATAAGATTTCCACTCGCCTTGGGAACGATTTGCAAGCAAACCGTGAGCAGAGAGAGAGTTGTCTGAAGCCTCCACACGCCGCCGCCGTCCACCACACCGGAAGGCCAAGCGCCGCCGCCGGAAAACTCACCGGAAGAGGAGCTGGACGAAGGGGAAAGCGCGAGCCGCAGTCGTCCACGAGAGGGAGAGGAAGAAATGCAAGGGGCGGCTAGGGTTGGGCTGAAATTCGAAAGCAACTTAAGTGGGGCCAAATCACTTAAGTGAGATCTGAATTTTAATCTGCATACTCACATAATAAGTAGGCGCCCACATACATAACACAAAGACTGGGCTGGAACTCTGGTAGTCAGGACAACATACACAGGAAAGGTCTCAAGTTCAAGACTCCTCCATAGCAACTTATTTTTGCCCGAGGTTTAATTCATCAAAATTCTCGGGTCTTACATCCTCTCCTCCTTAAAAGGCTTTAGTCCTCTAAAGCAAATCGGGAGCAGGTTCAAACAAATGTGGGTAATCCTTTCTCATATCGGTTTCCAACTCCCAAGTAGCTTCTTCCACGGACTGATTTCCCCAAATAACTTTCACTAGAGGTATCACCTTGCTTCGAAGGACTCTCTCTTTTCTATCCACAATCTTAAGTGGCCTTTCAACATAAGTCAGATTTTCATCAATTTGCAAAGGTGTTGAATCCAAGATATGTGACGGGTTATGACAATACTTCCTAAGCACGGATACGTGAAACACACTGTGCAGATGCTCCAAGGATGGCGGTAAGGCTAAACGGTAAGCAACAGGTCCAACCCTCTCGATGATATCAAACGGACCCACATATCTAGGGCTTAATTTCCCTTTCTTTCCAAATCGCATCACACCTTTTGTAGGAGAAACCTTAACAAATACATGTTCTCCCACCATGAATTCCAGAGGTCTCCTTCTCGCATCAGCGTAGCTTTTTTGCCTATCCTGTGCAGCCTTTAGCTTTTCTTGAATAATCTTTACCTTATCTGTGGCTTCCTGCACAGCATCAGACTGGAGCAAGGTTCTATCACCTACCTCCTCCCAACTCAAGGGAGTTCTGCATCTTCTTCCGTACAATGCCTCGTACGGGGCCATCTAGATACTAGAGTGGTAACTATTGTTGTAGGTAAACTCAATCAGGGCTAAGTCTCTGTCCCACTCACCATGCCAATCAATGATGTAAGATCTCAGCAAGTCCTCCAATGTCTGTATGGTCCTCTCAGTCTGCCCATCAGACTGCGGGTGATATGCAGTGCTAAAACTGAGCTTGGTGCCCAAATCTTCCTGAAGCTTCTTCCAAAACCGAGATAAGAACCTGGAATCGCGGTCAGATACAATATCCACCGGAACACCATGCAATCTCACAATCTCGTCAATGTACAACCTGGCAAGCCTCTCCAAAGGATAAGTCATCTTGATAGGCAAAAAGTGGGCGGACTTAGTAAGTCTGTCCACGATAACCCAAATAGCATCGTGCCCATTTCTGGTCCGGGGTAATCCACAAACAAAGTCCATGCTGATATTTTCCCACTTCCACAGAGGAATCTGAAGTGGTTGGAGGGATCCACCCGGTCTCTGATGCTCGGCTTTAACCATCTGGCATGTCAAACATCTAGCCACACACTGCGCCACATCATTCTTCATCCCTTGCCACCAGAAACTTTTCTTCAGGTCCTGATACATTCTGGTACTACCAGGGTGAATAGAATACTTAGAACTGTGGCCTTCACCTAAAATCTCTTGTCTCAACTTAGGGTCCTCAGGGACACAGACCCTTCCATGGAACCTAAGCAAACCATCTGTGGATAGGCTGAAATCCTCAATCAATCCCATCTCCAGTTTTTCTTTCCATTTCAAAATTTCAGGATCAACCAACTGTGCTTTGCTCAACTTTTGCAAAATATCAGACTCAACTCTAAGTGCAGCAACAAAACACTTATTACCACGAGGTGTCACATCCAATCGAAGTCTACTGAACTCATCAAGCAAGCGCCACTCCTGCACAAGAAGTGCAGCCATAGAGGTCACAGGCCGCCTGCTCAATGCGTCTGCAACCACATTTGCCTTACCCTCCTGATAGTGAATAGTAAAATCATAATCTTTGATCAGTTCCATCCACCGCCGCTGCCGCATGTTGAGTTCTTTCTGGGTAAATATGTATTTGAGGCTCTAATGGTCGGTGTACAAATCAAAAGTCTGACCCAGCAGATAATGACGCCAAATCTTCAATGCAAACACCACTGCAGCCAACTCCAAGTCATGGGTAGGGTAGTTGGACTCGTATTCCTTTAACTGCCTGGAAGCATAGGCAACCACCTTACCATGCTGCATGAGTACACAGCCCAAACCTTTGCCAGAGGCGTCCGTGTACACAGTGAAACCTTCACCGCCACTAGGTATAGTGAGAATCGGTGCACTAGTCAAACGCTTCTTCAGCTCGAGGAAACTTTCCTCGCACTTGACATCCCAGATAAAATCAGCATTCTTCCTGGTCAACTTTGTTAAAGGGCCCGCCAGCTTGGAAAACCCTTCAACAAATCTGCGGTAGTAACCTGCTAAGCCCAAGAAACTTCGAATCTCAAATGCATTTGTTGGTCTTCCCCAGCTAATAATAGCCTCTACCTTAGCTGGATCCACAGACACACCCTGTCCAGATATCACATGTCCCAAAAAGTTAATCTTCTCCAACCAGAACTCGCATTTACTGGCCTTGGCATACAACCTTTTACTTCTCAGAATTTCCATCACCTTGCGTAAGTCCTGTGCGTGATCTTGAGCACTCCGCGAGTAAACCAAAATGTCATCGATAAATACAACCACGCATTTATCCAGGAGATGGTGAAACACCCTATTCATAAGATCCATAAAGACAGCAGGGGCATTCGTTAGTCCAAAAGGCATAACTAAAAATTCATAATGCCCATACCTTGTCCTGAATGCTGTCTTAACTACATCCTCCTCTCTGACCTTCAGCTGATAATACCCAGACCTTAAGTCAATCTTGGAGAAGACAGTAGCGCCCTGTAACTGATCGAAGAGATCATCAATACGGGGCAGAGGGTACTTGTTCTTAATTGTTACCTGGTTCAGCTGACGGTAATCGATGCACATTCTCAGTGATCCGTCCTTCTTCTTTACAAACAACACAGGCGCTCCCCAAGGAGACGCGCTAGGCCTGATGTACCCTTTTTCTAGCAATTCTTCCAGCTGTTTCTTCAACTCAGCCAATTCAGAGGTGGCCATGCGATACGGGGCTTTAGAGATTGGGGCAGTGCCAGGTATCAAGTCAATACTGAATTCCACTTTCCGGTCAGGTGGTAAACCAGATAACTCATCAGAAAATACATCTGGGAATTCATTCACCACAGGTATATAAGCCAAATCAGATACAGGTTCATCCTGAACCTTTACATGTGCCAAGTAGCCTTTACAGCCGCCAGCCAATAACCTTTGAGCATGCAGGAAAGAGATCACATGTAACCCCTGATCTGCAATCAAACCTTTGATATGCAATTGATGACCATCACTCAAATTCAGAGTCACCAACTTTTCAAAACAATCTAGGGTGGCATGGTAAGAGGACAACCAGTCCATCCCTAATATCACATCATAGTCAAGCATGTCAAGCAATATCAAATCAACAAACAAGTCATATTCCTCTATCCTAAGCATGCAATCAGGATAAAACACATCTGTTACCAGGGAATCACCCATAGGGGTGCAGACAGATATAGCACAATCAAGAGTCCCAGGTGCCACAGGCAAATAACGAACAAAACGAACTGATACGAAAGAGAGATTGGCACCAGGATCAAATAAAACACGTGCTAACTGATCGAAAACAAAAAGAGTACCTTCCACAACTGACTTGGAAGCCCTGGCGTCCTTCTCAGCAATAGCATATACTCGAGTCTGCACTGTGGGCTTATCAGTACCCTGAGATGAAGACTTCAGCTGTGGGCAGTCTTTGATACGGTGTCCGGCCTTACCACACCTGAAACAAGCCCCTGACTTCTTATAGCAGTCCTTGATCTCGTGACCACTGCATCCACAATGATAGCACTTTCTGCCTTCCACGGTATCACCTCGGGCAGATTTAGAATTCTTCTGATAGGGATGATGCCGACCTTTCTTATCCTTGTGCTTATATTGTTTCTTTTCATGACTCTGGGGAACTGGAGCAGCAATCTCCACAACAGGGGTTGGGGCAATCACCACTGCCTGCTCAGAAATTGACCTCTCCACTGTGAGAGCCCTCTCTAAAACCTCAGCATAGGTCTCTAGATGCAGTGCCACAATCCGATCTCTGATATCTTTTCTCAAACCCCTCTGAAACTTCCTGGCCCTTAGTTCCTCAGTGCTGACCAAATGGGGAGCATACTTGGACAACTGGGTGAACATAATATCATATTGAGCCACAGAAAGGTCACCCTGCACCAGGTGGATAAACTCCACCTCCTTCTCTTCATTCATGCTAGGTGGAAAGTACTTGTCATTAAATTTTCTCATGAAGTAAACCCAGTCTACAGTATCCCCTTTTTCAGTTGCTAGCCTCTTAACTCCTTTCCACCATATCTCAGCATTCCCCTTCAGCATATATACTGACAGGCACAGTTTATCCTCTTCGCTACATCGCATCACCGCAAAAATCTTATCTAAGTCAGCAAGCCAGTCCTCAGCTGCTCTAGGCCCTGGGCTCCCATAAAAAGCTGGAGGGTTCATACGCTGAAATTCCTTCACCAGTTGAGCATACCTCTTATGCACATTCTCCTGAGAACTCCCCACATTCTCCTTCTCAGCCGGCCGTGGCTGGGAATGAGACTGTGACTGCATTTGCTGCTGCATCTGCTGGTGAAATTCTCGTTGCTGATCTCGGTTCTGCTGCAGGAGTTGCTGCTGAAACTCCTGATGCTGCTCACGCTGTTCCCTCATCATCTGTTGCTGTTCTTGCATAGCCTGAGCCTGCTGCTGGATGAGGGCACCCTGTTGTTGCATCATACTACTCATAGACTCTAGAGCCCTCATAAAGCCAGCCATCTGATCATCAGCATTACCCTTGGGTCGTACCATTCTTACCTACATACACCTTGCAAGTCAAGATAAACAATAATTTCCTTATCTTACTAGCAACCAATTCCTTACTTGGTTTATTTCTATGCAATACACAAACAATGTTTTACTACCCAGATCTAATATTCGCTAGAAACTCGCTCTGATACCATATGTAACGCCCCTCGATACTTAACCCCGAATTTCACGCGGAAATCGTACGAGGAACGTCACGAGAAAAAAAAGAAAAGCCAAGATCATACTACGAACAAAGCTAGGGAATAAAAGATCTGAAAACTTATACAAAAATCCGGCAGCATGTATACGTACATACAAGGTTCGGGAAAATTCCCATACATGTACGTGCTTTACTGATTCATAACAAACAAGTAATTTCAACTTATAAAATACTGAACATAATCGAATCAGATCACAACTCCGTACTATACATATACGGAGACAAAATCGCATATCACAGAACAGACTGAACATAAAATCCTATCAAACGCTGAAAAATACCACAACCGAAATCTTGTAACAAAATGGGCCTAAGCCCTCACATGTAACCAAAATATAGCATTCATCATCCAAAACAAAATACAACTAATACAGGCACGCAGGCCCCAGATAACAGAATCAAGATACAAGTATTCAAATACCAAAATTGTTTACAAGGTCCATATCACAAAACCCAAAGCTTCATCAAGCTACTCAGTATATCTCAAAGGTGCATAACGCCGTATCAATCACTGTCCCTCACCTGTAGATTTTAGAGGGGGTGAGCTAACAGCTCCGCAAGTGAGAACCTTATGAAACCCCTCCATTAATACATTCAAAAATAGCATGCAAGGTTTTTCAAAACATTTACCAAATGCGATTATCAAATATCAAATCAAATACAGATAAGAATACAAACTTACAAAATAATCCACATGGCGAAATCTAATCATAATACAACAAAACCAAAATAGAAACTTACATATCATATGGCAAAACAGAACACATACGTAGATGCACATCCTATCCTAACATATCCAAATCCAGAACAGAACGAAATGACCACAAAGGTCCGACCCTTCCCTCGTCAGGGCTCAGAGAATGCATGCATGCCAAACAGTAGGGGAGAAATCAGGAGGTGGCCCCCGTCTAGCTAAGACGTGGCACGCTGATCTCCATCTACCCACTCAGACAATGTGGTAAATCAAGAGGTGGCCCCCGCCAAGTCACGGCGTGGCACTTTGTTTCCCCACATTGGTCACACAGCAGTCAGAGAGTTCAAGAGGTGGCCCTCGCTTACCAGTAGCGTGGCACTTTGTCTCTCTTATGCTAAACTAATCACATCTGTGAAGGAAGATCAAGTGGTGGCCCCCGCCTGACCAAGGCGTGGCACTTTGCCCCCACTTCACAATATCTCCAGGGTCACACATAATGGACATGACTACACCACACACATATAGCAAAAGACTAATACCCGGATATCTAACTTATCGAATTCACCACTCGCAATTAATTAAACAGCATAAATGTCTTAGACAGGGTAGTCCTTAAGTTTCATGCAATCAGGTTAGGAAGATACCATGCTAAGTTCTCAACAAATGTTCCCATGCAGGTATAATGTGTTAATCCTAGATTTCATGCAATTAGATTGTAACATCTCCATTCTAGGTTATCAAACGAAATTTCCACTCAAGCAGATTAATTACAAGCATTGCACAACATTATCATCACTTAATTTCAAGAGAACGATTACACATATAACTATGCATAGAAAATTCCTAAAATTAGGCAAAAATCATATTTAAGTACCATATGAACTCAATTACATGAATAACAGCTTTGCCCCAAAAGTTAACCAAACATTGACCAAAATACCCCTAAGGTAAATTTCGGCCAGCATGAATTAGGGCTCCAAAAATAGTATAAAATTCATAATAAATTCCCTTATACTTCTAATCACATGAATCCTAAGTTTTCCCCAAAAGTTAGCATGAAATTTCATCAAATTAGGGCATGGGCGCATGTCATACTCTAGGGCTGATTTTCGAAACTTCAAATAGGTATTCACGGTTTCATGGTAAGGGAAATTAAACCTACTCGTTTTTCCATCACAAAGCAAGAAAAACATGTCAAGGAAACGATCATATACTCGGAATACAGGTAACATAAGATTTCCACTCGCCTTGGGAACGATTTGCAAGCAAACCGTGAGCAGAGAGAGAGTTGTCTGAAGCCTCCACACGCCGCCGCCGTCCACCACACCGGAAGGCCAAGCGCCGCCGCCGGAAAACTCACCGGAAGAGGAGCTGGACGAAGGGGAAAGCGCGAGCCGCAGTCGTCCACGAGAGGGAGAGGAAGAAATGCAAGGGGCGGCTAGGGTTGGGCTGAAATTCGAAAGCAACTTAAGTGGGGCCAAATCACTTAAGTGAGATCTGAATTTTAATCTGCATACTCACATAATAAGTAGGCGCCCACATACATAACACAAAGACTGGGCTGGAACTCTGGTAGTCAGGACAACATACACAGGAAAGGTCTCAAGTTCAAGACTCCTCCATAGCAACTTATTTTTGCCCGAGGTTTAATTCATCAAAATTCTCGGGTCTTACAGTCGCTGCCGGAGTATTGTCGTCGGAGAAGCCGCTGCGGATGAGAAATCCACCCCAATGGAAGCTGTGGCTGCGTGGAACTGGGGATCGGAAAATCCGATCCCACTCCCGCGTATGGCTGGGGCGCCGGAGGAGAAGACCTCCTCGTTACCTCAGGGCACCGGAGAAGAGATCGGAGAGCTCTCGTCGACGATTCCACGGCTGGAACCTCGTCGCCGACGTAAGAAGCTAAGCTCTGAACTCAGGTCCGAAGTCTTTCGTCGCCAAACCTTACACAAGTGCCCGATTCCGCTTGATTGCAACCGCCCCTCGACGAGGATGGGATTTCCATCTTCGTCGCCACGCAACCGCGATCTCCGTCGGTGATTGGCCGGAGATCTCGCTTCCACCGGGGCGGATCCGAAAATCCGCCCTAGGCTCGTCCACGTAGGAGTCCTAGCCCTCAATCGCCGTCGCCCTCGTCGCCACGCCAGCACGCACCTCCGGCCACCTTCCAAATCCAGCGAGCGGACCCCTAGTTGGCTGAATCGACGGCGGACGGCGCCGATCACAGCGCTGGAAGAAGAACAGGGGAAATTCCCCTCTTCCGCGCGCGTGTACACTGTAGACCGGTTTGAACCGGCTGAACCGGTTCGGTTCAGCCCGGAAGGATGGTTCAGTGCCTGTTCGGGGTCGATTAGACCTCAGAATCTCCCCACGGTTGACCCTCTTCGATGCACACGCTCGCAAAGCTCGTGCGAGAGGGTCCGGGGTCCATGGGTCGAGTCAGAAGCCCACATCCACGTGTGAACCCACAATCCGTGGTTTGACTCGACCCTCGCCCTATGGACTTGTGTCAGCCTCAGTGACACGATCGCACACCCGAGTCGTCCAACACGGCTAATGACGAGGGTCCTGCCATTGCTCCATCTCGGTGTGCTTTGGGATTTGTGCTAAATCCCGGGAGCATCACACTAAGTATAAAAGTCTATGGAGACTACTTCTTTGTCCATTTTCCTCTACTATTAATTAATATGTTAGTTAATATATAAATTAATAGTTTAATTAAATTTTATTTAATTATAAGAAATATATGTGGAGGACTTTCGTGTGTCATTATTATTGTTGTCATATTAAATTTTATTTATTAATTATGTATTTGTTTATATTAAATGAAATAAATAGTATAATAAATTCTATAAAAAGGATCATCTTTATAATCAAATTGACATTATAAAAATTAATTTATTTTATATTCAAAAAATACAATGTTAATTTTTTTTATTAAATTAATATTTATTTTTTATAAAATTTTTGAAAATAATTTTTATATAATTTAATCATAATATTTAAATTTTAAAGTGATATTAGGAGCAACAATCAATATAGTAACTCGATCAAAAGTAAAACCGTGGTACATGTGCCAAACATAATCTACAGCCGCCTCGTGAATGGTGCGACTTTGTCAGAGAACCTAGTTTGTGACGTGAGAAGAGCTGGAGATTTTGACTGACTGTTCCAGCTGTATTGCAGGGATTGAGAGAGAGCTGAGGGAGTGAGGGCGATTGCCCATCCGGCCTGTTGCAGCCTAGCTACTTTGGGCTTGCAACTTTGGGCTTTCAACGTCTTCAAAGAGAATATGGATTAGTGGAGAGATTAATGGAGATTTTCCACTAGCAGAATGGGCTTGGATGGAATAATGTCCAAAGTGTAATAATGGGCTTGGATGGAATAATGTCCTTGTATAAATCATATTTACTTTTCACTCAAATCAGACGAAAAATCAAATTTAATTTACTCTTTTAAAATCTATTTTCACTCTTTTTATTTTTACGTCCGCTTTCCTTGTCGTGCTTCTCTTATAACCTTTTTTACAATTGCTATCGTTTTCGGCAACATTACCATCATTATCGTTGTCATCATTGTTGTCATCATCATCGTCGTCGCTGCCGCTTCCTCTTCATCGTTGCTCCCTTTTCACCATCAGTTCTCATTCTCATCGTCAGCATAAAAATAAAAAATAAGATATATTTATTAATTTTTTTATTTTTCTTTACTTTTAAATAAACACAGAGAGAAAGTTTTAATTATTTTTTTTCTGCTTTATTTTCTCTTCAGTTTTATTTTTTTTTCCTTTCAATTTTTTTCTTTTCTACTAAAGACATCATTAACGCGCTAAAATTGGGTCGCACCCAACTGTAAAATATGAGTCTAACACTTCGCTACGCAGGAACTTTGGCTAGGGAGATAATAAAAATATATTAGGTGTTTGTATACCGGCCGTAAATCATCATATTCCGAGCTGTCAAAGAAATCTTCCATATTACACAAATATCCAAAGTGTAATTTTTGAAGAAAAAATGTCAGCAATGACGACAAGGGAAGCATAAAGAATGACGTAGACATGTGAAAAAAATTCTATACGAGCATAAAGCTCAAAGCATAAATAAAAAAGTTTGATGGAACTTCTTTTTACAAGTTATTGAAGAATCAACTTTAGAAATTTTAAGCGGGACCATCGCTTAGAATTTTTTTCGGCAAAGACGATAAGATGAATTATGAAGAACCAATCTTATTCAAATATAAGGAGAACTCTGACATCTAAAGGCACTTCAGCCCTTTAAGATTGTTTTGTTTGTTAGGGCTATCCCACCCGTAACAGGTCTAGGCCCAGCAGGCTAGGTCCCTCCGACCTCACGAATTCCGGTTTGGATCCCCGTTACCCCAAACAATTCACGTCTGCAGCGGGATTCGACCCCTGTCCATGACCCTCACGAGTCATGACCCTTTAACCATCTGAGCTGCAGCGGGATTCGACCCCTGTCCATGACCCTCACGAGTCATGACCCTTTAACCATCTGAGCTGCAGCTCAGATGGTTAAAGGGTCATGACTCGTGAGGGTCATGGACAGGGGTCGAATCCCGCTGCAGACGTGAATTGTTTGGGGTAACGGGGATCCAAACCGGAATTCGTGAGGTCGGAGGGACCTAGCCCACTGGGCCTAGACCTGTTACGGGTGGGGTGGCCCTAACAAAAAAAGCGCGTTTGATCTGAGTTCGAAAATTTATTTGCCAAGATACTTTGCTTGTTGAAGCTTGATGGACTCAATCACATGTATTTTAAAGATGATTTGAATTTCTTACATCACATATATGACTAATTCAATAATGATTTTACCATTTATAATAATTTATTACTATGAAAAGTATTTTGAAGTAAGTCACTAATCTAATTTCAATATTAGAGAGGTTTTGTTAAAATTTTTTTTTTAAAAAAAGTATCAGGGTGTAATAAGTGTTGTTGGATAAATAATATAATAATAGTTGTATAGTTAAAGTAAGAAAAAAAATTGTAAGAATTATGATTAGATGATAATAAATAATAAAGTTTATATTAAATTTGGGTTTGGAGAGGATTATGGAAGCCCCGTATCCATCTCCGAACTCTGCCTTCTAAAATTCTGAGTTTAACATAAATCTTAACAAGGAGTTGCATTGGGAGGGATGAGTATTTTTGTTGACCCAACAAATTCTATTTTCTCAATTCAACAGAACACGGCGGATGCATACAAGTCTTCTTTTACGCAATGATTTTTATTGCTTTGTGAAGACCACAGAACGCGTCGGATAGTCAAATCTCTTCCTTGGCGTATTCACCGACCACTGCTTAACAAATTACGCGCGTAGTTGCGATCCGCGTCTTTTCGAGCTCCCCACCGTCGTTGCTCTCAATGGCCGTGGCACTTGCGGTCGGCGGATGGTTCGCCTCTGAAGCTGTTTCCAGTACGACTCGATTCGTTCCTTCATCTCCGGTCGGTACCAGGTCGCCACAGGCGTAAAGAGCAAGCTGCAGAGCATTGAAGGGAACTTGCGAAAGATCAAGGCAGTGATCCGAGCCGTCGAGACGAGAGGGATTACGGAAGAACCCGACGTGGTGTCCTGGCTGAATGACCTAAAAGATGGCTTTTACGATGCTGAGGATATTCTCGACGTCTTCAATTACGAATCCCTCCGCTGCAGCGTCGACTCTAGCGACAGCAAGAGCGAGGGGCGTTCTAGTTCTTGTTGGATTAATTAAATATTAATTAATTAAATTCAAAAAATCTCTCATAACTCCTCTCACGCACACAACGTATAAATTTTACTTAAAATATTAAAAATCTATTTTAACACATGCACTCGACTATTTGTGGTGGAGAATTAATTTACTATTCTTTAAATTGATCCACTTACCTATTTTGAGCATCTATTAATAGTTTCCAAATATTTAATTAATATTTTGGATAAAACTATTAATATTTTAATCAGTGAGTTTTCCCTATAAAAGGGAGGCCAGGATACTGGTTAAAACACATCAAGAGACTCTCAGAATCTCTGCTCTGAAATTTCTCTCCAAATTCTCTTTCTCCATTTTTGCTGCTAGAAGTTGAAAGTTGCTCCGACAGGGCTTCCACCGTCGCACCGGCAGGAAGCTAGCCCTGGTTGTATCTTCAAGGCGGATCTTCGACTAAGCCCGTGCGTGGGACGAAAATTGCCTTAGGACAGATGATACGTCGCCTCCAGGTTCTTTTATCTTAATGCAAGTTTTATTTCATTGTTGGTAGTTTATATGTGCAGGAATTAAAATAGACAACAATCTAAGGCAATTTTCCGTTATCTAATTAATTTCTGCATTTAATTATCAATTCTGCCCAACTTTTAAGATCGAATTTACTGTTTAAATTGATTCGAATCTTTGATTTACGGTTTAATTAATTTCGGATTCACTGTGCATATTTTATCTAAGTTCTTGATCAATCACCCTTTAATCGATTTTCCGATTTTACTCCGATTCACTGTGCTGCCCGTGCGCCGCCCGTGCGCGTCACGCGCTTCGCACGTGCGTCCGTTTCGACGCCTCCGCGAGCTCTCTCGCGAGCGCGCCGTCGAGGTTTTCGCCGTCGCCGGTTTTTCACGTTTTCCCGTCGATCTACGCCGCCATCCGGAGCATAGTTGGTTTCTTTGCCTTCGTCTCTCGCGTCTGAGTTCACGGCTCTCTTCGTGGACGCGGAGACAAATCGAATCGACGAGAAACGCCGTCGGAATCTTCTCGAGTTTTCTCGCCGTCGCCGATCTGTTTCCGGAGCGATCGTCGACGATCAAAGTGTTTTTGGTTTCGAAATCGTTCTCCTCTCGCCGCTGAATTCTTTCCCCACCTCGGCGCCTCTTCTCCAGGCCTCCGCCGCCCTGTAGAACCGCCGGACGGCCACGCGAAAAGAATCGCCGCGCCGTCGCCCAAACCCTAAACGACGATAGCGTCGTGGGTCGGGTTTCGTACTTTGGATCCGATCCGATTACCTAGTTCGCCCGATCCGGTTCGCTTCTGTCTCGTTGTTTTCTTTTCGAACTTCGGATTTCGGATCCGATTTTTCTTCTCCGCCCGCTCCGCTTCTCCGAAACCAAGTCGCGCGATCGCCGTCTATCTCAAGCGCGCATCTTGGCGCGATCTCGGCCGTCCATCTTCGGACGCGGAACGCGGCTCGACTCAACCGCGCGCCTGCGCTCGGGTCGAACCAGATTCTGAGTCCAGACTCAATCTGAGCTTAACCCGACTCCGGTTCAATTTTGTTTTATTCGATTTTCGATTTATTAATTATTTTTTAATTCGAAAAAAATTCAGAAAAATTCAAATAAAATTATCTTAATGCATAGAAATTTTATTTGCATATTTTAGGGTAACTTTACAAGTTTAAATTGAGTAGCATAATTTTCTTACCCTATTTGCATTATCAAAGTTCCTAATCTATTTCGGCAATATTTTTCCTGTTTAGGAATTATTTACATATACTGAATAGCTGCTAAATTTGAAAAATAAATTTTACAATGTTTATTCTGCATTGTTCCAGCTTCATAATATATCTAATTATTTCCTTGAGATTAAGATCTAAAATGGCTAATGAAGAACACTCCTCTCTTAAACCTGAAAAATTCAGTGGATCTGGATTTACTAGATGGAAAGAACAGATGGAAATCTGGTTAATAACTTTAGGGTTATTCAGTGCAATTGGTAAGCCATTACCATATGAAAAACCCTCAAATCCTAAATCTGTTTCTTCCTCTGACTCTATAACTGATAAATCTGAGTCTACCTCTCAATCTAAAACCCCCGAGGAAATTGAATATCACTGTAAATTCAGAATCCTCAGCTGTCTGTCTGATGTCTTATATGAAACTTATAGGAAATTCATCACAGCTAAAGAGATCTGGACATCTCTTGAAGATACATACTTAAAGGATGATGAAGGTGTGAAGAGATTCACAGCTTCAGACTTTAACAACTTCAAGATGTCTGACAACTCTCCTATAACTGATCAACTAAACAAATTCCAAAACCTGATAAATGAAGTACAACTATGTGGAACCACTTTTAGTGAATCCTTCATCATCTCCTCTCTCCTAGATAAGCTCCCACCATCTTGGTCCAAATTTGCCCAGGATCTTAGGAAATCTCTAAACCTGAATTCAGTCAGAGAAGTAATCCAAACCATCAAAATAGAAGAACAGTTCAGGCAAAGAGATTCTAAACCTAACCAGTCTAGGAATAGTGTACACCTCTCTGAGTTTTCCTCAAACCCAAACTTTTCTAGAAAACCCAACCATAAGAAACCCAACAAGTTTCAGAAAAACAAAACCAAGAATCCTAGATTCTATCCTAAAGCCAACTCTTCTGCCAATTTTAAACATTCATCTCAAGGAAATAAGAAGGTACCTAATGGCAGATTCTGCTATGTATGCGGAAGGGACAACCATCTTGCCCCAGACTGCTTCTACAGAAAGACCCAAAAGGTACCGTCTAAGAATCCCAACAACAAGCAAACCAAACATCATGTGAATGTTGTTGAATCTCAACCTTCCAACTCTTCCCTAAGGTTAGTACCTCATCTTCCCATTGTCAATCTAGCTCATCATGAATTAGAATGGTGGCTAGATTCTGGAGCAAATGCCCATGTTTGTTCTAACCAATCTTGGTTCTCCAATTTTCAGAACTCAAGTGGAGGAAGTGTGACAATGGGAAATGGATCTACGGCTGCGGTACTTGGACATGGACAGGTCATCCTGAAGTTTACCTCTGGAAAGACCTTAACTCTGAATAATGTTCTACTTGTACCGGAGATCCGTAGGAACCTTGTTAGTGGATCTCTTCTTGTTCAATCTGGCTTCAAAATTGTTCTAGATGCCAATAAAGTTGTAATCTCTAAAGGAGACAATTTCATCGGGAAAGGTTTTACCTCCGATGGTCTTTTCAAATTAAATGTTATTCCTTTATCACCTGTCTCTTATACAACTTTAAATACTGAAAATTCTGATTATTGGCATGGAAGACTAGGACATGTGAACTTCAAATATCTAACCAGAATGAACAACTTAGGTTTAATCCCTAATCCCTTCTTAGGCCCAAATGAGAAATGTGAGATTTGTGTTCAAGCCAAACAGCCTAGAACTTCTTTCAAATCGGTTCCAATAAAGGATTCCAAACCTCTTGAGCTTATACACTCAGATGTGTGTGATTCCAATAGAGAACCAACTAGAGGTGGTAGCAAATACTTTGTGACCTTCATAGACAATTGTTCTAAGTATTGCTACACTTATCTCTTGAAATCAAAAGATGAAGTTCTCAATAAATTCAAAATATTTAAGGCTGAAGCTGAAAACCAACTGAATCAGAAAATTAAAATCATTAGATCTGATAGAGGAGGGGAATATATCTCTAATGAGTTTACCCAATTCTGTCAAGAACATGGGATAATTCATCAAGTTACAGCCCCCTACTCTCCTCAATCTAATGGTGTGGCTGAAAGGAAAAACAGAACCCTACTAGATATGGTAAATACCATGCTACAAAGTTCTGGAGCTCCCCAGAACTTGTGGGGGGAAGCTATCCTTACAGCTTGCTTCATCCAAAATAGGATTCCTTCCAAAGACAAATCCAAAACACCTTTTGAAATTTGGAGAGGCCATAAGCCTAGTCTTAAATTCTTCAAAGTGTGGGGGTGTTTAGCTAAAGTAAACATCCCAGAACCTAAGAAGAAGAAAATTGGACCCAAAACTGTAGACTCTGTTTTTATTGGCTACTCCCTTGACTCCAACACATATAGGTGTCTTGTGATCAACTCTGAAATCCCAGAAATTTCCAACAACACCTTGATTGAGTCTCGAGATGTTTCATTCTTTGAAAACATCTTTCCCTTTAAATCTAGAATTCCTTCTTCCAACTTGTCTCCAGTCTTGGAAAATGGTTCAAACTCTTCAACCCCTGAACCTATAGATGAATCCATAGCTGAACCTAGAAGAAGTAAAAGAACTAGAGCTATGAGGGACTTTGGTGATGACTTTATCACTTACCTGATTGAAGACTCACCAAAGAACTATCAAGATGCTATAAGTTCTCCTGATGCTTCCTTCTGGAAAGAAGCTATAAACTGTGAATTCCAATCCATAATTAACAACAATACTTGGATCTTAACTGATTTACCTCCTGAAAATAAGCCCCTAGGATGCAAATGGATATTCAAGAAGAAATTGAGGACTGATGGTACAGTTGAGAAATATAAAGCGCGTTTAGTAGTTCAAGGGTTTCGGCAAAAGGCCGAAATTGACTACTTTGATACTTATGCGCCAGTTGCTCGGATCACTACCATTAGACTTCTTATCTCTCTTGCCTCTATCCATGACCTAATCATCCATCAAATGGATGTTAAAACAGCCTTTCTTAATGGAGACTTAGAAGAAGAAATTTATATGAATCAACCAGAAGGCTTTGTAGTTCGTGGTTGTGAAGGGAAAGTATGCAAGCTGGTTCGTTCCTTATACGGACTTAAGCAAGCCCCTAAACAATGGCACGAAAAATTTGACAAAGCCATCTTGTCATTTGGATTCAGTATAAATGATTCTGATAACTGTCTCTATTGCAAAACCACTACTTCTGGATTTATCCTTCTGTGTATTTATGTAGATGATATACTTATCTTCTCTAAAGACATTAACCTGATCTTAGATACTAAGGAATTCCTATCTAGATTTTTTGAAATGAAAGATCTAGGAGAAGCTGATGTAATTCTTGGGATGAAAATTATCAAGAATCAAAACAAAATCTCCTTATCCCAAACTCATTACATCAAAAATCTTCTTGAAAAATTTAACTTTTCTTCCTCTGCTCCTCTTAGAACTCCTTTTGATCCTAACTGTCACCTTGTTGAGAATCAAGGTAACAGTGTAGATCAAGAGTTGTATTCTAAAGCTATAGGGTCTCTCTTATTCCTTGCAAATAGAACTAGACCTGATATAGCTTATGCTGTATCCAGACTCAGTAGGTACACTTGTAACCCAAATGAATCACACTGGATAGCCATTAGAAGGATCTTTAGATATCTCAAGGGAACCAATAATCTTGTTCTGACCTACAGTGGATATCCTTCTGTCTTAGAAGGATTCTGTGATGCTAATTGGATCTCTGACTCCAATGACATCAAATCCACGTCAGGTTATGTCTTCACTTTAGGAGGTGGTGCTGTCTCTTGGCAGTCCACAAAACAAACTATCATAGCTAGAAGTACTATGGAAGCTGAGCTTGTAGCTCTTGATCAAGCTTGTTCAGAGCTTGAATGGATTAAAAACTTGTGTTGCACCTTACCTTCTGTAATAGCTATAAACCCTCCAATTTCTATTAACTGTGATAGTAAATCTGCAATTGAATTTTGCAAAAAGAAATTGGTGAACACTAAGGTAAGTAGACATATAAAAATTAGGCAAAAGACTGTTAGGTGGTTAATTACTCACAATATTGTTTCACTGTCCTTTGTCAAAACTGATGATAACCTTGCAGATTCCCTCACAAAAGGTTTGAATCAAACCAAAGTAGAGGCTGCATCGACAGGTATGGGAATTACTGAAATTTCATAAATTGCTATATATCTGCTTTATGATTTATGTACATACATTGCAAAAGGAGTGGCCGAAATGGCTTGACTCGTAAAAGGTTGATGCACTGAGCACAACATCGCCTATGGCTTGACCTAAGGCATATCTGGAACTTAGATTCCAGAAACATCGAGGGGAATGGGGATAGTCTAAATGGGCCCTCCTACGGTGGCAACCCAACCTCCGTGAAAGGTAGACCCTGGAAAGAGGTTTTGAATGGGTAACAACAAGCTGACTGGTTGGCCAAGGAGTACAAATTTTAAAAATTTGTGAAAACACTATTGTGTTGTTGGAACTATATAAAGGTTCCAATGCCCTATTCCTAAGGTGATGATAGTACTCCTATGTAGAGAAAGGATGAGTTTTAAACTCTTAAAGAAACCTATGGGTGACTCTACACACCTATTATAAAGTTTCTCCTATATGTGAGTTTCTGTATACGGCCGCAGACTAGAGACTTGACACCTCTAGCAAACTCACAAGAATAAGATATATGCGCAAGGCCAAAAATGTGCAACACCGCGTCGTAGTCAACTGTATCATGTGTATACCGTTCAATGCTGGGCCAAAAGGAATGTAGTTCAAGACCTGGTTCACTCCACTCCTTCCAGCAGAGTTCTGTGTACTAAGTGTGTTGAGCACTGCTCTTCCCTGACCGCGTGATATAAACTTCAAGCAGCAGTTTTATTTCTTTTATCGTATGTTTTCTATTTTCTCATTCGTTCGATTTCAAGATTTATTGGATTTAGTGGGGGATTGTTGGATTAATTAAATATTAATTAATTAAATCCAAAAAATCTCTCATAACTCCTCTCACGCACACAACGTATATATTTTACTTAAAATATTAAAAATCTATTTTAACACATGCACTCGACTATTTGTGGTGGAGAATTAATTTACTATTCTTTAAATTGATCCACTTACCTATTTTGAGCATCTATTAATAGTTTCCAAATATTTAATTAATATTTTGGATAAAACTATTAATATTTTAATCAGTGAGTTTTCCCTATAAAAGGGAGGCCAGGATACTGGTTAAAACACATCAAGAGACTCTCAGAATCTCTGCTCTGAAATTTCTCTCCAAATTCTCTTTCTCCATTTTTGCTGCTAGAAGTTGAAAGTTGCTCCGACAGGGCTTCCACCGTCGCACCGGCAGGAAGCTAGCCCTGGTTGTATCTTCAAGGCGGATCTTCGACTAAGCCCGTGCGTGGGACGAAAATTGCCTTAGGACAGACGATACGTCGCCTCCAGGTTCTTTTATCTTAATGCAAGTTTTATTTCATTGTTGGTAGTTTATATGTGCAGGAATTAAAATAGACAACAGTTCTTTTCTCAACTTGTCGCGCAAATTTGTGAAGAAAGCAAAGATCGGTGCCAAGCGTGCCTTTTCCCCACCTGACAGCCTTTATGATTTGTCCGATATTGTCAACAAGTTCGATCGTCTATCAGATGATGGTTTGATTGGGACCTTCCTCAAGGTTATGGAAATGAATACCGACAGCAATAAAGAAGACGAATCATTCGATTGGCGACAGACATCTCCAGTTCTTGCCGAAGCTAAGGTGTTCGGCAGAAGTAAGGAGATGGTTGAACTGCGAGACAAGATATTGGATAAAAACGGATCCAACGGCGAGAAGTTTTCTGTGGTGTCCATTGTTGGCATCGGAGGAGTGGGAAAGACTACCCTCGCCCAGTGGCTCTTCAACCGTGACGAAGTCAATAATCATTTTGATCTCCAAGCGTGGGTTTGCACGTCGGGCAAATCTGACATGGGAACTGTCATGATGAAGATCATTGAATATGCTACCAAAAGTCTTTACAATCGCATAAATTTTGCTAGCATTCATGAAGATCTCTTAAGATTGTTGAGCGAAAAGAGATTCCTAATTGTGCTCGACGATGTGTGCGATGAAATCATTAATCAGTGGGACAAACTCATCGGTGTGTTCAGACATGGAAAAGAAGGTAGCAAAATTATAATTACTACTCGCAATCGAAATGTAGCAGGCAAAGTCAATTCCATGGATGATGGAATTTATTTGAAAGGCTTAGGAGATGAAGAGTATTGGGAGTTCTTCAGATGTTGTGCATTTGGTAATTTCAATCCAAAAGATCATCCAAAATTAGAGCACATTGGATAGCAAATAGCAAGTAAGTTGGGCGGCTTGCCACTCGCTGCAAAAACAGTGGGAGGTGTTCTCAAGGAAAGGATGGAGGAAAGACACTGGAGGGATGTCTTGGAAAACAAAGAATGGCAAAAGGGAGGTGAAATTCTTCCTTCCCTGAGATTAAGTTATAATCTTCTACGCCCTTACCTCAAGCAGTGCTTTGTCTACTATGTGTTGTTTCCGTAGGACTACTATTTTAAGAAAGATAAATTAGTTCATATCTGGGTGGCACAGGGGTTTGTTCAATCGAGCCAGGGGACCAAGACACTGGAGGATATAGGACAAAAATATTTTGAAGAGTTATATAGTAGATCTTTCTTTCAAGATGCTCCAGATAATTTGTATGTGATCCATGACTTGTTGCATGATCTTGCAGAGCTTATTTTTGCTGATGAAATTTACTTAGAGGAGAATACTAGTTCAGTGGAACTCAAAATTTCTAAGAGGGTTCGCCACTTGTTTATTAGCTTTAATGGCTTGGGTAGGGTTCTGACTCAAATTGAGGAGTTACGTCCCGACGGTAAACGTCGACGTACGTACCTCCCAAACAATATTTCATCACGAAGGTTAAAGACTTTCAGTATTAATGAATATTTATTTTTTTTAGAGTTTGTGTTTAGTTGAGTATGACTTGAGTTAAGTTTGAGTCATTAGCGAACCGGCCATGGCCGTATAATTATTCCTTTGACTTCACTTTGGCTTGTACTTCAAATGCTGGATTGATTTTGGCTTGCCTGGGTTTAAGCACCAAATGTGAAACTGAGTGTAGTCCACATTAGTTCAAATTTTGAATTTTGCACTGAAACTAGGCTCAAGACTCAGTCTAGTGTTTGGACTCTAAACCCTCATGCTAGCTGGTTGAATCGAATAATTGTGGTTGGATCTAATTAGCCTTATTGGATCGGGTTGATCCCAGTCACAAACTAGATCAAGTAATATGTGCCCTAAGTGTCAGGCCCGGGTTCACCCGGTTCAGCCCAAAGCCTATTGGGCCCGACCCAAACTCAAGCCCAGGCGACACAGCGCCCAAATCAGAGAACCAAACTCGGTCAACGAGCAATGTTGACCGAGCCTCGTGTCCAGCTGCAGAGGTATGCACGAGCGGCTCGGAAGGCGTGCGCGTTGCAGCGTGCGAATGCGTCTTCGCCGAACGCCCCGGACGCGAGCCACGCGAGCTCGCCACCGCGAAGCTCGGACGCGGACAGGCGGCGCGTGAAGATCAGCGGTGCGACTGGGTTCTCAACGAGAGAACTGGACGAAGGCGGCGTCTCCGGATCCTTCGGACGAGCTCGACGACGGCGGTCGCGAGCGAAGCGGACTGCCTTCCCGATTTGGAGGAACGAACGCCAACGACACGAAAGGCGGCTCGACGGAGTTGTCCCGCGAGGATTCGGAGGCGGAAGACTCGGACGCGGAGCTCGCGGAGGCAAGATCTGCGGGCGACGTGGTCCACGCGACCAGATGGAGCAGAGGCGGCGAAACTTCTCTATAAGAAGCTTGATGGAGACGAGATCGGGGTGCGCAGAGGGCGACACCATAGAGAGCGCCGGGGAGCGACTCCACCGGCGACGGCGAGGGCGCCGTCGCCTCTTCCAGAGCAGGGCTCTGATGCTGCCAGGGGGCGAAGGTCGACGCGGAGGTGCCGACGAGAGAAACAGAGTGAATGTAACCGGCGTCTAGAGAGACGACCGGTGAGGGAGGGATGGGGGCACCGGCGACGGTGGTCGTCGGCTTGGAGAGACGTTGTAAGCTTTGCTGAAGGAATAAAGCTTCTTCCTTTCGTATGTTCCCTTCCCTGTTCTGTGTTCTTCAAACTCGGCGGTTTCCGGTGAGGTCGCAGGCGCGGCGGCGCCCGGCGGCCGAGGCAACGCAGGCGGCATCGAAAGTTTCGTCTGAGGCGAAACGAAGAAGACGAACGCGTAGGGCGTTAGTTTCGAGACGGACACTGTAGCGATTTTGACTAAGTCAAAATCGCAACGGCGAATTCGACTTCGGCGGAGAAAGTTCGCGGCTGACGTAAGCCGACGTTAGCAGAGCAAATCGGCGGAGCGCGGATTCGAAATTGAACGCTGACGTCATCCTGACGTCAGCGAGGGCAATTATTCGGGTCAAAATTGGTTTTGACCGGTAAGGTAAATTTGGATTTCTCTAAATTAGGGTTAGGGTTTGAGCGACCTTGTAATTTGGGGATAAAAATTTATCGGGGAGTTAGGGTTTTCGATTTAGGGCCAGAAACCCTAGAGTGAGTTACGTTTCGGTGTTCCGCCGGACGGCCCTGAGACAACGAATAAGTGCTGTTTTCAGGCCGATCCGACCCGGGCGTGACAACAGGTATCAGAGGTAAAGATTCAGCCATGATGGTGAATCAAAAAGATCCGAGAGGCAACACCATCACTACCGGCGACGAGGAGCGTCGTCCTTCCAGGGCAGGGGCCCTGATGCCAACACCAGGGTGTGTTGATGCCAATGCATAGCATTGATGCCAACACCAGGGCGTGCTGATGCCAACACCAGGGTGTGTTGATGCCAATGCATAGCATTGATGCCAACACCAGGGCGCGTTGATGCCGGCGCCAGGGGCATCGATGCCGGTGTCAGGAGACATCGAGGTTCAGCTGAGTTCAGCAAAGATGGTGAAGCAAGATTATTGTGGGCCCACGACCCACAGGTCCAAAATTATCCTTGACAAGTTTGTTGATGCAGGTTGCTATAAGCATGGTGCAGCAAACATTCATCATCAGACTGGGGATAGAAGATGAAGGACTTTGAACATTGGAGGGCCAGTGTTCAACTTGCATTGAACATCGAGGGCGATGTTCAAATCAGGTGGGGGAGAATTGTCAGGCCCGGGTTCACCCGGTTCAGCCCAAAGCCTATTGGGCCCGACCCAAACTCAAGCCTAGGCGACACAGCGCCCAAATCAGAGAACCAAACTCGGTCAACGAGCAATGTTGACCGAGCCTCGTGTCCAGCTGCAGAGGTATGCACGAGCGGCTCGGAAGGCGTGCGCGTTGCAGCGTGCGAACGCGTCTTCGCCGAACGCCCCGGACGCGAGCCACGCGAGCTCGCCATCGCGAAGCTCGGACGCGGACGGGCGGCGCGTGAAGATCAGCGG
Organism: Costus lasius; assembly: GCA_027563935.2. Taxonomy (NCBI): domain Eukaryota; kingdom Viridiplantae; phylum Streptophyta; class Magnoliopsida; order Zingiberales; family Costaceae; genus Costus; species Costus lasius. Next base: position 21,263,228 of record CM050447.1, on the reverse strand, counting down.
TGCGACTGGGTTCTCAACGAGAGAACTGGACGAAGGCGGCGTCTCCGGATCCTTCGGACGAGCTCGACGACGGCGGTCGCGAGCGAAGCGGACTGCCTTCCCGATTTGGAGGAACGAACGCCAACGACACGGAAGGCGGCTCGACGGAGTCGTCCCGCGAGGATTCGGAGGCGGAAGACTCGGACGCGGAGCTCGCGGAGGCGAGATCTGCGGGCGACGTGGTCCACGCGACCAGATGGACCAGAGGCGGCGAAGCTTCTCTATAAGAAGCTTGACGGAGACGAGATCGGGGTGCGCAGAGGGCGACACCATAGAGAGCACCGGGGAGCGACTCCACCGGCGACGGCGAGGGCGCCGTCGCTTCTTCTAGAGCAGGGCTCTGATGCCGCCAGGGGGCGAAGGTCGACGCGAAGGTGCCGATGAGAGAAACAGAGTGAATGTAACCGGCGTCTAGAGAGACGCCGGCGAGGGAGGGATGGGGGCACCGGCGACGGTGGTCGTCGGCTTGGAGAGACGTTGTAAGCTTTGCTGAAGGAATAAAGCTTCTTCCTTTCGTATGTTCCCTTCCCTGTTCTGTGTTCTTCAAACGCGGCGGTTTCCGGCGAGGTCGCAGGCGCGGCGGCGCCCGGCGGCCGAGGCGACGCAGGCGGCGTCGAAAGTTTCGTCTGAGGCGAAACGAAGAAGACAAACGCGTAGGGCGTTCGTTTCGAGACGGACACTGTAGCGATTTTGACTAAGTCAAAATCGCAACGGTGAATTCGACTTCGGCGGAGAAAGTTCGCGGCTGACGTAAGCCGACGTCAGCAGATCAAATCGGTGGAGCGCGGATTCGAAATTGAACGCTGACGTCATCCTGACGTCAGCGAGGGCAATTATTCAGGTCAAAATTGGTTTTGACCGGTAAGGTAAATTTGGATTTCTCTAAATTAGGGTTAGGGTTTGAGCGACCTTGTAATTGGGGATAAAAATTTATCGAGGAGTTAGGGTTTTCGATTTAGGGCTGGAAACCCTAGAGTGAGTTACGTTTCGGTGTTCCGCCGGACGGTCCTGAGATAACGGATAAGCGCTATTTTCAGGCCGATCTGACCGGGGCGTGACACTAAGTATCATTCACTGCATGCTGCTAAATCCCCTCTTTTCCTGGTCACATCAAGCATCAGCGGCATTTCTTTCCTTTTCCAGCTCGTGCAAAATCTCAGCACTGAGGAGGTGGCGAGGCGACGAAGGCTGGTGAAGATGGTGCTGCTCAAGGTTCCGGTGGAGGAGAGCCTGGTGTGAGCTTGTCGAAAGAGGGGGGAGGCTGGCCTTCCTGGCTTTCAGCGAGTTCAACACCAGAGAGGTGTTTTCCCATATCAGAGGAAGGGAAACAGCGAACTCTGCCGGGAGAACAGGCGAGATCACGGCGCCGCCAAGCTTCTAATGGAGAGGCAGCGAGAGTGAGGTGCTAAAGGTCCGATTTTCAGTGAGACAACATAGAGGGCAAGGTTGCAAGGGGGAGAGGGACGATGGCGTTGCCAAGCTCTTGGGAGGCGACCACGAGCTGCTCCCTGGAACGATCGTCACATCTATTTGAGCTTCAACGAAGAAAGGAAGGAAGCAGCTGGAATTTAGGTTTCCGACTCCTTTAGTGGAGGCATCAACGGGCATTGGGATGAATTCGACGATGCTTGTGGTGATGACCCTCTGCGTTAAGCAGCAGCAAGTTCCTTGAATTTGGATTAAGGTAAAAGGAATCTTCTTATGCCTTTCTCTTTTTTTTTGTTTAGATGATTTCATATGCAGTAGCAATTTTATTTTCCAACTCATCAATTTCCAGTTCGTTGATTGGTGGCAGATCTAGGAAAGAACTTGAGAGTTGGGGTAAATTTCAGTCTCGGAGAAAATCATGTTGACAGTGAGGAGGGGTCTGACGTGAGATCTTCCTTTTTGTTTAACAGCCGATTGATCGGTGGCAAATCCACTAGGTGGAAGAACTTGAAGCTGTGATAAATTTCGTCATTGAGAGACTATTCCCCGCCATTCAGAAGCAGTGGCGGATCGATGCTACTGGATTTGAACCCCAGGAGAGGCGGAGGTGGAAATTTCTGTTGAGAGGCGACGGTGCTGTCAAGCTTGTGATGGAGAGACAGCAGGAAACGGCAAGTTCGCAGTGAGAAAGGAAAGAACTTCCGATTGTGCGACTCCAAAGTTCCAGATTATTTCTCCCTGGCGAATTCCGCATTGACGCTCCTCGTATATTTTCTCTGATGTGTTACTCTTTTCTTTCGCTTCACAAGAGAAGATTTTATTCGTGAATGCCTTAAGAATTTTTCTTCCCCTGTTTTATTTTCGATAGACCATAGTGAGGAAATTTGCAGCTTTTATTTTCCTTTTCTTCGTTGCTGCTTTGATGTCTTGGCAAACCTTTTCATTTTGATTATTTTCTGTCGAGAATTTTTTTGTGCTAACATATTCATGTATAGCCTAGAAAGCAGATTATAGCCTTGATAACGGACCTCATAAATCAAGTTGTTTCTCATCCTTATTGGGTCATTTCCTATATGAACTATTCTCACTTTTTTTATCTTTACTGCCCATAGAGAGTAAGATATTATAATTTCTGGCAATTTGAAGTGTTCACTGATAAAATCAAATTTTGTATCAAAAGAGGTTTTGATTAAAGTTCTCCTAAAAAAAAGAGAAGCAATAAGGGAATATTTTCCATTTGTCACATATTCTCTACTTTCTCCTGCTCTTTTCTTTTATAGCCTGTTTTAGAGGAGGGATAGAAAATAATCTGGAAAAGAAAAATCAATAGAAAGGAACTGAAAAGGAAAGGAAAACTAATTTCCTTTCTTTTTTCTTGTTTCACTGATAGAGAAGAAAACAAGAAGAACCAAACTGGATGAAGGAGACCCTCTCTGTTGCTCTTGCTGCCCGTCATGAGGGCTTCAACTAAGCTTGGCGGAGGACGAAGGAGAGCTTCGGTGGCCACACTGGGGCCGGCGAGCTCATCGGCGTCGTCGAGGGCGGCAAAGGCGGAGTCGAAGTAGCCTGGCGGCATCGTCGCTGCTGGCGCTGCCCATCGAGCTCCAAGGCGTTGACGACAAGGGAGATGGCAGGCGACAAGGGAGATGGGGCAAGATCTGGGAGGCGTCGGTGACAATGGAGATGGGGCGAGATCTGGGGAGATTGGAGGCGAAGGGCGAAGGGCGACTGGGGCGAACGACGTTGAGAGCGTGAGGCAAGCAGGGAAGATAGGGTTCAAGGCGTGAGAGCGTGAGGCGTGAGGTTGTGTGTGCGAGAGTCGAGGCGTGAGAGGGAGAGAAAACTGATTTCCCTCTGATTTGGAGGGATTAGTTTGAGGAGAAAAGTGCTTCAAATTTTCCTTTTTTTTTTTTTCCTTTTCTTTTTTTTTTCACTTAAACAAGGGAAAAGGTATAAATCATTTCTTTTCCTCCATATCCCTCCTCTGAAACAGGCTATTATGTATAACTCGGCGAGAGATCACAGGGGATATTCTGAAAATTTCTCTTCATACTTGAGCTTTCTCTTTCCACTTGACCATCTTTGGTTATCATTGAACCCTTTTCTGTATTTTTTTTTATAGACAAATTCTGCGCATCTTCAGATTCTGTATTGTAATCCTCTTTTTGACAAGACACATATGATTTTTTTTTTTTTTTTGCAGCAGTACAACACTGATCAAATTCGGATTCTTTCTCTTTAACATATTTTTTGTTGCTAGACCTTTCTTGCAGCAGTACAACAGCAATGGTCATTAGCAGCGGTGGGCATAGACAGCGGTGGGCATAAGCAGCAGTGGGCATAACAGTAGTGGGCAAGGCCTTCGATTTCTTGCAGGTAACAATCTTTTATTTTCCTTAAGCGTCGGATTTGTGTTCGCCTTTACTCCCTATTTCTCAATCTCTGATCTTTCCCCTACTTTTTTTAACTCCCTTTGTTTTCATTGAAACTTTTTTGACGGAACCTCCACTTCTCTTATGACGGGAGCTTCTTCCGACTCTTCTCTTCTTTTTTTTTAATATGCCGAGAGTGTTTCCAGACTTCTTTTTCCCCTTTTTGTTGCTTTCTCTTCTCATTCATCTCTCTCTTTTTTTTTACCCGGTTCCTCTTATTCTCCTTAGCCTCTCGTATCAACAGTTTCCTGACACCCTCCTTCGATTCCACTTCTCTCCTTTTTTTTTTAGCAGATTATAAATTTGAAGTACTATTGGTGAACATGATGCAAGTAGCGTATTTACTACAAAATAAATTGATAACATTGAAATAAAATTCCTAATTATTCGGGGACATGATGCAAGTAGCGCATCATGATTACTACAACATAAATTGACAGCATCGAAATAAAATTCCTAGTTGCTCAGGGACATGATGCAAGTAGCGTATCATGGTTCCTACAACAGTAAAATAAAATACTCCCTTTTCTTTTACCTTTCTTTCTTCAGTCGAACAGTATTGTAGCGTAAAGTAAAATACTCCCTTTTCTTTTACCTTTCTTTCTTCAGTCGAACAGTATTGTAGCGTAGCAGCAGCCTGTCGGTATCGCTCTGTCTGTGTTGTTCTTTTTTTATTCTCCCTCAACACCCCTTTTATAAGCTTTTGAGCGTAGAGCAAGTTTTTTGTTTCCCCCTTGCGCATTCCTCCTTTTGAGAAATTTATTGGCTTTTCCGTCAATGCTCTCTTTCCTTGTAGATTTTTTTTAATTCCTTGCCTCTTTTATTTGCATTTCCTCCCCCTTTCGCACAGCTTTAAATGTCATCCTCGATTTTATTTCTGCCAGCTTTGATTTCATTTTTACCGGGTCAACTATTGTTTCCTCTCCAACTGTCAACGCTTTAATTTTTCGTGCTTGTTTCCATTTGATTTTTTTTTCTTGCCGTAGATGCTTCTATTTTATCAATTGCCAGCTGCTGCAATTACTTTGATTTCTTGAATGAGAATTGATCTTATTTGCTGTAGCGTGGTTTCCTTTATCGATAATATTTTTGCATTTTTTTGTGGTGTTGGCTCTCTATCCCTATCCCTTCTCAGATTTTCTCCATTTTCAGTCTCTATTGATGCGTGATTATACTCATGATCAAAATTGATTTTGACCTGTCCTTGACATGTATGGAACCTGGATTTTCACCTCCTTTTGACTTCAATATCACCAATCTTTTACTCTTAAAGGCATTCGATAGTTCTCCAATTAATATTTTTTATTCGCAATCTGACTTTAGCAAAGTACGCTTGCAAATTCTTCTAACATACCCATAAGAATATTAATTATAGCTGAACCAAATTGCAGGCATCAAAATTATCTTTTTACAAGAAGGCTGGGTAAGTTTCATTGACCCAAACAACATCGAAAGATATATCGAGGGCTCCAAGTAAGTAGAACTTATTTTGAGATAATCTTGTTTTCCTTATCTTTTATGCTAAGTATAGTTTACGATGGAATCAAATCCCCAGCCTACATTTTTTTCTTCTCTTTATTTTCAATTTAAAGAGTGATTGCATGCAGCTCCTATCAGGCAAGAATTGTGATGGAGAATCTTTTTTTTTTTTACCATTTGCTTTGCTAGGATTCCAACAAATTCTACACAGATAGGTTTCTCTTGACAATTCTGTATACCATTTGCTTCAAAGCCGTGTTATTATCTGACTTGTCATGCTGCTTTCAACTTATGGCCATAAGCTTGCAATTTTGTTCGAATAATGATAATACAAGTCACTTGTTGGGAAACCTCGGGGATTTTAAAATTTTACAGACAAGCGCAGCGGAAGCAATCCCCGAAACAGACCAGTCCCAAAAACCCAGAAGATTGGGTCTTGCGAGGGAATCGACACGGTGAATAGGAGGTGATACCTTGCAGCGAAGAAGGAAGATGCGATGCAGGCGCCCAAGCATTCGCCCTCTGCAGTCTCGCACACAGCCGAACCTCGAGTTCTCTTCTTCCGCGCCCGGTGCTAGCCTCGAGAAGAAGATCCACGCCTCTGGGAGTCTTCCTCTAGACCTTGCTCCACCCACACAGTGAATGCGCCAAGAGGATTTGATGAAAGGAAGGAGGAACGCCAATATCCAACAATGGAGCCGCCCAAGGAAGTGGAGATCAAGATCGTCAACACTAACCAACCAAGCAATCAAGCAAGCAAGCAATCAAGCGAGCAACCAACCAAAGCGTGTAACCATGGAGAGATGGCCAAGAGGAGAACTTATACTAGTGAAGAGGTGCAACTCTTCACAAGGGGTGCAACTCTTCACAAGGAAGAGGCGCATCTCTTCTCAATGAAGAGGCGCAACTCTTCAAGAGAAGAGAATTCCAAATTCTCTCTCTTCATAAGTTATGAAGAGAACTCCAAATTCTCTCCTAGGCGCCAAGCTCACTCCAAGTGACTTGCGCCTATCCCACTTGGCCCATTTGGCCCAAATGGCTCATTGAGCTCATTTGGCCTATTAGCCCAACTTGGTCTATTGGACCCATTTGGCCCAAATAGTCCATTGGGCCCATTTGGCCTACTAGGCCCAAAAAATAAGTTAGCTCCAAATGATTCCTTTCATTTCATCTAGCACAGTGGTGCTGATGGATTCTCCCAAACAGATCTGGGTTATCCAATAACTCAATCAATAGGCTACCCAATCAATGCGAGAACCAAAGTTTCAAGTTGTGCGACCCTGTAGGTTCCTTAGACGTTGGCAGTGATGAACCGAGTCATCACAAGCAGTGATTGGCACCTAGCAGTGCATCGCTGCTACCCAAGTCTTCGGAATGGATATCAACATTGACATCTCCATCATCGCAACAAGGTACCGATGCATTACAGTCTTTTTGCCGAACTGATATCCGATTGGACAAAGTGTGTCACCACTTTGTTTTCACCCAATCTCATGGTCATGACTAGATCAGGCTTTCACCTGGGTATGGTCATACATTCTCAGTCATGCCACCATAGGGGGGCCCTGTGGATATCAAGCTTCCCGTAGGAAGGGGCAAATCTTATATCTGTCCATTGATCTTCTCATATGGGTCGTGACATACCCAATGACAACCGTTATGACCTCCCTGCTACGGCGAGGCGTTAAGTTGTATCAAAGCATGTCCCTAACCATATAGAAGAGTCAATGACCTCAAGTCGAGAGATCAATGCATCTCCTGTCACATGTGAGCTTAACTCATGACACCAAGTTAAAGCCTCACAGCGGGTCAGTCCAGTATATCCACCACTGATATACCCATATGTCTGCGTTAGCACCCCGTGCGTAACCAGCCCATATACCAGTCTCACATGTACCAGAGTTGTCCCTTATCCACTCAGATATTCGACCGGGGACACACCGTTTGAGCACAGATACAATCTGTCTCCAGAGACATTATTATCCATGTACATAATCGCAGATGTAAACACAGCATAATAACGACAATGCCAGAATGATATATGAATATCAATATCAAGTAGTACAATCTTGACCAATAACGGGTCCAAAGGCATATACACCAACACCACTCTCTATAAATGATAGTATAAATCCCTTTGCACTCGCGTCAATTTGACTATTGAATTTTCTGAAAGCTAGATGAAGTAACAGTGTTTCTCCGAGAACCCAGCAAAGTCTGCAATAGGTATTTTGTTCTTCTGCCTAATTTCTCCATTTCCAGGCTGCTTATATGTCTCTATAATTTTCAAAACTAGCGCCATATTGTATGTATAAATTTCTCCAAAGCTGGAGCAATGCTGCTTGATTTTCATGCTACACATAAATTCTCTTTATTTCCGTTATTGTGTCAACGTGATAATTCATTGTCAACGTAGTAGTTCACTTTTGTTATACATGGGGTAAGAAGCTTCCATGATTTCGGATGCTGAAGCCTCGACATAATATCATCTGTTCCTGCTATCGGGCATAAAAATGTGAACAACATATCAAGCATGCTAAATTGCTTTCTTGTCTTTTTACTTCAAGGCTAAAGTGGTTCTGTCAAGTGAAATCGATGGTTCAACATATACAATAACAAAAAGAATTTAAACACTAAAAAAACCCTAATAAAACACTGTATATAATTGTCGCACAGTTGTGGCAGGTAGCTAGTATTAATAAAATTCTTCTTCTTAGTTTAGTTACAGGTAGTTCTTTCATTAAAAATAATAATACTATTAGATCATAATATTATTATTAAATAATAATAATAATACTATTAAAAACTAATAATATTATTAAAAAATAATGTTATGCATTTAAGACTAGTTCACTAAAGATATTTCCACTAAATTGAGATTATCCATGTAAGTGCACCTTATTGAACATATAAACAATAAATAGTAATTTAATTTAATTTAACTATTTTATTAATTTTAATTATATTTTAAAAAGTTTTTTAAATTTGTGATGAATTGTTGAGAATAAAATTAAAAAATCTAATTTAATTTAATTTTACATTAATTATTTAATTATTTATACTGCTTATTAATAGTGAATACGATTTTATTCTAGGATGTTAAATCCAAATTAAACTTGTAGGAAAAGCCAGAGTTTTCATATAAGTACTAGCATTAATTTACCTTCAATTTTATATTCTAAAACTTATTTTTTATATTTTTTATTATTATTTTCTTCCTCTTAAAAATTGAAATAACATAAAAATTTTTGAGCATTTCCACCACATAACTACAATAATTGAAGTAATAATGTCTGCAATAATTAAAGTAATAATGTCAGCAATGACATAGGCAAAGACAATCAAATGAATTATTGAAGAACCAATCTTACTCCAGGAAGACAAAAACAAACGAAGGATGCGAGAAAGAGAGAATTTGAAATCACCTAGGGGCTACTATTACAGGTATGCAATATCATGTTTCTCCATCTTTTTAAGAGTTTGTGTTTGATATAATAAAGCTCAAATGATTATTTGCTAAGCTACTTTTGCTTGTTGAAGCTTTAATGACTCATATGAGAGCCAGTCAAGGATAAAAATTGGCATCCCTGAACAAGAAGATCGGAGAAGTAGAAGTGAAATCAACTCAATCACTGGTATTTTAAAGATTATTTAAATTTCTTTAAAAGTTGATGAGCTTTAGGATTATTAATGCTGATATAGTAATCTCTAGACAATTAAACATGTAAAGAAATCGATCTATAGTATTCTCTAGACTATCAAACATGAGAAAAAATTGATAACCAGAATGAAAAGAGTAAATCAGACTACAAAGACAAAAAAAAGGCAAATTGAAATTTATAAAGTTTATGAACTAAATTAGAAAAATGGTAATATAATCCGTATAAATTGCTTTACTCTATAAACAAATGCATCCATGTGTTTAATGTGAGAGCCAACTTTACTTTTGGACCCGATGAACCATCTTACTTTAAAAAATACAGTGGTTGAGGTGGATCTATGTTGTGTCCAATGTGATATTATAGTGAAAACAAAGGGGGCTAGCGGGTTTTATTGGGTGAAAAAAATAACCACTAGCACAATTTAACTAAGGTTAGAGATATTTAAGTTGCTGTTTTCTCTCTACATGTTCCGTCGCATCACATCACCTCAACTTCCTTTTCTTTTTTCTTTTGCTTTCTCTATAAGCCCATGCGACATAATGCCTCCTTAAATAATATCATGAACCCATATCTAAAGATTTAATTTTATATATTATTATTATTGCGTCAGTTTTAGAATGCAATTAAATTGATATAATACAATATTCCAAAGTTATGTCAAGCCTTCATGCGGCTGTTCAAAAAAATCGAAAAATCGAACTGAACCGAAAAATCGATCGAACTGAACCGAACCGGCGGTTAACCGAATGGATCAGTTCGGTTCACGGTCGGTTTTTTTAGTATAATGGTTTGATTCGGTTCGATTACGGTTCGGAGAAAAAATTTTGACCGATTAACCGAACTGACCGGTATATATATTTATATCTCAAAATTATATTTAGATTGTTTATCTAGTGCAATGGTTAAAGGTTGTTTTGCGAGTTAGTAGGTCATGAGTTTAAAACTCATTCACTACAACTTAAAAATTAATTATTTTACCTATATAATTACCATACAATAATATTTAATAATTAAAATTAATTTAAAAATAAATTTTTTAAAATAAATTTTAATAAATAAATTATAACCAGATAACCGTTTGACTGATTAACCAATATATGACTAAATTCGACGGAACGCGGCGGATACAATTCTTCTCTTATGCAGTGCTGCTATTGGTAGAACGCGTCGGATTGTTAGCATCCTTAAGAAAGCGCGCGCGTCGTAGCGATCGGCATCTTCCCGAGCTCCCAAGCATCGTTCATCTCAATGGCATCTGAGATCGGCGGATGGTTCGCCTCTGCAGCCGTTTCCAAGCTGGTCGACTCGATTTGTTCCTTCATCTCCGGTCGGTATGAGAACGCTGCTGGCGTAAATACCAAGCTGCAGAGCCTGAAAAGGAGCATGCCAAAGATCACGACGGTGATCCGAGCCGTCGAGAGGAAATGGCCCAGCGAAGACCCCAATGTGGTCTCCTGGCTCAATGACTCAAAAGATGCCGTTTACGATGCCGAGGATATTCTCGACTTCTTCAATTACCAAACACTGCCGTAGCGACGAGGGGAGCGGCAAGAAGGGAAGTTCTAATGTTCTTGTCAATGCCTAACGTGCAGTTGCAAAGAGAGCACGATTTTGTGCGAGTGCCTTTCTTCCCCTGACAGACTTAATGATTTGTCCGATATTGTCGACAGGTTGGATCGTCTATCAGATGACGGTCTGATTGGGACCTACCTCAAGGTTACTGAAATGAATACCGACAGCAAGAAAGAAGACGAATCATTCGATCGGCGACAGACATCTCCGGTTCTTGCCGAAGCTAAGGTGTTCGGCAGAAGTGAGGAGATGGTTGAACTGCGAGACAAGATATTGGATAAAAACGGATCCAACGGCGAGAAGTTTTCTGTGGTGTCCATTGTTGGCATCGGAGGAATGGGAAAGACCACCCTCGTCCAGTGGCTCTACAACCATGAGGATGTCAAAAATCATTTTGATCTCCAAGCGTGGGTTTGCACGCCGGGCAAATCTGACATGGGAACCGTCATGAAGAAGATCATTGAAAATGCTAATAAAAGTCCTTACAATTGTATATATTTTGCTACCATTCATGAGGATCTCAAAGAATTGTTGAGCGAAAAGAGGTTCTTAATTGTGCTCGACGATGTGTGCGTTGAAATCATTGATGAGTGGGCCACACTTATCAGTGTGTTCAGACATGGAAAAGAAGGTAGCAAAATTATAATGACTACCCGCAATCGAATTGTACCAGGCAAAGTCAATTCCATGGATGATGGAATTTATTTGGAAGGCTTAAGAAAGGAAGAGTATTGGGCATTGTTCAGATGTTATGCATTTGGTAATGTCAATCCAAAAGATCATCCAAAATTAGAGCACATTGGACAAACAAATAGCAAGTTGGGCGGCTTGCCACTTGCTGCAAAAGCAGTGGGAGGTGTTCTCAAGGAAAGGCTGGACGAAAGACACTGGAGGGATGTCTTGGAAAACAAAGAATGGAAAAGGGAAGGCAAAACTCTTCCTTCCCTGAGATTGAGTTATAATCTTCTACCCCCTTACCTCAAGCAGTGCTTTGTCTACTGTGCTTTGTTTCCGAAGCGCTACTATTTTGACAAAGATAAATTAGTTCATATCTGGGTGGCACAGGGGTTTGTTCAATCGAGCCACGGGACAAAGACACTGGAGGATATAGGACGAAAATATTTTGACGAGTTATGTAGTAGATCTTTCTTCGAGTTATATAATACAAGTGTCTTCGTTGATTATCAATGGAAGGAGTATGTGATCCATGACTTGTTGCATGATCTTGCAGAGCTTATTTTGCTGACGAAATTTACAGAGAGGAGAATATTAGTTCAGTGGAACTCAAAATTTCAAAGAGGGTTTGCCACGTGTTTATTAGCACTAATGACTTGGATAGGGTTCTCGCTCAAATTGAAGAGCCACAGAAAGTGCGCAGCCTAGTGTGTGATCCTCCATACACAAGCAACATATCACAAACCTCATACCTAGATTTTAAGAAACTACGGGGCTTGCGTGTTCTGATGCTGGGAAAATCTTATTCATCATCACATCTTCCTGAGACAATTGACAATATGATTCATTTGCGATACTTGGAATGCCCTTTTGGCACTAAGCTTCCCATTTCTTTGGGCAGGCTTTACAATCTCCAGGTTTTGGAACTTTCTGATACTGCCATTCACGACAAGTCTCTATTTGACGAGTATCTACTTTCAGAGAAGCCAAATGATTGGTTTTCCTTCCTTAATCGTGAGGATGATTCCAAGTCCATTCATTGCTTCGACCAAACAACGATGTCTAAAATATTTGGTAAATTGACTAACTTGCATTACATAAATGCACCACGTTCATTAATTTCTGTTGTACCTAGCATTGGCAGGTTAACATCTCTGCAGAGATCAATGCACTATAATGTAAGGGAACAGGAGGGGTACAGGATATGTGAGTTGAGGAACCTTAATAAGATTCGAGGTTGTCTTCGTATTGTTAATCTAGAAAATGTGGCCGACAAAGAAGATGCCATGAAGGCTGAATTGCACAACAAAGTGCACTTGGAGGCACTGAGTTTATGGTGGAAAATGTCAAGGAATTGCTCCAATGATGAGGTTAGAGTACAGGAAGAGGTTCTTGAAGGGCTCCAACCGCACTCCAATATCAAGGCCATACGTATATCATACATGGGTCTTAAGCATCCAAGCTGGCTTAACAAGTCATATTTGTCTAATATAGAGTGCATATGGCTATTTGCATGTGGTAGCGTGAAAGCTCTTCCTCCACTAATGGAATTCTCTTTTCTCAAGCATCTATCCCTTGAAAGCTTGACGTCACTGGAAAGCTTGATGTCACTAGAAAAGATTGGTGGAGGTGGGGTATTCCAATCATTGCAACATCTCAAGTTGAAAAATCTAAAAGAACTGAGGGAATGGTCAAGTATTAAAGAGGATGTTGCTAATATGATGCCTCACCTTTCTTCGTTGGAAATTACTTAAAATGCAACAAATTGAAAGCCCTTCCTCCTCTTGGAGGGTTGCTTCATCTTAATAAACTGCATATTAGAAATTGCCCCAACTTGAAAGTTATTCAAGTTATTCCTTCTCTTGGAGAATTGCCCTCTTTAGAATTCCTGCATCTTGAAGGACTTGATTTATTGGAGGAGATTGGTATTGAGATATATGGTCGTGAAAAAATTGCATTCCCATCATTAAGAAATCTCAATTTGATTGATTTGAAGGAACTAAAGAAATGGTCAAATTTTAAAGATGTTTGTGATATGATGCCTCACCTTTCTTGTTTGAGAATTACTAGATGCAATAAATTGGAAGCCCTTTCTCCTCTTCGAAGGTTGCTATATTGCAAAGAGGAGAATGTTTTGAATCTAGCAGTTATTGTAATTATTACATATTGCCCTAACCTAAAACTTATTCCTTTCGGAGAATATCCATTTGTCAGCTGTCTGAATCTTGTAGGACTTGATTCATTGAAGGAGATTGGTACTGCAGTAAAAGAAGATAGTCGAGATTTGATGCCTCGCCTTCAAATACTGACAATAATCGATTGCCACAAACTCAGGTGGCCCACACACTTTACTTCTTCCCTTACAAGTCTCACATTTGGCTTCTCTAAGACTGTGGATGGCATGCAAATGTTCCATGAGCGCTTTCCTGTAGGCACTCTCACTCGCCTAGAATGTTTGTGTCTTGGTCCCTTGACAGGGTTAGACTTCTTCACTGGTGCACAACAAGAGTGGTTCCAGAGTCTCACCTCCCTCAGAGAGCTGGTTTTAGAGAACTGCAGCGATCTGCGGAGCTTGCCTGATACCTTGGAGAGCTTCTGTCATCTAGAGTGGTTAGCGTTGAATGATTGTCCCGAGATAGTGTCGCTGGGGCAGAACAATCTGCCAAAGAACCAAAAGAAAATGCAAATTAGTGAATGTGGAGAACTGGCGAAGCTATGTGATTGGAGGCAAGACGGGCGTGAGTGGAGCAAGATCTGTCACATTCCTCAAATCAAAATTTATACTGGGGACTTCGAGGGCGAAGTTATTCCTCACCGTTCTAGTAGCTAATGTTAGAGTTAATCCCTTTTATATCCGTTTGTCATCATTTTGCTTTGTGGTTGAAGCTGTGTGCGTTTTTAAACGATGAATTAATATAATATGTGAATTCTACCGGCGAGGGCGGGAATTGGATGTTAATGGCTCATGCAAATCCAACTTCTTTACTCATTAATGTTTTAGGATTATTTTATTATTTCCTTGGGCAACTACAGTTTTTCCTCATTTTTATTTAATTTCAACTTTCTTATAATTAATTGATATCTTATCTTTTTGTTTCATTAGCTCCATTATCTTCTTTGAAACAGTAGAATGATTTGGAGAGGAAAGACGGTTTATTCTTAGAGAAAGATACGAGTAGGGAGTCGCTGGTAGGTGTGTCCGTTAATATTATATATACATTTATCTCTTTGATTAAACATTTATCTTCAATTTCAAACTGTGATAAGAAAAAATATGCTGACTTATTTTTCTCATATAAACCATGAAAGTATACAAATGAATGAATATGTACAAGCATATTATAATAAGAAGGAAACCTCTCACCTATATCAAGGATGATAGCAGTCTGAGCTTGAGTTGCATCACCATTCAAGTGCATAGTGTTAGGAGGGTAGATTAAACTATTTCTATATAATCAACAAAAATAACAAAGTAAATAATAAAAACGAAAGAATTTGGAGGCGCGGAGAAACCTACTGTCCTTAGGTGAATTTCTGGGCCCTCGTGTGAGCAAATCCAGAGAGATCACCCAGGATACAACCAAGATTTTTCTCCTGCGGATTACGACCGTGGAGAAGTTGATCGGCTTCCTTTCGGCATTGAGCAGCAAAGAACAAGAGGAAAAATTTTAATTGGGAGGCGTGTTGGCTTTTTGAGTAGCTACACACCAATGTGTTTCTACCTAGAGGTCATACACCTATTTATAGGCAGGGTAAGAACCGTCGGATTAAATCGGATGGCCATAAGGCATTTGCCACTAATAACAATTTTAATTAATAAAATATTTAATATAAACCAGGTAAAAGAAATAAATAAATATTTTTAAATATTTTTTTAAAATTTTATCCAACAGTCCACCACAAAATTAAAAAAAATTGAATCTAATTGAAAAAGATTTAATTTAAAATGCTGCTCATTGCTTATATTATGCGGTCAGTAAAGTGCACTTAAAGACATATCCTTTACTTAGTAAAATTATTTTCATCTGAAGGAAAGATAGTGAACTAGTCTTGAACTACTTCCCTTTGACCCATACTTCAATAATTTCACACATAATACAGGAGATAACCGATCGCGGTGTTGCGCATTTTTAGTCGTGCGCATGTATCATTCATGAGAGTTTTTGAGGGTTGTCTATGTCCTTAGCTACGGCCGTATATAGACTCTCTCATATAGGAAGTTCCCTGCAAGGGATGAGTGTAGAGGCTCATCTCATGGTAATTAACCACTTTGGGAAGTTTTCCTTTCCTCTACAATATAAGCACAAATCTATCCTCAAGAATGGGAGTGTAGAGTATCATCTCTATCACATAAAATTTTATACACCATAGTGTTTTGTAATTTTTTTATTTTTCAAAGTGTTTATTGGCCAGTCAATCAGCTTGTTATTACCACATTGAACCTCCTTCAATGGATCTCATATCACAGAGGTTGGGTTCCCACCGCTGAATGGTTTATTTACAGACTAATTCTCATTCCTCTCGATCCTTCTAGGATCTTGGTCCTAGGCAAGCCTTTGGTCAAGCCATCGGCTAGGTTGTGCTCAGTCTTTATAAAATAAAGAGCTGCAACTCCATGCGAGTCCAGCCATCTAATAGACTTTTGTCTAATTTTAATGTGGCGACTCATTTTCACATTTATTAGTTTCTTCTTACAAAATACTATTGCGGCTTGAGAGTCACAATGGATAGAAATAGGAGCTAAAGGAGCAGAAGAAAATGGAAGTGAAGAAACTAATTCTTTCAGCCATTCGGCTTCAATACATGTGGCATCCAAAGCCACTAACTTTGCTTCCATTATGCTCCTAGCTATTATAGATTGCTTGGAAGATTGTCATGTAATGACACTTCCTCCTAATAAGAACACATAGCCAGAAGTAGATTTGATGTCATTGGAATCAGATATCCAATTAGCATCACTAAATCCTTCTAAAACAGAAAGATAACCAGAAAAGCTCAGGCCATATGAGCTAGTACCTTTAAGGTACTTGAATACTCTATTCAAAGCATTCCAATGTGTTAGACTAGGATTACAGGTGTATCTACTTAATCTGGAAACAACATAGACTATGTCTGGTCTAGTTCTATTTGAAAGATATAAAAGTGATCCTATACACTGAGCATATTTTTCTTGATCTACAGATTTGCCATTATTCTTTTCCAGTATGACATTAGGATCATAAGGATTAGAAAGAGGAGAGCAATCACTGAAACCAAACTTTTCTAAAAGTTTGTCAGTGTAATGTGATTGAGATAAGACTAGAGAATTTGAAGATTTTATAATTTTCATGCCTAGAATCACATCTGCTTCTCCTAGATCTTTCATACTAAAATTGTCTGCAAGATAAGATTTAATTTCAGTTATTAATTCTAAAGTAAGTGCTAATATAAGAATATCATCTACATAAAGGCATAGGATTATAAATTTGTTCTCATTTATCTTTTTAGTATATAAGCAATTATCTCATTCAGTGATTTGAAATCCATATGAAACTATAACTTTGTCAAATTTTTCATGCCATTGTTTTGGAGCTTGTTTAAGTCCATACAATGACCGAACTAGTCGACAAACTTTATTTTCATAACTAGAAGAGATAAACCCTTCAGGTTGGTTCATATAGATTTCTTCTTCTAGATCTCCATGTAGAAAAGCAGTTTTCACATCCATTTGGTGAACAAACAACTTATGGTTGGAAGCAAATGCAAGCATAACTCTTATGGTAGTATTCTTGCTACAGGTGCGTAAGTATCAAAATAGTCAATACCAGCCTTTTGAGCAAAGCCTTGAACAACTAAACGTGCCTTATACTTTTCTACAGATCCATATGTCCTTAATTTCTTTTTAAAGATCCACCTACATCCCAAGGGTTTATTTCCTGGAGGTAAATCAGTGAGAATCCAATTATGATTACTTAGGATTGATTTCATCTCACTGTGAATTGCCTCCTTCCAGAAAGGAGCATCAGGAGAGTTAAGAGCATCTTGATAAGAATTAGGTGTGTCTTCAATTAAATAAGTTATGAAGTCATCACCAAAATTCTTTTCAACTCTAACTCTCTGACTCCTTCTAGGTTCAGCTAGTTGAAAATGATTTGAAATTATAGGTGTAAAAGATGTTTCTGGTTGATTTAAGGTTGATTGAAAGTTTGATGAGATTTTATTTTTGAAGGGAAATATATGTTCAAAGAAGGAAGCATCTTTAGATTCAATTAATGTGTTATTAGATATTTCTAGTATTTCAGAATTGATTACCAAGAATCTATAAGTGTTACTATCTAAGGAGTAACCTACTAAAATAGCATTTATAGTTTTAGGACCTAGTTTTCCCTTTTTAGGTTCAGGAATATTGACTTTAGCAAGGCACCCCCACATTCGAAGGAAATTAAGCCTTGGCTTATGACCTTTCCAAAGATCATAGGGTGTGACCTCCTTATCTTTCAAAGGGATTTTGTTAAGAATGAAGCATGAAGATAGTAATGCTTCTCCCCAAAGATTTTGAGGTACACCTGAACTCAGCATCATGGAGTTAACCATATCAAGAAGAGTTCTATTTTTCCTTTCTGCCACACCATTTGATTGTAGCGAATAAGGAGGTGTTATTTGGTGGATTATACCATGTTCTTGACAAAAGGATGTAAATTCATTAGACATGTATTCTTCTCCTCTATCAGATCTAATTATTTTTATCTTTTTATCTTGTTGAATTTCGACTCAGCTTTGAAGATTTTAAACTTATTTAAAACTTCATCTTTGGTTTTAAGAAGATAAGTATAACAATATCTTGAACAATCATCAATGAAAGTTACAAAATATTTGTTACCTCCTCTTGTTAAGGTTGAAGTTGAATCACAAACATCACTGTGAATTAACTCTAGAATTTGTGAATTTCTAGATTCAACTGTTTTAAAGGATTTTCTAGGTTGTTTAGCCTTAGCACAGATTTCACACTTAGGATTTGCTTTAGAATTTATTTTAGGGATTAATTCTAAATTTGCCATTTTATTGATAGATTTAAAATTAACATGACTAAGTCTGTCATGCCAAAAGTCATTCATTTCAGAATTTAATGTAAGAGAAGATGAAGAAAAGGAATCTTTATTGATTAGACAAGGAAGAACATTTATTTTAAAGAGTCCTCCTGAGATGAACCCTTTACAAATAAAATTGTCTTTTTTAGTAATGACAACTTTATTTGCTTCTAGAACAATTTTATATCCTAATTGAACTAGAAGAGATCCACTAATGAGATTTTTCTTCACATCTGGAACTAGTAGAATATTGCTAAGAAGTAACGTCTTTCCGGAAGTAAACTTCAAGTTGACGTTTCCATGTCCTAACACATTCACAGATGTTCCATTTCCCATTACAACACTTCCTCCATTTGTGTTTTGAAAGGAAATGAAATATTTTTTATTTGTGCAAATATGAACATTAGCTCCAGAGTCAAGCCACCATTCAGAATCATGGTGGACTAAATTGATAGATGGAGCAAAGGAAACTGACCTAATAGTGTTTATGGAAGGTTCACCCTCAACTATATTTACTTGAGGTTTAGGATTAAATCTTTTTTTCTTATTTTGAACCTTATCAGTTAGATTTATTCTAGGATTAGGAATATCCTTATGAAATAGTTTCCTTAATATAAGAGTTATTGTTGAAGTGAACTGTTTACATGTTATGGCAAAAGAATTCAACATGGCTAGAATCATAAGAAATGCTGTAAATAAAAGTTTACACATGTTATTCTACTTTCAACAAAATAATATGAACTATTACAAATATGATACTAGCAGATATTGTTCTACTTTAAAGAAGCAGTTAAGAATTATAATGATGCTAGTAGATCAAAAATTTAGAAGAGCACGAGAATAAAATTTTATAGCATGCAATTCTAAAGAATGATTTAATTTTCAGAAAGAAACTAAAATCTAATAATATGCAATTCTATCACGAGGAGAAAAGAAATATACTATTGGTTTTGATTTTTTTTTTTCACACAAATCAGATTTTTTTTTTTAATCAGTAACACAGTGCAGCTTCTCTACGCGTCGACGTCACCCAAGCGAACGCGTCAGCCGAATTGCCAAAATCCTCTGCATCAACATCACGCACGCGCCTGCGTGACATCACCAACTCGGGCGAACAGAGGAAGCAGAGGCGGATGCTTGCGACGTGGATCCGGGCGATAAAGCAAATGGATCGAAGGCAGGCGGATTTGTGCGGTTAGGCGAACGAAGCGGATCCGGGCGGGTAGTCAGCCGACGCCCCTGCTCGTGCGACTGAAATCGCCACGGCGAAAAACCCTTCCACCGCTTCGAAACCAAACGTTGCCGCTCATATCGAGCGTTCGACAACGTCTAGCCGTCGGCGAGGGCAAATCGGGCTGAAAGTGGGCGCAGTCGAAGCTTTCGCGAGGGCGTAGGAAAACCTTCGTCTGCTACTACTCGCGACGGCGATCTTTGCAGCCAAACTCTCCTGCCACCGCTGACATGCCGGCGACGAGGTTAGCAACGATCGGGAGGCGACGGATGGATCGGGACGGCGACGAGGGTTAAAATCCTATTTTCTCTTCCGCCGACGGAGGCAACACAACAGTTACAGCCTGTTTCAGAGAAGTGATTTCTGGAGAGAAAGGAAAGAAAACTACCCTTTCCTTTGTTTCAGTAAAAAATAAGGAAAGAAAGGAAAGAAAATAAGAGGAAAATTTTGGACATTTTCCCCCTCAAACCAATCCCTCCAAATTAGAGGGAAATGCATTTTCTCTCCCTCTCAAGCCTCGACTCTCGCGCCTCACACTCTCAGCCCGCACGCCTCACGCTCTCGTTTTGCCTCACGCTCGCAATACCCTTGTCGCCGCCGATACGTATAGCCGACGCCACCGGTTGTTGCCGCCGAAGCCCTAGCCGACGCCTCCCATCGTCGACCTTCCCTTGTTGCCACCGAAACCCTAGCCGACAGCGTCCTTGTGGCCGCCGAAACCCTAGCCGACGTTGTTCCTTGTCGCCGCCGAAGCCCTAGCCGACGCCTCCCATCGCCGACGCTGTTCCTTGTCGCCGAAACCTTAGCCGCCGCCTTCGCTTGTCGCCGTCGCCTTCAATCGCCGACGACTTCCCTCACCGACTTTTCCCTCACCGACGAATTTTTACACAGGTTAGGCAAAATCTTGCTGCGATAAAAATTTGTCCATGTTGCACGCTTTCCATCTTTAATTTTTTGAAATTATTTTTTAACTTGTAAGCATGTTGTTGCGGTATCTCCTCCTTTGAGTTAACTGATTACTTTTTACTTGTATGTATACTTTTTACTTTTTACTTGTATGTATGCATCCTTTTACTTGTATGTATACATTATACATGTTGCTAAATCTTTCTTATGCATTATCATAGGTATCATCATGGCAAGATTGAGTAAGAAAGATATGTTGAAACTTCACTTGAGAAACTTACAAATAATATGTATAGCTACATTTTCCTCCTCCTCATCAGCAGCTATATTGTAAGGAGTCTCACTTGAGAAACTTACAAATAATATGTATAGCTACATTTTACTTGAGAAACTTCACTTGAGAAGAATTCCAGTTCAAAGATGTTCGAGGCTGACAACACTGTATGGGACGAGTTTATTGCGATATGTTTATGAGTTTTTTATTTTATTGTAATTAATCTATATATTGTGTATGTACTTATCTAAATTATTATTTTACAGGCTAACCCTTCTATGAAGAAATGGAGAAGCACTCCTGTGCATAACTACGACAAGCTTGAAGAATTATTTTCAAAGGATCGAGTGACTGGACATATGTCTGGAATAGGCCAAGAATTTCTGGAAGGTTGGAACAAAGAAGTTGAAGAAGAAAATTATATCTCAATCGCTGAAGAGACTCCTTACAATATAGCTGCTGATGAGGAGGAGGAAAATGTAGCTATACATATTATTTGTAAGTTTCTCAAGTGAAGTTTCAACATATCTCTCTTACTCAATCTTGCCATGATGATACCTATGATAATGCATAAGAAAGATTTAGCAACATGTATAATGTATACATACAAGTAAAATGATGTATACATACAAGTAAAAAGTAAAAAGTATACATACAAGTAAAAAGTAATCAGTTAACTCAAAGGAGGAGATACCGCAACAACATGCTTACAAGTTAAAAAAGAATTTCAAAAAATTAAAGATGGAAAGCGTGCAACATGGACAAATTTTTATCGCAGCAAGATTTTGCCTAACCTGTGTAAAAATTCGTCGGTGAGGGAAGTCGTCGGCGATTGAAGGCGTCGAAGATTGGAGGCGGCGGCGACAAGCGAAGGCGGCGGCTAAGGTTTCGGCGACAAGGAACAGCGTCGGCGATGGGAGGCGTCGGCTAGGGCTTCGGCGGCGACAAGGAACAGCGTGGGCTAGGGTTTCGGCGGTCACAAGGACGCTGTCGGCTAGGGTTTCGGTGGCGACAAGGGAAGGTCGACGATGGGAGGCGTCGGCTAGGGCTTCGGCGGCAACGACCGGTGGCGTCGGCTATACGTATCGGCGGCGACAAGGGTATCGCGAGCGTGAGGCAAAACGAGCAAAACGAGAGCGTGAGGCGTGCGGGCTGAGAGTGTGAGGCGCGAGAGTCAAGGCTTGAGAGGGAGAGAAAATGCATTTCCCTCTAATTTGGAGGGATTGGTTTGAGGGGGAAAATGTCCAAAATTTCTCTCTTATTTTCTTTCCTTTCTTTCCTTATTTTTTACTGAAACAAAGGAAAGGGTAGTTTTCTTTCCTTTCTCTCCAGAAATCACTTCTCTGAAACAGGTTGTAAGGGAAAAAATTCGTAATGATATTTTGAAATAGAATCAAAATACGTTTAACCTAATGCAATCTAAATTTTAGAACAATAGAACAATAGAAATAAACAGATGCATTGATCAAGAAATAATTTAATCTAAACTATCAGAAAATTCACCTAAGAATGTTAGAACGAGGGTCGATTAAACTATTTCTATATAATGAACAAAAATAACAAAGTAAATAACAAGAACGAAAGAACTTGGAGGCGCGGAGAAACCTGCTGTCCTTAGGTGAATTTCTGGGCCCTCGTGTGAGCAAATCCAGAGAGATCACCCAGGATACAACCAAGATTCTTCTCCTGCGAATCACGACCATGGAGAAGTTAATCGGCTTCCTTTCGGCATTGAGCAGCAAAGAACAAGAGGAAAAATTTTAACTGGGAGGCGCGTTGGCTTTTTGAGTAGCTACACACCAATGTGTTTCTACCTAGAGGTCAGACACCTATTTATAGGCTAAACCATCAAGGTAAGAACCGTCGGATTAAATCGGAGGGCCACAAGGCATTTACCACTAATAACAGTTTTAATTAATAAAATATTTAATATAAACCAGGTAAAAGAAAATAAATAAATATTTTTAAATGTTTTTTTTTAATTTTATCCAACACATAGCCACTATTTTTTATTGGTTAACACTTAAGACGTGTACAAGGCAACATAATGAATAGATTTTGTCAACACATAAGAGAAGGGAAATAGTTCACAATTTCTATATAACTAAAACTACTATAACAGAAACATTTTTGATGTTGATCCAAGAGATCTTCCAAAATTAGAGCACGTTCGAACTTATCCAGTAACGCACCTTTTGTTACATGGTCAATATTGGCTTGAGAAATGTATCTAAAAAGTTGACATGCACTTTTTGTTTTCCTAATTTGTGATTGGAAGTCCAAGTTGTGATGCCCTAATTGGACAATGAAACACTTTGTGTTCAGTTAACAGAGCTTGAATATGAATTATTCAGTCGGATATAAAATATATATAATCATGTAAAAATATATAAAATCATATAAAAATATATATAACCATATAAAAGATATAAATATATAAAAATATATATAAACATATAAAAAATATAAAAACATATATAAATATAAATATATATATATATATATAAACATATAAATTTTTATTTTAATTATTATATAATCTTTTTGCTTAATAATCTATAATAATTTAACAATAAATAATAATATTTTTAATTTTACAGTAGTGCAACAACAGCATCCACTACAATCCCAAACTGGCCGTAAAACTTAGTCGGACCTTTCTCTGATTTCGCCTGGCGCCCGCTCAGTCTCAGATTGATGCGACTGCGAGAGCGAGTCATTAGCAACTTTGTTAAAATATAATGCTATGTTTTAAGTTAATGTTGAGTGGGCCAGCCCAAATGAGGCCCACATTAGATTAGGGTCTTGTAATGTATTGCAATAAGCTGTAAGGGGAACGTGTGGCTAAAATTGAAATTCTGCGAGAGCTGCTCGGCGAAATAGAGCAGCCGCGTTGTTACTTTGCCTCTTGTCTCCATTTTACTTTCTTCCACTATGAGTGATTGTTAGAAATTTATGCTAGCCAACAAATGGTATCAGAGGTAGTTTGGTGAGATTTCAAGAGGGATACTTCAAGAGAGATTTTAAAAGAAGAAGAAGAGGAGAGCACCATAGCTATCAAAGGAGGAGCATGGGTGCCCCAAAGTTCTCATCCCATCTTTGAAGGTGAGAACTATGATTATTGGAGTATCAAAATGAAGACTCTCTTGATCTCACAAGATCTTTGGGAGATAGTGGAAGAAGGGTTTGAAGAAAAAGAGGGGAAAGACAAAGACAAAGAGAAAGGAAAGATGGAGGCTTCATCTCAATAAGAAGAGAAGGAGAATAGGAAGAAAAATGCAAAGGCTCTTTTCCTCATCCAACAAAGCATCTCCGATAAATTGTTTCCAAGAATCATTGGAGCTACAAGTGCAAAAGAAGCATGGGAAATTTTGCAAAATGAGTTTCAAGGCACGGAAAAGGCTAGAACGGTAAAGCTCGACTCTCAAAAGAGATTTTCAAAATTTGCAAATGAAAGAAAATGAGTCTTTGAAGGATTATTTTTCTAAAGTTATTGAAGTGGTGAATTATATGAGAAGTCTATGTGACAATGTGAATGACAAAGTGGTATGTGAGAAGATACTTATTAGTCTTTCTTCTAAGTACAATAACATAGTTGCTCTCATTGAAGAAACTAAAGACCTCTCTAGTTTAAGTGTTCATGATTTGATGGGCTCTCTTGAAATACATGAGCAAAGAATGTGTAGGCATGCTGAGTAATCAATTGAAAGTGTCTTTCAATCCAAAGCTAATGTCAAAGAGCCATTCAACCAACATGGATTGAAAAGAGAAGCAACACGTGGTGCTCTACATAGTAGAGGTAGAGGAAGAAATGGAAGAGGTAGAGGTAGAAACAATATTCAAGATGAGAAAGTGAGAACATGTAACTATTGCAAGATATCCGGCCATATTAAAAGATTTTGTAGAAACAAAGGAAAGCCACAATGTCATCATTGTAAGAAGTATGGACACCTAGAGAAGTATTGTAGATTCAAGAACAATGAGCAAGCCAACTACACCGAAGAGAAGTATGAAGAAGGAAGCACATTCTATGCATGTCAAACGACGGTTGAACAAAAGGAAGGTGTATGGGACATTGATAGTAGTTGTAGTAACCACATGACCGGAGATGAATCTATCTTTTGCAAGCTTGACACGGCGGTTACAACTCAAATCACAATGGGAAATGGTGTCATAGTCAAATCCAAGGGAAGAGGTACAATTGCTGTTGCTTCAAAGAAAGGAAGGATGTTGATACATGATGTGTTACTAGTTCCGGAATTGGCTCAAAACTTGCTAAGTGTTGGTCAACTAGTTGAGCATGGACATGCGGTTCACTTTGAAGGTTCACTATGCAAAATATATGACAAGGTTGAGAATAAGAGAGACTTGATGGCGGTTGTAAAAATGGAGAAGAATAGAAATTTCTCTCTCATTCTCAAACCGGCAAGGAATATTGCTTTGAAGGCTAGTGTACAAGACCTATCATGGTTATGGCACAAAAGACTTGGACATATGAACTTTGAAAGCTTGAAGATGTTGAGCAAGAAGAATATGGTATATAGCTTACCAACCATTGAAGGCAATGATGATATATGTGAAGCATTTGCACTTGGCAAAATACATAGAGAATCATTTCCAAAGGTGAATGCATGGAGAGCAAAGACACCATTGGAGCTAGTTCACACCGACATATGTGGTCCAATGAAGGCAACCTCTCATGGTGGAAATAGGTACTTTATTACTTTCATTGATGATTATTCAAGAATGTGTTGGGTTTATTTCTTGAGATAAAAATCGGATGCTTTTACCATTTTTAAAAAATTTCAAAGTATGGTTGAAAGGTAATGTGGCAAGTTGATTAAAAAGTTGAGAAGTGATAGAGGTGGTGAATACAACTCTAAGGAGTTTGACAAATTTTGTGAAGATATTGGTATTGAAAGACAACTAACGGTTGGTTATACACCGAAACAAAATGGTGTTGCCGAAAGAAAGAATAGGACAATTGTAGAGATGGCAAGAACAATGATGAATGATAAAGGCTTACCATTCACTTTTTGGGCTGAGGCAACCTACATGGCGGTTTATTTGCTAAATAGATGTCCAACCAAGGCGGTTGAGAATAAGACACCATTTGAAGCATGGTCCGGAGGAAGAAAACCATCGGTGAATCACTTGCACATATTTGGGTCTATTTGCTATGCTCATGTTCCAAAAGAAATGAGACACAAGCTTGAAGAAAAAGGTGAGAAATGTATCTTTGTAGGCTATAGCACCGAATCAAAAGGCTATAGACTATTTAGCTTGAAGAGAAACAAAGTGATTGAAAGCCGGGATGTGATCTTCAATGAAAAAGACAAGCTTGATTGGAAAGGAAAAGGTGTAGAAAATGCTTTCTTACCAACTCAAGAGGAGGCTCAAGAGACACCATTGAATGAAGATACAAATGAGCATGAAGAAGAAGAATATCATGGACAATCTTCCTCAACACATGCCGGATCTTCCTCATCCTCTCTAAGTTCTTCAACACCGGTAAGAATGAGACGGTTAAGTGATATTTATGCTACTTGTAATTTTTGTGTTGTAGAACCGGAAAACTTTGAACAAGCGGTTAAGGAAGAAGTTTGGAGAAATGTAATGGAGGAGAAGATAAAAATGATTGAGAAAAATGAAACTTGGGAATTGGTTAACAAACCAAAAGGAAAAGATACAATTGGGCTCAAGTGGATTTACAAAACAAAGACAAATCCGGATGGCTCCATACAAAAATTCAAGGCAAGATTGGTGGCAAAAGGATACTCACAAAAACTGGGAGTTGACTACCAAGAAACATTTGCATCATTAGCAAGACATGAGACTATTAGATTGTTGATTGCATTAGCCGCACACAAAGGTTGGAAATTGCATCAACTTGATGTAAAATCGGTTTTCTTGAATGGAGTGTTGGAAGAATAAGTATATGTTGAGCAACCAAGAGACTTTGAAGTTGAAGGCAAAGAAGAAAGAGTGTACAAGTTAAAGAAAGCATTGTATGGGTTGAAACAAGCACCAAGAGCATGGTATGGGCAAATTGATATTTATTTCACCAACAAAGAATTCAAAAGAAGCCCAAGTGAGCCAACACTCTACATCAAGCATGGTAAGTATGGTATGCTTATAGTTTCTCTTTATGTTGATGATTTAGTCTTTACTGGTGATGATGAAAAATTGATGCATGAGTTCAAAAATGAGATGATGAGTAAATAAGAGATGAATGATTTGGGTTTACTTCACTATTTTTTGGGTATTGAAATTGATCAAAGAGAAAATGGTGTGTTTATCTCTCAAAAGAAGTATGCTCAAACTATTCTCTCCAAGTTCAATATGGAGAATTATAATCCGGTATCAACTCCTTTGTTAGTCAATGAGAAATTGGTAAAAGATGATGATAGTGGAAAAGTGGATGAAGCACACTATAGAAGCTTGGTTGGAAGTTTGTTGTATCCCACTACAACAAGACCCGATAATATGTATGCTTCCGGGTTATTGTCAAGATTTATGCATCAACCAACCAAAATACATTTTGGAGTTGCAAAAAGAGTATTGCGATACATCCAAGGTACTAAAGACTTTGGGCTCTTGCATGAGAAGAATGAGAAAGAAAAGATTGAGTTGATTGGTTTTTGTGATAGTGATTGGGCCGGTAGTATGGATGATTTGAAGAGTGCTTCCGGGTATGCATTTGCAATTGGTTCAAGTGTATTCTCTTGGGCATCAAAGAAGCAAGATAGAGTGACACATTCCTCCGCCGAAGCCGAATATGTGGCGGCAAATGAAGCTACAAAGCAAGTTGTATGGTTGAGAAGAATTTTAGAAGACATGGGTGAAAAAGGCCACAACTCTTTTGTGTGATAACAAATCCGCCATTGCTATATCAAAAAATTTAGTTTTTCATAGCCGAACAAAGCACATCAACCTCAAGCATCATTACATTAGAGAAGCGATTGAAGATGGAGAAATTCTTGTGAAGCACATCAACACCAATGATCAAATTGCGGATATTTTTACTAAAGTACTTTCTTGTATGAAGTTTAATTATTTTAGAGATTTGTTAGGAATGAAAAATATTAGCATTAAGGAGTGTTAAAATGTAATGCTATGTTTTAAGTTAATGTTGAGTGGGCTAGCCTAAAATGGGGCTCACATTAGATTAGGGTATTGTAATGTATTGCAATAAGCTGTAAGGGGAACGTGTGGCTAAAATTGAAATTCTACGAGAGCTGCTCGGCGAAATAGAGCAGCCGCGTTGTTCCTTTGCCTCTTGTCTCCATTTTACTTTCTTCCACTGTGAGTGATTGTTAGAAATTTATGCTACCAACAAATTTGGCTCCTCTGTTGTTTCTTTTCCCTCCCTGTATCTCGGCACCAAACTCTCCTCCTCCACTTTTCTTGGTGATGCTCTTCTTCCTCCGCTCGTAGGGGAATCAAGCGTTCCCAAAACTCAAAAATTTTAGGTTATCCCATAGCGATTATCTGAAGGAATGGTTGATTACAAATGATGTTCGGCCTCTAATACTTCATCTTACTGTTCTGTATATTTCAGCTTGCTTTAACGTAAAAGTTATTCCCCCTCTTGGAGAACTGCTCTGTCTAGCAGTTGTGCATCTTGATTGGCTTGTTTCACTGGAGAAGATTGGTGTTGAGATATACGGTCAGCGAAGCATTGCATTCCCAGCGTTGGAATCTCTTCAACTCTTACACGACTGGGTTGACAGAGTGGTCTGCTTTCGAAGAGCAAGGTCGTGTTTTGATGCCTTTGCCTTAGACATTTGGAGATAACCGATTGCCCTAAACTCAAGAGGCCCATACACGATTCTAATTTCCCTGAAGAGTTAAAATTTGATGTGGATGATGGGCAAATGTTCCATGAGTTCTTTGCTGTAGGCAACCTCACCTGCCTTAAAAGTTTGTCTCTTCATCGCTTGAAGGGGTTAGAATCATTCACTGTTGCGCAAGAAGAGTGGTTCCAACTTCCAAAGCAAAGCCTCACCTCCCTCAGAGAGCTGAGCTTCCAGTTCTGCGTCCATCTGCAGAAGCCGCTTGATGACTTGGGGAGCTTGTGCTATCTAGAGAGTCTAAAGTTGGTTGGTTGTTTCAGTATGGTGTCGCTGGGGCAGAACAATCTGCCACAGAGCCTGAATAAATTGGAAATTATAAATTGTGGAAAATTGCTGAAGCTATGTGATTGGAGGGTAAGGGCGGTCCGAGTGGAACAAGATTTCTCATATTCCTTGCATCCATATCGAAAATATTCAACATTACTTTGTAGTTGCTCCTGAATTTGAGATTCTGCCTATCCCACCACCAGTGTTCAAGGAGTAACTAATGCTAATTTTAGTCTCTCTCGGTTATGTCAGTCATCTATTGATTTTTGTGGTTGTGGCTATGACCATTTGTAAATGATGAGTTTTATGTAATTCTAGCTGCAGTGGCCGGAATTGGATATTATGACTCGATGCAAATCGAGCTTCTATCATTCAATGCTTCAATCTTTCTCTTAGGATTAATATTGATCTTTTATTCATCTATTTTTTACGATTCTTTTATTTATTTCCTTAGGCAGCTATGACTTTTTTTTCTCATTTTTATTTAATTTGATTATTCTTATAATTAACTGATATGCTCCTTATTGTCAACCACGCGCCTGATTCTTGGAATCAAATACGAAAAAGGACAAACCTCCATCTGCTATACCATATTGTCAAGAGGTCGAAGAATTCACAATTGAGATTGAACTACTCTAAGCGCAAGAGACAGATGTACATATGTAACATTGCTTCAACAATTCCGACAGATTAACTTAGTTATGAATAATACTTGAGAAACTTTTCAGTAACAATTCAGAGAAACCAATCAAACAGCAAGAAAGATGACAATATCGTGAAAAAGGCAAAAAAGGATCAAGAAAGCCAAGCAATTGCAAAAATGTTGTAATAGAAAACTAGTATCTGTTTCTGATATCTTTAACCTGCTCATCGGATTGTTAATATTATTTGTGTAATATGTTATAATCCAGTATTTATCACTTCAGTTTAGACTACGTTATTGTAATTTTTTATTTGAATCCTAATTTTAAGATCAAATGGAATAAAGATTGCTGTTTAGGATGTGACTGATTAACCAATAATTCCGTTCTACAAAAGAAATAATAATAATTAGATCTATCCATGAGCATTAGGAACAGGAAAGAGTGTTTTGATTGCGATGCCAACAAAAAGGAGGCTCGGAAATTCCTGTAGATGATGACTATGTTGACGCTAAAAGCAACACGTCTGTAGATGCACAACTGATCGCAATCAACATCATATACCTGCACGCTACTCTATCGAAGCCCAAGGTTGTCAAGAAGAAGAAAATTGCAGTTTATCGACAGTGCAAGGAGGTGGCACAAATCTAATTTACATGTATACTCATGAGATGTTTAGACTCTATCCTATTAGTATCATATCTAATTAAGATCCTAAATTCAACTTGAGATTTTATGTTATGTTTACTTGAATAGAATTCACATACAGACTCTAAAAGGGAAAGCTACACGGAAAATACACTGAGGCATGACGTTAAATTTTTGACCTGCTTTTCATCCACAAACAAATAGACAAATATGAGACAACTATTCAAAAAACTAGAGGAATTTTTTACGTTACTGTGTATTAGATTTTAGTGGTACATGGGATGATCACTTGAAATTACAAGAGTTATAATATTTCATCATTTTCGCTTTCAAAAAGCACCTTTTGCAAGTCTTATATAGCAAAATGTTGTACATCTTCATTGAAATGGGATGAAGTTAAAGAAGAAAATTTGCCATTTAATTTGTAGAGTCAAAAATTTTTAAATTAAATGAATAGATATAATAATGTGACCTTTTAAAATTTACCTATAATTATTGAGTTTTTCTTTTGTGGGTTTTCACATCCCAAAATACTTATCATTAATTACTCTTAAATATAGCTTAGAGCCCCTTTGATTAATAGATTTATAAATAAAGCTTTTTGTGTCGAATATGTGATTAGATGATAATGAAATTTACAAATATTGAACCGCTACATGATTTATGAATATTTATAAAATTTGGGGTGATATGGATGCACACATAATGGGGTGCAAGGAGACAATTATTCAAGAAAATATTCTATTAAAATAAATATTCAAGCGAATATTTTGTATAAATATCTAAGCGGATGTTTTTATCAATTCGATAGTATTATTATCCAAGTAAATATTTTATCTATCTAACAAGATGAGTATCCAAGCTAATATTTTGATGAGGCAAATATCCAAGCTAATGTTTGAGACAAATATTTATATATATTTTTTTGTTAATTTGATAGTTAAATATTTAAACAAATATTTTTAGATAAATATCCATTTTTTAATATCCAAGTGCATATTTTATCATTTAAGAGGGTGAATATCCAAACGAGTGAACAGTTTATTGAGTTGATATTTTATCAAAGTGGATATTTTATCTATTTAATAAGATAAACATCGAAGCCAATATTTTATCTTTTTAAAAAGGTAAATACAAAGCTAATTTAAGTGAATATTTTGTCACTTTGGACGGATAAATATCTAATCAAATATTTTACCAAGATGAATATTTAAGTGAATATTATATAAAATAAATATTTAAGTGAATATTTTAAACTAATATCCAAGCAAATATTTTATCAATTTAATAGGATAAATATCTAAGCTAATATTTTAGCTATTTAACTTGATGAATATCCTATGAATTAAATATTCAAGGTAATGTTTAAAAAAAAACATACAAGAGAATGTTTTGTCAAGTTGATAAGATAAATATCTAAGCAAATATATTATAGAGTAAATATCTAAACAAATATGTTACCTATCTAGAAATACCCAAACAAATATTTTAACCATATGGCAATATGAATATCCAGTGGATAGTTTATCTATTTTTAGATGGCTGAATATTTTTATGGGTTTGATAGTTTGGGAATACTTATTTACCATTTAACTTTGGGCATATAACTATCCCATGATTGATTAAATATTCCACCTATGTTGGTTTGTGAATCTCAATCCAATTTGATTTGATAAATAAATTTATGAATATTTGTTTAGTATAATTATCTTGTGATTTTGATAAATGTTTGACTAAACAACATTTATCCAATTTAATTTGAAAATTTAAAAATAATTATTTAATGTTGTCGTATAATTATTATTATGGATGATAATCAAATCTACCTTAGACAGTACTCAACTTGACTTGACTCTTTGTTTGGATACCTAATTAGCTAAATAGGTTGAAGTTTAGTTTATATACATATGTGATTTATAAAAAAAAATAAAAATATATATTTTATTTTTAATATATAAAATAATTATTAATAAATATATTTATTATAAAAATAATTTATAAAATTATATTTTGATAAAATATTTTAAAATAAAAATAAAAAATAATTTTTTATTTAATCATGTATCCATTTAAATATTTGAGTTTGATATGTACCCAACTGTTGTCATCTCTGACTTTGATAAATATTTTGACACTTGTGAATATATATTAGTTTGACTTGAAAATATACTGGGTTGTTGGGTGTAGTAATAGAAGGGATTACATGCATAGCTTCCCTTATGCCAAACGTTCTAGTTGATATCACGCCGACCCACATTGGTGACTGTGCCACCTAGCCAAATGCAGCCATAAAGTAGTAGAAAACTAAGGGCTTATTTGGCTCCACTGTTAATAACTTTATAACTGTGTGCACTGTCAAAATTTATAAGATATTTGGTTAATAACTTTTTAATTACTATCAAAATTTAAAATAATAAATAAATATTTATTTTAAATTATTTAAAATAATAAGTATATTATATTTTTTTTTGTATTAATATTTTAACTATTTAAAATAATAATAGTTAAAATTTTAAGTGAAATCATATGAATTAATTTTTTTGAGAAGCACAAGCTGTAAAAGCATCAAATTGCAGCTTTCACAACTTCTATTTTTTTACTGTTTTTACTTTTCATTACCAAACAGTTTTCTAACTTCTTTCTGCTTAAAAACCGATTAAAATCAGCTTAAAAGCAGGGCCAACAACACATGCCCTAAAAAGTTAAATAGTAATTTTATATTGCCATTCCAATTCCGGCAAAGAATTTTATGGTAATGACTAATGATTTCGGCCTATTTGGTTCTAGTCTACTAATAGCTATTTCATAACTATGTTAAATTTTATTATATTATACTGTACCTTTATAAATTATTAAGTAAATAACTTTTTAATTGATACCAAAATATTTTTTAAAAAAATTTTAAAATTATATTATTTAAAATAATAATATTTAAATATTTAATTAAAATCAAATAAATTATTTTTTTTGAAAATATATTAAATTGTAGCTTTTTAACTTTTATTTTTTCTATACATTTCATACTAAATGATTTTTAAACTGATTTTTTCTCAAAAAATGGGGGAAGAGGCTTTTTGACTCTTTAACCAAAAGTAAATGGTTGATTCATGTTGCTGTTCCAAGGGCCATTAAGGGTTGTACAAATTAAATGTTTATTAATATTGGTTTTGGCCTGTTGAACATTTGGCCCTTTTAGATGTCTCTTCCCTTGCCCTTTTAGCACAAGTTGGATCTGACCCAAAAGAATCCAATGAATAGTGTTTTGCAAATATATTGACTTCAAAAATGTAGTGTAAATAACATGAACCATAAAATTTACTTTATAAAATTCCGAAGAAACCCTAATTGCCTCCGCTCGCTCGACCCGTGCCCACCCAGGAAAAAAGAAAAGCAACGCTCCGCTCGCTCGCTCGCTCGCTCTCGCCTCCGCTGTCCCGCTCGCTCGCAACCCTAATCGCTAGACGATACGCCTAGCGAGAAGTTGCCACCGCTGTCTCTCGTCGTGCGCCGCTGAATCTGCCTCCGAACTCTTCTTTTTCTTTTGCTACCGTTTTGGAAAAGAAAATGCCAGACAAGGATAGAGGTAGGTCTGCAAGGGAGCGAGCACCAGTCAAGGCTAGTCGTTCCCGCTCGCCATCACCAAGAACGAAGCGCCTAAGGCGATCTCAGGCTGAGCGTGAGGCTGAGAGGTCACCGGAGAGGGAGCATGGAAGGAAGTTGGGCCGGGAAGACAAGGGAAGAGACAAAGAGCATAGGGAGGTCAGGGATGATTCTAGGGATAGTAGATTAATGAGAGATAAGAAAAATGGTGGTTCGTCAAAATCATCAAGGAACGATCGCAATTCCCCAGAAGGGCGAAATCAAAGGAGCAGATACAACTCCCGCTCCCCCTCCAGGACTTCCAAGGCTGGGGTTCGAGATGAGGTACCTGGTGATAACTACCCTATATCTTTTTTGTTTTACAATTTACTACTCTGCTTTGTTTCTACGTTACTGGGTTGCTTCATGCGCTCAATGTGCATGCTTTCTAGTGGAATGTTTACCAACAAGTTTTTGGCAATCATGTATGTGTAGCTAGAGCACTAGTAGAGTTCAGTAATTTGGTGAATTAAATTATGGGCAATAGTCTTGGTAGGTTAATTAAGTGTCTGCCACTACCTTTCTGGTTACCAAGTCGGTGTTTAAATTTTTGCCTCATGCTAGAGATATTGGTTTTGCTGTGATATGCAGTGTCTAATTTTTGTGCTAGGTGCTGTGACTAATCCAATGCCTTTTAGTTCAAGTAGCAATACTAAGTTTCTTCATCATTTCTTGTTTTATAAAGAAAACTAGAAGTGGTGACCTCTTCTTGTGCTTGAAAAAAAAAATTAGTATTATCTTTAGTTTATTTGTGTCCAGTTTTTGGATCTTCACTGTGTTGAACATTATGCTTCATTATTCCACTGCTCGTGTTAAGATGACCTGGTGTTTTGACCAAAGCTTTCATGTTGATATGATAACTATTTTCACTCTGCTGGTTTTCATAATTCTTATGTTAGGTAGATGAATCTATAATCACTTCATAGCTTAGCTATTTTATTGATTTATGTTATGAATAACAGCTGTTGATTTCCTTACAATTTCTGCTCATTAGATTCTTAGCATAATCATTTCGTTTCCAGGAAAGAATGAAACCCCAGGATCCTGAATATGCTTGGTGAGTATCTAATCTTTGGCTCTGATTTTTGGTCAGCCTGTTTATACCTCATGTTACTATTCCTTTATCTTCATCTTTCCAGTATTCTGTAAAATAAAATTAGGCATCTATGACACTTTAGTCATCTAGTTAAGATGTCCAGTATAGTTACAAGAGCATACTGCTACGAAGGATGTTTGTTTGCTCTTGAATCTACCATATCTTCTCAATGATGGTAAGTCATATTTTTCAAGTATTTACTGATTAATGCCAGTTCTACACATACGATTAAATCAAAGTATGAGAAGCCAGTTTTGTTAGTTAATCTTATCTTGTGATTTTATTTTGCTGAAGAAGTATTAGTTGATGTAATTTGTATGGTAAACTGTGTTTTTGTTTTTATCATTTCAGCCTACTAAAACCTTCCTCTAAATTATTGCGCTTGTGATGTCTCTTTTGGTAGTTTAGATTATTTTTGCTTGTTATTGGTTTGTCCATGCACTTGTGAACAGAACATCCACAGTTCTTGGCGCTTGATCGGGGAAACATTTTTGTAGGGGCAGTGAAAATGATTCCCTTGCAAAGATGAAGGATGCTGAGCAGGCGCTGGAAGCAAAAGAAAAGGTTAGGATGTATATTTTACAATTAATCTGTCACTGGTTGACACTACCTCAAAGCGCATTAGGATTTAGGATTCTCTTGACATATCCATGCCAGCATAAAGTAAGATTTGTAGTTCAACCTATTCTCATCAATGTAGATCTTCCTTGGATTTTGTGAGCTGTTGTTGACCTTTTATCATTTGACGGCATTCTATGTTAGCTCTTTTCTATCAATAAGTTTTTATCCTATAATTTCTCTTTGCATTTTCATATCTGCTAATTAGGAGCTCTTTGCTCGTCTCACTTTTCATTATGTTGCTTGAACGTATTCTACTGTTTCGTTTGTTATCTTTTCACATCAGTTGGGTGCTTTCAAGGTGGCACCAGTGTAGATGGTGAGTTCTAAGTGCAAGTTTGGAGCTTCTGCAATATGTCCTGTTTATTTTACTTAGCGTTTGATAATTTTATTTTCTACTTACGATGCATTTAGCTTGAGTAAGCTTGTTCCATTGGCTACAAATAGGTCACTAACATTTGTTATTATTACAATTCTTTTGTTATGTAGCAAAAACCATCATTTGAGCTGTCTGGAAAGCTTGCTGAGGAGACTAATAGAGTCCGAGGTAGTATATGATTGTTGTCAGATAGATTTACTTAAATAAACTTTATTTAAAATTCAACAATTAGATTTCCATATTAGTTCTGGCTTTTCACTCTTCTACTTGGAACATAAAAAGAATCATTATCCTCATTTGTTGTATGTCTTTTCTGTCTTTTTATTCTCATTTATTTTTTTAATAAAGTTTGACTAAGAATCTCCTATTGCATTCTTTTGTTTGGATTGTAGGTGTAACTTTACTATTTAGTGAACCACCTGATGCCCGGAAACCAGATATAAGGTGGCGATTGTATGTTTTCAAAGGCGGGGAAGTTTTGAATGGTAATGTGTCTGTCTTTCGACTCATGATGTTAATGCCTATAATTGTGCATAACTGTACGATTAGTTTTCAGTCAAATGAATTTTGTGCATAGTGCTCAACTTAGCCGTTTAAATTAACAAACTGATTTTGGTACTGAAAATTTACAGAACAAGGCATTTTCTATGTAGATTTTCTTTCTTTGTTTCTCCTTGTTTATCTTTCACATCTATTTTGATTTATTTGCTTAGTTATACTATCTTTTCTTATGTTCCAATAAGAATTAGTTGTTCATCTTTGATTGTTGCTGGAACAGAGTGGCCCAAAATTCCTTGAATTAATAGAGCCTTATTAGTATTGTTTCTTAAAACCTTAATTTATTTGCTTACAAAAAATTTGGATAATGCAGTAACTTAACATGTTCGTTATGTACAGAGATAATCCTTATATTAAGGATAAGACTGTTTATAATATCAGGTAGCAGTTCCATTATAAACAATTAGGCTGTTAGAAAGTGTACAATGTGGTAGTGCAAGGTGTAAATTATCTGATCACAGCCTGCTGAAATTAGCATATATGCACGTTCTGTGGTGATTATAGATGCTCATTTTGGTAATGGAAGGTCCACATACCTAAATTATGTGACTTAACATGATCTGTTGTGTAAATATTGTGTGATTGAGTAACTGCACAGACAATTTGGTAATTCCAAAGCTGCAGCTCTTGCTTGAATGTGACTGAGCATTAATGAGAACAAGCTCTTCTGAGGAGATTCAACATTTTGATTTTGATTTCCATTTGCTAGCACTTTCATGCTTGCAAAATTGTTTTATTTATGGAGATTGAATATTATTGAACTCCTAAACGCCTAATTGCGTTTCTGATGAACACCAAATGGCCAATCTCGTTTTTGTCCATTATTTTCTCCTTTTATTGTGGCTATTATGCTTAAAGGCAGGTTTCTACCAAAAATATTTTCATGTTTCTGAAAATACATATAACATTTTCTTTTTATCCTCATTGATAAATTGGGTTTTGAAAATTTTTATTTTGTCAATATTTATTTACTTCCTATTACCATCACATTCATCCTAATTGCTAAAGCTAGCCCTATTATCAGAGCCCCTTTATGTGCACCGACAGAGTTGCTACCTTTTCGGTAGAGAAAGGAAAGTAGCAGACATTCCAACAGATCATCCATCTTGCAGCAAACAACATGCTGTGATTCAGTACAGGTTAGTTATATTCTTGATTCTATTTGACAATTGACACCATGATGTCTTTCCTGAATCTGTGAAGTTTTCTTTTTCAGACTCGTGGAAACGGAGCAACCAGATGGCTTAATATCAAAGCAAGTAAGGTACTGTAATAAACTAGCTACTTTTCTCGCTGCATCTTCACATATGCATAATCGTCTATGGAGGATAATGACATTATACATTGGCTTTTGGTTGTGTACTTTCAGGCCTTATCTAATGGACCTTGGAAGTACAAATGGAACTTTTATTAATGTAAGATTTATTACTACCTTTCACTTATTTCATTTGCTTGGTACCTAGTTTACATATTGCGATTGTTTCTAATTTGTGGATATGTACATTTCAGTTACCTTTTCTTAACATAATGTTCAATTGTGCAGGATAACCGCATTGAGCCACAACGTTATTATGAACTTTTTGAAAAGGATACTATTAAGTTTGGTAACAGTAGGTATGATTAGTTTGTTTTTGCACGATTTAATTTTGTTTGACAGGTTGTGTACATTTATCTTTGATAGATTATGGGACTCATTTAGAGCCTCCAAACATATAATTCTTAGGAGAGAAATTAAAAAGTAAAAATTGAGAAATAATATTTTATTTTTTTGGTTTCTCCCTTCTTTCTCTTCTATTTTCTTTTTTAGATATGTAGACTATGAAGAACCAGCAGAATACTTACATGCCCTTAAACCAGTGTACGGGAAGACTGATCGATATTACTATGATAATTAAATCATATGGATATTGGTGGCCTGAACTATATCCTAGTCATTTTTTACACCTTGGTCCTGTATTAATTGCAAATAAATCAATAAATAATCTATTATGCTATCAGCATTTTAATAGTTCATAATGAATATTGTGTTTTAGAATAGAAGATTGATGTAAATTTATCTCTCCCCTTCTACTCGACTTTTCCCTCTAATATTTTTCTGAATTCCACTATCATGGTGCATTATTGCAAAACTAGACAATATTTGAAACAATCAACATTTTGCTAATTTAAAGATTATACTCGTTATTCTTTTTGATATATAAGCTATTTAAAATACATATCGTGCCAATTTCCTGCTGTCCAAAATTTGGCAATTATATACTTTTCTAGATTTGGCTCTTGTGACCATGTTGATGATGCAGAAGATTAACCTGGTTTTATAATTTTATTTAATCCATTAAATTGATTATAACTTGACGGATGAGATTTTTCAAACTTGATGTTTGTTACTTTAAATACTTGCGAGAGATGAACGGTGATTACTGTAGCGACTCTTAGTTTGCTGGCTGAGTTGGACTTTATTTGTTATGGACTAAAAGTGATCCCACTTCAATTAGTAGGGCCTTAAAATGGGATTGGGGAGGATGAAATGGTCTTATATTGGTTTTCGACGCAAATACCCCTTGATGAGGCTGGGGAGGATGAAAGGATCCTATATTGATTTTTGACGCAAATATCATTCCTTCATGAGGCTGAGGAGAAAGTGGTCTTCTTACATTAATTTGGTTTTTGAAGCAAGTACCATTCATTTATGGAGTGTGGGAGGGGTAACATGGTCTTATTTTTTATTTTTGACGGAAATATCATGCCTTGTTTGCCTATATCATTGAATTGTTGCTCATCGCACATAAAGTATGTTAACCTATACTCTTTTTTGCAGCCGAGAATATGTATTGCTACATGAGAATTCAGCTGGGTGATGGGGGAAGTCGAAGACAATCTTGTTTCAGCCAAGGTTGAATTTGCAGTTCCCGCGTTTTCACAACCTATTCAAAATCATTGTGCTTTTTTTTATGTTTAGAGTCTTAGCCATCTCATGTAGCAAACAAACTAATTTATGTCCGTGATTTTGTTAATCTTAGTCAAATATGAAGATGATTTTCTTTATGATGTTAATGTACTGAAGAAACCCTGATATCTTGCCATCAACTATATATATATATATGCCCATGGAAAATTTCACATCTATTCGTTATCTTTTATTATATTTTCAAAGCTTCGTAGGCATATTTTTTTTCTATAAAATGCACAAAGTAGGCCTCTTGTTTTTTTGTTTTTTTTTTTATGTTTATAGCCCCATGTATCATAAATAATTTGGGGAGTCCCTTGTAAATCCTTACGAGAGCGAGCGGGCACGAAAAAGAGCTAGTTAACTTGAGGTGATAAAAAAAAGTAACCAAGTTGAACTATGATAAAGCATATTTTCCAAGCTGGGCGATTCAATATAAGGTGAAAGAGTGAATAAAAAAAATGTGGTGTCTAATTTTTGGGTTGAACTACAAAATAATGCTAAACCTTACTTAAATTTTCAATTTGTTTTCGTTTGAATTCAAACTGATTTGGTTTAGTTCAGTTTCAAAAATTTATAAAAATAATTAGTTTAATTTTCGGATCAACACTAAATTTTTATATTGAATCGAATAAACAAAAATTTTAATATTTATTTATTAATTTTATCTAAATATTTATATTATATTATAATATTTATTTAAATAATAATAAAATGTTAAAATAAAAAAAAATGAATAAGGCATTCGTCGGTTTCCAACTAAGCTGATGATAAATAACC
Source organism: Costus lasius (assembly GCA_027563935.2). Classification (NCBI taxonomy): domain Eukaryota; kingdom Viridiplantae; phylum Streptophyta; class Magnoliopsida; order Zingiberales; family Costaceae; genus Costus; species Costus lasius. The sequence continues at coordinate 21,223,034 of CM050447.1, read as the reverse complement.
GAGCCATCCCTGTGACAAAACAACTCCAATCATAGAAGCTCCCTTTAAAGAACCACACGAAAGTGAAGCTCTTCTCATGCTTGAAATCAATTCAATATTGCACAGGAAACCAATACTTCTGAAGCCACCCCATGAAAATAATGGGCTATCTTCCACAACACCACAGAGAATGCAAAGTTTGTCCAAGGACATGAAAGAGAACCTCAGATTTAAAAGTACCGTAAGCAGCTATATCAGAAGTCTGGTTCGAATGAAAGTTCATAGGTTCAAATCCCGCCTTCATTACTAATGTCACCTGCCTTCTTGCCAAAAAAGAAAGATATCAGTATATGTTGTCCCATTAACGAAATAGACTTAGAAACAGGCCAGTCAGATTTGCTTCACAAATTGTAATTTGTAAGGGTAAACACTAAAATAGACCAAAGAACATGTAAATAATAAATCAAGAAGGTGCTAAAAAACTTGTATATTAGACTGTCGGAGATATAAATACAAAACTATATTTGATATGTAACAATTAAACTGATAAGAAAAACAGTATTAAGGCTAAACATAAGAACCGTGACGAGCTCAATGAAAACAAAGAGTCAATCACTCGTATAAAAATTTCAAAAAATAGGTCAGTTATTGTCAGAGGATGGAAGGCTTTTTTGCTCAAACTTGTTTTAATGGCTTCTTCTTTTTGATCAATGAAATTAAAGAAGCGAATTAAGGCTTCAGAACAATGTCTCTTTGGTAGCTCAGTGGAGCGTGCAAGATCTCGGTGCTTATTGAAGTGAATGAACTGAAAAATTGCCATTAAAAGTAATAATATAGGAGCAGCAATTATAGCAACACCACAAATAGACCTGACAAAAATTGACCCGACCCGCCAACTCAACCCAACTCGACACAAAGTTAGGCGGGTTCGGGTTGGGTCTAATCGTGTTCGGGTCATAAACGGGTCAACCTGTTTATGACCCGAAATTAAACGGATCGTGTCGGGTTATAATCGGGTTGACCCGCTTAACCCGATTATATTATATAATTATATATTATATATATAATTTATATATAAATATATATAAATACATATATTTATATATCATTTCGGGTCGAGTCGTGTCGTGTCGAGTTAATCAGGTTAATATTTTTATATTTATATAATTATATATATATTTTTATAAATATTTATTTAAATTATTTAATATTAAACGGGTTAATCGGGTCGTGTCGGGTTGACCCGAATATATATAAGTCGTGTTTGGGTTAGATCATCTGATCCAATTAATTAAACGGATCGTGTTCGGGTTAAGCTAATCGGGTCACGGGTCATAAACGGGTCAACCCGAACACAACCCGCTGACCTGTTTTGCCAGGTCTAACCACAAATTAGAAATAGTCCCCAAAAATTGCTCAAATGAAGCTGGTTAGATCAGAACTCCAACCACTAAGAGAAATGCAGCTTTTATTGCAAAACCACTTTTTGTGAATCTTTTGTGTGTTTCTTTGAACGAAAAATTAGAAGGAAAGAATGGAAAACACAATGAATCTAAATGTAAAATGGTACTAGATTCAATGTACTTTCCATTCTTTCCTTCTAATTTTCCGTCTAAGAAAACACAACCCAAGTTCTCTATCTCCTGAAGGATCTAGTATAGCTGTTGACATATCCAAGGCAAGCAGAGAATCTCTTCCAAATGCCTATTAGGATTTAGCCAAAGAAAAAAAAAGTAAAAAAGTGGCAAATAGAAATAAATTAGCTACATAAACTTTACTAGAAGATATCAGTTAGGTTAACTCAAAACAAATAATTAAATCACTCTATTGTTGGGAATGATGTATATTTTCAATTTAGTAATGCAAAAAATGATCAACAGCATAGAAATTAATGTATAAAGATATAAATGAACAAACAATCAGGAGTATTAAATGAATTTACAGAGAAGTTTTTATAGTTCAGCTCCTCATTATGTAAAGAAAAAAAAAATACATTTTAGGCATTTAATAATGACTGGAATAAGATGTGCACATAACTATATCTCTTGAAAATCGCCGATTAGTGCATGCAAACATTGAAGCTTTTTCAATATAATTTGATCTAAGTGTAAAATTATGCGGTTGGAGGTGAAGTTCTTGAAAGACAGATTCTTTTCCATTTAGTATACTACTGCTTCGAAGTGATCGGAAGTCATTTTTGTGTTAAATTGGTACAAGTAACCAACAAATGGAAAATTTTCTCCCCAATCAACTTAATCTATACAAGTTCCTGACTCTTGACTATTTGAGTAAGAGGGGCTAAAAGGAAAAATCAACAAATCATGATAGATTGCATTTAGGGGTGAGCATAAGGTATCGGTACCGAAGTACCGTACCAAATTTTTTGGTATTCGGTACTTTGGTACCAGTACTTCGGGATTTTGGGATTTCAGGACCGATACCGAATTTTAGATCGGGATTGCGGTACCGGCACTCGTACCTGAAAATTTTTTTGGGATTTTTTGATGGTCCCAAAATATTGAATATTATATATTATTAATTAATTAATTAATTAATTTATATATATTATTTACTAATTTAGACACTTAAATACATGAAAAAGAATATATGAGTTTAAAATTTTAAAATTTTGAGAATTTTCTAAAAATATTTTTTATAAATATTTAAAAAAATTAGAAATTTAAAATTTTAAGATTTTGGGAATTTCTCAAAAATATTTTCGAGAGTTCGGTACCATTTGCTCACCCCTAATTGCATTTACAATCTAGAGAAGCACTTTAATCCTAAGGCATTTGCAATATTTGGACTCGCATAACAAAAAAAAACCTCTACTTTTTATTCTATTAAAGAGAGAAGAAACAACTTGGGTTCTAATTTTTATTCAAAGGGAGGTCCTCAAATGGAGAAGGACTTGTGTCCATACGGACATTTCCTCAGCCATTTTTTATTCACCTCAAAGTTTGCCTATCTCATCCCATGGTCAACTACTGTGCTCTTAACTAACTAACTAGCGAAGAAGTCAAGCATCAATGGCTTCGAAAGCATTCCCCTCCTCAGCCCTTCGCATGCTTCCCATCGAAGACATGGGCGTCTTCACATCCTTGTTTATGCAGTCATGTTTATCAATCAACTCCTTGATGTCATTCCGCAGGAACCAATACGACTCCCCGCTCACCCTCTCTACATGATAACACTCGGAAAGCGACTTCGGTAGCCCCTCGATGTTGCCGATAGTGACTTCCAAGTAACGCAAATGTCTCAACCCGCCAATGGCCCGAGCCAACTTTCCTGGAAGTTCACCAAGCACTACCACCCGTAAGAGCTTTAGATCCTTAAGCACCTCCTCTAGAGCAATCGAGAACTCCACTCTGCTAGCGTCCGAGGACAACCTTCCGTACACGATGAGGCCACATAGGTTCTTCTTCCCTCACAACGCTTTAGCAACCTTCGGTAAATTGTTGGTGCTAACATACACATGGCGAGGGTAGGGTAGTCCCGAACTCCCGTTTGCTCACCCCTAATTGCATTTAAAATCTAGAGAAGCACTTCAATCCTAAGGCATTTGCAATATTTGGACTCGCATAACAAAAAAGCCCAGTTAAAGACCTTATTCACATAACAAAAAAAAACCTCAACCTTTTATTCTATTAAAGAGAAAACAAACAACTTGGGTTCTTATTTTTATTCAAAGGGAGAAGGACCTGTGTCTATACAGACATTTCCTCGGCCATTTTTTATTCACCTCAAGGTTTGCCTATCTCATCCCATGGTCAACTACTGAGCTTTCAACCAACTAACTAGCAAAAAAGTCGAGCATCAATGGCTTCGTAAGCATTCGCCTCCTTAACCCCCCGCATGCTTCCCATCGAAGACATGGGCGTCTTCACATCCTCGTTTATACAGTCATGTTTATCGATCAACTCCTTGATGTCGTTCGCAGCAACCAATATGACCCCCTGCTCACACTCTCCACATGATAACACTCAGAAAGCGACTTCGGCAGCCCCTCGATGTCACCGGCAGTGACTTCCAAGTAACACAGATGTCTCAACTCGCCAATGGCCCGAGCCAACTTTCCTGGAAGTTCACCAAGCACTACCACGCGTAAGAGCTTCAGATCCTTAAGCACCTCCTCTAGAGCAATCGAGAACTCCACTCTGCTAGCGTCCGAGGACAACCTCCCATACACGATGACGCCGCATAGGTTCTTCCCTCGCAACACTTTAGCAACCTTCGGTAAATTGTTGGTGTTAACATACACGTGGCGAGGATAGTCCCAAACTCCCGTTTGCTCACCCCTAATTGCATTTACAATCAAGAGAAGTACTTCAATCCTAAGACATTTGCAATATTTGGACTCGCATAACAAAAAAAAACCCAGATAAAGACCTTATTCACATAACAAAAAAACCTTGACCTTTTATTCTATTAAAGAGAGAAGAAACAACTTGGGTTTTTATTTTTATTCAAAGGGAGAAGGATTCGTGTCCATACAAACATTTCCTCGGCCATTTTTTATTCACCTCAAGGTTTTATCTATCTCATCCCATGGCCAATTACTGTGCTCTCAACCAACTAACTAGCGAAGAAGTCGAGCATCAATGGCTTTGTAAGCATTCGTCTCCTCACCCCCCCGCATGCTTCCCATCGAAGACATGAGCATCTTCACACCCTCGTTTATGCAGTCATGTTTATCGATCAACACCTTGATGTCGTTCTGCAACAACCAATACGACTCCCCGCTCACCCTCTCCACATGATAACACTCGGAAAGTGACTTCGGCAGCCCCTCGATGTCGCTGGCAGTGACTTCCAAGTAACGCAGATGTCTCAACCCGCCAATGGCCCGAGCCAACTTTCCTGGAAGTTCACCAAACACTACCACTTGTAAGAGCTTTAGATCCTTAAGCACCTCCTCTAGAGCCATCGACAACTCCACTCTGCTAGCGTCCAAGGACAACCTCCTGTACACGATGACACCGCATAGGTTCTTCTTCCCTCGCAACGCTTTAGCAACCTTCAGTAAATTGTTGGTGTTAACATACACGTGGCAAGGGTAGTCCCAAACTCCCGTTTGCTCACCCCTAATTGCATTTACAATCTAGAGAAGCACTTCAATCCTAAGGCATTTGCAATATTTGGACTCGCATAACAAAAAAACCCAGATAAAGACCTTATTCACATAACAAAAAAAACCTCGACCTTTTATTCTATTAAAGAGAGAAGAAACAACTTGGGTTCTTATTTTTATTCAAAGGGAGAAGGACTTGTGTCCATACAGACATTTTACTCGGCCATTTTTATTCACCTCAAGGTTTGCCTATCTCATCCCATGGTCAACTATTGTGCTCTCAACCAAATAGCGAAGAAGTCGAGCATCAATGGCTTCGTAAGCATCAGCCCCCCCCCCCCCCTCCCGCGCATGCTTCCCATCGAAGACATGGGCATCTTCACATCCTCGTTTATGCAGTCATGTTTATCGATCAACTCCTTGATGTCGTTCCGCAGCAACCAATACGACTCCTTGCTCACCCTCTCCACATGATAACACCCAGAAAGCGACTTCGGCAGCCCCTTGATGTCGCTGGCAGTGACTTCCAAGTAACGCAGATGTCTCAACCTGCCAATGATCCGAGTCAACTTTCCTGGAAGTTCACCAAGCACTACCACCCGTAAGAGCTTCAGATCCTTAAGCACCTCCTCTAGAGCAATCAAGAACTCCACTCTGCTAGCGTCCGAGGACAACCTCCCGTACATGATGAGGCTTCATAGGTTCTTCTTCCCTTGCAACGCTTTAGCAACCTTTGGTAAATTGTTGGCTTTAACATACACATGGCGAGTCCCTGGGGACATTTTCGCTTCCTTAGCACTCTTGATTTCGCCTTCGAATCTAAAGAACTCGCCGTCTTTGATTCGGTCAGCTAGATGGTGCAGCAGAGGATGAAGCACATACTTGCCACTAAGATATCTCTCCTCGTACTTGAAAATTGTCCTCCTCCCAAGATCATTGACTAAGTCGCCAACATCTTGACCACCAAAGTAAGCAAATCCTATTGCCAGCCAAATCCAAATCAACTCATCATTTTCAAAGCTATAATTTTTGAGGAACAAAGCGCAAGAGATAAAACATTGCTTCAGGTGTAGCAACAGATGCTGGTAGCTCTGCTCCAGCACAAGCGCGATTTCAAAGATATTCCCAAACTAGGTGTAGCAACAGATGCTGGTAGCTCTGCTCCAACGCAGGCGCGATTTCAGAGATATTCCCAAACTTCAGCTGTGAGATTCTACTCCAACTTTGGACACCAATTTCTTCTTTCAAAAGCTTTCCAAACTTGATTGGGCGAGAGGCAACCCCCCCAACTGGCGAGCTAATTTTCGAACAATTGCTTCCAGCTCTTGTTGATTGTCAGGCTTCTTATCGAATGCACTGGATTTGAATAGCTCCCGGTATGCATTTTTGTCTAATCCTTATAAGTTTAACGTCACCTTTGCACCGACCTTTCTCACGATGCTCTCGAGCTTTGACATCACAATCACTCTGCTTCCTTGCTTTCCACAATTAAAGGGGATCAAAAGGTTCTCCCACTCTATTGCTAACTCCTCCCAAACCTCGTCCAGCACTATCAAGAATTTTAAATCTTTTAAGCCCTAAGTAAGAATCTTTTGGATCACCCCCATACTAATAATGCTGTGTAGATCATTGGGCCTCTTGATTCCTAGAGATTCTATCATCTTGAGTGTGAGCCGTTTCATGTCAAAATTGTCAGATACACGAACCCGTGCTCGAATTTGTAAGTGTTTTTCTATGTTTGCGTCATTGTAAGCGAGATCAGCCAGAAGCGTCTTGCCGTCTCCGCTTGGTCCGACGATGGACACGACAGAGAAGTTGGCGGGCTCTGAAACAGAGGCGCTCAATGCCTTCATCATTGCTTCTGTTCCGACGGCTATGACTGCGTTTGGCGTAGTTAAAACTTTTAGCTCTTGCTGGTTGGAAAAGTTAAAAAGTGTTTCGATAAACTATTATGCTAGTTAAATTTTTTTTAAAAAATATTTAAAAATAATTTAAAATTAAAATTTTTTATTAAAATAATAATTTTATTATTGTAAAGACATACGAATATAGGTGCGGACATGAGATGCAAAAAGAAAAATAGTTAAAAGGTAGCCAAAAACAGCTCTCTCTCAGCTTTTCTAAACTCATGCTACTTCTAGATTCCAAACCTAGAAGCAGTTTACCAAACAATTTAGCTTTTCAAAATCAGCTATTTTTACTAGCAAAAGCAGCTGACCAACTATGCCAAACAAAGCCTATGCCTCTGACCGCAACCGAGTCGGTGGCCGCGATGGGCCGAGCCGGCGGGGTGAGGTGCATGGATGGGCCCGCGATTCGTGCTCCTTCATTACGCTGAGAATGTTGGTAATCTGGAGGACTCGGCCGTTGAATGTCTTCATGACCTCGTCGAGCTTCCTGAAGTCGTCGTTGTCGAGCTGTCGCCACGGGGTCCTGCCGAAGAATTTGGTGGGATTCTTGATAAAGTTTGACATCTTAGCTGTTGAAGAGGACGACGAGTACGAAGACGGTGTCGATGCTGATGACGCAAATGATGATGACGATGATGAAGGGCTGCTTCCCTGCCGCTTATGGCTGGAGATGTATGGAATTCGAAGGCATCGATGACGTCGTCGGCGGTGCAGACGGCGTTCTTGAATTGCCAGAGCCAGTTACTGAGGCTCTGGCTGCTGCACTCGGTCTTTGCCCGCCCGTCCAGCTCGGTGATGGTTCTGATCTTGTCGAGGTCTTGGCGCAGCTTCTCCAGCTTGACCCTGACCTTATCCCCGAGGAGATAGTGATCGATGATCAGGTTCATGAGGCGAGCGATGAGGGGAGTTGCGAACCACCCTGCAATTGCTATCTCAATCGACATCTTCACTCCTCGGGCGGCTAGAGATGATGATGGCAACGGGATCAAATTGGCGTGAAAAACCAAGGGGGAAGGTCGCTAGACTCTAGTGATCACCTCCTCGTTGATGCTTCTTTGATTGCGTTTCCAGTCAAAGTTTGCCAGGGACGAGGCAACCCTTGCAAGCGTTTACATCTGATCAATTTCTAACGACCAAAGGAAAAAATTTTTATTTAAAAAATGTTGATGAGCAGTTTCATATCTAAAATTTAAAAATCCTTAGTAGCATATTAGCACGAGGCAGTAGGTGCGGACCACCGTCGTTTACTCTCATTTTTTTTATCCTAACTTTCGTTTTCATCTGTTAGAAGCTATTTTTTTCATCAATTTATATATAGCCACATAAATTTAATGCACAATTAATTATATAGTTAAATTTATATTGTTATGTAAATCAGTATGAGTCAATCGATTATGCGATATATTCATTAAAAGTTTCATAAATTTTCTTCTAAATGAAAGATTCGTTCATAAAAAAATTGTAAAAAGAAATAATATAGAAATATTTTCCCTATACATATATGCCAAAAGTTTTACTAGTAATATTTATATTTCTAAATATAACTACAAGAGCTGATGAATTTAGACGAGGATTGTTTTCCTATCTTCATTCTAAATTTTAAACAGTTCTTATTGGAAATAGGATAATGCACTCTATGTATTTTATAATATAATTGTACAAATTATATAATATTATGCAAAAAAATCGGCTTATTTATAATATTTAACTGTGGTATGTGATATGGTATTCTTTTCTTACAAACATTGTAATCATATAGTTAAGAAACAAACAATTAACATAAGTAAATTTTAATCATTTAACTATTTTTACACTAACTTAATGCATAAATTATCCACATATAAAGAGTATAATAAATATGTAAACAAATATGATGTAATTTATTCATTTGTATAATAGAATAAAACCATCATTATCCTCATTATTATCAAAGATAACCAAAGATTTTTAGTTATATTTGAAGTATAAAAAATAATTATTTTTTATAATAATTACATATGAGATTGTGGACATTTAGCTATGTAAAAAAAATAATTCCTTTTAAAAATATTATTTATTTAATGTTAGGTATATAATTATAATTATACATAATATAGGTTCTCGCTTAAATATAAAGACTCAGTAGAAATTATTGAAGTAAAGTCTGAAAAACATTTTCTTTATATTATAGATTTAAATTTATAATAATTAGCTAAAATAGTTTCTCCTTTGGTAACAATAAATTTTAATATTTCACTTTCAACTGAGTTATCCATTAATTTTATGAATTTGAGAGCATTTTTATTGCTATTAATTCCGAAGAGCAATTATGGGTTCATTCCGCATGTGCCAACAAATCCAGCTCAGAAAGTGCAAGTGGACCGAGCTAAACAACACATGCCGGACCTGAGTCCATGTGTATCAGTCAGACCCAATTCGGTTGGCCATGAGTGTGCCACGCGAATTCATCGGCCAATTCTTTGTTGCTAATGCGCACCAACCAACGCTTGGACTCTTCTTTCATCCTCTCCATATGATTAAGTTATGAGATGCGATTTTGGTTGCTCCTCAGGCTCACTATAAGATGGAACCTGTAAGTAGCACAGATGCTTCAGTCGGCCAATCCATCAATCCAACTTTCTAGGCCGTTCACCAAGCACCCGCACCCGAAAGAGCTTCAAATCCCTCGTCACCTTCTTTAGAGCACCAAAAACTCTGCTCTCAATTCTTTAGAGTATATAGTCTCACGTTCACGACGAGGCTACCAAGTTTCTTCCTCCCTCGCAACGTTTTAGTTACCGTCGACAAATTATCAACGGTAGCATACACGTGATGAGTCTTGGGATGCAGTTTCATTTAATTGGTTTTCTTGATTTCGCCTTTGAACCTGAAAAACTTGTCGTCAGTGATACGGTAGATCGTGCAATAGAGGATGGAGCATGTACTTGTCACTGTGCTTCCTCTCTCCAAACTTAAAAAATGACCACCCTACAAGACGAAAAAAACTTTGTAGCAAGGACTTCAGCAGACGTAAGATCAGCCATCCAATATGCGTAGCACCAATCTTAAAGTTACCTTAATTATAAAAACATCAAAAGAATCACAGCCGTCAGATCAGATGCCCACGAATCTTGATTTCTACAGTAATTGGTTTTTATTCTTCCACCGTCCCGTGCAACGGATCTCTCGCTCGGCTTCTTTTCTCTTCGTCGTCTCTTCCCTGAACCTCCCGGCGCTCCCCTTTCTAATTTCTCTCCCGGAACGTTTCCGACGTCCGCTCCCCTTTCCCATTGACGAGGCATTGTCGAGCTCAACGTCTGACGTCCGACGCCACTCAACGTCCGACGTCCGACGCCCATCTTTGAGAAACGACATCACCGAGGCACCGATGACGATCGTATCCGGTTGGAACCCAGTGAAAATACTATTGTCTCCAGCCAGTGGCACCAAAGCGTCTGTTTGAGCGAGATCAACTCCGTATCTGACAATCGACGTAAAGATATTCAGAGCATACATCAACCAACATCCGTGGAGTGTGTGTGGTATAGATGCATTTATATTTAACCTAAATATTAATTAGTTGTTAATGCATTTTCTTTTCTACCAACATATATTTAGGTCAACCATGGATTTAAACAACATTATGGCATCATCAAGTGGGTCGACACCATTAGGGAAAATACCAGAACTCGAACAAGTATGCTTACTTAATATTATATGGTTTTTGTTTATATGTTGAATGCTTAAAATAGATTATTTGCAATAGGAAAATTTTGGGAGCCCTTCAAATGAGCCAAAAATTGATATGGGGTTTTTGAATGAAGAGGAAGCTTATGCATTTTATAATGAATATGCAAGAAGAATGGGGTTTAGCATTAAGAAATATCATGTCGAGCATCGGAAAGATAAATCTTTAAAGTTTAAGAGTTTTGTTTGCAGTAATCAGGGCACAAAAACAAATAGATAATAGACATGTTACTAAGAAGCCTCAATCTAATTACAGAACTAACTGCATGGCTCGTGTTGAATTCAAAATAGATGTGAATAATTTATGGAAGTTAACTCGTTTAGAGTTGAAGCATAACCATGAAATGACAAGTCCTAATAAAGTTTATTTGCTGAGGTCACATAGAAAGATTCTACCGTATCAACGTGCCATGATAGAGCAAATGAGTATGTCTGGAATGAAGGCAACACAAATATTTAATTTTTTCCAGTCTGCATCTAATACTTCTCCTGATGTTGGATTTATTAGAAAAGACAGCAACAATTTGATTAGCAGGAAAAAAGGGAACAGTTACAAGTGAAAGAAGCACAGAGCCTTCTTGAATATTTAAGAAATAGACAAATATCAGATCCTACCTTTGTTTATGCTATTCAACTGCATGAGACAAGAGAAGTTGCTAATCTATTTTGGGCGGATGGTAAAGCCATCATTGATTATGCTTATTTTGGGGACGTTGTGTCGTTTGACACGACATTTCAAACCAATAGCCATGAAATGCCATTTGCCCCTATTCTTGGAATTAATCATCACAAGCAGACGATTTTATTTGGGGCTGCCTTACTTTTTGATGAAAGTGCAAATTCATTTATTTGGTTGTTTAACACTTTTTTATCAGTAATATCTGGAAAAGAACCAGTGACAATGTTTACCGATCAATCTGCTGCTATTTCCAAAGCAGTAAAACAAGTTTTTCCTACCACTAGTCATAGATTATGTTTGTGGCATATTTTTATGAATGCCACAACCAATTTGAGCAATTTGATTCATGGTACACCTACTTTATTATCAGACTTAAAAGCTTATGTTTATGAACGGACTAATGTACAGAAGTTTGAGATGTTGTGGGAAGAGTTGATGAACAAGTACAACTTACATGAGAATAGTTGGATTCAAAATTTTTATAAAATTCGAGAGAAATGGGCTTCTGTGTATCGTGTGGATTCATTCTGTGCTGACTTGACTACTACCCAACGGAGCGAGAGCATGAATTGTACGTTCAAAAAAATTTTTAAGAAAAAATTAACAATGTTTGAGTTCTTAGAGCTGTTGCATATTTTCGTGAAAAAGAAATATATATAGATTTTTGGTCCAGAAATAGCAGTCCAATTTTACAAATGGCTGATATGACAATGTTAGAGGAAGCTGCTGCACTTTATACAAGGGTTATATAAACAGAATTTGCTGAACAATTTTCTAATCAACTATTATTTCCATGTGAACTATGCATCTGTGATGGTTCAGAGCAAACATATAAGGTAGCATCTAAACGCAGGGAGCAATCTTATTTTGTCGTATTTAACACCATTTCATTGATAGTTGATTGTGAATGTACAATGATGCAATGTCATGGTATTTTATGTTCGCATAGTTTAAGAGTGTTGACCCACAACAATATCCTAAATTTGCCTGCACAATATGTGTTAAAGAGATGGACGAAATATGCAAAAGGTGGGATCAGTTCTAGTGTAAGTGGTAAGAAAATGGATTCCAATGGGAAAGAAAGGTTATCATCATTGTATACCCGTGTTTGTCAGAAATCATATGCATTGTCAACAAAAAGTATGAATTGTCGAAAAGGCCTTGAGATGATTGATAATGCAATTGATAATATAACATCGATGGTTGAGCATGCAATTATAAATGACGTCAAGGATGATAATATTGAAATATGTAGTAATAATGTGATCACCGGGCCTAACATTACAATTAGGCCACCTCCGATTAAAAAGGGACCTAAAGAGAAAAGGAAGAAAAGCGTACTTGAAAGGATACCGAAGAAGAATTCAAAATCAAAAACAATACCGCGTAGTCCTGAAGTTATTGCATGTGAACTTGAAGGAATTAATAATGAGATGGTTGAGTCACAGGTAATTGCTTGATTTAATTTATGTTTCATATTGTTCAATGTCTATTATTCACTTCTCTCATACTTTAGCTTTGTTTGTATGAATCACACATGCACATGATGAATCCGCAGATGGATGTATCGTCCATGCAATTGCTACTCTCTAGGTCAACCCTAAACCAGGTATTTGAGGATTTGCAAATGCTTAATTATGTTGGTTTATATTCGAGTTGATGACACCACTAATTCAGTTGATTTCATGCAGCATCAGCATCAGCCAGAAGAAAGGTCGGCCGGTACTAGTAGGAGACTTGACTTTGATCGGATGCTGTAGTACAATATGTGTTATTTAAAATGTCTAATGTAACCAATGTAAACTTACTTGGATGTATTTTGACGATCCGTGCGAATTTTAATTGTATGGTAGAATTGATGTTTGTGACAATATGTGTTATTTAAAATGTTTATGTATTATGATTGGTATTTGACATGAATTGTTGTGATAGTTTCCATCTTATGACCTTGTATGGTTTGGCTTTACCAATTTTATGGAATTGTGGGCTTATGTGAATGGTAAATTGGTAAGATTTGTCAATGTACAGCGGGATATCGAGCAATTTTAAGGTCACATCTTGCCAAATTTTTAGGTCACACCTTAATATTAACATGGTCTACCTTAGTATCATCATGGTCTACCTTAATATCATCATGATCTACCTTAATATTACCATGGTCTACCTTAGTATCATCATGGTCTACCTTAATATCATCATGGTTACCTTAATATTTGCATGGTCTACCTTAGTATCATCATGGTCTACCTTAATATCATCATGGTCTACCTTAGTATCATCATGGTCTACCTTAATATCATCATGGTCTACCTTAATATTTGCATGGTCTACCTTAGTATCATCATGGTCTACCTTAATATCATTATGGTCTACCTTAATATTTGCATGGTCTACCTTAGTATCATCATGGTATACCTTAATATCATTATGGTCTTCCTTAATATTTGCATGGTCTACCTTAGTATCATCAATTCTTTAGAGTATATAGTCTCCCATCCACGACGAGGCTACCAAGTTTCTTCCTCTCTCGCAACGTTTTAGTACAAATTGTTGACGGTAGCATACATGTGATGAGCCTTGGGATATAGTTTCGTTTAATTGGTTTTCTTGTTTTCGCCTTCGAACCTGAAGAACTTGTCGTCAGCGATACGGTCTACTAGATCGTGCAGTAGAGGATGGAGCATGTACTTGTCACTATGCTTCCTCTCTCCAAACTTGAAAAATGACCACCCTACAAGATCATTGACAAATTTGTCATCGTCTTTGCTCATCAGAATGAGCAAATCCCATAGCCAACTAGATTCTTAGAACCGGAGCATCTAATCTCTTTGTGGTGCAGCGTCAGTTAGCTCCATTCCATAAGCAAAATCCCAACTTTTTCTATGAGATTTTATTCCAGTGCTCCACAGTGAATTATTCTCCCTCAAGACTTCCGATCGTTATTGCTGCAAGAGGTGATCACCCCAATTGGTGAACAATTTGCCTGAGTGATTTCTTCCAAGTCATGTTGATTGGTAGGGTTTTCATCACCAAATATGCAGACTATCAACTATTCCAATATGCATTTTTTTGTAATTCATCTATGTTTATCATCGTATTTTCACTGACCTTTATGCGAAGCTTTCGAGCTATATGGTCATAGTCTCTGTTGGATAAAATTAGAGTCTGGCTTTTTTGGTGAGATAGTTAAAGTTTATTTAGGTAAATTATTATTATTATTATTATTATTATTGTTATGTAATTAAAAGGGTTAAAAGTGTTTGTGTTGTGGTATTAAATAAAAATATGTAAATACATTTAAAATTTATCAATTCGTGAGAGAAAGAAATGACGGTGTTATCTCATGTCTAATAGATGAGTGCTCACTCTAAAATATAATTTTGTAAAATAAAAATGTTTTTGGTAAAAAAAAAACTTCCACGTGGTCATATCCTCAATTGTAAAAAAAAAAAAAAAAAAAAAAAAAAAAAAAAAAGAGGGAAAGACTAGGATACCGTTCTTGAGAAATTCCCCTAGTGTCGCGATGCTCTCGAGCTGTGTCGTCACAATCACTCTGCTATGCTTTCCACAATTGAAGGGAATCAAAAAGTTCTCCCATATTGATTCCTCCCACACGTCGTCTAACACGATCAAGAATTTTAAATCTTGTAAATAGGGGTGAGTATTCGGTGAAAACCGAAACCGAATTTACCGAAATTAATTAACCGAAATTTTTTTTACCAAATTTTCAAAAACCGAAACCGAACCGAATTTTGTAAAAACCGAAATTTTACCGAACCGAATTTACCGAAAAAATTCGGTAAATTCGGTAAATTACCGAAAAGTTTAATTATTAAAGATTTAGTTAATTATATGATTAGTAATTAGGTTATTAAGTATTAGATAATAGATTTTATACTTTTAGTAACTAATTATAATATAATAAAATAAAAATATAATATAATATATTTTATTTTTTAATGTATATTGTATATTTTATATATTTTAATATATATATCGGTAAATTCAGTTTTTTACCAAACCGAAAAAAAAAAACCGAACCGAAAACCGAAAACCGAAATTTAATAAAACTTAAAACCGAAACCGAAACCGAATTTATTTTTACCGAACCGAATTTACCGAAATATTCGGTAATCGGTAAAAACCGATTTTACCGCACCGAATGCTCACCCCTACTTGTAAACCCTAAGAATATTTCAAATTGCCCCATACTAATAATACTATGTAAGTCGGGCCTTTCCTAGAGATTCTATAATCTTGATCGTGAGCCGCTTTATGTCAAAATTATCGGATACATGAGCCATGCTCAAATTTGGAAGTTCTCTTCTTTACTTGCGGTATTGTAGGCGAGCTCAGCTAAAAGCGTCTTGCCGACACCGCCTGGGCCAACGATGGACACGACAGAAAAGTTAGTGGGCTTCTTGATAAAATTTGACATCTTAGCAATTGAAAAGGACGACGAAAACGAAGACGATGTTATTGCTGATGACGCAAATGATGATGATGCAGGGTTGCTTGGCAAAATGTTTGCCCCTCCGCAAACTCTGCATAGGGGTGATTAATTTCACCCCTAAAAATAATTTTTTTTTTAAGAAATATTATTCACCTCATAAGCTATTCAATAATGTAAATATTGGGGTATTTTAGATCTCATATATGTATAAAATACCTTATACAAAATCATATATAAAATAAAAATACTATTTATTTTTGTCTTATATGTGATCTTGTATAGGGTATTTTATACATATATGAGATCTAAAATATCTCAATATTTATGTTATTGGATAGATCTAGTTGAATACTTTATTTCTAAAAAAAATTAAAAAATTATTTTTAGGGGTGAAATTAATCACCCACAAAGTTTGCCGCAAACATTTTGCCGGGTTGCTTTCCCCGCCGATAGTGGCGGTAGATGAATAGAATTCACATGCGTCGATGACGTCATCGGCGGCGCAGACAGCGTCCTTGAACCGCCAGAGCCAGTTACTGAGGCTCTGGCTGTAGTCGGCTTTGGTCCGCCCCTCGAGCTCGGTGATGGTTCTGATCTTATCGCAGATATGGCGCAGCTTGTCGAGCTTGACCGTGATGCTGTCCCCGAGGAGGCGGTCGTGATCGATGACGAGGTTCATCAGGCGAGCGCTCAGGGAAGCTGCGAACCACCCTGCGGTTGCTATCTCAACCGACATCTTCCCTCCGGCTGCGAGTGATAATAACGGGATAAAATTCGCGTGAAGAAGAAAGAAGCAGGTCGCTAGATTCTCCAATGTAGAAATCTGAACAGGGATTTGTATATTAATACAGTCGGTCAATCACGCGGGAGGTTTGGTAAGTGAATCCGTGCAAGCGTTTACCCCCTGCCCATGATGGAAAATAGCACAATTTTTTTAAAAGAAAAAGCTAAATTAGCAGATTCACTTCCTAATAATCGAAAGTAGCAAATCGTTAACAGCAATCCACTCAATCTCATGCTCGCTAATCAGCCCAGAATGTGCAACTGGATCCGGGCCCCGGCCTTTCTGGACGAGGCAACATCTAGAAGGCCGCATGTTATCAGTCAGGCCCAGCTTCGATAGTCATGAGCTAGCCTAGTGTAAACTAGTCGCGTTGGCCAGGGCCCAGAGCAATGAACTATTATAGCCCATTTATGGTCCAATATAAAATACATATTTAATTGCTTTATTGTCCAATATAAAATACATATCCACTTATTCAATTAGTTTAAATTTAAGTACAAGGTTAATTGGGTAGAGATATATGATCGTAAATTGATCTACGATATATGGTGGTATGTGTTTAATTTAATTTATACATTCACGGGAAAGGAGTTAAACATAATTCAAGAAAATTGGAAGGATAAAAGATAAATGACCCTTGAGGTTGGTATCTATTTTTGTTCTTTTGATATGGTGTCAAAACATAAGCATTAAGATATACACATTAACACATTGTGCATAACTGTACAGTTAGTTTTCAGTCAAATGAATTTTGTGCTTTTTTTTAATGGTAGTAGAGGCTTAGCCATCTCGTGCAGCAAACAAACTAATTTGATGTCTGTGATTTTGTTAATCTTAGTCAAATATGAAGATGATTTTCTTTATGATGTTATTGTACTGAAGAACACCGTGCCATCAACTACATATATGGCCATGGAAAATTTCACATCTATTCGTTATATTTTATTATATTTTCAAAGCCTTGTAGGGATTTTTTTTTTATAAAACCCCTTGTTTTATATACTAAATAGGTCTCTTGTTTTTTTTATGTTTATAGCCCCATGCATCATAAATAATTTGGGGAGTCTAGCTTGTGTATCCTTAAAATAAGGGCCAAGAGAGGAGGAGCACAATATTTGGGACCTCATCGACTATGTACAGTTCAGAACTCAATATCAAGCTGTCAAACCGCCGCGATTTTTGAGGAGAGCTGTTGAATTGAGGTTGCATACTTGGTATCAGAGGCTTTGGATAAAGAACCAATAGTTCCTCACATCAAAAGAAAGGAGACTAGTAGAGAACTTTATTTCATTCATATCATGTCTCGAAAGGGCTTCTCTACATGGTGATCCTCGTGGTTGATCCTAGAACGGAATAAGTGTATGAACTGTATTTTTTTTCCTTGTCAGTGAATCATACCATGCTTATTTGGGACCTTATTGAATGAGTCTTAGCTATTACAATGCAAGCAAATTGACCCAAGAGGCCCAGATGCCTATAATGAATTTTTTTTTAACACACAGGTATTATACTAATGCATCAAAATGTCTGTACACAAAAGATTAGCCAGCTCAGCTGGCCAATTATCAAACCAAAAAAGACAAGATTTGTTAAATTTAGCATGTCTTGCCAACCAGTCTGCAGGAGCATTGAAAACACGTGGCGTACAATTGAATTTGATATCCTTTTTGGCAACAAAATAGGATATCTCGTCAACGAGAGAAATGGAATCAGTGGGGGGATGTAGGGACTTTCCCACAATAGGTTGAAGGCCTCCAAACAATCAGTTTCTATGTTGATTGTGATGCCTTGAAGCTCCGAGTTGTTGTGGATGTATAGAAATGCCGATTTGATCCCTAGAAGCTCTGTTTGGAGGGCATAGTTACAATGAGAGTGAGCTACCACTTTTGTCTGACCATTGTGATCTCTTATGATATAGCCAACTCTAGGTTCCTTCGAAACTTGATCCTAGGCTCTATCCGTATTAACTTTTAGTTGGCCTAATGGGGACTTTGACCACCTAATGTCTCGTTCTAAAGATCGCAGTTCTTTACCGTGGGAAAAACTTTTTGCGAGTCTCAGTCATTAAGTTCATCAGCAAGTGCAAGTCTGGAAACCTTAGCAGGACAAGCCCTTTCAGCTTTGAAGATTACATTGTTCCTCATCTTCCAAACCTGACACCAAGTAAGAAGGATTAGAGCCTTGTATAAACTATTGTCGCTACCTACCTCCAAGAGCCAAGATCCTTTCCTCCAAGTGCTGATAATTGGAGTTTTGAATTTGAGATGATTGTTGAGATGGATCCATGCCTGTTGAGTAAAATTACAGTAATAGAAAAGATGGTTGTAGGATTCATGATGCATTTGACATAAAACACAAAAAGAAGGACATTGAATCCCTAACTTGATCAACCTGTCTCTAGTAGGAAGTTTGTTGTGAAGGAGTTTCCAACCAAAAACTTTTAACTTTTTTAGAGGCGGTGAGCTTCCAAAGATAATTCCAACTGTTCCAATTTTCAGTGACATCGAGATTTTCAAGTAGTAAGGTTCTATAGACTGATTTGGTGATCAGGAAACCGTTGGACCCAAGAGACTAAATCCATTTATCAATATCAGGACACATTTTCAACTTAATAGCATTTACAGATTGAATGATCTCATGACTATTTAATCTCATTATTATTCCAGGAATGATTTAGAATAATTTGTTCCACCTAATTCTTGGGGTTGTTATTTTGATCAATGAGAGTGGGCTTGTAAGCAAAAGGTATATCAGTACACTAAAGGTTGATAGAAAAGATTAGTATTTTTGCCATCACCGATTTGAATGGTGAGATAAGGTCTGACTAACATGAAATCTTCCATAAGGGCCTTCCAGCCCTTGCTGGAGTTTATCTTGCGTTTAGGAGACCAAGGGTGGATCTTACCATATTTAGCTTGACAGAACTTGATCCAAATGTTTTGTTTGTTGTTGAGCAAATCTAAAATTCTTTTACAGTTAATAGCAGGGCGCATGAGAGAAAGATCTTTAACATGGATACCGCCCAAATTTTTTGATCTAATCAAAGTTACCTCTATATATTGATTTAATTTTTTTTTAGAAATGATCTATACAACCTAAGCTACCTAATAGTATCAAATATTAGGGTATTTTAGATCATGTATACTCGTTAAATAACCTAAATAAAATTATACAGTGAATAATATTTTTGAGTATTTTTGCCTTTTATGTGATTTTTTTAGGATATTTAACGAGTATACATGATCTAAAATACCCCAATATTAATACCATAGGATAGCTTAGGTTGTATAAATCATTTCTAAAAAAAATTATATTTTTTTTAAAAAAATCAAATTTAAGCATGCTGCATAAGTTTCCTCAGCAACACTATGCAGTAGGGGAAAATTTCTCAAAAAGGACGCTGTCTTTTTTGCTTTTGCCTAAATATAGATATAATGTCTTTTTGCTTCTGTCCGATTCGGGCGGAAAAAGAATCCGCTCCCTCACTCACCAATGCCGCCCTCAACGCTCGCCCTGCTCACTAACGCTGCCTTTGATGCTCACTGATGCTCGAAGTTGCCTACCGCTGGAGTCAACGTGCACAGTGTCTTCTCCGCCTGTCACTAGAGCTACACGCATAGGGCCTTCTCTGCTTGCTGGTGGGGCCATCCGCATGTGGTAGTGTGGCATCGTAGCACACACGTGAGTGTATGTGCAGAGCATTTCCCTCCCTAATTTTTTTTTCTCTTCCCTTCTTATTTTTCACCCCTTCAAGGAAACATACCACAATTGTAAAACAAAAAATTTAAAGAAAAGACTAGGATACTCTTTTGAGAAATTCACATAGTGTTAGAGTTTATTTAGTATATAATTCGGTAGAAATTTAGTAAAAGTTATAACAAAGGGTATGAAAATTTTATTGAACTTAACTTTGACCCTGTTTGGCATAGCTGGTCAAACGCTTTTGTTGGTCAAAACAGCTGATTTTAAAAAGCTAGAGTGTTTGATATGCTGCTTCTAGGTTCCAAACCTAGAAGCAGCATGAGTTTGAAAAAACTAGGAGGAAGCTACTTTTGGCTACTTTCTAATTATTTTTCTTCTTACATCTCATGTCCGCACCTATATTCTTATATCTTTACAATAACAAAATTATTATTTTAACAAAAAATATTAAATTTAAAATTATTTTTTAATATTTTTTTTAAAAAAATTGACCAACATAACAGTTTAGTCAAACAGTTTTTAACTTTTCCAACAAACTACTTTTCAACTAACACTTTTTCAACCAGCAAAAACTAAAAGTTTTAGCTATGCCAAACACAGCACTTGTGTAACTCAAAAGAGGTGTCTTTTGCAACTCCAGTTTTTAATATTATATTTCAATAAGTTGTCAAGAATACGACACAAATATCACAACGCAACAATTATTTAAAGGAAGATGGCAAAAAAATAATAAACTCGGAATTTAGTATCGGAAAGGGACTAATTAGCTAGTGAGGAAATAGAGCATTCATGGCTCGAAAAGCAATCGCCGTCTACACCCGCATGCTTTCTATCAGAGACCTCCATGTTGTACTAGTTCATGTAGCCACATTTATCCGCCAACTCCATGATGTCTCTGCGCAGCAACCAGTAGTTGGACACTCCGCTTACACTCTCCACATGATAACACTGGAAAAGCGACTCCGGCAACTTCTCAATGTTGCCGGCGGTGACTTCCAAGTAGTCCAGATGCCTCAACCCGACAATACATGTAGCCAACTTCCCTGGAAGTTCGCCAAGCACCACCACTCGTAAGAGCTTTAGATCCCTCAGCACTGCCTCTATAGCACTCGAGAACTCAGCTCTGCTGGCCACGGACAACCTTCCATCCACGATGAGGCTGCGCAGGTTCTTCTTCCCTCGCAACACTTTAGCAACCTTCGCTAAATTATCGGCGGCGACATATACGTGGCGAGTCTTCAGGGGCATGTTGGCTTTCCTTAGCGCTCATGATTTCGCCTTCAAATCTAAAGAATTCGCCGTCGCTGATGCAGTCTGCTAGGTGGTGTAGCAGAGGATGAAGCACATACTTGGCGCTGAATTTTCTCTCCGCATACTTGAAAATTGACCTTCTTCCGATATCATCGACTAAGTCGCCAAAATCTTGGTAATAGCAAATCCCATAGCCAGCCAAATCCGGAGCAACTGGTCTTTTCGAAAGGTGTAATTTTCGGGGAACAAAGCGCAGGACAGAAAGCATTGCTTCAGGTCCGGCGGCAAATGCTGGTAGCTCCGCTCCAACACCAGAGCATTCCCAAACTTCAGCTGTGAGATTTTGCTCCAATGCTGCACATTAATTTCTTCTTTCAAAAGCTTTCCAATTTGGATGCCCGCAAGCGGTGATCCCCCAACTGGGGAGCTATTTTTCGAGCAATTAGTTTTAGCACTTGTCGATTGCTAGGCTTCTCATCGCCAAATGCACAGGCTTTGAACAGCTTCCAGTGTGCATTCTCATGTAATCCTTGTAAGTTTATCGTCACTTTTGCGGCGACCTTTCCTGCGATGCTCTCAAGTTGTGTCGTCATAATCACTCTGCTCCCTTGCTTTCCACAATTGAATGGAATCAAAAAGTTCTCCTACATTGTGGCTGATTCCTCCCACACATCGTCCAACACAATAAAAAATCTTAAATCTTGTAAACCATCTGTAAGAATCTTTCGAATTGCCCCCATACTAATAATACTACGATCTTGATCGTAATCGTGAGCCGCTTCATGTCAAAATTGTCAGATACACGAGCCCACGCTCGAATTTGGAAGTTCTCTTTTTTGCTTGCGACATTGTAGGCGAACTCAGCCAGAAGCGTCTTGCCGGCACCGTCTGGGCCGACGATGGACACGACAGAAAAGTTGGTGGGCTCCGAAGCACAGGTGTTGCCTTTCAGCGCCCGTAGGATTTCCTCTGTTTCAGCGGCTATGCCTCTCACTGGAACCGAATCGGCGGCCACGATGGGGCGAGCCGGCGGGATGAGGTGCATGGATGGACCCCGCTGCAATTCATTCTGCTTCATCACGGTGAGAATGTCACTGATCTCGAGGACGAGGCCATCAAATGTCTTCACGACCTCATCGAGTTGCTTGATGTCGTCCTGTCGAGCTTTTGCCGTGCGGCCCTGTGGAAGAATTTGGTGGGTTTCTTGATAAAGTTTGACATCTTAACTATTGAAAAGGACGACGAAGACGATGTTGATGCTGATGACGCAAATGATAATGATGCATGACTTCCTTCCTCGCCGCTAATGGCTGTAGATGAATAGAATTCGCAGGCGTCGATGACGTCGTCGGCGGCGCAGACAGCTTCCTTGAACCGCCAGAGCCAGTTACTGAGGCCCTTGCTGTAGTCGGCTTTGGTCCGCCCCTCGAGCTCGGTGATGATTCTGATCTTGTCGCAGATTTGGCGCAACTTGTCGAGCTTGACCCTGACGCTGTCCTCCAGGAGGAGGTCGTGATCGATGACCAGGTTCATCAGGCGAGCGCTCAAGGGAGCCGCGAACCACCCTGAGATTGCTATCTCAACCGACATCTTCCCTCCGGCTGCGAGAGATGATGATAATAACGGGATCAAATTGGCGTGAAGAAGAAAGAAGCAGGTCGCTAGAAATCTGAGCATGGATTTGTGTATTAATACACTCGGTTGATGCATCGATGGGGATTGATTACCTCGAAGGTTCTGCTGTTTTAATTACGCTTTCAGTCACAGTCGGTCAATCACGCGGTAGGTTTGGTAAGTCAATCCGTGTAACGGGTAAATGGAAAATAGCACAATTTCTTTAATAAAAGAAAAAGGTAAATTAGCATATTCACCTCCTAATAATCGAAAGCAGCAAATGGTCTGCACTTAATGCTCGATAATCCTGCTCAGTATGTGCAAGTGGACCCGGGCCCTGGCCTTTCTGGACGAGGCAATGCCTAGTGGACGTAACTCCAGTCGCACCTAGCGGGCCGCATCTTATTCCAGTTTGGATCGCCATGAGCTAGCGTAGTGTGAACTAGTCGCGTTGGCCAGGCCGCCCTGAGCAATGAGCTATTATAGCCCATTTGTGGTTCAATATAAAATACATATTCCTTTGCTTTATTGTCCAATATAAAATACATGTCCACTTATTCAATTAGTTTAAATTTAAGTACAAGGTTAATTGGAGAGATATATGATCGTAAATTGATCCATGATATATGGTGGTATGTGTTTAATTTAATTTATACATTCAGGGAAAGGAGTTAACCAAAATTCAAGAAAATTGGAAGGATAAAAGATAAATGACACTTGAGTTGATATCTATTTTTGTTCTTTTGATATGGTGTCAAAACATATGCATTAAGATAGACACTAACACTCTGTATTAATTATTAATTTTTTTTTTGTTTGATTTATTTTTAATCGAGCTGACCTTGTTAATTGCTACTCAGTTCATATTTTGGTAATGTGTGCATGGCTAGTATTTAGTATCGTTAGAATATATATTTATATTTATTTTCTAATCGAGCTGACCTTTTTGCGAGATCATCGAAAGGAGCTGCAGTGGCAGTTCCTTCCCAGGAACTCAGTAGACCAGGCGAGAGACGCAATGGCATAGCTTCGACATACTGGCTAGAACCAGGAGTATGTCTGGGCTTATTTCGGCGCTCATACTGAAAATTCCATATATGTCAGAGGTGGATCGGCTCCATACCTTCCTCTGGCATCTTCAACCGTAGGCCGATGCAGAGGTCCGACAGCATAAACCGCAGTTAAAAAATAATTTTAAGTGAGAGGAAAAAAAATAATAGTCATATTAAAATTAGATTAAAAAAAGTATATAAAATAGTTTGACTCACATAATGTTATAGCATTTTTAGTCTAGATTAACCAAAGATTTGCTCGGAATTAAGATATTGGAGGAGGAATGTGATTAATTATTTAAGTAGACTATCTGTTTTACATTTTCTTTCTTGCATTCACTTTCGGCGTGCAAAAAAAATGAAAAATGGCCTTAGTTGGGTATATAAAATTGATAGATTGCAACATTCACTGCAACATAATGTTATATCTTTTTTACATTTTCTTTTTTACATAATGCTTGTAAATTTTAAATTGATAGATTGCAACATTCACTGCAATTGTCACGCCCCAATTTTTCGCTGTGTAAAATGAGCGTGATGGCACGACTTACACACTGTGTAACCCTGGTATCAAAAGTTACACAATGAGTAACCCGTCAGCCTACTACTCAAATACACGCGCTCTAAGCACGTGCGCGCTGCGGAAGTCTAAGAATCTATGCGAACCAACTCGAACCCCTCGATCCCCGGATGGGAAGTCCGTGCCCCGATCAAATATCTCTGTGCTCTGTGGATCACTGTGCTCCCGGGCTGATATCTGACGGTCTGGGCCTAATCTTCTCCTAGCCCTAGACCTACGTCAATGAGCGGCGGGTGGGCAGCACACGTTGCTCCTCAACCCAATATGCCTCTCAAAGACCGTCCTTAATACGTATAGCGCCCTGTGCAATACACGCACAAGAATCACAGGCAATACAATAGTCGGGCACTAGACATATGCCCCGATCCTAAGCAGTATATCGACCACTACACAACAAGGAGGGAACGCCCTATAGAGTAGGTGCGCCCGCCCCTAATCACACCGAGGCCTCAGCTGGCCAGGCAGTACACAATGAAATATAAAGTGAGGAAAACCCCTCCACTACCCAATGTGGGCTGAGGGATCAAAAACCTCACACTTACACTACACAGCAGTCTAATACAATGAATTACAATGCCCTAACTACGAAAGCATGTAAATGTACCTCCAAGGATCGCCCGACCCTTGGGAGCCGTGTGTACAAGTTGTCTTGCTTGTTGCTCGCCGGAAACCTCCTCTTTGGCCGCCGGTGAACTCCTCCAACAAGCTGCCTAGGAGCTGTCCGCGAACCTCCAATCAAGTCCAATGCAAGGGGACTCCTTCCCCTTTGCTGCCGTGAGAGGGGGAACTCCTTCCCCCTTAGATCCGAGTAGGGTAGAACCCCTACAAGCTGCTGCCTGCTCTCCACACTCGCCCCACCAGCTGGTGGTCGCCACCCCTCAACTCAAGCAACCCAAGGTGGCCGGAAATAGGGATGGTGGTGGCCGGAAAAGCTGCTGCCGAGCTGCTGCTCTAGCTGAGCCGAAAGTGGGGATTCTCCTCCCACTTGCTGCTGCGCCACTCCAAGACTCAGCACCCCTCAAGATGCCGCACTCCTTGAAGCTCAAGGAGCCTCCAAAGCTCGCCGGAATGGAGGTGGAAGTGGTGGAGAAGCTGCTGCTCACAAGCTGCCGAGAGTGGGCTGCTTCTCCTCCTTGCAGATCTCCTCCAAGACACAACACCACAGCTGATGCCGCACCCTTTGGCCACCCAAAGGTCCCTCAACCTCGCCGGAGAGGAAGAAGATGGAAGAGCTGGCCGGAGATGGTGGTTGTCGCCTCCAAATCGCCCAAGAAGATAGCAGCCGCAAGTCTCTCACTTTCGGATGAGTTTTCTTCACGATTAGGGTTCTCCCCCTAATCCAAAACGCCTCCAATGATCACTTACTCTCTCAGCCCTTTGATGTGCTTTGAGATTAGTGAAATCCATGAAGAGTATAAGAGAAATGCGCCCCTTCCCTTATCAGCGAATGACCCAAGCTCGGGTTGGCCATCCCATGCAACATAAGGTTTAGCACTTCTCCTAGGTCATGGGTTCGAGACTCACCCATGCCACATTTTTTTTTCTTTGCTTGTACACTCTTGTACAAGTCTATAAATTTTGCTAAGTGTCCCATGCTCCTCCATGGTCCATGCAAAACCTCTCAATCCATTTATTATTGTTTTTGCCCCCTTCTACATCAGGCCTCACCCTAAAATGAGGGTCTCTCCCTGCTCATAACCTCTATGAGTATGCAGAGGGGTCTGGGTGTGTACCCCGCACACCCAGGTCGTCACATTCTCCCCCAGCTGACCTAGACCTCGCCCCCGAGGGCTTCCTCATATCTCTTGAACAACCAATGAAATTGTTCAAGGTCAGCCATCTTTTCCCAAGTAGCATCCTCCTCAGCTTCGCCCTGCCACTGTACTAACATCTCAGCCTTCTGTCCTTTGCCGCTCCAACCATATATTCTATGATTCAGAATCTTCAAAGGCTGCTTAGCATATTCTACACAGCCACAGGCTGGCTTTCTCCTTACTTGCTGTCGCTCAGGATGCAGATCATCTGAGTGAAACTTTTTGAGGAAACTAACATGGAAAGTTGGATGTAACTTGTAATGCTTTGGCAGGTTCAACTTATAGGCTACTGTACCCACTCTCTTGACAACAGTAAATGGTCCTTCATATTTGGGTACTAGCCCTCTATGAACAGTGCCTGCCACTATTTTTCTCCACATCTGGGGAGTGAGTTTGAGGAGCACCGAATCACCTACCTCAAACTCCACATGACGCCTATGTCTGTTCGCGTACTTAACCATACGGTTGGACGCTTTCCTCAAGCTATCCCGAGCTTCTTCCCAGAGCTCTACGCGGTCCTTGACATATTCATTCGCAGCCTTATTCCGACTGCTTGCTCCACTAGCCAAATTATCAACCGGGGTAGCTGGTTGATATCCTAGAACCATCTCGAATGGACTTTTCCCAGTTGCTGAGGACACTTGTATATTATAAGCAAACTGGGCCGTATCAAGCAGGAACGGCCAGTTTCTCTGAGTCGCAGAAACAAAGTGCCTCAAATATTCTTCTACCATTGCATTGATTCGCTCGGTCTGCCCGTCAGTCTGTGGGTGGAAAGCAGTAGACATCTTCAAGTCTGTCCCCAGCTTCTTAAACAGGGACCCCCAAAATCTACCGGTAAATCTGGTGTCTCTATCGCTGATAATATCTCGTGGTAAGCCAAAGTGCTTCACCACGTGCTGGAAAAACAGGTTGGCGGTCACCTCAGCTGAGCATTCCTCAGGAGCCGCCACAAATATCGCATACTTTGAAAATCTATCCACTACCACCAGAACAGAACCAAGTCCATCAAAGACTGGAAAATGAGTGATAAAGTCCATTGACACTGACATGAATGGTCTAGCAGGTGTGGGCAAAGGCTGGAGAAGACCTGCCTCCAGTCTTCTCTCAATTTTATCCTGTTGGCATACCAAACAGGTCTTCACAAAGTGCTCTATATCTGATTTCATCCCTGGCCAGAACCAACCTCTTCTGAGCAGCGCATACATCCTGTGACCACCTAGATGTCCGGCCCATACAGTATCATGGAACTCTCTCATGAGGCCAAAACGAATGTCTCCCGAGGCGGGAACATAAGTTCTGCCACCCTGAGCCATGATAAGGCCATCCTCATCTACATAGAATCTGCGCACTGTCCCCTCACGGATCTGTGCTACAAGCTTCTGGTAGGCTTTATCTGTACTGGCGGTCCGCTTAAGATACTGAAAAATCTTTCCTTCTGCTCTCGATAGGGCGCATACCATAGCGACACTGCTAATTCTACTGAGGGCATCTGGGACCTGATGACACTTGCCCGGTTTGTGCTCCCAACTGAAATCAAACTCTGCTAGAAGCTCTTGCCAACGGGCCTGCCTGGCTGACAGTTTCTTCTGAGTCTGGAAGAAAGTGTTAGCAATGTTATCGGTCTTTACTATGAAGTGACTCCCCAGGAGGTAAATACGCCACAGTCTGAGACAGTGGACAACAGCTAGCATTTCTTTCTCGTGTGCAGAGTAGTTTAGCTCAGCTGCTTTCAGCTTTCTGCTCTCATAGGCTACAGGTCTGCCATCTTGAACTAATACTCCACCTAGAGCACGGTCTGAAGCATCAGTGTGTACTTCAAACCCTTGTGAAAAATCTGGTAATTTTAGCACAGGCTCTGAAGTTACCAGCTTCTTCAGAGTCTCAAAAGCCTCTTGGTGTGTATCCTCCCAACACCAAGCTTTGTCCTTCTTCAGCAAATCAGTCAAAGGTGCCACTACCTTTGAGTATCCCATGATGAACCGTCTGTAGAAGTTTGCTAGACCCAGAAATGATCGCAGTTGAGTCACACTAGATGGACTAGGCCAATCCCAAATAGCCTTGATTTTGTCATTATCCATCCTCACACTGCCTTGGGACACAACATGTCCAAGAAACTGAATTTCAGTCTGGGCAAACTCGCACTTTTCTGCCTTCAGATACAGCTTGTTATCTCGGAGAACTTGCAGAACTTGTTTCAGATGCTTCTCGTGCTCCCTCAAATCAGATGAATATACTACTATATCATCAAGATACACCACCACGAACTTATCCAAAAAGGGATTTAGGATATTGTTCATGAGGTTGCAAAACGTAGCAGGAGCGTTCGTGAGCCCAAAAGGCATCACCATGAACTCAAACGAGCCGTACCGCATGACACAAGTAGTCTTCGGCTCATCCCCCTCGGCAATTCGCACCTGCCAATATCCTGATCTCAAGTCCAATTTACTGAAGATCTTTGCATTTGCTAATCTATCCAACAGATCTTGGATCAGCGGGATTGGGTATGCATTGCGCACTGTGACCTTGTTCAGTGCTCTATAGTCCACGCACATGCGCAAGCTCCCATCCTTCTTCTTTTGGAACAGGACAGGTGCTCCATACGGTGCCTTCGAGGGCTGGATATACCCTGACTCTAAGAGCTCGTTCAACTGTTTCCTGAGCTCTGCCAATTCTAATGGTGGCATGCGGTAGGGAGGCTGGGCTGGAGGTACTGCTCCAGGGACTAACTCAATCTGATGGTCTATGTCCCTTCTAGGAGGCAGTACTTTGGGCATCTCTGGTGGGATAACATCTTTGTACTCTTTCAACAACGCTCCAACAGAACGAGGTACGGATGTCAATATGCTCTCTAATGAAGTTTCAGCTGCCCCCACAATGACTTCTTTTCCTTTTCTGCTACGAGAACTGGAGGAAGTGGCCAGTTCCCTCACATCCCTCATAACTGGTCTAGGATCTGAATCCATCTGGGGATGGTCTTCCACTAATCTGATATGAGCTAAGTATGTGGAAGCACCATGCCTCACTCCATTTGCTAGGGAGGTAGGAGTAAGCTCCTTCTCCTTCGCTTTCTTCTTCTCCTCTTTCATCCCAGTAAAGCAAGGGATGAAACAAGGATTCTTTTCATCCAGTACTAACAAACTGTTGAGATGTGGCATTGGGGTGGCCTTGGCTCTTCTCAGAAGGTCCATACCCACAATGACATCGAAGACATCTAGTTGAGTAACTAGCACTGTACACTTCCCACTCCAGGGTCCCATCTTCACTGGGACATCATATGATATTCCCATAGCCTTTCTTGCCTCAGCATTCACTGTTTTCACATGAGTGTTACTGGTCGACGTCTTCAGCTTAAGTTGCTCACGCAACCTATCTGCAACAAATAAATGAGTGGCCCCAGTATCCACCATGGCTGCAATTTCTACTCCGTTCAGGCTTATATTGGTATACATCAGTGGGGAAGATCTCACTGATACATTTGCTATTACCAAAGGGTTGACAGATGCACAACCCGGTGAGTCTTCTCTTCCTGCGTCCTTCTTATCTGCTAGGACCGCAGCTATTGCTCTTTTGGTAGGACAATCCCTCATCACGTGAGGGCCATTGCACACAAAGCATGCCAGCTTCCTCTTGGGACTAGACTCATTCCTCTTCTTCTGCACAACAGGCTTCTGATGAGTCTGAGGAACTGGTGCTTTTCCTTGTGGCTTTTGCTTATACTTGGGGACGTACTTCTTCCTACCCTTGTCTGGCACACGGGTATGGGAAGATGAAGAAGTCACTCCCCCAGCTTGAGGTCTACTACCTCTCATATCTAATAGAGCGTCAGCAGCTACTACGGCATCTCTGTAGGTCGTTACTCCCTGTCTCCTGAGCTCTAACAGTGCCCAGTCCTGAAGGCCTCCTAAAAATGATATGAATTTCTCCTCTTCACTCATGTTAGGGATCTCCAGAAGCAATGTGGCAAATTGCTTGACATAGTCCCTTACAGTGCCGGTCTGCCTTAAACTTCTGAACTGCATGCGAGCAGTAAACAGGGTGTTCGCGGGTCTAAATTGAGCTCTCATCTCTAACTTTAGATCATCCCACGACACAACCTCGGGATGCTCTCCCTCGGTCCTCGGTGCTACAGAAGTTCTCCACCAGACTTTGGCATCTCCCGTGAGGAACGATGCACAAACCTCAATTCTGTCCTCTTCTGGCACTCGAGCCGCTTTAAAGTAATGCTCCATGTCGAACAGGAAGTTTTCTAGCTCTTTTGCTACCCTGGCTCCTCCAAAGGTAGACGGGTCAGGTATATGGCGCTTCGCTACTGGCTGTGAAGGCCCGACCCCAGCTGTGGGTGTAGGTGGGTTTGAAGCTACCTGGGCTAAGGCTAGCTTCAACATAGCTATCTCCGCAGTGAGAGTCTCTACAGTAGACTCTAATCTATGGACTCTGGCATCATTAGTGATCTCATAATGCCTGTGGAGCTCCCTGAGCGTCTGCATCCGCTCAGCTAGTGGATCTCCTTGCCATTCTGCCTCATCTATCCCAACAGCCATCTCTAGACGGATGAACCTCTCATCCAAGTCTAGCAACTCTGGTAACTCTGAAGACTCTGCCATTTGGTGCTGTGATGGGTAAACTGTGCTGACGGTTGAGAGGACCCCGAAACTGATCGATAAGTCGAGTAACTGAGGATTTACGCCCCGGCGCTAAGCACCGACGTACGCAACTCCCAAACAGCACAACGACTCACGTCTATATCTCGGTGTCACACACAACCACTGCTTGTCAGGTTGAGTTGTTGCAACGGATCTGATATCAATCTGATCTTGCGCTGGGCTCTGATACCACAAGGGCCACCCCACCCGTAACAGGTCCAGGCCCAGCGGGCTAGGTCCCTCCGACCTCACGAATCCCGGTTTGGATCCCCGTTACCCCAAACAATTCACGTCTGCAGCAGGATTCGACCCCTGTCCATGACCCTCACGAGTCATGACCCTTTAACCATTGAGCTGCAGCTCAGATGGTTAAAGGGTCATGACTCGTGAGGGTCATGGACAGGGGTCGAATCCTGCTGCAGACGTGAATTGTTTGGGGTAACGGGGATCCAAACCGGGATTCGTGAGGTCGGAGGGACCTAGCCCGCTGGGCCTGGACCTGTTACGGGTGGGGTGGCCCTAACAATAAAGTTGTGAAATTTTCTACTACACCATCTACCACTTTTTCCATGTCCTCCTACAGAAAGCAATTCTAATATTGAGTAATACTGCTCGTTGCAAATCCTCCCATCACTAAAATTGTTTATTATTTATTCTAATAATTAACAGTAAACTAATATGGGAAACTTTCATCTAAGATTGTTATGAAAAATTTTTCAGGAATTAATTTGACAATAATTTTGTGTGTGTTTATATAATATGTTTAAGAATGAAAAATCTGAAAGCACAATATGACCCTTAGGTAAAGTTTTGGGCTCTCGTGCAAGTTAATTTCGAACTAAACACTCAGAATACGACTAGGATACTATTTATATGGGTTATGACCGTGGATAAGATGATCAGACATCCTTTTAGTAATAGAGCAGCAAAAAAACTAAGAAACCAAGGATGATAATAATCAAAAAGGAAAAAAAAAAGACAATAATCCTCTCGGTCGAGACTCAGGCAGCCACGTTATAGGCTGAGATTTTCAACCAAATTCCAACGTTAACGTTCTGCAACAGCCCGGCGAATAAAAGCCAAATCAAGAAAATGAATTCAATTGATTGGATTTAGTTGATTGCTTTAAAAGAAAACGTTAGCTAATAAATTAGCTAACGCTTAATTCAAATAAAGAATTTTAATTGAAAACTTTTGTTCTTTAATTTTATTCTAACAAGCGAAGCATTGCATTCCCAGCGTTTGAATCTCTTCAACTCTCACACGTGACTGATGGATTATTCCATTGTTTTCACAAAAGGAGTTAAACATTATAGAGAAGTATTCTCCTCCTCTATCAGTTCTGATCATTTTGATCTTTACATCCTTTTGATTTTCAACAATAGACTTGTATAGTTTAAATGCATCAAAAGCTTCATCCTTAGTTCTCATGAGATAAACATATGTAAATCTAGAATGATCATCTATAAATGTAATGAAGTATCTTTTTCCACCTCTAGTTAGATGACCATTTAATTCACATATGTCAAAATGTACAAGTTCAAGCAAATTTGACTTTCTTTCAACCTTAGGAAAAGGTTTCTTAGTCAATTTTGCTTCTATGCAAATTTCACATTTTCCTACATGATCATCTATACATGATATATAATTATTTTTAGACATGTATTGCAATGAATTATAATTCAAGTGACCTAATCTCGCATGCCACAAAGAAGATGAACTAGCAATATAAGCAACTACATTCTTCATTTCATTAATAGAAAGTTTGAACATGCCAACAGTAGAATATCCTTTTCCCACAAACACTCCATTCTTAGTTACAATAAGCTTATCTGCCTCTAGTACAATCTTAAAGCCATTCTTACACAACATATTGGCAGAAAGTAAGTTCTTTCTAATTTCAGGTACATGAAATAAATTAATAAGAGTAAGCCTTTTCCCAGAAGTGAAATTCAGCTCAACACTTCCTTTGCCCAGAACCTTTGCAGCAACATGGTTGCCTATCAGCACTTCTTCAGGCTCTTTCAGTTCATTGTAAACTTTGAACACATTTTTATTGTTGCAAACATGTATGGTGGCACCAAAGCCCAACCACCAATCATTTGAAACAACAGTAGCCAGGTGTAGCTCTGTAACCATTGCAACATATTCTTGTTTTTCAGCCTCAACCAAATTGGTTGTTTGATGTCTAGAAGTGCTTTGATTTCTGGGTGCATTTCTCTTGTACCTGCACTCTTTGATATAATGTCCTCTCTTTCCACAATTGAAACAAGAACGATATTTCTTCACATTGTTAACACTATAAGGCCTTTTAAAGCCTTTGCCTTTCACATTTAGATTGTCTTGAGGCCCACCAGAGGATTTTCCCACATTCGGAGCAACAGTAACTTGGTTCACTCTTGAACCTAAAATTAATTCATCTCTGGTTCGATTCTCACACTCTATTTGCAAGTGTGTAGTGAATTGCTCTATTGTATAGTTCTCAGTGGAATGTAAGATTTTCTTCCTGTAGTCATTCCAGGATGAAGGCAATTTAGATAAAATAGCCCCCACTAGGATTGCATCAGGAATTTTAATCTGGAGTTCACACATTTGGGAAACAAGGATCTCTAACTCTCTAACTTGATCCATAATAGGCATGTTTTCAGAAAAACTAAACTCGAAATACTTTAGAGCAAGAAATCTATCAGTACCTTTCTTCAAGTGCTTGTATTTAGATTCGAGTGTATCCCATACCTCTTTTGGCATTTTGTAATTCCGATAGACATCATAAAGCCGACTCGCAAGAGAATTAAGGATGTAACCTCTACACAACATTTCATCTGTCTCCCTCTTTGCTTTATCCACAGCCAATTTTGATTTCACAGCATCAGAATCTGTAGGCAAGCTTTCTGGAATTTGTTGCAGATTCGGATCGAGGAGATAGTAGAGGTTGAGCGCGGTCAAGAGCCAGGACATTCGATATTGCCACCGCGTGTAGTTTGTTCCATCGAAGCGATCCAGTTTGAAGGTCTCTTCTTGAAACTGAATACATTATTGAAGTTGTTGATTCAATTATTCATTATATGCATCTGACGGGAATACATTATTTAAATCACTCTGCTGTTGGGAATGATGTATATTTCTAATTTATTAATGCAAAAGATGATCAACAGCATAGAAATTAATGCATCCATATACAAATGAATAAATAATCAGGAGTGTTAAATGAATTTGTAGAGACAAGTTTTTATAGTTCAGCTCCTCATTATGTAAAGAAAAAAAAAAACATTTTAGGCTTTTAACAATAACCACATAACTATGGGTGTGTTTGGCCTAGCTTCTGTTGGTTGAAGAAGCGCTGGTTGAAAAGATGCTGGCTGGAGAAGTTTAAGAGTATTTGGGATGCGCAGCTTGTGAACCGCTTATGTTGTGCAGGTTGAAAAAATGCTTATTAAAAAAATTATTAAGATAAAAATTATATGATTAAATTTGTAGTTAACTATAATTAAATTATTTATTAAAAATATTATGAGTTATACTATTAAAAAATTATTATTACATATAAGGATTATTGAGCATAAGCAGGTGGGGGGGGGGGGGGGAGGGGGGCCAAAGGAACAGCTTCACCCCTGCTTCTCAGAGAACCAGCTAATTTGTGGATTAGAACAGAGAAGCTGAAGGGCCAAACGCCGCAGCTTCTTGATTTCTGCTAGCCATAAATCCATAAGTAGACCTAGAAGCTAGGCCAAACGGGGCCTGTATCTCTTAAAAATGCATGCAAATGCTGAAGCTTTTTCAATATAAGCTGATCAGAGTGTAAAATTATGCAGTTGGAGGTGAAGTTCCTGAAACACAGATTCTTTCGAAGTGATCAGAACTCATTTTTACGTTAAATTGGCACAATTAACGAGCAACTGGAAAATTTTCTCCCTAATCTACTTAATCTACACAAGTTCCTGACTCTTGACTATTTGAGTAACAGGTGGTAAAAGAAAAAGAAAATCAACAAATCACGATAGATTGCATTTACAATCTAGAGAAGCACTTCAATCCTAAGGCATTTGCAATCTTTGGACTCGCAAACCCAAATATAGACCTTATTCACATAGCAGAAAAAACCTCGATCTTTTATACTATTGAAGAGAGAAGAAACAACTTAGGTTCTTATTTTTATTCAAAGGGAGAAGGACCTGTGTCGATACAGACATTTCCTCCACCATTTTTTGTTCACCTCAAAGTTTGACTATCTCATCCCATGGTCAACTATAGTGCTCTCAACCAACTAACTAGCGAAGAACTCAAGCATCAACGGCTTCGCCAGCATTCGCCTCCTCAACCCCTTTCATGCTTTCCATTAAAGATCTGGGCATCTTCACATCCTCATTTATGAAGCCATATGTATTGATCAACTCCTTGATGTCATTCCGTAGCAACCAATACGACTCCCCGCCCACCCTCTCTGCATGATAAAGCTCAGAAAGCGACTTCGGCAGCCCCTCGATGTTCCAAATAGCGCAGATGCCTCAACTTGCCAATAGCTCGAGCCAACTTTCCTAGAAGTTCACCAACCATTATCACACGTAAGAGCTTCAGATCCCTAAGCACCTTCTCTAGAGCACTCGAGAACTGCGCTCTAATATGCTCGGAGGACAACCTCCCGTCCACGATGAGGCTGCGCAAGTTCTTCTTCTCTTGCAATGCTTTAGCAACCATTGGTAAATTGTTGTCATCGACATACATGTGGCGAGTCCTTGGGCACATTTTCGCGTCCTTAGCACTCTTGATTTCGCCTTCGAATTTGAAGAACTCGCCGCCGCCGATTTAGTCAGCTAGATGGTGCAACAGAGGATGAAACACATATTTGCCACTGATCTTTCTCTCCTTGAACTTAAATTGATCTCATCGCAAGATCATCGACTAATTTGCCAACATCTTGTCCATCAGAGTAAGCAAATCCCATAGCCAACCAAATCAGAATCAACTTATCTTTTTCAAAGCTATAATTTTTGGGGAACAAAGTGCACAAGAGAAAACATTACTTCAGGTGCAGCGGCAGATGCTGGTTGCTACGCTTCAGCACCGGTGTGATTTCAAGAATAGTCTAAGACTTCAGCCGTGAGATTTTCATCTTTCGAAAGCTTTCCATTGTTGATTGCGGTGAGTTCTTTATTTAAAAGATTTCCAATCTTGATTGCCGCGAGAGGCGATCTACCCAACTAGTGAGCTAACTTCCGAACAATTGCTTCCAGTAGATTATCAGTAGGGCTGAGCATACGGTACCAGTACCGAAATATCGTACCGAAATTTATAGTTTTCAGTATTTCGGTACCGATAATTCGGTACTGTTACCGAAATTCTATTCGGGAAAATCCCTAACTCTCAAACTCCCGAACTCTCGAACTATATATATTATTTAATTAAAAATATTAATTATTTATTATTTTATTCACTTACTAATCCCTTATCCCTAACCCTAATCAATTTATGATTAATCCATAACCCTAATTCGGGAGTTTGGGATTTTCTCAAAATAAATTTTAGGAGTTCGGTACTAGTCCCGAACTCCCGAAGTAGAATTCGGTACCGGTACCAGTACCTATGATTTAAACTTCGGGAGTTCAAGACCGGGAGTTCGGTACCGGACTCGAATTCCCGTTTTCTCACCCCTAATTGTTAGTCTTCTCATCGCCAAAGGCATTGGCTTTGAACAGTTCCTAGTGTGAATCTTCATCTAGTCCTTGTAAATTTATGGTCTTCTATGCACCGATTTTTCTCGAGATGCTATTAAGCTGTGATGTCACTATCACTCGGCTTCCTGGCCTTGCACAATGAAAGGGGATCAAAAGGTTCTCCAACTCTGTGGCCGACTCCTCCCAAACCTCATCCAGTACGAGCAAGAATTTTAAATTTTGTAAGCCATCGATAAGAATTTTTCGGATGGCTCCCATGCCAATAATACTGTACAGGTCGCTCAGCCTGAAAATTTTCAAAGATTCTATGATCTTGATTGTAAGCCGTTTCAAGTCAAAACTGTCAGATACATGAACATATGCCCGAATTTGAAAGCCATTTTCTATGCTTGCCTTATTGTAAATGAGCTCGGCTAGATGCGTCTTGCCGGCACCGCCTGGGCCTACGATGGACACCACAGAAAATTTGGAGGGCTCTAATACAGAGGCGCTGCCTCTCAATGGCTGAATGATTGCTTCTATTTCGGTGACTACGCCTATGATCGGAACCCAGTTGGCGATTGCGATGGGCTGAACTGGTGGGCTAAGGTCCATGAATGGGCCCGCTACAATTTGTGTTGTTTCATCACAATGAGGATGTTGTTGATCTCGTGGACGAGGCCATTAATTGTCTTCATGACCTCGTCGAGCTGTTTGATGTCGTCCCTATAGAGCTTTCACTATGCGGCCCTACGGAAAAGTTTGATAGATATTTGCGGTATTCAGTATTTCGGTACCGATACCGAAATTTTATTCAAGAGTATAGTACCGGTACCGGTACCTAAAATTTGATTTGGGAAAATCCCGAACTCCCAAAATATATATATTATTTAATTAAAAATATTAATTATTTAATATTTTATTCACTTTCTAATCCCTTATCCCTAACCCTAATCAATTTATGATTAATCCCTAACCCTAATTCGGGAGTTCAGGATTTTCTCAAAATAAATTTCGGGAGTTCGGTACCAGTCCCGAACTCCCGAAGTAGAATTCAGTACCAGTACCGGTACCTATGATTTAAACTTCAGGAGTTCTAGACCGAGAGTTCGGTACCAGTCCTGAATTCCCATTTGCTCACCCCAAAGTGTCAGGCTTCTCATCGCTTCTAGCTGATTGTCAGGCTTCTCATTGCCAAAGGCATTGGCTTTGAATAGTTCCCAGTGTGAATCCTCATTTAGTCCTTGTAAATTTATGGTCTTCCATGCGCTGATTTTTCTCGAGATGCTCTCAAGCTGTGATGTCACTATCACTCGGCTTCCTGGCTTTGCACAATGAAAGGGGATCAAAAGGTTCTCCTACTTTGTGGCTGACTCCTCCCAAACCTCGTCCAGTACGAGCATGAATTTTAAATTTTGTAAGCCATTGGTAAGAATTTTTCAGATGGCTCCCATGCTAATAATATTGTACATGTCGCTCGCCCTGAAAATTTTCAGAGATTCTATGATCTTGATCGTAAGCCTAGGCCGACGATGGACACCACAGAAAATTTGGAGGGCTCCAAAATAGAGGCGCTGCCTCTCAACGGCTAAATGATTGCTTCTATTTCGATGATTGCACCTATTATCGGAACCCAGTTGGTGGCCGCGTTGGGCCGAACTGGCAGGCTCAGGTCCATGAATGGGCCCCACTGCAATTTGTGTTGCTTCATCACGGTGAGGATGTTGCTGATCTCGTGGACGAGGCCATTAATTGTCTTCATGACCTCGTCGAACTATTTGATGTTGTCCCTTTAGAGCTTTCGTCGTGCGGCCCTACGAAAAAATTTGATGGGCATTTGCAATATTCGATATTTCGGTACCAATACCGAAATTCTATTCGGGAGTATGGTACCGGTACCGGCACCTAAAATTTAATTTGGGAAAATCCCGAAATCTCAAACTCCCAAACTATATATATTATTTAATTATAAATATTAATTATTTATAATTTTATTTACTTACTAATCCCTTATCCATAACCCTAATCAATTTATGATTAATCGCTAACCCTAATTCGGGAGTTCGGGATTTTCTCAAAATAAATTTTAAAGTAGAATTTGGTACCAGTACCGATACCTATGATTTAAAGTTCGGGAGTTCGAGACCGGGAGTTTGGTACTAGACCAGATACCTATGATTTAAACTTCAGGAGTTCGAAACTAGGAGTTCGGTACTGGTCCCGAATTCTTATTTGCTCACCCCTAATTGTCAGGGTTCTCATCGCTTCCAACTGATTGTCAGGTTTCTCATTGCCAAAGGCATTAACTTTGAACAGTTCCCAGTGTGAATCCTCATCTAGTCCTTGTAAATTTATGGTCTTTTGTGCGCTGACTTTTCTTGAGATGCTCTCAAGCTGTGATGCCACTATCACTCGGCTTCCTGGCTTTGCACAATGAAAGGGGATCAAAAGGTTCTCCAACATTGTGGCTGATTCCTCCCAAACCTCGTCTAGTACGAGCAAGACTTTCAAATTTTAGCTTCGCCAGCATTTGCCTCCTCAGCCCCCGCATGCTTTCTATTGAAGATCTGGGCATCTTCACATCCTCGTTTATGAAGCCATATGTAACGATCAACTCCTTGATGTCGCTCCGCAGCAACCAATACGACTCCCCGCTCACCCTCTCCACATGATAATGCTCAAAAAGCAACTTCGGCAGCCCCTCGACGTCGCCAGTAGTGACTTTCAAATCGCGCAGATGCCTCAACCTGCCTATGGCCCGAGCCAACTTTCCTGGAAGTTCACCAACCACTAACCTGTAAGAGCTTCAGATCCCTAAGCACCTTCTCTAGAGCACTCGAGAACTCTGCACTGATATCCTCAGAGGACAACCTCCCGTCCATGATGAGGCTGCATAGGTTCTTCTTCTCTAGCAATGCTTTAGCAACCTTCGGTAAATTTGTGGCATCAACATACATGTGGCGAGTCCTTGGGGACATTTTCACTTCCTTTGCATGTTAGGATCTATGCGACTAAACCCGAAATCGGTAATTTGGGTATGATTCAAAATTCCTCTAAAAATGGATCCGAAATTCCAAATCGGATCCAAACGTGGAAAACGAATCAAATTAGCGAGCCCCAATTGCTAATTTCGGATTTGATCAACAACAGCTACAGGAGGAATATCAACTGATTCCTCCTCTAAGACAAAGTCATTAGCCTTATCTTCCCCCCCAAACTCAACATCCTCAAAAATCTAGCATTTTCCGTCTCAAAAAAAGTTATAGTTTTGGGATCATAGAATTTGAAACCCCTTGATTTCTCAGGGTATCCTACAAACTAGCTACTAACAGTTCTTGCATCCAGTTTCCTTTCATTTGGCCTAAAAGGCCTAGCCTCAGCTGGACATCCCCAAACACAAAAATGCTTTATGACAGGTTTCTTACCCGTCCATAATTCATAATGGGTTTTGTTTGTAGCTTTTGCAGGAACTCTATTGAGAATATAGACTGCAGCTTTTAATGCATCTCCCCATAGTGAATGTGGTAAAGAAGTACGACAAATCATACTCTGTACCATATCCTTAAGTGTTCTATTTCTTCTTTCTGATACACCATTCATGTTTGGAGAACTAGACATGGTGTACTGAGGAACAATCCCACACTCACTAAGAAATCTAGCAAATGGACCTGGACATTGTTCACTTGATCCGTCATACCTGCCGTAGTATTCTGATTCACCATTTGGT
The DNA here is from genome assembly GCA_027563935.2 of Costus lasius. Taxonomy (NCBI): domain Eukaryota; kingdom Viridiplantae; phylum Streptophyta; class Magnoliopsida; order Zingiberales; family Costaceae; genus Costus; species Costus lasius. The sequence continues at coordinate 21,182,395 of CM050447.1, read as the reverse complement.
TTAGATGGGTTAGGCTATACATATAAATTGATAAATTTCTTTATCAAAATTTAGAGGCATAATTTTTAGGAATAAATATAGTGTTATATTTATTCATTTGGTTTTATCATGTCTAATTAGTTATAAATTTTACTGAGCATCATTAAATTTTACTATACATTGATAAATTTTTGTTGTTGTTTATCCATGTTAGTAAAATCTTTATGATTCATTCATGCTAGTAGAATTTTTATGTATGGTTAAATATGTTTTAATGTTCATGCATGTTATTTGAACATTTTCATATTTTTTTGAGCATATTCAGTTAAGAAATAAATGCATAATCCTGTTTTACTATGTTTTTATTTATTTGGATCAATTATGCTCAATCCATACATATTTATAGAATTATCTGCTTATGAGTAGTGATTAATTATAACAAAACTTAATTTTTATTTCAATTTGTTTTAATAGTATAGTCACCAAAGTGACCTCTGCTGTTAAAACTCATTGATAATAAGATATTAAGTCAAGGTATACTTAATTTTTTATTTCAATTGATTTCTCAGTATAGTCACCAAAGTGACCTCTGTTGTAAAATCTTTTGAACTGTGAATTATTAAGGCAGGGTGTGTGTTTTTCTTTATGCGGGCAACATATCGACCCAAAGGACGAGTGTTGTTTGGCCAAAGGATTACATACACATGTGGTAATGAGTATGTGATGATTATTAGGTGTCCATTGTCGGTGCTTAGTCAGCCCAAAGGAAGGCTAAGTACTCAACAGGAGGATCTTATCATCAATGCTCGATTACTACGCAAGACAACCAACTGGTAAATCAACTCTCTGTCCAAAGACTAGACTTGATGTTACTCTGGTTATCTTGAGATGAGATTTTATTAATGTTATGATTATTCACTACTTGTGTTTATCACATGCTTCTATGAGCTTATTGTGTTTTGCACTTGGTTCTCTTTGCAGTTAATATGATTAATGCTTCTATTGTCACTACCATTTTTAATTAACATTCCTTGTTTGAACAATTCATCTTTTGGTCTTGTTAGTTCTAAAGTCAATTTAGTTTCAGTTCCTAGAAACACTTGGTGGTTGGATTCTGGTGCTATAACCCACATCAGTGTTTCTATGCAAGGTTGCCTAAACTTCAGAAAGCCTAGTGATGAACAAAAATTCATCTATATGGGAGCTGGAAATCCAGTGGAAGTTTTAGGCATATGGACATTTAGGTTGTTGTTAAATCTGGTTCATTTATAGAATTGGAAAACACTTTTATTGTATGACGGATCAGGTGAACAACGTCCAGGTCCATTTGCTAGATTTCTTAGTGAGTGTGGAATTATTCCTCAGTACACCATGCCTGGTTTTCCAAACATGAATGGTGTATCAGAAAGAAGAAACAGAATACTTAAGGATATGGTACGGAGTATGATTTGTCGTACTTCTTTACCACATTCACTATGGGGAAATGCATTAAAAACTGCAATCTATATTCTCAATAGAGTTCCTACAAAAGCTACAAACAAAACCCCTTATGAATTATGGACAGGTAAGAAACTTGTCATAAAGCATTTTCGTGTTTGGGGATGTCCAGCTGAGGCTAGGCCTTTTAGGCCAAATGAAAAAAAATTGGATGCAAGAACTGTTAGTAACTTTTTTGTAGGATACCCTGAGAAATCAAGGGGTTTCAAATTCTATGATTCCAAAACTATAACTTTTTTTGAGATGAGAAATTTTAGATTTTTTGAGGATGTTGAGTTTGGGGGGAAAGATAAGGCTAATGACCTTGTCTTAGAGGAGGAATCAGTTGATATTCCTCCTGTAGCTATTGTTGACCATGATCAAGTTTTCATTCCAAATTTTATTCAACAACAGCATTTAGAAGACAATGTTGAGCCTCCTACCCATCCAGAATATCCAACTGTTCCTCAATCCAGTGTTCATGAGGAGCATGAGGATCAAACTCAACAACCTCAATCTCAAAATGAACTAGAGCCTTTAAGGAGATCCACAAGAGATAGGAGAAGTGCAATTTCCAGTGATTATGTTGTATTTCTCTAAGAACATCAGGATAATATTGATTCAGTGGGAGATGATCCACTCACCTTCTATGAAGCAATTAATTGTTCTAATGCTCAAGAGTAGATCGATGCCATGGGTGAAGAAATTCAGTCTATGAAAGACAATGACGTTTGGGATCTTGTACCATTGCTTGAAGGAGTGAGACCTATTGGTTGCAAATGGATTTTTAAATCCAAAAGGGATTCACAAGGCAATGTGGAAAGATTTAAAGCGTGTTTTGTCGCTAAGGGATTCACCCAAAGGGAAGACATTGACTATAAAGAGACTTTCTCTCTGGTTTCATCGAAAGACTCTTTTAGAATAATTATGGCTCTGGTAGCATATTTTGACCTTGAGTTTCATCAAATGGATGTTAAGACAGCTTTCTCAATGGTGACATTGAAGAAACAATTTATATGTTACAACCAGAAAGATTAGATTCAGTCAGATCTACTCAATTGGTTTATAAATTGTAGAAATTCATTTATGGACTCAAGCAAGCTTCCCGTCAATGGTACCAAAAATTAATTGCTTGCCAGTAGCGATATGCAACTACTTCAGGATACTAAGAAATTTCTTTCAAAGCAATTTGAAATAAAAGATCTTGGTGAAGCATCTTTTGTATTAGGGATCCAGATTCATCATGATCGTTCACGAGGAATATTAGGATTATCACAAAAGAGTTATATTAAAAAGGTATTGCAATGTTTTGGCATGCAAAATAATAAACCACTTGAAACCCCTGTGGCAAAAGGAGATAAATTCACTCTAAAACAGTGGCCAAAGGGTAAATTTGAATCTAAATTTATGGAAAACATCCCTTATGCTTCGGCAGTAGGGAGTTTGATATATGCACAGGTCTGCACTTGTCCTGACTTTGCATACATTGTTGGAATGCTTGGCAAATATCAAAGTAATCCAGGAAGAGAACATTGGGTTGCAACCAAAAGAGTTTTTAGATATTTGCAAAACACAAAAGATTATATGCTCACTTACAGAAAGTCAGACAGTCTTGAGATCATTGGGTATTCTGATTCTGATTTTGCTGGATGCCAAGAGTCGTAAATCGACATCTGGATATGTGTTTATATTAGCTGGAGGTGCAATATCTTGGAAAAGTGCTAAGCAGACACTTGTTGCATCTTCTACTATGGAAGCAGAATTTGTTGCATGTTATGAAGCATCCAATCATGCTATATGGCTGTGTAACTTCATTTCAAGACTGTAGATTGTCAATGGTGTTGAAAGACCACTCAAGTTATTTTGTGACAATAAAGCAGCAGTCTTGTATTCCAACAACAATAGGAGCTCTTCTAAATCAAATCATATAGACATCAAGTTCCCTGTTGTAAAAGAAAGAGTTCAGAGTGACTTAATTTCTATTAAATTCATAGGAACAAATTTTATGATTGCGGATCCACTCACTAAGGCATTAGCTCCAAAAGTTTTTCATGGGCATCTTGTAAACGTGGGCATTACTGGTTTTAATGCCATTTGATTTAGTGAGAGTGCACATTTTGTTTCATTTGGTTATTATTGTATTATTGTCATGACATTAATGAAAATTTTTAGCTTTAATTATTTGCTCTACTCTTTGATCTCATTTGGTTAAAGTTGGACCAGTTGGAAATTAAAGGTGATGCTAATCACATTATGTTATTTCCATGCTGCACATCCATACTAGATCTATGTCATTTGGTTGAGTTAATACATGGGATCACCGTGGATCTAATTGCGATAATATGTCAATGACCACCCCTTTGGTCCTTGTGTTAATAAGACTGATGGACGAGATTGTTTTAGATGACATCTTAAGTTATATGCGCATAAAGATTATTTTAGAGATTTATATGTGATTTAAGGTTTTATTGTGTATATACATGGTTGCCTTGTCCAAGTGGGAGATTGTTAGGATCTATGTGGATTGTGCACCATGTACATGCACAATAGATTGCATTTAGGCATGTAGAGGTATATGCATTGCAGTTTTTAATCGTATATAATTTTATCTCTAATTTATTTAATTGTCATATATTAATTATAGTGTGGAAAGGGGCTTTTAATTGTGTAGAATCCTTGGGGGGCATAATTGTCTTATCTCTGATGGCCTGATAAGTAATTATGCTCATTAGGTTTTTCCTATATATAGGTGTGGTGCCTGATTGAGGTGTACGATTCAAGAGAGGTTTTCAATTTTGGTTCCCATCGGTCGCCCCACCTCTTAATCGGCACAATCAATTGGAAGATCACTCCGGTTCCATTCACAGCATCATGAAATCCGGTATGTTTTGTTACAATATTTTCCATTCAATTTATAAGCAAGATATTAGGAACGATCTAATATAGCACTCTTAATTTCGTCTTCGAATCTGAAAAACTCGCTGCTGCCAATTTGGTCATCTAGATGGTGCAGCAGAGGATTAAGCACATATTTGCCAATAAGCTTTCTCTCTTCGTACTTGAAAATTGATCTCATCGCAAATTGATCTCATCGCAAAATCATTGACTAATTCACCAACATATTGACCATCAGAGTTAGCAAATCCCATAGCCAACCAAATCCGAATCAACTCATCTTTTTCAAAGTTGTAATTTTCGGAGAACAACGTGCACGAGAGAAAACATTGCTTCAGGTGCAGCGGTAGATGCTGGTGGGCTTTTTGATAATATTTGACATCTTAGCAATTGAAAAGGACGACGAAGACGAAGACGTAGACGATGTTATTGTTGATGACGCGAATGATGATGATGCAGGGGTTGCTTTCCTCGCCGCTAATGGAGGTAGATGAATAGAATTCGCAGTCGTCGATGACATCGGCGGCGGCACAGACAGCGTCCTTGAACCGCCAGAGCCCGTTACTGAGGCTCTGGCTGTAGTCGGCTTTGGTCCGCCCCTCGAGCTCGGTGATGGTTCTGATCTTATCGTAGATATGGCGCAGCCGAGTTTGACCGTGATGCTGTCCCCGAGGAGGCGGTCGTGATCGATGACGATGTTCATCAGGCCAGCGCTCAGGGGAGCTGCGAACCACATTGCGATTGCTATCTCAACCGACATCTTCCTTCCGGCTGCGAGTGATAATAACGGGATAAAATTCCCGTGAAGAAGAAAGAAGCAGGTCGCTAGATTCTCCAATGTAGAAATCTGAACAGGGATTTGTATATTAATACAGTCAGTCAATCACGCGGGAGGTTTGGTAAATGAATCCGTGCAAGCGTTTACCCCTGCAATCACGCTGTAGATTTGGTTGCAATTTTTTTTAAAAGAAAAAGGTAAATTAAAAGATTCACTTCCTAATAATCGAAAGTTGCAACTCGTTAACAGCAATGCACATAGTCCTCATGCTCGCTAATCAGCCCAGAATGTGCAAGTGGATCCGGGCCCGGCCTTTCTGGACGAGGCAACACCTAGCAGGCCGCATGTTATCAGTCAGGTCCTGTTTTGATCGCCATGAGCTAGCCTAGTGTAAACTAGTCGCGTTGGCCAGGCCGCCGCAATGAGCTATTATAGCCCATTTATGGTCCAATATAAAATATTGCTTTATTGTCCAATATAAAATACATATCCACTTATTCTATTAGTTTAAATTTAAGTACAAGGTTAATTGGGTAGAGATATATGATCGTAAATTGATCCACGATATATGGTGGTATGTGTTTAATTTAAATAGTCTCATTTTTGGTTTTTACGCAAATATCATGCCTTGATTGCCCATATCATTGAATTGTTGCTCAACGCACATAAAGTATGTTAACCTACACTCTTTTTTGCAGCCGAGAATATGTATCGCTACAGCAGAATTCAGCCGGGTGATGGGGGGAGCAAAGTCGAAGACATTCTGGTTTCAGCGCCTTTTTTGTTAGGGCCACCCCACCCGTTACAGGTCTAGGCCTAGCGGGCTATGTCCCTCCGACCTCACGAATCCCGGTTTGGATCCCCGTTACCCCAAACAATTCACGTCTGCAGCGGGATTCGACCCCTGTCGATAACCCTCACGAGTCATGACCCTTTAACCATCTGAGCTGCAGCTCAATGGTTAAAGGGTCATGACTCGTGAGGGTCATGGACAGGGGTCGAATCCCGCTGCAGACGTGAATTGTTTGGGGTAACGGAGATCCAAACCGGGATTCGTGAGGTCGGAAGGACCTAGCCCGCTGGGCCTAGACCTGTTACGGGTTGGATGGCCCTAACAAAAAGTTGAATTTGTAGTTCCTGCGTTTTCACAAACTATTCAAAATCATTGTGCTTTTTTTTAATGGTAGTAGAAGCTTAGCCATCTCGTGCAGCAAACAAACTAATTTGATGTCCGTGATTTTGTTAATCGTAGTCAAATATGAAGATGATTTTTTTTTTACGATGTTAATGTACTGAAGAAACCCTGATACCTTGCCATCAATATATATATGCCCATGGAAAATTTCACATCTATTCGTTACATTTTATTATATTTTCAAGGCCTTGTAGGGATTTTTTTTTTTCTATAAAACCCCTTGTTTTATATACTAAATAGCTCTCTTGTTTTTTTTTATGTTTATAGCCCCATGTATCATAAATAATTTGGGGAGTCCACCTTGTATATCCTTAAAATAAGGGCCTGGAGAGGAAGATCACAATATTTGGCACCTCATCGATATGCACAGTTCAAAACTCAATATCAAGCTGTCAAACCCCAGTATTCTTGAGGAGAGCTGTTGAATTGAGGTTGCATACTTGCTTAGAGGCTTTGGATCAAGAACCAATAGTTCCTCACATCAAAAGAAAGAGACTAATAGAGAACTTTATTTCATTCATATTATGTCTCAAAAGGGCTTCTCTACACGGTGATCCTGGTGGTAGATCCTAGAACGGAATAAGTGTATGAATTGTATTTTTTTTTTCCTTGTCGGTGAATCAAACCATGCTTATTTGGGACCTTATTGAATGAGCCTTAGCTATTACAATGCAAGCAAATTGACCCAAGAGGCCCAGATGCATATAATGAATAATTGAATCAACAACTTTGGCCTCTGCAATGACGGCTTTTGTGATGATACTGAGACTTGTTAATAGGTTTTCTGAGTAGCATCACTATACGATATGCAATTTTGAGAATGTTACATAGCTCACTCTGATTAACATCACTAATTGGTGAATTTTGCAAAAAAAAAAATAGTTGCTTGTTTCGATGGGATCACACATCAATTCATTCGTGTAGTTCCTGGAGGGATACCATTAGTGATGGCAATATAACCCATCCCCGACCCGACCCGAAGTCAACGGGGAAAACCCGAGTTGACCCGGGGGTTAGGTCGGGTTCGGGGAAAACCTGACTTGTATTGGTCGGATCGGGGTCGGGTATGAGATTTCTACTACCCACCCCGACCCCAAACCCGCCCCGACTAATAATATTATTAAATATTTTTATTTTTTTTAATAATCCTGACACCCCACTGGTCAATATATTGTAATGTAAATTATAATATTTAATTTGAGATAGGTTGGGTTTTTTTCCCCGCGGGGTTGGGTTTTTTGCGTGTACCCAATTCCCCAACGGGGTCAGGTTTTCACCGCGGGTACCTGATCCCTGGCGGGGTCGGGTTTGGGATTAGTTTTCTCAAATCCGGTCGGGTTGGGGTCAAGGTCGGGTATTAAATACGGAGGTCGGGTTCGAGGTCGGGTTTAGCACTCCCCGCCCCCCGCCCCGACCCGATGCCATCCCTAGCTACCATGCATCAATATATAATGCTGAATACATTATTGAAGTTGTTGATTCAATTATTCATTATATGCATATGACAGGAATACATTATTTAAATCACTCTACTGTTGGGAATGAAGTATATTTCTAATTTAGTAATGCAAACGATGAACAGCATAGGAATTAATGCATAAAGATACAAATGAATAAATAATCAGGAGTGTTAAATGAATTTGCAGAGTCAAGTTTATATAGTTCAGCTCCTCATTATGTAAAGAAACAAAAATTACATTTTAGGCTTTTAACAATGACTGGAATAAGATGTGCACATAACTATTTCTCTTGAAAATCGCCGATTAGTGCATGCAAACGTTGAAGCTTTTTCAATATAAGCTGATCTGAGTGTAAAATTATGCGGTTAGAGGTGAAGTTCTTGAAAGATAGATTCTTTCCTATTTAGTATAGTACTGCTTCAAAGTGATCAGAACTCATTTTTATGTTAAATTGGCACAAGTAACCAGCAACTGGAAAATTTTCTCTCCTCAATCAACAAATCACGATAGATTACATTTACAATCTAGAGAAGCACTTTAATCCTAAGGTATTTGCAATCTTTGGACTCGCATAACAGAAAAACCCAGATATAGACCTTATTCACGTAATAGAAAAAACCTCGAAAGAGAGAAGAAACAACGTGGGTTCTTATTTTTATTCAAAGGGAGAAGGACCTGTGTCCATACAGACATTCCCTCTGCCCTTTTTTATTCACCTCAAAGGTTGACTATCTCATCATGGTCAACTACAGTGCTCTCAACCAACTAACTAGCGAAGCAGTCGAGCATCAATGGCTTCGCAAGCATTCGCCTCCTCGGCCCCCCGCATGCTTCCCATCGAAGACATGGGCATCTTCACATCCTCGTTTATGCAGCCATGTTTATTGATTAACTCCTTGATGTCGTTCCGTAGCAACCAATACGACTCCCCGCTCACCCTTTCCACATGATAACACTCGGAAAGCGATTTCGGCAGCCCCTCGACGTCGCCGGCAGTGACTTCCAAGTAGCGCAAATGCCTCAACCCGCCAATGGCCCGAGCCAACTTTTCTGGAAGTTCACTAAGCACTACCACCCGTAAAAGCTTCAGATCCCTAAGCACCTTCTCTAGAGCACTCAAGAACTCCGCTCTGCTAGCCTCGGAGGACAACCTGCCGTCCACGATGAGGCCGCGTAGGTTCTTCTTCCCTCGTAACGCTTTAGCAACCTTCGGTAAATTATTGGCGTCGACGTACACGTGGCGAGTCCTTGGGGACATTTTTGCACTCTTGATTTCGCCTTCAAATCTGAAGAACTCACCGCCTCCAATTCGGTCCGCTAGATGGTGCAGCAGAGGATGAAGCACGTACTTGCCATTGAGATTTCTCTCCTTGTACTTGAAAATTGATCTCCCCGCGAGATCATCCACTACGTCGCCAACATCTTCAACACCGGAGTAAACAAATCCCAAAGACAGCCAAATCCGAATCAACTCGTCTTTTTCAAAGCTGTAATTTTCGGGAAACAAAGCATAAGAAAGAAAACATTGCTTCAGGTGCAACGGCAGATGCTGGTAGCTCCGCTCCAGCACTGGTGCAATTTCAGGAGCATCCCCATACTTAAGCTGTGAGATTCTGCTCCAACGCTGCACAATAAATTCTTCTTTTGAAAGTTTTCCTATCTTGATTGGTGTGAGTTCTTTTTTCAAAAGCTTTCCAATCTTAATTGCAGCGAGAGGCAATCCCCCCAACTGGCAAGCTAATTGCTGGGCAATTGCTTCCAGCTCTTGTTGATTGTCAGGTTTCTCATCGCCAAACGCACTAGCTTTGAACAGCTCTCGATATGCATTCTCGTCTAATCCATGTAAGTTAATCGTCACCTTTGCACCGATCTTTGTCGCAATGCTCTCTATTTGTGACGTCACAATCACTCTACTTCCTTGCTTTCCACAATTAAAGGGGATCAAAAGGTTCTCCCACTCTGTGGCCGACTCCTCCCAAACCTCGTCCAACACTATCAAGAATCTTAAATCTTGTAAGCCATCCGTAAGAATCTTTCGGATCGCCCCCATACTAATAATGCTATGTAGATCTTTGGGCCTCTCGATTCCTAAAGATTCTATCATCTTGATCGTGAGCCGTTTCATGTCAAAATTGTCGGATACTCGAACCCACGCTCGAATTTGGAAGAGCTCTTTTATGCTTGCGTCATTGTAAGCGAGATCAGCCAGAAGCGTCTTGCCGGCACCGCCTGGGCCGACGATGGACACGACAGAGAAGTTGGAGGGCTCCGAAACAGAGGCGCTGCCTCTCAGGGCCTGCATGATAGCTTCTGTTTCGATGGCTATGCCTCTGACTGGAACCGAGTCGGCGGCTGCGATGGGCCGAGCCGGCGGGGTGAGGTGCATGGATGGGCCTCGCTGCAATTCGTGCTCCTTCATCACGCTGAGGATGTTGGTGATCTGGAGGACGAGGCCATCGAATGTTTTCACGACCTCGTCGAGCTGCCTGAAGTCGTCGCCATCGAGCTGTCGCCGCGGGGTCCTACGGAAGAATTTGGTGGGAATCTTGATAAAGTTTGACATCTTAGCTATTGAAGAGGACGACGAGGACGAAGACGGTGTTGATGCTGATGACGCAAATGATGATGATGATGATGTAGGGCTGCTTCCCCCGTCGCTAATGGCAAGAGATGAATGGAATTCGAAGACATCGATGACGTCGTCGGCTGCGCAGACGGCGTCCTTGAACCGCCAGAGCCAGTTACTGAGGCTCTGGCTGCTGTACTCGGTCTTTGTCCGCCTCTCCAGCTCGGTGATGGTTCTGATCTTGTCGAGGTCTTGGCGCAACTTCTCCAGCTTGACCCGGACCTTATCCCCGGGGAGGCAGTGATCGATGATCAGGTCCATAAGGCGAGCGATGAGGGGAGCTGCGAACCACCCTGCGATTGCTATCTCAATCGACATCTTCCCTCAGGCGCTAGAGATGATGATGACAACAGGATCCAATTGGCGTGAAAAAGCAAGAATAAGTTCGCTAGACTCTAGTGATCTGCTGAGACACGGATTTGCATATTAATACACCTAATTGACGCTCATTTGATTGCGTTTTCAGTCAAAGTTTGCAAATGACGCGTTAGGTTTTGTCAAAGTCAACCCTTGCAAACGTTCACATCTGATCAATTTTTAATGACCAAAGGACAAATTTTTTATTTAAAAAATGTTGATTAGCAGTTTCATATCTAAAATTTAAAAATCCTTAGTAGCACGAGGCAGGTAGGTGCAGGTAGGCAGTTTCGTTTTTCAAAAGCTATTTTTTTCACCAATTTATATATAATCACATAAATTTAATGCACAGTTAATTATATAGTCAAATGTATGCCGACATATTTATATTGTTATGTAAATCAGAATGAGTCAATAAATTATGTGACATTGTAGAGATTATAGTATACTTACTATAATATTATATAGATTTTTTTTAAAAAAATGAGCTTTATTAAAAGTTTCATAAATTTTATTCTAAATGAAAGATTCGTTCGTAAAAATTGTAAAAAGAAATAATATAGAAATATTTTCCCTACACATAGATGCCAAAAGTTTTACTACTAACATTTATATTTCTAAATATAACTACAAGAGCTGATGAATTTAGAGGATTGTTTTCCTATCTTCATTCTAAATTTTAAACAGTTCTTATAATAATCAACAAATATTTGCTATTTTATCAACCTAATATAATTCCATATTTACATAATATTATTTTTAATATATATAAAATCTAATTTGAAGATATAAAATAGTAGCTTATACAATGAAAGGTATATTTTTCAATTTTATCTTTAAATATCTATTTGTGTAATTAAATCAAAATATTTGTATTGTTTATTTTTATTTTGAAAACCACTAACTAAAACTAAATGTTTTGTAATTAAAGAATTAAATTGGAAATAGGATAATGCACTTATGTATTTATAATATAATTGTATAAAATATAAAATATCATGCAAAAAATCAGCTTATTTATAACATTTAACTTTAGTACTGTGTATTCTTTTCTTACAAACATTGTAATCATATAGTTAAGAAAAAAAATTAGCATAAGTAAAAATTTAATCATTTAACTATTTTTACACTAACTTAATGCAAAAATTATCCACATATAAAGAGTATAATAAATATGTAAACAAATATGATGTAATTTATTTATTTTTGTACAGAATAAAACCATCATTATCGTTATTATTATCAAAGATAACTAAAGATTTTTGTTATATTTTAAGTATAAATTTTTTTTTATATATAATAATTACATTTGAGATTGTGGACATTTAGCTAAGTAAAAATAATAATTCCTTTTAAAAATATTATTTATTTAATGTTAGATTATTGAAGTAAAGTTTGAATAATATTTTCTTTATATTATAGTTTTAAATTTATAATAATTAGCTAAAATATTCTTCTCCATAGGTAACAATAAATTTTACTACTTCACTTTCAATTGAGTTGTCCATTAATTTTATGAATTTCACAGCATTTTTATTGCTATTAATTCCAAAAACAGGACTAAGGAGCAATTATGGGTTCATTCCTCATGCTCCAACAAATTCAGCTCAGAAAGTGCAAGTGGACCTGGGCTAAGTAACACCCGCCGGACCTGACCTGAGTCCATGCATATCAGTCAGACCCAATTGGATTGGCTATGACATGAGTGTGCGCTAGCCTAGCTCATGTGTGCGCAAAATGACTACAAGTGGTTAGATCTAAGCTTAGTAAATAGTGGTTCTTAACTCTAGTTAGACTATAAATATATGAATGAAGTGGGACTAGATAGCGATTTTATACAGCCGGCCACGCGAATTTATCGGCGAACTCTTTGTTGCTAATGCGCACCAACAAACGTTTGCACTCTTCCCTCACCCTCTCCATATGATTAAGTTATGTGCTCACAATTTTCTTGTGAGCTCTTCAGGCTCACTGTAAGATGAAACCTATGAAACCTGTAAGTAGCGCAGATGCTTCAGCCGGCCAATCCATCTATCCAACTTTATTGGACGTTCGCCGAGCACAAGCACCCGAAAGAGCTTCAAATCCCTCATCACCTTCTTTAGAGCACGAAAGAACTCCACCCTCATTTCTTTGGAGGATAGTCTCCCATCCACGACGAGGCTGCCAGGTTTCCTCCCCCCTCCCAACGTTTCCCAAGTTATTGGCGGTGCCAGGTGCCATACACCGATACACGTGACGAACCTTGGGATGCAGTTTCGATAGTCTCCCATCCACGACGAGGCTGCCAGGTTTCCTCCCCCCTCCCAACGTTTCCCAAGTTATTGGCAATGCCAGGTGCCATACACCGATACACATGATGAGCCTTGGGATGCAATTTCGCTTCATTGGTTCTCTTTATTTCGCCTTCGAATCTGAAGAACTTATCAGCAATGCGGTCTTTAGATCGTGTAATAGAGGATGGAGCACATGTTATATGTGGGTCCTGCATCATGCAGGGACCCACTTGCAATTGCAAAAGACTTACGGGCTTTTTTGTAAAAGGGTTTTTTTAATTAAATCAAAATCACTCACGTGAAGGTGAGTGGCTGTGATTGAGATTGAAATTTGGTGTGTGCAATTGTGGCTGGCAATTGAGATTGGAGCTCTCGATTTTGACGAGAGCAAAAGACGTGAGCGGCGGCGGGAGAGAAGAGAGAGGGAAAAAAAGGTTGAGTTCTTCCTAGCGTGATTTTAGAGTTATCTTTCATCTGATCGGTGTGAAACTTTACAAAGTTTTTCTTGGGGTAATTCCTTACATATCCAATGGCTAGATTTTTGATTGGTATCTTCTAGATGTTATTTTGATTATAGTGGCAAATTTGGGAATAGATTTATTTTCTGCGTGATTTTTCATCTTGTTATTGATGAAATTCTTATTGTGAAGAGACATTGTATTTGTTGAATTCATAGTGGAATTTGGTAGCCGGCTCCGTGGTTTTTTACCCTATTTTAAGGGTTTTTCCACGTTAAATCTTGGTGTTTATATTTTATGGATTGCTATTGCTTTAATTTTATTATTTACTTTATATATATTATTGTGATTACACAAGTAAAATTTAAAGATTTATTATTATCGAGATAAAAATCCCAACAGCACATACTTATCACTATGCGTCCTCTCTCCAAACTTGAAAAATGACCGCCTTACAAGATCATTGACTAAGTTGTCATCGTCTTTTCTATCAGAATGAGCGAATCCCATGCCAACTAGAACCGGAGCATCTAATCTCTTTGTGCTGCACGTCAGACAGCTCCATTCCAAAAGCAAAATCCCCGAACTTTTCCTATGAGATTTTATTCCGGTGCTCCACAGTAAATTATTCTTTCTCAAGGCTTGATCTTTATTGCAGCAAGGGACGATCACTCCAATTTAGTAAAATCGGTAATCGATAAATTAGTAGATGGTAAATCGGTCACCCCTACCAATTTGCAAATAATTTGCAAGGGACCATTTGCTCACCCTACCAATTTGCGAATAATTTGCCATAAGGGATTTTTTTCGAGTCTTGTTATTTGGTAGAGTTTTCATCACCAAATATGTAGGCTTTCAATTATTCCAGTATGCATTTTCTTGTAATTCATCTATGTTTATCATCGTATTTGCACTGACCTTTCTGCGAAGCTTTCAAGCAATATGGTCATAGTCTCCGGTTTGGCTTTTCTGGTAAGAAAGTTAAATTTTATTTAGGTAAATTATTATTATTGTGTAATAATTAAAAGTATATGTGTTGTGGTATTAAATAAAAAATGTAAATATATTTAAAATTTATCAATTCGTGACAAAAAGAAAGAATGGTGTTGGCTAATAGATGAGTGCTCACTCTAAAATATAATTTTGTAAAATGAAAGTGTATGGGTAAAAAAAAACCCCTTTCATATGGTCATATCCTCGAAAGCATGTTTCTTTGGAGAAAAAACACAAGGGAATTAATAGAACCAATGATTTCTGCAATTTTCTTGGTGGGACAAATTTGGAAGGAGAAAAAAAAGGGACGATGTCTTTTTTGCTTCTGTTCGAATACAAATATAGTGTCTTTTTTGCTTCTGCCTGATTTGGGCGGAAAATAAATCCGCTCCCTCGCTCGCCAATGCCGCCCTCAATGCTCGCTCTTGCTCACCAACACTGCCCTCGATGCTCTTCAATGCTCGAAGTCGCCTACTGCTGGAGTCAACATGCACAGTGCCTTCTCTACCTGTCATTGAAGCGACGCGCATAGTGCCTTCTCCGCTTGCTAGTGGAGTCATCCACGTGTGGTAGCGTAGTAACGTAGCTCACACGTGAGTGTATGTGCAGAGCATTTCGCTCCCTAATTTTTTCCCTTTCCTTTTTATTTTTCACCCCCTTCAACGAAATATATCACAAATGGAAAACAAAAAATTTAAAGAAAAGACTAGGATACTCCTTTTTGGGAAATTCATATAGTGTTAGAATTTATTTATTATATAATTCGGTAGAAATTAGTATATAACAAAGGGTATGAAAATTTTATTGAGCTTAACTTTGTATAATTTAAAAGAGTGTCTTTTGCAATATTATATTTCAATAAGTTGTCAATAATATGACACATATATATCACAACGCAACAATCTTTTAAAGGAAGACGCAAAAAAATAATAAAGTTGGAATTTAGCATCGGAAAGGGCACTGATTAGCTAGTGAGGAAGTAGAGCATTAATAGCTCCAAAAGCAATCGCCGTCTCAGACACCAGCATGCTTTCTAACGGAGACCTCCACGTCGTACTCATTCATGCAGCCACATTTATCCGCCAACTCCATGATGTCTCTGCGCAGTAACCAGTAGTTGGACACTCCGCTCACACTCTCCACATGATAACACTGGAAAAGCGACTCCGACAACATCTCAATGTTGCCGGCAGTGACTTCTAAGTAACGCAGATGCCTCAACTTGACAATACCTTTAGCCAACTTCCCCGGAAGTTCGCCAAGCACAACCACCCGTAAGAGCTTCAGATCCCTTAGCACAGTCTTTAGAGCACTCGAGAACTCAGCTCTCCTGGCTTTCGAGGACAACCTTCCATCCACGACGAGGCTACGCAGATTCTTCTTCTCTCGCAATACTTTAGCAACCTTTGCTAAATTGTCAGCAGTGACATACACGTGGCGAGTCTTCGAGGGCATCTTCACTTCTTTAGCGCTCATGATTTCACCTTCAAATCTGAAGAATTCACCATCGCTTATGCAGTCTGCTAGATGGTGCAGTAGAGGATGAAGCACTTGGCACTGAATTTCCTCTCCGCATATTTGAAAATTGACCTACTTGCGAGATCATCGACTAAGTTATCAACATCTTGGCAATCAAAGTGAGCGAATCCCATGGCTAGCCAAATCCGAAGCAACCGGTTTTTTTCAAAGGTGTAATTTTTAGGAAACATAGCGCAAGACAGAAAGCATTGCTTCAGGTGCGGTGGCAAATGTTGGTAGCTCCGCTCCAACACCGCCGCAATTTCAGGCGCATTCCCAAACTTTAGCTGTGAGATTCTACTCCAATGCTGCACATTAATTTCTTCTTTCAAAAGCTTTCCGATTTGGATGCTCGCGAGTGGCGATCCCTCCAACTGAGGAGCTATTTTCCGGGCAATTAGTTCCAGCTCTTGTTGATTGCCCGGCTTCTCATCGCCAAATGCATAGGTTTTGAATAGCTTCCAGTGTGCATTCTCGTCTAATCCTTGTAAATTTATCGTCACCTTTGCGCTGACATTTCTTGCAATGCTCTCTAGCTGTGTCGTCACAATCATTCTACTCCCTTGCTTTCCACAATTGAAGGGAATTAAAAAGTTCTCCCACATTGTGGCTGATTCCTCCCATACGTCGTCCAACACGATCAAGAATTTTAAATCTTGTAAACCATCGGTAAGAATCTTTCGGATTGCCCCCATACTAATAATACTATGTAGGTCATTGGGCCTTGGGATTCCTAGATATTCTATAATCTTGATCGTGAGCTCCTTCACGTCAAAATTGTCGGATACATGAGCCCACGCTCGAATTTGGAAGTATTCTTTTATGCTTGCGTCATTGTAGGCGAGCTCAGCCAAAAGCGTCTTGCCGGCACCGCCTGGGCCGACGATGGACACGACAGAAAAGTTGGTGGGCTCCGAAGCACAGGCGCTGCCTTTCAGCGCCCGTAGGATTTCCTCTGTTTCAGCTGCTATGCCTCTGACCGGAACTGAATCGGCGGCCGCGATGTGGCGAGCCGGCGGGATGAGGTCATCAAATGTCTTCACGACCTCGTGCAATTTGTGCTGCTTCATCACGGTGAGGACGTCGCTGATTTCGAGGACGAGGCCATCAAATGTCTTCACGACCTCGTTGAGCTGCTTGATGTCGTCTCTGTCGAGCTTTTGCCGTGCGGCCCTGTGGAAGAATTTGGTGGGTTTCTTGATAAAGTTTGACATCTTAACTATTGAAAAGGACGACGAAGACGATGTTGATGCTGATGACGCAAATGATAATGATGCATGACTTCCTTCCTCGCCGCTAATGGCGGTAGATGAATAGAATTCGCAGGCGTCGATGACGTCGTCGGCGGCGCAGACAGCTTCCTTGAACCGCCAGAGCCAGTTACTGAGGCCCTTGCTGTAGTCGGCTTTGGTCCGCCCCTCGAGCTCGGTGATGATTCTGATCTTGTCGCAGATTTGGCGCAACTTGTCGAGCTTGACCCTGACGCTGTCCTCCAGGAGGAGGTCGTGATCGATGACCAGGTTCATCAGGCGAGCGCTCAAGGGAGCCGCGAACCACCCTGAGATTGCTATCTCAACCGACATCTTCCCTCCGGCTGCGAGAGATGATGATAATAACGGGATCAAATTGGCGTGAAGAAGAAAGAAGCAGGTCGCTAGAAATCTGAGCATGGATTTGTGTATTAATACACTCTGTTGATGCATCGATGGGGATTGATTACCTCGAAGGTTCTGCTGTTTTAATTACGCTTTCAGTCACAGTCGGTCAATCACGCGGTAGGTTTGGTAAGTCAATCCGTGTAACGGGTAAATGGAAAATAGCACAATTTCTTTAATAAAAGAAAAAGGTAAATTAGCAGATTCACCTCCTAATAATCGAAAGCAGCAAATGGTCTGCACTTAATGCTCGATAATCCTGCCCAGTATGTGTAAGTGGACCCGGGCCCTGGCCTTTCTGGACGAGGCAATACCTAGTGGACCTAACTCCAGTCGCACCTAGCGGGCCGCATCTTATCAGTCAGGTCCAGTTTGGATCGCCATGAGCTAGCGTAGTGTGAACTAGTCGCGTTGGCCAGGCCGCCCTGAGCAATGAGCTATTATAGCCCATTTGTGGTTCAATATAAAATACATATTCCTTTGCTTTATTGTCCAATATAAAATACATGTCCACTTATTCAATTAGTTTAAATTTAAGTACAAGGTTAATTGGAGAGATATATGATCGTAAATTGATCCATGATATATGGTGGTATGTGTTTAATTTAATTTATACATTCAGGGAAAGGAGTTAACCAAAATTCAAGAAAATTGGAAGGATAAAAGATAAATGACACTTGAGTTGGTATCTATTTTTGTTCTTTTGATATGATGTCAAAACATATGCATTAAGATAGACACTAACACTCTGTATTAATTATTAATTTTTTTTTGTTTGATTTATTTTTAATCGAGCTGACCTTGTTAATTGCTACTCAGTTCATATTTTGGTAATGTGTGCATGGCTAGTATTTAGTATTGTTAGAATATATATTTATATTTATTTTCTAATCGAGCTGACCTTTTTGCGAGATCATCGAAAGGAGCTGCGGTGGCAGTTCCTTCCCAGGAACTCAGTAGACCAGGCGAGAGACGCAATGGCATAGCTTCGACATACTGGCTAGAACCAGGAGTATGTCTGGGCTTATTTCGGCGCTCATACTGAAAATTCCATATATGTCAGAGGTGGATCGGCTCCATACCTTCCTCTGGCATCTTCAACCGTAGGCCGATGCAGAGGTCCGACAGCATAAATCGCAGTTAAAAAATAATTTTAAGCGAGAGGAAAAAAAATAATAGTCATATTAAAATTAGATTAAAAAAAGTATATAAAATAGTTTGACTCACATAATGTTATAGCATTTTTAGTCTAGATTAACCAAAGATTTGCTCGGAATTAAGATATTGGAGGAGGAATGTGATTAATTATTTAAGTAGACTATCTGTTTTACATTTTCTTTCTTGCATTCACTTTCGGCGTGCAAAAAAAAAATGAAAAATGGCCTTAGTTGGGTATATAAAATTGATAGATTGCAACATTCAGTGCAACATTCACTGCAACATAATGTTATATCTTTTTTACATTTTCTTTTTTACATAATGCTTGTAAATTTTAAATTGATAGATTGCAACATTCACTGCAAAAGAAGTTGCGAAATTTTCTACTACACCATCTACCACTTTTTCCATGTCCTCCTACAAAAGCAATTCTAATATTGAGTAATACTGCTCGTTGCAAATCCTCCCATCACTAAAATTGTTTATTATTTATTCTAATAATTAACAGTAAACTAATATGGGAAACTTTCATCTAAGATTGTTATGAAAAATTTTTCAGGAATTAATTTGACAATAATTTTATGTGTGTTTATATAATATGTTTAAGAATGAAAAATCTGAAAGCACAATATGACCCTTAGGTAAAGTTTTGGGCTCTCGTGCGAGTTAATTTCGAACTGAACACTCAGAATACGACTAGGATACTACTTATATGGGTTATGACCGTGGATAAGATGATTAGACATCCTTTTAGTAATAGAGCAGCAAAAAAACTAAGAAACCAAGGATGATAATAATCAAAAAGAAAAAAAAAACAATAATCCTCTCGGTCGAGACTCAGGCAGCCACGTTATAGGCTGAGATTTTCAACCAAATTCCAACGTTAACGTTCTGCAACAGCCCGGCGAATAAAAGCCAAATCAAGAAAATGAATTCAATTGATTGGATTTAGTTGATTGCTTTAAAAAAAAACGTTAGCTAATAAATTAGCTAACGCTTAATTCAAATAAAGAATTTTAATTAAAAACTTTTGTTCTTTAATTTTATTCTAACAAGCGAAGCATTGCATTCCCAGCGTTTGAATCTCTTCAACTCTCACACGTGACTGGGTTGACATAGTGGTCTGCTTTTGAAGAGCAAGGTTGTGTTTTGATGCCTCACCTTAGACATTTGGAGATAACCGATTGCCCTAAACTCAAGAGGCCCATACACTACTCTTTTTCCCCTGAAGAGTTATTAAAGTTTCTCTCCTTCGCTTTAAGGGGCTAGAGTCATTCACTGTTGCCCAACAAAAAGTGATTCCAAATCAAAATATATGACATCCAAATCAAAATATATGACATCAACATTGCTTCTTCACAGGTGTTCCTTCCTTTGACTTTCTAACTATAAGGAGTAACTAATGCTAATTTTAGTCTCTTTCGAGTTTCGATTATATTTGTCATCTTTTTGAGATTTTTGTGGTTGTGGCTGCTATGGAAAAAAAAATTTTAGGCAAAACCCGCCTAAATTCTCCCCTCTTAAAAAAAGATGTTTCCTCTTTTTTTCTTTTAGGCAACATTCTCAGATTTCTAAGCGGATGGGCTTAAATTTTGTCTATCCAACATTTTTTTTTATATTTTTTTAGAAATAATATACTCCTTATAAGCTTTCCATTGATACCAAATTTAAGGTATTTTACATCACGTATACATATATAATACCCTATACAATATTATATTTTTTTATATAAGTAAATAATTTTTTTGTTTTATATGTGATATTGATTTGGGTATTATATACGTATACGTGATGTAAAATATCTTAAATTACTATTGAAAAGCTTACAAGAAGAAGATTATTTTTTTAAAAAAAAATTTTTAAAAAAATATTGGATGGGCAAAATTTAAGCCCATCCGCTTAGAAAATTTGAAGCCGGGGTCGCTTAAAAATTTTCTCCAACATTCTCCCCTCAAAATGACACCTGTCAATAGAAATATAGGTTTTGAACATGTTCGTCCCTGTTTCCTCTTTTCAAAAATACATTTGCCTCTCTCCTCCTTTCTTAAAAAAACCTTCTCCCCTCTCTTGCAAAACTCTTGCTCTCTTCAACCCTCTCTGGTCGGCACCCCCCGATGAACATCTTTGGCTGACACCATTAGTGAGCTGATACACGAAAGTGATCACCTCCAGTCGGCGCGTTTCAAACCCCTACGTATTCATCTCCGTTCGGGGATCATCTCTAGCTGACATCGTCAATGAGCTGCTATAGAAGGCAATTATCTTTGACCACAGTATTTGTCTAAGAAATGATAATTACCTAAGACAAGCCTAACAGTTATGTATTTTGAGATGACTGTAATATAACATTGTAAATTGTGGTAGTTGATATTTTTATTGTTCAGTTTCTTTAGCTCGTGGTAATTATTTTATAAATTAATACTATTGATAAGGTAGAACTTCATTTTAATATCTTAGAACTTCATTGAAATATAGTAAAATTTTATTTTTAATA
Source organism: Costus lasius (assembly GCA_027563935.2). Classification (NCBI taxonomy): domain Eukaryota; kingdom Viridiplantae; phylum Streptophyta; class Magnoliopsida; order Zingiberales; family Costaceae; genus Costus; species Costus lasius. The sequence continues at coordinate 21,161,077 of CM050447.1, read as the reverse complement.
TAGTAGAATCTCATTTTTAATATATTAGTATTTCATTCAAATAAGATAGAATCTTATTCAAATAAGGTAAAATCTTATTTTAACATAATAGAATTTAATTTAAATAAGGTAAAATCTAATTTAGAAAAAGGTAAAATCTTATTCAAATATAGTAGAACTTTATTTTAATATAAAAGAACTTAATTTAAATAATGTAGAATATTATTTTAATATAGTAATGCTTAATTCAAATAAAGTAAAATCTTATTTTAATAAAGTATAAACTTTTTCAAATAAAGTAGCTCGACGACGCCACCGAGGGTTGAGAAGAGTGAGAGTTTTGCAAAAAGAGAGGCGAGAGTTTTTTTGGAAGAGAGGAGGGGCGGAAAGACACCGAATATGTTTAATACTTATATTTCTATTGGTAGGTCAAGCTTTCATATTCACAGCGCGGCTATGAAGGACCCTGCCTAAAAGATTTTAGGTGGCCTAGCCTACAATTTATCTTTTAGGTGGCCTAGCCTACAATTTTTATCCGTCGCTATGAGCGTTTGTAAATGATGAGTTTTATGTAATTCTAACTGCAGTAGCCGGAATTGGATATTATGATTGAGATTGAATTACTCTAAGCGTTTGTAAAGATTTTAGGTGGCCTAGCCTACGCTCCATATTTACCCCATGACCCTCCACGAACTCAATTTTGACAACCACGCTCCTAATTCTTGGAATCAAATACGAAAAAGGATAAACCTCCATCTGCTACCATATTGTCACGAGGTCGAAGAATTCACATTATGATTGAGATTGAACTACTCTAAGCGCAAGAGACAGATGTACATATGTAACATTGCTTCAACAATTCCGACAGATTAACTTCGTTATGAATAATACTTGAGAAACTTTTTAGTAGCAATTCAGAGAAACCAATCAAACAGCAAGAAAGATGACAATATCGTGAAAAAGGCAAAAAAGGATCAAGAAAGCAAAGCAATTGCAAAAAGGTTGTAATAGAAACTAGTGTCTTTTCTAAAATCTTTAACCTGCTCATCAGATTGTTAATATTATTTGTAAAATGTTATAATCCAGTATTTATCACTTCAGTTTAGACTACGTTATTGTAATTTTTTATTTGAATCCTAATTTTAAGATCAAATGGAATAAAGATTGCTGTTTAGGATGTGACTGATTAACCAAGAATTCCGTTCTACAAAAGAAATAATAATAATTAGATTTATCCACGAGCATTAGGAACAGGAAAGAGTATTTTGATTGCGATGCCAAAATGAGGCTCGGAATTTTCTGTAGATGATGACTATGTAGACGCCAAAAGCAACACGTCTGTTTTGGAAAAAATACGAAAAAGAAACAATCGATGAAGACAGTCTTGAGGCGTGAACGAACGTCACTGTCCTAAAGGCTTATTTCGACCTCTAGGATTCAACATGACAAGGGAAACTCATTGAGAACTCGCAGCCAAGAGAGGAGAAGTTCATAGTAGCGAACACTACTTCGAACAAGTAGTTACAAGGAGAAAATTGTGTATATACCATGTAACCAACACACATCTTGAAGCAATAACCGCCCTTGGGTGTGCGTGGGCGAACACAAGCATGGGCGTGACCAAAAGAGTAAAGTCACACATCTTGAAGCAATAACCGCCCTTGGGTGTGCGTGGGCGAACACAAGCATGGGCGTGACCAAAAGAGTAAAGTCACCACGACGAGAAGATCACAGGCGTGACCAAAAGCACGGCGTGGCCGTGATTGCCTTCACACCCGAGACGTAATCATGCCCAATATGGCCCAAGTGCCCAAGTGCCCAATCTTGACCACTAAATATTATTATTATAATTGGGTCATAGTGGACCCTTGCACTAAGCCCTTAATGGGCCCAACTTCTTGCTTCATAGAGGTATGACTAAAGTTATAAGCACATAAAGCTTTACACCATTTCACAATGTGGGACTAAACATTTCCTCTTTATTATCACAATTACACATATTCATATACAACAATCCCCCACTAGTTGTGATGAATAACATGCTGCCAGGTAAGCATTACACATACAAGTGGGTATCTTTCGATTTGAACCCACAATTAGCATAAATATCTTAAAGTCCTAACGAAGTTGAAGGTTTTATAAAATTGTACTTCGACTCCTTGTGTTAGTACCGAAGATATCACACATGCAACACTTGTCATGATATTCTCAAAGGTTTCTCTACAACAACCTTAGCACTATTATATATGGCCATCTGCTAATCCAATCTAATGAACATTTATAAGAGAACCACAATTCACTTATTAAAGCGGCACCACTTCAATGTTCACATAGGTGGAGTTTCTACCTTTGTCCCAGTTGCTATGGACACAATTAATTATAAACTCCATTAAGAGCCAATGCTCACCCGTTCAATTACGCAACTGTCAGCACTAGCTTAATTTTATTATTTTATTTATGAGACTTCCTAGTGCTCACAAGCACATAACAATGACTTGTTTTTACCCTTTGAACTTTTAAAATTAGAGATTTTCTTATTAAAAGTTGGGTTCCCATCATTGGTGCTTAGGTTTAAATATTTAAGTCCCATATTACAAGATGTCTTTCTCACTAATTCTCGCGCAAGAGGTTTAGTGAGAGGATCAGCTAAATTATCACATATCTCACATAAATTATGGTGATCACCCCACTTGAGATCAATTCTCTTACATAGGCATGTCTCATGCCTAGATGTCTAGACTTTCCATTATATATTTCACTATAAGCACGAGACATCGTTGCTTAACTATCACAGTGCAAAGAGACGGCTGTCATTGGTTGTGGCCACAACTCAACATCTATTAACAAATTATGCAGCCATTCTGCTTCTTTGCCTGCAGCAGCGAGGGCTATAAACTCAGATTCCATAGTTGAATGAGCAATGCAAGTTTGCTTCTTGGAAGCCCAACTAATAGCCCCACCACCAAGCATAAAGATCCAACCTGAGGTGGCTTCACTTTCATAGTTATTTGTTAACCAACTTGCATCGCTATATCCTTCTAGCATAGATGGATAATCACTATACACAAGACTCAAACCTTGTGTTTTCTTTACATATCCCAACACTCTTTTAATAGCTTTCCAGTGTTTTGTGCTAGGCTTACTTGTGAACCTTGATAGTATGCACACAGCATAAGCTATATCAGGTCTAGTACAATGCATAACATACATTAAGCTGCCAATGACACTAGCATAACTCAATTGATCCACAATTCTCCCATTATTTTTTGATAATCTCACACTTGAATCAAAGGGGGTACAAGCCTCCTTTATTCCAAGATACTTAAATTTCTCAAGCATCTTTTCAATGTAGTGACTTTGAGATAAGGAATATCCATTACAAGTTTTGTTTACTTTAATTCCCAAGATTGTATCTACCTCATTTAGATCTTTCATTTGAAATATCGAGCTTAGATACAACTTTATTTCTGTTATTCCTTTCTCACTATTACAGAAAATCAACATATCGTCGATATATAGGCACAAATACACACTATAATCATTTGTTGTTTTGTAATAGATACACTTGTCGGTATTATTATGCCTAAATCCATTTAAAAGGATTACTGTATCAAACTTTTTGTGCCATTCCTTGGGAGCTTGTTTTAAACCAAATATTGACTTAACCAATTTACATACTTTATGTTCATTCCCTGGAAGCACAAAGCCTTCAGGTTGTTCCATGTACACTTCTTCAGTTAAGTCACCATTCAAAAATGCTATTTTAACATCCATCTGATGTACAAACAGCTTATGAATTGAAGCTAGAGCAAATAACAATCTGATAGATGTTATTCTTGCCACTGGAGCATATGTATCAAAGTAATCTATTCCTTCCTTTTGAGAAAACCCCTTAGCTACCAATCTAGCTTTATGGGTTTGAATAGAACCATTATATTTTCTTTTAAACACCCATTTACACCCAATTGCTCTAGACCCAGGTGGTAAATCTACCAAGACCCAAGTTCCATTGGACATGATAGAGTCCATCTCATCATTTACAGCTTCTTTCCAGAATGCTGCATCTCTTGAAGCCATAGCTTCGTTATATGTCTTGGGCTCACTTTCCATATTAAATATTATGGAAGTTTTACTTAATATTTTAGTTATATCTACTTCAACAAGGAAGATAATAGAATCAGGTGAGATAAAGTCAGAATCTAAATGCTTTTCAATTCTAACTCTTTTACTTCTTCTAGGTTCACTTGGCTCACCAATTTCTTTCCTTTTATTTTCAACCCCCACATCAATCGAACTTGATGTCACATTAGGTTGAATCTCATTTATATCATTAATAAACTTATCTTCTAAAAATTCAACATTTATAGATTCAACAATTGAATTTGTTTCTAGATCAAGCAACCTATATGCTTTAGAGTTTTGGGCATATCCAACAAAAGTGCTTTTTATACCTCTAGGTCCTAATTTTGACTTATGAGGGTGTGGGGTCTTATAAAAAGCAACACACCCCCACACTTTGAAATAATTCAGATTTGGTTTTCTACCATTATTCCATAACTCATAAGGAGAAGCATTAAATTTCTTAAAAGGAATTCTAATAAATATGGCATGCAGTTAATAGAGCTTCACCCCATAAAGAAAAAGGTAATTTAGCATTTGTCAACATTGCATTTACCATTTCAACCAAGGATCTATTTTTCCTTTCAGCCACCCCATTTTGTTGAGGTGTATAAGGGGCTGTACACTGATGGATTATTCCATTGTTTTCACAAAAGGAGTTAAACATTATAGAGAAGTATTCTCCTCCTCTATCAGTTCTGATCATTTTGATCTTTACATCCTTTTGATTTTCAACAATAGACTTGTATAGTTTAAATGCATCAAAAGCTTCATCCTTAGTTCTCATGAGATAAACATATGTAAATCTAGAATGATCATCTATAAATGTAATGAAGTATCTTTTTCCACCTCTAGTTAGATGACCATTTAATTCACATATGTCAGAATGTACAAGTTCAAGCAAATTTGACTTTCTTTCAACCTTAGGAAAAGGTTTCTTAGTCAATTTTGCTTCTATGCAAATTTCACATTTTCCTACATGATCATCTATACATGATATATAATTATTTTTAGACATGTATTGCAATGAATTATAATTCAAGTGACCTAATCTAGCATGCCACAAAGAAGATGAACAAGCAATATAAGCAACAACATTCTTCATTTCATTAATAGAAAGTTTGAACATGCCAACAGTAGAATATCCTTTTCCCACAAACACTCCATTCTTAGTTACAATAAGCTTATCTGCCTCTAGTACAATCTTAAAGCCATTCTTACACAACATATTGGCAGAAAGTAAGTTCTTTCTAATTTCAGGTACATGAAATACATTAATAAGAGTAAGCCTTTTCCCAGAAGTGAAATTCAGCTCAACACTTCCTTTGCCCAGAACCTTTGCAGCAACATGGTTGCCTATCAGCACTTCTTCAGGCTCTTTCAGTTCATTGTAAACTTTGAACACATTTTTATTGTTGCAAACATGTATGGTGGCACCAAAGCCCAACCACCAATCATTTGAAACAACAGTAGCCAGGTGTAGCTCTGTAACCATTGTAACATATTCTTGTTTTTCAGCCTCAACCAAATTGGTTGTTTGATGTCTAGAAGTGCTTTGATTTCTGGGTGCATTTCTCTTGTACCTGCACTCTTTGATATAATGTCCTCTCTTTCCACAATTGAAACAAGAACGATATTTCTTCACATTGTTAACACTATAAGGCCTTTTAAAGCCTTTGCCTTTCACATTTAGATTGTCTTGAGGCCCACCAGAGGATTTTCCCACATTCGGAGCAACAGTAACTTGGTTCACTCTTGAACCTAAAATTAATTCATCTCTGGTTCGATTCTCACACTCTATTTGCAAGTGTGTAGTGAATTGCTCTATTGTATAGTTCTCAGTGGAATGTAAGATTTTCTTCCTGTAGTCATTCCAGGATGAAGGCAATTTAGATAAAATAGCCCCCACTAGGATTGCATCAGGAATTTTAATCTGGAGTTCACACATTTGGGAAACGAGGATCTCTAACTCTCTAACTTGATCCATAATAGGCATGTTTTCAGAAAAACTAAACTCGAAATACTTTAGAGCAAGAAATCTATCAGTACCTTTCTTCAAGTGCTTGTATTTAGATTCGAGTGCATCCCATACCTCTTTTGGCATTTTGTAATTCCGATAGACATCATAAAGCCGACTCGCAAGAGAATTAAGGATGTAACCTCTACACAACATTTCATCTGTCTCCCTCTTTGCTTTATCCACAACCAATTTTGATTTCACAGCATCAGAATCTGTAGGCAAGCTTTCTGGAATTTGTTGCAGATTCGGATCGAGGAGATAGTAGAGGTTGAGCGCGGTCAAGAGCCAGGAAATTCGATATTGCCACCGCGTGTAGTTTGTTCCATCGAAGCGATCCAGTTTGAAGGTCTCTTCTTGAAACTGAATACATTATTGAAGTTGTTGATTCAATTATTCATTATATGCATCTGACGGGAATACATTATTTAAATCACTCTGCTGTTGGGAATGATGTATATTTCTAATTTATTAATGCAAAAGATGATCAACAGCATAGAAATTAATGCATCCAGATACAAATGAATAAATAATCAGGAGTGTTAAATGAATTTGTAGAGACAAGTTTTATAGTTCAGCTCCTCATTATGTAAAGAAAAAAAAAACATTTTAGGCTTTTAACAATAACCACATAACTATGGGTGTGTTTGGCCTAGCTTCTGTTGGTTGAAGAAGCGCTGGTTGAAAAGATGCTGGCTAGAGAAGTTTAAGAGTATTTGGGATGCGCAGCTTGTGAACCGCTTATGTTGTGCAGGTTGAAAAAATGCTTATTAAAAAAATTATTAAGATAAAAATTATATGATTAAATTTGTAGTTAACTATAATTAAATTATTTATTAAAAATATTATGAGTTATACTATTAAAAAATTATTATTACATATAAGGATTATTGAGCATAAGCAGGTGGGGGGGGGGGAGGGGGCCAAAGGAACAGCTTCACCCCTGCTTCTCAGAGAACCAGCTAATTTGTGGATTAGAATAGAGAAGCTGAAGGGCCAAACGCCTCAGCTTCTTGATTTCTGCTAGCCATAAATCCATAAGTAGACCTAGAAGCTAGGCCAAACGGGGCCTGTATCTCTTGAAAATGCATGCAAATGCTGAAGCTTTTTCAATATAAGCTGATCAAAGTGTAAAATTATGCAGTTGGAGGTGAAGTTCCTGAAAGACAGATTCTTTCGAAGTGATCAGAACTCATTTTTACGTTAAGTTGGCACAATTAACGAGCAACTGGAAAATTTTCTCCCTAATCTACTTAATCTACACAAGTTCCTGACTCTTGACTATTTGAGTAACAGGTGGTAAAAGAAAAAGAAAATCAACAAATCACGATAGATTGCATTTACAATCTAGAGAAGCACTTCAATCCTAAGGCATTTGCAATCTTTGGACTCGCAAACCCAGATATAGACCTTATTCACATAGCAGAAAAAACCTCGATCTTTTATACTATTGAAGAGAGAAGAAACAACTTAGGTTCTTATTTTTATTCAAAGGGAGAAGGACCTGTGTCCATACAGACATTTCCTCCACCATTTTTTGTTCACCTCAAAGTTTGACTATCTCATCCCATGGTCAACTATAGTGCTCTCAACCAACTAACTAGCGAAGAAGTCAAGCATCAACGGCTTCGCCAGCATTCGCCTCCTCAACCCCTTGCATGCTTTCCATTAAAGATCTGGGCATCTTCACATCCTCATTTATGAAGCCATATGTATCGATCAACTCCTTGATGTCATTCCGCAGCAACCAATACGACTCCCCGCCCACCCTCTCTGCATGATAAAGCTCAGAAAGCGACTTCGGCAGCCCCTCGATGTTCCAAATAGCGCAGATGCCTCAACTTGCCAATAGCTCAAGCCAACTTTCCTAGAAGTTCACCAACCATTATCACACGTAAGAGCTTCAGATCCCTAAGCACCTTCTCTAGAGCACTCGAGAACTGCGCTCTAATATGCTCGGAGGACAACCTCCCGTCCACGATGAGGCTGCGCAAGTTCTTCTTCTCTTGCAATGCTTTAGCAACCATCGGTAAATTGTTGTCATCGACATACATGTGGCGAGTCCTTGGGCACATTTTCGCGTCCTTAGCACTCTTGATTTCGCCTTCGAATTTGAAGAACTCGCCGCCGCCGATTTAGTCAGCTAGATGGTGCAACAGAGGATGAAACACATATTTGCCACTGATCTTTCTCTCCTTGAACTTAAATTGATCTCATCGCAAGATCATCGACTAATTTGCCAACATCTTGTCCATCAGAGTAAGCAAATCCCATAGCCAACCAAATCAGAATCAACTTATCTTTTTCAAAGCTATAATTTTTGGGGAACAAAGTGCACAAGAGAAAACATTACTTCAAGTGCAGCGGCAGATGCTGGTTGCTACGCTTCAGCACCGGTGTGATTTCAAGAATAGTCTAAGACTTCAGCCGTGAGATTTTCATCTTTCGAAAGCTTTCCATTGTTGATTGCGGTGAGTTCTTTATTTAAAAGATTTCCAATCTTGATTGCCGCGAGAGGCGATCTACCCAACTAGTGAGCTAACTTCCGAACAATTGCTTCCAGTAGATTATCAGTACGGCTGAGCATACGGTACCAGTACCTAAATATCGTACCGAAATTTATAGTTTTCAGTATTTCGGTACCGATAATTCGGTACTGTTACCGAAATTCTATTCGGGAAAATCCCTAACTCTCAAACTCCCGAACTCTCGAACTATATATATTATTTAATTAAAAATATTAATTATTTATTATTTTATTCACTTACTAATCCCTTATCCCTAACCCTAATCAATTTATGATTAATCCATAACCCTAATTCGGGAGTTTGGGATTTTCTCGAAATAAATTTTAGGAGTTCGGTACTAGTCCCGAACTCCCGAAGTAGAATTTGGTACCGGTACCAGTACCTATGATTTAAACTTCGGGAGTTCAAGACCGGGAGTTCGGTACCGGACTCGAATTCCCGTTTGCTCACCCCTAATTGTTAGTCTTCTCATCGCCAAAGGCATTGGCTTTGAACAGTTCCTAGTGTGAATCTTCATCTAGTCCTTGTAAATTTATGGTCTTCTATGCACCGATTTTTCTCGAGATGCTATTAAGCTGTGATGTCACTATCACTCGGCTTCCTGGCCTTGCACAATGAAAGGGGATCAAAAGGTTCTCCAACTCTGTGGCCGACTCCTCCCAAACCTCATCCAGTACGAGCAAGAATTTTAAATTTTGTAAGCCATCGATAAGAATTTTTCGGATGGCTCCCATGCTAATAATACTGTACAGGTCGCTCAGCCTGAAAATTTTCAAAGATTCTATGATCTTGATTGTAAGCCGTTTCAAGTCAAAACTGTCAGATACATGAACATATGCCCGAATTTGAAAGCCATTTTCTATGCTTGCCTAATTGTAAATGAGCTCGGCTAGATGCGTCTTGCCGGCACCGCCTGGGCCTACGATGGACACCATAGAAAATTTGGAGGGCTCTAATACAGAGGCGCTGCCTCTCAATGGCTGAATGATTGCTTCTATTTCGGTGACTACGCCTATGATCGGAACCCAGTTGGCGATTGCGATGGGCTGAACTGGTGGGCTAAGGTCCATGAATGGGCCCGCTACAATTTGTGTTGTTTCATCACAATGAGGATGTTGTTGATCTCGTGGACGAGGCCATTAATTGTCTTCATGACCTCGTCGAGCTGTTTGATGTCGTCCCTATAGAGCTTTCACTATGCGGCCCTACGGAAAAGTTTGATAGATATTTGCGGTATTCAGTATTTCGGTACCGATACCGAAATTTTATTCAAGAGTATAGTACCGGTACCGGTACCTAAAATTTGATTTGGGAAAATCCCGAACTCCCAAAATATATATATTATTTAATTAAAAATATTAATTATTTAATATTTTATTCACTTTCTAATCCCTTATCCCTAACCCTAATCAATTTATGATTAATCCCTAACCCTAATTCGGGAGTTCAGGATTTTCTCAAAATAAATTTCGGGAGTTCGGTACCAGTCCCGAACTCCCGAAGTAGAATTCAGTACCAGTACCGGTACCTATGATTTAAACTTCAGGAGTTCTAGACCGAGAGTTCGGTACCAGTCCTGAATTCCCATTTGCTCACCCCAAAGTGTCAGGCTTCTCATCGCTTCTAGCTGATTGTCAGGCTTCTCATTGCCAAAGGCATTGGCTTTGAATAGTTCCCAGTGTGAATCCTCATTTAGTCCTTGTAAATTTATGGTCTTCCATGCGCTGATTTTTCTCGAGATGCTCTCAAGCTGTGATGTCACTATCACTCGGCTTCCTGGCTTTGCACAATGAAAGGGGATCAAAAGGTTCTCCTACTTTGTGGCTGACTCCTCCCAAACCTCGTCCAGTATGAGCATGAATTTTAAATTTTGTAAGCCATTGGTAAGAATTTTTCAGATGGCTCCCATGCTAATAATATTGTACATGTCGCTCGCCCTGAAAATTTTCAGAGATTCTATGATCTTGATCGTAAGCCTAGGCCGACGATGGACACCACAGAAAATTTGGAGGGCTCCAAAATAGAGGCGCTGCCTCTCAACGGCTAAATGATTGCTTCTATTTCGATGATTGCACCTATTATCGGAACCCAGTTGGTGGCCGCGTTGGGCCGAACTGGCAGGCTCAGGTCCATGAATGGGCCCCACTGCAATTTGTGTTGCTTCATCACGGTGAGGATGTTGCTGATCTCGTGGACGAGGCCATTAATTGTCTTCATGACCTCGTCGAACTATTTGATGTTGTCCCTTTAGAGCTTTCGTCATGCGGCCCTACGAAAAAATTTGATGGGCATTTGCAGTATTCGATATTTCGGTACCAATACCGAAATTCTATTCGGGAGTATGGTACCGGTACCGGCACCTAAAATTTAATTTGGGAAAATCCCGAAATCTCAAACTCCCAAACTATATATATTATTTAATTATAAATATTAATTATTTATAATTTTATTTACTTACTAATCCCTTATCCATAACCCTAATCAATTTATGATTAATCGCTAACCCTAATTCGGGAGTTCGGGATTTTCTCAAAATAAATTTTAAAGTAGAATTTGGTACCAGTACCGATACCTATGATTTAAACTTCGGGAGTTCGAGACCGGGAGTTTGGTACTAGACCAGATACCTATGATTTAAACTTCAGGAGTTCGAAACTAGGAGTTCGGTACTGGTCCCGAATTCCTATTTGCTCACCCCTAATTGTCAGGGTTCTCATCGCTTCCAACTGATTGTCAGGTTTCTCATTGCCAAAGGCATTAACTTTGAACAGTTCCCAGTGTGAATCCTCATCTAGTCCTTGTAAATTTATGGTCTTTTGTGCGCTGACTTTTCTTGAGATGCTCTCAAGCTGTGATGCCACTATCACTCGGCTTCCTGGCTTTGCACAATGAAAGGGGATCAAAAGGTTCTCCAACATTGTGGCTGATTCCTCCCAAACCTCGTCTAGTACGAGCAAGACTTTTAAATTTTAGCTTCGCCAGCATTTGCCTCCTCAGCCCCCGCATGCTTTCTATTGAAGATCTGGGCATCTTCACATCCTCGTTTATGAAGCCATATGTAACGATCAACTCCTTGATGTCGCTCCGCAGCAACCAATACGACTCCCCGCTCACCCTCTCCACATGATAATGCTCAAAAAGCAACTTCGGCAGCCCCTCGACGTCGCCAGTAGTGACTTTCAAATCGCGCAGATGCCTCAACCTGCATATGGCCCGAGCCAACTTTCCTGGAAGTTCACCAACCACTAACCTGTAAGAGCTTCAGATCCCTAAGCACCTTCTCTAGAGCACTCGAGAACTCTGCACTGATATCCTCAGAGGACAACCTCCCGTCCATGATGAGGCTGCATAGGTTCTTCTTCTCTAGCAATGCTTTAGCAACCTTCGGTAAATTTGTGGCATCAACATACATGTGGCGAGTCCTTGGGGACATTTTCGCTTCCTTTGCATGTTAGGATCTATGCGACTAAACCCGAAATCGGTAATTTGGGTCTGATTCAAAATTCCTCTAAAAATGGATCCGAAATTCCAAATCGGATCCAAACGTGGAAAACGAATCAAATTAGCGAGCCCCAATTGCTAATTTCGGATTTGATCAACAACAGCTACAGGAGGAATATCAACTGATTCCTCCTCTAAGACAAAGTCATTAGCCTTATCTTCCCCCCCAAACTCAACATCCTCAAAAAATCTAGCATTTTCCGTCTCAAAAAAAGTTATAGTTTTGGGATCATAGAATTTGAAACCCCTTGATTTCTCAGGGTATCCTACAAACTAGCTACTAACAGTTCTTGCATCCAGTTTCCTTTCATTTGGCCTAAAAGGCCTAGCCTCAGCTGGACATCCCCAAACACAAAAATGCTTTATGACAGGTTTCTTACCCGTCCATAATTCATAAGGGGTTTTGTTTATAGCTTTTGTAGGAACTCTATTGAGAATATAGACTGCAGCTTTTAATGCATCTCTCCATAGTGAATGTGGTAAAGAAGTACGACAAATCATACTCTGTACCATATCCTTAAGTGTTCTATTTCTTCTTTCTGATACACCATTCATGTTTGGAGAACTAGACATGGTGTACTGAGGAACAATCCCACACTCACTAAGAAATCTAGCAAATGGACCTGGACATTGTTCACTTGATCCGTCATACCTGCCGTAGTATTCTGATTCACCATTTGGTTTAGATGGGTTAGGCTATACATATAAATTGATAAATTTCTTTATCAAAATTTAGAGGCATAATTTTTAGGAATAAATATAGTGTTATATTTATTCATTTGGTTTTATCATGTCTAATTAGTTATAAATTTTACTGAGCATCATTAAATTTTACTATACATTGATAAATTTTTGTTGTTGTTTATCCATGTTAGTAAAATCTTTATGATTCATTCATGCTAGTAGAATTTTTATGTATGGTTAAATATGTTTTAATGTTCATGCATGTTATTTGAACATTTTCATATTTTTTTGAGCATATTCAGTTAAGAAATAAATGCATAATCCTGTTTTACTATGTTTTTATTTATTTGGATCAATTATGCTCAATCCATACATATTTATAGAATTATCTGCTTATGAGTAGTGATTAATTATAACAAAACTTAATTTTTATTTCAATTTGTTTTAATAGTATAGTCACCAAAGTGACCTCTGCTGTTAAAACTCATTGATAATAAGATATTAAGTCAAGGTATACTTAATTTTTTATTTCAATTGATTTCTCAGTATAGTCACCAAAGTGACCTCTGTTGTAAAATCTTTTGAACTGTGAATTATTAAGGCAGGGTGTGTGTTTTTCTTTATGCGGGCAACATATCGACCCAAAGGACGAGTGTTGTTTGGCCAAAGGATTACATACACATGTGGTAATGAGTATGTGATGATTATTAGGTGTCCATTGTCGGTGCTTAGTCAGCCCAAAGGAAGGCTAAGTACTCAACAGGAGGATCTTATCATCAATGCTCGATTACTACGCAAGACAACCAACTGGTAAATCAACTCTCTGTCCAAAGACTAGACTTGATGTTACTCTGGTTATCTTGAGATGAGATTTTATTAATGTTATGATTATTCACTACTTGTGTTTATCACATGCTTCTATGAGCTTATTGTGTTTTGCACTTGGTTCTCTTTGCAGTTAATATGATTAATGCTTCTATTGTCACTACCATTTTTAATTAACATTCCTTGTTTGAACAATTCATCTTTTGGTCTTGTTAGTTCTAAAGTCAATTTAGTTTCAGTTCCTAGAAACACTTGGTGGTTGGATTCTGGTGCTATAACCCACATCAGTGTTTCTATGCAAGGTTGCCTAAACTTCAGAAAGCCTAGTGATGAACAAAAATTTATCTATATGGGAGCTGGAAATCCAGTGGAAGTTTTAGGCATATGGACATTTAGGTTGTTGTTAAATCTGGTTCATTTATAGAATTGGAAAACACTTTTATTGTATGACGGATCAGGTGAACAACGTCCAGGTCCATTTGCTAGATTTCTTAGTGAGTGTGGAATTATTCCTCAGTACACCATGCCTGGTTTTCCAAACATGAATGGTGTATCAGAAAGAAGAAACAGAATACTTAAGGATATGGTACGGAGTATGATTTGTCGTACTTCTTTACCACATTCACTATGGGGAAATGCATTAAAAACTGCAATCTATATTCTCAATAGAATTCCTACAAAAGCTACAAACAAAACCCCTTATGAATTATGGACAGGTAAGAAACTTGTCATAAAGCATTTTCGTGTTTGGGGATGTCCAGCTGAGGCTAGGCCTTTTAGGCCAAATGAAAAAAAATTGGATGCAAGAACTGTTAGTAACTTTTTTGTAGGATACCCTGAGAAATCAAGGGGTTTCAAATTCTATGATTCCAAAACTATAACTTTTTTTGAGACGAGAAATTTTAGATTTTTTGAGGATGTTGAGTTTGGGGGGGAAGATAAGGCTAATGACTTTGTCTTAGAGGAGGAATCAGTTGATATTCCTCCTGTAGCTATTGTTGACCATGATCAAGTTTTCATTCCAAATTTTATTCAACAACAGCATTTAGAAGACAATGTTGAGCCTCCTACCCATCCAGAATATCCAACTGTTCCTCAATCCAGTGTTCATGAGGAGCATGAGGATCAAACTCAACAACCTCAATCTCAAAATGAACTAGAGCCTTTAAGGAGATCCACAAGAGATAGGAGAAGTGCAATTTCCAGTGATTATGTTGTATTTCTCTAAGAACATCAGGATAATATTGATTCAGTGGGAGATGATCCACTCACCTTCTATGAAGCAATTAATTGTTCTAATGCTCAAGAGTAGATCGATGCCATGGGTGAAGAAATTCAGTCTATGAAAGACAATGACGTTTGGGATCTTGTACCATTGCTTGAAGGAGTGAGACCTATTGGTTGCAAATGGATTTTTAAATCCAAAAGGGATTCACAAGGCAATGTGGAAAGATTTAAAGCGCGTTTTGTCGCTAAGGGATTCACCCAAAGGGAAGACATTGACTATAAAGAGACTTTCTCTCTGGTTTCATCGAAAGACTCTTTTAGAATAATTATGGCTCTGGTAGCATATTTTGACCTTGAGTTTCATCAAATGGATGTTAAGACAGCTTTCTCAATGGTGACATTGAAGAAACAATTTATATGTTACAACCAGAAAGATTAGATTCAGTCAGATCTACTCAATTGGTTTATAAATTGAAGAAATTCATTTATGGACTCAAGCAAGCTTCCCGTCAATGGTACCAAAAATTAATTGCTTGCCAGTAGCGATATGCAACTACTTCAGGATACTAAGAAATTTCTTTCAAAGCAATTTGAAATAAAAGATCTTGGTGAAGCATCTTTTGTATTAGGGATCCAGATTCATCGTGATCGTTCACGAGGAATATTAGGATTATCACAAAAGAGTTATATTAAAAAGGTATTGCAATGTTTTGGCATGCAAAATAATAAACCACTTGAAACCCCTGTGGCAAAAGGAGATAAATTCAGTCTAAAACAGTGGCCAAAGGGTAAATTTGAATCTAAATTTATGGAAAACATCCCTTATGCTTCGGCAGTAGGGAGTTTGATGTATGCACAGGTCTGCACTCGTCCTGACTTTGCATACATTGTTGGAATGCTTGGCAAATATCAAAGTAATCCAGGAAGAGAACATTGGGTTGCAACCAAAAGAGTTTTTAGATATTTGCAAAACACAAAAGATTATATGCTCACTTACAGAAAGTCAGACAGTCTTGAGATCATTGGGTATTCTAATTCTGATTTTGCTGGATGCCAAGAGTCGTAAATCGACATCTGGATATGTGTTTATATTAGTTGGAGGTGCAATATCTTGGAAAAGTGCTAAGCAGACACTTGTTGCATCTTCTACTATGGAAGCAGAATTTGTTGCATGTTATGAAGCATCCAATCATGCTATATGGCTGTGTAACTTCATTTCAAGACTGTAGATTGTCAATGGTGTTGAAAGACCACTCAAGTTATTTTGTGACAATAAAGCAGCAGTCTTGTATTCCAACAACAATAGGAGCTCTTCTAAATCAAATCATATAGACATCAAGTTCCCTGTTGTAAAAGAAAGAGTTCAGAGTGACTTAATTTCTATTAAATTCATAGGAACAAATTTTATGATTGCGGATCCACTCACTAAGGCATTAGCTCCAAAAGTTTTTCATGGGCATCTTGTAAACATGGGCATTACTGGTTTTAATGCCATTTGATTTAGTGAGAGTGCACATTTTGTTTCATTTGGTTATTATTGTATTATTGTCATGACATTAATGAAAATTTTTAGCTTTAATTATTTGCTCTACTCTTTGATCTCATTTGGTTAAAGTTGGACCAGTTGGAAATTAAAGGTGATGCTAATCACATTATGTTATTTCCATGCTGCACATCCATACTAGATCTATGTCATTTGGTTGAGTTAATACATGGATCACCGTGGATCTAATTGCGATAATATGTCAATGACCACCCCTTTGGTCCTTGTGTTAATAAGACTGATGGACGAGATTGTTTTAGATGACATCTTATGTTATATGCGCATAAAGATTATTTTAGAGATTTATATGTGATTTAAGGTTTTATTGTGTAAATACATGATTGCCTTGTCCAAGTGGGAGATTGTTAGGATCTATGTGGACTGTGCACCATGTACATGCACAATAGATTGCATTTAGGCATGTAGAGGTACATGCATTGCAGTTTTTAATCGTATATAATTTTATCTCTAATTTATTTAATTGTCATCTATTAATTATAGTGTGGAAAGGGGCTTTTAATTGTGTAGAATCCCTGGGGGGCATAATTGTTTTATCTCTGATGGCCTGATAAGTAATTATGCTCATTAGGTTTTTCCTATATATAGGTGTGGTCCCTGATTGAGGTGTACGATTCAAGAGAGGTTTTCAGTTTTGGTTCTCATCGGTCGCCCCGCCTCTTAATCGGCACAATCAATTGGAAGATAACTCCGGTTCCATTCACAGCATCATGAAATCCGGTATGTTTTGTTACAATATTTTCCATTCAATTTATAAACAAGATATTAGGAACGATCTAATATAGCACTCTTAATTTCGTCTTCGAATCTGAAAACTCGCTGCTGCCAATTTGGTCATCTAGATGGTGCAGCAGAGGATGAAGCACATATTTGCCACTAAGCTTTTTCTTGTCGTACTTGAAAATTGATCTCATCGCAAAATCATTGACTAATTCACCAACATATTGACCATCAGAGTAAGCAAATCCCATAGCCAACCAAATCCGAATCAACTCATCTTTTTCAAAGTTGTAATTTTCGGGGAACAACGTGCACGAGAGAAAACATTGCTTCAGGTGCAGCGGTAGATGCTGGTGGGCTTTTTGATAAAATTTGACATCTTAGCAATTGAAAAGGACGACGAAGACGAAGACGTAGACGATGTTATTGTTGATGACGCGAATGATGATGATGCAGGGGTTGCTTTCCTCGCCGCTAATGGAGGTAGATGAATAGAATTCGCAGTCGTCGATGACATCGGCGGCGGCACAGACAGCGTCCTTGAACCGCCAGAGCCCGTTACTGAGGCTCTGGCTGTAGTCGGCTTTGGTCCGCCCCTCGAGCTCGGTGATGGTTCTGATCTTATCGTAGATATGGCGCAGCCGAGTTTGACCGTGATGCTGTCCCCGAGGAGGCGGTCGTGATCGATGACGATGTTCATCAGGCCAGCGCTCAGGGGAGCTGCGAACCACATTGCGATTGCTATCTCAACCGACATCTTCCTTCCGGCTGCGAGTGATAATAACGGGATAAAATTCCCGTGAAGAAGAAAGAAGCAGGTCGCTAGATTCTCCAATGTAGAAATCTGAACAGGGATTTGTATATTAATACAGTCAGTCAATCACGCGGGAGGTTTGGTAAATGAATCCGTGCAAGCGTTTACCCCTGCAATCACGCTGTAGATTTGGTTGCAATTTTTTTTAAAAGAAAAAGGTAAATTAAAAGATTCACTTCCTAATAATCGAAAGTTGCAACTCGTTAACAGCATTGCACATAGTCCTCATGCTCGCTAATCAGCCCAGAATGTGCAAGTGGATCCGGGCCCGGCCTTTATGGACGAGGCAACACCTAGCAGGCCGCATGTTATCAGTCAGGTCCTGTTTTGATCGCCATGAGCTAGCCTAGTGTAAACTAGTCGCGTTGGCCAGGCCGCCCAGAGCAATGAGCTATTATAGCCCATTTATGGTCCAATATAAAATACATGTTCAGTTGCTTTATTGTCCAATATAAAATACATATCCACTTATTCTATTAGTTTAAATTTAAGTACAAGGTTAATTGGGTAGAGATATATGATCGTAAATTGATCCACGATATATGGTGGTATGTGTTTAATTTAAATAGTCTTATTTTTGGTTTTTACGCAAATATCATGCCTTGATTGCCCATATCATTGAATTGTTGCTCAACGCACATAAAGTATGTTAACCTACACTCTTTTTTGCAGCCGAGAATATGTATCGCTACAGCAGAATTCAGCCGGGTGATGGGGGGAGCAAAGTCGAAGACATTCTGGTTTCAGCCAAGGTTGAATTTGTAGTTCCTGCGTTTTCACAAACTATTCAAAATCATTGTGCTTTTTTTTAATGGTAGTAGAAGCTTAGCCATCTCGTGCAGCAAACAAACTAATTTGATGTCCGTGATTTTGTTAATCGTAGTCAAATATGAAGATGATTTTTTTTTACGATGTTAATGTACTGAAGAAACCCTGATACCTTGCCATCAATATATATATGCCCATGGAAAATTTCACATCTATTCGTTACATTTTATTATATTTTCAAGGCCTTGTAGGGATTTTTTTTTTCTATAAAACCCCTTGTTTTATATACTAAATAGCTCTCTTGTTTTTTTTTATGTTTATAGCCCCATGTATCATAAATAATTTGGGGAGTCCACCTTGTATATCCTTAAAATAAGGGCCTGGAGAGGAAGATCACAATATTTGGCACCTCATCGATATGCACAGTTCAAAACTCAATATCAAGCTGTCAAACCCCAGTATTCTTGAGGAGAGCTGTTGAATTGAGGTTGCATACTTGCTTAGAGGCTTTGGATCAAGAACCAATAGTTCCTCACATCAAAAGAAAGAGACTAATAGAGAACTTTATTTCATTCATATTATGTCTCAAAAGGGCTTCTCTACATGGTGATCCTGGTGGTAGATCCTAGAACGGAATAAGTGTATGAATTGTATTTTTTTTTTTCCTTGTCAGTGAATCAAACCATGCTTATTTGGGACCTTATTGAATGAGCCTTAGCTATAACAATGCAAGCAAATTGACCCAAGAGGCCCAGATGCATATAATGAATAATTGAATCAACAACTTTGGCCTCTGCAATGACGGCTTTTGTGATGATACTGAGACTTGTTAATAGGTTTTCTGAGTAGCATCACTATACGATATGCAATTTTGAGAATGTTACATAGCTCACTCTGATTAACATCACTAATTGGTGAATTTTGAAAAAAAAAATAGTTGCTTGTTTCGATGGGATCACACATCAATTCATTCTTGTAGATCCTGGAGGGATACCATTAGTGATGGCAATATAACTCATCCCCGACCCGACCCGAAGTCAACGGGGAAAACCCGAGTTGACCCGAGGTCAGGTCGGGTTCGGGGAAAACCTGACTTGTATTGGTCGGATCGGGGTCGGGTATGGGATTTCTACTACCCACCCCGACCCCGACCCCAAACCCGCCCCGACTAATAATAATATTAAATATTTTTATTTTTTTTTAATAATCCTAACACCCCACTGGTCAATATATTGTAATGTAAATTATAATATTTAATTTGAGATAGGTTGGGTTTTTTTCCCCGCGGGGTTGGGTTTTTTGCGTGTACCCAATTCCCCAACGGGGTCAGGTTTTCACCCCGGGTACCTGATCCCTGGCGGGGTCGGGTTTGGGATTAGTTTTCTCAAACCCGGTCGGGTTGGGGTCGAGGTCGGGTTCGGGGTCGGGTTTAGCACTCCCCGCCCCCACCCCGACCCGATGCCATCCCTAGCTACCATGCATCAATATATAATGCTGAATACATTATTGAAGTTGTTGATTCAATTATTCATTATAAGCATCTGACAGGAATACATTATTTAAATCACTCTATTGTTGGGAATGAAGTATATTTCTAATTTAGTAATGCAAAAGATGAACAGCATAGGAATTAATGCATAAAGATACAAATGAATAAATAATCAGGAGTGTTAAATGAATTTGCAGAGTCAAGTTTATACAGTTCAGCTCCTCATTATGTAAAGAAACAAAAATTACATTTTAGGCTTTTAACAATGACTGGAATAAGATGTGCACATAGCTATTTCTCTTGAAAATCGCCGATTAGTGCATGCAAACGTTGAAGCTTTTTCAAAATAAGCTGATCTGAGTGTAAAATTATGCGGTTAGAGGTGAAGTTCTTGAAAGATAGATTCTTTCCTATTTAATATAGTATTGCTTCAAAGTGATCAGAACTCATTTTTACGTTAAATTGGCACAAGTAACCAGCAACTGGAAAATTTTCTCCTCAATCAACAAATCACGATAGATTACATTTACAATCTAGAGAAGCACTTTAATCCTAAGGTATTTGCAATCTTTGGACTCGCATAATAGAAAAACCCAGATATAGACCTTATTCACGTAATAGAAAAAACCTCGAAAGAGAGAAGAAACAACGTGGGTTCTTATTTTTATTCAAAGGGAGAAGGACCTGTGTCCATACAGACATTCCCTCTGCCCTTCTTTATTCACCTCAAAGGTTGACTATCTCATCATGGTCAACTACAGTGCTCTCAACCAACTAACTAGCGAAGCAGTCGAGCATCAATGGCTTCGCAAGCATTCGCCTCCTCGGCCCCCCGCATGCTTCCCATCGAAGACATGGGCGTCTTCACATCCTCGTTTATGCAGCCATGTTTATTGATTAACTCCTTGATGTCGTTCCGTAGCAACCAATACGACTCCCCGCTCACCCTTTCCACATGATAACACTCGGAAAGCGATTTCGGCAGCCCCTCGACGTCGCCGGCAGTGACTTCCAAGTAGCGCAAATGCCTCAACCCGCCAATGGCCCGAGCCAACTTTTCTGGAAGTTCACTAAGCACTACCACCCGTAAAAGCTTCAGATCCCTAAGCACCTTCTCTAGAGCACTCGAGAACTCCGCTCTGCTAGCCTCGGAGGACAACCTGCCGTCCACGATGAGGCCGCGTAGGTTCTTCTTCCCTCGCAACGCTTTAGCAACCTTCGGTAAATTATTGGCGTCGATGTACACGTGGCGAGTCCTTGGGGACATTTTTGCACTCTTGATTTCGCCTTCAAATCTGAAGAACTCACCGCCTCCAATTCGGTCAGCTAGATGGTGCAGCAGAGGATGAAGCACGTACTTGCCATTGAGATTTCTCTCCTTGTACTTGAAAATTGATCTCCCCGCGAGATCATCCACTACGTCGCCAACATCTTGAACACCGGAGTAAACAAATCCCAAAGACAGCCAAATCCGAATCAACTTGTCTTTTTCAAAGCTGTAATTTTCGGGAAACAAAGCATAAGAAAGAAAACATTGCTTCAGGTGCAACGGCAGATGCTGGTAGCTCCGCTCCAGCACTGGTGCAATTTCAGGAGTATCCCCATACTTAAGCTGTGAGATTCTGCTCCAACGCTGCACAATAAATTCTTCTTTTGAAAGTTTTCCTATCTTGATTGGTGTGAGTTCTTTTTTCAAAAGCTTTCCAATCTTAATTGCAGCGAGAGGCAATCCCCCCAACTGGCAAGCTAATTGCTGGGCAATTGCTTCCAGCTCTTGTTGATTGTCAGGTTTCTCATCGCCAAACGCACTAGCTTTGAACAGCTCTCGATATGCATTCTCGTCTAATCCATGTAAGTTAATCGTCACCTTTGCACCGATCTTTGTCGCAATGCTCTCTATTTGTGACGTCACAATCACTCTACTTCCTTGCTTTCCACAATTAAAGGGGATCAAAAGGTTCTCCCACTCTGTGGCCGACTCCTCCCAAACCTCGTTACACTATCAAGAATCTTAAATCTTGTAAGCCATCCGTAAGAATCTTTCGGATCGCCCCCATACTAATAATGCTATGTAGATCTTTGGGCCTCTCGATTCCTAAAGATTCTATCATCTTGATCGTGAGCCGTTTCATGTCAAAATTGTCGGATACTCGAACCCACGCTCGAATTTGGAAGAGCTCTTTTATGCTTGCGTCATTGTAAGCGAGATCAGCCAGAAGCGTCTTGCCGGCACCGCCTGGGCCGACGATGGACACGACAGAGAAGTTGGAGGGCTCCGAAACAGAGGCGCTGCCTCTCAGGGCCTGCATGATAGCTTCTGTTTCGATGGCTATGCCTCTGACTGGAACCGAGTCGGCGGCTGCGATGGGCCGAGCCGGCGGGGTGAGGTGCATGGATGGGCCTCGCTGCAATTCGTGCTCCTTCATCACGCTGAGGATGTTGGTGATCTGGAGGACGAGGCCATCGAATGTTTTCACGACCTCGTCGAGCTGCCTGAAGTCGTCGCCATCGAGCTGTCGCCGCGGGGTCCTACGGAAGAATTTGGTGGGAATCTTGATAAAGTTTGACATCTTAGCTATTGAAGAGGACGACGAGGACGAAGACGGTGTTGATGCTGATGACGCAAATGATGATGATGATGATGTAGGGCTGCTTCCCCCGTCGCTAATGGCAAGAGATGAATGGAATTCGAAGACATCGATGACGTCGTCGGCTGCGCAGACGGCGTCCTTGAACCGCCAGAGCCAGTTACTGAGGCTCTGGCTGCTGTACTCGGTCTTTGTCCGCCTCTCCAGCTCGGTGATGGTTCTGATCTTGTCGAGGTCTTGGCGCAACTTCTCCAGCTTGACCCGGACCTTATCCCCGGGGAGGCAGTGATCGATGATCAGGTCCATAAGGCGAGCGATGAGGGGAGCTGCGAACCACCCTGCGATTGCTATCTCAATCGACATCTTCCCTCAGGCGCTAGAGATGATGATGACAACAGGATCCAATTGGCGTGAAAAAGCAAGAATAAGTTCGCTAGACTCTAGTGATCTGCTGAGACACGGATTTGCATATTAATACACCTAATTGACGCTCATTTGATTGCGTTTTCAGTCAAAGTTTGCAAATGACGCGTTAGGTTTTGTCAAAGTCAACCCTTGCAAACGTTCACATCTGATCAATTTTTAATGACCAAAGGACAAATTTTTTATTTAAAAAATGTTGATTAGCAGTTTCATATCTAAAATTTAAAAATCCTTAGTAGCACGAGGCAGGTAGGTGCAGGTAGGCAGTTTCGTTTTTCAAAAGCTATTTTTTTCACCAATTTATATATAATCACATAAATTTAATGCACAGTTAATTATATAGTCAAATGTATGCCGACATATTTATATTGTTATGTAAATCAGAATGAGTCAATAAATTATGTGACATTGTAGAGATTATAGTATACTTACTATAATATTATATAGATTTTTTTTAAAAAAATGAGCTTTATTAAAAGTTTCATAAATTTTATTCTAAATGAAAGATTCGTTCGTAAAAATTGTAAAAAGAAATAATATAGAAATATTTTCCCTACACATAGATGCCAAAAGTTTTACTACTAACATTTATATTTCTAAATATAACTACAAGAGCTGATGAATTTAGAGGATTGTTTTCCTATCTTCATTCTAAATTTTAAACAGTTCTTATAATAATCAACAAATATTTGCTATTTTATCAACCTAATATAATTCCATATTTACATAATATTATTTTTAATATATATAAAATCTAATTTGAAGATATAAAATAGTAGCTTATACAATGAAAGGTATATTTTTCAATTTTATCTTTAAATATCTATTTGTGTAATTAAATCAAAATATTTGTATTGTTTATTTTTATTTTGAAAACCACTAACTAAAACTAAATGTTTTGTAATTAAAGAATTAAATTGGAAATAGGATAATGCACTTATGTATTTATAATATAATTGTATAAAATATAAAATATCATGCAAAAAATCAGCTTATTTATAACATTTAACTTTAGTACTGTGTATTCTTTTCTTACAAACATTGTAATCATATAGTTAAGAAAAAAAATTAGCATAAGTAAAAATTTAATCATTTAACTATTTTTACACTAACTTAATGCAAAAATTATCCACATATAAAGAGTATAATAAATATGTAAACAAATATGATGTAATTTATTTATTTTTGTACAGAATAAAACCATCATTATCGTTATTATTATCAAAGATAACTAAAGATTTTTGTTATATTTTAAGTATAAATTTTTTTTTATATATAATAATTACATTTGAGATTGTGGACATTTAGCTAAGTAAAAATAATAATTCCTTTTAAAAATATTATTTATTTAATGTTAGATTATTGAAGTAAAGTTTGAATAATATTTTCTTTATATTATAGTTTTAAATTTATAATAATTAGCTAAAATATTCTTCTCCATAGGTAACAATAAATTTTACTAGTTCACTTTCAATTGAGTTGTCCATTAATTTTATGAATTTCACAGCATTTTTATTGCTATTAATTCCAAAAACAGGACTAAGGAGCAATTATGGGTTCATTCCTCATGCTCCAACAAATTCAGCTCAGAAAGTGCAAGTGGACCTGGGCTAAGTAACACCCGCCGGACCTGACCTGAGTCCATGCATATCAGTCAGACCCAATTGGATTGGCTATGACATGAGTGTGCGCTAGCCTAGCTCATGTGTGCGCAAAATGACTACAAGTGGTTAGATCTAAGCTTAGTAAATAGTGGTTCTTAACTCTAGTTAGACTATAAATATATGAATGAAGTGGGACTAGATAGCGATTTTATACAGCCAGCCACGCGAATTTATCGGCGAACTCTTTGTTGCTAATGCGCACCAACAAACGTTTGCACTCTTCCCTCACCCTCTCCATATGATTAAGTTATGAGCTCACAATTTTCTTGTGAGCTCTTCAGGCTCACTGTAAGATGAAACCTGTAAGTAGCGCAGATGCTTCAGCCGGCCAATCCATCTATCCAACTTTATTGGACGTTCGCCGAGCACAAGCACCCGAAAGAGCTTCAAATCCCTCATCACCTTCTTTAGAGCACGAAAGAACTCCACCCTCATTTCTTTGGAGGATAGTCTCCCATCCACGACGAGGCTGCCAGGTTTCCTCCCCCCTCCCAACGTTTCCCAAGTTATTGGCGGTGCCAGGTGCCA
Organism: Costus lasius; assembly: GCA_027563935.2. Lineage (NCBI taxonomy): Eukaryota > Viridiplantae > Streptophyta > Magnoliopsida > Zingiberales > Costaceae > Costus > Costus lasius. Next base: position 21,135,642 of record CM050447.1, on the reverse strand, counting down.
TACACCGATACACGTGACGAACCTTGGGATGCAGTTTCGATAGTCTCCCATCCACGACGAGGCTGCCAGGTTTCCTCCCCCCTCCCAACGTTTCCCAAGTTATTGGCAATGCCAGGTGCCATACACCGATACACGTGATGAGCCTTGGGATGCAGTTTCGCTTCATTGGTTCTCTTTATTTCGCTTTATTTCGCCTTCGAATATGAAGAACTTATCAGCAATGCGGTCTTTAGATCGTGTAATAGAGGATGGAGCACATGTTATATGTGGGTCCTGCATCATGCAGGGACCCACTTGCAATTGCAAAAGACTTAGGGCTTTTTTGTAAAAGGGTTTTTTTAATTAAATCAAAATCACTCACGTGAAGGTGAGTGGCTGTGATTGAGATTGAAATTTGGTGTGTGCAATTGTGGCTGGCAATTGAGATTGGAGCTCTCGATTTTGACGAGAGCAAAAGACGTGAGCGGCGGCGGGAGAGAAGAGAGAGGGAAAAAAAGGTTGAGTTATTCCTAGTGTGATCTTAGAGTTAAGAAGAGAGAGGGAAAAAAAGGTTGAGTTATTCCTAGTGTGATCTTAGAGTTATCTTTCATCTGATCGGTGTGAAACTTTACAAAGTTTCTTCTGGGGTAATTTCTTATATATCCAATGGCTAGATTTTCGATTGGTATCTTCTAGATGTTATTTTGATTATAGTGGCAAATTTGGGAATAGATTTATTTTCTGCGTGATTTTTCATCTTGTTATTGATGAAATTCTTATTGTGAAGAGACATTATATTTGTTGGATTCATAGTGGAATTTGGTAGCCGGCTCCGTGGTTTTTTTACCCTATTTTAAGGGTTTTTCCACGTTAAATCTTGGTGTTTATATTTTATGAATTGTTATTGCTTTAATTTTATTATTTACTTCATATATATTATTATTGTGATTACACAAATAAAATTTAAAGATTTATTATTATCGAGATAAAAATCCCAACAGCACATACTTATCACTATGCGTCCTCTCTCCAAACTTGAAAAATGACCGCCTTACAAGATCATTGACTAAGTTGTCATCGTCTTTTCTATCAGAATGAGCGAATCCCATGCCAACTAGAACCGGAGCATCTAATCTCTTTGTGCTGCACGTCAGACAGCTCCATTCCAAAAGCAAAATCCCCGAACTTTTCCTATGAGATTTTATTCCGGTGCTCCACAGTAAATTATTCTTTCTCAAGGCTTGATCTTTATTGCAGCAAGGGACGATCACTCCAATTTAGTAAAATCGGTAATCGATAAATTAGTAGATGGTAAATCGGTCACCCCAACCAATTTGCAAATAATTTGCAAGGGACCATTTGCTCACCCTACCAATTTGCGAATAATTTGCCATAAGGGATTTTTTTCGAGTCTTGTTATTTGGTAGAGTTTTCATCACCAAATATGTAGGCTTTCAATTATTCCAGTATGCATTTTCTTGTAATTCATCTATGTTTATCATCGTATTTGCACTGACCTTTCTGCGAAGCTTTCAAGCTATATGGTCATAGTCTCCGGTTTGGCTTTTCTGGTAAGAAAGTTAAATTTTATTTAGGTAAATTATTATTATTGTGTAATAATTAAAAGTATATGTGTTGTGGTATTAAATAAAAAATGTAAATATATTTAAAATTTATCAATTCGTGACAAAAAGAAATAATGGTGTTGGCTAATAGATGAGTGCTCACTCTAAAATATAATTTTGTAAAATGAAAGTGTATGGGTAAAAAAAAACCCCTTTCATATGGTCATATCCTCGAAAGCATGTTTCTTTGGAGAAAAAACACAAGGGAATCAATAGAACCAATGATTTCTGCAATTTTCTTGGAGGGACAAATTTGAAAGGAGAAAAAAAAGGGACGATGTCTTTTTTGCTTCTGCCTGATTTGGGCGGAAAATAAATCCGCTCCCTCGCTCGCCAATGCCGCCCTCAATGCTCGCCCTTGCTCACCAACACTGCCCTCGATGCTCTTTGATGCTCGAAGTCGCCTACTGCTGGAGTCAACATGCACAGTGCCTTCTCTACCTGTCATTGAAGCGACGCGCATAGTGCCTTCTCCGCTTGCTAGTGGAGTCATCCACGTGTGGTAGCGTAGTAACGTAGCTCACACGTGAGTGTATGTGCAGAGCATTTCGCTCCCTAATTTTTTTCCTTTCCTTTTTATTTTTCACCCCCTTCAAGGAAATATATTACAAATGGAAAACAAAAAATTTAAAGAAAAGACTAGGATACTCCTTTTTGGGAAATTCATATAGTGTTAGAATTTATTTATTATATAATTCGGTAGAAATTAGTATATAACAAAGGGTATGAAAATTTTATTGAGCTTAACTTTGTATAATTTAAAAGAGTGTCTTTTGCAATATTATATTTCAATAAGTTGTCAATAATATGACACATATATATCACAACGCAACAATTATTTAAAGGAAGACGCAAAAAAATAATAAAGTTGGAATTTAGCATCGGAAAGGGCACTAGGGCACTGATTAGCTAGTGAGGAAGTAGAGCATTAATAGCTCCAAAAGCAATCGCCGTCTCAGACACCAGCATGCTTTCTATCGGAGACCTCCACGTCGTACTCATTCATGCAGCCACATTTATCCGCCAACTCCATGATGTCTCTGCACAGCAACCAGTAGTTGGACACTCCGCTCACACTCTCCACATGATAACACTGGAAAAGCGACTCCGACAACATCTCAATGTTGCCGGCAGTGACTTCTAAGTAACGCAGATGCCTCAACTTGACAATACCTTTAGCCAACTTCCCCGGAAGTTCGCCAAGCACAACCACCCGTAAGAGCTTCAGATCCCTTAGCACAATCTTTAGAGCACTCGAGAACTCAGCTCTCCTGGCTTTCGAGGACAACCTTCCATCCACGACGAGGCTACGCAGATTCTTCTTCTCTCGCAATACTTTAGCAACCTTTGCTAAATTGTCAGCAGTGACATACACGTGGCGAGTCTTCGAGGGCATCTTCACTTCTTTAGCGCTCATGATTTCACCTTCAAATCTGAAGAATTCACCATCGCTTATGCGGTCTGCTAGATGGTGCAGTAGAGGATGAAGCACGTACTTGGCACTGAATTTCCTCTCCGCATATTTGAAAATTGACCTACTTGCGAGATCATCGACTAAGTTATCAACATCTTGGCAATCAAAGTGAGCGAATCCCATGGCTAGCCAAATCCGAAGCAACCGGTTTTTTTCAAAGGTGTAATTTTTAGGAAACATAGCGCAAGACAGAAAGCATTGCTTCAGGTGCGGTGGCAAATGTTGGTAGCTCCGCTCCAACACCGCCGCAATTTCAGGCGCATTCCCAAACTTTAGCTGTGAGATTCTACTCCAATGCTGCACATTAATTTCTTCTTTCAAAAGCTTTCCGATTTGGATGCTCGCGAGTGGCGATCCCTCCAACTGAGAAGCTATTTTCCGGGCAATTAGTTCCAGCTCTTGTTGATTGCCCGGCTTCTCATCGCCAAATGCATAGGTTTTGAATAGCTTCCAGTGTGCATTCTCGTCTAATCCTTGTAAATTTATCGTCACCTTTGCGCTGACATTTCTTGCAATGCTCTCTAGCTGTGTCGTAACAATCATTCTACTCCCTTGCTTTCCACAATTGAAGGGAATTAAAAAGTTCTCCCACATTGTGGCTGATTCCTCCCATACGTCGTCCAACACGATCAAGAATTTTAAATCTTGTAAACCATCGGTAAGAATCTTTCGGATTGCCCCCATACTAATAATACTATGTAGGTCATTGGGCCTTGGGATTCCTAGATATTCTATAATCTTGATCGTGAGCTCCTTCACGTCAAAATTGTCGGATACATGAGCCCACGCTCGAATTTGGAAGTTTTCTTTTATGCTTGCGTCATTGTAGGCGAGCTCAGCTAAAAGCGTCTTGCCGGCACCGCCTGGGCCGACGATGGACACGACAGAAAAGTTGGTGGGCTCCGAAGCACAGGCGCTGCCTTTCAGCGCCCGTAGGATTTCCTCTGTTTCAGCTGCTATGCCTCTGACCGGAACTGAATCGGCGGCCGCGATGGGGCGAGCCGGCGGGATGAGGTCATCAAATGTCTTCACGACCTCGTGCAATTTGTGCTGCTTCATCACGGTGAGGACGTCGCTGATTTCGAGGACGAGGCCATCAAATGTCTTCACGACCTCGTCGAGCTGCTTGATGTCGTCTCTGTCGAGCTTTCGCCGTGCGGCTCTGCGGAAGAATTTGGTGGGCTTCTTGATAAAGTTTGATATCTTACCTATTGAAAACGACGACGAAGACGATGTTGATGCTGATGACGCAAATGATAATGATGCATGACTTCCTTCCTCGCCGCTAATGGCGGTAGATGAATAGAATTCGCAGGCGTCGATGACGTCGTCGGCGGCGCAGACAGCTTCCTTGAACCGCCAGAGCCAGTTACTGAGGCCCTTGCTGTAGTCGGCTTTGGTCCGCCCCTCGAGCTCGGTGATGATTCTGATCTTGTCGCAGATTTGGCGCAACTTGTCGAGCTTGACCCTGACGCTGTCCTCCAGGAGGAGGTCGTGATCGATGACCAGGTTCATCAGGCGAGCGCTCAAGGGAGCCGCGAACCACCCTGAGATTGCTATCTCAACCGACATCTTCCCTCCGGCTGCGAGAGATGATGATAATAACGGGATCAAATTGGCGTGAAGAAGAAAGAAGCAGGTCGCTAGAAATCTGAGCATGGATTTGTGTATTAATTAGGGCTGTGCACGGTTCGGTTAACCGAACCGTACAGCATTTTTTTGCCCCGAACTGAACCGACCGGTTCGGGGTAAATTATAACCGTTCCCGAACCGAAAAATCGGTTAACCGGTGAACCGGTTAACCGGGTTTTCGGTTCGGTTAACCGCGGTTTTCGGTTAACCAGTAATTATATAAAAAAAAATTACACATTCAATATTCATAGCTATATTTTCATTAAAAATCAAATATGTCTTCACAAAAATAAATCCAATCTTTTTGTCAAACCTAGATAATTTGTCAGAAATAGTCAAATAGAAATGTTTAGATGAATAAGTATCTTCCATAAACGTTTATCTTAGCTTGACCGTGGAAAAAAAATTATGATTGTTAACACAGTCTTTGATTAAGAGAAAGAAAGCAGGTTGAACTGAAGATTGTCCAAAGAATGATCAGTAGAAAAGTATAGATCAGCCTTATTCATGAAGATTTCCCTCAAAAGATGACAAATATAAAAGCCATTCCAAGAAAAGAGAGAAGAGAGTGGGAATATGTGAGGATAAAAAAAAGGAATTCCAAAGATCCAGAAAAACACAGGATTGATAAACAGTTTATGCAGGAATCATGTACACTCGTAGCACATCAAAACGAATTTTACAATGAGAAAAATGTTTGCTTATTATTGTCTTATTGCCTATTTGCCTTATTGGTATATTAGATTATTAGTCTCCCATTATCCTGAAGACCAAATTATGATCCTCAAAAGAAAGCTTAGATCCTCTTCAACCATAAGCGCCAAAACAAAACTAAACAGTTTACATATTAACTTGCAATCAGTGAAACAATTCTTACAGCAGTTTGATGTCTCCAAGGACCAAGATCCATAAATCATGGCAAACGAACACACATCAGAAGAAACTAGTAGGAAGTTAGATTTCCAACCGCTACTCCAAGATCTATAAATCATGGCAAACGAACACACAATGCAAGCATCTGCAAATTTCACAAGCTGCTAGCCTGCTACTAGCAAGTTAAGTTACAAGTTAAAACACTTTTGTCAAACAAAATAATCAACACTTTTGTCAATGTCTACAAAATACAAATACAAATACAATCCAGTCAAGTTAAGTTACAACAACCAATCAAGTTAAGTTACAACACTTTTGTCAAGTTAAGTTACAACACAATGCAAGCATCTGGCAATGTCTACAAAATACAAATACAATCCAGTCAAGTTTTAGCTTCTATCAGGCAGCAGGCACCATCCTGGCATCCCATCATAATCATTCCATATCAATTTAAGTTGGGGATAATGTCATATCTGCAACAAAACAAATTCAATAATCAATATCAACATTAGAACTTCGAAATCATGTATAATGTATGGAACAATACAAATTCAATAATTAATACTAAGATTAGAATGTGTTCAACCCATCATAATCATTCGACATCAATTTGAGTTGTACAGGATAATGTCATGTCTGCAACAAAACAAATTCATATATCAATATCAATATTAGAAAATAATGTCATGTATGGAACAATATAAATTCAATAATTAATACTAAGATTAGAAAATTTGAACACACCTGACTCTAGTTTCTCAAGCTCATCTAAAGCCTCTTCAAGAATAAAAGGAGTTTCAGATCTCCGAAGCCAATCTTGAGCACAAATCAAGGCTTCTACAATTCTTGGGGTAAGAGAACTTCGAAATGAATCAAGCACTCGACCACCCGTGCTAAAAGCTGATTCAGAAGCAACTGTAGAAACAGGAAAAGCTAGAACATCCCTAGCCATCAATGAAAGAATAGGATATCGAGGCGCATTTACTTTCCACCAGCATAAGATATCAAAAGATGTGCATGTAGGATCTTCACAATCTTCTTTTAAATATTTGTCTAACTCAGTTTTTTTCTCCAAAGCTTCTTGGCCACCTTTTTGCTTTTTGTACATCAAATTCATGTAATCAACACAAACCAAAGTATCAACATCCATTTCACTTGGAATTTCAGAAGCTTGGCTTTGAGTAGATGTTGCTGATGGAATACTTGCAGCATAAGAATTAAACAAAGCAGTTAAAACATTAACAACTTTATCTTTCAAGACAATTGCTTCTTCCATGCCATATGACTCATCTATAATCCAAGACACATAATCCTGTTTACATCTTGGATCAAGTATTATAGCAATGAATATCATCACATTAATAGTCTCAACATTACCCCAATATTTCTTGTGCTTCCTTAGCATGTTTGAAGCCATTATTCTCAAGCTTAAATTATCACTATTGCAATATTTGGTGATAATCATTCCAAGGCCAAAAATTTCTTTTCCATACAAGTTACTGGTTGCATACAATGATCCAGACAATTTGGTTGTGGCATCATAAAAAATTTTCAAAAAAGGCATTAAACCACGAGCATAATTCCAGTCAGTTTCAGTTGGCACACCTTTCTTTGAGTTAAGATCATCACCAAATTTATTGTCTTGGATATCTAACAATTCAAAAGCTTTTTGATACTTAATTGCTGAATCCAACATCAAATAGGTGGAGTTCCACCTTGTCTCAACATCTAAGCAAACATTATTATTGCACTTAATCTTTTCCTTTTCAACACATGACTTAAACCTTTGCAATCTTGCCGGAGAAGATCGCACATATCTCACAGCTGAACGGATTCTAGCAATAGAATCATCAATTTCTTTTAACCCCTCTTTAACTGTGAGACTCATAACATGGGCGGCACACCTCATATGCAAATATTTTCCATTTAAAACACTGCCTTTCCAACTGTTTAGTCTTTTCCTTAAGTAGTCAATGCACAAGTCATTAGAGCTTGCATTATCTACTGTTACACTGAAAACTCTATCTATACCCCATTCAAGCAAGCATTTTTCTATTGCTTTACCAATAACTTCACCAACATGACTTGGAATTGGACAAAAATTAATAATTTTTTTGTGCAATTGCCAATTATCATCAATGAAATGCGCAGTGAGAGACATATAGTTCAAGTTTTGGCATGATGTCCAAGTGTCAGATGTGAGACAAACACGGGAAGACAGCTTGCTAAATAATGACTTCAATTCTTTTTTTTTCTCAACAAATAATTCATAACAATCTCTAGTGATAGTCGTACGTGAAGGAATGAGAAATCTAGGTTGCATTTTTGCACAATATTCATGAAATCCCTCTCGTTCAACAAATTTGAAAGGTAACTCATCAACAATAATCATTTTCACAAGTGCTTTCCTACATTCTTCTTGACTAAAAGAATATGGAACAATAGTAGCTTTGCCCTTACCACCGCAACCATGTTCTATTATTGTTTCTAATGTTTTTTGCCTCTTGTCCACAGAATTTGCATTGTAAATTTTGCATCTTTTCAGATGATTAATCATGCCACTAGTACCATTAGCTGAAATACAACTAATTAAGGATGCACAGTAATTGCATTTTGCTTTTGGTTCACTACTATGCTCAGAATCTACCTTAGTGAAGTGATCCCATATCCAAGATGCCTTTTTTGTAATCTTAGTTTTGCTGACCTTGGAATTATTGGAAGAATTAGGTTGCTGTTCCTGTTCTTCATTACTCCCGGTTATTGGAGAAATATCACTTGAATTTGTAGCGTTATCTCCAATGCTATCCATCTGCAAAACAATATAAATTAACTAAATAAGGATCACTTTACCAAGTAAAGTGAACTAGTCCATCTGCCAGACTGCCAAGCAAATGAACTAGTCCCATCTTTGCCAAGTAAAGTGATCACTTTACCTTTCAATTCACAAATGCGTTTGAGATTTGTATGTATGACTCTTTCTAACTTGATTCACTTGCTAAATTATGATGATCTAAATTCTAATGTGATAGATTTTGTATGACAAGGATTTGTTTGTAATATTGTACAGATCTTTACAAAACTAATAAACCTTTGCACTTGGTAATTGGTATATTTTGAAGAATCGGCGGCGGTACCAGGGTAGAGGAGTCGGCGGCACTGCGGCAGGGCAGAAGAGTTGGCGGCGGTACCAGGGTAGAAGAGTCGGCGGCGGGCGGCGGGCGGCGGACGGCGGTAGGGCGGACTGCGGTTGTGCCGGTGTGGGACGAAAGCTGAACGGGAACTCGGCAGTCGGCACTCGGCAGTCGGCACTCGGGAAGTCGGGATCTCGCCAGCCGGTGTGGGACGAACGCCGAACGGGAAGGGAACGACGGTCGACGGGAAGTCGAGAACGGCCGAACGGGAAGGGAACGGCGGAACGGCGGAACGAGAAGGTCGAGAAGTCGAGAGACAGAGATTTCAGATTTTCAGATTAGGGATTTACCGATTTAGGGCATTAGGATTTACTATTTAGGGTTAAAAACTAAAAAGAAAATTTAGAAAAAATAATAAAATATATATTTATGATTTATCAATTTAGAAATAAAAATATAAATTAATTTTTTTTTAATTAATATCGGTTCGGTTCGGTTAATCGCGGTTCGGCAAAGTCCCGAACCGTTCCCGAACCGTGAACCGTTACCTCTATGAAAAAACCGACCGTTCAAAGAACCGTCGGTTCGGTTAACCGCAAAATCGGTTCGGTTCGGTCGGTTAACCGCGGTTCAACGGTTCGGCGGTTTTTTTGCACACCCCTAGTATTAATACACTCTGTTGATGCATCGATGGGGATTGATTACCTCGAAGGTTCTGCTGTTTTAATTACGCTTTCAGTCACAGTCGGTCAATCACGCGGTAGGTTTGGTAAGTCAATCCGTGTAACGGGTAAATGGAAAATAGCACAATTTCTTTAATAAAAGAAAAAGGTAAATTAGCAGATTCACCTCCTAATAATCGAAAGCAGCAAATGGTCTGCACTTAATGCTCGATAATCCTGCTCAGTATGTGCAAGTGGACCCGGGCCCTGGCCTTTCTGGACGAGGCAATGCCTAGTGGACCTAACTCCAGTCGCACCTAGCGGGCCGCATCTTATCAGTCAGGTCCAGTTTGGATCGCCATGAGCTAGCGTAGTGTGAACTAGTCGCGTTGGCCAGGCCGCCCTGAGCAATGAGCTATTATAGCCCATTTGTGGTTCAATATAAAATACATATTCCTTTGCTTTATTGTCCAATATAAAATACATGTCCACTTATTCAATTAGTTTAAATTTAAGTACAAGGTTATTCAATTAGCACATATGCATTGATATATCATGATTAGGCGCAAGCAGGCAATGAAAGTGCTCTTATAATAGTGCAACTTGTAGTATATTTGGTCAAAGCTTAATGATTTATACCACTTTTGATGTCTATTATATTGTATATGATTGTTCATTTTAGTTTATCTATTATTCCATCAAATATGATTTCATATTGTTGTAATTATCTTATTAGTTGTGCATATATCATTTTGTTTGATTTCTAATTAGCATTTTTTTTACTAATTTCTTTCTATTCCCCGAGGATAAAATAGATAGCTAGTTGACTACTCCATTATAATACCTGACATAAATACATTGATAAGGCTATGGATATAATTTTTACTAAAATACTCTGATTTAGTGTTACTTTATATATTAATAGTTTTATTATAACAACTATTTTGAGAATGATAAACTTTGTTTTATATTCATATTTCGGAATCTTGTAAATAGTAGTTTAAACATATTTATAATAAATACTATAGAATGATATTTTGATAATTTTATGTATTTTTCAACTATTTGAAATTGATTATAATGTTGAGTATTAGAGCCAAATTTTAAGAAGCCCGAGGATATAAAAACCATAAGGATATTACGAGGTATCTAATCACTTTAGCCATATTAATGCAATTGGAAGTGCTGATAATGTTTATTATTGCATATCAAACTTTCGTTTAGGCCAAAATCTTCATCATCACTATGATTCAAACATGATGAAGACCAAACTTTCGCTGCCTCTAAACAAAATTAAATTTGATTACCTCGAAGGTTCCAGCTCTTCTAATCACGTTTTCAGTCACAGTTGTTGAGGTCTTGTTAAAGTCAACCTTTACATCTGCCCATTATTTGATGAAGAAAAAAATTTTATTTGATGGTGGAAAAAAAACACAACTTTTTTTAAAAGGTAAATTAGCATATTCATTTCCTAATAATCTCAAGTAGCAAAGGTTGACGTTGTCAAAGTCACAGTTGTTGATATCTTGTGAAAGTCGGTCAATAGCGTTAGGTTTTGTCAACGTCAACCTTTGCAAGCGTTTACTTTTTGGTCATTTTTTAAAGGAAAAATGACCAGCAAGCTAACGCTTATGTTTTCTATCTAGACAAAGCGTTTACTCTTTGTCGCCAATGCTCAGCAAGCTAACGCTTAGGTCCTGTTTTTTGACAAAATCTATAGAAAAAAATATATTAAATTTAGTATCCTTTTGTATTTAGATTTAATATTATTTTTTTTTTCATTATGTTTTCTATCTAGACTCTTCCCTCCCGCTCTCCACATGGAAAGCTATGCTATATCAAACGACATTTTCACTCTCCGATGGCGAGAGATGATGATTAAATTGGCGCGCACGAGGGTCGCTAGATTCTCTACTGCTCTAGTCAAGTAGAAATCTTTACATCGCAGTCTGAGTCAAGCAGGAATTTGGGAATGGATTTGTTGCATTTGCATGCATGTTAGTTTACTGATACTGCATTGATAGAGTTGCCTCTAAGGTTACTGCTCCTTCACAGAAAATTCTTAGGAAAGTTGTCCAGCTTAAAAATCTTAGACAGGTTACAATGAATTAGGTCAACCGAATAAAGCACATTTATTATTTAGGTCAAGAGGCCTAATACAAACACAACTCATATATAAAAAGTCAAATCACACAATTTATAAATCACACAAATTTTAAAAATAAAGTAGGCTCATAGTCAAATTAAAGTTAGAGTCCGTAGTGATCAGTTAAGCGATTAGTTGAACAAGATCGCAATGAGTGAAACCACTTATAATATTGAGAGAAATTGGTCTAAGTTCTAGAATCGATGACATTAGAGAGCATAATCGCAACGACTGAAATTGGAGAGTGACTGCAAAATGAAAGAAAAAGGATCATGGGACATAGATAGTGACTTGGGAAGACAGTGATTGTGAGTGAAGTGTTGACTGTTTGATGCAAGTGTTGGGAGTGTAGGGTGACACAAATGACTCAATCACTGTGAGTAATCGATGATGGGTTAACAATCTGATGTGAGATGCTGGAAAGCAGAGCAACGGAGGCAACTAGGTGAACTGTGGAACTGTAGGAGTTGGGATGGGCATAGAAATGTTTAGGCTATGTTCTGTTGAACGGAATTCACAGTGGAAAGAATGGAAGCCATCTATATTCATTATACTTTCCATCCTTTCTACCGTGGATTCTGTTCATCAGAACATAGCCTTAGGGTTTGAGTCTAAGGGGGCAACCGATTGCATGAGGGAGTGGTCAGTGATTTTTAATGGGTTGGCAAGGAGCAATTGGCTCAACTAGGTTTGAGCTAGTAAATTAAAATATAAAATATAAGTGAGTTAAGTAGGTCAACCCGCTTTTAACTCCACACAACCTAATTAGTTTTGAGTCTAAGTTGGATTCGCAAACTAGTTTGAACTATTCGGGATCAGTTTGTAGTTTTTTCCCAAATCGATAGATTCGGTTTGGTTCAAAAAATCAATGCATGGTTCGGTGAACACCCATAGCTTCAGAGGCGGCGGTAGATGCTAGTAGCTCCACTCTAGCATCAGCACAATTTTAAGAGCAATCCTAGACTTCAATTGTGAGATTCTGCTCCAACGTTGCACATAAATTCTTCTTTCAAAAACTTTTCAATCTTGATTGTGGCGAGTGGCAATCCCCCAACTGGCAAGCTAATTTCCAAGCAATTCATTCTGGCTTTTGTTGATTATGAGGCTTCTCGTCGCCAAATGCACAAATATTCAACAGCCTCTAGTATTCATTCTCGTCTAATCTTTATAAGTTTATCGTCACCTTTGCACCGACCTTTCTCGTGATGCTCTCGAGCTGCGTTATCACAATTATGGGTGTTCGCAGTTCAGTTATCCAAACCATGCACTGGTTTTCTAAACCGAACCAAACCTATTGGTTCAAAAAAAAAAACTACAAACCAGTCCCGAACCGGTTGCACAGGTTCATCTTCCCTTGTAACGCTTTAGCAACTTTCGCTAAATTGTCAGCGGTGGCATACAAGTGGCGAACCTTTAGGGGTATCTTCGGTTCCTTGGCACTCCTTTGTTCGCCTTCGAATCTGAAGAATTTGTCATTGCCAATGCGGTCATTTAGATCGCGCATCAGAGGATGTAGCACATACTTGCCACTAAGCTTCCACTCCACATATTTAAAAATTGACCACCATACGAGATCATCAACTTAGTCGCCAACATCGTGACCATCAGAGTGAGCGGATCCGATGGCCAGCCAAATCCTAAGCCACTAGTCTTTTTCAAAGTAGTAATTTAGGGAACATAGCACAAGAGAGAAAACATTACTTCAAGTAGGGTCTATAGAAAAAAGGTTAGAACTGTCGAACCACAGTTAGCTGAATTGAACCGAATCGATTTTCTAGTTAAACGAACAGAACGGTTCTTTAACCAGTTAATTTTTCTACCTATTGATCGGTTACTGATTCTGGACTTGGCCAAACCGCCGATTAATCGACCAAATCAGTATATAATATAATTTAAAATAAAATATTTTTATATAAAAAATAATTATATTTATATAATCAATCAAACTAGTTAACTGTTGTAAATCAACGATTAATCAAAAATAAGCGGCTAACATTTATTTATCTTAAATTAGTTTATAATTTTAAATTATTTTATTTTATATATAAAAAATAATTAATCAAAAATTGATGGTTAATCGCACCAAAAAATCAGTTAACTGATTTGATCGATTCGGGACCAGTTTGTAGTTTTTCCTAAACCAATATGTACAATTCGGTTCAGAAAATCGAAGCATGGTTCGGTGAACACCCCTAGCTTTAGGTGCGTCGGTAGATGCTAGTAGCTCTACTCCAGCACCGGCGCAATTTCAGGAGTGATCCTAGACTTCAACTGTGAGATTCTGCTCCAACGCTGCACATTATATTCTTCTTTCAAAAGCTTTCCAATTTTGATTTCGACTAGCGGCAATCCCCCAACTGGCAAGCTAATTTACAAGCAATTGCTTCCGGCTCTTGTCGATTGTGAGGCTTCTCATTGCTAAATGCACAAGCATTCAAAAGCCCCTAGTGTGCATTCCTGTCTAATCCTTGTAAGTTTATTGCCACCTTTGAATCGACCTTTCTCATGATGCTCTCGAGTTGGATCATCACAATTACGGGTATTCATAGTTCGGTTAACTCAACTATGCACCGTTTTTCTAAACAGAACCAAAGCTATTGGTTTGGGAAAACTATAAACCGGTCCCGAACCGGTCGCACAGATTCTTCTTCCCTTGCAACACTTTAGCAACCTTCGCTAAATTATCGGCGGTGACAGACCGGTGGCGAGCCTTTGGGGGCATCTTCAGTACCTTGGCACTCTTTAGTTCGCCTTCGAATATGAAGAATCCATCGTCGCCAATGCGGTCTACTAGATCATGCATCAGAGGATGTAGTACATACTTTCCACTAAACTTCCTCTTCGCGTATTTAAAAATTGACCTGCTTGCGAGATCATCGACTAAGTCGCCAACATATTGACCATCAGAGTGAGCGAATCCCATGGCCTCTAAAATTTGAAGCAATTGGTCTTTTTCAAAGCTATAATTTTTGGGGAATAGACCACAAGAGAGAAAACATTGCTTCAAATAGGGTGTGTAGAAAAAACGTTAGAACTGTCGACCCGCAATTAATCGAAATGAATCGAACCGGTTTTTTAGTTAACCAAACAAAACGGTTCTTTAACCGATCAATTTTTCTACCTATTGATCGGTAATTGATTCAGGACTTAGCCGAACCGCCAGTTAATTGACCAAACCGCTATATAATATATTTTATAATAATTTTTTTATATAAAAATAATTATATTTATATAATAAATCAAACTAGTTAACTGCTGAAAACCAACGATTAATAAAAAATCAACGGTTAATATTTATTTATCTTAAATTAGTTTATAATTTTAAATAATTTTATTTTATATATATAATGATTAACCAAAAATAGATGGTTAACTGTATCGAAAACCCGGTTAACCAAAAAATCGTTTAACTGGTTTGAACGAATCGGGACCAGTTTATATTTTTTTTTTCCGAACCAATAGGTTCGGTTCGGTTTAGAAAATCAATGCTTGGTTCAGTGAACACCCCTAGCTTCAGGTGAGTCGGTAGATGCTAGTAGCTCCAGTCTAGTACCAGCACAATTTCAAGAGCAATCCTAAACATCTACTGTGAGGTTCTGCTACAACGCTGCACAACAAATTCTTCTTTCAAAAGCTTTCTAATCTAAATTGCGGCTAGCGGCAATCCCCCAACTAGCAAGCTAATTTCCAAGCAATTACTTCTGGCTCTTGTTGATTGTGAGGCTTCTCATCGCCAAATGCACAAGCATTGAACAAGCCCTATTATGCATTCACGTCTAATCATTGTAAGTTTATTGTCACCTTTGCATTGACCTTTCACATGATACTCTCGAGCTGCATCATCACAATTAGGGGTATTCACAGTTCGAGAAACTGAATCATGAACCGATTTTTTAAGCTGAAGCAAACCTATTGGTTCGGGAAAAACTACAAACCGGTCCCGAACTGGTCGCACAAGTTCTTCTTCCCTTGCAACGATTTAGCTACTTGCTCTAATTTGTCAGTGGTGGCATATAGGTGGTGAGCCTTTGGGGGCTTCTTCGGTTCGTTTGCACTCTTTAGTTCGAATTTGAATCTGAAGAATTCGTCATCGCCAATGCAGTTTACTAGATCGCACATTAGAGGATGTAGCACATACTTTCCACTAAGCTTCCTCTCCATGTATATAAAAATTGACCTCTTTGCGAGATCATCGACTAAGTCGCCAACATCTTACCCATGAGAGTGAGCGAAGTCCCATGGCCAGCCAAATCCGAAGCAACTGGTCTTTTTTAAAGCTGTAATTTTTGGGAAACAAAGCACAAGACAGAAAACGTTGCTTCAAGTAGGGTGTGTAGAAAAAACATTAGAAATGTCAAATTGCGGTTAACCGAATAAAGAGAATCAGTTTTTGAGTTAAACGAGTAGAACGGTTCTTTAACCGGTCAATTTTTCTACCAATTGATTGGTTACCTGTTCGGGACTTGGCCAAACCACTAATTAATCGACCAAATCGGTATATAATATTTTAAAATAAAATATATTTTATATATACAAATAATTATATTTATATTATCAATTAAAACAGTTAACTGCTGCAAATCAATCATTAATAAAAAATCAGTAATTAACTTTTATTTATCTTAAATTATTTTATAATTTCAAATGATTTTATTTTATATATAAAAAAATTATTAATGAAAATCGATTGTTAACTATACAAAAAAACTAGTTAACCAAAAAATCGGTTAACTAGTTTGAACGATTCAGGACCAGTTTGTAGTTTTCTTGAACTAATAGGTTCGGCTCGGTTTAGAAAATTGGTGCATGATTTGGAGAACACCCCTAGCTTCAGATGCGTCGGTAGATGCTAGTAGCTCCACTCGAGCATCAGCACAATTTCAAGAACAATCACAAACTTCAACTATGAGATTATGCTCCAACGCTGGACTTTAAATTCTTGTTTCAAAAGCTTTCCAATCTTGATTGCGAATATCAGCAATCCCCCAACTGGAAGGCTAATTTTTAGGCAATTACTTCCAGTCCTTGTTGATTGTGAGGCTTCTCATTGCCAAATGCATAAGCATTGAACAGCCCCTAGTATGCATTCCCGTCTAATCCTTATAAGTTTATTGTCATTTTTGCTTCAACCTTTCTCGTGATGCTCTTGAGTTGCGTAATCACAATTAGGGGTATTCACAGTTCAGTTAACTGAACCATGCACCAGTTTTCTAAACCGAACCGAACCTATCGGTTCAAAAAAAACTACAAACCAGTCCCGAACCGGTCACGCAAGTTCTTCGTCCCTCACAACACTTTAGCAACCTTCGCTAAATTGTTGACGGTGGCAGACAGGTGGTGAGCCTTTGGGGGCATCTTCGCTTCCTTGGCACTCTTTAGTTCACCTTCGACTATGAAGAATTCCTCGTCGTCAATGCGGCCTACTAGATTGCGCATTAGAGGATGTAGTACATACTTGCCGCTAAGCTTTCTCCTAGCGTATTTAAAAATTGACCTCCTTGCGAGATCATCGACTAAGTTATCAACATCTTGACCATCAGAGTGAGCTAATCTCATGGCTAGCAAAATCCGAAGCAATTGGTCTTTCTCAAAGCTGTAATTTTTAGGGAACATATCACAAGAGAGAAAACATTGCATCAAGTAGGGTATGTAGAAAAAATTTTAGAACTGTCAAACCGTGGTTAACCGAACTGAATCGAACTGTTTTTCCGGTTAACTAAACAAAATGGTTCTTTAACTTGTTAATTTTTCTACCTATTGATTGGTTACCGGTTCAGGACTTGGCTGAACCGTTGGTTAATCGACCAAACTGGTACATAATATATTTTAATATATATATATATATATATATATATATATATATATATATATATATATATATATATATATATATATATATATATATATATGGTTAACCAAAAATATTTATATTTATTTATCTTAAATTACTCTATAATTTTAAATAATTTTATTATATATAAAAAAAATAATTAACCGAAAATTGATGGTTAACTGTACTGGTTAACTAGTTTGAACAATTCGGGGCTAGTTTGTAGTTTTCCGGAACCAATAGGTTCGGTTCGGTTCGGTTTAGAAAATCGATGCATGGTTCGGTGAACACCCTCAGCTTCAGGTGCATCGGTAGATGCTAGGAGCTCTATTCCGGCACCAGCGCAATTTCAGGAGCAATCCTAGACTTCAACTGTGAAATTATGCTCCAACGCTGCACATTAAATTCTTCTTTCGAAAGCTTTCCAATCTTAACTACAGCAAGCGGTAATCCCCCAACTAGCAAGCTAATTTCCACGCAATTGCTTCCCGCTATTGTCGATTGTGAGCCTTCTCATCGCCAAATGCACAAGCATTGAACAGTATCTATTATGCATTCTTGTCTAATTCTTGTAAGTTTATTGTCACCTTTGCATCGACCTTTCTCGTGATGCTCTCGAGCTACATCATCACAATTAGGGGTGTTCACAGTTCAGTTAACTTTTCATGCACTGGTTTTCTAAACCAAACCAAACCTATCAGTTCAGGATTTCTAAACCAAACCAAACCTATCGGTTCAGGAAAAACTACAAACCGGTTGCACAAGTTCTTCATCCCTCGCAACACTTTAGCAACATTCACTAAATTGTTGGCGATGGTATATAGGTGGCGAGCCTTTGGGGGCTTCTTCGGTTCCTTGGCACTTTTTAGTTCACCTTCAAATTTGAAGAATTCGTCGTCACCAATGCGGTTTGCTGGATCACGCATTAGAGGATGTAGTACATACTTGCCACTAAGCTTCCTCTCCACGTATTTAAAAATTAACCTCCATGTGAGATCATCAACTAAGTCGCCAACATCTTGACCATCAAAGTAAGCGAATCCCATGGCCAGCTAAATTCGAAGCAACTAGTCTTTTTTTAAAAGTTGTAATTTTTGGGGAATAGAGCACAAGGGAGAAAACATTACTTCAAGTAGGGTATGTAGAAAAAATATTAGAACTGTTGAACCGCAGTTAACTGAACCAAATGGTTTTTTAACCGGTCAATTTTTCTACCTATTGATCAGTTACCAATTCGGGACATGGCCAAACCGCTGGTTAATCTACCAAACTGGTATATAATATATTTTAAACTAAAATATTTTTTATATATAAAAATAATTGTATTTATATAATCAAACAAACTGGTTAACTACTAAAAATCAACAATTAATCAAAAATCAGCAGTTAACCTTTATTTATCTTAAATTAGTTTATAATTTTAAATAATTTTATTTTATATAAAAAAAGTGTTAATCAAAAATCGATGGTTAACCATACCGAAAAACTAGTTAACTAAAAAATCGGTTAACTAGTTTGAACGATTCGGGACTAGTTTGTAGTTTTTCCCGAACCCATAGTTTCGGTTCGGTTTAGAAAATCGATGCATGATTTGGTGAACACCTCTAACTTTAGGTGCGTCGGTAGAGGCTAGTAGCTCCACTCTAGCACCAGCGCAATTTCAGGAGCTATCCTAGACTTCAACTATGAGATTCTATTCTAACGCTGCACATTAAACTCTTCTTTCAAAAGGTTTCCAATCTTGATTGCAGCTAGTGGCAATCCCCCAACTAGCAAGCTAATTTATAATCAATTACTTCTGGCTCTTGTCAATTGTGAGGCTTCTCATCGCTAAATGCACAAGCATTCAACAACCCCTAGTATGCATTCTCTGTCTAACCCTTGTAAGTTTATTGTCACCATTGCATCGACCATTCTTGTGATGCTCTCGAGCTACATCATCACAATTCGGGGTGTTCACAGTTCGGTTAACCGAACCATGCACCGGTTTTCTAAATTGAACCAAACATATCGGTTTAGGAAAAAGTATAAATTGGTCATGCAGGTTCTTCTTCCCTCGCAACACTTTAGCAACCTTCGCTAAATTGTCAATTATGGTAAACAGGTGGCGATCCTTTGGGGGCATCTTCAGTTCCTTGGCACTCTTTAGTTCGCCTTTGAATCTGAAGAATTCATCGTCGCCGATACAGTTTGCTAGATTGCGCATTAGAGAATGTAGCACATACTTGCCACTAAGGTTCCTCTCTGCATATTTAAAATTTGACCTCCTTACGAGATCATCGACTAAGTTGCCAACATCTTGACCATTAGAGTGTGTGAATCCCATGGCCAGCCAAATTCGAAGCAACAGGTCTTTTTTAAAGCAATAATTTTTGGAGAACAGAGCACAAGAGAGTAAACATTGCTTCAAGTAGGGTGTGTAGAAAAAATATTAAACTGTCGAACCGTAGTTAATCGAACTAAACCAAACTAGTTTTTCAGTTAACAGAACAGAACGATTCTTTAACTGGTCAATTTTTCTACCTATTGATCGATTATCAGTTGGGGACTTGACCGAACCGCCGGTTAATTGACCAAACCAGTATACATTTTAAAATGAAATATTTGTTTATATATAAGAATTATTATATTTATATAATCAATCAAACCGGTTAACTATTGAAAATCAATGATTAATCAGAAATCAGTGGTTAACCAAAAAAATCAGTTAACTAGTTTGAACGATTCAAAAATAGTTTGTAGTTTTTCCCAAACTGATAGGTTCGATTCGATTTAGAAAATCGGTGCATGGTTCGGTGAAAAACTTTAGCTTCAGGTGCGACAGTAGATGCTAGTAGCTCCACTCTAGCACCGGCACAATTTCAGGACCAAACCTATACTTAAATTGTGAGATTCTACTCCAACATTGCACATTAAATTCTTAAAGCTTTCCAATCTTGATTGCGGCTAGGGCAATCCCCCAACTAGCAAGCTAATTTATAGTCCCTTATATTGCAACTCTGCTAAGAATTTTTGAACGATAACAGTAACACCCTTGCCAAGCATTCTCAACACGACATGCAATTCCCCAAAAAATAAAAGCCAACAAGAAAGTAGTAGATAAATCATTCAATAACTGAATTAAAATGGAATTCCTAGACAATATAAATTGGACAATACCCAAAGAAGAGTTGGATAATTTCTCCAACTATAGGTTTGTATAAGAAAATACAAAATAATCTGATTCTTTTAAGAATGATTAGAAGGATATTTTAGAATGGTTTCAGTCTCACATTAAACTCAGGAGATATTTGCTAATCATTCTTTCTTTAACTTTGTAACAAAACTCAGACGGAAGCATTTGGTAGCTAGAAACTCAGCCTGCTGTAACTAGTCACTCTTGCTGGGGAACTTACTACTCTCTCTACTTGAAAACTTCAGCGAGCTAGAATGTCACTCATAACTAGGAGTCAGAAATTGCATGACTATAAGTAACTAAGTACATACAAATTCACTACAGACGACTGAACCTACACCCAATGTTAACTTGCAAATGCAACTGTTGAAACACTGGATAAGTACAAATTTTATGAAGAGATGATTATTAAAGAATTCTTTTATTGGAAGAAAACATAGTGAAAGAAAACAAGGCCAAATTTGTTTATCTTGAACTCAGTTACCAACCTCCTAGAAGAAATTTCTTCTGCCTGTCAGACTATTTTCAATTTATTTTATGAAGCAACTAATATGTAAAGAGTTATAAAATAAACCTAAGCAACTATCACATGCAAATAATAATAGGTAGTTTTTCAGAAGAATTTCAACAAATCCATATCTATTCAACTAGCACATCTCATCTTGATAAGAACTAAGAAACATACCTAACAAACTCACAACTGAGAAACTAGAGCAGCTTTTCCTCAACTTGCTTCCAATTCTCAGCGTTTCCAAGGAACTTCTTCTTCACCCTTTCGACAATCTCCCTAGCCTCCTCGATCTTTGAAATATTAACGAGCCCAGTCACAAGCTCCAACATAATTGAAAAACATGGTATCCTACTTCGTTCCATGCTCTGCCTACACACTTCCAGAGCCATCTCAAAATCCCTACCCTTGCAGAGATAGTAAATCAAACTAAAGTAACACCGACTCTCAGGAACCAAGCCTCTGTTGTTCATTTCCCTGAAAAGCATTTTTGCCTCCTCCAGACACCCTTCACTGCAAAACCCTAAGATAAGATGATCATAGGTGACCCAACTGGGCTTAGTACCTCTTACTCGCATCTCCTTCATTAACTCCTTCGCTTCATTACTTCTTTTCAGCTTGCACAGACTCTGTATCCTAACATTATAAACTGTAAGACTGGAACGACGTTTATGCTTCTTCATCAACCATAAAACATTCCTCACATCTTCAAACAAGTGTTCACGGTAAAAGCCAGCAAGTGCAATGCAGAAAGTAGTCGAATTTGGCTTAATTCTCTCGTCCAAGACCGAATAGAAGGAGAAATGTTTTAAAGCACAATCAACGGTTAATTTTATCCTTGCTGCAGATTCCTAGGCGGAGTCAAAATTTTCGAATAGAAGCATCTTGACGATCCGGATTCGCAGAAAGCTTTAATTACGGTATTGTAGGTGATGAGAACAGGATTTATACCATAAGAGGCGGTAGAATCATAGAAAATATTTGGGACTTTGGCGTGGTTCTTAGAGAGGATGCAAGCGAAGAGGAGGGCATTGAGGGATCGAACCGAAGGCGTTTTGGAGGCTTCGAAAGCGCGGAGTGGATCGGATAGCATGCCAGACTGGCCGAAAAGGACAATGACGTGGGGGCGGATAGCTGCAGATGAGGGGGAAGAAAGGAAACCTAAGAGGAGCGAGCGGACGGAGGTCAGGGAGCCAGCGGATGATAGGGAAGATACAGCAAGGGAGAGGGCGGCGCGATCGGGGTGGCAGGTCGGCGAGAGGGCTGCCTTGCGGCAGATGGAGAGGATGCGGGCGGGGTCTTTCTCGGAGCGGAGGAGGGAAGGGGCAATATGGGGAGTGATTGGCTCGGCGGTGGCCGTGATTGAAGAGGTAGAGAGAAGACAGCGGCGGAGGCACTGATTGGCTCGGCGGTGGCCGTGATTCAACAAGGACTCGACCTAAAATGATTATATTGGAGTATCAAATGATCATTAAATATATGCTTTAAATAAACGTCTTATATGCATGAAAGTTTCACCAAGTCAATTTCACCTATATTAAAGCGCTAAAAAGAGCTTAAGTCTACCCAAAAGTATACTTTTTCAACTAGCACAATTTCACTAAATACATCATTAAGTCTACCTTCATAGTTTTGCTCAAAATATCTGGGCATCATTCTTGGACATATTAAGCATGAAGCATCCCCTCAATGCTTTCACACGCAAAAAGAATAAAAGCTCTAAAATAATTGATAAAAGAAGTATTAGACATATCTCACATATTCTATCTATATATGTAC
The DNA here is from genome assembly GCA_027563935.2 of Costus lasius. Lineage (NCBI taxonomy): Eukaryota > Viridiplantae > Streptophyta > Magnoliopsida > Zingiberales > Costaceae > Costus > Costus lasius. Next base: position 21,112,828 of record CM050447.1, on the reverse strand, counting down.
CCACAAAGACCGCTCGAAGGCAACTAATCTACGAGGCCCTCTTTACCTCTAAATATTGAGCTTCATGTGTGGAAAACATGACTTTCTAGTTCTTAAGAATTATATTCAGCTTTAATTTGACCACCTAAAGTTTAAAAACTTTAATATTCCAAGTTTTAGTTAAACCATATAAGCCTTCAATTTTAATGTTCACTAATTTTACCTAGTATTTATGAATGTTTTAAATTTTTTGTACAGCCACTAAATTTTTTAGTTTGTTTCTATTCTGGAATATTAAATCTTGAAAACTTTAAATTAGCCCAAAATATTTCTAGGTTGAATTTAAATTTACCCTATAACCCTCAAAATTGTTATGCCTGTTTATTATGTATGTTATTGGGGGGAATAAATAGATTGTGCTCAATCGCAAAGAAAATATGCTAAAACTATAAAATAGTCAACGAGTAAGAAACTAATAATGATTGAGGAATATCAGCAGCTTAATTTTAGACGATGCTCATTTTGGTAGCACTAAACTCATTTTCTTGAATCTTCATCCTACTCTACTTGCGTGGCTGAATATTGAAAGAATAGATCAATTTCTTCCAACAATTTCGCACGCTCTGATCGGCTCTCATCACAATGCATATTCGAAGACAACATGATTTGAATGAGCACATTGCAGAAATCACCTATATCATCTGGGCTCTTAACCGTTGTGCGAAAATCCTTCTCTAGAAGTTGCTCTTTGGAACTAGCCTCGTACACTTGCTTTCTGCAAACCTATAACACAACCATGTCTCCAAGAAAGTTACAAGAAGAAAAAGACGATATTACACGTATTAGTAATAAACTCTACATTGAAGAAGAATTCTAACCTGCAACAAGTGATGGAGAGAATCAACATGCTCTTTGTTTAGATATTTGCTAATGATCAACTCCTTGAAAAGCTTTACCATGTCCCAAGTCAAATTACACGCGGAAAGATTGCTCAGTATCCCAGATATTCAAGAATCATTAAACACTGATTTCATCCATGGAGGTGCTTCATTTAGTTTCAGTAAGATAACAGCTATATGAGCTGCAGGCTTGTGTTGATTTAAGAAAGATGTTGACGGCAAACTAGGGGCCGCTAAAGTCATTACTAATTCCTCCATAACAATCTTTAACCATTTGGATATCCTAATCACCTTCTTGTCAAGTGACCCAAACTTTTCCCATTTTAGAAGAATAGAGAGACAAACACGGCATGCCGTGGCTGTTGCAACGTCTCCACAGAAAAGCAAGCCTTCTGTCACAACTACGACAGATTCTAGGTATCTTTCAGAACAATTTAGCTCATAAACCTGTGGGGTCATTTTCGTTATATTAGGAATGTAATGTGACCGTTTCAAATCCACCTTAAATTAATAAGGCTTTTTGTTTAATGGGTCCTAGCTTCCAACGAGCGCAAGCGCTCGTTGTTAATTACCCCTAAAAATTAGGGAAACTTTGATTAAGAAATCTATAATACGCAACAAAATAGGAAGGACAGAGTCAAATGATATCATTCATGAATTTAATTTGACGTGATACATAAGATGATAAAGAAGAAGAGCTTTCATCAACATGGACGGTTTGTGTTCATCGAACTTTAGCCTTGTGACGGCGTGTTGGGTAGCATCCGGCCCAGGTAGTACAATGTTATATCGAGGAGCTACGCCCCGATGGTAAACATCGACGTACGCACCTCCCAAACGATATCCTGTCGTAATACATTAAGGCGCGTTAGATATTAGACTAGAAAGATCGCCCGGCCTTGATGGCGCGTTGGATGACTTGAAGTAGAGAAAGATCATCTGGCCCCAACGGCGTATTGGGTGATTGGGTTTGGAGATTTATCCGGCCTTGCGGCGTAGTGGATAATTTGATTTGGAATTTATCCGGCCTTGCGGCGTATTGGATAATCTGATTTGGAATTTATCCGGCCTTGCGGCGTATTGGGTAATCTGATTTGGAATCTATCCGGCCTTGCGGCGTAGTGGATAATTTAACTTGGGGTTTACCCGGCCTTGTGGCATGATGGATGATTTGATTTGGAATTTATCCGGCCTCACGGCGTAGTGGATAATTTAACTTGGAGTTTACCCGGCCTCGCGGCGTAGTGGGTAATTTGATTAGGAATTTACCCGGCCTTGCGGCGTAGTGGGTAATTTGATTTGGAATTTACCCGGCCTTGCGGCGTAGTGGGTAATTTAATTCGGAATTTACCCGGCCTTGCGGCGTGATGGATAATTTAATTCGGAATTTACCCGGCCTCGCGGCGTGATGGATAATGTCCCACCGGGCGTGCTAGAATTTGTGGGGTCATTTTCGTTACATTAGGAATGTAATGTGACCGTTTCAAATCCACCTTAAATTAATAAGGCTTTTTGTTTAATGGGTCCTAGCTTCCAACGAGCGCAAGCGCTCGTTGTTAATTACCCCTAAAAATTAGGGAACCTTTGATTAAGAGATCTATAATACGCAACAAAATAGGAAGGACAGAGTCAAATGATATCATTCATGAATTTAATTTGACGTGATACATAAGATGATAAAGAAGAAGAGCTTTCATCAACATGGACGGTTTGTGTTCATCGAACTTTAGCCTTGTGACGGCGTGTTGGGTAGCATCCGGCCCAGGTAGTACAACGTTATATCGAGGAGCTACGCCCCGATGGTAAACATCGACGTACGCACCTCCCAAACGATATCCCGTCGTAATACATTAAGGCGCGTTAGATATTAGACTAGAAAGATCGCCCGGCCTTGATGGCGCGTTGGATGACTTGAAGTAGAGAAAGATCATCTGGCCCCGACGGCGTATTGGGTGATTGGGTTTGGAGATTTATCCGGCCTTGCGGCGTAGTGGATAATTTGATTTGGAATTTATCCGGCCTTGCGGCGTATTGGATAATCTGATTTGGAATTTATCCGGCCTTGCGGCGTATTGGGTAATCTGATTTGGAATCTATCCGGCCTTGCGGCGTAGTGGATAATTTAACTTGGGGTTTACCCGGCCTTGTGGCATGATGGATGATTTGATTTGGAATTTATCCGGCCTCACGGCGTAGTGGATAATTTAACTTGGAGTTTACCCGGCCTCGCGGCGTAGTGGGTAATTTGATTTGGAATTTACCCGGCCTTGCGGCGTAGTGGGTAATTTGATTTGGAATTTACCCGGCCTTGCGGCGTAGTGGGTAATTTAATTCGGAATTTACCCGGCCTTGCGGCGTGATGGATAATTTAATTCGGAATTTACCCGGCCTCGCGGCGTGATGGATAATTTAATTCAGAATTTACCCGGCCTCGCGGCGTGATGGATAATTTAATTCGGAATTTACCCGGCCTCGCGGCGTGATGGATAATTTAATTCGGAATTTACCCGGCCTTGCGGCGTGATGGATAATTTAATTCGGAATTTATCCGGCCTCGCGGCGTGATGGATAATTTAATTCGGAATTTACCCGGCCTCGCGGCGTGATGGATAATTTAATTCGGAATTTACCCGGCCTCGCGGCGTGATGGATAATTTAATTCGGAATTTACCCGGCCTTGCGGCGTGATGGATAATTTAATTCGGAATTTACCCGGCCTTGCGGCGTGATGGATAATTTAATTCGGAATTTATCCGGCCTTGCGGCGTGATGGCTAATTTAACTCGGAATTTGCCCGGCCTTGGCAAACGCAATGTCGTATTGAGGAGTTACGCCCCGACGAGGCCGGCTGAATTAATAACGCTATACGAATCAACTTTCTATTTCTGATTTCTTTGCGTGTGTCTCGGTCAGAGAGCGGCGTGTGTCCCAGTCAGAGAGCGAAATCCCCTTTTCTATTTTATTTTGTTTTTGTCATGGAAGAGTAACTTTACTCTTCCGTCAACTTTACTCTTCTGCCGTTCCGCGTGACGCTATACACCCGACGAGGGACTCGGGGGAGCTCAGTGCCGTTGCGTGGAAATTCGTCCAAGGGGCCGGGGGGTTGGTCTTCCCGGTGAAGATGCCGGCGATTCCGGCGTCAGTGGGGAGTTCGCCACGCTAGAGGATCGGCGGAATCATGCGCTGGGAGAGATGGGGGTTCGTCGGTGGCTCTTCTTCCTGCGCCGATGGAAGAACTAGCGTCGCAGGTGGAATCTTGGATTCCGAAACCAGTTAGCCAGCCGATTTGTTCTCGGCTGAAGAGCGCAGCCTCGGGCCCCTACCGGATCGGGCCTTGCTGTCCAAATCAGAAGTCGGTGAGTGCCACAATCCAGGTTTAGAGTTCAACCTCTACGACGAACTTTACCGGCCGGATATTAGTATGTTTTCTCTTTTTTTGTTTCTAGGCAAACTTCTTTTCGCCGTGAGGTTCCAGGGTTTCTTTGCGATGCTTTCCATGGCCAGATTTCAGTGTTTCGAAAATTTTATAACTTCCTTCTCATAGCCACACTACGTTTCCTTCCCTTTTGGATTTGTTATATTGTATTTTTTTTTTATCCTGCTTCTTCATCATAGCAGTTTGTCTTTTTCTCCTTTTTTTGTTTTTCTTGTGTCTTGAAATTCTTTGCTTCCCATGCTCACAGGAAGTGCGTTTGCAAGTTCTTGACGGAAATTCCTTTGATTTTGTTTTGCAGCAGTATAGTCGTGATGTAGCAGAATTCTTCCCTGTCTTTATACCTCCCTTGGCGGACGATGAAGTCTCGCCCCTTTCCCAAAATAGTGTAGCAGCAGTGTAATAAGGCGGGGGGTTCTTCCTTTTAAGCAAATCAGGTAATCAGCCCTTGTCAATTCTGAGACAAGGGTTTTGACATATAGTTATTCCCCTTTTCATATTTTGATCGCCTCTATTAACCTGGCTCTTTTGTTTCAGGTTGAGTTAGGGTTTCTGTATACCTCCTCCATGGGGTTCGTAGCAGATTCCGAACCTCAGTTCAAATAAGAGAATGCTGAATCTGGCATCCTGAAGGAAATTGAAGAGAGCAGCACGGGGCTTAAACAGGTGTTTGTTTTTTTGTTTCTTCATATGTCTTCTCCTTCATACTCTCCCCCCTTTTTCATTTTCTTTTTTTTTTGTTTGAGCTTTTTCTATTGCCCGGCTCGTTCTTCATATTCTCCCTCTCTTTTTATCTATCTTTTACCTTCTTCTTCGCGTTCGTGGCTGTTTTATCGTCACTGAAGGTTCTCTTTTGTCCCTTTTTTACTCTCTCTTCTTTTACGGATTCTCTCGGCATTTTTGTTTTAGCCCTCACCTCCTTCCTCTCTCTTTTTCTTAGACATCCAGCACTTTCTCATCCCTTTCATTCTTCAGCCTTCCACATCATCTTTTCTTTCCTTTTCCTTTACCGAGTGCTCTCCGAACCAAAGAGATGATATACACAATGCCAGGACGCTTAGTGCGTCCATGAAGCCTAGGAAAACAAGAACATGTGCGTGTGTGTTTCTTGTGATGCCAGGATGCTTAGTGCATCCATGAAGCCTACGTACATGAAAGAGGAAAAGAACTTCCTTTCATTACCTAAGCAGCGCTTTGGTGTTTCTTCTTGTTGTGCTTCTGTGTTTTTTTTTTTTGCAAGCTCCTCCTCCTTCTTGGGCCTTCTTCTATGTTGCTTTTTCCCTTTTTTTTCTTTTTTTCCCTCCAGGAAACCCCTCATCCTCCCCTTTTATAAGCCGCTGGCTCTTTCTCTTTTTTTTTCTTATTATTTTTTTTATTTTCTATTATATTTCCTGTGGGCTCCTTTTGTCCTCTCTTCTTTTTAAATTTTCTTGTCTGCTCTGAAAACCTCCTGCTTACTGACTTCTCTTTTGTCTTTTCTTCCCTTATTGGCCACTGTCAGCACTCCTTTCATTCTTTTCCTTTGGGCAGTGGCTGTCCCATATCTCGTGTCTTTAATGGCCATATCTCCCCAGCCCCACTTTTCAGCACTTCCCCTCAAATATAATATCTGAATGGTATCGATTGTCCATGTAGCATAAGTAAGATGCAGTCATGCCTCACACCACAAACAACTTAGTACATCCATACATGACAGCATAACACAACAAACGTCATGGCTTCATATATCTCGTATCGAGTGGTCACTAATCAGGTTACGGGAGTTGCCTCGTATAGCATCCACCCTGCTTACCATGTACAAGGGTCTCCTGCCCACCCGCATCTAGTGTATCTTCCAGGTAGGGTAAGGCCTCATGTGCCGATCTGATGGAAACCTTGTCTGATAGTGAGGACTTCCAATAAACTTGATCATCTTGGTTGACCATGTAGCGGTATATTTGGGATGACTTGCTAAATATCAACCAAGGTGGGAGAGCACATGTGAAGAATATTCCAAGTACGATTCACAATTAGCAAACTCAATAAGGTGTTTCTCCTTAGCAGATTCTCACGCCGAGTCTCCTCAAAGGGTGACTAGACTATCAAACTCATGTCCCTTCTAAATTCTACATTTCTCAGTGGAATATCACTGTACATAAAGCATCATTTTGAGTTAGGTGGGTCCGTGGCAATTATTTTGTCGTCAGATCCATAAGGTCTTTCGAGGCCCCTGAGAAGCTGCTTGTGGTCTCTGCATAGCTTATTGGAGCTAGGGAAAACATGTATTCATATGATCACCTACCACATAGCAAACGGATCGTTTATCAAAACCTGCATGCGGGATAATTTTGTCTCTAACTATGGGCCCAATCTCATAATCTGTCTCCATTTGGTTTTTGGCAAATTGCTCAGCCGCCTCTTTATCTGAGTTTAATTCTGGACTATTTTATATCTTGTTTGGAAGTTTCCTCATCACACTCTTGGATCTCTCTATCCAGTACTTCATTTGTTTTCATAGTATTAAGCCAAGAGCCAAGGGTGCCCTTCCTTTTTGGTAGCTTTGTTGTTAATTGTGCAGGCTCTGAAGCTTGTTCTTCGACTCACGTGGTTACAGATGATTCTTCATTATAATTTTAGGAGTTCGGATTATCAAGTGACTTCATTCTCCCTGGCAGCCCTTGAGGTGACCCGGCAAGGCAATGGAACTTTTATAGGTAGTTTGCACCGACATTTTCAGGCTTCTCCAAATATAGGCCCGAGAATGAACTCCAAAGTTGGATGCAAGCTATTTTTTATTAAAGCTTGACTCTGACCACTAGCATTGAGGAACTCAAGCCATCGTTCTTCAATTCCGAGATTGTGTAAGTGGAATTACATGTAGTCTTAAATGAACTCCTTTGATATTTATTTATTTTTAGACTGAGCCTAAAATCTATTGATATTTCAGGCTGGAGAATGAGCATCTTAATAATTCTGGAAATTCAGAGCTGTCAAAACTGTTCCATTGCCTCTTCATGAAGTGGATTAGGATTAGGAGGTTTAGAGGAGCTATGAGCAAGGACCGATGATTGAAGACATAGCACACTAACATACTAAACATCCTGTACATCCCCAGATTCTTGGGGGGGGGATTCTCCTGTACTCAGTTCATGTTTAGGAACTATACGAAGCTGTACTCAGAGATTCATTCTCAGAAGCAATATTGATGGGTGGAATCTGCTTTTCATGTAATTACTGTTTATTCTCAATGACACTAGTGCCGCAACGCGTCATTGATCATCTCGAAGATTTTTCTTATCTGGTTCTTCATTTGTGTTGGATTGAGCTCTTTGTCCCTTGTCATGAAATTTTATGGTTCAACAAATGCCCCCCGGCGGATTTCGTACAAGCCACAAGTGCGTATAAATCCGTCGGAAAATGTCTTTGCTTTAGATATACTTTGCCTTTTAAGCTTTGTTCAACGCATGATTTTTCAGTGAGGAAGACCAAGGGGACGGAACACAGTAGGCTCATCTCCTCCTTTGAAGAGCGAAAGTTTGCTCTCTAGGAGGTCATCTAGGAATTTTGATGTATTCCTCTTTTTGTATCCTGTATTTGAATTCCCAACCTTTGTATTGGTGCGCTTTTTATCACTTGCTGACTTCGGATTGTAACTTGCATTTGGCTGAGGATGATTTGTTTGACTTCGGATTGTAACTTGCATTCGGCTGAGGATGATTTGTTTCACTGACTGTGATTCTACCAACATCTTGTAAACATGTGGTAATTGGTATAATATTGACTTCTTTTTGGCAGGTTGACTTTTCTTTAACAGGTTATTGTAACTTGTATGATATCATATTTATATTGTCAAATTACTGCGTAACAGGATAGCGCAGGTGACATTGAGGGTACCTTTGCATTCTCTTTTTTGTTTTTTCGATGATATTCACATATGTGCATTTGTATTGGATGTCAGTTGTGGCAAGATTCCAGGACATGAGAGCTGAATTTTTGTCCAAGGAAATGCATCTGTTCAAAACGCAGTTCGAGTTGCTTGGCCTTCAATCGCATAATATCTCCTACTGGATCACTTAGGCCACATGTAGGATTAAGCGTATGTTACATGCTTCCTGTAAATCACCCTCTCGGCAGCGACACCAGATCGAGCATGGCCTTTCGATAAAACATGAGAGATGTACCCTTCATCATTCCTCTTCTCTCCCTTAAGATTACATTCTCGTCCCTGCTGTTGTCCTGACTCTAGAAATTAGCACCATGGAACTGTGGAATTAATACTGGGAGCTTCTCCACGATTTCCTCGTCTCCCTTTTTTTTACGTTGTTGCGAACGATATATAGTCGACTCTGAGATATGCATTCCATCTCCCACTTCTAAATCGCTCTTCGGGATGCAAAATAATTCAAACGAAATAGTTTTCAAATGGTGTGCATGCTTCATCTTTGATGAAATCCTTGTTCGTGGTGATGCGAACTACTCCGAGTTTTCATGATGTTTTGTTCGAAGGTCGCTCTCGATCTCCTTGCAGGGATAATAGAAGTTAAATTGGTGCATCAACACATCGTAGGTGAAATGAAATTTTTTTTTAATACAAGTTGGAGGTTAAAGAAACAGGCGGATCCAGGATAATGGAGAATTGAAGTTCAAAGATCCCAAGTCTCAGATTTTTTTGCTCGTGTAAGGAGAGTTGTTGTATCTTTGGATAAAGTATATGCATGCGTGGCTAATAGACTGTCAAAGATTGAGAAAATAGAGCCATTTGCATCTTGACTAAGAAAGCTTTCTCTTTTCATCATCTTCTATTATCTTTTCCTTCAATTTATTTGGAATTTGTAACCTATTCCATGTCACATGTCATTATGTTGAAGGTAACATTTATGATAGCGAACTTTAAAGCGCCATAATTATGATCTCCATGGTTATCTTAGCATGATTTGTTCCATGTATGGTACTCCACTCCCTTTGCTTCAAAACCCACTGACCAAACTAGAATTGAATTGGCTGGAGCTATATTGCATCACCACACATGTCGTGCGTGAACAAATTTCTATGATGCTTCAACATAATTTCTTGCATTGGGCTTTAAATGCTTCGACAAGGATTTAGAAGTGATGATTGAAGATTGCCCCAGCGTGATGAGTTAGGTACTCAACAAAGATTAGGGCTAGACATGAGGTTTCTGCCTCCATGAACATTCAAGTAAGATGATAATCTTCCACCATTGTTAGCCTGGCCAATCATGTACCCAACAATATTTTTAAGGTTTATTTTTTGAGATAGATGCCCTCATATTGATCTGTCGATGAGGATGGCATGCCCTTGTTGAATTGTTTCGGGTTGAGGAGGGTGGGCGGCCCCTTTGTGCTATAAATTTGATTGATGATAATGCAACAGGCAGTGATTTATCCAGCAATCAAAGACTTTATCGTTATGCCAATTTGTCTCGTTCGTCCTTGTTTCGGCATGAGTAGATTTGTCAAAGTAATGATGCCCCAATGTGATCCTGCATCTATAGTGACAATTTTGTTTTTCCGGGTAATTCATCTCGTTTATCTTTGATCTTTCATAGTTATGAATCCCTTAGCTTGAACTTGAGCTTGAGCTCATCTTTAGTACTTAGGCATGATGGACTTTGAGAAACCTTGTGCTAGTGTACATTCATGAAGGATCGAACGTGGTTTTGTTTGAATCCCCTTCAACAATATGAAGAGCTTTACAGGTAAACATAAGTCGTCATTGTGAAACTGAGAGAGTTAGGATGGGTGTATGAGTCCGTTGAGGCTTAAACATTTGAAATGGGGCGAACGGGCCTTTGGCCAAACGTTCGAGTTTGAATAGGCAGGTCGTAAGACCAAATGTTCATAATGTGGATGAACAGGTCGTGGGACCAAATGTTCAGAATTTGAGCGAACGAGCCGATGGGTCAAGCGTTCGAAATTGATGAATGGGCCGTTGAGCCAAGCATTCGAATTTGGGGTGAATGGGTCGTGGGACCAAACATTCGAATTTGAGGACGAGCCGTTGTGGCCAATGGATGTTGGATTCTGAAGTTTGACACATATCCGGCTTTTAGGGCTTGTGGACATGTGGGATTTGAGCAAACATTCTGTCTTCATGACTTGTGAATATTTGAGTTTTAATCTTGACATGTAGTTATTTCAGCAAACAGGGGCATTTGAGCAAAACATTCGGGTTTGAGCAAACAGACCGGTAGAGAGCAAAGGTTAAAAATTTGGGGCGAACAAGCCGATAGGCCAAGCGTTCGAAATTGAGTGAGCGGGTCATGAGACCAAACGTTCAAAATTGTGACGAATAGGTCATAGGATCAAATGTTCAAAATTGAATGAACGAACAAGCCGGTAGGCCAAGCGTTCGAAATTGAGGTGAACGGGTCATGGGACCAAACGTTCGAATTTGAGCAAACGGGTTGTAGGACCAAACGTTCGAATTTGAGGTGAACAGTAGGACCAAACGTTCGAATTTGGGGTGAACGGGTCATAGGACCAAATGTTCGAATTTGAGACGAACAGGTCATAGGACCGAATGTTCAGAATTGAATGAATGGGTCATGGGACCAAACGTTCACAATTTAGATGAGCCTTTGTGGCTTATGGAATTTGGGGTTTGAATTTTGATATGTGCCCGACTTTTGGCTCATGGACACGTGGAATTTTGAGCAAGTATTTTGTCTTCATGATTTGTGAATATTTGAATTTCAATCATAGCATGTAGTTATTTCTTTGCATAGAATGTCGTATTGAGGATCTACGCCCCGACGGTAAACATCGACGTACGCATCTCCCAAACAATACTACACCATAATGCGCCAAAACTCTACGTTTCGAATTCATCAAATATCTGTAGTAGTTTCCCTTGAGGAGCAGTGAGTCTCCAAAATTTGAGCAGAATACTCATCTTGGTCCATACGAGAGTGATATCACATGAACTTTGAGAAGAGGTGGTCTTCTTCCTCTTGGAAAGAAATTCCTTCATGAGTCCTTTGTTAGCGAGAAGCTTGCATTTGATTTATCCTTGATCCATCAGATCTCTTGATGACATGATGTAGTGCCTGAATGATTGGGCAGAAAGCGAACAATCAATATAGAGTGCTAGCCAAAATGCCCCCCTTATTTGAGACTACATGCCCCATCGTCTCTTCTCTTTGTTGAAAGGGTAAGATGGCTTTGATATTTTCGATCTTGCAACCGTTTAATTGGGATCAACTTGATTGCTCGTGTAAAGAGCATACAGTTTTTAACAAACTGTCATCTATGAGCGGACTTGACGCTTTCGATCCTACCGCCGTTTGACTAGGATCGATTTGGTACTTGTCAATCTTTGCATTCCTTCTTTTGCTAGTGCCTCGACTTCATCCTTTGACATCAGACTTAGAATGTGAAAGAAGCATTCCTGTAGCAACTAGTGCAATTAATTGGTTGCCCCCCATCTTGATTGTGATTACTAATGGGTTCCTCTAATCTGTCATGTCATTGATCAACATTTTGACATAGACATCAATCTTCAATATAATTATATTACTTGAGTCAACTCCTTTTTCTTGCTTCTTGTCACAAAGAGTAAGCTTCCACCTCGGTTCCACCTTATGTTGGTCTTCTCGACTATGGTATAGCAGCCCTTCATGAAATAGGAGTCTTCTACATTATCCGAGGTGCCCCTATATCGAGGAAATCCATCCTTGCTTTTGCTAGTGCCTCGACTTCATCCTTTGACATCAGACTTAGAATGTGAAAGAAGCATTCCTGTAGCGACTAGTGCAATTAATTGGTTGCCCCCCCCCCCCCCATATCGAGGAAATCCATCCTTGATCCAAGTACTTGTTGTGCTTGCAGTTGTTAGGTTGCAAGCAATGACCCAAACCTCTGCACGATGGCTCATCGGCATCCATGTGTAGAGGAAATTAGAGCCTCAACCATGGAACCAAAGCATATGCTCTTCCCCCCAATTGTAGTTAACAAATCAAGGGATGAAAGCCCAAGTGCTCCTCTAACTGAATAGAGATTCTTCATTGCTATCATAAGAGCAAGAAAGGTCACATAATATAGATCTCAAAGATGAAAGGAGAAGCCAGGTCCCACCGGGCGTGCCAGAATTTGTGGGGTCATTTTCGTTACATTAGGAATGTAATGTGACCGTTTCAAATCCACCTTAAATTAATAAGGCTTTTTGTTTAATGGGTCCTAGCTTCCAACGAGCGCAAGCGCTCGTTGTTAATTACCCCTAAAAATTAGGGAACCTTTGATTAAGAGATCTATAATACGCAACAAAATAGGAAGGACAGAGTCAAATGATATCATTCATGAATTTAATTTGACGTGATACATAAGATGATAAAGAAGAAGAGCTTTCATCAACATGGACGGTTTGTGTTCATCGAACTTTAGCCTTGTGACGGCGTGTTGGGTAGCATCCGGCCCAGGTAGTACAACGTTATATCGAGGAGCTACGCCCCGATGGTAAACATCGACGTACGCACCTCCCAAACGATATCCCGTCGTAATACATTAAGGCGCGTTAGATATTAGACTAGAAAGATCGCCCGGCCTTGATGGCGCGTTGGATGACTTGAAGTAGAGAAAGATCATCTGGCCCCGACGGCGTATTGGGTGATTGGGTTTGGAGATTTATCCGGCCTTGCGGCGTAGTGGATAATTTGATTTGGAATTTATCCGGCCTTGCGGCGTATTGGATAATCTGATTTGGAATTTATCCGGCCTTGCGGCGTATTGGGTAATCTGATTTGGAATCTATCCAGCCTTGCGGCGTAGTGGATAATTTAACTTGGGGTTTACCCGGCCTTGTGGCATGATGGATGATTTGATTTGGAATTTATCCGGCCTCACGGCGTAGTGGATAATTTAACTTGGAGTTTACCCGGCCTCGCGGCGTAGTGGGTAATTTGATTTGGAATTTACCCGGCCTTGCGGCGTAGTGGGTAATTTGATTTGGAATTTACCCGGCCTTGCGGCGTAGTGGGTAATTTAATTCGGAATTTACCCGGCCTTGCGGCGTGATGGATAATTTAATTCGGAATTTACCCGGCCTCGCGGCGTGATGGATAATTTAATTCGGAATTTACCCGGCCTCGCGGCGTGATGGATAATTTAATTCGGAATTTACCCGGCCTCGCGGCGTGATGGATAATTTAATTCGGAATTTACCCGGCCTCGCGGCGTGATGGATAATTTAATTCGGAATTTATCCGGCCTCGCGGCGTGATGGCTAATTTAACTCGCAATTTGCCCGGCCTTAGCAAACGCAATGTCGTATTGAGGAGTTACGCCCCGACGATGAACGTCGACGTACGCACCTCCCAAACAATACTTCGTCGCGGTTTTAAAGACTCTCAGTATTATATTCAATTTGAGAATTCTCCCATTAGAGTCAACATTTTTGACATGATTCAAGGTTTGAACCACTAGCCGACTGGTTATCATGATGGTGGATTTTGTTGCTTTCTCTATTCATTTTGGCGGATTGGCAAGAAGATATTGTTGCATATATATTTTTATTTGTTTTACCATTATTATTGTCACATTATATGTATATATGTACGTGTCCTCAGTTTAAGCCGTTTGATGAAATCTGGGGCGGCTGAATTAATAACGCTATACGAATCAACTTTCTATTTCTGATTTCTTTGCGTGTGTCTCGGTCAGAGAGCGGCGTGTGTCCCAGTCAGAGAGCGAAATCCCCTTTTCTATTTTATTTTGTTTTTGTCATGGAAGAGTAACTTTACTCTTCCGTCAACTTTACTCTTCTGCCGTTCCGCGTGACGCTATACACCCGACGAGGGACTCGGGGGAGCTCAGTGCCGTTGCGTGGAAATTCGTCCAAGGGGCCGGGGGGTTGGTCTTCCCGGTGAAGATGCCGGCGATTCCGGCGTCAGTGGGGAGTTCGCCACGCTAGAGGATCGGCGGAATCATGCGCTGGGAGAGATGGGGGTTCATCGGTGGCTCTTCTTCCTGCGCCGATGGAAGAACTAGCGTCGCAGGTGGAATCTTGGATTCCGAAACCAGTTAGCCAGCCGATTTGTTCTCGGCTGAAGAGCGCAGCCTCGGGCCCCTACCGGATCGGGCCTTGCTGTCCAAATCAGAAGTCGGTGAGTGCCACAATCCAGGTTTAGAGTTCAACCTCTACGACGAACTTTACCGGCCGGATATTAGTATGTTTTCTCTTTTTTTGTTTCCAGGCAAACTTCTTTTCGCCGTGAGGTTCCAGGGTTTCTTTGCGATGCTTTCCATGGCCAGATTTCAGTGTTTCGAAAATTTTATAGCTTCCTTCTCATAGCCACACTACGTTTCCTTCCCTTTTTGGATTTGTTATATTGTATTTTTTTTATCCTGCTTCTTCATCATAGCAGTTTGTCTTTTTCTCCTTTTTTTGTTTTTCTTGTGTCTTGAAATTCTTTGCTTCCCATGCTCACAGGAAGTGCGTTTGCAAGTTCTTGACGGAAATTCCTTTGATTTTGTTTTGCAGCAGTATAGTCGTGATGTAGCAGAATTCTTCCCTGTCTTTATACCTCCCTTGGCGGACGATGAAGTCTCGCCCCTTTCCCAAAATAGTGTAGCAGCAGTGTAATAAGGCGGGGGGTTCTTCCTTTTAAGCAAATCAGGTAATCAGCCCTTGTCAATTCTGAGACAAGGGTTTTGACATATAGTTATTCCCCTTTTCATATTTTGATCGCCTCTATTAACCTGGCTCTTTTGTTTCAGGTTGAGTTAGGGTTTCTGTATACCTCCTCCATGGGGTTCGTAGCAGATTCCGAACCTCAGTTCAAATAAGAGAATGCTGAATCTGGCATCCTGAAGGAAATTGAAGAGAGCAGCACGGGGCTTAAACAGGTGTTTGTTTTTTTGTTTCTTCATATGTCTTCTCCTTCATACTCTCCCCCCTTTTTTCATTTTCTTTTTTTTTTGTTTAAGCTTTTTCTATTGCCCGGCTCGTTCTTCATATTCTCCCTCTCTTTTTATCTATCTTTTACCTTCTTCTTCGCGTTCGTGGCTGTTTTATCGTCACTGAAGGTTCTCTTTTGTCCCTTTTTTACTCTCTCTTCTTTTACGGATTCTCTCAGCATTTTTGTTTTAGCCCTCACCTCCTTCCTCTCTCTTTTTCTTAGACATCCAGCACTTTCTCATCCCTTTCATTCTTCAGCCTTCCACATCATCTTTTCTTTCCTTTTCCTTTACCGAGTGCTCTCCGAACCCAAGAGATGATATACACAATGCCAGGACGCTTAGTGCGTCCATGAAGCCTAGGAAAACAAGAACATGTGCGTGTGTGTTTCTTGTGATGCCAGGATGCTTAGTGCATCCATGAAGCCTACGTACATGAAAGAGGAAAAGAACTTCCTTTCATTACCTAAGCAGCGCTTTGGTGTTTCTCCTTTCTCCTTCTTGTTGTGCTTCTGTGTTTTTTTTTTTTTTTGCGAGCTCCTCCTTTTCTTTGTGTGCTGCAATCCTCCTTTTTATAAGGTTTTCAGCCAGTCCCCCCACAGCTGTATTCACCCCTTTTTATTTCGCGCTTCTTCTATTCCTGCCAACTGTGGCCGTCACTTTCTCTTCTCCAGCACTTGTCCCCTCACCCTTTTGGGCTGGTGCCGAATGATGACTCTTTTTGTTGCCTCTCTGGCGTGTTTCAGTTTTTTTCTTGCTTCTGTTCCGTGTTGGGCAATTTCCAATCCTTCTTAAACTTTTATTTTACTCCCATTTTCTTTTCTCTTGTCTCTTGCGAAGATGGTTTCGAATTAGGATCCCTTTGCCTTCTTTCCAACGTTAGGAAATTCTTATTTTCCTTAGGAGGCTCTGGCGCTTCTTTTTCTCCTTGGAAATTTTATTGCCACCAACGCCTTTGTCTTTTCTTATGAGTTGCTACTCTTCTCATTTATTTTCTGCTGCATTATTTCCTTGTAAATGCCTTGCCTTATTAGGAGGGGTGCATTTATTTATTTTTATCAGTTTGCTTTGCCGCAAATGCCTTTCATTCTTTGCTGTTGAACATTTTTTGAAATGCTAGCTCATGCCAGGTTTTCCTTTTGATCCAATTTTAAAGCATTTCCAACTTCATTAGGTCACAATCAATTTTGACTTGATCTTATTGAAGTCTGGCCATCAATCTTAATGTCGTTTGATCGCTTCATAATTTTTTTTACGTGAAGATTGGACTCGCATTGTGCATCCCCTTTCTTCTTTAGTCTTGATCATCAAAAGTTCCCAGCACCTTTACTTGATTTTATGCTTCTTGGTGTTCTGGTTTACTCAGGCTGATTTTGTTACCTTGCCACGACAGGAAATTGGTGTTCTGGTTTTTTTTCTACTCTGCATCTTCCATGCCTACATCGAATCCAGTCTACACGTGCTTGCAGGATTGAGGACGCTGAATGTACGTATTACGCCAAACCAAAATTTGATCTTGTGTGACATTCAGCACTCATGGAGAGAACCTATTGCCACAGCTCTTGCCCAGGCTGGTTTACTGGTAAGTTGTCATTGAATTCCTCACTCAATTATTCTGCATCTGTTGCAATTCAGTTCTGGCTTGGTGGAACCCCTGATCAGACTTCATTAGCAAAAAGCTTTATGAATAAGGTGAAAGTCCAAGAAGTATTGGAGCCTCTGTTCTATAACTGGAAGGCAAAGCGCCTGCAGGGCGAATCATTTGGCAACTTCGCTACCCGGATGGTATCGGATTTCGTACCTCTTTTAGTAACCAATTACTAGCTATTGCCTTTCCAGAAAAGACAAACATAACGGGTTTTGACTATTCCTCAGGGTTTTTGATGTATTGCGAGGGTTGATGGAGAGGTGGGAGAGTCCCAATTGAGCGTTCGTCTTGAGCTTCTTGGTGTTCTGGTTTACTCAAGCTGATTTTGTTACCTTGCCATGGCAGGAAATTGGTGTTCTGGTTCTTCCACTCTGCGTCTTCCATGCCTACATCGATTCCAGTCTACACGTGCTTGCAGGATTGAGGACGCTGTGAGTTATGATTGTTCAGTGGAATAGAAAAGGGCAACGGTGTTATAGGGAGTTTTTTTTTATTTTATTATTATTTTTTATCAGCAAAATGTATGTCACATCAAATGAATCTATTGTATAATTGGTTACACAATAAAAGTGTTCTCCATCTCTTGCTGTGAAATTTTGATTCTGGTTACACAATAAAAGTGTTCTCCATCTCTTGCTGTGAAATTTTGATTCAACAAAACCCTATGATTTGCAATTCTTGTCAGCAGCTCCACCAGACACTCTGAAGAAACTAACTTCACAATTGAAGATCCAAAGTGCAGCAGCCTACATATATCATGGCATTTAATACAGATCACTGATGATCGATATCCTTCATCAGATATCTGAAAGAAGTCCTGCCAAGCCATATTTTCTTGAAATATGGCATGCAGGCTAAAAAGAAAATTCATTAGTTGAGCTCAGAAGGATTTGTACAAGCCAAAACAGTTTAGCCACTAACCTTTTTAAAGCGAAGTAATATAATAATAGTGCAAAAATTAAGGTCTCCCCTATAGGAGTATCTTCGTCATAAGAAACTAGTGTTGGACCTTTTCCACATACTGTTTGTACAATATTATCTATAGTAGAAGCTAAAGGCTGGTCCAGTAGTATAGATTTCGATGCTTCTTCAACTACTTGTCCGGTTGAATAGTGCAGAATGAGGCTAAAAATAGCCATTATCAGGTGCTCCTCTTCGCTATATGTTAGCGAAGACAATTTAGGCCTTGAATGCTCAAGCAACTGCATAGAATGCATAATCTAGTAAGTCTTTGTTGAATAAATGACGATTAAAATTAACTGGTAAAAGTCATCAAACTTTTGATACATGAATAGCTGCTTCCTAAATAAGCAATTTGGAAGATGAACCTTAGATTAAATAAGAACAGAATTTTATTTCCAGGTTGCCATTACATGATAAAATGCCTATGTAGTATTTAATACTCGAAGTAATGACCAAAAATTCTTCCTTGAGCTTTTGATGCATGTCAATCAGGTAGGATGTTCAATATCATCAAAAAGATAGAACATAGGAAATACCTTCAATACGATTCCCAACCATTCTTCGTCTTGAGAAAGAGTCACATGATTTGCTAAATAAAGAACATTGAAAATAAAAAGACAACAGGTTTTGAGGATGGGCGTTCTGGGTGCACGATAGAAGATCCTTCGAAATGCTTCAGCGATACCATGCAAGCTGAACTCGCATGATGCTCCAGGAAAGACGTTCAGTATGTCCATCATGGAATTCACCAAATCTGAGATATCTTCTTCGTCTGACTCTTTCAATAATGACACCATAATTTCTGCAGCGTAGTTGTTTCCGGAAACTTGGAGTTCTGCTATCATCTGGATGTCTAGCAGTTTGATACAATTTGATTGCTTGCAAATTTCAGCCTTGTTTAAGCTATGTGATCGACAGAAGTTCAATAACAGGTAAGAGAGGGGTGTCATGATATCCTCCTGTTGGAAAAGCCATTTTCAATGCTCTTGGATGAAAGCCTGTAGAGAGCAAATCGCACTCTAGTTCAGCCATTAAACAGAATACAGATTTTTCAACCTCTGCACTGCATGGTGCTTGAGTGTTAAATGGATCACTTCGGACAAGAGCATAAAGATGCACCAAATGGGAATGTTACGTTCTTTGAATCGTCTCTCAAGCCGTCTCTAGCGAGTAATTCGTGCAAAGCACGCCCAAACAAGAGAAATAACAAAACACTCAATGACTCAACATTAAACCCTAGACCCTTATCTATAACCTTATCCTACTTAGCGGGCCGGGTATAACATACTAACCCGGATCCGCTTTATTACATATCCACTACTAATATTGGGTCCGTAACAGATCCTCCCTCCCTAAAGAAGCCTTGTCCCCGAGGCTGCTCAAAATTTAACTAAGAAAACTTCAGTTTGTGCCTCCACCAGGTTCCCAAATCGCTCGAGCTTCTTCCTCTAGTTTCGCATCAGCAAGGTCCCTCTCCTCATCTTTGGCTAAGATCATGAGTCTCAAGCCTTTATTCGTGCAGCGATGCATCGGATGGTATGGCTGATCGCATCTAAAACATAATCATTTTTCTTGTTTGGACTTAAAATCTTGGTAAGAGAGGTATCGTCCTCCTTGGTTCTTATTAGTTGTCTGGCTCCTCTCTTGCATCCGTTGAAGTGTATTCTCACTAATTGGAAGTTGAGATCGACTGCCCGTAGCTACACTGGCCTTGGATGACATAGTGCTCTCTGGCTTGTGTTCCATTTTAGTTCTAGCTCCTCCTGAATAATGTCATTCTGTTGTTGTGGCCCTCGGCTGTGTGCATGATGAAATAGTGGTTCTTCCCCCCACGGTGCCTTCAGATTGTCTAGTAATGTTGTCTGTGTCAGTTAGAACTCCTTCAAAATTTCTGGCCAGTTGTATCGCCTTCCTTACTGTGGGAGGGTTGAAAGTGCGTACCCACCTCCTCATCTCTTCGTGCAATCCACTGAGAAAGTAGCCCAAATATTGTGAAGCAGGTAATCTTGGGACTCTTGCCACCAATCTTTCAAATAACTCAACATATTCGCCCACTGATTTAGACCCTTGCTCCAATGAAGATAGCATCTCAAAAGGGTTGGCTGCATTAGATTCACTGAACCGTTCAATAAGCTCTTCCTTCAAAATATCCCAAGTGAGATTGAGTTCTATTCTCCTCACCCAACTAAACCAATGAACAGCTGGACCTTCCATACTCACAAATGCCAAAGGAACTCGGTGGTGATTAGCGGTTTCTTGCACCATAAAATATTGTTCAACCCTTGTGATCCACCCTAGTGGGTCTGTTCCATCAAACACAGGTAATTCCACTTTCCGACACATCAGTCTACGCTCCTCATGATCATGCACGCCCCACTCCATAGAATCAGCCATATACTCATCTCTATCATTTCTCATATAAGTCTCGTGGCGTGGTTCACGACGTCCTGTAACTCCTCTCATCAAGGGATTTCTCCGCGCATTACCTCTACCCGTTGCTGTTGGATTAGCCCGCTCCGGTCGCCACAAATCATCTTCTATCATATGAATCTGCTCATCCTGCCAATCTCTCTCTATTATCAGCCTCCTGTGGAATAACTCGTGCTCGTTCCCTAGAGTGTTGAGCAGGATCACCCGTGCCTTCAACCATTTTCCCCTTTATAAAAGTTGAGAACATCTCCTTCAGATCAGACATATCTTCTCTAAACCTCCTTCTATCTTCCTCAGCTGCCCGATATCTCTCCTCGTTCGCCGCCTGTTCGTCTTTGCGCTTCTCCTCCATCGCTATAATCTCGGCTACACTTTTCTCTAATGCTTCTAACCTCGTCTCAGATCGAATGGATGCCATGGTGAATCACAGCCAATGCCTAAGCTATAGCCTGCGTCCGCACGCACAGGCTTCACCAACAGCCGCTCCCGTCGCTGGCTAGGGTTCCGATGGAAGAAGCAGTGGACTTTATCTTCGCCAGTCAACCGCTCCCGTCGCCGGCTAGGGTTCCGGGAGAAGAGGTGCCTCGCAAAGTCTCCCGGGGTTACTCGCGACAGGGAAGAGCCACCGCTGCCTAGATCTTTTGCCGAAGGCGCGCTACAGTACTCGCGCTACAGTACCATTGCTACAGTACTATTGCTACGGTACTTTCACTACGGTACCGTTGCTAAGTACTTTCGCCAAAACCCTAGCACGCTACTATACTTGCCGCGCGCACTGGAATCTTTCCGGGATGAGAACTTTGTTGCGTGCTGAACTTCTTTTGCCTTAGGTTTTCTTCAACGGCTTGATCAACGATAATAGACCCGCCGTTCAGATCTACTACCGACAACGGAATTTCTTCCGCCTTTATCCTTCGCCGGACCACCGGTTCCCCGACGATCGATCTGGCAGGTTGGACCAATGTTATGATTCGAAGAATCGAATCGTCTCTCAAGCCGTCTCCGGCGAGTAATTCATGCAAAGCACGCCCAAACAAGATAAATAACAAAACACTCAATGACTCAACACTAAACCCTAGACCCTTATTTATAACCTTATCCTACTTAGCAGGCCGGATATAACATACTAATCCGGATCCGTTTTATTACATATCCACTACTAATATTGGGTCCGTAACAAAATCATCATTGGATGGAAAACTTTACATGATGAGATGCTGTTAACAAGTATATATTGCTCTAAAGAAGCCAATACTTGATTCCCATTAGTAAGCTGAAGGAATTAATCATTGATGAGCTAACGAAGAAGCATCACATAAAGAAGTGAGCTAAATGGGAGAATATAGTACCTATCACCATAAAGTGAGAGAATATAGTACCTATCACCATAAAGTGAGCTAATGTGTAGCAGCACAAGAACAGCACACTGACAGGAAACCAAGAGTGGATCGTGCAAACTATTCTGACCAAGTAAATATATCAGCTCTTGAGGATCAGATGGAAGATTGGCATAACAGTCTCTGATGAGTTGTCCAAAGTCAGGGCCTAAAAGTTTATCTGCAAGTGAACTGAGCATACTGTATATTCTTATTTTAATCTGCCCCGTTGAAAATAATCCCAGACATTCAAATGATAAACTGAACCAAGATGACAGAATCAGAGATTCAGCAAAGCATTTGGCTTGAATTTCAGAACCCTTGAGCAAAATTAGATGAAAAATTTCAAAAATGCCCAGTGCCAATTCCTCATCTTGCCCTTCATCAATAACTCTTCCAATCCAAGGTACTAGATATGTTTCACAAGTTTCAATAATGCTCTTCTCTATTTCCTGTTTGTCACAATTCACGGTGGCGTACCCTTCAGTAACGCATATGTATACCTCTTTCAGAAAGTAGAGAGAATACAAAATTTTATCTGAATCCTCATGGGATGAAAGAGATGAAATCACGGCATTTCTGGATGACTCTTTGACCAAGGGTGCCAAATGAGGTACATCACAGATAGATTGAGTTCTTAGAAGCTCCACAAAAGTTGAACATGCCAAAATAAACGTTTCAGAAACTAAGGCCAGTTCAACTGTGTCTTGCCTTTTGAAAACTCCTGACAAAATCACTACAATTTCCTCTGCTTGAGAAATTGACAGGATTCCTGGACAACTTGCGATGCAAACCCAAACAAGTTTTAGCCCAAGATTCTGTGCTGGATGAAGAGGTATCTCAGATAAATAGCGTAAAACTGAAAGAAATGTATTGAAACCTACTGCAAGTCTATGAGTAAAGACATCCTCAACAGTTGCCAATATGTTGAGAACCTTAAGGCAGGAAATGATAAGGGAATCTTTATTTCCTGCAAATTGGAGTCATAGTTCAATGGATAAGCAGTTTGGCAACTAGCATTTCACTCAACTGGATGAGACATTTTATGAAATTCCAAACCTAAGACGATATTGGTACCTGATAATCTAAGTACTTCAAACACATAATCTCCAATGTTTGTCTCAATAAGAGCTTGAATTTGACTCAAACAACTGACACCGCATGAGAGAATATGAATGATCAATTGCAAACTGCTAATTTGCAGTTGAATATCAGAAGAAAGCAGAGGACCTTTAATAGCATCAGCAAACATGTCAACAAGAGATGGAGACAAGACCAGTTCATCCCTTTGAATTGTCTTATCTATTTCTCTGTTCAAGCTACCTTGTTGGTCATTTTCAAATGATTTCGCAAAGACACCCTTCTGAGCTAATACCATCAGCAGTGCTGTAGCATATGTGTATTTCAATGTGAGAGCAATTGATAGCAAATAAACAAATATGACAGAATTGAAGACGTGTACATCCAGTATAACTTAGAACATTTTCATGGAATAAACTTATTAATTAAGCTTTCATTTTGTTGATTAACTGTGAGTCAGCATCATTCCATTTCAACTCATCTTCTAATCCACGTCTTGGAAGTTATATAACATCATTAACGACTATAAGTAATGTAGTAGTCATTTGTATCTGAGTATATGTAACCTACTAGCAATGTTTGGTAGGGTAAATGACACCTATAAGTGGGTAACAATACCCTAGGAGCTTCAACTTGTCTCTGTTTACTGATCCCAGCATCAATGTTTATGTGTGATCAGTTGTCAAAAATGTGATTTGCCCATATTAGCCAAACCATTTCAGAATGAACAATCTTACTTAGGCAAACAGTTCTTGAATGAACATAAGTTCTTAATTAGACAAATTGTTCCGGAATGAATATGTGATCTTAAATATGGTAGGATTGGTAGGTACAACAATCCATGCCTTAGGATCAAGTAGGAGCTTACGATCCCATCGATCCTAAGTTAATAGGTAGAATTAGTTCATATTTAACTACTATTACACCAAAAAATAGTAATCTATTATATTAAAAACTCTAAATTACTATATGATGCAATTTCTCTATCTTTAGTTGTCATTATTTGCTCTTCGTCATCTTTGATAAATATTTATCAACTTAAACTCTTTGTTATTTTCAACTATTTGTCAACTTTTGACCATTTATCAATTTCAATTTTATAATATGTCATCTTTATTTTGTGTCTTTATTGTTTTTTTATCATTTTCATTATCATTGCCACATGTACCTTTATCTTTATCATCTTCCATGCTTTATCATTGTCTTATTGTATCCATCTTTTATAAATTTGTCTCTATCATTATTACCTCACAAATATTTAATTTCACAATTCTACACTAGACAACAAATATATAGCAGTATATATGTTATATATACCTTTGGTGGTTGATGCAAGATAGAAATTTATTTATTTTTGTTATTTATTACTTATTAGAATATTTATCTTACTCTTTAGTCCAATTAGATGGACATATTTTTTATAAAATATATTTCGGTAATTTGATAGGATTTTACGATCTTATAATTCGATCATGTTTCTAGGTAGGATATCAATTGATTAAGAAAGATCTTTTTCAAGTACTAATAAAGATTCTTTCAAACAAACAAAAGGGCAGGCATGCATTTGTCACAATTCTGTTAAACCTTAAGGAATCAGTTTATAATGTTGCTGCAACACATGTGGGTAGATATTCAAACGTACAGTGCTATGATCATGAGTATAACCCTTGACATCCCTGGCAAACTGGAGCAACAATGATTTTGTATTGAAATTCAATTCATTGAATTGTACTATTTCAGCAATCACAGCCGCTGCGGAACCAACTATTTGACATCAACTCAATGACCTTAAACTTGATCTTTGATTAGTGCATTGCTATACTAACTAAGAGCCACTAACCAAAGGTTCAGAATTAATCAGCTTTGACAAAATTGCACCAAGTTCCAATAAGAAAAAGTAATAACTAAGCGGCTTTTCCCATATCTTCACAAGAAAGCTGAAAGGGAACGATTAAAGCATATGAAATATATCCATGGTGAAGTAGTCAATATGCATATCATTGTAAGAAATATAGAAATAAGAATCTCAAAGGACATTCTCGTAGTAACTAAGTTTTTCTATTTAAGTGCCAAGAAATCTACCAAGGTATGCTATAATCTAACTCACATCCCTAAATCATAAGCTGTTTGTTTGGTATTTCTGATGGTCAACTTACTACTATGCACCAACATACAAGGAAAAACCAGAACAACAATCTATCTGACTGAGATTAGTTGTTCTTTTTTAGTTAAAGTAATTAGAGTTTGAGCAAGTCTAAATATTGGTCCAAACTAATGTACCAATCTTGGGTCAGGCCAATAAGTACCAATATCTATTAACATGCATTACTAATTGGTACCAAGATTTTAAATATAGTTAGTACTGGTTCATATACTAGGTGATACCATTAATATATATACAAGCATTGTACTGATCCTGTACGATACCAGTCAATACCACCCTAAACCTTTATATACATACATATATGTATGTATATGTGTATGTGTTTTATCTATTCTTTAAATATCTGCATGTCACTGCACTTCACCTGATAGTTACTAATCATTTGCCTACAATGGACATCATAATAGTCAAATAACTTGAAGATCACTGTGTCCTTATCCAGCAAAAATGGATCGTACTTGAACCATTATGTCACTAGTTATACCAACACATGAAAAATGCTTTAAGTTTGAAATGCCACAGGAAACAGCTAACATCGCTACGTGCCTATTTATACACAGTTATAATTTGTTGAATTTAAAAGGATAAGTAATTCTCTTGTAATAGAGAAGAATGTGAAGATGAAGTTGCCACAAATCAGAAAATAGATGAACTAGAGAAGGGGTAATACCAACCTACACAATTCATGCGAACATCATCCTTTTGGGTCTTGAGCAAACTTTCAAGCAAAAGTTTGAGCAAACACTCTTCTTTTGGTGAGAGTTCATTGTCATTGTTGTTTTCAGTATCCCATGGCGTAACTTGTTGGATGGACATCTTATAAAGGACAAAAAGGATCTCCCCACAAATTTCTTCACTATTCCAAAAAGAAATAAGCCATTATGGTGGTTAAAGGATTGAGTATGTTTTTATGATCTCAAATGCTTTTCTTCACCTGGGCAGCTGAAGCCCGACCACAAGGGTTGAGAAAAGGGCAGCTTTATCTCTAATGTGGACTGTTGGGTAAGATTCCTGACAAGAATTCAACAAGACTCCGAGACAATGCAACTACACACAAGCAAAAAGTAACAGAAATGAACTAAACATTATGGAGGAAATAAAACCTTGAAATGTCTATTTTTGGCATAGTAGAGAGACAGGAAGCATCCGAGGAAGCATAACATACAGGATAAGTTATGGTCAAGATAATCAGGAAGGTAGAATGTATATACTTTTATGTTGCATATGGAATTACAAAAAAGAAAAAAAAACAAAAACAAAAAGTATACGGCATTCTACAGGAAATAAAATTTGTGTCCCTAGCTACTAATTAAACCATACTGTTCTAGTCAAAAAGAACAATTATGAAGTTATCGACAGAATAGAATGGTCATGATATAAAACATAATAAGATTGATGTAGAAAATAAATGAACTGATTTTACATGCAAAACTAAAATGTCAACAGGATAGAATGAATGATATGAAAGAATGAATCCAATCAACGTTTATGAATGACATTCAATTATGAAGTTATCAAACCAGAATATTATAGTACAAGAAACTATTTGTCCATTGCACAAGTACACACTATCAACAAGGATGCAAGTCACCACAAGGTCACTTATAGGTGCATATCAACAGTAGATGATGAGAGCACTGATGTGACTAATTTTGGCATGTAGTTTATTCTCTAAAATTGCATTTCAATTATATGATGGAATAGTACAAAACATGTTAAAACAAAATAGAAAATTACATGAATTCTCTAAAGCCCATCTTAAAGAAGTACAAGGCATATCATAATTTATTCTACACTAACCAAATATACGCGAAATGGATGGGACTAGCATGTTTAAGACTATATATATATATATATATATATATATATATATATATATATGCCTCCCCACAATTAAAAATTGCAGCCTCCTGCTACCCTTCTTCCTCGTGGCCCCTCGATATGCCCTACAATTGCCACCCCTCTCAACTGACACTACACCTCCCTCTGCCCTTTGCCCCTCCCTCCATCTTCCTCTTGCCACTTATCGCCACACTAACTGAATGCATCTCCCTTCCACACTTCCACAATTGCTTATACAACTTGCCGGCCTCACATCCCTTTCTTACCCATTGCTCTCCTCTCAATATGCATATTCCTCTTCCCTCTTTCCATTCTCCCTTATTTATTTTCTATGGTTAGAGCATGTAAACGTTCATTGTTCCCTATATTG
Organism: Costus lasius; assembly: GCA_027563935.2. NCBI lineage: Eukaryota > Viridiplantae > Streptophyta > Magnoliopsida > Zingiberales > Costaceae > Costus > Costus lasius. Next base: position 21,085,752 of record CM050447.1, on the reverse strand, counting down.
TAGGACTTCATCTACCTTCTCTTGTGGCACAGGATGGATTTCTCTAGCTCTTTTTTTTTTTACTCCAACTCTTCTTTCCATAAGTTACCCCTATTGACAAAACCAAGTACATTTTCAAGAGCACTATGATTCTTCCTTAAACAGCACTAAAAACTAAAGCATATTGAATCTCTTCTTAATGCTAGGTGTTCTACTTGATCTACTGGCAAACTTCAAACTATTTTAGCCTCACTTGGCTCATCAATAGTACAAAGCACCATATTCAATGTGTCATCGTATTTCATCTATCCAGAGGAAATTTTGGCTATTTTATACAAAACTTGCTCTTCTAAGTGGAATGTGATGTGCGTTTACACACTTTAGAAGCTTTTTATCTCAAGCAGGAGAATTGTTCTCTATGTGATTATTACAGACTTCTGAAATCTAAGTGGGATAAGTTGAAGATCTATCATCCCTCTACTAGCAAACTAACGTATGAAAATCGAAGTTCTAGAACAAAGAGGCTACCATAAAGAACTGACGTCTGCTCCACGCGAGACTTCCAGATGAGAGGAGATCGGCGATGAGCGCGACAAATCCCCGAACACGGAGCGTGGGAGCCCACACCTGGAAAGATCGGAGATGAGGTCGATCAGCTGACGTGCGAGGGGTATGATCATACCTTTCAGCGTGTTCGGGGATTTTGTATTTTCATACCTTAATAAAATAAGTGTACGGGAATAATTTTTATGTACGTATTTGATTAAGGTATGAAAAAGTATATGTTGGAAATACAAATGATTTAAAATAAAATTTGATAAATTGATAACTATTACATAATAATTTTTACGTTTACTTTATATTCAATTTAAATGTATAACTTTTGACATGATAAGTAATTCATAATTATAAAAAATAATTGAGATTTAAAATTAAATAAATTATTTATCTATGACATAAAAAAAATCTAATTTGTTAAACAATATTTTAAATATAATGTAGTTAAAAAATATTAATGATAATGCAAAAAAAACAATTATAAACCAACAAAACTCAACTGCTTGACAATAATATAATAAGCTGTGGATAAATGTGACTGATGTCAAAAAAAAATAGGTAACTGATGCTCAATTTTTTTGTTAGTTTTTATTTTCATACAAGCTAAATAAAAATAGGTTTTAATAACATTGTAAATAAGAAAATTTGAATAGATGCTTTGCCCAACTATTATGAACAAATTTATTTACAAATCAGTTAACCTAATTTATTAAAAACTTGTCTAAATGTTTTGCTAATTAATTCTCATGTTTTACATATTTATTCGTTTTAAAACATGTTTTTAAAATGTTTATTTGTTGTTAGTTAACGTATGCTATTATATTTCGTATTAAAAATACATAATTACAATTGTTATATAAGATGCTATCTCGTTTATGTATTTAGCAATACTAGCTAAAAATACCAATATCTTCAAATAAGTTTAATACAGTCAAAGCTTATATCGACAGATAAATGTAAACATACACCGGTATTGGTGAATTCACATTTCGTTTCTCACTGATAAAAATTTTATCATATACCTAGACCCATTAATCACAATTGAAGTATATATTAATCAAAACTAATGGTAAGCTTTGGGCCGACAAATTTGGAAATTGAACATTTTGAAGAATACATATGTAATTTTGCAATCAGTTAGGCGTATCGAGAAAGGCTAACAAAACACATGGAAGTTAAATATAATTGAGCCATAAAAGGTAGAGTCACGTACAGAAAACTAATGTGTTATTTTGCCTTGAATAATGAGCATTTCCTGGAGTTAATGTTTCGCATTGCAGCAAGGTGACAGGTGACAAATACGCTTACGACGCCATAGAGCAGAAGAAATAACTTATCGTCTCAATAATTAAAAATGAAATCCAACTGTCAGTGCTGTTAAAGATGCCTTACATTAACATCGTATCCACGAAGCAAAGCCGTAATCACTTGTCTTTTTGATAAATCTATCACTGAAGTGCACCCTTTCCTCGCTCATTTATTCAAATTTATTTCCTTAGTTTATCAACATGCATACGCAAATCACGGGCCAGAATACCCAGCGGCAAGAAAACAAGCAGTACTAACAGCTCGAGGCAGTAGCATGGAAATAATTCTAATTCAATGTTGAGAACTTATCAGATTTCTGATGACGAACGGAAGAATTCCCCCATGATTGAAGTATGCCAACTCCACCTACATCTCAATTGAATAGTCAAGTACTCGAAGCATTTGGAAAGAAATAATAAATCACAGAAACACGAACTTTGTAAGTTATGCATTTTCGGGCAGCGCAAATATATCTTCACTGGTGCATATAAAAGGAATCACAAAAAGCCAGCACAAACCCACATGTTGCAGCAGGTCGCACTATTTTTATATGTTAACGAATATAAAGACAACTACAAGATGTTTTGAGAAATTATATTTAGCACATTAACATATTTGAAATAGAAAACTAAATGATATTAGGTACTATGTTTAAGGATAATCTCTCTCCTAATTCCATTGTGATCTACAATATTGGGTATATTCAGCCAGGTTAGATGTATATAATCAGCCACATTTTCATGGTGTGGTCTATGCGGGGATGAAGTTGAGAGCTAATTTGATAATTCTGCAGCAGTAGAACATTAAAAAAAATAAGAGTTAGCCTGTGGGTGAAGTCCCTGTAATAACCCTGAGACCCTCTTGAGATTGCAGGAACACCTTAAATTTGCTATTTTCTGATAAATTTAAAGATAAAATAATTTTCTAATAACAAGTCATTCGTATCATCTCTTTATTTTCGACATAGGATTTGAGATCGATAGTTTATCAAAATAAAACAATAGTTTTTGGAAAGCACGTTTATTAATTTTAAAATCCAATCAAGCGTTACTTAAAACAACTTATTACCAGAATATAGGGCGGTATAAATCACAAAATAATAAAAAAATTTGCATGATCAAATTTATTATTATGTTCATAAAGTTTACCACAAGGTCGAGAAGTATAGCAACAATTTAGATTTACCACATGATCTTATGTAACTAACCCCAAAATTAGCTATAGTGAAGATTTACCACAAGGTTTTTAGTAACTAACCCCAAAGCTAATGAAATAGAACATATGAAGATATGAGTGGCAAAAATACAATGCAGAGTAATGAAAATGCAAGTGAAGCATATGAGCATGAAAATGGAAATTTCAAAAAAGAATTGGACATGGATATTACAATATTTAGATAAAATAAGACTATGAGAGACAACTATCATGTAAGAACTTGAAAGGCTGGTGTAAGAATTATATAAGATGATAAAAGTGAGATTCAAATAAAACCATGTAAACAAAATGCCTAAAAAAATATTATTTCTCATGAATTAAGGAAAAGATCCAAATTTTTACCTCTGTATCAAATCGAAGAGTACATGTGAAATACTTCCCATTATCAGTAGCAACAGTAATGTCTTGACCAGGCCGTATGTCACTTATGTTCTTTGGGAGGTCTATAGTGAAGCGCTCATATCCAGTCAAGCCCAGTGTTTCGGCATCCTCGCCAGCCTTGAAGCAAAGCGGAATTATCCCCATCCCAACTAAATTGCTGCGGTGAATTCTCTCAAAACTTTTAGCAATTACAGCTTTGACTCCCTAAGAATATTACAAAAGAAATGAAATGTTATACAAGATACAACACTACACATATAAATGACGAGCCACGACCACAGAAACAAACCAACAGCATTGGGCCTTTAGCAGCCCAATCTCGTGAGCTACCACTTCCGTACTCTGCTCCTGCCAGAATTATGGTATCTACCCCATCAGCTTTGTATCTCTGAAAGAAAATTGGAAGGAGTTCAGTTGCTTCACAGATTGGGAATATAAAAGGAGGGATAAAGTACAAATTAAGCTCACAGTTGATATAAAGGCTAATAGTAAAAGTTATGATGCCATATTTAGAGTCAACATAAGCAAACATCTAACTATTGTGAGAGAGATATCCCAGGTTAAAATAGGAGCATCAGAGGTGATAAGGTTCTGAAATTATTAGACAATTAACAAGTGAACTCCAGTCTCCCACAAGTAACAATTGTTGGAGCAGAAAATATGAAATCTGCACAAATTTAGTTAAAAAAAATGAACACTTTACCCTAGTGCATATGTCAGTGTCAAAGTCTAAGAAGAGAGCTATATAGCTGAGCCATATTGTGAAACATGATGTTCTATGCAACATATTGCGATTCAACAAAATCAAATTTTGTTCTGCTGGTTATTACTAGTGTGGACTGTGGATTAAATTGTAATAGGTAAGGGTAATTTCAGCTTTCAATTGATATACGCTAAAATTTTGGCCTCATTGTTGCAACACATTTCCTAAAGCGCTAGAAATCATTGTCTTTTCGAAATAAACCTAGATTAGTCAAATCTATCTTACATACAAGATAAATTTGCACAATAACAAACAAGTAATTTTGAAAGCAAAACTGGATGGATGGGCTTACCATTGCCACGTCAAAGACATACAGTTTATCCCCAGATGGAATATGGATAGTCTTTGGTCCCACTTCTCCCTTGAGGAATTTGTTGACAAGACGAATGTTTGCAAATGTTCCCCTTGCCATGATTTCATCGTTGCCACGTCGGCTTCCATATGAATTGAAATCCCTGCGATCTACACCACGCTCAAGCAGGTACTTCGCAGCAGGACTGTCCTTGTGAATGCTACCTGCTGGTGAAATGTGATCTGTTGTAATGCTGTCACCAAAATTCAATAAACAATAAGCATCCTTCACGCCATGAGGACCAGGTGGAGCCATAGTCATATCCTTAAAATAAGGTGGTTCGTGAATGTAGGTAGACTTTGAGTCCCATGAATAAAGTGTTGTTGCTGGGACAGTAAGCTGGTTCCACATAGGATTGCCGTTTGTAATAGCTTCATATGTACTTTTGAACATCTCAGGCAACACGCTGGATTGCACTACCTACAAAAATGCCACAAAAATTAAAAAAAAAAAAACAAAATAATTCTGAATTATATACGAGTGATTATTATTTGCATACAGCAATTCAGAAAGTAACATGTTGATTCGTAAACAAAGAGCACGCTAAGGAAAACAAGATATTCGATTTATGCTATGGTTTTTAGTGGCAAAAGAAAGTAGAAAATAAAGGAAACCTAGCTATAGCATTGATTTGAAAGACAAAGAATCTAAAGATTTTTTTGGAGATACCAATGACAATTAAATTCATACATAATCAACTGAGAAGTAATAGCGGGGAATTCAACAAATACCTGAGCAATCTCTTCAGTGGATGGCCATATATCCTTAAAGTATACGCTCTTCCCATCCTTTCCAGTACCAATTGGTTGTGTCTCAAAATCAATGTCAACCTGCAACAAAAGTGCTATGGTATGAGAAAAAATAAACTCAAATAGACAGTTTGGACAGGCCTAAATTAAGACAGATAATAGAAAATATGTAGATCAAAATTATTTTAGAACTTCTTTCATGTAAACAAGAAGGCGCAGATGTTTAAGGTGATGAGACTGGTTCTTTAAGCACTCCAGCGTACATCGAGACATCTAGTATCCACATAGACTTTAAAATAAACATTAAATTTTAAGAAATAAAGGAAGTTGTTCAATTCTGTTAACATAAACTTTCTTATCATATTCCACAATGGCATGTGTTGTGCTCAAACTTGACCGTTTCTTTTAGGTCTCTGAATCTTCACAATGTCTCACCAATTGGACAATCCCAGTTTACAACTACAAAAGTCGCTAAGTTCTCCTATATATTCAAGTAATAACACACAAGGCATCATTTGCTGAAAACTAGCTAATTATTACTTCAAGTTCTGCCATAGAGAAACTGACTTACAGAAGTAAGAAAAAATAGTATTAAATATACACCAAACAGAAATCAGTGAAGTATCCTCTAAAGGGCAACACATACTACAAGATGCTTTTATACTTTAGGCTTTTGAGCTTGTTCGGTAACCCATGAACAGAATCTCTATAAAGGCTGCTTGATAAAACAACATTTAAAGAGAAACAACGGAATATAAATACTCCACAAAATTAATTTTATTTAAGAGCAAAAGAAAACCAGTTCTTTTAAAAGCATCTCAAATTACTGAACATTTATATTAATTTCATCTCAAGCACTGAAGTCAGATAATTTAGTATGCATAAAAAGACGTACCGTGCCAGCAAGTGCATATGCTACAACTAGTGGAGGTGAAGCAAGATAATTAGCCCTCGTTAATGGATGTACACGCCCTTCAAAGTTCCTATTTCCAGAAAGCACAGCAGCAGCAACTATGTCTACCATAAGAGAAATCAAGTAGGTAAATGAGTTACTTTCAAACATAGAGGCACAAGTTCCGTTTACAAATATTCTCTGTTAAAATCAGTACCATTATCTGAAATTGCAGCAGCAACGGACTCCTCAAGATCCCCAGAATTTCCAATGCATGTTGTGCACCCATATCCAACAATATGGAATCCTTGCTGGTTCAAATATTCTTGAAGACCACTACAATAATATGCATATAGATTCAGTATTCTACCCAAAAAAATATCTGAAAAGTTTGACCATTCTAAAACGTAATAATACCTCTTAAGCAAATACTTGGTAACTACTCCAGAACCTGGGGCAAGGCTTGTTTTGACCCAAGGCTTAACCTGAAATAAAACAGAAACTTCAAGTAAAGAAATAAAAAGGATAGAAATAAAAGCTATAATTTTGTCAGGCGTGACAATGTCAAATGCAGTTTGTTGGAAAATAAAAGAGATAAAAGCAGCATAACAAAATGTGGAATCTCATGTACTGAATAAAATGCGATGTGGAATAACCTAACCTGAAGTCCTAATTCACAGGCCTTCTTTGCAACAAGTCCAGCACCAAGCATAACACTGGGATTTGATGTGTTTGTGCAGCTTGTTATTGCAGCAATGACAACACTGCCATGCTTGAGCTCTGCAGGTTGCCCATGAAAGTCAAAGTTCACTACTTTGTCTTGTGCTTCCTTTGGCACAGCAAAGCCCTGGGAAAGTAATTTTATAGGGTCAATCACTAATGTCAAGAACCAATTCAACTGAAAAAAATAATAACAAATGAACAAGTTGCCACTGTTCAAGTAAGTAACATAATGGCATGGACAGTAGTCAAGTTGCATGGAGGTGTATCAGTGAAATTCTGCCATCTTCAACAGTTACAAATCCTTGTAAACATGTTTCATAAATATAGTTGCAGTTATTTTCTGTTACAAAATTCAAAAGAATGCTTGCAGTCTATTTCAGAACCATAACTTCATGTTTTGACGCAATTAAATCTCAGAAACAATGAATGAATAACAAAATGAAATGAAAATTAACAGTTAGAAAAAACAAATAAAATCATATATATATATATGTATGTGTGTGTGTGTGTGTACTGATTTCAACAAACTAGGTGAATGCTAACAGGGTCCAAGCCGCAAGTTGAAACTAGCAAGGAACAAAACCCAGTACACAATCAAAAGCCACAGGTCAAACCAGCAGTGTCTCTCACCTTGAATCCAACTTTGTTGTCCAGGCAAGCGTGCCAATCTACTTTCATCTCTTTTAAGGGTACACGATCATGAGGCCTGTCATCAATGAAAATGGGATGATCAAACTTAGCATCAAGTTTTTCTCAATAGGATAAGTAAGAATGCTTAAGAGATGTAATTGGTGACTTACCTTTTTGGGCCTGAAATACAAGGCTCAACTTCTGCAAGGTCTAGCTCTAGATAAGAAGAATATACCCTTTCCTTTTGAGGCTGTTTTATAGTGAACAAAAAACAATTCACTTCAGCTGTTGAATTTGATCCTAAAATGCCAGTTGTAGTGGCATACCTCATTGTAGTCAACAAACATCTTATTTGCACGCAGATAGGCCTCAATCATAGACACCTGCACAATAAGAATTTAGTAGAATGCCCCCTCATTTGAAACATACGCTGCATTCAAATTCTGGAGAAGTGAAGAATCACATGCACCACTAAAATGGCTTGATAAATATAGTTATCAACTTATCATCTTAATAATATAAGACACTCATTTATGTTCAAAATTGAACTGAGAACTTGAGAATAATGAATTCTGAACTAGTTCAAAGTTTGATCAGTTTCCAGAACGTACTATGTAATAAGCATGTACTTAAATAATGAAAGGATAAATGAAGTGGCACCTAACTGCAGTATTGTTCTTTCACTGAAAGCAAAAAACTCTCTGTACACAGGTATACTCACAGTTTCATCACTTCTTCCTGTCAATTTAAGATATTGCAGCGTTACGTGATCCACAGGGAAGAATCCCATTGTTGCTCCATACTCAGGTGACATATTTGCAATTGTTGCCCTATCAGCCAAAGACAACTCACCCACACCCTCACCTGCAGTATTAAAAAATAATTATGGTTTTCAGTTTACATGAAAAGTTAAATATTATCATTCTTACTCTTTATTAAGAGAATAAGCATTACCATAGAACTCAACAAATTTTCCAACAACTCCATGCTTCCTCAACATTTGTGTGACAGTTAAGACTAGGTCAGTTGCTGTGACTCCATTTTGTAGTTTACCTGCCAGCTTAAAACCAACTACACCAGGCAATACCATACTCATCGGCTGCAAATGAAAATATTTGTATTATTTAATACTGAATTAAAAACATATAATTTGACTTGCCAAACTGTGTAAAGTAGAGAACGGAAATTGTTATACTGGATGAGCACAAAACCATTCAAAATGTCAAAAGAATATGTTAAAACCTAAAACCATCATTTCAGAAGAGTAGTCAAAATTACATATCACCATGCTGCAAAAAAAAAGCAAGAAAATTGCATTCACTTTTCATGAAATTGTGCATGGATAGTGCTAAACCCATGTGAGGCACATAAGATAGCAAACACATACTTAGTGTAAACAACAGAAAATAAAAAGGCATAACAGGTGAAGTGCTACATCAAAAAAAAGGCTGTCAAGGAGTTACATAAAATATAGAAAGATAATAGTGTGCATCATTTTCTTACATTTTTTTTTCCTAGGCATGAGTCGCTTATAAGGGAGTGGAAGTTTGTATCCAACTTGTGCATTCAAGAAAATCAGAAAAGAACCAAAAATGCAAGGAAAAATGATCATCTGTGAAACAAAAGAACCTAAATGGATATCAGGTTGTCATGTTTAGAATTACCTGACCAAGCATTGCTGCCTCTGCCTCGATTCCTCCAACTCCCCAACCAGCAACTCCTAATCCGTCAATCATAGTGGTGTGCGAATCAGTTCCTACCACGCTATCAGGGTATAGGATATCATTTGTGTTGAAGACAACACGACCAAGATACTCCAGATTAACCTAAATCATAACGCCATCAACTTTACAGACAAAGATAGAGAACAAAAATTATACAGCTAGAAGTATACAAAATCAAGTCTAACCTGGTGAACTATGCCAGAACCTGGTGGAACAACAAGCATATTATGGAATGCAGTAGATCCCCACTTTAGGAAAGCAAATCTTTCCTTGTTCCTCTGGAATTCAAGTTCCATATTTGCTTGCACTGCATTCTCAGATCTTGCTACATCAACCTGAACTGAATGATCTATCACAAGATCTACAGGAACCTGATAATCAAAAGAAGTCATATAACTATAACCAGCTTAAATGGTTAGTGTTCCTATCATTATGAGACAATTTTGATTACCATGATAAGGAATCTGTGAATCTACATTGTACAAAAAGAAGGGACAGGTACGAAAGAACATGAAATAATAAAAACGTGCAGTTCTTTACTTTAAAAGAATGAAAATCAACGCATATGATAAATAAAAAAGAATTATTCACTGACGTTTATCTGAAAAGATAGAAATGGATGCATCTTGCAAGTCCTGGCAGCACTACTTACTCAGATTTGCAGGATACCTAGAACCCACTTGCAAGTGGAAATAAAAAGGCACAAATGATTGCACACTGCTAAAACTGACAGAAAGAAATAAATATTACAAATTACATAACTGAAAAGCAATTCATTTCAGAAGCCATAGCGTAGAGCACCTTTAAATCCTACTAAACAACTATAAGGATTTGAAAAAGAAACAATGAGATGAAGTATCATAATAAACAAAGAATCACAGTAAACTACCACATACCAAGGGGTTTATCTTGTTAGAATCACTACCCAGCTTGTTCATGGCATCACGCATACAAGCAAGGTCAACGACAGCAGGCACACCAGTAAAATCCTGATAGGATAATTCAAAATGATAAATAGAAAGCATATAAATATTAGAGAGAAAAGGTGTAAATAACCTTAACAAACCTGGAGAAGAACACGAGCAGGCTTAAAAGGGATTTCTACTAACTTTGGGGAAGTGTTCTCCCAATCAATTATCTTTTCTACATCATTCTTCGTAACTTGGAAATCATCACAATTCCTGATTGCTGACTCCAAAAGGATTCTGATAGAGTACGGCAGTCTATCTGTCATCCAAACATAAGAGTCATTGTTGGATAACAATGTTAAGATTTAGAAAGAAAGTTCTACAGATCATATTACTGAAAAGTGCCATTAATTTCTTTAAATATGAAACCTAAGTTTTAGCCAAAATGAAGAAGAATAATTGGGCTTGAAGATTTAGGCTACTTAATCAAAGAAAAACTAATACAACCAAAAGCATAATAAAGAAGCCAAGTAAACTTGTACATAATCGAATTCAGTTGTGCATATTTAGGAATATACACCACTACTTAATCATCTGCCTATTTATGTAGGTTTACTTTAGAGAAGATCCTGCAATCTCCCAGGCCAAATTCATCAGATGTAACCTATGGTCTTTTTAAGTCAACATTGGCTCACATAAGTGGAAGTGACGAGAAATAACTGCAAGAAATACACTAATCATTTTTAAGTTTTCTGCACCTTGACAACAGACCATTATATAGTCAACTGATCCACTCACTAAACGTATCATTTTTATGAGATGGTAAGAAGGTGAACACAGTGATCCATTTTAGTTACATTCGTTTATGTATCAGGGAAAATACTCAGAGTGAAAATAATCGAATCTCTATGGAAAAATAACAAAGTAGGAGCAGCTGATAGGATAATCCCACAAATACCTATCCTTGGATCATTTAGAGCAGGTAAGCTGTAGTATTTTCCATATTCACCACCCTCAGGCTTTGGAAGGCTCGTCAGAACATCGTTGAAGGCATTTTCTTTAGCTGCGTAAAGATAGGAGAGAGAAGCATTATGACTTATCACTTGGAACAAACTTTGTTGAAATAACATTTGAAAATCATATCTATCCCTAGAAAAAGTTAAATTTATAGTCATTGTTTATATTGCAATTGGTTGGTTGCTGAAGCATCATATGCATTGTAAAATAAAAATTATAAGAAAATTTCGCACAAATGCATAACTGGACAGAATCATATTATTCTCGTTCTCAAAGAAGGTAAAGCTATTCATATTATTATTATTTTGGAGAAACGTTTATCACTTTTGCATGATAATAATTCATCCTCATATAATACCAAGACCTGCATCGATATACACATATTCAGCATTTTGCAGCATTCTGTTAAGGGATCACATACATCAGGCACATTGATGCATAGGACAGATTTTTATTGTAGTTGTAAAGAGCATAGAGTATAGTAAATATTTTGGACTCCCGAAAGCCAAATGATGCAACTTCAGCTATAAAGATGATCTTTAAAAGAGAAAGGATGGAAGAGAAATAGAATTTTTCATATTAAAAAGTAAGCAACTACCCAAATACCTATAATTTTCAGAAACAGTTCGGAGAAGTAGTTACGAAGCAATTAATTGAAAGAAAGAGGAAAACAAACTTGAGAATTAGAATCCTCGACTCATTATAAGATAATTCTCGTTGGCGCTTGCAGCTATATGAACGTAAATTGCTTTATTTAGAGTAAGCTTCTGGCAAACAATTTAGAGAATGGACTAGCAGACCAAGAAATGAAAACCAACATATTATTGAATATCACTTATTTTAAGGGCGGATCATATTTTGATCTTATGTTGCGACCTACACTGATACCTATGAAACTCAAGCATCAATTTCCTTGTACGGCCACGCATCCGGGCGTACAAGGAAATTGATGCTTAATGAGATAAAGTCACGAATCTTTTAGAAGCTTAACCGCTCAACAGCATAACAGTTAAACAAGTTGAAAGAAACATAAATACGAACTTCCCAGTGTTTATAAGATTTCTTTCATTTCATTTCTGCAAATACAGCCAGATCGAGAGTTCAACATACCAGCGGTGGCCATCTTCTTGTCGGAGCGGTCGATCACGACAGCAGAGCTCCTGATCTGTGAACTGGAAACGATCTGGGATCTCCGGCCGGAGCTTAAACCCGTCGGCGACCAGACTCCCAAACGAGGGAAGAAATAGCCGCGGGATCTCGAGAAGGAGACGGATCTCGGCGGAGAGGACGAGGATCGAAGGTGCAGGGAAGAAGCACGGGATCTAGATAGGGAAGCAGAAGACGCTGACGGAAAAGGAAGGGCAGAGGACGTCGAAGGGTGATGTGCGCGTACAAGTCCAGAGGGTGTAGATTTATACATGGCTCGACGGGCAGCGCATCCGGGCGTGCGATGGGAGTAGTTGGAGTGCGCAAGGCAGACGCTTAATAGACCTAAAAATCCAATTTTATATATCGGTAAGTGGAAGAATTTTAACTGGTTCAATTTTTTAAAAAAAAATAAAGGGAAAAGGGTGACGATGACATATGAACATGATGAGATATCGTCATTCCAATAAGTTTCTTCGGTTTATACCAGCGGAATGATTGGTTCGTATGGGCTAGGATCTGTTACAACGGTGGAAGAAAAGTGAGACACGGTGGACACATGGGTACAATGTATTTGAAGAAATGACAATTGGATTACAAACATGTGCTTTTGACAAGGGCTTCACGGTAGGGCCCGAAATAAAACTCTAAATAAAAATGATATTGAAATAGGTAAAAACTTAATTTAGATTTGATGGCTAAAAATGGTAATTAAACTCAAACTAATTAGAAATACGAGTAATATATTTCAATTATACTCAATTTGAATATCTAATTACTTTATTAAAACACACTCGAGTTTAATAGGTAGAGTAAAAATATGGGAATTCGGTATTCGACATGTAATTAAAAATAAAAAAATAAAAAATAATATAAATATTTTAGAAGTATTTTAATTTTTTTAAAAATTAATATAATAAATAAAATTAAATTTTTTATTGATTTAGTACTTACATCTACTTGTTAAATATTTGAGTAGAACTAAGGTAATTCAATAAGATATTCAATTTAGGATTAAATCGAATTCAAATGCCAAGTTTATGTAATTTTATCATTATATCTTATTAAAATAACCAATATATAATCAATGCCTTACCCCGAGAGCTGCAAACAAGTTCCGTCTTGGCCTTCTCTTGGTGGGTCCGGTAATTAGATATTTACACCTATTTATCCACAAAGTTATATAAATAAATAATTAAATTCAATTTTTTTGGGTATACGTGGTTATTTATGTACAATTTAGGAGCCGCACAAATGAAGAGATTAATAATACGAGCTAAGTTTTATTTGTTCTACTTTTATTTGATGACAAATAGCATGAACTTAGCCTTCACAAATCACAAGAGACCCTATGCAAAGTATTTGCCTAAAAATTTATGCTAAAAAAATATAAATAAAAATCTTGATAAGACACATCTCACGCAAGATTTGGTATAAAATCCCTTGAATTTTTACCGATAGTGCGTGTAATTCTTTTATTATCAGAATCTGTTCAATAATTGAGTTTTACCAATTGCACAAGATTTCTTACCGATAAGAAATCATGGAAGAATTTTGTTGATGTGGATCCTTCCATCGGAGGTGTCATACTAACGTTGTTTTATGGAATATCAAGATAACCTAGCGATTTATGAATTATGAGTAGGTGAAAAATTGTCCCCATCATATGCACTATTTATAATGGTCTAGAACACATCTACATGTTTGATTTTCCCACGGAAGCTCACACTTAGCAGGTGAAAGAATGGCCACAAGGAAAGGGATTGAGACTACAAGTGATTAAGAGCGCAATAGAAAAATGCAAGGGATTTTGTAAGGAAAATGTTTGAAACAAAATACAATTTTATTTTTAAAAATAAAAATAAAATTAAAATTAAGATGATTATTTATACATCCAATCTCGATTTTTTTTTTCTATTAGGGCTACATAGCTTCAATGAAAGAAGTGGATTGGTGTAGATAATCAATCAAACTAATTGGTTTGGAATAATAGACCAAGACTATCTAATTGATCCAAACAACTTGACGAGTCAAATCTTGACTAGCTAACTAGGTCATACTCCCAGCATGATTGAATCTTCCTATAAAGAGCCAAATAGTCCAAATATGTCAATCTAAACCATACTAAATATTGCTTGAATGATCCAAATCATTAAAATAAATTAGTCAATACCTCACCCAACCAACAAAAAAGTCTGAACAGTCTAGAGCGTCAGATTGAAAGCAAATGCTTTTTGTGACCATCCAATCAATTAGAGAGAGACCCTTGCAAAGGAGGAACGTATAGTTAGTTGTATGAAACAAGAAGACAAGCAGCACTACTATGAGGGTGGAAATATCCTTGACTGAGGAGATACAACAGCTTCCTTTACAAATTTCTTAGAGTTGTTAGGATCACGTGCCCAACGGATCTCGCTCATGTTTGGGGTCTCCACAAACAACATGGTGAACTCTCCAACCTTCTCGGCGTTCCCTTTCTTGCCGGCCCTCAGCACCAAATTGTTCTTGTGGTAGGAGAAAATTCCACTGGAAACGTGAATGATGTCTCCGGGCTCGAAAGCTTCACACTCGCAGCCCCACATCTGGAAGTGAACTGATGCAGTTTCATCAGCAACTAATGCAAGGCAGGTTAGTTCTTTCCCATCCAATGTAATGCTGCTCTTCTCCAGCAGTATAAATTTTGTGTTCACGGTATTGGTTGCTGCAGGAGTTATATCTTTCAACTTTATCATTTTCGCCATAGGTGTAATTCTAACCTGCAATCTTACAAATACATCTCAGACATGATACTAGGGAAGATTGATACTACACGCAATACAGTACGAAATTCGAAAATAAGTAACTATTGAAGCTACTGTGTAAAGAGGCATGTAGGTTAAGAAATTGTCTTAAAGAAGACAAATGGAAATTGCAATTTATAAGCCTGGAATCCCAATGATGTGCACGAGATTATGACTCCGTTTGGGGAGATTATACGATAAGAAAATTAAGAAAATCATTGATGTAAAAAGTATCAATTGCATTGTCTGACATGTATGAGTGCGCTTTTTATACAATAATCAACTATAACTTCAGTCTACCACTAATATATGGTCAACTAACATCTAAGTGACGTAGTGAACACTAACATAAAAATAATAGCAACACAATAGTGAAGTTATATCCTAAACTTAACATCATTCTCTCTCATTGAAAAATAACTTAACTCTTGATGAATATAACTTGCACTTGACTTGATTGTTATCAACCTAAGCACAAAGGATGAAGGTATCAATCAACTTTTAGAGGATCCAATATACAAAAAATGTACTTACTGGTTGTTGTCATCATTTTGGATTTCATGAGACTTACCAGGTGTGAAATCACACAACTCTTCTTTAGAAATCCATGCATCACATCAGCAAATCATTCACTTCATGGAACAACATAGAACTATGATGTTTCCTTTAGCAATTTAATTTTTTGTCGACTATTGGTGATAAAATATTTCATATTAATGAAATTACCCATAGATGATAATACCTATTGATAAAATACTATATGTCAATATTATCTACTTCAAATGGACACTTTCCAGGCGACATATTGATGAAATTATTATAGGTAAATTCAACAATTACCAAAAGTGTCAGTTTTCATAAACAATTATTTGAGACGGTGATATAATTTGACAATTTGGCTAACTATCTGGCCTATCCCCTTATCCCTCGATAAGATGCTTTCCGGCATAGAACGACCCTACGCTACTCCATGTCGATCAAATTAAACCACTTAGCTGAACACGACAAGAAAACGCTTCAAAATCCCAACTTTATCACAAATAAAGCAAGAAAGATCCCTTTTTTATATATCTTTCAATCCGATTCAAAGGACGAAAAACCAAACGTACCTCCAATCCGATGGGGCAAACGGGAGTCAAAGCACTGCTAGTCGATTGAGCTTGGAAGGGCAACAAAAAATGAAATTGACTCAGAAGGCAACACTACACGGGTTGAACAGCACTACACGCAAGCGGAGAGGACTTTGTCGAGGGTTGCCGAATTTGTTGAGGGTGTTGTTCTGCAAGGCTTGGCCTGTGGAGGGGTGCCGTGCGAGGAGGGACGGAGCGAGGCAGCTCCGTAGCTCGTTGGGAGGATTGGAGGGCGCGGAGGGGAAGATGCTGAAGGATCAGGGAAAAGGAGGTTTCCGAGTACGCCGCACGGTTTTATTTTGAGGAAGCAGCCGTACGGGTTCAAACCGAGAAGCAGCTCCCCGGCTTCCGCTGCCGCACCGCCTGACCCCAACGCCACTCTCCCTTGCCGCTAGTCTGCCTCGCCTGGCCTCCGATACCACTTCCTCCCGCCGCCTAGCCCCGCCTCACCTCCAACGCAGCCCCCTCGCCGTCGCCATCACCTTGCCTCCGACATCGTGCGGGGCTGGCATAGAATAGCATGGGTCGGGTAGGAGAAAAGGGGTTAGGATTTGGGGATTTTAGGGCTATAGTTAATAGGTACCCGATATTGCCGTATTAGTGGATAATGGATTATAACTTACAAAAAATATAGATAATCGGATTTAATAGTAGATATCTGACTTATATTATTCGAATCAAACTCAAAATAGCACGGGCAATGGGTCGGGTACCTCTTTTTTTCTCTACTATCTGAACCCGACCTGAATAACATTATCCGGTACCCAAACCCGGGCCGAGTCTCTTATTGTTCAACTCGACCCCGATTCGAGTAGTTAAACAGGTACCCGCGGGTGCCTGTGTACACAAAATAAAAAATTAATTTATAAATTTAAATGAGTACCAGCGTTTAACCTCCGGGTACCCGACCTACAGTAATAGGTACCCTATCCGAAAAACATCAATTTGCTATAGCCATCAAGATAAACCAAGTAACTACACAAACATATCATGTAAAGGATTGTACAGTGCACTAAAGGTTGCTAAAAAAAATCATATTAAGAAAATTCATTCATTCATATGAATTATTTGTAGACTATCCATGGATGCTCAATGTATCTAAGAGCAGCACATTCACAGCACTGCTAAATTCTAACCATTGATGCTCAAAGCATCACAGTCACAGGACTGCTAAATTCTAAAACTCCATTAAAGTGCACAAAGTCTGAAGTGCATATTTCGACAAGATTGACAAATAAAACACAATGTTCCAATTGCAGAGGTGCACATTGACTGACCTGGGCTATGAATAACATTGACATGTTGCATAAAAAAGACTTGGGCTATGAATTAATTAATCTAAACAAATAATAAAGACTAATCAAATAATAAACACACTAGTTTTCGTACAGATAACAACTAATCCTAGAATGAATAGATGACCGCAGCAGAACAACAATAGCTTACAGCTAGAAGGCGGAAGCTGGACAGCCCAAACTACACGAGGTGGAAGGCCTGAAGTCGAACAGCATGAGGCGGAAGCCGGACGACCAGGAGAGGCTAAGAGCTAGAGGGGCGACGAGCCGATGGGCAACTAGAAGAGGCTTGAAGCCAGACAGCAGGAGCCAGAATCGTAGAAGGCGGAAGATGGACAGCAAGAGGAGATGGAATCGCGGAAGACGGAAGCCGGACAGCAGAAGGCAGAATCGTGAAAGGCGGAAGCTGGATAGCAGGAGGAGGCCGAATTGTGGAAGGCGGAAGCTGCCAAGCTGGACAACAGGAGGCGGAATCTCGGAAGGTTGAAGGGTCGCTTAAAAAACGCGTTCGTCTTGAAGAGGATACTCGTGGCGTCGTGGGTCTGCGGGGCAGCGGGAGGAAATAGCAAAGCAAGGGTTCTTGCGAGTGGCAAAGGGGCGAATGGATGCGGTGAGGGAGTGAACGTTGAATAGGGGATTATTAGGGATTTATAATTAGGGTTCTGGTCTTCTATATTCTAGTTAAGTTTAGTGAACCGAATAAATTTTACTTTTAAGTGCACTGGGTTTGAATTTGGACCTTAGATAAATAGAGTAAGCTAAAATTATACAAATAATTTATTTTAATTAGAATATAATATTATAAATTATTTAAAATTAAAATTAATATATAATCAGGCTCAGGTTTAGATACCCAAAGGGTTAAACCCAAACCCAACATAGGTTATATGGGCTAAATCCATATCCATCTCGTTTATGTAACCGGGTACCTAAACGGCTAAACCTGGTGTATTTTTTTTTTAAGTCAAACCCGATGCATATAAATAGTGCATATGTTATTAGAATCAAATCTATTTAGGTAATTATTTATAATTGAATTTAAATATATAAAAGTTTTTATTCTAAATGTAGGTTGAGGAAGAAGTTTAAAAGGTATTTAGATGAATAATTTTTAATTAGGTTATTATAATTTATCTAAATTTTTTATTAATAATAAATAATAATTTTATTAAAATTATTATTAAGATAAAATTTATACATCTAAATTTTGAATTAATTATAATTAAAATATTTATTAAAAATATTATGAGTTATATTATTAATTTTTAATAATAATTAAAATATATATTAAAAATATTATAAATTATACTACTAATTTTTTAAAAATAAACAAAATATTTAATAAAAATATTTCTAATATAAAAATTATATTACTAAATTTTTATTAATAATAATTTAAAAATATTAAAATATTTTAAATGATATCAATAAGAAGTATATTTTAGTGGTAAGCTCGTAAAAGAAAAAGTAAAAACTGAAAGCTGCTACTAAATATATTCTCAACTACATTATAAATTTTTTAGGGCAAAGAAGCCAGTGATCAGTTTATCAAAGAAGTATAATTTAACATTATAAAACTTATATGAAATATCAACGACATAAAGAATAACGATTTAAATAGTAATGCATTAAATTTATATGATACCTAATGAACTTGAAAACTAGGGGCTATTTGGCCCCGCTTTGAAGCTGATTTTAATAAGCTTTTAAGTAAAAAGCAATTAGAAAAACTGTTTGGTAATGAAAAGTAGAAGCAGTAAAAAGCAGAAGTTGTGAAAGCTACAATTTGATGCTTTTAGAGCTTCTGCTTCTCTAAAAAAGTAATTTGCATAATTTTATTTAAAATTTTAAGTATTATTATTTTAAATAATTTAAAATTTTCACACTAAAAAAATAAAATATATTATTATTTTAATAATTTAAAATAATATATTTATTTATTATTTTAAATTTTGACAGCAGATAAAAAGTTATTAATCAAACATCTTATAAATTTTAACAGTGCAGCACAGTACAATACATCACAGTTTAACATAATTGTAAAATTATTAATAGTGAGACCAAACATAATTGTAAAATTATTAATAGTGAGACCAAACAGGCCCTAGGACTGTTTACTAATCGGTTTAACCTAATGAACTAAATGGAAACATTTGATTTGATTTAGTTTTATGCTAAATTTAGTTCGGTTCAATTTGATTTAAAATAATTTAAAATTGGTTCAATTCAAACTGAATCACGCAATCTGAACGTTCAACCGGAACCTCAATTCGGTTTAAAATCAGTGCGGATTTCAAAACCAATCAGGCATCCAGATCGTTATCTACGTAGTGGGTGGCGGTGCGTGCAGGTGGTGCATGGTTCGGCTAATGCTGGCGAAGATGAAAGTAGGCGGCGACGGAGATGGTGGAGGGTTGAGATGGGTAGCCCTCATGGCCGGACGAACCCTCGCGGTTTGGATACTAGCCGCCTCACACGGCCAGAATGTTCGTTCTAAAAAACTGAACAAAACAATTTTCATTCATCAATACGATCTCCAATCGGAACCTAAACCCGTGGGCGATGATCAAACCAATCGAAGGAAAAAAAAAAAGGAACCGAAGGATCTCGAGAAGGCAACGGATCTCGATGGTGAGGACGCGGATCGGAGATAACGGAAAAGGTGGAGTGTGGAAAGAGAACGCTCAAGCCGTAATATTTTTTTTCCATAAGTATTATGTGGTTCTATAAATGGCTTTGTTTCAGAATAATTTATTGAGCTGAGCTCCCTTCGTTAATGTAATGAGTTTACAAGTAAGATATTTTATCTAATTAAGCTTAATCTTAATTTTTGTTTGTTTAACTTAATAATTTATTGAGCTCCCTTCGTTCATGAATATTTAATTCATTTAGTGCAAAACAATAAATTTTAAACGGTGCTTCTCATTAAGAAATATTTCTTTTGATTTTACAAATTTAGGTTGATGTACGAAATTTTGCAGGATTTTGCGTATTTTAAAAAGGTTAATATTTAATTATATAATTTTTAAAATAAAGACGATAAAGGATAAAAGAAATTGAATTTTTTTAATATTATCCTATATTCAACATCATTCATCAGCCAAACGTGAGCGCGTGTCCAATCAAAATAATTTTGTAATAAAACTTTTATTTTTTTGTTTTTAATTAAATAATTATGCCGGAATTAGGGCTGTCCAAACGGTTTGAACCGAACCGTTTTGGTTCAAACCGAAACGAACCGATTTGTGATGGTAACAAACCGAACCGAAACCGAATAATAGAAAAATCGAATCAAAGCCGAACCGACCGATTAAACTAAAAGTTTTGAGTGACTTTATATATCCTTAATCCTTATTTCTGATTTCCTTCAATTGAGGTTTTCTCCTTTCTTTACATATTTAGGACTAATACCATTCATTACAATCTGCTTTTCATAAATCATAAAAGACACGTGGTGAAGGTGCGAATCTTGATGCTCTTCACTGTCATTTCCTCTCAACGTTGCCCTCCGTTTGCAAATGTCATCACCTTAACCACAAAATTTTAACCCTAGTTATTGGGTTACAAAATAATTCTATTTCCCTCCTGTCAAACCTCTCACCGTGCCATTTCTTCCAATGATGAAAACCAGTGATTTTTATTTGAAAAAACCTCTAGCAAAGGATTCGTTCTGACCTTTGTGTTTCGACCTTCATGTTGCATTCGAGTTATCTCCGACACCTCTCCTCTTTGGGTCATCTCCAACATCAATTTCGTCGAGGAGCATCTTCCTTTTCTTTATCTCTAGCATCTTCTCTATTCTTATTCTTCATCTCCAGCATCTTCCCCTCTAGCATCTCCCATATTTTCACATGATGCTTTATCATGGTGTAATTTTAGAGCTGAGATTCATTGTTCTACTGTGATATTCATATTGTTTAGTTCCTAATATGGTTTTAGTCATTTGGTGATAATATAGAGATGTTATTTTTTGAGTTTTGCTAGAGTTGAAGGAGTTCTGCACTCTTATTTGTACTATGACGAGTTTGTTGTCCAAATCTCGTCATTCCTCAGTTTGTCTCTGTTTTAGTATTTGATTGTAGTGATGAGTTTTTTTTATTAGCTGGTTTTAAATAGAATTTTGGTGTTATTTATCCCTGTTTTATATTGAGATGTGTTAGCTGTTGATATAATCTTGTGTGGGTGAGTTTTGGAACAATCACTTCAAGGAACTTTCGCCGAAGACAAGGACAGAGATAAGAAATGCCAGTGTTAGCTATAATATGGTTGATATCTACCATAATATGGTTGATATCAACCATAATATATATTCTATTAACTTTTTTCTTTACTTTTCATAATTTTATAATTCAGATTTTAGTTTTTATTTCAAAATTTAAAAATATTTAAAAAGGTGTTATATATGTGGAATACCCACTGCTAATAGAATAAAAATCTATGAACGTAGATGTAGGTTTTAAAATCTTAAACATGTATGGAAATAAATAGAAAGCAAATAAACCAGGTATGTTATTAATATAGCAATAATCTTATATCTACTGAAAAGGTTCTACAGCAAGTATATAGGTGATATCAGCTATAATATGGTTGATATCAACCATAATATGGTTAATATCAACTATAAAGAATCATATATCAATTGTAAAAGATTCTCTGATAATTATATAATTGATATCAGTTATAATATGGTTGATATCAGCTATAATATTATTGATATTAACTATAATATGATTGATATCAACTATAAAAAAAATCTTATATCAAGTGCAAAAGACCCTCTAGCAACTATATAGTTGATATCAGCAATAATAAGGCTGATATTAACCATAATATGGTTGATATTAACTTTAAAAAACTCTATATCAATGGTAAACTCTATATTAGTCATAACATGATTTTTTATAATTGATATCAACCATATTATAGCTGATATATGTTGGGTGAGTTTCCCTCCTATGTGGAGGATGGCTTAGTTGACCCATGTGAAGGATGGCTCAAATCATGCCACATGGATGAAGCAGCTCAGTTTGTACACTGCAGAAGATCGTGGATTTTCTGCAAAGATCGTGGACACACTATCCACGATCCTGAACATCGTGGATTTCCTACAAAGATCGTGGACACACTGTCCATGATCTGCAGAAGATAGTGGACACACCTCAGCTACGGTCGACACACTCCAGAAGATGGTGGACACACCTGCAGCTATCATGGACACACCTCAGAACATGGTGGATATGCTGCAGAAGATCATGGACACACCTCCAGCTATCATGGACACACCTCAGAACATGGTGGATATGCTGCAGAAGATCGTGGACACTCTGTCCACGATGTCAGAACATCATGGACACACCTGCAGATATCATGGACACACATGCAGAAGATCGTGGACACTCTGTCCACAATGTCAGAACATCATGGACATAGCTTGCAGCTATCATGGATAGGCTGCAGCTATGGTGGATACTCGCAAGCTATGGTGGATATGATATATCCTATAGTGGATTGCTACACACGTATGGTGAAAACAACCTAAAGTGGATTGCTGCACACATATGGTGGATACAACCTATGGTGGATTGCTCCACACTTATGGTGGACACAGCTAACGTGGATTGCAGCACACTATTGTGGATGGATAAGTGGCACCTTGACACGTATTGTTGTCATTAGGGTTTTCTAATTGGCATGTATATATATTCCACTACGGAGATGTGAGATGTGTGCTGTGAGAGCAAAAGCCAAGTGAGAGAAAAAGAGCGCCGCAAGGTGAGAGCCACTTGATGTGAAGAAAAAGGCAGAGAGGAGAAAGTTCAAGGGAAATTGTGAACTTAGGGGAGCCTGTGTATATTGGCCGCCGGCAAGAAGTTCACCGTTGGCAGTGCACTACAATCTGGACGGTCGGATCGTGGAACTAAGCTCTCTATTTCTCGCAGTCAGCCCAGAACCGAGATTGTTCATCTTGGTGATTTCTGAACTTTCCTCCTCTCTTGCATCTGCTTCCAACTTTATGTTGATGGTTGTCTGTCATCCAAATTTATACTTGATGATGTGGTTATGCTCCTAGATGTTCTAGGAAGAGTTGTAATACCCATTAAAGTGATTTAGTGGAAGGTTTGAGCAGACTCCGGTCCCGTGGTTTTTCCTCCTCAAGTTGGGGAGGTTTTCCACGTAAAAATCTCTGGTGTTCTTTGTCTGGTTGTTTGGTATTTGTTCCGCTGTCATTTCTGAGTGTTTCTATTGCCGATGGTTATTTGATTTTAAAATCTAGCAACTGGGTTTTTGCGCCGTCTCATCCCAACAAGTGGTATCAGAGGTGAAGCTGATCCCAACAAGTGGTATCAGAGCGAGGTTATTCGAGGAGGTTGTGGTAAATCTGTTGCATTCGAGATATAGACGTTTGCTCACGCTGTTTGGAGGGTGCGTACGTCGGTGCTAGTCGCCGGGGCATAGTCTCTCAGCCTCTGTGCTAATCGTTCAGTTTTGAACCAAATTTTGACCTAGTTTCCCTCAGTGCATCCAGAGAACAGAACTCTGAGAGTTATTTTTTGTTGCTAGTGGGAATCAGCTTGCATTACACAATGGAGGTGAATACAAGCAGAATGATTCTCTTGAATGGTTCAAATTACCACAAATGGAGAGGAAAGGTGGATGATCTCCTCTATGCGAAGGATTATTACCAGCCAGTTTTCCTTAGTGAGAAGCCCGAAGGTAAGACCGAAGAGCAGTAGGCTATTGCTCATCGGCAAGTGTGTGGCTACATAAGGCAGTGGCTGGATGATAATGTTTTGAACCATGTCTATGGAGAGACCAATGCAAAAATATTATGGGCGAAGATTGAGCACTTGTATGCTCGAAAGACTGGCAATAATAAGCTGTATTTAATGAAGCTTATTATGTCCTTGAGACTTGACAGTGGTTCTGTTAAAGACCACTTGAATACATTCCAAGGGATTCTAAATCAGCTTGGAGAAACGGGCATTAAATTTGATGATGAGATACAAGGATTGCTGCTCCTTTGTACTCTACCAGACACTTGGGAAACATTCAGGATGACTCTGTTTAACTCAGCCCCAGAAGGTGTCATGACAATGGACTTGGCCAAAAATGGTATTATGAATGAAGAGGAAAGAATGAGAGTACAAGAATATTCCTCTCATTCAAATATGTGGCAGTCCAAAGGCCTGGGAGAATCCTGAGCAGAGGTCCAAACGGAAGAGAGAGCAGCAGAGGTAGCTCAAATAAATCTGCTAACATTGAATGCTATATAGTGGCAAGAAGGGGCACATTAAGAGATACTGCCGAGCATTGAAGAGGGACAACAAGAAAGGAAAGGACATTGAAAAGAGTGTTGGAAAGAGCACTAAGAAGCCCAATGATGAAGACAATAGTGATGATGACCGCATTGGTATCACTACTGATTGCTTCTTGCTTGTCCGTGACAATGATGCAGTTAATGTGGCCTCCTGTGATATGAGTTGGGTAGTTGATAGTGGTGCCACTACCCATGCTACCTCTAATAGGGATTGTTTTGTCACCTACACACCTGCCAAGTGTGGAACAGTGAAAATGGGTGACAATACCACCATTGAAATTGCAGGTAGTGGTGATGTGTGTTTAGAAACAGCTAATGACACCAAGCTAACCCTTAAGAATGTGAAGCGTGTTCCCAGCATTTGCCTGAATTTGATTTCTGTAAGCAAGCTGGATGAGGAAGGCTTCTACAGTACATTCAAGGATGAGACCTGGAAGCTTAGCAAAGGTGATATGGTTATAGCAAAAGGAAAGAAGGTGGCTTCTTTATATGTCCTGCAGGCTAAGCTTTCCAAGGCCATCATTAATGCTGTAAATAATGATGGAATTGAAGTGCGGCACAAAAGATGCCATGTGAGTGAGAAGGGGAAGCAAACTAAAGTCTCCTTCAAAATTCAGCCCTCTTCAAAGAAGCCTGAGATACCACTCAGGGGATCCACCAGAGAAAGACTATCTTCCACCAAGTATTCTCCAAATGAGTTTATGCAGCTCACTGACGGGGGAGTACCTGCATGCTCTAATGAAGCTGTGGAAGATGAGCACAAGAAGAAATGGCTGGAAGCCATTGTTGATGAGATGAGATCTCATCAAAGAAATCAAACAATTGATTTGATGAAGCTACCTAAGGGCAAGAGGAAAAATCGGTGGATGTGGAGGCTGAAGCAGGATGGGAATTCCAAGCAACGGCCACGTGAGAAATTCCATACTGATAAGAAAAATTCAGATATGATGGTTAAGGTTGTGGCCAAAGAGAAGCTTGAAGGTTGCCAGTTGATTGCCGAGATGGAAAACCCCTCCACATAGTAGTGAAGGGGGAGATTGTTGGGTGAGTTTCCCTCCTATGTGGAGGATGGATTAGTTTCCCTCTTGCATAGAGGGTGATTTAGGTTTTGCCTATATGGAGGATGATATGCCCATATGGAGGATAACCTAGATTCTGACTAGTTCACATCATGGATGAAGTAGTCCAGATTGTGGATTGCTAAACCCCTCCACATAGTAGTGAAGGGGGAGATTGTTGGGTGAGTTTCCCTCCTATGTGGAGGATGGCTCAGTTGACCCATGTGGAGGATGGCTCAGATCATGCCACATGGATGAAGCAGCTCAGTTTGTACACTGTAGAAGATCGTGGATTTTCTACAAAGATCATGGACACGAAGATCGTGGACACACTATCCACGATCCTGAACATCGTGGATTTCCTGCAAAGATCGTGGAGACACTGTCCATGATCTGCAGAAGATAGTGGACACAGCCTGCAACATGGTGGAATTTGCAGAAGATGGTGGACACACCTCAGCTATGGTGGACACACTCCAGAAGATGGTGGACACACCTGCAGCTATCATGGACACACCTCAGAACATGGTGGATATGCTGCAGAAGATCATGGACACACCTGCAGCTATCATGGACACACGTATTGTTGTCATTAGGGTTTTCTAATTGGCATGTATATATATTCCACTGTGAAGAAGTGAGATGTGTGCTGTGAGAGCGAAAGCCAAGTGAGAGAAAAAGAGCGCCGCAAGGTGAGAGCCACTAAATGTGAAGAAAAAGGCAGAGAGGAGAAAGTTCAGGGGAAGCTGTGAACTTAGGGCAGCCTGTGTATATTGGCTACCGGAAATAAGTTCACCGTTGGATCGGACTAAAATTTTAGGAGAAGGTTCGTGACTCAGTGCTCTACAATCGGGACGGTCGGATTATGGAACTGAGTTATCTATTTCTCGCAGTCAGCCCAGAACCGAGATTGTTCATCTTGGTGATTTCTGAACTTTCCTCCTCTCTTGCATCTGCTTCCAACTTTATGTTGATGGTTGTCTGTTATCCAAGTTTATACTTGATGATATAGTTATGCTCCTAGATGTTCTAGGAAGAGTTGTAATACCCATTAAAGTGATTTAGTGGAAGGTTTGAGCGGACTCCGGTCCCGTAGTTTTTCCTCCTCAAGTTGGGGAGGTTTTACACGTAAAAATCCCTGGTGTTCTTTGTCTGGTTGTTTGGTATTTGTTTCCGCTGCCATTTCTGAGTGTTTTTATTGCCGATGGTTATTTGGTTTTAAAATCTAGCAACTGGGTTTTTGCGCCGTCTCATCCTAACAAGTGGTATCATAGGTGAGGCTGATCCAAACAATATAGTTGATATCAACTTTAAAAAACTCTATATCAATAGTAAAACTCTATATCAGCCATAATATGATTTTTCATAATTGATATCAACCATATTATAGCTGATATCAACCATATAGTTGCTAGATAACCTTTTACACTTAATATAAGATTTTTTTGTAGTTATTATAAACCATATTATAGTTGTTATCAACCATATTATAGTTGATATCATCTATATAGTTACTAGTAGAACTTCTACATTTGATATATAATTTTTTATAGTTGACATCAATAATATTATAGTTGATATCAACCATATTAATCATATTATAGCTGATATCAATCTTAGTTGATAACAGCCATAATATAGTTGATATCAATTATAAAAAACTTTATATCAATAGTAAAACATCTTCTAGCAACTATATAGTTGTTATCAACAATAATATGAATGATATCAGCTATAATATGATTGATATCAGCCATAATATAGTTGATATCAACCATAATATTACTGATGTCAACTATAAAAAATCATATATCAAATATAAAAGTTCTACTAGCAACTATATAAATGATATCAGCTATAATATGGTTGATAACAACTATAATATGATTAATAATAACTATAAAAAAAATCCTATATTAAGTGTAAAAGGTCATCTAACAACTATATGGTTGATATCAACTATAAAAAAATCATATTATGGCCGATATAGAGTTTTACTATTGATATAGAGTTTTTTAAAGTTGATATGGTTCAGCTAAAAAATTGATATCAACTATAAAAAAAATCTTATATCAAGTGTAAAAAACCTTCTAGCAACTATATAGTTGATATCAACTATAAAAAAAAATTCATATTATGGCTGATATAGAGTTTTACTATTGATATAGAGTTTTTTAAAGTTGATATTAATCATATTATGGCTTATATCAACTATATAGTTGCTAGAGAGTTTTTTACACTTAATATAAGATTTTTTTATAGTTGATATCAATTATATTATAGTTAATGTCAATAATATTATAGCTGATATCAACCATATTATAACTGATATCAATTATTTAATTATCAGAGAATCTTTTATAATTGATATATGATTTTTTTATAGTTGATATCAACCATATTATAGCTGATATCACCTATATACTTGCTATAAAACCTTTTCAGTTGATATATGATTATTACTATATTAATAATATACCTGATTTCCTTGCTTTTTATTTATTTCCATATATTTTTAAGATTTTAAAACCTATATCTACGTTCATAGATATTTATTCTGTTAGCGGTGGGTATTCCACATATATAACACCTTTTTAAATATTTTTAAATTTTAAAATAAAAAACTAAAATTTGAATTATAAAATTATGAAAAGTAAAGAAAAAAGTTAATAGAATATATTTTATAGTTGATATCAACTATATTATGGTAGATATCAATCATATTATAGCTAACACGAGCGATTCTTGTCTCCGTCTTTGTCTTCGGCGAAAGCTCCTCGAAGTGATTGTTCCAAAACTCACCCACACAAGATTATATCAATAGCTAACATATCTTAATATAAAACTGGGATAAATAACACCAAAATTCTATTTAAAACCATCTAATAAAAAAACTCATCACTACAATTAAATACTAACATAGAGAAAAACTGAGGAATGATGAGATCTGGACAACAAACTCGTCATAGCACAAATAATAGTGTAGAACTTCCTCAACTCTAGCAAAACTCAAAAAATAATATCTCTATATTATAACCAAATGACTAAAATCATATTAGGAACTAAACAACATGAATATCACAGTAGAACAATGAATCTCAGCTCTAAAATTACACCATGATAAAACATCACGTGAAAAATATGGAAGATGCTAGAGGGGAAGATGCTGGAGATGAAGAATAAAAATAGAGAAGATGCTAGAGATAAAGAAAAGGAAGATGCTCCCTGACGAAATTGATGCTGGAGATGACCCAAAGGGGAGAGATGCCGGAGATAACTCGAATGCAACATGAAGGTCAAAACGGATCCTTTGCTAGAGGTTTGGAGGAAATGGCGCGGTGAGAGGTTTGACAGGAGGGAAATAGAATTATTTTGTAACCCAGTAATCAGAGTTAAAACTTTGAAGTTAAGGTGACGACATTTCCAAATGGAAGGCAACATTGAGAGGAAATGACAGTGAAGAACATCAAGATTCGCACCTTCACCACGTCTCTTTTATGATTTGTGCAAAGCAGATTAAGGCACCCAGGCGAAAAATTCTCGCCTAGGTACCCAGGCTAGGCCATTTTTTCCTTCCTCCTTTCTTTACATATTTAGGACTAATACCATTCATTACAATCTCGGTTTAAACTTTGTTTTTCTTTTTTATATTAACTGAATCTTATGGCTTATGCAGCATAAAGCCATAAAAATAGTATCTTATTTGAAGGAGATGAAGCAATCTTATGGCTTATGCAGCATAAAGCCATAAAAATAGTATCTTATTTGAAGGAGATGAAGCAATCACAATTCACCTGGTTGCCAGCCCCGGAGCCCCCATAAATTTGGTCATCAAGGCTAGTTTTACACACTAGAGTTATTCGGTTTAAACTTTGTTTTTATTTAGTATGCATATTTGTTATTGCAGTCTTGCAGACGTGTTGAACTGTTGATTTTCTTAATGAATCAGTCGAATTGCCACTTTGCCAGTGGGTTTATTTATTATAATGGTTGATATTTTATAGATAACTACTAATGTTGGATCAACTCAATTGAATTGAATATGTATGGTACAAGATTGGATGGCTTAATTAAAACTATATTTACATTGTGATTTGTGAATACATCACCATTACATTCAATGTAATAAATGATACATTAAGCAAAATGGTGAATACATCAGTACATCACCATTACATTCAATGAAATGTGATCTTCAGTTCTTCACTGATACATGCTGCTCTTTTGCATTACCATCGTCCATCGCTGACACTGTACACGTAGAGCAGCTATATATCGATAACAGCCTCCACGACCTGCTTAAGAGTTAAGCCACATGAAATGTTTGGCACTCAAGAGTCAAGATTCGCAACATGAAAAAATCAGTCGATTTAACCAAATACAGAAAAGATGGATTTTTAGTCAATTAATTAAGCAAAATCCTCAAGGACACCAAAAAAATTAAAACTTTGTATGAGATCAAAATTCGAAATGACAGATTGGCATCAGATGCAACAATTAGATGGCACAAAATCCTCGCTGCTGCTCCTCAACAGGCTGCAATTGATATGGTGTTAACGAGGAACAAAATTAGACCAAGAACACAAACAACTCAACTGGATGTATAGGAGGTCTGGTAATCAAGTCATCATCATTGTATTTGTGTCAATATCACAAATTCAGTAATTCACAATGGCCACATCAAATGTTAGGAGTGAAAACAAGCAAACATCATACATGAATTTTCAATACATCATACAAGGTCAATGTTTGAAATATCCATATCACATATGACTATATGAGACTTGAAGTTTTGAATACTTGATCACTTGAGAGTAATAGAGTATGAGTCCATATTCCAATATTCCATAATCCTACATAAGATCACAAGAAGTAAACAATTGTCATTTGTGTCAACTAACAAGAAAAACACATTAGTATATAATATCAACAATTAATACTTACAGCTATACCAAATTACCAACTGTCCAAGACCCCAAAATCCCAAATCACCAATACACCATTTTCCTACATAAGATCAACTAACAAAAAAATACTTGAGCACAAATGTGTCTAATTCACCATTTTTCTACGTATGCTGATATGCTTAATAAGACCAACAAGATATCATATCACTATTTACTGTTTACCAAAAGGTCCAAAATGTCCAATTCACCATATTCCTACACAAAAAGAATTAAAATCAACAAGAGTATAAGACAACAACTAACAAGAAAATATATTAGTGTATAATAACACATTAAAAATAACAATTATTTATTAGCACCATTAAATTAATACTTACAGCTAGATATGTAAGTCATTAACACTCGGTGCATTTTGAATTGTAGCAATCTCTGTAACAATTTAACAAATAATATAAGAAATTAAGCAATCAATATTAATATTAATATTTAGTACAAATTAAATAAATTACCATTCTCTATTATTTCAGCATCTTCTATATCTTCTTCAACTTCACGACAACTATTGGCTCGAATCCAATCTTGAGAATAAATTAAAGCTTCAAGCATTGAAGGAGATAATGAAGACCTGGATCAAGCACACGCCCGCTTATACTAAAAACAGATTCTGAAGCCACTATTGAGATAGGAATTGTCATAATATCCCGAACTATCGAAGATAAAACAGGAAATCTAATGGCATTCATCATCCACCAATCTAATATATCGAAATTTCCAATTTTTGTACTTTCTGCTTCTTCACATAAATATTTTTCTAACTCTGATTACTCTTGTCCAACAACATGTTCCTTGTATCTTATATATTTCAATTCAGTTATTGTAAGAGTATGCTCTGATTGTTTGTTTGCAACACAACTTGATCCCTTTGGAGCAGTTGAAGGATCATTAAGAACACCCATCTTGTTTTTATACTCATTGAATATCCTCTGAAGATGCAATTTCAACTTAATATAAGTGAAACCATATCCTCACCATACATCTCTGATAATGCAAACTTTAAATAGTCCACCTTATATCGTGGATCAAAAATGGCAGCCATAAATAAAAGCAAGTTCAATTTCTCTGGTTCTCCACAATACTTTTCCCATTTTTCTTTCATCTTGAGAGCCATTTGAACAAATTAAGGATCAAGGCTCACATCATTTATCCAATCATTTAAAGTTGCTGTTACCTGAGTAATTTCATTCACATAAAGATTGCAAGAAGTAGACAAAGTAGAGGATACATTCAATATGAACTTATAGAAAATCTTCAGCAGAGAAACTAAATCACGTATGGTTTTCCAATCACCTTCCAAAGGCCTCCCATGTGCATCACTAGCTAACACTGTGTTTCCTTGCAGGGAAAACCAGAGGGGGCGGATGGATTACCAGGGTTTCTGTGGTTTCCTTGCAAGGACGGAAATGGAGGGAAGGAGAAGGGGGCAGATACAGTAGCGTTTTAATGCCCCTCCGATTTAGGGGGAAAAGGAAACGGACGCGCTCGAAGCTGAAGGCCCGAACCCTACGCCCTTATGCCTCTCGACCGCACGCTTGTATTCACTCCACCGATCTCCTCCTCGCCACCAGAATCTCTCCAGGCGAAACTCTCTCCTCCTCTACCCCTTGGCCGAAAGCCTCTCCCACAACCCGAACGCCTCGCCTGAAGCCCTTTTCGCCCGAACATCTCTCTTGCCCCATCGACGCCCGAAACCCTTGCCACCGCTGGAACTCTCCCCCCAGCCAGAACTTGTGCCCGAAACCCTCGCCCCAACCGGAACTGTCACCCGAACCAAGCTCCAAAACCCTCTCCGTCTCCTCTCATCCTGCCAAAGGGGATAACCTCTCATCCCTTCTCCATCGAAGCTACAGTGTCAGGATTTTGCAGAAGATCATCCAGTGACAAAGATCATCCAATAGCAAGTTCTCTCCAGTGAGGTATGTCATGTATATAAGCTATATGAAGATGGTGTGAATGTTGATTTCTTTCTTTAACTAGTTCTCTACACTGATGTATTGTTCTTCAAATTAACTAGTTTTAACATTATGTAGCAAAAAATTGATTTATTTTGATTGTAGAACCCAGAAGCATGAACCATAATTATGTAGCAAATTACTCATTAACATTATGTAGCAAATTAACTAGTTCTCTACACTGATGTATTGTTATATAAAATTAACTAGTTCTATTCTGATTATATAAAATTAATTAGTTCTACTTTGATTGTAGAACCCAGGAACATGAACTAGTTTTCTATGGGGGCAAATATGGTTTCCTTTTATAGGAAACCAACTATCTTGCTTTCTTCAAAATAGTTGAACATCGTCTGATCAAAAAGATCCGACAAGAACAAACAAATAGTAGAGTGCTTCAAGCATATATTAAATCATATGCCTGCGCAAATGTCTATGAATTTTTTTGTCCGGATTTTTTGTCAAGCATAAGACTCATTATAACGCATAAATTCATTGTCACAATATTTGTTGCAAACTTTGAGGTGTAGATGTATAGATATATATATCAATGATATTTTGTTACTTAATAACAAGGTTTGCCTTTTTAAAATTGTTTGAAGAATTTATGTTATCTATTGCATCTATAGGTCTTATCATACATGACTCCAATGAGTAAAACGGACAAGACACGTGCATTAGTATACATCCATCATCGAAGAAATTGCATGGCTGCATGTGCAGCTGCAATTGCATTTATGGAACATATGAAAGAGCTAGGATATGTGGATAAACCATTGAGAGAGAGCAATGAATATAAAGATAATAAAAGGAGAGAAATTCTAAAAAGTTTAACTAGTTCCGATCAAATTTGTTATAACATGTTAAGAATGAAAGTAGATGCCTTCAAACATTTGTGTGAGATTTTAAGAGGCACCGGTCGAACGAGGGACAATAAAAATTGTAGCATTGAGGAGAAAGTGATGAAGTTTTTATATTTGGTGACCCACAATGTCAAATATTGAGAACTGTGCTTTTTCTATCATCGTGGTTCTCGAAGTATTAACAATCACTTTCACGAGGTGTTACGAGCTATTATTAGCTTACATGAGCAATTCATCACACAACCTGATGGATCGGTTGTTCCTCCTTAGATACAAAATAGTAGCAGATTATATCCTTATATGAAGGTATGTATCTTCAAAATAAATTTGGTATCCAAAAGTAATTTGGTGCATATAACTAAATCAACTATATAAAACTGCAGGATTGTTTGGGTGCACTTGATGGTACACATATTCGAGTAAGAGTACCTGCTAGTGATGCACCTAGATATAGAGGAAGAAAAGACTGGCCAACCACAAATGTTTTGGCAGCATGTTCATTTGATATGAAATTCACATATGTCTTACCCGGGTGGGAAGGGACAGCATCAGATTCACGAATAATAAAAGATGCCATCAGTAGATCTGATAACTTACAAATTCCAGAAGGTAGAATTTGCGTTGAGACATCAATTGAACATATTTATCATCTAGTACTAATGTTATCTATTGTTGTGTTAGGTAAATACTATTTAGGTGATGCCGGATTTGGAATAAAAAGTTGGCTCCTTACATCTTATAGAGGAGTACGATATCATTTGAAAGAATATTCCAAACATGCTCCACAAAATTCAAAAGAACTTTTTAATCATCGTCATGCATCAACCCGAAATGTTATTGAAAG
Source organism: Costus lasius (assembly GCA_027563935.2). Classification (NCBI taxonomy): domain Eukaryota; kingdom Viridiplantae; phylum Streptophyta; class Magnoliopsida; order Zingiberales; family Costaceae; genus Costus; species Costus lasius. The sequence continues at coordinate 21,051,203 of CM050447.1, read as the reverse complement.
AGCTTTTGGTGTATTATAGAAGAGGTTTTCAATTATAGCAAGTGGAATCGAACCTCATTTCCCTGTACACACACATGTTCAGATCATCTTAGCATGTTGTTTGTTACATAACTACCTAATGGGTGTTGATCCCGATGCTCAAATCATTGCTGATGTTGATGAGGGTTATCAAACATAGTAAACAATGATGTCCCTAGTGTGGAGAGACATGATGAAGATGCTAGGAAAGGGATTATGTTTAGAGATGCTATGGCTAATATAATGTGGGATGATTATGTATAGTAAAAGCATGTAATATCATATAGACCTCTTGTGTTGATGAAACTTTATGTATCTCTTGACTTTTGAATGGTAATATCATATGGATATGTCTTTTTCTATGCATATGTGTTAGGATTCTCTTCATGTTGTTTTCTTTTTCCATGCTAACACTGTTTTTTTTCTATTCAACATAAGATGAGTAAAAAGGCTAATTTATTGGAAGGCTCGAAGAGTAACAATGTGAAATGGACTGAATTTATGGATAATATATTTATAGATGCAATGCTTGAGCAAGAAGTCAAAGGATATAGGGTTGATGGTACGTTCACACCAATTGCATACAAAAATATGTTAGCGATTTGTATTGAAAAATTTGAGATACAATTAACTAAGGATCATCTAAAAAATCATATCAAGACATTGAAAAGTAATTTTCATACTTGCCATGAGTTATTCAAGAATAAGAGTGGAATCTCATGGAATTCCACTTCAAAGTTGTTCGAAGCTGAAGGCAACATTTGGGATGAGCTTATCGCGATATGCAAATATCATTTATTTGATTTCTTATTTTGGTTTCCTTGTTGTATATGTACTAATTGGATTTTTTGTTTATTCAGCTAATCCAAATATGAAAAAAATGGAGGAGTACTCCCGTGCACAACTATGACAAGTTGGAAGAATTATTTTCTAAAGATCGCACCATTGGGAGCGTGTCTGGGACTTATAAAGATTTTATGAATCTTTGGGGTAAAGATACTGCTGTTGACACATTAAATGAAGGAGCAATGAGTAGTATGCCTGCTGAAAACCCAATCCATGAAGATGTTGCTGGAACAAGCCCACCAGTCCCAAATAGTGAGTATTCAATGTCTGCAAAGTCCAGAAAGAGAAAAGTAGATGCACAGGATGCAAATTCTAACATGCAGGAGCTTATTACTTGTATCAGAGAGGGCAATGAATTTATGTATAAGTTTATCAATCCTGAACCTATAGAGAAGGAATACACAAAGAAAGAAATATATGAAGAACTAAGTAAGCTTGGAGTTCCACACCACCGCATTGCACGTGCTTATGTCACACTTGCTAAAAATAAAGAGTACACTGAAGTTTTTTTCGATGCTCCAGAAGACGTACGACTTGAAGTTCTCAATGAATTGATGAGTACTAATTGCTGATGGCACTTGTTGATTTGGGCTATGGCTTCTATGTTTTGTATATTGACACCTTGATGGTGTTACTTTGTATATGTTTTGGATATTAACACCTTGATGGTGTTACTTTGTACATGTTTTGGACATTGACACCTTGATGGTGTTACTTTGTATATGTTTTGGATATTGACACCTTGATGGTGTTACTTTGTACATGTTTTGATTAACTATCTATTGTACTAGTTGCCAAGTGTTTACTTGTTTTAGATATTGACACCTTGGTGGTGTAACCTTGTAAGTGTTCTTATTAACACCTTGGTGGTGTAATCTTGTAAGTGTTTAATGTTTTGGATATTGACACTTGTTTAATGGATATTGTACTAATTGCTAAGTTATGTGATTGTTAGATGTGAGTTGTCTTCTATATGTATTAATTATCCAGGTTGATGCGTTTACCTTGTTTTTGCTATTTTTCCTTAGATATTGGCACTTGTTTTTATCTTTGGATATTGGCACTTGTTTAACTATCTATTGTACTAGTTGCCAAGTTGATGCGTTTATCTTGTTTTTGCTATTTTTCCTTATTCTATGTTGATATCTCTTTGTGATTTAGTTTGTTTTATTACAGTTTAGTGATAAACAAGTCATGTGATATTTTTGTTAATTGGCTAGGTTAACCACGGCTTAAAAATTGTTGGTAACATTTGTGCTGCCGGTTTGCATTGCTCTTAGCATGGGGATTGGGGGCATCACAGTTAACTTGGGCCAATCCCAGTTGCTATTCCCTCTTGTCCTCTTACATTAATAAGGAGCACTGATCTTTTCCATGGTACTTGGTTCTACTGTTTCCATTCCATTGCTTAGGAATAAGAATTTTTCTTCTAAAACGAAAGTAGTAAAGTGTAATTAACTTCATTTACTCTACTAGTTTTCATTTTTAAGTTGATGACTGAATTGGATGCATATCGATGTGCCTAAGCTTGGGGAGGACCAAAGAACCCCGTTGTTGATTTTGCTTTTCAAGTAATCCACATTTGCATCTCTTTCATTCTTTTCTCTTTGATGCATGAAGCTGTGTCTCGCATCTATTTTATTCTTTGCTCTTTGTTGTATGAAGCTGTGCCCTACCAAGGAATGTAGCTTTCACCTGAAGTGTAATCAAGATAAGAAAAAAGTCATATTTCTTAATATGACTTATTAAAATAAATTTCTCTATCTTAGTAGTTTTTGTATTAAAAAAATATTTAATATTATATTTAAAATTTATTATTATTAAAAGTTTGTCTCAATTTAGTTGTTTAATATAAAAGAAATTTCAACAATAATATAATAATATTTTTCCATCCAGTTTTCCTTTCCTTTCAAGGAAACAGTGACAAATAGATGCCTGTGGATTTCCTTTCCCTGTGGATTTTCTTTCACTGCAGTTCTCTTTTCTTTATAGTTTTCCATCCCTGCAAGGAAACAGAACCTAAGAGATCCAATTGAAAATATGGATCTTCTTCGTTGAATCTCTCAAAAGCTCCTTCATATCTCTGTGCTACCTCTAACATGAGGTAAGTAGAATTCCATCTTGTGCATACATCTAGAGATAAATGAGCTTTGCAACCAATTTATTTGTTGAAAACCTGTAATCTTCGCGGAGAATGTCTCACATATCTTATAGCTTCACGAACTTTAACAATTGATAAATGAGCAATCTTCAAACCATCCTGCACAAATAAGTTCATAATATGCGCCGCACGTCTAACATGCAAATAATCACCATCAAGTATACTTCCCCCATCCCAATTGTGTATTTAATAAATGAAATTGCAGTATCATTCGAACTTGCATTATCAACTGTAATAGTCATAATTTTGGAGACTCCCCAACGGTGTAATCACTTTTCAATTGCTTTTCTAATTAATTCACCTTTCTTTTTTGCCTTTGCCTTTCCTCAACAAATATATCATAACAATCTCTAGAGATTGTTTGCCGTGAAGGAATATGAAAACGAGGTATAGCAATACTACAAAAGTCTCTAAAACCTTTACATTCAACAAACCTAAATGGTAGTTCATCTATAATTATCATGCGTGCAAGTGTTTTCTTAATGAAATTTTAATCAAACTTCCATATTGTTATTCCACCACCCTCCTCATTATGTTTGAAGAAAATTTCAGTCTGTGTTCTATTATCTCCCATACTGCTTTGCTCGTGTAAATTTAGATACTTTACACACCTACTCAAGGGTCCTCTTCGTGTGCTAGTACCACATGTTTTACTATTGCAAAGATAAAGATTTCCACAATAATTATATTATGTTTTAGATATACCATCTTGTTCTATTTTTGTGTAGTGATTCCAAACATCTGCTTGTGGTTTCAGTGCTTTTCTTCTTTTGGAAATACTTGGGTCACTTGGCACATTTGATGGATCAGAAATGTCCTTTTAAAAAAATTAATAGAAGCAATTAAACAAAAGACAATTGCAAAAGATGCACAAATATATATAAAGTTAAAGTGTCCATTATATGTCAGTCACCTTCATCCATACATTCTCATGTTACATGAACAAAGGTGGCAGATATCAAGCCAATGTAGGGGAGGGATCTAAACTAGTAAAGATTAGAGAAGTAAAGACTAAAGTATGTAAAGCTTTAGTTACCATTATGTATTGATGTTGAACCGCAAACGGCTGAACTGACTGAAGAGGGTAGAGGCGTAGAGCTTTGAGCCTTGGACTTCGGAGACGACGGTCAACGCTCGATGGGGTCACGGGAGGGAGGCCTCGAGTTCGGATTTCAGAGTACGGTGAGTCGGCAACGACAGGAGGGACCAGGGACTAGGTCTAGGAGGGCTCGGCGCCCCGGCTGCTTGCCTACTAGGGGTCAGCGACTCAATGATGGACAGGGTCACGGGAGCGCTCGGCGTCTCGGCGAGACAGCGAAGGGGGAAGGGGCTCGACAATAGACGCGAGGGTGTGGACTGTTGAGTAGTCGCCACTCGGCACTCACCAGTCGCAGTCGCGAACGGGGTGGAAGGCGAAACTTGGAAGCGGCGAAGGTTAGGGACAGGGCGAATACGATTATGCGAACCGCATCGGAGATCAAATAATGATTTAGGGTTTTCTAAAAACTATGGTTCGGTTCGGCTTTTTTTTATTTTTTAATATAAAATCGAAACCGAACCGAGTTTAATTTAGCTGAATCGAAACCGAACTGAACCAAAAATATAATAGCTAAACCCGAACAGAACTGTAAAATTCGGTTCGGTTTGGTTTTTCGATTTGAACCGAAATGTGGACAGGCCTATGCCGGATGACTGCCATGCGTGTCTGTCTTCTGTCTCTTCGACTTGGATTCAATTGATTTGAACCTGGATTCGGTTGATTTGAACCAATTTAGCTCAAATATAGGCGGCGGAAGAAAAATTTCGGCAAGGAGCAGGCGATTATTTTTTGTTTTTTGTCTTCGTAATTTATTTCTACTCTTGTTGTGCTTCATTTTCATTCTTTATTTACCACTGTTCTGTTCTGTTTCTCTTTTTTTATTAGTGAAACCATTATTTACTGATTATTTTTATTTTTTAGATTTACCATCAACAAATTATAGAACTATACTCGATGTTAATTAAAAATGTCTTTCTATTCCGTCGGCGCATTATGGGGTTTAAGAATGGGTTCAGATGCTTAAACTATTTGTTTTCTACGATTTTTAAAGAAGAATATATCTTAGCCCAAAACTCCATAAGAAATTTTACAAATAAAAGTTTATTTTAGATTTTTTTTATTAGTATTTGATTATTTTTTTCTAATTTTTTTTAGGCTGGTTGTCAAAACGCGGAGACTTTCCAAAAAAAATAGACATTATAGACTATTAATAAAATAAACTTTCTTAACTTTCAATTTTATGTTTTATTTTTTCATTAATAGGTTTTATTGCCTAGAATGTTTTTTTTCAGTATGTTAACTTTCAATTTTATGTGAATGTTCTGTCAATTTAATATACTAAACAGTACTCAGTTTGTGAATGTTCTGTCAATTTAGATATACTAAACAGTATTTGGTTATTGGAAACAATGACATTGATGAAACCAAATTATAAAGTCATAATCTGCGTACACCGTGAGCTCTCAAATAACTTGCTTAAACCCTCCAATTTATTGCAACTCAGTGGTTGTCATGCTGTTCGTATCAGCTGGTCTTCTAGACCATAATTGATTCCAATCTCACCGTACAAGATAATAAAAACCCCGCGGCTGGGCTTACCGTATCATTCCCCAACCCCAAGTGCTCCCAGAGAATACATGTATAATTTTGTTTCATCAAATCGTTGTTTCCGACAACCAAGTACTATTTAATATATCTACATTGACAGAATATTAACAAACCAAGTACTATTTAGTATATCTAAATCAACAAAACACTCATATAAAATTGAAAGTTCACAAACTGAGAGAAAACATTCTGGGCAATAAAGCCCATTAATGAAAAAACAAAACATAAAAGTGAAAGTTAAGAAAATTTATTTTATTAGTAGTCTATAATGTCTATTCTTTTGGAAAGTCTCCGCGCTTCGACAGCTAGCCTGAAAAAAAAAAACCCAAAACAAATTAAAAAAATTAATCAAATACTAATAAAAAAATAATTTAAAATAAACTTTTAATTGCAAAATTTCTCATGGAGTTTTCGGTTAAGATATAATAAAGCAGCTCCAAATAAAATAGTCTGCTTATGATGATTCAAACCAATAATTGAAGCGAACGACATGTCATATTTATTAGTTTGAAATGTAGTATCAAAACAAATGACATCACCAAAGTACGCATAGTCTACGATAGACTGACCATCAACCCAAAATATTAGCAATCTCTCTAGACTCATGGGTCTCAATAGCATAAAAGAATGAACGGTCTTTTGCCAACCTATCTTGAAGGTATTTCAGGATACCATTTGTTTCCTTTCCATCTAATATTTTTCTCCTACGTCTTTGAATATAGTTGATACTATCATCTCTAATAAAACCAACTTCATTATTGGCTGCCCCTGATTGAAAATAATTATACACATTATGCGCTTTTATTCCAGAATCAGTCATCTTATCTATAAGAGCCCGTTGGAAAGACAATATTTTTCTATGCGATCTAGCATGAAAGTCTTGTTTGGGCTAGTCATTATATGATTATGATTACCTTTAAATTTCGATAATGTCCAAATTCCATTCAGGTCAATTTTAAATTCAACCCAAGCCATACAATTTGTTCTTGTCTCAGGTTGTGGCTTTTTAGTCACATGAATTTTATGAACTTCTCGTAAACCTTATTTACTACAAGTAAGCTTACGAAATCTCAAACTCCCATCTTTTCTCTTTTCAAAGTGATATTTCTTTATACTAAAACCCATTCTTCTTGCATACTCATTATAGAAATTATATGCTTCAGATTTATTTTCAAATGTCATACCAACTTTTGGCTCTAACTGTGCACTAGTTTCTTGTGGCTGAACATTTACAAAAGGTTCAACCTCATCAACTTCCTGCATAGCATTCATGATTAAAGGACATTACAAATTCTCATTAGAAACAAGACAATCCATTGTATCATTTGTAACGTACCAAATTGATATTTTCTGTAGCAACTTCACGTAATTCGGTATTTACTTCCTCATTAGATGACTCCCCCCCAAGAATCTCATTTAATGTCATTGGATTATTAAACTTAATAATGCAGGCTCTACAATATAGAAATAATTTAAAACAATAAACTTATCAAATAGATATAAAGGAAAGAACCATTATACTTGAAAAATAAAAATCTTACAGGTATGGTCGTTGGGGTCTAGGGTTGAGAAAGGATTATCAATGTCGTCAAGGTTGAGGGCTTCGGCTAGAGAGCTTTAGCAAGAGGGCTTCGGAGAGCTTCAGCTTCAGCGAGAGGGCTTTGGGCGAGTCGGCTTCGAAGAGAGGGCTTCGGCGAAAAAGAGCTTGAGTGAGAGGGTTTCGTCTTCAGCGAGAGAGCTTCGGAGAAAGATTTGGAGAGAGAAAACTAGGTTTTGGCGACGAGAGCTTGGGCGAGAGAGAGAGAGACATTCATGAGTTATAACTCTGGTTAGGGAAAGATTTGGGAAAACGGAGAGCAAACGGAGGTAGCGAAGGCAGAATAAAAAGTTATTTGTCTTGCTTTGAGATTCAGATCATAAGGTGCTTTAAAAGATGTGTCAGGTGGATTAAGAGCCCCTACTGAAGATCCCTTCGTAGGGTCGCTACATAGAAAATGCACCCGAGGACGAAGCCCCGTCTTTATTTTTCCCAGGCTGCCTCCCTGACGCGCACGTTGACCGAGGTCAGCTCCCATCACCTCCGCCCACGCCTCACGCACGCATGCGTGCGCCTCACACGACGCCTCGCGTTCGTTTCGAACGTTAAGGCGGTAACAGGTCCGGGCCATGCCCACCCCGCCTCCGCATCCGCCAACCCAGTTGGCTTAAGGGGCTGGTTCAAACTGTTAGTGCAAATGGTTCAACCTGAACCTCGATTCAGTTTGAAATCGGTCCGGATTTCAAAACCGATCAGACGCGATGAATCGTTGTCGACGTGGTGGGTGGCGGTGCGTACAGATGCAGGTGGTGCATGGTTCGGCTAATGCTGGCGAAGATGGAAGGAGGCGGAGACAGAGATGGTGGAGAGTTGAGATGGGTAGCCCGTAGCCCTCATTGCTGGACGAACTCTCGCGGTTTGGATACTAGCCGCCTCACACGGCAAGAAGGTTCATTCTAAAGAAACTGAACAAAACAATTTTCATTCATTAATAATTCAATACGGATCTCCAACCGGAACCTAAACCCGTGGGCGATGATCAAACCAATCGAAGGAAGAAAGGAACCGAAGGATCTCGAGAAGGCAACTATCTCGATGGGGAGGACGCGGATCGGAGGTGCGGAAAAGGTGAAGAAATGGCCTAAGCTGGGTACCCGATTTAGGCCCGAAAATCTGGGTCCCTAAATTTCCATCAAAAAATATTTTTTTTTAACTTTTTTTAAAATAATGTACTCCTTGTAAGCTTTCCAATGGTACTAATATTGGAATATTTTAGATTACGTATACGTATAATACCCTATACAAAATTGCATATAAAATAAAACTTTTTTATAATATAAAAAAATTGATTTTTTATAAGATATTTTATACATATACGTAATCTAAAATACCCTAATATTGATACCATTGGAAAGCTTAGAAAGAGTACATCATTTCTAAAAAAAAAATTTTAAAAAAAATATTTTTTGATGGAAATTTAGGGACCCAGATTTTCGGACCTAATTTCTTCGGAAAAGGTGGAGTGTGGAAAGAGAACACTCGAGCCGTAATATTTTTCTCCATAAAGTGGTTCTATAAATGGCTTTGTTTCAGAATAATTTATTGAGCTCCCTTCGTTAATGTAATGAATTTATAAGTAAGATATTTTATCTAATTAAGCTTAATCTTACTTTTTCTTTGTCTAACTTAATATTCAAACATACTTAAGCTCTTGTGAGTTCAGAGTAGAGTTCGTTCATGAATATTTAATTCATTTAAGTGCAAAACAATAAATTTTAAACGGTACTTCTCATTAAGAAATATTTCTTTTGATTTTACAATTTAGGTTGATGTACGAAATTTTGCAGGATTTTGGGTATTTAAAAAGGTCAATATTGAATTATATAATTTTTAAAATAAGACGACAAAGGACAAAAGAGATTGAATTTTTTAATATTATCTTATATTCGGCACCATTCATGAGGATAACGTGGGCGTGTCCAATCAAAATAATTTTGTAATAAAAAATTTATTTTTTGTTTTAATTAAACAATTATGCTGGATGACTGCCATGTGTGTCAGTCCGAAGAAAATTCTTAACCGACTCGAGTCGCTTAAAACTTTTTAGCAGAGGGGTTTAATTTTTGTTTCTCTTATATATATTTTTTTAATTTTTTTTAAAAAAATAATGTACTTTTTTTTAGCTTTTTAATCGTACCAAATTTTAGGTATTTTATATCACGTATACATATATAATATCTTATACAAGATTAATATTTTATAATAGTAAATAATTTTTTATTTTATATGTGATATTGATTAGAGTATTTTATACGTATACATAATGTAAAATACTCAAAATTTGGTACCATTAAAAAGTTTAGAAGAAGTACATTATTTTTAAAAAATAAAAAAAAAATGAGAGGGGCAAAAATTAAGCCCCTCCGCTTAAGTTTTTTGAGCGACTTGGGTCGCTTAAAAAATGCGCTCTATCTTTCTTCTGTCTCTGGATTTAGTTGATTTGAACCAATTTAGTTCGAATTAGATTTCACATTCTTTAACCCGAATCCAAATTGATTCAATTTGATTTGAGTTAAATCAAAATCAAAATTTTTATATTTTCCAATACTCAGATTAAAACTTTAGTAAAAATAAAATATAAAATTACAAAACATATAGTGCTGTTTTTTCTACAACTTTATATAATTTATTTTTTATTTTTAAATAATAATATTATAACATGAAATTTTATATAAATTGTTACTACAATTTCAAATAGTGTTCAATAAAAAACCAAAAGAAAGAAAACTAAAATTAAGTAATATTAACAAAATTTTGAATTTTAGATAGCTTTAATCCTGAGAATTTCTATTTGCTTATTATGAGCGGATTAAAATAGTTTAATATAGGCACCGAAATTTTTAAAAAAATAATAATTATAATTTTATCATAACTAATGATAATTTTATAAACAATATAAAAATATGTCTACTTTTTAAGATTGATAATTGATAATTAAAGAGTTTCACGTGCATCCACAGTTTGAAAAGCTTCTAAAACGTAGTCCACTCGTCTTGACGTATGGGAATCACAAAAACTCCAAATACCAGCTCAAATTTCCTGCCCTCAAATACTCGATTCCTTGAATAAACCTTAAAAATTCCTCTTTTTTTTGTACTCCGTCAATTTTGATCCCGCTGACAATCGCACTTAAAGCCGAATCCTCAATCTTTTCATTTCATTTCGTGCTCCCTCTCTCTCTATCTCTCTTTCCTCCCCCATCTCTTTCTCTATTTTTCTCCGCGATCTTCTGCTTGCGAGGAGAAGCCGCGGTGATCGGCCGGTGATCTAGAGCAGAAGCAGCGTTCATGGCTCTCCAGCCGCTACAGAGGCCGGTTTGTTGCCGGAGAATGATCTCAGAAAACACCCATTTCAGGATAAGGCCGGTTCTTGGTTTCTTATCGCACGTAAGTCACCAACTTTCATTAGTGAACTAAAGATTGGTTTAGTTGGAGTCATTTCTGTTAATTAGGGGTTGCACAGTTCGCTCCATCGTCAAAAGAAAAAAAAAAAGAAGATGAAGATTTTAAATGCGTATGATCTCAATTCCGGGTTGTTCAATGTGTTGTTTTCAACCCCCTTCCAATTTATCATCTGTTATTTGGTGGTCTTCTCTCCGTTGAATTCTTGGTCTTTTTGTATATTTGTTTCTCTGTGCACCTCGATTCAGTTCTTGAGTGCTGAACTTACCCACTTTGCGAAAATTTAGATTCCATTTACGCTTATGCCCACCGATTTGTTTTCATGGTATTGTCCCACAAGGCAATTATTTCAATCAGATTATATCTTCTGAGACAAGTGTACTTATTTTCTTTTCTTCTTTTTTTCTTTTCTTCCTTGTTTCAGTCATCATTAGGGTTCCAAGAAGTTAAAATCAGTAGTACACCTCGCATGCTGGCAAGTTCAGGTCAGTAATCTTGTATCTTGCAGTCAGATATTTCTTTTTGTTGATGTGGATATATATATATGATTTAAGTTGCATTCTGCAGGCTATTCTAGGAGGCGGCAGAGAAGAAGCTTGTTTCCGAAGACAAAAGCTTCTACTCCAAAAGGTTTTGCTCCAAGACCACAGGTTGGGACAAGCACTCAAAAGAAAGATCAAAATAATGTTGAAGAAAAAGAAGAGACGGCAAACGGGACCTTCAGCGATCCTACATTTGCTGCTAGCAGATTGATTGATAGAAGAGTTCCTGGTGAAGCGCCAATGCCTGAAATAGCTTCTAGTCTTAGTATCCCAAATAATGCAGTGAAAAAGAGATTGGATGAACGGGAGAAGCGGGAGCAACAAAACCACAAGATGAATGGGACAGATCGACCAAGTTCCACAGTCATGCCTTCTACTGCCAATGATGCTCAATTGGAGGGACAAATAACTGAGGTTCGGAATGAAGAAGATGGTCCTGGTCTGAGACCTCTTCATGTCACAGATGACCATAGTGACAAAGAAAGTGGAGAAGACCTGATGGCCGGCCAATTCCCTGACGTGGATAGAGAAATTATTTATGTTAAAGATAAGATAGGCAGAATAACCATATTAGAAAAGAATTCAATAGCATGTGAAAAGGAGAAAAAGTCAGCTGCAGTTGAGAGTAAATTGGATACCAATGACATTGATCATCCAGTTGAAGCTCATGATATGGATTATAAGGACTTATTACTCAAACAAAAGGCAGATATGGATGCACAAGCACAACGACTTCTGCTGGAGATGCTTGCTGATGATAATTTTTCGAAAGGGAATAAAGTATTTGTTGTTCCACAAGTGGTTTTGCCTGACCAAGTTATCTCAGTTTTCCTTAACCGAAGCTTATCAGCTTTGGCAAATGAATCTGATATAATCATTAAAGGCGCATACAATGGTTGGAGGTGGAAATTTTTTACAGAAAGATTGCAGAAAACTGATCTTAGAGGTGATTGGTGGTCTTGTCAACTTCCTGTGCCTAAGGAGGCGTATAGAGTGGACTTTGTGTTTTTTAATAGTGCTAATATTTATGAAAATAACAATTCAAGAGATTTTTCCCTTCTTGTGGAAGGTGGTATGAGTGAAAAAGAATTTGAAGATTTCTTGCTTGAAGAGAAACACAAGGAACTTGAAAGACTTGCTGCTGAGCAAGCTGAAAAGGAAAGACAGGCAGAAAAACAACGGCAAAAGGATGCAGAAAAAGCAGCAAGTGAAGCTGACAAAGCTCAAGCAAAGGTGGAGGTAGAAAAACGAAGGCATGGATTGCATAAAGTGATAAAGTTGGCGCATTCTGCTCATGATATATGGCATATAGAACCTAGTTTGTTCAAAGGGGGAGATTTGGTTAGACTGTATTATAATCGAAGTTCTAGACCACTTGCTCATGCTACAGAGATCTGGATTCATGGAGGTCATAACAACTGGAGTGAAGGACTGTCCATGATCGAAAGGCTATACCATTCTGACAAAACTGATGGTGATTGGTGGTTTGCCAATGGTATGTGTGGTTTCTCACTACTTACTCCTTTTATTGACCTTTTGTGCTTATAATTATCATTTCTGAAACTTGTTTCACATTTAAGCTATTAAGCAAAGTTTTAATTGTGAAAAAAATATGTGAATCTAGGTGATGCTTATTAATTATATGAAATTGTAGAATATATCTAGTAATAGAAATCCTCTTTCATCTCCAATGTTTCATTGTGAAGATACACATGCGAGCGTAATAAACTAAGGGATCTAACAGACTATCTTGTTTGGTATGATTTGGGTAGTGAAATTTGCTGCTCTTAATTTTTGCGTATTGATATGGCAACATGATTCTGAATTTATGCAATTATTCAGTTCAAACTTCAAACTTCAGTATTCTGCGATGATTATGATATTATATAAAACTGAGAATGCTTCATAAAATTTTAATATAGGTCTGCCATATGGCCTAGCCTACCTTCTTTATACCAATGTTTTGATATAAAACAATCCATTAGCTAATGCATCATGGTCAAAATGCTATTCATCGATTTTTTATTTATTTGAATCATGAGAAATTGACTTATTAACTCAATGAACCTAGGACAACACGATCCAATTTAAAATATTAGAGCCTTGGTTGATGGAACTAAACCTGAGTGTTAGTGTGATTATATCTCCCAGTTAAGCCTTAATGTTCTTGTCAAATTCAAAGTCAATTATTGCATAGAACTTTCTCTGGTTGTTTATTTGTGAGGTCTACACAAATGGCAGTTCAACTATCTACAACTCTTTTGTATTGAATCACTCATCATGCCCATTATAGCACCATTTGTTATGACCCACTTATGCCTTTTCAGAAACATAGCCATCAACTTGATGGGTCAAAGATAATATGACTTAATATAAAATCTTTAAGCTCAATTTGATGATAATAAGCTCATTATATTTTAAATACTGTTGCAATTCTACTCTCACCTTCCATATGGGACTTAATTTGGGTGTCACAAATCTTCTATGGAATTATCTGTTTGATGTGAATTCCTAAATATGTCTAAAAATATGATCAGATCATCAGAAACATTGTAAATACTTAACATTGTTTTTCAGGTGTCCAAACTAGGATAATCACTAACTTTTTCCATTACATTGTCATTCATGACATTGATATTCTTTGCATGTTTGAACTTTGAACCACATTTTTGTGAAAAGAATTTCATTCAGTACAGAATTGTTTTCTCATTTGCGATATTTCATTTGGAATTCTATCACCTATATACTTTATTTTAGAAAATTCTGTCAACAATCATGTTTCTACTTTCAATAAGTTTCAAACTTCAATCTCTGTATTTATACAAGAAACAATTTCCATCGTAGATGGTAATATCCAAATATTCTAATTCCAAGTGTTGACCACTTTAGTGTATATTATGTCCAAAATATTACTGAATACTATAACATATATAGCCCCAGTGCTATCAGACAAATCACACGATAATTTGTTTTCTCAAACTTCCCCAGCAAGACCTCTTGCTTATTGCTTGACATAAGATGAAGTTTTAGCATATGGTCATTAGTAGTTATCTCTCTTCGCAGTTGTTGTACCTGATAAGGCACTGGTTCTGGATTGGGTTTTTGCTGATGGTCCACCAGGAAAGGCAGTTGTTTATGATAATAACAACTTGCAGGACTTTCATGCTATTGTGCCAACAAGCATGCCTGAAGAACTCTTCTGGCTTGAAGAAGAGGATCGAATCTACAAAAAGCTTCAAGAAGATAGAATATCAAGGGAAGAGGCTGTACGTAAAAAGGTTAGTATCACGGTAGCCTGAATGAATTAATTTTGTTATTTGATTTGACATTGTGTTGCCTAAGTAATGTAACAAAGATTATCTATTTTTAGTTCCTTGTTTGTTTTGTTAATATTTAAGCATGTATTAGAAGTTTTTAATTGTCTTAATTGTTTTGGTTTTCACAGGCTGAGAAAACTGCACGCATGAAGGCTGAAACTAAGGAGAGGACAATGAAAATGTTTTTGCTGTCTCAAAAGCATATTGTGTATACGGACCCAATTGATGTGAGAGCCGGAAGCGTGGTTGATGTTTTCTATAATCCCTCCAATACAGTTCTAAATGGCAAGCCTGAAGTTTGGTTTAGATGTTCATTTAACCGATGGAATCACCGCAATGGCCCACTACCACCACAAAAGATGGTGCCTGCGCACAATGGCTCACACCGTAAAGCAACTGGTTAGAGATGTTTGGTCAAAGCAATTCTTAAAGTACCCGTCTATATAACATCTATCTTTTTATACCTTAAACGATAGAGATTTTTCCAGGCTTTCTTGTGCAGTTAATCACAAGCAATTGTTTCTTTCCAATATTGTTTTAGCATGTATTATTTTATTTTGACATGCCTTTTACCGTTAATAATTTGACTATGCATTCATGATTAAAGCCTCTCTAGGCCATCCATGATGATCTAGAGCCAATCAGTCATCAACAACCAGCCAATTTGATTTGTTGGATTCAGGTCAACTAGCTCTGAATGCAACTATGCTTAAATCCTTAGAACAAGGAATATTTCCTCAACCAACCAATTGAACTTGACTTGCATGCTTGATAAATCCAACATATAGCTGCAGGTCAGTTTTATGGAATCTTAATCTGGTGACCATCTGTTGTTGAGTAATTTTAAGTGCTGAAAGTTCTTTCAACTAAACAATAACAAGTCTCATTATGAAGGCAAAAATATTTATATTTTTAATTTAAAAGCTTCACTATTAATTCTTCTGCAAAATGTGTAGTAGTTTATTGGCATTGGAGATAGTATTAGATTAATTGGTTATTTGTTGTTGCAGTTAAAGTTCCACTGGATGCATATATGATGGATTTTGTTTTCTCGGAGAAGGAAGACGGTGGAATTTATGATAATAGAAATGGAATGGACTATCATATTCCTGTCATTGGAGGCATTGCAAAGGAGCCACCAATGCATATTGTACATATCGCTGTTGAGATGGCACCTATTGCAAAGGTAAGTTTGATATGTGGACTCTTCAGGACCTAAATGACTAACAAGAAATTTGTAAACATTTGGAATGTCAAATTTAAGAAATTGAATATAATGCAATATAATGCATTGATAATGATTAGCACATATGAGTTCCGCTAGAAATGAAAATTTATCTTGTTCCATGTAATGCATTGGCATTTAGTAATGCTGCATAATACGTTGTATACAATGGTTATTTTGGCACTCAAGTTGCAACGGATCTTCTTATGCTTTAGTTTAGCGCCAACTTTGTGTGGGCATGCACATTAGTTACATACCTCCTCAAACAATACTTTTGGCTTGTTTTTAACTTACAGTAGTTATCTGCTTCACCATGTTGTGGAGTATTTAAACTTCTGCATTGTGTGCTGTGCACTAATAAAGAAATTTATCTTGATTGTAGACCTATTTGAGTTTATCTTTTTGTTATTTTTTGTTTTTCTTTCCTTTGGATTTATTTTTCTTTATTGGTCTTCTCTAGAAACTTGTTGCCCCCTAGAATTTATCTTTTCCATGTTGTACAACATGATTTATTCTTTAAAGTACCGATCTGAGCGTACCAATAAATTAGTAATAGCTCAAACCATTAAATTCGATCAGTCAGTATATACTAGGAATATAGTCGCATGTTATGCAGTATTATATTATCTATAATATCAGTAGATAACTCAATATACAGGGGTTTATATGAGTTATGCTCAAATCAATATTTACTTGACTACCAAGGTTACCACCATTGGTAGGTACTTTAAAAGTTTAAAAATCTGAACTATATCAAGCTGGTTTGTACCGGTCCAACCATATGGCTGGTACCGGTTATATATGCATATGTATATTTATATATTCAAAATTGACCGGTAATTGGTACATATCAGTTCAACAATGGACTAGTATCTTAAGTCTTGGTTTAAATCATTATATATATTATTTATCAAATGAGTTTTAGATAATTACTTCTTAGTTCTACATTACACCTAATTATTAATTGTAGTGTTTATTTGGATCTTTGCACTAGGATGTGAAGTGGATTAATCATTATTATTGAAACATAACATATTTGTTTTGGAGGATAATGAATCTTTAACCTATGGTCTTCCTGACAAAAGCTCTTAAGTTTGCATGAAATTTCCCATTACTTAGCAGTGAAGAGGAATATACATTAGGCTGCTTTTGATTGGTTAATTAGTGATGCTTTCTCTTATAAAATCTCATTTTCATCTATGCTAAATTGTTTTAAGTTACAAAACTTCATAGAAGCCAATTTATGGGTGTGTATTCTGTAGACTATGTGTGTGAGCTTAAATTTGGAGCTAATAATTTGTAGAAGCATTAGATATAAAGGTAGATTCATCTATGCTTTTAAAAACCAGCACAAGGTTGGTATTTTGTGCATGTCTATATATATATATGTGTGTAATATTTTAGTAGTATTTATTAGTACCTCGTGTTGGTACGGATAAGCATGCTGGTCCAATACTGGGTTGATGATGTGCCGGTATAAACCAATATTTAAAACCTTGGATGCAATAAAGTCAGGTGGTTGAATTTTATATTTCCAAGGACAAAGGTAAAAATTTTCCATGGTTCCATGATATATAGTACTCTTGTGCTGTTGTGCTTATATAAACATCAATTTTTACAAAGGGATTTTAATTAGTACACAAAAAGTTAACAATATGTAAATTGCACTTTAATATCAAATCAGTGTGATACATTTCATAATATGAATAGTTGTATGAGAAATGTGGATGCTCAATCATTCACATACTATTGTCTGTTTATTTAGCAAACTTTTAAGTTCGTACTTGTCAAACCTATGCACATGGGTGATTCTGAGACTTAGTTTATGCAAAGTGTCGAGCATTGAACTGAAATACAAAGCATTTGATTTAGCATTTTTTCTTTTCTTGATAATGCCTAGAAAACTACAAGTCTTTGGAGAAACTTCACGGTCATGATAGATTACTTAATCATATTCAAAGTGACATGTGGGAGGCATAACTCATAAGTTGAGGTTATTCCCTTAGAAAACGTTGTACTGCAATTTCATTTTTGTCCAAGTATACATCCAAATCAAACTATGGTGTGTTTGGGATTGATTTCAAAGAACTTTCATACTAAAACTACTTTTGTGGTAAAAGGGAGCATTTAGTAATGTAACTCTAATGCACTTCAGTCAGGCATAACACTTCACAGGGACACATTATAAAAGTAGGTCAAGAGGAGCATTTTCCTGGTAAAATAGTTTTTGATAATGTAACTCCATAGCACTTCGACCGGTTCCTTATGCCACTTTAAAGAAATATATAGAGTAATGCTTTCTAAAAGTGGCTTCGGAAACACAAAAGCAATCATGAATTCAACCTGACCAAATTGTAAGAACAAGAGCTTTTCTGTGTGGGAGCGAGATGATGGCCAAAAGTGCCTTATGTTCAAGGAAGTTTGTGCTTCGTGTCATAATAATATTTGTTCAACTTTGAAGCATTTCCTTTATGCTTGGAGCGTTAGAGTGGACGCTTTGAAGTGTACAATTGATTTGACCTTATATTAATTTTTACTGTTCTAGGGATTCTGTGGCTGTTAAGTGGTTATTTTGTTTAAACTAAAATTTCTTAATTAGCAGAATTTATATACCACACATTAACATCTATGAATTGAGCCAATGTCCAATATTATTATATTACTTTTGACAGTCTGATGGTTGATTTTCTAGTCTTTCCTTTCCAACTTTTTGCAGGTTGGTGGTCTTGGGGATGTTGTCACTAGTCTTTCTCGTGCTGTTCAAGATTTAGGACATACAGTTGAGATTGTTCTTCCAAAGTATAACTGTATGAATCTTAGTAATGTAAGCTTGTCTTGCACTCGCCTTCTTTTTATCAATTATGTTAATAATACTTCTGTAGTTCTATCTAGATGATCTATAGTTTGCTTGTCCATGGATTGACAAATTTACCACTGAGTATAAATACTGACGTAGTTATGCATTGATCAGTTATTTATTCAGTTATTTGTGGATATTCGGGGTTAATGTTCGTGCTTGAAGGTGGAATAGTGATTTTTAAGGTTCGATATATTTTTGCATGTTTAAGGTGGAATAGTGATATTCGGGGTTAATGTTGGTGCTTGAAGGTGGAATAGTGATGTTTAAGGTTCGATATAGTTTTACATGTTTCATTCCATTACTATCACCATCCGATTAGACTGATTGAGGTCATAGTGCAGTCCAATCCTACAATACTCATGCTCTTTTTTCAAGGATTAATGAATCTTAAGTCAAACTAGTTATCAATCAGTCAAGCTGCTCAATAAATCCCACCAATTAGGTATGCTATGTCGGTCAAGCCTTGTCACACAGATGACATACAGAAGGTGCCAAAGTTCCAAACTGCCAATTGCCAATGACTAGGCTAACATTTAGTTTGTTATTGCGTTTATAGAGATATGCAATGATAACAACTTAGATCTTGCCATTCTATACAGAAAATAGATACTGAACGATTCTCCGGACCTTGGCCAAAAAAGGGCAGAAGCGGCTGGGATAAATAGTTTAGTCAAACTGGAAGCGATTGGGAACTGGAATATGTCTCAATTGCTAAGGCTAATTGGTGGAAAACCCCATTTAGTGAAATTTAAAACTTTAAGTTTGATGAAGCTTTTTTATTGCTTTACCTTTATAAAATTCCTTAAGTTCGATGAAATCTTAGATTTTTATCATAACCTCTAGGGTGGTCACAATTTACCACTTGTTCTGTGATACTTGTTTGCCTTACTTGCACGGACACTGCAGGATATTCAACATATTTGCTTGTGGAATATACAGTTGATTATTTACAGTAACGCCATAAATTCCATGCTTCATATAATGCAAACTGTATTTTCTCTGCACCTAGTTTAAATTGACTTGTTTGTTATTTGACAAAATTATGATGTATCCATCAGATAGTTCACATTCATGATTCATCATCATGAATCTTGTGAGATAGGAGTCTATAATCTCTCTACTGCCGTTAGGCTGGTTGCCAATTCACTTAACGGGTATTGTTGAAAGTATCACGAGGGAGTAATGGGGAATAGTAAAATAAAATGGTAAAATTGTGTAACGAGAATAATGTTTTTGAATTGCCTCTAATTGATAGAGGTAGGACTCAACTCCAAGATCTTGCTAGCAACAACTAAAATTTTAATCTAACTTACTAAATTTTGTGCAATCAGATTCTGTTACTACTATATAGTTGTTTAGAGGCGTCAAACTAAAATTGGTAATGTTGAAAATCAAGGTGTCCTCTCACAAATGCAGAGTATGAAATAAGTGATAATTTTTCTTTCTGTTTTTTTCTTTAACTTTGCAACAAAAAAAAATGTTTTTCAGTTGTCTTTTTTTAATCAACATAAACCCTGGCACGGTTGTCTATTGACAGCAAAGTTAGTTCAAGTATTTTATTTTCAGGGAAAATATTCTAGAGCAGAAGAGTATATTCTTATAGTCCAGTGTCTTAGATATGTTGAGTATCAAGATATTGATAATGTCCATACTCAATGATATGGTGGTACATGGTTGGTACCACATATATAAGTGTATCTTCTTCTCATAACAGTCTCCTTTATCCTATTAAGGCCAAAGGTTCATCATGATTGTTTATTTGGCTTTATACTTATCAGATACTTCAGACGAAAAAACTTTTGCAGGAGATTTTACAAACTGTGTTTTTTCTCTAACTAGATTGTCCATTTGCTGTAACTCACTACAGTTTATTTCTGATTCATGTTTGAATTGAGGAATTTCCTTGAAACTTTTTTTAGGTGAAAGACCTTCATTTCCGCAACAGCTTTTCTTGGGGTGGGACAGAAATCAAAGTTTGGCTTGGAAACGTTGAGGGTCTTCCTGTATACTTTTTGGAGCCGCAAAATGAGTATGCAGTAAATTCTTTGTATACTCTAATTGTTCATTGCAATATTTTTTAAATAATTGTACTATGTATGAGCCCTACAAAGTAGTTCAAAGCATAGAATAAAAAACTAATTTGTATCACCTAGTACAAGCATTATGTGCTGGTCCGACCATGTACCTACTACTGTTATTATTATTATTTTTTATTGTTGTTATCATTAATATTACTTATTGTTAGAGTAGAGAAATAGAGATAGGGAGAGGAGAGAAGAGGGAAAACCTTAAAAGGGTTGCATTGTATTAATCTCTTGTTCAATTATAGAATATATACTATCTCTATATATAAAGGTATTGAGTATATGAAATAATAATATTTTAATTATTACTTACTACATATATAAATACTATATCTATTATTACTAATTTTAACCTTAACTATTACCAATTCTAGCACTTAGAGAATATATGAAAATTATGTCCGGCTTGCATGAAAATAAAAGTTGGAGCAAAAAAGACGATAATATAGTTTAAAAATGAAGTAGAAGGTAGCATTAGACATTTCGAGCAGTAAAATGCGTCCGCAAGAGTAGAAGTTAGCTTAGGTAGTAGGTGGCATCAGGTAGCACTAACAATAGAGGGCAGTGTAAGGCGTTGCCAATAGTAGAGGGATTGCCTGCAGGAGTAGAGGGCGGCGTAAGATGTCACCGGCAAAAGTAGAGGGTAGCATAAGGCGTAGCCTGTAGGTTAGGGCAGCAATGAATAATACCTCTATATGAATTAATAGTACTTGCAACATGGTGAAACGTGCTAATGAATAGTAGCATAGTGGAGAAAGAGAAGATTAGAGTTTCCTACTATGATATTAAGTTGAGAGACGACTAAGGTTCAGAAAACCTGCTTGGTACTATGTCAAGAGGCGGCTAGGGTTTAAAAAATCTTCTTTAATACCATATTAGAGGAAAGGGGTAGAGGTAGATAAAGGAGAAGAGAATAGATAGAAAACCCTAAAAGGGTTACAATGTATTAATCTCCTTGTTCAATTATAGAGTAGATATAACCTCTCTATATATAGAGGTATTAAGTACATGAAATAATAATATTTTAATTATTACTCACTATATATATATATATATATATATATATATAATACTATTTATAATATTACTAATTCTAACCCTAACTATTACCAATTCTCTCTCTCACACATATATATATAGCTGGTATCGGTACATATTTGACCGATCATGGACAGATACATGGGTACGGACCATTATCTTGAACCCTGTTCAAGGTATTTGTCTATGTACACTAGGCACAAGGTAATTGTCTAGATAGCCTCGTATATACTTGCCTTTGGACAAGGCATAGTGCATTGTAACCTAGATAGCTTAACACATTATTACCTCATTAAATTTATGGGAACAAAGCGTGGTACATTCTCCCCATGAGAGGATAATTGGAATGCTCTTGTTTATCTTTTGCAAATATGTGAAAATGCTTATGGACATGGTTTATCATACAAAGACACTGCTAGCACACAGGTTATTGATTCTAATTGTGTTGGTTTTTCCTAGGTATTGCATATTCTTTTTGTGAAAATCAAATATCTTGGATGAGTAAGAAGTAAGTTAGGTCATTCCTATATAATGGCTTAGTATCAGTGTATCACACATGTGCATTAGCAAGTATGAGATATTGCAGTTAAAATTACAACATTTGGTAGAACTTGAAGATAAGCTACTCAATGCTATGGAGTTTTTCTGTTGCAATCAAGAAGCAAATAATGCACATTACTTCCACCCTATTAGACTTATCCTTCCAAAAAGGAAAACAAAATAACAGGTTGAGATTGATTGCTCTTTTACACTTGGGTAAGTATTTGAGACTTGAGTAAAGAATTCTTCATATCATTTATTAGTTCTCAGGCCAAATTAGTTGTTCTGGTTACTAGAAAAGGTAGTAGAGCTTTTGGGGACCCTGAGTGGACTTTAACAAGATAAGAACGTATGAAGTAGTTTGAGGGGGATTATTAAGATTGCTTATAGTAAACCAAGAATATGTATTTTCTCTTTGTAAAACATCTTATTACTTGACAGTATAAATATAGCAATCTAGAAAATTATTCTCAATAAAAGCAATCTTTTCTATCTCCTTCAACCTTTGGTTTCACTTATTGGTACTTAGTTGAAAATTTTTCATATATGTACGTCAGTGTCAAGCTTTGAAATTCTGCACGCCAGTAACATTTTGGACCTTATTGTCTCATTAACTCTCTTAGGAACCTAACCTCTCCCTGCTGATTCTTTACGACTTATTTTACAATTTTTTTGCTATTGAT
Organism: Costus lasius; assembly: GCA_027563935.2. Classification (NCBI taxonomy): domain Eukaryota; kingdom Viridiplantae; phylum Streptophyta; class Magnoliopsida; order Zingiberales; family Costaceae; genus Costus; species Costus lasius. Next base: position 21,028,244 of record CM050447.1, on the reverse strand, counting down.
AGGATAACTTTTTAATTCTGTGTAAGTCTTGGTTGCCTTTTTATTTACCTAAAACTCAGCTGTATTCCTTTCAAGTTTATAGATCTAATCAAATTTTCGGTAAAAATTACTTTAGTACGACTATTTTCCAATATTCTTAACTACTAATGTTTTAGACTACCTTGGCCTAACTACTCAGTTTTTTGTTTATAGGCATATAGGTTGCTCAAATTTAGTTTGCCTCTGACCTAACTGTTCACTAATCTTAATCACCCCAAGTTTAGCCCAATCTGAAGTTGCTTAAGTTACGGCGGAACAAATTCCAATCTGACCAAAGATTGGGGTAAGACATCCTTCCATCATACCGTGCTAGCTTATGTAGTATTCAGACTTTAACAATGAAAAAATCTAAGCTGTTTGTTGAATTAGATGGATTCAATTATTATTATAAGTTTCATGAGTACCAATTCTTGGAAGCTTTCTTGCATGAGTAACAATTCTTGGAAGCTTTCTTGTAGTCTTGAATTTATCTTAATGTATGAAGTCTTATAAACACTAATAGATACATCATTTCATTTTCCTTTTATGCAAAATAAGTCATCGTTCTTTTCATGAGAAGGCTGATGTTGGGGCTTATTAAACTATGATCTTGTGCAGGATGTTTTCTGTAGGGGGCATATATGGTAGGCATGATGATGGGCATAGATTTGGTTTCTTTTGTCATGCTGCTCTGGAGTTTCTCCATCAAAGTGGATCACAACCAGTAAGCAAAACCATATATAATCTACAGGACTTTTGTTTTTTTGAGAGATATTCACTCGTTGTTATTGGACAGGATATTTTACATTGCCATGACTGGTCGAGTGCACCTGTAGCTTGGTTATTTAAAGAGCACTACGTTCATTATGGATTGAGCAATGCCCGAGTTATCTTCACAATTCATAATCTTGAGTTTGGGGTGCACAACATTGCTAGAGCGATGAAATTTTCTGATAAAGCTACAACTGTCAGTATCTAGGTCTTTGTTATTAATATGTTAATATTAATGAGTTTGCAACAAAATTTTTTCACTGGACTAGCATTCTGTTTGAAATACCTTTATATTATACCTATATCTAGTTTTTGTTCCATGTTTTTTATTCTGTCAGAACTTTTTTAGTTCTAATCTTATCAATAAATCGTGTTGAACCTTTTTAAATGGTTCAGTTCAAATCATTTTAATACCTTTGTATGGTCTTGCAGTTTGAAACTAAAAACAATGAAATTTTAGGTATAATTTACATTTGGGAAGCGATATTCAGGCATATTATATTAAATATATCTGATGTCTTAATGGAATTGTTATTATAAGTTGAGCCCGAAACCACATGTGATGCCACTTACAGGAGAATTAATTTTTCTGAGTGTGGACCTTAATTCACATTTTGCGCTTAGCCTCACAACTCACAAGCAATCTGTACTAATCATCCGACTGTGTTGTTAGAATCTTACATCTATCTTCTTGACACTTTCATCGCGTTAGATTAGATCATATGCATTAGGTGGATTCCTTGTAGGCTATATGATCAAGGGACGCACACTAGTTCGAATATAGTATCTTGTTAGTGATTGGTTGTTTTTGTAAGAGTTGTATATTAGAATATGTTATTACCACATGTTCAATTTCACATTGATCAGTATTATTTTTGTGAGTCAAAGGTGGTTAGGGTTATTAGGGTTAGAGAACAAGTTTAATTTGTAATTCTACTACCACAACAGAAACTTCCTTTTAAGGGAAAGAGAAAAGTAAAAAAAAGGTGAAGAGGCCTTTGGTGTCTACTATATACCAGTATAAAAATATCCCTAAAGAAAAAGAGAGAAAGACGAGAGGGATGACAATGGATGGTAAGGAGAGAGAGCAATTCAACTCATTAGATGATAGAGAATACAAGTATATAGGAGATATAATGGATATGAACTCAATAAGGCGGGTAGAGGCACCAAATGTAAAATAATATATAAACACGGTTATAATTGGTTGAATGGATAGCATTGCCTTGTCAGAAGAATAGGTAAGTTGATCATAATAGAATATATTCCTTAGTTTCAAATTTTAATACTTTTTCATGGCTATGTTTTTACCGAGGTTTTAAAAACCTGTCAATACTATTTGGATGCATACCATCCAGGTGGCACGTATTAGTCCGAACCAGTACCAAATACTAGTTCAAGGTTGGTAGTATATATTTATTTATATATAATATATACTTTAATAATTATGATTGGTACTGCAGATAGATGTGCCAGTATGAACTAGTATCAACTTAGTCCAACAGTCTACTGTCGGTATTTAAAACTTTAGTTTTTACTTCTACTGGAGTTGTTTCAAACAACGTTTAAAAAACCGTACTTGCCGGTCCACCGGTCCCGGAACCGCTGTCGGAGCATGGCTCTGAGGCGGATGGTGGAGGCAGGCAGCGGGCGAGCGAAGCTTCCAGCGCTCGCTACCGCCGCACGCCGCTCGCCCGCTACGCTGCCGCTCGACTCGTGAAGGACCGGTTCCACCGGTAAAACCGCCCGGTACGGGCGGTTCGTACCGTCTGGAACGGTTTTGGGATCTTTGGTTTCAAATAATAATTTTTGATAGAAAATATATATACATATTTAAATTTGAATTAATTGATTTTCATAGTTTTGTATGCTCATCTTTATAAGTAGTGGTATTACCATGCAGGTATCTCAAACTTACTCAATGGAGGTAGCTGGAAATCCTGCAATATCTCCCCATCTTCACAAATTCCATGGTATTGTTAATGGCATTGATCCAGATATATGGGACCCATTCAATGATCACTATATCCCGGTAACTTAAATGTGACTCTTTGAACTTGCATGAATCCGTATGTTTCCATTTGTCTGTATATGGTGCATTTCGCTCTTATCCTGGTTATTGATCTTCTTACTGAAACTATGTAACGAAGATTTGCTATTTCTTTGCATATCCTGATTGATGCCAGTATCAGGCAAATTATTATGTCTTGAATCCACAATCAAACTCTATCTTCTAATAATGTGAATTTTGAGTGTCGCATAGCATGTTAAATGATACGTGAATTTTAAGTCCGTTCTCTTGCACAGAGGAGTGTGATTTTTGGTCTCACATTTTTATTCTTTCAATATACCATAGTATTCGAAATCATGGTGCAAACTGCAGATGCGTTTATCCAATGTTTTTAGTAGTATCATCGTATTATACTATTTATTACTTTCTCTGTATCTTCGGAAGTTTGGAATGAGAATCTACCGGAATAAAGCACCTATCATGATAAATGAGCTTGTTTCAGGGGAAATATATGTAGTTCTTACATATTCCTTTCCCGTAAGCTCTTATTGATTCAAGAATTCGTTCTTCAAAATATCAGTTTGTAATTGAAATATGAACTTTTTATTCAGAGATTTCTAGATAGTCTTGTTGTGATCTGGTCTACGAAAAAAGTCTGCCCCAAGTAAAAAATAATAAGGGAATCCCAAATTAATCTACACTTATATATGCACTTTGTGTACCATCCAAGTTGATGATCACCATGAACCAGGGTCGTTTTTCCTGTTTTATCCTACGAACATCTTGCAGAATGTTCGGATGTTGACCTATTATTTTTCTCATGGTATATTCAGATCTCAGATAACTGGGTTACATCATGGATTACTAAATGAACTAGAATTTGTAGCCATCGTGAGGGTCATGCTAAAGTGGTTTGGGACTACCATGCTAGCCAGCTTGTCTAGCATTGTTCAAAGTGTTAAGGATTGTTTTTTGTTTACAGATAGTGCCTTATCTAAATTTCAAAAACTTTTTCCTAGTGTACTTAAATTTTTCATGTGATTTTAGGTACCTTACACATCAGAGAATGTTGTGGAAGATAAGAAGGCTGCCAAAGAGGCATTGCAGCAAAGACTTGGACTAAGTAAGTCTGATCTTCCTTTAGTCGGAGTTATCAGCCGCTTGACATTTCAAAAGGGCATTCACCTCATCAAACATGCTGTTTGGCGAACACTTGAGCGCAATGGGCAGGCAGGGTCTTTTTTCCTCTGTATATCCTAACACAAACTTTGGCATTGCCAACATTGATCTCAGATTGCTTTGTATTTGTTACTGCATTCTGTTGTACCCGTAACATATATTTAGTTAACTTAGTTTTAACTTTTAACATTTCATAGTGCATAATGATCGCATTGTAGGTTGTTCTTCTTGGCTCAGCTCCAGATCCTCGTATACAGAATGATTTCACTAATTTGGCAAATCAGTTGCACTCTTCACATGCTAATCTTGTACGCTTTTGCTTGACCTATGATGAACCTCTTTCACATCTGGTAAGATTTTTTTTATTACATTTGGGAGTTTAACTTCTCGTGTTGCTATAATTAGATGACACCCTCTTATATCTTTTCCTTTAGATTTATGCTGGTGCAGACTTCATTCTCGTTCCATCAATTTTTGAACCATGTGGGTTGACCCAACTTATTGCTATGAGATATGGCTCCATTCCGATCGTTCGTAGAACTGGAGGTGAGTGCTTTATCAAGTTTGCTATTATGCTTTTAATATTTTTATGTTATTCTCTTGAAGTAGTTTAAGCAACAGAATTATCAGCTAATGATTCATCTCCTTGCAAGTTCCAATATAGAGGAAAATTAATGTGAACATCATTGTATTGTTGCTGGGCCTTACATCCCAAAGCCATCTTATTCTACGGAATTTTAGTTATATGCCAAAATCATGAAGTTTCATCAGCAATAACTTTTTTCAAATAGGCCAATACATAAAATATTAACGGTCATTTCTCCCTGGAGTGAAAAGAGTAGTAAAATGCTATGTTACAGCCATTTCTCGTAATATCCTTATAAAGTTGTTATATTTCTAAAAAAATAAAATAAATTGCTTTTTGCGTCATGTAGGACTGTACGATACTGTATTTGATGTTGACAATGATAAGGAGAGAGCTCATGCAAAAGGTCTGGAACCAAATGGATTTAGCTTTGAAGGAGCTGATGTGGGTGGTGTCGATTACGCTCTCAACAGGCATGCACTATTATTACTATCATCAATTAACTTATTGCTTTTCTCCACATTGAACAAAGATTTTTTACATGGTATTTCTCACTTTCTGAAGTTTGTTGCCGACTTCATGTTCCGACTTGATGAAATCATTATATTACTATTTCGTAAAATCACCTCTCGCTTTGAATCACTTTATATATGTTTGAACGATGAGTATTTAGCACAACAATCAATAATTCATCATACCTTGTAACTTGTGCTACTAACTGGCTTACACTTTCATCCCGGTTAATGACAGAAATGTAACAAAGCAGTGAGTGTTGATATTTCATAGTTCACATTACACTAAAAATGTTTTGACATGCACACTGTAGAAATGTTGCTCTCTTTGTGCCAATATCATCCAACTATTTTGTCTAGTCAATTTTGTGAGTATTACCTCACGGTGAAACTCTTGCTGTATGATCAATTCTCTCTATCGAAAGTAAAAAACGACAGCAAGATTTGAATTCGACTAGCAAAGTGATGTGTTTTATACTTAAATCTCCCAGAGCACTCTCTGCGTGGTTTGATGCTCGGGAAAGGTTTAACTCGTTATGCAAGCGTGTGATGGAGCAAGACTGGTCTTGGAATCGGCCTGCTTTGGACTATATGGAGCTCTACCATTTGGCGAGAAAATGAGACTTTCTTCTGGCAGAATTCTATGTACAGTTGATCATTCTTGTTTTCATGAATTTTGTAATCTTAAGAATCCCAGTCATTTCTACAGTCTTGGTAATGCCAAGTTATCGTTTATGCGTCCTTCTTTCATGTTCGAATGTCTCTTCATTTGAGTTCTTGTTTCTCTTCTAAATAATGGCACTAAAGTGCTACATGATTCATATTTCTTAATTGATATCTTTTTATATTTTTTTGCTCGTGGATTCTTTTTTGCTTCTAGTTCAGTAGTTTGAGTTCAATGCCATTCATACTGTATTACTGTATAAAGACTTCAAATATTATATGTTTGATCCGCGCTATGTGCCAATTGATGCACGCGTGTTCCTTGGATGGTGTCGAATACTCTCAGTGTGTATTCTACGTAGCTTACCGTACATAGAGGTCACACATGGTATTTTTTTACCCCACAGTGATGATTGATCAATGTTCCAGGAAAAGAAGCTGGTAGGAGATAAGGATGTTCGATGAAACCAGACCTATAGCAGATTGTAGATCTCAATCAAATGAGTGCGTCTACGTTCACGCAAAAATGTGTCTTGGTCTTTTTTGTTGTTTACTCCGTCTAGCTTGACCATACTCTGATTAGATCGAACCCTTTTTACCCATTGGAGCTGACTTGGGAACCTTTGAAGCATGATTCGAACAAGATAATTTTGCTACATTCTGCCGTTTGGTGATGCTTCCAAGATTTGTTTGTGACACCTTAAGCCTCACGTGGTGTATTTCAGTATTTTTGTTGCAGGCTCCTATTTCTAGAAACTACCACTTTTAAATTCCTTTTTATCTCAAAATCATGTTTTTGCTGTTTTAAGATTTTTTAAAAAGAACATTTTAGGAAACAAAATTGTTATAAAATTAATATGAATAACATAAATCATTTTTAATTTATTTTGGCATATAATTTACAATTATTTTAATTTAAAATATTTTAGTAAATTATTTGATCAATTTTTGATATGCTATTAAGAGTTTCCTACTATAACCTTTTTCCAATAAAGAAAAACCTCTTCGCAAGGCGAATGAACGTCTACAATTACATTAGAAAAATTAATGCAATAAGGAATACGCATGACTGGTTTTCACGCATTTCCCTTAGCCACGGGTCCTCTCGAAAGTGATCGTCGCGTTAATCAATCGACGGAGCGACCAACGTCCAATAGCATGCGAATTATCGAATCAGCAGCTACTTTTCTCCAAGTTGGCAGCAGCTAACAAAATAAGTGTGATCATGAAATTTATACCTCGGGCATAATCAAATACAATGATAACATTTAGCAGAGAACATGTATAAGCTAAAGGCTACAATAATTAATGAAGCTCTATCACTAATAACTAATGAAACATCCAAATGCGGATCCCTAATCATGAGCTAATTCCACATGTTATGATCAGTAGATCCATAATACAACACTGCTTAAAGCACCAAATATCACTGGAGCAGCAACAAGAACAACCATTCATTAGATCTTCGCCAGGGTTGCTGCAATGATCCTATATTATCTTATTTCTAATATCTTCAAGCTTCTTCAATATTTCGCCAGGAGTTCTGTCGAGTTCATCAGCAATCTTTCTCTGCATGTCAGGAGGAAGGGTTGGGAACTGCTCGCAAAGATCACCGTCAATTACATCCTGCAGATGATTTGCACCAATAAAATATGAGATGACTTTAAGTGATAATTTAATCATATCTTCATATATCTTAGCTTCTAGAAATGCTGATCAATATCCTGGAGCAGCTGGAAACTGTTTGTATACAAAGTTCTAGAAAAAAAAATGGAGAAGAAAATAAATAGTAGATGCATCAAACTTAATCTGACTCCCAGTTGTAAGGATGCACCAAGTTCTTTAGTAATTCAATATTGAAATGGTCACAAAAGCATATCATCTAAACATTATATATGACGTACACCAATAACATATGTCAGCAAGCATGAATCGTAATGCTCACCCTGAAACCCCTACCAAAACTAATAAGTCCAGAGGCTTCTCATTCCCGACTAGTTTACTTCTAAACGTACAAATAACACAACATAAAATGCATAAGCAAAAACAATTTACGTGTTTTGAATGCGCACCTTTACAGGGAAATAAGCAGATCTGAAGGCCATATGATCCCTACCGCACAAAGGAGGATGCTCTTGCCTCATGTGCATTTCCAAGTGAGAAAAGAAATCAACATCTTCCCTAGACGTAAATGGAAGTAATGCACCAACACTTCCCATGACAGTACCATATATAACACATTCGCCACCTCCAGGTATCAGCGAGGCCTTTTGCAAGCAGGTGACAACATCCCCTGCATGAAACTGCACAATTTCCTCCACTTTATTGGGGGCACCGTTTAACTTACCTTGCTCCCACTTTATTTTACCCCCTGTTGGATCCTCTTCAATCTCATCTGATACATCTTGTGGCAGACGAACAAAGTATATGTTCCCAAATTTGTCAGCCCCAGCCATGGTGTCAAAGTCTATATGATGTGATGCAGTAAGCCACCTTGGAACAGAATCATCTGCAAATATGTATAGTTGGTTTTCGTCCCTTCTATATTTGCAATAGTGAAAAGACTGCAGGAGAAGATCCAAATCACAAGGTAGTAAGCAAAAATAGACTATAGTTTTGAATGAAACGTAATCTACTTGCGTTGTAAGTTATACGCATGTGCAGATGTTTAAAAATCCAAACAAAGCAATCATATACATGCAAAAAATCGTATCAATGCTGGAACAGCATGAAAAGAAGCACAAGAAGTTCAGCAAAATACTCACTTTGATTTGTTCCATATTTAAAAGTGTGCAAAAGGTCTAAAACACACTAGGGTCTCCAAGGATATTAGTATTTTCCAGAAAACTCCAACCAAATAAAGATCAGAATAAGGGGTCTCAGCCCATGAAGGTCTGCCTTGTGACGCAGACAAAAGGTTCCAGTACAATAGAACGATCCAAGCATACCTTTAGCAGTGAATTGCATTCATAATCATACCAAGAGTCAGTGCAAGAAATACCAACACCCGTACGCATAGTGTGCAATATGTAAGTTCCATGTGACTAAGTGAGAAAACATCACAAACATACGAGTTATTGCAATAAATTTGAAATTCTAAAATGTATGTGTTTTTACTAAGCATTTACAATCAATTTAACACTAACCAGAGATTCTCAACTCAAGAGGCATCCAGTCTATACAATTTGAACTGCTAGAGAAAGATCATAGGACCCTGATGCCAAAATCAGATGGATTTTGTAGCTGCATGAATCTATGCAATAAGCTGGAAATTTTTCATCTGCTACATGACTTGTCTTCAAGTTATTTTACAAAAAGGTAGCAATGGCACGAGGGAAGAGGCATTTCATGAAGTTATAGCTTCGTTGTGATGGATTTATCCTTAAGCACCTATTAGGGAAATATTTTGGTTTTTCTATCATCTTACTCCTTAAATGAGTAAATCAATCATTGGATACAGAAGATTCTCAAACCATATAGTGCTCATCCTCACGATCAACCTACTAACTTTGAATAGTGAACACAATGTATCAATAACCAAATTGAATAATTAATAAATAGGAAATGAACCAAGATTCATCGTCTTGACCTATAGCTCTAATATCATTTTGAGATTAATTGGGCACCACTTATCCTAAAAAATTAAGATGTTGTTGCACTAGCATCTAATTTGTGTATATAATTTAATATATATAGTATGAAAAAGCTGATGATCTGTAAGTTTATATGGTATTATTGATCTCATAGGCTTAAAATATATTTTGCAGCCACATGGCACTAGACATCTAAATTAATTGGCCAGGCATTTCCATAAGAAGGAACCCAATGATATTTGGGATGAAAAAAAAAGCGAATAGAGTATTTGCTGCTTCGAAAAATAATTGGGGTCCATGAATAATGCAGATAATATGAAAAACAAAAAATAGAACAGTAAAATTAAACCACAATCAACCACTCAACTGTACTATTATCTTAAAGTGAAAGATGAAGAAGGTATGGTGATGGTGATGTACATATGCTTAAACACAGTGATTAAAAGTGTTTAAGAATGGGTCAATGGCAAAGGAGTTACATAGGCAAGGGTGTAACTAATTTAATGTGGTCTATAATTAGTTAAGGCCTAGGAAGTACTAGATTCTATGTCAGCATTTGACTATTGGCATACCAAAAGAAATACAGTTGAATCAATATTTCCATAGCTCAGCAAAAAGATACATCGTGGTTAAGCTTCGGCACATATTATCACAATTAACAAGAACATTAATGGAACTTGGCGATGGTATCAAGTTTGAAGTTTGATCGAGACTTGATTACCTTTGACCAGGTCACAAATAGCTCAGCAAAAAGATACATCGTGGTTAAGCTTCGGCACGTATTATCACAATTAACAAGAACATTAATGGAACTTGGCGATGGTATCAAGTTTGAAGTTTGATTGAGACTCGATTACCTTTGACCAGGCCACAAACGTAAAATCAATCAAGACCATTTTGTAGTTTTTGCCCCTGAAATTTTTTTATAAGAGTTAATTGTTTGTTCTACATTTGTTAAACTTTCCTTGCAGGTAAGTAGCAAGTGGCATCAGTAACTGTTCATGACAATCTCCTATTATCTCCTCTATTATTATTTACTCCATTTATTCAATGACCAATCGTTTTCTTCATCAACAGGTTTTTGGTTCATCTATAACAGATGAAACTATTATTAAAACTCTCATCGAAGTTGTTACAGTAAAATACTTCAGGCTCTCAGATGATCTATCAGGCAAACAACTTAAGAATGATTGTATATCATATCGTATCACACCCCTACTTTCACAGAAGCCATTGCCAAGTATTTAAGTAGTATATTTTTCCTCATGCTTTATTCCTTCCCTCCTGATGTAATATTTTAGTACAAAAAGTGTGACATTGATAATGTAAATGCAGGTGCTTAAGACAACAAGAAAAATCATATTAACCAATGCTCAAAGCTAAGCCAATCTAATAGTGAGATTATGGGAGCCTTGGCATACACAAGTTTGTATTCCATTATAAAAAAAAGCAAATTCCGTTAAACAATTGCATGTGGATTTCTCGTAAGAGAGCAACAAGATGAAGTAATGGACACTATGAACAAACACAATTAATGTAACGATATGAATGATCATGCATAATTAGGCAATTAGTAAAGAAAACATCAACAGATGAAAACATACCTCTTGAATATCACCCACGTAAATCCTATCACGATATGTATGAATAGATACAATGGTATGGGGAAACAGCTTGTTTTCACATTTTCTAAGCAATCGCCTTTTTCCTAAGTCATACAATCTCAGTACTTGGCCAATACCAACAAGCAGCCTCCCCTGGAACTGGCATAAAGCAAGGGGAACACCCTCAACCTGTGTCTTGTGTACAAGCTCTAGAGACTTTCCTTCTTCAACAAACCTATATATGTGAATGAACCCTGCAGAAACACTTCTCTTAGGCCAGAACTGCAGTCCCTTTGCAGTTCCAACAGCCAAAAGAGTTCCGTACTCCTTATCATGGAAATTAACCGTACAAAGGCTGAACGCCGCTTCATTGTCTTGAAGCTCCAGCAGACAAGTGGTATTTCCACTTCTTGGATCAAGAACTCTGATGCAAGATGCCCACTTGTCAGACTCTGCCTTTGGATAACCATACTGCTCATCAGGAAGAGCATCTTCCTTCTCATAATCTCCATCACCATTTTCCATCTGATCCCCATTGTTTGCATTTCCATTTTCACCCATCCCAGCAGCTTCCAAGCACTCCTTTCGAGCAGCTTCTCTCTCCTCTGCAGTGAATGCTCCTTGATCACTCTCAATGATAACTAAATGTTTCCGCTTGGGCTGCAGCACAAATTTCCTAGGAGTATATCGCAATGGTAGAACTGTCTCATTGAACGTCTCTCCAAGGCGCTCAATTGTGAAAATTCTTAGAGCCTCACTAGCCACAGCGACAACACCTTCAGCACATTGATCGGAAGAAAAGGATGCAGCATATTCAAGTGTTTCGTATGAGAGAGGGGTCAGCAAGAAATGTCCTTGATGTATATACCCTAGCCAGGGCCTACTTGACAAGCAAAGCATTGCTTGACGGCCCCTTACAGTAGCTGAGAAGAGCTTGGGAGCTCTCAGTCCTAAGAACCTAGATCGTGTATCAGAAAGCTGACCGGTCACCATATCAACAACTGTCCTGAAAAGAACACCATTCTGCAAGCCAGCATTGAGAAAGACACTAGCCGGATGATCTGCTCCATCCTCTCCTCCAGTAGAAGCCTGTACTTCAAGCAACAGGAGTGACTCGGGTGGTGAAGACACACTTTGAACACTTAAGATCTGCATGCAATCATCTGGATCCAATGAAAGGATTCGAATAGTATTATCATAAGATCCCACTGCAAGGAAGCGAGATCTCTGCCTCCCCTCTGGAACCGGGGCAATATCTAAGCAAGCTACATCCCCTGGCATCTCATGCTTCTCCACCTCCATCAACTGACCTGTCATATCCATTTCAAAATAGATAAGCTCCCCTCCACTGAGTGCAATGACCACCTGGAGCCTATTGGACCCAACCTTCACAATGGTCTTCTTCCCAGGCGTCTTCCATTCATTGATACGGCCATCCTCCCTGATATGCCTAATTCCATTGGGATGGACCTGCATCAGAGAATCATCTCCCAGAAGAGAGACAGAAAGTGAAGGCGTGGTATCAAGAAACCCACTATCACTGACTTCCTCAATGGTCTCACCAATAGAAAGCACAAGGGTAGCATTCACGAAGGACACGACAATGTAAGCATCAAATTCATCATTCACATTCTTCTTTACAGTCCAGACAGCACTTGGAGTACCGGGGAGTTGTGACACAGCCATCTCATTGATCGCCAGACCCGGCCTCAAGATCCGCAGCGATGAACGCGGTCCCCTGCCACAGAGAGTGAACACCTGAGGTGTCTCTTCCTCAAAGAGATTCATGATCTTCATGTCCATGATGGGCATGAGGCTCTCAATCTGGTCGATCCTAACCAGGTTCTTCAAGCCCCGTGGCTGGAAGAAGACGGGTTGAAACCCTTCCTCAGTCTCCATCAGCGTGGCAGAGGAAGCTTCAACATCCTCGGCTTCCCCAATGGCCTGAAACTGATAAAGAGCATGGTTGCCAAATTCAGAGGCAGCAAAGAGGAAGCCGGTCTTGAGGACATTCATGGAGGAGGTGACAGGTATGGTGTCGAAGTACTTAATCTTCAATTCAGAAACGCGATCACCCTCATGCTCAAGGGTGACCCTGAAGATGTCCCCGTACTCTGTTTGGAGCAAGAAGAAAAACATGGACTTCTGGCGATGGGTGGCAGCAGACACGACGAGGACACCGCGCTCAGCGGGAAGGTCGGCACGGCGAGGAATAACTGCGCGGACATCAGGGTGGCCCTGGTTTTTGTAGATGACGAAATTTTCAGCACAGACAAGAACACCACTGGGGCCGTCACCACCACCAGGGACAGTAACGAGGAGGTTGGCGCCATTGTCGACGGGCTCTGACCACTTGCGGGATACATGATTGAGACCAAGGTCGAGTTCATAGAAGGTTAAGTGTTTCTGAGCATCGGCGGCAGCTAGGCCCGTGGGATCGAGGTCGGACTCTGAATAGTCCAGCTCAATGGCGGCAAAAATAGGGTTGTCAAAGCCACAGTCGATGCCGACGACAGAGTAAGTGATGGTGTGGGATTTGTGGGCCTCGAGGGGGGAGGAGATGGTGAGGCGGGCGGCCGCGTCTCGGTTGAGGACGTAGACGAGCTTCTGCTTCTCGCATGCAGCGACCATGACGGCTCGCCCTTTGGGGTCTACGGCAAGGAACTGACCGGGCACAATGCGGCGGCATCCGGATTTGCCGAAGGTCTCCTGGTGGGCCTTGTTAAAGATGTTGCGCTCGCGCGAATACTCAAGAATGACGAGGCGACCGGAATCGGATCCGACGACGACATAGTCCTTCTGGGAGCCGGTGAGGCGGAACTGGGCAAGGGAGCGGATGGCGCCGAAGACCTCGACGGAAAGAAGGGTCTGCAACTTCCCGGATTCGTCCGGGCGAAGCAATTCCAACGTCTTGCCACGCGCCACCACGATCTCCTGCGTCTTGCCGCCGACGAAGTTACCGTTGGTGGAACATACCACCCCGCCCGGCCGCTGCAGCGTCAAGCTGTACAAGTACATCTTTGCTCTTCTCTGCCTCCTCCTGCCTACTCCTTCCTATTCCCTTCCTGTACGAGATTGGGGTTTAGGGTTAGGGTTAGGGTTTTGGGTGGATGTCGTCGGGGTCGCAAAGGGGAAGATGGTTCGCGTAGACCAACCAGAGTTGATCTAATAATCAAGAGTGATTCTACAGTCACTCGCTTGCTGTGTTACCCACTTTCTTAGTCGACCAGGTGGGACCTACAAATTGTGCTCCGTCTGACTGGGTTGGAGTGGGCTACAGGCCCATAAGCCCAGTTCCACAATGGCGCTGGAAGGCGTTCACTTGCCCTGGACCCGATTTGCTACGGTCCAACCAGAGTGCATTATGAAATAGGCTTGGGTCTAAGTGCACTTTACAGTGTCCGATCTGCACAGCCCAATTCTCTGCAGTGATAACACGTGGCAGTAGTTTCATCGACTATTCAGGAATGACAATCACACGAGGTTGGAGTTGCACCGAAAAATTGGATGCTCCAATAATTTAGGATCATGTGCTATTTGCCTTGTTCAGGCCCCACTCCACGTGGCTCTAATTATTAAGAAATAATAATAATAATAATATATGTATGTATATGTACAACACAGGTAAAGAAATCGTCTAGAGTAGGGGTGAGCATAATTCGATAAAAATCGAATTTACCGATTTACCGAACATCGGTTCGGTAAATTAGGTTTCGATTTTCGATTTGGTATTTATTTTTAGGTAATTCGGTTTTCGGTTTTTAGTTTTCGATTCGGTAAATAAGTTTTCGGTTCGGTAATTTACCGATTTATCGATATATATATTAATATATAAAAAATAAATTTTTATTTATTAATCTTTAATTTTTTATCGGTAATAAATTTTTCGATTTCGGTAAATCAATTTTTGATAAATCAATTTTTAATTTTTTAATTTTTATCGAATGCTCACCCTTAGTCTAGAGCTACAACGTATTTTCTTGTGGCCATGGATGGTTTGGTGAGATGTCTCTTCTTGATGTTACATGCTCCTTCACCCACTATGCCAAGGAGAAACGTGGCACATGCTTATGAAGCCGGGGAAATTCTTTATTTTCAAATAAATAATTTAGTAATACTATTTATGTTGCATTTTTTCTTAAAAAAATACAAGTATGTCAAGTGCATTTCAATGCACCAAACACACCATAAGCATGGCATGGCAGGGACTCGATGGCGACATAAATGGTCATATGGATCACACATGGCTACGACAAATAGCTAATTATTCATTTTTAATAAAAAAAATGGTTTAATTGTGGTGTCACATCTTGCAATGGGGTTTATGTGTCACTAATTTTTTTGATGATTTGATCTCCGTCCATGAATGCTTGTCTTGTCTCCTTTCATAATTTTGTTATACATGGTAACTTTCATGTCTATGTCATTTGAGAGCGACACAAATTAACATCTGTCATAGTTGAGTTTAGACACAAATTAATTGGAGCTCAGTTTAGAAAAAAAAAATGTTATTCGTCATTAGTGAATTCTTATTCAACTAGGTCAATGTCCTCTGGGACAAAATCAAGGCAGCATGACCGCCGACACAAATCAAGAGTCAACAATGAAATCAAAGAAAATGAGTCAATAGGATGGAATGATAGAAATCTGACTTGCTGATGTTGCTGTTGTAGTCAATTTTTTTAGGACATCATCCGGTGCCTTTGTTAATTCTCCATGATATGGATATATTTAGGTACAACTCTAAAAATTTTGCTGCAAGTAGTTGAAACACATACCATTGTTCTTTTTTTTTTAAATGATGTACCAAAACACATGAGTCAATGGAAGAATCAAAGGAGTGGCTTCAGCTTCAACACCATGACTACACACTTTTGAAAATATTAATTGATCTCAGCCTAAGTGCTACTCCACCATCAGACTACGGAAGAAATCTTAATGTTTGCTTGTATACTGATCAATGGTGAAACAAGAGTCATGGTGGGTTTTCTGTTTGTGGATTGTTTCACACAAGTATCATGCTTCTTTAGCCTCTTAAAATCAGATTTGATTGATTTTAATATGTCTTATCTTCTTCTTCTAATTATGTGAGTCCATGATGTCTACCAAAGATACTCTACTCCTACCGCACATATACGACTGTGCCTCCTTTTATAAGTTTATTGATTTAAATTCTTCATTTAATATACTTATTTATATATTTTAAAAAGTCTATATCATTATCTTGCTAGATCATAAATAATTTTTTTACGTCATAAATTTCTAAGAAGGCATCATTATCCATGACATGTTGGTTGATGCTTCATCCACCATTATGGTTGATGATGGTTGGGACTCAACATTAATTAATTGTCACATTCCTTATTAAACTTCTCCTCAATAACAAGGGGCAAATTGGAAAACTACAACACGCAAGCTCATAGCTCACTTTAATTTGTAGAGCAAAAGATTGTTTCAAAATTAAATACTAGTCCAAATTGATATATTATATTATATATTTTTATGTACAAGTAATCCATGTTTAGATTGTGCTTGAATTTAAGTATTTTAAACCTTAAATATAAAAAATTAGGAGCAAGGGTGACCTAACACTTAGTTTGGTTTTGACCTTTGATAAGCATGTTTAACAATTTAACCTAACCAATAAAGTTAATTACGTACTGATCTTTACGGGAAAGTATCTTGTCTTTGGATATAATTATTTATTCGTTTTTTTTATTTTATAAAAACCTTGTCCTTAAGAACAATTAAGATGCACGGGATTAAGGAATTCAAAGGGCCATTATTTATTATCACACAAGATTATTTAATGATGCAAACATAAAAAAATATATATTTTTTTTTAATTGGAAAAAGTTCTTAGCTCGAAACCCGTTCATGCATGACCTGACTTGACACCACACGTCCTCACATGACCTAATCTGCATCCAAATGTATTAGGTCATGCATCCAACACCCAATGACCTATCAAAGTCGATCGATTTGTGAAGAAATCACTTTTAAAATCGAGCATAATTTACTTAGTTATAAGAGGCTCAAGGCAAATATAGAGCATTGGAGATCTTACAAAAGTGGTTAAATTTGACTATAGAAAATATATTATAATTTTAGAAAAAGAAAACTAGGTCTAGGTTTTATTACTTGGGAGTGCATGATTTTTCTTACTTGGTTCTAAGTTTTATTGAATCTATTTGATTTTAAATTTGTTGTTCATTTTACTTCCATCATGAATTATGTGATGATTTTTTTTTTTTAAAAAAATATTGTTATTATTCTATCTCGCACCCAAGTGGTCAAAGGTAGCTGTGACGGTGCCTTTTAAAACTATAATTCTTTATTAATTGAAATTGAAAATATATATAATATATAATACGATAAAAAATAGTAAAGTTCAATAATTACGTCAGTTATCGCCTCCAAAATTTCACCTCGTCTCCACGTGGCAATCACTCCATGATCCGACGGCCCGCATGCTTCATGCCCACCGACCATGGGAGATGTATTTGACACTTGCCTTTTTAAGCTTCAACGTCACATTTATTAATTCCAGCAATCGCCATTCAAGTCACTTTCCTCCATGGAAAAAGTTTCATGAATTCCTCACAATTTTCCCAAGTTTAAAAGCAATTAAATTTACCATGGAGGTGCATGTACGTGGAAGTAATATTATATATACTTTTATATCAATAAAATAATAATATTTTTTGTAGTCATCATTTTGTCAGATATATATTTTCCCTAAACTTGAATTGCTTGTATGAAATCATATAGATTTAAAATAATTAAAAAACAAATTAATGATTTATAAGTGATGCACATTTTCACTTCCACTTATAAAGTATTTCACTTCATTTATAGATTAAATAATAATTTTTTATTTTACATTGAAGAGAATGCGATGACCAAATCTAAGTTGTCCACTGGATTTAAAAAACAATAATAAGATTGGTCATGATGTCGATGTAAAACAAAAAAAAAATTATCATCAAATATTTGACTACTTTTCGTCATTTTTCCCATGTGATGTAACATAATATTAGCATTTTAATCCAAACTATTTCCCACTAACACATTATTTATATTTATTAAAAACATATTATAAAATATTTCA
Organism: Costus lasius; assembly: GCA_027563935.2. Taxonomy (NCBI): domain Eukaryota; kingdom Viridiplantae; phylum Streptophyta; class Magnoliopsida; order Zingiberales; family Costaceae; genus Costus; species Costus lasius. Next base: position 21,010,196 of record CM050447.1, on the reverse strand, counting down.
TTTGTATATTCAAATTTCTATGTTGTTTAATAATTTATTACCTTTTAATATTTTAAATACTATTGGAAGGTATTCAAATTTATAAGTATTAACATATTATACAATATACAAGAGATCCCATGACAAGGCCAACTGTCAATCAATAGCGGTAAGCTTACTGCGGTGCGCCGATGCGCTATGCGTGAAAGCTATAAATGGACGCCATTGAGCACACCCAAAGAACCGTAACTAGACGCCGTTTGCAGCCCTTCCTTTCCCTTTTGCCTCTCGTTTCTCTCGTCCCTACCCTTTTCACAAAAAAAGTTGTTTTTGTCTTCTCCCCGATCGCGCTGCCGATTGCGTATGGGAACACCCGAATCTCTCGGCTGATCGATTTTGCTGCGGCGATTGGCACTTTTTTGTGATTTTGGATAGGAAATTTTGATTCTGAGGCAAACATCGGTTCCCCTGTGATTACGCATGAACTGGTTCGTGAATCTAGGGTTGAACTCGAATTCCAATCACTTCGTCACCTGCCTTCTGATCTTTATCCTCCATTACTCCCCTCAATTGCCCCTTTCTGTTCTTAATTCGAGGAGTCGTTGGAGCTGTAATTTTAGGTATCGTATTCATGGAGAATCGCTGTGATATTAACGGCATCAACAAAGGTGACTCCTTTCGTACTCAAACTTTTGTTGATTTTATCTCTCTTTCTCGGTAAATTTTCGGTTCATGTAGTCGATTCATGCTAGATTATCTTAGTTTGGGTAGCGGTGGTACTTTCGTCTATCTGCGATTTTTCCGCCCAAAAGAGTGACTTTTTCTATTTCCTTACCATACCAATAACTAGTTCGGTCAAAACCTAGTTTATCTGTGGGAAAATGGGATTTTCTTGATTGATAGCTGAATTACCCAGAATATATGTCTATTTGTGTTGGTTATAATATAGTGAGTGGTATTGCAATTAAACAACTGTCACATTTACCTGTTTGACGGCAGTGGAATACAAAACTGTCTCTCTAATAGGCTGAGGGCATTTTCTAAGCTAAACTTTTGAAAAAGCGCGAAATTTCCTCTGGTTTTCTGTGTAATTGTTTACCTATGCGATAGTTATTAGTTTTTATGAAAGCATGTTTAGAGAGAGGCTCACATATTTGCCCAAATTCATTTCTTAAATAGGTGGCTCTTTGTTTCTATATCCCCTTAAGTTATTTGCTTGTGGTTTTATCAAAATATAACACGCATTGCAGCACTAGAGATTCCTTGATATTTGAGTATCTAAGATGAAGTGGCTGATGCGAGGACAGGCCTGATAAACTATGTCAAACAATACCAAAACTATGGCGCAATTTCACAAAACAGAGGGAAGCATGCCATTTGATATCAAAATAATTAAGAAAGTATCATAATATCTGGACCTTTCCTTCCTTAAAGACTTTATTTAAACTGAAATATGTGAGGAAATCAAGATTAAGCTTGACATATTATTGCCAACTATTTTGTTCTCAAATTTTCCTTCATTTAGTATTTAGTATTTACTCATATCTAGGACAATAAGATTGTAATTTAATTTGATAGTTGCCAATCCAAACCAGTGTTTTCTTTATGTAATAATCTTAACTAATAAGGACAAAGGTAAGAATTCTGAAAATGATTAGATACAATAACTCAAGCAATTTGATTATTAATCTAATAGTAACCTTGGGTAGTACTAAACTCAAATTCTAGTTTTATTGGCATCCTTCCATAAACTAAAACCTGATGCCTTAATTGCCATGGCAAATAATGTCACGCATATTCTTGCCATCCGACATAAGTTTTGTATGATTTGCATTGCATTTTTTATAGTTCGCCATAATATGCCCAAACATGATTCTAAGTAATGTAGACAGATCAAAGTGTCTCCATAATGTTCTTTCTTTGTTCTATGGGTGAATTTATTTCTAATAAATGTAACTAAATATCTTAACGTGAGCACCCTACACAATTGAATAGCAATTGCACTTTCTCCATACCCCAATTTGTTTTTAGGTTATGTAGCATTTTAGTCGCTGTATCATACAGAGTTATGATGCTAATAATTCAATTTTGTACAAAAGAAGAATGAATTTTGTCATTCTGCAATGGTCTGTTTATATTGAATTTTATGTCTGTTCCACATACATTCTTATTTGAAAATTTATATTATTTTGCCATACTTTCATGTTTAGGAGTGGTGCTTCTCAACCCAACACATGCAAATAAAAATGCACACTAATGACTCTTTTAATCCTTGCAGCCTCTTACTATCTAAATGCCAAGGGGCGGCGATCTCGCTCTCCCTCTGTCATTGTCATTGGTGGTGGGTTTGCAGGGATTGCAGCTGCTCATGCACTAAAAAATGCATCTTTCAAGGTAATTCTGTGCTTTTCTTTTACAGTTATATTAAGTATTTTAATATTCTACACGTGCAGTTCTAATCTGTAAGTTTTATGACAAATGTTGTTAGCTAAATTTATGTATCATATGCAAATAATGTGTCTTTCAGGTTGTACTTTTAGAATCACGGGATAGAATTGGTGGGCGAGTTTACACTGACTATTCCTTTGGTTTTCCTGTTGACATGGGAGCAGCTTGGTAAGCTTTTATTGGTTTCAATGCTTATTGCATTTGTTTAGCATATAACCAACCTGCCGAATTTATTTTAGCCATGCTTGTTTAATTTTGATACATCAGGTTGCATGGCGTCTGCAAAGAGAATCCACTAGCTCCTTGGATAGGAAGACTAGGTCTACCTTTATATCAAACTTCTGGTGACAATTCTGTTTTGTTTGATCATGACCTGGAGAGGTAATTGTCATCTTGACGACTTTCAAATCCTTGAACTTGGTCGTCTCCTTGTTAATTAGATAGCAAACGTACCCATCATGAAGACTATAATTGTTAGTAAGAGAATGAATTTTATTATTTGCAGTTATGCACTATTTGATGCTGATGGACGTCAAGTGCCTCAAGAACTAGTCCAAAAAGTTGGCCAGGTGTTTGAAACTATTTTGAAAGAGGCATGTACCCTTTACCTGCTTATGTGATGAATATTTATTTTGTTGGTTATCTTAGTGACTTTTTGCTTTTACAGGTTAACAATCTTAGGGATGAAACCAGTGAAGACATGTCTATTGCACAGGGTATCAAATTAGTTATGGAGAAACATTCAGAGCTAAGGTTATATGAGCCTAATATTTGTTTCTGTAAAATCTTATGTTTTATTTGCTCATTTCCCTTTTATCTGAAACTACCTCCTTGCAGGCAGGAAGGGCTTGCGAATAATGTGCTGCAGTGGTACTTATGCAGGATGGAAGGTTGGTTTGCTACAGATGCTGACAACATCTCCTTAAAGAACTGGGACAAGGTGAATATTATTCTAATATAAATGTTGCTTTTCTTTTACTTTGTGATATAGAACTTTTGAGCAACGCTTTTGATCTCAAATTATCTTGTTCAATAACAATTAACAATTTGTCTCTATTAGATAAATATCAGGTTCAAATTGGCTGTATCAGAAACATTAATTATAGAACTCACAGAACTTTAATCTTTATTTACATAGTTAGTGACTATTGTAAGATCATTTGCTATTTTAATATGTTGGTTCGGCTCCTTTCATGAGTTCACGCCTTTGATGGTCTTTCAATGATTCAAAATATACAGGAAGTTTTGCTGCCTGGTGGTCACGGTCTAATGGTTCGAGGTTACCGACCTATAATTAACACATTAGCAAAAGGACTTGATATTCGCTTGTGCCACCGGTATGCTCTTAGTATACAAGCCAAAACAGTATCTCTACATGTTGAATAACTTATTTTATGGGATATTTACTTTAAAAATTTTCCTTTACCTTGATATCATTCAGTGTAACAAAAATTGCACGGGGCAGAAAGGGAGTGGAAGTTACTGTCAACAATGGTAATACATTTCTTGCCGATGCTGCAATTATAACTGTACCTCTTGGGGTTCTTAAAGCTAGATCCATCAAGTTTGAACCAAGACTTCCAGAATGGAAAGAGGAGGCGATAAATGGAATTGGTGTTGGGACAGAAAACAAAATTGTTCTACATTTCGACAAGGTTTTCTGGCCAAATGTGGAATTTCTTGGAGTAGTCTCTTCTACAACATATGGCTGCAGTTATTTTCTCAATCTTCACAAAGCAACTGGCCATCCTGTTCTTGTTTACATGCCTGCAGGTCGCCTTGCTTATGATATTGAGAAAATGTCTGATGAAGATGCTGCTAAGTTTGCATTTAGTCAACTAAAAGGGATCCTCCCTGATGCTTCTGAACCGGTATGCATTCCTATCTATTTCCCTTTTCCCCTTTCTTGCAGTTTTGACCTATTTTCTTTCACATGTTGGTCATGCGATTATGGACAAATGATTTTTTTAGAGTTCACGCATTTGCAGTTTAAATATATCATTTAACTTTTGTGATCTGGTATTATAATACCGAATAGATAGATAATTGGGTGTTTAAAATAAAAAAAATCATACAGAGTCTTAATTTGGGACCATGATTTAAGTAAGAAATGGCCTCCTGCTAAAAACCAGTAGTCTAGATTCCTTGGAGAATACAGAATTACTCATCCTTTTCGTTTCTCTTGATTTCAGATTCAGTATCTTGTGTCACACTGGGGGACTGATGAAAATTCTCTCGGCTCTTATAGCTATGATGCCGTTGGGGAACCCCGTGATTATTTTGAGAGACTGCGCATCCCTGTTGACAATCTATTCTTTGCTGGAGAAGCAACAAGCATCAAGTTTACTGGCACTGTGCATGGCGCTTTCTCCACTGGGTTGATGGCAGCTGAAGAATGTCGGATGCGTGTTCTTGAGAAGTATGGAGACTTGGACTCCCTAGAGATGCTACACCCTGCCATGGTTGAAGAATCTGCTTCAACCTCGGTCCCTTTGCTCATCTCCCGTATGTAACTAATTCCCCAGTCTTCTAGTGTTAACAGGTAGTTCTCTAACCATTCCATTGATTGCCTGAAGAATGGCATAGGAAAACTGAGGTTTTCCCTTGTATTTTTCAAGCATGTGGCATGCGTTATGTGCTACAATGTGACACGGTATTATCGCATATGAATGATATGTTTCAAGGAGGGCTATTTCTTTATCCAAAAAAACCTTATCATATGCAGTGTGGATGCTTAAATAAGAGTGCAATGTATGTTGTTGGATTATGATATGATTTCTGGCATTGTTTTAATGAATATTTTCATCAATGATATATAAGACCACTCAACTTTATCGTTCACCCTAATTCCTCTATTACAGCAATTGGATTTAATTAATATTCATGCAATAGTTCAGATGCTCAATTGATGAAAAAAAAAGTGAAAAAAGAAACTTTATGGATGTACTTTAAGTTTCATGGTTCATGGATGTAGATCAATTGTTAAACTTCGATGGCATCGACGTTTCCAGCACACTAAAATGAAGTGTGTACGGTAGATCTTTCTTGCATCGAAAGTTGAATCGAACCAAACACGCTGGTGTTATGTTGGATGAGGCACATTTGCCCACTGCCACATTGACGGGAATTCTAGCTTATATGAGAGAATTTCCTAGATATGGAATAAGCAGAGTCTAATAGTTGGATGCAAACAAAATAAATTATAAAGCAGTGTCATTATATTTAATGACTAAGACCCTAATATTTTCTAGACAAGCACCCTCAACATCCCACTAAAAATTTATTTTTTTTATTGACAGACAGTTTTTTTGCACTTTTTCTAAAGTTATTTTTCTCTCTCCTTATGTTTTTTTTTCAATGTAAGACGGTGTAAAAAGATGTAATGTTCTAAATTTTAGATATTTACTGATTATTATTTGCATTTCTATAAGATCAATCTCATGCTCAAAGAGCAAGATTCAGAGATTAAAGACCAAAGCTTGCTTAAAACCATCTAATTTGAAACAAAAAAAAAAAAAACATGACGGTACCTTTCAGCCAATCCTCCCATTCTTTGGCATTGATACATCAACCTAGCAGCCTCCACCAAATGCACCAAGAGTCCGAATCAAACTTGGCATTCACTTAGAATTTCATTTTGTCTGACATCATTCTTGTATCTTCTATTTGACCATTTTCCTTCTTATGGATTCAAATCAATGCTAAGCGTCTCGAGCGAAACCTGGACTTTTCTCTGCAGTCAAAGAGGACCAAAGGCTATTGTATAATATTACAGCACCTAAACAAGAGTTCCCTTCCTCTTCTGTAAGTCTCTTTAATTCGATGCGAGAGGCTCCTTCAAAACTAATACCTTTTAGGTTCTATTCAAATCTAATCAAGTGGTACAAATTGCTGTTCTTGAAATGCCTTGCTTTGTGCCCTTCGACAACAAGAAGCTGGACGTCAGCTTCTTTGTTTTCAGGCCAACTGGAGTCTTCGCAGATGAACTGATCGACGCGATGAAGTACTTCTCTTTCCATGCGGAGGATCTCGGTTGTATCTACAGTTCGGTGTTAAAGAGCATGCATGGAAGTTTGGTAAGAGATTACTCTTTTTCATCGCTTTTTTCCTTCTTCTTCTTCATTCTGATCCTTGCTGTTTTGCTTGCAGATTGTGTGGTATGGTGCATGGTTAAGGAGGTCACCTGAGAACAGGCAGATCTTAAATGATGATCTGGTAATTTACTCTGAACTTCAAAACGTTAAATTAGTAGCCAGCCCAGGCAAAGAACTTTCATGTTTGTCATTCCAAGGATGCAATCAAAATCTTAAATTTACTAACATCCTTAACTGCAAGCTCTATGGAATAGGTTGTTGGTTTATGATCATAAATTTCCTGAAATCAATTTCCTTTGATAGTTTCACGTTTGGATTCACAGAAATTGCATGAATCCACATGATATTAATTTTCTGTATAATTCTTGTTTTGATGAATCAAAGCCTATCATCATCCCAAATACTCGAACTTTTCTCTTTCAAATCAGTCACCAACACAATTAGTTGACTGCAGCTGCACATTCTTGCAGCTATCATTCCTAAGAGAGGTGTCAACTTCAGGCGTCCTCATCAATCACGGCTTCTTCGAGGCGTTCTTCGGGGAGGTCAAAGACAGCAGCTCCCTGGCCAAATTCTCCAGCGGCGACACCATCTTCTTGAGCGCAATGGCGGCGGTTTCCCGTGACACCTCCGACCTCGCCTACGCTATGCTGGCACTCCACAGATCGTTCTTCTCCACAGCGGGCGGAGTTTCCGCCGGCGTGTACTTGCAGTGCCGGGAAGAAGCCATTGTTTCGTCCTTGCTGGTTTGGAGGTCTCTCGGTGAGTGTTACTCGTGGCTTCTGCAGTCGGATTACAGGAAGAACATCCTTCCTTACTTCAGCCATCTGTGTGAGAGTGCCCAGTTTGATGTCTTCAAGGTTGTGTTTGTAAGCAGTGACGAGATTGTAGATATCAAGGTGCTTCAACCTAGAACAGTTGGGACGGAGAGTTCTACGATTTCCAGGGAGAATCCTAGTCATTGATGTGAGAAGAAGTTTATGCAAAACAGAAGAATCATTATAACGCAATTTTTATTAGAAACTATATGACAATGAAAAATTGTACCCACATTATTGTAAATCTACTCTAAGACCACACACACTTGGCCAGCTTAATCACACTGCCATCTGTTAGGTACTCAAATTCACTCAATAGCTACCTGAGTGAACGATTCTATTGGGAGTTACCTGGGAACTTCCTAAATGATCAAACTCTGTAAGACTGGCTTCCCAGGATCTTCTTGCCTGATCTGTACAACAAGATTACACAAACTAAACTATTTGCTGGAGCAAAATTAGATTTGGGTTATTTGATTCTTTTATATCTTGATTGACGAAGATTACACGAGCTCTCTTTATAAGATATCTTCTTGATAGAGGGTAGGGATAAATGAATAAGTATCTTTCAGCTCTACTTTACATACAAGATCAGAGTTGTTTGACATAGATCAAATATATATGGCATGGTTAGACTCAACTTACTACCAAAAATTAGTAGCAACCAAGACATCCAAGATCACTAACTCATCATCCATAAACAACTTAATAATTTTCGTAAATTTACTTCAAAAATTGTTTCGTTGCTAAATAATTTAGCTACTCTATTCTAAAAGATGACCATAAAGGCATCACATATGCGTGGATATATACAAAAGCGAAGAGTTAGAAGAGTAGTCTGTGAGGTCATACTGAATTTTCTTCTAGGGTTTTTCTTATTTCTTTGCTCAGTTTCTTGAGCTTTAGCCAAACATAATCACTGGATTCCGTAGAACAATTACTGGAAAAGTGTCAAAAGACTTAAAGTTATGGTCTCCATCTAGGCTGGTCTTCAAAATCTCTCTAACAATTTTCATCTGGTGTTTCCTATGTACTTTTTCTGTTGCATTATGAGAGACAAATCTTCTCCAAAAATACTTTTGGCCCCCATTTGCAAGCATTAGCACCATTTAAAGTGTAGCAAGAATTATACAAAAGAGCAGAAGCTAATCATCACAATTAGAATTGGGCCCTGTAAAGGAAGGCTAAGCACCGAAAGAGTTATGGCCGGAAAACCAGGGAGATGAAACAACAACGCTAGGTCTTGTCTCCGCATGTGCATTCAAGAAGGGGAAGAGGAAACATTTTGCTTGTTCCCCCATTGATGACACTAAGTCAAACACCAAAGCTAGCTTTTGATAAACCAACTTCTAAAAGTGTAATTACTGTCTTCTTCCACTACTTTTTGTTCATCTAATTATGATTAAGCCCACGTTTGGTGAGCTTTTCTCATGTGCTCCTCCTAAACTTATCTTTCTCATGATCTCGGCAAAGTTTATTACAGTATAATGAATTTGTGTTCATGTGAAGTTAAGCAGTGAAGCCCACCAAAAGTTTTCTGAACTTTGTTTGATGGATGGGGTCCAACATTTCGGCTTTAGATTCTAATGCAGTGGTCCAAACATGAATCTGGTTGACATAAAAATCAGCATTTGTTGCATTATATTTTGAACCACAAATCATGGTCCCATCATCTTTATGGTCTTAAATTTGCATCTGGTATGAACTTTGTGTCTGAAAATAAATTGACTAGTGCCAACCGGAGCAAGAGACATTCTTTCCATTAAAACTTAAAGTATTGCAGTTTGAATTATTCCCATGCCAATCTTTCTTAGGGCTAGCATCAGCCATCAAAGTTTGTTTTTTTGCAGTTCTTGACATGGATGATGTGCATCGAGGCTTAGCCCCACTCCTCTTATCAGAAACTAAATGATCTCTACCATTTCTTGTAGTTGACTACTAGGGGCATAGTCCTGAGAACATGAATCTGTGAAACGTATCTGAAAGATTTTTTTTTTCTGATAATTTGTCTTTGAAGTTCTTAGGATTTCTAGTTATGAAGAACAAATAGGAATTTTGCAGACTCACTGATGATAAATTGTCCTTTTTTTCCTTGGGACAATGGTTTTGCCTGTGTCCTTGCAGCTGCATGAAAGGGTGAAACCTTGGTATCACCTAGTGTCAGGCCCGTAGATCAATGGGCCAAGTCAAAGTCAACTGGGCTGGGCGGTGGCCTAAGCCCACGTCAAGTAGGCAAATTCGGCTGGTCGAAGTTGGAATCGAAAGGGGATTTTGACCCCAAATCGGCGGACGTTGCAGCGGCGTCGTCTTCATCGCCGCGGTCTTCGGATGCAGCGACGCCGTCTCTCCCGGACGACGCAGTCGACGACGGCAACAAGTGCGGGCGTAGCGACGGCGGCATCAGCGGAAGAACCGGACCACGCAGAGGGGTCGGCAACGAAGGTTTCGGACGCGACAGAGGTGCAGCGGAAGACGTGGTCACAGCGGATGCGTGGAGATGATTCGAGACGGCGGCTCTCCCCGTTAAAAGGAATCGGGGAGTGATGGAGGAGGGGGACCGAACATCATTGAGAGCGAGCGACTCCAGTATCATCAGAGAAGCTTAGGGAAGCTTCTGGGGTAAAATCCGACGACTAGAAAGGCGTCGGCGGGAGATTTCGTGGGAGAAATTAGAGTGATTGTAACCGGCCACAGGGGTCTCCGGCGAGGGAGGAAAGAGGGACGTCGACATCCAGGGGGCCGACGACAACGAAGAGAAGCTTGAACGATTGGTTTTGGTTAAATAAATCTGAGCTTTTCTCCTTCCCCCTGTTCTCGGTTGATTGGCGTCGTTTACCCATGTTTCCGGCAGCAGGCAGCTGTCGACGGCGAAGAACGGAGAGTGAGGCGTGGGCGGCGTACTCCCCTTTCCGGCACGCCTCAGGTTTCAGGTGGGTGGGCTCTTCGGCGTCGCACCCGGTAAAGGAACGCAGCGAGTGTGCGTTCGGCGGACGAAGAGGACGAACGCCGCAAGGGCGTTCGAAACGAGGGGCGAGCGGGTCAATGGGCAAATTCGTGCGGGATTTCGAATTCGGCTGACGTCGGCGTGACGACAGCACAGACGGATTTACGCGGCGGGTGAAATTTGGACGTTAACGCAAGGCGACGTCAGTGACACAGTTTGATTTTGCGGCACGGCGAAGATCGGCGAAGGTTCGGTCAAAATCAAAGGAGGTAAAATTAATTAGGAATAAGGTTTTTCGATTTTTTTTTGAATTAGGGATAATTTTACATCCGAAGATCTAGAATTTTACGCTGATTTAAAATTCGCCAAAAAATCTTAGGCCGAAACATAACGCTTAAAATTTTTAAGCGCTTATGATTAATTTTACTAGTTAGAAATTTTTTTTTATTATTTTTTTAGAAATAATGTTTACCTTGTAAACTATTTAATGGTATCAATATTGAGGTATTTTAGATCACGTATAGTTAGGGAATATCTTAACCACTCTTGTCACGCCCCAATTTTTCGCTGTGTAAATTGAGGTGTGATGGCACGACTTACACACTGTGTAACCCGAGAGTGAAGATTACACAATGAGTAAATCGTCAGCCTACTCAATACACGTGCGCTATGCGGAAGTCTAGGATCGCTGCGCCCCCAACTCAAAATGCCCGATCCCCAGATGGGATGCTCGTGCCCCGATCCGCTGCCTCTGTGCTCTCTGTGGATCACTGTGCTCCCGGGCCGATATCTGATGGTCTGGGCCTAATCTTCTCCTAGCCCTAGACTCTACGTCAATGAGCGGCGGGTGGGCAGCACACGTTGCTCCTCAACCCAATATGCGCGCTCACGACCGTCCTTAATACGTATAGCGCCCTGTGTAAATACACACACAAGAATCACAGGCAGTGCAATAGACGGGCACTAGACATATGCCCCCAAACCTAAGCAGGTATCCACCACTACACCACAAGGAAGGAACGCCCTATCAGTTAGGTGCGTCCGCCCCTAATCACACCGAAGCCTCAGCTGGCCAAGCAAAGTACACAATGAATATCAAAGTGAGGAAAACCCCTCCACTACCCAATGTGGGCTGAGGGATCAAAAACCTCACACTAACTACTCACAAGCGTCTTATACAAATATACAATGCCATATCTAGGAAAGCATGTAAATATACCTCCAAGGATCGCCCGACCCTTGGGAGCAGTTTGTACAAGGTTGCCTTTGCTAGCCCTCGCCGGAAAACCACTTTGAGCCGCCGGAAATGTCTTCCACAAGCTCAGCCCAAGGTGCTGTCCGTGAGCTCCAACAAGTCGGATGGAAAGGGGACTCCTTCCCCTAGCTGCCGTGAGAGTAGGGAGCCTTCTCCCTTGATTGCCGAGAGTGGGGAGCACTCTCCCCTTGCTGCCGGAAATGGGGAACACCTTCCCCAAATGCTGCCGAACCTCCAAGGCTGACCAACCAGCAGGTTGTCGCCTCCCTCAAGCTCAAGAGCCCTCAAGACCGCCGGAAAAGAGGGTGGAGGTGGCGGATGAGCTGCTGCCGCCGGCTGCTCAACCCAGCCGAGAGTGGAAGCTTCTTCCCTTGCGGTTTCTCCCTTCCAAGGCTCAACAACAGCAGGTGTTGCCGCACCCTTTGAGCTCTCTCAAAGGGCCTTCAAGGCTCGCCGGAGCTGAAGGTGGAAGATGGCCGGAGCTGATGAACAAATCGCCCAACAATCGCCCCAAAAACCCAGCCGCAAGTCTCGGATGTTCTTCCTCTCGATTAGGGTTTTTCCCTAATCCAAGTCTTCACTTACGCCCAAGCTCCATCAGCCCTTCATTGAAACTTTAAGATTGGTGAAGCCAATGGAGACTTTAAGTAGAAAGCGCCAAGTCTCATATCAGCGAATGACCCAAGCTCGGGTTGGCCATCCCATGCAACATAAGACTTAGCTCTCCTCCAGGTCATGGGTTCGAGACTCACCCATGCCACATTTTTTTTTTCTCTATGCTTGTACACTCCTGTACAAGGCTAACTTTTGCTAAGTGGTTCCATATCCTCCATGGTACCTGCAAAACATCTTAACACATTTATTATTGGTTTTGCCCCCTTCTACATCAGGCCTCACCCCAAGATGAGGGTCTCTCCCTGTTCATAACCTCTATGAGTATGCAGAGGGGTCTGGGTGTGTACCCCGCACACCCAGGTCGTCACACTCTCCCCCAGCTGACCTAGACCTCGCCCCCGAGGGCTTCCTCATATTTCTTGAACAACCAATGAAATTGTTCAAGGTCAGCCATTCTCTCCCAAGTAGCATCCTCCTCAGCTTCGCCCTGCCACTGTACTAACATCTCAGCCTTCTGTCCTTTGCCTTTCCATCCGTAGACACGGTGATTCAGAATCTTCAAAGGCTGCTTTGCAAACTCTACAGAACCACGGGCTGGCTTTCTTCTCACTTGCTGACGCTCCAGATGAACATCGTCTGTGTGAAATTTCTTGAGGAAACTAACATGGAATGTGGAATGCAACTTATAGTGCTTTGGCAGGTTCAACTTGTATGCTACTGTACCCACTCTCTTGATAACTGTAAATGGTCCTTCATATCTGGGTACTAGCCCTCTATGATAAGTACCTGCCACTATCTTTCTCCACATCTGTGGGGTGAGTTTGAGGAGCACCAAATCACCTACCTCAAACTCCACATGACGCCTATGTCTGTTCGCATATTTCACCATACGGTTGGAAGCTTTCCTCAAGCTATCTCGAGCCTCTTCCCAGGGCTCTATGCGATCCTGGACATACTGATTCGCAGCCTTATTTCGACTGCTTGCTCCACTTGCCAAATGATCAACCGGGGTAGATGGTTGATATCCTAAGACCATCTCAAATGGACTCTTTCCCGTGGCTGACGACACTTGTATATTATAAGCAAACTGGGCCGTCTCCAGTAAGAATGGCCAGTTTCTCTGAGTAGCAGATATAAAGTGTCTCAAATATTCTTCTACCATAGCATTGATGCGCTCGGTCTGCCCATCAGTCTGGGGGTGAAAAGCAGTAGACATCTTCAAGTCTGTTCCCAGCTTCTTAAATAAGGACCCACAAAATCTACCAGTAAAGCGGGTGTCTCTATCACTGATGATATCTCGTGGTAAGCCAAAGTGCTTCACCACGTCCTGAAAGAACAGATTGGCGGTCACCTCAGCTGAGCACTCCTCAGGAGCCGCCACAAATATCGCATATTTAGAAAATCTGTCTACTATCACCAACACAGAACCGAGTCCATCAAAGACTGGAAAGTGAGTGATAAAGTCCATAGACACTGATATGAATGGTCTAGCTGGTGTGGGAAAAGGCTGGAGAAGACCTGCCTCCAGTCTTCTCTCAATCTTATCCTGTTGGCATACCAAACAGGTCTTCACAAAATGCTCTATGTCTGATTTCATTCCTGGCCAGAACCAACCTCTTCTGAGCAGTGCATACATCCTGTGACCACCTGGATGTCCGGCCCAAACAGTATCATGGAACTCCCTCATTAGGCCAAAACGAATGTCCCCCGAAGCAGGAACATAAGTTCTACCACCCTGAGCCATGATAAGGCCATCCTCATCTACATAAAACCTGCGCACTACACCATCTCTGATCTGTGCCACAAGTTTCTGGTAGGCTTTATCTGTGCTGGCGGTCTGCTTAAGATACTGAAAGATTTTCCCTTCTGCTCTAGAAAGTGCGCATACCATAGCAACACTGCTAATTCTACTGAGGGCATCTGGGACCTGATGACACTTGCCCGGTTTATGCTCCCAACTGAAGTCAAATTTTGCTAGGAGTTCTTGCCAACGGGCCTGCCTGGCTGACAATTTCTTCTGAGTCTGGAAGAAAGTGTTAGCAATGTTATCAGTCTTGACTATAAAGTGACTCCCCAGAAGGTAAATACGCCACAATCTGAGATAGTGGACGACAGCTAGCATCTCCTTCTCATGTGCTGAGTAGTTCAGCTCAGCTGCTTTCAGCTTTCTGCTCTCATAGGCCACAGGTCTGCCATCCTGAACTAATACCCCGCCTAGAGCACGGTCTGAAGCATCAGTGTGCACTTCAAACCCTTGTGAAAAATCTGGTAATTTTAGCACTGGCTCTGAAGTTACCAGCTTCTTCAGAGTCTCAAAAGCTTCTTGGTGTGTATCCTCCCAACACCAAGTCTTGTCCTTTCTGAGCAAATCTGTCAAAGGTGCCACTACCTTTGAATATCCCATGATGAATCTACGGTAGAAGTTTGCCAGACCCAGAAAAGAACGCAGTTGAGTCACATTGGAAGGACTAGGCCAATCCCAAATGGCCTTAATCTTATCATTGTCCATCCTCACACTGCCTTGGGACACAACATGTCCTAAAAACTGAATCTCTGTCTGCGCAAACTCACATTTCTCTGCCTTCAGATATAATTGATTATCCCGGAGAACTTGCAGTACTTGCTATTTTTGTCTTATATTATAAGATAAATAATATTTTTGTCTTATATGTGATTTTGGTTAAGATATTTTTCATCTATATATGATTTAAAATATTTTAATATTAATACCATTTAATTGGATAGCTTACCAGATGAAACATTATTTCTAAAAAAAATAAAAAAAAACTTCTAACTATCAAAATTATGCGGGGACGCTGAAAATTCTTAAAAGTTTTATTCAAACATAACACCTAGTGTCAATAGTTGGCATTGGAAGTTTTAAAACACCTGTACCTTTTTCTATTACTTGCCACGAGAACAGGTCAAATCATTTATTCTTTGCCCCCACTCCGCATGGATGCCATGCCCACCACCTCAGGGTTGATTGTGCAAGGACAAAAAAGGGGTCACTTCTTTGAAGATGTGTTCATGCATGATGGTAGGTGGCAGGTTCCATCCATGCCCACTAGTAGGTTATCATTGTATTTTACATTCCCTTTAACCAGGCTGGACTCTTGAGCTCTTCAATTAGGTTCTTGGTTTATCTTGACAGATCAGTAGGTTTTCTTGGCAAAAGTAAAAAAAAAAAAAAAAAATCTTTCATAAATTGTCACTATATACTCAGTGAGCTCTAATTGCTGATTTTATGAGCAGGATTAATGAAGAAATCAGATTGGTTTCTGGGCCTACTTCTACCTTAACTCTGCTTCACAGTTTAATCAAATATGTTTTAAAGACAATTCAGGATAAATCAGAAAACAATCACATTCTGGTGTTCAGATAAGATAAATCAGAAAACAATTCCGTCTTCAAGATTTCACACACAGGTAAGGACAGTGGATAATCTTTGTTTCCCAACTAAATGCTCAGCTTTGGATTGAAAGGTGAAACTAAGCCAAGAAAGGCAAAATTGCAGTACACTGATTCCATTACTCTAATGCTAGTTCTGCCGGTTCTACAGTGCTCATCCTGCTACAGGCATGCTACTGCTACTAGTGCTCTTCTTTTTTTGCCTGCTGATGTACTATGTTGAAGTCTACCAGCATCATCATCACCTCTGGAGGCAAGGGGCTCCATATGCTCCTAGATTTCTATGTTCATATAGATGTCTATGTTCATATGGATTTGCATGATGACTATGTTGTACACTTCGCTTCTTGGATTTCCAAGTTCCTATGACGGCTTCTTGAATATTCTTGTGGCTACATTTACAATAACTTCACAAATTGAACTTCAGGTCTGGCCCTACTCTGCACTCCCAATTCAGTGATAGAAAGCACAAGTAGCAAATCTGCACATGCATCAACCAGATGGATTTCAAGACTGCCAGCAAACTGACTTCTTTTTAGGTCTCTAATGGCTGATGCTGATGATTTCCAGATGTTTAGGTATTCAACATGCATCAAGATACCAGATTTCATGAACAAGAAGCTCTTTCATTAGACAATTATGATGAATCAAGATAAATATGGCTTAAACCACCATCTAATTTGCATAACTAATTTCATCTGCTATACTAATTAATGTTCATAAAGTTGGCCTGTGTTGAATGAGCGATAAGTTAATGAAAGCATGTTAGGCTAGTTAATTAATTAGAACTTGCATATCAGAAGATGAATAACGATTAGAATAAAAGCTCTAGATCTCTGAACCAAGTCTACTTTGCATCATTCCATAAAACTAAATGTTTGATCCATATCATTATACATACAACTTTCCCTATTCAGTCAAAAATGGACTAAGATGAATCCAACAGCTAACATGCAATTAGTATCAACATATGCCATGCCCCCTCATAAAAGCAAGTGCCTGCTTTCACATAATTAATGTCCATTACATCAGCCAGAAACAATACTCCCAAACCACAAGTACACAAGGAGCACGACTTTCTCTGCTCCAAAAAGCTTCTGAAAAGAACTGAAAGAAATTTAGCTTCTTGCACATTCAGCTTGGATGTATCCAAGGGAATGATTCTATGAACTTGTATTGAGCTGAATGCTCAAAACTCCTCAAATATTTCACAGAATTTTATCCTCTCAATTTAGGAAACCTCATGTGAGAAGATGAGTAAATCGCAAGTGCCATGCCTTGTGTTCTGTTGTTGTGTATGCAGATATTGATTTGGTAATTAGGAAAAGAGAGTATTGAATCTTTCTTCCAAATAAGTCCAAAGAGATGAAAAGTTCTGTTCCAGTATTGTTGGCTAAGTTGCCACAGCTTTATTGATGGCTCAAAGCTCGAAGGGTTGACAAATCAAGCTGAGATATGACAGGAACATCAGCAAACCTTGGTTGAGTAGAATTGACAGTGCACCTACCAAATCCAAGTTGAGGTTTGGAGATTTGTGCCTCTTTTAAGTATTCCAAAATCCAAAATCTAGTATCATCCTGTGTGATTAGATCACTCTGGTCAAAATATGGAATCGTAAAAGCTAGATTTACTGATATTAATTTTGGTCTATTTTTTCACTTTGGTAATTATTGAAATTATCAATGTGATCTAAATTTTCCTATGATACTGAAATTTCTAAGTTGTAACCTACACTTATCATGTTTGCCCATAATATTCGTATGGCCGAAATTTGCTTTTATTTTTTCATTGACGGCCCTATCTTATGATTGATCTGGCATAATTTTAAACAAAATAGACTAAATTAAGCAATATTTTTAATTTTGGTAATGTCTTTGTTTGTCTATAGGTAATACGCAGCTAACTAACGATCATCAACAAGGCAAAATTTGGTCAAAGATAAAGTGGCTAGAGATCATGTGAGGTTATTTTTAGTCATGTTTATATATAATTGACCTTTTTCAAATTTACTATATATTAATAAGGCTTTTTGTTTAATAGCTTCTGGCTTCCAATGAGCGCAAGCATTCATTGTTAATTACCCCTAAAATCAGGGCACCTTTGATTAAGAGATATATAAGAATAAATAACGTTTCACAAATTGGAGGAAAATGATTTATAAACATAGCTTATGAACAACTTAAAATTTGAAGCAATCTTCATTAGTCAAAGAAAGGCTTGTCGGTAAATGTTCAATTTTCTAACATGTGGGTATTTGAATACTCGGCCCTGATGATGTACTTGGGATTTGGTATGCACTTGACCTTGATGGCTTGTGAGTATTTGAACTTGAGATACTCGGCCTTGATGGTTTGTGAGTATTTGAACTTGAAATGCTCGGCCTTGATGGCTTATGAGCATTTGGATTTGTGATGTTCGGCCTTGACGGCTTATAAGCACTTTGATTTGTGCTCGACCTTAATGACTTGTGAGCATTTGGATTTGATTTGTACTCGGCCTTAGTGGCTTGTGAGTAATTGATTTTGATTTATGCTCAGCCTTGGTGGCTTATAAGTTTTTAAATTTGATTTGTGCTCGGCCTTGATAGCTTGTGAGCATTGGATTTGATATGTGCTCGACCTTGATGACTTATGAGCAGTTGAGTTTAATTTGTGCTCGGCCTTGATGGCTTGTGAACATTTGGATTGAGACATGTGCTCGGCCTTAATGGCTTATGAGCGTTTGGACTTGATTTGTACTCGGCTTCAATAGCTTGTTAGTATTTTATATTTGATTTATACTCGGCCTTAGTGGCTTATAAGTATTTGAATTTGATATATACTCCTTCAATAGCTTGTGAGTATTTGGATTTGATATGTACTCAGCCTTAGTGGCTTATGAGTATTTGAATTTGATTTATGCTCGACCTTAGCAGCTTGTGAGCATTTGAATTTGATTTGAAATATCCGGCCTTGTCGGCTTAGTGGATATTTTAATTTTAGAAAATATCCGGCCTTGATGGCTTATTAGATATTTAATTTTGAGAAAATACCTGGCCTCAACAGCTTATTGGGTATTTTAATTTGAGAAATATCCTACCTTGACGGCTTAGTGGATATTTTGATTTGAGAAATATTTGGTCTTGACGGCTTATTAGATATTCGATGATAGAAAATACCCAGCTTTAACAGCTTATTGGGTATTTAATTTTGAGAAAATATCTAGCCTCGACGGCTTAGTAGATATTTTAATAAAACTTTAGTCTTAACAAACATAACGTCGTATTGAGGAACTATGCCCCGACGTCAAACGTCGACATACGCACCTTCCAAATAATACTTCGTCACGATGCGCTTAGGCCTTTTTAGCAACATTATTTTTTATGAATATTTTAATTCAAATATTCATTTAAAAATGTTTTAACAATTTTTGGAGTCAGACGGGACATTGATTTATATTCCATCAATAGGTGTATAAGGCGGAAAAATATCCTAGGCATGGCCCCATGCCTAATTCTTATGCACAGTAGTTAATCCACCGTTTAGTGTTTACGTATCCCGAAAAAAGAACTAATCTACTGTTAAGAGAGCACGTATCCCAAAGCAAAAAACGGAAGCAACCTGCTATTATGTTTGAAAAAGTTTGACAATAGATGTATAAGTTTGGTAATAATTATCGTTGAACTTTAGTATATATATTGTCGAACTTGGTTATATTTGAAAAAGTTCGACAATAGATGTACAACTTCAACAATAATTATTGTCAAACTTTGTATATATATCATCGAACTTTGTATATATATCGTCGAACTTCATATATATATCGTCGAACTTTGTATAATTATCATCGAACTTTATCATATATTATCGAAACTTGACTAAAACTTGTATAAACTAATAGAAAAAGTATATAATATTTTGGTATGAATTATAGTAAATTTATTATAATTTTTTTTATTATTTATTATAATTTTTTAATTTATGCTTATTGTCAAACTGTAATATTTATTGTTAAACTTTTTAACAGTTAACCGTAGTTTACGGAAAGTTTACTTCCGTTTTTTTTGGGATACGTGAATATTGACCACCGTGCCTAAGAATTAGGCACGGCCGGTTCCTAGAACATTTTTCCTATAAGGCTTACTTCTTAACTTGAGTTGGGATCATGATCGATTGAGAGGCCCGCAAGTGATTTTTTTTATTACAAAATATGACATTGACTTTTCTTAGAAATAGTTATGCCCACGTGAAACCAGTGAACTTAACCATTTAACTAGTTTGACTGTGCAGATTTGAGTCATCGTTATGATCCATTTGCCAGATATAAGCAATGACATCATGGTCGATAGGAACCATGCATTCGTGGAATGCGTTGCTAATTGATGAGTAAGACATGGACGTCCAACTCCTTCGCCTTGTCCAGAAACTTCATATTTATGCATTAGATCGAGATCCCTGCAATGATATTCTATAGGTTGCTTTCCCGTTAGTAAAAGAAAGAGCGCAGGAACGAAAGAGATTAAGCATGCGAGCGCCTTCTCCAGGAACCACCACAAGAGATTAGTGGCAAGCACTCAGACTGATCGAAGCCACCATATCGGCGCATGAAGAAGAATATGAAACGCCCACTAGTTGGAACTTGCTCCGCTATTTCCATCATATACATCTTGCTTAACACGAATTGACGACTTTGTGTTGGATGCACCGGGACTGTGGCTTCTGGAATTAGATGGATCCTTAGCAACGAACCAGGCTTCGGAAGCTCCCGCTGAGCATAATATTTTCTCAACAGATATCGTTTGGATCTTTTTTCCTTTTCGGACGCCGATGCCCGATGGGTAGCCCTTGTCCCTCTTCGTCGGGTCCTTGCTCTGCGCCGCATACAGGAACCCAAACGCACCCACAATGGCCCCGGCCTTGCCTGCGGCAGCCGAGATGCCGTGGCAAGTTGACCGCAGACGAGGAGGGAAAATCTCCGCCGGCACGATGAAGGTCGTGCTGTTGGGCCCGAAGTTGGCGAAGAAGAAGGTGAGCTCATACGTCACCACGAACCCGATGTGGTTGCCGGTGGTCATCCAGTGGTGCTAGGGCGGCGCGTCGAAGTGGTTCTTGAAGGCTGATGAGACGATGGGGGCGATGATACCGCCAGTGAGGATGCCGAAGCCCTACATGGCGAAGACGGCGGCGATGAACGCGCCGTGGGTCTTCTTGTTGCCGTACTCAGACATGATAGTGACGGAGAGCGCGTAGTCGCCGCCGATGCCGAAGCCGAGTGAGAAGCGGAAGAGGCAGAGCGTGGCAATGACACCCTTGGGGCTGTGGCCGAGGGAGAGGCCGGAGGTGACGGAGCAGATGACCGTGAGCATGAGAGTCATACCATACACCTTCTTGCGGTCGGGCTCGCCGAGCCAGCCGAAAAAGAGCTGGCCAGAAAGGGTGCCGCAGAAAGCGACGCCGTTGATGGCGGCGAATACGATAGGCGGTAAGGTTCCCGGGGAGGCGGAGGTGCAGACGTTCGCGAGCGGCGAAGGAGTTTATCGGCAAGCATCAAGACTTCGGGGATGTGACTTGCCGCTGAGAATCTTACAGCGGTGGCAGGCGGCAAGACTCAGCCTCTTTTTTTTGCTGCTCGTCAAGGGTTAGAGCAGGCGGCGATCTTTGACGATTTGATGGTAAACGACGCTAGGCACAGCGAAGGAGCAGACGTTCGCGAACGGCGTTGAGCCGGGGAACGAAGACGACTTACAGAGTCGATGAAACAGGGCAGCGAATTTTTGGACGAGACTCTCCTCGTCTTCTTCGGCGTCTCATTCTTCGTCAAGATTTGAGCGGAAAGCTCTCGCCTCTGCGTCATGAAACGAAGGTCGGCGGCAAGTTGGCAGCTGGCGAACATTGGACGAGTAGATCGGTGAGTGCAGTGAGCCACGATTGTAAGCGGCGAACGATAAGTGAATCAGCGATTCTGAGCAGCGAAGATTTGGCCGCTTCCTCCTCTTTTCTTTGTTTTTTTTTGCAGTCGCACTCTTTTCTTTTTCCTGTTTTTTTTTTTTTTTTTTTTTAACACTGTAGCACCATCCTTTTCTCCCAGCGGCCGGGCACTTTTTTCAAAATTTTGCCGGTGTCCCAAGTTACGGAGCATAAATCTCAGCACAAATAAGATATCAATCTCTATGCAAAAACAATTCAGTCTACTCTTATACGATATCTAGTTTTTGTTATATGATATAACATTATATTGAAATAGTTTTGTATAAATCTTAAATATTTTCATATAACACTTGAATATTTTCGTATAACACATGTCTATATCATATAATACCTTAATATTTTCATGTCATGTGATTATTGTCTATAACACCTTAATATTTTCGTATACCAATAAGAATTCTTCTTAAACTCTTGGATTACACAAATTGTCTTCACATTCATTAATAAATTGTTATGGGCGCATATATATATATATATATATATATATATATATATATATAAACTTATTTTTTTATCAATTTGTATATGAAATTTGTTTTTATGTAAAAATGCAAATACAAGCGACTGAGTCTCTATGTCACCTTGGCTCATAATGCCCTAGTTTGGATTACATCAGTATTGCATCCATCTTGAAATTGTGAGTACTGGCGCTTGGATTTGATTGTTATATACCCGGGTTTATTTCAGAATCTCATGATATGAAGGTGGAGAAGAAAGAAGCAAGATAAGTAAAGCTAGCACATTATCACAAAACATGGAGTAGATTGGTAAGAGAAAGGCTAGGAAATTAGATAGCTCTACACTTTTTCTGCCATCCCAAACGCACTCTTGGCTTTGCTATCGCCCTATTACATCGCTAGTCGCCGATGCCTTTTCTTCCAGCTATTCCCACGCAGGTGCCTATTGTAGCGGACCAAACCACTACAATATATCTTCAGAATTAAAACTTTAACTAAAATGTATGTCAATGCTCAAATGAATTTACATGACATATCGATAACCAATGATAGAGGGATTAAACTATATAACAAAATTACTATAAATTTTTTTTTATTAAAACTCAAACATCAGTTGCCGCTCCTAGTAACTGCCTAACCTTGTGCATGTGTGATCCTATCTGTTTTCCAAAATTCTGATGATAAAACCATTGAATATTTATTCTTCATGTTCAATTTATTATATGCCGAGGTTCCACAATATCTCGTAAATAAATTTGACATAAAACATAATTTCAACAAAGTTCTAACTATTGTGCAACTAAAGTCTCATTATGAATTATGTTAGTGAAACTAGTGACAAGGTTTGAGCTCTCAACTAGCGAGAAGGTTTCCTCTATAAGATCATATGGCATCCATCTAATAAGGTCTATACCATTTAGTTATTGTATTTTGCATGAAATCTATTCAGGAAAAATCGTACTGAATTGTTTGCCTCCTTATGTAAATGAACATAATAATTATTCCTATAATAACATTTAAATATTTTTAAAATTGAATTTCAATAATTTTTTAAGCTTATGGAAAAAATTGAATCAAAGTAGGTAAATTTGATGCATGGTGCATATCTTATAACTAAAAATTTTTC
This sequence comes from Costus lasius, assembly GCA_027563935.2. Taxonomy (NCBI): domain Eukaryota; kingdom Viridiplantae; phylum Streptophyta; class Magnoliopsida; order Zingiberales; family Costaceae; genus Costus; species Costus lasius. Next base: position 20,987,082 of record CM050447.1, on the reverse strand, counting down.
GCAAAATAAAATATAGTTTGTGGAAGCTGAGTAGCTCCCATTATTAGATCGATAGCACTGAAAAGAAAACAAATCCGCTTGTGGCATCACACTAGTTTGCCAGAATCAAGGAACCACTTTATTACTAGTAATATTATTATAGAATCATAAAGCAGAATCTAGAGGTCCAGTCCAGCATAGAATCTCTCCCTCTTGGCTTTCAGTTGCTCAATCTCCTTTTTCTTCTCGAGCGCCGCTTCTGGTGGGCAATTCAGCAACTGTCTTTCTAAACTCGCCAGTTGCCTATTGATGCTCTTGATCTGTTGTGTTGTTCATCAATCATTCATCATCGCCGATGAGATAATTTGTAAGAGTAATTAAGGAAATGATTAGTAGGCACCTTGCGAGAAGGCCAGCGGGCCATTCCATTGCGGCGGCAGGCGTGCTTAATGGCAGTGGAGCAAAGTTGCAGCTTCTTGGCAGCATCTGCTATTGGAAGATGAAAATAGTCTGCCAAATCCTTGAGCTTCATGTTGTGAGCGCGTTCTCTCTGTTTAATTCATATCACCAACATATATAATAAGGAATTTAGTTAGCATCATCAGCTCTCTGGTTTGTTTAATTATATACCTGCAAGGCGAGTCCTGTCTTGGGCTTTGTCCGCGACGAACTTGGAGCACTCGGATCATCTTGTGCTTCTGCGTACATGGAACAACGATTTAGTTAATTAACTAATTAAATTATTCACTGTACGTGAGGATAGTATAGATTCAACTGTGACCTTGTTCGGGAATCTGCAACCATGAATTGACAATATTGTAATCTTCCAGTTCCTGCTTGACGTCGCCACAGAGGAGGGTGTAGGCGGGATGCACTGTATCCTCGAGCACAATGGAGTCATCCGCATCCAAGAACATAATGTACATTTCCAAAAAACTGCCCACCCATTCACCGCTCATCATGCCAATACTGCAGCTTATATAATTTAACATCACGTAATTCAATTATAGATCGCACAAAATTTAAGAAAAAATTATATCCTACTTGATGAAGAAGAGATCTGTGGCGGCTGGCTGCCCCATCTCGTCTTGACATTCTATCTCAAATATCGCATGCTTCAAGCTGGTCGATGACCCTCCATGCACTATAACCTTCACATTTTGATATCCTGTGTGTGTAAATTATTATTATTATTATTTAACAGTGGCAAGCAAACTTGCGTAAGGGTATACATAATAGATACCATTGGAGTGAATGAGTTCTCTCAACGGGCAGCAATCACTGCAGTCCAACTCGCCCGGATTGATAGACACGAACACTGGCTCATCATTATTTCCCCAACTAACGCTCACTCCTATATCGGTCATTCCTTGCAGAATAGAGTTCAGGTAGTTGAGACGCCAGCCTGGCTCGAGCTCCAGCGCCGGGTTCTCAGTTTGCTCCCGCAGCGGTGGGACTTGGTCCGCCTCCGGCAGCAGCGAGATTGGCATGGGAGGCGGCGGGTCGGAGAAGTCGAGATAAGGGAGAATGTCATCGTCGGAGAAGAATTGACCAAGCCTATCCATTTGTATTAATATAAATAGTAACTAAGGCGTCAAGGCAACGGTGTAAATGGTTTGCATGCTCCGACGTGAGAGAGGGAAGAAAGCAGGGTGACAACAGGGTTTAAATATGGTGGGATGGCGACGGTTGCAACCCGCCGTTTTCTAGTGTCTACTGACGACTGTACAGGCGCGTCCCTATGTTTCGCTGCATATTCCGTTGGCGCGTAGAAAAGCGTCCGCACGATCTTGAGCGTACGCGACGCTCTAGAATATGAACAAGTTGTTAACATAGTTGAGCGTACGCGGCATATTCTTATTAGCATACTTATATCACTAGTCATTTTTTGTTAACATAGTTGCTAAATGTTAGGCCTTTTGGTCCATTGGACCAAAATTTGGGCGCGGCCCAAAATTCCAGCCAGCCCAGTCCGCTTATATATTCATGTGGATCGGGTCGGAGTAGTGGACCGGGCGCCGCTCGGATCCGAAACCATAATGCCAACGGGCGTTATGTGCGAATTTCTTCGGATACGTGCGAACGCGGCAGAGGAGGCGTGGGCGAATGCGACAGCTCATGTCCTTGAGCTGGGTGCGTGGCGTGCGGCAGGCTGCGTGAAGAGGAAAAATGCCGTCCTCGTTTTGAAGCTTAAGAGCTTTCTCGAATGAGTGCTGACCGGCGTCCCTCTCTCCCCCTTTCCTTCGTCGGCCGGAGCTCGGATCTCCGGCAATCGCCGTGCCTAAGCTCGAGCTCGTGTTCCGGTGGTGTGGGTGGGTGGACGGAACGTGCCGAGCTCCCATTCCCCTCCTCAGTCGCGGCCATGGTTCCCGTCACCGGCGCCGCCTCCAGATCGCCTCGGAAGGCAGCTTTACATCAACTTCATCGACTTGACGGAGCCGACGGCTTGAGTGATTGCCGAGGTACCTTCTTGCCATCTTCGGCGCCTCCTTGGTCTTCATCCCGAGGCGCGTTCTTCCCCGGCGACGCCGCTTCCCTTTTCCCGCTTCTACGCTTCCTGCCTGGTTGGCCGCCTTCTCTGCTCATCCAATGAGCCCTCTTGTCTCCCTCCTCCCGGCTGCCGGCTCGCCTGCGTGCGAGAAGTTCCGGGGCTGAGGCTCGTCTACGAACGAGCTGTTTCTACATGTGTTGGTCGCCTACATGCGATGTCCGTCGTCCCTGAGTCGCCGCCTGCGTGCGGCTGTAGTCACTCCTTCTCCGGCAAAGCTGCTTGGTGGGCGTCGGCCCTCCTCTTGTCCGGCGAGGATCCATCCAGGTGGCGCCTTCGTCGTCAGCGTGGAGCAGGCATCAGCTCCTCTTCAGCTGTCGTCCGCCTGCTTCTTCTCCGCCGCCAGGCCTTCTTCTCGGCGCAGCAAGCCGCCGAAGGCGTCTCCTCCCTTGTTCCCGTTCGGCCAGGTCTCCAGGCAGGTGGCCTCTTCTTCCGACGGTGGTCCAGTGGGTGGCAGTACGGTGAGCTCAAGCCTTCAGTCTGTTCTAGTTTTCTGCTAGAGTCTTTGTAAGTTTGTAAGTTATGTCTTTCTATTAATCTATCTAACATCTTTTTAGTATTTTCGATTGTGTAAAATACCCAATACCCCCTCTCTTTATTTGGTATTAGAGCTTTGTTCCGTTCGTATTTGATCGAACGGGAAAGCGTATAAGTATGGAGTAATATTTTGTTGGTGTAAAGAACTACTCTAAATAGATGTATTATGTTTGATAATTCAGATAGGCTGTCTTATGTTCTATTTTTTATACAAATCTAATGATACCGGGGCTGCCTAAGCCACTATAGTTTAGATAAAAAACATAACTAAAGGGCCAATGGCTTGGCAAGTTAACGTCCAAAGACCAAGAGAATCGCCAGGGACAACAAGCTTGTTAACGACCATATAGCATGATGTTATGTTACTTATCTTAAACATATGGTAAAGCGGTTGATATTAGAGGAAAACAGAAACATAAGAATGGCCAGGAATCTATAGTTATCAAGTATTTCTACTCTTTAGAGAACCTTCTTTACACAATACAACAAAGTTCCATAAGATTATACGTTAGTACCTAGTAGATCTGTTTAACTGATTATCTGCTCATTATCTGTGTCTTACACATAGTGTTGATGAAAAGAATTTATCTACAAAAGCCGAAAGGCTTTAAAGAAATTTATGTTCTTAAGCATAAACTAACCGTAAAAACATACCTTACGGTTAAAAACCTAAAAATGACAATATCCTTATTAGGACAGAAAAAGCCTAATAAAAAATAAAAGATGGATATTAATTATTTATCTTTAAAATTAGCACAACACTATTGGGAAATACAAGCTAATTCCCAAGCAACTAAACATAAATGCTATTTTCCAAAAGAAAATGGTAGATATGTTCACCAATTACACACTGAGAACGCTCAGTTAAATACAATAATTGACTTACAAATCTCTCAGGCAGAAAGCCTTAGAGAATTTAATCACGTCTGTACTGAACTATGGAAAACAGTTCATACAGAAATGTTAACAAAGAATATTTTGTTAAGAAATATTTATGAAAATCAAGAATATATTAAAAATCAGTATACATATCTGATTACAATGGTAAAAGAAATCGAAAGATCTCTATTACTACAAAAACAGCTCACAGCAGAGCTGAAAGAAATATTGGATAATCTCCAAAGACAGTCAAAAATATTTGACTATCAAACAATAAAAACAGCAGCCTTGCTTGAAAAGTTACAGAAAAATTCTGAAGAATGGTAATCTTGACCCCTCAAGAAACTCCACAAGAAAATCCTAGATTACCTAGGACAATAGACCATGATGTCGAATAACAAAGAGCACTAGTTGAAACTAGTAATTATTTGGATAATCCCTTGGGAATGATTTCTGATGATCCCCAAGGAGCGTCTGACAAAAGATTCGTTAGACAAAACAATTTTATAATTGCATATCTTATGCAATTAAACCAAAAATTAGATATAATCCTGTCAAAGGCATCATTAACTACTGACTCAGTAGTTAAACAACAAGAAAGTATTAAAGCCTCTGCTGATCTAATTGCTAGACAGTATGAGACAATCCAAAGGTTAGATCATCTGTTAGTTTTACAAACTCAACAATACCAAAATTCTATCCAAGAATTAACAAGTCAATTAAGTCATGTCTTACAAATGTCATCAGAACATATGTCTTCAAGGCATACTGAGACAACTCAATCATCTCAAACTTCTATGTCTAAACGACAACCTAGAAGTACAAAATTTGCCTGGAAATGAGTACACGGCCATTTACAGGAACATCTAATACCCTTACTGGTACTACAACAGTAAGAGAAAATAACCAGAATGAACGGTTATCCATAAGTAATCCCATCCCAAATCTTTTAAACAGGATCTTTGATGGACAAGGGATTCCAGCACAAGTCTTAGAAGAAGTTGTTGATATAGATCAACAATTTGAGGCTTACCAAAATAATAGATTACAAATATTACGTCCTCAACTTCTGTATAGAACAGGACCATTAAATCTTAGAACCCAACTTCTAAGGATAACTCGTGAAGAACATCTTTCTGTCACAACAGAACCACGGAATCTTAAGATTATTTCAAGAGATTCTTTAAATAAATTAAAATTATCTGGAAAAACATTAGCCCATATAGGGATGATTGAAAAAAGCTAGGAACAAAAGTCTTAATTGCAATTCTTGACAAAAGATGGAACTCTGATGCAAGAAAAACAATTATTGCTTGTATGGAAGTAGATATGACAGAAAATAAGGGTATCTTTTATTGTGCCCCAGATTTTCTCATAAGTATTAAAGACTTAGGAGAATTAGAAATAGGTATCCAAACAAGAGGATACGAAGACTTCTCTGGAGATTCTAATCTTCTTATTGGATTAGGATTTCTAGGAAAACTAACAAATAATTCCAATACTGGATATAAGCTATACATCTCTTCTGTGATAGATGCTTTAGCTAGTAAAGGAATAAAAATGATAAAACCTATGGCCATCTCCCCAGATGACCTAGGAGGCTTAGATTGGAATATTTCCAAAAACTTAGACTGTGAACAAATGCTTATCCCTGAGGATAGTATTATGTTCAAAAACTCAGATGACACATATAATTTGAGATTCTCAAATTATAAAAAGAAACAAGCTATGAATGATGCTGAGGCTTCAACATCAGGATTAGAAAAATTTCTAGAATAATGCTACTAAAAGAAAATAGTCTAGTAGTAGCTAAAGAATTAGACTTTACATTTGAAGAAATGATAAGTCTAGAAATTGCCCTTATCAATAAAGGAAAATTACTTCCTTCTCATAAACTTGAGTATGACATTGAAGGGAATATTAGAGTCTGGTATGGGCAGAAAAAACCCCAAGACTTAGAATTTACTCAAGAAGAAGAAGATATAATAACTTCCTTCTTAGAGAATGATACGGATCTAGAGGAGTTAGTTGATGATGACTCTCAGAGTATCCAGAGTATACCTCAAAATTTGATGGATACAATAATGACTGGTCAAGAACCACAAGCCAGTAATACTCCTGTTTATAATAATCTAGGACAAGCAGTAGCTTCTACAAGTACAGCACAACCTAGTACTTCACATATACGAAATTATACTATAGGACAACCTCCTAGAGAATCGTATATCCATCATACTCAGTATGAAGAACAAGAAGGTATTTGTACTAAAGGAAAGCGACTACCTTTAGAAACAATAGACAAACGAAAGCTCCTAGATGAAGGAAGAATCCTAAATCTAGCAGCCCATGATCCACAAACATGGAGCACAGTTCTTGATAACTGGGCCTCTATGGTTTCAATGAAAGTCACTAAATTAGATGGGAGCTTTTCTGCTGAAGAAATGTATTCCTATCTAGAAAATTTCTTAGGAGAAACAGCTAGAGCAATGTGGGAATCTTATAAATTAAATTGTCCCACAGATTTTCAGCAAGATATTTCACTAGGGGTAAATCCCTATAATTTCACCAATAGGATGAAAATGATGATTTTAGGATCAAATCCTAATATGGGATTTAACACCCAACAGAAAGAAGCAATCCGTAAGCTTGAAATTATCCAGATAAAAAACTGGAAGTATATAAAACCTTTTTTGCAAGATTATCTTTATTATGCTTGCAAAGCCGGTGGTTACCATGACCAAGCACTTGGAGAACGGTTATTTCTAAAATTACCTACTCCGATTGGTCATGAAATTCATCAAGCCTGGAATAATGATCCAGAGAAATCACAATTAGCTCTTGCTATAAATAACATAACTACTAGAATACAATTTATCATTGATAAATTAGTCGAAAGGTGCACCCGGCTGAAGGGTGACCACCATTTAAAAGGTGAATTTAGTTTCTGTAATGAAATCTATACACCTCAAACATATGCTAAAGAAGAACGTAAACAAAAGAAGAAACCTAAAAAGGGTAAAGCTTCCAAAAGATATTTTCTTCGAAAGTCTTCTGCAAAGAAACCATATCTTGCAAAAGAAAAACATGTTAGAAAATATAATCCCAAAAGAGATTATAAAAATAAACTTTCATGTTTTACTTGTGGAAGTCAAAATCACTTAGCACGAGATTGTACTAAGAGACAAAATTTATATAGTAAGCAATCAATTCTTGTTGATTGTGTTCAAGAAGATCTACTTAATGTAGATGAATATATTTCTGATACAGAGTCAATCTATAGTATTGTCTCTATACCAGAGAATATTAGTTATCAGACAGATTCATATAGTGAATTAGAAGAATTCACTACCGACCTGTTATCAAAATCAGACCAACTCCACTCTCCTTATGGAACTGAACAGTTGTCAGGACCTACTTTTGACAAACTAGATATGTTAAAACCATATCTAGGACATTTATAAGATGGATAAACTTCCATATCAAATAATGACCCCAAAAGTTATTCCACTTCATGAACATCAATGGAGTCCAAGACGTGGTAGTCAAGACCATGCTTGTATATATTGTTTCAAATATCCAAGTATGAATCTTAGATATCAGTGCATTATTTGCTCTATAGAAGCTTGCAGATATTGTCTTGAAAATCAGCAAGTATCTTTACCCAGTTCTAGTCAACCTGTGTCTTCTCAGAAGACAACCGGGCCAACCAGAACAGAAATTATAGAACTTCGTATTCTACAGTTAGAAAATGAAGTTTATAAACTCTCCCAAAGGCTTGAAGAGTTTGAACAAAGAAATAGTAAACCACTTCCTGAAAATCTGATTTTTTATGAAAATACAGATTATAATGAAAATACAGAAGAAGGTCCTTTTTCTAAACAAATTGAGTTTATTCATAAACCAGTACAACCTCCATGGTTATACTCAATTAAAATAAATAGTATCATCCAAATTTCTGATTGGAAATTGGAACTACCAGCTTTAATTGATACAGGTTGTAGTAATACAATCTTAGACATGGATTTGGTTCCCCAACAATACCATGTTAAACTTGATCCCTCTGATAGGTTTCATGCTGAACAAATGGATGGCAAATTATTCTTATATGAATATATTTTAGCCAAACACAAGCTTTCCTTTTCATTAGGAAATGCTCACCATACACAACCAACTTATATAGGCCGAATATGCTTACGACCTTTAAGTCTGGTTAAAACTAAATTTATTATCGGACTTAATATGCTTATTAATTCCTATAAAGGGGTCACCCTTACTACTGAGGGACTATTCTTTCTCCCTCATACCCTTATTCCTTATACATCTTCAACGCCTGCGAAGCATAGTGGATGTCCTTGTGCTATCCCTGGGTCTTGTAAAAACAACAATGCACCCTTGGATGAACCAGAACCTGACCTTGATGATTTCATCACACATGAGGAACCTGATACCATATGGATTCTCAAAAATCCACTGAATAAACTTCATGAGCTCCATAAAGATGCTAAAGATGCTGATGTTACTAACAAACATCTTGAAAAAATTGAATCCGGAAATCCTGATGTGGATAACTTGATTCGAGTCCTTGAAAAAGACAAAATCTTTGGATCAGATCCCCAACAACATTGGGAGAAAAATAAACTTGTTTGTATACTGAAAATCAAAGATCCTGGTTTTCGAATTACAAATAAGAAAATTACAGCAACAAATGAAAACATTGCTGAATTCAAAATGCATATTGAAGATCTATTAAAACTCAATGTGATAAGAAGGAGTGTCTCTCCTCACAGATCTCCTGCTTTCATTGTGAATAAACACAGTGAACAAGTTCGGGGAAAAACACGAATGGTTATTGACTATCGTCGCTTAACTGACAACGTAGAAGACGATAGTTATGATATTCCAGACAAAACAGAGTTAATAAACTCTATACAGGGAAGCACGTTCTTCTCAAAATTTGACTGTAAATCTGGTTTTTGGCAAATCAGGATGGCAGAAGAATCAATACCATGGACAGCGTTTACATGTCCATTAGGAAGCTTTGAATGGCTTGTAATGCCCTTCGGGCTAAAAACTGCACCTGCAGTATTTCAAAGAAAAATGGATGAGGTTTTTAAACCTTACCAAGAATTTGTTTGCGTGTATATAGATGACATTCTAGTATACAGCAAATCAGAAAAAGAACATACAAGTCATTTAAAGCTTGTATTACAAAAATTCTATACAAATGGGATTATTGTTTCAGGACAAAAATCTCAATTTTATAGAAAAAATATAGATTATTTAGGAGTAGAAATTGGGAGCGGAGTCATAAAACTCCAACCTCATATTGCCTCCAAAATAAAAACCTTTGAGGTAACAGATACCAAGAGTTTACAACAATTCTTGGGATTAATAAATTATGCTAGACCTTTCTTAAAGGATCTACATAAATTGAGTGGACCTCTCTACTCAAAATTAAGTCTGACTGGTGTTAAAAAATTTAACACTGAAGACTATAAACAAATTGATAAAATCAGCCAATTGGTAGAAACACTACCCTTGCTTTAATTACCATTAGACAGTGATTATCTCATTGTCCAAACAGATGGTTGTGAACACGGGTGGGGAGCTATCCTTCTCCGAAAAACCCATAAATATGCTACAGAACAAGAAACCATATGTAGATATGCTTCTGGCAAATTTCGTGAGAAAAATGTCACTAGCAGCATAGATCAAGAGCTCTTAGCTGTTTGCTATGGCTTAGATGCTTTTAGATTATTTCTTTTAAATAAAAAGGAAATATTAATAAGAACAGATTGCGAAGCAATCGTAAAGTTCTTCAATACAAAAAATGAGAAGCGTATCTCTCAAAAAAGATGGCTCTCATTTATAGACCATTGTATTAACAATGCATACAGAATCACCTTTGAACATATCAAAGGCAAAAATAATGTCATATCTGACATTTTATCACGCCTCTTACAAAGGCCAGAATAAGCTTTTTTTTTAGCTAATTATGATAACCTACAAGGTTATACAAAAAATTGACTACTTACTATGATAATACGACAACATTAAATGTTGTGCAGCAAATGGCAGCCCAGGGTTCTTCCTCTAAACAAACAAGCAAAGCAAAGAAAGGCACCCAAGGCCCATAACCAATGGTGACAGATGATGTCACATATGCACAAACAGTAAAAGAAGGAGCGGACAAAACACCTATGTTTCTATTCCGAACTCCTAAACATTATACAGCCCTAACGGGCCATGACAGGACGATCCTAGATCTTTTATGGAAGGATCATCACAACGCTGGTTTCTTAACAGCTATGAATACCTTAGCTGGCCATCTTCAGGCCATAAGGTACATGAAAACTTTACCAACACCACCAGCTCCACCACAAGTGAGGTTGGAACCACAGACTTTAGAAGCCTATATTGCAAAGGAATTTAAGATTTCCTCGCTGGAAAAAGAACTAAGTAATCTGCAGAATAAACTAGCAGATTTACAAGTTGAGAAAACTGAGCTTGAAAAGAAAGTCGAGCTCTTAAGCACAACTTGGGAAAAGGAAATGGAATCACAGTGGAATCAGTCTAGAGCAAAGATTCCACCATAGCTCTACCCTGCACAACAACAAGTCTATGAACTTGTCAAGAAAAATCAGCACCAGAAGTTTGTCAAGGTTGTCAGTTATCTTCAACAGATGGCCTTAAACAAGATCACAAAGCCATCAGGGCTTCATTTGACCATGGTTTCTCTATCTAGAGAAACAGCTCATGAAGAAGAGCCTCACTGTTGTTGTCACTCTGGTTTCACCATTATCAAAGCAGCCATTGATCTGACCCAATGGTAGGACTGCACGATTATGGATACAAAGGTCTCGTTGATAGACCTATTTAACTATGGGTTACTGGACAGGATTGTAATCCATGCATTACACCTAGAGAAATTAACTCAATTTCCCTGGCGATTTCTTTATTGTATCAGACACATGTATAAGTACCACATGTTTCAGGGGTACTTAGATATGAATATAAGCTCTTGTCCTCCTTGGTATCTTGGCTACCCATGTGATGCTAAGCACCAAGTGCTTATCAAGATGCAACAAGAATATATGCCGGATTTCTGGAACCAATCTTTTCAACAAGAGGTTCTAAAAACCCAAGCTACTCCTGTGGAACAGCAGCTACAATTATGGCGTAACTATGCCATGACCGAAGAACTTCATACTTTCTATCAGTCTTATCTTTTTACAGAAGATAAAACGATGAAAATCTATGTTGATGATGAACATGAGTGTAAGTTTGTTCCTTTCCAGTCTCATTATGTGACCCATCCAGGGCAATATGAGCATCTCAAACAAGTCAAAGGCGAATCCTCTTTGATTAAAGTATCCAGAGATTATGGCCTGCTGGACCATCAAATGGAAGATGGCGATGACGACATCTTAGCAGAACTCCACAATGATGATTAAAGAATCCAGTGTTAAAAGGGATGCGATGCCGGTTCATCTACAAGGCGGTCCCCACACGAAAAAGGTTCTTTGAAGGGTCAGACTCTATCCTGAAGAGTCATTTACTTTTTCAAAAAGACATGTATTATTGAGCCATGTGTCCCCTACTTTTCTGAAAAGGCAGGATTCCCTTATCTTTTCCTTTTCTGAAGAGTCATGTATGTTTACTTTTCCAAAGGGTCATGTTAGCTGGCATCCATTATTGATGCCTTGCTTAGTTTGTAAGTCATCTCTCCACCCTTTGTCTATATAAGGAGAGCTATGTTAGTATAGAAGGTATCTGCGAACAGTGAGCTCAAGCCTTCAGTCTGTTCTAGTTTTCTGCAAGAGTCTTTGTAAGTTTGTAAGTTATGTCTTTGCATAAGACTTTCGAAGAAAATATCTTTTGGAAGCTTTACCCTTTTTAGGTTTCTTCTTTTGTTTACGTTCTTCTTTAGCATATGTTTGAGGTGTATAGATTTCATTACAGAAACTAAATTCACCTTTTAAATGGTGGTCACCCTTCAGCCGGGTGCACCTTTCGACTAATTTATCAATGATAAATTGTATTATGGTAGTTATGTTATTTATAGCAAGAGCTAATTGTGATTTCTCTGGATCATTATTCCAGGCTTGATGAATTTCATGACCAATTGGAGCAGGTAATTTTAGAAATAACCGTTCTCCAAGTGCTTGGTCATGGTAACCACCGGCTTTGCAAGCATAATAAAGATAATCTTGCAAAAAAGGTTTTATATACTTCCAGTTTTTTATCTGGATAATTTCAAGCTTACAGATTGCTTCTTTCTGTTGGGTGTTAAATCCCATATTAGGATTTGATCCTAAAATCATCATTTTCATCCTATTGGTGAAATTATAGGGATTTACCCCTAGTGAAATATCTTGCTGAAAATCTGTGGGACAATTTAATTTATAAGATTCCCACATTGCTCTAGCTGTTTCTCCTAAGAAATTTTCTAGATAGGAATACATTTCTTCAGCAGAAAAGCTCCCATCTAATTTAGTGACTTTCATTGAAACCATAGAGGCCCAGTTATCAAGAACTGTGCTCCATGTTTGTGGATCATGGGCTGCTAGATTTAGGATTCTTCCTTCATCTAGGAGCTTTCGTTTGTCTATTGTTTCTAAAGGTAGTCGCTTTCCTTTAGTACGAATACCTTCTTGTTCTTCATACTGAGTATGATGGGTATAGGATTCTCTAGGAGGTTGTCCTATAGTATAATTTCGTATATGTGAAGTACTAGGTTGTGCTGTACTTGTAGAAGCTACTGCTTGTCCTGGATTATTATAAACAGGAGTATTACTGGCCTGTGGTTCTTGACCAGTCATTATTGTATCCATCAAATTTTGAGGTATACTCTGGATACTCTGAGAGTCATCATCAACTAACTCCTCTAGATCCGTATCATTCTCTAAGAAGGAAGTTATTATATCTTCTTCTTCTTGAGTAAATTCTATAGTTCCGGCCATCGCCGGGGTTCGACGGGAGCCAGCCGCCGAGGCCGATAGCCAACAGGCGATCTCCCTTATCCTGTCGTTCTCGCCTACGTGCGAAAGGGACGAGACCGTGGGCTCTCTCGCCCCCTACATGGGACGTTGCCTGCGGAGAGTCGTCCGACCTCTTCGCTGTCGTGCGAGTGGAGGAACCGATCGGGTCCTTTTTGTCACCGGCGTGCGATGCCGTGTGGACGTCCTTCCGCGATCACCGGGCACCGGTTTGATTCGCGAACGATTAGGTGAGTCCGGTTCTCATACGTGGGAGGTCCGGTTACTTCCCTCCGCTTCCTTCGGGTAAGCAATTACATTTGGTTACTGTGTGGATCTCGTTCGATGCGGTCGGTTACGGACGAGTCCCATTTGGGTTCGGGTGAACCTGATTCGACTTGACGATACCAGTTCTCGGCGAATCGTCAACGTTGATCTGAACTGTGTTGGAACAGTAGTGATCTTCTGCAGAGTCCATAGTCGGGCTGGGAGTCGGTTCGAGGAATTGACTTCGCTAGTCGCGCCCAATCCAGCGGTTTTGACCGTTGCGACCCTTGTGTGGGTGTATTCGGACTCGAGTCAAATGTTGACTCACGGGTAAAATAAATAAAAAAAATATTACTGTAAACAAGGGTGTGACACTAGATAATATGCACAAGTCATTATAAATCTATTCACAACTTTTCTTAAAACATTTTTAACAATTTTCACAAATTTTATATTACGATGAAATCATCACGATAATTTTTTGATTTTAAAAATATTTATCTCACATGATTATATCACCTTTCATTTTTTTTCTAAAAGAAAATATTTTGTGATGCTTAGCAAAAGTTTCGATGTGAAACCAAAATCTTATATCTAATATCAAAACTTTTAATTAGTTCAATTGATATGAATCTTAATTATTAATAACAAGATTTTACCGTTAAACTCCGCTTTCATTAGTTAACTTGTTAATTAGATTAGTTTATGCACTTTCTCTCTCTTTCTTAACTTGAATATGCAAATGTCTGCTCAAATTACGTTAGCTAAAAAAAAAAAAAAAAAAAAAAAAAAAACGTTAGCTAGGTCAGCAATGTTTCATAGACTCTGGTTGAATAGAGAGACTGAATCCCAGAAATTTCGACAGTGTCAGTTTTTGAAATTTATATATTCAAACACACAACATATTATTGTGTCGCTATACGAAAATGCATGACCTTTACAACTCGATAATATTGAAACTCGATCTCGTAGTGAATGAAATTACTACTAGTTACAGTAGCTATTCTTCATCATCCCCGAGGTTGAGCGGTGTGTCTAGTCAGACTAGACTTAACGATCCTTCATATCATGCTACTCCTATCCAAACCGCCTCCACTTTGGAGACTATTGTTTATGTGTGTGATACATATGTATTAGAAATTGTTCTGTATTGGAAATTGTTATATGTGTCTTTTTAAAGTTGGAAATTACGTATGATGAGCGTGTCTATACTTTCCTGTATCTACTTGTTGAGATTTGTCTCCTTTGTTTTCTTGCATGCAAGGTTTGGCATGTAGAGGATATAGGGAGAACTCTTTAATTTGTTTTGTAAAAATTTATAAAATTGCCACTCAATGCCCTTTAGACTATGCTTGTAGCTTCAATGATGTATTTTTTTTCCTACCATTAATAAAAATTTTTACTTGTGATACTGTTAATGTGTATGTCCTGAAGACTAAATTGTACTATGTAAATTTATATATTAAATAATAAAAGCAATTGTCATTCTCATATTAATCGTTGTGTCTGTGTTAACGTATAAGATAACATGATGATGTTATTGAAGATTGACATCGTTCAATCTTATAATTCAATCTATAGTTAAAGTACCTTGGTGGATAATGACAGCTTTGGTGCATATGAGACTAGTATGCTAATTGGTTAAATGTTGGTTATCAATATAGATGTATAGGTGTATCGAGTGAGATGTATTAGACTGACCCACCTAAAACTATGATTTGGGTATCACAAGTGATAGAATGTGCATTGGTCCTTAGACTTGATGTCATCGGCTTCTACATAAAGATAAGTGATATACTTTGAAGCTTAAGGTCTAAGGTATAAGATTTAAGGCTAACGCTCAAGGATACACTTAAGAGAATGAGCTTAATTTTGAATCTAATAAGTTATACTTATGAGACTAGGATATGCTATGAACATGTTAATTGGACACAGATAAGTATTAAGTATTTGATGATGAGGTGGGCTATTGAGCACGACACCCCATAGACTTGGTGAATTATAATTCATTTAAGTCAAATTATTATAGAATGTTTTGATAATCAGTTTCATTTGGTTTAATGTGAAGCAATTTGACAAGGTTCGAATATAGAAGCTTGATTGATCTATTTGGAACTTGATACTTGTTTGAAAAGTGAACTGATTCCATCACACAAAGCCTGTTATGTAATTGAGAATTGAAACCGGTTGAAAAGAAAAAGGACTTTAGGGGATTGAAGGTGGACTTTGTAAGTGGAATTGATATTTTATTAAAAGGGAAAGTTCTGACGGTGTTGATGTTGGCTTTCATGGCTATTCTACTTTAAGGATGTGTTTCTTTGGACGAAAAATTGAAAGAAAAAAATGAAAAATACATTGAAGCTAGTAGTATTTTGTGTCTAGATTCAATGTATTTTCTATTTTTTTTTTCCAATTTTTTGTCAAGGAAAAGACTTTGAAAACGAAAGTGTGCCTCAGCCGCCTCCCTCTTTTCCATTATATCATTTACATCAATGCACTAATACTACCAACCCCCCCCCCCCCTTCCTCCTCAAATTGATGCGAGGGATCCATAAGCATCAATTTGGCAGATAAAAATTTATGTCGAGATGTGGAGAGCACTTTGGTAAAAATAATCAGCAATTTGAAGAGAAGTAGGAACATGGGGAAGTAAGATAAGACGAGAATCATATGCCTCATGAATATAATGACAATTGATAGGTCCCGCAAGCATACGGTCTATCGAAGTAGTAAATAATATCGTTCCCACAGGGAGCAGGTGTCAAGTACCGACCTTATGCATCATTGTTAGCTAGATAATTCAAACTCAGAATAAAAGAATTTCAGTAAGACTAAATTATCGAATTGAAGAATCAACGACTATAAGGGAAAGTTACAGTTTTAGAAGTGTTCGGAACTTCAGGTTTTACCACGTTGAATGCTTTATATGCAAAATATTGAATCAGATTGAAATAGAAAATGGATCTCCTTCTCTCGAAGCGCAATCTAACAGTAAACAACTTAAGGCGATCTATCCTATGGTACGGATTACCTTTTCTCAAAGCATAATCCAGTGCCTACTTAAGCTAATTTCCTACTCTGTAGAAAAATTAACTTAAGAGACCCATTGGACTCTATGATGATCGTGAATCCTCGAGTGACATTGAACGACTCTCGTAATCCAAGTCACAAGTTTAAATGGGCAGTCGAGTGTTATGATTCACCTCTCGGCTCTTCTCGTAACACTTCACACATATCGATGTTTGGCCAAAACATAAATACGCAATAAACACACCACATTTAAATAAGTAAATTTACTAAAAAGTATCACTGAGATTCATAAAAGATGTTTACATGTGAGAATTTGTTCAATGGGCTACGCCCGAGTCCCGAACTAGGGTTTTAATCTAAAGCATACATCGTTTTACACACAAAAACCTTATAAATTGAACTCGAAAGTGAGGGAAATTACTAATCAAGGGTAGGAGACGTCAGATCTTCGGTCTTCTCTCGATAGCCCCGAAGAAATCCGATCAAATAAGCCCAAGAATGCAAGTTTTCACCCCTTTTCGCCCTAGTCACGTTCTTCTCCAAATTCAACTTGATTACTGCCCTAAATTTCCACCTTGATGTCTTAATTGATGCCTTGGGCGGTTAGGAACGTTAATTGGGAGTTTCCCCCAATTTCTAGGCATCTGGAGCGTCCAATTTGGTGAAGAAACGAGCAATGATCGCGATCTGCGGACGCGATCACGGGCGTGTTGAAGAACACGGCCATGCTGTGTTCGGTTCTGTGATCTGCAGGTACGTATGCACAGCCGTGTGTCTGAACACGGGCAGGCCGTGTTCGATTCTGTAAGTTCCGGAATGCCCAAACACGGGCGTGCGCACGACGATGAAGACTTCGGCTGATTTTGGATTCTGTCGAACACGGCCGTGATTATAAGCACGGCCAGGCCGTGTTCTCCTCGACATATGTGGATTTTGCAGCCGCAACGAACACGGCCGTGATCACACTCACGGGCAGGCCGTGTTCTCCATAGAAAGCTCCAAAAATTCCCAAAATTTTCCTGTGTGATGCTTGAAATGTGCTGAACCTTTCCATAACTTCATATCTTCACAATATCTTCAAAAATATAGAGAAATAACCTGCATTTCATAAATAATCGAAAAAAGAGTGAAGATTCTGAACTTAAAGAGAAAAGATTCAAAATAATAGCTTAAAAACAGGAATAAGTCTGAAAACATCACATAAATAAGACTTTAAATCATGTAAAAATAACGCTTATCAAAATATCACAGACTTAAAATTTTGCTTGTCCTCAAGCAATTACACTATCTGGCATAATCAGATATCAAGAAGACAACATGTTCAAAAGCTAAAGTACGAACCTCATATGACAACACTTATACCCAATCCTAGGTTGAAGAATGTAAATCAAGATATAATCTATACTATGAGCAAAGCATAACATTCAGAGTCAAACCCAAATCTGAAAAAGGAAAAACACTGCACCATGTTAAAACTATTCATACTCATCATTTCCTTATAAAGTCAGCCAATCAAGTCAAGTTGCACTAGATAACTTATTCAACATAATAATCATTAGTTTTCAATCGGTAGGTTCAAGCTACTTCCCTAAATTCACTTTCAACCTTGTTACACGAAGGACAAACATTTGTGATGAATGCACCCCCGGTACGTAGTTAGAAAATGAACTCAAGGTGTATGCATCACATAATGCACACAAACTCATTTCTTCACCCTAAAGTAGAAGAAAGAAGAGTTGTTCACTTTTCCCAAACCCCTTCTTTTCTCATATTCACTTGTATTCTTTTTTTTTTGTCGACAGTGCCAAGTTGGATGAATCTATATTCATCGTCACTTAGGTACCACTGCCCCTTTTTTTATGCAACCTAATGCAACCAAATTGAAAAGCTGGTAACAAGGACTAAAATAAGTATGAATATTCCAAAACATAATGTTGTGTACGAAGTAATTCAGAATAAGAAGGATCGACTACTGACACATCATGAAAGCCACAGTAAGCATACTCAATTACAATCTAAAACCATGGATTCCTAAGCATAAAAGCAGTCATAATAAGAATTTTCATTCCCTTAACTTAAGAGACAGACATATCTTTATGCATCTATCATGATTCAGAATAGCGTAAGAGCTGAGGACAAGGATAAGGGTTACCATCACAGACTTAGAAGTTTGACATAGTCAAAGAATCAAAATATAGACATGAAAAACATCAAAGAAACTCAGTGCATGAGACTACACATAACATAGCACTAACACATGAAAAACCAAAGTCTTAAAAAGAACGGTACATGATTACTGACTAACACATACTAAGAGGGAAACCCTCTATAAAACGGGTGGTAAGTAAACACGACCGTGACCAAGAACACGGCGAGGCCGTGGTGGGCTCGGCGAAATCCCGTGGACTCGAACACAGCCGTGCAGAGGAACACGCCCAAGCCGTGATTGGTTCAGTGAAAATTCTCCAAAACTCGATCACGGCATGCCCGTGATGACTACGGCAACATGCTGGAAATCTGCGAGCTGAGCACGGTCGTGAAGGCACGCACGGCCAGGCCGTGTTCATCTCGTCAATTAGGAAAAAATTCCCTGAAAATTGCCAAAAATTCCTAGGATTAATATGATGCTATTCAATGTATAAAACAAGAAAAATCATGCCAAGAGTCATCACAAAAATTATCAAAACAAATATAACAATACAACAAAACAATCACAACAATAACTATCATGTTTGTCTAACCACACAACAGAAGATAAATCCATGGGGTGCCTCCCATGTAGCGCTGATTTAAGGTCAGCAGCTTGACCGATGATCATGCCTCAAGGTACGTCCAGTGGATCGGAGGCAGAAGAAATGGCATATGAACGCCCCTTTCTTCTGCACCTAAAAATTACACCTATAGAGATAAGCAGTAATAATAATAGGTGTACAAAGGAAAATGTCTTAGTATCATGCAAAATAAAAATATTTTTAAGTTCACTGTCTGTCTTCCTGAAAAATATTAAATGTGGCTCTCCAACCCCATCATGAAAAATCGCAGTGCAACCAGAATCAGGGTCCTCATCAAACAGGTCATCAAGAGTGGTGTGTTCATCTCTCATCTGTGTAGCACCTATTTCATTATCGGTACAACGGTGGGATGCAAGAAAAGCCCACTCGTGGCACGAACAATGTACAAGCTCAGGCACTGTCTCAACACTACAGCACGAGCCTAAAAAAGCAAGACCTGACATATCAATAGATAAATGAAATTCTAAAATAGTATCACAAAAGTTCAGAGAAAGTTTCCCCTTCTTGACATCTATAACTGCCCCGGGGTAGCTAGGAAAGGGCGGCCTAAAATAAGTGGTAATCTTGAATTTCCGGACATATCCAAGACTACAAAGTCGACTGGGACAAAGAGTTCCCCGACTTTAATTTGCACATCTTCTACTATTCCCACTGGCCGGTGTATAGAGCCATTCGCGAGCTGAAGAGCTATATGTGTGGGTTCCAAGCCTCCCAAGTCCAAACTTTGGAACAGGGAGAGAGACATGATACTCACACTAGCCCCCAAATCACAGAGAGCTCTCTCAATAGAAATATCACTGATATTACATGGAACATGAAAACTGCCAGGATCAGGAAACTTCGTAGGCATCAGCGAGCTATACTGTCCCGTCATTGCGACCAATCTCTGAGGACAGGAGATAGGCGGCGTGTGGGGTGGTGGGTGAACGTTAACTGGCTCTTGCCTGACTACCGACTCCATATCTATCTCCCTTGAACACTTCGCATCTATGCTTACACTAGACAACTCTTCCCTTATACAATCGTTCACCGCCACCTGAGGGTCTTCCATCTGGGTACCACTGCAAATCATAATCGCGTTATAGTGCTCCCTTGGATTAGCCTCGGGTTGGGAAGGAAGCTTCCCTAATGGCCTAGAGGTTGAAGCAGCTTGCTGGGCAACCTGGTTCTCCAGCATCCTAGAGTGCGTGATCTTTGAATCCACCTTAGAATTCAATTGCCCCACCGTTGAATTCAATTGCCTGATAGACTCGTCCACATCTTCATTTCTCTTTGACTGGGTGGTGACAAAGTTCTCAAGCAATATTTCTAAATTGGACTTTTGTGGTTGATTAAACTGTCTCAATGGAAGTCCTGGTGGCGGCCTGAAGGATGACTGGGGAAACTGATTGCCAAAATTTCCCTATTGTGCTTGGCTATTGAAGTTCTGGGGGTTCGCTTGGTTCTGAGTATTCCGGTAGGAGAAGTTGGGATGATTTCTCCAACCGGGCTTATAGGTGCCTAAAAAAGAATTATTCTGTTGCGTCGGATTGGGATTGCCTAGGGCATTCACCTATTCAACAGAAACATCAGAAGAAGAAGGTGCCATTATCTGGCAGTCAGTGGCACCATGTCCAGAAACCCCACAAAGTTCACAAGAAATAGAATTAATAGACGATGCATTAAAATTCATAGAAGTAAGTTGGTGGGACAAGGAATCAACCTTGGCCGCCAACGAACTCAACATGTCTAGGTCATGTTTACCTCCTCCTCTTACCGGGACGTTTCTCTCACTCGTCCACTGGTAGTGATTCAGAGCCATGTCCTCGATCAAATTCATGGCATCGTCGACATTCTTGTTCATTAGCGCACCGCCCGCGGCTGCAGCTACAGACAAACGAGTATTATATAAAAGACCATTATAAAAAGTATGCACGAGTATCCATTTTCCAAGCCCGTGGTGTGGGCACATTTGCATCAACTCTTTGTAATGATCCCATGCCTCATAGAGCGACTCGCCTTCCCTCTGGTTAAAATTGGTTATCTGGTTCCTCAACTGAGCCGTCTTGCTCGGTGGGAAGTATTTGGGGAGGAACACATGAGAAAGCTGATCCCATGTAGTGATGGAGCCTTGAGGAAGGGACTGTAGCCATGCTCGCGCGCGGTCCCTAAGAGAAAAGGAAAAAAGACGTAAACGTATAGCATCAGATGTTACCCCGTTTATCTTCAGGGTATCACAATATTCAAGAAAAATAGACAAATGTAAATTTGGATCGTCCTGTGGTGAACCGCTAAATTGGTTTTGCTGAACCATATGCACGAGGGCCGGCTTGATCTCAAAGTTATTTGCTTCAACCGCCGGTCGAGCAATGCTAGAATGCAAGCCCTGCACATTCGGTGCAGCAAAATATCTTAGTGAGCGGTTCTGGTCCATTGCAACTGTATCAGGATGAGGTTCTTCAAGCTGTTGATCGTGGACTTTCCTTTGAGCTCGAAAGGTCCTTTCAATCTCGGGGTCTTCTGGCACTAGCTAACCTGTTCTAATTGTTCTTGGCATGCACAGGGTTAGCAGACCAGAGAGTAATATAAGCTTGAAGAATGAAAGAAGACAAGAAATATGAACAAATCAAGTAAAAGAAAAACAAAAAGCAAACAAAAATAAAAAAAAAATATAGTCTATCAACTCAACTATTTAATCGATATTGATTACGCCTTGCTCCCCAGCAACGGCGCCAAAAACTTGATAGGCCCCGCAAGCGTATGGTCTATCGAAGTAGTAAATAATATCGTTCCCACAAGGAGCAGGTGTCAAGTACCGACCTTATGCATCATTGTTAGCTAGATAATTCAAACTCAGAATAAAAGAATTTTACTAAGACTAAATTATTGAATTGAAGAATCAACGACTATAAGGGAAAGTTACAGTTTTAGAAGTGTTCGGAACTTCAGGTTTTACCACGTTGAATGCTTTATATGCAAAACATTGAATCAGATTGAAATAGAAAACGGATCTCCTTCTCTCGAAGCGCAATCCGACAGTAAACAACTTAAGACGATCTATCCTATGGTACGTCTCTTGAAGCGTAATCCGGTGCCTACTTAAGCTAATTTCCTACTCTGTAGCAAAATTAACTTAAGAGACCCATTGGGCTCTATGATGATCGTGAATCCTCGAGTGACATTGAACGACTCTCGTAATCCAAGTCACAAGTTTAAATGGGCAGTCAAGTGTTACGATTCCCCTCTCGGCTCTTCTCGTAACACTTCACACATATTGATGTTTGGCCAAAACATAAATACGCAATAAGCACACCACATTTAAATAAGTAAATTTACTAAAAAGTATCACTGAGATTCATAAAAGATGTTTACATGTGAGAATTTGTTCAACGGGCTACGCCCGAGTCCCGAACTAGGGTTTTACTCTAAAGCATACATCGTTTTACACACAAAAACCTTAGAAATTGAACTCGAAAGTGAGAGAAATTACTAATCAAGGGTAGGAGACGTCAGATCTTCAGTCTTCTCTCGATAGCCCCGAAGAAATCCGATCAAATAAGCCCAAGAATGCAAGTTTTCGCCCCTTTTCGCCCTAGTCGCGTTCTTCTCCAAATTTGACTTGATTACCGCCCTAAATTTCCACCTTGTTGTCTTAATCGATGCCTTGGGCGGTTAGGAACGTTAATTGGGAGTTTTCCCCCAATTTCTAGGCATCTAGAGCGTCCAATTTGGTGAAGAAACGAGCAAGGATCGCGATCTGCGGATGCGATCACGGGCATGCTGAAGAACACGGCTAGGCCATGTTCGGTTCTGTGATCTGTAGGTACGTATGCATGACCGTGTGTTCGAACACGGGCAGGCCGTGTTCGATTCTGTAAGTTCCGGAATGCCTGAACACGGGCGTGCGCACGGCGGTGAAGACTTCGGCTGATTTTGGATTCTGTCGAACACAGCCGTGATTATAAGCACGGCCAGGCCGTGTTCTCCTCAACATATGTGGATTTTGCAGCCGCAACGAACACGGCCGTGATCACACTCACGGGTAGGCCGTGTTCTCCATAGAAAGCTCCAAAAATTCCCAAAATTTTCCTGTGTGATGCTTGAAATGTGCTGAACCTTTCCATAACTTCATATCTTCACAATATCTTCGAAAATCTAGAGAAATAACCTGCATTTCATAAATAATCGGAAAAAGAGTGAAAATTCTGAACTTAAAGAGAAAAGATTCAAAATAATAGCTTAAAAATAGGAATAAGTCTGAAAACATCACATAAATAAGACTTTAAATCATGTAAAAATAACGCTTATCAACAATCCACCTCAACTTGTTTGGTACGCTCATGGAAGACCGGATTCAAGGTAAGTTTAATACCACTAGTGTTATCCGCATGAAGAGACGTATGATCTTTTTGAGGAAAGCCAAGTTCACCAAGCAATCCACGGAGCCAAACGATTTTGAAGCAGGCAAAGGAAAAAGCATGATACTCAAATTTCATAGAAGACTTGGAGATGCGATCTTGCTTCTTACTTTTCTAGGAGATAAGAGAATCACCGAGAAACATACACCAACCAGTAACAGAACGACGAGTATCAAAACATCCTACCCAATCAGCATCACTGTACGAAACTAACTTAATAGGAGAGTTGGCCAGAAAATAAAGACCTATAGTAGAAGTTCCACGTAAGTAACGAAGAATGCGGCGAACGGCCAACAGATGTATATGTGTAGCAGCCTACATAAATTAGCTAACCTGTTGGACAGCAAAGGAAATATCAGGCCTGTTGGGGTATGCCCTTAAGGCTAATGTTTGAGGCCTTGGGATTCTTTCAGTATCATGTATAAACTCTTATGTTTATAAAGGCGATGGTTGTTATTCAGTTTGTTACATTGTCTGCTGCAATAAGTGTGCTTCTAAATAATGTCTCAATGCTGTTCAGCTAGGCTGACATGCTCTATGTCCTTAGTCGAGATATCTTGGTGAACATGAGACAGCCTTGATATGATTGAGACTAATATGTGTTCTAATCTTATAGGATGCTTCGAGCATGGAATAAGATGTAGACTCATGGGTACATTGGATGTACTGGACAGACCCTACTAGGATATTCCATTGCTTGTCACAATGTGAATAATCCTTGTTTGCAACAAGTGGCACATGTCCTCTGACTTGAGATCACTTGTGTTTCTAAATGATGATTGTCATTGTTTTGAGGTAGTTCAATATCATTTGAAACATAATGGTTATAGACTATCTTGGATAATGATCATGAGTCAGGTTAGGGCACTAGTGATAGATATAGGATTGCCGTCTCCTTGATTGGAGTGTGATGTTCTAAAGGGGCCCCCTCGAATGAGATGATTGAGAAAGTGAATGGCCATACCCAGGTGACTATGATCATCTGATCTAATCATGCTCATCATATTGGAGCTACAGGCTTGACACGCTTGTCCAATAAGAACATCCAGTGGCAAAGGAATCATGTATGCCTCGTGAAGTGGATTCACACTTGTGCTGTGGTTTGGGTGTAGTCTTGGAAGACTCTTTCCTTTATATCGGGAGACAGTGATGTGTTGCTAGATACCCCTCACTGATCGTGATAACGTAAGTTATCGTTACCGACATTTAAAGGAAACCGTTAGGGTCGCACAATTTGATGATATGGCTTACTCATGTCAGATCGTGTGGACTGAATTATTTTGGTTCAGTTTAAAGGGATTTAAACTCTGATTGTAAGTGAGATCTGGTCTGATCATGTTTGATTGATTAGGACTTGAGATCGGTAAGCTTCGATCGAGAGAGATGATTCTAGATCGGTGAGATCAGGAACATTAAGAGATGAACGGTCAGATCTGGAACCTTAGGGTTTAATTTGATCTGGACTAAAGGCTTGGCTTGATTGGTTTTTGAACCAAACCAATATGAACCGGCTCATACGTGAGCGCATGGTTCAAAGGGGAGAAGAATGTGCGTTCGGTTCACTTGGGTGAACGCATCAACGCATGAAGTGAAGGCTTGCTATTTTTGGAAGTGGCGGTTTCCAAAATAGCCTCTCAACGCCTCACGTTCACTTCTCTTCGCAAAAATTGGTCGCCCATTCCTCTTGACGCATACACTCTCGTGTGATCGAAGGGGTTGACGACAAGGAGCTCTCGGCCAAGAAAACATCTCCTCTTCCCTTCCATTCGACAAGGAGACTTGAAGATCTTTGCTAGCACAAGGATCAACAAGGAGGCGCCATCTATCTTCTTGTGTGCGGTACCTTCGGAGGAGAGCCCTTTTGCGATCTTCTTCCAAAGCTCCATCAAAGCGATGGCCATGGTATGAATCTCTTCTGATCTATACTAGTTCATGAAAGTTGATCATATGACATGCAAAAGATCTAGAGAAACCCTTGCTTCCGCTCAAAATTTTTGTTATGCGCCTATCTAGGGTTTCGCTCCCCCTTGAAGGGGACCCATGCAATTGGTATCAAAGCATGCGGTTATTGCTTGTTCATATGATTGCTTGATCTTCATGTTTGATCCATGAATGCGCTTATGAATAGATCTAGAGTTAACATGCGAAAATACATGCTTGTATGTTTTTACTCATGTTGGCGCATGTTTTATGTTGGCGCTTGTTAATGTTGTTTTTACCAAAACATATATATCTTGCGCGCTCCATCTAGATTTATAAGCGCCAGCTGTAAACCCTTAGACTGGTTAGTAGGGTTGAAGTCACAGTCGAGTCTAGATCCAAATAGTCTGATCAGACCATCTGACAGCCTAGATGGGTCGACCAGATAGCACCTGTGCGCAAGCACGAGGTGGCTATGGGTCGACTGCAGACAGGCGTGTAGCGAGGTCTGGTTGAGACGACCAGTGAGCACTCACGAGTTAGGCCCGGGGTCACACCCGCTTGCCAGAACTCATGAGGGTTGTTCAGCCCTTGGCGCATGCATGGTTGACCATTGGGTCGACTCAAGTCAGTTAGGACTTGGTGCATGCAAGGGCAGTGGATCTGACTAGACATGATGAGTGGATCCCTATTAATGGACCGTTGTAAGGTAGTAGGGCACATAAGAAAAATAAAATTGATTCCATTGGGATTTTGAAAAATTTTATTTGGTTGATGGATCACATGTTGATTGGATGCCATGATGCTTGTTTATTTCATCTTATGTGGGTTGCCCAATTAATGTGTGCTGTGCTGGGGCCTGCGTGCCTGGATTAAATTGTAAATTAATATTTATTGTGATCTGCGCATCACATGTCATTTAATTTATAAAGTGTAATTGACCTGCGAGTCAATCTTGTCTAGATAGATTAAATTGTATTTTAATCAGACAAGAGCACAGAGCACACATGGCAGAGGCGCATGCAGCAGTGGCTTGACCAGGTGGGAGGTCTAGGGTTCGACTCTGGGACAGGCGCATTTACCTGGTGGGCGCACCTGAGCTGCACTGGGCGCTATGGCCCTGGGCTGGGCCAGATGAGAGGCAAAAGACCCAAGAAGAGCTCAAGTGAAGACTTAAGTTAACTTAAGGTCTTACCTAGGCTTAATTGGCGTTTACCACATAAGATCATCATACTTTCTTTTATTGTTTAAATAATTAGACTTGCATGATTTATTTATCTTCTGCTATCACCATAGGGTTTGCATGATAGTTAAGAAGATAAAAGACCGTTAAAATCCAACGCTAAAATATCAAGCTCGATAGCCTTCTGACGCGAAACCTCACTGTTCTGACTATCGTTGGAGCCGTGTTGTACCCACTCAGTGGGCACATCCATCTATCTTCAGACGGTGTGTGATTTCACCTGCGTGTTACAGAGAAGGGATTTATCGCTTCTCGTTGCTCAGCATAGCACGTGGTGGTCCAGGGAGTAGGTCGGGTCAGCTTGACCATGTAGGCTACATACTGAGCATATGTGAGCTATATGGAGGCAGCCATCTGTGGGATCAGAGACTGTGTTGTACCAACTCAGTTGGCACAGTCGGCTGGATTGCCCAGATGAAAGGGAATCGCACGGGTTGGCGATTGGCAGGGACTGCCTACCAGAAATTAGTGTTTGTACTCTCTGTGCATCTTATCTCGCCTGAGCGGGACGCGGAGACCAAGTATGAAATCTGGATCCCATCTCACTAAAAGAGTCTTACTCTTTCGGACTGTTTTAATGGATTTTTCAGTCAGATAAAATAGTGAGAAAAGAATCTTTCTTAAGTCCTGGATTGATTCTACACATTGATACTGACCTTGCTGTTCTTGCATTGTTGTAGATTACTGCAGCAACGAACACCACGAATTTCAATGTGCGATCCCTACTGGAAAGGGAGAAGTTTGCTGGACCGAACTTCTCAGACTGGTACGGACACCTTAAGATCGTTCTTAAGGCTGAGAGGAAACTGTATGTCCTCGAGACGGCTATACCGCCTCAACCCGCTCCGAACGCCGCAAGGGCGGTTCGGGAAGCCTATGAAAAGCATGTCAATGATAGCATTGATGTCGCTTGCCTGATGCTAGCGTCTATGACGCCACAGCTGCAGCGTCAGCATGAGGATATGTCTGCTATAGAAATGATAGCAAACCTCAAGATGCTATATGCTGCACAGGCGAGGACTGAGCGCTATAATTTGACCAAGCTTTTCTTTCAGAGCAAACTGGCTGAAGGGAGTCCAGTGGGAGCTCATGTGCTCAAGATGATTGGGCACAAAGAGGCTCTAGAGAAACTGGGGCATACCATCAATCAGGAGCTTGCTGTAGACATTATTCTGCAGTCTCTCCCGGCCTCTTTCGATCCGTTCATTATTAATTTTAATATGAACAAGATTGATTGTACTCCGGTAGAGTTGCTGAATATGCTCTTGACTACAGAGTTGACTCTAAAGGGAAAGCCTTCATCCTCTGTCTTGATGGTTCCTTCTAGGAACAAGAAGAAAGGGAAGAAGGGCAAGGCCCCTGTCAAGAGTTACAACAAGGCTCTGAAACAAAAGGTTAAGCGGTCGAAGGAATATAGGTGTTTCCATTGTGGCCAGCTGGGTCACTGGAAAAAGGACTGTAAAGCGCTCCAAGGAGACAAGAAGGGAAGCATTGCTTCTGGCTCAGGTATTTTTGTGACTGAAGTCATGATATCTTCTTCTTCTATTTCATGGGTGTTGGACACTGCATGTGGAGTTCACATTTGTTCAAATGTACAGGAACTCAAGAGAAGAAGACAGGTGGGACAGCATGAGGTGGACCTACGAGTTGGAAACGGGGCACGGGTTGCTGCTGTTGCTGTAGGAGAATATTACATCTCATTACCATCTGGACTTGTATTGGAACTAAACAATTGTTATTTTGTACCTAGCATTACCAAGAATATTATCTCTATTCCTGCTCTTGTCAGGAAAGGATTTTCCTTTGAATGCAATATTTCAAAGTGTGTTCTTTCTTTAGATAATATTGTTTATGCTACTGGATCAATTAACAATGGGTTATTCATGTTGGACATGGAATGTTCTATACAAAACATTGATAATAAGAAAGCCAAGTATGCTGATGACAGCACCTTGCTATGGCATAGTCGTTTAGGCCATATTAACAAGAAGCGCATTAAGCGGTTGCATGATCATGGACTGCTGGGATCATTCTCATATGAGGAGATTGATACATGCAAAGCTTGTTTATTGGGCAAAATGACGAAGTCTCCTTTTCCTCATAAAGGTCAAAGGGCTTCAGGTTTACTTGACCTTATACACAGTGATGTGTGTGGGCCATTTAGTAAACATGCCAGAGGTGGCTATTCATACTTCATTACCTTTACTGATGATTTCAGTAGATATGGTTATGTCTATCTGATGAGACATAAGAGTGAATCTTTTGACATGTTCAAAGAGTTCAAAAATGAAGTACAGAATCAGCTAGGCCGAAATATCAAGGCACTTCGCTCAGATCGAGGTGGTGAATACCTAAGTCGAGAGTTTACTAACTATCTGAAGGAGTGTGGGATTATCTCACAGCTCACTCCGCCAGGAACACCGCAATGGAATGGTGTATCCGAGAGGAGGAACAGAACCTTACTGGATATGGTTCGTTCTATGATGAGTCAGGCTACTCTACCTTACTCCTTTTGGGGATTTGCACTGGAAACAGCTGCAAAGGTACTAAATTGAGTGCCATCCAAGGCAGTTTCAAAGACTCCATATGAGTTATGGTATGGGAAACAGCCGAGCTTGACATTTATTAAGATCTGGGGTTGCGAGGCTTATGTCAAAAAGCTCGCCTCTGGGAAACTAGAGAGCAGATCTGAGAAATGCATCTTTGTCGGTTACCCTAAGGAAACTAAGGGTTATTATTTCTACGATCCCAAAGAGAACAAGGTATTTGTTGCTCGGACGGCTATTTTTCTTGAGAAGGAATTTCTTCTGCAAGAGGCCAGTGGGAGAGAAATAAAGCTGGATGAGAATCCAGAAGAAGGACAAAGTAGTCAAGCACAGTTGGATGAGCCTGAGCCAGTAGAACAGGTTATTGAACAACCTGAGGCTCAGATATCACGGGAACCGCGAAGATCGGGAAGGATCCGTCGACAGCCTGAGCGCTATGACGGAGTCTACATCATTGATAATGATGAACCCCTTGCTTATGCGGATGCGGTCAGTGGACCGGAGTCAGCTAGATGGCTTGAAGCTATGCGAGCCGAGATGGACTCCATGTCAGATAACCAAGTCTGGGATTTGGTTGATCCGCCTCCGGGAGTAATCCCTATAGGCTGTAAATGGATCTTCAAGAAGAAGATTGACATGGATGGTAACGTGGTTACCTATAAAGGCAGGCTAGTTGCGAAAGGTTTCAAACAAATCTACGGGATAGATTATGATGAAACTTTCTCTCCTGTAGCCATGTTCAAGTCAATTCGGATTATTCTTGCGATATCAGCATATTACGATTATGAGATCTGGCAGATGGATGTGAAGACCGCTTTCCTTAATGGAAAACTGGAAGAGGATGTGTATATGACACAACCTGAAGGTTTCACTAATCCATCAGATCGTCATAAAATATGCAAGTTAAAGAAGTCCATTTATGGACTTAAACAAGCATCAAGAAGCTGGAATATTCGTTTTGATGAATCAATCAGTGAATTTGGTTTCATCAAGAATGAAGATGACCCGTGTGTATATAAGAGGTTTAGTGGGAGCGTGATTACTTTCCTAGTCCTCTACGTCGATGATATCTTAATCATTGGAAACGATATTCCTGAACTGCATGCTGTTAAGGCATGGTTGAGAAAATGTTTCCAGATGAAAGATCTAGGAGAAGCAGCCTATGTATTAGGTGTGAAGATCTACAGGGATAGATCTAAGAGGCTTCTCGGGCTGTGCCAGAGTACTTACATCGATAAAGTCCTGGAGAGATTCCATTTAGAGAATTCTAAAAGAGGATATCTTCCAGTCAGACATGGTCTGAATCTTTCAAAGAGTCAGTGTCCACAAACACAGACTGAGAAAGATGAAATGGACAATACGCCTTATGCTTCGGCTATTGGGTCCATTATGTATGCGATGTTGTGTACTCGCCCAGACGTCGCTTACGGGTTAAGCGTGACCAGTCGATTCCAAAGTAATCCAGGTCAGGCGCACTGGATTGCAGTCAAGAACATTTTGAAATATCTTCGGAGGACCAAAGATATGTTCTTGATTTATGGAGGTCAGGAAGAACTCAGTATAGAAGGATATACTGACGCTTCGTTCCAATCGGACCAGGATGATTTCCGATCGCAATCAGGCTATGTTTTTAGCTTGAATGGTGGAGCAGTGGTGTGGAAAAGTTTCAAACAGTCTATCGTTGCTGATTCCACAACTGAAGCCGAGTATGTTGCAGCCTCAGAAGCATCTAAGGAGGCAGTATGGATTCGTAAGTTCGTTCAGGAACTTGGTGTTGTTCCATCGTGTGCAGATCCTTTGGTTATCTTCTGTGATAACACTGGAGCAATCGCACAAGCAAAGGAACCACGGTCGCACCAGAAGTCCAAGCACATACAGAGACGGTTTCACTTGATCCGGGAGATCATTGATCGTGGTGAGATCAAAATCTGCAAGGTTCATACAGATGACAATCTGGCAGACCCGCTTACCAAGCCTCTGGCGCAGCAGAAGCATGAGAAGCACTGTAATAATATGGGTTTGAGATTTCTCAACCATTAGATTAAGTGCAAGTGGGAGATTGTTGGGGTATGCCCTTATGGCTAATGTTTGAGGCCTTGGGATTCTTTCAGTATCATGTATAAACTCTTATGTTTATAAAGGCGATGGTTGTTATTCAGTTTGTTACATTGTCTGCTGCAATAAGTGTGCTTCTAAATAATGTCTCAATGCTGTTCAGCTAGGCTGACATGCTCTATGTCCTTAGTCGAGATATCTTGGTGAACATGAGACAGCCTTGATATGATTGAGACTAATATGTGTTCTAATCTTATAGGATGCTTCGAGCATGGAATAAGATGTAGACTCATGGGTACATTGGATGTACTGGACAGACCCTACTAGGATATTCCATTGCTTGTCACAATGTGAATAATCCTTGTTTGCAACAAGTGGCACATGTCCTCTGACTTGAGATCACTTGTGTTTCTAAATGATGATTGTCATTGTTTTGAGGTAGTTCAATATCATTTGAAACATAATGGTTATAGACTATCTTGGATAATGATCATGAGTCAGGTTAGGGCACTAGTGATAGATATAGGATTGCCGTCTCCTTGATTGGAGTGTGATGTTCTAAAGGGGCCCCCTCGAATGAGATGATTGAGAAAGTGAATGGCCATACCCAGGTGACTATGATCATCTGATCTAATCATGCTCATCATATTGGAGCTACAGGCTTGACACGCTTGTCCAATAAGAACATCCAGTGGCAAAGGAATCATGTATGCCTCGTGAAGTGGATTCACACTTGTGCTGTGGTTTGGGTGTAGTCTTGGAAGACTCTTTCCTTTATATCGGGAGACAGTGATGTGTTGCTAGATACCCCTCACTGATCGTGATAACGTAAGTTATCGTTACCGACATTTAAAGGAAACCGTTAGGGTCACACAATTTGATGATATGGCTTACTCATGTCAGATCGTGTGGACTGAATTGTTTTGATTCAGTTTAAAGGGATTTAAACTCTGATTGTAAGTGAGATCTGGTCTGATCATGTTTGATTGATTAGGACTTGAGATCGGTAAGCTTCGATCGAGAGAGATGATTCTAGATCGGTGAGATCAGGAACATTAAGAGATGAACGGTCAGATCTGGAACCTTAGGGTTTAATTTGATCTGGACTAAAGGCTTGGCTTGATTGGTTTTTGAACCAAACCAATATGAACCGGCTCATACGTGAGCGCATGGTTCAAAGGGGAGAAGAATGTGCGTTCGGTTCACTTGGGTGAACGCATCAACGCATGAAGTGAAGGCTTGCTATTTTTGGAAGTGGCGGTTTCCAAAATAGCCTCTCAACGCCTCACGTTCACTTCTCTTCGCAAAAATTGGTCGCCCATTCCTCTTGACGCATACACTCTCGTGTGATCGAAGGGGTTGACGACAAGGAGCTCTCGGCTAAGAAAACATCTCCTCTTCCCTTCCATTCGACAAGGAGACTTGAAGATCTTTGCTAGCACAAGGATCAACAAGGAGGCGCCATCTATCTTCTTGTGTGCGGTACCTTCGGAGGAGAGCCCTTTTGCGATCTTCTTCCAAAGCTCCATCAAAGCGATGGCCATGGTATGAATCTCTTCTGATCTATACTAGTTCATGAAAGTTGATCATATGACATGCAAAAGATCTAGAGAAACCCTTGCTTCCGCTCAAAATTTTTGTTATGCGCCTATCTAGGGTTTCGCTCCCCCTTGAAGGGGACCCATGCGAGTGATCGTGAGATAATTTAGACTCCCCACAAGTTGGCGATATAAAGAAGGATCTGAAAGAAAGTCGCGGCCACTTTGACAATATTTGACATTGACTTCCAAGGGTGTATCAACTGACCGACCCTCTTGAAGACTAGCTAAAGAGAGTAAGTCCTCAATATACTTATGTTGATGTAGAAACAGACCTTGGGAGGTACAGGAAACTTCAAGCCCTAAAAAATAATATAACGGTCCCAATCCTTCATATGAAAACATGTCTAAAGATGCGCTTGAAGTTGCGATATTAATTGAGAATCACTCCCAGTGATAACAATATCATCAACATAGATCAAGAGGAGAACAATACCATAAGGTGTCTTACAAAGAAATAAGGAGGAATCATATTAGCTCTGAGTGAAAGCAAAGCTAAGAAGAGTAGAGCGGAATTTATCAAACCAAGCCCGTGGTGCCTGTTTCAATCCATAAAAGGACCGTTTAAGCCGACAAACATCAGAGGAAGGTGTCGAGAATAACCCAGAAGGAGGAACCATATAAATCTCCTCTTTA
The DNA here is from genome assembly GCA_027563935.2 of Costus lasius. NCBI lineage: Eukaryota > Viridiplantae > Streptophyta > Magnoliopsida > Zingiberales > Costaceae > Costus > Costus lasius. Next base: position 20,953,677 of record CM050447.1, on the reverse strand, counting down.
AGATCCCCATGTAAGAAAGCATTCTTGACATCCATCTAGCGCAATGCCCAGCCTTGTGAAGCAGCAAGAGCAAGAATAAGACGAACAGTGGTCATCTTAGCAACAGGGGCAAAAGTCTCCTTATAATTTATTCCATATTCTTGCTTGTTGCCAGAGCAACTAACCGAGCTTTATAATGATTAAGAGAACCATCAGTACGTAATTTAAGGGTATAGATCCACTTACACCCAATAGGTTTGACATCCGAAGGACAAGGTACGATATCCCAGGTATGATTCTCTTGAAGGGCCTGAAGTTCCTCATTCATAGCGGTGACCCAACATGCTTGTGTACAGATCTGAGAATAAGAAGTAGGAACCTCAATATTAACTAAAGTAGCAGAAAAACCATACCGACCAGGGGGTTTAATAGTATGTGAGGATCATCGAGGACCAACAAGGTCACCCCCAGTAGAAACAGGAGACACAAAACTAGTCTCAAGCAAATTTGAGTGAGAAGAACCTCTCCGCCGATGATATACCACACCCGGTAGAAAACGCCCATTAGATGGAGAATCATCATCAAAAGTAAGAAGAATCATAGAAGCTGTAGAGGATACATACTGCTGAAAATAATGTTCATTCTCAAAGAAAACAACATTTCTAGAGATACGCATACGATTAGCAATAGCATCATAACATACATACCCTTTGTGTGAGGTGATGTAACCTAGAAAAGCACAACGAACAGATTGAGCACCAAGTTTATGTCGCTTATGAAGAGGAAGATGAACAAAACAAACACATCCAAATGTATGTAGAAAGTGGTAATCAGGATGTTCCCCAAAGAGACGGTAAAATGGGGAATCAAACTCTAAGTGTTGAGAAGGAAGACGATTAATAAGATATACTGTAGTAGATAAAGCCTCCACCCAAAATTGAGATGACACAGATGACTGTAAAAGGAGAGTACGAACTATATCTAATAGATGCCGATTCTTCCGTTCGGCAAGTCCATTTTGTTGTGGAGTATAGGGACAAGACCGCTGAGATATAATACCTTTGCTGTGCAAATAAACATGAAAGTCATTGGACATATACTCACCACCATTATCAGTGCACAAAGCCTTAATACTTGCAGAAAATTGAGTCTCAACATATGCTACAAAACTTTGAATCTTACTAAGCACTTCAGCTTTAGTGCGCAAAAAATATATCCATGTGAAACGACTGTAGTCATCAATAAAAGTGACAAAATAACGATGTTGACTATGAGAGATAACAGGATAAATTCCGCCAAACATCACTATATATAACATCAAAACACTGGTTAGCACACTACCCGAAGCAGGAAAAGGCAAGGTTTTACTCTTTCCTAGTTTACAAGCAAAACAGTTAAATGTTAATACAGAGTTTAGATTGTTCCTAAGGAAACCATGTTTCAACAAATGATACAAAATTACATGGTTAGGATGGCCTAAACATTTATGCCAAAGTTCCACTTGAGAGTTGATGATACCGCAAGTGTACGGTCTAACCGAAGTAGTAAATTATATCGTCCACAGAGACCAATTTGTCAAGTACCGGTAAATCCTTGAGTCGCAGTCTAGACAAATCAAGGGTTGATTTAAAGCGATCGAAATAACTAACAATTAATAAGTAAATGCTAAGCAAGGAAAGTAGCAAGCGGACAGACAAACGATCGGATTTCTATTATGGGACAATATCGGGGCATCGGGCTTCACCGCTATGCCACTCCGCAAACGAAAGTAGTAACTACATGACATGCAAAGTTTGATAAGTTGAAGAGATCCATCAAATGGTACAAACCGCCCCCTTTCAGCAGCACGGTTCGGTGCTTATGCAAATCTACCTCCTACTTTCGTGGCTTGTAAATTTACATAGGCCCATTGGGCGAAGGATGAATAGTTGTTCTCTCACGTGGGAGAAAAGCTACTTTCGTGCTCTTCTTCACGCGCCCGAGCATACGAGATCCGACGTCGGGATTGGGCTGTCGCTTTTTCTCCCAACGTCCAAAACATACAAACACCGATATCGAGATTGGGCTGTCGCTTTTTCTCTCGATATCGGAGATCAATAATATGCAATAAGAGTTGTAAGGAAACGATAAACACATATGCTAGGTCAACTAAATCAAACCAACATATCAAAATAATAAACTACTTCATGAATGCGTTTTAGGCATAGGGCTAAGCCCTAACCCCGATAGTACTTTAAGCTACAATCATCTTAGAGACATCATGAATATTCGACAACAAGCTCACGCTCAAGAAATCCATTTGGAGGCTAGAAGCAACAATGAAAATGAAGGATTAAGAGATATCTTGACTCTCCTTTCTTTGTAGATGAAGAAATCTTTGCTAGGGGCTTCAAAGGACTCCTCTTTTTCTTGAAATCGTGCTTTGTCTTCTCCAGCCGCCCAAGTCCGTCCACAGCCATTTTTCCCTCCTCTTGATTAGGGTTTCATCCCCATTTTAGGTCACAAAGCTTCCCTTTTATCCCCCTATAGCCGTGATTAACATTTACCAAAGTGCCCTTAAGATTTGGAGCCCACCGAGTTAGAGTCGAGCAGATTTTCGTGACAGGCGGAACTTTTCCCGGGTTGGGAAAATCTTCACAACCCGGCTGTGAAAACTTCAGTTTCTTCAGAATTTCCTGAAAAGTTAGATAACACCAGATCTTGTGTACATTCCGCGTGTATGGAAGAATTTAAGTAAAAATTATGATGCAAACGCGATAATTTAACAGAAAAATGCTTCATAGTATATGGAAATATCAAGCACAAATGCATCACATCAAATATCCCCACACTTAAATTCTTGCTTGTCCCCAAGCAAGCAGTAATTCCTAGGTTCATGAACATTATAATTGAGAGAGTTTTATGACTACAGAGTTGGTTTCCGGTCATGTCTTCTTACAAGGTCAATGCTCTAATAAAGATTTTACTTCAAGTTTTCTCATCTTCGGAAATTCAATGCCTAAGTTTCATGACTTAAAAGAGAATTAAGCTCCCTCATCTTATGTCCTTTGTCAAGCTTTGACAGTGTATTCATAACCTGCGCAATGCCTAGTTTGTCCACGAACTTCATTTCCATTTAAAGGAAAAGATTTAGAATTGGTATTTGGGATCATCATGCGATTCTTGTTTCCTCCTCGTCCCTTTTTGGGACACTTTTCTCTCCTCATATTTTTTTTTATTTAGCTCCTCGCCCTCTTTTGAGGGCACTTTTCTCTCCTTTGTTTCTCTCTCTTTTTTTTTTTTTAAAATAATTCCTCGCTCTCTTTTGAGAGCACTTTTCTCTCCTTAAATTCTTTTCCAAGAGTTTTACTTGGACATATAGGTCACTGCGCAAATAAATGGAATGCAAAAGTTTTTAACAAGAGTAGGAAACATAAGAGATGTGACTTAGTTTACTTAAGGCATGATTCCTAGGATTATCATTCTTCCGATGAGTTAATTATCGTTTAAGGTTAGAGCACAAGACCTAATTCAGAAAGACAATGACAAGATACTATCATCAGACCATAATACCAATCTCAACTATAAGTTCACAATTCTCTGGGAAATGTAGATCTGGTGTTAATGTTCATGATGTAAATGTCTAATGCTAATCTAAGATAATAGGAATTAGACTAAAGAAAACAAGAGCATGTATCACAAGCAAAGTAACGATGCATACCCCACCCCCAACTCTAAATGATGCATAGTCCCTATGCATGAAAGTGAAATGCGAATAAATAATAGGCGTGGAGTACTCACAGGGGGTGGATATCCTCTCCAAGCTAAGTGTCACCCCAGGCGTCTGAATCATCAGAGGCTTCGGGTTCCTCGGCGCTCGGATATTGGAAATGGTCGTGGAGGAAAGTGGCAATGTCGTTAACTTTTGCGAACATGCGTGCTTGCGAGCGCCTAATCTGAAGAATCTCGGAGTAAGAGGCGCGTATAATTCGGTCCGTGGTAGTATGGGGATGTTGGCTAGACAGGGAGGGACCCGCTGGTGCTTCGGTTGCCAAGGGGGGTGGTTGCTCGCCATCGTCAAGGTCTACGACAGAGGTGATGTTCCAGTTCTGTCGATCTTGTACGGAAGTTCGGGCCGTGTTGGGGAGGTACAAGATGAGACCGCGAGGTAAAATAAGGCGGAGCATTCCACCTTCCCGCGCAATCATCCGCATAGCAACACAAGACTCGATGTCAATTTTATTGTGTCCATGTGCGCGTTCCATACGGTAAGGTTCCATGCCAAGTGCGATAGCGATAGGCGTGACGAGGCCACCGAGGACAATGGATCCCTTCTTTGCCCGAGCGACTTTGTCGAGTTGCTTGACGAGGAAGAATGCTGAGTTGAAGATGTGGCCGTGCAGCATAGCCCAAAGGACAAATAGTTCGGATCGCCGGACGGTGCTCTCACTTTCCCCGCGACCGAAAATAGTGTTGGAGAGCACACGATGGGCGTACTTGAGGCAGGGATTGGTCACTGGGGCTGATCTGGCATCCTTGGATGAATAAGCGCGCTCAGAAGTAATTTGTCGCCAGAAGGTGGAGTCGTGAAATTCGGCGGGCATACACCGGGGAGCACTGGGGGGAAACCCAAATATGTTGTTGAGCTCTTCCAGAGAAAGACGGTGGTCCGCGTTGCCGAGACAGAACTCTAAGCGCCCTGGGTCGTCTTCATCATGAATGTTGACGTGCAGTGAGAGGGAGCTGAGGAACTCAGTCACTAGCAAGGGAAAAGTGGGAAAACAGCTCTCGAAGAAGTGATCCCACCCAATCCGGTGGAACATCCACCGGACGTCGTCGAGGAGTCCAAGTCGTTGAAGCGCGGACGAATCTGCGTACCGCGTATGGACAATGCGCCTTCCTTGGAGAGCTTGAAAGCGATGGCGCTGCTCATCAGTGCGGAAGACAACGTCTGCCTCGGTTGAAGGTGCTATGGGCGTGCTGGACGTGGCAGGTTGCTTCCCTTTAGCGGATCGTTTGGGCGCCATTGAGGTGGAAAGCAGATGAACGCAGTGATCGGATCGGAGGGGGGGTGTGGCGCACGCAGAGATCGAATGTGGCGGCTGGAGCTGGAAGGAAAAGTGAAAACCAGATCTGCGGGAGGAGTCCGGGGTGAGGTCGCCGGAAGGATGGAAGCAGGAGTAAACGGCTGGAGAAGAACAGGGCGTCGAGCTCGCAGGGGAGCAGCGATCGGAAACTGGAGGCGGCTGGGAAGCGGGTGGGAAAAGCCCTAATCCCACTCGCGGATCTTTATAGGTTGATAACTTCCCACCCGGGAAAAGTTCTTAGGTGACCTGGGAAAACCTCGGTCGCATTTGCTCCAAAGTTGACAGAGAACTTCCCATCCGGGAAAAGTTCTTAGGTGACCTGGGAAAACCTCGGTCGCATCTGCTCCAAAGTTGACAGAGAACTTCCCACCCGGGAAAAGTTCTTAGGTGACCTAGGAAAACCTCGGTCGCATCTGCTCCAAAGTTGACAGAGAACTTCCCACCCGGGAAAAGTTCTTAGGTGACCTGGGAAAACCTCGGTCGCAGGGAATTCTCAGGGAAAATTTCTGGTGACTCATTCTTGTAACGCCCCACTTCCCCTGCTGCATAAGAGATTCTGAAAATGGAGCTTGGGCCTCAATAACCTCCACAGATTGGGGATCCCTCCTCATTTCCCTTATAATGTATCACAGCAGCATGAAGTTCAGCACTGCTTTCTTGTTAGAAACCGGTAAGGAACAGTGTTCCTTCAATGTAGTTCCCTGTTTTAAAAATCCGGTAAAGAGCAGCATTGTTGCTTCAACCACTCCATCAAGGAAATATGGGAAGTGGTGACTGACAAGGTATGTGACCGTGGCCGGCATTCAGGTTGGGTCGGACAAGGTATGTGACATCCCTTTCTCTATCGGATCTCCATGGAAGTAATGTTTGAGGCGATGTCCATTTACTTTAAAATTACCGGTGCCCTCACTCCATATTTCAATGGCTCCGTGAGGAAAGATGTGCTGAATAACAAAAGGGCCAGACCATCTCGTCCTTAGTTTTCCGGGGAAGAGCTTCAACCTAGAGTTGAACAACAGAACATGATCTCCAACTTGGAAACTTTTCTTGGTAATGCGAGAATCGTGCCAATTCTTTGTTCGCTCCTTAAAAATTCTAGCATTCTCATAAGCCTCCCGTCGAAACTCATCTAGTTCATTGATTTGCAATTTTCGTTTATCCCCAGCATCTTGAAGGTCAAAGTTCAGCAGCTTGACTGCCCAGAATGCTTTGTGCTGAATTTCCACGGGTAAGTGGCACGATTTGCCATACACTAGTTGGAAGGGGGACATACCGATGGGCGTTTTGAATGCGGTACGGTAAGCCCACAAGGCATCATCCAATCTTAGTGACCAATCCGTTCTTGAGCGAGAAACTGTTTTCTCCAAAATCCGCTTAATTTCTCTATTTGATACTTCTACTTGGCCACTTGTTTGGGGATGATATGGTGTGGCGACTTTGTGCAGAATTCCATATTTCTTCATAAGGGTTTTGAATTTGCGCTCCATGAAGTGAGATCCCCCGTCACTAATAACCACTCTTGGTGTTCCAAACCTTGGTAAAATGATTTTGCTAAACATTCTCATGACTACACGGGAATCATTAGTTGGTGAAGCCATTGCCTCTACCCACTTTGACACATAGTCAACTGCTACGAGAATGAATCTATTGTTGCGGGAGGAGGGAAAGGGTCCCATGAAGTCAATACCCCACACGTCAAATACTTCAACTTCCAAAATAGTGTGCATGGGCATTTCGTCACGTCTTGATATGTTTCCGGTGCGTTGGCATTGATCGCAAGAGCGAACGTAGCTCCAGGTGTCTTTAAACAAGGTCGGCCAATAGAAACCGGATTGCAATACTTTAAAGGTGGTTTTGGAAGTGCTTGCATGTCCTCCATATGGTGATGCGTGACATTGATACAGAACATCCCGAACTTCCCACTCCGGTATACATCTTCTGTAAATACCGTCTGCACATCTTCGATACAAGAGCGGATCGTCCCAATAATAATGCCGCACATCTGAGAGAAACTTCTTCTTCCTCTGAAAGGTTAGATCTGGGGGTAGAATGTTAGATACCAAATAATTTACAAAATCGGCGTACCAGGGTGTGCCGTCATGAGCGACAGCTAAAAGGTGTTCGTCGGGGAACATATCATTTATCGGCGGATTCACAACATCTCCAGTGTATTGTTCTTCTCTAAGGCGCGAAAGATGATCCGCGACTACATTTTCAGTTCCCTTTTTATCTTTGATTTCTAGATCGAATTCTTGCAGTAGAAGTATCCAGCGGATGAGTCTCGGTTTAGCGTCTTTCTTGGTGATGAGGTATCGGATAGCTGCATGGTCAGTGAAAACAATAACCTTAGAATTGACTAAGTAGGAGCGAAACTTATCGAATGCAAACACGATCGCTAATAGCTCTTTTTCAGTGGTGGCATAGTTGGCTTGCGCTCCATCCAAGGTTTTACTCGCGTAGTAGATAGCATGCAACCTTCCATCCTTGCGCTGTCCTAGGACTGCGCCAACCGCAAAATCACTCGCGTCGCACATCAACTCGAATGGGCGCGACTAATCTGGGGGCTGCATGATAGGAGCAGAAGTTAATGATGCTTTCAGTTTGCAAAAAGCAGTCAAACAATCTTGATAAAAAATAAATGGAATATCTTTAGCAAGGAGGCGAGTAAGGGGCTTAGAAATGATGGAAAAGTCTTTGATAAACCGACGGTAAAATCCAGCATGTCCAAGGAAGCTACGGATTCCCTTCACCGTAGAAGGAGGTGGCATCTTTTCAATAACATCCACTTTGGCTTTATCCACCTCGATACCGCGCTCAGATATCAAGTGCCCTAGGACAATACCTTCTTTGACCATAAAATGGCATTTTTCCCAATTAAGGACTAAGTCTACCTCCTCGCACCTCTGCAAAATCTTTGATAAGTTCGTTAAACAAGCATCAAAAGAGGATCCATAAACTGAAAAATCATCCATAAACACATCCATAATCTTTTCAAGGTGATCGGAAAAAATTGCCATCATGCACCGTTGAAACGTGGCGGGGGCATTGCATAACCCGAATGGCATGCGCCGGTATGCGAATGTCCCGTACGGGCATATGAACGTTGTCTTTTCTTGATCGTCCGGATGTATCGGGATTTGAAAGAATCCTGAAAAACCATCCAAGAAACAGAAATGTGAGTTACATGCTAAGCGTTCTAACATTTGATCAATGAACGGAAGAGGAAAATGATCTTTTCGGGTGGCTGTGTTCAATTTTCGGTAATCTATACACATGCGCCACCCGGTTACCGTTCGCGTGGGAATCAGCTCATTATTTTCATTCTCGACCACTGTCACTCCCCCTTTCTTTGGGACCACATGAACGGGGCTAACCCATTTGCTGTCCGAGATCGGGTAGATCACCCCGGCATCCAAAAGTTTGAGTATCTCCTTTTTGACAACATCTTTCATATTAGGATTTAAACGTCTTTGGCATTCCACGGTGGGCTTACTCCCCTCTTCTAGGAAGATCCTGTGCATACAAAGAGATGGATTAATACCCTTGATATCATCAATAGAATATCCAATTACCTTCTTTCGTTGTTTAAGCTCTTCAAGAAGAAGTTGAGTTTGATACTTACTTAGGTTCGCATCGACGATAACCGGAAGAGTGGAGTCATCACCAAGGAATTCATACCTTAGGTTATTCGGTAGGACTTTAAGTTCAATCTTTTGTGCAGTGGTTACCTCCGGTTTCGCTACACTTGGAAACTCTAACTTCTCTCTTTTGCCTTCAATTTTTGGAGTGGAGTCGAGTAACCTTGAGTATGATTCTTTCTCGTCTCCGGCGCTAGTGTTTTCTTCATTGAGTAAGCATCTCTCAAGTGGGTCTTCTCGACTTTGTACCACATCGGAGCCGTCCGGTATGGTTTCCAACACATCGACGCTGTAGCATGACCCTGCAAGGCAAGGCTTCTTTAGACTTTCTGAAAGATCAAACTCGATGGTTTCCTCACCTATCTTCAAAGTAAGTCGCCCGTTTTTCACATCAATGATCGCGCCTGCCGTGGCTAAAAACGGTCTCCCTAAAATTATTGGGAGACGGTGATCCTCCTCCATTTCTAAAACTACAAAATCAGCAGGAACAAAAAACTTACCCACACGAATGGGCACATCTTCCAATATGCCCACCGGATATCTTACCGAGCGATCGGCGAGTTGAAGTGAGATTGTAGTCGGTTTGAGTTCTCCAAGTTCTAACTTCTCAAAAATGGAGTAGGGCATTAGGCTGACGCTTGCACCCAAGTCGCACAAGGCACGGTCGAAAGTCATGGCACCAACGGAGCACGGTATGGAAAAGCTCCCGGGATCCTTAAGCTTCGGGGGAAGCTTTTTTTGAATGATCGCGCTACACTCCTCGGTTAGCGCCACCGTTCCTTGTTCATAAATCTTTCTCTTATTGGATAGGATGTCCTTGAGGAATTTTGCGTAGGTTGGCATCTGCGATAATGCATCAGTAAAAGGAACATTGATGTATAATTTTTTTAGTACCTCAAGGAATTTTCCAAATTGTTTGTCCAACTTGGCTTTCGCCAAGCGTTGAGGAAACGGTACAGGTGGAACATACGGCGGTGGTGGAATGTAAACGGGCTGCTCATCATGTGGGCGATCAGACTCTTCCAACGGTGATTGGTCTCTTTGATTTCCACCTTGTTGTCCATCTCCATGATTTTTATCCTTTGCCGGCTCTACCAACTGTTTGCCACTGCGTGTGGACACAGCGTTACAGTGTTCACGTGGGTTCTCTTCCGGTTGACCGGGCAGTTGTCCTTTAGGTCGGGATGAGGCAGTAGCTTGCTGGGCAATCTGGGTTTCCAGCATTTTGTTGTGAGCTGCTAAGGCATCCATCTTGGAATTCATTTGATTGATGATCTCATTTTGTTTCGACTGCGCAATAGCCAAACTCTCTAGCATAGCCTCCAAATTCGATTTCTGGGGTTGGAGGTATGGTTTCTGCTGAAAACCTGGTGGTTGGTGGTAAATTGCTTGAGGGATCGGTTGAGAAGCCTGTGGTTGAAAACTGGGCTGGGAAATCTGGGGTTGATTCGTCCGGTAGGAGAAGTTGGGGTGGTTTCTCCATCCCGGGTTGTACGTGCTTGAATATGGGTTGTTTTGAGGCCTTTGGTTGAATTGATTCACTACATTGATAGCCTCTTCAGGTTGATTTTGGGGGAGACATGCAAATTGACACTCATATGATTTGTGACCTATACAACCACATATCTCACAGGCAAGTGCATTAACTTGATACAATTGAGAAGGTTGAGAAGATGATGAAAAAGCATTTAAACGTAGTGCATTTAACTCTTGAGATAAAGAGTCTACCTTCTTCGCCAAAGAATCCATGGTATCGGTATCAGTCTTACCAGTGACCCTTGTATGGATGCTTCTTTCACTTGTCCATTGATGATGGTTAAGTGACATATCCTCCAGTAGTTCTAGAGCATCATCAACACGTTTGTTCATGAAGGCTCCACCTGATGCTGCATCCACAGTCATTCGAGTGTTAAAATTTAAAGCATTGTAAAAGGAAGAAACTAATAACCATTTTTCGAGGCCGTGGTGTGGACAAATCCGTTGAAGCTCCTTGAAACGATCCCATGCTTCGTATAATGATTCGTCGTCCCTTTGCTTAAATCCAGTGATCTGCCCTCTCAATTGAGCTGTCTTGCTCGGTGGGAAGTACTTGGCGAGGAATGAGTGTGATAGCCCTTCCCAGGTGGTGATCGCTCCATTCGACAGTGACTGAAGCCATGCACGTGCTCGATCCTTTAGGGTAAAGGGGAAGAGCCTCAATCTCAGAGCATCGATGGATATCCCTCCCATTTTGAACGTATCACAGTATTCTAGGAACATTGAGAGGTGGAGTGCAGGATCTTCATTTGGCATTCCCCCGAATTGTTCCTTCTGTAGCATGGCAAGGAATGTCGGCTTTATTTCGAAGTTGTTAGCTTCGATAGTCGGACGGGCAATACTCGAATGAAGTCCCTGCACGGAGGGAGATGCAAAATCTCGAAGTGAGCGGTTTTGGTCCATTTCTGTTGAATTCTGCTTCTCTTTTGCTTTAGCTCGAGCTTGCTTGCGTCGGAGTCGGAATGTTTTTTCGATCTCTGGATCCTCGTCGATCAAATGTTCACTCCGCAAAGTCCTGCGCATGCACAAGCCTCAAGATAGATTATCAAATTTTCAACAGTAAGATGGATCAAAATAGAGAGCAAGTGTTGTGCGCATGCACAAGCCCTTCTCTTTTTTTTTTATCTAATCCTGCGAATTTATCAGATTTAATCGATAATGGCAAAATTGGTCCCCGGCAACGGCGCCAAAAACTTGATGATACCGCAAGTGTACGGTCTAACCGAAGTAGTAAATTATATCGTCCACAGAGACCAATTTGTCAAGTACCGGTAAATCCTTGAGTCGCAGTCTAGACAAATCAAGGGTTGATTTAAAGCGATCGAAATAACTAACAATTAATAAGTAAATGCTAAGCAAGGAAAATAGCAAGCGGACAGACAAACGATCGGATTTCTATTATGGGACAATATCGGGGCATCGGGCTTCACCGCTATGCCAATCCGCAAACGAAAGTAGTAACTACATGACATGCAAAGTTTGATAAGTTGAAGAGATCCATCAAATGGTACAAACCGCCCCCTTTCAGCAGCACGGTTCGGTGCTTATGCAAATCTACCTCCTACTTTCGTGGCTTGTAAATTTACATAGGCCCATTGGGCGAAGGATGAATAGTTGTTCTCTCACGTGGGAGAAAAGCTACTTTCGTGCTCTTCTTCACGCGCCCGAGCATACGAGATCCGACGTCGGGATTGGGCTGTCGCTTTTTCTCCCAACGTCCAAAACATACAAACACCGATATCGAGATTGGGCTGTCGCTTTTTCTCTCGATATCGGAGATCAATAATATGCAATAAGAGTTGTAAGGAAACGATAAACACATATGCTAGGTCAACTAAATCAAACCAACATATCAAAATAATAAACTACTTCATGAATGCGTTTTAGGCATAGGGCTAAGCCCTAACCCCGATAGTACTTTAAGCTACAATCATCTTAGAGACATCATGAATATTCGACAACAAGCTCACGCTCAAGAAATCCATTTGGAGGCTAGAAGCAACAATGAAAATGAAGGATTAAGAGATATCTTGACTCCCCTTTCTTTGTAGATGAAGAAATCTTTGCTAGGGGCTTCAAAGGACTCCTCTTTTTCTTGAAATCGTGCTTTGTCTTCTCCAGCCGCCCAAGTCCGTCCACAGCCATTTTTCCCTCCTCTTGATTAGGGTTTCATCCCCATTTTAGGTCACAAAGCTTCCCTTTTATCCCCCTATAGCCGTGATTAACATTTACCAAAGTGCCCTTAAGATTTGGAGCCCACCGAGTTAGAGTCGAGCAGATTTTCGTGACAGGCGGAACTTTTCCCGGGTTGGGAAAATCTTCACAACCCGGCTGTGAAAACTTCAGTTTCTTCAGAATTTCCTGAAAAGTTAGATAACACCAGATCTTGTGTAGATTCCGCGTGTATGGAAGAATTTAAGTAAAAATTATGATGCAAACGCGATAATTTAACAGAAAAATGCTTCATAGTATATGGAAATATCAAGCACAAATGCATCACATCAAGAGTCAGCAATGATAGAGGTGAGAGCAAAAGGACTGTGAATGCCAAAATGTAGTGGAAATAATCTGCCTACCCTAGGTCCCTTCGCGATCACCTTCCTCGAAGCCTGATCCTGTATAACACAATCATCACGAGAAAAATACACATCACAGTGATTCTCCACAGGTTGACCAACAGATATTAAATTAGTGGATAACTTTGGAGCAACAAAAATTATGATCAATATCACCAACGACAGTAATGGGAAGACTGCTACCATTGACAATTTGAATATGTTGTTGGCCAATATATGAACGCAAATTTTGTAACAGATTAGAGACTCCTGTCATATGATTTGTTGCGCCAGAATCAACAAACCAACTAGACAAAACTTGCTTACCACGGCCCCTCGGACCTAGAGCAGAGAAGGCAGTGAGAATCATTTGTTGAACTATTTCCGAAGTGATAACCACTTGGTTGTTACCCACAGTAGCAGATGTAGAACCTGAAGTGGTAGAATCTGACACAGGAGCTTGGATAGTAGTGTAGGCTTTTGCCTTTTGATTTTCGAGGCGAGTAGGACATTCTTTGATAATGTATCTATGCTGTTTACAGTAATTGTAAAACTTTTTAGTACAATTTTTAGATATATGCCCAAATTTCTAACAACTATAACATTGCATATGCCCTTTACCCCTATTTTTGCCATGAGTTGCAACATAAGCAACATTTACAAGCTCAGCTGATCCAGGAGATGTGCTGATAACAGATTGTGTAGCTAGCCTTTGTTCTTCACGCAAGAGCTCTCCAAGACATATATCTAATGAAGGTATTGGAGATCTATTGAGTAATTCAGCTCTAGCCACTTCAAATTCAGGTCGTAATTTCATTAGGAGTTGATCACGCATGCTTACTTCATGTATCTGTTGGAGGCTTGCCAGTGCCTCTCTAGGAACACCAGAGTAAATAATATCAGAATATTCATTCCAAAGATTCGTGAATCCAGAGTAAAATTCTTGAATGGAAAGATTTCCATGAGTGTAATTATGAATTTTTAGTTCAAGCTGAAAACATCTCGCATTGTTATCTTGGCAATATATGCGCCTTAGAAAATCCCACATCTCCTTAGTAGTACCAAATGAATGCAGATTGTTCACCATTTGAGGTTCAATAGATGCTAAAATCCAAGAAATGATTCTAGCATCATTCACTACCCACTTACTACACTCTAACTCATTTTTCGGAATAGAAGTCCCATCTATGTGCCCCCATAGTTCTTTCCCTTTTAAAAATATTCTAAATTGAAATTCCCAAGCCGTATAATTCTTGCCCGTAAACCGCATGGATAAAGTTTCTGTGGACATTTTCCCAAAACTATTTTTCATATCGATATTGAAGACACAAGAAAACAATAGATATGTGTGCAATGTGCTAAACCAAAGACAACAGTAAGACCCACAGTGCAAGAGCTAATAGTAATACTCAACTGAATATAAGTAGCAAAACTCACAACCGTAGGTGCAAGGATGATGAATCCCAAAATCAGAAGGCGTGAAGACAGAGAACGATGCTGCCGGCCCGAAAAGCAGTTTCCACCTGACAGATGAGTCGTTGGACGCCAGCAACAGAGCAGGCAAGTTTCAGCGAGAGGGAAAGACGTCGCCGACTCACGCAGAAACAAGGAGACGCCGAAACGATACAACTGGAAATGTCGCCCGACACTAGCAAGCGATCGAAAGTCACCAAAATTTGGTCTGCGACGGGTTCAGGTGGCTGGCACACGTGAACAGTGCAACTGGAGAGCTTCCGAGAACTCGCCAGAAACTTTAGATGGACACACGAAAGAAATCGAGAGGCAGGATCGAAGGCTCGGACACACGAAGAGGAACGAGAAGAAACCCTAGATGGACGCTCTTAGCTCTGATACCATGTCAAGGAAAAGACCTTGAAAATGAGAGCGTGCCTCAGCCGTCTCCCTCTTTTCCATTATATCTCCTCCCTCTTTTCCATTATATCTTGGTAACATTACAATGTATCTATTTACATAACGGGTACACAGGTACGGGTATGGAAATGTACACAATATTTACATCAATGCACTAATATTTTCTATCCAAGAAAACACACTATTAGAGCTCATTTCTTTGAAGAGAATCCACATGAGAAGCGCTACCAAATTCATTATATTTTTTCTTCTCCTATACGTGGATTCTCTCTAAAGAAATAGACCCTTAAGCATGATTTGACTCTTGGTTGTCACATGTTAAAGGAAAAAAACAAGAGTTGATGACGCTAGTGATACTGTGCGAGCCTAATAAAGAATATAATTGGACATTGTGATATTATGATCATACCCAGTTTATATTTGTGGTTTAATAACCACTTTTGACAAGTCTGTGATCTCACAAACACCACTATACATGCTAGTGATTTTATGATTATATCTATTTGTGACTCATATCGTCCGGACCCTTCTCACCTTGTTGGCATTTTTCCATGTCTATCTTTATCTAAATACAGTGATTGTACTCGATCTAAATCATATTATTAGTAGTGATCTTATGATCACACGGTTAGATTATGCTAGTGATACAAGGATCACTATACACGGTTAGATTTTGGCATACTTTGGCTTTAAATACATTAATTTAGATGGTTTGTCTTCAAGATATATCACTATTTTCATGAATGATATACTTAGAGTTTGAGTCTAGATAAATTTATCTAGAGAGTTGATTTTGTAAATTATTAAACAGTGTGTTCGCTTGGAAGAATATATGAAAGGAAAGAAAGGAAAAGTACTCTTTCTTTGGTTTCTATGTAGGGAAAATGGAGGTGAAGCAAACTCGAGGTGACGGAAGTTAAGTATTTCCTTGCTTTTGTCATCTGCCCAAATTGGGCAAAAAACACGGTGGAACAAAATCTAGCGTCTAAGTTTGGTCGCCATCGCCTTCCAGCTGCTTGCCCGTCGTTATCGTCGCCATCCAAACTCACCTACAACTGCCATCCCTCGTTGTCGGCCCTCATCATCCAGCTCGCCCTCGGCCTCACCGTCCAACCAGCCCACGCCAACTTCCCTTGCGCGTCTAGCCCTCACAGCTAGCCCTCGTGCATCCAGCCGTCGTGTATCCAGCCCTCGTTGCCAGCTTTTGCGTGTGCTCACCACAAGCCCTCACCTTCCAACGTATAGTCACCGTCGCTATCCAATCTCTCACTCCCGCTCGCCGTCATTGCTTGAGAAGGAAAAAATTTTGATCACGTGATCAATTTGTTCTCTTTCTCTATTTTTCTTCAATTCTTAGATTTTCTTTTCTTCTACTTTTCTCCTCCTCTTAGGAAACATTAATGCACCTGTACAGTGACTGATTTTGTTGGAACTTGTGTAGTTGAAAGAGAGATTACAAGGATTATTGAGACTTATTCCATGCAAATACATGGGTCTTCTAGAAAGTAATGTAATGTTATGTGACTATGTGTTATGAATTTGGTTTTGATGTGAAGAATTCAACGTAATTTCTGAATTAATTTGAATCTAAATGGAGAATCAAGGTTACATATTAGTCTGTAAAGCTTGAAAGGAATATTATGGACCTGTTATAATTTCCTGAGTAAATTATAGTGTTACTGATAAATATTTCTAAAGGTTTATTTACTAGGAGGGATTTGAGAAAGAAAGAGATAAGTTCTAATAAAATTCTTTGTTTACTAGGAAGGATGGATTAAAAACAAAGGAAAATAGGAAGGATGAAAATGAGCAAAATCTCTCATTTTTAATCATCTCAAATCGGGTGAAAAGAGTAGTGGAGGCTGACGCAAGGAAGGATTTAATAAAATCCTTCTTATTTTTCTTCTTATTTTTCTTACATGTAAACATAAGGAAAGATTTTACTAAACACTTTCCTTTCCATCTAATTTTTTTTTTCTTCTTAAGTTTCGAATCCCCCTAAAAATTCACCCCTCATAGTAAACACGGCTTTCTGAAATTTTGTGAATAAAAGTACTCACTTTGGATTTTTCACCCCAAAATAATTTTAAAATTAAATAAAAAAATAAGATATTAGGCTCAAATTCGCACCATGGAAATTCAAACCCACGATGTGCTAGATCTAAGCACGTTTCACAGACATGGCTGACCAATAGATCAAACACACATTTATGTTAAGAAACTGAGTCCACACATGTTAAACTCGTGTTCAAATGCAGTGGGGATGAGCGATTTACTTTCACACCTGCATTTTCTAGCGAGCATCACTCATGCTATTTGGGGTGTGAGGTGGGGAGGAAATGACTTTCGCCTCATCTTCCACTCCAAACGGAGTGAACGACGAGTCTGTGTTTACTAGGACGGCATTTACAGTGGAAAAAGAAAAAATGCATTGAATCTAGTTACAAAATGTCACTAGATTCAATGTGTTTTTTCTTCTTTCCATCTTAGTAAACACATTTTCCGCGAGAGGAAAAAGTGTGACATCAAACTAAGCTCACTAAAGATGAAGAAGAAGGCGGCGACAATTCATCTTCCCGGAAGCCAACAAGAGACTTCTTCACCCATGATATCTACACAATATCATATTGAGGTAAGCCATCTTTCTTGCAATTTTTTTACAAAATTTTGGCATGGTTTGGAGTTGATTTGGAAGTCGACCATGGTGGCACAGCCATCAGTAGCTTCGACTCATACTGAACAATGTCGAAATCTTGTTGTTAGATCACATGTGGCTGAAGAGCTTTGCCATAAATCTTCCATAAAGATTTGGCAATGAATGGACACCTAACGCAGCCTAGAATGCTCATTGGAGCAGCAACGGATTTCAATTCAACGTCGATCGCGGCGTGGCAAGCAAAGTGGCTTGGTGGGGCTGAACCAAATCTGGTGTAGTTCAATTCTGATTGAAACGGGTTTGATTGAGTTGATGCACTTCAATTGCCCTTGAACCGGGTTTGATTGGGTCAAACACATCAATTCTGATTGAATTGGGTTTATTTTGAAATTGAGTTGAATTTGGACTGAACCAACTCAATAGATTGGTGGTTTAATTCAAGTTTTGTTAAATCAATTAATGTGGACCACACATATATTCATTAATAATTATATATAGCTATCTTAATTTTTTAAGTCGTGCTAAAGTAATCGATTAAGAAATTAATTGTTGCGGCTAAATTATCTCAAATTGTATGGAATATTATTATACGTAGAGATTTGATATATTTCTATTTTTGTGATGGGTTAGAAATAGAAATAATAATAAAATATATCCTAGTCCCCTGTATATATAGATAAATCCCATCAAGAAGACTGTGATCATTATTATTCTGAGTCTGGGAAACACAGCCTGTAGAAGACCAAGACAAGGTACTTCTTCTCAATTTCAGAATTTTACTATGAATTCTTCAGATACGCTTCCGTTATAATTTTTCTCAATGTTTTAACATATGAATTATTGTTATGATTTAGTCATAACCTTTAATCGATCCTACAAGTGGTATCAGAGCTAGATTGACATTCTATCTCAAATATCACATGCTTCAAGCTGGTAGACGGACCTCTGTGAACTACAACCTTCACATTTTGATACCCTGTTATGTGTCTTGAAAGAGGGTTCCATAGCTTTTCGAACTGGCACAAATCATTTTCTGATCGAGGTATCAAGCACCCATATTTTTTAACAAGTTGCACTAATAACTTGGGGAAGGGGGGGGGGATAGCTAAATGGGCGAATTTCAATATATTTTGTTGGCCCCAAGCAATCATTGTCTTTTCTTCATGGCTTTCTTCGGACCGACAAAAACGTATCGCTTTCTGTACGATCAATTTTCCCTTAATGTATTCTCTTTTTTGATGGCAGAATAAAGGTTTTCAATTCATGCATTTGGGATGTTTTAAGAGGAATGAACCTTTTGAAATGCCCCTGGAGTATAAGTAGAGAGTAATAAGAATATGAATTATAAGTGAACAACACTTAGAATTTCAGTTTTTAGCAAACTAACAGCCATCAACGGACTTCATGTGCCTTTACCGTCAACTGTTTGTGATGGGCAAGGTAATGATTTTCTTTCAGACGAGTCATTACTCTCGCTCACCTGGCAATCTACCAGTTGTTGTAGAGTGACGTACTTTGGGGATATTCATTCAACCAAAAGGTCTATGTTGCCATCATAAGAGCCACTATGACAAGCTCAAAATAATGGCAAAGAGAGTTATAAGTATAGATCTCAAATATGAAAGGAGAAGCTAGGTCCCACCGGGCGTGCCAGAATTTGTGGGGTCATTTTTTGTTACATTTCAATGTAAAATAAAATATTTAAAAAAAAAGTAGTGTGACCGTTTCAAATTCACCTTATAAATTATAAGCCTTTTTGTTTTAGTAGGTTCTAGCTTCCAATGAACACAAGCATTCATTGTTAATTACCCCTAAAGAGCTTAGAGCACCTTTGATTAAGAGATCTATAACATATAACAATGTGAAAAAAAAATGGTTGAAAGAATAATGTCATTCATAACTTCGTGTCTTGACACGGTTTACAATTTAATACAAGAGTACATCATTTAACATAAGCCACGAAGAAAAATTTGAGTTGCATTATAATAACGTTGAGGAACTACACCCCGATACGAAGTATTGACATACGCACCTCCCAAACAACGTCATCGACAAATACGCGTCAAGAATTTATTGTCCATGACTATGTTTGAATCAAATGGACGAGTTGAGTGTAAGGGTTGGATGAAGGAGCCGTGAGGCCAAACATTCGGATTTAGGTGAACGAGCCAACGGGCCAAGCGTTTAAAGTTTGGATGACTGGGTACTGGGATCAAATATTCGAATTTGATTGAATGAGCCGATGGGCCAAACATTCAAAATATGGATAAACGAGCCGATGAGCCAAATGTTCAAAATTGGATTGAACGGGTCGTGGGACCAAATGCTCATAATTGATTGAATGAGTCGATGGGACAAACATTCAAAATTTGGATGAACGAGCCGATGGGCCAAACGTTCGAAATTGGATTGAACGGGTCATGGGACCAAACGTTCAGAATTTAGTGAACGGGTCATGGGACCAAACGTTCAAATTTGATTGAACATGTCGTGGGACCAAACATTCAAAATTTGAAAGAATGAGCCATTAGGATAAATATTCAAAATTTGATGAACGGATCATGGGACTAATCATTCGAATTTGATTGAATGAGCCGCTGGGCCAAACATTCAAAATATGGATGAACGAGCTGATAGGCCAAACGTTCAAAATTAGATGAACAGGTCATAGGACCAAACGTTCAAAATTCAGGTGAACGAGCCAATGAGCCAAGCATTTGAACTTTGAGTGAACGGGTCGTAGGATCAATCGTTCAAGATTTGGGTGAATGGGTCGTGGGACCAATCATTCAGAATTTGGATGAACGAGCCAATGAGCTAAGCGTTCAAAGTTTGGATGAACGGGTTGTGGGACCAAACATTCAAAATTTAAGTGAATGGGTCGTGAGACCAAACATTCAGAATTTGGGTGAACGGCCCGTGGGGCCAAACGTTCGGAAATGAGTGAACGAGCCATGAGGCTAAACATTCCAAACTTTAGATAATGAGCCAATGGGCTAAGTGTTCAAAATTTGCATAAACGGGTCGATGGGTCAAGCGTTTAAAATTCGGATGAATGGGATTTGGTGAACGGGCCGATGAGCCAAACGTTCAAAATTTGGATGAACGAGTCGTGGGACCAAACGTTTAAAGTTTGCAAGAATGGGCTTTGGGGCCAAATATTAAGAATTTGAATGAACGAGTTGATGGGCCAAGTGTTCGGATCTTGGTGGCTGATTAGATCAAGGTTTCTCATTGAAAATTTAAGGGCGGATCTAGAAAGATCTGATCCAAATTTATAAGGATCAATATTTTGATCACTTTGGGAGCCATCTAATTGGCTGAGATTCGGGTGAATTAATATCAGCCGTTGAAGGTTTGACTAGTAGATTTGTTTTGATTCAGATCTCTGATAAAAAATCCGAGGGTGGATCTGAAAAGATCTGGTCCAAATTTGTTAGGATCAATATTCGGATAATTTTGAAAGTTATCTGATTGGCTGAGATTCGGGTGAATTAATTTCAACCATTGAAAATTTGATTTGTAGATCTATTTTGATCCAGACCTCTGATCTAAAATCTGAGGGTGGATCTGAAAACATCTGACTTAGATGAGTACGGATCGATATTTAGATCATTTTGAGAGCTATCCGATTGACTGCGATTTATGCAAATCAATCTTAGCCATTGAAATTATCATTCGCAGACCTACTATGATTCAGATCTCTGATTGAAAAATCTGAAGGCAGATATGGAAATATCTGACTCATATGCATAAGGATCAATATTCTGATCACTTTGGATGCCATTCGATTAGCTGAGATTCGGGTGAGTTAATTTCATTCGTTGAAAGATCAATTCGTAGATTTGCTCTGATCTAGATCTCTGATCGAAAGTCTAAGTTGGATCCGGATAGATCTTATCTGATTTGGTAAGGATTGATACTTGGATTATATTGGGAACTCTCTGATTGGCTAAGATTCGGATAGATCAATTTCAGGCATTGATTGTATTTGAATCTGGATCAGCATATTTGAATCTGGATCAAATCCAACAGCCTTTGATTCGGGGCTGAATCTGAGTCGTCAAACCTAAATTGAATAGATCTGAACTTTCAAATTAGAGTTAGAAAACCCAGGCTATTGGATTGAATTTAGAAAATATAGATCATCGGATTAGGACCGGAAGATTTGGGGCGTCTGATCAATATGAGAAGATTTGGGCCGCCGGATCCAAGTTAAAAGATTTAGCCGCCAAATCTTTAATGATCAAATATGAGCCGTTGATCGGATCGTTGGATCAGATGAAATTTTTACTGTTGATACACTCGTAACGAAGACGAACACTGATCTTTGATGATCAAATATGAACTGTCGATCGGATCGTTGGATCCGATGAAATTTTTACTCTTGATACACTCGTAACGAAGACGAACACTGCCCTCTGCCTTCGCCGTTTGCCCATTAGACGCTCGGCGGCTCCAGCAGAGGCCTCTCCGCATCTCGCCGGAGCGGTGGATGGAGTTCAGGGCCGGCAGTGAGTCGACGTCGAACTAAACTTCAAATGAGCGATTTTCGCCCGAAATAGAGAAGAAAATAGGGTCACCGAAAAATTTTTCGGTTCCGGCGATCTAGACATCAGATGGACAGATCCTTCTAGGCATAGGTTCGAACATCTGAAGAGAAGGCGTGGCCAGAGTTTTGACTTGATCTGACCGTTGGATGATGCGTTCGTCGAGGAAATCCGAAGTATTCGCGGTTGGAAGAGAAGAAGCAGGTGATCGCCGGAAAATCTTTCAATTCAGGAAATCTGGCCGTCGAATGTCCGGATCTTCTCGTCTATCGGTGCGCACGCTCAAGTAGAAGGTATAGCCGAAGTTTCAACTTGATCAAACGACCGGATGTTGGATGCGACGAGGAGAACTCGATGGTGCACGAGGCTAGAAAGAAAACAGATGGTCGCCGGAAAATCGCTCAATTCCGGCGATCTGACCATCAGATGTCCGGATCCTTCTGGTCATCGATTCGCATGACCCAGTAGAAGAGGTGTTCAAAGTGTTAGCCCGATCAGTTGAGCAGATGTGGAGTTCGACGAGAGGGAACACGGTGAAGTTTCTTCATTTTGGTGATTGACGGCGATGCGGCGTTGCGTTCCGCAGCAAGTGACGATTGCAAAGCAGATTGCTTTTTCCCAACGTTTATCAATTCTCAGCATGCTTCAAAGCCTTCTCCCCGTAGCAAAGGACGTCAGAAAATTTTGGTTAACGCCTGCTTCCATGCAAGGAGGAGGCGCACTTACTCCAAAACCCAAACATCTTGAGGAGAAACGACTGAAATCAAGGCACGATTTTTAGGACCAAACTTGGACGGAAGAATCCAAGGATTCGGAACTGGGGCGCGATCACACAGATTTTGTCTTTTTTTTTTGTTTACGAATCAGAATCCAAGGATTCCTTGTCTGTGTTTCTCCCTCGAATCTATGGTTAAAATTGGAGTTGACAGCGTGCTTTTTCCACCTTCAATTAGCTGAACCCATCTTCATCAATTTTTTCTTTTGCCGAGACATCAGCTTTTTTTCTTTTCTTTTTTTTAACGCATCATACAACAGCCAAACTTCCTTCGTCATAAACTTTGATTTTCACATTGCAGCAATTTTTTTGTTCCCAGCTGAAAGCATACTCTTTTCGATCTTTCAAGCAGCCCCTTTTTTATGTGTCAAGCAGCACCAGCACCAGTTTCTCCACCGAGATTGAATTGTTGGATTTTTTTACAGGGTCCTTATAAGGGATTTCTTCGCTGGGATTAAATCTCTCATCTTTTACAAAATCCTTAACACCAGTTTTTCTGAGATCAAGCTCGGGTTTTTCTACAAGAGTCCTTAATGGGGTGGGTTTCTTTGTTGAGATTGTGTTTGGGTTTTTCTACAAGAGTCCTTAATAGAATTTTTGGCTCAGATTCTGTTTGGCTCCGCTTTGAAGCTGATTTTAATCAGCTTTTAAGCAAAAAGTAGTTAGAAAAACTGTTTGGTAATGAGAAGTAGAAGTCGAAAAAAGCAGAAAAAGTAGAAGTTATGAAAGCTACAATTTGATGCTTTTACAACTTCTGCTTCTCTAAAAAAGTAATTTACATAATTTTATTTAAAATTTTAAGTATTATTATTTTAAATAATTTAAAATTTTCACATTAAAAAAAATATTATGTTATTTTAAATAATTTAAAATAATATATTTATTTATTATTTTAAATTTTGACAACAGTTAAAAAATTATTAGCCAAACATCTTATAAATTTTAACAGTACAGCATAGTTTAGCACAGTTATAAAATTATTAACAGTGGAGCCAAACAGGCACTTAGCTTGGGTTTTTTTTCAAAAGTCCTTAATAGGAATTTTTTTTACTGAGATCAAGTTTGGGTTTTTCTATAAAAGTCTTTATTTGAGAAAGGGTGAGAGGGAGAAAAAGGGTGAGATAAATATACTTGCCTCCATAGCTGAGACCTCCTCTTTTCTTCTGTAGAACTTAAAAAAAATCCCCTCTTAGTAAGCTCTCGTCGGTGCCTAAAACAAAGATTTTTGGTCGAATAGCTGAATAGCCTCCTTTGCTGATTTTTTTTTTTCTTTTTTATAGCCTTCCCCTAAACGAGGGATCATGCCGCATGATTTTGTCTTTATGGCCTCGTACGTGCCCATGTTGCTCTAAAAATAGGAGATTTTCTCTCTTATATTGCCGTTTCTGAAAATTTCATCGAAGAAGGGTACTATGATGCTAGAGATATCAACGGATCAGGTACCTGTGAGTTTTGGCCAAACTCAAACCCGACCCGATCCAAACCTAAACTCGACTAAACCTAAGTCGGGTATTTAAATAGGTACCCGCGGGTACCTGTTTAAATTAAAATATTTATTTTTAAATTATTTTTATAAAATAATAATAATAAATATATTTATTAAAAATTATTTTATTATATAAATATATAAATTTATTTTTTTATTACATATTAATAGGGTATTGGATATCCAAATCCATGAGAGTAAATTCGACACCGACTTTGATTAACTAATTGGGTACCAAACCTCTCATAAATGGGTCAGGTGGATTCAGGTACCCGCGAGTTCGGATACCATTGACACCCCACGTAAGTTGCTGCTCTTTATTTTTTATTCAAATGCGCATCTTGCTCCAAAAATAGCCAAAATTGGATTTGGCTTTGAATCGCATGCATAGAGCAACAACACACAACACAGATTTCGCTCTTTTGTATTTTTATTCTCCTTGTTACATGCGATGTCCACTCATTGTTTCACATCTCCAGCTTCTTTCAATTCACTCCACGTGGTACTTGCCTTGCGATTTTGACCAACCAAAATTAGCTATACAACTTAAATGCAATTTTGACCGGTCAAAATGGGAAGCAATTAAATACAATTTTGATCAGTCAAAATCAGCTACTTGATCGTTCAATTGCAACTTTTTTTTATTTGATTTTTGTTTCATCGATTTGCTGGGTCAAAATTGAATTTATGGTCAAAATTTATTTGCTTCAAATTTCACTCTCGGCTAATTTTGTCAAAATTAAACTTTTCAATCAAAATCCTAACTTGCTGACGTGATTATAGATTTTTAATTAACCAATTAATCAATTTATCAAAAGCAATCGATTAATTAATTAATTAATTTTTGTCTTTCAACAGTCAAGTAGTAAGAGTCATCCCTTTTGCACAATCATCTTCATGGCAACACATGACTTGAGATTGAGCCGAGTGCTGCCGCGTGCTTTTTCAGTGCCGTAGGGAATGATGCCAAGGGAAATGGCTAAGGGAGTGATCAAGCCACCCATAACCACTAGATCGCACTAAGCCCGGGCCACACGCATAAGTTGCTTGGCGAGGTAGAAAGCTGAATCTACCTGAAAGGAATGCAGCATAGCCCATATAAAGAATAATTCAGTCTGTCTTACCATCCTATCGCTCTCCCCCCACGTCCAAAGATGGTCTGAGCAACGACCCTGTGGACGTAGCAAAGGGTGGGGTTGCTGAAGCTGGTTGCTCGTGCAGAAAAGTTATGGTCGGTGGTGATTGTGCTCCAGAAGTAAGTCTCGTTGAACTCTCAAGGTGTCGAAAGGTAATTCACCTAGGATCTGCGTCGTTGAGAAGGCTCACTTCTACATTGATGGAGTTGAAAAAGTCCAACGTCAGGCCAAGATATGTAGGGTGGGCCATCTGTAGAAACTGGTCCTAGCCTATGTGGGAGTACATCTATGCCATGTCTTCATAAAGCCCTAGATTGTTGAGAGACCCACGATCAAGATATCACGTGTTGAGGACTTTGCGTGCCACTAAGATATTGTATCGGCTCTCCTGTTCCGCATCACAGAACTAGATACTGAACTCGTTCTACTCGATGGGTGCATTAGCTTGGCATGAGGATGAAGGAGGAGGGTTGGCGGTAGATAGTGTGTGGTAAGGCCCTCGCGATGGCGGCAAAGAGTCGCTGGCGGAAGACTGTTCTACGGCGAACTTGGAGGCTGATTTCTTGCTCGCAATTGCCTTCCTTTCGGGAGCCATCTGGTGGAGACAAAAGAGTGCTGCTACTAGTGTTGATCAAATGTCTGTGAGGTAGACATTGGAAAACCCCGGGGATTTTAAAATTTTTACATAGACACAGCAGAAGCAAATCCCTGAAACAGACTAGTCCCAAAAACCCAGAGGATCGATGCAAGCGAGGGGGTCGACACGATATAAGGAGAAAGATACCTCAGAGCAATGTAGAGCGATGTCGATGTAGGTGCCCCAAGCTTGCACCCTCTGCAGTCTCACATACAATCGATCCTCAAGTCATCTTCTTCCACGCCCGGTGCTAGCCTCAGGAAGAAGATCCAAACCTTAGGGTCCTCCTACACCACTTGCGCCACCTTCAAGGGAAGATGCGCCAAAGGAGGAGGAGAGGGAGATGAAGTCGCCAAGCCCTAGCTCTTCTTGCGCCAAGGATGCTTTACACTCGCCCTTTGATGTTGCTCACGCCAACTCCAAGTGCTCTCGCATGTAATTGGGATAGATCTCATGCAAGGGGCGGCTAGGCAAGTATATAAACGCAATACATGAAGGGTTATGCAGCTAGGGTAAGAGGGAGAGGCCAATTAGGGTTAGTGTTATGGTAAGACTCCAAGCCTTTTCCATAGACACCTTCCAATCATCCATATGTGCCTAGGACTTACCAAAGAAGCCCATGAAGCCATATGCGCCCCAAGTCTTGCCATAGAGGCAAGCATTCCATCCAAGGAAAAAGGGGGAGGTGCCAAAAGCTTCCTAATGAAGCACTAGGCACCTACTCCTCCCCATTATGCCCTTAGGCGCCAATGAGGATGTTTTCTCCCCATTATACCCTCATTATTGGGCCCATTGGGTAATGAGCTAGCCCAAACTTCTTTGTACAGGTTAATTAAGCCTTTGGATCTAATCCAATGCAATCCAAAGTCAAATGTGGCTAACCATGGTCAATTTTGGGTCAAGCTGCCAAAATTGAAGTTTGGCTCTAATAAGTTTTTTTTCCATCTCATTAGGCTCATTGACACTGATGAAATCTCCTAAATAGATCCGAGTCATCCAATAACTCGATCACATGGCTGCCCGATCAATACGAGAACTCGAGTATCAAGGTGTGCGACTCTGTAGGTTCCTCAGACGTTGGTAGTGATGAACTAAAGTCATCACAAGCAGTGAGTGGCACCTAGTAGTGCATCGCTACTACCCAAGTCTTTCGAATGGATATCGACATCGACATCTGATAGGTGTCAATTTTATAGGATTTAGAGTTTTGTTTCTACCATCATTATAGGCTTAAGTTCTATTTTATGTCACATTTTGATATCTTTTCTTGTAAAGTATGGAATCTTCACTCTTTTTCGGATATTTGTGAAATACATGTCATTTCTCTATATTTTCGTTAGGAATATTGAATATTTAATGTTATGAAAAGATTTGTCATAGTTCGGCGAGGTTACATGCAAGATTTCAGCGTTTTTGGGGCTTTTTATGGAGAACACGGCCTGCCCGTGTCCAAAAGCACGCCTGTGCTTACCTTCCTGCACTTCACAGAGGCAAGCACGGCCTGGCCGTGCTTATTGGCACGGCCGTGCTTACATTCCTGCAGCATTATGTGAGCCAGACACGACCAGGGTGTGTCTAGAAGCACGGCCGTGACAGCTTCCGCGTAGATCGACCTTTCGACGGTTTTTCGCCCGATTTGAGTGATTCCGAACTCGAAATTGGCTGAAATTTGGAGGGAAACTTCCTAACTGCCCAAGGAAGAGATAGAACCATAAAATATGATTTTTCGAGCAGTTT
Source organism: Costus lasius (assembly GCA_027563935.2). Taxonomy (NCBI): domain Eukaryota; kingdom Viridiplantae; phylum Streptophyta; class Magnoliopsida; order Zingiberales; family Costaceae; genus Costus; species Costus lasius. The sequence continues at coordinate 20,926,054 of CM050447.1, read as the reverse complement.
TTGGGGTTGAACTTTGGAGAGAGGTGACTTAGGGCGAAAAGGGGCGATTTTACTCATTCAAGGGCTCGATTCGAAAGATTTCTTTGGGCCTATCGAGAGAAGACCAAAGATCTATCATCTCCTACCTAAGATATGTAATTTCCCTTCTTTTTGTATACATTTTCGTGGGTTTTAATTGTTAAACGATGCATGTTCTAGAGTAAAACCCTAGTTCGGGACTCGGGCGTAGCCCGTTGAACACATTTCCTCATGTAAAATATTTTATTGAATCTCAGTGATAGCTTTTAGTAAATTGACTTATTTAAATGAGTTGTGCTTATTGTGTATTTATGTTTTGGCCAAATATTTGTATGTGTTAAGTGTTACGAGATGAACTGAGAGGTGAATCGTAACACTCGATCATTCTCATTTAAACTTGTGACTAGAATTACGAGAGTCGTTCGACGTCACTCGAGGATTTATGATATTTCATAGAGCTTAATGGGTCTCTTAGGTTAATTTCGCTACAAGAATTCAGTGACTATTTTGTATGGTCATACAAAGAAATGTCTGGTCTAGAGCCAAAAGTCGCAACACATAAACTATCAGTTAATTCTGAACATACGCCAATAAAGCAAGCTCCTAGAAGAATGAGGATAGAATTATAAGAACAAATCATCATGGAAATTAAAAAGCTCATCGAAGCAAGCTTCATTAGGGAAGAAAAATATGCATATTGGATAGCAAGCATCGTTCCCGTGAAAAAGAAGAATGGACATATTCATATCTGTGTAGACTTTAGAGATTTAAATATTGCATGTCCAAAAGATGACTTTCCACTCCCTGTCATTGAGGTGACGATTGATTCAGTGTCAAACAATGAAATATTCTCATTTATGGATGGTTTCTCTGGATACAACCAAATCAAGATGGCATCAGAAGACAAAAGACATACAACATTCGGTACACCAATCAGAATATATTGTTATACTGTTATGCCATTCAGACTCAAGAATGCGGGGGCAACATATCAAAGGGCGAGGACAAAAATATTTGATGACTTATTCATAAAGTTGTTGAATGTTATATCAATGATCTGGTGGTTAAATTACAATCTAAAGACAAGCACTGGCGAGACTTAAGAACTGTATTGACTCGTGTGGAACAGTACAATCTCAAAATGAATCCTCTCAAATGTGCATTTGGAGTCTTGTCAGGAAAATTCTTGGGATTTGTCATGAAGCACAAAAGAATTGAGCTAGACCCATCAAAAATAAAGGCAATCATCAATATGTCACCTCCTAAAAATCTCAAAGAGCTCAGATCATTTCAAGGGCATTTGGTTTACATCAGGAGATTTATCTCTAATCTCTCAGGGAGAATTCATCATTTCTCCAAATTAACCAAGAAGAACATGCCATTCATTTGGGATGATACCTGCCAAAAAGCCTTTGAAAGTATTAAAGAATATTTATTGCAACCTTCAGTCCTGGGGGCACCCATCGCTAGAAAACCTTTAATCTTATATACAACAGTAATGAAAACCTCCCTAGAGCACTTTTAGCTCAGCATAATGATGAAGAGAAGGCAATTGCCTTATATTATCTCAGCTGAATGTTTATAGGGGCAAAAAACTCATATTCGCCTATCGAAAAGCAATGTCTGGCTTTAATATTTGCTATCAAAAAATTAAGGTATTATCTGCTCGAGCAAAAACTTCATCTCATATCAAAGGTCGACCCTCTACGATACCTTATGACAAGGCCAACATTAACAGGGCGACTAGCCAAATGGGCAATACTTCTTCAAGAATTTGATATAACATATACGCCACAAAAAGCAATAGAAGGACAAGCGTTAGTGGATTTCTTGGCAGCTCACATGTTCCTGACAATTCACCTTTAGTATATAATCTTCTTGATGAAGAAGTTTTGAATACAAATATTGTTGAAAGTATTGGGAACTTTATTTTGACGGGGCATCTTCAATCCAATCAGGTCTTAGCCCCAACTTGCCAAAAGTAAAATCAGGAATTGGTCTGGTATTTGTTACTCTTAAAAATGGAATACTGCATTATTCTCTAGCACTTACTGAATCATGTACCAACAATGATGTTGAGTATGAAGCTCTTATTGATGGCTTGGAACTCTCAATCGAAATGGATATCGACAAACTACATGTGTATGGAGACTCGCAGCTCATTATCAAGCAAGTGACTGGAGAGTATAAAATCAGAAAAGCAGAATTGTGTAAATATTACACCAAGGCTAGAGAACTTATTGATAAAATACCAGATGTTACCCTGACTTGCATAAGTAGAGCTATCAATGGAAAAGCAAATGCATTGGCAAAACTTGCAAAGGAAATGACTAACCCTTCTAGTGAGCAAATCAATATCACAATCAAGAATAGAAAATTAATTTCATCTACAACTACAACTACTGAGGATGATAGTGCGCATACGGATGACACACTGAACATCATGGCGATGACATTGGAACAAGAAAATGACTGGAGAGAACCTTTTATAAATTATTTTAAAAAGAGAATTCTACCAGAGGACAAAGCTCAAAGAATGCAGCTGAAGAAGAGAGCTTTGCGATATGTATATGTGAACAATACCTTATATCGCTGCTCATATGAACAACTATGGCTTTGATGCGTTGCTGGAGATGAAGTCATGCATGTACTACATGAAATTCATTTAGGCCTCTATGGAGCCCATCAATCTAACATGTCAAAAAGAAAAAGAACCAGCAATATAAGCAACAACATTCTTCATTTCATTAATAGATAGTTTGAATATGTCATCAGTAAAGTATCTTTTTTCCCACAAACACTTCATTCTTTGTTACAATCAACTTGTCTACCTCTAAAATAATCTTAAAGCCATTTTTACACAACATATTTGTAGAAATCAAGTTCTTTCTAATTTCAGATATATGAAATATATTAATAAGAGTTAGTTTTTTTCCTAGAAGTAAAATTCAGCTCCACACTTTCTTTGCCCAGAACCTTTGCAGCAACATGGTTGCCCATCAGTACTTCTTCAAGTTCTTTCAATTCATTATAAATTTTGAACATATTTTTATTGTTGCAAATATGTATGGTGACACCAGAGTCCAACTACCAATCTTTTGAAAAAATAGTAGTCATGTGTAGCTCTATAATAATTGCAACATATTCTTTATTTTCAGCCTCAACCAAATTGGTTATTTGTTGTCTTGAAGTGCTCAGATTTCAAGATGTATTTTTCTTGTATCTGCACTCTCTTATATAATGTACTTTCTTTTCACAATTGAAACAAGGATGATTTTTCTTAATATTATTGACACTATAAGGCCTTTTAAAGGCTCTTTTCTTTCACATTAAGATTGCTTGGAGGGCCACCAGAGGATTTCCCCACATTTGGAGTGTAAGATTTTTATCTCTGGTTTGATTCTCACACTCTATTTGTAAGTGTGTAATGAATTGCTCCATTGTGTAGTTCTCAATGGAGTGTAAGATTTTTTTCTTATAGTCATTCCAGGACGAAGGCCATTTAGATAAAATTGCCCCCACTAAGATTGCATCAGGAATTTTAATTTGCAATTCACACATTTGGGAAACAAGGATCTCTAATTCTCTAACTTGATCCATAATAGGCATATTTTTAAAAAAGCTAAATTTAAAATACTTTAATGTAAGGAATCTATTAGTACCTTTCTTTAAATGTCTGTATTTAGATTCGAGTGTATCTCATACCTCTTTTGGCATTTTATAATTTCGATAGACATCATAAAGCCGAATCGCAAGAGAGTTAAAGGTATAACCTCTACACAACATTTCATCTGTCTCCCTTTTTGCTTTATCCATAGCCAACTTTGATTTTACAGCATCAGGATCCATAGGTAAGCTTTCTAGAATTGGTTGCAGATTTGGATCAAGGAGATAGTAAAGGTTAAGTGTAGTTAAGAGCTAGGACATTCGATCTTGCCATCATGTGTAGTTTGTTCCATCGAAGCAATCCAATTTAAAGGTCTTTTCTTGAAACTGGACTTTGACATTCAAGTTCAAGTCCACCTCCATCTCGAAACTAAGCCTTTATATTGTTAGAAAAAATTGCAAAGAACAACCGATGGAGACAGCCTTGAGGTGTGAATAAAACGTCACTGTCCTAAAGGGTTATTTTGACCTCTAGGATTCAACAAGGCAAGAGAAACCTTTGAGAATTTACCATCGAATAGATGAGTTTGTAGTAGTGGAAAATTACTTAAAACAGGTAGTTATGAATAGTATGTATATACCAAGTAACCAACACACTCGTTGATCTCTGATGAAGCAGTAATTGTCCTTAGGCATAGGCAAACAAAATCACGAGTGTGAAAATTATCACGGCCTACCCGTGAAACACACGGCAAAGAACCAAATCGGCCTGTGATGAGAAGATCACGAGTGTGACCAAAATTACGGCCCGGTCGTAATACCCTCGGTGCAGAATGTGAAACATGGTGTGAAATAATCACGGTCGTGACAGATTTCACATTCCAGCCGTAATTAAGCCCCAAGTGCCTAAGTGTCAAATCTTGATCATTAAATATTATGTTTATAATTGGGTCATAGTAAACCCTTGCACTATGCCCACAATGGTCCCAAATTCTTGCTTTGGTTTGGCAAAGTTTATAAGCATATAAAGCCTTACAACTTTTCACAATATAGAACTATACAATCATTTTTATTGTCATAACTATACAACTATATACAAAGATCCATACCCTCCTCTCCTGTAGCTAACCCATGCATTTGCTAAAAGGGAATTTGAAGGCTCTATTTTCCTCTTGAATTTTGAAGTGTTGTATCGATCCTTAATAATTTTCTAAGTATGTTTGAGATTATCCTATGTGCATATGTATCTATCAATGGATCAGTGACAAATAAGATATACGCCTTCTCTATTCTCAAAGGATACGTAGTGAGTTTTTTTCATTTTCTAGTATACATTAGTGTGATTTTATTTTTTTTAATTATAAAAAAAATTAACTTCAAACTTGGCTAATTTGGATTTTCCTACTTAGCTATTTATTATTAAATAGTTTTTTTCAATCCCGCGTTGTACAGGCAATCGGCTCGTCCCCCATAAATTTAGGGCATGTTTGGCCCCAATTATGCATGGAATCCAAAAACTGCTACAGTGTGAGCAAAAAGTAGAATCAGCTAGAAGCTCCAAATTAGAGCTTCTCATAGCTTTCACCTTGAAAGCCGTGCAGGAGTGTGGCCAAACGTGGCCTTAGTCTTTGGCTTAAATATCTTTGCTATAATACTTTTCTAACAACATGGCTGTTACTGATGTGTCCACAAGTGCACAGATATGTTGAAGTAATAAAAATATCGATCCCACAGAGACCAATGACCAAGTACCGACTTATCTGAGGATCGTTAGCTAGATAGTTTGAAAGAGGGTTTAATTTTTGTAACAGAGAAAATGAAAATACGAATGAGTTGCAATCAAATTATGGATAATCAGGACTTTGGGTTCACCACACTATGTTTCATGACTTGTTATAATTAAAATATCTTAAGAAGGATTTACTGTGTTGAAGGGGATTTATCCGCATGTACAGATTGCCCCCTCTTAGCAGTACAATCCGGTGTTTATCTGAACTAACCCCCTACTCTTGTGGTTGTTAACTCAAGATAAACCCAATGGGTTCTTGATAAATCTAAGAAATCCCTCAAGCCGATTCGAACTACTCTCGTGTCCAAATCAACTTGTCCAAAAACTGTAGATCCGACGTCGCAATTCACTTCTCAGTACTTCTTGCGACATCTCTAAGCATGCAAATTATGGTCAGTAATTAATGTAAGATCCGGAAATTCATTAGCAGGTAAGAAAAATGAAATTTTGTTTATTTGGCATTTATTTGTGGAAGTTTTTATGAGAAAATGTGTTGATTTGTGTATTTTCCTGCAATGTAAAAATTTATGTCGCGGAGAGGATTCGAACCTGCGACTTAAGGCGTGGAGTGTGTGCTGCACACCACTAGGCTAGTGGTGTCTTTCCTTTAGAAAAAGGGTAAGAACCCTTGATAAGGGTGAAGTGGGGAAATAACTTATGGTAAAGGGTTATTGGATCTTGGAGGCTTAATGGGTAGAAAGTTAAAACTAGGGGATCCATTTCTCACTTCTCACTCACGATTTCCTCTTCTCCCTCTTGCTCACGATTTTGCTTCCTTGAAGAAGAAGGTGGCGGTTTGCCCTCCTCCCTCTTCTCCTCTTCTTGTGGCCGGCGGTGAGAGGTGGTGGAGGCAACTTCCGGCGACCCTTGCCGGCGATCATCGTGTGCTTCCGGCGGTGTGTGGCGTGAGTGGCGTGAGGGTGTTGGCTTGGGAAGAACCGAAACTAAGTGAGTGGATCTTCTCCTCTATCTTGTCCACGCATTTTTGGATTATGGTTTGATTCAAAGAAGTTTAAAGCTTAAGAACATGCTATGAACCCTTGATTGCAAATTTGTTTGTGTCTTAGTGTTTTTCCCCAAATTTCGAAACCCTAGTTGCATGGAAAATTAGGGCTTTTCTTCCCTAAGGCTTCTAATCCCCAATTAGACTTGATTCATCATGTATGATACCTTAGATTTGTCATTTGCATGAAGATTAGGGTTTGAATGAGAATTTCGACCCTTCTTCTTGAAATTACGCCCAAATGCATGGGTAAAAATTGGGAAAAACTTGATATTCATGAAATTAGGTATATGAGGATTCTACTGTATTTTTTTTGGGAATTTTTAGAAATAAAAATTTCTGTTGACTGAAATTGACCTAGGGGTAATTCGGTAAATTTCCTAGTTAAAATTGGGGAAAACTTGAAATTACGAATCTAGGGATCATGAGGGACGTAATGAATATTTTTACGAAATTTTTGGATAAATTTTCCTGCATGACTTAAACTTTGAACTAGGGGTATTTTTGTCTTTTGTTATCAGAACTAGTAGAAAACTATGATTATGTGATATTCTGCATTTATGTTAATTGTGAACGAAATTTGGTGAATTTTCTGTATTATTATGTATTTTTAATTGAATGGTGTATGTAGAAAGTAATGACATGAAATATTGATTGATAACTTTGGATGATAACTTAGGAAAGGTTAAACCATACTTGCATGAAATCTAAGGACCTTCCCTGAACTTGATTGAGGTGATGTCTGTGACAATATTTGTGTTGTATGCGTTCGATAAGGGTCCTAGACTTGGGTGGACTGAACCTAAGGGTTAACTAGAGCACTCTGTAAACAGCCATTCTGATTTGGGGGTCGGGGAATCTACCCATCCTAGTCTGCTTTGTTTCCGGTAATGGAGGGGCTGTTCTAGAGTCTAGTGACCAGGTTAGAGGTTCAGGGTTCCGGTTGTGTTAAAGGTATTTTTGTCCAAGTGATAAACCATTTGAGAGTTGGGTGTTTGAAGCAAAGTGCCACGTCTTGGTCAGACGGGGGCCACCTCTTGAATTCATTCACCTTCTGTTCCCGGTAAAGGGGGTGTTGTGTTCCCGGTAAATGGGGTATGGTTGGGTGTCGTAGAGCAAAGTGCCACGTCGTGACCTGGCGGGGGCCACCTCTTGAATCTACGCCTCACCATGGTTCGTTACATGTTACTCTCAGTGCCTTGACGAAGGCCGGGTTGGACCCTCGGGGTCAATTCTGAATTCACTGGACAATAGTTGTGTAATTTCTAGTCTGTTAGCCGGCTAGGCCGTTGGTGATCTGGTTGCCCAGGGGTAGTGGGTGTATTAGTTTCTGATTATGATTGTGATTTGTGATTAACGGTTTTATTATGTTGTTTATGTTGTATTGGCATTCTTCCGTTAAAAGTCTTGAAAGATATCTGCATATATTTCTGACTGTATATTCGTGGATGGTCGAACGAGACTATCTACTCACTGAGCCGTGTAGCTCATTCCACAATATTTCCAGATGCAGGGCAGGAGCCTACAGCATGAGCGGACTTAGTTTTCTGATTTCATATTTTGGGGCCTGCGTGCCTGTGCTATTTGTGGGCCGGATGTGGCCAAGTTTTTGTGTGATTTTGTGTTCATGGACACGTTAGCCGGATGTGGCTGGTATACTGATTTTGGATTTATGTGATATAGTTGCCGGGTTGGCATTTAGTTTTGATTCGACTGTTAAACTGAGGGCTTAAGCCTGTTTTTCGGTGAATTCTGTGTTATCTTGTGTTTTCTTTTGATTATCGTGGTTTATTAGTTCGACGTTGTGATAAGTAATGTGAGCTTTTGACTTTGAAATGTTATGTTTCAGTTTGTGGTCGGCATGTCGACCCGTATTGTGTTATTGGTGATCATGTACAGGAATTTCTTTAGTTTTACTGGGGACATGCTGCCGAATTTTTTTTGAACCGGTTTTCTCACAGCTATTATTCCCTAGCATCTGCACTGTTAATTGTGTGTGACGCTCCCTATCTTCCGCGGCTTATGTCTGTGTTTGGGGTTTATTCTGAGGGGGCGTTACAGAATGGTATCAGAGCGAAGGGCTAGCTAATAATCGCTGTATTGGGGGTGGAAAACCTTGCTTGTGTATTGCTAGACAGCTAGGAACTTTGTTTGAGAACTGACTTGATTGTGAATTTGATTTGTGTGTATTGAAGGAGCCAGTATGGTGCGCCCCAGGTCGAGTGCTGGTGCCGGCAGTAGTGATCAGACTGCTGATTTCCTGAGGGCTATGGAGTCTTTGACTGGTATGGTGCAGCAGCAGAATGCACTGATCCAGCAACAGGCTCAGATGCTGCAGCAGCAGCAGACCCAGCACCAGGAGGTGCAGCGGCAGCTGTTACAGCAGAACCGCGATCAGCAACGCGAGTTCAGAGAGCAGTTGCAGTTTCTATCTCCGACACAGATGCCGACGCAGGGACGGGGGTCTGAGTCTGGCTCGGGCTCGGGGCTTAGCTTGCCGGAGGACACCCATAGGCGTTATGCCTTGCTTGTGGGTGAATTCCAGCGGTTGGGCCCTAGCTCTTTTTATGGGAGTCCAGATTACAGGACGGCTGAGGACTGGCTTTTGGGCCTGGAGAAGATCTTTCAGGTGATGCGATGTTCTGATGAGGACAGATTGTGTTTGGCCACTTATATGATGCGTGGAGACGCAGATGTGTGGTGGAGGAGTGAGCAGAGACTCGCGGGGGACAAATCTGAACCGGTGACGTGGCAATACTTCTTGTCCCGGTTCAATGAGAAGTTCTTTCCCGCCAGTATGGTTGAGGACAGAGAGGTGGAGTTTATCCACTTGGAGCAGGGGGACTTGACAGTGGATCAATATGACTTGAAGTTCTCAAAGCTTGGGAAGTATGCTCCACACCTGATAAATACTGAGGAGAGGCGAGCTAAGAAGTTTCTCAGGGGCCTCAGAAGGGATATCAGGCAGAAGGTAGGTTTGCAGCACTTGGAGACTTATGCTGAGATGCTGGATCGTGCCCGCACCGCAGAGAGGTACATTCTGGAGGAACAGGCCGAGACGGCCCGAGTTGTAGCCCCTACAGCTGAGGCACCAGTTCCCCTGCAGACTGGAGGCAGTGGGAAATATCATAAGGGGAGGGACCAGAAGAAAGGCCGTTACAGACCTCACCAGGGGAAAGGGGTTCAGAGACCGCAGCAGGCATCTCAGCCACAGCCACAGCCACAGCAGCGGGGTACAGATGGCCGGGTAGAGGACAGAGTCTGCTACCATTGTGGAGCCAAGGGTCACCTGAAGGCGGACTGCTACAAGAAGTCCGGGGCGTGCTTCAAGTGCGGAAAGGTGGGACACAGGGCCAGAGATTGCACGGCGCCTGAGCCGCAGATCCGGGGTACCGATAGACCCACTGTCCAGACCAGAGTCTATGCTATAGCAGAGAAGGACACTCGAGCTTCCCGATCCGTCGTGGAAGGTACCTTATTTGTATTTGATCAGTTAGCTCGTATTTTGTTTGATCCGGGGTCCAATTTGTCCTTTGTGTCTGCTAGCTTTGCTTCTAAACTACCTGTCTCACCTAGAATGCTAGATTACACAGTTTCAGTATGTAACCCCTGGGGGATAGTTTATCCACTGACATAGTCTACCCTGACTGTGTTGTTCACGTAGAGCAGTACCAGTTTATAGTTGATTTGATACTGCTAGACATGCAGGATTATGATTTGATCCTAGGCATGGATTGGCTATCTTCTCACCACGCTACAGTGGATTGCTTTGAGAAGATCGTTACTCTGCACCTGCTTGATGGGAGTCATCTGCTGGTAAGGGGCCTGGTGTCTGATCAAGGGCCACTTATGATATCATTTGTGCATGCCAGTAAGTTACTAGCCAGTGGGTGCAAAGGATACCTTGCACATGTTAAGGTGCAAGAAGACTCTGATCCAGACTTAGCTCAGGTGGAGGTAGTCTGTGAATTTCCTGACGTATTCTCTGATGAGTTTTCAGGTTTGCCTCCCCACAGGGATGTGGAGTTTGGTATTGAGCTGGTACCTGGTACAGCTCCAATATCAAAGGCTCCTTATCGTATGGCCACCTCAGAGTTAGCTGAGTTGAAGAAGCAGTTAGAGGAACTGCTTGAAAAGGGGTATATCAGACCGAGTGCTTCACCCTGGGGAGCGCCAGTCTTGTTTGTAAAGAAGAAGGACGGAACACTGAGGATGTGCATAGATTACCGCCAGTTGAATCAGGTGACGGTAAAGAACAAGTATCCTCTTCCGAGGATAGATGACCTGTTCGATCAGTTGCAGGGTGCCACGGTGTTCTCCAAGATCGATCTGAGGTCAGGATACCATCAGCTCAGGGTCAGGGTTGAGGATATCCTGAAGACTGCTTTCAGGACTAGGTATGGCCACTACGAGTTTGTAGTTATGCCTTTTGGACTGACCAATGCACCTGCTGTGTTTATGGATCTGATGAACAGGGTGTTTCACGAGCTGTTAGACACTTGTGTGGTGGTGTTTATAGATGATATACTGGTTTACTCCCGTACCTACCAGGATCACGCTAGGGACTTGCACAGGGTACTAGCAATTCTGAGGAAGCACCAGTTGTATGCTAAGGCCAGCAAGTGCGAGTTTTGGTTGGATCAGATCAGCTTTCTGGGGCATGTGATATCGGGTCGGGGCGTGTCTGTGGATCCAGTGAAGGTACAGGCTATCCTGAACTGGGGAAGACCAACTAGTGCCACAGAGGTCCGGAGCTTTCTGGGATTAGCAGGATATTACAGGAGGTTCGTGGAGGGGTTCTCCAAGTTGGCGGGTCCCTTAACCAAGCTGACCAGGAAAGAGGCTAAGTTTGTTTGGGGCGAGAAGTGTGAGGAAAGCTTCCTGGAGCTAAAAAGGAGGTTGACCAGTACACCCATCCTTATCATTCCTACTGATGGGGAGAGGTTTACTGTTTATACTGATGCCTCAGGCAAAGGACTAGGCTGCGTCCTGATGCAGAAAGGGGCCGTGGTAGCTTATGCTTCGCGGCAACTGAAAGAGCATGAATTAAACTATCCCACACACGATTTGGAGTTGGCGGCAGTGGTTTTTGCACTGAAGATATGGCGCCACTATCTTTTGGGACAGGAGTTTGACTTGTTTACTGATCATCAGAGTCTCAAGTATATTTTCACTCAGAAGGAGTTGAATATGAGGCAGAGAAGGTGGATGGAGCTGATAAAAGATTATGATTTCTCTATTCAGTATCAGGCCGGGAAAGCCAATGTGGTGGCTGATGCACTGAGCAGACACCCAGTTGCTTCTGTAGCAGCACTGAGAGTCAGTGAGTGGCAGTTACTACAGGAATTTCGAGAGCTCAGAGTTAAGGTGTCTCCCAAAGTCCAGTCTGGATATGTGGCCTTTCTCCGGGTTCAGTCTGCTTTACTACAGAGGATCAGGGACCAGCAGCTGGTAGATCCGAGTCTGGTTCAGATTAGAGAGAGATTGGCTGCCGGGCCAATGGAAGATTTCAGTTTATCTAGTGAGGGTATTCTGCGGTTCCGTGGAAGGGTGTGTGTCCCTGAGGAACCTAGTCTGAAGAGAGAGATCTTGGAGGAGGGTCATAACTCCAAGTATTCCTTGCATCCCGGAGTCACAAAAATGTATCAAGATTTGAAGAGAGATTTCTGGTGGCCGGGCATGAAGAAGGAGGTCGCAGTGTTTATATCTCGGTGTTTGACCTGTCAGACTGTGAAGGCCGAACACCAGAGGCCTGGGGGTTTATTGCAGCAGCTCCCTATCCCGCAGTGGAAGTGGGAGTGCATTTGTATGGATTTTGTCTGTGGGCTGCCACGGACTAGGAGAGGGCATGATGCGGTTTGGGTCATCGTGGACAGGCTCACGAAGGCTGCACACTTTTTGCCTATTCGGATGACTTATCCACTCGATCGGCTGGCTAAGCTGTATATTGATGAGATTGTCAGATTGCACGGAGTGCCTGTGGATATTGTATCAGATCGCGATTCCAGATTCCTATCCAGATTCTGGAAGAGCTTGCATGAGGGTCTTGGCACTAAGTTGAGTTTTAGTACCGCCTACCATCCACAGTCAGATGGGCAGTCAGAGCGTACTATTCAGACCTTGGAGGATTTGCTGAGGGCTTATGTTGTAGATTGGAGCTTGGAGTGGGACAGTGATTTATCCCTGATTGAGTTCACCTACAATAACAGCTTTCACTCCAGTATTCAGATGGCTCCGTACGAGGCTCTGTATGGCAGGAAGTGCAGGTCTCCTCTGAGTTGGGAGGAATCGGGAGACCGGATGATTCTGAGATCAGAGGCTGTGCAGGAGGCTACAGATAGAGTCAGAGTTATCCAGGAAAAGCTGAAGGTTGCTCGGGACAGGCAGAAGAGTTATGCAGATAATCGCCGTCGTCCCTTAGAGTTTATGGTGGGGGATCATGTGTTTCTGAAGGTCTCACCAACCAAGGGTGTCATGCGGTTTGGCAAGAAGGGAAAGCTGAGCCCGAGGTTTGTTGGACCTTTCGATATTATAGAGAGGGTTGGTCCTGTAGCTTACAGACTAGCTCTGCCACCATCTCTGGAGCATCTCCACAACGTATTTCATGTGTCAGTTCTGAGGAAATACTGTGCAGATCCATCACATGTGCTTGATTCTGCTCCCCTGCAGATCCAGAGTGATCTGACCTTTGTAGAGAGACCACTGAGGATTGTGGATAGGAAAGTCAAAGTCCTAAGGAACAAGGCAATACCGCTGGTAAAAGTTATCTGGGGGAGCCAGTCAGTTGAAGAAGCTACTTGGGAGACAGAGTCAGATATGAGAAGAGAGTTCCCTCAGCTGTTCGATGATTTGGGTAGTGAGCTTTAGAGGACTAAAGCTTTTTAAGGGGGAAGGAATGTAAGATCCGGAAATTCATTAGCAGGTAAGAAAAATGAAATTTTGTTTATTTGGCATTTATTTGTGGAAGTTTTTATGAGAAAATGTGTTGATTTGTGTATTTTCCTGCAATGTAAAAATTTATGTCGCGGAGAGGATTCGAACCTGCGACTTAAGGCGTGGAGTGTGTGCTGCACACCACTAGGCTAGTGGTGTCTTTCCTTTAGAAAAAGGGTAAGAACCCTTGATAAGGGTGAAGTGGGGAAATAACTTATGGTAAAGGGTTATTGGATCTTGGAGGCTTAATGGGTAGAAAGTTAAAACTAGGGGATCCATTTCTCACTTCTCACTCACGATTTCCTCTTCTCCCTCTTGCTCACGATTTTGCTTCCTTGAAGAAGAAGGTGGCGGTTTGCCCTCCTCCCTCTTCTCCTCTTCTTGTGGCCGGCGGTGAGAGGTGGTGGAGGCAACTTCCGGCGACCCTTGCCGGCGATCATCGTGTGCTTCCGGCGGTGTGTGGCGTGAGTGGCGTGAGGGTGTTGGCTTGGGAAGAACCGAAACTAAGTGAGTGGATCTTCTCCTCTATCTTGTCCACGCATTTTTGGATTATGGTTTGATTCAAAGAAGTTTAAAGCTTAAGAACATGCTATGAACCCTTGATTGCAAATTTGTTTGTGTCTTAGTGTTTTTCCCCAAATTTCGAAACCCTAGTTGCATGGAAAATTAGGGCTTTTCTTCCCTAAGGCTTCTAATCCCCAATTAGACTTGATTCATCATGTATGATACCTTAGATTTGTCATTTGCATGAAGATTAGGGTTTGAATGAGAATTTCGACCCTTCTTCTTGAAATTACGCCCAAATGCATGGGTAAAAATTGGGAAAAACTTGATATTCATGAAATTAGGTATATGAGGATTCTACTGTATTTTTTTTGGGAATTTTTAGAAATAAAAATTTCTGTTGACTGAAATTGACCTAGGGGTAATTCGGTAAATTTCCTAGTTAAAATTGGGGAAAACTTGAAATTACGAATCTAGGGATCATGAGGGACGTAATGAATATTTTTACGAAATTTTTGGATAAATTTTCCTGCATGACTTAAACTTTGAACTAGGGGTATTTTTGTCTTTTGTTATCAGAACTAGTAGAAAACTATGATTATGTGATATTCTGCATTTATGTTAATTGTGAACGAAATTTGGTGAATTTTCTGTATTATTATGTATTTTTAATTGAATGGTGTATGTAGAAAGTAATGACATGAAATATTGATTGATAACTTTGGATGATAACTTAGGAAAGGTTAAACCATACTTGCATGAAATCTAAGGACCTTCCCTGAACTTGATTGAGGTGATGTCTGTGACAATATTTGTGTTGTATGCGTTCGATAAGGGTCCTAGACTTGGGTGGACTGAACCTAAGGGTTAACTAGAGCACTCTGTAAACAGCCATTCTGATTTGGGGGTCGGGGAATCTACCCATCCTAGTCTGCTTTGTTTCCGGTAATGGAGGGGCTGTTCTAGAGTCTAGTGACCAGGTTAGAGGTTCAGGGTTCCGGTTGTGTTAAAGGTATTTTTGTCCAAGTGATAAACCATTTGAGAGTTGGGTGTTTGAAGCAAAGTGCCACGTCTTGGTCAGACGGGGGCCACCTCTTGAATTCATTCACCTTCTGTTCCCGGTAAAGGGGGTGTTGTGTTCCCGGTAAATGGGGTATGGTTGGGTGTCGTAGAGCAAAGTGCCACGTCGTGACCTGGCGGGGGCCACCTCTTGAATCTACGCCTCACCATGGTTCGTTACATGTTACTCTCAGTGCCTTGACGAAGGCCGGGTTGGACCCTCGGGGTCAATTCTGAATTCACTGGACAATAGTTGTGTAATTTCTAGTCTGTTAGCCGGCTAGGCCGTTGGTGATCTGGTTGCCCAGGGGTAGTGGGTGTATTAGTTTCTGATTATGATTGTGATTTGTGATTAACGGTTTTATTATGTTGTTTATGTTGTATTGGCATTCTTCCGTTAAAAGTCTTGAAAGATATCTGCATATATTTCTGACTGTATATTCGTGGATGGTCGAACGAGACTATCTACTCACTGAGCCGTGTAGCTCATTCCACAATATTTCCAGATGCAGGGCAGGAGCCTACAGCATGAGCGGACTTAGTTTTCTGATTTCATATTTTGGGGCCTGCGTGCCTGTGCTATTTGTGGGCCGGATGTGGCCAAGTTTTTGTGTGATTTTGTGTTCATGGACACGTTAGCCGGATGTGGCTGGTATACTGATTTTGGATTTATGTGATATAGTTGCCGGGTTGGCATTTAGTTTTGATTCGACTGTTAAACTGAGGGCTTAAGCCTGTTTTTTCGGTGAATTCTGTGTTATCTTGTGTTTTCTTTTGATTATCGTGGTTTATTAGTTCGACGTTGTGATAAGTAATGTGAGCTTTTGACTTTGAAATGTTATGTTTCAGTTTGTGGTCGGCATGTCGACCCGTATTGTGTTATTGGTGATCATGTACAGGAATTTCTTTAGTTTTACTGGGGACATGCTGCCGAATTTTTTTTGAACCGGTTTTCTCACAGCTATTATTCCCTAGCATCTGCACTGTTAATTGTGTGTGACGCTCCCTATCTTCCGCGGCTTATGTCTGTGTTTGGGGTTTATTCTGAGGGGGCGTTACAATTAACATGTAATATGTACAACAATAATTGAATCGAACACAAGTAAAATACTTCTAAAGATGACAAGAAATAATTAAGTCATGAAAACATAAAGGGCTACGCCCTAAATCCTGAAGAAAAATTACACTAGCATAGTGTTCATGTTCACGTAGTAAGAATCCATGTTTTGATTACAAAATTGACAAATAAAAATATAAATCAACTAGGAGGATGTAGTATGATGCTCCCTAGTGAAGGTCGACGCCAATCGGTCGGAAAAACAGGGTTTTTCCGGTGAAGAAATGCCTCCCGCTGCCGGTTGCCCTTGATTTTGCCCCTTTGTCAATTTTGCCTTGAATCCTTGCCAAAAGCCCCTCAAACTCGGCCCAAAGCTTCCTTAAATATTTCCCCATCATCTCATTGGGGTTTCCCCAAAATTTGGCTCGAAAACGAGTCGAATCGAATGAGAAACGAAGTCAAAACCAAAACTGGCGGACAAAATTACGGCCATAAAAATTTTCACGGGCAGCCATATTTTTTTCTGTTCAATTCTAGGATTTAGAATTACGGCCATGAAATATTTCACACCCATGACCGTAAAATCTTCTATTGAACTTTGATACGGCCTTGATGGAAATTACGGGTATGCCGTGATTTCTTCTGTTCGTTTGAAAAATACGGCCGTAAAATATTTCATGGGGGGGCATATTTTTTTAAAGATGCTTCGATTTGTATGAAATTTTATGGGCAGCTTCGTCTTGACTTGTAGAATTCATTCATATGCTTGGATTCATAAAAATCTGCCAATTTGTGGGCGTTTTCACCTAAAATATGTCAAAAGTGGAGAAAGGTGAAGATTCCGAACAAACAAAATGATTTAAGCCAAAATATGTTAAAACATGATAGAAAAGAGAGATAAATTGATGGTAAAATTATACTAAAAATACTATATAAATGCATGTCATCAAAATCCCCTAGACTTAAACTTTTGCTTGTCCTCAAGCAAATAGATAAACCAAAGAATAATGCTGAGTATGGAAAAGATAACTCAGTAATGAAAAATAAATTTCCAAAATATAATCACTCATTAAAGATTTCCTGCTCATGTTACAAAAGATTCTATAGAAATAAATTGTCTTCAGAATTTGATCCTTAAGATTCACAATCCAAAATAAATAAAATTTACAACTTGCATAATAATCTGAATCTCAATATCATGAGTTCACATTGTAATTAGTTCAGCACTATAATGTTTTTGTTTATAGGAATAAGACCTCCAAAATCTTTTTCTGTATTTATTTTTGACATTCTCTAAATCGATTACCACCTTTTTTATGGTGACGAATTTAGAGTACACCGACCACATAACCGATGTAATAGAACTCATATCTTTAAGCTAGCGAAGTTGTGACTCATAACCAAAGATAGCAGAGTTAATGTTAAAATCTTTTCTTGGCATGTACCCACATAGATACATGCTTTTATTTCCTCTTTTTTTTTTCTTTTTTTTTGACTTCAACTCAAGTCTTCGGTACGATTGCCAATTTTTCGCAGTGCTAAGTAGAGGAGTTTTTTTTTTTTTTTTGGATTTTGGATTCTTTCTTCCCAACAAATAACACAATAGACCAAACATATACAAGGCTAATCAATCAATATCAATTCAGGAAAATTATACTCATCTACTCACCTTATTTGAAAAGGATGTTTCACTCTTGAATCTCATTCCTCAAACATTCTATTTACCAAAATCATATGAACAATAAGTGAAAGATCAAATATGAGGATATACATTAAGGAAATAAATTCAACATATAGAGTAATTAATCCATTCAAATCATCAATAATATAAAACTATATATCATCATCAAAAATATCATGCATCAGAAAATACATATAATCTGAGTACAATCCAAAATGATTATAGCATCTACATATAACGCTAATCAAAATACATCAGGACATACACATGATATCATACCATAAATCAAAGAGTCAAGTCAAATACAATATCCATGAAACAATATAAAATATCAAATAAAATATTCTCCCCTACATAAAGAATACATCGTCCTCGATGTAATTAACAAGGAATAAGAGCGTAGGAGAAGAGATACTCACAATGCATTACTCGTCCATACTATAGCCCGAATTGCTCTCCTCACCAAAGCTGTCGTCCTCCTAGTAAATGTATCAGAAAGCTCCTATACAAAATATAGATAATGATCAAAAGGGGAAACCATTCTAAAAACATCATATAAGATTCATAGTGTAACTTCCAAAAGCAAATAACTAACTATACTACCAAAAAGTAAAATAACACAAAAATAAAAACTAAGAATGAAAATGAGAGATAGTGCTTGGGTTGCCTCCCAAGAAGCGCTAAGTTTAAGGTCACTAGCTCGATCAGAGACTATCATCATGGTGTCGATGGTGAATCAGTGCCAAAGTATAGAGCATGTAATTTCATGCATTTTTGTCGTTTAACAAATACGCCCACCAAAGAAAATATCCAAAGTAGTAGGTGGTTCATTGTCATTTTGAACAATCTGTGCAAGCAAAAATAAAAATTAGTATTTGTAATATCATCAAAAGAATACCATATAGCTTTTCTAAATTTATCTATCACGGAACTTGTTTGTTTTTCATGCTCTTCTGCCTCATCAATTATAGAAAAAGTAAAGTCTAGGCCCAGAAATTCATACCTCACATTATTTGGAAGAGTTCTAATTTCAAGTTTTGGATTTTTACTTACCTCAAGAGCAGCATGGTATGAATTTTCGGGTTCTACCTTATGCATCTCAATGGCAGAAATTGAATCAAGTGGTTGAAAGGAAGCCTTAACACTATCTTCAGTCACTTTATCATCATCATCATCATCATCATCATCATCATCATTATCATCCATTATACAAATTTCCATATGGCTTTCACTTGTTTGGGTGACATTAGTTTCCTCAACCATTTTATCCAAGATGTTTACATCACTACATGACCCAAATTGCTTATCAACTATTACCTTTACCAACCTTTGGGGAAAAGGAATCGGTGGTTTATATGGTGGAGGTGGAATGTACACCAGTTCTTGTTCCCTACTTTGTCGATCTGACTCCTCATTACATGGTTGCTCAATGGGTTCTGAATTTTGCACCTCTTGGTCTGGCATTACGTCGCTTGCCCATGATTCCTCTAGTTCTTTAGCCTGCTGAGCTATCTAGTTCGCTAGCATCAACTGGCGAGTTCTAATAGATTCCATCTCAGATGCCAGATTCTTAATGGACTCATTAACATGTCTGAAATTATCATTTTGTTTTTCAAATTGTTGTATGAAAATTTCGTTCTGATTTGTCTGTGCGGCAATAAAATTCTCCATCATAATTTCCAGATTTGATTTCTCAAGTTGATTGTACTGCCTAAATTTTTAACTGAACTTCTTTTCTTGGTCTATGAAGTTTGCAAGTAGAATCTCAAGGTTGGATTTCTCGGGTTGATTGAATTGTCTTTCTTCAAATTCTAGAGGTGGTCCAAAGTTCGGTTGAAAGATATGATTCTGCTCATTCCCATAAAAGTAGTTCGATTGATTCTTCCAATCCGGCTCATAGGTACTGGTGTATAAATCATTCTATGGCCATGAGTTGAAGTTACTATTCGTGTAGACTTGCCCTAAAGATGGATTTAAGCAAGGAGGGATTGCGGATTGATAATCAATAGAATAGTGATTGTGACATCCATAATCATCATAAAAAATTGAACTCATCCTTGCATGATTGAATCGAGTGTCCATGGAATCCTACACAAAAACCAAGTAAGATTACAGCAGAGATAACACAAAATTTTCAATTAATATCAAAGAAATAAAAACTTAAAAAAGAAAAATCACAAAGAAAAGAAACAAAAATGTAGTAAAATAAAATATCTAGTCTAGCAATCCTTAGAATAAGTCAATATTGGCAAAATTGGTCCCCGGCAACAGCGCCAAAAACTTGATGTGTCCGCAAGTGCACGGATACGTTGAAGTAATAAAAATATCGATCCCATAGAGACCAATGACCAAGTACCGACTTATCTTAGGATCATTAGCTAGATAGTTTGAAAGAGAGTTTAATTTTTATAAAAGAGAAAATGAAAATACGAATGGGTTGCAATCAAATTATGGATAATCAGGACTTCGGGTTCACCACACTATGTTTCATGACTTACTATAATTAAAATATCTTAAGAAGGATCTATTGTGTTGAAGGGGATTTATCCGCATGTATAGATTACCCCATCTCAATCTGGTGTTTATCTGAATTAACCCTCTACTCTCGTGGTTGTTAACTCAAGATAAACTCAATGAGTTCTTGATAAATCTAAGAAATCCCTCAAGCCGATTCAAACTACTCTCGTGTTCAAATCAACTTGTCCAAAAACTGTAGATCCGACGTCGCAATTCACTTCTTAGTACTTCTTGCGACGTCTCTAAGCATGCAAATTATAGCCAGTAATTAACATGTAATATGTACAACAATAATTGAATCAAACACAAGTAAAATACTTCTAAAGATGATAAGAAATAATTAAGTCATGAAAACATAAAGGGCTACGCCCTAAATCCTGAAGAAAAGTTATGCTAGCATGGTGTTCATGTTCACGTTGTAAGAATCCATGTTTTGATTATAAAATTGGCAAATAAAAATATAAATCAACAAGGAAGATGTAGTATGATGCTCTCTAGTGAAGGTTGATGCCAATCGGTCGGAAAAACGGAGTTTTTCCGGTGAAGAAATGCCTCCCGCCGCCGGCTGCCCTTGATTTCACCCCTTTGTCGATTTCGCCTTGAATCCTTCCCAAAAGCCCCTCAAACTCGGCCCAAAGCTTCCTTAAATAGTTTCCCATCATCTCATTAGGTTTCCAAAATTTGGCTCGAAAACGAGTTAAATCGGATGAGAAACGAAGTCAAAACCGAAACTGGCAGACAAAATTACGGCCATAAAAATTTTCACGCGCGGCCATATTTTTTCTGTTCAATTCTGGGTTTTAGAATTATAGCCGTGAAATATTTCACACCCATGACCGTAAAATCTTCTGTTGAACTTTGATACGGCCTTGATGGAAATTACGGGTATGCCGTGATTTCTTCTGTTCGTTTGAAAAATACGGCCGTAAAATATTTCATAGGGGGCCATATTTTTCTAAACATGCTCCGATTTGCATGAAATTTTATGGGCAGCTTCGTCTTGACTTGTAGAATTAATCCATATACTTGGATTCATCAAAATCTATCAATTTGTGGGCGTTTTCACCTAAAATATGTCAAAAGTGAAGAAAGGTGAAAATTCCGAACAAACAAAAGGATTTAAGCCAAAATATATAAAAATATGATAGAAAAGAGAGATAAATTGATGGTAAAATTATACTAAAAATACTATATAAATGCATGTCATCAGTTACCAAATATACTCTTAATACATTACGCTTAAGATTTGTATCATATCAAAAATATCAAAAAAAAAAGTTTAGACAATCTATTTTCTTTAGATGAGTTACATGCCAGCGATTTTTTTAAAAAATGGAAAGGCATCACTGTCAATCCTTGGATGGTGGGAGAATCAGCGACTGCAGCCATAAGGCTGCCGAGGAAAGCTAGCAAACACGACATAGAAAAAATCAACTCGATTTGTTTGCATGGACTCAATCAGTTTTGAATTAATTGATTTGTTTTGTGCCTGAAGTACTTGTTTCCCCGTGGCATACGGTTTCCCTCCAAAGGGGCGAAGCATCTACTTACCTCTGCTTAATTACCAGTTCCTTCTTCGGTGGAAAAACCAACTCAAAGTTAAGGAACGCGTTTTCTAAACGGAGGGGGCACTTAACTCGTTTAACTGGTGCCCCCCTTAGATGGGAAGCACGAATCTTAGGGCAGGATTTATTCCAGGGCGTTTAGTCTCTGTAATTCACCACTTTCCTCTCTTGCGCCCTAATTTCTCCCGCAGCAAAATGCTCTTGTTTCCTCACCGCCAAGAGCCCGTGAAGAGCTCGCCACCGCCATGAGCCTTGCGCTCCGCTAGCGTCTTCGATCAGCCACCTCTGTCTCTCCGCCACCGCCATCTCTTCCTCACCTACTCCTCGCTCTTGCTTCCGTTGTTAGGGCTTGCGCAAGAAGAAGATTTGGGAGAAGACTTGAATCCATTTCCATTGTCATTCCCCAAATCTTTCCTCTTCTATGTCAATCCTTGAAGAAGAACACCACATTTAAAACTGTGGCATGCCATTGTCTCTCCATTTAAAACTGTGTTGATAGTGTAATTTATTGATTGTATTTTGAGATGTTTCTTTAGATTCATGCTGTGCTCGATGTTGAGAGTGTTGATTATAATTTAGTATTTATGTGTTGTATTTTGAGATGTTTCAATTTGAGATGATTGTAGATACATTTGTTTTATGTGTTACATGTGTAATTTGGCATCTCTCTGATATTTTGATATATATGTCGTATTCATTGAAGTCTCTTATCTGCTCTCATTGTATGTAGGAATTACTTTAGCTATTTTGTCAGCCTGATCATCTTCAGTTGTATAATTGAAACATACAATATTTCTTGCGCACTTAATGAATCAATATGATGCTTGGCTCTTGTAGAAAAACAAACTGGGAGCACTTCTACGAACAACAATGTACCTCCAATAGCAAAATGAATTCCAGCCAACCCAAATCCCAACATATCTAAACTCAAACACGGCATACATCTCAAATTACAACAAAAAATCATTTTGTTTATAAAACCATTAAATTGTTGCTGCTTTACAGTGAATTTACAATATCAAAATACAACATCTCAAAATATAACACATGAATGCCAATTTACAAGCTTGCATCTCAAACTCAAGCACAGCATACATCTCAAATTACAACAAAAGTGCATCTCAAAATCAATGCAACAAGTGAACAAAGGCTATAAACAAGTTCCCGGCAAAAACTCAAATATGACCAAAGGCTTCATCACGCAAATTGATGATTACAGTACTAGTGCATCATCCATGAAAGAGCAACCAACAGAACATCAAAACATCATTTTTTTTTATAAACCACTTAAATTGTTATTTTTTTTTTTTATAAAACCACTTAGATTGCATCTCAAAATCCAACGCATCATGCATCTCAAAATCTAGCATAACATGCATCTCAACTGAACTTTACAGCGGCCCTCCAAAGTTTAATCTTCTAAGTGTTGTAGCTGAGGAGTCATTTTGAAGCTATAAAAAGATGAGAGTATAACTTAGATGTGACATGTATACATAGAAACATTTGTGGATTGCAAAAGTGCCTTGATTTAGGGATGATACCGGCATTGAAAAATTCATGAATGATGCATTCATTTGTGGATTCAACATATGTGATTCCTGTAAACATGACATACAATAAGAATATCAAATGTTAAACAATGGAAAACATAAATGACAAATAATTGTTCAATAAAACTACCTATGACTGAACCACATCAGTATAGTTTTGAGGTTCAACTATAGCAAGACTTGAACTTGATGGCATTCTTTCAAGCACATTTTTTTTCTTTTCTCCTTGGGTCCTTTCTTGCTTGGAGGAGACCTAATTGTCACATTAGTCAGTGCTATCTAATTATTGACTAAGTTTTCAACAAAATCACATTCACTTTCTTTCTCATTCAAAATGACATTCTCAACCATAGCAGTCACATTATTTATTGCTTCTTCCAATATTTGCAAGCCTTTGCGACAATTTATACTTTTGGTTGACAATGTATATGGGTTTTGGCAAACTTGTTTATACAATGATGTTAAACTTTCTTTGCCATTGGAATCCATCACCGGCCCACTTATATTAGAACTACTACCACCTTTGACATATTTAGTCCATTTCTTCAACACATAATGTCTTGGCAAATTTATAACATTATCGTTTGTCAATACTCTTGATGTATGTGAACATAAAATTCCTGTACATTGAAACATTTTACAAGAGCATTCTACGGTCAATGTACTAGAGTTAAACAAAACATAATAAGAATGACCACTGCGTTGAGATGATAGCTTGAGTGTTTGCCCTAAATCATCACAGAAGAATGACAACTGCCTCCCAAATTGTTCAGCAAATTCTGTATATATGACCCTTCTATAAATTACAGCTTCTTCCTCTAACATTGACATGTCATCTATTGGTTGAATTGGACTGCTATTTCAAGAATAAATATCTTCATAAAGTTCTTTCTCACGAAAATAATTAATAGCTTTTTCGTATTGGTCCAAGAATTCAAAACATTGATAATTTCTTCTTAAATTTTTTTTTGAATTGAGCATTCATAATTTCGCTTCTTTGTGTGGTAGTTATATCAGCACAAAAAGACTCCACATGATATATTGATGCATATTTTTCCCGAATTGTGTAAAAATTTTGAATCCAACTGTTATTATGTAAGTTATACTTGTTAATCAAGTCTTCCTACATCATCTCAAACTTCTCAATACTACTTCGCTCATAAACACAAGCTTTTTAAGTCTGATAATAAATCTGGTTTGCTATAAATACAATGACTCAAATTAGTTGTGGCATTTAGAAAAATGTGCCATAAGCATAATCGATGACTTGTTGTTGTGAAAATTTATTTTATAGCTTTGGAAATAGCTGCTGATTGGTCAGTAAAAATTGTTACTAGTTGCTTTCCTGACATCACATATAAGAATGTCTCGAAAAGCTAAATAAATGAATATGCACTTTCATCAAAAAGTAAAGCAGCTTTAAATAAAATCGTTTGCTTGTGATGATTAATACCAAGAATATGAGCAAATGACATTTCATAACTATTGGTTTGGAATGTTGTGTCAAACGAAACAATGTCATCACAATATACATAATCAATAATAGTTTTACCATCTACCCAAAAGAAATTGGCAATTTCCCATGTCTCATGAACTTGAATAGCATAAAAAAATGTAGGGTCTGATATTTGCCTATTTTTCAAATACTGAAGAAGACCTTTTGTTTCTCTTACTTGCAATTATTCTCTTTTTTGTCTAGCAATAAAATTATTGCTGTCCTTTCTAATAAATCCAACATATTCAGAACTTGGAGCTTCTGATTGAAAAAAATTGAATATTTCCTTTGGCTTCATATCAATTTACTCATTTGGCTTATTATAGCACGTTGCAATGGTGAAATCCTTCTATGAGATCTAAGCAAATGCACTTTATCAGGACTTACCATGTCATGGTTGTGCTTTAGTTCTACACGGTGTATTTTCATATACCATTGCAATTAATTTTAAACACAAACACGAGCCATGCAATTAGTTCTACGATTATATTGAGGCTTCTTAGTAATATGTGTAGGATGTTTTTGTCGATTTCCCTCATTGCTACACCCAAAACTTTTGAACTTTAAGGACCCATCTTTTCTATGCGCAGTACTGAATTTCTTAATACTAAAACTAGCCTTCCTTGCATATACATTATAGAAATCATAAGCATCTACTTCATTTGAAAACTGCATACCAACTTTTGGCTCTTGTGAAGAACTATCAGGAGCATGAGTTTCCTATTATAACCATTTTAATATAAATAATTGAATTCTATAAGTTAAACATAATAATGAATCTATTATTACCTCGAAGTGTTGCGGTTCTTCCTCAACTGGTGCTGCTGTAGATCCACTTTGCTCAGTATTCCTCATTTGTGGGTCTTCCTCAACTGGTGTTGTAGATTCACTTTCCTCACTAATCCTCATTATATTTGAATCCATTCTTCACCTAAGTAAGTGTTTGTAACAAACAACAATATAAATAATCAAATGATCAAACAAACAAACAAAATTATCAAACAAATAAAAAAGAAATTGATGTAAGTTCTCAGCACAATCTAGTGGAGGACTTGGTTAATGTAAGTTCTCAGCACAATCCAAAATTTATTCATGAAGTATTTTATTTTAATCTCATATAAAAATATATTGCCTGCAGGATACGAATTCAATAGAATATGTGTTCAAGTAATGTAAATAAGTGCTCAATAAACATATGAAGCTTTCTAAATAAGTTTCTACACAGATCAGGTGAATCAAAATATGATTGTATTGCAAATAACTGAATGAGAATGTACTTCTATACAGATCAGGTAACTCAATATAAAAATTTCTATCAAGATTTATAAAAGATTAGCTTAGATTGGGAAAAGGGATAAATGCATTAAAATATTTCATCTCAAACCGTTATTGGCGAGATGCGACTGGAGGCAGAGCGATGGTGCTGGCAGAGAGATGGAGTTGGCTGATCGAAGACGCTGGCAGAGTGCAAGGCTCTTGGTGGTGGCGAGCTCTTCACGGGCTCTTGGCGGTGAGAAAACAAGAGCTACGGGACACCCTAAAATAAATCCTGCCCTAAGATTCGTGTTTCTCATCTAAGTGGGGCACCGCTTAAACGAAAGTTAAGCATCTTTGCTCGGCCTCATCCTTCAATCGTCTACCACATTGCTTGCTCCTTCGTATGAGATTAAAATGAGATTAAAAGACCTGTTTGTTTAGAGAAGAAAAAATATAATGATCTAGACGTAAAAGTTATCAGATTCATTGTATTTATTTTCTTTTCCTTCATTTCCAAAGAAACAAACTGTAAAAATATGCCCCTCTACTGCTCGCCTTCCTTTTATTGTTCATTGTTCAATGTTAGATCATTTCTTGCATGTTATCTGTTTTTCTCTTCCCCCTCGTCTCAATGATGGACAGTTAGGAGTGTTAGCTCTGTTTGCTTCCATTTTAGGTATTTACTGATTATTATTTGCATTTCTATAAGATCAATCTCATGCTGACAGAGTAAGGGTCTGTTTCTTTGCTCGGCCTCATCCTTCAATCTCATTGTATTTTACGAGGATTCTTTCAAAAGAAACAGACTCTAAGATTGAGAGATTAAAGACCAAAGATTGCTTAAAACCATCTAATTTGAAACCAAAAAAAAACAAGATGGTACCTTTAAGCCAATCCTCCCATTCTTTGGCATTGATACATTAACCTAGCAGCCTCCACCAAATGCACCAAGAGTCCGAATCAAACTTGGCATTCACTTAGAATTTCATGTTGTCTGACATCATTCTCGTATCTTCTGTTTGACCATTTTCCTTCTCATGGATTCAAATCAATGCTAAGCGTCTCGAGCGAAACCTGGACTTTTCTCTGCTGTCAAAGAGGACCAAAGGTTATTGTATAATATTACAGTACCTGAACAATAGTTCCCTCCCTCCTCTTCTGTAAGTCTCTTTAATTCGATGCGAGAGGCTCCTTCAAAACTAATACCTTTAGGTTCTATTCAAATCTAATCAAGTGGTACAAATTGTTGTTCTTGAAATGCCTTGCTTTGTGCCCGTCGACAACAAGAAGCTGGACGTCAGCTTCTTTGTTTTCAGGCCAACAGGAGTCTTCGCGGATGAACTGATCGACGCGATGAAGTACTTCTCTTTCCATGCGGAGGATCTCGGCTGTGTCTACAGTTCGGTGTTAAAGAGCATGCATGGAAGTTTGGTAAGAGATTACTCTTTTTCATCGGTTTTTTCCTTCTCCTTCTTCATTCTGATCCTTGCTGTTTTGCTTGCAGATTGTGTGGTATGGTGCATGGTTAAGGAGGTCACCTAAGAACAGGCAGATCTTAAATGATGATCTGGTAATTTACTCTGAATTTCAAAACGTTTAATTAGTAGCCAGTCCAGACAAAGAACTCTCATGTTTGCCATTCCAAGGATGCAATCAAAATCTTAAATTTACTAACATCCTTTAACTGCAAGCCCTATGGAATAGGTTGTTGGTTTATGATCATAAATTTCCTGAGATCAATTTCCTTTGATAGTTTCACGTTTGGATTCACAGAAATTGCATGAATCGACATGATATTAATTTTCTGTATAATTCTTATTTTGATGAATCAAAGCCTATCATCATCCCAAACATTCGAACTTTTCTCTTTCAAATCAGTCACCAACATAATTAGTTGACTGCAGCTGCACATTCTTGCAGCTATCATTCCTAAGAGAGGTGTCAACTTCAGGCGTCCTCATCAATCACGGCTTCTTCGAGGCGTTCTTCGGGGAGGTCAAAGACGGCAGCTCCCTGGCCAAATTCTCCAGCGGCAACACCATCTTCTTGAGCGCAATGGCAGCGGTTTCCCGTGACACCTCCGACCTCGCCTACGCTATGCTGGCACTCCACAGATCGTTCTTCTCCACAGCGGGCGGAGTTTCCGCCGGCGTGTACTTGCAGTGCCGGGAAGAAACCATTGTTTCGTCCTTGCTGGTTTGGAGGTCTCTCGGTGAGTGTTACTCGTGGCTTCTGCAATCGGATTACAGGAAGAACATCCTTCCTTACTTCAGCCATCTGTGTGAGAGTGCCCAGTTTGATGTCTTCAAGGTTGTGTTTGTGAGCAGTGACGAGGTTGTAGATATCAAGGTGCTTCAACCTAGAACAGTTGGGACGGAGAGTTTTACGATTTCCAGGGAGAATCCTAGTCATTGATGTGAGAAGAAGTTTATGCAAAACAGAAGAATCATTATAACGCAATTTTTATTAGAATCTATATGACAATGAAAAATTGTACCCACATTATTGTAAATCTACTCTGAGACCTCAGCCTTGCACACTTGGCAAGCTGAATGACACTGCCACTTGTTAGGTACTCAGCTCAATTCTATTGGGAGTTACCCGGGAACTTCCTAAATGATCAAACTCTGTATGACTAGCTTCCCAGGATCTTCTTGCCTGATCTGTACAACAAGATTACACAAACTAAACTTTTTGCTGGAGCAAAATTAGATTTGGGTTATTTGATTCTTTTATATCTTGATTGACGAAGATTACACGAGCTCTTTATAAGATCTCTTCTTGATAGAGGGTAGGGATAAATGAAATAAGTATCTTTCAGCTCTACTTTACATGCAAGATCAGAGTTGTTTGACATAGATAAAATATATATGGCATGGTTAGACTCGACTTACTACCAACAATTAGTAGCAACCATGACATCCAAGATCACTAACTCATCATTCATAAACAACTTAATAATTTTCGTAAATTTACTTGAAAAACTGTTTTTGTTGCTAAATAATTTAGCTACTCTTATTCTAAAAGATGACCACAAAGGCATCATATATGCGTGGATATATACAAAAGCGAAGAGTTGGAAGAGTAGTCTCTGAGGTCATACTGAATTTTCTTCTAGGGTTTTTCTTAGTTCTTTGCTCAGTTTCTTGAGCTTTAGCCAAACATAATCACTGGATCACGTAGAACAATTACTGGAAAAGTGTCAAAAGACTTAACTTTTATGGTCTCCATCCAGGCTGGTCTTCAAAAGCTCTCTTACAATTTCCATCTGGTGTTTCCTATGTACTTTTCCTGTTCCATTATGAGAGACAAATCTTCTCCAAAAATACTTTTGGCCCCATTTGCAAGCATTAGCACCATTTAAAGTGTAGCAAGAATTATACAAAAGAGCAGAAGCTAATCATCACAATTAGAATTGGGCCCTGTAAAGGAAGGCTGAGCACCGAAAGAATTATGGCCGGAAAACCAGGGAGATGAAACAACAACGCTAGGTCTTGTCTCCGCATGTGCATTCAAGAAGGGGAAGAGGAAGCATTTTGCTTGTTCCCCCATTGATGACACTAAGTCAAACACCAAAGCTTGCTTTTGATAAACCAAGTTCTTTTATATATATATACCCAATGCACGGAAGGGGCTTTAGTCCACTTCTAAAAGTGTCATTACTGTCTTCTTCCACTACTTTTTGTTCATCTAATTATGAAAAAACCCACGTTTGGTGAGCTTTTCTCATGTGCTCCTCCTAAACTTTTCTTTCTCATGATCTCAGCAAAGTTTATTACAGTATAATGAATTTGTGTTCATGTGAAGTTATGCAGTGAAGCCCACCAAAAGTTTTCTGAACTTTGTTTGATGGATAGGGTCCAACATTTCGGCTTTAGATTCTAATGCAGTGGTCCAAACTTGAATCTGGTTGACATAAAAATCAGCATTTGTTGCATTAGATTTTGAACCACAAATCATGGTCCCATCATCTTCATGGTCTTAAATTTGCATCTGGTATGAACTTTGTGTCTGAAAATAAATTGACTAGTGCCAACCAGAGCAAGAGACATTCTTTCCATTAAAACATAAAGTATTGCAGTTTGAAGGATTCCCATGTCAATCTTTCTTAGGGCTAGCATCTGCCATCAAAGTTTGTTTTTTTGCAGTTCTTGACATGGATGATGTGCATCTAGTCTTAGCTTCACTCCTCTTATCAGAAACTAAATGATCTCTACCATTTCTTGTAGTTGACTACTTGGGGCATAGTCCTGAGAACATGAATCTGTGAAACCTATCTGAAAGATTTTTTTTTTTTTTCTGAAAATTTGTCTTTGAAGTTCTTAGGATTTCTCATTCGTGAAGAACAAATAGGAATTTTGCAGACTCACTGACAATAAATTGTCCTTTTTTTTTCCTGGGACAATGGTTTTGCCTGTGTCCTTGCAGCTGCATGAAGGGGTGAAACCTTGGTGTCACCTAATGTCATTGGAAGTTTTAAAACACATGTACCTTTTTCTATTACTTTCCACAAGAAATGGTCAAATCATTCATTCTTTGCCCCCACTCCACATGCATGCCATGCCCACCACCTCAGGGTTGATTGTGCAAGGACAAAAAAGGGGTCACTTCTTGAAAGATGTGTTCATGCATGATGGTAGGTGGTAGGTTCCATCCATGCCCACTAGTAGGTTATCATTGTATTTTACATTCCCTTTAACCAGGCTGAACTCTTGAGCTCTTCAATTAGGTTCTTGATTTATCTTGACAGATCAGTAGGTTTTCTTGGCAAAAGTAAAAACAAAGAGATCTTTAATAAATTGTCACTATATACTCAGTGAGCTCTAATTGCTGATTTGATGAGCAGGATTAATGAAGAAATCAGATTTGTTTCTGGGCCTACTTCTAGCTTAACTCTGCTTCACAGTTTAATCAAATATGTTTTAAAGACAATTCAGGATAAATCAGAAAACAATCACATTCTGGTGTTCAGATAAGATAAATCAGAAAACAATTCCGTCTTCAAGATTTCACGCACAGGTAAGGTCGTAAGGACAGTGGACAATCTTTGTTTCCCAAATAAATGCTGAGCTTTGGATTGAAAGGTGAACCTAAGCCAAGAAAGGCAAAATTCCAGTACACTGGTTCCATTACTCTAATGCTACTTCTGCCGGTTCTACAGTGCTCATCCTGCCACTGGCATGCTACTGCTACTAGTGCTCTTCTTTTTTTGCCTGCTGATGTACTATGTTGAAGTCTACCACCATCATCATCACCTCTGGAGGCAAGGGGCTCCACATGCTCCTAGATTTCTATGTTCATATGGATTTGCATGAGACCATATCACACCAACCCATACCAAAATTTTCAAAGTATTATCTGCAAGTGGGGGAAATTTTTTTTGAAAGGGATTGGAACTTGGCTTCTTGGATCTCCAAGTTCCTATGACGGCTTCTTGAATATTCTTGTGGCTACATTTACAATAACTTCACAAATTGAACTTCTTCAGGTCTGGCCCTACTCTGCACTCCCAATTCAGTGATAGAAAGCATAAGTAGCAAATCTGCACATGCATCCACCAGATGGATTTCAAGACTGCCAGCAAACTGACTTCTTTTTAGGTCTCTAATGGCTGATGCTGATGATTTCCAGATGTTTAGGTATTCAACATGCATCAAGATACCAGATTTCATGAACAAGAAGCTCTTTCATTAACCAATTATGATGAATCAAGATAAATATGGCTTAAACCACCATCTAATTTGCATAACTAATTTCATCTGCTATACTAATTAATGTTCATAAAGTTGGCCTGTGTTGAATGAGCGATATGGAAGTTAATGAAAGCATGTTAGGCTAATTAATTAATTAGAACTTGCATATCAGAAGATGAATAACGATTAGAATAAAAGCTCTAGACCTCTGAACCAAGTCTACTTTGCATCATTCCATAAAACTAAATGTTTGATCCATATCATTATACATACAACTTTCCCTATTCAGTCAAAAATGGACTAAGATGAATCCAACAGCTAACATGCAATTAGCATCAACATATGCCATGCCCCCTCATAAAAGCAAGTGCCTGCTTTCACATAATTAATGCCCATTACATCAGCCAGAAACAATACTCCCAAACCACAAGCACACAAGGAGCATGACTTTCTCTGCTCCAAAAAGCTTCTGAAAAGAACTGAAAGAAATTTAGTTTCTTGCACATGCAGCTTGGATGTATCCAAGGGAATATTTCTATGAACTTGTATTGAGCTGAATGCTCAAAACTCCTAAAACATTTCACAGAATTTTATCCTCTCAATTTAGGAAACCTCGTGTGAGAAGATGAGTAAATCGCAAGTGCCGTGCCTTGTGTTCTATTGTTGTGTATGCAGATATTGATTTGGTAATTAGGAAAAGAGAGTATTGAATCTTTCTTCCAAATAAGTCCAAAGAGATGAAAAGCTCTGTTCCAGTATTGTTGGCTAAGTTGCCGTAGCTTTATTGATGGCTCAAAGCTCAAGGGGTTGACAAATCCAAGCTGAGATATGACAGGAACATCAGCAAACCTTGGTTGAGTAGAATTGACAGTGCACCTACCAAATCCAAGTTGAGGTTTGGAGATTTGTGCCTCTTTAAGTATTCCAAAATCCAAAATCTAGTATCATCATGTGTGATTAGATCACTCTGGTTAAAATATGCAATCATAAAAGCTAGATTTACTGATATTAATTTTGGTCTATTTTTCACTTTGGTAATTATTGAAATTATCAATGTGATCTAAATTTTCCTATAATACTGAAATTTCTAAGTTGTAACCTACGCTCATGTTTGCCTATAATACTCATATCGAAATTTGCTTATATAGTTTTCATTGATGGCCCCTATCTTATGATTGATCTCGCATAATTTTAGACAAAATAGACTAACATTAGGCAATACTTTAAATTCGGTAATGTCTTTGTTTGTCTATAGGTAATACGTAGCTAGGGATGGCAACGGGGCGGGTCGGGGTCGGGTTTTGCCATCCCCGACCCGACCCCGACTTCCCCAAACCCGTCCCCGAACCCGACCCCGAACCCGACGGGTTTAAAAAACCCTGCCCCACACCCGACCCCGCGGGGAAACCCGAACCCGCGGGGAAACCCGACCCCGCCCGACCTAAAAAATAAATATATATTATAAATAATATTTTAAAATTAATTTGCATTCTTTATTCATAATATATAAATAAAAAAATATTTTACATAAATTATATCATCATTTCTACATAAATTATTAAAATTTAGTAACTAGGTTATAACTTATAAGGGGTAAATTTGTTATTTTAATAGTCGGGGCGGGTTCGGGGTCGGGTTCGGGGTCGGGTTCCTAAATTCCCATACCCGACCCCGACCCGACTATACCCCCGTCGGGTTTTCCCCGAACCCGACCCGACCCCCAGTCAACTCGGGTTTTCCCCGTTGACTTCAGGTCGGGTCGGGTCGGGTCGAGTCGGGGATGGGGTTTTTTGCCATCCCTATACGTAGCTAACTAAAGATCATCAACATTGGGCAAAATTTGGTCAAAGATGAAGTGGCTAGAGATGGATCACTTGTGATTAGTCATGGTGGCTAACTTATCGATAACTTGATTAAAAGTAGGTAAGGTAGTATGAGAGCTAAAAAGTTATTATTATTGACTTTTTTAGTTTGACTTGGTTGCCTTATGCTTGCATAAATGGTGTTTGGAGTATAGCTATATGTGATAGCATAAATAGAGATGAGGATCATGTGATTACTTTGTCAAGACTTGCTTCCCTTTCTTGGCATGAGATAAAAGACAAGACTAACAATGTTCGAAATTGGACTCATGCATCATATCAAAAGAGCAATGACACTATTCTTGGATGTGTTGGAAGATGGCATGAGGATATATAGTGTGTTAATTTTTAATCCATTGTGAATAAAATCACTTAGAATTGTGAAGCAAGTACATTTTTTGAATACATAATCTATTTCATCAACACATAAAATTTTTGTGTAAAGGAACACAAATCATTAATGGAGATGCACATTAGAAACCTTTGTTCTAGGTTACAAAATTACGTAACAATAACAAAACAGGATTAACACATGAATAGAAAATAAAAGAAAAGACCTTCCCGAGTTCATAAAATTATACAACTAAGCCATTCAGGTAGGAGAATTGTTCCTTCCAAGGTTATTAGTTAACAATTAACTTGATTATAAATATGAATACTCTATGATAAGAATATTATGCTAAATAGTAAAAGTATGGGTGGCTACATGAAATGTAACAATTACAAGTTTGTCAAGGATTCATGAGATTGTAGCAAGTTGGGTGCCATTACCAAACCTACCAACTCGAATTCATGGAACTTGAATATGATTAATGTGCTTTTTAAATCAATTTCAATATCCATAAATAGACCCAAACACTTTACAAAATTTAACACACTTTTACAAGGCAAGTGACGAGTAAAACGACTTGCAATTTTTACCCACTATTCCACCATAATGGTTCAAGAGCCCCACCATCAACTTAATTTTTATAATTAATTACACAGATTAATTCTTTAGCAAGTTAAGACTTTAATACTTTCATTTTTTTTGTAAAAAGAAAATCATAACCTTACCATTTTGCAATAAATTTGATGATGCAAGTGGACCATTCATCCTCTTTATTTTTTTTGTTTGACTGAGCTTTAAAGACTTTAAGTTTATGAAATATAAATTTTTTTTTTTGAGCATTGAATGTTTAAGAATTTAATGATCAAACAAATTATATATATATATATATTTTAAAAATTGACTCATATATTCATGATTTCTAAGAGTATTTATGAAAAAAAGAAATTTGATTGTGACTTGTTTTCTTAAAGGAAAAGAAAATGAAGTGAAAATTCCTTTTTTTTTTTTGCTTATTTGGTTCTATCTAAATTAGGGAGAAATAATGTAATAATTTTTATTTTATTTTCTGAAACATATTGTAAGAAAAATGAAAGATTTAGCAAGAAAAGATAGTCATGTGTTTTCTAATTTCTATTCCATTTTAAGGAAATTAAAATATGAGAAAAGTGGGAAAAAATCCTACTTTTACTTTTCTTTATTTTTTATTTTTGAATAAAAGAAAAAACTCCATTTTCTTTTTCTTTTTCTGAGATACGGCCATGATCAACGTGTGTATTTGTGTTGACTAAACGAGTACGACTTCACACCTCATTGTCAAATCCAAAGAGTCAAATTGCTAAATCTATGTTCTTTTTCCCCTCTCCTCTTCTGCCGCCGTGTCGCGTACATGTATGTACACTGTACTCAACGCTTGGCCGCAGGAAAAAAAATTTGAGAAAGAGAGAAAATATATACAAAAGTAAAAAGGAGAAGATAAATAGTGACGGTTTCTACTGATTGATTTGCTACTGTGATAATACTGCAGCGAGGAGACCAGGAGCGAGACGCACTGTACTCTTCGCCCTCTTTCTCTCTCTCTCTCTCCAAGACCGACACGAAGCAGCTCATCTATTGTCCCCAGCCTCCATCGAAGCAGTAGCGAGCCCTTCGCACGGGGACGCCTCTGCCTGGTACCAACCTCTGCCTGTAATGCTTGGCTGTGGAGATCTTGGGCGTACGGTGCTCCAGGTGAAGCTCCCGTGGCCGGAGAGCTCGGGCTAGGGTTTCCGGTGTTCTTTGCCTCAGGCCGAGCTGGCTGACGCCCGACGGGGTCTGCGGTCCTGGTCGTTGCGGAAAGGCGGCTCCTTTTTTGTGCTTGGTTTGCGAAAGGGAGTCTCTGAGTGGAGATCCGGAGTTCTTTACGGCTACCGTTTGGGTTTTTCTTCTCAAATGCGTGGGATGTAGTTGGAGTTGCGTTTGATTTCAGATTTTGTTTTGAGGTTCCGCGTAGCTACTTCTTTTTTGAACCTCGCGATTGAGTGAGGTTTTGGGGGTTTTTGGAGAACAAGAAAAATATGATTTTATGAGCTTTAAGTTCGGTGGCTTTGGTTGAGGGAGCTGGTGTGTGTTTTACCGGCTTCTTTTTCGCTCCCTTTTGAAGTTTGTCGGCCTTTTGGCTGTTGGTTTGAGCGTCAGGTGGAACTTTGTAGTGGTTGCGGTGAAGACTGGAGTAGATATTCTGGTTAACATTTGAGTAAGGTTAAAGAACTGGACCTATTGAATCTGTGGTTCTGGTTCTACTTCCAGATTGGATTTCTTGGCGTTAATTTCAAAGTTATGTTTTGATTGTAGAAATTTCAGCCGGTAACCCTAGAACCTGATCGCTGCGACTTCGCATCAGATGAAACTGGGAATTGGTGTTGCGTGCAGAGGATTCGGCTTTGGGTGAAGTTGTGAGCGTATAGTTCATGGTCTGCGCCTGAATGGAGTAGCCAAGGCCAATTCGTGTTTGCACTTGGTATGCGTTCTAGTAGAAGCAAGCTAGGGAGCACCATCTTTTTGGGCTAAAAAGGATTTGATTTTTTCTGTTTCTTTTTCCGTAAGATGTTTGTTCTTGAATATTTCAGTTGCGCTGAAGAAAAGGAGCAACTGCAACAGCAATCTTGTATTTCGTACTCCATAAATTTTTTTTTTACCAAAGATGAAACTAGCATCTTCAAATCTCGCTAATCAATCACAAGAAGGTGACTCTTTACTACCTTCTTTCATGCTAGCATGGGATTTCAGTTTTTTTTATTGCTATTGCTATTGTTCTACGTACATGGTTAAGGAGTTGGAAAACCTGTGCCACAATGTAGGTGCGATTCTTCTAAGCTCGATTGTGCCTTTTTCTGTTTAAACGATTGAAACTTTGACTTGAATGGCTCTTTGGACAGTAATTTATCTGTTGAACATGACATACTTTTGATCGTCAAACTTTTTCCCTTTTAGGTCTACGATGTCATATTATCTCCCCCTGTATCTTGTAATGTTCCTTGCATGTAATGACTGTATAATTATTGTGAGAGTTGAGGAACTTTGTTGTTTGAACCAGTTGTACAAGTCAAACTGTTAGGGATTTTAGACTTAGCTTTGCAAGCCAAACACTTGCAATGATCTTCCCCTCCTAGCTCAAGATTGCATTTTTTTTTCTTGCAATTTTATTCTTTCTATTGATAAAATCATTTTCTTACAATAATCAGCTGTTCTACCTTTGAATGGAGGTATGATTATTTTACAATTAACGTCAATGACTGATTTCTATTATCATAAAATTTACATTTCTTCAGTGCAATGTTGTTCAATCTCTTTATAAATCAGTCTGAGGCATATCCAAACTGCTTTCCTATCTTCTTCATGCAATAGTCCAGTTATTTTAAGTTTAGGATGGAATTTGTTTATGAATCCGTCTATCCTTTTCTAGCTGTCCCTTGTCTTTGATAGAGAGAAATTCGTGTGCTGTTGATAATTTAGGAACTGCAGTCCTAGAATTTTTTTTAGTGTTGAGGACTTGAGCGAAGCAATTCAGCAGTAGCACCAACGGATTTTCAGTTTTTCACATTTGCTAGTTCTATGTTTTCATTGGCATCATATTACAGTTCGCTTATATAGACTGTGGGCATGCTGGCCCAAATGCAGACAACCTCTTGTACAAAAAAAATGTAGTGATTATTTCTTTTTCAAATAAGATTTGGAAGGTGTGATTATCATTATTCTGATTTATGTTTTCTATGCCTTTGGTTCTTGCTGTTTCTGGATTTGCATGTACAGAAGAATCACGGTGTCTGAATTCAGAGTTATGGCATGCGTGTGCGGGACCTCTAGTGTCATTACCTGCTGTGGGAAGTAGGGTGGTATATTTTCCACAAGGCCATAGTGAGCAGGTTGATCTTTTCTAAGTCATTTTAGTGCAATTTATCAATGGAAGCATTTTTCAAAATTTGTGGCATTACTTTGTATTTGTCTGATCACTAAACTTTGTGTGATTCTCTGGGCTGCCAATATATATTATTTTGAGGCATCATATAACATTTTCACCTTTTCTCACAGGTAGCTGCCTCAACCAACAAGGAAATTGATTCTCAAATCCCCAATTATCCCAGTTTACCTCCCCAATTGATCTGTCAGTTGCATAATGTTACTATGCATGTGCGTTTTTTTTAATGTTTTGAAAAAGTGCATGCTCTATTCCTTCATTTACCATTGGATGAACTATAAAATGTGCAAATGCCCTCTTCTACAGGCAGATGTGGAGACCGACGAAGTTTATGCCCAGATGACATTGCAACCTCTGAGCCCTGTAAGTTAATTCTCATTATTGTTTTGCCTTATTTCATAGTACATAGCATCTGCTTTTTAATCTGTGTGCTTGTATACAGCAAGAGCAAAAAGATTCCTACCTACCTACTGAATTGGGTACTCCCAGCAAGCAACCAACAAACTACTTCTGTAAGACGTTGACTGCAAGTGACACCAGCACACATGGTGGATTCTCTGTTCCTCGTCGAGCAGCAGAGAAAGTTTTTCCCCCATTGGTAGGCATTTTTCAATTTAGCTGACTGAATCATTGATTTTTTTTTGCATAAACTTATGGCGACCTTATTATTTCCTCATGGATTTTTGAAGGATTATTCACAGCAGCCTCCAGCGCAAGAGTTGGTTGCAAGGGACCTTCATGGCAACGAATGGAAGTTCCGGCACATTTTTCGTGGTATGTACACGCACTGTGATCTCTCATTACTCTTATTTGTAATTGAAATCCACCTGACTATTCATTGCAAGTGTTCATTATTGTTATAATTTGCTTAATGAGAAAAATGACCTCCAAAAAACAATTTGATTGAAATTTCTTAAGCTCAAGCCAATGGTAGCAAGCTCCCTAGGTTTTAAATGTCATTATAATTCTCCTCCCACTTTTTATGTAGGACTAAGTATCACAGTGTTCTTTAGTTAAGTCTTGACTGTTCCATTAGCCACAAGGTCAAACTTATAAGATCAGAATCATTCCTTGTGAGGTCAATCTAATGGCAACATCATCCATTTATGACTGCACTTTTCTATTAGATCCTCATAACTAGGATTTGGTTCTCTTTGATACTACTTATAATTAACCTAATGAGAATTTTCCCATTAACTTAGTTTAAGTATTTTTAATTGGGTCATGTGGTTTAGGCCTACCAAGTTACCTAATTTTCTCGTTAGGTGGGGTGCAAGATTATCTTGCTATCATTGATAACCTGATTGCGGTGATAGCAGGTGGAACTTGTTGACAATTTTTTTGATAGCCACTAACTTAGCCAATTTGAAAAAACATTTTTTTTTCCTTTCATGCTTGTTTTTTCTTCATTTTTCATTTCTTGAACTCACATGGAATTATATTTCTCTTCTTGTCTTCTTTTTGTTTGAGATTTTGCTTGCCTGATTAATTTGGATATTTCTTTATGGCCTTATTTCTAATATCTTGACTTAAATGTCATACAATGTGTTGCTATTGTTCATCATTCATGTTTGATGACTTCAGCACATCAATTGACAGTCATGGGCCTCATATCTAAATCATTGTTCTCAAAACCGTTCCGTACCAGACGGTAAGTCCGGTATGTACCGGTCCGCTCGCCGTCTGGTCTCAGAACAGCCGGCGGAACACGGTTTGGGGCGGACGATGAAGGGCGAGCGGCGGGCGTGGTAGCGGGCACCGGAAGCTTCGATTGAAGCTTCCAACGCCCGCTGTAATGCTGCTGCCGCTCAACGCCCGCTGCTGCTGCTGCTCGGAACAGCCGGTTTGTACCGGTACCATACCGCTCCGGCCGCTCACTGGACTGAGTCGCCGGACCGGTATTAGAAACCTTGATCTAAATTACTTATTTCTGCAAGACACTTAACTGATAAATTGTTTATGTTCATAATGCAGGTCAGCCAAAGAGGCATCTTCTTACCACAGGATGGAGTGTTTTTGTGAGTGCAAAGAGACTTGTTGCAGGGGATTCCGTTCTTTTTATCTGGTATTGTTGAACTTGTTCCATTTACAAATTTTAATCCTTTTCGTTTCTACTTCCAGTTATAACATATTTTTCTTCCTTAGGAATGACAACAATCAGTTACTTTTGGGTATTCGACGTGCAAATAGACCTCAAACAGTTATGCCTTCATCTGTACTGTCCAGTGATAGCATGCACATAGGCCTTCTCGCTGCAGCTGCTCATGCTGCTGCTACAAATAGCAGATTCACCATTTTCTATAACCCACGGTAAAATAGTTCATTCTTGGACATGTCATTTATGTTTATTTAAAATTACAAATTATATTTTACTTTCAGGGCAAGCCCTTCTGAGTTTGTTATTCCACTAGTTAAGTATGTTAAAGCAGTCTATCACACTCGTGTTTCTGTGGGCATGCGTTTCCGGATGCTGTTTGAGACTGAAGAGTCAAGTGTTCGACGGTGCATACCTCTTTGTTCATCAACTTCTTCTGATTCTACCACTTTCTGATTCGTAACTTGATACATCTTTGGAATTCTATAGTTTTGCAATGTTTGTCATAAAATTCAGGTACATGGGCACAATTACTGGGATAAGCGATCTTGATCCTGTCCGATGGCCAAATTCACATTGGCGTTCTGTCAAGGTGAGTACACAACTCATTTTTTTTTATGACGGAATGCACTGATTTCTTAAGCGAAGTGTACTTTTGAACTTTAGGACCATATGCATCTTGTGGCACTGCAGAAGTGTTTGGTGTGGAAACAAACTGTTTCAATTTGTCAATTTCTTTAACTTCTCTATTGTTGGTGCAGGTTGGTTGGGATGAGTCAACGGCTGGTGAAAAGCAGCCTAGGGTATCGCTTTGGGAAATTGAGCCTCTGACAACGTTTCCTATGTACCCAACTTCATTTCCTCTGAGATTTAAGCGGCCATGGCCCAGTGGATTACCGTTCTTCCATGGTATGAACTGCTGATGCAATTTAAGTTAAATGTTAAATGTCATAGCAAATTACTCTATGATTTATCTTTCATTACTTTCAATTTTTATTTAGGTGGAAGTGATGATGATATTGGTCTAAGTTCACCTCTGATGTGGCTTAGAGGCGATGGTGGGAACCCAACAATTCAGTCATTAAATTTCCAGGGTATTGGTGCCGCACCTTGGATGCAGTCAAGACTAGATACTTCATTGCTTGGTCTACAACCTGAAATGTACCAGACAATGGCAACAGGAGCCCTTCAGGAGATCCGTACCATGGATCCAGTAAATCAGGTATCATCATCAATGATTCACTTTCAGCAACCTCAGAATGCAACTAGCAGATCCACCCCTATTCTACCCAACCAAATCTTACATCATATGCAACCTCAACCTCCTCAATCCTTCCTTCAGCCGATTCAAGGGAATCGGGCACAAAGCCAGACCCAGTCTCAATTTCTTCAGCATCATTTGCAACAAGCCAATTCATTTACTGAGCAACAAGAGCAGCAACAAGTTCCACAGCAGCAGCAGCAGAAGCAGCAGAACCATAATCTGCAACCACAGACACCCCAATACCAACAAATTCAACAACAGAAGTTTTTGTCTGGATATCCACAAGTTGCTAATATAGCAGCAAATCTACCTCAGCTTAGTGCTAGTCCCCAATCCCAATCAACCACATTGCAGATGATTTCCCAACCTTCTCAGCTAAAAGACTTTCCTGATTCTAACGGTGATTCTGTTGCAGCATCTAGTGCATTTCCACTGCAGAGTATTTTGCATCAACATTCTCGAGAAGAAACATCACAACCTAGTGTACCAAGATATGCTCAACTGGTTACTTCCAGTCCCTGGTCATCGAAGAGATTTGCAGTGGAATCGATGCTCCCTTCAGGAGCTCAAAGTGTTATCTCACAGGTAGAACAATTAGGTGCAACACAACAGAACAACTCTCTACAGTCTGTTATGTTGGCACCATTTCCTGGAAGAGAATTTTCAGTGAGCCAAGCTGGTGAAATTGATGCCTCAAACCAGCGGATTTTTGGTGTTGGTGCGACTGGTGCCAATTCTTCACTTCTAGTGCAGAATGTCATTCCTAGCCTTAGCAATGGTGCCAATGAGACTGACTCAACCAACATGTCATACACCGCATGCAACTTACTCAGCTCCTCTGGGAATGATTTCTCTATCAGTCAAGCATTGAGTGGTTCCAATGGCTTGGAGGAATCAGGATTTTTGCAGACTCCTGGTAATGTTGATCAAGTAAATACGCAGAT
This sequence comes from Costus lasius, assembly GCA_027563935.2. Lineage (NCBI taxonomy): Eukaryota > Viridiplantae > Streptophyta > Magnoliopsida > Zingiberales > Costaceae > Costus > Costus lasius. The sequence continues at coordinate 20,883,876 of CM050447.1, read as the reverse complement.
TGGAACATTTGTTAAGGTAAGGCTTTTGTCTTTGTTCCTTTCTGTTTATTTTGTGGTTCTGTAATCTGGAATTCGTTTCAGAGAGTAAAAAGTTTTCAAGTACTATTTTATGTCATGAATGTCTTTGCTGAAATGCGTCAACTGGGTTTTGTTTCAGCTGATTACTCACTGCAATATCAACTGAACACAGGTTTATAAATCAGGGTCATTCGGGAGGTCGCTCGACATCAGCAGGTTTAGCAGCTACCATGAGTTGCGGAGTGAGCTTGGGCATCTGTTTGGCCTGGAAGGCCAACTGGAAGACCCTTTAAGATCAGGCTGGCAGCTTGTATTTGTCGACCGGGAGAATGATATTCTTCTTGTTGGCGATGATCCATGGCAGTAAGTTATTCTAGTTTAACATCACAATAGGATGTCCTTTCTCAGGCATTCTTTAAGGTGGTATGCATTATGGTTCACTTCAGATGTTCTTGGATCATGCATTGATCTTAAGCTTGGTTTGCCTTCAGAGCATTGTTTTTCCTTCTCTTTGTTTTCCTACCTATTTTTCATTGCTGCAGTGCTTTTTGAATTCTTTCCTGATGAATTTGATATTAATTTTAAAGTCTTCAGGTTCTTTGGCGTTTCATTTGTATTCATGTTACATTTCTGTTGAATTGCGCTTGTTGCAGGGAGTTCGTAAACAATGTGTCATGTATAAAGATCCTTTCGCCTGAAGAAATGCAACAGATGGGCAAACAAGGTGTAGAGCTTGTGAGTTCTACTCCCATCAAAACGCTTCAAAGTAGCAATTGTGACGATTATATCAGTAGGCAGGATTCCAGAAATCTTGGCACTAGGATCACATCTGTTGGGTCCTTCAAATACTGAAGGGTTCCAGCTAATCTTCCCAGTTTCTTCACAGCCCTCATCATCTACATTTTGCTGCGTTTAGGGGTCGTAATTGAGATCCAAGTATGTCTACCTGAGCTGTGTATGTCTAATAACTGTAACATATTGTATGTGATCATGCCAACAGTTATTTCTTGGAACTTGTTAAGGTATTGTAGGGTGCTTTTCACAATGCTACTTATGTTATCGAATTATCAGGATTTAAATCATTAGAATTTCTTGTACTTCAGAATTCAGCTAACTATAACTACACTTGTTCCTAGATTTTCTCCTACTGTTGTATGTAGTATCATTCAACCAAATAATTAATGTCAGGTTCTGCCAGAGCTGTAGATTCAGTCAAATGGCGACCGCTACCAGAGAAGATTTCAGATCCCATGTAAGTTATGGGAAACAAACTCATTTTTTTACAAAAGAAAAACATACCAATCATTGCCCTGTTCTTAAAGATAAGCCATTATTTGATTTCAGTCTAGTTCTGACCTGCCGCTATGCTGATGAGAATTTGGTTGGTTGAAGTGACATATTACCACCGGACTAAACTGGGCGCATGTGGCTTCCATTAACTCCCACTTAAAAAAAACTCCCACTTACTAAAGATATGGACATCTCCATCCTTGGCATCTTCTCCCTTCCATCACTATATGTTCATTCTCCCATCCTTTTCCCATCTGTGCCGGTCCCAGTGCCCTCAGATCTGGTCTTGTATCTTGACAACTATGGAAAAGTATCTTTCTTGTTCCACCTGCAGTGATATTAATAAACTCATTAGAACTATTCATCCCAACACTTGGAAAGCATACTTGTTTTGGGTAAGATGAATCATTCTTGCAGTTGTCTGATGCCTCCATGCTGCACAACTAGGGTCTTAATCTTTCTTTTTGGCCTTCCAATAGGGGTACCCTTTTCTGGTAATGTTCTTTACTGCAACTCTTCTTGTTTATACTCTGATTCTTCGAGGGTTTAAGCATTAAAAATTGGAGGGTTTTTCCTTTTTAGATGGCTTTTACAGATACATTTTGCAGGCTTCGTCTATCACCAAGAGTAAATAAGCTGTGCTCATGATATGCTAAATGCTTGTAGAAATTTTTTTTTCAACTACGTTCAAGTCATCTACCCTAAACTATTTTTTTTCGTAAAAGTAAATAGGACCATGAAAACTTCTACGATCTGTAAGCCCTATGAAGTATGTAGATAGAGCTTACCAATTCTACACTAGTCATGTAAGAGTAATCATACATCAAATTTCAAAATAGACTTAAGTGGGTAAGGCGGAAAAGTAAAATTATATACATAGTTATATTTGTTTCTTTTAGTTTTCTTTTCTTATAGAATGTACAATCTTTAAAAATTAGTCCAATATTAGGAAATAAGGGTGCTTGGAAAGCACTTGGAAAATTTTGAATATAAGGTTTTGAGTATGATACTGTTACGGGCCCAATTTATCATTAGTTATTATAGGCCCATTATCTTTAGAGGGTAGTGGTTATTAATAAAGCAGATTCGGGTTGAATTGTTATACCCGGTTCGCTTAGTAGTTAAGTTGTATAAATAAGGACCTAAGGTTGTAATTAGGGTTGGTCAAGTGTTCTGTATTCTCATCTGGGCGTGCTTTGCACGATACTCGCCGGCAACGGCTGAGGAGTTTCTATCAATTGGTTCGACTTGCAGGATCGATCGCCGGAGAATCGGTGGTCCGGCGACGGATAAAAGCAGAAGAGATTCCGTTGTCGGTATTAGATCTATACAGCGGATCTAGTATCGTTCATCAAGCCGAAGAAAAAAACCCTAGGGGAGGTGGTGAATTGGACATTGCAGCAGCAGCTGCAACAATCAAGGATCGGTGTTTGTTTCCCACTGCTGAAAAGAAAAAAAAAGAAGCAAGAGGAGTGGAGGCTGCATCGGTGAATCAGGGAAGGTCGACGGCTGTGAAGAAGATCCAGGTGAATCAGGAGGCGGCATCTGTGAATCAGGGAAGGTCGACGACTGTGAAGAAGATCCAGGTGAATCAGGCAAAAAAAAAATCGATAGATCCGTGTAGCCGTGAGCAGCACTGGTTCCGATAGAAGAAGAGGCGGCGGCAGATCCGTGTGGAGGCTCGACGGGAGACGCAGCTCGTCTCCTTGGCGGAGAAAATCCAGACGCCTGCGTTGCCGAGCGGCGACAAAATCTTCGGCGCGTGCGGCATTTCCCGAGTTCAGCAGTGGCGTTTTCTTTCCCTTGGCGGCCAAGCGGCGTCATCAGCAAGGCGTGGCAGAGGCGACATCATTAGCAAGGCGCGGTGGGGGCAAAACCCTAGCCGACGGGAGTTGCAGACGACGAGGCAGACGGCTTCGTGACTGAAGGTCTCCGGACGCGCGGCTTTAGCGAACAACTTAGCCCGATCGACTGCTACAGGCAGGCGGACAATGCTTGGCCGGAACCCTAGCCGGCGACGAGCAGGGTTGGCCGACGAAGAGGGCGTGGACGGTGGCTGCTCGCGTGGAAGCGGGCACAGGCGGGTGAGCGGCGAAGCGTACGCGGGGTGAAAGGTTACTGTAGTCTTAGGATTTTTGTTTTTGTTTTTCTAAAAAAAACAGAGAGTTATTAAAAAAAAATTTGGTATTGTAGCTTACTGTAGCTAGCACTGTAGCAAAAAAGAAAAAAAAATATCTTGAAAAAGGATGAAGAGTAGTGAGATAGATCATGTTTTAGATGAGATGAAAATGATGATGAAGGAGTTAGTTCGAGAGAACAAAAGGCAAGAGGGTGTGAAGGTACTTGTTGATCGACCGACTTATCCAACCTCAAGCAATGTCCTGAAGAATACATCACAAAGTCAAAGTACAATGAAAGATAGACAGCCGCTTCGCATTTATGTGGACTTGCATGGATTTGACGGCACTGCCCCAGCAGATTAGATTGCGCAAGCTGAGTATTTTTTCAACATTAGAGGTACGCAAGATGTTTATAAATTTTCTATGGCATTTGTTCGTATGGAGGGACAAGCATATGATTAGATTCGAGGATTAAGTCGACAGATTCCCAATCTCTCTTGGGAAAGGTTGAAGGAAGAGATGATACTCAAATTTAGTAATTTTCCTACAACTACAGTTCATGATGAAAGCTACAAGGAAGATATGCTTGGTATCGGATTGCCTAAACCTCTAGCAAATGCAAGTATCCATGAGACAAAAGGATCAAAAGTTGAAGTCATACATGAGAAGCAAAATACACTTAAGTGAAGTTGAAGACTTATCGATAGCCTCAAACATGGTTGGTATAGATGCAAACATTCCAACTATTGGTGCTAACATTCCAGCTATTGGTGCTATTGAGGAACCGAGAGAAGAAGAATCTAAAATTGAAGACATTAAACAAGGAGTGGTAACAGGGGGTTCTCATCAGATGGAAACCGGCCATTTGGGTATGGGTACCAACATGTATCCTTCATCAGTTGTATTGGGACAAAACAAGGATGAATCCGTGGTTGCTTTGCCAATCGATGAACTAACGGAGAAGACTGATGGTTTTGCTGGCGTGTTTCCTGAGCGCAAGTATGAGATTGTCAAGCGTGAGGCGACCATCTTTGGTGTTCCTGCTTCAGCAACTTATCGAGCGATTTGAGATCCCGGTAACATGCTTGAGGTCGAATTATTTGGTGCACCGACTTTTACAACTTACCAAGCGATTTGGGATCCGGGCAAAATGAAGTTTTTTTAGCCTTGAGGACAAGGCTAGTTTGAGAGGGGGCAATTTGTTACGGGCCCAATTTATCATTAGTTGTTATAGGCCCATTATCTTTAGAGGGTAATGGTTATTAATAAAGCGGATTCGGGTTGAGTTGTCATACCCGGTTCGCTTAGTAGTTAAGTTGTATAAATAAACACCTAAGGTTGTAATTAGGGTTGGTCAAGTGTTTTGTATTCTCATCTGGGCGTGCTTTGCACGATACTCGCCGGCAACGGCTAAGGAGTTTCTATCATATACTAGCTAGGAGTCAAAGTTACTTATCATTCTAGTTCAACTAGAATTCTTTCTCCTTGACCTACTTCTACTCAAATATCTTCAAGTCAGGGTCATCCAATTCTTCTCAACCCTCTTCAAAAGATCAGATAATAAAAGACTATCCAATCCGATTCCAGTTCAGCACCCAAAATTGGCTCGATAAGAACCCAAACAAGGTTGACCTAATTTTCATTTTCATGACTTCTTTAACAACCCGGTAAAGTGATCAAACTAGTGGTTAGTTGGTTTGTTTGGAGGTCAAAGTTAGCCGATAAGCTATGAAAGAGTATGCATCAAAATGGAGTTTTCTCTTTCTTCTACAACTCTAATTTTCAGAAGTCATTCAGCTCTAAGATGATATGTCACAGATGATTATAGAAGAATTTATTTGGATTATATCAATAGATGCAATAACATGAACCAATCTGTACATCGGTTTTATCATGCTGTGCCAAACTACAGTGGTTTACAAATATATCAGACACTAGACAGTAGAGGTTTCCTCAAAACCCCAACCTACAATAAATTCCTGGAAAGTTATTGTGTAGATCACATCTCAGAAGTCATTGTTGCAGTATGTTCACTAGTGTACAGGTGAAACGCTTGCAGGCAAATTTGTCACAGCCCCTGATAGAGTGCTAATGCCCTCTAAAGCCTGAACACATTGGCTAGAGAACTCCGTTAAAGCCTCGAATAGATTTGGGAGGCTGGTTTGCAGATTGTTTAGCATCATGGCTCGGCTAGTGCGAATTGAATGTAGATACTTGACCTTTCCCTCCTCCGCTCTCCTCTTAAGAGCTTCTATTTTATCGTGTCTAGTCGATGAGAGTTGGCGAATTGGTCGTGGATCGTGGGTGGGGTTTTGAAACCTGTGTCCATCATGTAGTGTCTGAAGTGACTTCAGCTCTTTCTCCAACCTGCTCTGGAGTCGGTCAGATCTCTTCCGCAAGCTATGCTCTTCATTGTGTTGCTTAATTATAGAGCGGATAACCAGTAAAAACTTCTCCATTGCCTCAGCTGCGTTCTGTTGAGATGCAGAAAGAAAGGGTAAAAATTGCAGTTACTTTTCCCTAAATGGACAGATTTAGCAGATCGATCAATGGAATTAACTAATCTTCTAGCAGGCATTGCATGTGACAATATTGATCTATTCTCTTTCTGTTAAGTTCAACAGATTGAAAGACTGGCTTGAACAAGAAGCTGATTCCAGTATCACTTTCAATTTTTGTAACCAGTAAATTTACTTTTATTCACAAAATTTAACCAAAAAAAAAAAATCAATGACAAGCAAAAGGCCAATCCCCCAACTAAATTCATAGCCTTCGACTTCATTAATCCTCACCAGAATTCTGTTAACTATCTTAACTATGTTCTAACATTTGCCAGTAGTATTCAATCAGCAAGAAGTTTTGTAAATGATTTTTAATAATGAGCTATTTTCTGCACATAATGTCCTGAAAAGAAATACCATGGACGTGTTGAAAATGCATGCTCACACATCATTATTTATATGCCGCCCCTCTCAACAGGAAGGTTATAGAGTCTGATCAAGATCAAGTATTAATCCATGTAATTCGTTAGAACATGCATGAAAATTTAAAGCCTACGCAAAAGATTTAGTGGAAAACCATAACTCTGATCTCCAGCATCAGCATAACTTATAAACTCGAGAAAAGAAAAACATAGCTATGGCTTATGTGACGCCCCCAATGCTTGGATATTTATCTTTATGGGTTTCTTATAGTTTTTCAGATATGTGATCATGTCTCGCCCTTAGACGTGGATCACTTAGATGATGGAGTCCAAGACCTGGCACGAGTTTCGGTTGCGACCGAACTCTATTATTTATACATGGGGATCCCCTCCTTATTCATGAAACCCCCGATGGACCGTGGGTATACTCATATTATTATTGAGACACTAATGGACTAATGTTCTCATTGTGCCAGGGTAACCACATTGATGGACTAGTGTGGACATTCACTCGATGGACTGAGTGGATAGATTTACGCTCGATGGACTGAGCGGACCGACGCGGCAAGCCGTCTGACGACGAGATTACGTTGCGCATCTGGCGGGTGCGTCTCTTCCGAGTAGGCACAGTGGTCAAGTTTCGATGGCTGATCTGTGCTAAACCACGATTTGATGTATGAGGGCGAGGGATCACGGGTCTTGGTGCGCGGAAGCGTGCCGACACGTGAGACCGAGCCTGGCACGCGGAAGTGTGGCATAACAGAGGTTCAGGCCGGATGAAACACCGAGCCAACAAAGGAAGACACACTTTGGGACGTTGACACATATCTTGGCAGCAGAACGCCAGGACTTGCTAGTCGAGTGCAGATGTGTTTGAGGTCAGTACACGATGGACGCATCGTAGGCCGATTCCACCGGATGCCTACTTACTGACCCAGATCGTTGGGTAGCTACTGAGTGACTCAGTAGCATCGTCATGTCAAGGGACCGGGGTGATGGATTTCGCCGAGGGTAGTCAGATTAGGCTGGGCCTGCTCTCCGATTCGATTCCGACATGTGAGGGTGAGCCGAAGATGGCATCCTGGCTCAAGGGCTCGTCGGAGTGAGATCCCGACATAGCTGATTCTTTGTTGCTGATTAACCTCACAGAGGTTGGAGGTTCTCGGTATTTCACCATCTTCAGCCAAGGGGATTGGATTTTAGCCCTACACGATGGGCTAGATACTATCTTACCTTTGACGAGTTTTGGGCCAGGTTGCGCCCTCGTATCGGTGTGATTCATTGCGGCCATGTCAAGCCGCGTATTTTCCGATGGACGGTTTTAGGCCAGATCGTGCCTCGTTATAGCATGATTTCTGATATATGTGTTTATGTATGCTAGCAACGTTTGATTGTTATCTGTGCTTGTTGTGCCTGTGCTGTGATTGTGTTGAGTGTGCTGTTAAGTAACGCGGGTACTCAAAATTGTGTTGAGTATGCTATTAAGTAACGCGGGTACTCGAATACCCCGAGTTCCCCTTGAGGCTATCCCTAGTTGCTTGTCTAGGGAAGAGTGTTGTGAGAATTGTAATACTTGTGTGGTGGTTGTATCTTGAAAAGAAAAAGAAAAGACATAAGAAAGAAAGAAAAAGGGGGTGGTTTGGTGTGTGAACGCTATGAAGCCGATCCGTCGGTTAGGATTAGGGAGAGTGTGAGGTTTTGTTTTGTTATAGATAGCCTCCGTTCTCCTCCTTCTCTCTGATAGACGGTCCTGCGACCCCAGACTTAGAAAAAAAGTTGATAGGGGTGTTTTTAGCTGTGACAGCTTAGATGAGTGAGCTTGGTTCCATCATGTTGTAGAACTAGCAATCATGCAAAAAAAGTAGATATGCCCTACAATGTAGTAAAGAATGACAATGATCTGTACCTTGACTGGAAGTTTATCAAGAACTAGCTGTAGTTGTTCACAAAAACCACGAATACTTTGTGTTGAACCCGTGAGAGCACTATTTTCCGGCAGGCAGTCAGTAAGTCTAACCCACTTGTTGAGAACGTCGAAGTATTCATGCTGACACTTGAAGAGGTTGCAGTATGAACTATACCAGAAGGTCACCTCTGCCTCTAGCTGAGATATGGCCTGACGATGAGAGTCAGTAGTTGGATCGGTACCTAGATTATTGTCAAGAAGATTTGCTTGTTGTGAAATATGGTTTTGCACTTGATGGCACTCGAACATTGTTCTCCACATCTTTCCAAGCCTTTCAAAGAAAGAGAATCAACCAGCAATCACATTAATTGAGTTTAAAGTAAGAATGAAACAGAAGATAAAAGAAGGGTAAGAGGTTAATCTCTTTTTTTTTTTTCTATCCATGTAAGGCAGCTGAAATTTAAGTAGTTTTCATCATTCATGCTAGTTTTGCAAATGTCCAGTATACTCTACTATCATGGTCCTAGAAGTTGAACAACAAGGACACTCCCAACTTACCCAACAGAGAATTCAACCAACTGAGGACACAAGTCCTCATCTCTAAGTCTTGATATGGACAAACATGTTTCATTGATTGACTCCTTCAAAGAAATTATTCGACACTGCAGTTCCTCGGCATCCAATAGAGCTCTCTCAGTTTTTGTCCTGTCATGATCTCCACCATCCAACTTATTCAGCAGTTCGAGGACCTTCTTGCGCTGGGATTTAACACTTTCCTCATCCTGTAATAGAAAAGGCATTAGATTGCAACAAAGCAACATCATAAATCAGGAGAAAAATCAAACGGTTCAGAAGATCTAGACTTGTACTTTGGTTCTAAATCAGTTTTGGCTAACGTCTAGTATATGGATGCCAATGAAATAAACAGGTTTGAGCCCGTTCAAGAACACATCTGAGTTTATTTAACTCTATCCTAGTTGGGTTTTCCTTAATTCGGCTACGGCTTTGGTTACGAACTTGATAGATGGAATGGGATTTGGTACCATTGCAGATTCCTAATGGTCCAGGCACGCCAACTATGAGGAGTAAATTGTAAGCTGATCTTCTAACTGCATATTGCATACTCATAACACATCAAAATTTATTTGTGCATTACAAATTTATTTTGTGGGATTTTTATAACACAGCTTTAGGTTTGATTAGAGAACTCTAAATAAATATTTGTGGTGTTTGTTTAAAGGACTGCATCAATCATAATTCTACACCTCATTGGAGTGAATAGACAAAACTGATTATATTGAAGCACTTGGATTATATAAATGAAATCAAGAACTTGGTCAAGAAAAACAATTTCTCCTAAATTTACTTCAGACGCACATACTGCACCAGCAGAAAAAAGAGAGAATGTTAACAGCTGGGCCCTGTCCTTTGGGTTAATCCGCCAGCCATATAACATGGAGCATTGCCAGAGGGTTTTGGAATATCAATGAGCATTATCCTTCTAAGTATTGATATCTGCGTTCCTTAATTAGATTATGCCAAGGGGCACCCAAATTTCCAATTGTTGAAGTATGAGTTGTCTTGGTGAAGCCAAGTTGCACGTCATTTTAGATTAAATTTGAAAGTCAGAATACCAGTTTACTTACTGAAATACTTGCAGGCACAATAAGAAGAAATTTAGATACAAGTAATTTTTTTCTTGTTCTCACTTTTGCATGATCTCACTTTTTAAGCTTCAGATTTTCAAAAAACTATACTGAATGCACTTTTCTATAAAGTAAAATTTGTCTCCACCAAAATCCTGTCATTGTTTCTGATATCAAGCAGATGAGACCGTGCTATGACTAAATCTTTCATGGTCCACTACATGTGTAATATGGCCAGATCACTACTATAAAGTTGTATATCAGCAACGGAAACGTAATTCATGCATTTGAACGTAATGATTTTTGTAAAATTAAAATTAAGATAACTTCCTTGAATATTTTTGTAATAAACAGTGATATAGGCATGTGCCTATGTTAGTAAAAAGATTGAAACATAACACAGACTGGACGCATTCTAAATTTGCAAAAAGTAATATACATGACTAAATATAAGTGACCTAAAATAGTAGCATTAAGGAAATTCTTCTTATCCAATTACCTACAAATCACAAGGTAATTTCCATCTATATATCCTGCTCAGTCAATTTTCAATATATGCTTACCTTCACTTGCTTGTAAAGCCTCTGCTCCTCAGCAAAAATCTTTTCTAGTGTTTTGCAATGAGTACCAGGCCTAGTACCATTATTTGCATCTTGAGCATCTCTGTTAGAGTGGGAGGATCTGAAAGACCAACTCCAAGACAAGACATTTACAACTTTGGCAGACTTGGATCTCTTCACTGAAATAGTGTGAAATATTGTCATCGTGCAAAAGAGCTGAATGAATAACTCAATTATCAACAGAGCAATTTTCTTGATCAATTTCAGAAACTTTTTAAAAGAAAGTTCTCAACGCAAGCTTAGAAGGTGCATTTCAGTTGAAGGGACAAAGATTTTTCCTAGATATCAAGTGATGGGAATAAAGCATCTTTTCAGTATGACTAATCAAACAGCCTGGATAGTTTAAACAAAATTTTCACAAATATCGCCTATCTGTGTGGGAAAAGTAGAGCCAGCTTGGTTCAGATTGCATCGTGGTAAATAAATCATTAAGAACTAGATTATTATGTACCATGCTTTGAGATACTTCAAGGATTTCTGTTCTTAGTAAACTGGAAGCTTTGCTTAGAAACAAGAAAATGATGTCACATGAAATTAGTATATTACCACATCTACAAACCATATATGAGGTTAATGATTTTACAATAAGAGGGCAGTGAGTGCAGTGCACAAAATATTATGAGAAGAAAATTAATTATAACGATACCATATTCAGAATCAGTTAATTATGCTAACCAAATTACGGAAACACAAGACAATGATTATGGCAGTCATACTTATCTAATAATAACCCACTAAAATCATAATGCAGGATTTCAATGACCTAAAAGTTCAGTTAGAAAACAAATCTATATATTACAATTGATCTACTAATTAGACCTAAAATCATGTGGGCCAACATAAAATACCCTTAATGACAGGAAGCTCACTAGACTTTAGCCTTGTGCATCAAAAGTGTGATAAAATCTAGATATAACAATCTCCTTCACTTATTACTTAATATCCTTGTGAAGTCCCGATGTCAAACTCGTAGGCCATAATCATTTGTTACAAATTACCTGGTGAAAAAAGAATTGATTCATAACTTGAAACATGGCCTGATATTAAATGCATAATCCCAAGCTAATGGTAGTAGGCTCCGTTAGGCCTTGTAAACTATAATGCTTAATCAAACACATCTCATTATGGGAAAAACCGTGGTGTAACACTCAGTTGTTATCATTCACCATGCATATAACATTTAAAGGAACAGATGAAACACCATAGATCAATCATCTTCGTTCAAGTCCTAACAAGCCTACATAGTCAAAATTTCCCACGTAGATCAATTGCAGGCCCAATCCTAGGAACAACTAAAGAACATCGATGTGCTAGAACAGGATTCCAGTTAAGAATATTGGATAATGTATTTAATATTAAGAACAAAAGAGATGTTGTAGATTACCTTTCCTTGCATTGGAGCCCAAAGACTGGAGGCAGTCCTGTTCAGACTCAAGGAAGACTGTTACATCTTTTCCAGCAGCTTCAGCTTTTAGGAAATGTTCATCAATCTCTTTTGCAGTCCCCTCCAATGACTTCTTGCTCCTCCACACCGTCGCCGCCGTCTCAGTATCCTTGGTAAGCCAACTCACCGTAGACAAGCTGTCATCTGCCAATTCCTTCTCCCTCGTCCGATTCATTGCCACGATTAAAGCCTCCTTTCTTTGGATCAATTTGTCCTCTTCATCTTCCTCAACTACCTCTTCCTCTTCCTCATCGTCATCCACAACAGCACTTTTATCCCTTCGGGCCATCGGAGACGATGAGGCTGACGAAGCTGGAGAGCCCAAAGAATCGCCGGAATCCCAGGCCGCGGAAAGGAAAGGAGGCGGCGGGGGAGGCGGAGGCAGAGAGAAATTGTCATCATCAGCATCTGAATCGCTCAGATCCTCGACGAGCAACTCCTCTTTGGTCGCCGCCGCCGCGGCGACTGGACTAAAATTGGGAGGGGGCGGCGGCGACGGCGGCAGTGGTGGCGGGGAGGGCGGCAATTGGAGGCCACGAATGGGAGTTCCACCAATGATCGTTGTCTCTGCTTCAGTGAGCTGCCGAAGGGTTGCGCCGGTGTTCCTCAAGGACCGCAGGTACGCAACGTGGGCGACTGCAAGCTCCGCCCTGCAGCTCAGCAGTTGCTTCATGAGATTCCGCCGCTCCTTGCATCGCCACAGCACCTCGTCCGGTTCCGCCGTCGAGTGGGTGCACCCCATTCGCCGACAACAAAGGGGCGCAAAAGTTCCGACTTGATCCCTAATTGTTGATCTAAATCATTTTGAAACAGCTGCAGATCGCACAAAATCGTTTCTTTCACAAGAAAAACATGTGAAGGCCGATCGATTGTTCCTTGGGCACGAAAAAAAAAATTATCTACTATTGTTGCGAAAATCAGGAAAAAAAACTTTTGGGGAGATGGTTTTAGCTTTAAATCTAAGCGGAGCTGGAACAAGAATAGACTGACAAAAAAGGATGATTTTATGAATTCCAATAAGGAATCTTTCCAATTAAGAAGCAGCGAGAAAGGTAAGAGACGAAGTGGAGAAGCTTCAGCGAGGTGGAATTTTGTTCAGACAAACAAAAAGAATCAGTCAACTGTACAATAAAATAGTTGGAGGTCGAGTGGGAAGGCATGAAGAAAAGGAGCAGAAGCACGAGCGAGAGAGAGAGAGAATGGGCCAATTTCTTGCCGAGCTGGTCTTCCCCAATAATTCTATCCACATCAGAACCAGAGAAGCAGAGCAGAAGAATATATTATCATGGAGCTAAAGAATTAATGGTGAAAGATTAAAAAAAAGGGTGGAGATAAGACGGCACTATCCACAGAAACACTCAAACATCCATGAGCTTGAAGAACCCTAATTCACAGCTAGAAACAACCATCTGATAAAGAGAGAACTAATGCCATAATTAAATTCTTGAAAAGTGAAAAATTGCAGGAAAATTCACATCGGATCCGTGACTCCAAAGAAACAGGATGAATCTTGTGCACAAAGAGAGCAATTTAAAGTCGTGGGTGTTGGGATCTATCACTCACAATTGCCGAGTGATTGGTGCATTGAAAAGTGGAGATATTCATCGAGCATTATCATAAAGAGTTGGGTGAGTAGAGCCGGTGTCTGGGCTCTTTCTTTTGGATCAATTCAACGGCTTTTAATGCCAAATAGCCACACAGTGAAGTGGTTTATCGTTGATTAGGCACCATCTACGCCGTAGGAGGAATTTTTTTTTTTTTTTAAAAAAAATTAATATAAAAATAGTATTTATTATTCTATTTAATTTGGATACAAATTAAAATTTTCATTTAAAATAAAATTTTCTTAATCAAACTGCTTCCAAAACATAATTTATATTGAGATTTATGCATAGATTTGTTTAAACAAATTTTGTTTTAATTAATTACGAATAAGTAAATGTTACAAGTCTGTGGGGCCATGAAACACTTGAACGGGCTAAATATTTGTGTGGTGGGCTCCACCATGCATGTGACTTTAGGCCATGTTTCGTATAAGCAAAACTTTTCTTTAAAGCGAAGCTTCGTTGAGTTGATGCATAGTTCTACTGCCATTCATAGGACATATGTTTTGACCATTCGTTCACCTTACCTTGTTTCTATATCTATAGTGATGAGAGATGATGCATTATAGATTATTCAGAATTAATTCACCTTGGTCAAATTATTTGTGACCCCTAGTTTAATTTCACATAGATAATGAGAACAACATATTATAATATATAAGTACTCATATGTTCACTGTTCCTCAGCAACCTCCTCCAAGGCAACGAGGCTTAGGGTGTGTTTGAGGATTTTTTTTCCCAGAAATTTTTACTGTTGCGGGGCAGAATAGAGCTATTCGCTGCGTTGTTTACGGGAGCAAGTGTTAGGCTGCTTTCCGCTACTGGTCTCATATGCTACAGTAATTTTTTGCCATCCTCAACTTGTGAACAACTTCTTTTCTCAAGGCAACTTTCTCATTTCTCCTTGTCCTTTCCGATTCTTGCTTTCCTCTTCCCATTCCCTTCCAATTCTCACTTAGGCAAGATTCTAGTCATCAACATCCGCTACTCCAGCAATATCCGTCAACCTCCACCACTCTGGCAACATCCAGAAGCCTCCTGTCAAGGTTCGGAGAAAGTCGAGTGTAAAATTACTGTGAACTCCGTGACACTCCGCCGCTCTAACAACATTCGTCAAGGAACATTATTGAGGGTATGCTAGTTTATCCAATAACTCTATTGTGCAGCATTTGTCACCTTAAGGAAAATAACTTCCTTGCTAGAACACTTCCCGCTAGAATTAGAAATAAAGAGATTTATGAGTGGTTGTGCCACAATTCTCACCTTAAAGAAAATGTAATGTGCAATGCTTTAATCACCTGTAAATGATAGTGCAATATTTCATGCAATAAGAAACATCTAATATAAAGACTCTATACACATCTAAATGGTTGTGACCTATTTTTTTGAGAATTTAAAATATGATTAGTTTACCATTTGAGTTATTATGGGAGGAATGATTTACTATATGGACATAAGAATTTATAAGACTACCTCCACAAAGATAAACTTTCTATATTTTTAAAGAGTTTCAACATATGTTCAAGTCATTTAGAGAAAGAAAAAAAAAGTTAATGATACATTTCCTTCTTATGTTTATAGTTTTCATGCTTATTTAGACCTAATTTGAATATATAACTACTGTTAGGCCTGCGGGCCAAATTTGGGCGCGGCCCAAACAACAGCCCGGCCCACCTCACTCTTACCTATTGGACGGATCGGATCGGGTCCCGCCCGAATCCGGATCCGAATCCGCTTCGCCCATACGAACGAATCGCGCGCTGATTTCGTTTCGTCGGATGGCGTGACGAGGACGCGACACGACGCGTCGCAGCACAGAGGAGTGGACGATGGGACGTGTAAGTTGATTTGGGCGGAACGGAAGAAAAAGAAAACGGGACGAGTAGTCCCTACGACGACATCGTCGTCCTCACGCGGAAAAGAAAAAATCATCTCCCTCTTCTCTCCGGTACGCTCGTCGGCCGGACTTCGGATCTCAAGCTATCACCGTGCCTAAGCTCGAGCTCGTGTTCCGGTGGTGTGGGAGGGTGGACGGAATGCGCCGAGCTCCCCTGTGTCTCTTCCACCGTTCGCGTCGGCTTCCTCGCTCCGTTCGTCGTCTCCGGTGCCGGTGTTGCCCAGATCGCCTCGGAAGGCGGCGACCGCATCAGCTTCACCGGAAAGAAGGAGCCGGCGACCTGAGTGATCGCCGAGGTACCCTCTCGCCGTCTCCGGCGCTTTCTTGCTCTCCGTCCCGGGGCGCGTTTCTTCCCCGGCAACGCCCTTCTTTCCCGTTGATCTACGCTGCATGCGTGTATTGGCCGGCCTCCGAGCTTCCTCTGCGAGCTCTTTCTCCTTCCTCTTCAAGAGCTCCGGTCCGCCTGCGTGCGGAAATTTCCGGGCTCGACTCGCCTGCGTGCGAGTGTTCCCGGCGTTGCCGGCCGCCGTCGTTCACCGCCTGCATGCGGCAGCTCTCGTTCCTTGGTCGGCGTGCATCCGAGGGAGCCGTGAACTGGGAGCAGCATCCGTCTCCTTTCGCCTGCTGTCGCTTGGATGTCTCGGACGGCGTCCCCTTTCATCCGCGTGGAAGGCTTGCATCCGGACGTCAGCTTCGCCGCCCCAGCCACTGTCCGTTGGTTTCCCCTGCCGTCGTCCCTGCCTTCCAGCGAGGAAGAAGCCGCCAGTGGATCAACCACCGGCGAAGCCGCTAGGTGGGCAACGCTTCCCTTCCGGCGGAGGCGTAGCGAGGGTGGTCAGCGCCACCCTCTTCTCCTGCTCTTCTTGGCTACCGAGCTTGCCTCCGGGTGAGCGTATCTCTTCCGGTGCGGCCGTCGCCTACGAGCGACTGTGGCTCCGTTTATTCCGGCCGTTCTCGCCTCTATGCGAGAGGGATGAGGCCGCAGACTTCGCCCCACTTTCGGGTTACGTCATTCACACAGCATCGTCCGGCCTCATCGTCGGTGTGCATGTGATGAGCCGGCCGGATCCTTCTTCTCACCGGCGTGCGACGCCGTGTTGACTGCCGTCCGTGATTGCCGGGCGTCGGCTTGATCCAGGGACAACTGTGTACTACTGTTGTGGACCCCATCCGACGCGGTTGGTTGCGGGTGCGTCCCTTTGGGTTTCGGGTGAACCCGGTTTGACTTGACGACACCGGTCTTCAGTGAATCGTCTACATTGACCTGAGCCGTGTTGGAAGGGCAGCGATCCTTATTGAGTCCTTCGTCGGGCTGGGGGTCGGTTCGTGGAACCTTCCCCGCCAGTCGCGCCCAATCCAGCAGTTTCGACCGTTGCAATAGTTGCGTTGACGTATTTGGACTCGAGTCAAGCGTTGACTCACGGGTGAAATGATCAAAAAAATATTACCGTAATTCAGGGCGTGACAGCTTGGTATCAGAGCAGTCTACTGCACATTCCAACTCGTACGAGCGTCGTACTTGGGTCTTGTCACACTTAACTGATAGTGCGCAGATGGGATCTGCGTCGAACCCCGGACTATTGTCCCTCGAGGACATGGTCAGAGATGGGGTTCTGGATTCTTACATCTCAGTGGAGATCATCTCCACGCAGCTCATCTCGGGAGAGCGTCTCGTAGCTCGGGTGACTCGACGCACCGGGAGCTAGAGGCATCTTAGGCAGAGGTTGTGATGCTGAAGCGCGCTACGGCGGCTTCGATAGCATCGACCACGACTGATCCCAGCCAGTGGACCGTCGTGCGACGACCCATCCTGGAGCTTACCCTTTCGGAGGGGTGCGTTGCTCCACGATATTTAAGGAAAAGTTGGCAGACCTTAAAACTACTACCCAGGGAGACACATAATGAGGATGAGTTAGCAGACTCTAAAACCGCTATTTGGGGACAAGAAGAGAGGACGGTCTAACTAAAACTAAAACAAAAGAGGTCCCTCTTCTTAGTCCGACTAAGCTAACTTCGCATATAGGGACGCCTTATGTGAGGGAAGCTTGGGAGGAGAGCAAGGAAAAATCCTTGAAACTTGTCCGGGGTTCCTCAGCATATGGGGACGCCTATATGAGTGGAGGAGACCCAGGGAGAAAAGAGGTAATTGGGGCGAGCTGAGTACTCTTTGACGGAGGTGGTATGGGACGCCTTCGAAGGGGATGAGACTTGGGCGCACCAAGTTACTGTTGGACGAGTCTCCTGGGAACATAGGCAATCCGATTTGATCGCGGGTGTTGTAGGACCCCCCCCCCCCCCCCCCCACACACACACACACACACGTCGAGAGCAGCTAAGAGTGTTGGACTTAAAACGTCCTCAGCACAGGATCGAGAGAGGTCGGTCAGTGCAGTGGACCCCGAGACCTTCGGGGTACCGTACAATATGGATATCGTAATCGGCAGTTGGTAGGGCCGCTGGCATGCGAAGATTCCGAATCTTCCAAACTACGAAGCAGTCTTTGGCCTCGAACTTTTGGTTAAGGCAGAGATAGCTGTGAGGTCTTATCTGTATCAAATACAGATATACGATGAGGATTTCCCTTGTCTCGAGCTGTGCATTGAGAGTAAGGAGTCAAGGAATGGAAGGAAGAGGGACTCCTAGGGAGTGCTTTTGTTGGCGAACGCCTTAGCTACAGGGCTGAGCCAAGGAGATCCGATACCTCGGATCAAGCGTCAGGTGATGCGTTGATACAGGATGGGCATCCTGTAGCTTTCGATAGTCGAAAGTTAAGTGGGGTGGAGCAGAGATACTCTGCGCATGGAAAAAGAGATGGTTGCAGTGTTGCCTACCTCCGAGGATGGAGAGTCCTCCTAGGTATCGCCTTCGTGGCGGAAACTGATAAGGTGGTGAATACATATCTCACCACTCGGAAGAGATTGTCGGCCAAATTGACCCGATGGTAGGAATTCCTAGCAGAATTCTAGTTCCGGTGGGAACACAAGCCTGAAAAGGCTAAGGTAGTGCTTGATGCACTGAGTAGGCTAAACGCCTTAGTTCACTTTGCGATCTCCAGAGTGGAAGAAGATCTCCTTACGAGGATAAAAGCAGTAGTTGTGATCGATAAGGAATATCGAAAGTCTGTTGAGCAGACGAAGTCGGGTATGGCCCGATGATAGTATTTGGGCAGACGGAGTGGGTTAATATCCTCACGGAGGACTGCCTTCGTCATTTTGGTGACTGCGAGTCAAAGGACTGGGTGAAGTGGATTGATTCGGCACAATTTGCCTATAATCTCCACAGATCACCGTCTACGAGGCACGGCCCGTTTGAGCTTGTGTTAGGGAGACAATCCCCAACTTTAGTTGGTATTGCGATAAGGACCTCCGAAGGGAGATGTCCTGCTATCCTACGGATAGCTAGTGAGCGAGTGGAGTCACTCCAGGAGACTAGAGACAGCCTCGAGGTAGCCGCGAGACGAATGCAACAATGTGCAAATCGTCGATATCAGGATGAAGCAGCATCCGACTTTCCATGTGAGCTTCTTAAAAAGGATCTGAGGGATCCAGCTCGATCACAGTCGCTTTGTGCGCCTCCTACGGTTCGAACGGAGTTCGACCAACGGATTGGAAGGATCCTAGATCATCGAGTTTTGGGATATGACAGGATGAACCGACGAACAGAATTCGAACAGAATTTCTTGTTCGGTGGGAAGGTTCTCTCTTGGAAGAACCTACATGGTATAAGGTGTCCGAACTGCGGCAGTTCGAAAGCGAGATCTGACATTCTTTGAGTCGCCGAGGACGGCGACTCGCTCCGGAGGGGGAGAATGTTAGGCCTACGAGCCAAATTTGGGCGCGGCCCAAACAACAGCCTGGCCCAGCCTCACTCTTACCTATTGGACGGATCGGATCGGGCCCCGCCCGAATCCGGATCTGAATCCGCTTCGCCCAAACGAACGAGTCATGTGCCGATTTTGTTTCATCGGATGGCGTGACGAGGACGCGACGCGATGCGTCGCAGCAGAGAGGAGTGGGCGATGGGATGTGTAAGTTGACTCGGGCAGAACGGAAGAAAAAGAAAACGGGACGAGTAGTCCCTGCGACGACATCGTCGTCCTCACGCAGAAAATAAAAAAAACAACTCCCTCTTCTCTCAGGTACGCTCGTCGGCCGGACTTCGGATCTCCGGCTATCACCGTGCCTAAGCTCGAGCTCATGTTCCGGTGGTGTGGGCGGGTGGACGGAACGCGCCGAGCTCCCCTGTGTCTCTTCCGCCATCCGCGTCGGCTTCCTCGCTCCGTTCGTAGTCTCCGGCGCCGGTGTTGCCCAGATCGCCTCGGAAGGCGGCGACCGCATCAGCTTCACCAGAAAGAAGGAGCCGGCGACCTGAGTGATCGCCGAGGTACCCTCTCGCCGTCTCCGGTGCTTTCTTGCTCTCCATCCCGGGGCGCATTTCTTCCCCGGCGACACCCTTCTTTCCCGTTGATCTACGCTGCATGCGTGTGTTGGCAGGGCTCCGAGCTTCCTCTGCGAGCTCTTTCTCCTTCCTCTTCGAGAGCTCTGGTCCGCCTGCGTGCGGAAATTTCCGGGCTCGACTCGCCTGCGTGCGAGTGTTCTCGGCGTTGCCGGCTGCCGTCGTTCGCCGCCTGCGTGCGGCAGCTCTCGTTCCCTGGTCGGCGTGCATCCGAGGGAGCCGTGAACTGGGAGCAGCGTCCGTCTCCTTTCGCCTGCCGTCGCTTGGACGTCTCGGATGGTGTCCCCTTTTGTCCGCGCGGAAGGCTTGCATCCGGACGTCAGCTTCGCCGCCCCAGCCGTTGTCCGTTGGTTTCCCCTGCCGCCAACCCTGCCTTCCAGTGAGGAAGAAGCCGCCAGTGGATCAACCACCGGCGAAGCCGCTAGGTGGGCAATGCTTCCCTTCCGGAGGAGGCGTAGCGAGGGTGGTCAGTGCCACCCTCTTCTCCTGCTCTTCTTGGCTACCGAGCTTGCCTCCGGGTGAGCGTATCTCTTCCGGTGCGGCCGTTCTCGCCTCTGTGCGAGAGGGACAAGGCTGTAGACTTCGCCCCACTTTCGGGTGACGTCGTTCATGGAGCGTTGTCCGGCCTCATCGTCGGTGTGCGTGTGATGAGCCGGCCGGATCCTTCTTCTCACCGGCGTGCGACGCCGTGTTGACTGCCGTCCGTGATCGCCGGGCGTCGGCTTGATCCGCGGACAACTGTGTACTACTATTGTGAACCCCGTCCGACGCGGTCGGTTGCGGGTGCGTCCCTTTGGGGTTCGTGTGAACCCGGTTTGACTTGACGACACCGGTCTTCAATGAATCGTCTACATTGACCTGAGCCGTGTTGGAACGGCAGCGATCCTTATTGAGTCCTTCGTCAGGCTGGGGGTCGGTTCGAGGAACCTTCCCCGCCAGTCGCGCTCAATCCAGCGGTTTCGACCGTTGCGATAGTTGCGTTGACGTATTTGGACTCGAGTCAAGCGTTGACTCACGGGTGAAATGATCAAAAAAATATTACCGTAATTCAGGGCGTGACAACTACCATAGTGGTATATGCTAAGCATATTTCCATTCAACACTTATAAAAATATATGAAAATTTTATAAAAGAATTTAGTTTATTTATATTTATAAATAACGTATTGATATTGGGAAGAGAAGTAGAATTTGAGATGATAAAATGAGAAAAAAAATTCTTGAGGAAGAAAATAAGAGAAAATACCGTAACATTCTCATTATATGAGTGAATATGCAATACAACATGAGATATGTCTTCTCAAAGATCATTTATTAGATGATTAGATCGAATCTTGCTTATTATAAATGATTTACTTATCATAACATCTTTGTTTAATTTTGATTTTTGAAGCATCACTGTTCTCTTCACATTTATAATTTTGATTTTTGAAGCATCACTATTTAAGAAGGATCACTCCTCATTGAGAAGTTGTATTGAAAGATATTTTAGAATCTAGAAAAAAGATGAGACATCTTGCGTGACATGCCATTATATCCATATAAAACACAAATGAAAATACTTGTTGCAACGATGACATTATATAACTATTATTCATCCAGATTCAATACTAGAAAATATTTATTCAAATTATGTAGTCATTGAACCAATGGAGGAGAGCACAAAAAGTTCATAGCAAAATGATAATCTTCATAATCAGATTGCTCTAAATTTAATGAGGTCACAAAATTAATTTACATCATTATCCATTAGTTGTGTATAATATTATATATTTTGTACAATTATGTATGTTATTTATGTTTTTATTAATTATTTATATATTATTTTTTAGTAATATTACTTAATTATAATTTTAAAAAATCAAAATAAAATTAACTAACAATTGTACAATACCAACACAGCAAATCTATCCAAACAACTTTAACAGTAGTTGCTATAGTGACAGCGAATTTTTATAGCAGATTCATCCAAACACCTTTAACAACATGTACTATAGTGAAGATGCAGCTATCATAGCATAGTTACAGTAGCATAGCAGAATCAAACTAGACCTTAGAAGGTCAATATTTGCTCATTTTGGCTAACATCATCTTTAAATCACTCATACTCGTGCATGGATAGGCTAACTAGACCACATGGCTCACTTGATGTTGGAATAAAATTAAAAAAAAAAGTTAATGTTAGCATTAAATGCCAACGTTACTATTTTGTTAACAAGCTTTTATAAACTTGTTAAAAAATCTCTTGCAACATGGAGAGAGAGTGGTTCCTTTTCCCCTTCTTCTTTCTTCTTCCTTTCTTTCTATCTTCTTGGTTTTTTCTGATTTTTGCTGCTTATTAGTAAAAGGGCATCATATCAACTTCTCCATGATCGTGTTCGTAGAAGAAAAATACCCGATTGTATCCTGGGTGTTCAATCTGGATTTAACTCGCATGAGAGCTCATATTTTTACCTAAGGATAAGCCGCAATATGCCTCCAAGTTTTATCTTTCTATCTCTCTTTCATATTAATTAATTTACAAGTTTATTGTCTTATAATTTATGTTTTTATTTTTTATTTAAATAAAGTTCTGCTTGAAATTTTTAGAATAACAATTTAGGTGAAAAATCTGGATATTAAAAAAAAATCTCTGTATAGTTATTATCTAAATTAGAAGAAAAAAAATCTATTACTCTATGTTTATTTGGTTTGCTATTGTTTTCGTTAAGAAAACAATTTGAAGGGACAAAATCTAGTTTCGCCGAAAGGGCGGTAAAAGAAAAAAAGAAAATTTTTTTAGAAAATCCATAATTGGTAAAAAAATCACATGTCAAAATAAAATAATATTTTATTATTTATTGCTGTATATTCTTTATTAGTAGATTAAAGAACAAAATGTAATACATATTATGAATTCAACGAATGTGGATGCCTATGACATTATGATGACTCTTCGGATGACTCATCATTTATTACATATGAATGGATGCCTACGAATTTATGGTGACTCTTCGTTTACATGACTCTCTATATTCAATGTCTATGTTCGATGAATATGAGTCTTCGATCTTCGAGAGGAATTAATATCAATGTATCCATTTACCCTATAAATAGGGGTTGTAATTTTCATTGGAAGGTAGATCAATGAGAATACTCTCTACTTACTCCTCTCTCAATTTCTCTCACAATTTCATCTTTGCTTTCTAACACGTTATCAGCACGAAACTCTTATCAACGAAGGAAGCCAGGTTCTTTGAGGTTGTAAACGGTACTTTCATCTTTTCTATTTATAATCTTATCACTTTTCGTTCTTTGAGTTATAATGTCGAACCTCACAAAATTGGAGTTCGTGGCCCCTGATATCACCGGAAAGAATTATCTTTCATGGATTCTAGATGCTGAAATTCATCTTGCTGCAAATGGTCTTGAAGATACCATCAAAAGGCAAAACATCACGTCCAACCAAGATAAGGCTAAAGCGATGATTTTTCTCCGTCGTCATCTTCATGATGCATTGAAAATTGAATATCTCACCGTGAAGGATCCTCTTGTTCTTTGGAACAATTTAAAGGAGAGGTATGATCATCTAAAGACAATCATCCTTCCAAAAGCTCAATTTGATTGGTTGCACTTGCGCCTACAAGATTTCAAATCTGTAAGTGATTATAATTCGGCAATATTTCAAATTACTTCTCAACTGAAATTATGTGGAGAAACTATTACTGACAAAGATATGTTAGAAAAAAGATTCTCTACTTTTCATGCATCAAATGTGCTCCTACAGCAGCAATACCGTACAAAGGGTTTTGAGAAGTATTCTAAATTAATCTCATGTCTACTATTAGCCGAACAAAATAATGAGCTTTTAATGAAAAATCACGAGACCCGTCCAACCGGATTTGCTCCATTCCCTGAAGTGAATGCGACAGCAAATAATTACGGAAGCCAAAATCGCGGTCGTGGACGCGGTCGTGGTCATGGACGTAGACGTGGAATTGGACGTGGACGAGGTCGCCAATATTTTCACAATGATCGCCCTCGTTACATGGATAAGGGAGAAAATAGCAAAAGAAGTGCATGAAAGCAAGAAAGGCCAAGGCACTACAAGTATAGATAACAAGTGTTATCGTTGCGGTATGAAAGGTCATTGGTCGCGTACCTGTCGTATGCCAAAACATCTTACCGATCTCTACCAAGAACACATGAGAAATAAAGGAAAAGATGTGGTAGAGACAAATTTTATCTCTAATGATGATAATGTTGATTTTGGCTTCGACGATATCCCTCAATTTGATGTAGCTGATTTCATTGGTCAGCCTGAGGATAACATCAATCATTTTATTTAATAAAATCTCGCATTTTCTTTACTTATAATGTTGCATTTACTTTATCTTACTTTTCTATTTATTAATTCTATTATTTTATCTTTATGAAGAAAATGGAAAAACTTCCAAATGGATTCTCAATCTACGATGATGATGCATGCCTCATAGATAGCGCATCAATGCATACTATTCTCAAAAATGAGAAATTCTTTATCTCACTGGTAATGAATAATATAAATGTGAATACCATTTCAGAAAGTGCGAAAGTGATAGAAGGCTCCGGAAGAGCTATCATTCGTCTACCTGGTGGAACGAATGTTCATATTAATGAAGCATTATTTTCTTCTAAGTCTCCCAGAAACCTACTAAGTTTCAAAGACATCCGTCAAAATAAATATCATGTCGAGACTATGAATGAAAATAATACCGAATATCTTTGTATAACAAGTAACATCTCGGGTAAGAAATGCTTATTAGAAAAACTACCCGCAGTCTCATCCGGGTTATATTATACAAAGGCAAGTGTCATTGAAATACACGCTGTTACAAACCAGAAGTTTGTTGAGTAGGATAATTTTATTACATGGCATGAACGGTTGGGGCATCCAGGTTCTATTATGATGCGAAGGATTATTAATAATTCAACTGGACATTCATTGAAAAACTAGAAGATTTTTCAGTCCAATGAATTTTCATGTGCTGCTTGTTCCCAAGGGAAGTTGATAATAAGGCCATCACCGATTAAAGTTAGGACTGAATCCCTAACATTCTTAGAGCGAATACAAGGTGATATTTGTGGGCCTATACATCCATCATGTGGACCATTCAGATATTTCATGGTCTTAATTGACGCATCAACGAAATGGTCACATGTATGTCTTTTATCGACTCGTAATCAAGCTTTCGCAAGATTACTTGCACAAATCATTCGATTACGAGCATATTTCCCGGATTATGCAATTAAAACTATTCGTCTTGATAATGCCGGAGAATTTACTTCCCAAGCTTTTAATGATTATTATATATCAATTGGGAGAAGTGTTGAATATCCTGTAGCCCATGTTCACACACAAAATGGCCTTGCAGAGTCATTGATAAAGCGTCTTCAATTAATTGCGAGACCTTTACTCATGAAGACAAAATTACCAATTACTACATGGGGACATGCTGTTTTGCATGCAGCGGCATTAATTCACATCAGACCTACTAATTATCATGAGGTCTCCCCTTTACAATTGGTTTATGGTCAGGAACCAAATATTTCTCATCTAAGAATTTTCGGATGTGCGGTATATGTGCCAATTGCTCCACCACAACGTACTAAGATGGGACCTCAAAGGAGGTTAGAAATTTATGTTGGATATGAATCTCTATCAATTATTAAATATTTAGAGCCATTAACTGGAGATTTATTTATGGCTCGTTTCGCCGATTGTCATTTTGATGAAATGACATTCCCAACATTGAAAGGGGAAAATAAGCAGTTGGAAAATGAGATTATCTGGCGTGAAATATCATTATCTCATTATGATCCTCGTACAAAACAATCTGAACTGGAAGTTCAGAAGATTATTCACTTGCAAAATTTAGCAAATCAAGTGCCAGATGCTTTTACTGACCCCAAGAGAGTGACAAAGTCATATATTCCATCTGCAAATGCTTTAATCAGAATTAGTGTCCCTGAAGGACAACCCATAATTGCAAATGACCCTAGAATGCAAGTGAAACGTGGTAGACCTGTCGGTTCTAGAGATAAAAATCCTCGAAAAAGAAAAGAAATGAAGGCTCAAAATGAGGATATTATGACTCTAGAAGAGACTCCAGTCATGCATAATATGATTCCGGTAGAATCTCAGGTACCTGATAATGAAGAGATCTCCATAAATTACATTATGACTGGAAAAAGATAGAACCGAGGTGAAATCGACGTCGATGATAATTTTGCTTATCATATTGCATGCAATATTATGAAACATGATGAAGATCATGAACCAAAGTTTGTTGAAGAATGCAGACAAAGAAATAATTGGCCAAAATGGAAAGATGCGATTGATGTTGAATTGAAATCACTCGCAAAACATAAAGTTTTTGGACCTGTAGTCCATACACCAGAAGGTGTAAAACCGATCGGATACAAATGGGTATTTGTGCGCAAACGAAATGAGACAAATGAAATTGTTAGATATAAGACACAACTTGTTGCCCAAGGGTTCTCTCAGAGGCCTGAGATTGATTATGAGGAAACATATTCTCCTGTGGTGGATGCAACGACTTTTTGATATCTGATAAGTTTATCAATTCATGAAAGGTTGGAAATGCGATTAATGGATGTTGTTACTGCATATTTATATGGCTCACTTGACAACAACATCTACATGAAACTCCCCGAAGGATTCAAAATGCCAGAAGCATTTAATTCCAATCATCGAGAATTATTCTCAATTAAATTATGTAGATCTCTATATGGATTGAAACAATCTGGACGGATGTGGTATAAACGTTTGAGTGAGTATTTGTTGAAAATGGGATACCAAAATGATCCTATTTGCTCATGCGTTTTTATTAAGAGATCTGGATCAAAGTTCGTAATAATTACAGTATATGTTGATGATCTAAATATTATTGGAACTCCTGAAGAGCTTTCCGACACAGTTGATTATCTAAGGAACGAGTTTGAGATGAAAGATCTCGGGAAAACAAAACTCTATCTCGGACTACAAATTGAACATTTAGAAAATGAAATTTTTGTTCATCAATCTGCTTATATAGCCAAAATGTTGAAAAGATTCTATATGGATAAAGCACATCCATGGAGTAGCCCGATGGTTGTTAGGTCACTTGATGTAAATAAAGATCCATTTCGACCTCAAATGAAAGATGAAGAACTGATTGGTCCAGAAGTACCATATCTTAGTGCTATTGGGGCACTAATGTACCTTGCTAATCATACTCGACCAGATATTACATTTGCTGTAAATTTATTAGCAAGATATAGCTCTTCTCCGACGAGAAGACATTGGAATGGAGTTAAACATATATTTCGATATCTTCGAGGAACAATGAATTTGAGATTATATTATTCTCACATGCCTAAAGCAGAATTAATTGGATACGCAGATGTGGGCTATTTATCTGATCCTCATAATGGTAGATCTCAAACAGGTTATGTATTCACATGTGGAGGAACACTTATATCTTGGAGATCTATGAAACAAACTATTACTGCCACATCTTCTAATCATTCTGAGATCATAGCAATTCATGAGGCAAGTCGAGAATGTGTATGGTTAAGATCTATTATTCATCATATTCGGGAGGCATCTGGATTGGCTTTAAATAAGAATATCCCGGCGATATTATATGAGGATAATGCTGCATGTATAGCCCAGTTAAAGGAAGGATATATTAAAGGCGATCGAATGAAACATATATCACCAAAGTTTTTCTTTACACACGATATCCAAAAGAGATGTGATATTGATATTCGACAAATTCGTTCGTCGGACAACTTAGCAGATTTATTTACAAAATCATTGTCTGCTGCAACTTTTGAAAGGCTTGTTTATCAAATCGGAATGCGCAAGTTCAAAAATTTAAAGTAATGTTGCAATGAGGGGGAGTAATCGACTGCACTCTTTTTTCCTTAACTATATTTTTTTCCCACAGGGTTTTTGTAGTAAGGTTTTTAATGAGGCAGTATCTGAAATGACATCCAAGAGGGAGTATTATGAATTCAATGAATGTGGATGCCTATGACATTATGATGACTCTTCGGATGACTCATCATTTATTGCATATGAATGGATGCCTACGAATTTATGGTGACTATTCGTTTACATGACTATCCGTATTCAATGTCTATGTTCGATGAATATGGCTCTTTTATCTTCGAGAGGAATTAATATCAATGTATCCATTTACCCTATAAATAGGAATTGTAATTTTCATTTGAAGGTAGATCAATGAGAATACTCTCTACTTACTCCTCTCTCAATTTCTCTCACAATTTCATCTTTACTTTCTAACAATACTTCATTTGTTCAATTTCATCTTTGCTTTCTAACAATACTTCATTTGTTTCCTTTTACTTCTTATGTAAAAAGAAGAAAAAAAGAAATCATGTTTATTCTCTGTTTATTTACTGTATTATATTTAATACAAATAATAAAAAAAAGCAGCGTAAGAATAGTGCTTTAAACCCCTGATTTAATTAAAAATTCCTATAGTGGATATAATATATAGTATCTTCTTTATTAGTATCTATTAATGTTAATAAATATGTAATTATTTAATTACCGTTGGGCAATTTGTCTTAATTTACTAATTGATGCATTTATGGAAATTTTAATTTTAGCTTTAATTTCGATTCTTATTAATTGCTATCTTTGATTACAGTAGCGTGTGGATTAAGTTATTAGTTTTAGATTCATAAATGCATAAATTTAGTACTTGACAATATTTAGTGTTACAATTTGTCACAATATTTTTTTTAATGTAACAGTAATTAATTTATTGTTACTAATTTATCCATTTTATTTTAAATAAAAAAATTAATCGAGTGTTTGTGCATCTTAAAAAACAAAAAAAAACATATAACAGTTTAGTTACTATTATATTATTAATTGATTTGCTGAATATTGCTATCTTACATAATTGATTTTATGTTAGCACTGATAATGTAATTAAGTTATTGTCTTTTATGCATAGTTGTTAAATGTGGCTATTTCAATTTGTTTTATTGTCTTTCTAATTCTTGCTAGATTATAAATTTAACTTCCTTCTTAAAACATCTACTGAGTATATTGTTTATAGCTGTGCGTAACAGTATTAGTTATTAGTTATTGTTAATAAACGCTTCAATCACATAAAACCATCTTTTATTATTACTATTGGTTAAAATTTTAATAAAAAGTTTGGTACAGAAATTTATCAAATTTCTAAAATTATAGAATGCAAGATTAAATCAGTACCTGCCTATTAAGTAGGCTTTTATTTCTTAACTTTATGATATATAGTTGTAAATTAGGCTAATAATCCCAGCTATTGGGTGGCCTAGTTTATTGTATAAATTATATCAAATTTGATTATCTAATTTAACTTAATTTAGTTTTGGGCCAGATTATAATAAGCATAATGTGTAATTTAAATATTTAAACTAATATTTATAGATATTATGTAAAATATTAAATATTATGTAAATTATGAATATAATATAAAACATAAATGTCATATTTTAGATGTTATTCATAATGACATAATTATTTTATTGGGCATAAAAAATATTAAATACTTAAAATGCATTATTTTATAATATAATGGACATTATGATGGCCCTGTACATAATGTGCTTAATACTTAATACTTACATCGCCACGAGAGAGACATTCTACATGAAAATTAAATTTTGTACAATAAAATTACTGTTTATAATGAATTAAATATATACGAGGATTATGATTAAAATAATTTTGATGAAGGAAAATTATATATATAAAAGATAACTTAAAAAACTAATTTAAAATCATAAAAAATTTTAAAAATTGGTTTCAATCTATGATAAGAACAACCAAAAGTCTAATTAAATAATTAGGGCTAATTGCTGCTTTAAAAAATCTTTTCTTTCTCTAAATTTAAGAATAAAATATTTGACTCATAAAAGAGAGTAGCCATGTTAAAATTAGACAAAAGTCTATAAATAGCTTGACTAATAAAAAGTTATAAGTTTTTTTAATAAAGAATGAGCACAATAAAGCTATTGGCTTGACTAGGGATGACATCGGGTCGGGGCGGGGCGGGTAGTGCCAACCCCGACCCCCGTACTTAATACCCGACCCCGACCCCGACCTCGACCCGACCGGGTTTGGGAAAACTAATCCCAAACCCGACCCCGCCAGGGCTCGGGTACTCGCAAAAAACCCGACCCCGCGAGGAAAAAAACTTTACCTATCTCAAATCAAACATTATAATTTACATAGCAATATAAATTATTAATAGTCGGGGTAAGTTTGATATTAGTGCAACTTGCGAGGGTGGTAAGTTTATTTAGGGTTACAGTTAGGATTATTAAAAAAATAAAAATATTTTAATATTATTAATAGTTAGGGCAGGTTCGGGGTCGGGGGTCGGGGCGGGTAGTAGAAATCCCATACCCGACCTCGACCCGACCAATACAAGTCGGGTTTTCCCCAACCTCGGGTCAACTCGGGTTTTCCCGTTGACTTCGGGTCGGGTCGGGTCGGGTCGGGGATGGGTTATATTGCCATCTCTAGGCTTGACCAAAGCTTGCCTAGGATTATAATCTTGGAAGTATAGATAGGAATAAGATTAGTCTGAAAGTAGGCCTATTAGCGGTGGGAACCTAACCTCTGTGATAGGAGATCCCTTGAAGGAGATTCAATGTGGAAATAACAAGCTGATTGATTGGCAGGGAAGTACTTTGAAAAATAAAATTTATAAAATAATACGGTGTATAAAACTATTTATGTGATAGAGTTGATACTCTACACTCTTATTCCTGAGGATATATTTTGTGTTTCTTATTATAAAGATAAAGAAAATTTCTCGAAGTGGTTAATTAACATGAGATGAGCCTCTACACTCATCCCTTGTAAGGAACTTCCTATATGAGAGAGCCCATATATGACCGCGGCTGAGGACATAGACAATCCTCAGAAGCTCTCATGAAGATACACGTGCACAACCAAAAATGCGCAACACCGTGATCGGACAAACCCTGTATCGTGTGTGGATTTGTTGAAGTCTAGGTCAAAGAGAAATAGTTCAATACTAGTTCACTATCTTTCTTTCACTTGAAAATATTTTCACAAAATAAAGGTTATGCCTTTAACTGTACTTAATTGACTGCATGATATAAGCATGAGCCGTAATTTAAATTCTTTTAATCTTCTTGTTAAGTTTAATTATATTCAAAATTTAATTTTATGGGGATTATTAGAATAATTTTTTTTTTAAAAAAAGTTTGTTAGCATTAAATGCTAACGTTACTACTTTATTAACAAGCTTTTATAAACTTGTTAAAAAATCTCTTGCGACATAGAGAGAGAGGTTCATCTTCCCCTTCTTCTTTCTTTCTATCTTCTTAGTTTTCTCTGATTTTTGCTATTTATTGCTGAAAGGGCGTCTGATAAACTTCTCCACGGTCGTGCCCACAGGAGAGGAATACCCAATTATATCATAGGTGTTTAATCTGAATTTAACTCACACGAGAGCCTGGATTTTCACATAAGGAAAAGTCGTAACGCGCCTTCGGGTTTTACCTTTCTATCTCTCTTTTATAATTAATTTAAAAGTTTATTGTCTTATAATTTTTATTTTTTATTTTCTATTTAAATAAAGATCTATTTGAAATTTTTAGACCAACACTTGATTTGATAGTTTAAGGGAAAATAATCCAAAATAACCTAATTTAGATAAGATACAATTTAGATTTGTGATATTATAGTTGTTTATTGTAAGTGAAAGAAAAATATAATATTATAATATAGGGGACTTTAGGTATAAGTATTTTAAATTGACTTATATAATCTCACTTAAGTTAATGAGTCAATTAGTTATTAAGTAGTCATATGTAATGAAATTAGAGTAAACTTAGTCCTAAAGGAGAAGCTAATGATTTTAATAAACTTACTATTATTAAAGTTGAACTTAGACTTTTTAAGTTAGACTAATAAATAATTTTGGTTAAAAACCTAATTGTAATATTAATAAGTTATTGGGTTATTATTAAAGTTGGACTAAGGCATTTTAAGTGAGACTAATAAATAATTTTGGTTAAGAACCTAATTGTAATATTGATAAGTTATTGGGTTATTATTAAAGTTGGACTTAGGCATTTTATGTTAGACTACTAAATAATTTTGGTTAAGAACTAATTGTAATATTGATAAGTTATTGGGTTTTATACAAATGTGGAAAGAAAATATTAATAATTGTAACCCTATTTCGAATCTCTCTTTCTTCTCTCCCGTGTTCGCTGTAGCCGCTCGCGTTCCCTTCCGTCGGTGAATCAACGTCCGGCGACGACGGGTAGCCGCGCCGGCAACCGCTCCCTTTTCCGTGGGGTGCAGACATTATCCCGGCGAGTCGCTGCTCGCGTGGGGTTTGTGAGTCCGGCGGACGCGTGAAGCGGTAAAGGGCGCCGGGGAGGTTCCTGTCGGCGGCGAAGCCTCTTCTTCTTCTTCTTTTTCCCTTCTCGTTAGTAACGAGGAAATAACTCGTCCGAGGTCGGTGACGACTGACGAGTGCGGCTCCGGGTTCCGCTGCGCATCTGTGAATCCGACGCCGTGCACAGTGCGCTAGCAGCATCTTTTCTTCCCTTCTGGTGTGAACATCGGCGGCTAGGGCAGGTAAGGTTCTATGAACCCTTACGATACTTGTAGCATATGTATACATATTCCATACATATGTGTTCGGGTGTATATATATTTGTGTGTGTGTGTTACTGCTGTGTTCTTAGAATTTTTTATGCACACACAGTAAGCATCTTCAATTTTATTGAGTTAAGGAAGGACAAGTGTAGGTTACATTTATTCATGGATCAAATGGTTAGATACACATGAAAATGGCTCTCCCATATACTATGATTGTTCAACATTTCCCTTGTATTTTTGTTTTAAAGTTGGTTATTTATTTTTGTTTCTGCATTAATGATCATTGATTAGTAGGCGTTTTATTTCAGTGCTACACATTTTCTCAATACTTCATTAGTCATATTATTTATCGTACCCATATATGCACTTAAAGGGTCGTTTGACCCTCTAATGTGACCAACACTACTTTGAATAAGACAAACTAAACTAAAATGATAACAAAGTTGACTAAATAATGGGGTCTTAACTTAATCAATAGTGTAATTGGCATAAGCTTCAAAGACATCATCTAGAATCTTTAGAGATTACTCATTTGCCACCTAGGGACATGATATATGTAGAGAATAAAATTTGAGACCCTATAATGATCTATGACAATATTACCTAGAGCTAGTTGAAACTTAATTATGATTCCTTAATGATTATGACTATAGGCATTCTAAGCCAACTTCATGAGCTGATTTGAAATAGTCAGAGTGTTGTTTAGACAACCAAGATAAATATTTTTGACCTTTTAGATCATGTTGTTGCATACCTTTACTAGGTGTAAAAGGTCATAGCTTTGAATTACTATTGATTGTTCAACTGACCTAAATTTCATATCTATGGGTATTATTACTAGGTTTAGTTTGGCCTTGGACTCTCTTCCCCACTCATATCATGTCATATGAAATGATCAGACCAAGACGAGAGTTACATATAAATATCTAGTGTATCTCCACTTTACCAACTTCTAGCTTTACATATAGGTATAATAAATACATTGTTATTTCATGAATAAATTTTCACATCCTCTTAGTACTGCAGCAATATCAAGTGTATATCCACTTTACCGCACGGAATTATACATGATTTTCTATGCATTCTTGTATCAATCTTACACTTAATTTCTGTCTGCCTACAATCTAAGACACCACTTATTCCTTCTTTCAGGTTTTTGCTTATATTGGAGGAGCACTTTTTTTAGTCTTTGCTGCAGTAACATTGATTGAGATTGTTAATTAGCTGGAGTTCCAACAGGTAAAATAGTTTCACGTTTTAAAGATCGCAAATGTGTATGGTTTTATTGTATACACAACTGATTTGTGCTTTAGCTTTGCATGATTACACGCATCTTGATTGACCATAACTTCACAACCACACACCCATTGCTCAATGGATTCTAATTTCTAAATCACTTATCGCATAACTTTTTTTAAAAAATTGCATCATCATACTTTACGAAGAAAAGGTATTTTCTACTATTGCACACAAGATAAAATAAGAAGAGCTAAAACATTCTAGTTTGGGAGGCATATAATGCACTACCCTAAGAGCAAGAGGCATCTCAGTAAGAGCATACTGTCTTCCTCTAAAATGACAATTGAGAAAATGATCTATTAATTAGCACATTGAAATAGAGCCCTAACAATTGAGTAGAAATCCTAAGCAATGCCCCTGTAGAAGTTAGGATATGTGGAGTGCCTCATGAGCTGCTTGATCAAACGCTTAATGACTTGGGTTGTTCAATCAAAACAAAAAAAAAAGGATTGCCTTGGGTTTAGGATTCTTTTTATTTTTAATGATTATGATTGGATAACTCAAGTTCTTGAGCGCTTGTTCAAGTAGTTCCCAAGGCATCTTGTATTGAGTCCTCTGCAGGGTGCACCATGGGTAGGATATTTTTCCTAGTGAGCCATACTTCTTTTACATTAGAGAATCCATCACCATTGGGATACCTGTAATGTTATTTTCAATTCTTTTAGATATTTACAATTGATTTCAAGTATACATGGTTCGAGGATTTTTGGGAAGGAATGCTCCGTAGCCTAAT
Organism: Costus lasius; assembly: GCA_027563935.2. Taxonomy (NCBI): domain Eukaryota; kingdom Viridiplantae; phylum Streptophyta; class Magnoliopsida; order Zingiberales; family Costaceae; genus Costus; species Costus lasius. The sequence goes on along the minus strand of CM050447.1, from coordinate 20,849,225 downwards.
GTTGATATTATTGATTGATTTGGGTTTATATTCTTGCTTTGTTTTGAAGGGTGGCTGCATCCTAATAATGATCTAAGCCTTCTTGTTCTTTGTATACAAACGATGCAAACATCTGTATCTACGCCTGATGCAGTGGCTCTATTTGTTTTCTTGGTGTGTTGGTAAAGTCAATTCTAGGAAAGTAGTTTCAGTGGGAGCATGGATCTGTCACAGACATTGTTCTGTCAATTAGGATAGTCACTCTATTTCTTTATTATTATTTTTTAGTGACATATGGCAGGAAATTTAAATTTGTTATTAGAGTTATCTCTTAATTCTCATGTAATCCAAGCTTATGATTCATAACTTAAACCTTGTATAGTTTAATTTAACATTGGTTGTGATTGCATCACATTAGTTTAATCACCACCTTAATTTAACGGAATAGTAGGAAATGCTGAAACGAGAGTAAAATACAAAAATAATGTGTACTATAAACATGCGTTTCTTATGTATGATTATGTAAAAACTGAAAATGACTCAAAGAACGTGAAAAAGGGATATAAGATAGATATAGTAGTTATGCATAATTAGGAAATAATACTTTTCTTTTGTAGATAAAATTGTAACGAGACATGGGTTATGTGACTAGACTTGAGGCAGGTCAGTAGCACTGAACTTTTGTTAGGCTTGTTGGCAAGGTCAACACTTGAGGTAGGAATTTGCGTAAAATATTGTGATATATTATTGAGTTCTCCTATTTGATTTTGCTTCTGTATCCCTTGCATCCTACATCATTGATTTATTAAACATAAAGATGAATGATTATGTTTCTTCTGTATGATTAGAATGACGTCGTAGGATTACATAGTTTTCTTGATAATGACATTGATTGATTATATCACACTATCAATTATGATGGGATATAATTGATTTTTGATATTATAAATTTGGATGTTTAGCATTGATGTTGACCGTGTGATGTTGAGGCATAAAGGTGATCTTTAATTTGGTCTATGTATACCCGTTGGACCATTTGGACACTAGAATATTGATTTAGAGATCTGCCAGCTAGAGATCACCTAATTGGAAAGTATGGTCCTAGGTGTTGGACATAACATCTTTTAAAGAATTTTTGAGCGATTGTTTCATTACTTGAGCAATGATGAAAATACTTTAACCAAGAGAGCGGACTTAGAGAATAAGTTCTATATAGTGTGGTCATACTCTTAATTTACATGACATGTTATGGATATTTTTGTTGGACATATATTTGTAATATTATAAAGTATTGTCATATAAATTGATGGAAATTGAATTGGTCATCCATCTTTTATTGGATGCAACTTAGCTCTTTTAGCTAACATCCTGACTCTAAGCTCAAATATAATTCACGAGAGAGAAGAATAGATAGCTAGCAGCCGCCTTGTATTATGACATTGTTGGTTTTTGAATTGTACATTGATTGAAATAAAATTATAAACTTTGATATTTGTGGATTGCTGTAAACAAACTATGGAATGTGTGGATTGTTGGTTGATTAGACTATTGGTAATTGTAGTAATGAACTTGGTGGAAAAAATGTTTGTGAATATGAGTTCAAGTTTTGTGCAAGCTTTGTACATTCGCTTACTCTGTCGGGGCATGACATTATCTAGAGTGTGTGAGTTGGTGATTTGATTTTGCATGAATACTACGAACATGATTTTTCTTGTGATAATGTGCATTTACTTTTTGGTGTTTATTAGTAAATGATTGGTAATTATCATAAAATCACTTTTCCTTGACTATATATATGGACATTCCAAGATTGATATAAATAAATTTACCTATAAATTTTGTTCCATTTATCTATTGGAGATGTGTAATCGAATCTCCTGAACTTAAACCTTTCAGATCCTATACATTCAGGGCAATCTATAGATTGACTATATCAGATGGCATTTGATTATAAATAATACTTGAAGGGTTTGGCATGAGATATTGCGAGCCAGATAGTTATATTGTACGTTTATATTTGTAGATCTAAAATTTATCTATATCTGCATCTACTATCCTACCACTGAAACCCACAGGGTGATGTGGAACCTTCTGTGGTATAAATATTCATTATTAATCTCATTCAAATTAGTGTGATATATATGTTGGTTTGTTGATGGGTGCAATCTATATAGTGTATAATCTTTTTTCCCTTTTGTGGAGATTTGTTTTTTTTATTTCAATCAATTTGTCCTTCACTGCAGTTATTTCCAACTCTACTATTTAAATTTCAAGTATACGCAGGTTGTTGCTCTTTTGCAGGCTGACACAAGATGGTTAATGCCCTGAAGGGTCTCTTGGTTTCCTGGTAACTTCCAAGTCTCTTGTTACCCATGCCGTGTCATTGTAGAGGCAATTTGCCCTTCATCTGTTTTTTTTTTTTTGTAGTTTGTATGAATCAATAACCGATTAACTATTGCTGAACAGTGACATCCCCATGGCACAGTTCATCATCAGCTACAATGCTTCTCTTCCTCCTTCACAGAAGTTTATCATACACGTGCTAGACAATACACACATATTTGTGCAGCCTCATATGGGCGAAATGATCCGAAGCAGGATTGGAGAATTTAGAGATCAGAATACTTACGAGAAGCCAGCTTGATTCCTTTGTTCTTTCTCTTTCTTTCACAGGTAACAATGTTAACCTCTACGTGGTTTCAAACATAAGATCGTTTGGATCTAGAACACCTTGAGGTTAGTATGCTTCCCTGAACCGACGTTGGTTTTTATTTCAACTATATTCAAAATATGTGGCAAGCTAGAATGTGTGAAGTGATATTGAGCTTTGGTAATTCAACTTATAATTAGTATACGACCGTAGGGTTTAGTTTGTATTTGATGAAAAGCTTAGTATGCCTGAGCACAGGAGATTAGAAAGGGTGAAATTGATTTAAATTTTGGCACTCAGATACTCTTTTAGATCATAATAGTTGAAATTAAAAAAATACCTACTATAATCTTGCTAAAATATGTTGTTTTTATGACAGCATGTTTTGTCCCATTTTCCATTAGTCTTCATATCATCCCTTTCCTAATGAATAGGTATCAATATTATTAGAATGCACGAGAGGGTAAGGATACCGACAAAGCAATGATCTCCGCCTCAGGCATATATTTGCCGTTCATCTTTTTAAAATCATGTGTAGAGCCAGGACAATATAGAATCTATATTGCTTTAAGATGGTTAAGCCACCGTCAGTCGAGTAAATTTTCTAAGCGTTTTTTTTTCCTGTCAGTTGCAGTCTTGTGAAGATGACTGTTTGAAAATATCGAATTAGTCCCTTGTTTGTTATTTATTAACGAGTCGATCCACCCAATTGATTAAAAGGATAAAAATTATCTGCACGGGAATGAAATAGAAAGCATTGAGTTATCAGATTGAGCACATTTTAATTTAGATCACTTAATAAAAAAATAAAAATAAGAAGTCTTATTTCTGTCTCAGATTTTAATTAAGCTAGAGTATACTCTTTTATATTCAACCACAAAGCCATTAATTATTTTACTTATTAATTAATCTTATTATATAAACTATTAAATATTAAGGACTAATTTATAATTTTCACGTTTCTGGCGAGTTATGCATGGATCTATAGACCCTTCGTAAGAACACCACCCTTGAGCATGGTTGCCCTAATAAATTTTTAAATTTTTAATATTTGTACCCAGAGTCAATGCTTGACTAAGTCTAAACATGTCCATGTAGGGTATCACAGTTGTAACGGTCAGATTGGGCACGATTGTAGGGAATGGAAGGTTAGTCAAACCGATTTCCAGCCCTACCAAAAACTCTACAAAGATCTTTGCTGTTCCAAATGACTCTGATGAAAGTTAGCGATTCACCGAGTATCGGTGTCACTGAGTCGAACCGGTTCACTCAGAATCTAAAATAGGTTTACCCATAATTGACCACGTCGGATGAGATCCACAATAGTAATCGACCATGTTCGCTTATTGAAGGAAGCGGAAGAGAGAAACCGGATGTCCCATTCCAGGGAGTCAGACTCATCCACTCGTCCTGTTGGTGTATATGCCCTTGGACCCGTTGTTAAGTTCATCACTGCCAACGTCAGAGGAACTTACAGGGTCGCACAACTTGAAACTCGGGTTCTCGTATTGATCGAGCAGCCTAATGATCGAGTTATTAGATAACTCGGATCTTTTTGGGAGAATCTATCAGCGCCATTGTGCCTGATGAAATGGAAGGGATTTATTGGAGCTAACTTCATTTTTGGGCCAGATGGGCCTAATGGGCCCTATAGGCTAATTGGCCAAATGGGCCGAATGAAGTGTTAGCATGGACCATGGACCAATGGGCCTCCAAGCCCAATGGGAGTGAAGCCCAGTTGGGGCGTGAGGTACAGTGGGCCTTGAGGCCCAATGGGCCGTCAGGCCTAATGGGCCATGATAATAAGTTGTCTGGGCCCAATAGAAATCATGAGAATTAAATACTGCATTTAATTCTGGGAATTAATTCTGTATTTAATTCTGCATTTAATTATGCATTTAATTCTGTAATTAATTCTAAGTTTAATGATGAATTTAATTCTGAATTTGATTATGAATTTAATTCTGAATTTGAAGAGTCACATCATTAATGATCATTATGAGACTTTATTTCAAGGTTTTAATGAGTCATTATGAGACTTTAATTCAGGGTTTAATTCTATAATTAATTCTGAATTTAATTCTACCATTAATGATGAATTTATTACAGAGATTAATTCTGAATTTATTTCAGAATACCAGAGGTCACCGTGATTTCTATATAAGGGCTAGGAGGGTTGAGAGGAAGAGGTTCTGGATGAGGAGAAGTCTCCGAGAGACTCGCGCGGGGAGACTTCATTCGTAAGCTTGGAGCTTGGCGATTTCCCCTTTGAGACTCTCACTTGAAGACTTGTTTCGCAAGCTTGGAGCTTGGCGATTTCTCCTTCTTCCTCTCCTCTTGGCATCCGCAAGGTTGGACCTTGGCGAGTTTCCATCATCCCTCTCCTTGGCGCCTTCTACTTGTGAGCGGCGCAAGTTCTAGAGGAGGACTCCCCAAGAGGCGTGGATCTTCTTCCCGAGGCTAGCACCGGGCGTGGAAGAAGAGAACTCGAGCGTCGGCTGTGTGCGAGACTGCAGAGGGCGAACATTTGGGCGCCTGCATCACATCCTTTTTCTTCGCTGCAAGGTATCATCTCCTACATACCGTGTCGATCTCCTCGCAAGACTCGATCTTCTGGGTGTTTGGGACAGGCTTGTTTCGGGGATTGCTTCCGTTGTGCTTGTCTGTAAAAGTTTTAAAATCCCCGGGGTTTCCCAACAGTGGTATCAGAGCCATCTTGCGAACTCGAACGGTGTTTTATGCTTTGATTGTATGCTCACATGGCATCTGAAATTTTTTGAAAATTTGCATATGCGCATGGATTCTTCTAAGTAGGAAAAATCGTAAGTTTTTCGTTCTTAACATCTATTCGATCTCTTTGGTTTTTCGCTTTCTTCATTTGGTGGGATAGCCCATATGTGAGAGAATTAATTTCTCCCCACGCATGTAGGATAGACCTACTGTGTGGGACTTCTTGGCAAGTTAAGGATTGCAAGGGTAGGCGGCAAGCGTGCTTGGAGCATGCATGCGCCACTTGTAGACTCCCGAGAGAAACGAAAAATCCTAGATTTGTGAACGGACGTTGAGGTTGAAAGACAAGTTTTCTAAGAAACTAAAACTGAAGTTTTATGATTTCTTGAGCATATAGAAAAGCATGAGATGATTGTGCATCGTGTTGTGGTCATAGTCAAGCCCCTTGTATGCCTGTGATGTATTCTGTGTAAGGCCTGCGTGCCGCTTTTTCTTTTTGTTTTGTAAACGCACAAAGAAGATTAAGGGCGCATCCCTCTTGAAGCTTACATCTTGACGCATCAACCATGATGGCGCATCTTGCTTGGTGGCGCAAGTAAGGGCTTGGCCGAACCGTAGGGTTCGTGAGCTATCCCTCTTGGCACAAGCATGATGGCGCATCATGCATGGAGGAGCCATCAATGTCTTGGCCGAACCCTTGGGTTTGCGTGCTATGCCTTGGTGTGGAGGACCTTGGAGCCGCACTTAAAGATAAAGCTTAGTGGCGGCTAGGTTAGGTCTGGTTGGGGCTTGTCACCTAGGTCAAGCATTGAACATCCTTTGGCATGTGATGGTTCAATGTGTTGATTAAGCTATGACCACATCACTTGTTTACTGTTTTCCACTTCTGCTAAAGCATGCCTAGTTGTGTTTTATCGTTTTGTTATCACTATAGGATTGCATGCCTGTAATGTTAGACAAAAGATAAAACTAAGAGGATGAGACCTCAAAAAACCCTCAAAAATAATATCAAGTCTGGAATAGCCTTCTGACGCATAGCCCTCGTCAAACTATCGATCGATGGTGTTGTGCATTGTTTCCACGCGGTGACAATGTTTTCCCCAATCTAGTTAAAATCATAAACGCGCCTTTGCAAGGAATTCGTTGGCCCTGGGCATAACGGTCAGGATAGACTTGACTAGTTTTTCATAAGTGGTGGCCACATGATGGAACTCTAGAGGCAGCCTCGAGAAGTTAGGGTTTTGTGTTGTTCCAGCCCTAGCTGGGCACAAAATGCTTGAACTGTCTTGAGAAGGGGAATTGCCAAGTTGCAATTGGCCGACGCGCCTACCTTGGGATACATGTGTCACCTCGTGCAGTACATCCTGCCCTAGCGGGACGCGAGGCCGTGTGAGGAACAAGGATCCCATCTCACTAGGAAATCTCGGATTTCCCGATTGACTTTGTGGGTTGTCAATTCGATTATAATAGTGGGAGCCATGATCATTTAATGTAAGTCCAGATTAAATGATTCGAAGTAGTACTCATCTGCTTTCTTGGTTGTTGTAGATCAAAGACTGCGAACAATAGCAGATTAATACTCCGATCGATCCTTTGGAAGGACGAGATGGACTGGTGTCGAACCTTGAGGGGTGACCTCAAGCTCGAGAGCTGTAAGAGGCATCACCAGAAAGAAGAGAAGAGAGGGGTTACACCTTCGTCTTCAGGCTCTAGCATTTGCGTGGTTGAAGTCAACCTGTCTACTTCAAATACATGGGTATTGGATACCGCATGTGGAGCGCATATTTGCACAAGTATGCAAGGGCTCAAACGAAGTAGGACAGTGCGACCAGGAGAGATTGACCTTCGGGTCGGTAATGGCGCACAGGTTGTTGCTGTAACTGTAGGAGACTACACTCTCTCGCTGCCGTCTGGACTTCAACTAGAACTGGAACATTGCTTCTTTGTACCGTCGATCACTAAGAATATTATATCCATTCCTGCCCTGGCGAGGAAAGGATTTTGTTTCGCAATAAAAGAGAACACATGTTCTTTTTCATTGGCAAACCTATTCTATGGATCTGGTACACTATGCAATGGGCTTTATGTCTTGGACATGCAAAGTTCTGTGTGCAACGTAAATGCTAAGAGGATCAAGTCAAGTGGTTTCAACAATACTTATCTTTGGCATTGTCGTTTAGGGCACATTAACAAGAATCGCATCCAAAATCTCCATGCAAATGGATTCCTAGATTCAGATTCCTTCGAGGAATTTGACACATGCGAGCCTTGTTTGTTGGGCAAAATGACAACGACGCCATTCACCAAGCATGGTGAGAGGGCCACAGGTTTGTTGGATCTGATACACAGTGATGTGTGTGGGCCATTCAACAAACAAGCTAGAGGTGGGTATGTTTACTTCATCACATTTACTGATGACTTCAGTAGATATGGTTATGTCTATTTGATGAGACATAAGTCTGAATCCTTGGAGAAATTCAAGGAGTTCAAGACTGAAGTGGAAAACCAGCTTGGACGATCCATTAAGGCTCTTCGGTCTGATCGAGGCGGAGAGTACTTGAGCCATGAGTTTGCTAACTATCTTACAGAGTGTGGGATTCTTTCCCAACTCACTCCTCCTAGAACACCTCAATGGAATGATGTGTCCGAGAGGAGAAATCGAACTTTGTTGGACATGGTTCGATCTATGATGAGTCACGCAACTCTACCTCCGTATTTCTGGGGTTTTGCATTACTTACAGCGATCAAGACACTGAATAACGTTCCGTCAAAGAGTGTTCCTAAGACCCCACACGAGATGTGGACTGGGAGACGCTCATTGCTATCATTTATGCGGATCTGGGGATGTGAGGCTTATGTCAAACGTCAGGATTCTAGTAAGCTAGAACCCAGATCTGATAAATGTGTGTTTGTGGGGTATCCTAGGGAAACCAAAGGATACTACTTCTTTAATCCCACCGAGAACAAAGTTTTTGTTGCTCGGACTGCTGTATTCCTTGAGAAAGATTTTCTCTTGAAAGACACTAGTGGGAGAAGCTTTGACTTGGATGAGGTCCAAGGTCAACCACAAGACACAGCAGATGAGATGGAACCTGAGCCACCTGCACTGGTTGCTGGGCAACCAGAGGCTCAGACACAGGCCCTACGTAGGTCTGGGAGGATTTATCGTACACCTGAGAGGTACGGGTCGCTGCCGACCCAACACGATGGGATCTTCATCGTTGAGGATGAACCCAGGACCTATGATGAGGCGGTCGCTGGACCGGACTCCGAGAAATGGCTTGAGGCCATGAGATCCGAGATGGATTCCATGTCGGTTAACCAAGTCTGGGATTTGGTTGAGTTACCTGATGGGGTAAAACCTATAGGGTGTAAATGGGTCTTCAAGAGGAAGACTGACATGGATGGCAACATAGTTACCTATAAGGGTAGACTTGTGGCTAAATGATTCAGACAAGTTCACGGGGTGGACTATGATGAAACCTTCTCGCCAGTTGCCATGTTCAAATCCATTCGAATCCTGCTTGCTATAGCTGCGTATCACGATTATGAGATATGACAGATGGATGTGAAGACAGTATTCCTTAACGGAAAGCTGACTGAGGATGTGTTTATGACACAGCCTGATGGCTTCATCCATCCTGCAGAGGCCAATAAGGTCTGCAGGCTAAAGAAATCCATTTATGGATTAAAGCAAGCTTCTCGAAGTTGGAATCTTCGATTTGATGAGGCAGTAAGAGATTACGGCTTTATCAAGAGCGAAGATGACGCTTGTGTATACAGAAAATTCAGTGGGAGATTGGTCACATTTCTGGTATTGTATGTCGATGACATACTACTCATCGAAAACGACATCCCTAGTCTTCAAGCTGTGAAGACATGGTTGGGAAAGTGTTTCGAGATGAAAGATTTAGGGGAGGCCGCCTATATCCTAGGCGTGAGGATCTACCGGGATAGATCCAAGAAGCTCCTGGCCCTTAGTCAGAGTACTTACATTGATAAGGTCCTGGAGAGGTTCAGCTTAGAGCAATCTAAGAAAGGATACCTTCCAGTGAGACATGGCCTTATTCTCTCCAAGAGCCAGTGTCCCATCACACAGGCTGAGAGGGACGACATGAGTCGAGTGCCCTATGCTTCGGCAGTAGGTTCGATCATGTATGCGATGTTGTGTACTAGACCAGATGTGGCTTATGTTGTGAGCATAACTAGCCGATACCAATCCAATCCAGGTCTGCAGCACTGGGTGGCTGTAAAGAACATTCTGAAGTATCTGAGAAGAACTAAAGATTTGTTCTTGGTCTATGGGGGACAGGAAGAGCTCAGTGTTCAGGGCTACACTGATGCATCGTTCCAGTCTGACCCTGATGACTTAAGATCGCAGACAAGCTATGTGTTCAGATTGAGTGGAGGTGCTATGAGCTGATAGAGCTCTAAGCAATCCATTATACCTGATTCTACGACCGAGGCTGAGTATGTCGTTGCTTCTGAGGCAGCCAAAGAAGCCGTTTGGATTCGGAAGTTCATTTCTGAACTTCAGGGGGTTCCAATTGTTGTGGATCCGATTGAGCTCTATTGTGACAACAATAAAGCGATGACACAGGCAAAGGAACCACGGTCTCATCGAAAATCCAAACACATTCTCAGTAGATTTCACCTGATCTGGGAGATCATTGATAGAGGTGATGTCAAGATAAGCAGAGTTGACACAGACAACAATCTGGTAGACCCACTGACCATGGCTTTGGTGCAGCAGAAGCGTGTTGGTCATACGAGGGACATGGGGTTGAGTTTTCTCAACAACTAAGTCTAAGTGCAAGTGGGAGATTGTTGGTGTATATGCCCTTGGACCCGTTGTTGGTCAAGATTGTACTACTTGATATTGATATTTATATATCATTCTGGCATTGTCGTTATTATGCTATGTTTACATCTGCGATTATGTACATGGATAATAATGTCCCTGGAGACAGATTGTATCTGGGCTCAAACGGTGTGTCCCCGGTCGAATACCTGAGTGGATAAGGGACAGCTCTAGTACATGTGAGATTGGTATATGAGCTGGTTACGCACGGGGTGCTAACGCAGACATATGGGTATGTTAGTGGTGGATATACTGGACCGACCCGCTGTGAGGCTTTAACTTAGTGTCATGAGTTAAGCTCACATGTGACAGGAGATGCATTGATCTCTTGACTTGAGGTCATTGACTCTTCTATATGGTTAGGAACATGCTTTGATACAACCTAACGCCTCGCCGTAGCAAGGAGGTCATAACGGTTGTCATTGGGTATGTGACGACCCATATGAGAAGATCAATCGACAGACATAGGATTTGCCCATTCCTACGGGAAGCTTGATATCCACGGGGCCCCCCTATGGTTGCATGACTGAGAGTGTATGGCCATACCCAGGTGAAAGCCTGATCTAGTCATGACCATGAGATTGGGTGAAAACAAAGTGGTGACACACTTTGTCCAATCGGATATCAGTTTGGCAAAGAGACTATAATGCATCGGTATCTTGTTGCGATGATGAGGATGTCGATGCTGATATCCATTCCGAAGACTTGGGTAGCAGTGATGCACTGCTAGGTGCCACTCATTGCTTGTGATGACTTAAGTTCATCACTGCCAACGTCAGAGGAACCTACAAGGTCGCACAACTTGAAACTCGGGTTCTCGTATTGATCTAGCAGCCTAATGATCGAGTTATTAGATAACTCGGATCTTTTTGGGAGAATCTATCAGCGCCATTGTGCCTGATGAAATGGAAGGGATTTATTGGAGCTAACTTCATTTTTGGGCCAGATGGGCCTAATGGGCCCTATAGGCTAATTGGCCAAATGGGCCGAATGAAGTGTTAGCATGGACCATGGACCAATGGGCCTCCAAGCCCAATGGGAGTGAAGCACAGTTGGGGCGTGAGGTACAGTGGGCCTTGAGGCCCAATGGGCCGTCAGGCCTAATGGGCCATGATAATAAGTTATCTGGGCCCAATAGAAATCATGAGAATTAAATACTGCATTTAATTCTTGGAATTAATTCTGTATTTAATTCTGCATTTAATTATGCATTTAATTCTGTAATTAATTCTAAGTTTAATGATGAATTTAATTCTGAATTTGATTATGAATTTAATTCTGAATTTGAAGAGTCACATCATTAATGATCATTATGAGACTTTATTTCAAGGTTTTAATGAGTCATTATGAGACTTTAATTCAGGGTTTAATTCTATAATTAATTCTGAATTTAATTCTACCATTAATGATGAATTTATTACATAGATTAATTCTGAATTTATTTCAGAATACCAGAGGTCACCGTGATTTCTATATAAGGGCTAGGAGGGTTGAGAGGAAGAGGTTCTGGATGAGGAGAAGTCTCCGAGAGACTCGCGCGGGGAGATTTCATTCGCAAGCTTGGAGCTTGGCGATTTCCCCTTTGAGACTCTCGCTTGAAGACTTGTTTCGCAAGCTTGGAGCTTGGCGATTTCTCCTTCTTCCTCTCCTCTTGGCATCCGCAAGGTTGGACCTTGGCGAGTTTCCATCATCCCTCTCCTTGGCGCCTTCTACTTGTGAGCGGCGCAAGTTCTAGAGGAGGACTCCCCAAGAGGCGTGGATCTTCTTCCCGAGGCTAGCACCGGGCGTGGAAGAAGAGAACTCGAGCGTCGGCTGTGTGCGAGACTGCAGAGGGCGAACATTTGGGCGCCTGCATCGCATCCTTCTTCTTCGCTGCAAGGTATCATCTCCTACATACCGTGTCAATCTCCTCGCAAGACTCGATCTTCTGGGTTTTTGGGACTGGCCTGTTTCGGGGATTGCTTCCGTTGTGCTTGTCTGTAAAAGTTTTAAAATCCCCGGGGTTTCCCAACACGTCCGTGGGTTGCGCTAACAACTGGCGTTCATGGACGGTCGTCGATGTCAGCATGGCAATGGAAGCGGAATGAAGAAAAATGGGGACGGAGGATGTCGTCGGTTTTTCACTCGTGATTTTGAAACGAACCTTCGTCGTCCGCTCCCCTCTCCAACCTTTGTCGGACCTTCCTCGCCGGATGTCATCGGCGGAGAGTTCCTAGGCAATTCTAGTGGTGTGGGTGGGTGGTCGGAGCGCCTCGGAAATCTCCGTCTCCTCCTTCGCATCGTTGTCGCCACAATCGGCGGTCAAGCTCCAGATCGCCTCGGAAGGAGTCTGCGAACTATCGCCGAGGTACTCCTTCTCCCTACCCTTTTCCGACGCCTCCTTTCCCCGGTCGAGCTCGTGGCTCTCGGGCAACTCCCTATTCTTCGTCGTGCTTCCTCATCCGAGCGCTGGCCGTTGTGCGCGTGAACTCCCGGCCTCAGACCCATCTGCGTGTGGCCATGCCTTGTTTCTCGCCAGACGAGGCCCCTCCGCCTGCGCGCGGAGCTTCTCCTTCCTTCTCTGAGGTTCTGAGCTCGCCTGCGCGCGAGCTCCGCTTCTCTTTCCTCCCAGTCGGCCACCTGTGCTTTCCTGGGTTCACTGCTTGCGTGTGGCGTTGCCCCGGTGCCGACGGTTAGCCGGGTGGACGTGGACAAAGCTCTATCCGCCAACGAGGAAGTGCAGCGAGGTGGCCAACGCCACCCTCTTCTCTAGCGATCCTTTCCCCCGTCTAGCTCGACACGTGCATGCGCCTCATTCCCAATTTGATTGTCGTTGGCGTGTGACCGAAGCCGGCCGCTGTGGCCGGTCGCCTACGGGAGATCCTCCCCCGTTCAGCCTCCTCGCCGGTGTGTGAGTGAGACACTGGCTGGATCCTATCCGTCACCGGCGTGAGACGCCAGAGATGTCGATTCAGCCACCCACTCACATCCCATCGCGTCAGCGTCCATGCCATGCGAGACGACTGTCTGAGCTGCACGCGCACGCGATTAACGCGTGAGAATCGCCCATTGGGCGATTTCGGATCCGGGGCAGCCCGGTTCGGATCCTTCACCTACCTTCCCGATCGATAGACTTTCTGGGCTGGGTTGGGATTTGGCCTAACACCAAGGACCCCCCATCTCCAGCGAGATCCACCGCCTGACGAACCCTAGATGCGTGAATTGAGATCCCTGTGCTCTCGCTCCGATCGTCGTGGCCCTGGGCAGTGATCGCGTTGGATTGGCTCGACATCGGTCGACGGAAGTAGATGCCGCAGTTTTGGTCCTCTGGAGGACGGCGGGGGCGTAGCCAAATTCTGGATTGGGCCGTTATTTTTCCAATGCAACGGACCAATTCCGGCCGTAACAAAATCGAATGCTTAATTAATTGTTTTGAGAATGGCAATTAATTAATTATAAATAAATAAAAGCAGATACATGAAATTGAACATAAAAAAAAGCAAGAGAGGAAGGTTAAAGCGATTCGGGGGTAAACTGAATGATTTTATTCTTTGCTTCGTTGTATGCCACTGAAAAGTACGACATTGCAATCATTCATCCACGCTAGAAGAAAAAAAGAAAAAAAAAAAGAAAAAAAATGGATTACACGCCTTGCGTGTGCAAGACTTCTTTTGGACGGCCCACCATCTTCTGCACTTAGGTCAACATGTTGACCAAGCCACAGCCAAGCAGGTCAACATGTATGAATATATTTAATATATTTTATTTTCTCTTACTTGCCTGCTCAATAATTAACATCATGTGCACGAAGGTTTAAAATAAAAATAGCAGAAGAATAGCTTAATCAATTCGGTTGGTAGTGATGGTCTGAATTTCTTAGCTACGTACGGGCCGGGGTGGATCGTTGAAAACTTCAAGAAAAAACAAATTCTAGCGTAGATGTTAGTCAATCCAATGTCTTTTTATACAAACCTACGTAGAACGGTAGCGTGGAACAATTATGGAACACTAACGCTGCTGCCGTGAAGAAATTTGTTGTTGGATTTTTTTTTTTCAAGTGTGGTGGTGAAAAATCCAAATTTCAATAGGAGCAAAATTTATACAAAATTTTTCTTCGTCATGTCCGTTTGGATTTTGGAAAAATCAACCAAATCTTATTGCCATGTTTAACGTGCGCATGCCCCATGAAGATCGCGATCCACTCGGCCGATAATATCATAAAGTCAACCATCAATTACAAAGTCAACGCATATATGTCCGGGCTCAGGGAGAGAGAGAGAGGAGGGATCTGCTCGCATGATTTCCAAGAAATGCTTTAAGATTCGCACTAAACCGCAATTATATTGAAAAGTATTAAAAATAAATGCTTTGACTCTAATCATTTGAGCATCTTTTTTCTTGGGCTGCGACTATCGAGGTGGGAAAGAAAGGGTGACGGTGAAGCGATTCCCATGCCCACCTAATTGAATTAAGTAAAAAATTTCTTTTAATTTATTGTTTAGATCTTTGAGGTCCCAAATCTATTGCGAAACCCGACACAATTGTTGTGATTTTTTTTAGTATTTTTCCCAATTTGATGAGCATTAAATTCTCGTTTTAAGGTTGCTTCCCGAGCATTCACTGTGTCCATTTTCATGAGCAATTATTTGACGCTTGCGAAGCTGCAGGGGAGTGATTCAGAAAGGAGGGCGGAGGCGGAGGAGGGGCTGCTCCTCCTCGCTTTGTCTTTTTCCCTTTTTCTTTCTTGCGACAGAAGGCTTTACTTTTCTGGGCCACTGTCTGATGTCTCCTCCCTCGCCTCGCCCGGCAATCCCGTTTAAAGTAATCCAGTTGGACGGCAGCTAAAAACTTGTCGAGGAAAGGGACAGAATAGAAGCTCTTCTCTGGAGTTTGGAGTGTTCTTCCCCTTAACCCCAGCTTCGTTTTTTTTTATTTCTTTTTATCTTTTATGAATTTGGGCTGTTCATGGTAGTTGCCGCTAGGATTTTAGATGAAGTTGAGACTTCTCATCGCGTTTGTTAGGAAACGCTGGTCTTTCGGGATTTCAGCAATTGGAACAGCTTGAAATTTGATTGAAGTGTATGGATAGTTTGCGGTAGGTAGATTGATTAGGGTTCCTTCCTCCGCTGTGTCCGTCTTCCGATCGGATACCTTCTACTAGTGCAACTTTGCGTGGTCTTCTGAGATTATCTTCTCGCTTTGTTCCGTTGGATTTTGATGTTTGGCTCGTTCAGTTTGAGATTTCCGGGTCTCTCTTCCGCCTGTTTGATCTTACCGTGCCATCTTCTGCTCGGAGTATGTTTGCTCCATCAGGGTTTAATTGATCGAGGGTGTAGGCGAGGATCTTTTTGTTGCCGGACGTTGATGGCTCTTGAAAGGAGAGCTTAGTCTGAATTTAGGGTTGATCAGTGTTAAAACTCTAGCGAGTATCGACTGTCGAAGCACTCGTTGGCTTTGAACTTCCTGGAACTTTGAAGATGGCCAGCGTGAAACTGGGTTCGAAGGCCGATGGATTCCGACGCCAAGGGCAGGCCTGGTATGCTGCTTTCTCTGCTTCTTTTGGTCAACCTCTAACTTCTGATTGTTCTTGTATGTCCTCTAGATTCTACTTTGGAATGTTAACTGCATCTCGATTCTCCATTGATGGTTTAAAACTTGAGATCTGTTGATAATGAATAAGGTTGCCTATTGAATTTTATATTGGTACCAATTGTTCCTCCATAAGGTCATGTATCTTGATTTTTGGTTTAAAATATAGCATTTAGGAGTCTAAGACAATACTTTATGAGGCATTTGGTAGTTTACAACTGCAAAGTAAGCAATCTGTATCAACTGGTTAAGGGTTAAACTATGAGCATTCTAACGTGTGTATTCAATTGTCGCAAAGTTCAATGTCACAATAATTAGAAACATCAAGGAACTCAATAACATGTTCAGCAATGATTCAATGCCGTGACTCAAGAATATCAAGTAATACTTAGATATAACCAAGGGGATACTTAAAATAATGATACACATACAAAAGCACAGCCGTGAAGAACAAAGAAGAGCCTACTGCGTTCCTGCATGATTCTTTGTCTTTCTTGCAGTGTGCAGTTAGAATTTAGTGAACAAGGTGCGAGGAAGATGAGAGTGTTCTCTTTATTTTATATAGGGTCTAGATCATCTTCCTAATTGATTGCGAGGCTTATTTCCAAGTCTCTTCTGAAGCACTTTGATTATCTGCTACTTCTGCATACGCTTTTAGGATAATTAGGTTGAGGTATAAGAGTAACTATCTGATTCTATAATTGCATGCTTTGTCCAGAACTAATTTTAAGCATACTAATCTACTTTTGAGTAATCTGTTTACTGCTCCTTTAGTCAATTGTTTTTTACTTTAAATTTTTTATTGTTACATTTTAGGTTCTGCACAACAGGCCTACCAAGTGATGTGACTGTTAAAGTTGATGAGATGACCTTCCGTCTCCACAAGGTAATAATTCTACCAAAGTATTTAGCAATATCCTATTCTCAAGCAGGTGTACTCATTAATGTGCTGACATTATCTTATTCATTCTGGTTGGCCTCTTGCTTTCAGTTTATGTAGCATTTTCACAACTATGGTGTTATTATCTGATGCAACAACTTTCAATTTTCCTGGTCCATTTTCTAAATGCTAAATGAATATAGTAAAGCTTCTGTTGGTTTGTTAAAATCCATAGGCTACTACTACCTTTGCTAAATCATTCGATCACATAATTCTGTTAATCTCATTCAAAAACTAGTGCTGAGTCAAACTATCCTAGTTTCAATAGAATCACATCTGCTTATTTGTAACTAGTATTATGTTAACAAATTAAGGCTTACATCTCGACAATTGCAACCAGCTATATTGGCCCTTTTTTTTTTTCTGCTCTTGAACTCTGTTGAGTAGCCTTCTATATCTTATTATATTTAGTATTAAAAACAGTGATATGCCTTATGCGCTGTTGCAGTTCCCTTTGTTGTCGAAGTCTGGTCTTCTGGAGAAGTTGATTCGAGAGAAATCTGATGAGGGAGGAGATGATTGTGTCATTCAATTATCTAATTTTCCTGGTGGTCCAAAAGCATTTGAACTGGTCGCCAAGTTTTGCTATGGCATGAAGCTGGAACTGGCTGCCTCAGTTGTTGTTCCTCTGCGTTGTGCTGCGGAGCATCTTGAAATGACAGAAGAACTAGCTGAGGGCAACTTAATCAGCCAAACTGAGGCCTTTCTTAACGAAGTCGTTCTTCATAGCTGGAAAGACTCTATCAAGGCGCTGCAGACTTGTGAACGTGTCCTTCCTCATGCAGAAGATCTTCAAATTGTAAAAAGATGCACTGAATCTTTGGCTATGATGGCATCCAAAGATCCAAACTTAGTTGGGTGGCCCGTTGCTGAGCATGGCCCGATGCAAAGTCCAGGAGGAAGTATCCTATGGAATGGTATAAGCACTGGAGTCAGACCAAGAATTAGTAGCTCTGATTGGTGGTACGAGGATGTTTCCTCTTTGAACCTTTCCATGTATAAAAGGTTGATCTCTCTCATGGAATCTCGAGGCATTCGACAAGAGACAATCTCAGGATCTCTTACATTTTATGCCAATAGGCATCTCCCAGGGCTTGACAGGCGCCAGAGTATCTCTGAAACTAGTACTCGTCTAGAACCTAGACCTTTAATGGCTCCTCCATCTGAACAAGAACAGAGGCATCTTCTAGAAGAGATTGCTAGGTTACTGCCCTCACAGAGGGGTCTGATATCAACTAAACTTTTATTTGGACTTCTTAGAATTGCTATGATCCTTAAAGCCAGTTCCTCTTGCATGTCTAACTTGGAGACAAAGATAGGCATCCAACTTGATCAGGCTTCCTTGGAAGATTTGTTGATACCTAACTTTTCTGACTCGACTGAAACACTCTACAACGTAGACTGCATTTACAGGATTGTTGAACACTTCTTAGATAAGGATCAGATGACTGGTGGAGCCTCTCCTCATGCAGATGACGATCACCAGTTTTTGGAATCGCCCTCTCTTATACCAATAGCTACGGTTGCAAAGTTAATTGACGCTTATCTAGCAGAGATTGCATCTGATGGCAATTTAAAGCCATCAACATTTCACTCCTTGGCAGTTGCTATACCAGAAGATGCTCGAATATTGGATGATGGCCTCTATCGTGCCATTGACATATACTTGAAGGTCTGTAAAATTCCTAGTCAAAATTTCTCTTTTTCTTTTGTTTCCTTTTATCAGCACCAGCACTTTGTGTTGTTCTAATTTTGTGCATTGATGAACAGGCACACCCATGGCTTACAGAGTCCCAGAGGGAAGAGCTATGTCGGCTGATGAACTGCCAGAAGCTTTCCCTAGAGGCTTGCACCCATGCAGCTCAAAATGAGAGGCTTCCACTTAGAGTGGTAGTCCAGGTTCTCTTCTTTGAGCAGCTTCAGCTGAAAACATCAATTGCCGGATGCTTCCTTGTGTCTGACAACCTTGATGTGTCGAGGCCCCTCAGGAGTGGTCTTCCAACCTCTGGCGAGGGTGTATGGGCATCAGCCGTTAGGGAGAACCAGGTCTTGAAAGTGAGCATGGACAGCATGAGAATGAGGGTGATTGAACTTGAGAAAGAGTGCTCGAGCATGAGGGAAGAACTTGAGAAGTTCACAAAGGGGAAGAGCCGATGGAGATCTGGTGGAAGAAAGTTTAGTTACAGTATCAAGTCCCAAATTTGTAGTGCCAGTGAGGATGCTGCCCTTAGCAAAGAGAGAAACGCCCTCAAGCGGCTTGAGAAAGAGCAAGTAAAGCTCACAAAGCACGGGCACGATTGACACTAGATGTGTAAAAATTTTGACAGCTAGCGTCCTATAGTTTTGGTTTTACTTTACAGTACTTGAATGTTACTCCAAAAGAAATATTACTGATAAGCATCTTTTCTGATATAAATTCTGTTAACATGTCTGGCTTCTGTAGGACCTTGTGCCTTCATGCAAATAAATTTGGCATAGTGTTTTGTGGTTTAAATCACGTTGATATCACCTTATCATGGCAGGTTCTAGGGTCTTGAACTTGAGTTTTTTACAGTGAGAAGAGAGCTTCCATTTCCAGACATTGGAGTGGATTTTGGAGAGGATAACACTATCCAAACGCCCCGTTAAAGATTGTAGTGTGATTACTTGACCACAGTATTTGGACGGCGTGAGGTTGGACAAAATACCAAGGAAATCGTAATTATACGTTATTCATATTTAATTTGAATTATTTAAAATATTTACTTATAAATTTTAAAATGCCACTTAGTGATTTGATCTTATGAAAGGGAATTGATTCACAGTCTTCATCTTAAGGCATCTAGGTGCATGAATTTTGAAACAGATACATAAAGAGGATTAACTTGAACGAAAGTCTATTTTGCCATATTCTATCTATCCCCTCCCATGTTTACCCACAGGGATTGCAATTAAACCTAAGTTGGGTGCCTCGACCCAACTGATTATAATAGATTTGAGTACTTGATTACAATATTAGGCCTAGTTCAAGTTTTATAGTGAAATTTGAATTAAGTTTGAGTTCGAGAATAGCTAAAGCCTAACTATAAGATAAAGTTAAAATATTAAATTTATTTTTTAAAACTCTAATCTAATAATCTTTTCCCCTAACCCTCCTCCCTTAAAAAAATATTCTACCCTCTTCTTGATAACATCAAGATTATCTATCTTGAGGATGTGAGTTAGTTCAACTGGTAAGTATCCTAGTTATTAATAACAAGATCGTAGAGTCATACTCCACCTTCACCCACCTCATCATTCCTCACAAATGCTACTCCCTTGGCAATGTCGTTCACCCGCCAACACCACTTGTAAATTCACATGCTCATGTCTCTGGCCTTTTTAATCCCAATCTCGCTCCTCCGAAATTGTCATTCTCAATCAATTGAATAACAAAGGAGGGCTAGCCTTCCCCTCCTGTGCTGCTCCCTCATTACCTAAGTGTCCTAAATCTTCAAGATATGTCACGATATGTTGAGAAATAGCATAATATTTTTGGCAGAAGTAGAATAGTACCCCAAAAAAAAAAGAAATACAATATGACTATCTTAGTTAAGATGTTATTCTCATCATTCCTCGCATTAGACATATGGCTATTATCTATATTCAATGCAAAGCCGACATGTTGGTTCGGCCGGCTATCACATTCTTCATTAATGAATTTAGACTTAATTTTCAGCTTCTTAAGTCTAACACAATGTCCATGACTTGTCAAATTTGAAGTTACTAAGCAATAATTCACTGTGAATTCAAATATTTTATCTTTCATTATGAAATATTTTTTCATCATCTTAGTCACGCATAAGGTAATCTAACATTGGTTTTTTTAGGTTTATGTTTGGTACTTCCTTAAATGACTACATTGAGTTTGGTCATATTTTTTATTTGAGCATTAGTTAATCTAATTGTGTTAAAAATGACATGATTTTATTTTCAAATTACTTGTGAATTAGTTTCTTCTTTATCCCTAGAGTGTCTTTATTATGTTATTCCGCCATTTGTTGTTACAACTCTTCTACTCACATCAAGTCTTCTTAGTGACGTTAATATTAATGAACAAACAAGAATTGCATCACAAAACCAATTAGTTGTTGATCAAACCAACAAGCATGAATTATGATATAATATCATCCAAAGTTAAATTGTTTTAATATGATTTTTGTTTTCCAGCCCAAGTAATGTATAATTTGTTCAAAAATCACCGCATTCGGGGCTTACCTTATGTTGGTGGCACTTGAAGAGAGCACAGAACTTCTGATGGAGGTTGTGCGCGTGTGACCGATCACAGAAGGGGTGAACGCATCGAACTCATAAACTGCGACGAACGTTTCTGAAGGAGCATCGTCGGTGGGGCTTGAATTTGCAAAAGGAGATGAGGTAGAGTTCGGCCGAGGATAGGGTATTCTAGGGTAAAATATACTTTAATTCGGGTTTTGATCCTGCATTGACGCCTTGAAATCGTTAGATAAAGCAATACCCCATTCATAAGGAATGTCTAGTCTCGCTGGTGAAGGAAGCCACAGGCAGCCATCTTCATGCAAGGGACACGCTCTCTAGAAGCTCCGCCAAGCGGGATTGTCGCCAGCTCCGCTGGCCACCGGATGGCAGGCAGGGCAAGAACCTCGCCACGGCGGCAGTTGTGTCGGGTGAGGCGAGGGGCCTCTTCGTCGTCCAAGCCACCTTTGGAGTCGATGCTGAGGGCACCATGGGGACCTAACAACCAGCCCCCGGAGAGGATTGATGGGCGTAGGTGGATCTCTGATTTGGGTAGGGCGAGGGAGGGGTTCACGCTATGTGACGCCTGGTGTTACCAGTTACGATACGATTTGAGGAGCGATGTGACAGAAAATTAACTATAACTACATTTCCGAAACGAACAAACGTAGGATGAGGTACGACCTGTTTTGGATCCTCTCTACGCACTCGCTTGAACCATACGGATGACAGCCCTGACAGGTATATGTTGGTGTAGAATAACATTGAAAAATCGGTTAAAATTTTACAAACCACAAGAAATCCCAACATACCTGTACGAAATATGGTACAAAGGAGAGAGAAATCCAACAAACCACGAGAAGAAAAGCAGTGAGGAAAATGAAGTGGCACGATAAATTTTTCCGACAATGGCCATCCCACCTATGAGATCGAAAAGTCCGCACAAATAGGTGGATCGGCCAGAATCCAAAGAAACGTCCACGTATAGAGAAAAAAGGTAAAGCCTTGGGATCTGATTTTCTTGAGAAAAATCTTGAGTACAGATGTAGCAGAATATACTGCACTAAGTGTTAGGCCCTGGGTTTTCAATTCAGCCCAAGCCAACACCCATGGAACCCTAATTGGAGGAGAGGAGCACGGTCAACTGGTGATGTTGACCCAACAATCAAAGCCGCGTCAGCTGCGTCGCCCTCCCCGATTTGTTCGGACGCGGAAGGGCAGGAGCTCGGCGGCTCCACGCGAAGGACGCGGACGAGCATCAGACGATGCGTTCTACGGACGGATGTGGACGACGACGGCGTCGACAGCAGGGTCAGCAGCGCGAATCTCGGCAGAGGACTCGGGCGGCGGACGCCCTAAGTTGGGACAGTGGCGGCTGGAAGCGAGGCGGCAGCCTCCTTCTTTAAAAGGAGTGAGATCACGAGAGGGGAGACCACCGGGAGTGTGATTGGCGAGACGCGATCAAGAGCTGGGAGAAACCTGCGAGCGGAAGCGTGAGAGAGGAAAGGGTCCTGTGAACATCTGTGAACGGCAGCGAGCGATGCCGCCGGTGAGAGGGACGAGAGGGCTTGAGAGGAGAGGGGTTTTTGTACTCATCTTTGAAGAGGAATAAAGAGAGGAAATTTCACCGACTTCTCTGGTGTGTTTCCAAGCTTTCCCGGCGAGGTTTCTGGCGATTTCGGTGAGGCTCCGTTGGCGAAAGTTCTTCACAGATCCGAGTCGGCGACGAAGTCTTCACGAACTCCGGCGTAAGATCCAGAGGCGACGACGTTCCCAGGCAGCGACAGCGGCTTTTGGCGGAAGGGTGAGGGCGAAGACGAGGGCGTCTTCTCCTGACGGCCCTCTCCTCCGGTGAGCCCACGAGCGCAGGCGGCGCTCGGCGAGGGCGGAGACACGAAGGAGGCGAGCTGCGTAGAGACGACAGCGCCGATTCGAACGATTCGAGCGTTCGAATCGAGGCGCAGTCAACACATCGAAGGCGGTCAACGATTTCGGGAAACGAATTCGATTTCTCGAATTCGAATTCGGCTGCTGACGTAACCCAGACGTCAGTGAGATAATTAAATCGCGACGGTTGATTTTGACTTCGGTCAAAATCTGATTTGAGGTATTTTGATTTAGGGTTTTTCGATTCTTTTCCGGTCTTCTCAAATTAAGGTTTTGCCGAGCGAATTGTAATTTGGGGGAAGAAAATTATTCGGGGAAGTTAGGGTTTCGAATTGGGGACGAGATTCGGTCTGGAAACCCTAGCACGTTCACGTTCCGGTGTTCCGCCGGACGGCTCTAGGAAGCGGATAAGCGCTGTTTTTAGACCGTTCCGACCGGGGAGTGACAACAGGTATCAGAGCCTAAAGTGATCCAGCAGCATGCTGAATCAAGGAGATCGCATTGCCCGGATCGAACAGGTGCTCGGTTTGACGGGGAACAGCCGAGATGCGGTAGTTCCTCAGGTGGAGGAAATCCATCGCACGGTAGAGGAGCAAATGTTGCAAATTACTGCCCTTCAACAAACTTTGGCTGGAAATGGCTGAAGCCCAGCAAAATTTTGAAGGGATGGTGGCGCTACAACAGTAGGTGGCAACCTTGCAAGGATAGGTAACAACCTTGACGACACAGTTAACCAACTCCATGGCAGCACAACAGCAGATATTAGTAGATCTTGCGGTGACGCGCATGACATTGGCACAGGCACAAGGGCGTGCCCCTACAGCAACCAGGGCGGAGTACGGGGCTCCCAACGGCAACGGGAAGGTTCACACCCCAGAGCCTGCAATGTTCAAGGGGGCCAGATCAGCAAAAGTATTGGGTAACTTCCTTTGGGATATGCAGCAATATTTTGAGGCCCGGCGGCGGTCGGAACGGTCTAAAAATAGCGCTTATCCGCTTCCTAGAGCCGTCCGGCGGAATACCGGAACGTGATCGCGCTAGGGTTTCCGGACCGAATCTCGTCCCCAATTCGAAAACCTAGTTCCCCGCTCAACTTTTACCCCCAAATTACAATTCACACGGAAAGAATGTGAAAACCCTAACCCTAGATTAGAAATCCGGAAAGAATCGGAAAACCCTAAATCCAAAATTACCTCACTGGTCAACCTAGTCAAAATTAGGGTTTACTGTGCGAAATCGAAATTCCGCCGCGCCGCTTGTTTTTTTTTTTCTTTTATCCTTGCTGACGTCAGGCCGACGTCAGCCTCCAAAATTCGCCTGCGTATGCTCTGATTTTACTGCTTCCGATTTTGACCACCGGAACAGTGTTCGTCTTCTTCGAGAGAACGACGCCGCCCGCGTCTGTTCTCACCACCGATCTTCAGCGCCGGGGTAGAAGGGCATGCCGCTCGTGCCTCGCTCCCGCCTCCTCATCGCCGGCCCGGGAATAGTCGGAGCCGCCGAAGATCACCGTCGAAACAAGCCGAGAACAGGGAAGGTACCGTCGCCGGAGAGGACAAGCTCGTAGGGGGAAAAGTTCCTCTTTATTCTCAACAATAAACGAGTACAAAACCCCTTATCTCCTCTCGTCGCTCTTCCTCACGCCGGCGGCGTCGCTTGCCGCCGTTTACAGACGCTCGTGGAGCTCTCTCTCGAATCACCCTCACACAGATCTCTGCCCCAAGCCTCTCACCTCTTGCTCTCTTGATCGCCCGTCCTCCCTCGCTGGTGAAGATCTCCTTTTATCGAAGCGAGACGCCGCTCCCTTCCACGCCGATCGCGTTTTCATCTCTAAATCGGGAGTTCACCCGATTCTTCCGCCAAGCTCCCGTGCCGTCTGCACTTGCCTCGTCCGAGCTCCGCGTTCGAATCTCTCACGCCGACCTCGCTCCGCAATGTCGCCTGAAGACCCGCTCGCCCCCCTTCGTTCGTGCACGCCTGCGCGAAGTTTGCGAAGGTGACGCTCGTCCGCGTCCTTCGCGTGGAGCCGCCGAGCTCCTGCCCTTCCGCGTCCGAACAAATTGGGGAGGACGACGCAGCCGCTGCCAGTTTGCTCCAATCTTGGGTCAACACCTCCAGTTGACCAGGCTTTGATGGTTGGGCTTGGACTTGGGCCAGGCCAGGGCCTTGGGCTGAACCGCCTTGAACCAGGCCTGACAATTCTCCCCGGCACAATTTGGAGATCGTCCCCGATGTCCGGCGCGGGTGGCCCGCTCAACGCCGGCTGGCGAGCCACCGCTCTTGCTCGGCACAGTTGGCCTCGTAGCACTCTTTCCAGTTCTGTTCCCTCTTGTGTTGGAGCTTCTCATAGTTCGCACATTGCCTTGCTTTCTCTTCCGCTTCTATCTCCTCCCAAGACTTTGGTGAAGTCTTTTCCTCCACTACCTGCTTATACGTCTTTTTCTCCTGTGGAGGGTTCACATCTCCGGAGCTCGTCTTCTGCTCGACGTTGCCCTTGTCGACTGCGTCTTTCGGCTCGGCTTCTGCGGGGGTCGGTGATGATCTTCTTGCGACCACTGAGGCAATGCGCACAACTCCTATGCGGGCCTCTACTGGTTCCTCGTCATACACCACCGCCGGTTTCTCAGCTAGCTCTCGATGCACAATCGCTGCAATTGCGTTCACCCGCTGTCGGTCTGGACAGTCGCGTATCCGGTGTGGTCCCTTGCACAAGAAGCAGGCAATCGGTCTCAGTTGACCCTGCCCTCTCTCTGCAGGTCGAGTATGCTCCTGCCATGCTGGTTGTCCTCCGTTTCGTCGAGGAGAGAGTCTCTCTCTCTGGCGCTCTAGGTCTGGGTGGAGATGGTCGTTTTGGAGGCGACCTCTGTGCTCTCTAAAAGGTCGTCCCTGAAGTCCTCTGGTCCACAAGAGACTCGGCTATAGCTGCAGCCGTCCTCCAGTCCTGCGGCGCATGTCGTCAGACCTCCGTTGCCGCCCAGGGTTGGAGATTCCGGAGGAAGAAGTACCTCCTGTCTCCCTCCGCCATCTCAGGTAGTTCCAACATCAGCGCGGAGAACGCCCTGACATACTCCTGGATCGTCCCTGTGTGCTTTAGCCGATCCACCGCCTCTCGTGCTTGGTCCACCGAGTTTCCGGGAAGGAACTGTTGCCGCAGTTCCTCTCGGAACACCTCCCATGTCCATCTAGCCGCCTCTGATGTCGAATCAACTTTGGTTCTCCACCAGAGTTTTGCATCATCTGAGAGATATGCTGTGCATACCCTCACCTTCTCCTGATCTGAAACATGGTTAGCCTCAAAGTATTGCTGCATATCCCAAAGGAAGTTACCCAATACTTTTGCGGATCTGGCCCCCTTGAACATTGCAGGCTCTGGGGTGCGAACCTTCCCGTTGCCGTTGGGAGACCCATACTCCGTCCTGGTTGCTGTAGGGGTACCCCCTTGTGCCTGCGCCAATGCCATGCGCATCACCGCAAGATCTGCCAATATCTGCTGTTGCGCTGCCGTGGAGTTGGTTAACTGTGCCGTCAAGGTTGCCACCTGTCCTTGCAACACGGTCACTTGCTGGGTTTGTGCCGTCAAGGTCGCTACCTGTCCTTGCAAGGTGGCTATCTGCTGTTGTAGTGCCGCCATCCCTTCAAAATTTTGTTGGGCTTCAGCCATTCCAGCCAAAGTTTGTTGAAGGGCAGTAATTTGCAACCTTTGCTCCTCTACCGTGCGATGGATGTCCTCCACCTGAGGAACTACCGCATCTCTGCTGTTCCCTGTCAAACCGAGCACCTGTTCGATTCGCGCAATACGATCTCCTTGATTCACCATGCTGCTGGATCACTTTAGCTCTGATACCTGTTGTCACGCCCCTGTCGGAACGGTCTAAAAACAGCGCTTATCCGCTTCCTAGAGCCGTCCGGCGGAATACCGGAACGTGATCGCGCTAGGGTTTCCGGACCGAATCTCGTCCCCAATTCGAAACCCTAGTTCCCCGCTCAACTTTTACCCCCAAATTACAATTCACACGGAAAGAATGTGAAAACCCTAACCCTAGATTAGAAATCCGGAAAGAATCGGAAAACCCTAAATCCAAAATTACCTCACTGGTCAACCTAGTCAAAATTAAGGTTTACTGTGCGAAATCGAAATTCCGCCGTGCCGCTTGTTTTTTTTTTTCTTTTATCCTTGCTGACGTCAGGCCGACGTCAGCCTCCAAAATTCGCCTGCGTATAATCGGAACAGTGTTCGTCTTCTTCGAGAGAACGACGCCGCCCACGTCTGTTCTCACCACCGATCTTCAGCGCCGGGGTAGAAGGGCATGCCGCTCGTGCCTCGCTCCCGCCTCCTCATCGCCGGCCCGGGAATAGTCGTGTCCGTCGGAGCCGCCGAAGATCACCGTCGAAACAAGCCGAGAACAGGGAAGGTACCGTCGCCGGAGAGGACAAGCTCGTAGGGGGAAAAGTTCCTCTTTATTCTCAACAATAAACGAGTACAAAACCCCTTATCTCCTCTCGTCGCTCTTCCTCAAGCCGGCACGTCGCTTGCCGCCGTTTACAGACGCTCGTGGAGCTCTCTCCCGAATCACCCTCACGCAGATCTCTGCCCCAAGCCTCTCACCTCTTGCTCTCTTGATCGCCCGTCCTCCCTCGCTGGTGAAGATCTCCTTTTATCGAAGCGAGACGCCGCTCCCTTCCACGCCGATCGCGTTTTCATCTCTAAATCGGGAGTTCGCACGATTCTTCCGCCAAGCTCCCGTGCCGTCTGCACTTGCCTCGTCCGAGCTCCGCGTCTGAATCTCTCACGCCGACCTCGCTCTGCAATGTCGCCTGAAGACCCGCTCGCCCCACCTTCGTTCGCGCACGCCTGCACGAAGTTTGCGAAGGTGACGCTCGTCCGCGTCCTTCGCGTGGAGCCGCCGAGCTCCTGCCCTTCCGCGTCCGAACAAATCGGGGAGGACGACGCAGCCACTGCTACTTTGCTCCAATCTTGGGTCAACACCTCCAGTTGACCAGGCTTTGATGGTTGGGCTTGGACTTGGGCCAGGCCAGGGCCTTGGGTTGAACCGCCTTGAACCAGGCCTGACACTAAGTGTCACGCCCTGGTCGGAATGGTCTAAAAACAGTGCTTATCTGCTTCCTAGAGCCGTCCGGCGGAACACCAGAACGTGATCGCGCTAGGGTTTCCGGACCGAATCTCGTCCCCAAATTTGAAACCCTAGTTCCCCCCTCACTTTTTATCCCCAAATTACAATTCACTCAATGAAAACCCTAACCATAATTAGGAAATCCGAAAAGAATCGAAAACCCTAAATCAAAATACCTCACTGGTCAAAATCAATCAGTACCGTTTTTTTCGAATTTGAAATTGGATTGCTGACGTCACGCTTGACGTCAGCCCTCAGTTTCGCCCGCCTCGCTTCGGAATTCTGCCGCTGAATTGAGTTGCTGACGTCGTGCTGGCGTCGGCAACTCCGAATCGATTTTGAAACTAATTTGGAGATCACTGTTTTGATTTTGACCGTTGTCAAAATCGTCGCCGCTTTCGTTCGATGCCGAAAGCGAATTGCCTACGTCACGCGTGGCTTTGCTGACGTCGACGTCTCGAATCGAACGTGGAACGCGTTCTTCACCTTCGTCTTCGCAGCGCGAGCGTCCGCCTGCGTTCGCTCGCCGGAGAGGAACGCTGCCAACAGGAAGGCTGCCCGCCTTCCTTCGTCTAGCCCGTCGCTGGCTGCCTGCCAGCCGGCGATCGCCAAAGTCGTCGGAAGCAGAGAAACAACACCGAAACAGGTAAGAAGTCGGAGAAGAGGAAAAGCTTCGATTTAACCGTTTCAAGCTGCAAAAACCTCTCTCGCCGTCGTCGACCCCTGTCGCCGACGCCCCCGTCCCTCCCTCGCCGGTCGTCTCCTCGAAGCCGGTTACAATCACTCGGAAAGCTCCCTCAAGCCTTCCAAAGCTCGCTCGCTCACAGTTCTCGATCTCTGATCCTCCGATGAAGTCGCCCCCTCCCGTCGCCTCTTGCTCGGGCCTTTATAGAGAAGAGGGAAGCTCTCTTGCCGCTAGACTCGCCCCGTATCCGCACCTTCTCCGCATCTGCATCTTTCGCCGAGGATCTCGCACGCGCCGACGCCGCTTCCAATCTTCGCGCGCGTCCGCCTCTTCAAGCTCCGCGTCCGGGTCACGCGGAGAGGACGCCGCCTTCGTCGTCGACTGCCTCCAAGCCAGCAGCGCGTCCGAGTATCTCGCTGCGGATGGAGCTCGCGGAACAGGGGATGAAGCCGCCGCCTCACCTCGCGGACGAGTTCCGCTGCTGCACGCGAGCCTCGAATCTCGGTCAACATCGAATGCTGACCGGGCGTTTAGGCTCCACCTTGATTTCCTTTGGGCTGGATTTGGGCTTGGGCTTAGGCCTCCCCCCTGGGCTGAACCGGGGAGCCCAGGGCCTAACACTAAGGGTGGGCAAACGGTTCGGTTTATTCGATTTTTACCGATTTATTGATTAATTCGGTAAATTCGATTCGATAAATTCGGTATCGGTATCGGTATCAGTAATATATTTTATAAAATTCGATTTTCGATATCGGTATCGGTTTTTATTTTTCGGTTCGGTAAAAACCGAATTTACCGATACTAAGTATTAAACAGTAAATTCGGTAAATTCGGTACGGTAAATTACCGAATTTACCAATATAAATTAAAATTATTAAATTTTATTTGATAAATAATTAAAAATAAAAATATTATTATATTTATATAAATAAAATAATTTAATTCAGTAATTTACCGAATAATTTTCGATAAATTCGATTCAATATACATTCGGTAAATATCTTATTCGGTTCAGTATCGGTTATTAATTTTTTGATAAATTCTTAATCGGCAAATTCGGTATCGATAAATTCGGTTTGATTTTTACCGAATACCCACCCCTGTACTGCACAATCGGAACCAACGGTGTTGATGAAACAAAATTATACATTAGAAGCCATAATATAAGGCAGCGAAGTACTTGGATCATCCTTAACCGAAGAATTAAGTTGGAAGACAGGATTCTTTGGGCCCATGGAAGCATAGGCTACAGCACTAGTACAAGTATTTTTGTAATTTGTAGCACAGAAGCAAAATTTTGCAAAAGCATTTCAAAGACGATATCAAGAATTTAAGTAGGCAGTCACCGTGAACTCTCAAATAACTTGCTTAAGAAATAACTGGAACCAAGACCAACGAATGCTGCATCTACCTTGTAGAATAACCTTCATCGTTTTTCGCCTGTGTAAAGAATGATAAAGTTTCTAGAAGTAAGAAGCTACATATTTTATGAAGGAAAAAAAAAGGAGAGTAGGTTTCACAATGTTGTGTAGGTGCACAATCAACAAATACAAATTCAGAAAAGGAGCGAACCTATTCAATGGTTAAAACTCTCGTCTGAAAAGGATCACAAACACCAACACCACAACTATACATAAGGCACACAACTATAATTTCTTCCATCAAGTCAACAGATAGATACCTCAAAAGAACGAGACATGTCTTTATCCAGGCAATGCAGGATTAGGGTTTTGGATTTGATTCTCCAAATCTTGCTGCCTAGCATTATCTCTACGTTCATCCCCAGGAGGATTTGCAGATTCTCGCTGTTGCCTATTCTCGTTTTGTTGTTGCGCTAAACGTAAATTTCGCCGGGCTCTCCAACGTAAGTACTCAACAAGCAAAGAATTTGTACTGATTGCAATCCCGAACCCAGTGAATGAGGAAAGTAAGACCGAAAGTACAGGGCTAACTCTTAGCTGGAAATTTAACAAACATGAATTAGTTTTAACAGAGTTTTCAGAAAATGAAGCTTAAAAGGTATTGATGGCAATACACTCATCTGAGAATGTAATATTACCACATTATAGAAAATATGAGCAAATAGGATTACTATTGCAAACTGGAAAGATGCATAAGCCCAAATGTAGCTCCTGCTCACTGTAAATGGAATTGTCAAATCCAAGTTGCAACAGAAATCTATATAGAACTGGCATGGGACAGGTAAATGATGATAAAACAAATTTGAATATATAAAGCTAATAAAAACATAAGAAATGGAAAACACAAAACTTATGAAAAATAAAGCAAGATGCCTTGCCCATTGTTGAAGCTATCATGGACGAGAGGAGACCAAGAACACATGAAAATGGTAGAGATATAGCAAGAGCATGCGAGCCCATTTCAGTCAC
Source organism: Costus lasius (assembly GCA_027563935.2). Classification (NCBI taxonomy): domain Eukaryota; kingdom Viridiplantae; phylum Streptophyta; class Magnoliopsida; order Zingiberales; family Costaceae; genus Costus; species Costus lasius. The sequence goes on along the minus strand of CM050447.1, from coordinate 20,818,170 downwards.
CTGTTTGATTTGAAGTGTTAGTTGAAATTGTAAAGTAGATGTGAATAATTTATTTAAGTTAATTTAATTAGTGCTGAACAGCCAATATAATCTACAAACTACAGTGTCTTACAACAAATAAAACCAAATTCCATTATGTACAGCTAATGTCTTACTAGAAGTTGCTCCAGAAAGCAGAAATAGGCAAGCATGCTGACCATGACAAGAACAGGAACGTCCTGCCATACCCTGTCAGAAGATGAAGAAAGATTAGTTATATTCATATACACCAATAATCATATGCCACAGGTTTAAGCCAAAACCTGTGATATCCTGGACAAGAGTTACTATAATTAGAAAGCCATGTTCTTCCATATATAATAACATGCAGGTTCAAAATGATTTTCTCAAAGACAAATTATGTTGGACAACTCATAAAGATTTGGAAAAACCTGGAATGCTACCTACTGCTCCATCACATTCATGACAAATATGAGCTAAGTGTGATCAAAATCTTAATTAATTAATCATAAGAAATTGTCTTCATACTTGGTACAATTGTCATTAGGTTTTCAATCTTGGTGTAGTATATGTTGGATGTGCCGATACTATTTTGTGCTAGTATATGTCATACCAACATAGTATACTAGTTCTAGTTGTGTCTTGCTACATATCACCCATACCATTGCAGACTAGTTTTAAAAACTTTGGGTGGAATATCATGATTGACCATTGAAACAATTAATTCACAACTCCAAAATCCTCCTTGTTAAGCTTAGTCCAAAAAACACCATAAATTCATATAGTTAAGAATTAGGTTTTGAATACCAATTTGTATTAGTGGAGTAGCCAATACATACAAGTCGATGGTACATACGATACTTGTCTATACCAATGGTACCAGTTGGTACCATTAATATATATATACCAACATTATTCCAGCACCAAGGTAGATGGTATGTATCGCCTGTACCCTGTACCATATGGTAAAGACCAGTTTGTGAATCCTCGGTTAAGAAGTAAACTCAACCATGAATATTCACATTTGGCAATCATGTACCTTCAATAATAGTTACACCATCCTCAAAATTCAAATAGTTCATGGATCAAAGTGATTATATAATGTAAGTGAATCTTCCGTTGAATATGGAGATAGCTATGCTATAACTAATCTATTCCTCAAAAAATTCAAATCCATTTTCGGTGATTCAAATACCGTGCAATTGCAAGAAACAGGTGCATTTTTTTTCAGAAAGGAATATGATTTTGAAGAACCCAATCATTGGTTCCATGGTATATCTTCTTCCAAGAAAGAAAAAGAAGTCAATTCAGTAGATATCATAAGATTCATAAATCAACAACAGCGGCCAATGGGAGAGCATGGTAGATGATGATAAAAAATTTTATGCACTATCTTCTTCTAAAATTTATTTTAGCATGGTTGATTATATATTTACTTTTTACTTCTATAATGGATTTTCCAGTATTAGAGAAATATTGTAAAACGATGACACTGAGTTTCTTCAATCCATGAAAAAAAAAGGAGTCAATTCAATAGATATCATAAGTTTCATAAATCAACAACAGGGGCCAATGGGAGAGCGTGGTAGATGATGATAAAATTTGTATGCACTATGTTCTCCTAAAATTTATCCTAGCATGGTTGATCATATACTTCTATAATGGATTTTCCAGTATTAGAGAAATATTGTAAAACGATGACACTGAGTTTCTTCAAATTAAAATGCATGGTGAAAGTCGATCAAATCTTTAAAATAACAGTAATCTGACCTGTATGGTGCAACTTCTTGTCGCTGAGCCGCATTTGGATTGCGCCTAATTACAGTCTGATGATTCTGTAGTCTCAGCAATGTTACAGGTAGGTTTTTTACTTCCTGCTTGCACACATCACACGTCTTATTTCCCTTGATACTAAACCATTTTACAGCACATTCTTGGTGAGCAAGTGCAAGCTCTCCTTTGCAACTGCACTCCATCTTAAGAGTTTCACCCCCTTCAGCAAGTTCAACCAAACATATTCGACAGACGGCCTCTTCTTCTGGAATATCTTCACCTTCATCATCAGGTACTGCAATGTGCAAAGATTTACAAAATAAGGATCTGTTTGTTCTTGAGCCAACTAGTAAACATAAATATGAATTATACACTAAACAGAAGAACCAGGCATTTAATACTCTGCATCAGATCTTAGCCAGTCCCAAAGCATTTGTATATGATAACAATATAGAGACAGATGATACGTAGCAACTTCTCCCAGCTAATACAATCCAGTTAACACAGAAACCTCTAAAGCAAAACTTAAGAGCGTGAATGTTAACAAGCAACAGAGTTTGTTATCGTATTGTTTAAAGATGTACCATTAACTATCTCTGAAGCATCACTTTCCATGGTATTTTGTGGAATGACAGGACGAGGCGTTGCTGAAATAACCCTGACAAAACCAAGTGAATCCATCCGCCGTAAACTTCCATTTTTGGTATTCCCAGGCACTGAAAATGAGCGCCTAATTTGTGTCTGCATATCTTTGTTCTGTTGGATACAAAGAAATGGATATTAAACAATGTCAGTCAATGGTTCCAGCTTCTAGCATGGCAAACTCTGCCGCTAATTAATAAGTTTCTTGGATGGAATGCTTTAATACTTGGTACATAAATATTGTAATATAGTGAAATATCTACAAACCATTCGATCAACTTGCCTTTTTTTTCATAATGTAATTGTATAATAATGATGATGCTATTGTGCATGATAAGAATAGTGGAGCAAATAAATTGGTTTAGATAATGCAAATAGGTTAGGAATCAGTGGCAAAGTGATTGGAGCAACTGAAAGAAAATGCAAAATATCGAACTAAATGAAGTAATTAGTGAGCCACCTCCATAATAGTAGAGTTAACAAAATAAGCAGGCCAAATATATGGACAATAAACTTGTTAAACTAGAACATGGTGAAACGTACCATAAAATATTCATCCAGAATAGATAGATAAAAACTTACTTCAAGATTAGATAGGTCCACCACATGCCTTTCCTGTGCAGAAGAGGGACCAGTGCTACCGACTGGAGTCACTGGTAAAGAGTGTGTTCTTTTGGCCGAAACAGAGGAAAATACCCTGGTAAGAGAAAAGTGTCTGGATGTTGAAGGCTTGTCTTGTTGTCCTCCAGAGGAAGTTGTTCCAGGAACTAGGAGAACTGTTCTGTCACCCTCTGGAGTCAAGTTTTTGGACCTGAGACTCCGTTGTGGAAAGAGACTTCTTATGGATGATTTTGTCTTCGTTGAACTCGGCCTCGGCGGTAGTCCTGCTTTTGTTGGACCTGGGCTCGGTAAACCGTACGACCCTCTTGCAGAAGGCAAAGCATTTTCCAACATTCTCTCAGGTATTTGCAAGGAAGCCAGATTTGGCCGTCGAGGATTATAAGCAGCTGCAATATCTTCTCTGCCGTTTGTCTCATGGTTAGATGACTGCAGAACCATGTGGGGTAGTGAAATCATTTTATGTTTTCATATGGCAAATGCACAAAAAATTAGAGAACGATATAATATAACACAATAAATTTAATAGCCGAACTCCATAAATAGTGATCAATTATATCACGAAACTACATGATTAAAAGAAAAAAAATCTGGTACAACAAAGGACAAGTTGACAGCTGCTAAAGTGAGAAATCGTCAAATGCATCGATTACATGTCTCATTCACCATTAAATCAGTGTAAATATCGTTGGCACCTCCACAATCTAGCATTGTAGCTGAAGAGGAAACCTTAAGCTGAATCACTCCAAGAACAAACTCAAGATCGATGAAATAAGAACATATACTCGTGAACATAATCACACAGAAAGCCAAAAAACTTGAACCCTTTCGTTTTCACCATGATCCAAAAGATCAGTCATGCGAAGTTAAAAAGAACTTCACTCCTACGCCTAATCCCTCAGTTCAGTAGCACAAGCCAGCAACAAATACTCGAGCCCATTTTGAGCCACAATCTATATAACAAATTAAACAACGAACGCCGAGGCAAGAGCATATCAGCTGATCCACATAAAAGAACTAAAAGTTCAGTAAATATCCCTCACTGCAAGAGGTACCTCCGGATCGCCGCCTCTAGGCGCTGTTTCCTTGGCAGCCGGATCCGACGGACCTGTCGAATCCTCCATGAAGCGCAGGCGAAACCAAAACAATCGAAACCCGAGCGCAGCACCGCGAGAATCGACCGAAGAAGGAGCCCTAGTTTGGGCGATCTCCGGCGGAGACGGGGAAGGCGAGCTCGGGCGGCGGCTCCTCTTTTAGCAGGGGGTAGTGGAGAACTATGGAGTTCGCAGCGGAGTCCGGCCAGTGCGGAATTACCAAAAGTTGCTTTTCTAATGCTTTTTTGGCAGGGAATAATAATCGTATAGTTTAGAAGGGCAAGTTGGCTAACGCGATTCTTTATGTCACAATTAAATTTCCCAAATTACCCCTTCTCTGCCATCATTTGCAGAGGGAAAAGAGCCCCTTTTTGTCCTTTGGAAATTAAGAAGTTTGCTTACGGGCAACTTCTACATTGTCCCTTGTTGATGCACTAATCGGATTCGGGTGAGCTTGATTTTGACGGGTTTGTCCCCATTCATCCAAATCCAACAAATGCCATAAATTGCATGAAGTTGGTTCGTGGAAATAAAATTATATTTCTTAATATTTATTAATTATAGTATATAATAATATTTTTTACTTATAATTATAAGATAATATGACTCATGAATACATATACATGAAATATTTTACATTGATATAAGAATAAATTGCTTGGAAGCCCAAATTGATAGAGATATAAGTCGTATTAGTAATCAGGTACATATTAAATTGTATGAAAAAAAAAACATGTGTAATTCATGTGCACATTTTTCACAAATCTTTCATTTCATTAATCACATTCTCACAAAGAATCACACTATAATACTCAACTAAGCACTATGGAGGTAGCTCCATTCTCCTCAAGTATGGAGGGCATCACCACTAAGCCCTCGTATATGTAAACACTAACATACATCGTGTCTTATGTATATAAACATATCTAATGTAGTCAAGAAGCACTCCACATATGAGAAGCACCATTTTCACTTAAAAAGTCACTCATGTTTCCTTGCATGCCATTTGGAGGGTGCTCCATCTTTGAATAGTCATCCAATTTGCTGAAGTGGTTCAGTGAAGTCTTGTTGTACTTTTTATCATAAGAACTATGGTCTGGTAAGCTCATAGGAGGAGCTGCAACACCATGTGAAGAGAGGATGGAGAAGCAGGGCACTTGCTCATACCCCTCCAAGCTAAGTGGAGCCTGATCAAAGGTCAAGTATGTGTCCTTGTGGGGAGGGATGTAGGAACAACTTGTGTCATCTTGGCATTTTCTATTTTCAGGCTTGGAGATCTCTCCCTTGCTCTTTAGGGTCACCTTGCACAATACCCAATCCTCCTGCATTCAAATGAACATGTTCATTTGCGTTTCCGTCATCTCCAAAATGAAGTCAAACTCATGTTTACATCTCAAAATCATGTCAGTGTAAGATTAAGAAGAGGTCAAATGGATACATTATTGAGCTACAATGTTTAACTTTATCATATGAAGGAATCTACATACCTTGAAAGAAAATTTGGATGGATCAGGAGCTGGTTCCATGCGAAATTCATGCATGACCCAGTCAGTTTTACTCCCATGGGGGGCTCTTCCTCCATAAAACACAAGTGTCTTCCTCATTCCTACAAGCACATTATTTCTAGTCACTGGCCTATCCTTCCCAGTTGCCTTCCAATATCCCGTCTGAGTTGCGCGGTTTGTTCGTTGCCCGGTCGCATATTTGCGATCGCGAAGGCTGAAGAAGTACCAATCCTTGCCTCCAACACATGCCAGTTCTACTCATCGTAAGGTATAATTAGTTTTTTTTTACTATTGTAATGAATATGAGACCCTAGTAATGAGAGTATAACTCTAGGACCTATGTAACATGGAATGAATTTGCTATTTTTCAGCTAAGAGCAAGTTCGGAGGAACTTAATACTTGTGTTGATCATCTAAGGCAAAGATCAAGATTGTTACTAGTTCTTCATCTAGCACATATTGTTGATGAGAAGGAACAAATATGAGTCATTTTTTTGTGCACTGCTAGATGCATGATGTAATTGAAACGTCGATATCGACTTGTGGGCAATAGTTTAGTATTTGCATCAGATGGTTACATCTTGCATTGTTCTTACCAAATCTATATTGGTTATAAATGTTGGTCACTAAAGCTGGCCATAGTGGGTTCTGATTCTGGTAGAGCCTTTGGCAGTTGGAGAAACATATCTTATTTCCTGTATATGCTGCATTTAATGTTTCTTTCATTTTCATTTTGCTCTCAGTGTTAAAGATGACACTTGAAGCAATAGTATCTTGAAGGAGAAACTAAATCATATAATGGCAGTGTGAAACTATGATAGTTTTCAGAAGTAGCTGAAACTGGAAGTAGTTTTCAGAAATTGATGATATTAAGTTTGCAAAGCTGCCATTTACTTGCACAAATAGAACATATTTTTCTCCTTTTTATCTCTTTATTTTAGTATGGTACAGCAAATATTTGAGGAGACAAAAGGAAGTGTGCAGCTAAAAGAATTGGTCTAATGAACAGCTTGCATTTAAAGTTTACATGTAAAGATGTAGGAAGTTTACAAAGTGACAAGCTCTTTGGATAGAGAATATCTTTCAGTTAGTAAGTATTAAAAAAGGCTAAGAGGAGGACAAAACGTATGGAGAGTGGAGTCATTATTGATTTGGAAATAGAAGCAGTCTCTTTCAAAAGAAAAAATAATAGAAATAGTCATCAATTCATTCTGTTGTTTATATCCATATAAGAAAAGTATAAGCTGAGGAAGAAATGAACAAAAATTTGGTATTCTGCTAATTGTTGCCTATTCTTCTCTTTTTTTCTAATTGGATTTAGAAGACACAATGTGGATAAATGATTTTGTTTTAGGAACAATATGTACTAGTAAAATTATTTTTTATCTCTTTACTACAGATGATGCTACAACAAATAAAAAAAATGAAATATTAGGAACAATATGATTTGGGGGGAGCACAGACAGAGAACAATTCATCAAATAAAAACATTTAAAGAAATCAGTGCAACAGTTTTCACTGTTCACATGATACAAGATATATATAATTCAGAGGTTACTATATTGTGTTCTAAGAACTTTTGCCTCATACATAGATAATAGCACACAAGAATCAGGAAACAATTTTTTTTGTTTTTTTAAAAAATAAATATAGGAATGTTCAAGTAAAAGCTGTAAGAGATGAGAGATCTCTTCTTACTGTTATCAGGGAATAGGAGTAATTGAGGTAGTGATCCATGGAGAAGGAAGTTATTGAGAAGATGAAATGTAAAGAAGAACTCACCAGGAAGGTCCCATGGTTCGCACTTGTTGAGGTCAACATCAATGATCATGGGGTAGCCATGGAAGCTTTCACTGCCAATTTCCCTTGTCACCTTCTTCATAAGGTAGTCGCAAACAAGCTCATCATCTCTTGGGTGGAATCTGAAGCCTGGAGGCAGCCTTGCCTCCATCATGCTCAAGTAACTCATGGTCATCTCTTGAGAGAGAGAGAGGGAGAGGAGGAGGAGGAGGAGGAGGAGGAGGAAGAAGAAGAAGAAGAACAGATGGGGGATGGAGTTGGGGGCTAAAGGAGGTGGAATCTTAATTAAGAGGTGTGAGTGGATCCTGTAGCTAAGAAGGGCAGAAAGCCGGGGGTGGTATAAGGTGCAAGTCAACTGCTTAAAAAGGGAAGAGAAGAAGGTTAGCTAGAGAGAGAACAAGTTGCAAGAAAAGACTAATTGTCTCAAGAATAAAATTGCCCTTTAGGGAAGAAAATATTGAGGTGGACTGTTCTGGTCAAATGTGTTCATATGCATCGCCGTATGCTATTGAGAAGATGCATGTGGTGCAAGTTATATATCTGCATCAGCATCACCAAGCAGCTGAGGTGTATGTGAACCACATGACATGCTCCAGCTAGTTTATATATCTTCATACAATTTTCATTTATATAATTACAAAAGATCTTTTCTTTGGCCTCCTTAGGTATGTGTGTCTGAGTTAGCTGCAGGAGCAGATGCCACAAGCATCACAAGGAAGGTTTGTCCCTTCAACTGGCATCTCCAATCCCAAAAGATTCTTTTCTAATTTTGAGGGGATAAACGAATTTGGAGTTCCATCATTCCTAGGCTTCAGTATTGGTTGGGAACTGAAAAAAAAAAGATGCATCATTTGTCATTTGGTGATTGATACTAGCTCCTGTGATGAGCATCTTATCCTTGGTTTGGATTTTTGCTCAACCAAGAAAATTTTTAGGCATTAGCTACACTCCACTGCATTAAATGACTGCACAATGCATGCCAGCTTGATGTTCAAATTTAATTGTTCTGAATCTGAACAAAACAGCTTACAGTTCTTTTGTTTATTTGATAAACAACTTACAGTTCTTTTTTTTTATTTGATAAACAGCTTACAGTACTTAAAGGCATATCACAGTAAGACAGAAACTTCAATGGCTGATTAGTAGACTTCGTTTCAGGTCATTAAAGGCATTGATCAAGTTCCTGTATACATTTGTTGAGCTTCTACTGGTACTGCTGTTTCTTGTTAGCAGATCATTCTGGTTCTTTACAATAGTTTCCTTTTTCTTAGCTTATGTTTCTGCTCTATTATCAGAATGCAAACAGACGCTTGCTGTTCTTTGAGAAAGAAATTAAAATGAATGTTAAGTTATCAAGTGTTGCATTTAGGATTGCTTGACCAGTGTGACAATGGGTAAGGATGCTTTGGCAGATAGAAGCATCTCTTTGTTATCTGCTGTAACTATACTTGCTTTGAATCGGGTTCTGAATACAGATTTGTAAAATATACTAGTATTTTTAAATCATACTGATAAATCGAATGGTCAAATTCCTTCAAGATCGTCTAACTAGTTCCATCTCTCTAGTCCAATCCTTTTGTCTTACAAACTTGCAAAAAGAAGTAAAATTACTTAGTTTAGAAGTGTTTAAGGTTTAAACTTGATTAAAAGTAGAAATATATCCAAGAAAACTCATAATTTTAGTTGAATGCAATATTATACCTTATTAGCAGGAGCAATTGTGCTCAAGTTAATAATAAGCTACAAGTTTATCTTAGGTTTGATTGTGAATTGCGTCGAAATAAATCACAAGCCCTCAAATGCGTATTGAGCCCTTGCAACTCGAGTAGTTACCTTGCAACTTCATCTCTATAATCTTGGTATTGATCGCAGGTGGGGCTTCCGGTGCATATTTATCAAAGTCTTTATGCTCCCTCGATTACACACAACTTATCGATATGAAACAAGTTCAATTGGTCATGACATGCGAATTGGAATTCATTGCTAGGCCTTAGTTCATAGGGGTAACCGCCAACACGGTATTGTTTGACTTGGGTGATACTTCCTCAAAAGAAAAAATAGCATTGGAGTTGCATTATCATTACTAGTAGTATTATCTAGTTTTCTCGTAGCATGTTGCTATGTGTGATGAACATTTTGAAGTTATAGGACGATGATTAAAAAGAATTAAGAGAAAATGCATATGATTAAAAGGAAAAAGGAAATTATAATATTATATTATTTAAAAATTTGGAGAGAGTTTGCGAGCGTGTCAGTGAAGAAAAGAAATTTATAAGAGTTCATATATATTATGGAAGTTTATATATAAGCGAGAGCACCCTCAAAACCTTGGAACCAACTAGAAGATGTAATTTAGCTATTTTAAAAAAGCTAAAAGAGGGCAACGATTTCAAAGTCAAACAACTAGAGTTCTAGGCATTTGAGGTGGGTCTGACTAGTATGTACCACACTAAGCACTAATCATATCGTATAATTGGTACTAATCAGTGTCAACCTGTTTTACATAGATTTTCGTATAATATGGGTTCGCCTACTAATTCAAGATTGGACTAATACATATCGTCCTTGTTAATCAGAACGGGCCAATTGTTGAAATGCTGCTTTGAATTAAGCCAAGTGATAATAGAGACCAACTTTACTTGAACTCCTGGAAAACAATTGCATAAGAATTGTAGGCATAAGTGTGCGTCAAAGATGAAACAAAAACAGTTGGCCGATTCAATTGGTTGTGAATTAGGCTGGCAACCTATGCAATTAGGCAGCCTAGGGCACTATGCATTAGTTCATCATAACAACATAGCCTAATGACCTTTTCTTCTTCGGCCTTGATGAGTGGCATGAACCAATCGAAAATCTATTCTGTTTGGCCTACATCCCCCCTGAACACAATTTAGTTCTGATTTATGCCAAAGACTGCAGATTTTTGAAGTCTCAGCCAGCAAGTTAGAGAACGCACTACTTAAGCTAAATGAGATCATGAATGAAACGGCAGAATTTTCTGTTCTTTTCTGATGAATTGTTTGTCTTATTCAGCATCTTGAAGAAGTATGTGAAATTCCTTTCATATTTGAATACACTCAAGGCGTGGATCTAATCATTTGTGACACCAACATTTGCTGACATGAAGTATATATTTTCATCCACCAATTCTCTCTTTGTCTTTTGAGTGGAGCATCAAAAAGGATACTGGTAATTCCTTCATCCACCCAATTATGTTCAGTGATGTAATGACTAATGAGGCGCCGAAGTGCGAACCCCGCTGAACCACAAGATTTATGGGCGTCATAGAATAGACAAATTGATTAGGTAAGAGGTGGATGCAAATTAGGGAACTGTCTCTTTCATTCCACCCCATGAACACATTGAAGAACAAGAAGTAAAAGGAGTAACAAGTGAAAACATAAAGATCAAAAAGGTCAAATATTGAAATCTGATGGATAAGTCAAAACACCACATACTGCAGCAGAACCTGATGCTGATCAGTATTGCAATCAACCAGTACTCGCATCTGGCTTGGTCCGTTTCATTAAAATGGATCAAAGAAGATTGGACCGCCTTCCTCCTTCTCACTGAATTCCTATAAGCAAGAAAAAAGGTTCCAAAGTTGACCAAAATGTTCTCTCTTCGATGCTCCAGACAGAATTTAGTTAAGTGTATGAGTTAAAGAATTTAAGTCAGTGGCTTACTTCTCATCTCTTGTTGATGGTGAGGCTTTTATTACCTGTGCCATAGAATGATCAGATAGAACTTTCCGTCTGTATTGCCCTAAATTGGTTCAACGTGAGCCACTTCTGATTTTCCCTCCTTTGACTTTGCTCATAAGGGAGCCTTACGACCTAGCTTTCACGGCTGCTTTTTGTGATTCAGGCAATTAGGACTCATGGAAATGCTTGGCAATTGAAGAAGTCAACTCAAAATTATTGAGCCATTGACTTTTATGGTGCTTAGAGTGCTCAATGCTTCCCAAGTGCACAACTCTCATGGCATTATCCAAATGCTTGGCTCCTCAATGCTTTCCAAGCACCTAGCATCATCTCGAACCCCTCATACAGCGGCATCATCACTATAACCTCCCATGTTATCTGGATTATGAGTTCGTAGAATGGAAAATCATTTCAGGAGGTAATACAGGCTCTAATCCGTAAGTTAATAGGAAGGGATACTCTCCAGTTGATGTCCAAAGTCGTACTATGGTAAGCTAAAGGCAGGTAGCCCTAGGAAACAAAGGCCATAGACATTTATCAAACGTCAACCAATCATAAATTGCAGGAAAAATTGATGGCAGAGGTACAGCAGAGAAATTATTAATCTTATACAACTTGTCTGAGAAAAAAAAGAGTTGTTTTATTTTGGAGGTAACGTGTAGCCGTGTGGGAACATGCTTAGTCAAAATATTCTAATATCATTGAGAAGGAACTGGTCGTATATAAGAAAGCAATCACAAGAAGGAAGATGGACTCATGTAAGCATCTGACAATCATTCTTGCATCTTCCTTCCCCTAATCTAAACAATAACCAAATTAACTTCAAAATACTGTAAAAAAGCGAGTTTTTGATGACTACTAGATTATAGATTATGATCTTGAACTTCTATGTAATCTAGATGATCCCTTCTCTCAGGCAGCGAAGAAATAATCAAGTTTGTTGAACAACTAAGAGTTACTGGCAATATATAAATTAGGTTTGAAAAGGATTCAAGAATCACGCATCAGATGAGAAACAATCAACCTATATCACTCTGATAAAAAGCTTGGACTTTGATGTTTACTTAAGTTCTTAATGGCTTTTCATGTGGATAATAGTTTTCTTCTCTCTAAAACTGACTTTTCAAAAAAAAAGAACAAGGGAAGTCAAACCTTTTGAATTACAAAGTGAAAATTTTAAGAACAAATCTAGTTAGAGAACAAAATTTCAGTAATCCAAGTTAGAAAAATCACAAAATCTAGATACTGTTACTAAAATATCTCGCTCGCTTTGACTGAAGCTGCTACCTCTGAAATCAATTTCTTTGACTGCTCGGGGAATCAATCAAAGCATATGTACGGGAACACAAAGCTAAAGATGAAAAAAAACATGAATCAGGTTGACAAAAGCGACCTGATTAATGGCAAGCTTAAAGCTTCCTTGTCACACATCGATTATCCGGCCGTGCCATTGGGATCATGCAAAAGGAGAAGGAATGAACTTTTGGTTCAAAGTTCAAACAAGTACATGTTCAAAGCTCGTGCTAGTTTGACAAATGAATGATGAGGTACTCATGAAAATGTTAATTAATTGAGAACTTGGCACTGAAAAACAGAAAAACTGGTGATAAATGATGAACTGTCAAAGACGCAATTTAAGTGAGCACCACAGAGTTTTCAGTGATGACCTGATCATAGTACTGCTCTTTGCATCCAAAAGAACGGTTTCCTTTTACTTTAGGAGGTTAGGAAGTTCAAGTAAAGGAAGCTTTCTCGCTTTGACTTTGAACAAATTGATGATGAGCTAATCATATCATTGGCTGGAACAAACAAAATGTGACCTTGATTGATGGAACAGGTTGAGTAGTTCTGCTTGATTGCGTAAAGCAGTAGTAGGATTTGATGTGTGATGGGTGTGCAAAAGTTTGAGATTTTGACAAACGCATGAATAGTGGAGTAAGCCGAATAATATATGCAGAATAGCAAGTGGAATCAAAGAATTCTTGCAGATAAAAGAATAAATTTATACAAGAAGAATATACCAATTCATGAATTCAAGAGCGCTTGAGTACTAGTCACTTGAACACATATCTCTTGGACATCAATTTCTCGAGTATAGATCTTTTCTAGTTTCTTAGGCATGGATCAGTCGAGCACCGATTATTAATCTCTAATGCTTGAATTTTGATTATTTAAAAGAAAGGTAGCCCTAAGATACTTGTGCAAGAGAAACTAGAAAAAGGTAACCCTAAGATATTTAATCCTAAATTGAACTATATCACATCAATTTTTTAGCAAAAATATTCGTTAGATTATTTTCGACGTTATAAAAATTATCAGGTTAGATCAAAATGCATTATTTAGTATATTTTCTTGTTGGGCTCAAACATTGTGATTGGACCTGCCAGTTCAACAACTTATAATAGCAACCCGGCCCATTTGAATCCAAGAGCTTGAATTATCAAATCATGTCAAGTGAATGTGTTCAAATGACAAAAATACCCTTAGGGTTCGGTTCTGCGATTTCTATATAAATGAGATTCGCACCGCTCCGCCACTCTGCGTGAGTTTTAAGCCGCAACGAGTGAGCGATCGCAGGAGAGGAAATCGCAAACTCAGACTACTCAGTTGTTTGGTCGAGATGAGGGCGAAGGTATGATTTGGTCTTGTTTGTCGCCATTCTGATATCTTGTTTTCATTCATAATGCTATTGTTTATGCGATCAAAATAGTTCTTTTTAGATCACTATGTGGGGAGTGAATCTTTTAGTTAGTTCTGCGTTTGTTGATCTTTTATGTGTCTAGGGCCTTTTCGTTTTAATAGAAGCTAATTTTTGGGTATATTAGTTCTGGTTCTTCACGTCCTTGCATCTCTTCTACTGTGCTAAAATATGAGCAAGATTTCTTTCTAAAAGTTATTTGATAGAGCACTCGTTAAAAATCTTCATCCGGGTGTAGTTTTGTTCTTGCTGCGATTCTTGGCAGGTTTTCGTTCAAGAAAAATTGGTTTGAGAGAGATGTTTTACTAGATTAGGGTTTTCTCAGTCGTTTGGTGATTGTACTGTGGAAATGTATATCATGGAGGTCCGATTCCAAATTGTTGCCTTGAAAATAGATTATTTGATTAAATGTTGAGTTCTTTTTTCCTTAATTGATACGTTTATTAGAAAGTCGATGATATAAACTGCAGGTGAGCCATCTTATCTGCTTGAATCTTTCGCAAGCATTACATTCAATAGAAAGCGTTTATCATTGTCTACAAACATCAAATATTATGTTTGCAACACCATAGTAGTAGATATGCTGATTGCAATATGGGAATTGGAATCACTACTATTGCAGGTGAGCCATCTTATCTGCTTGAATCTTTCGCAAGCATTACATTCAATAGAAAGCGTTTATCATTGTCTACAAACATCAAATATTATGTTTGCAACACCATAGTAGTAGATATGCTGATTGCAATATGGGAATTGGAATCACTACTATTAGAGATATTTTTACCATAAACACACTTTTCGTCTGCATCTTACTGTCAGACAGTGAAAGTCCAAATCTGTGGAAATTCAGATTTAGAATTTGTTCTGTATCATGTTCACCATTGTTCAATGATATCATTCAATCACCTCTCTCAACTATTATTATTTTGTTGCAGTGGAAGAAGAAGCGTATGAGGAGACTCAAGAGGAAGCGCCGAAAGATGAGGCAGAGATCCAAGTAGATTGGTCGGATCAGCGCGATCATGCATTTCTCACAAAATGTGGCGTTGGCTCCAGCCTAATTCTCCACATGTCGAGTGATGTTTGATTGTTTCAGTTATTTATGCTTAGCTGCTTATTTTTGTGGTTTGTTTACAACGCTCAATCTGCTTTTAAACATTTAGAGACATCGTTATCTATATTTTTGCATCGTGCATCCTAGTGGTGCCCCTTTTTCTTTCTTGAAATGCAATGCATTTGTTCTATGATCAAATCAATCTAGCAGCCGACTGCAGATGAATGCTTTATGGTGAAAGTTACACCGCCAATTTTGGTCACAGAGACTTTGATTTAGAATGTTATTGTCGACGTCAGCTTAAGAACCTTAACAACTCATGCTTGCCTTTAGGGCTTGCAATTTTCTTTGCGATCCGAACTTCCTTTTGCCTTGATGCCTGCGTTGGCGTAGCATTTGATTATGATATTTAGCCGATAAGCATTATTTGGTACACAACTACTGTGTATGCAAACGCTGGACAAAATGAAAGAAAAAAATAATAAAACTAAGGCTGTTTTTTTGGAGAAGAAAAACAGAAGGAAAGAAAGCAAGACACTTTATGTGAAAGTCTCGTGATATGGTGCATTTGTGAGAAATAGAGAATCGGCGGTGCTCACATGCATAGCTCGGAGAGAGGGATAGGGGTGGTGGCAAGTACACAACTACTGTGTATGCAAACGCTGGACAAAATGAAAGAAAAAAAAAAAAACTAACGCTGTTTTGTTGGAGAAGAAAAACAGAAGGAAAGAAAGTAAGACACCTTAAGTGAAAGTCTCGTGATATGCTGCATTTGTGAGAAATAGAGAATCGGCAGTGCTCACATGCATAGCTCGGAGAGAGGGATAGGGGTTGTGAGGCCCATTCCATGGACTCAGTGGGATCTGAGTAGGGATGGAGGAGCTTAATGTGGAGTTAGGCTGATGTTGGAGGGAGCTTACTAGAGGAGTTAGGACTCTAACACTGTGTTAGTATGTTCTTGCAGGTACATCGACACACTCTATCCTTGGGCATGGCCTAGGGGTGACACACTCTATCCTTGGGCATGGCCTAGGGGTGCTTTGGAGAGCTCTGGAGTTCATTGGTGGAGCATGGTTAGCTTAACCATGGTCAGTCTAACCATGGTCAGGGCGCATCTGGACTCGACCTGGGTTCACACTGGAGTCCTATGGGCTGATCTAGTTAGCTAGGACTTAGGCGTCATCATGAGGAATGTTTGAAATAAGTGGGCACATGTCTTGCATGTGACAACTTATGAGAATATCCAATAAGGTTCAAGTGGAAGATCCATTAAGAGGTTAATGGACTTAAGTTATCTTAACCACTTGGATTCTTCACTTGGCGAATTGAATCCATCACGAAGACTTGGCGGATTGGATCTTGAAGCTAGCGGGTTGGATCACTCAACCAAACCGGATCCATCAAGCATTCAAATTGGCGAGCATTGAGGTTGGCAGCTTCCTCATGCAAACCTAGAGGTAATTCACGCAAGTCTTGGAGAGGAGGGCGACAACTCTTGGTGGCGAGTTCTTGCTTCCATCCTCTTCCCTTCCACTCAGTATTGGAGGTCTTAGCGAGAGGAGGCTTGGCGTGACCTTCCTTGGAGGAAAGGAAGGATCTTGGACACTTGGAGGCTAGTGTTCTTGGGCGGCAACCTTGCTGTCCACACTTCTTGTTGGCGGCAACAAGGAGGATTGGAGGAGTGCATCATCGGCAATCACCCTAGAGTCTTCCACTCTAGGGTCCGAACCTCAAGGGCTTCCCCCTTGAGGAGATTTGAAGGTTCGGCCACCTAGAGGAGAGGAGCCGAGAGCTTCAACTTGTGCATAGCTTTGTTCATAGCGGATTGGTATAAACTCCTTAAACCATTGTATGAAGGATTGCTTTTGATATTTATCAAGTTTGGTATCTCTACCCGAGGTTGGGAGAGGCCTTCTTCATATCCGAGACTAGCATTGTTCTTGGTGTGAGTTCTTCGTTGGGGTTTCATCGGATTTAGGTGTAGGGTAGGCGCAAGTATTGTACTTGTCTTGCCCGAACCTTGCTGTGTAGTGATATAACTATCTTAGAGTTTGAGAAGGCCGGTAGTTATTGGGTGTTAGGTTTTGAGCATCTGTCTATTGATCTTTGATCTACAATAGATCACCTTGCTTGTGTGCGATACCTGCCAGCGAACTCTAGTGTGTGTCAGGGCGCAACTAGGTGTGCAAAGTGGTTAGGCGCAGAGGAAGGACCTAACCCGACACCTAGTCCATCAGTTCAGTGCATCAGAGATTCGGCCAAAGAGATTAGGCAGAGCTAGACTCAGTTTGATTAGGCCGAGTGAGGGAGAGATCTGTATTGCTGAGAGATGATCTGTATTTAAAGCGCGCGTTGTATTCATATTTGCTTCCGCTTAGTACGCATTGTTTAGGAGTGTTAGCTGACAGTTTATACAGTGGTTGTGTAGATTGTGCTATCACGCTCTAGTTTTAGACGCGAAAAATTGGGGCGTGACAACTGGTATCAGAGCCCACTTTCAGCACAGATTAGTAGGATTTACTAGGATTTTCAGAGTTGAGACGAGTGGTTTAGGGATATCGACGTTAGTTAGATTACTGTTTGGGGGTTGCATACGTCGGTGCCTGGTGCCCGGGGCGTAATTCCTCAGTAACTCTACTAATTGGTCAGTTCTGGCTATTCAGAGATTTTTCCCAGTACTTCCATCAGTTCCACTAGTTCACAGCGATTGCTCCGTCTACTAGGAGTATGGCGGCTCAGGCACACCTCGAGGAGAGGTTCTCGAGACTGGAGGCAGCAGTGACGAGGATTCACTTAGCTATTGGCTTCGATGATGATGAGTGGCAGGGAGATCCACTTGGCGAGCGCGTAGCAGCTCTACGTGGCATCGCTCATCATGTTCAGCAGGAGATTGAGGCTCAGATTGCAGAGATGACTCACACTTTTGAGAGTCAGATTGCGGAGATGACCCAGGGTATGGAGACCCTCATGGCGGATCTGAACCTGGTAAAGATAGGACTGGCGCATGTGACAGCACACCCACCTACACCCATGGCGCTAGCACCAGTTCAGCCTGCCAGACGCCATGTTCCATTGCCGACTACCTTCGCGGAGGCACGGGTAGCGAAAGAAGTGGAGAATTTTCTGTTTGATATGGAGCATTATTTCAGGGCAGCCAGTATTACAGTGGCGGAGCGGATTGAGGTTTGTGCCGCCTATCTCAGAGGCGACGCAAAGCTATGGTGGAGGACTCACATTGCCCTGCGGACTTAGGGGGACGCTCCAGAGATCCCAGATTGGGATGCTCTAAAGACTGAGATGAGAGCTCATTTCAGACCGGCAGACACATTGCATAGTGCTCGTATGTCTTTGAGGTATCTAAAGCACACTGGCCATATCAGGGAGTATCTGAAGCAGTTTGGCACTCTACTGCTAGAGGTGCCAAATATGGAAGAAGAGGAGAAGTTCCATAACTTCATAGGTGGCTTACAGGATTGGGCATACAGGGAACTCCAGAGGAAGGGAGTGACCACCTACAGAGAGGCAGTAGCTGCCGCAGATGCTTTGGTAGACATGGGAGGATCTAGGTCTACAGCATCTAGGACCACTTCTTCACCACCGAGGCGGCCTGCTGGGCCGAGTTACCCGAAGAAGTGGGTGCCCAACTGGAAGAAAGGCAAAGCCATGGCACATCAACCACAGGCACAGCAGAGGAAGCCACAGCAGGTTCAGCATCGTCCCCAGCCACAGCAGGGGAAAGCTTTAACTTCTGGCGCAGTTACCAGCAGAGGGAGGCCAGGATGTTTCATTTGTAACGGACCTCACATGATGAGAGATTGTCCTAGGAAGCAGGGGATTGCTTCCTTGGCAGTGGGTGATATTCCAGAGGGCAGGGACGACCAGGGATGCACTGGGGCTTCAGTTAACCCATTGGTCATTGCCAACATCAGTGCTAGGTCGAGTCCTCTGATGTATGTGGACCTTGTCCTTAACAATGTACAGATCGCAGCTATGGTGGACACGGGCGCCACCCATCTGTTTGTATCAGATAGGGTGAAGGACAAATTGAAGTTGAAGACAATGCCGTGTGCCAACTGTGTAAAAACAGTGAACACAGATCCAAAGAAGGTTGCAGGAGTATCCTATGACGTACCAGTCAGGTTGGGATCTTGGTCAGGGCGCGTGCATGCTGTGGTGATAGCCCTAGACGACTTTGATGTTATAGTTGGTATGGACTTACTTCGGCGAGCTAAAGCAATCTCAATGCCACACTTGAACAGGATACAGATAGTTGATGAGCGATCACCTTGCTTTCTCCCTTGCCACACTGGGGCAAAGGTGGAGAAAGGTAACAAGGGCAAGGAAGTGATAGCAGCTTCAGTTGTTGCCAGGGGACTTCGGCGTGGAGAGTCCACTTATCTAGCTCATGTCAGACTAGTGGATGATCTTCCCCAGATTGCTACCAGACCAGAGCAGCAGAGAGGACATAGGGGAGGCCTGATCACCCTTCCTAGTCCTAGCTGTGAAGTTGAGGGAGTGAGATTGGAGGCAGCGAAGGTTACTTTGGATGATCGTATTCAGCAGTTACCTGTACCCATTGGAGGGTTGTTACGAGAGTTTAGTGATGTTGTACCCCCTGAGATGCCCAAGGTGTTACCACCTAGAAGGGACATCGATCACGCTATAGAGCTGATCCACCTGCCCAGTCACCTTACAGGATGCCTCCGGCTGAGCTAGCGGAGCTCAGAAGGCAGTTGGATGATTTATTAGAGTCTGGTTATATTCAGCCATCAAAAGCACCATACGGAGCACCAGTCTTATTTCAGAGAAAGAAGGATGGTTCTATGAGGAGGTGTGTGGATTATAGAGCTCTGAACAAGGTTACTGTGAAGAACTCTTATCTCATTCCTTTGATCCAGGACTTGATTGATCGTCTTGTGCATGCCAAGGTGTTCAGCAAGTTAGACCTTCGATCCGGATATTGGCAGGTGAAGATCGCTGAAGGCAATGAGCCAAAGACTACGTGTGTCACTCGCTATGGATCATATGAGTTCTTGGTTATGCCGTTTGGGCTAACCAATGCCCCAGCTACCTTCTGTAATCTAATGAACAACATACTGCATCCATTCTTAGATCAGTTTGTTGTTGTTTATCTAGACGATATTGTCATATATTCAGGTAGCTTGGAGGAACATGAAGAGCATTTGAGGCAGGTATTCAGAGTTCTGAGGGAGAACAAGTTATACCTGAAGTTAGAGAAATGCGACTTTGCCTAGGTAGAGTTGGAGTTTCTGGGGCACATCGTTAGAGGAGGACAAGTTCGCATAGATGTGAGGAAGGTGGCAGCCATTAGGGAGTGGTCAGCCCCTACATCAATTAGCACCCTAAGGTCTTTCCTAGGGCTTGCAAATTTTTATAGGCGATTCGTTAAGGATTATTCCAGAGTAGTGGCGCCTCTGACTGATTTGTTGAGGAAGGATGTTGCCTGGTGCTGGGAGGGCAAGCACTAGAGGGCATTCGATGACCTGAAGGATAGGGTTACTTTAGAGCCTATCCTTAGACTTCCTAATTTTGCATTACCATTTGAGGTACATACGGATGCCTCAGACAAAGCCTTGGTGGGGTTCTGGTCCAGGAAGGCATGCCGATTGCATATGAGAGTAGAAAGCTGAAGAATGCTGAGATCAATTACTCTGCACATGAAAAGGAGATGCTTGCTGTAGTACACTGTTTGAGATTATGGAGAGTATACTTGTTGGGGAGCAAGTTTACTGTGAAGACTGATAATGTAGCCAATACATTTTTTCAGACCCAGAAAAAGTTATCAGCGAGGCAAGCCAGGTGGCAGGAGCAGCTTGCCGAGTTTGACTTCATATGGGAACACAAACCAGGGCACATTCATCAGGTCTCTGATGCTCTTAGCAAGATTGCTACAATGACACATTGTTGTGCTATGTCATATTCTCAGAGTAAGATTATTGGACTGATCAAAGACTCAGCATTAGCTGATTAGACATATGAGAAGTTAGTGTCCCAGATTAGGATGGGTGTTGTGCGACGCTACTATCTTAGTGATGAGGGACTGATCATGGCTAGAGGAGACCGACCATATGTCCCTTCTTCAGGGAATATTCAGTTTGGATTGATGTGGGAGTACCACAATACGGTGTGGGCTGGACACCCAGGTGGGAAGCGCATGTATGCACTGATTTCTAGAGCATGGTACTGGCCGGGTATGAAAGAGGAGATTAAGCATTATTGCAAAACTTGTTTGGTATGTCAACAAGATAAGGTTGAGAGAAGGAAGGATGTAGGGCTTTTGCAGCCACTTCCTCTTGCTGAAAAACCTTTTTTATCTATCTCCGTGGACTTCATCACCCATTTCCCCAGAGTGGATGAGATGACTTCAGTGTTTGTAGTGGTGGACAGACATTCCAAATATGCTATATTTGCTGCTGCACCTGAGGTGTGCACTGCTGAGATTATTGCTAATCTCTTTATGAATCATGTGGTTATGCATTTTGGATTGCCCAGGGAAATCATTAGTGATAGAGACCCGAGATTCACTGGGAGATTCTGGTCTTCTTTGTTCAGGATACTGGGTACTGATTTGAAAATGTCTACTTTCTATCATCCACAGACTGATGGACAAACAGAGAGGGTAAATGCTTTATTGGAGGAGTACTTGAGGCACTATGTTTCTTCTACCCAGAAGAATTGGATAAGGCTTCTAGAGACTGCTCAATTTGCTTACAATATTCAAGTGTCATCAGCTACTAGGAAAAGCCCATTTGAGGAAGTGTTAGGGTGGCAACCTTTGACACCCATGGATACACTTAATAGGGGCGAAGGGGGAAAATGTCAGGCAGCCATTGACTATGTGCAGGATAGATCTGAGCTGTGGGAAGAAGCTCAAGATTCTCTGAGGGAAGCTAGAGACAGGATGAAACTCTATGCTGACAGAGATAGGAGGCATGTGGAGTTTGAGGTTGGCGAGCTGATGCTACTCAAACTTACACCTCAGATGTGGAGGAAAACTGAAGCCAAGACTTATCACAGAGGCCTTGTGAGAAGATATGAGGGGTCCTTTCAGGATCATTAAGAAAGTAGGTCTAGTATCATACAGGCTTGACTTACCAGCGTGGTTACAGTTTTATCCTACATTTCATACTAGTCTTCTGAAGATGTACCACGAAGATGATAGACATCCTGACCGAGGACAGGTGAGGAGACAACCTGCGAGGGGCAGAGTTGAGTTTGGAAAGAAACCTGTGAGGATTCTAGACCACAGGGTCTATGGTTCGAGTTCACCTGGAGGTCGACGATCTGAATTTTTAATTCAGTGGGCTGAGGAGCCAGAGGAGGATGCGACGTGGGAGAAGACAGAGGATATAGCTCGGTTTGAGGAGCTAGCTAGAGTATACCATGAGCACATGGCCTCGAGGGCGAGTGTCATCTCAGGTGGGGGAGTATTGTGAGGCCCTGGGTATACTGGGGTTATACCCCAGCCCATCCCATGGACTCAGTGGGATCTGAGTAGGGATGGAGGAGCTTAATGTGGAGTTAGGCTGATGTTGGAGGGAGCCTACTACAGGAGTTAGGACTCTAACACTGTGTTAGTATGTTCTTGCAGGTACATCGACACACTCTATCCTTGGGCATGGCCTGGGGGTGCTTTGGAGAGCTCTGGAGTTCATTGGTGGAGCATGGTTAGCTTAACCATGGTTACCTTAACCATGGTCAGCCTAACCATGGTCAGGGCGCATCTGGACTCGACCTGGGTTCACACTGGAGTCCTATGGGCTGATCTAGTTAGCTAGGACTTAGGCGCCATCATGATGAGTGTTTGAAATAAGTGGGCACATGTCTTGCATGTGACAACTTATGAGAACATCCAATAAGGTTCAAGTGGAAGATCCATTAAGAGGTTAATGGACTTAAGTTATCTTAACCACTTGGATTCTTCACTTGGCGAATTGAATCCATCATGAAGACTTGGCGGATTGGATCTTGAAGCTAGCGGGTTGGATCACTCAACCAAACCGGATCCATCAAGCATTCAAATTGGCGAGCATTGAGGTTGACAGCTTCCTCATGCAAACCTAGAGGTAATTCACGCAAGTCTTGGAGAGGAGGGCGACAACTCTTGGCGGCTTCAACCTTGAAGGTGAGTTCTTGCTTCCATCCTCTTCCCTTCCACTCAGTATTGGAGGTCTTAGCGAGAGGAGGCTTGGCGTGACCTTCCTTGGAGGAAAGGAAGGATCTTGGACACTTGGAGGCTAGTGTTCTTGGGCGGCAACCTTGTTGTCCACACTTCTTGTTGGCGGCAACAAGGAGGATTGGAGGAGTGCATCATCGGCAATCACCCTAGAGTCTTCCACTCTAGGGTCCGAACCTCAAGGGCTCCCCCCTTGAGGAGATTTGAAGGTTCGGCCACCTAGAGGAGAGGAGCCGAGAGCTTCAACTTGTGCATAGCTTTGTTCATAGCGGATTGGTATAAACTCCTTAAACCATTGTATGAAGGATTGCTTTTGATATTTATCAAGTTTGGTATCTCTACCCGAGGTTGGGAGAGGCCTTCTTCATATCCGAGACTAGCATTGTTCTTGGTGTGAGTTCTTCGTTGGGGTTTCATCGGATTTAGGTGTAGGGTAGGCGCAAGTATTGTACTTGTCTTGCCCGAACCTCGTTGTGTAGTGATATAACTGTCTTAGGGTTTGAGCAGGCCGGTAGTTATTGGGTGTTAGGTTTTGAGCATCTGTCTATTGCTCTTTGATCTACGATAGATCACCCTGCTTGTGTGTGATACCTACCAGCGAACTCTAGTGTGTGACAGGGCGCAACTAGGTGTGCAAAGTGGTTAGGTGCAGAGGAAGGACCTAACCCGCCACCTAGTCCATTAGTTCAGTGCATCAGAGATTCGGCCAGAGAGATTAGGCAGAGCTAGACTCAGTTTGATTAGGCCGAGTGAGGGAGAGATCTGTATTGCTGAGAGACGATTTGTATTTAGAGCGCGCGTTGTATTCAGATTTGCTTCCGCTTAGTACGCATTGTTTAGGAGTGTTAGCTGACAGTTTACACAGTAGTTGTGTAGATTGTGCTATCACGCTCTAGTTTTAGGCGCAAAAAATTGGGACGTGACAGGGGTGGTGGCAAGCGGAGGTGGAGAGGAGAGGCGACAACGACAGAGAGGCAATGGCATGGGAGTTTGGAAAGTGGAGAGGAGAGGCAATGACACGGCAGCTTCGCATGTAGGTGGAGAGAAGAGGGGATGGCGAGGTAGCTTGGAGGCGGAGAGTAGAGGCAATGGCAGAGAGAAGAGGTAGCAAGGGGGGAGAGAGGGAGAAGCATGAAGTCGAGGCAAGGAGGAGGGAGGGAGAAGCATGGAAGTCAAGGCAAAGAGAGGGGGGGGGGGGGTGGGGGGGGGGGAGAGAGAGAGAGAGAAGCATGTAAGTCAGGAGTGGCGCGAGCATTGTTTCATTTTTATTCTCTACCCGAATGGGGCATAAACAAAAGAATTTTTTTTTCTTTTATTTCTCTCATTCCAAAAACGTAGAAGAAAAAGTTAGGTTTCTTTTTTTTTTTTTTTTTAATCAAAAAACACACCCTGAGTTTATGAAAACTGCTGCACAACTGAGCAGCTTGTGGATGTGCAAGGCCCTTGCCTGATTATCCAATGTACACTAATCTTGGCCTATTCATGTAAGCATTTGTTGCGCTCACGATTCGATTCTGATTCAATGGTTTAGGCGGCGTGACTCATACAATTTTTTAAAACATTACTATGAGTAACAAGAGGGCCTCCTTATTCTTGGTTCCAAAACCAATAAATGGTGGCAACAATGTCTACTGCACAGTGGCAGAAATGTGGAATTCAAAAATTATCTCCGTTACAAAGTAAACAAAAATCTGCCTCGACGTTTAACATCGTACTAATCCTGTGGTATCTAGCACCATTAGACAATGAGTCTCAGTGTAGGGCAGCAACTGCTTTGTGGGAGTCCACAGATTTGAGCACTTCCTCTCCCATCCTCTTGCAGCCAACCAATGCCTGTAAAGTAGTTCACAAATGATCAAGTAATGAACTGATCCTTGGAATTGCAGCTTAACAATATAAACCAGACTCAAATTTGATTAAAAAAGATACTGGGGTGGCTCATAACAAGAAAGCATTAGATGCTTTTAGGTAATCTTTTCTAATGTTTATTTAGTTTGTTCATTTTAAATTCACAATTCGATAACTTATCTTAATTATGAAAAAAAAAGGACAAATTTAAAGTGTTGATGATCCAACTTCCAAGCATGCCTACTTACCGTTCCAGCAGAAAATATATCACCAGTTCGGAACCCTCTATTAAGCGTATCCAGAACTGCTGCTTCAATCCTATTTGCAGCTTCCTGTTCACCTAATCCATACTTCAACATCATGGCAGCACTGAGAATTGTTGCTAATGGATTTGCTTTATCCTACATGATTGTAAGGAAAGTTCCACATTGTAGTTCACAAAGCTTAGCAATGAAGGAGCAGGAGATAGGTTGTGACTCTAACCTGGCCAGCAATATCAGGAGCAGAACCATGGATGGGTTCAAAAAGCCCAGGGCCCTACAAAGTAAAGAACAAAACTTTTAAACACTCCTAACAGATGCTGCACACTATGAAGACAGCGGAATTGCGCATACCGATTCAGCAATGCTGGCAGATGGGAGCATGCCGATACTTCCGGTGAGCATGGATGCTTCATCAGACAGTATGTCTCCAAATATGTTGTTTGTGACAATAGTATCGAACTGCAAAACATGTTGAAGGATATTAACTAACATGTAGCACACTGAATGACCGGTCTCCTTGTTACATGAGTAGTTCAAATACACAGGCCAACAAGGGAAGAAGACACACCTGCTTCGGGTTTCGAATAAGCTGCATTGCTGCGTTATCGACATACATGTGGGATAATTCAACATTACGAAACTCGGACGCCAGTGCAGTCACCCTCTTTCTCCATAGCATTGAAGCCTGCACATATTAGCAAGTACCATTTGGAGAATTACTGCAGTCCAAAATCATAAAAAAGCACAACTCCTAGTAAACTGTGAGAAGTTTGAACGAAATTAATGGTGTGCTAGGAAATTGTGGGATGAAAAACGATCAAAAAGGAATATGGGAGAAGTAAAGAAGTCTCCAATCTCAGATGCAGTCAATACGGCGTAAGATTAGAAAGAAGCAATCAACATTGAAAATATAAGCATCATGGATTTCTGCAAAATTATGAGCACCTCCAAAACATTTGCTTTGTCTACAGAGCACAATTTGCCGCGTCTTTTTTCAGCAACTTGAAATGCCACTCGTGCAATTCGATCGATCTGCGAAATAACAGCTACAAATATTCAGGCATACCTCTAGGATGCAAGAAACATAAAAAAAGCTGAGCAAAGATAATCAGAGAAGTATCACATAAGGCAGAATGAGTGCTGGCTTTCAACAGCTTGACTTCATCGTTGAATCTAGTTAATAACTTAATCATGTATATGCATTAACATTATCAGCTCCCATAACAATGCAAGAGTCAAAGATTCATATGCATCTCTTCCTGAAATAGCATGTAATCTAACGTAACAGCAAGTATATTGCAATTCATTCATCAATGTCAACTTTGCTGAGGATTACTTGATATATGAGAAAACTAATGCAGAGAAAATTGATATCCATATTGCACAAAAATCCAAGAAAATAAATCCAGCCAGATTGAGGATCTAGTATTTCTTTTAGGACTAAAATTGAAGATAATGAAAAAACTAGACAGAGCAATTTTACATTAACAGAAACATTTAGGATAATTCATAGAATAGAGTAATCATGCTACATTTATTCTTCCATTTTATTATGTCATCTTGTTGATTGTTTCACGAATGTTTCTATTACTATTTCTTAACAAACCGTTGTCACTATAAGGATTCTCCTTGACAAAAACATTGAGCTTAGATTTGTGTAGTTAGCATATCTTGGGCGAAATTTTGACATGACTTGGCTCATAACGTCTGAATTTGTATTACCATTATCAGCTATTCATCATTACTTCTCCTGCTTCATCGCTTTTACAAGATTTTATGTACTTTCCTGTTGATAAATTACAGAATCAAAGATGATAATAACTGGTAACACTTCTATATTAAGTCGGAGTAATGATACTCGTAGAAAATTGTGATTTATTGCATACTACAATATGAATTTCTCTCACAAAGAAACCTCAGTCGACTAAGTTATGTGCATAGTCTCCCAAAAGTACTTGTCAATTTGAGGTCTTAAGTTTTAGTAACTTTTTTTGCCATGAGCATTTGCTCCCAGTTTTGCAGGCAGCTACGCTACTTCTCATTTCTCATTTTTAGGAAAACAATACAATGAAAACAGCCAGTGGTAAACTCCTCGTGTCTGTTGTTTCAGTAATTTTCATGTTGGGGGAAGTAATGCAACATGAGCCTTGCTTTTTTCTTTAGATTTCTTGTTAATCTGTGGGTGAGTACCAAAATATATTGCACAATTCCTTAATGACAATTTAAATGTCAACGTAGTTTTCTTTTTTTACATAGACAAGTAAGGGCAAGGTTTGATGCCGCATGTCAACGTAGCTAGAAGTACATAACCCCTTTAAAGGTTCATAAAAATGCATAATTATCAAAAGAGATTCGTTAAATAAACTTATCATATGGTGCTCATCACTATGGAAGATTTCCTTGTGAATCCACAAGAAAAGCTTATGTGTAGCGGAATTAACACAGAATATAACATCAAACTAACTAAATGGAAAGAAGATCAGAGCCCAGATGTGACTGGTATCTAGATAGAACAAGCAAAAAAAAAGATTTTCAGTACCTCAGAAGCAGAATAGATTTCCGTGTTGAAGCCAACATTTTCACCCTTGTCATTGGTTCCAAATCCTCTAGGTTTGCCAAAATATATCCCTGCAATGACCAACTTGACTGATCATCTCAAATTCTCCCTTGCTTCTAAACACTGATAGCACCTGAAGCTTTTAATCAAAATTAAAATAAATTAGATAAATCATTCACCTCCAGTAAGTTCTCGAACAACCATTATATCAACTCCCTCGGCTACCTCTTTTTTCAAAGTCGATGAATCTACAAGCTAAAAGAAAGAGCACATCCAGCCATACGATCAGGACACAAAAATTGCTTATCATAATCATTCCTTATGCAAGCCAATGAACCAAAAAATAACAAGATTACTAGGGTAAATAAAACAGAATAGTTGATAATAACACTATGATATATGGTCCAAGATTTTGTAAAAGAATGAGATATACCATAAAAATGTCTGTACGGTAAAAAATGCAGCCAATTTTGAGCGAAACAAGCATCACATGGCGCATTCTCAATCTCAGATTTACATAGATCAGTTGAGAACAAAGTATAATTTGCAGCAGCAAAACTTGTCTATGCTAACTCGGACAAGAGTAAGGAAGGTCCATTATCTTCAACAAGTTGAATCTCGCATCACACAAATGTGGAACTGATAAGTACAGAATCCACACGTCAACCTTTATCCAAGACATTCAAATAAATTGAACTTTCAATTTCAACTTCAATGCAATAACCAGAACGTCAACAAAAAAGGGTGACTTATCCACGTCAATAGATTGTGCAGTCAAACTGTAAATGAATAATTATAGCACTGTCTGCTCGGTGCTTCATCATTGAACAAATGACAGCACTTCCTTTGCTAAATCTCAATGCCGCCCTCTTGGTTATTATTTCAAAGCAAAGGTAGTACATATTTTTCTATACAAATGGGTTAATTGAATTTGACCCGTGTGAAAAAAAATCAAAATGACCCTGAAGCTAATTAATTATTCTAGTTGACTAAAGCTTTAACAAATTAACTACTTTAGATCTTGGATCAATCTAAAACAACTACCAAACTATGGAGATTATGGAATTTTCCCAACTATAGGGGTCCAAAACACAATTCATGGCAAACTATGGGGGTCAAACTTAAATTGAATCAAAATAAAAATTTCTTTATCAACAAAGTAGGGGGATTTGGAAATTACAAACCACAGGGATCAAAATGCAACTCAGAGAAATCTAAAGGGGGCAAATTTAAATTGACCAAAAAAAATCTCTCCTGATTACAAGGACACAACCAAATCTCAATGCTTCATTTCCGTTTAGAAAAAGGATACAACAAAAGAAGAACTGAATGTAGAAGGAGAACTACCAGGCATAGTTCCAGACAAATATAAGAAACCTCAAACATTAAAGCAATAAATTATATATTGAAACTTGCCAAATGGCCCAAAAGGTTCACGTTAAAGTTATTATATACTGGAGTTTTGAGATTTTCTTTAAGCCTTAGGAAGAGTCTATATGCATATATTCTACCTCTTTGTATTAGTGAACCACTAGAAACCATTTCTTTGTCTCTAATTTGATGTAGTCATTTCTCCTCTCTTCTCTAAATCCAAACCACAGACTTCTTTCACAAGGCACTCCCAGAGTGGCATCATGGTCACACCAAGGTTAAAAAAGCCGATTCGGCGACTCAGTTCGGTGAGCCGCCGAACTGGTACAGTACCGGTCTTACCGAATGGTAGCAGCGGCAATAGGCAAGTGCGAGCGACAGCGGCGGCACAAGCGCGGGCGACAGCAGCAGCAGGAGGCAAGCAAGTTTTAATCGAAGCTTCCAGCTATCGCCTAGCCTCCTTCCGTCACTGCCACTACTGCCCGCTGCGATTCCGCCCGGAGTCGTGCTCCGATGTCTATGCCGAAACCAGTCGCTCATCGGACTGGTATCATACCAGACTTACCGGTAAGTATGGTACGGTTTTTAAAATACTGAGTCACACCATTGCATGCCATCATCAACTCGCTTTCTGTCACTTTTGTCTTTCTTCTTCTCCCAAAAAATGTTAGCATTTTCACTTGTATCTTCTCCCAAAACCATACCTCACTCTTCTCCACCTAAAGTACCACTTGCAATCTGTCATTCCTTCTCCCCACCCTCTTACACTCCACCCTACCCTCTGGTAAGTGGTAAGCTCCACCATATAAACTGCTTTTTGCTACTCTCCACCCTGCAATCAGGACCTCCCTACTCTAGTCAACCTACAAATCTCACAAGAGGACAAATCTATATTTGAATTCAAAGGTTTTGATTTTTCTTTTTTCCCTGGGTTTAGTAGCATAATAAGTTTGGGTACCATCACCTGGGTCCTGGAGGCTTCTTTCCGTTTCTATTGCCTTTTATTTCCCCTTCCAACTTCTTAGCTCTCATGTAGATACTTCAAAATACCAATCTCTATCATGCACAAACAAGTAATGACACTATTGGCACATGTAGACTAACACAGCTAAGCGCATGCATCGATAGATGATATAGCTATTTGCATGTATATCTTATAAACAAGTCACATGCTTAACGCCATATGCAGAGTGAAACAAATTGAACTTGCATGGGCAGGAATAAACATCAACCTTACTGTTAAACTATTGTAGATTGTATGCGTGGACATGCGATATTTAGCTATGTTGAAAACTAACTTCTTGCATGTATAAACAAATTGACCATTTCAGTATGCGAGAATCAAAATCAAAGTTATATCAACTTCATTAGCTTGAATTTATTGAGGACTGTTAAAGTTAATCAATGTTTACTTCCACATTGATTATTTGTTTTTTACTTTATGACTATGTGGGTGTGAGAATACTACCCCACCTCTTGATATTGGTAAACCAAGAGATTCATTATCTCCATCCAAACGTTTAAATATAACATTTTTTACATTTTTATGGCAAGAATATATACAGCTCACACAGTACTTGCGGCAAGACGGTAGCTGGCCTCAAGTTGGCGAACACACCAAGCCCAGCCCGAAGCTGAAGTAACCCCGTTTCCGGCTTCAGATGCTTCTCGTTAGCATCCCACTTATACCTGAACAGAAGAAGAAATCGGTCACTCCTGAAATAACATTGAAGCGCCTAAATTCAATCCCACAAACAAACAACATAAAAAGGAGCAATTCTAACCCTCCAATAGCTCCCAAAAGAACGGCGTCCGAGCCCTTAGCAGCTGCAAGGGTCTCCTCCGGCAGCGGGACTCCGACAACATCCAGAGCCGCGCCGCCGACGGGCACCTCCCGGTACCGAAACTCAATGCCTGAGGGGAAAATCACAAAGGTACCAACTTTCTCAGCTTTCAGGCCCCAGAACGCCTAAACCCTAAAGAAATGCGGAATTTTTTTCACTCTAGCTTGCCTTCAAGAGAGCCTGCGAGGGTGAGTACGTCCTTAGCGATGGAGATGACCTCTGGGCCGATGCCATCGCCAGGGAGGAGGGTGATGCTGTAGCTCCTCAGAGGCGGAGACGCGGCCGAGCATCGTAGGCTCCCCGGACGCCGCCCAGGGGCTGATCTCCGGGTGTCGGGGATTAGGGTATTGAAGCGCCGTGCCTGCAAAGCCGCCATCTCCTTTGGGGAGAAGTCTCGTCTGAATGGATCCCAAGCACTAAACAAAGTGGATGATGATAGATGACGTGGTAGCCACGTGATTTACGAGCGTCAGTGCAGCAGAGCATGCATTTGTCTCGTCGTGGCTTTTGACTGCGAGCAGGCATGTTTTTCACGGAAGGCTGTGAGCCTGTGACCTTTTTTTGAGTAAAAGAAAAAAAAGAAAAGATTAAAGAACAAAATCCTTTTATTTTTTATCTTTTACTCATTTTTGTTTAATCTAATATAAAATATTTCAATTAATCGTTAGAGATAAATCAAAACAATTTCCCAAATTTTAGTGAAAAGGAATATAACTTTATATTGAATGGTGAATAAGAAGGCTCCTAAGGACTTTTGCGCTCAAGTTATGCTAGGATAGATTGGATTTAATTTTGGCTATTTCAGAATTAATTTTTAATCATTTAAATCCATCTAAATTCTCTAAAAGCATGTCAATCAATTATATTATAAGGGGTTCAATTTTGAATTAATTGTATCTGAATTCTACTTTTCCAACTATTCTAGTCTGTGTATAAGCATCTTACTTGTTATTTTCTTGTTTCTCTAATAATTCAGAAATTTTAAAAATTATATAAAACCCCTCACAACATTAATTTCTCAAACTCATGCAGCTTGGCAAACTGCGCCTTTGGCGTGAGCTTTTTCAGCTTCCCATTTCATTTTGATGTGTCGATCTCGGCACTTGTAGCTTTTTGCAGGTTCAGAAAAATGCAGAGGACAGTATGCTACAAGTCATATATGCCTTCCGTCATACTTGCATAAAAGTATAACTAGATTAAAGTTTTCTTTAATGAATTTGCTGATGAAATTTATAAAAATTTGGTCCTTCTAAGGCTCTGGCAATTAGTGAATCCTCAGCCACAGGGACTTGTCCTCAACGTCCTTGGATCCGTTCTTTTTCAGCAAAGT
Organism: Costus lasius; assembly: GCA_027563935.2. Classification (NCBI taxonomy): domain Eukaryota; kingdom Viridiplantae; phylum Streptophyta; class Magnoliopsida; order Zingiberales; family Costaceae; genus Costus; species Costus lasius. The sequence continues at coordinate 20,785,872 of CM050447.1, read as the reverse complement.
TTTTCGAGTTTTTTCCTTCATTGATTGCAACAAGTCCTAAAGCTAATCAGGTGTGCATTCAAAGTCTATCAACAGTTCATCATGTCCAGAGAGTTCGGAGCTAGAGTTCAATCTGTGTTTGTGCAGCATCCACCGAGTGGCCATGAAGAGCCATGAAGCCAGATTTCGCTGAGAAAGGCTGCAATTTGAGCACTGCTTGCCCCCTCTCTTGGGGGAGTGAAGAGCAGCAGCTGCAGTTTCTCAAAGACTGAAGCAGAGCTCAGATTTCTGTCAACTCTGAAATCACATGCTGAACATCACAAACTCTTCCATGGGAGCAGAGAAGGCGAGCACAATATCAGAAATGAAGTGATGCATCACAGAAGTTGAATATTACAGCATCTTTTATGAGGGGAAAGAAGACGAGCACAGTATCAGAGATGAAGTCATGCATCACAAAGGCGGCTATGCCCTTGGCCATGAACTCTGCTTGCTAGATGAAGCCAATCGTAGGAGAAAGGTACGATCAAGGTGTCCTTCTAGCCATAGATGTGCTTGTGGAGAGCCTTGAAGCAGTTGAGCACTAATGCAGGTGATGATAAATTCTTAGTTTTCTAAAATAAAATTTCTGATTTTTATTGTCTTAATTTTAGTTATATTCATTGGGTTTAAAGGCAATTTTTTTATTGATATTAGACGAAAATGCTTTTTAGCCATAAAGAATCTAATTGAGTATGCATAAATTATAAAAAAAATACGAGTGATCAATAGAAGATTTATCTCTTATATATAACATGAGTGTTAATATCTTAGGCCTTTGATTAAGTGAGATTAAAATTCATAACCTTAATCAATATGAGATATCCATTACGTTTTCCATACTAGTTTGCATAGAAATACAAGTGTAGTATATTTCAAGACTGAATCTAAATACTAAATAAACAAAATTAAACTATACAAAAATATTATCATAAAAAGGTTCCATTGGATCTTGGCATTCTTATAACTTAGATAATAGTTAGTGTTGCCACATATCACTAACCATTTGCTTCCATGAACCTACCTCATCATGAAATTTACTCTCCCCCCACTAGCATGCTAGTTCCATTTGGTACATTAAATGTGCTGCCCTTTGCCACCGCCTCTACCTCATCCATGAACCTACTATTTCAAAGCCTAGAATGCCCTATGTTACCACCTACCTTTACAAGCATTGTATCTAGGGTTGGGAGACATACTGAAACTTGTCTTCATCTTACCCAATCTATACTATTTTAACGGGAAAAAATACCTAATTTGACTAGGATTCAAAATAAAATTAAAAATTTTATAAAGTGAAGTGAGGTCGGATATGAACATTTTAAAAACCACCTTGAATATTTATTCATTATCCTTCAATAATAATTCTTATTTTCTGATTGGTCTCGTAGGTAATTTCAGTTTTAGGACGATTTTAGAGGGCAGAGTCGGCAAAACCTGCCTCGACCCACCCCTTCCCGAACACTAATTGTAGGCTATATATTAGCTTAATTTGATCGCCAACCTTGTCCACTCCTTCAAGATCTGGCATGCCATCCCTTTTTGGATCCCATGTTTTTGTTAGAGACTAGACATGGTGAGTGTCTCTTTCTCAGCTCCTGACCGCCATATCTTTCTCCTCTCTTCACTTCTCTGATTCTAACCCTTACCTCCCCCCTGCACTTCTCTCCTCCTCCATTTCCCATAAATCAAGATCCATCCTCTTGCAACATCTCAAGCAGTATTAATTCTGTGCACTCTTCTTGAACATGGATTTCAAGTAAGTCCAAGGACATTTGTTTCGACAGATAGCTCTTCTCTTTCAACAGTAGTCACTGTTAGCACTGACACGGAGTTTTCGTTTCACTCTTGCTCTAGGATTAGGGTTAGAGATCATCCGTGTTTTGCTCGCTATATGTTTCCTTCAAAGTAAACATCATCTTCCTGCTGGATTTGATTGAGCAAACCCTAGCTTAGGGTTATGCTGTGCGCTTCTTCTTGCTATTAATTACTGATCAATTTCTACGAGATTTAGAACCCTTGTAGCAGCCCAGATCAGGAGCTGATTTCGGCCCGCATGTCGTCGGCGAACTCCGACAGCTCGGGAGGGAACTCGTTGGGCCGGCCTAGCCGGTACGAGTCGCAGAAGCGGCGCGACTGGAACACCTTCCGGCAGTACCTGCGCAACCACCGCCCGCCGCTGGAGCTCCCGCGCTGCAGCGGCGCGCACGTGCTCGAGTTCCTGCGCTACCTCGACCAGTTCGGCAAGACCAAAGTCCACGCCGCCGGTTGCCCCTTCTTCGGCCACCCGCAGCCGCCGGCGCCGTGCCCGTGCCCCCTCCGGCAGGCCTGGGGCAGCCTCGACGCGCTCGTGGGCCGCCTCCGCGCCGCCTTCGAGGAGAACGGCGGCCAGCCTGAGGCCAACCCCTTCGCGGCGCGCGCCGTGAGGCTGTATCTGAGGGAGGTGAGGGACAGCCAAGCGAAGGCCAGGGGCATCGCCTACGAGAAGAAGAAGAGAAAGCGGCCACCTCATCCGCCTCCGCCGCCCCAGCAGCAAACCGCAGCAGCTGTGCCCGTTCCTGCTGCTGCTAGCGACCCGGCCGCGACCTATGGAATCAGGCCGGCACCGACAGATTTTTCTTTGGTCAACGGCGGCTACAGTCACCACCACCACCACCACCAGCTCCTCCAACTCAACGGGCATATGATGATGCCCGCATTAAACGCAGGCGACGAGAGCTCCGCCTCCGAAACTCATCCCGGTGGAATGATTCCACTGTCGGTGCTCATTTGATCAGTTCTTGATATGTTGTTGTTCCATAGTTACTGGAATTGGCATCTCTAATCATGTCAAGGTTAGTAGATATGATCCTTTATGAATTTAGTGCTGCTGTTTTAGTGGACGTGATTACTATGCAGGCAGATTATGATCCTTATGTCAACAGACACTGTGTATATTCTCTCTCATGTTTTATGCTTTTGCATGGTGATTAAATTAGGGTTTTCTTAAGGTGGATTCAAGATCTCTCTTCCTTTGTTATATGTGCCTTCTCTTGATTTAATTGAAAGATTTCTCTTCCTTTTCATTCAAATGAGACATAAATTTACTCATGGAATTATATATTTGCCTATGTGATGATAATATATGTTGGGATTCCCCTATCGTCTAGTACATGTGGCACATACCATACTATAAAAATATTACTCTACATACAAAAATACTAGTAGATTTTCTTCTATCAACACGATTTTCTCTATTCATTTAATCACATTGCACCTTATTATTTCTTGTGTCTATTTTCTAAGGGTTTTATTGTCACTAGTAGTGATGGATGAGCCATTGCAATAGAGGCTTAGATCCTAACACAAACAAATGAACTAATTAGCATTTATAAAATCAAGAGAAATGATTGCGTTCAATATAGTTTTTAGATTTTGTAAATTAAATTTAGAAAGAATATAATTTCTTACATAATAGATGAAAAATCATACTTTTCTTGTCATATAATGTGATCTATATTCAAATTTTAATATTTAATTGATTATCTTTATCATGTGAACTCCAAGAGAAGTACAATCTTTTTCTTTTTTTCATCATAAATTTGGAGTGCCTTTGTGTGTGATTTGACAACACTACTTGAACAGAAACTACTATTTACACGAACACTTGCAGAGACAAAGAAAGAGAATTTTTTTCCTCCTAGAAATTCCATTAATGGGAACTACAAGCACATTGCTCTAAAACTTTGTCTTCATTGTTCTGATTCCCTCATAAAATAATTTTAGCAAATTATATGTATCATTTTATTTATTTTACATGTTCTTTTATGCCATAAGATCCATCAAAATTATCTAATTTTGTAAGTGAGATATATAGAATCTTACATAAAATATAAAAACAATAATAATAAGCTCTCTTTTGCACTTTGTATCCTAAAGAAAAGACATAACACAAGTAAATGATACATAGGGTTTAACTGTATTCATTCGATTGTTTGTCTAATATAGACATGCAATGTGAGGGTTTATTTGATTATTTGCTTTCATATAAATATAAAGTGATTTGTTTACAACCCTCGCTTATAATCAAAACATTGGTCTTTAGAATAAATTATCATAGAACTTTGCAAATGTGTGATTCTATTAAAATCAATATGACATTTAAAGTAAACATTTAATTTAAAGAAGGATACTCAATAATTACTATGAAATATATGATATTTTTGTTATAATAATTAAAGTTAAGAATGCATGAGAAGCTATTTTCTTCTCTTTACTCTCCTATCTTGATCTTTATGTCACAATATTAAATTAAAAAATACATATAAAAAATTTCATAAGAAATCGCTAATGATAATCGACTAAAATGTAAAATAAACTAAAAAAGGATTGTTTTGAAAAACTAAATGTATGTGGATTAAGTTTTTTTTGGAAATTACTAGAATTAAAGCGAGGAGGCATTGATGAACTAAGAGTTGCAAATATAAAGAGAAGGGGATGTTTGGTGTGTGGTGGAGCAGTCAGTCAGCAGCAGCCATCAAAGTTTTTGGGGCTTCCCATGTGATGATGGGACTGCTGCTTAACTACCCCCCAATCACTATTTTAAACATTACATTCACCCCCCTTATCAATTAAATAATATCTAATCACATTCTATTGTACAAATAAATTATTATTATAGATAACAGATCTCATGTATTTTAGGCATAAGTGAATGAGCTAGTTGGATGCATAGATTCTCATAAATAAGAATTCTTGAAGAAGCACAAAATGTAATGAGTAAAATATATAAAATTAGCACATGTAAGGCCATTTTGATCTTTCCAATAGTACCTTAGGAGTGATACTATTTAGTTAAATTTTTCCTTAGGCTTAAGATCGTTTAAGTTTAAAACCAAATGTTTCATACTTTTTCTCTTGGATCTCTTATAACTAGTGTTGTTTTTTTACGTAATTTTACCTATTCTAATATAATAGTATCACTCATACCCAATATCTAACATTGCGGGTTCTTCGTTTTGTTGTATATTATTAATAACATGAGCTTGGTGGTATACTAGAGAAAGTTGTTGGTGAGAAAAATTATTTGTGTGGCATCACATTGTGCCTAATTCATGGGATAAGAACACAAATTATAGAAGGTTAAGATCAAAAAATTTACCTTCAAATCTAAAGACTCTCATTCTAAGTGATTGAACGACAATCAAATCTAATCTATTAGTTATAAGAGATTAATACATATACTCAAAGTAAAAAAATAATATTAATTTAAATTATTCATAATTTTGATTGGGGAATTAAACTCCTATTTAAAATCTAAGTATTTTGATCGATATGTGCTTCCATACTATGTCTCAAGCTAAGACAAACGCAAAATAAAAAAAAACATTATTTATCTGCTGACAAAGAGTCCCATCAAATTCTTTTCTGCGGTACAAAACAAAAAACATTTCTGTTTGATAATACATCACACTTTTTCTCTCAAAAATAAAAAAATATTTATAACATTATTAAACACAAAAAATAAGAAAAAAAAAAATAATATAAAGGCTCTCCAGTTGTCTCGTGCTCTGCACCCTCCCAATAGCATCGATATCCGTGTGTCTTTATTTAATGGCCGTTGATTTGACGTTGATGTGATTCGTCGAGCCACAGGAGGCAATCGTGTACGTGGATTACGGGCCGGGCCCCACCCTTGTCGCCTCCTATTAGTGGCCATTTTGTTTTGACTCAACAGGATCCGCTCCCCCCTTTTCCACCAGGAAACAGAAACCTCACCCTTTGACCACGCGGGGCGGTGGGCCGACATCCGCCCTTCCGAAGCTCGCGAAGCGACGCGAGCGACGATGCCTGTCGTGGTCGCGTCATCCGATCGCGGATTCGTTTCTTGTCTCCGACGTGACGCGCGAAGCGATTCGGTCATTTCGGTGCTGGTCAACTTTTCCATATTGACTCGAGTCAGACTCAGCCAATCAGAACACTCGCTTGATGAGCTTGAGAGAGGGAGGCTTTAAATGGAGATTCTTCACTGCACATGCCTCACTTAATTGGAGGGCAAGTGCATGCCCTTAATTAGGTTATTTGATTTTGTTATATTGAAACGCACCAACCGTGTAAAATGAGGTGAATGTGGAAGAGGATAAGATTCTCGCCCACTAAGTAAAAAACTTGCACTATAGATGGACATGGAGAGAGGAAGGACAAGAATTGTCCCTCACTCATTTCACTACAATGCTAAAAAGGTAAACATAAGTCAATCACTCAGGTTAACAGTCACACACTAGAGCTCTAGCGATTTTGGATTGACAAAATAGTAGTAAAGAATCTCAAGTTGTGCAATGGATAGATTTTAGGATAAGCTTAATATTTTGATCCATGCAGAGATTAGATTTGGTGGAAAGTTATTTAATAGGTCGTACTTACTTGTTATATGTAGCATGAGTGGCCTATGGACAGTGGCCTAATAAGCAATTCAGCTCTGAGTCATGACAAATACTAATCATGCATTATATATTTCGCCATCAAAATTCCTTCTGCCACATGTTCTTAAGCTAAGGATATGTTTTATGAAGACGAAAAGAGGAAGAGGAGGAAAAAAATATACAGAAGAGGACAGAGAGACAGGTCTCGCATGGCTCAGAGTTCCATGTCCTAGTTCCTGCAGCAGCCTTTTGTATTGATACTGGAGCTAAAGAAAGGGGTTGAAGGTGGGCATCTAGGCACATTCTCTTGCTCGCAATTCTGATGGCAGCCAAATCTTGTGTCTTGAAACGGGGGAGCTGCACAGAGCTGGTTGCTGCTGTCTGTGATCTTTTTTTGCATGCATGGATTGTTTGCTTGTGCTTTATTTTAACAGAAAAATTTGGTGGCTTTGGCTCATCCACATCAGGGTGCCACTAAACTATTCAGCAAAAGGCAGTGCTGAATGAATGAGGAGGGCAGGGCATCAGCCAATGCCTTATTCTAGGAGACTATCAATGATTAGGTCAGCTAAACCTAGGTGCCCTTGCCTTGCTTGCTAACCATGCTGCCTGCTGGCACTTTGGTGGCCATGCAAATATAGGTTATTGGCCTTGAGAAGAATCTCAAGCATGGCCAACTTGCACTCCACTTGCACTTGGAGTTGTTAACACCTGTAAACAGTAGCTCTTGATATGACTTCCTATCACTGACTGATTGACTCCCTCCTTTCCCTCTTTAATATACTAACATAAAATGACCTTGAATGACACAAACACAAAAAGACACAAGGTTTTTCCACAAAAAAGGAACTCAACTATGAATTTGTTCTTGCAGGTTAATGGGCCAAAGTCTGATTTACAATACTGCCTATCTATCTTATCTGTTAAAGTCCAGCCCATAAGTGTTCAGCTTAACAAACAGATCAGCCCATCTACGTGTCACCACTAGGTTGTGCTGTTCAATTTTATATCAAAGTCAGTGAGACACAAACAATTACTTTAAATAGGTGGGGTCGTGGGGTCCGGTACGGTAATTAGAGCATTCCATTGGGTTCTCACTGTACTTAATAGTAGCATTAAGGCATTAAGAGGGCAACTGATCATAATTAGGGCTGCTGAATTGGGATTGTTGTGGAGGGGAGATCTTACGGTTGCGGAGTCGAGATTTGGGGATCGGGAAGTGGGTGCTTGGGCGGATATGGGGGCAATGGAATGGATCGATCTCCGCTGGATGATGCTGTCGTCCGCGGTGCTGCGCCTCCTCCTGGTGGTCTACGGGGAGTGGCAGGACGCGCACATGGAGGTCCGCTACACCGACGTGGATTATTTCGTTTTCTCGGACGCCGCCGCCATGGTCGCCGCCGGTAGGTCGCCGTTCGAGCGGTCGACGTATCGCTACTCGCCCCTCCTGGCCTTCTTGCTCGTTCCCAATTCTGTCCTCCATCCATCTTGGGGGAAGCTCCTCTTTTCCGCTGCTGGTATGATGAAAAGACTTATCCATCCTTTTTTTTCCCTTTTATCTCGAATTGTATGCAGTAGTTAGATTATAATTTTATTTAGTGCTGCTCCATTCTCTTTTCATTTTGTTCTGTAGTAATCTAGAGTTCGCCTCCGCAGAAATCGGTCTTAATCTAGTTTGTGCTTGGAAAGTTAAATTGCAGATCTACACTTAGTTACGAAGCGCGTCATTGGTTTTTATTTATCATATCTAGTAGTATGGAGCTCATATCATCGTGAAAACTTTGCTATCCTTCTCCACGACATTCTCTCATATTTACCGGGTTTTTTTTTTTTTTTCTGTTTTAGGTCTGGAGTGAAACAATCTTGATCAAAATTTCTGTATTTTATATTTATGTGGCTGAATGCAAAAACTCGTACACGGTTGTACAATATTATCCTGTTCTTAGATGTAGCCTTCTCAAATTTGAATTATGTATAATCTCAAACCTTATAATGGCAGAAAAATTGTCTAACTGAATTGCGAGCTTCAATGAAGAAGAATTAGTGTCCATTTTTTTTATTAGGCTGACAAACAGATCCTCAGTAAACTTCCATTTTTTATTGCAATTGTGCTTTTGATTATCATCTTGTAAGTTATTTTAACCTACTGACAATGGGTTACTTTCGTTAAGTGATTTTATCTGATAAAGAGCTTCACATTGAATAGTTGAACATAAGACAATACATAAATTATTCCAAGTGTTATTTCTAACATGTATTTGTGGTTAGATTCTAATAGTTAGCAACTTTGATGGTACTCATTCCCAGATTTGCTTGTGGGATTCTTTGTGGATGCCATTCTGAAGCTACGTGGTGTGCCACAGAACCAGCGACTTTGGGCTGTAGCAGCTTGGCTCTTCAATCCATTCACCTTTACCATTGGAACAAGAGGAAACTGTGAACCTATAGTTTGCGCAATGATCTTATGGATCATTTTGTGTATTATGAATGGTGTAAGTGTTGCAACTTTGTCAATATATTTTCTTTATCCAGTAAAAGTGCCGATGCTTAAAATTCTAGGAAATACTCTGAAAGGTATAATTAGATGTTAGCATCAACTTCCAACAAAATTACCAGCTTGAAAATTTTGCCAGGTTGGATGTATACTTGAATATGTAAGAAGCATGATATGGCTGCATGGTACCTTCAAGGATGCATAAAAACTATTCAAGCCCAAAGGCTTAAAACGAAGGCTATGGTGCCACGTTGAGGAGCAATACGAACTTTGATTCTTAGTTTTTACTGATTATCTATTATATTAGACAATTGGTTGGCTCCAAGAGCATCTCTTAGATATCATTTAATTGATTTCTACATTGTAATCTATTCAACTTTTTCACTATGTCCTTTCGTTTTGATTACAGGTAAAGTATTGCAGGCAGCATTTTGGTACGGGCTTATCGTCCATTTCAGGATATATCCGATTATATATTCTCTTCCACTTGTCATAGCTCTGAGTAAACAAAACAGAGCTTCTTCGAGAAAGCCTAACCTTAGGCAATGGGACTCACGACAAAATCTGTTATATCAGAACTCTGAAACATCTGAAGTGTCACAACATTGGAAAAATTTCTGGCTTCTCAGAAGCATAATAACATGGGACACCACATTGTTTGGCTTATTCTCTGCATCCATATTTTTTCTCTTAACCGCTATATTCTTCTATCTTTATGGATGGGACTTTTTAAATGAAGCATTGCTGTACCATCTCACACGTACTGACCCACGGCACAACTTCTCTATATACTTCTATCACATCTATCTCCACCATGAACTAGGATTCTCTGTGTTTGCTAAACTTGTATCCTTTCTGCCTCAATTGATGGTGCAACTTGCTCTCGTCTTTTCTTTTGCTGGTGATCTTCCATTCTGCCTTTTTGTGCAGACTGTAGCTTTTGTTGCTTTCAACAAGGTGTGTACATCTTCTTCCTTTTCAAAAGTTTTACCATACTACTAATATCACTATTGATGCTGTAAAAGAATTGCTGATAGTCTGTTGTTTTACCTATATATCTTGTCTTTGTTTGCTTTTCAACATCTTATGATCGAGAAGTATACTTTCATCTGTTGAGTTATGATTATTTCATTTTTTTTTCCGCAGGTTATGACTGCTCAGTATTTTGTATGGTTTTTCTGTCTATTGCCGCTGATTCTTCCTTGGAGCACTATGCAAATTAAGTGGAAAGGCTTTATATGCATGGTTGTGTGGATGGCATCTCAATTGCATTGGCTGATGTGGGCATACCTACTAGAGTTCAAGGGAAGAAATGTCTTCATTCAGTTATGGATGGCAAGCTTGTTGTTCTTGGCTGCAAACACTTTTGTTCTAGTTATGATCATCCGGCATCACAAGTATTCACCAATTTTCATGTCAGTAGCAAGTTCTACCCATTCAGAAAAGTTGGAATGATTTCATTTCTTCATTTTCTGGCAAGAAGCTATTTGTGATGGTAGTGCTAGGAAATTTCAGCAATCTTAATTTTATTTTAAATTATGTTTTAGTTACTTTTGTGTGACAACACATTTTTTTCATTTTTTTGGTCTTCTATTTCGGACTCTGAAATTTTCCTTTTATATATCGTAGTTTTGTGGCTAGTTTCTTACTTTTGCAACTTCGTTGTTGGTTTTTTCCCTCGAATGATCATTCATCATGAGTTCAAGTGGCATATGTTCAACTTGTTCAGGCCCAGTTTTGCTAGAGCTTTGTGTGCATCACCTGTTCTGTATTGCTAATAGTTCACAATTGTTATTCTCCCTGCTTGAAAATGGATTGGGCAACGTTGCATTACTTTTTCATTCTGCTTCACAAGTGTTTATTAATAGGTTATCTCATGGATTCAATTGAGTTATGATGCATCGTGTTTGACTAATAGGCACACCCTTTTTAATTATCGGTTTTGCATTAGCTCCTGTTTTCCTCTGCAAAAGATCATTTTGTTAAATAAAATATTCTTTTGTGGGTACTTCAGATGCTGGGGACCAAGTTTGGAATATGACTAGATGATTAGCTCCTGTTTTCCTCTGCAAAAGATCATTTTGTTAATTAAAATATTCTTTTGTGGGTACTTCAGATGTTGGGGACCAAGTTTGGAATATGACTAGATGATATCATTTTCTCATTCGTTGGTGTTTAGTTCGTTGTTTTTTTGAGCTTTCATGATACATTCGTCCTTGTGAATCAATGATGGATTGGAAAGTCTAGACAGTGTAGTATTCTTTCTTTCTGAACTCCCTAGTGTATTGCACTTTTCTTGTAGTTTCGCTTGTTCTGGTTAATTACAGAAAGAAGAAAACAGTGTTCTGATGCAAGTGCTACATGTTATTGTCAAAAGTCGGTAGGTTAATACAATAATGTATATACAAAAATGCGAAAAATGACAGGTTAATATCTTGCTCTGATGGAATTCATGGATATGGGAAGAGAGCATCCACCAGAGATAGAACCTGTGGTTACTCAATTACTACTGGTAACTTCTGAGTGTTCATTGAACCCCTGTCAGGTATAGTATGGAAAACTGTAGTGACGTTTAAGTCAGTTGAAGGCAAGTCACAACTCACAAGTGATCTTGAGGTGGTTTAACCCATGCTGGCAGGGTTGGGTGTCGTGTTTTTTTTGCCTAAACTTAAAGCCCATCTAAGAGAAAATTTGGTACCTAAACTTACAAGTATTTGAGTCGGGTATTAAAGTAAAATTTAAGCCTGACCCTAGGCAATCAAATGGGTGCATGCGGGTATTCAAACTGCGGCAAGATGCGACTCACGACGAGAAGAGAGGTAGGTACATAGGCAGGGATGGAGATCAGCTTAGGCTGGAATCGCAGTTTGACAGTGGCTATTGGAGGTGAAGTCGCTACCGAATGTTTGACCTATTGCAGTCTTATGTAGAAGGCGGGATAGGAGAGACTAGAGATGAGACGAGAGAGATTGGTTCAGATACCAACTATGGTCTGTTGGAGTAGCTACCAAAATTTGGCAGTTTAGCTGCATGGCCTAGCAAAGCGATGGGCGCAAGTCTAGTTGTGAATCGAGGACAAGAGTAGTTAGTGTTGTACTTTACTATTGCAATTCGGCGAATTGACTGCTACAGTCTAGCGGAGAGATGAGAATGGTTGCTAAGAGATTACTGTTAAAATTATAATTTTATAATTAAATATCGAGTTTTAGATATTTGTATGTATAAACTCTAACCTGGTTCGGGTTATTTGAACTTAGACAATAATAGCCTCGTTTGGCTTTGCTGATTGAAGAAGTGCTGGTTGAAAAGATACTGGCTGAAGAAGTTTAAAGGTGTTTGGTTACCCAACTTATGGTTAGGTTATTCTATTTATAATAAATAAATGTTTATTAAAAAAATTACTAAAATAAAAATTATATGATTAAATTTGTAGTTAACTATAATTAAAATATTTATTAAAAATATTATAAGTTATACTATTAAAAAATTATTATTACATATAAGGGTTATTGAACATAAGTAAGTAGGAGGCCAGAGAAATAGCTTCACCCCTGCTTCTCAGAGAAGCAGCTAATTTATAGGTTGAAACAGAGAAGCTGAAGCATCAAATGCCTTAACTTTTTAATTTCTGTTGGTCGCACAGTCATAAACAGACCCGCTAGACCAAACAAGGCAATATAATTAAGTATTTAAACTTGATATAGATGAGTCAAATAATATATCCGAGTGGTTCTTGCTAATTTGCTAATTTGTCATCTTTTAACAATAAATGAAAGTGTCAATTTAGAGATCCTTTGTGATTGCAATTAGATATTTAGCTCTTATATTTTGAAGATCATGCCATTTTCTGATATAATGATTCGAATGGTTCTAATAATTGCTTTCATGTGACGTCATCATTTTTTGACACGATTAAAACTTTATAATTTATAACAATTTAGCAATGCCCTTGATTGTTTAAGATCCAAAGTTGAGCGGTGTGAATTATATAATATGCATTCATATCACACAAATTATCTAAATACTGGGGTTTAGTTGGTGAGCACACAATTTTAAAAATATTAGTTTTGGTGGAAGGGAACTTCCCTGCAAGAAAGTGATCACAGACGACGAAAGATCCTTCAAATCTGTATAAAATGGAAGGTTGATTTTTATAACGTACAGCACAAACAAAAAATAATATCAAGCCACCCACTATATTTGATTAAAAGGAAACAAAGTGCCACGGATTATAACATTAACGCTCCTGGACTCAAACTCAACTCTAAACAACACAAATTTCACACCACTACGTATATCATATCACACGCATAGACATAGATGGCATGTCTCCATCAACTAAATCTTCACACCATAAGAAAGCAAGGAACTTCTAACAGAAACACCTCAAGATGCCTCCACTTCTTCTTCGTCCTCCTCCTCCTCCTCGTAATCTTCCATATCAGCTGTTGCATCCTGGTACTGTTGGTACTCGGCCACCAGATCATTCATATTGCTCTCAGCCTCAGTGAACTCCATCTCATCCATGCCCTCACCTGTGTACCAGTGTAAGAAAGCCTTCCTCCTGAACATGGCTGTGAATTGCTCACTGACCCTCCTGAACATTTCCTGGATGGAAGTCGAGTTCCCAATAAAAGTTGATGCCATCTTCAACCCCTTGGGTGGAATGTCACACACACTTGATTTAACATTGTTCGGAATCCACTCAATGAAGTAGGAAGAATTCTTATTCTGCACATTTATCATCTGTTCGTCAACCTCCTTTGTGCTCATCTTCCCACGGAACATGGCCGAGGCAGTTAGGTATCGGCCATGTCGAGGATCAGCAGCACACATCATGTTCTTAGCATCCCACATCTGTTGCGTCAACTCTGGAACCGTGAGAGCCCTGTATTGCTGGGAGCCCCTTGACGTCAAGGGTGCAAATCCTACCATGAAGAAGTGGAGGCGAGGGAATGGGATCAGGTTTACGGCGAGCTTCCGTAGGTCGGAGTTAAGCTGACCGGGGAACCGGAGGCAGCATGTGACACCACTCATTGTAGCAGAAATTAGATGATTCAGATCTCCAACTGAAAGGCAAAAGTAATAGTGACGAACAGCACGAGAACAATACGCAATTTGAATAAACGACAGTAATACAGTAAGTCCATAATACGTTTTCCCGTGCTCATTCTAGACTACTATAAAATGGAGATGCGTTTTCAGTAACTAAAGAATACAGTCATGAATTCAGAATGAAACTGACAATTTTAATATTTGATTATTGCCTTATCAAATTATCTTTAAATATAAAAGATTGTCATCTACTGAAACAAATTAAGTTTATACACTTATCAGCACCTAGATAACATAAAAATGTACTAAAAAAAGAGTAGCTTTAAAAATGAATTGACATGAACCAAGATCAAGACATGTTTTGAAAGGGGAGCCTTTGGATGAGGTGAGGGCGAGGAATTGAGGCATGGAATTAACAATATTAGACACTACATCTGAAAAAGTAAAGGAAAAAAAGGAATTTGTTACCTAGACTAATTTAACAAGTGTAAAGTGGGTATTAATTTAATTTGCACTCAAATGCTAAGTTTACTTACACGTTGGGGTTGCTAGCTTCAGAGTCCGGAAGCAAATATCATAGAGAGCTTCATTGTCAAGAACCATACATTCATCAGCATTTTCCACAAGTTGATGCACTGAGAGAGTAGCATTATATGGCTCGACAACTGTATCGGAAACTTTTGGTGATGGAAAAACAGAGAATGTCATCATCATGCGATCGGGATACTCCTCTCTGATCTTAGAGATGAGAAGGGTGCCCATGCCGGAACCAGTTCCTCCTCCCAAGGAGTGGCAGACTTGGAATCCTGCAGAACGACTAAAATTAGTAAACAAGTTTTACATTTATGTTGCATTTCATAGAAACGTTGGCCTATTCAATAGTTCATACAATTCTTTTTGGTTCTTCCATGTGAGGTTTTGGAGAACATATAAAATTATGAACTGCAATCACTTGTGTCACGTTATTTCAAAGCTGACAAATTTTCATAATTCTAAAATGAAAAGAACTTTAACGTGACTAAATGCATCTACTGGTATAAATTCACAAGAAAGGCATGAAGAGCTATACACTAGGACTAATCATCTAAACTTTCACCTGTTCATGATCTCTTTGAAATGGTAAATATTGGAAAATCAATATCATAGGTTTTGTACATTCATTAGTTATTCCTAAGTTCATTTCAGGATGGTTTTTATTGAGATGAAAATGGAACCTAGCTTAAACAAAGTGTACTTCTTACATGACATCTAAAAGTAATAATGACCATTAACTTAGTTTGACAACGTTGGTAGAAATTGTAAGATATTAACTGACACTTGTATCAACGTAGTGTATCCAACTAATAATTTAACCACAAACTCAAAGGATAACATGGAACCATAGAAAATATTTCGTAAACGAAACCCATGGACATCTAAGACACAAATCAATCAGGATTCATCTCTGATGCAAAAGTTATATGCACTTCATTCTCTACTGCTATCTGAGTACATCTAAACGAATAAGATACTATAACTCCATATCCCGACATTTACCCTCGATGCGCTTATTAGAGATCTAATATTGCATGCAGTTCAAGTAACACCGACAACACCGCCACAAGATCGATATCTAAAATCATACTTGCCGGCAAAAGGGCAGTACATTAACAAAATGGTGAGTTGCTAAAGTCGAGATCCCGATGTTTTAACCACAATGAGTTATTAACGACCAATATTTAATGAGATTTAAGTAACGCCGACAAGCATCAGCCAAGGACCGATCCCTAAAACCATACCTTGCAGGCAATCGCAGTTCTCGGCCTCCTTCCTCACCACATCAAGCACAGAATCAATGAGCTCAGCGCCCTCAGTATAATGCCCCTTGGCCCAGTTGTTCCCGGCGCCGGACTGCCCGAAGACGAAGTTATCCGGCCTAAAAACCTGGCCGTACGGCCCAGATCTGACGGAGTCCATGGTGCCGGGCTCCAGATCCATGAGCACCGCCCGTGGGACGTAGCGTCCCCCGCTGGACTCATTGTAATACACGTTGATCCGCTCAAGCTGGAGGTCGGAGTCGCCGCTGTACCTGCCTGTGCCATCGATGCCGTGCTCGTCGCAGATCACCTCCCAGAACTTAGCCCCGATCTGGTTCCCGCACTGACCACCCTGGACGTGCAAGATCTCCCTCATCTTCGCCGCTTCCCACTACTGCCTCCGCTCAAATGTCGCTGGACAAAAGTGACTTCTGACTTCTGAGTGAGTGAGGAGGAGCGCAACGAAACGAAGCGGAAGAAGTTTTATTATAAAAGTTTGAAAAGCGAGGTTCATCGAGTTCCGTCACCACCACGGTGCTACCAATGGCAGTTATTGTTAAACTTCGGGTCGAAATATAAAAAGAAAGGACAAGTTTCGGAATGTGCACTAGGGTAACCTCACCTGCAGTGACCATAACGCGAGTGGAGCCGTCGGCATATGGGCCGGAATGCAGGCCTGGCGGCCTATGATTTTTGTCCACTAAAAGCGGACCAGCAGGCTTTGATCAATTGATGGTGAAGATTTGTGTGAACGGCAGAATGGACGGCAGATCTTCCGCTGGTTACTATATATTTGCTTTAGGTGAAGGTCTGAAGGATATAACTTCACATTCTGCCTGCTGTGCCTCTAACTTGGCCACTACTCCAAGCAACTTCCTGCAATGATTAAACTGCAGAAAGCCTGCAGATTTTCCTTACATTGTGTGGTGTCTACGCCTAAGACTAATGAATGCTAAATCAAATAGTAAACCAAGGGAGAATATAATTTAGCAAATTGCTCAGAACTAGCTGCTTTGATTGTTGATGATCATCTTGATGCAAATCATACAGGGGGTGAATTGAAAAAATTATCATACATCTACGTTTCATCAAAATGTATGTATATAAGCTAACAATGAGTTATCGCTAGATGCTTTTCATTTATCGTGCTACATGGAAAATGATCAATTCATCAATTTGTTGTGGGCAAAATATATGTGCATTGAAGAAGAAAGAAATCTATTTAAATTTGACTTTATTTAAAGTCAAATGGTAAATCCCTTGATAACAATGTGTTGGGAGTCCCGCCCTCATTCAATTAGTTATCTAAGTCAAATAAAGGTCAACTTGCATTTGCAATTACATAAATTTCGTGTGAGGTAATTTTAAGAGGAGATATTATCAATTGACTACAAAATATATGGGAAGATTGAGATAGAGATCATATTTTGAGAATTCTTTTGAATATTATGGAAGCTTATTGGAAGTCTAATGAATTAGAACCAACTTCCCATATCTAATGTATTCAACATTAGAAAGAGCATTGGTTAATAGATAATGGAAAAAAGTGGAGTGATTATTTATCCAAATCATATTGGATGGTTTGATTGCCATGATATTATATTGTGAGGTCGCACGGCCTAATAAGATGCAAAATAAGATTTGAAAAAAAGCTGATCTGCTACATAAACAACAAATCATATTGCGTTTAATGAGCTGCAAGTAACTAAAGAATCAATTAAAAAATATGGTTTAGAAGCAATTGAAGAATTATTAAGAAACGATGGAAGATATTATAAAAATATGTCAAATATTAATGATCAGTTAGCATGTGAAATAAACAATCAACATCTATATAAGAACTGAGTTAAGGTTGAAATCAATCATACAGTGTTATTATCTAGTTTTTTTATAAGGAAGCCATCAAATTTGTCACAAAAAAAAACGATTATCAATATTTTGCATATATATGTTTATGCATAAAAGTTGATAAAAATTGAACAACTTGCTAACCTGATCTTATATGAAGTTTGATTATGCATATATCTAACAAAAACTACTTCAACCCGCCAACCAACCCTATATGAAATTAGGTGAGTTTAGGTAAGCTTAGTTATGTTCAAATCATAATCAAGTTTATGAGAAATTACGTAATGAGAACAAAAATCACAGTTATATATTGGCATATGATTTTCACAACTAATAATTCTTCACCATTCTTAACATAGAATCATTTATATAAGATGTTGTTTGCTATACTATCCATTGCATATAATGTAATTTCTAAAAAGATGATTTCTGTTAAAAGGTCAACAGGTAAAACAATTTATGGTGCAAGATAATTTCTCTGATTAGAACTACGAATGGCTCAGATTTTTGTCCAGAACGTTCATATGTATAATAGGAAAAAAATCCTGCAATTTCATAAGAACTATATAGAAAACACCAGCAACTACTAGCTAAGTTCCTTTACTACTCATTTAAAATCATGATCGTCAAGGTGGCATCTAACAGATGGTTACAAGATTTCTTTCGGCGTCTACCGAAATCCAAAAGTAAAGTAGCCAAATAAATGTACACCTAAACTTTTAATTGATTTTTTCATGAGCATACACCTAAATACATCCAAAAGGGCATCATAAAAACAGTTGGAAAAAAAAATTGCTCGCACATTATATATCTATGAAAATGATTGATACGTCTATTATGGGGGAAGGGGAACATGAGCATGTGTTCCGCCGGATTGCTGAACAAGTACTGAGATTTGAAGGTTTAATGAAGCGATAAATGATGTACCTGAAAACTGTAATGCAAATGAGGTACTTGTCCTTACAGGCTGAGACAAAAAAAAAAAATTGTGGTTGAGCTTAGATGAATGAGAAATAATTGGCTGAGCTACAATAATGTACAAGCTTGGACCTAACAAAAAAAAAGTGGATGTATATCTTCTTTTAAAGTATCAACATTCAGATAAAAATCTTCCACATAAGAAACCTATATCAAAGGGTATTCATGGATGTGCCTAATCCAACAGTTAGGACACGTTCACATGCTCATCAGAAAGAGCGTGCGGGGAACCCTGCTTGCAAGCCTATGTGAAGAATTTTTATTTCCAACATCTAGAGTTTCCATGTCAAGAGGCCTAGTCTAATTTGGTTAACCAGTAACACCAATCTCAAGTTAGGTTTGGACTTTTTGAGGCAAAATCTGATTCCACTTGATGGATAAGCCGGTTGGAGCTCACCTGCTCTGGGAACAGAACCTACTCACCTGCTTTCATACAGCGGTATACAGAATTAAAATAAGATAGTAGGAGACAGCATGAACTTAATTCATAACTAAGAAATATCCACATTTTCAAATAGCCGCCTATTCCCTTTTAACTCCTTACGCTGCGTTTCAGAGAAGGAAAAGAAATAAGAATGAAAAGGAAATAACAATAGAAAGAAAATAAGAAGGAAAGGAAATAATTACTTTCTCTTTTAGGCCTCGTGTTTCGAAGAAAGAAAAGAAATATTTTGACCGGTCTATGAGATGTTGATTGGGTCAAAATTAACGCAAATCCATGAGCTTGGACGAGATGAATGCAGCGCACAAGCCCCCTAGCTTCCGAAATGAACCCGCATCGACGAACCCATAGCTTGACCGATCATTCCGGATGCGTGACTCGGAGGGCGATCATCGGAGCTTAGCCCATTCTGGCTTGGTACATTCGCTCGGCCTTCGCTCAGAGGCATCAAATTGACTCTCGGAGGCGATCGAAACCGCCATCCGAATCTCTCGCGGGTAGAGCTTTCCCCTCGTGTCAACGACCACACGATTGCGAACTCGGACGAGAGGGGAGGGGACGGCTGCGAGCTCGAACAAGAGGGGCAAGCGCGCAAGGATCTCTGCCGCCCGCCCACAGGTAGAGAGCCGGAAGATTCCCTCCAGCCGGATGATGTTGGGATGGTCGAGCAAGGTTGGGCGAGAGAAGAGGTGGGGGCGAGAGAGGAGGGGCGGGCGAGATGGGAGGGTTGTGAGGTTGGGCTGCGAGAGGGGAGAGGGACGGCGAGGTTGGGCGAGAGGGGAGGGGCGGCGAGCTCGGGTAGAGGGGCGGCTGCGAGCTCGGGCTGCAAGGTCACGAGGGAAAGGAAATGACTTTCCTTCCAATTTGGAGGGAACGGTTTGGAGAAAAAGGAAAGGAATTTTTTTTCTTTCCTTTTCTTATTTCAAACTAGGGAAATGAAAAGTTTTCTTTTCCTCCTTATTTCTCCTTATTTCTCTTCTTTGAAACAGACCGTAAAAGAAGGGAAAAGAAAGAGCATGTGCTCTTCTCAAAACATTCCCCCTTAGCCACAACAGCAGGCTTCTTTTTCCTTGCATACTTTTTTTTGAAACTGCTATAAAAGATTCCTCTCTATGTTCTGAATTGAAAGACTTTTTTCTGGTTTTGCAGAATTTCATACCGTTTACACATCTGACTTGTGTATATAAATGAGAAAAAGTTGAGAGGAGAAAAATGAAAAAAGTGGATTCTCATTAAACATGTCCTATTATCTTTTGACGTCCAGCAAAAAAAAGAAATTAAGTTGAAAGAGAGACGAATAAAGGATTTTTTTTAAGGACTGGAATAAAAGCTTGTTATTAGAGTATTCAAAGAAAGTGAAATGAATCATTTAAGACTCCAACCAACATAATAGTAATTGTCAAAATCCAACCAGCCACGCCAATTCATTTCCATGTGATTAAATGAACATAAATCCAAAAGTCGTCCCATCTTTTTAAAAGCCCTTTATGACCTGAATAAATAAACCCTTCGGGCATTAATTGCGTTCTAACTGTATTTTTTTGGTTCAATAGATACTGGACAGGTAAGCCAACCACCTCCCCAACTCACCACGCAAGGAATCGCCTAAAGGTTGCAGGTCTTGCACAGTGCAATGAGCGTTCCTCTTAAGCCCCCCCACAAAATCCAAGGTTCTCTGACTTCCTCCAATACCTCATGAAGTTTAGGGCAGTATGTCATAAAATTCCAAGATAGTGTCTTAACTCTCAACCGCCAATCAATGAATAATATGACTAGAGAGAGAAACACGCCAAGGCTATTTATGTTTATCTAAATACTGATGAAGCTTTGATGGGACCCAGACCCCATTGGAATTGGGATTATTAATGACCACGATGGTCTCTTATGATGTATTTTCTTAAGAGGAAAAGGTATAGAAAAAGGAGGAAAAGTTAATAGGGAAACCACTTTCCTCTTATTTACGTGTATGAAAAATACAAGATGGAAAAAAAAAAAAGACTGGATGGAAGATAAATTCAAGTTTCCCTTCAAACTGATATGCCCAAATATGGTGGAAAAGAAAATTTTACTTCCTATTGACTCGTTTATCCTAGCATACATCCTCACCGCAGGGCCATCGCCTGTGGTGAGGATATAGTGGTCATTGGCGATTCTCCAACTCATCCCATAGCTACTCATGGGTTTTCAATGGAAGAGCAATCTTGGATACCGCTTTGTTCTCAGTCTTCCTTCATACAAGATTGTGACCACTAAGTGAAGCCTATAGAACTCCTGGTCGTTCTTTACAAGTTACAATCACTAACAAAATTCCTATGAAGTATGTTTTATGTTATCCCTTGTCTTTTTAGCTGGATCCAACAACAGCCCCCAAGCAAATAAAATCTAATTTTTGATGCCAAATTGATAGCATAACATGTTAAATTGAAAGAGCACGAAGGGGATCTAACCTTGACAACAAGGTAATAAAGGACGATGATAATAAACCGCTAAAAGGGGTTTTTGACTATTTAATCGAATACACTTGTGGTTTTGGCACCACATGAGCGTTGACGGGTTTTTTTTACTTTGGCATTCCATCAACTAGTTAGCTCCTCTTCTTACTAGAGCATACTGTACTATATAGTCGCTGCTTATATTACCCTTTGAAGCATAAATACGACCTGATTGTTAAGGATCTCAAAGTTTGCATCCTTGAAGCATCAAGTCCAATCACTTGTTGAGGATCATCCTAGATGGAACCTTTTTTCTTCTCTTCATAATTTTCCCTTAGAAATGAAACCAGTTGCTTTCGACGCCATCATGGATAGATGTTTGAGTTGCCCTCTCCATTCTTAGAATCAAAGCATTGGCAATGTTATTACTTTTTTCCACTTGCACATCTAAGTCTTCTCCAAAACTAATAAACCATATCGGTTCCAAATCAGTGGAATACTTGTGGTACCAATTTACAATATGATTGACCCCTCAACCATGAGCATATCATTCCTTGATAGAATTTCGAATATAAACTCTTTAAGCAACTTCGCCCCCCAAGGCATGTTGACTATTCCATCCCTACCACGTCAGACCTAACATACTTTGAGTAAACGGTGGAATGATTGAAGCTCCTAAGAAGATAACATTAGCAAATTAATAACATCGCTCTTTTTTTTTCCTATTTTCTGTCCCTTTATACGTCTTATCCCCTCACATTTTTATTTCTCGCCTTTTTCTCTTTCGCTCCCATCTCAATCAGTTGCAAGCGAACACAGTGTTGAGGATTTGTAATGATCCTAGTTGCTTGTAGTTCTCTTCTTTGAATACGACACGTACTTGACTGCAACTACTTACATTTAAAATTCTACATATTTCACAAACACACAAAGATGGAGAGCAATAAAATGGTTCAGAATGGTCAATGACTATGTCAGAAGTTAACTGCCCAGCACACGTTAAATAAAATGCCTGATGCCATGTGAATGATGCACGCGTGCATGAATATATTATCCAGTATGGAGAAAATGCGCCATGATCTGGAAATAAATTGCACTTATTCTAGTGTTGTGCATAACTGAAAACAAGGAATTCACAAGCATTTCTGTCAGAGATATACCAAAAGATGATTCGAAGGCACAAAACAGTTGACGGATGAACAGAAGAATTATCAGAATAAAAGAAATTCACGAGCATTCTGTCAAGCGATATACTAAAAGATGATTCTAAGGCACGAAATATTGATGGATGAACAGAAGAATCATCTGAAAAAAAGAAATTCACAAGCATGTCTGTCAGAGATACACCAAAAGCTGATTCTAATTTCTAAGACCCAAAACAGTTGACGGATGAACAGAAGAATCATGATAGAATTTTGTTAAATCATTATTAAATGTGAACTAATTCAGTAAAAAAATCGTCACAAGTTGGACTGCTACGTGGAACGTAACTGCTTCACTTATAATATGAACCTATTTGTATATATCATATTGGTTATGTTAATCAATCATTGAGCTTTATATTGAAGCAGCATAACGGTACAAGAACAGCAAATGCATAGTGAGAAATCATATATTTTAGACCACCAAAACAAGGTAGCTCTGTGTCATATCTTAAACCTAGCGATAGTAGTCAAATTTGATTTTATAACCACCAAAAAATGAGAGTCAATTGTTCGATAGAAGACATGGCATATGCCTGAAATTTTGTTCACAAAAACTAAGAATAGATACAAAGAGTAAGAATGAAACTAACTCGTCGCATTAATTAATTACATAATAAAGACAGCTGACTGACGAACAACAAATTAAGAAATAAAATCGACCTTGACATTATTTATGGCGGATGTCACCTTTTCTTTAAAGAGGAAGTATGTACAAGAGAGCAGGTATTCTAAGATTGCTGAGTCATAAAGAAAAGCTTATCAATCACACTTGCTTTTATTTTATGTACAATTATTCTATATTTTTACCTTGAATTTACATTTAGGGCTCCGTTCACGTTTAGATCTCTGCTTTACTATGCCTGAAACTTCACCGGAAGATATAACTTCATGTACTTTCTCAACTCTCTCATCCAATAATTGTCAATCTTATATGAAGTACTCCCAGTCCTCTGATCAACCTTGTATAATTTTGTATGCTTTGCAACTCAGGTGATAAATTATTGGATGGTGAAAAGTTTCCGAATGGAAATGTCATTATTCTGCAATCTTTTTCATTTTCATTGGAACATTTTTCTTCGTGCACCTTCTCAACCCTCTCATCTTTTATGAACAAATTACATTTATCTTTTTCTATATCTACATAATTCACAATCTAGAGCTAACCACCAAACCTCATCATGTACCACCTGTATAGCTTAGCTGCCAGCATGCTCCAGATGGTACCAAACTAGGATCAATATCATGCTTTATATTCAATTAATGACATTAATAATGATCCATGCAACAAACTTTTTACATCTGTAATATCCTAATCACTATTTAAAGCTCCAGTAATGTTAATCATGTAAAAGAAATTGGATGATAAAAGTTTATTTTCAAACCGTTCATCCTTAGTTCCTAGCTTAAAAACATAAAACCACCAGAAACTTTGTAGAGATCTTTAGCTTTCAAATCTGGCTTTCTTTAAACACATTGCATGATGATGCAACTTTGTAATCCTACAACACCACCCAAGGTTTACAAAATCGTACCGTACCGCTCGGTTTCTACGGTACGATACCGGTCCGACGAGCAGGCGGCACCGGAACACGCCTCAGAGCACGGCTCCGGGCGGAACGGCGGCGGCGGCGGGAGGTTTGGCAACAGCTGGAAGCGCTTCCGCTACCGCCGTCAGAAGCTTCGGCTGGAAGCTTCAATCGAAGCTTCTGGTGGTGCCGGAATCAAGGCTTCTAGCGCCTTGAAGCTTCCGCTGTAGCTGGAAGCTTCAATCGAAGCTTCTAGCGCTGCCAGAAGCTTCGAGCGGCGGCGGCAACAACGGAAGCTTCAATCGAAGCTTCTAGTGGCCGCTTTCTCTTTTCTGTCATTTCTTCCTTATCTTGGTTCGTCTGGTATGCACGGTACTAATACCAATACCATACCGGTCTGGCGGTCCAGTGGCTCGCCGGACCGGTTTTGAAATCCTTGTTCCAGTATTCCTCAATACTGCCAACTGTATAGTATTGACATGCACTAAAAATCAGTAATTAACATGAGAGCTATGTTATTGGACGGATTTTTTTACTTCCAAGTAGAACAAAAATTGCATATGGAACTATATGATCTGTCCCTTGCACACAAAATTCATCGATTCCATGTAATGAACTCATAGCAGAAGGTGCCAACTGATTAGTAATTTACACAAAAGACCTCTGTTAGTGAAAGTGAAACCATAACATTCACAAGATTTGCATATAAAAGGCCACAGCTATATAGAGGACAACACAATTGACAAGTACCAAGGTAAATTAGATTCCTATTGCAGGTTCTTCTCCCCTCTTATACTAGGGTTCGTTAACCACAGATAACCTCTGCCACGCAATCAATAGTCAATTATTAAATAACTGTATCTTTGTGGTTTATCAGTGATCTCCCCGCAGTATCTCTTATTTATTGACACCATTAATGCTTCCCATACTTGCAGCTATCTGAAAGCGGTATATAAATATACAAAGGTGCCTTCATTTAGTATCGCTCTGTGAACTCTTTGGTGCATTAATTCTCTTCCTCTCCTATTTTTTCCTCTCTTCCCTTCTCTATTCTGCAGTCTCGTGCTCGGAGAGAAGTTGCTAATGGCTGCTGTGAGCTCGTTGGTGAGAGTGCTGCGGGGTTGTAAGGGGGAAGGGGATGGGAAAAGAGATCTTGTCACCAGAGATTTGCTCGGTGGAGGTGGTGCAGTGCTCGGATCAGAGGTGGACCTTGACCTCCGAATCCCAGTGGGTTGGGAGAGGCGGCTTGATCTATTAGTACGTGTTGATCATCTGTTTTGTTCTCTTTCAAATTTTCTTCGATTTAAACTGAACTTGTTCTTGGTTGAAACGAATGAATTCTTGTGTATAGAAATCGTTTGGTTTCCATCTTGCCATACGGTAAAGGAAATTAAGCATCTATTCGACTATTTATTTTGGATAACATCATAAAATCTCGATTTATTTTCTTCCAAGAGTCATCTATTTTTATTCTTCGAAATTTTCAGAGTGGCTCAAGGTTCCCTCTCTTTACAGTGCACATCGTTTCTCTACTCATAAACGTTTCCTTGTACGATTTGTTAAGCACCTAGGGTTTTCGCGTCTCTGGTATAAGAGAAGTATGATCTTCATAGGTCTCGAAACGAATACTATAAGCAAATAATTTACAACGGAACTACGATTTTTCTTAATTATTAATTTTTTTAATTTACTAAGAACGTAAAATCTCAACCGATTGCAGTCGGGAAGGACGTACCTCCACAAACTTGATCGCAGTATGGTGCTCAGTCATGGCGACGACCTCAATCTCGCGCTCCCTCCACCGTCCCCCGCCGCCCCCTTTCCGGATCCAGACGCATCAACGTGGCCCTCACCCACCCCATTCTCGGTGTATCAAAGCGTCTGCACGCTGGAGAAGGTGAAGTCCGCCCTCGAGCGCGCTGGCCGCGAGGAGCGTCCCCTCATCCCCGTCCACCAATCCACTTCGCCGCCCTCGTCGTCCATCAACACGGCCTCCTCGATCAAGCGCCGGGCTAACGAGGACGTTCGTGGTGCCGACTCGCTGCCGGATTTAGGGAGGCAGGAGGCGGATGAGATGGCGGTCGCCGGGTGCCCGACGTGCCTCCTCTACGTGCTCGTCTCGGCGGCGGACCCCAAATGCCCAAGGTGTGCCACGCACGTGCCGGTCAACGGCGAACCCAAGAAAAGGCCCAAGTTTGACCTCAACTCCCCGACCCATGATGACGACAACGACTTGAACTAGTCATGTTTATGCAATACTTATAGAAGTAAATATCTAATTTTTATATGCAAAATAGATTTTTTTTCTTAATTAACTTGTGCCATATTTTATTATTAACCATTGAACACACCTTCAATCACCTTTATTATTTATTAATAATTATGGAGGCTTTTCTTGAGATACATTTTTATCTACACATGCCTAGGTTTTTATTGTACTTTTAAAAATTAATTTCTACAAAAATTAGGATTCACAATATAAATAGTTCAATTAGAAATATATAATTTATAATAAAATACTTTATAGTTTCTTTTGCTAAAGTTTTTTTTTTTTTTCAAAATCACAAGATAAAGCTATTATTTCTGTGGGCAAATTCTTGAAAACAACATCTGTTATGTAATAATCACAATTAGTTAGACAAGTTAAACTCAAAACGTGTGAAATAAGTAATAATAATTGAACGGGAGACTTTAGAAACATTGATCAACACCACATTAAATGATTAAATACATCAATATCGAATGAGTTATCACATTAAATACATTAATGCGGCCAAGGGGCATGCGTTGAATTTTTAGATTTTTTTTTCCTGATAAATTTAAATTATAAAAGTAAAATTAGAACGCGAACAAAATGGTCGGACTAATGAAGTTTAATCATATATTTAATTTTTATATTATTCATAATTATATAAATATTATGGTGAAGTTCAAACACAATATAAACAAGTATATCTATCTAATTCGCATGTTCTCATGGCACCATAAGCTCTCGAATCTCTTGATTTTTAGGCTGCTTGGGAGGAGACACGGCTGTCGAGCTTAGTATGAGAGTTGTTGGGCTGCTTAGGAGTAATTTTTTGCTATGCCGATCCGATATTGATGCGTGCTTTGAGTAGATTCATGCTGATCTTGGTTAATTTATTCTTATAAAAATTAGCATATGCTCTTGAACTATAACTCATTGGCACACATTCCCTCGAGAAACAGTAAAAAGAGATGAAAATTAAAGCGCAAAACTCCAAAAAGGCCATTCATGTTAGATCATTATCTATCATCTTGATTTTGCTTTTCGTGAATACAAATGATAATAGTGAAAAAGGAACTAATCCCATATCTCTATCGGTTAATTAGCAACTTATATCTCTTATTATACTAATAGGTCACTTAGCTAGCTAACATAGTGGTTAACTAGCATCATCCAATTAGTAAAACTTTTGCACGATGAATTAGACTTGTCAACCGATTAGCACGGGTCATTATGTTTAGGATGATTAAAATTAGCATGCCATAACCACATATATTAATTAATTCGATGTGAGTACAAATATTTATTATCATAAAAATAGCATTGCAAATTACCGCCTTTTTCTTTTTCCTCCATTTGAGCTAGAGCATTCTAGGTGGAAGGTTGCTATCACGCCTATTTATGCCTAATAAGTACAAGATGAGGCAATGGCTTTACAATTAAGAAAAAAAACCTACGTTGGCTCAAGGGCCTACAAAGCTAATTTCATTCAAGGTTTATGAAATAAAACTAGTAGGCAGCTGACAAATAGGTCAGCGTGACGCATAATGTGATCGATCGTGTTGGCATGTAAGCTATACCTAATATGGTCAATAAACCATTCATTGCACCGCAACCCTTTTCCATGTCTCAATTAATAAAGCTGCCGTGCTTAAAATCTACAGCCAAATTGCCTTGCGTCGCAGCGCACGCAAAGGCCGGGAAATGGCCCGACCTCGCATTGGTTGGTGCAGCTACTTGCCTTGCCCGAGTGATAGGCCCCTTTAGCCAACTTGTTGTCTCGCATTACTACTATGTGTCTAATTTCTTGCAATCAAAGGTGCGCTCGGCGTCAACTTATTTTGTTCTAGATACTCGAATTAGGCCATGTTACACTGTGGACAAGGATGACAGCATTCTAATTCAATGTTGACTTTGACCGTTGACTCGCGGCGGGAAATGCGACCGTGATCCGGAATCCATGGTGGGACCACGGAATTGTCATTTTTGGATTATTGGAAAAAAGCCGACACGTTTTGACGGTTGGTTGGGTCCGGGTCCGGGTCCGGGTCTCGGTCCGCTTTATAAACAAGGGGACGGCCCGGACGGGTGGGTCATGCGGCTGAGCTGTACCGATGTAGGCGTTGCCGGGCTAGGATCGTACGTACGACGCGCTTATACACGAGAGCTAGTTCGCGTGTGGTGGCGGTGCAAGCTGGAAGGTGCGTCTGCGGGGGTAGCAATTTCCATTTTCATGGAAACGTGTCGAGAAGCAATTGGCTGCCAGACTGCTCCTGTGAGTGAGAAGGTGATCCAGGGAGCAGCGGATGCGGATGCCCCCCACGCGATCACGTGGCGCCTCGCCGGATGCGGACACAGCGAAGCGACGCGGTCGACAACTGTGGCTCCGCCGGTTAAAGAATGGGTGCTCCGGTGGCTCCTGCTCTGTCAGGCTCACTTCCCGGTAGTTCCGGCGGTACACTCTCAAGTCGGGCACCGCGAGAAGCCACGCGCAACCGCGACAGGTAGTAGGGCCCTTGCGGATGAATCCACGTCCACCACAAAGCGCGTGGGCCCTATCGACGCTGGAATTCCAACAGGTCGGTGTGCAACTGCACAAGGGCAAAGGGGAACAGAACCACGGCGGCTCCACATCGATATGCCCCTGCCTCAGCTGGAAAAAGACCGTCTCTTGCCACCGGATATCTTTTGCATTAACTTGCTCCACCCAAATAAGATACCTTGCTACTACTGTGAATTGGGATGCACGATATATACACAAAATGGTACATAATTATTCAACTAAATGTCATCCCTACTCTTAACTATACTAATTTACACCCACAACTGTACCCTGTGTTTGACGTAAAATGGCAATCCGGCCCAGGTTGAGAAACGAACGTGGGCAATAGAGGAAAGGGTATTATGGTCAATTAATGTGTGCTAATTATCTATTTCTGGCTGTTTCGTGGTGTTTATGCCGGATTGACGCCTTAAATATGGGGCGGAGCCTTCACGGAGGCCGTACAAATGGGACTACGGACAAGCACAATATAAAAATCTGACTTCTCAAGTGTTCCCGTGTTTGTCCCCCACCGTCTGGTCGAGATCCAGTGACGGCTGAGGCAGCCACGTTTTTCCTGGCCCACGATCGGTAGGCTATCTTCACATAGTTTAGGCTAACCCTGCTTTGGACTAAACAGGGGATCGACCAATGTTGTGTACCGTACCTGCCAAGTACTTCCATTCGCTCGCGGTTTCATTTGAGTAGAAAATAGAAATGTCAAAAGAATACTCGTATTTGATTTTAATTATTAAATATTGATATCAAGAAATGAGTTGTATAAATACCTTGGAGAAGCCCTCATTTGCTCGCACGCTGTCCTTTGGTCTGCGTCGTCCTTCTTAAACCCTAACCCTCTTCTCTCTCTTCTGTGCTCATTCAATCTCGATCCATCGGAAGGGAATGAAGCGGCTCACCCGGCGGCTCTCGAGAGTGGCGGACTCGTCACAGCAAAGCCCTCCACTTCCCGAGAAGCAGGGCGCGGAGCGGAGCCAGTGCTGGAGAGTGCCGGAGGGGCACGTGCCGTTGTGCGTCGGGGAGGAGATGGAGCGGTTCGCGGTCCCGGCGGAGCTCCTAGGCCGGCCAGCCTTCCTCGAGCTTCTCCGCCGCTCCGCCCAGGAATACGGCTACGAGCAGCGCGGCGTCCTCCGGATCCCCTGCCCCGTTCCGCTATTCCGCCGCCTCCTCCACCTCATATCCTCCCCATCCGCCTCCGCCCCCGCCCCGGCGGCCGATCCTGCCCTAGAGGAGCTTTTCCGCTCACTTCCCGACGAGCTCCATGTCTCGCCGGCTTAACCCCACAACTCGTAGGGTTCCTTTCCCTCTCTAGTCTTAGCCCTCTATTTTTCCCATTTACCCTATTTCTTCGCCGTGTACATAGATTAGCTTCGTCTCAAGCATGCGAGGGCAGTTCCGGGATTAACATTTCCTTCGCATATTTATTTGATGTTGGCAAGGAAATACATGCTTGAGATGTAATTTCGAGTAGGCGTGAATTCAAATGTTCTTTGATCGTTCAATTCAATTAAATGAAAAAAAAAATATTGGTAGATCCTTTATTTTAAAATTTTGCAAACCAAACCCCTTTTTCCATTTTTTTTGTTCAGAAAGGAGGACACATTTATAACATGAAAACCCCCAGCCCAATTTTTTTTTGTTGAATCTCTAACCAAGCAAGTTAAATATTGATCACAAGTAGCCCATATTGCTAACACATGTGCCTTAATAACACTAGATGAACGCAGCATTATACACAAAATACATGGAAAAAAGAACTTTCTTAGAAGCAACATCTGTTCCAGTTTAAAAAGTCACAATCCACAAGATTGATACTTGTTAATTTCATATCATCTAAAATTTCCATTATATAAGGAAATATGATTCTTCATTTACTATATATAATCTCAAAGCATAAATCAATCCCACATACTACACAGTGCGAAGTCATATCTCACAAAAAGTGTGATCTATTATAGTTCTATAGTTAGCTTCAGCATTAGATTGAGCTTCTATGTCCATTTTTTTCCTTATATTTTAATATTTTCTCTCACATAAATGCAATAATCTGATATAGAATGCCATTCATCATCAATCCGAACATAGTTTTCATCCAAATATTGTTTCATTATCCATGTTTATTATAGGAAGCCTCTAATAAAAGCTCTTCTTAAAATAGTGTACAACACTTGGAACAACTTCCTAGTGACATCATAAACGATGTTGCTTGTTCAAAATAATTTGTAGTTTTGTAGTTTTATTATCTAATTTAGAATCCTCCTTTAAACTTACTATAAGTGGACATTTTTAGACTTATAGTTAATTGCTTAATATGTTTGAATCAATTAGACTTGAGGTTTGTATCCATCTTACTCTTCGTATATGTATAATTATATGCTAAAAATATAATGTAAAGATATCCAACGTGATCTTTAGATCCTACTCTTTGAGATTATGATTTGTAAAGCCTTCGACATTTTTAAATTGGGACATAAGCTTGACATTCTTTTATTACAATTACATAGAAATATATTACATACAATCTATTTAATGCCACGTGAAAGTATAAGTAATATAAAGTTGAATAAATTTTAAAAATTCTAAGTACAAGTAATATATTCCATATAACAATAGAAACTCTAACTAGAAACTAAAAAAACCTTAAGAAAAAAATGAAAAAAAAAAAAATCAAACACTCCATTGTTATATTAAATCATGGTTATTTAATGCCAAATTGATATAAAGGAGATGAAATCAAGCCATTATGCTTGCAAATAAATTTATAAAGACAAGTTGTACTCGTATGGTAGCCTTACAACACCATAATAACACTTGTTATGTTTAACATGTAGTGTAGTTGTCTCAAACTGCACAAAAAAAAAAAAAAAGGAATTGGTTCACAATCACATTGAGTCATATAGGAAAAAAAAAAAAACTTCATTTGAATTAAAATAGTTAAATATAACTGAATCCTAATCTTATCATATTGGTAAGAATTTCTCTTCTAAAACAAAAGTTAGTCGGTTAATAAGAGCCCTTGTTATATCCAAAATGATTAATGTTCATCACTATATGATTGCATGGGAAAAATTAAATTAAGTAAAAGTCATAGTTTTGCAAATCACATTTGAGACTAATGTGAAAACATTTGGTATTATAATGTTGTCCCAAATCACTATATGATTACATTAATTTTCTATTAGCTATAAGCATTGGTGGTGTTCAATAAATTTGACTTTATTGAATTAATTCGATCTAGTCAAAATTAGCTGGATGAAGAGTCAATGTGGACCACAACTGAAATTTCTCTAAAGAATCATCAAAAGCATCTACATTAGTGTTTCTTCAATCAATCCCCAAATCGATAACTAGTCAGAAATCAGTACGTGTTTTGAACAAATATTCTTTGCTAACTCTGATTGGTTTTGGGTAGAGCGAATAAAGTACAGGAGATGATAATAAAGTGGCAAAAAATTTATTTTCTTCCCATAATGTACATATATTATTGATTCAGATCACCACATCTTCTTCATACGCAGGAGAAATTCTTCTTTCCATCTTTACATGACAACTTCACCAAGTTGTTCATAAATTAATCAGGTGACTAATTAACTAGTCTCTATTTCTCTCTCCGTTCTAATTATATTGGAAACAAGCTAGGAGATGATATTCACAAAGTCAACTCCAAGCTCAGCTGGTTGCAAGCAGCTGTGGCTCTACTCCCTGTAGTGCAATCATCACCATCTACTGCATCAAAATCTATGCTCGAACTGCACCACTCACTCTCTTCCTTCCCTGCTACTTTCTGATGGTTGAAAGAGGACAGTGTGAGCTCACAATCTATGATCTCTTCGACAGGCTGCGTAGCCTTCTGTCTTTGCATAAATCCGCTATTCTGTTGACTATTAGGGTCCCTCCACACCCACTCCCTCAGCAGTTCCCCGAATGGTGACCTGAGGAAGTCAAATTTCAGAGGCATGCAGCAAAGCAAATTGCAACGAAGAAACTGTGATCAAGAGAGCCAAGGGTTTGCTCACATGGTCTGGAGCATGTGCTGGCAATTGAATGTAGAGATGAACTGCGCTGAATCTTTGCAGTCGAGTACTGAAGGAGCTTGGAAGAGGTCAATGGCTTCTGGATCTTCACTTGTTCGCTTCCTCGAGGTTTCCTTTGGCTGGAGGCTGTTGAATGTGGCTTGGCTGCTGGTGATTCTGTACATCTATCAGAGAAGAGAAAGAATAATTTAGTCAAGGTAGGTTTATGCATTAAATGTGTGTAATTAATGCTTCTTAGCTCATTGTACGATCTCTAATCGCTTCTAGATGCATATCTAACTCTGTAATTAACACTCCCCCAATATTCTAATTAACGAGCTAAAATAACATAATTATCATAATTCACATATCTTTTATTGATCTAAAATCTGATCAAAAGAGATGCAGAAAAAGATAATACGATTATAGTTGTGAAGATGAGACATACTTGCAGGTGGCTTTTAACATGAGATAGATTGAGTCCCTTGGTACCCATCACTCGCAGTATTTGCTTCGGAGTTGCCTCTGCAGTCAATATTATAATCATAATTAATTCTACATTTTTCACATGTAAAAAATTACTACAAAAAACTTGCTCCTATATGACAAAAATCTCAAATTTATTAGTTTAGGGTAAGTCCAAAGAGAAACATCATGGATTAATAGATATATAATCAGACAGATAGATAGATCGATCGATCGATAGAAGAGTTTCGAGGGACAAAATATATATAAATTAACTCACTCTCATGTCCTCCAAGGCTATTGACGGCGTGGATGAAGAGACCATGCAGCTCCTCCGTCCACCGCATGCGTGGATTTTCAGATCGGTTGTAGTGCCTGACTCCTTTCATTGATCTCTCAAAGCATCTCATCCTCCAGCCTTCACCTACTGATTAACTTACTCTAGTTTAATTCTTCTCCCTCCGCACAATCTGCTGCAGATCTTCAATCACTTGTTCATCTGCTCCGAACCCTGTTCACTTAGATCTGCAATATATAAATAGGGGGCCACGCCTCACCTCCACCTCTTCTTCGATTCTTCCCCTTTGCGTGTGTAATCCATGGATGTTACTATGTTAGGCTCCCCTTTGACCCAGTCCAGTCAAACATGCTCACACTCACCCAAAAAGTTTGAGCAAAACCCCAGTTCCAGAAAAGAAAAGGTATCCTTGTGGAAAAAGAGGTGCCCTTCTCACCAAACCTGATCACTTTTTAGGGTTTTTTTCCCCTCCTGCATGTGATAGACAGCAGCAACTATTATTTATACGTAGGCAACGCTTCCACATGATCATTAATGAGACGAAGGCATTGGATGAAGCTTTAAAAAAATAAAGAACAAGTCCTGATTGGTGTTGGACTTTTGGGGTCAGTTGATGAATGCTGCTTTGGAAGAACTAGCAAGGATGGATGCAAGTGACAACTTTTCGGAGCATGGAATATTGATGATAATTTGGATGCTCAAGTCAAGGATGCAAGGCTTGAAAAGAATGAAGGAAAGGAGGGATGGAATTGTGGACGGATATCTCAATCAAGAATTCTAGCTAGAAAGGTGCAGTTTCTGAGGACGAAGGTGCTATGATCGACCATTCTTCTGGGAAGGAAATCAAAAGAGCCTTTTTTAGTTCCAGCCGGTTCACATATTTCGTCTGACTATAAAATTTGAAAAAACTGGATGCTTGACAGTGATGTATTTTGGCATGTTTTTCTTCTGACCAAATTAATGTATATGAAATTAACAAGAAGCAAGAAGCAAGTGCGAGAATTTTTCTTTTTTTTAAATAAAAATTGCTGCTACGTGTCTAGGGTTCGACAAAAAAAAAAACAGAAAAAAAAGAACTTTGCCAATCCAAACTAAAGCGTTTTTTGTTTTGAATTTTTTTGGGAAAAAAATATATATTAAAAAAATAGCAGAAGGATTGAGGCTAAAATATAAAACTCAAAATTTTAAAAGAAAACCAAATTCAAGCAGCAAAATCATGCATTAAAAAAGTATGAAAAAAAAAAACTCATAAATAAAGGAAAAAAAAAATTACCTACAAGGTTTTGGTTCCTTAGAAGAAGGCAAAGATCTTGGGTATTCTAAAACCTAAAATTTATTAGATTGAGAAACCTAGATTATCAGTAAGATCCACCTAGAAATCAAACTAATTAACTTAATGAGCTTGTTCAATTAAAAATTACTTAAAAACAAATTAACAATAATAAACTTATTACGTCTTGATATCAACTAGTTTAACAAGTTTGCTTAAGCGCAAATTTTTTTTTGGTAAATGAAGTAAACTTGGATAAATAACTGGAAATACAATTCTATGGCGCGTGCGTATATATGTAAAATAAAATAAAAATAAAAAGATAGAAAGGTCAAGAAGGCTACGTAGGTTGGTTGGAGGAAGTGATAATGAAGCGCGGCCTCAAAATTCAAAGGTCGAGAGTTTGGGAGACCAAACGAATGGTGGCAGTGCGAGAAGATGAAGTCAAACACTTGAAAAACTTTCGGATGAAGACGAAATGCCGCTAAACTCCCCTTTTCCATTTCCTTTTCTTCTCCTTTAATTTCCGTCCTTTTCACACCTATCAATTATATACAGCGACGACGGTGCCGACTCTGCTCACTCTTGTTCTCCTCTTTTCCTTTTGGCTTGCCGTGTCCTAAACTACTTGACTTGTGCTCTCTCTATCCCTCCTCTGACGGAAAAAACAAGGGGATTTAAAGTTATTTTTTTTATACATATTCAGGAAGCAAGGTCACGTGGCAATACTTTAATGTGACAGCAAACTACGAAACATATTGTCTCTTTGGAAGGGAGGAATTGATTCTTCAGACTCCATTTCACACCCAAGCACTGTGTGTTTGAAAAAAAACAAAGAATTCAAACTTTTCTAACTAATTTTACATATTAATAAACTAAATATTATAATTATCACGTGTTAATGACTGAATATTACGAGTCATCACGTATTTAACACATTATCTACCGTTACTAGTCATTATACATCATTATAAATTATCGTGTTTTAACACGTTATGAGTTATCATACATTAAATTTAATGGGTTTAACTGTTATGAATTATAAAATTAATTTTTGGTCATTATGCCTTGCATATAAAAAAACAATTTAAAGATTAAAAAAAGCTCCTGGAGATTTATTCTTGTAGTTTGTTTGTTTTGCTCTTTGTTAAAAAGATAAGTGAGTCTAGTTGTTTACTCTTTACACTATATTTACTATTACATTTACTAGAATGGATGAAAAGATAAGAGAAAAGGGTTTAGAGAGGGAAGATAAAAAAGAGAGAAGAGGAATGTTGGCTAGGTACGTCTCCAACAGTAAAGAAATCGGATGGCCAGCGGATGCGACCAGATGTGCGTGTGACGGTAATGTTTAGAATAGCTTTAGTTCTTCGCCTATGTGCAGGGGGTAAGGGCAAAAGGAAAGGCAGGCAAACTAGCTAGAGAGTTAATTTTAGTTGGACTGATGAAGATAAACTGTAGCATATACGTAAGGTCATTAAATATCACAACTAATTAGATCATTAACATTCCATTACATTACACTTTTGTGTTTTAATAATTTCGATCAAATCTGACTCAAATATTAAAGAAAGAATCTTACACATTCTGATGATGATGCTCCCGTGTGTAAGAGCCAAGAAAACTTGATTGAACTACTCCCTAAGCAAAATCAAGTATAGTCGGAGAATCCAACTCTGAAGAGACCAATCTGACTCTTCTTGAATTGATTATGACAGATACATAAAGCTAAGTTTTTAAAATTAGGACTGGTTCTTGCAGCATGATGACTGCATCAAAGCTATTTAAGGCTCAGTAGTAGACTATGGTTGAGGGTTGCAGTGTCATCTCAATCTGATTTTATAGCATGATGAGGACAAGGATTCTAAATAAACACTAGAAGATAAATTATGAATTGTGCCGGATTGCTGCTCACGACAGTATCAGAAAAGCAACTCTGATCTTGACATCAACACACAAGTGGTCTTCGTAGCTCTGAGATTGGCTGTGGCAACGACCTTCTCAAGCAACTTGATGATTTATTGCGAAAACACCAGATGACCTTCTTAGGTGCTGAAAGTCAACTCCTCAAATTTATCATCCAAAACCAGATGATCTCCTTACAAGGCAAAACTGCTGCATATTGTGCTTTGTGACTGATCTCGGACTAGTATGTATTTATACAAAATGATATGGATTAGTTTTTAAAATCATGGTCCAACAATCAGATAAATTAAAATTACTGCTTGCATTACTCAACACTTTTTCCTATCGAGTCTGAAAAATATATTACCACCCAACAAGTGGGGGTCTTGTGCTGAACTCTGACATTAGCATAGGAGGAACCTGATACTTGTTCTTGAACTTTGGTACCAGAGGCACATTCATTTTGAAATCTTACTACCAGTGTGTATAAATGTAGGAAACCTCAATTTTGATCTTCGTGAGACAACCAGAAGCATTTCTGTCTAAATCAAGATCCTGCTGAAGAATTTTATGATGTTTTTTAAATTTTCTCGTTGGATTTGATGAGGACTGTGTCTGGATTCAGAGCAGAAGAAAAAAATCCTTAAACCCGTGGGCTGAAATGCATGAAACTGTCCAGTATGCTGCAAAAAGTTTTATTCCATTT
Source organism: Costus lasius (assembly GCA_027563935.2). Lineage (NCBI taxonomy): Eukaryota > Viridiplantae > Streptophyta > Magnoliopsida > Zingiberales > Costaceae > Costus > Costus lasius. The sequence continues at coordinate 20,748,212 of CM050447.1, read as the reverse complement.
TCATTGAACTAACCTAACCCTTGCGCCAAAGATTTAGACTGTCTAAAGAAAAAAAAAATCCTCAAAGTTGTGCACTTTAAGAGGGGAATATAAACACATGTTCTGTGTTCTTTATTTTGTCTAGAATGGACTCAACTTTATCATCAATGAGATGATAAGATAGGATCGCTCCATGTCATCAATCATCATCACCTTCACAAGCAACGAATATGGCATACTTCAGGCTTTAGGTAAGACTCTCTTTATTGCCATTATAAACTTGCTGGTTTCTGAGGACATAAGCAAGCAATCTTGACTGAACAATTACGGAGGAGATTTGCCAAGTTCATAAGAGATGAGCCACCAGGAACACCCCGGAGCTTCGGAAGAATCTCACTGGAAAGGTGATCCGAGTGTAAGTTGCAAAATATCTTCATAGATAATCAACTTATTTGCTTCAGGTTTCCTGTTGAGCTTTACTTGACGGACTAATCGTATTCATGCATAAAACACTTTATTTCTGAATTTCTGCAATTTTTGAACAGAGAAATCAGATGATCAAGTTCTCTGCATCTTTTTTTTTTTTTTTCATGTTCGTTTTTTGTTCAATGAGCAGGATAAGTGGGTTCATGCTGACAATGATGGCATTCACATTTCAGCGCCAGCCCTGAAGATAACATGGGGCAACGATGACAGGTTTTGGAAATGGATTGATCATTCCAAGGAAATGCTTCCCCCGGGTCTTTCCACTGCTGAACCAGGGTAAATAAGATTCACGTTACTCACTATACTTGATGCAATGTACAAAAGTTCGTCCGGGAACTACTAACTCAACTTAAAATCATCAAAAAAGTGAATTTTCCAGCTTAAACAAAACACCCTATCATCTAAATCAAGAAAAGAAAATGACTGTGGTTCTAACTATTGTTCAATCATCTTGGATCACACAGCTCTCACAATGTTGCACTTCTGGTTCAAGTGAGTTGGCTTGAGATAACCGGATCAGTGGATTTAACCAAATACAAGGATCAGCTGAGCAAGGGCCAAAATTGTGAGATCATCTACCACATCAAGTTCAAGAATGATGCCTTTGGCTGGGGCAATGCCCCCGTCACATTTCTGGCTGTGACGACCAAAGATGGGCAAAATTGGAAGAAAAGTGAAAAACTGGATCCACACAGAAGTGGAGGCACTGATCATTGGCATGAGATCAATGGTGTGGAATTCAAATTGCCTGAGGAATTGGCAGGAAAGCTTGAGTTTGGCATGTTTGATGTGCATTCCCAATGCTGGAAGGGTGGTTTGTTCTTTGCAGGTGTCACTATAAGACCTAAAAAGGAGCACTGATATGTCAAATCTTAAGCATATGGTACTTGTGTGCTAGAATGTTGTTTAAGAACTTGTTTACAGTATGTTAGTAGGGTTATAAATCTTACTCCTATGTGTTATGTGACTGTAATCTGATAAACATGAGTTGCATTTTGAAGTTTTCCTGTAATGAGCTGATGAGCTTAAATAAATAAACTTCCCTTCAGATTACTCTTTATATAACAAAAAATCTCACCTCTGAATTGCAGATGAACAATTTGGCAGTAATGGATATTAAAAGAACCAATTGTATGTCTGTTTAAAGGATCAAATTTTCTGTATGAGCGTCCATCTCTGATACTATTTATTTTATGGGTATTGGTATAAGCAGTATTTTGACACTAGTGCTCTGGTACCAATTTCTTCTCATTCTACTACTTTATACCAAGCTTATCAACAAATTCAAACCAAGATTAAAGAGTAGAAATGCAATGGCGTTTTACAAAAGTTGAAATACATATGCAGGGTGTCTCATTCAATCTTACACTAGTAATCCAACTTGTCCCATCAAAGTATAAAATGATTTTGAGTTTAAAAATATTTCAGTTTAGTTTTTGGTTCAATACTAAAATTTCGAGTGGAACAGATTAAACTAAAAGTTAAATAAGTTAAATTTATTTATACTATAATATTTAAATTTATGTATTTAAAAAATTGGTTCAACCCAAAACCAAATAGAAAATTTTCATTTATGTTAAAAGTCAGTTTTATAGAAAACCAGTTCAGTTTTGGATTCAAATTTTTTTTTAAAATGAATTATTCTAAATCGGTTCAAATTACGTTGGGTTAACCCAATCAAACACCCCTAGCCTCAGGCCCTCAAGGCTCATGGAGCTGGTATATGGACTTACCTTAGGGGCTTATTCATGATATGCCATGCCCAAGAACTTATTAGCCTTGGGGTTGATTGAGCTATTTGGGGTTGATGGAGCTAACTAAGGATTTAACTTAGGACTTATTGGCATGAAGTGCAGGACCACTCTTTTTACACAAGCTATACCATCTGTATTGCCCATTAACCACTCAAAACACATTTATATTACACTCTTTATAGTTTGCCATCCGACAACCCCAACCTAACTTAGAAATGCAATGCAGCCACATGGATTACAAGAGCTAGGGGCCAATTCACTTCACATCATGCAGGATAAACGAGGTTAGCTAAATTAGCTAAAAAATTATATTATGATGACCTTAGACATTGTATGCCTTTTTCTAGAATTGTTAGTACAGTTTAAAAATCATGAGTCTTCTATGGCAAAATTATTGCTAATAACACCAAGACACATTGAATGATCAAATAAATAACAATTAAATCTCTTGATATTAATTTTCGTAGAATTTAGTCATCCTTTCTCTATGTATGTTTGCTTTTGAACATATCTTTACTATCTCTAATTGCTCTTTTTGTCATTCGCACAAATTAAATTATATTAAGGCTATAAAAGAAAGTGAAAATAGTAAAAGAGAGAAGAAGAATATATCAAAGAAACTCGCAAAAGTAAGGGATAGACATTTAGGTCTCTCTCCAACTTTCCATGATTAGATCAATCGTAAGACACAATACTTTCCATGTGGATCCTCATCATCTTTTGACCTCTAATAAAGTTTCGGAGTTGAAGAATCAAAATTTAGACCAAATTTGAATTGAAACTGAAGAAATTAAAAGGGCAATTAATTTGATTCATGATATACTTATAATTAAAAGGGTGATTATTTATTAGACGCGTTTAGTATGAGAAATTATCAAATTTAAAGTGGAGATTATGTTATTGACATGTTTCCTATTTAACTTTGATTTACCATTAAGCTTCTTTAATTTGAGTCTCAATTCTTCTTCCCCGCCTAAACTATAGGTGGAATTTGATAATCCCTTTGGGGCTACATAAAATATTATTAGGCTTCTTAGTCATTAGTAGAACCTTAGCCACGAAGCACTCTCTAATGTCCTAGGGTATCTGCCAAGTTTAAGCTACTTTTTATTTTCCTCTTCCTCTCGGTCTCTTTTTCAAGATACTTTCCCTCTAGTCCTGTAGTTGACAATGAAGGCAATAGTCCTTGTTAAGAAGCTTTTTCTCCTCTATCTATTTCCATTTTCTCTTTCTCTTGGCCTCTTTTTTTTATTATTATTGTTTTGAGACTATTTCCCTCTAGTCTTGTTGTTGGCAATGAAGGAAAGGGTCCTGCTTCATAATAAGGGATTGTTATATAATTATCTCCTTTTTTTTCTGGATTCATGACTAACTACTAGGACAATAAGTTAAAAGATTGAAGACGCCACTGTATATATATATATATATAATCAATTGATTAAATCATAAAGTAAGATTGTGCATCAAATGACAATCATGAAAATGAAAAAGAATCTAATAATGTACGTTAATAAATTAAAACACTAATGTATGGTCAATAGGTAGGATATCTCATTTTATAGGATAATCAATATGGGCAATACTAATATATACATGTGGGTGCTCATTTCATGTATGAGTTCAGACTGTTATAATTTTTCTAATTAGAAAAATTTTCCTAATTCTGGTAAAGGAGTAGAACTAAAAAAAATTGTAAAGGCACTATCGAAAATTTTGATATGTAAGGCAACGTTCTTACGATGTGCCTTTGCAGTGCAGGATAGCAAGGGCAGTCCTGTAGCAAGGATACTCATCTATTTATAAGTATCCAATTGATTCAGAACATTGCATCATCTTCAGTGAATCTTTTATCCTGTGGGAATTCTAACTAATTCTTTATGGATGAGGGTTCCTTGTTATGCCTCTTCAAAATGGAAGCTTGTAGTATATATAACTCGTTGCTTCAGAAAAAAAAAAAACATAACCTTTGGAATATCAAGAGATAAAAGAAGGAATTATGTCTTACAGAGGAACATCTACAAGCTCAAAAATAAAGCCAAGTTGCATGCAGTCCCCAACTGCAAGCTTTAAGGGTAGGAATGTAACAAAAATGGAATTCCCATCCCACACTACATTTGAGACGCAAAAAGCCACCAGACCCCTGAAGCACATGATGCAAACTTGCAACAAACCAAGCTCTGTAAATTGTTCATCAGATAACTTCAATCGACTTCACGCACTATCCTATAGCTTCATTTTTCCAGTTGCAAGCACAAATGAACTTACATCACAATACAGAAAAAGAACCATAAGCCACGCTAGTAGCGCTTTCCAAGAATGATGCCAATGATCACTGATACCAAGGCAACTCCCAAGACAAACTTGAAAGCCATTGCCCCAGAAGCCTCTTGGGCGAGATGTGCATTAGCACTCACAGTAGTGGTATCTGTATCCTGGTTTTTCCCTTCACTGGTTTTCTTGCTCTTTCTTTTAGATGGAGTTGAGGTGTGAAGTCCAATATCTCTTGACCTTACCTCGGTGGCACCCTGTATCTCTTCTTGTGAGGTCACATTCTTAACCTGTAGAAGCATTGGATGAAGCTTGTTACCTCAAATTCCTGCCATCAAGAAGAAGAAACTTGACCGATAAGAAAGAATTGGTTACCGCTTTGGCACTTTCGTTGGCTAAATGCAGTTTGTTCTCAAGTTCTGTAATCTTCTTTTCCATTTCCACAGATTGATCCTGTTTAAGTCGCTGTTCATTCAGTTCTGCCTCAAGACGTGAAACCTTTTTGCTTTCCTCGATAACCTGCATATCCCAAGCAAAGCGTCTATAGCAATTGAAGTATAAATTGAATGAGACGCATGAAGCCTCGAGAGAAAAACTAGATAAGGATTGGAAAAGATTAGCAATTCTCATCTGCTATTCTTTAAGATAATAATTTAATGAGATCACGGAAGTTGAATAGAAGAGAAAACCACAAGTTAACCGAGAAAGCATGACATTATTGGATTATACATTACATCAATCTGTTGTACAAATGCAGTCTTTCAAGAGGAGTGGAAATTCAACCATGAAAAGAATTACAATCACACTGTTCAAACAATAACAACAAAGAATGTCATAAAACAAGTAAATGACAACATTCGAATATCCACCATGTTTCTGACAAAGGTAGCATAGTGAAGAGAAAAAAATGATCTAGTCCTTGGTAAGAATTGATATAAATTATTCAAGTGTGGGTGGACCTCGGAGACAATTGAGGCTCTTTAGTTTGTAAGGCTCTTTCTCAATTATCATTTTGTATAACCTGACTTTCAAGTAAGCGTCTTTAATTGGGTTCTGCAAGAGGGCATCACAGGGTTGCCCGTCTTCTTGTTTTAGCTGGGTGATGAAAGCATGGAAAGATTCAAGGGCCTTTGTTCATTCAAGCCTGCCAATTGAGGTTCTTTAGTCAAGATGCATCCTTCTCAATTATCATTTGATCAATCTACCTTATGAAGAAGACTCTTCAATCCGACTTCACTGCAAAAGAGAGAGTTCCCTCGCTGTCGAGGGTTTGTCCCTCTAATTCCTTCTAATGCTTAAGTCACATTTGTTCCCTCTAATGCTTAGGCCATAATTTGTTCAGGTAATCATAAGTACTAAGAATTAAACATTAACTTTTTTTTCCTCTGTCAAAAAGATAAGGACCATTTAAACCTACACCAATAATCGTCACTAATTTGACCAGTTACACCAAGTTATGTTGGTCAATCATCACCTCAATGCAATAGTGATAAGCATTGAGTATCTATTTATCGTGTCATTAGCATAGATCATTAGAGAATCACTTGGTAATACTTGATCGGATGTGAGTCAACTTGGTGCTTTGTAGGAGATGTCAGAGGGTCACCCATGTAGAAGTATTTAGAAATTGATTGCTCAGTTATGCATGCTCAAACCAAGTTGACTGGGACTGCTTCAATCGATTATGTCAAGTCTCACCCATTAGGCTCAGAGTGAAATGATCAAGTCATCTAAAATTAGATATGATATGACTATCACACGACCTCTATAGGTCCTTGTATGAATACTCTAACTAAGGGCAGTTTGACTAAAAGCATCATTGCGTTCTCTAGAAATTCGGTAGTCTATAATTCTTAATCATTAATTCCACATATTACTAGATTCCGGACATACTTTAAGGTATAAAGTTGAGCAATCATGGCTTGTTTCTCGAGTAGAAAATCTCACATTCATAGAAATGATTGTTCGACATTAGACCTGAAAGTGAAGACGAGGGTGATTGGTAGAGTTCGTTAACTAAATTCTGTCACCACTCTTGTAACACAGATACCTCACAACATGTTAAAAATAAAAGGTTCAAATTTACGGTTTTATCACGCATGGCTCTTGGAATCACGAAGCATGAAATTGGATGTTAAATAAAACTATAAAAGAGAGTATCAGCGTGTTCCCCTCAACCCTTCCTAGTCAGTACATCATCTTTGTTCATCATATTAATGATATACAGAATGTACCTTGAGGAAACTACTCTTAAGGCAACTTTTTCCATCACCTGGTATATTATGTACCAGGTTGCAGAATACCTATTATACACAATTACACATACATAGCAAGCGACAATATCCATAACTAGGCATGGTGGTGTAGCTACTTTTCCAGTGTTAAATTGTTAATAACAAAAAATATTATGACATGGTGTGGTAGTCCGTCTGAAAAAAGAGGCTTAAAAAGAGAGCTGTGTGCTGCATAAAGCAAGAATTAAAAAATCAGCGCGTACCAAGTGATAAGCCTGATGTGTATCTATCTAAATGGAAGACAAAACATATATCACCTCATATTGGTAAAAGCAAGCAATTAATAAAATAAAATATATTATCTATATAAACATTAGAATATGTAACCAATACAAACAGTAAGCAACCTGTGAATTTATAGAACCTTGGAAGAAAATTTCTTTGCTAAAGGACCCAAAAACATAGTTGTAAGTTTTGTATTAAGAACACCTAAATTTACATAAAACTGAAGCGTAAAAAAAAAGCATATACTGGTCCATTTCATCATGAAATCTTAGAAAGAAGAAACAAGCTTACTGCATAATTAAATAGATGAATTGCCTCTTAAAGTTGCTAATATGATAAGAAGCGACCATTAAAAAAAAGAAAAAGAAAAGCAATCCATCTGCTAAATTCTGGATCATAACAGTCTACAGAATAAGCTAAAAAACATATATCTTCCTATATGAGAATATGAGTTTGTTAGTTTTATCAATTAATTTAATTGAACCATAGTTTTATTTAGAAATCATCTTGTCATATCTCTGAACTTAATTGTGCATGAACCAACCTTCTCTTCAAACTGAGCTTCAGCTTCTTGAAGCTTCTGCTTAAGCTCCTTAACTTGATTTTCTAATAGCGTGGTTTGCTGATGCTTAGACTCTAGTTCATCAAGTGACCGCTTCAAGGAAGTTTGCCTTTCCGTCTCCTTTGTGAAGTCCAATTCTTTCTGTTCAAAGCAATCAATAAGTCAGCAGAAATTATTGTCCAACATTCAATCAGGCAAAGATGTGATGAGCATACCTTAAGATGAACTAATAGAAAACAGACTAGGCAAGCAAATGCAATAGCATCCTTTTTCTAAATATTAAAATGATTATTTGATGCGAGTAACAAATCAATAAACTTCTATTCATCTTAGATATGATTTCTGTTATAGTATTCTAGTAATATTTCCAACTTAAATTGATCTTTTACCTTCAATGTCCTGATTGTACCTGATATGACTCATCTGTCTTCTCTAGAGAGTACAAAACATGTTAACAAAAAATTATGAGAAACATCGCCTCATAGTGACTACCCTTTCAATCAATTTGTGAATCATTTCTCTTTTTTATTTTTCAATCTAGTTCTTCAAGAAATTGGAAGTAAGCTTCAATAGTAAAAGCCTTGAAGACAGACTCCACAATCACATTAAACATTGAAATTGAGACAAACTGCATTTTATTATTGATTTCGCTCATCTATATATAAATTTCCACTATATTTGCATTTGAGTAGCTTAACAACAATATATTCTTTTAACATTCAGATCTTTCAGTTTTCATGGATTCAGGTTACATTCTGAAGAATCTGAACTGGTCAGTACGACCACGTTGTGTTCCAGCCTAATCGGTCAACAAAATCCGGCCCAGTAGTTCTGCACTATCTGACAAGTAGCATTTGCACCAAAACCAGAACGGACAAAGATTTGATTCCTCGGTTCAGAATGAAATGCTTTCAGGTCAGTATGTGTATCATGCTAGGATACTGCCTTCTTAGCTCCATAGATGTTAAAAAGCAGTTAAGAGTTCAGTGAGAGGTACATCAGTAAAATACCACATCATTCAAATGCATAATAAAATTAAATTTTCAGAACCAGAAGAGTATTGCAATATTATAATGCATGCATCAACTATACTGGGATTTTTAATCACAAATGGAACTCCTTACCAACGAATTTAATACTAGAATTATATATTTACCTGCTCTGCAATGGTTCTTTGAGACAAATCCAGTTCTTTCATAATTTCCCTCAGCTTCTGATCCAATTCATCTCTTTCTTGGAGAATGCTAGTGTGCTCCTTTATTTTAGCAGATAGTGTTGCATCCTTCTCTGATACCAAGCTTTCTATCTGAGAAGATTTGTAATCAAGTAAGATTAAAGGTAAAAGTTACTACACCTTTATTGCCGCCAACTGTATCATTTGAAGTTTAGAGAAGTACCTCTTGGGCATAATTTTTCTCCAACAATAACAGCTTTTCTTCCAGTTCAGAAACGTGTGCTTGCATTAGAGATTTCTCAGCCAACTCTGCTTTGAGGTTTTCCACTAGGGAAATGAGAGATTCCTCTCTTGCTTTTTGTTCAAGTAGCTTTTCTTCTTGTTGGGCTGTGGTTGCTTCAAGTTCTTTACTTGTATTTTGGTACATTTCATTAGTTACATTGTTCTCTTCCATGAGAGAAGTAATCTGCAATATTACATAACAAATTTATTTTGACGAGAAATGTGCTAAACAAATGCAAAAGACAAGAAATGTTGCAACTGACTTTTAAAATTTCCACACTATTGCATTTTAGTTACCCTTTGCACATAAAATAGAGGTTTAATATAGACTAACCTGCGACTGGAGTTTCTCTTTGTCAGAGTTAAGTGTATCTATGATGTCCTCCATTTCTTTCTTATAAGAATGAAGCTGCATGGCTAAATCTTCTTTATCTGTAACTAATGCATCAAAAGCTATATGTAATTGATTCAATTTAGTCTCATATGTTGCAAGGTCCCGAGAGAGATTCATGTTTTCTCTGGCCAAACCTTCATTCTCAATTTGGACTTGTTCAGACTTGTTTTTCAATTGCTCAACAAGTCCTTCCAAATCCTGTAACTTAAAGAGAGCCTCTTCATGTTGGACCTTATACCTTGCAGAAACAACGGCTGACTCACTAATCTCTTCTTCGCAAGTTCTTAGCTGACTTTCAAGTGCAAGCAGCTTCTCATGTAGATCTCTGGTTTCTAGATCTCTCTGCTTGTGCTTCTCCATGGCATCATGTAACTGATCTTCATTTTCCTTAAGGCGAGACTCAGTCGCAAATTGGAGTTCCAGGCCTCTTGAATGTTCATCAGTTAATTTGGCTATGGTGCTTGCATGAGAAGCAAGCTGCTCAACAGTGCTCTCCTTCTCAGCTTGGATCGATTTGAGCAACTCATTGAGCTCATTGATTTTATTCTGATGTGCTTGTAACTCTTCCTTCAGCTTTGAGTTTGTCATAGAAAGCAACTCATTTTCTGAAAATGTTTGTTCACCCAATAGATTAGCTTCTGATACCTTTTTCTTAAGTTCTTCAACATTGTTTTGAAGAGAAGCTAGTTTCAAATCCTTCTCTTCCAACTCTGCCTTTAGTATTGCAGCACTTTCAGTGCTTTCAATGGTTTGTTCTTTATAAAATGCCAATTGTTCTTCAAGATAGTTCAACTTCTCAAGTAGTTGTGTAGCTTCCAATTCCTTTTGCTTCAAGGTTTCGGTTGCTTCCTGGAGTTTCAACTGCGAATCATTGACTAAAGATTCATTTAATGAATTCAACTCTAAGTTTCTGGCAGTAACATTTTCTACTGTCTTTCCATGATGTTCCAACTGTTCCTCTGCATTGCTAAGCTTCTCAACAAGCTCCTTCTCTCGATCACCTGATGACTCAAGTTCTTTCTGAAGACTTTCCATTTTCACTCTTAAATCTTTCAACTCATCTGTCAAAACAAGAATTTGACTCTCAGCTTCACTAACTTTCTTCTCCTGACTAGTAGAGACATCTTCAATTTTTTTTCTTTCTTCAGCAGCTATATCAATGGTATTTGTCAACTCCACCACTTTTTCATTGGCAGCTCGCAAGGCAGCCTCAAGAGTATCTAATTTTTCCTGATAAATTGCAAGTTCCTTAACAAGCTCAGAATCTTTGGCAATGTACTGTTTTAATTCAGACTCAACATCTCTTTGTTTTGACTGTTCTACACTAAGAAGTTTCTCAACTTCCTGCGTCTGATGGTTTGCAGCTGCTAGTAGTAATTCCAATTCTTCCACTCTCTTTTCAGCATCTGTAGCTCTGGACTGAGATGAGCGGATCAAATCTTCCAGCTCAAGGCTGCGGCTATGTGTAGTAGTTACTCGTTCCTCATGTTCTACACACTTATTGATGAGATCATTAAGCTCCTTTTCAAGCTCAGAGTTTCTTGAAAATGACTTGCTCAAAGAAGATTCCAATTGGACAATCCTATCTTCGTAACCCTCCAAACGGTGTCTTGACAGTGCTTTCTCTTCATCTGCTTCTTTCAGTGAAGCATTGAACTCTGCTATTTTCTCGCCAAGCTTCTTTATTTCATTTTCTGCATCAAGGCACTTTATCTCTGCAAGTTTTGTTTGTTGCTCAAGTTCCTTGTTGTGTGTCGATGCTTGTGATAGAAGTGAGTCGGCTTTCTGGAAATTTTCATCAGCTAAATTTAACTTGGCCTCCAATTGGCTACGCAGTTCCTCACTCTCTAACAACTTAGTATTAAGAGTTGCCACAGTGCTCTCCAGAGTTTCCTTCTCTGTGGTCAAGTTAGACAAATCATTTCTTAAACTCGATACCTGCAATTCTTGGTCCTTGAAACTAGCTTCAATTTTTTCCCTTTCTTTTAGTTGCTCCTGAAGCTTCAATTCCAATTCCTCCAAAATCAACACCTTTCTTTTTAAGTCTTCTTTTGAAGCTGAAAGCTCATTCTGTACTGCAGCTAAATCTGTACTCAATTTCTCTTCAGAAACCTTTTGCAAATTTAGTTCTTCATTCAAAGCATGTAGGGAAGCATCTTTAGAAGCAAGGTTTTGCTCCATTTTAGCTACTTCTGATTTTGAGAACTCCAATTTCTCCTGAAAGCTAGATAGTTCCAGTGAAGCACTTTGAAGTGCTTCTTCAACCTGCTGCTTTGTGGCAATCTTATCATATAGTTCTTTCATCTCTGTTTGCAGGTTACCTGTTTGATCCTCCAGCTCCTTTTGAGTCATATGTGCCAGTTCTAACATCTTCTCCAACTCTAAAACTTTCCTTGATTCTAATTCTGCTTGTGAATTATTGTGTTTACTCAGTTCTTCAAGTTTTTGCAGCTCACTAGCTGAGGATAGTAACTCATCTTCAAGTGCCTTTATCCTTTCTCTTGACCTTTCCAGCTCAGCGGACAATCCAGTGAAAGATTCCCTTGCCTCAGTAAGCTCCTTATGCTTCAAATCTGAAGTGGTTAATGCTTCCTGCAGAGACTCAAGCTGCAAATTATACTTCCCTTCGGCATCTACAATCTGATTTTTCATCAAATTGTGGCCATGTTCAAGTTCTTCACACTGCTTGCTCATTTTCTCTAACTTCTCATTTGCTAAATTCAAAGTGGATCGTAGTGAAGCCTTTTCAGCTTCTGAACTATTTAGTTTTCCCAAAACAGTTTCAAGTTGAAGCTTGAGTTCATTTATCTCCTCTTTTGTTTTTTCAGAAGTAGCGGTTGCTTCTAAATTTCTTGATTCATGATTGTCATGTTCTCCCACTTCCACTATCGGATTGGCCTGCTGAGTGCTTTCTTTTCCATCAACCAATATTTCCTTCTCAACCTTTATGAATTCGCCATCTGATGCAGACCCCTCCTCTTCTTCTCTATTACCTTCTTTTACCAATAAGTCCGTATCACCATTCATTGGAATTTCTTTTCCAGTTTCACCAGCCTGCAATTTAGATGTACTCAAAATTATGAGTCGGTTTTCTTTGGGCCAAACCTAAGTAATTATATACATAGTTTGGTTGATCTCATGGGATGAAATTTCAATTTGCCACGGTTACAACGTAAATGTATATGATATTTTTCTAGTAAATAGTAGTCTATCTTAAACCCTAGAGGTTTTATAGACATTTTCAATCAAATCTATGAGTTGAATATCCTAAATCATGGAAAGAATCGCATCTTCCCTATCTCAATATATTCAGAAGGTATATGAAACTATGAAAGTTTTTTCTAGTTCATGGTTGCATTTACTGGAGACAACAATCAATAATCTAATGTATTTGTCCTGTGTGACTTACTGATTTAGCCTAAATTTGCCCCTTGTAAAAACTACAAGTTTGCTCCTGTACTTTACGATTTCATCTCAATCTTCCTCAAAAAAGCCACAAAACAATCACATTTTTGTTACGCCTAACAAAGTTAGTAGGTATTCGCCATATGAGGGAAACTTGCAAAGGTAAGGGTCATTATTGAGGTTAAATGATACGATAGCATACACTGTTGACAATGTTTATAAGCATTAGAGTTTGACAGCTTTTAATTGAGTTAAAAGAATACTATAATTTTATTATCATTTGGAGCGAAGGTGAGATAAAACATAAGGGTGCACAGAATCATCTAAAATATAAGGGCAATTCGAGTTTTTTAAAATTATAGACCGCTACTTTCATGGAACAAAATGAAATTAGCCCAAACTAAAAATAGACATAAGATTGAGGGAAATGAATACTGCTGTATTCTCCTTTCCGGACAGCTTCACTTCAACCTCGCCGATACTTTCTTGCAAGTCTTCAGCCATTTATCAAGCTAGTCCCGAAAAGTACACTTTGTCACTTTGCACCTGTAATACAAGAGTAAACGCTGTTATGCATTCATCACAAAAAAGAACTCATTCTCAAAAAGAGTAGCAATCTTAGACGAAGTAAATGATTTGTCAAGATTATCGTGCTGGAAATTGGCAAGACTATATTGTTCAAAAGGTTACTCAGTACGAGTTTCTCAACCACCCACCATTAGTTGTAGCAAAGACCAAAGTTAATCAAGTGGGAGAATAATCTGAATTCCGCCCACAATCTCCTGGAACCAGACAAGCTCGATTTTCAACGTGTAGCTAGAATATACTAAACCAAGTTAGGCTACAGGAGCTGTATATATTCTGGTAGTCGTAGCTGTTAGCTAAAAGTAGCATTTTGTTATGCACGATTCAAAGCCTCTGACTTGTTCTTGGTATTAATATACCGCTCCAACAGAAAACTGCACAATCGTATCTAATTAATTGTTCGTGAACGTCCTATGGGGAGAATTTGGATAGGAATACTTTGTTATGATTTTTTTTTTTAAAATATAAAGGTCGACTGCTCGACAGCAAAGGAATATCGGATACCAGACCGCACAACATGCTATGATATTTAAGAACTTGTATGTTTAGATCACTTAAAGAATAAAAAAAAATAGAAGGGTACATAATCTCTATATACGAACTTATAAGGATTTTCAGGAATGAAAAATATTTCTTCAAGAGTAACAAGGAAACAAATCTGATCGGGTTTCCAAACTAGCAAAACTCTCTGAACGTAGCAACAGAAAAACAACACAGATCAGTTTGGTCAAAGATCGAAGATGAGACGTCATAAGTTACGGAGCAGATGAAGAAGATCCAAACTTTACACTCTATATATCAAACAAAACCAGAACGCTAATAGCAAACGATCGATTTAGCTACGATACCCGATCAATCTCTTCGTGTATCCAGCATATAGTGGTAGTTGATAATCGAAGATTAATCGAACAACGAGAAAAGGTGCCACGACAAGTACGGACGATCGCAAACATCAGAGACCATGATAGCACAAGATGAAGCCGGCGGTGATCAAGCAAGCTTGAACTGAATCGATTAGGAAAAAAAAAACTAAAATAGAGAGGGGACTTGCCTTGCGGCGATCGAGCGACCGGATCAGAGAGTGAGGCGCTGGCCGCGGGAGTCCTTTCTTTGATTTTTGATTCGCCCTCGGCGATTTCTCCGTCGAATGGTTTTGTGTGAGGGTGATCTGGTATAGAGAGAGAGAGAGGGGGGGGGGGGGGGAGAAGTAGGTGGCAGGGAGGCGGAATGTTTTTGTATGAGATGGTGAGTCCAGTCACCCGCATCGGCGGCCTGGTGTGCTTACCACGGCGACAGCTTTTGGAACAGCTCGGACTTTTCCTTTTTTGGGTGCTTAAGTTACCAGAAAGCCCTCGCAGTAAATTTCGCGCCTTCGGGATTGATTTGATTAAACGGCGAACAACGGCCGTTTCCTTTTTTTGGTCGGATTACCTTTTGAAAAATTTACAGTTTCACCCTTCTTATCTCCATTTGCATATTGATCCTCTCATTTTAGACAATCACTTATTAACACTCTTAAACCTGGACAATAGTTTAAAAGGTTGCCTTTTTATTTTGCACATAAGCCAAACACATCATTAATGAAATAGTGCCTAATTTATTTGAAGTATAACAGGCAATTAAACTACCAGTTTGCTCCTTTTTTGGCAAGATGAAATTTTTAGGTGAAATAAATTGGAAATTTGTCTACCCAACGGAAAAGAAGTTCGAACTATTTACTTTATTATTGTTGTTATTTAGACAATTTTAATTTATTTAGAAATTACTAATTTTCATTTCCGAGTTCTGTTTATGGGTAAAGGTGAACAGTCTCCAAAAATAGTAATTTTTTTATTTAAAAAAGAGTGGGACTGAGATTTTTTATAAAACGAGGTCCCTCTATGTTTCAAATTTCGGTCAGGTCCTCTCCATTTATTTGAACAAAAATATAGGATCATATGGTAATTTTTATTTATTTTATTGTAAATACTCTTCTTCTCAAATTAAATCATCTTGTAACGGCACAATTTCGAAGGTTCTTTTTAAATAATATTATGTGTTTTTTAAGAAATACAGAGATGTCTGTATATACCAGTGGAGCCCACAATCACATCAAATAAGCTTTTAAAATAAATTTCTGGCATTGAACTAATTAAATAAACAAATTTTTAATTAAGAAAAAAACAAGTTGCCATGGGTTTCACGTACGGTGAAGCTACTGGTGGATTAATGGTTTAATTGGGTGAAATGTTTGATCCGCCGAGGTAGGTGAGCCTTAACCCGATATCTAGAATATTAGGTGTGGTCATGTGTATTTTTAGTCAAAGAAAAAACAAAGAAATATTTTACAAATATATAAATAATTGATTTAGGAAACTAAATATAATATTTTTTTTGACTCTTTTATTATATGTTTTTTTTGTTAAATAACAGTTATAATTGTATTGAGATCCATTATTGTATTACGTACTATGACACGAGAAATAACTGTGCTCAAGAAAAGTTCAACTTATGAAAACTCAACTAATTTACATCGCTAAAAGGATAAGTTGTTCACAATAGTCTTAGATTACAAATTTAATTACTTAACTAAGTCAAATCACGCCCAATGACTAATGTTTGTTTTTAAGTATAATGGAGCTAAATGATGGATGCGTCATTTTGTGATTGTTGATTTAGTAAGTCAAACTTGAGTTGCCCACGTTGACTTATAAATGATTGATCAAAATAGATTGTGGTAATAGCGGAAAAAGTAGAAAAAATAAATTTAAAAAAAAACTAAAAGGGCGCAGATGTCATTTCACTAATAATTTTCCGGCTAGCTTTCACTCACCAAACCGTCATGCGCTCGGTTGGGTCGTGGGCGTGTGCGTAGGTAACCAAAAAGGAATGAACGGTTCGGGGAGGTGACGAGAGCGCGAGGGCCCACCGGGCGGTGGCTTTTTGGCCGGAGGCAGTCCGCCCCAAATCCACCGTCCAAACCGACCAAGCCGTCAACCTCTCTCTCTCTCTCTGCTTTCCAGCTTTCCGATTATACGACTTGGACTTGTTTTCTTCTGCAGCCCAAAATGTGAGCTCCAGTTTTTTTTTTTTTTTTTACTTGTCCAGTGTGAGTCGGGCGTCAGTATTCTCTCGGCCGGCCTTCGTTTTGTGGGGCCGGGGGACGGTGGATCTAAGCCTGATGCGTATGCTATTAAAAAGATAAAAGTGAACAAAACATATTCCATGTTAATGTAGCCGAATTCGAGAGTCCAAATCAAACAGCCAAATAATATAATTTTGATAGCCGATAGATTCAAGGTAAGACTATGCATGTACGTGAGCATTAATCTCTGGAACAAAACTAATAAATGAAATAACTATTTCATTAAAGAGGAAGGTAAAAAAAATCCGCATAACATTGCTTGCTAACGCCTCACTAATCTTGGATCGATTATTATGCATGACTCTCTGTACATGGGTCATTGTACATGCCTCGATGTCAGCCCTATCAACTCTAACTCCAACTTCATCTCAACCTCAAGATCGAGTGTTCAACGCAAATATCTTGAATTGCTTAACATACCATTTCAATAGTCGAATTGTGTGATCGTATTACGTTTAAGCGTCCATGTAGTACATAATTGGTGATACAAGATATACTGCCCCCTCCCCTAAACGTGAACCCCCCTGATCACATGGATACAATACACTTTCTGAAAGATACTATGTAAATTTTTAAATCTTAATGGACACCGGCAGGAAAACATCAATTTGACCCGTTTATTCATTCAAAAACAATATGATTTTAATTCATTATTGTGGTTTCTATCCTTCTGACAAAACCCCCACGAGGCTGAGCTGTGCGTATCGTTGTATCGTGTGCCACCACCCACCCTTTTTTTTCCTAAAAACACCCTTAAAAAACAATATTTGTCAATACAATATCTGTGCTCAGCTCCACCTCCACGCTAAATTATATGCAGCAGCAGCAGCAGTGGGGCCATCCACCACTATCCCTGCCTTCAAAGTTCAATGGCGCATAATAACAACAATGAACAACATACTGTGTACAAGTAACTTTTTAGTTATTTAATGGCCCATAATTGATTTCAAATCATCACATCATAATATAGTATTTATTTATTTCTTCTTCTTTGATTGGACAGTCCAGTATTTAGTATTTCGTAGTTTTAAGCTTTAGAGGGTGTGTTTTGGAAAAAGAACACTCAAAAGGGGTTGTCTTGTAAAACTGAAATGAAGGCGCTGTTTCTGTAATTTGATGAAAAGAAACAAATTTGTGAACTTAATGGAGACAGGAGGAACAATCGCTTTATTATTTTTGGCACGGACCCGCCCCAAAAGATGCAAAATTTGATATCGGCACACACGATCAAAGTTTGTCACCTTGTCGTCTTCAGGAGGCTGGTCCAGGCTTTTCCAGCTGTCAATGGGGCCCAGACTAGCACCCGCATCCACGTATAGCATTATGATCTTGCACTCAAGCGTCATCAGGAATTAGGACGGAAAGTCCGTGGCGTGTGGTTTTGTTCAACTATAGCAATAACAATTAAATTTGAATCAATTATAGATTTACCAAGTTAAATTTAGGCTAAGTTCGGATTTATAAAAATGAATATCCTGTAATATAAATAGATTATAATTTTACATGAAATTTTTATCAATTAATTACAAAATAACTATTATAAATTTATAAAAAGTATTTTTAAAAAATAAAATAAATGTATTCTATTGAATTAGGTAACTAATATCGATAAAGTTTAACTATTGGATTTTATAAAGTAAACGAATTAAACACCCAATTTACTAACCTACATATAATTCTTGTTCGGGTCACCTTGCAGTGACTTCATTGAGCACTTAAAAAGACAAGCCACCTAATTGAAAAGGCCTAGTAACGAGTGTCCATTGGGCTGTGAGCCACGAGCCCGGCCCGGGTTATATATCAGTATCACCTACCACTTGTATCACTAGTCGCTTCCATCTCATTTTTATAAATATTATATTTATAATATAAACAATTTAATTGATGTGCTCAGATTAGGTTATAAATAAAATAAAAACATTTTAATTTTATGAATATATATATAGGGTTCAAACCTGCCTATTTTTTCCGCACATCATCATATTGTTCTACTATACACTACTTTATAAATAATTTTATAACACATTATCTTTATAAATCAAAATTTTATAAAATCAAAATTTTATAAAATCAAAACTTTATAAAATTAAAGCTTTATAAAATTAAAAATAAAAATTTATGAATATTATATATTATTATATTTATAAATAAAAAAGTTAGTGATCACTCTTTTTTATATATTTATAATTCAACAGAAGTCAAAATTATAATTACAAAAATAATATTGCATAACTACATTAGGGAAACTACACGGACAATGCAATTGTTTAAGAGGTTGAAGCTACTCATAATATGGTGTTAGAAGAAAATTAGTTAAATAATAAAACAAATCAAACAAGACAAAGATACTTTTAATGAGATTGATAATATTCATAATCAAATTATAATTAGTTTAATAAAATTAAAAAAAATTGAATTATTAAAATTTGTGTTATATGATTTTTTACCATAACAATCTATAGTACATTTTTTCACGAAGCCATAGGGCACGTTTGGTAGGGCGAAAAGCAAAACTACATATAGAGGTGAGTACTTGATAAAAACTAAAATCAAAATTACTAAAATTTATTTATCGAAATTTTTTATACTAAATTTTTAAAAATCAAAATCCGACTAAATTTTTTAAAA
Organism: Costus lasius; assembly: GCA_027563935.2. Taxonomy (NCBI): domain Eukaryota; kingdom Viridiplantae; phylum Streptophyta; class Magnoliopsida; order Zingiberales; family Costaceae; genus Costus; species Costus lasius. The sequence continues at coordinate 20,729,052 of CM050447.1, read as the reverse complement.
ATCAAAATTTTACCAAACTAAATTTACCGAAAAAATTCGATAAATTTTACCAAACTAAATTTACTGAAAAAATTCGATAAATTTTACCAAACCGAAATTTTCTAAATTTTCTAAAGACAATGTGTTAAAAAGTACTCGTCTATTTTTTTCATCCCATTATTTTATTATCATACTATACAGTACTTTTTAAATAACTTTATAACACATTGTCTTTATAAATCAAAATTTTATAAAATGAAATCTTATAAAATTGAAACTTTATAAAATCAAAACTTTATCAAATCAAAATTTTATAAAATCAAAATTTTATTAATCAAAATTAAAATTTTATTAAGATTATATAATAATATATTTATAATTAAAAAAGTTAGTGGCAACTCTTTTTTAAATATTTATAATTCAACACAAGTCAAAATTATAATATAAAAATGATATTGCATCATTAGGAAAATTAATGTAATTTTTCAAGAGGTTAAAGCTACTCCTAATATGGTGTTAGAAGAAAATTAGTTAGATGATAAAACAAATTAGACAAACCAAAGCTAATTATAATAAGATTGATAATATTAGTAATCAAATTATAATTAGTTTAATAAAATCTAGAAGATAGGAATTGTATTTTTATATATTTTGTATAATATATATTTAACTATTTACATGTTGAATATTTGTGTAAATGATATCCTTATATTAAATTTTTTATATTATTAAAATTTATATAATATAATATATAATTTTATATTATTATAATTTTTGTGTAATATGTTATATGGTTTTCTATAATAGAAATCCACAATACATTTTTTTCATCTAAAAATACTACAACATTTCTCATTTGAATTGAAGCCCGACAACAGCTCCACTAAACGGAGCCATAAATCAAAGATTATAGATCAAAGATTACCGGTCTGAATTTATTTTACTATAAGCGTTCACAAGTAAAGATTATAGATCAAAGATTTGACTTATTTTTAAGTATACTTATTAAGACATTGTAATATTTGTTAATATGAGATTGATGGAGATTACATAGCCTTAACACTAATTTTTCAGATTTGCTAATTTCTTGATTATACATACCCGTCCAACAATCAGATTTGTTTATTTCTTTACCACCGTCCACGCGTTGACTCCCTGGCCGTTGTCCTTGATAGATCCCACATTATTCACTCCTAAATCTAGCAAAACAAAGTACCTAAACCTCCACCAATTCAGGGCAACCATCCACCGCCGCCATCACCATGTCCACCGTTACTATAACAAGCCCCCTCCCTCTCTCAACCTCTGCCATTGCATCCCCGCTTTGTCCTGGGCTCTCCAGGGTGCTTCACCGACATGGAGGCCTCAGGCCGCCACCTCCTCCCCCTCCTCCTTCTCCTCCTCTTCTCCTGTCCTTCTTCATCTGCTTTGTCCGACGCCGAAGCGGCCGCAATAGCCCGCCGGCAGCTCCTCAGCCTATCCGAGGGCGATGGAAGCCTCTCTGATGACTTCGAGTTCGAAGTCGAGATCGGCGTCCGCATCTCCAACCCCAACTTAAAACGCGCTTACATCGCCCTTCAAGCGTGGAAGGAAGCCATCTACTCCGACCCTTACAACTTCACCGGTAACTGGGTCGGCCCCGACGTGTGCGGCTATAACGGCGTCTTCTGCGCCTCGTCCCCCGACGACCAGTCCATCAATGTAGTCGCCGGCGTCGACCTCAATGGCGCCGACATCGCAGGGTACCTCCCGGCAGAGCTCGGCAAACTCACAGACGCTGCCGTCTTCCACATCAACTCCAACCGCTTCTGCGGCATCATTCCCAATAGCTTCTCGCAGCTCAAGCTCATGCACGAGTTCGACGTCAGCAACAACCGCTTCGTCGGCCCGTTCCCGGATGTCGTCCTCGAGATGCCGTCCCTCAAGTACCTTGACCTCCGGTTCAACAACTTCGAAGGCCCGCTACCGCCGGAGATCTTTGACAAGAATCTCGATGCCATTTTCTTGAACAACAATCGCTTCAGCTCTAGTATTCCCGACAACTTTGGCAACTCTACGGCCTCCGTCGTGGTGCTCGCTAATAACAAGTTGGGTGGGTGCATTCCTGCCAGCGTCGGGAGGATGGGAAGCACGCTTAATGAGTTGATTCTCCTCAACAATGGCCTTTCTGGGTGCATCCCGACGGAGATGGGGCTGCTGGCCAATGTGACAGTCGTGGACGCGAGCTGGAACTCCCTTGTCGGAGGGATTCCGGATAGCTTTGAGGGGCTGAAGAAGGTGGAGCAGATGGATTTGTCGCACAACATCCTTACCGGCGACGTGACGAGGGGAGTATGTCAGCTGCCAAGCCTGGCCAGCTTCAAATTTTCGTACAACTTCTTCAAGGGCGAGGCGGCGGAGTGCGTGCCAGGGGCGACCGAGTCCGATGTGGAGTACGAAGACAACAGCAATTGTGTCGCGAAGAGGGAGGGGCAAAAGCCAACAAGGATATGCACGGCGATGGTGAAACGCCCTGTGAACTGTGGCCGCTTCAAGTGCAGTTCTTCGCCTCAGAAATCCACTCCTCCAGTGAATCCGACACCAAACCCATCACCTAATAATCCTTCGACGCCGCAGGAGTATTCTCCTCCGAACGCCTTCCAGCCTTCGCCACCATATTCCGTGTCACCAGAAGATCGAAAACTCCGGTCGCCACCGCCGCCGGCCGAGACTACTCCAACACCGAATAACTCATCGCCACCTCCCCCAACACCATATTCTGCGGATCCGGATAAGCGAAAATATCGCCCACCGCCACCTCCGAACACTCCTACCTCAGATAACTCATCACCGCCTCCTCCAGTTTCCTCGCCACCACCACCAGTGGTTTCGCTTTCACCACCGCCGCCAGTCTACTCACCTCCACCACCTCCACCGGTCTATTCCCCACCACCACCAACCCACCCCCCACCACCTCCAGTGAGCTCTACACCTCCACCGCTCTACTCTCCGCCTCCACCCGCCTACTCTCCACCGCCTCCACCAGTCTACTCTCCGCCTCCTCCAGTCTACTCCCCTCCACCACCACCGGTGCAATCCCCTGCACCAGCAGTGCTTTCTTCTCCGCCACCAGTTCCTAACTTGGACATCCTTCCACCTGTCGGAGGACTGAGCTATGCATCCCCACCTCCACCCATATACGATGGATATAACTAATAATTAGGCGCGGCCATTCTTAAATCTTGATCTTTTATGTAAAAAGGGAGGGGAAGCAGGGCAACTAGTACCATTCATACATGTATATCTAATGTTCGTTCCATGTGCGCATCATCTTTTGTACTCTTTATATATGATTTGTTGTTTCTTTTTTAAATTTTAGGCGGAGGATTTTGCCGAGAACTTTACTACTTTCTGAGAAATTTCATTTGGTCCATCGTATGATTTCCTATTAGGGTTCATATGAACTCTTATCCGTTGGATCATAAATGAAACGAGCAAAACAATCTTTGACTCTTGTATTTTTGGTCAACAACTCAATTGGATCGACATAGATTAGACGGCATGAGTTCTATATAGGGTATTTGACATGAATATATAAGCATCAAATTTATATGGTAAGAATATTATAAAAGAAATTTTTATGTAGATTAATTTACACCTTTAATTGTTATGTCACACTACTAGTTGCTAATTTAATAAGTTAATTTTAAGATACTAAAATCTTGCTAGTGTGTTTTTTTAACAGAAAAATAAAAGGAAAAAATAAAAAATAAATTTAATCTAAACACAAAATGCTACTAGATCTAGATTCAATATACTTTTTATTCTTTCTTTTTAATTTTTCGTCTAAGGAAACATAATCTTAATTTTTGTTCTATATAACAATGCAATAGGAGGATGGATGTTTATAAGACTTTGTGGAAATATTTTCTTAGAAGAAAACAAATGAAAAAGGCTAGAATTTAATCTTAAGATCTTATTAAATAAAAATATGGTATCTTATTTTTTCTATCAAGCCATCAAGGTGGTAACTATGGCTCTGTTTGGCCAAATTATACAATTTTAATAGTGCAGTAACTACAAGAGTTATTTGGTATAACAATCTAACAATATTTATTTAAAATTCTACAATTAAATTTTATAAATAAAAATAGACTATGACTTATAATTAAGTTTTAGAAATAAATATTAGCACGGATTTATATTTTTTTTAAGGGAAAATGCTTGTTAATGAAAATTAAAAAGTGTCACAAAATATTATAGATAAATACAGTATTATCATGAATAAATTATATCTACATAAGCTATTCACTCCTTAACTCCAAAAGAATAAAATAAATCCATGCTAATATTTTATATTTCGTAATGTGAATAATTTTACGTTTGAGAAAGTTCCATAAATTATAAGTTATTAAAAACTAAAAAACCAAAATAGCCATTAAAACTGCAAAAACCATTTTATTCAAATCTCGACCAGAATCAAGTGAGACTACTTTCATCCTCTTTGTAAAGAAAACAAAAGAAACAAATCTCTACCCGAGATCTCAATTTAACCTCGGCACCGGGTGATGGCGGAGCAGCTGCGGGAGTAGGGGTTGACGGAGGCGCCGGGGCGGCAGTTGTAGTAGGACGCGCCACGTCGAGAACAGGGGACGCTGTCGCGGCGCAGGGCACTGTAGCTGATGTAGATCGATGTAGCGAGCGATCGTCGGCTCACCTCGGTCGCGAGGTCGAACTCGTCAGCAGCGAGGCACTCCGCGATAGTCCCGCGGCAGCTGGAGAGGGAAAGAATATTCCGGCCAAGGGGCAGCTTACTCCTGCTCTGACCTCCGGCCGTCAGAGGCATGAGGGCGGCGAGTGCGAGGAGGACGACGAAGAGCGCGGCGGAGGACAAAGGCGACGCCTTTCGCCTCTCCATGTCCCTCTTACTCAACTTCTAATCTGTAGCCTATATGTTTGTTCAATCACTAGTTGAACTCACAACGGCTATCAATATCTTTAATAGGGAATTCCAGCCATTTTGACTGCTGAACTGAGGATTTCCATCCCCGGCAAGCTGGAAATTTGTTCTTGTTTATTAAGAGTAGTTGGTTGATTGGAAAAAGAAATGAAAAATCAAGAGTTTGCATGCCCTCCATTAAGTTTTCATCGCGTATGGCGATGCCATGTGTTCCTCCGTTCCTGCGTCATGTACGCCAGGCTCTTACAAAATATGCTTTCATTATTTTTATACAATAAAATAAAAAAGTTTTTTTAAAATTTTTTTTCGAATTCCTTTTATTATCTTAAAATACATCCTTAATACTGGCACCCAATACGTGACTTTCACTATTGTAGAATTTGTCTTATGACACTTTTTAAGCCTATTGGCGATGATTTTAAGCATCACAAATATTTTAAGGTGACATTTCTTTTTGAAACATCAAAACAATATTATCGTTTTAAAATATGATTATTATTTTTAAAAATATCTTTATATGTGAATATTAATGGCACTTAACTAGTCATTAATGTTCAAATAATGGCCACTTAAAGTGCCCCTAATTTTTAAACAATAGTGGAGTTCCAGTAACTAATTTTTAAATATCGATAATACTTGTGACTTAAATTACAGACAATGATTGTCCGATAAATTATATCAATCAATCTGGAATGAAGACGACCGACGCGAGACGAGATTGATAGCGCTTGTTGTGATGCTCAAAAGATGGGGTAGGGGTTTGGATCTGAAAATAGTAGTCAAATATGGATGAGCCCAAGTTCGGATCGAAGTGGACTGTATCCATACGCTGGCCCAGAGCAGGCTGCTTTGATTGCGATACTTTGTTTGACTATGGTGGAAATTTGGACCTAGCGATGCAGTGAGACTAATTGTTGCTATACTGATCAATTTTTTCTACTATTCCTAATCGATGTAGGACATAAATGAATCTGTTTCAACGTCACGGAAAAGTACTCTACTATAACTTTTTACAGCGGGGTGGCTGATCTATTTCACACCGATCTCGATGCAATTGAGTACTAATCTCAATGAAACCTTTATAATACTATTCGTAGTAAAATTTATATTCATCGTATAGTATTTTAAGTTATTTTTTATTTCCTTTTGCCTATTTTTAAACTTAATTATTTGATTATTTCAGAATCTGCATTTTTTTATTTATTTTTATTATTTTTAAATAAAAATATTTATTTTTAATAGAATTAAAGAAATCAGAGGCCGGAAACAAATTTAGCACAAAATTTTAAGTTCAAAAGTTAATTTTATAATTTTTTTAATTTTACACCCCCTTGAAAATTGAACTGAAATTTTTAGGAGTGTAAAAATATTAATTTGGGGAAAATAATCGCCGCTACCCCAAGTGTCACGCCCCGGTCGGAACGGTCTAAAAACAACGCTTATCCGTTGTCTCAGAGCCGTCCGGCGGAACACCGGAACGCAACCGCGCTAGGGTTTCCGGACCGAATTTCGTCCCCAAATTCAAAACCCTAGTTCACGCTCACTTTTTATCCCTCAAATTACAATTCCCACGGAAAGGATTGGAAAACCCTAACCCTAATTCAAGAATCTGGAAAAGAATCGAAAACCTAAATCAGAATACCTTACTGGTCAAAATTGATTTTGACCGAACAGTCAAAATTCGTCGTTCGCCGAATTAACTCTCTGCGCTGACGTCACGCCGACGTCAGCAATCCAATTCGCCGCGATTCGATTTCGAATTCACTCGCTTACGTCACGCTGACGTCGACGTCTCGAATCGAACGCCGTCCGTTCGCGTCGTCTTCGTCTCGCCGCGCGAACGCTCGCCGCGTTCACGTTCGCAACCGTCGCCGGAGAGGATTGACGACAAGGGGAAGACACCGCCTGCTGCCGAGGTTCGTCGCCGCCGTACACCGAAGAACACCGAAGCAGAGGATCTCGCCGGGAAACACGAAAACTCGCCGGAGAAGAAGCGCAGGTGAAGGGAAAAGCTTCACTCTATTTATTCGTAAACCAGAGCTACAAAAACCCCTCCTCACTCTTCTCTCTCGTCCTCACGTCGCTGTTCTTCACGTCGGCGGCGAGCGTCGCCGCCGTTACACGTTCTCTCTGCTCAATGCCTCGCTCACAACTCTCTCTTCCAGCCTTCCGCGTCCCTCCCTCGCCGATCACTATCGGCTACAAGCTCTCATTCTGTAACTCTCGCCTCGACGTTCGTCGTCGCCGGCTCGCTCAACCTCACCGTTGGTAAAGGGGCTCTCGCCCTGGAGGGGCGTCCTCCCCGACCCGCCGGGAAGGAGCCGCTTTCCGTCGCGCGCTCCTTCTCCCGTGGTGTCGCCTCCGCGCACCCCGAGCTCCGTCCATCTCGTCGGCCTTTATAGGGAAAGAACTCCCCTGCTTCCCTCGTTCGCGTGCCCCTGCATCGCCCGAAGTCTCCGGCGCCGCACCCGTGAGCTGCCTCCTTCGCGTCCACGACGCTCTTCGAATAAGCTACGTCTAAAACAGGTCAAGGATTGCTCGTTGACCGGAGCAATCTTCCCTGCATGGGCTTGGATCGAGGCTTGGGCCAGCATGCTGGGTCTTGGGCCGAACCGGCCTGACCCAGGCCTGACACCAAGTCTTTTGCCGCTCCCCTTATTTTTGAATTTTTTAAAGCCAAATTAAGAGATACAGGCATGATTTCAAAATTTGAAAAAATTGAGCCTTTCTATAAATCAAAGAGAAAATTTGAAGATAAGGGGACTCCGTTTTCATCATAAATCAAGGGAGAAATTGAGAGACACGCCGCTAGAGCTTGGCCTCATTAAGAGGCATAGAGGCTATCTCTGGTGGCAAAATTTTCAGGAGAGTTTTGTCTGGAGAAGAAGAAGACACATCAAAAATTTTAGATCATTAGGAGTTCGACCGAAAGAGAAATAAAAATAACAAAATCTTGGGTGTAAGAAGAGTTCGCGAGTTACTGTAGAAGATAGTGATTATAGTGAAACAGTGTAGCAGTAGAAAAATTGCAGGGCTACTAAAATTTTCACATCAACGTGCGTGCCAACCCTCCCTCGTTGCTGATGTGTCCCATCAGCATGCGTGCCACGCGATGGAAATCGCTCGCGCATTCATTCGTTAAGGCATTGGATTCGGGCAATGCATGATCCAAATCTGCACCTGCCGACCCGTTTGGCAGTAGTGTGCTGGGCTAGGTTGAGATTTGGGCCGCGCCAAAAGTTTGGCCCGAAGGTCTAATAATAAACATGGCAATTGGACAATAATGCTAAGTTATCATTACATCCGTATATGTGCTATTCTGTGTGGTCGTAATCTTAATATTAATTAGAAAAAACTAATAGAGTAGTTAATCGTGTCGTATCCTATGGATCATAATATATTATATAGTGGATTATCTTGAAATGTTTAGCCGCTCTTCATGTTTATTTTTTTTCACCCTCTTCGGATTTCGATAACTCGTTTGCAAAACAAAATATTATGCACTTTTGAATACAAAGTATACCTTGAAGCTATTTATTCATTCCTTGAAGCTACAAAACCTCTCTTGAAGCTACAAAACCTCTCTTGGCTGGCAACCCCCGTAGCTCGCCCCCTGTCCCACTCGTCCCTCGTCGTCGGTGCACTCGCCGTTGACATTACATGCTCTTAGTTTACCGTCGCCCCATGGCCGAATTCCTCGCCCCCTGGAGTCGCTCCCCAGCATTCTCACTCCTCTGTGGTGTCGCCCCTTCGCACGCCCAGCTTCGTCCGCCTCGTCGGACTTTATAGGGACGAGCCGCTCTGCTTCGCTCGTTTCGTTTATAGCATGTTTGTGGAAGTTTTTCATTGAGAAAATGTCTTGTTTGGTGTATTTTCCTGCAATGTAAAAATATGTGTCGCGGAGAGGATTCGAACCTAAGACTTAAGGCATAGGATGTGTGCTGCACGCCACTAGGCTAGGAGTGTATTCTTGTTAGAAAAGGGTAAGAGCCCTTGATAAGGGTAAAATGGAGATTAACTTATACTAAAGGGTTATTGTATCTTTCACTTATGGTTGCTATTGGTTTGGATTCGTTGGAGGCTTGAAAAAAACGAAAATTTTAGGGGAAATCGTGTTCACCCTCGTTTTTCTCTTTGCTCACGATTTTCTTCCCTTGGTGAAGTGGCGGCTTGCTTCTTCTCTTCTCCTCTTCTTGTGGCCGGCGGCAAGAGGTGGTGGAGGCGACTTTCCGGCGGCTTTTGGGTGGTTCCGGCGACGTGTGTGGCGTGAGTGGCGTGAGGGTGTTGGCTTGGAAGAACCGAAAACAAGGTGAGTGGATTTTCTCTTCACCTAGTTCACGCATATGGAAGGTTTTGCATGATTTAGAGAGGATTAATGTCTAGAAAGATGACATGAACACATGCTTGCAAAATTGTATACGTTTCTTGCTTTTTCCCTAAATTTCGAAACCCTAGCTTGCATGACAATTAGGGCTTTTCGTTTTTAAGACTCCTAATCATAAATTAGGCCTTGATTAAACATGTATGTAGCATTAGAATTTCAATTGCATGAAGATTAGGGCTTGGATGAGAATTTCGACCCTTCTTCATGAAGTTACGTCCAAATTCATGGGTAAAAATTGGGGAAAACTTGATATTCATGAAATTAGGTATATGAGGATTCTACTGTATTTTTTTGGGAATTTTTAGAAATAAAAGTTTCTATTGACTGAAATTGACCTAGGGGTAATTCGGTAAATTTCCTAGTTAAAATTGGGGAAAACTTGAAATTACGAATCTAGGGATCATGAGGGACGTAATGAATATTTTTACGAAATTTTTGGATAACTTTTCCTGCATGACTTAAACTTTGAACTAGGGGTATTTCTGTCTTTTGTTATCAAAACTAGTAGAAAACTATGAATATGTGATATTCTGCATTTATGTTAATTGTGAACGAAATTTGGTGAATTTTCTGTATTATTATGTATTTTTAATTGAATGGTGTATGTAGAAAGTAATGACATGAAATATTGATTGATAACCTTGGGTGATAACATAGCAAGGTTAGACTGAACTAATCAGCATGAAACCTAAGGACTACACTACTATGTGATTATGTGATTTTTGAATATTATGTGATTATGTGATTTTTGAATATTATGTGGTTATGTGATTTTCGAATATTATGTGGTTATGTGATTTTCGAATATTATGTGTTGTGGTCATGGAATGGTTAGGACTAAGGCTAAGTGTAACTGTGTACTCAAGGGGATAGTCTATATGTGATATGTTAAGGGTTGGAGATTTCAGCCCTGTATTGTGATATGTGAGGGGGTTGTTGTTCAGCCTGCCTGATGTGATTATTGTGATAAAAATGACTATCCTAGAGTTTAGTTGACACTTAGGAGTCCACTTTTGTGAAATAAGATATAAGATGTGTCTGGTGTTGTCCAGTTAAGGAACCCTTTGGGAGAACGAGTGATATAAGACGCAAAGTGCCATGTCTTGGTCGGACAGGGGCCACCTCTTGATGTCATCACTCTTAGACGCTTAGATTTTTGTGATTATGGGGTGGTGTAGATCAAGGTATCACATCTTGACCGGGTGGGGATTACCTCTTGAGTCTACACACTGTCCATGTATATATGTTGCATGTGATTTGCAGGCTTCTCCCAGTGCTTAGGCCAAAGCCGGGTTGGACCATAATGGTCACTATTGATTATGCTGGACAACTAGGTCAATTAAGTCATTAGTTGGTTTAGAGTATAGCTCTAAAACCCTGGTTACTCTTTGGTGACAATGATGTCTTAGCAGTTTACACCTGATTGTTTTATATGAGTTCTGTCCCTTAATTTTGTTATATGTTGACATGATATTCTGTTAAATGTTTTTAAAATAATCTGCATGTATTTTTGAGTGTATGTTATGGATGGTCGTTTGAGACTATCCACTCACTGGGCTGTGTAGCTCACTCCCTCACTATTTTCAGGTGTAGAGCAGGGGCGCATTTCTTGAGTTAGCGTTGATATGGATATTATGCTGGTTAATGTATAAGACTTTTGTGCTTAATTAACTGGGGCCGGTTGTGGCCGAATTATGTGAACTTGTGTTGCCGGTTGTGGCAGTTTTAAGTTTTGAAGTTTTGATTTTGTGTCACCGCGGGCTTTGGCCTGGTTTCGGTGTTTGGTATTATTCATGTTAGTTTCATGAGTTTATAGAATCGACATTGTGACTTTGGTTTTCATTTTGAGTCGATTGGTATTTTTGCAATCGGTTTTGATATAACTGTTGACTTGCATATGTCTAGTGCAAGTATTGCGTGGTGGCAGGAACATTTCTGAAATTGTGTTTTCGCTGAGATTCTATGTATGGATTCTCGAAAATTTTTAGATCGTGTTTTCTTGAACTTGGTTTTACCTAGCATGTGAATCGATCTTGTATGATAACATCCTGTTTCTCTATGACTTGTGTTGCTTGTTTGGGGTTAAGATAACGGGATGTGACAGAATGGTATCAGAGGAGTTGGCTAGCTAAAACTTAGTTCGGGGGAAAACATGATTGTGTATTGCTAGACATCTGATAGGTTTATGTTTGCATTCCTGACTTTGGTATGTGTGTGTAGGAATTTAAGATGGTGCGATCCAGAGGAAATGCTAGCGGCGAGACTGAGCAGACCTCGGATCTCACGAGAGCCATTGCGACTCTGACAGGCATGGTACAGCAACAGACTCAGCATCAAGAAGCGCAACAGCAGCTCTTGCAGCAATTGACTCAGGAGAGATCCCAGACTACTACTCGAGGGGTGAGGACTGACTCTCAGGAAGACGCTCACAGGCGCTATGCCTCGCTTGTGAGTGAATTCCAGAAACTGGGTCCTAGCTCTTTTTATGGGGGCTCAGAATCAAGTACGGCAGAGAACTGGCAGTTGGTTTTGGACAAGATTTTTCAAGTCATGCGTTGCTCCGATGAGGACAAGCTGTGTCTGGCCACCTATATAATGCGTGGTGACGCAGATGAGTGGTGGAAGGGCGTGGTGAGATTAGCTGCAGAAAGACATGAAACAGTAGATTGGCCCTATTTCTTGTCTCAATTTAATGAGAAGTACTTCCCCGATAGCTTGGTGGAGGACCGAGAGGTGGAATTTATTCATCTGGAGCAGGGTGATATGACTGTGGACCAGTATGAGATACGGTTCACTAAGTTGGGAAAGTATGCCCCTCACCTGATAAACACTGAAAAGAGGAGGGCTACCAAGTTTCTCAGAGGTCTCAGATGGGACATTCGGGAGCAGGTTGGTGCTCAGCACTTGGAGACTTACGTTGAGACTGTTGGACGAGCACGCACCATTGAGAGGTACATATCTGAGAGGAGTTCTAGTGTGGCCGTGACGGTGGTTCCTGCAGCTGAGGCTGCGGCTCCTCAGTATGGTAATGGCGGCAAGGGTAAGAAGTACCCTAGGCATAAGGACTACAAGAAGAGCAGGTATAAGCCTTACTCTTACAAGGCACCGCAGCAGTCTAGGGATGCACCGCAGCAGTCCAGGGATGTAAAGAATAGTATCACAGAGGACCGGACTTGTCATCATTGTGGACTCAAGGGACATTTGATGAGGGACTGTTATAAGAAGAATGGTGTATGCTTCAGGTGTAAGAAACCTGGGCACATGGTCAAGGACTGCAAAGAACCTGAGATGCAGCAGAGAGGCGCAGATAAGCCTACAGTCCAAACTCGAGTTTATCCTGTGGCTGAGAAGGATACACGGGCTTCCCGATCCGTCATGGAAGGTACCTTATTTGTATTTGATCAGTTAGCTCGCATCTTATTTGACCCTGGTGCAAATTTATCTTTTGTATCTGTTAGATTTGCTGCATGTTTACCTGTAATACCTAAGGTGCTATATTATGTTGTGTCTGTGAGTACTCCCTTAGGAAAATCATTATCTACAGATACTGTTTGTGCTGATTGTGTAGTGCATGTAGAGGGTTATGAGTTTCTTGTAGATCTAATCCTCTTAGACATGCAAGACTATGATGTCATCCTAGGTATGGATTGGTTATCCTCACATCATGCCACTGTGGATTGCTTTGAGAAAATAATCACCTTGAATCTGCTAGATGGGAATCGGCTTTTTGTGAGAGGTCTAGTGTCAGACCAAGGACCGCATGTGATATCTTTCCTGCAGGCTAGGAAGTTACTTGCTAGTGGGTGCAAGGGTTATCTTGCGCATGTTAAGGTGCAGGATGATTCTACTCCTGATTTGACTCAGATGGCGGTGGTGAAAGAGTTTCCTGATGTGTTCTCTGAGGAATTTTCAGGCTTGCCACCAATACGAGAGGTAGAGTTTGGTATTGAATTGGTGCCAGGTACTGCACCTATCTCCAGAGCTCCTTACCGCATGGCTACCTCAGAGTTGGCTGAACTTAAGAAGCAACTAGAGGAATTGCTGAAAAAAGGTTACATCCGGCCTAGTGCTTCTCCCTGGGGAGCACCAGTGCTGTTCGTAAAGAAGAAGGATGGAACCCTGAGGATGTGTATAGACTACAGGCAACTGAACCAAGTGACTATCAAGAATAAGTATCCTCTCCCCAGAATTGATGATCTATTTGATCAATTACAGGGAGCTACAGTGTTCTCTAAAATTGATTTGAGATCAGGGTATTACCAGCTTAGGGTAAAGGATGAGGATATATTTAAGACTGCTTTCAGGACCAGGTATGGGCATTTTGAATTTCTAGTTATGCCTTTTGGACTGACGAATGCACCTGCTGTCTTCATGGATTTGATGAACAGGGTATTTCATGAATTGCTCGATTCTTGTGTGGTGGTTTTCATAGATGATATCTTGGTGTACTCTCGGACTACTTCGGATCATGTTAGTGACTTGCGCAGAGTGCTGGAGATCCTAAGGAAAAACCGATTATATGCCAAGGCTAGTAAGTGCGAGTTTTGGCTAGAAAAGATCAGTTTCCTTGGGCATGTGATTTCTGGTCAGGGGGTGTCTGTGGATCCGGTTAAAGTGCAAGCCATCCTCAATTGGGGAAGACCGACTAGTGCTACTGAGATCAGAAGTTTCCTGGGTTTAGCAGGTTACTACCGGAGGTTTGTTGAGGGATTCTCCAAGCTGGCGGGTCCTTTAACTAAATTGACCAGAAAGGAGGCCAAGTTTAATTGGGATGACAAGTGTGAAGAGAGCTTTCAGGAACTGAAGAGGAGGTTGACTAGTACACCGATCCTCATTATTCCTAGTAATGGGGAAAGGTTTACTGTCTATACGGATGCTTCGGGCAAAGGGTTGGGTTGTGTCTTAATGCAGAAGAGTTCTGTGGTAGCCTATGCTTCGAGACAACTGAAGGAGTATGAGTTGAACTATCCTACTCATGACTTAGAGTTGGCGGCCGTAGTCTTTGCTCTGAAGATATGGCGTCACTATTTGTTGGGTCAAGAGTTTGATCTGTTTACTGACCACCAGAGTCTCAAGTACATCTTCACTCAGAAGGAGTTGAACATGAGACAGAGAAGATGGATGGAGTTGATCAAAGACTATGACTTCTCTATTCAGTATCAGGCTGGAAAGGCCAATGTAGTGGCTGATGCACTGAGCAGACATCCAGTTACTTCAGTAGCGGCACTACGGGTCAGTGAGTGGCAGTTACTGCAGGAGTTCAGCGATCTCAGGATCAGTGTTTCTCCTAAAGTTCAGTCGGGTTATGTGGCTTTCCTCAGAGTACAGTCTGCTTTGTTGCAGAAAATCAGAGATCAGCAGTCAGTGGATCCGAAATTAGTTCAGATCAGGGATAGTTTGGTTGCGGGTACAGTTCAGGATTTTAGCTTGTCTGATGATGGTGTTCTTCGGTTTCGTGGAAGGGTGTGTGTTCCTGAGGAACCGAGCTTGAGGAAAGAAATATTGGAGGATTACCATAACTCCAAATATTCTCTACATCCTGGCGTGACTAAGATGTATCAGGACCTCAAGAAAAGCTTTTGGTGGCCGGGTATGAAGAAAGAGGTAATTGATTTTGTCTCTAGGTGTTTAACCTGTCAGACGGTAAAGGCTGAACACCAGAAACCTGGTGGTTTGTTGCAGCCCCTTCCTATTCCTGAGTGGAAGTGGGAATGCATCAGTATGGACTTTGTGTGTGGTTTGCCCAGAACCAGATTGGGTCATGATGCCATTTGGGTGATTGTTGATAGACTCACTAAATCAGCCCATTTTCTTCCGATCAAGATGACTTATCCTTTAGAGAGACTGGCTAGATTGTATATTGATGAGATAGTCAGACTGCATGGAGTGCCTGTTGATATTGTGTCTGATAGGGACTCTCGATTTCTGTCCAGATTTTGGAAGTGCTTACAGGAGGGTTTGGGTACTAAGTTGAATTTTAGTACAGCATACCATCCTCAGTCTGATGGCCAGACGGAGCGTACTATCCAGACTCTAGAAGACTTATTGAGAGCTTATGTGGTTGATTGGAGTTCTGAGTGGAATCGGGATCTATCTTTGATAGAGTTCACTTATAATAATAGCTTCCACTCCAGTATTCAGATGGCTCCATATGAGGCTTTGTATGGAAGAAGGTGTAGGACTCCCTTGTGTTGGGAGGAGACTGGTGACAGAATGATTTTGAGATCTGATGCAGTTCAGGAGACTACTGATAAGGTCAGAGAGATACAGAATAAACTGAAGATTTCTCGGGACAGACAGAAGAGTTATGCTGATGACCGTCGTCGTTTCTTGGAGTTTATGGTAGGGGATCATGTTTTCTTAAAGGTGTCACCTACTAAGGGTGTTATGAGGTTTGGCAAAAAGGGCAAGCTGAGCCCTAGGTTTGTTGGACCTTTTGATATTATTGAGAGAGTTGGTCCAGTGGCTTACAGGTTAGCTTTACCTCCTGCTTTGGATCATGTGCATAATGTGTTCCATGTTTCTGCTTTGAGGAAATATCATCCTGATCCATCTCATGTATTGGAATTGGAACCTCTTCAGATTCAGAGTGATTTGACCTTTGAAGAAAGACCTCTCCGGATTGTTGATAGAAAGGATAAGGTTCTGAGGAATAAGTCTATACCTTTAGTAAAGGTTATCTGGGGAAACCAGTCAGTCGAAGAAGCTACTTGGGAGACAGAGTCAGATATGAGAAGAGAGTTCCCTTAGCTGTTCGATGATTTGGCTGGTGAGCTTCAGAGGACTAAAGCTTTTTAAGGGGGGAGGAATGTAAGATCCGGAAATTTATTAACAGGTAAGAAAAAAACTAAAATTTCGTTTATAGCATGTTTGTGGAAGTTTTTCATTGAGAAAATGTCTTGTTTGGTGTATTTTCCTGCAATGTAAAAATATGTATCGCGGAGAGGATTCGAACCTAAGACTTAAGGCATAGGATGTGTGCTGCACGCCACTAGGCTAGGGGTGTATTCTTGTTAGAAAAGGGTAAGAGCCCTTGATAAGGGTAAAATGGAGATTAACTTATACTAAAGGGTTATTGGATCTTTCACTTATGGTTGCTATTGGTTTGGATTCGTTGGAGGCTTGAAAAAAACGAAAATTTTAGGGGAAACCGTGTTCACCCTCGTTTTTCTCTTTGCTCACGATTTTCTTCCCTTGGTGAAGTGGCGGCTTGCTTCTTCTCTTCTCCTCTTCTTGTGGCCGGCGGCAAGAGGTGGTGGAGGCGACTTTCCGGCGGCTTTTGGGTGGTTCCGGCGACGTGTGTGGCGTGAGTGGCGTGAGGGTGTTGGCTTGGAAGAACCGAAAACAAGGTGAGTGGATTTTCTCTTCACCTAGTTCACGCATATGGAAGGTTTTGCATGATTTAGAGAGGATTAATGTCTAGAAAGATGACATGAACACATGCTTGCAAAATTGTATACGTTTCTTGCTTTTTCCCTAAATTTCGAAACCCTAGCTTGCATGACAATTAGGGCTTTTCGTTTTTAAGACTCCTAATCATAAATTAGGCCTTGATTAAACATGTATGTAGCATTAGAATTTCAATTGCATGAAGATTAGGGCTTGGATGAGAATTTCGACCCTTCTTCATGAAGTTACGTCCAAATTCATGGGTAAAAATTGGGGAAAACTTGATATTCATGAAATTAGGTATATGAGGATTCTACTGTATTTTTTTGGGAATTTTTAGAAATAAAAGTTTCTGTTGACTGAAATTGACCTAGGGGTAATTCGGTAAATTTCCTAGTTAAAATTGGGGAAAACTTGAAATTACGAATCTAGGGATCATGAGGGACGTAATGAATATTTTTACGAAATTTTTGGATAACTTTTCCTGCATGACTTAAACTTTGAACTAGGGGTATTTCTGTCTTTTGTTATCAAAACTAGTAGAAAACTATGAATATGTGATATTCTGCATTTATGTTAATTGTGAACGAAATTTGGTGAATTTTCTGTATTATTATGTATTTTTAATTGAATGGTGTATGTAGAAAGTAATGACATGAAATATTGATTGATAACCTTGGGTGATAACATAGCAAGGTTAGACTGAACTAATCAGCATGAAACCTAAGGACTACACTACTATGTGATTATGTGATTTTTGAATATTATGTGATTATGTGATTTTTGAATATTATGTGGTTATGTGATTTTCGAATATTATGTGGTTATGTGATTTTCGAATATTATGTGTTGTGGTCATGGAATGGTTAGGACTAAGGCTAAGTGTAACTGTGTACTCAAGGGGATAGTCTATATGTGATATGTTAAGGGTTGGAGATTTCAGCCCTGTATTGTGATATGTGAGGGGGTTGTTGTTCAGCCTGCCTGATGTGATTATTGTGATAAAAATGACTATCCTAGAGTTTAGTTGACACTTAGGAGTCCACTTTTGTGAAATAAGATATAAGATGTGTCTGGTGTTGTCCAGTTAAGGAACCCTTTGGGAGAACGAGTGATATAAGACGCAAAGTGCCATGTCTTGGTCGGACAGGGGCCACCTCTTGATGTCATCACTCTTAGACGCTTAGATTTTTGTGATTATGGGGTGGTGTAGATCAAGGTATCACATCTTGACCGGGTGGGGATTACCTCTTGAGTCTACACACTGTCCATGTATATATGTTGCATGTGATTTGCAGGCTTCTCCCAGTGCTTAGGCCAAAGCCGGGTTGGACCATAATGGTCACTATTGATTATGCTGGACAACTAGGTCAATTAAGTCATTAGTTGGTTTAGAGTATAGCTCTAAAACCCTGGTTACTCTTTGGTGACAATGATGTCTTAGCAGTTTACACCTGATTGTTTTATATGAGTTCTGTCCCTTAATTTTGTTATATGTTGACATGATATTCTGTAATGTTTTTAAAATAATCTGCATGTATTTTTGAGTGTATGTTATGGATGGTCGTTTGAGACTATCCACTCACTGGGCTGTGTAGCTCACTCCCTCACTATTTTCAGGTGTAGAGTAGGGGCGCATTTCTTGAGTTAGCGTTGATATGGATATTATGCTGGTTAATGTATAAGACTTTTGTGCTTAATTAACTGGGGCCGGTTGTGGCCGAATTATGTGAACTTGTGTTGCCGGTTGTGGCAGTTTTAAGTTTTGAAGTTTTGATTTTGTGTCACCGCGGGCTTTGGCCTGGTTTCGGTGTTTGGTATTATTCATGTTAGTTTCATGAGTTTATAGAATCGACATTGTGACTTTGGTTTTCATTTTGAGTCGATTGGTATTTTTGCAATCGGTTTTGATATAACTGTTGACTTGCATATGTCTAGTGCAAGTATTGCGTGGTGGCAGGTACATTTCTGAAATTGTGTTTTCGCTGAGATTCTATGTATGGATTCTCGAAAATTTTCAGATCGTGTTTTCTTGAACTTGGTTTTACCTAGCATGTGAATCGATCTTGTATGATAACATCCTATTTCTCTATGACTTGTGTTGCTTGTTTGGGGTTAAGATAACGGGATGTGACACCGCCTCCCATTCCTTCGTCCTAGCTCTGCGGGAAGATGATGTGCTCACGCGTTTTTGCTCGATTTAGGGTCAACCTTGATCATTGACCGGGTGATTAATTCCAGCGGACGGGCTCTGCTCTTCTTTACTGCCTTGGGCTTGGGCCACCACCCAGCCCACTTGAGTTTGCCTCAGCCCAAGATTCCTTGGGCCTGACAATTCTCCCCCACCTGATTTGAACATCATCCTCGATGTTCGATACGGGTTGAACACTGGCCCTCCAATATTCAAACTCGGTGTGTCCTATCTCCAGTTTTGATGATGGATCCTGTTGAACTGCATCACCTGGTGTTTGACACTCCGCCTGACTTGACACAACTAGGCTCATGTACTATCGCACCGCTCTCGGTACTCTGCCCAACCTCTTGTGTCTCAGTCATAACGTGTCATAGTGCTCAGCCCAACTCAATATGAGCAGGGTCACGTCCATAGCGCATCTCCCCAGATGCTCCGCTCAACCTGCAATCGTTGAGTTCATAGTCTAACGCACTGGGTTGTGCTCATCAGCAACCTGCATCACAAAACTTGTCAGTAACCTCCAACCTGTGGGTCATGGGCCCACAAACAGTCTTGCTTCACCATCCTGGCTGAACTTAGCTGAACCTTACATCCCCATGCTTGGTCGAACCTTCCTCTGATACTTGTTGTCACGCCCCGGCCTGACCAGCCCTAAACTGGTCTTAAACCAGTGTCTTAAGGTTCCTCGGCAGAGCAATATACCACACCGAAACCCTAGGTCCCGACTCCAAAATCACCCCCAAATCAAATTTCAATCGGAAACCCTAATTTACCTTCTGGTCAAACCCTAGAGTTGACCAAGTCAATGCCCAATTTCACCAGCCATGCGCCGCTTGATTTATTCGAATGCTGACATTAGCCCCAATTTGATTCCGCCCACGCCGCTGCCGAATTTCCCGTTGACCGTTGACTTGCTTGGAAACGAATGCCCACGCATTCATTCTCGTCTTCGCCGCTTTCACCGTCGCGCGTCGAACGCCACCCGCGTTCGTCGCTTGACGTTGGAGAAGGTGGCCAGAAGGGCGTGATGGTAGGGTGGAGACCGCCCACCTCACCCTCAGCCTTCGTCGCTGACCAGCAGCTGCCTGCTGCCGGAAGCTCGTCGGATGGATGATAAATGCCTGGAAACAGGGGAAACACCAGATAGAGAGGAAAGCTATTTATTCCTTCCTTGAAGCTACAAAACCTCTCTTGGCCGGCGATCCCTGTCGCCTGCCCCCTGTCCCACTCGTCCCTCGTCGCCGGCGCACTCGCCGTTGACATTACATATTCTCAGTTTACCGTCGCCCCCTGGCCGGATTCCTCGCCCCCTAGCGGCATCAGAGTCCCCACTCTGGAAGGGCGACGGTGCCCTCGCCGTCGCCGGTGGAGTCGTTCCCCAATGTTCTCACTCCTCCGTGGTGAAGCCCCTGCGCGCCACGAGCTTCGTTCGCCTCGTCGGACTTTATAGGGACGAGCCACTCCGCTTCGCTCGTTCGCGTGGACCATGTCGTCCGCGCTCCATGCCCGCTTTGTCCATTGGAGAACCCGTCGGAGCGCCCCGCCTCCCGTTCCTTCGTTTGAGCTCTGTGGGAATACGATGCGCTCACGTGTTTTCGCCCGATTTAGGGTCAACGTTGATCGTTGACCGGGTGATTAATTCCAGCGGACTGGCTCTGCTCTTCTTTACTGCCTTGGGCTTCGGTCATCGCCCAGCCCACTTGCGTTTGCCTCACCCAAGATTCCTTAGACCTGACAAGTAACATCTTGTTTCTTTCGAGGATTAAAAAACTAAAAAAAAATATTAAAATAAAAAATAAAAAAAATAATTTTTCTCTATATGTTTTATCGAAAATTAAGAAAGTTTTCTGTCTAAATTAGGTAAAATGACAAAACCAGAAAAAGAAAATTAAATTTTAATCTTTTTATTTTTTTCCCTTCACTTTCTCTCAAAAAATCAAATAAAAAAAAAACTATCCCACCACAATTCCTGCCAAAGAAATAGGCTATAAAAGTGCACATATAAAATTCAAACATTTTACCCCTCGGTTCTATCACTAATTCACCGTCACAAAAATTATTCTACTAATCTTTTCCTAACATCAACATCAAGTGTAATTAATTATTTATTTTTAGTTAAATTTTTTTACACATTTACCTCTAAGGTGCCACTTTTAGTTAAAAAAATTTTATAATAATTACTATCGACATGCTTACGCCATCTATTTTTTTTTCTTTTGAAAATGATCCTAAACCTATAAATTTAATTTTTTAATGTTAATAACTTAATTCATCTAAAGGAGGTTTACTGTTATGCCTATCCTGACCTGCATAGCATGCTGTCTGGCATGCTGGAAGTGGCGGCTCTAGATCTAAAGATATATAAGTAATTAATATTTAAGTATATTATAAAAAAATTAAAATTTATTTAGTAAGAAGAAATTAATATATATATATATTTTTCGGTATTCATAGGTTTTTTTGTCAAAGGCAAGAGTAGATGTTATTTATCCAAAAAGAGAGTATTTACATAGTGTTACAGTCACTAGCACTCCTTTCCTCCTTCCTTCGAATGTTTTGAAAAATTTTGGCAGAGTCTTCTCTGCATTTTCTTGTGCGTGCGTGCCCTGTGCTACATCATGATGCTTCTCAAAAGAAAGAAAAGAATTTTACAAGGCCCCCACACATGTTACATAATAACGATGTCGATACAACACATAAGGTACAGGATATCATTTTGCTCCTGGCTGACTTTTGCACGTTATAATTTGTGGGCGATGAAAGAGGGCTGCATCAGCATAGGGAATAATTGCGAGAGCAAACTCGTTGAAAGAGGGCAGCAGCCGCACCCGTTAGACCCCAAAGTGAGGCGACGTCGGCATAACCCATCTGGTCATTAAAATTACAAAGATTATAGCACAACCGGAAGAGCTAAAACAGAAGAGAAACCCATGATACGAGGATAAACTCATCGGAGGCGCAAAAGAAAGAAGGTAGCAAAAGAGAGCCCAGGCAAGATAAAAAACCGAGAGGGGCAGGGGCGTAAACATCTCAGTAATAGGTCTCTCATGATTGCAGATAATTGAGAATCTCCACAGTTACCTTCTCCCCCTTTAACCTGCTCCGGATTTTGGCCTTGACATCCGAAACCAAGAGCTTGTAGACCTCCAGAATCCCTCCATCCTGAGTGCCAAAGATTGATTTATTTCTGAATCTCCAAGTATAGTAGGCAGCACCGGTGAAGAATAACTTTTTGATATAAATTTTTAAATTTTCCCCTGGTCTCCATAGCTGCGTCAATCTGTTAAGGGTGTCGGCCCAAGTGCCCCCTTGGAATGTGAGGCCGCACCCTCTTTTAACCATGTCCCATAGCGCAGCGACTGCTTCACAATTGAAATAAGTTCAACCAAGTATAAAAAAGTAAATCTCAAACAGGCACATACAACAGCGCAGCGACTGCTTCACAATTAGAGGAACAACGACACATACAACTTAAAAAAAAAAGTAAATCTCAAACAGGCGTAAAAAATGAGCAAGAAGAAAGAAAGACGTACGCGAAGTAAACGAAATCAAAAACGAAATAAGCTCAACCAAGTGTAAAAAATGAGAAAAGAAAAGAAAAGAGAGAAAAGGAAAGACAGTATGCAGTAAACGAAATGCAAAGAAAAATAATCTCAACCAAGCGTGAAAAAAAAAAAAACAGACGTACACGGAATAAATGGAATGCAAAGTGAAATAAGTTCAACCAAGTATAAAAAAAAGATAACAAAAAAAAAAAGACACACGTACTCGCAGTAAACGGAATGCAAAGGGAAATAAGCTCAACCAAGCGTAAAAAATGAAAACAAAATAGACAAATATATGCAGAGTAAATGGAATGCGAAGGGAAATTAATGATTGAAGCAAAGGATTAGGATTGATATATATAAATAAATTTTGGATCGGGTTGAACTTAGAATATAATAATAATAATAATAATAATAATAATAATAATAATAATAATAATAATAATAATAATAATAATAATAATAATAATAATAATAATAATAATAATAATAATAATAATAATAATAATAATAATAGTAATAGTAATAGTAATAGTGGTTGGAATTTAAAATTAAAATTTTTCTTTTTTCTTTTTTTATTTTTTTATTTTTAATTATTTTATATTTTATTTAATTCATTTGCTATTTTAATTTTAGCAAGACTATTAGTGGCATATTTATGGTAGCCGTCAGATTTAATCCAACGGTTCTAATCGTGGGGTTTAGCCTATTAGTGGCATTTGCAAGATCCTTCAGCTTTCTTTCCTCTTTTACCCTCAGAGTTCAAAGGTGGTCGATCAACTTCTTCACGGTCGTGATCCGTAGGAAAAGAATCTTGGTTGTATCCTGAGTGATCTCTCTTGATTTTGCTCACACTGAGGGTCCAGAAATTTACCTAAGGACAGCAGATTTTTTCGTGCCTTCAGATTCTTTTATTTTTATTTTAATTCTGTTATTTTTTTTGATTAGTTAGAAATAGTTTAATGTACACTGCTAACAATCTTATTAGAAAAATTGAAGCTTTGGAAAATCGAGAGAAAGATGAAAGCACTGAAATAGCTGATTAAATAGAGATGTTGCGTTTTCTGTTTTTTTTATGTTAGTGCAGCAAGCAAGTTTCCTGGGAACTCCACCCCCTCTTTTTTTGCTTTTTTTCTTATTTGATGCTTAATATGAGAGACTTTCGCCATTTGCAAATTGCAACACGCAAGAGTACAGAGTTGCAGTAAGTTGCTATTAGGCACAGAGCAGATGGGATCAAGCGGATTGCTATAATAAAAGTCCGGGCTCATATAATGGGCTTATGCAACTGCTATGATAATGAAACCCTATACTGTTTGATTTGAATATAAAATATTGATGGGGTTTGGGCTTGGATCCGAATTTAGTGGTCAAATAACGAGTTCGGATCGCAGAGGACTGTATCCATGCGCTGGGCCAGAGCAGGCTGCTTTGATTGCAATACTTTGTTTGACTACGGTGGAAATTTGGACCTAGCGATGCAGTGAGACTGATTGTTGCTATGCTGATCAATTTTTCCTACTATTCCTAATCTATTTAGGACATAAATGAATCTATTTTAACGTCACGGAAAAATTTTCGCACTGGGTGCTTGAATCTATTTCGCACCAATCTGCGGTTGAGTAATCTCAATGAAACCTTTATAACACTATTTGTAATATAATTTTAATCCGTGTTATTCGATATTACCATTACAAACTAATCATTACACTCAATTGATTAACTCAATTTTAGTTAAAAAAAATTATATTAACTTACTCATAATAATTTATGATATAATGATTGTAACTTATCGTATAATAGTTATAATTTATCATATAATGATTATAACTTATTATGTAATAGTTGTAATTTATTATATGATAGCTGTATTTTATCGTATAATAATTATATTTTATTATATAATTATTGTAATTTATAAATATAATTTATTGATTATAATTTATTGAATAATAGTTGTAATTTAGTTTGTAACAATAATATTGTATAACACAAGTTAACATTGCATAACAAATAGTATTATAAAAATTTGATTAAAATTCATGCACATTTGCACTAAGATTCGTGCTAAGCAATAATAGCACCGGTTGGAAAAATTTGCATCATGAAATTGTTTTTCCAATGTCACACCTTTATATGAATTTAGACGAATGAGTTTTAATTATTCAGCTGGCCTGTAGCGAGACAAATCCTGACCCATGTCAACACTAATTTCTTGTTCCTTTATTTTCTTCGTTGTTTTCTTTTTATTAGCATGGCCTGATAATGGACCATGCTGAGAGGTTCTGTACAAGCGAGAGGGTAGAAGAATCCAGCAATAGTTGCTCTGTAAGAATTAGGTTTGCTCCGATGCTGAGCAAGATCCTAATCTTAGGATGGCAACCCTTAAAAAACTAGGTTTGCTCCGATGCTGAGGGTAGAAGAATTAGGTTTGTTCTGTAAGAATTAGGTTTGCTCCGCTCAGCGGGGTACCCAATCCAACCCTTAAAAAACTAAAATCTGCCTTGGGATTTGTGCTAATTCCAAGGCTAATGTAGGTTGAGAGTTTTTTTTTTCCATTTTAAGGGCGCCCATGAACAAGACTTGGTATTTGGTAACGCTTCTGAGTAACACAGTAGGTTCAAGTTCAACTGCTACTAGTGTTGATTCAACTTGTGTTTTTCGCAATTCTCGGATCATAGCAGAAACGCCTCACTAGAGAGAGACGCTAGAAAAGGACACGGTCATCAATATGGAGCGATGACAATTAGGCGCTGCCTGTTTTTTTTTTCTTTTCTCGCCGCGGCGTGGCGAACTGACGACTCAGCAAATCAGTGACAAAGGGGCTTCAATAGTCTCTCTAAGACAGAGAGTCTTAGGGCTCTATTTTTCATTTTTTTATTTTTTTTAAAAATAGAAAAATTAATTATTCAACAAACATTAAAACGTCACTGTATCTATTTAAAAATTTTTCATTAGGCCTCTAAATAAATTACACAAAATTATAAATACCTAATTAAATCTATAGAGCTTTTATCCAGCTTTATTTTTCTACATATTATATACCTTCATAATTTGCTCAAATACCTTTGGTGATATATTCTTGATTCATTTTCAGTATTGCACAATTTGTAAACCCAAAAGACTAATCTTCTTATTTTTTTTATGATTTAACATGTTTTGACCAATCTGTACATAATAAACATTGGCGATTAGACAATAATACTAAGTTATCATTACATCCGTATATGTACTATTCTGTGTGATCGTAATCTTAATATTAATTAAACATATAAAAAAATTATTAGAGTAGTTAATTCTGTCGTAACCAATGGATCATAAAATTTTATGTAGTTGATCATCTTGAAATGTTTAACCGCTCTTCATGTTTATTTTCTTTCACCCTCTTCGGATTTTGATAACTCGCCATTCTCGTGCCACAATGCTAACATCAATCAGTAACAGCCGGTTTCTTTAAGGAATAGAAAACTGAAAAAAATAATAATAATATAAAAATAATAATAATAATAATTTTTTTTATTTTATTAAAAAATAAGAATAATAATTATTATTTAATAAATTAAAATAAATTAAGAAATAAAGACAAAATGTTTGTTCCTTTGAGTTTTTTACCTAAATTAGACAAAAGACAAAACAGAGAAAATCTAAGTTTTAATCCTTCTATTTTTTTTTTCTTTCTTTTTTTCTAAAAAAACAAAAGAACTTTTTTTACCCTCCACATTTCCTGCCAAAGAAATAGGCTATATAAGTGCACACATAAAATTCAAATATTTTACCCCTTGGTTCATCACTAATTCACTATTACAAAAATCATTCTACTAATCTTTCTCTAACATCAAGTGTAATTAATTATTTATTTTTAGTCAAGTTTCTCAACACATCAACACCTCTAAATGCCACTTTTAGTTAAAAAAAGATTTATAATAATTACTATCGACATGATTACGCCCTCTATTTCTTTTTCTTTTGAAAATGATCCTAAACCTATAAATTTAATCTTTAATGTTAATAACTTAATTCATCTAAAGGAGGTTTACTGTTATGCCTATCCTGACCTGCATAACATGCTGTCTGGCATGCTGGAAATGGCGGCTCTAGATCTAAAGATATATAAGGTAATTAATATTTAAGTATATTATAAAAAAATTAAAATTTATTTAGTAAGAAGAAATTAATATATATATATATATATATATCTATATTTAATTAATTTTAAAAATTAAGTAGAGGCATTTGTATGCTTTTAGCATGTGAAGATCGTGCCGTGCTAGCCAATACAAGCCGATGGCAGACCAATACTTTATGATTTAAATAAATAAATAAAATTAAAATTAGAAAATTAAAAAAATAGTTTTTTTTTTACTAAATGACAACTATACTCTATTTGCTAATTTTTAGGATATTTTATATGGAATAAATACGTAAAAATAATTAAAAATTTAATTTTTTTAAAAAAACAAAATCTAGTGCCGTGGTATGCTATTGCTTGCCCAGGTTTATGCGGCGCCTGTGGCCACGTACGTCCGTACAGTCGGTCAGCGTTTATTGCAAGACAAGGGATGGGTGCGGTATTTATAGGTTGTAGCGCATTATTTCGGTATTGACGAAAACACGGGATCCTCAATGGCCCGCAACTTGTTCGGGTGCGTTTGGGATTGTTCGTCTTGGCTACCGGTGCCTTCTCTTTCGCCGTCAGTGGCTACGCCGTCTCCGCTTTCTATGACTTCTTGAACGAGTACAAGAAATCCCAGGCCATCATGCATGGGATCTTCACGGACAACTTTCAAGAATTGGTTCTCTTCGCTTCTATATCTTTTAAAAACAATTGATTTATGTCTTATAAAACTTTTAAATTTGTATTACTAGACACTTTTTTTGTGCATTGATTTAAGGGCCACTTAGCTAGTAGTAGGTTAGTCTTTTTCGGGTGGTGAATATAGTGTTCTTGATTTGAGTAATAATCTTGGAATGTTTGTCTGTTTTTTCAGCATCAGAAAAGAAGAATTGAAATTGAAGCTTTGCATAAAAGAAAAATTGATGCTTTGGAAAATCGAAGTGAAGCTTTGAAGAAAAGAGGAATTGTAGCTTTGAAAAATCGAGAAAGATGAAACCAACCGAACATGCAGAATAGCTAATTAAGTAGAGCTGTTGCGTTTTCTCCTAAGTGTTTTTTTTACGTCCAATCAAATTTCCTGTGAACTTCACCCCTTCTTTTTTTGGTTTTTTTTTTTATTTGATGCTTATTATGAGAGTAAGTTACTATTAGGCAAAGAGTACAGGGTTGTAGTAAGTTGCTATTAGGCAAATAGCAAATGAGATCAAGCGGATTGCTATAATAAAAGACTGGGCTCATACAATTGGCTTATACAACTGCTATGATAATGAAACGCTGTCCAGGTACTACGGTTTATTTTCTAAAGATTGACTAATGTTAGTGTTTATTTTCTTTAACCGCTGTCCAGGTACTACTGTTTATTTTTGATGGGGTGGCGGTTCATGCAACATCCAAACAACGCGAATAAAATTTTATTTTATTTTGGCTTGGTTAGTTTGATAAATCAAAAAAAAAAAAATGGGAGTAAACCGTAAATATAAGGTAGAAAACATGTTTTGACCAACGTGTATATAATAAACATGGCAATTGGACAATAATGCTAAGTTATCATTACATCCGATATGTAATATTCTGTGTGATCGTAATCTTATCTCAATATATACATGAAAGGAGTCTCTTCCATCGAGACGTGTATTGAAACGGAGATCAAGTGAGAGAAACCAAGTTCCTCAACCTTTGGTATTTTTTCTCATCGTTCATGATGTCTTACATATTTATATTACTGTTTTATTGTGACGATTATTTATTCGAAGATTCGAACTTTTATGATGTCAATTTATGATAGTTATCTTTATGATGTCAAAATTAAGAACTTACATGTGGTATCAGAACATGACTGTAGAATAAATAATTTGTCCATCTAATATTTTGGAATGAATTAGTTTGCACATGATTTTGCATATGATTCGTTTAAAGTTTTATTTGATGAATTTTGTTGATTGCTTTTGCCGACGGCCTCATGGTAAATAAAAGAAAAGGGATGCGATTTGTGTTTATACAAATAAAAGGGAACGTATCGCTTCCAAATTAAAATTTTGTTTAGTGTTTTAATGTTTGGTGGCATTCAAGTAAATAAAGAGAACTTTTTTTTATGTCAAAACGTATGAATTGCTTTAGTGTTTGTTTTATTGGGGGCAAGAAAAAAAAGAAGAGAGAAGAGTAAAAAAGAAAAAAATAATAAGTGAGAAAAAAAATGACCCCTTTTTGGAGAGAAATATTTTCTCTCTTTTTTGGAGAGAACAAAAAAGGGAAAAAAAGTAGTCCCCTTTTCTTCCCCTTCAAATCATCCTCTTTAACAAATCAAGAGAAAGAAAAATTTTCTTTCTAGTTTTCTTTTCTTTCTCCCCAATAGAACAGGCCCTTAACGTTTTGATTTAATGGTTTATGGTATTTTGGTAAATAAAGAAAGAAATATTGTAAATAGAAGTGCACAATTGTTTCCTTTATCTCTTTACCGCCGCATGAAACATTAATTATTATTTATTTGGAAAATTAAATTATTGTTTTGCTTAAATGGTTAAGTTAAAATATACTTATGCACTTATGTATAAGTAAAGTTTTATTACAACTTTACTTATGTGTGTAATCTTGCGCATGTGATATAAAGAAATTATTCTATGCGCATGACTTTCACAACTTATGTTCAATTAATGTTTATTTATGTATATAGATCTATGTCACCGATCTATATTGTTCACGCATCGGTGAATAAAAATTAAGGATAATAGTTTTTATCACCAAAGTGATTAAACTATTAAATTAAATTCTTTTAATAATAAATATTAATCACCAAAGTGATTATTTATTATTAAATATTAATGTGCACCCCTTTTTTAATAATAAATGTTAACCACTAAAGTGGTCATTTATTATTAAAATATAATGTTAACGTCTTGTAATAATAAATGTTAGTCACCAAAGTGACCATTTATTATTAAAGATAAAAAGTTTTGGTTTATTTATATAAACCATTATTGTAAATATATTTATTAGTGTGAATTTTGATTTTACCCAAAGGTAAATCAATATTATGCGGCTAATAAATATAATTAAGGAAGATTAATGGTTAATTGTTAAATATAATTATGTATCTAAAGATGCTAATTATATTTGACAATGTTTATGTGAAAGTTTCAAAGTATTTAATGATGATAAATATATTGTTAGGTTTAACCAAAGGAACCTATGATATACTTTGATGTAATAAATATCTGAATCCATAATTGATTGAGCATTTTATGTTTGTCTATTTCTCTTCATTCGCATGTTTCTTCTGTTACTGTGTTTAATGGTTTGAACTTTTCTGAATGGTGCGAGCAAGTCAATTTCCACTTAGGTGTTTGGGATCTTGACTTAACACTATTAGAAGAAAAGCCTATTGCCATTACTGATCGAAGTAGTGAGGAAGAAAAGTCAAACTATAAAGCATGAGAAAGATCTAGCAGATTATGTCTTAGTTTCATGCGAATGACAATTGCTAACAACATTAAGGCTACAATTCCACAAACTGAAACTGCTAAAGAGTATCTTAAGCTTGTGGAAGAATGCTTTCGTTCTGCAGACAAATCTCTTGCAGGAACATTAATGGCTGAACTCACGACCATGAAGTATGATGGGTCGCGAAGTATGAAGCAACATGTCCTAGAGATGACAAATATTGCAGCAAAATTAAGGACCATTATGAACTCGCTACCTTCTGAGTATAAGCCTTTTCAAATTAACTATAACACTATCAAGGACAAGTGGAATGTTAATGAATTGGCTAGTATGCTTACTCAAGAAGAAACAAGACTTAAGAAGTAAGGAGTTCATTCAATTAACCTTATAGATCAAGGAGCAAATAAGCCAAAGGCCAAAAAATTTAAGAAGAAAGCACCTGCTAAAGTATCACAGGTTGCTAATGTAAATAAGAAGGAACAAAAGACAGATAAATGTCACTTCTGTAAAAAGGAGGGACATTATCAGAAAGATTGTCTGAAACGTAAGGCTTGGTTCGAAAAGAAAGGTACTTCTAACCTTTTCGTATGTTCTGAACTAAACTTAACTGAAGTTCCTTCTAATTCTTGGTGGCTTGATTATGGTGCTACAACTCATGTTTCCAATATAATACAGGGATTCCTTACAATCCAAACCACAAACCCAACTGAGAACTTCTTATTTATGAGAAATTGAAAGAAGGTCTCAATTGAAGGCATGAGGTGTTACGCCCCGGTGAAAGACTTCACTAGGGACGTAAGAGTTTAACAAGTGCAAGCCAACACAATATTACTACAATTATAACACCACAATATAACATCTACTAACAACTACTTGTATATGCATTAAGTCTCACAATCCAAACCAAAAGAAAAACAAATCAAAGTATGCAAGCTACAATGTTTTTCAATACTCTTCAACAAAGTTCAAAATTTGGCTAACAACGCCAAAAATACAAATGAATCAACTCAAGTAAACAAACTGTAGTTATTAATCTTTCCCAAGGCCGCCATTTCTATTTAGCTATTCGTTTTGGGTTTGGGCCGGACCTGGACCTGGAGGCAAAACAAAGGAGTTAGCAAGAAAAGCTAAGTAGGAATCACAAAAATGCATGTAACAAGGAAAGATAATTAAAAACAATTCCACTATTCTATATGTAATCATCACATCATCATAGTCGTGTAGAATCAAGAGCGTAACCACATAATAACCTCACAATCGAGTCCTCACTCTTTGTTAGAGTGTTTCCATCATTGCTCAACCGATGGAACAACTGCCCTTAGACAGCTCGGGGGATGTTGCGTCCAACACCCAGGACCCCGGTTAGTCTAATGACTTCCCGTCAGGTGACCTCTAGCTAGCACCTTTATAGTCGATCCACACTCGACACTATAGAGTCCACGGTGGTATCATAAGATCCATCAATGCCACGACATCAAGTAATCACCAAAAGGACTAAACTATCATCACAAGTGTATTAACAAAGCAACCGTGCAACCATGTCATATCCATCACAATGATCAATAAACAAATGATAATGAGTTCAACGGTAAAGAAGCAATAATCAATGGAAGTGAACTATAAGGTATCACAGATTTCAGATAAATCAAAATGCTATGATGAAAGGAGAAGGATTAGATTCCTACCTCAATGGTTGTTTCTCTTTGTCAAATATTTATCAAGCCTTTGAGTTTCCAGTCTTTGACCTCCTAACTTCTCAAACCTTAGTTATCTTCTTTTCTAATTATTTCAAGGAAATAGGATTATTGTGTGCATGCAATTAAAATTACCTTACTAATTCATTTAAAACAAAGTTAAGCATGCATTTCATTCGTTCTTTATCACTAATAATTGAATCCCAAATTCTTTTCCTATAACATTAATTTACTGTACAGGAAAGCATAAATGCAAGGGAGATCAACTCTAAACAGTAGGTAGTTAGTTCCAATATTATACGTGCATCAAATCAAACTAAAATTATTTAATTTATGTACCTTAATTAACCGATTCCACCCAAAATAGTACATATGAAATCGAAATGGATTAACAAAATGCATCAAAATTCAAAAATCAAATCAATATATTCACCTAATCCTGGCTAAAACTCTCAACAAGTCTTCCACGTACAAATTTTATCAACACTTGCAACAAATAAATGATTATTTAAGTAAAGCTTTAATGGATCCAAATTGATTTCTAGCAAGAGGGAATAAAATAATAAATCCACTCTCAATAATTCCATCCATCAACCCAGATGAATACAATTTTACTTAGAATAGTAAATGCATTAGTCCACATGCTGCCTCAAATTTTAGATAGTAGTAAATGCTCTAAATACAAACAATTTCCAAGATAAGTTGTGATTCTTGGAT
The DNA here is from genome assembly GCA_027563935.2 of Costus lasius. Classification (NCBI taxonomy): domain Eukaryota; kingdom Viridiplantae; phylum Streptophyta; class Magnoliopsida; order Zingiberales; family Costaceae; genus Costus; species Costus lasius. The sequence goes on along the minus strand of CM050447.1, from coordinate 20,696,659 downwards.
ACATGAGTTGATTGTTATGACAGGAATTCTCAAAAAGAAAAACTATTTAATAGTTCCTCATGCTTGCTGTAGGAAAGCCACTTGGAAAGAATATAGGATACATGGTGCATAATGCTAAAGAAAAGTTATTGATAAAAGAAGAGTTATGGTGGCGGACTTAGAAATAAAAACAAATTAATAAAAATGATTCAAATAGACACTTGAAAATAGTCAAATACATTGCAATTGAAATCGTCTGTCATGCACTTAAATAATATATCAAGATTTAGTAGTTAGGAATGTTCCACAAAGGCAATAAGGCATATAAACTTTTGACGTGGATGCATCTGTTATTGACAGCAAACAGTATTAGAATTCCAAAATGAGCCATGCATTATTTTCTCCAGAAGATTAAATTCCATTTCTAGGATGAACCAATTGAGGTACTTCACATTAACAAATAAACTCAACATGTAGAAGAAACTACTATTACCATATGGAACAATATAACATGAATATCAACATAGGAAAAATGAAGATAGCTTATCGATTCTTTAGGAAAACCTTACAAAATGACCACAAAGAAAATGCTAATCATCGAACAAATCAGGAACATATAAGTTCACAGTATACCTCTCAAATCTTGAAACTCAATAAACTCAATTTCATTCATTTACAAATACAGCTTTCCGAAAGCTTAAAAGATCAATTGAATCGAAAAATAACTAATTCGGAATGCCAGAGAGTATCCAAATCTATGTTATATCTTATCCAAGAAACAAAACTCACACGTACAGGGAGAAGACCATTATTGCAGTAAACAAAATCACGTGGATTTCCACGTTTCTCTAAAGAAGAACGAAATCCAATATAAAATCAACTAGGAAAAGTATACACAGACGTCTTACCTAATCTCCAAAATTCAAAAACAAAAGAAGATCCAGGGATTTTCGACGCACGCCTCTTGCTGTAAAATCCAAAGTAGAGACGTCACCAAATCAAGCTCGGAGAGGAATGGAAGAAATCTTGAAGGGAGAAGAAGGAATTGTTGCTGCACACCTTCGAAGACAAAATCAAAGTGAAAGGAGCGAGATCCCGCTGCCGCCCAAGAATAGACGAAGAACTCTGCCGCTCACGGAAGAAAAAAAATAAATGGAAAGAAGGAAGAAACCCTCGGCAAAAGAGAAATGAGGGGTTTTAAAAGGAGTTTTCCATAAAAGCCCATAAGTATCTATTAATTACAACTAGGTCCTGCAACATCAAATAAAAAGAATATTAGTTTAAATTAAATTATAACATTCTCCCCCTCAAAAAAAAAATTTGGTCCTCCAAATTAGCTTACCCTCCTCAAATAATTTAGGGTATTGAGTTTTGACGTCTTCTTCGCGCTCCCAAGTTGCTTCGCTTTCCGGATGGTTTTGCCACTTGATTTTGACCAACTTGACAACTTTGTTCCTTAGTCGATGTTCTTTCCTTTCAAGTATCTGAATAGGAGGCTCGGTAAAAGACACATCTGAAGCAATCGGTGGATAACTCTCGCTAATAACATGCGTCGGGTCTGGAATGTATTTCCTCAACATAGAGACATTGAAGACATTATGCACATGACCAAGTGATGGAGGCAATGCTAATCTATAAGCTACCACACCCACTCTATCTAGTATCTCAAAAGGTCCAATATAACGAGGGGCTAGCTTTCCTTGTTTTCCGAATCTCGTGACTCCCTTGATTGGAGAAATTTTTAGAAACACATGATTTCCAACTATAAACTCAAGGTCTTGTTTTCTCCTATCTGCATAACTCTTCTGCCTACTCTGCGCAGTCTTTAATCTCTGCCGGATCTGTTGAATTGCCTCAGCATTATCTTGTAAGATCTGTGGTCCCAATAACTGTTTCTCTCCTGTCTGCTCCCAAAGCACAGGTGATCTACATCGTCTTCCATAAAGTGCTTCAAATGGTGCCATCTGAATTGCTGAATGGTAGCTATTATTATATGCAAATTCAGCTAGATGTAAGTGACTCTCCCAACTCCCACCAAAGTCCAAAACACAAACCCTGAGAAGGTCCTCTAAAGTCTGAATGGTCCGCTCAGACTGACCATCAGTCTAGGGATGGAAGGCTGTACTAAAACGGAGCTGAGTACCCAATGCTCTCTGTAGACTGCTCCAGAATCTAGATGTGAACCTCAGGTCTCAATCAGATATGATACTCACTGGAACTCCATGTAATCGCACAATCTCTCTGCAATAGAGGTCAGCTAGTTTATCAAGAGGATCCGTCTTTTTAACTGCTAAGAAATGGGCGGACTTAGTCAATCTATCAACAATCATCCAGATTGAGTCATGCCCCCTCTGAGACCTCGGAAGTCTGGATACAAAATCCATCGTGATGTGTTCCCATTTCCACTCTGGAATAGGGATGTTCTGCAATAACCCTGCTGGTTTCTGGTGTTCTGCCTTAACTTGCTGACACACCAAACAACGTGAAACAAAGTCAGCTATATCAACTTTCATTCCGGGCCACCAATAAAATTTCTTAAGGTCTCTATACATCTTAGAGCTACCAGGGTGAATTGCAAACTTAGACTTGTGCGCCTCACTCATAAGTTCTTCTTTCACAGGATGATTTTGAGGTACACATAGTCTACCTCTGAATCGAATAACACCATCTGAGTCTTTAGAAAAATCTGGCCTCTTACCTTGATCCATCTTACTTACCAAATCACAAATATCTTTATCCACAAATTGATTTTCTTTTATTTTCTCAACCACTTGAGACTCTGCCATCATGACTGCTAAATACCCTTTTCCTGTATCATTCACAATCTCCACCCCCAATTCTGCTATTTCCTTTGCAAATTCAGTTTGAGCCACTCTCAAGTATGTTAAAACTCCCCTGGACTTCCTACTCAATGCATCTGCAACCACATTTGCTTTGCCTGGATGGTAATTGATTGTACAATCATAATCTTTTAAAAGCTCTATCCATCGGCGCTGCCTCATATTTAATTCTTTTTGACTGAACAGATACTTGAGACTCTTATGATTAGTGAAAATCTCAAATGTGACTCCATACAAGTAATGCCTCCAAATTTTCAAAGCAAAGATAACTGCTGCTAATTCTAAGTCATGAATGGGGCAATTCTTTTCATGTTCTTTAAGTTGCCTAGAAGCATAGGCAATAACTCTACCGTGCTGCATGAGAACACCACCCAATCCCTGAATAGAGGCATCAGTGTAAACTGTATATCCATCATCACCAGTAGGGAGTACTAAAACTGGAGCACTGACTAATCTGCTCTGAAGCTCTTGAAAGCTAATTTCACAAGATTTATCCCAAAAGAATTTTACACTTTTCCTTGTCAATCTGGTCAAAGGAGCAGCTAGCTTAGAAAATCCCTCCACAAAGCGTCTGTAGTAACTGGCTAGTCCAAGAAAACTCCTGATTTCCTGAGCTGTCTTTGGCTTCTCCCAATCAAGTATTGCCTTAACTTTTTCGGGGTCCACGGCAATTCCAGCACCTGAGATAACATGTCCTAAAAATGAGATCTCACTTAACCAAAAAGCACACTTGCTGAATTTGGCATACAATTTCTCTTTTCTCAATATTTCCAAAACAGTCCTCAAGTGTCTCTCATGATCCACAACATCACGAGAAAACACTAGGATGTCATCAATAAACACTACTACAAATTTATCAAGGTACTCAATGAATACCCGATTCATCAAATCCATGAATGCAGCTGTTGCATTCGTCAATCCAAATGGCATCACAAGGAATTCATAGTGTCCATACCGGGTCCTAAATGCAGTTTTTGAAACATCCTCTGTTTTAATTCTGAGCTGATGATACCTTGACCTTAAGTCAATTTTTGAATACACACTGGTACCTTTAAGCTGATCAAATAGATCATCTATCCGAGGCAATGGATATTTGTTCTTAATTGTTGCAGCATTCAACTGCCTATAGTCAATGCACAACCTAAAGGTACCGTCCTTTTTCTTAACAAACAAAACTGGTGCTCCCCACGGAGAAACACTGGGGTGGATAAATCCTTTATCCAACAATTCTTGCAATTGATCCTTCAGCTCTTCCAATTCCTTTGGGGCCATTCTGTATGGTGCCTTGGAAATTGGAGCTGTCCCAGGCTGTAACTCAATGCCAAATTCAATCTGTCTCATAGGTGGTAAACCTGGCAATTCCTCTGGGAAGACATCTGTGAATTCCCTCACAATTGAAATCTACTCAATAGGTACAAAAGACTGCGAATCTGCCCCAATAACAGATAGCAAGTATCCTTGGCATCCGCTAGCTAACAGACGCCTAGCTTGCAAAGCAGAGATCACAGGAGCAACCTGTCCAGAAACTCATGTAAAAGTCCAAGTGGCTGAACCAGGAGGACTGAAAGTTACTGTGCGCTTAGAACAATTTACCAATGCATTATTGGTAGACATCCAATCCATACCCAAAATAATGTCAAAGTCTGAAAAATCTAAAATCATCAAATCTGTGTGCATGATTGTGTCACCAAAATTTAAGGGGCGCTGCCTAAGTTCCCAACAAGACTTTAACACACCACCAGAAGGAACATGTACAATCAAATCAAACAAAGATGCAGATGGTTGTTTTCCTAACTTTTTAACAAAAGCAGATGCTATAAATGAATGTGTACTGCCGGTATCAAATAACAAACATGCAGGAACATCATATAAAGAAATGATACCTCTAAGAACAGAGCCTGATGCCTGCTGTGCATCCTGTTGAGAAAGAGCAAATACATGAGCTGGAGCTGAAGCTCGCTGCTGGGCACCCTGACGCTGAACTGGCGGACGACCTGGCTGTGCTAGTCTAAATGGCTGAGTCGCAGATTGACCACTATACGCTGGCTGATACTGAGGTCGGGTATCCCTCTGAGGGCAATCTCTATGGTAATGACCCATCTGTTTGCAATTATGGCACTGCACTCCGCTCATGGAACATGATCGAGCCAAATGTCCCAACTGTCCACATACATAACATCTCCTGTCCACTGCTGAACCTATAGATCCCACACTCTGAGCGGGTCTAGGAAGCAACTGGGGTCTAGCACCACCCCTCTTGGGTTGCCTTCCAGAAAAGTCTATCGAATGAACACTGCTCTGACCCTGACTAAAAGATGTCCTGGACCTTTTTGAGTCTGAAAGAGCCACTGATTTCCCTTTGTCTTGAGTTATCTCAGCACGAACTGACTCCACTCTAAGGGCCGCGTCTGCAACCACCTGGAAGTCATCAAGCGGTGTAGCAGACAAACGGTCCTTAAGAGCAAAAGTCAAACCCCTCACAAAATGCTGGGACCTCTGTCTATCTGTGGCTACTATCTCTGGAAATAAACCAGCCAATCTATCAAACTCTATCAGATACTGTGAAACAGTCTTTCCGTATTGCTGTAATGTCATGAACTCCTGCCTTTGACTGTCAAGAAAGTTCTTTGAAAAATATTTCTCAAAGAAGACTTCCTTGAATACCTCCCAAGAAGATGCCCTAGGTCCAAGAGCAATCTGTCTGGCTGTCCACCACTTGTTACCTCCATCAGCTAAGAAGTACTCAGCTAGTCCTACTTTATCTTCCTCTGGACACTTCATTACTTTAAAAGTATCCTCTAGTCCCCTTATCCAGTTCCTGGCAGCCCAAGGATCTGTATCTCCTTTAAAGTTACCAAACTTTTCCTTTCCTAGCATAGCAAAATGAGACAGCATGGTCATGAAACCAGAAGCATAGTACGGTGGAACTGGGGCAGGAACTCCACCCTGAACTGCATCATGTATAACAGCTGGCGCAGGAGTTGGCATGCCAGCCAACCTACTAGGGTCCATAGAGCCAGCTAAAGGAACATTCTGGTCTATATGCCCACCAGGGTTCTCATTTTGATCTCTGGCCAGATCAGGAGACCTCTGAGCAACAGACTCTGCTGGATTTTGAGCGCGACCAGCACGCACATTGCGTCTCCCGCGCCTACCTCTACCAGTGGGGCCAATACAAAGCCTAGGTGGCATCCTGAAATTTACACAACAAAAGTCAGACAAAAGCACACTTTATTATTTTACTTATTTACTTATTAATTATTATGCTTTTGTTTTTACCATTTGTTACTTTATTATTATTAACCTTAAGTCCTTAACCTTAACCCATCAGCCCTAGGTTCCTATCACCTATGGCTCTGATACCAAATAAACTGTTACGCCCCGGCGAAAGACTTCACTAGGGACGTAAGAGTTTAACAAGTACAAGCCAACACAATATTACTACAATTATAACACCACAATATAACATCTACTAACAACTACTTGTATATGCATTAAGTCTCACAATCCAAACCAAAAGAAAAACAAATCAAAGTATGCAAGCTACAATGTTTTTCAATACTCTTCAACAAAGTTCAAAATTTGGCTAACAACGCCAAAAATACAAATGAATCAACTCAAGTAAACAAACTGTAGTTATTTATCTTTCCCAAGGCCGCCATTTCTATTTAGCTATTCGTTTTGGGTTTGGGCCGGACCTGGACCTGGAGGCAAAACAAAGGAGTTAGCAAGAAAAGCTAAGTAGGAATCACAAAAATGCATGCAACAAGGAAAGATAATTAAAAACAATTCCACTATTCTATATGTAATCATCACATCATCATAGTCGTGTAGAATCAAGAGCGTAACCACATAATAACCTCACAATCGAGTCCTCACTCTTTGTTAGAGTGTTTCCATCGTTGCTCAACCGATGGAACAACTGTCTTTAGACAGCTCGGGGGATGTTGCGTCCAACACCCAGGACCCCGATTAGTCTAATGACTTCCCGTCAGGTGACCTCTAGCTAGCACCTCTATAGTCGATCCACACTCGACACTATAGAGTCCACGGTGGTATCATAAGATCCATCAATGCCACGACATCAAGTAATCACCAAAAGGACTAAACTATCATCACAAGTGTATTAACAAAGCAACCGTGCAACCATGTCATATCCATCACAATGATCAATAAACAAATGATAATGAGTTCAACGGTAAAGAAGCAATAATCAATGGAAGTGAACTATAAGGTATCACAGATTTCAGATAAATCAAAATGCTGTGATGAAAGGAGAAGGATTAGATTCCTACCTCAATGGTTGTTTCTCTTTGTCAAATATTTATCAAGCCTTTGAGTTTCCAGTCTTTGACCTCCTAACTTCTCAAACCTTAGTTATCTTCTTTTCTAATTATTTCAAGGAAATAGGATTATTGTGTGCATGCAATTAAAATTACCTTACTAATTCATTTAAAACAAAGTTAAGCATGCATTTCATTCCTTCTTTATCACTAATAATTGAATCCCAAATTCTTTTCCTATAACATTAATTTACTGTACAGGAAAGCATAAATGCAAGGGAGATCAACTCTAAACAGTAGGTAGTTAGTTCCAATATTATACGTGCATCAAATCAAACTAAAATTATTTAATTTATGTACCTTAATTAACGATTCCACCCAAAATAGTACATATGAAATCGAAATGGATTAACAAAATGCATCAAAATTCAAAAATCAAATCAATATAGTCACCTAATCCACATAAATTAAATCAACATGGCTAAAACTCTCAACAAATCTTCCACGTACAAATTTTATCAACATTTGCAACAAATAAATGATTATTTAAGTAAAGCTTTAATGGATCCAAATTGATTTCTAGCAAGAGGGAATAAAATAATAAATCCACTCTCAATAATTCCATCCATCAACCCAGATGAATACAATTTTACTTAGAATAGTAAATGCATTAGTCCACATGCTGCCTCAAATTTTAGATAGTAGTGAATGTTCTAAATACAAACAATTTCCAAGATAAGTTGTGATTCTTGGATACATGAGTTGATTGTTATGGCAGGAATTCTCAAAAAGAAAAACTATTTAATAGTTCCTCATGCTTGCTGTAGGAAAGCCACTTGGAAAGAATATAGGATACATGGTGCATAATGCTAAAGAAAAGTTATTGATAAAAGAAGAGTTATGGCGGCGGACTTAGAAATAAAAACAAATTAATAAAAATGATTCAAATAGACACTTGAAAATAGTCAAATACATTGCATTTGAAATCGTCTGTCATGCACTTAAATAATATATCAAGATTTAGTAGTTAGGAATGTTCCACAAAGGCAATAAGGCATATAAACTTTTGACGTGGATGCATCTGTTATTGACAGCAAACAGTATTAGAATTCCAAAATGAGCCATGCATTATTTTCTCCAGAAGATTAAATTCCATTTCTAGGATGAACCAATTGAGGTACTTCACATTTACAAATAAACTCAACATGTAGAAGAAACTACTATTACCATATGGAACAATATAACATGAATATCAACATAGGAAAAATGAAGATAGCTTATCGATTCTTTAGGAAAACCTTACAAAATGACCACAAAGAAAATGCTAATCATCGAACAAATCAGGAAAATATAAGTTCACAGTATACCTCTCAAATCTTGAAACTCAATAAACTCAATTTCATTCATTTACAAATACAGCTTTCCGAAAGCTTAAAAGATCAATTGAATGGAAAAATAACTAATTCGGAATGCCAGAGAGTATCCAAACCTATGTTATATCTTATCCAAGAAACAAAACTCACACGTACAGGGAGAAGACCATTATTGCAGTAAACAAAATCATGTGGATTTCTATGTTTCTCTAAAGAAGAACGAAATCCAATATGAAATCAACTAGGAAAAGTATACACAGACGTCTTACCTAATCTCCAAAATTCAAAAACAAAAGAAGATCCAGGGATTTTCGACGCACGCCTCTTGCTGTAAAATCCAAAGTAGAGACGTCACCAAATCAAGCTCGGAGAGGAATGGAAGAAATCTTGAAGGGAGAAGAAGGAATTGTTGCTGCACACCTTCGAAGACAAAATCAAAGTGAAAGGAGCGAGATCCCGCTGCCGCCCAAGAATAGACGAAGAACTCGCTGCCGCTCACGGAAGAAAAAAAATAAATGGAAAGAAGGAAGAAACCCTCGGCAAAAGAGAAATGAGGGGTTTTAAAAGGAGTTTTCCATAAAAGCCCATAAGTATCTATTAATTACAACTAGGTCCTGCAACATCAAATAAAAAGAATATTAGTTTAAATTAAATTATAACATGAGGACTTATAGATTAGTGTTAGATTCTGGCTATCTGTTAGATCTAATGCAAACTCTCTATGTACCTTCACAATTTCAAAACTTGATGAACGTGGGTTTGTTTTTAAGTTTGGACATGGTTGTTTCAATTTATTTAAATATGATTCCTGTATTGGCTCTGGAATTCTTATTGATGGTTTATATAAATTGAAACTGGATGTTAATTTTTCTGAATCCCTATTTTGTGTTAATCATTCTATTGGATGTAAGCATAGCATGATGAAAGAAAGTTCTGCTTTCTTATGGCATAAGCGTTTGGGCCATGTATCCAAAGAAAGACTAGAAAGATTATTCAAAGATAAAATTCTTCCAAATTTAGATTTTACTGATCTTGATATATGTGTGGATTGCATTAAGGGAAAACAAAGCAAACATAATAAGAAAAAAGGCCACAAGAAGCACTCAGCTCCTTGAAATTATACACACTGATATATGTGGACCTTTTGATACTCTATCCTTTAGTGGAGAGAAATACTTTATCACATTTATAGATGATTTTTCACGGTATGGATATGTCTATTTGCTTAATGAAAAATCTCAAGCTGTAAATGCCCTTGAGGTATTTATAAATGAGGTTGAAAGACAACTAGATAAGAAAGTGAAAATCATTAGGTCTGATAGAGGTGGTGAGTATTATGGTAAATATGATGAGTCAGGACAATGTCCTGATCCATTTGCTAAACTTGTTGAAAAACATGACATATGTGCTCAATACACTATGCCATGAACACCTCAACAAAATGGTGTTGCAGAAAGGCGTAATAGAACATTAATGGACATGGTTAGGAGTATGATGAGTTATTCCTCATTACCCAAAACTTTGTGGATGCATGCACTTAAAACTGCTGTGTATTTGCTGAATAGGATTCCTAGTAAGGCAGTTCCTAAAACTCCTTTTGAGTTGTGGACTGGTAGGAAACCTAGTATGAGGCACCTTCATATTTGGGGATGCCCAGCGGAAGCACGAGTTTATAATCCACATGAAAGAAAATTAGATTCTCAAACTGTCAGCGGTTACTTTATTGGTTACCAGAGAAATCTAAAGGGAATAGGTTTTATTGTCCAAACCATAGTCCAAGAATTATTGAAACAACTAATGCCAAATTTATTGAAAATGGAGAAGTTAGTGGGAGTGTTGAAAAATAAATTATGGATATTAATGAAATTAGGGTTGATGTTCCATTGCCCATAAATGTTCCAATATCCATATCTACATCAAATGTTGTCCCAACATTGGAGGAACAAAATGATGTTGAACAATATTTGAATGAAACAGCACCTCATGAAGTAACTAACTTACATCCAACTGACATCAATGAACCACATGGGATAGCCTTAAATAAACCTGTAAGAATAAGAAGGTCGGCTATTCCTGATGACTATGTGATTTATTTGCATGAGTCAGAATTTGATTGTGGCATTTATAAAGATCCTGTTTTATTTTCACAAGCCATAGAAAGTAAAGAGTCTGATAAATGTATTAATGCCATGAAAGATGAGTTAAACTCAATGGCACAAAATAATGTTTGGGATCTCGTTGATTTGCTAGAAGGTTGTAAACGAGTTGGATGTAAATGAGTCTTTAAGACCAAACATGACTCGAATGGCAATATAGAACAATATAAAGCCAGACTTGTTGCCAAAGGTTATACTCAAAAGAATGGTATAGATTATGTAGAGACATTTTCCCTTGTCTCAAAGAAAGACTCATTAAGAATAATTATGACACTTGTAGCTCAATTTGATTTAGAGTTACACCAAATGGATGTGAAAACAACCTTTCTAATTGGGGATCTTGAAGAAGAAGTTTACATGGATCAACTTGAAGGTTTTACCATAGAAGGAAAAGGTCACATGGTGTGTAAACTTAAGAAATCAATATATGGACTAAAACAAGCTTCTCGACAATGGTATATTAAGTTTAATGATACCATAACATCTTTCGGTTTTCAAGAAAACACTGTTGACCGGTGTATATATCGAAAGATTAGTGGGAGTAAGTTTGTATTTTTAGTTCTGTATGTTGATGACATTTTGCTTGCTGCTAATGATTTAAGATTATTGTATAAGACTAAAGATTTTCTCTCTAAGAATTTTGAAATGAAAGATATGGGTGAGACATCCTATGTGATTGGAATTTCAATATTCCGGAATAGATCACAAGGATTGGTAGGATTGTCTCAGAAAGACTATATCGAGAAAATTCTTGAGAGATTTCATATGGATAAATGTTCTCCTGGAATTGTTCCAATTCAGAAGGGAGACATATTTAGTCTTATGCAATGTCCAAATAATGATGTAGAACGAAAGGAAATGGAATTTATTCCATATTCTTCAGTTGTTGGCAGTTTAATGTATTTGCAAACATGCACAAGACCCGACATCAGCTTTATAGTTGGAATGCTTGGGAGATATCAAAGTAATCCTGGGATTGACCATTGGAAAGCTGCAAAGAAAGTGATGAGATATCTTCAAGGAATGAAAGACTATATGCTCATTTATAGAAGATCTAATCCATTAGAAGTGATTGGATATTCGGATTCAGACTTTGCTGGATGTATTGACAGTAGAAAGTCAACGTTTGGCTATTTGTTCCTACTTGCAGAAGGAGCAATTTCATGGAAAAGTGCCAAACAATCTGTTATTGCTTCATCCACTATGGAGGCAGAGTTTGTAGCTTGCTTTGAGGCTACAATTCATGCATTATGGCTAAGAAACTTTATTTCATAGCTAGAGATTGTTGATACAATTTCTAAGCCACTAAAAATTTATTGTGACAATTTTGCAGCAGTTTTCTTCTCCAAGAATGATAAATATTCTAAAGGTGCAAAACATATGGAGTTGAAATATTTTGCTGTGAAAGAAGAAGTTCAGAAACAAAGAGTGTGTATTGAACACATTAAGACAAAACTTATGATTGCAGATCCTTTAACTAAAGGATTACAACCAAAGACATTTAAAGAACATGTTCAAAGAATGGGTCTTGGTTGTAATGATGACTGATTGTAATGATGCTTTAACACTCTTGAGCTCAATAATATGTTTCTAATTTTATTGTTAATTTTCTTGTTCATTATGTTTGTGTACACCCAATTGATATTGAACAAGAAAATAAAATGTCTATGAGACACTAATGTGGACCATTATGAATTTTATATCTCTTATGATACCTAACTTATTAGATTACTAATGTAGTGGTATATGGAAGGAAGTATGCGATGCTACAGTGTACAACCGCCATAACCCGCATTATGTGAATTTAATAAGTTGAGGTAAATTATGTTGATGATGAGGATTTGATTTTGATTTATGCGCGCTTAATGTTTTCACTATTAAATTAAGTTTTGGAATATTGGGCCAAGTGGGAGAATGTAAGAATTATGGCCCAAATTAGTGGCTATATTTCTTTAATGGTAAATTTAATGGTTTGATTTAATTTACCTTCCTTCTCGGTACAAAATCTATACTTAATAGTGGGCTAAAATAAAGAGGCTTAAAATAAATGCCCCGAGAAAATGGTATGCGAGTAATTATTCGCTCGCACATTATTAGGGACTTTTGGGTTTTCTTTATAAAAACTCCAACAGAAACAACCATTCATATGTTATAACATTACAACATTCTTGTTTCTTCTCTTACACTCCCAAAATAACATATACAAACCAAAATATCATATACAAGAGTCTACCATTTCAACTCATCAAAACTAAACCAAAAGCCTACGTAGCATAAATTCCTTTAGCACTTCTTTTATTGCCTGAAGTTCCGAAGTACCGAAATATATATTAATAATTAATTAATATATTTATTTAATATTATTTACTAATTTATGAGGTATATTTATAACTTATAAGGTATATTTACTAATTAATTATTTATTTTTATATTATTTATTAATTTATACACTTAAATACTTAAAAAATTAGAAATTTAAAATTTTGGGATTTTGGAAATTTCCCGAAATAATGTTTGGGGTACTTATGATTTGAAATTCAGGAGTTCAGGACAGGTACTGGTACCGGTATCGATCCTGAAATTCGGGAGTTTGGTATTATTGTAGTGATTCAGTAACATCTGAAAATCCTCAGTAGGTCCTTCGACTGCAGCTTTCTTGTTATGTTGCAGAAATGTATCAACTCGGCATAAAAAGTTCTTGTGCCGTGTTAAATTTCATCTAGATAAAGTGGAAGAACAGATTACTAATTCCAGATGACTTGAATACATTCAAGAAATCTGGCGACAACAAAACCCTAGCGATGTAGTTGAAGGAGAGGCGACAACAAATCCAGATTAGAAAAAAAAATTCCCAAAAAGAAAGTCGAGAGTAGTGAAATGAGAGGCGACAACAACCAAAAAACAAGTCGGTGACGACCAAGAGTAGACGAACAGAGATGGCATGAAGCTTGTCAAAAATCGGTGAAAGAAAAAAACAACAAGGGGAAAAATGATAGGAAAAAAAACCCTAGCGATAGAGAAAGAGTACTCAAACCTTGATGGGAGCGTTCACGACTGGAATAACGTCGGCGGTGAGCAACGAGCGCCGGCATTGATGAGCAGCAAGGGCCGGTCGTCCAGTAGTAGCAGCAGCAGAGGGATCGCGTGGAAGAAGAGAGAAGAAAAGTTTTCGGGGTGAAAATAAAGCGCCGAGGGGTTCATAGCATTTTCCGCCCGATTTGGGCGAATGCAATATCGACGGAAAACTAATCATTTTTTCCTTTATCTTTTCTTTCCTTTCTTTTCTATCCTTCTAAAGAAATCGGGGAAATAAGTCATTTCCTTTCTTTCTGACGCAGGGTGGAAGTTTGAGATGCAGAAGAGAAGAGGAAGAAGAAGAGAAGAAGAGAAGAGAAGAGGGGCCATCGGCTCACCCTCAACAATGCAAGACAAGGGGCCAACGGCTCACCCTTGAACAAGCAGGAACGAGGGGCCAAAGGCTCACCCTCAAGGTAACAAGAAAGGGGCCAAAGGCTCACCCTAACCATAACCTCACAAGGAGGAAGACACACCATGAAGGTTCCAAAAATATTCGTTTTCACTTATCCAAATGTCAAGATTACAATAGCTTTTAAAGAACTTTCACCCTCAACGTTAACTTAATCCCTCAACAGATCTAAGGGCTGTCAATCTTTAGTTTCAAATGAAGGATGGAGATGAATTGGACCCTTAGTCTTCTTTGCGTGTAGATCTTTGCTGGAGATCGGATTTTGCAAGCGTGTGGAGATAAACCAAAGCTGCAGGCGCCTGAAAATTAAAGTCGCCTGCTGGAAATTAAAGTTGGCTGCATGCGCTGCTAATGTTGGTGTGCAGATGTCCCGGTTTTGGAATTGAATGTTGTAGATTCTTTGAGGTGGCCAGTCACGATTTGCCTGCTTATGCTTGGCTAGATTTGACGTGAAGAGGTGTCTTGGTAATTGGAATATTGTAGCCGAGCTATCCTCGAAATTGTTGACTTGTAATGTTGAGATGGATGCTGTACTTCTTTATAGTTTACTTGTCTTTTCTTTGAAGCTTGATGTTGTATGTAACATTGCATGGTAGTATGCAGGTTGACTGAGGTTGACTTGATTTTATCCCTTGACACTTGACCCTGATGTTGGCAAGGCTGATAATCTTTGACTTTGGCTAATCCTAATTAAACAAGAGGAATTTAAAGCCTTAAACTAATTGCAGCCTAATACATTAACTAGGAAAATAAAAACAGATTTAAGAAAATAATCCTAAGCTAGTCCTAACAAAATAAGAGGAAAATAAACATAATTAAGTTTCCAAAGATGTTCCTACATCACTTTCCTTCCTTGTTTCCCTCCAAGGAAAGAAGGCCCAAAGGTGGCTAGGACGACGCAGCGGCGACTGCCCCCCTCGCCTCACCCGAGGTTGATGCGTGCTTATCAATCATTTGTTATAGGCATACAATCAATATTTATATAAAAAAAATGAAAACAATAGTCAATCTTTCAAATATGGCTGAAAAATGTAGTATTTAGTACATCTAAATTGAAACATATGGCTGAAAAAGCTAAGATTAATAGAACATTCTCGGCAGTAAATACCCATTAATGAAAAAACATAAAATTGAAAGTTAACATATTGAAAGACAACATTCTGGGCAATAAAGCCCATTAATGAAAAAACAAAACATAAAACTGAAAGTTAAGAAAGTTTATTTTATTAGTCTATAATGTCTATTCTTTTAGAAATTCTTCGCGCTTCGACAACCAGCCTGAAAGAAAACCAAAATAAATTAGAAAAAATTAATCAAATACTAAAAAAATAATATAATATAAAACTTTATTCGCAAAATCTCTCATGGAGTTTTGGGCTAAGATATATTCTTCTTTAAAAATGGTAGAACACAAATAGTTTGAGTATCCGAAGCCCATTCCGAACCCTGATAATGCGCCGATGGAATAGTAAGACATTTTCATTTACATCGAAAATAGTTGCATGATTTGTCGGTGATAAATAAAAAAAATCAGTAAATAATAGGTGCAATAATAAAAAAAAGAAGAGAAATAGAACAGAATAATGGAAAACATGAAGAACGAAAATGAAGCATGCTCAGTCTAAAACAAGAGTAAAAAATAAATTATGAAAAGAAAAAAAAGAAAGAAGCGAAAGTGGCGTACGCTGAAAAGTAGGGCTAAGCATTCGGTACCGGTACGGTACTACCGAAGTACCGTACCGAAATTTTCGGTATTCAGGATTTCGATACCGGTATTTTTGTATTTCGGTATTTTGGTACTTCGGTACCGGTACTGATTTTTAAAACGGGATTTGGGTACCAGTACCAGTACCTGAAAAAAACTTTGGGATTTATTTATAGTTCCGAAGTACCGAAATATATATTAATAATTAATTAATATATTTATTTATATATTATTTACTAATTTATGAGACATATTTATGAGGTATATTTATAACTTATAAGGTATATTTACTAATTAATTATTTATTTTTATATTATTTATTAATTTAGAGAGTTAAATATTTAAAAAACTTAGAAATTTAAAATTTTAGGATTTTGGGAATTTCTCGAAATAATTTTCGGGGTACCTATGAGTTGAAATTCGGGAGTTCAGTACCGGTACCTGTCCTGAAATTCGGGTGTTTGGGATTATTGTAGTGATTCAGTAACATCTCAAAATCCTCAGTAGGTCCTTCGACTGCAGCTTTCTTATTATGCTGCAAAAATGTATCAACTCGGCATAAAAGCTCTTATGCCGTGTTAAATTTCTTTTAGATAAAGTAGAAGAACAGATTAGTAATTCCAGATGACTTGAATACATTCAAGAAATCTGGCGACAACAAAACCCTAGCGATGTAGTGAAAGGAGAGGCGACAATAAATCCAGATTAGAAAAAAAAATCCTAAAACGAAAGTCGAGAGTAGTGAAAAAAGAGGCGACAACTACCAAAAAACAAGTCGGCGATGACCAAGAGTAGAAGAATAGAGACGGCATGAAGCTTGTAAAAAATCGGTTAAAGAAAAAAACAAAGGGAAAAATGATAGGAAAAAAAACCCTAGCGATAGAGAAAGAGTACTCGAACCTTGATGGGAGCGTTCACGACTGGAATAACGTCGGCGGTAGTGATGAGCAGCAACGGCCGGTCGTCCAGTAGTTGCAGCAGCAGAGGGATCGCGTGGAAGAATAGAGAAGAAAAGCTTTCGGGGTGAAAATAAAGCGCCGAGGGGTTCATAGCATTTTCCGCTTGATTTGGGCGAATACAAAATCGATGGAAAACAAATCATTTTTTTCTTCGTCTTTTCTTTCCTTTCTTTTCTATCCTTCCAAAGAAATTGGGGAAATAAGTCGTTTCCTTTCTTTCCTTCCTTGTTTCCCTCCAAGGAAACCAGGCCCAAAGGTGGCTAGGACGATGCAGCGACGATCGCCCCCCTCGCCTCACCTAAGGTTGATGGGTGCTTATCAAACATTTGTTACAGGCAGACAATCAATATTTATATAAAAAAAAATATGAAAACAACAGTCAATCTTTCAAATATGGCTGAAAAATGTAGTGTTTAGTATATCTAAATTTAAACATATGGCTGAAAAAACCAAGATTAACAGAACATTCTGGGCAGTAAATACCTATTAATGAAAAAACATAAAATTGAAAGTTAACTTATTGAAAGAAAACATTCTAGGCAATAAAGTACATTAATGAAAAAAAACAAAACATAAAACTAAAAGTTAAGAAAGTTTATTTTATTAGTCTATAATGTCTATTCTTTTAAAAATTCTCCGCGCTCCAGAACCAGCCTGAAAAAAAAACAAAATTAATTAGAAAAAATTAATCAAATACTAAAAAAAATATAAAATAAAACTTTATTCACAAAATCTCTCATGGAGTTTTGGGCTAAGATATATTCTTCTTTAAAAATGGTAGAACCAAATAATTTGAGTATCCGAAGCCCATTTCGAACCCTGATAATGCGCCAATGGAATAGTAAGACATTTTCATTAATATCAAAAATAGTTGCATGATTTGTCGGTGATAAATCTAATAAAATAAAAATAATCAGTAAATAATGGATGCAATAATACAAAAAATAAGAGAAATAGAACAGAACAATGGAAAACATGAAGAACGAAAATGAATCACGCTCACTCTAAAACGAGAGTAAAAATAAATCACGAAGACAAAAAAAGAAAGAAGCGAAAGCTGTGTACGCTGAAAACTAGGGCTGAGCATTCGGTATCGGTACGGTACTACCGAAGTACTGTACCAAAATTTTCGGTATTCAGTATTTCGATACCGGTATTTCGGTATTTCGGTACTTCGGTACCGGTACCGATTTTTAAATCGGGATTTGGGTACCACTACCAGTCCCTGAAAAAAACTTTGGGATTTATTTATAGTTCCGAAGTACCGAAATATATATTAATAATTAATTAATATATTCATTTATATATTATTTACTAATTTATGAGATATATTTATGATGTATATTTATAACTTATAAGGTGTATTTACTAATTAATTATTAATTTATACAGTAAAATACTTAAAAAATTAGAAATTTAAAATTTTGGGATTTCGGGAATATCCCAAAATAATTTTCGGGGACCTATGATTTGAAATTCGGGAGTTCAGGATAGGTACAGGTACCGGTATCTGTCCTGAAATTCGGGAGTTCAAGATTTTTGTAGTGATTCTGTAACATCTCAAAATCCTCAGTAGGTCCTTCGACTGCAGCTTTCTTGTTATGTTGCATAAATGTATCAAATCGGCATAAAAGCTCTTGTGCCGTGTTAAATTTCTTCTGGATAAAGTAGAAGAACAGATTACTAATTCCAGATGACTTGAATACATTCAAGAAATTTGGAGACAACAAAACCCTAGCAATGTAGTGAAAGGAGAGGCGGCAATAAATCCATATTAGAAAAAAAAAATCCCAAAAAGAAAGTCGAGAGTAGTGAAAGGACAGGCGACAACAACCAAAAAACAAGTCGGCGATGATCAAGAGTAAAAGAACAGAGACGGCATGAAGCTTGTGAAAAATCGGTGAAAGAAAAAAACAAGGGGAAAAATGATAGGAAAAAAAAACCCTAGCAATAGAGAAAGAGTACTCGAACCTTGATGGGAGCGTTCACGACTGGAATAACGTCGGTGGTGAGCAACGAGTGCTGGCAGTGATGATTAGCAAGCGCTGGTCATCCAGCAGTAGCAGCAGTAGAGGGATCGCATGGAAGAAGAGAGAAGAAAAGCTTTTGGGGTGCAAAAAAAGCGTCGTGGGGTTTATAGCGTTTTTCCCCCGATTTGGGCCAATGCAAAATCGACGGAAACTAATTGTTTTTTCCTTCGTCTTTTCTTTCCTTTCTTTTTTATCCTTCCAAAGAAATTGGGGAAATAAGTCATTTCCCTTCTTTCCTTCCTTGTTTCCCTCTAAGGAAACAAGGCCCAAAGGTGGCTTGGACGACGCAGCGACGACCGCCCCCCTCGCCTCACCCGAGGTTGATGCGTGCTTATCAATCATTTGTTGCAGGCAGACAATCAATATTTTTTTTAAAAATGAAAACAACAGTCAATCTTTCAAATATGGCTGAAAAATGTAGTGTTTAGTATATCTAAATTGAAACATAGGGCTGAAAAAGCCAAGATTAATAGAACATTCTGGGCAGTAAATACCCATTAATGAAAAAACATAAAATTGAAAGTTAACATATTGAAAGAAAACATTCTGGGCAAAAAAGACCATTAATGAAAAAACAAAACATAAAATTGAAACTTAAGAAAGTTTATTTTATTAGTCTATAATTTCTATTCTTTTAGAAATTCCCTGCGCTTCGACAACTAGCCTGAAAAAAAAACCAAAATAAATTAGAAAAAATTAATCAAATACTAAAAAAATAATATAAAATAAAACTTTATTCGCAAAATCTCTAATGCAGTTTTGGGCTAAAATATATTCTTCTTTAAATATGGTAGAACACAAATAGTTTGAGTATCCGAAGCCCATTCCGAACCCTGATAATGCGCCGATGGAATAGTAAGACATTTTCATTAACATCGAAAATAGTTGCATGATTTGTCGGTGATAAATCTATTAAAATAAAAATAATCAGTAAATAATGGGTGCAATAATAAAAAAAATAAGAGAAACAGAACAGAACAAGGGAAAACATGAAGAACGAAAATGAAGCACACTCAGTCTAAAACAAGAGTAAAAATAAATTACGAAGACAAAAAAAAGAAAGAAGCGAAAGTAGCGTACGCCGAGAAGTAAGGCTGAGCATTCGGTACCGGTTCAGTACTACCGAAGTACTGTACCGAAATTTTTGATATTCAGTATTTTGATACCGGTATTTTGGTATTTCGATACTTTGGTACCGGTACCGATTTTTAAATCAAGATTTGGGGTACCAGAACCTGAAAAAATATTTGGGATTTATTTAAAGTTCCGAAGTACCGAAATATATATTAATAATTAATTAATATATTATTTTATATATTATTTACTAATTTATGTTTTATATTTATAACTTATAAGGTATATTTACTAATTAATTAATTATTTTTATATTATTTATTAATTTATACACTTAAATACTTAAATTAGAAATTTAAAATTTTAGAATTTCAGAAATTTCCCGAAATAATTTTCGGGGTACCTATGATTTGAAATTTAGGAGTTCAGGATAGGTACCGGTACCGGTATCGGTCCTGAAATTCGTGAGTTTGGGATTATTGTAGTGATTCAGTAACATTTGAAAATCCTCAGTAGGTCCTTCGACTGCAGCTTTCTTGTTATGCTACAGAAATGTATCAACTCGGCATAAAAAGCTCTTGTGCCGTGTTAAATTTCATCTAGATAAAGTAGAAGAACAGATTACTAATTCCAGATGACTTGCAAGAAATCTAGCGACAACAAAACCCTAGCGATGTAGTGAAAGGAGAGGCGACAACAAATCCAGATTAGAAAAAAAATCCCAAAAAGAAAGTCAAGAGTAGTGAAAGGAGAGGCGACAACAACCAAAAAACAAGTCGGCGATGATCAAGAGTAAAAGAACAGAGACAGCATGAAGCTTGTGAAAAATCGGTGAAAGAAAAAAACAATAAGGGGAAAAATGATAGGAAAAAAAACCCTAGCGATAGAGAAAGAGTACTCGAACCTTGATGGGAGCGTTCACGACTGGAATAACGTCGGTGGTGAGCAACGAGCACTGGCAGTGATGAGCAGCAAGTGCTGGTCGTTTAGGTGCAGCAGCAACAGAGGGATCACGTGGAAGAAGAGAGAAGAAAAGCTTTCGGGGTGAAAATAAAGCGTCGAGGGGTTCATAGCATTTTTCGCCAGATATGGGCGAATGCAAAATCGACGAAAAACTAATCATTTTTTCCTTGATCTTTTCTTTCCATTCTTTTCTATCCTTCCAAAGAAATCAGGGAAATAAGTCGTTTCCTTTCTTTCCTTCCTTGTTTCCCTCCAAGGAAACAAGGCCCAAAGGTGGCTAGGACGACGCAACGGCGACTGCCTCCCTTGCCTCACCCACGGTTGATGCGTGCTTATCAATCATTTGTTACAGGTAGACAATCAATTTTTATCAAAAAAAAATGAAAACGACAGTCAATCTTTCAAATATGGCTGAAAAATGTAGTGTTTAGTATATCTAAATTGAAACATATGGCTGAAAAAGCCAAGATTAACATAACATTCTGGGCCGTAAATACCCATTAATGAAAAAACATAAAATTGAAAGTTAACATATTGAGAGTAAGGAACAGAAAACATAAAATATAGTAGGGAAGTACGAAGACAAAAGAAGCGGAAGCTGCCTTGTACACTGAGAAGAAGAAGCAGTATTAATTATAAAAGATAGAAAAAAAGAAAAAAAAAAAGAGAGAAGCGGAAGAAAGAATAGAGATGAATCAAGAAGAAAATCAAGAAAACAAGTGGAACGAAATCCGAGAAGAAAGAATAGAGACGAAGACGGCAACAAAAAAGAAGCGGAAGCCACGTAAGTTGAGAAGAAGAAGCAGTATTAATGATGAGGCAAAGAGAGAATGATATTTATAAGACTAAATTTCGGGTGTAAAGTCGTATCACCTTAGGTCGGGCCAAAGAGAAGTGGGCTGGGCAGCAGCCCAAGCCCATGTCGCAAATGCAAAGGCGAAGCACGATTCTTTCGGACAATGCCCAAATCTTCTTCCGATTTATGCGACATATTTATGAGGTGTAATTATAACTTATAAGGTATATTTACTAATTAATTAATTATTTTTATATTATTTATTAATTTATACACTTAAATACTTTAAAAAATTAGAAATTTAAAATTTTGAGATTTTGGAAATTTCCCAAAATAATTTTTGGGAGTTCGGTACTTGTTCCAAACTTCCGAATTAGAATTCGGTACCGGTATCGGTGTCTATGATTTGAAATTTGGGAGTTCAAGATTGTTACTGGTACCCGTATCGGTACCTATGATTTGAAATTCGAGAGTTTGGTACCGGTACTAGTCCCGAGCTCCCGTTTGCTCACTCGTACTAAAAAGAAGAAGTCAGTATTAATTATGACCAGAAAACAGAGAAGAAGCAGCATTAATTATGACTAGAAGACAAAAAAAGAAAAAAGCAGAAGCGGCGTATGATGAAAAGAAGAAGCTGTATTAATTATGACTAGAAGTCAGAGAGTAATGAAATGAAAACATAAAATATAGTAGGGAAGTATGAAGACAAAAAAAGCGAAAGCCGCCGTGTACGCTGAGAAGAAGAAGTAGTATTAATTGTGAAAGATAGACAAAAAGAAAAAAAAAAGAAAAAAGCGGAAGAAAGAATAGAGACGAATCAAGAAGAAAACCAAGAAAACAAGTACAATGAAATCCGAGAAGAAAGAATAGAGACGAAGACAGCAACAAGAAAGAAGCGGAAGCCGCGTACGCTGAGAAGAAGAAGCAGTGTTAATGATGAGGCAAAGAGAGATTGATATTTATAAGACTAAATTTCGGGTGTCAAGTCTTATCACCTTATGCCGGGGCAAAGAGAAGTGGGCTGGGCGGCAGCCCAAGTCCATGCCGCAAACGCAAAGGCGAAGCCCGATTCTTTCGGATAATGCCCAAATCTTCTTCCGATTTATGAGACATATTTATGAGGTATATTTATAGCTTATAAGGCATATTTACCAATTAATTATTTATTTTTATATTATTTATTAATTTAGACACTTAAATACTTTAAAAAATTAGAAATTTAAAATTTTAAGATTTTGAGATTTTTCTGAAATAATTTTTGGGAGTTTGGTACCTGTACCAAACTCTCGAATTAGAATTCGGTACCGGTATCGGTACCTATGATTTGAAATTCGGGAATTCAAGATTGTTACCGGTTCCCGTATCGGTACCTATGATTTGAAATTCGAGAGTTCGGTACCGTTACTAGTCTCGAACTCCCGTTTGCTCACCCGTATTGAAAAGAAGAAGGCAGTATTAATTATGACCAGAAAACAGAGAAGAAGCAATATTAATTATGACCAGAAGACAAAAAAAGAAAAAAAGTGGAAGCGGCGAATGATGAAAAGAAGAAGTAGTAGTAATTATGACTAGAAGCTTGAGAGTAATGAACAGAAAACATAAAATATAGTAGGGAAGTACGAAGACAAAAAAAGCGGAAGCAGCCATGTACACTGAGAAGAAGAAGCAGTATTAAATATAAAACATAGAAAAAAAGAAAAAAAAGAAAGAAGCGGAAGCAAGAATAGAGACGAATCAAGAAGAAAACCAAGAAAACAAGTAGAACGAAATCCGAGAAGAAAGAATAGAGACGAAGACGGCAATAAGAAAGAAGCGGAAGCCGCGTATGTTGAGAAGAAGAAGCAGTATTAAAGATGAGGCAAAGAGAGATTGATATTTATAAGACTAAATTTTCGGTGTAAAGTCGTATTACCTTAGCTCGGGCCAAAGAGAAGTGGGCTATGCAGCAGCCCAAGCCCACGCCGAAATGCAAAGGCGAAGCCCGATTCTTTCGGGCAATGCCCAAATCTTCATCCGATTTATGAGACATTTATGAGGTATATTTATAACTTATAAGGTATATTTACTAATTAATTATTAATTTTATATTATTTATTAATTTAGACACTTAAATACTTTAAAAAAATTAGAAATTTAAAATTTTGAGATTTTGGGAATTTCCTGAAATAATTTTTGGGAGTTCGGTACCTGTTCGAAACTCCCGAATTAGAATTCAGTACCGGTATCGGTGTCTATCATTTAAAATTTGGGAGTTCAAGATTGTTACTGGTACCCGTATCGGTACCTATGATTTGAAATTAGAGAGTTCGGTACCGGTACTAGTCCCGAACTCCCGTTTGCTCACTCATACTGAAAAGAAGAAGGTAGTATTAATTATGACCAGAAAACAGAGAAGAATGAGCATTAATTATGACTAGAAGACAAAAAAAGAAAAAAGCAGAAGCGGCGTATGATGAAAAGAAGAAGCAATGTTAATTATGACTAGAAGTCAGAGAATAATGAATAGAAAACATATAATATAGTAGGGAAGTACGAAGACAAAAAAAGCGGAAGCCGCCGTGTATGCTGAGAAGAAGTAGTATTAATTGTGAAAGATAGACAAAAAGAAAAAAAAAGAAAAAAAGCGGAAGAAAGAATAGAGATGAATCAAGAAGAAAACCAAGAAAACAAATAGAACGAAATCCGAGAAGAAAGAATAGAGACGAAGACAGCAACAAGAAAGAAGCGGAAGCTGCGTACGCTGAGAAGAAGAAGCAGTATTAATGATGAGGCAAAGAGAGATTGATATTTATAAGACTAAATTTCGGGGGTAAAGTCTTATCACCTTAGGCCGGGGCAAAGAGAAGTGGGCTAGGTGGCAGCCCAAGCCCATGCCGTAAAAGCAAAGGCGAAGCCTGATTCTTTCAGACAATGCCCAAATCTTCTTCCGAATTATGAGACATATTTATGAGGTATATTTATAACTTATAAGGTATATTTACTAATTAATTATTTATTTTTATATTATTTATTAATTTAGACACTTAAATATTTTAAAAAATTAGAAATTTAAGATTTCGAGATTTTGGGAATTTCCCGAAATAATTATTGGGAGTTCAATACCTATACCAAACTCCCGAATTAGAATTCGGTACTGGTATCGGTACCTATGATTTGAAATTCAAGAGTTCAGTACCGATACTAGTCCCAAACTCCCGTTTGCTCACCCGTACTGAAAAGAAGAAGGCAGTATTAATTATGACCAGAAAACAGAGAAGAAGCAGTATTAAATATGACTATAAGACAAAAAAAAGAAAAAAAAGCGGAAGCGGCGTATGATGCAAAGAAGAAGTAGTATTAATTATGACTACAAGTCAGAGAGTAATGAACAGAAAACATAAAATATAGTAGGGAAGTACGAAGACAAAAAAAGTGGAAGATGCCGTGTACACTGAGAAGAAGATGCAGTATTAATTATAAAAGATAGAAAAAAAGAAAAAAAAAAGAAAGATGCGGAAGAAAGAATAGAGAAGAATCAAGAAGAAAACCAAGAAAACAAGTAGAACGAAATCCAAGAAGAAAGAATAGAGACGAAGATAGCAACAAGAAAGAAGCGGAAGCCGCGTACATTGAGAAGAAGAAGCATTATTAATGATGAGGTAAAGAGAGATTGATATTTACAAGACTAAATTTCGGGTGTAAAGTCGTATCACCTTAGGCCGGGCCAAAGAGAAGTGGGCTGGGCGGTAGCCCAAGCCCATGCCGCAAACGCAAAGGCGAAGCTCGATTCTTTCGGACAATGCCCAAATCTTCTTCCGATTTATGAGACATATTTATGAGGTATATTTATAACTTATAAGGTATATTTACTAATTAATTATTAAATTTATATTATTTATTAATTTAGACACTTAAATACTTTAAAAAATTAAAAATTAAAAATTTTGAGATTTTGGGAATTTCCCAAAATAATTTTTGGGAGTTCGGTACCTGTTCCAAACTCCCGAATTAGAATTCGGTACCGGTATTGATGTCTATGATTTAAAATTTGGGAGTTCAAGATTGTTACCGGTACCCGTATCGGTACCTATGATTTGAAATTTGAGAGTTCGGTACCGGTACTAGTACCGATCTCCCGTTTGCTCACTCTTACTGAACAGAAGAAGGCAGTATTAATTATGACCAGAAAACAGAGAAGAAGCAGCATTAATTATGACTAGAAGACAAAAAAAGAAAAAAAGCAGAAGTGGCGTATGATGAAAAGAAGAAGCAGTATTAATTATGACTAGAAGTCAGAGAGTAATGAACATAAAACATAAAATATAGTAGGGAAGTACGAAGACACAAAAAGCGGAATCCGCCGTGTACGCTGAGAAGAAGTAGTATTAATTGTGAAAGATAGACAAAAACAAAAAAAAAAGAAGAAAAAAGCGGAAGAAAGAATAGAGACGAATGAAGAAGAAAACCAAGAAAACAAGTAGAACGAAATCCGAGAAGAAAGAATAGAGACGAAGACAGTAACAAGAAAGAAGCGGAAGCCGCGTACGCTGAGAAGAAGAAGCAGAATTAATGATGAGGCTAAGAGAGATTGATATTTATAAGACTAAATTCGGGGGTAAAGTCTTATCACCTTAGGCCGGGGCAAAGAGAAGTGGGCTGGGCGGCAGCCCAAGCCCATGCCGCAAAAGCAAAGGCGAAGCCCGATTCTTTCGGACAATGCCCAAATCTTTTCCGATTTATGAGACATATTTATAAGGTATATTTACTAATTAATTATTTATTTTTATATTATTTATTAATTTCGACACTTAAATACTTTAAAAAATTAGAAATTTAAAATTTTGAGATTTTGGGACTTTCCCGAAATAATTTTTGGGAGTTCGGTACCCGTACTAAACTCCCGAATTAGAATTCGGTACCGGTATCGGTACCTATGATTTGAAATTCAAGAGTTCGGTACCGGTAGTAGTCCCGAACTCCTGTTTGCTCACCCATACCGAAAAGAAGAAGGCAGTATTAATTATGACCAGAAAACAAAGAAGAAGCAGTATTAATTATGACTAGAAGACAAAAAAAGGAAAAAAGCAGAAGCGGCGTATGATGAAAAGAAGAAGCAGTTTTAATTATGACTAGAAGTCAGAGAGTAATGAACAGAAAACATAAAATATAGTAGGGAAGTACGAAGACAAAAAAAAGCGGAAGCTGCCGTGTACACTGAGAAGAAGAAGCAGTATTAATTATAAAAGATAGAAAAAAAGAAAAAAAAAGAAAGATGCGGAAGAAAGAATAGAGACAAATCAAGAAGAAAACCAAGAAAACAAGTAGAATGAAATCCGAGAAGAAAGAATAGAGATGAAGACAACAACAAGAAAGAAGAGGAAGCCGCGTACGTTGAGAAGAAGAAGTAGTATTAATGATGAGGTAAAGAGAAATTGATATTTACTAGACTAAATTTCGGGTGTAAAGTCACATCACCTTAGGCCGGGCCAAAGAGAAGTGGGCTGGGCGGCAGGCCAAGCCCATGCCGCAAACGCAAAGGCGAAGCCCGATTCTTTCGGACAATGCCCAAATCTTCTTTCGATTTATGAGACATATTTATGGGGTATATTTATAACTTATAAGGTATATTTACTAATTAATTATTTATTTTTATATTATTATTAATTTAGACACTTAAATACTTTAAAAAATTAGAAATTTAAAATTTCGAGATTTTGGGAATTTCCTGAAATAATTTTTGGGAGTTCGGTACCTGTACCAAACTCCCGAATTAGAATTCGGTACCGATGATTTGAAATTCGGGAGTTCAAGATTGTTACCGGATCCCGTATCGGTTCCTATGATTTGAAATTCAAGAGTTCGGTACCGGTACTAGTCCTGAACTCCCGTTTGCTCACCCGTATTGAAAAGAAGAAAGCAGTATTAATTATGACGAGAAAACATAAAAGAAACAGTATTAATTATGACTAGAAGACAAAAAAAAGAAAAAAAGCGGAAGCGGCGTATGATGAAAAGAAGAAGTAGTATTAATTATGACTAGATGTCAGAGAGTAATGAACTGAAAACTTAAAAAAATGTAGTGAAGTACGTAGACAAAAAAAAGTGGAAGCTGCGGAAGCAAAGGTGTGGAAGAAAGAAGAAGCAGTATTAATTATAAAGATAGAAAAAAAGAAAAAAAAGAAAGATGTGGAAGAAAGAATAGAGACGAATCAAGAAGAAAACCAAGAAAAAAAGTAGAACGAAATCTGAGAAGAAAGAATAGAGACAAAGACGACAACAAGAAAGAAGCGGAAGCAGCGTACGTTGAGAAGAAGAACCAGTATTAATGATGAGGCAAAGAGAGATTGATATTTGTAAGACTAAATTTCAGGTGTAAAGTCGTATCACCTTAGGTCGGGCCAAAGAGAAGTGGGCAGGGCAGCAGCCCAAGCCCATGCCGCAAACGCAAAGGTGAAGCTCGATTCTTTCGGATAATGCCCAAATCTTCTTCCGATTTAAGAGACATATTTATGAGTTATATTTATAACTTATAAGGTATATTTGCTAATTAATTATTTATTTTTATATTATTTATTAATTTAGATACTTAAACACTTTAAAAAATTAGAAATTTAAAATTTTGAGCTTTTGGGAATTTCCAGAAATAATTTTTGGAAATTCGGTACCTGTTCCAAACTCCCGAATTAGAATTCGGTACCGATATCGGTATCTATGATTTAAAATTCGGGAGTTCAAGATTGTTACCAATACCCGTATCAGTGCCTATGATTTGAAATTCGAGAGTTAGGTACATGTACTAGTCCCGAATTCCCGTTTGCTCACTTGTACTGAAAAGAAGAAGGTAGTATTAATTATGACTAGAAAATAGAGAAGAAGCAGCATTAATTATGACTAGAAGACAAAAAAAGAAAAAAAGCAGAAGCGGCGTATGATGAAAAGAAGAATCAGTGTTAATTATGACTAGAAGTTAGAAAGTAATGAACTGAAAACATAAAATATAGTAGGCTAGTACGAAGACAAAAAAAGCGGAAGCCGCAGTGTACGCTAAGAAGAAGAAGTAGTATTAATTGTGAAAGATAAACAAAAAGAAAAAAAAAAGAAAAAGCAGAAGAAAGAATAGAGAAGAATCAAGAAGAAAACCAAGAAAACAAGAAGAACAAAATCCGAGAAGAAAGAATAGAGACGAAGACAGCAACAAGAAAGAAGCGGAAGCTGCGTACGCTGAGAAGAAGAAGCATTATTAATGATGAGGCAAAGAGAGATTGATGTTTATAAGACTAAATTTCGGGTGTAAAGTCGTATCACCTTAGGCCGGGGCAAAGAGAAGTGGGCTGGGCGGCAGCCCAATCCCATGCCTCAAACGCAAAGGCGAAGCCCGATTCTTTCGGACAATGCCCAAATCTTCTTCCAATTTATGAGATATATTTATGAGGTATATTTATAACTTATAAGGTATATTTACTAATTAATTATTTATTTTATATTATTTATTAATTTAGACACTTTAATACTTTAAAAAATTAGAAATTTAAAATTTTGAGATTTTGGGAATTTCTTGAAATAATTTTTGGGAGTTCGGTACTTGTACCAAACTCCCGAATTAGAATTCGGTACCGGTATCGGTACCTATGATTTGAAATTCGAGAGTTCAAAATTGTTACCGGTACCCGTATCGGTACCGGTACTACTCCCGTACTCCCGTTTGGTACCCGTACTGAAGAGAAGAAGGCAGCATTAATTATGACTAGAAAACAGAGAAGAAGCAGTATTAATTATGACTAGAAGACAAAAAAAGAAAAAAAGCGGAAGCGGTGTATGATGAAAAGAAGAAGCAGTATTAATTATGACTAGAAGTTAGAGAGTAATGAACAGAAAACATAAAATATGGTAGGGAAGTACGAAGATAAAAAAAGAGGAAGCTGCCGTGTACACTGAGAAGAAGAAGCAATATTAATTATGAAAGATGGAAAAAAAGAAAAAAAAAGAAAGAAGCGGAAGAAAGAATAGAGACGAATCAAGAAGAAAACAAGTAGAATGAAATTCGAGAAGAAAGAATAGAGATGAAGACAACAACAAGAAAGAAGCGGAAGCCGCGTACGTTGAGAAGAAGAAGCAGTATTAATGATGAGGCAAAGAGAGATTGATATTTATAAGACTAACTTTCGGGTGTAAAGTCGTATCGCCTTAGGTCAGGCCAAAGAGAAGTGGGCTGGGCAACAGCCCAAGCCCATGCCGTAAACGCAAAGGTGAAGCCCGATTCTTTCGGATAATGCCCAAATCTTCTTCCGATTTATGAGACATATTTACGAGATATATTTATAACTTATAAGGTATATTTACTAATTAATTATTTTTTTTATATTATTTATTAATTTAGACAATTAAATACTTAAAAAAATTAGAAATTTAAAATTTTGAGATTTTGGGAATTTCCCAAAATAATTTTTGGGAGTTCGGTACCTCTTCCAAACTCCCGAATTAGAATTCGGTACCGGTATCAGTACATATGATTTAGAATTCAGGAGTTCAAGATTGTTACCAGTACCTGTATCGATAGCTATGATTTGAAATTCGAGAGTTATGTACCTGTACTAGTCCCGAACTCCCGTTTGCTCACTCGTACTGAAAAGATGAAGGCACTATTAATTATGACCAAAAAACAGAGAAGAAGCAACATTAATTATGACTAGAAGACAAAAAAAGAAAAAAAGTAGAAGCGGAGTATGATGAAAAGAAGAAGCAGTCTTAATTATGACTAGAAGTCAGAGAGTAATGAACAAAAAACATAAAATATAGTAGGGAAGTACGAAGACAAAAAAACGGAAGCCGTTGTGTACGCTGAGAAGAAGAAGTAGTATTAATTGTGAAAGATAGACAAAAAGAAAAAAAAATGAAAGAAGCGGAAGAAAGAATAGAGAAGAATCAAGAAGAAAACCAAGAAAACAAGTAGAACGAAATCTGAGAAGAAAGAATACAGACGAAGACAGCAACAAGAAAGAAGCGGAAGCCGCGTATGCTCAGAAGAAGAAGCAGTATTAATGATGAGGCAAAGAGAGATTGATATTTATAAGACTAAATTTCGGGTGTAAAGTCATATCACCTTAGGCCATGGCCAAGAGAAGTGGGATGGGCGGCAGCCCAAGCCCATGCCGCAAACGCAAAGGCGAAGCCCGATTCAATCGGACAATGCCCAAATCTTCTTCCGATTTTTGAGACATATTTATGAGGTATATTTATACTATATAAGGTATATTTAATAATTAATTACTTATTAATTTAAACACTTAAATTCTTTAAAAAATTAGAAATTTAAAATTTTGAGATTTTGGGAATTTCCCGAAATAATTTTTGGGAGTTCGGTACCTGTTCCAAACTCCCGAATTAGAATTTGGTACCGGTATCGGTACCTATGATTTAAAATTTGCGAGTTCAAGATTGTTACCAGTACCTATATCGATAGCTATAATTTGAAATTCGAGAGTTATGTACCTGTACTAGTCCCAAACTCCCGTTTGCTCACTCGTACTGAAAAGATGAAGGCACTATTAATTATGACTAGAAAACAGAGAAGAAGCAGCATTAATTATGACTAGAATACAAAAAAAAAAAAAGCAGAAGCGGCGTATGATGAAAAGAAGAAGCAGTATTAATTATGACTAGAAGTCAGAGAGTAATGAATAAAAAACATAAAATATAGTAGGGAAGTACGAAGACAAAAAAATTGGAAGCCGCTATGTACGCTGAGAAGAAGAAGTAGTATTAATTGTAAAAGATAGACAAAAAGAAAAAAAATGAAAGAAGCGGAAGAAAGAATAGAGAAGAATCAAGAAGAAAACCAAGAAAACAAGTAGAACGAAATCCGAGAAGAAAGAATAGAGACGAAGACAGCAACAAGAAAGAAGCGGAAGCCGCGTATGCTCAGAAGAAGAAGCAGTATTAATGATGAGGCAAAGAGAGATTGATATTTATAAGATTAAATTTCGGGTGTAAAGTCGTATCACCTTAGGCCATGGCAAAGATAAGTGGGCTGGGCGGCAGCCCAAGCCCATGCCGCAAACGCAAAAGCGAAGCCCGATTCTTTCGGACAATGCCCAAATCTTCTTCCGATTTATGAGACATATTTATGAGGTATATTTATACAATATAAGGTATATTTAATAATTAATTATTTATTTTTATATTATTTATTAATTTAGACACTTAAATTCTTTAAAAAATTAGAAATTTAAAATTTTTAGATTTTGGGAATTTCCCGAAAATTTTTTTGGAAATTCAGTACCTGTACCAAACTCCCGAATTAAAATTCGGTACCGGAATCGGTACCTGAGATTTGAAATTCAGGAGTTCAAGATTGTTACGGGTACCCGTATCGGTACCTATGATTTAAAATTCGAGAGATCGGTACCGGTACTAGTCTCGAACTCCCGTTTGCTCACCCGTACTGAAAAGAAAAAGGCAGTATTAATTATGACCGGAAAACAGAGAAGAAGCAGTATTAATTATGGCTAGAAGACAAAAAAAAAAGAAAAAAAGTGGAAGCGGCGTATGATGAAAAGAAGTAGTATTAATTATGACTAGAAGTCAAAGAATAATGAACAGAAAACATAAAATATAGTAGGGAAGTACGAAGAAAAAAAAAGCGGAAGCTGCCATGTACACTAAGAAGAAGAAGCAGTATTAATTATAAAAGATAGAAAAAAAGACAAAGAAAAAGAAAGAAGCAGAAGAAAGAATAGAGACGAATTAAGAGGAAAACCAAGAAAACAAGTAGAACGAAATCCGTGAAGAAAGAATAGAGACAAAGACAACAACAAGAAAGAAGCGGAAGCCACGTACGTTGAGAAGAAGAAGCAGTATTATTGATGAGGCAAAGAGAGATTGATATTTATAAGACTAAATTTCGGGTGTAAAGTTGTATCACCTTAGGTAGGGCCAAAGAGAAGTGGCCTAGGCGGCAGCCCGAGCCCATGCCACAAACGCAAAGGCGAAGCCCGATTCTTTCAGACAATGCCCAAATCTTCTTCCGATTTATGAGGTTTATTTATAACGTATAAGGTATATTTACTAATTAATTATTTATATTTATATTAATTATTAATTTAGATACTTAAATACTTTAAAAAATTAGAAATTTAAAATTTTGAGATTTTGGGAATTTCCCAAAATATTTTTTGGCCGAATTAGTATTCGGTACGGGTATCGGTACCTATGATTTGAAATTTGGGAGTTCAAGATTGTTACCGGTACCCATATCGGTACCTATGATTTGAAATTCGAGAGTTTGGTACCGGTACTTGTCCCAAACTCCCGTTTGCCCGTGTTGAAAAGGAATTTGGGAGTTCACCCGTGTTGAAAAGAAGAAGGCAGTATTAATTATGAAGAGAAAACAGAGAAGAAATAGTATTAATTATGACTAGAAGACAAAAAATGAAAAAAAAAGCGGAAGCGACATATGATGAAAAGAAGAAGCAGTATTAATTATGACTAGAAGTCAGAGAGTAATGAACAGAAAACATAAAATATAGTAGGGAAGTACGAAGACAAAAAAAGCGGAAGCCGCCGTGTACGCTAAGAATAACATGTAGTATTAATTGTGAAAGATAGATGAAAAGAAAAAAAGAGAAAGAAGTGGAAGAAAGAATAGAGATGAATCAAGAAGAAAACCAAGAAAACAAGTAGAACGAAATCCGAGAAGAATGAATAGAGACGAAGACAACAACAAGAAAGAAGCAGAAGCTGCGTACGCTGAGAAGAAGAAGCAGAATTAATGATGAGGCTAAGAGAGATTGATATTTATAAGACTAAATTTCTGGTGTAAAGTCGTGTCACCTTAGGCTGTGGCAAAGAGAAGTGGGCTGAGCGGCAGCCCAATTCCATGCCGCAAACGCAAAGGCGAAGCCCGATTGTTTCGGACAATGCCCAAATCTTCTTCCGATTTATGAGACATATTTATGAGGTATATTTATAACTTATAAGGTATATTTACTAATTAATTATTTATTTTTATATTATTTATTAATTTAGACACTTAAATAATTTTAAAAATTAGAAATTTAAAATTTCAAGATTTTGGGAATTTCTCGAAATAATTTTTAGGAGTTCGGTACATGTACCAAAATCCCGAATTAGAATTCGGTACCGGTATCGGTACTTATGATTTGGAATTCCGGAGTTCAAGATTGTTACCGGTACCCGTATCGGTACCTATGATTTGAAATTCGAGAGTTCGGTACCGGTACTAGTCCCGAACTCCCATTTGCTCTCCCGTACTGAAAAGAAGAAGGCAGTATTAATTATGACCAGAAAACAGAGAAGAAGCAGTATTAATTATGACTAGAAGACAAAAAAAAAGAAAAAAAAAGCGAAAGCGGCGTATGATGAAAAGAAGAAACAGTATTAATTATGACTAGAAGTTAGAGAGTAATGAACAGAAAACATAAAATATAGTAGGGAAGTACGAAGACAATAAAAGCGGAAGCTGCCGTGTACATTGAGAAGATGAAGCTGTATTAATTATAAAATATAGAAAAAAAGATAAAAAAAAGAAAGAAGCGGAAGAAAGAATAGAGACGAATCAAGAAGAAAACCAAGAAAACAAGTAGAACGAAATCCGAGAAGAAAGAATAGAGACGAAAACAGCAACAAGAAAGAAGCAGAAGCCGCGTACGCTGAGAAGAAGAAGCAGTATTAATGATGAGGTAAAGAGAGATTGATATTTATAAGACTAAATTTCGGGTGTAAAGTCGTATCACCTTTGGCAGGCCAAAAAGAAGTGGGCTGCGCGGCAGCCCAAGCCCATGTCGCAAACGCAAAGGCGAAGCCCGATTCTTTCGGACAATGCCCAAATCTTCTTCCGATTTATGAAACATATTTATGAGGAGTATTCATAAATTATAACGTATATTTACTAATTAATTATTTATATTTATATTATTTATTAATTTAGACACTTAAATAATTTAAAAAATTAGAAATTTAAAATTTTGAGATTTTGGGAATTTCCCGAAATAATTTTTGGGAGTTCGGTACCTGTACCTCCCGAATTAGAATTCGGTACCGGTATCAGTACCTATGATATAAGTTTGGGAGTTCAAGATTGTTACCAGTACCCGTATCGGTACCTATGATTTGAAATTCGAGAGTTCGGTACCAGTACTAGTCCCGTACTCCCGTTTGCTCACCTGTATTGAAAAGAAGAAGGCCGTATTAATTATGACGAGAAAACAGAGAAGAAACAGCATTAATTATGACTAGAAGACAAAAAAAGAAAAAAAGCGGAAGCGGCGTATGATGAAAAGAAGAAGCAGTAATAATTATGACTAGAAGTCAGAGAGTAATGAACAGAAAACATAAAATATAGTAGGGAAATACGAAGACAAAAAAAGCGGAAGCCGCTGTGTACGCTGAGATGAACAAGTAGTATTAATTGTGAAAGATAGATGAAAAGAAAAAAAAGAAAGAAGTGGAAGAAAGAATAGAGACGAATCAAGAAGAAAACCAAAACAAGTAGAACGAAATCCGAGAAGAATGAATAGTGACGAAGAGAACAACAAGAAAGAAGCAGAAGCCGTGTACGCTGAGAAGAAGAAGCAGAATTAATGATGAGGCAAAGAGAGATTGATATTTATAAGACTAAATTTCTGGTGTAAAGTCGTGTCACCTTAGGCTATGGCAAAGAGAAGAGGGCTGGGCGGCAGCCCAATCCGATGCCGCAAATGCAAAGGCTAAGCCCGATTCTTTCGGACAATGCCCAAATCTTCTTCCGATTTATGAGACATATTTATGAGGTATATTTATAACTTATAAGGTATATTTACTAATTAATTATTTATTTTTATATTATTTATTAATTTAGACACTTAAATACTTTAAAAAATTAGAAATTTAAAATTTCAAGATTTTGGGAATTTCTCAAAATAATTTTTAGGAGTTCGGTACCTGTACCAAAATCCCGAATTAGAATTTGGTACCGGTATCGGTACCTATGATTTGAAATTCGGGAGTTCAAGATTGTTACCGATACCCGTATCGGGACCTATAATTTGAAATTCGAGAGTTCGCTATCGGTACTAGACCTGAACTCCCGTTTGCTCACCCGTACTGAAGAGAAGAAGGCAGTATTAATTATGACCAAAAAACAGAGAAGAAGCAGTATTAATTATGACTTGAAGACAAAAAAAGAAAAAAGCGGAAGCGGCATATGATGAAAAGAAGAAGTAGTATTAATTATGACTAGAAGTCAGAGAGTAATCAATAGAAAACATAAAATATGGTAGGGAAGTACGAAGACAAAAAAAGTGGAAGCTGCAGTGTACATTGAGAAGATGAAGCTGTATTAATTATAAAATATAGAAAAAAAGATAAAAAAAAAGAAAGAAGCGGAAGAAAGAATAGAGACGAATCAAGAAGAAAACCAAGAAAACAAGTAGAACGAAATCCGAGAAGTTTGGTACCGGTACCCGTATCGGTACCTATGAATTGAAATTCGAGAGTTTGGTACCGATACTAGTCCTGAACTCCCGTTTGCTCACCCATACTGAAAAGAGGAAGATAGTATTAATTATGACCAGAAAACAGAGAAGAAGCAGTATCAATTATGACATGAAGACAAAAAAAGAAAAAAAGCGAAAGCGACGTATGATGAAAAGAAGAAGCAGTATGAATTATGACTTGAAGTCAGAAAGTAATGAACAGAAAACATAAAATATAGTAGGGAAGTACGAAGACAAAAAAATCGGAAGCCGCATTGTACACTAAGAAGAAGAAGCAGTATTAATTATAAAAGATAGAAAAAAAAAGAAAGAAGCGGGAGAAAGAATAGAGATGAATCAAGAAGAAAACCAAGAAAACAAGTAGAACGAAATCCGAGAAGAAAGAATAGAGACGAAGACGGCAACAAGAAAGAAGCGGAAGCCGCGTACGTTGAGAAGAAGAAGAATATTAATCATGAGGCAAAGAGAGATTGGTATTTATACGACTAAATTTCGAGTGTAAAGTCGTATCACTTTAGGCAGGGCCAAAGAGAAGTGGGCTGGGTGGCAGCCCAAGCCCATGCCGCAAACGCAAAGGCGAAGCCCGATTCTTTCGGACAATGCCCAAATCTTCTTCTGATTTATGAGACATATTTATGAGGTTTATTAATAACTTATATGGTATATTTACTAATTAATTATTTATTTTTATATTATTCTTTAATTTAGACACTTAAATACTTTAAAAAATTACAAATTTAAAATTTTAAGATTTTGGGAATTTCCCGAAATAATTTTTGTAAGTTCGGTACCTATTCCAAACTCCCGAATTAAAATTCGGAACCGGCTTCGGTACCTATGATTTAAAATTTGGGAGTTCAAGTTTGTTACCGGTACCCGTATCGGTACCTATGATTTGAAATTTGAGAGTTCGGTACCGGTACTAGTCCCGAACTCCCGTTTGCTCACTCTTACTGAAAAGAAGAAGACAGTTTTAATTATGACCAGAAAACAGAGAAGAAGCAGCATTAATTATGACTAGAAGACAAAAAAAGAAAAAAAGCGGATGCGGCGTATGATGAAAAGAAGAAGCAGTATTAATTATGACTAGAAGTCAGAGAGTAATGAACAGAAAACATAAAACATGGTAGGGAAGTACGGAGACAAAAAAAGCGGAAGCCGCCGTATACGTTGAGAATAAGAAGTAGTATTAATTGTGAAAGATAGACAAAAAGAAAAAAAAAGAAAGAAGTGCAAGAAAGAATAGAGACGAATAAAGAAGAAAACCAAGAAAACAAGTAGAACGAAATCCGAGAAGAATGAATAGAGACGAAGACTGCAACAAGAAAGAAGCAGAAGCCACGTACGTTGAGAAGAAGAAGCAGTATTAATGATGAGGAAAAGAGAGATTGATATTTATAAGACTAAATTTTGGGTGTAAAGTCGTATCACCTTAGGCCGGGGCAAAGAGAAGTGGGCTGGGCGGCAGCCCAATCCATGCCTCAAACGCAAAGGCGATGCCCGATTCTTTCGGACAATGCCCAAATCTACTTCCGATCTATGAGACACATTTGCGGGTATATTTATAACTTATAAGGTATATTTACTAATTAATTAATTATTTTTATATTATTTATTAATTTAGACACTTAAATACTTTAAAAAATTAGAAATTTAAGATTTTGAGAATTTGGGAATTTCCCAAAATAATTTTTGGGAATTCATTACCTGTACCAACTCCCGAATTAGAATTCGGTACCGGAATCGGTACCTATGATTTGAAATTCGAGAGATCGGTACCGGTACTAGTCCCGAACTCCCGTTTGCTCACCCGTACTGAAAAGAAAAATGCAGTATTAATTATGACCGGAAAATAGAGTAGAAGCATTATTAATTATGACTAGAAGACAAAAAAAAAGAAAAAAAGTGGAAGCGGCGTATGATGAAAAAAGAAACAGTATTAATTATGACTAGAAGTCAGAGAGTAATGAATAGAAAACCAAAAATATAGTAGGGAAGTACGAAGACAAAAAAAGCGGAAGCTGCCGTGTACACTTAGAAGAAGAAGTACTATTAATTAGAAAAGATAGAAAAAAAGAAAAAAAAAAGAAAGAAGCGGAAGAAAGAATAGAGACGAATCAAGAAGAAAACCAAGAAAACAAGTACAACGAAATCTGAGAAGAAAGAATAGAGACGAAGACAGCAATGAGAAAGAAGCGGAAGCCGCGTACGTTGAGAAAAAGAAGCAGTATTAATGATAAGGCAAAGAGAGATTGATATTTATTAGACTAAATTTCGGGTGTAAAGTCGTATCACCTTAGGCAGGGCCAAAGAGAAGTGGGCTGGGCGGCAGCCCAAGCCAATGCCGCAAACGCAAAGGCGAAGCCCGATTCTTTTGGACAATGCCCAAATTTTCTTCCGATTTATGAGATGTATTTATGAGGTTTATTTATAACTTATATGGTATATTTACTAATTAATTATTTATTTTTATATTATTTATTAATTTAGACACTTAAATACTTTAAAAAATTAGAAATTTAAAATTTTGAGATTTTGGGAATTTCCTGAAATAATTTTTGGGAGTTCGGTACCTGTTCTAAACTCTCGAATTAGAATTCGGTACCGGTACCGGTACCTATGATTTAAAATTCGGGAGTTCAAGATTGTTACCGGTACCCGTATCGCTACCTATGATTTGAAATTTGAGAGTTCAGTACCGGTACTAGTCCCGATCTCCCGTTTGCTCACTCTTACTGAAAAGAAGAAGGCAGTATTAATTATGACCAGAAAAAAGAGAAGAAGCAGTATTAATTATGATTAGAAGACAAAAAAAGAAAAAAAGCAGAAGCGGCGTATGATTAAAAGAAAAAGCAGTATTAATTATGACTAGAAGTCAGAGAGTAATGAACAGAAAATATAAAATATGGTAGGGAAGTACGAAGACAAAAAAAGCGGAAGCCGTCGTATAAGCTGAGTAGAAGAAGTAGTATTAATTGTGAAAGATAGACAAAAAGAAAAAAAAAAGAAAGAAGTGCAAGAAAGAATAAAGACGAATCAAGAAGAAAACCAAAAAAACAAGTAGCAAGAATTCTGAGAAGAATGAATAGAGACGAAGACTGCAACAAGAAGGAAGCGGAAGCCACGTACGTTGAGAAGAAGAAGCAGTATTAATAATGAGGCATAGAGAGATTGATATTTATAAGACTAAATTTCGGGTGTAAAGTCGTATCACCTTAGGCCGGGGAAAAGAGAAGTGGTTGGGCGGCAGCCCAATCCCATGCCTCAAACGCAAAGGCGAAGCCCAATTCTTTCGGACAATGCCCAAATCTTCTTCCGATTTATGAGACATATTTGTGAGCTATATTTATAACTTATAAGGTATTTTTACTAATTTTTATATTATTTATTAATTTAGAGACTTAAATACTTTAAAAAATTAGAAATTTAAAATTTTGAGATTTTGAGAATTTCTCGAAATATTTTTTGGGAGTTCGGTACCTGTACCAAACTCCCGAATTAGAATTCGGTATCGGTATCGGTACCTATGATTTGAAATTCGGGAGTTCAAGATTGTTACCGGTACCCGTATCGGTACCTATGATTTGAAATTCGAGAGTTTGCTACCGGTACTAGACCTGAACTCCCATTTGCTCACCCGTACTGAAGAGAAGAAGGCAATATTAATTATGACCAGAAAACAGAGAAGGAGCTGTATTAATTATGACTTGAAGACAAAAAAAGAAAAAAAGCGGAAGCAGCATATGATGAAAAGAAGAAGTAGTATTAATTATGACTAGAAGTCAGAGAGTAATCAACAGAAAACATAAAATATGGTAGGGAAGTACGAAGACAAAAAAAGCGGAAGCCGCCGTGTACGCTGAGAAGAAGAAGAAGTAGTATTAATTGTGAAAGATACACAAAAAGAAAAAAAAAAAGAAAGAAGTGGAAGAAAGAATAGAGACGAATCAAGAAGAAAACCAAGAAAATAAATAGAACGAAATCCGAGAAGAATGAATAGAGACAAAGACAGCAACAAGAAAGAAGTCGAAGCCGCGTACGTTGAGAAGAAGAAGCAGTATTAATGATGAGGCAAAGAGCGATTGATATTTATAAGACTAAATTTCGGGTGTAAAGTCGTATCACCTTAGGTCGGGGCAAAGAGAAGTGGGCTGGGCGGCTGCACAATCCCATGCCGCAAACGTAAAGGCGAAGCCTGATTCTTTCGGACAATGCCCAAATCTTCTTCCGATTTATGAGACATATTTGTGAGGTATATTTATAACTAATAAGGTATATTTACTAATTTATTATTTATTTTTATATTATTTATTAATTTAGATACTTAAATACTTTAAAAAATTAGAAATTTAAAATTTTGAGATTTTGGGAATTTCTCGAAATAATTTTTGGGAGTTCGGTACCTGTACCAAACTCCCGAATTAGAATTTGGTACCGGTATCGGTACCTATGATTTGAAATTCGGGAGTTCAAGATTGTTACGGTACTTGTATCGGTACATATGATTTGAAATTCGAGAGTTTGGTATCGGTACTAGTCCTGAACTCTCGTTTGCTCACCCGTACTAAAAAGAAGAAGACAATATTAATTATGACCAGAAAACAGAGAAGAAGCAGTATTAATTATGACTTGAAGACAAAAAAAGAAAAAAACCGGAAGCGACGTATGATGAAAAGAAGAAGCAATATGAATTATGACTTGAAGTCAGAGAGTAATGAACAGAACACATAAAATATAGTAGGGAAGTACGAAGACAAAAAAATGGGAAGCTGCCGTGTACACTAAGAAGAAGAAGCAGTATTAATTATAAAAGATAGAAAAAAAGAAAAAAAAAAAGAAAGAAGTGGAAGAAAGAATAGAGACGAATCAAGAGAAAACCAAGAAAACAAGTTGAACGAAATCCGAGAAGAAAGAATAGAGACGAAGACGGCAACAAGAAAGAAGCGGAAGCCGCGTACGTTTAGAAGAAGAAGCAATATGAATGATGAGGCAAAGAGAGATTGGTATTTATAAGACTAAATTTCGGGTGTAAAGTCGTATCACCTTAGGCAGGGCCAAAGAGAAGTGGGTTGGTGGCAGCCCAAGCCCATGCCGCAAACGCCAAGGCGAAGCCCGATTCTTTCGGACAATGCCCAAATCTTCTTCCGATTTATGAGACATATTTATGAGGTTTACTAATAACTTATATGGTATATTTACTAATTAATTATTTATTTTTATATTATTCTTTAATTTAGACACTTAAATACTTTAAAAAATTAGAAATTTAAATTTTAAGATTTTGGGAATTTCCCGAAATAATTTTTGGGAGTTCGGTACCTATTCCAAACTCCCGAATTAAAATTCGGAACCGGTTTCGGTACCTATGATTTAAAATTCAGGAGTTCAAGTTTGTTACCTGTACCCGTATCGGTACCTATGATTTGAAATTCGGGAGTTCAATATTGTTACCGATACTCGTATCGGTACCTATGATCTGAAATTCGAGAGTTCGTTACCGGTACCGGTACTAGTCCCGAACTCCTGTTTGCTCACCCATACTGAAAAGAAAAATGCAGTAATAATTATGACCGGAAAATAGAGTAGAAGCAGTATTAATTATGACTAGAAGACAAAAAAAAAAGAAAAAAAGTGGAAGCGGCGTATGATGAAAAGAAGAAGCAGTATTAATTATGACTAGAAGTCAGAGAGTAATGAACAGAAAACCTAAAATATAGTAGGGAAGTGCGAAGACAAAAAAAGCGGAAGCTGCCGTGTACACTGAGAAGAAGAAGTAGTATTAATTAGAAAAGATAGAAAAAAAGAAAAAACAAAGAAAGAAGCGGAAGAAAGAATAAAGACGAATCAAGAAGAAAACTAAGAAAACAAGTACAACGAAATCCGAGAAGAAAGAATAGAGACGAAGACAACAACAAGAAAGAAGCGGAAGCCGCGTACATTGAGAAAAAGAAGCAGTATTAATGATGAGGCAAAGAGAGATTGATATTTATAAGACTAAATTTCGGGTGTAAAGTCGTATCACCTTAGGCAGGGCCAAAGAGAAGTGGGCTGGGCGGCAGCCCAAGCCCATGCCGCAAACGCAAAGGTGAAGCCCGATTCTTTTGGACAATGCCCAAATTTTCTTCCGATTTATGAGACGTATT
Organism: Costus lasius; assembly: GCA_027563935.2. Lineage (NCBI taxonomy): Eukaryota > Viridiplantae > Streptophyta > Magnoliopsida > Zingiberales > Costaceae > Costus > Costus lasius. Next base: position 20,654,400 of record CM050447.1, on the reverse strand, counting down.
TATGAGGTTTATTTATAACTTATATGGTATATTTACTAATTAATTATTTATTTTTGTATTATTTATTAATTTAGACACTTAAATACTTTAAAAAATAAGAAATGTAAAATTTTGAGATTTTGGGAATTTCCTGAAATAATTTTTGGGAGTTCGGTACCTGTTCCAAACTCTCGAATTAGAATTCGGTACTGGTACCGGTACCTATGATTTAAAATTCGGGAGTTCAAGATTGTTACCGGTACCCGTATCGGTACCTATGATTTGAAATTTGAGAGTTCGGTACCGGTACTAGTACCGATCTCCCGTTTGCTCACTCTTACTGAACAGAAGAAGGCAGTATTAATTATGACCAGAAAACAGAGAAGAAGCAGCATTAATTATGACTAGAAGACAAAAAAAGAAAAAAAGCGGAAGCGGCGTATGATGAAAAGAAGAAGTAGTATTAATTATGACTAGAAGTCAGAGAGTAATGAACAGAAAATATAAAATATGGTAGGGAAGTACGACGACAAAAAAAGCAGAAGTCGCCATATACGCTGAGAAGAAGTAGTATTAATTGTGAAAAATAGACAAAAAGAAAAAAAAAAGAAAAGAAAGAAGTGCAAGAAAGAATAAAGACGAATCAAAAGAAAACCAAAAAAACAAGTAGAACGAAATCCGAGAAGAATGAATTGAGACGAAGACTGCAACAAGAAGGAAGCGGAAGCCACGTACGTTGAGAAGAAGAAGCAGTATTAATGAAGCGGCAAAGAGAGATTGATATTTATAAGACTAAATTTCGGGTGTAAAGTCGTATCACCTTAGGCCGGGGCAAAGAGAAGTGGGCTGGGCGGCAGCCCAATCCCATGCCGCAAATGTAAAGGCGAAGCCTGATTCTTTCGGACAATACCCAAATCTTCTTCCGATTTATGAGACATATTTGTGAGGTATATTTATAACTTATAAGGTATATTTACTAATTTATTATTTATTTTTATATTATTTATTAATTTAGACACTTAAATACTTTTAAAAATTAGAAATTTAAAATTTTGAGATTTTGGGAATTTCCCGAAATAATTTTTGGGAGTTCGGTACCTGTACCAAACTCCCGAATTAGAATTCGGTACCGGTATCGGTACCTATGATTTGAAATTCGGGAGTTCAAGATTGTTATCGGTACCCGTATCGGTACCTATGATTTGAAATTCGAGAGTTCGATACCGGTACTAGTCCCGAACTACCGTTTCCTCACCTGTACTGAAAAAGAAGAAGGCAGTATTACTTATGACCAAAAACAGAGAAGAAGCAGTATTAATTATGACTTGAAGACAGAAAAAGAAAAAAAGCGGAAGCGGCGTATGATGAAAAGAAGAAGTAGTATGAATTATGACTTGAAGTCAGAGAGTAATGAACAGAAAACATAAAATATAGTAGGGAAGTACGAAGACAAAAAAACCAGAAGCCGCCGTGTACGCTGAGAAGAAGTAGTATTAATTGTGAAAGATAGACAAAAAAAAGAAGAAGAAAGAAGCGGAAGAAAGAATAGAGACGAATCAAGAAGAAAACCAAGAAAACAAGTAGAACGAAATCCCAAAAGAAAGAATAGAGACAAAGATGGCAACAAGAAAGAAGCGGAAGCCGCGTACATTGAGAAGAAGAAGCAGTATTAATGATGAGGCAAAGAGAGATTGGTATTTATAAGACTAAATTTCGCGTGTAAAGTCGTATCACCTTAGGCAGGGCCAAAGAGAAGTGGGCTGGGTGGCAGCCCAAGCCCATGCCGCAAACGCAAAGGCGAAGCCCGATTCTTTCGGACAATGCCCAAATCTTCTTCCGATTTATGAGACATATTTATGAGGTTTATTTATAACTTATATGGTATATTTACTAACTAATTATTTATTTTTATATTATTTATTAATTTAGACACTTAAATAATTTAAAAAATTAGAAATTTAAAATTTTAAGATTTTGGGAATTTCCCGAAATAATTTTTGGGAGTTCGGTACCTGTTCCAAACTCCCGAATTAAAATTCGATACCGGTATCAGTACCTATGATTTAAAATTCGGGAGTTCAAGTTTGTTACCGGTACCCGTATCGATGCCTATGATTTGAAATTTGAGAGTTCGGTACCGGTACTAGTCCCGAACTCCCGTTTGCTCACTCCTACTGAAAAGAAGAAGACAGTATTAATTATGACCAGAAAACAAAGAAGAAGCAGCATTAATTATTACTAAAAGACAAAAAAAGAAAAAAAGCGAATGCGGCGTATGATGAAAAGAAGAAGCAGTATTAATTATGACTAGAAGTCAGAGAGTAATGAACAGAAAACATAAAACATGGTAGGGAAGTATAGAGACAAAAAAAAAGCGGAAGCCGCCGTATATGCTGAGAAGAAGAAGTAGTATTAATTGTGAAAGATAGACAAAAAGAAAAAAAAAAGGAAAGAAGTGCAAGAAAGAATAGAGACGAATCAAGAAGAAAACCAAGAAAACAAATAGAACGAAATCCGAGAAGAACGAATGGAGACAAAGATAGCAATAAGAAGGAAGTGGAAGCCATGTACGTTGAGAAGAAGAAGCAGTATTAATGATGAGGCAAAAAGAGATTGATATTTATAAGAATAAATTTCGGGTGTAAAGTCGTATCACCTAAGGCTAGGGCAAAGAGAAGTGGGCTGGGCGGCAGCCCAATCCCATGCCTCAAACGCAAAGGCGAAGCCCGATTCTTTCGGACAATGCCCAAATCTTCTTCCGATTTATGAGACATATCTGTGAGGTATATTTATAACTTATAAGGTATTTTTACTAATTTTTATATTATTTATTAATTTAGACACTTAAATACTTTAAAATTTTAAAATTTAAAATTTTGAGATTTTGGGAATTTCTTGAAATAATTTTTCGGAGTTCGGTACCTGTACCAAACTCCCGAATTAGAATTCAGGTACCGGTATCGGTACCTATGATTTGAAATTCGGGAGTTCAAGATTGTTACCGATACCCGTATCGGTACCTATGATCTGAAATTCGAGAGTTCGGTATCGGTATCGGTACTAGTCCCGAACTCCCGTTTCCTCACCTGTACTGAAAAAGAAGAAGGCAGTATTACTTATGACTAGAAAACAGAGAAGAAGCAGTATTAATTATGACTTGAAGACAAAAAAAGAAAAAAAGCGGAAGCGGCGTATGATGAAAAGAAGAAGCAGTATGAATTATGACTTGAAGTCAGAGAGTAATGAACAGAAAACATAAAATGTAGTAGGGAAGTACAAAGACAAAAAAATCGGAAGCTGCCGTGTACACTAAGAAGAAGAAGCAGTATTAATTATAAAAGACAAAAAAAAAAGAAAAAAAAAGAAAGAAGCGGAAGAAAGAATAGAGACGAATCAAGAAGAAAACCAAGAAAACAAGTAGAACGAAATCCGAGAAGAAAGAATAGAGACGAAGATGGCAACAAGAAAGAAGCGGAAGCCGCGTACATTGAGAAGAAGAAGCAGTATTAATGATGAGGCAAAGAGAGATTGGTATTTATAAGACTAAATTTTGGGTGTAAAGTCGTCTCACCTTAGGCAGGGCCAAAGAGAAGTGGGCTGGGTGGCAGCCTAAGCCCATGCTGCAAACGCAAAGGCGAAGCCCGATTCTTTCGGACAATGCCCAAATCTTCTTCCGATTTATGAGGTTTATTTATAACTTATATGGTATATTTAATAATTAATTATTTATTTTTATATTATTTATTAATTTGGACACTTAAATACTTTAAAAAATTAGAAATTTAAAATTTTGAGATTTTGGGAATTTCCTGAAATAATTTTTGGGAGTTCGGTACCTGTTCCAAACTCCCGAATTAGAATTCGGTACCGGTATCGGTACCTATGATTTAAAATTCGGGAGTTTAAGATTGTTACCATTACCCATATCGGTACCTATGATTTGAAATTTGAGAGTTCGGTACCGGTACTAGTCCCGAACTCCCGTTTGCACACTCTTACTGAAAAGAAGAAGGCAGTATTAATTATAACCAGAAAACAGATAAGAAGCAACATTAATTATGACTAGAAGACAAAAAAAGAAAAAAAGCGGAAGCGGGGTATGATGAAAAGAAGAAGCAGTATTAATTATGACTAGAAGTCAGAGAGTAATGAACAGAAAACATAAAATATGGTAGGGAAGTACGAAGACAAAAAAAAAGCGGAAGCCGCCGTATACGCTGAAAAGAAGAAGTAGTATTAATTGTGAAAGATAGAGAAAAAGAAAAAAAAAAGAAGTGCAAGAAAGAATAGAGACGAATCAAGAAGAAAACCAAGGAAACAAGTAGAACGAAATTCGAGAAGAATGAATAGAGACGAAGATAGCAACAAGAAAGAAGTGGAAGCCACGTACGTTGAGAAGAAGAAGCAGTATTAATGATGAGGCAAAGGGAGATTGATGTTTATAAGACTAAATTTCGGGTGTAAAGTCAAATCACCTTAGGCCAGGGCAAAGAGAAGTGGGCTGGGCGGCAGCCCAATCCCATGCCTCAAACGCAAAGGCGAAGCCCGATTCTTTCGGACAATGCCCAAATCTTCTTCCGATTTATGAGCTATATTTATAACTTATAAGGTATTTTTACTAATTTTTATATTATTTATTAATTTAGACACTTAAATACTTTTAAAAAATTTGCAATTTAAAATTTTGAGATTTTGGGAATTTCCCGAAATAATTTTTTGGAATTCAGTACCTGTACCAAACTCTTGAATTAGAATTCGGTACCGGAATCGGTACCTATGATTTGAAATTTGGGAGTTCAAGATTTTTACTGGTACCCGTATCGGTACCTATGATTTGAAATTCGAGAGATCGGTACCGGTACTAGTCCTGAACTCCCGTTTGCTCACCCGTACTGAAAAGAAAAATGCAATATTAATTATGACCGGTAAACAGAGAAGAAGCAGTATTAATTATGACTACAAGACAAAAAAGAAAAAAGAAAAAAAGCGGAAGCGGCGTATGATGAAAAGAAGAAGCAGTATTAATTATGACTAGAAGTCAGAGAGTAATGAACAGAAAACCTAAAATATAGTAGGGAAGTACGAAGACCAAAAAAGCGGAAGCTACCGTGTACACTGAGAAGAAGTAGTAGTTTTAATTATAAAAGATATAAAAAAAGAAAAAAAAAAGAAAGAAGCAGAAGAAAGAATAGAGACGAATCAAGAAGAAAACCAAGAAAACAAGTACAACGAAATCTGAGAGAAAGAATAGAGACGAAGACGGCTACAAGAAAGAAGCGGAAGCCGTGTACGTTGAGAAAAAGAAGCAGTATTAATGATGAGGCAAAGAGAGATTGATATTTATAAGACTAAATTTCGGGTGTAAAGTCGTATCACCTTAGGCAGGGCCAAAGAGAAGTGGGCTGGGCGGCAGCCCAAGCCCATGCTGCAAACGCAAAGGCGAAGCTCGATTCTTTCGGACAATGCCCAAATCTTCTTCCGATTTATGAGATGTATTTATGAGGTTTATTTATAACTTATATGGTATATTTACTAATTATTTATTTATTTTTATATTATTTGTTAATTTAGACACTTAAATACTTTAAAAAAATTATAAATTTAAAATTTTGAGATTTTGGGAATTTCCCAAAATAATTTTTGGGAGTTCGGTACCTGTTCCAAACTCCCGAATTAGAATTCGGTACCAGCATCGGTACCTATGATTTAAAATTCGGGAGTTCAAGATTGTTACCGGTACCCGTATCGGTACCTATGATTTGAAATTTGAGAGTTCGATTCTGGTACTAGTCCCGAACTCCCGTTTGCTCACTGTTACTAAAAAGAAGAAGGCAGTATTAATTATGACCAGAAAACAGAGAAGAAGCAGCATTAATTATGACTAGAAGACAAAAAAAAGAAAAAAAGCGGAAGCGGCGTATGATGAAAAGAAGAAGCAGTATTAATTATGACTAGAAGTTAGAGAGTAATGAACAGAAAACATAAAATATGGTAGGGAAGTACGAAGACAAAAAAGCGGAAGCCGCCGTAGACGCTGAGAAGAAGAAGTATTATTAATTGTGAAAGATAGACAAAAGAAAAAAAAAGAAAGAAGTACAAGAAAGAATAGAGACGAATCAAGAAGAAAACCAAGAAAACAAGTAGAACGAAATCCGAGAAGAATGAATAGAGACGAAGACAACAACAAGAAAGAAGCGGAAGCCACGTACGTTGAGAAGAAGAAGCAGTATTAATGATGAGGCAAAGAGAGATTGATATTTATAAGACTAAATTTCGGGTGTAAAGTCGTATCACCTTAGACCGGGGCAAAGAGAAGTGGGCTGGGCGGCAGCCCAATCCCATGCCTCAAACGCAAAGGCGAAGCCCGATTCTTTCGGACAATGCCCAAATCTTCTTCCGATTTATGAGACACATTTGTGAGGTATATTTATAACTTATAATGTATATTTACTAATTAATTATTTATTTTTATATTATTTATTAATTTAGACACTTAAATACTTTAAAAAAATTAGGAATTTAAAATTTTGAGATTTTGGGAATTTCCAGAAATAATTTTTTGGAGTTCGGTACCTGTAGCAAACTCCCGAATTAGAATTTAGTACCGATGATTTGAAATTCGGGAGTTCAAGATTGTTACCGGTACCCGTATCGGTACCTATGATTTGAAATTCGAGAGTTCGGTACCGGTACTAGTCCCGAACTTCTGTTTGCTCACCCATACTGAAAAGTAGAAGGCAGTATTAATTATGACCAGAAAACAGAGAAGAAGCAGTATTAATTATGACTAGAAGACAAAAAAAGAAAAAAAAGCGAAAGCGGTGTATGATGAAAAGAAGAAGCAGTATTAATTATAACTAGAAGTCAGAGAGTAATGAACAGAAAACATAAAATATAGTAGGGAAGTATGAAGAGAAAAAAAGCGGAAGCTGCCTTGTACACTGAGAAGAAGAAGCAATATTAATTATAAAAGATAGAAAAAAGGAAAAAAAAAAAAAGAGAGAAAGAAGCGGAAGAAAGAATAGAGATGAATCAAGAAGAAAACCAAGAAAACAAGTAGAACGAAATCCGAGAAGAAAGACTAGAGACGAAGACAGCAACAAGAAAGAAGCAGAAGCAGCGTACGTTGAGAAGAAGCAGTATTAATGATGAGGCAAAGAGAGATTGATATTTATAAGACTAAATTTCTGGTGTAAAGTCGTATCACCTTATGCCGGGCCAAAGAGAAGTGGGCTGGGCCGCAGCCCAAGCCCATGCCGTAAATGCAAAGGCGAAGCCCGATTCTTTCGGACAATGCCCAAATCTTCTTCCGATTTATGAGACATATTTATGAGGTATATTTATAACTTATAAGGTATATTTAATAATTAATTATTTATTTTTATATTATTTATTAATTTAGAAACTTAAATACTTTAAAAAATTAGAAATTTAAAATTTTGAGGTTTTGGGAATTTCCCAAAATAGTTTTTGGGAGTTCGGGACCTATTCCAAACTCCCGAATTAGAATTTAGTACTGATGATTTGAAATTCGGGAGTTCAAGATTGTTACCGGTACCCGTATCGGTACCTATGATTTGAAATTCGATAGTTCGGTACCGGTACTAGTCCCGAACTCCCGTTTGTTCACCCATACTGAAAAGAAGAATGCAGTATTAATTATGACCAGAAAACAGAGAAGAAGCAGTATTAATTATGACTAGAAGACAAAAAAAGAAAAAAAGCGAAAGCGGCGTATGATGAAAAGAAGAAACAGTATTAATTATGACTAGAAGTTAGAGAGTAATGAACAGAAAACATAAAATATAGTAGGGAAGTATGAAGACAAAAAAAGCGGAAGCTGCCGTGTATACTGAGAAGAAGAAGCAGTATTAATTATAAAAGATAGAAAAAAAGGAAAAAAAGGAAAGAATCGGAAGAAAGAATACAGACGTATCAGGAAGAAAACCAAGAAAACAAGTAGAACGCAATCCGAGAAGAAAGAATAGAGACGAAGACAGCAATAATAAAGAAGTGGAAGCCACGTACGTTGAGAAGAAGAAGCAGTATTAATGATGAGACAAAGAGAGATTGATATTTATAAAACTAAATTTCGGGTGTAAAGTCGTATCACCTTAGGCCGGGCCAAAGAGAAGTGGGCTGGGCGGCAACCCAAGCCCATGCCGCAAATGCAAAGGCGGAGCCCGATTCTTTCGAACAATGCCCAAATCTTCTTCCGAATTATGAGACATATTTATGAGCTATATTTATAACTTATAAGGTATATTTACTAATTAATTATTTATTTTTATATTATTATTAATTTAGACACTTAAATACTTTAAAAAATTAGAAATTTAAAATTTTGAGATTTTGGGAATTTCCCAAAATAATTTTTGGGAGTTCGGTACCTGTACCAAACTCCCGAATTAGAATTCGGTACCGGTATCGGTACCTATGATTTGAAATTCGAGAGTTTGGTACCGGTACTAGTCCCGAACTCCCGTTTGCTCACCCGTACTGAAAAGAAGAAGGCGGTATTAATTATGACCAGAAAATAGAGAAGAAGCTGCATTAATTATGACTAGAAGACAAAAAAAAAGAAAAAAAGTGGAAGCGGCGTATGATGAAAAGAAGAAGCAGTATTAATTATGACTAGAAGTCAGAGAGTAATGAACAGACAACATAAAATATAGTAGGGAAGTACGAAGACAAAAAAAGCGGAAGCCGCCGTCTATGCTGAGAAGAAGAAGTAGTATTAATTGTGAAAGATAGACAAAAAGAAAAAAAAAGCGGAAGAAAGAATAGAGATGAATCAAGAAGAAAACCAAGATGTCTCGTCCTCCCACGTGGCCTCTTCAGGCGATATGCCAAGCCATTTGACTAACCATTGTGACATGAGAATCCGGTCACGATGGATGCAACGTTGAGCCAATATGGTTTCCGAAACAGGGCTGGGCGCGCCTTCCAATTCCAACTATGGAGGGAGTGGTTCGGATGTAACATAGTTCCCGGTCGCCTTCTTCAACTGTGATGCATGGAATACGGGGTGGACTCACGATTCCGGTGGAAGGGCAAGCCGATACACCACTTCTCCTACCCGGCCTAAGACCTTGAACGGCCCATAATAGTGCGCCGCCAACTTAGCATTGATGCGTCTGGCGATGGAGTGCTGGCGATAGGGCCGCAGCTTGATGAACACCATGTCCTCTACCTGAAAAGATATATCGTGACGTTTAGCGTTGGCATACTTACTCATTCGCTTTTGGGCCCGTCTGAGGTTGTACTTCAGTTGGAGAAGTGCTTCATCTCTGTCTGTCAACTCATGCACCACCGCATCAACTAGGGACTCCCCCGGGTCAAACCGCAGGAGGGTAGGCGGTGGTCTACCGTAAACTACCTCGAATGGTGTCTTTCCGGTGGCCGAATGGAAGCTAATATTGTACCAATACTCAGCCCATGGCAGCCATCTTGCCCATGTACGTGGCTGGTCGGAGGCAAAACAACGTAGATATGTCTCAAGGCATCAGTTGAGCACCTCCGATTGCCCATCTGTCTCCAGGTGATATGCTAAGCTCATTGTCAGAGTAGTGCCCAAGAACTTAAAAAGTTCCTGCCAAAAATGACTAATAAAGATAGGATCCCTGTCACTCACGATGGTACGCAGAATCCCATGTAAGCGTACAATCTCCTGCATAAAAATTTCAGCTACCTTGCTAGCCACATAGGGGTGACGGATGAGGATAAAATGCGCTTATTTGGACAGCCGATCCACCACCACTAAAATTGCATCTTTTCCCTTGGATTTGGGGAGCCCGGTGATGAAGTTCATTGCAATATCCTCCCAAACCGTCTCAGGTATTGGCAAGGGTTGGAGGAGACCCGCGGGGGAAGTAGCCTGATACTTTTGTCTTTGACATACGTCACACTCTGCTACAAACTTGTCAACTGCCTTTCTCATGCCGTGCCAGTAGACATTGTTCGCCAATCGCCTATATGTCTTGTAGGCCCCCGAGTGACCCCCTGTAGCCATGCTATGAAACTCCTGAAGAATTTGTTGGACCCAAGGTGAGTTGGTCGGAATCACCAACCGGCCTTGGTACAGTAGTCTTCCCCTATCCAATCTGTAATGTGGATGAGAATTTGCGTAGTTAGTAATGTCCTGAATTATCTTCTGCAATACTGGATCCTCGTGCACCTCTTTCAGTACCTGGGGTAGGTCTTCCCACACCGGCAAGGATATGGCCAAGAGTGTTAGGCCACGCGAAACTCGTGAGAGAGCATCAGCTGCTTGGTTAGTGTTTCCTGCCTTATATATAATCCCATAATCATAGCCCAATAGCTTAACTAACCACTGTTGCTGATCGGGGGTGGCTATTCGCTGCTGCAACAGGTGTTTCAAAGCTTTCTAATTGGTCAACACCTGAAAGTGACGGCCCAACAAATACGGTATCCAATGCTGCACTGCCAAGACTAGGGCCATAAGCTCCTTCTCATATGTCGACTTTGTCAGGCTGCGGTCTGAGAGGCCTTTGCTGAAATAAGCCACGGGTCGGCCTTCTTGCATTAACACTGCTCCTATCCCTCGCCCTGAGGCATCACACTCGATCGTAAACATGCACTGAAAGTTAGGCAGCACTAACACTGGAGCTGTCGTCATAATGGTCTTGAGCTCATCGAAGGCTTGCTGAGCCTCGGGGTTCCATTTGAAGGCATCCTTTTTAATAAATCCGTCAATGGTCGGGCTATTTTACCATAATTCTGCACAAATCGGCGGTAATAACCGGTCAAGCCTAAGAAACCCCGTACCTCCTTGACTGTGCGTGGTGTAGGCCACTCCTTAATAGCGTTCACCTTGTTGGGATCCATCGCTACCATTCCTAGTTGTATGATATGCCCCAGATACTCAACTTGTTGCCGCCCAAATTGGCATTTCTTTTTATTCTCCACCCAATGTTGGCCTTGCAATATTGCCAGAGTTTGTGCTAGATGATTCATGTGCTCCTCCCAATTGGCGCTGTAGACCAAGATGTTATCAAAGAAGACTAACACAAATTGCCACAGATAGGGTCTAAAGGTGTCATTCATGGCGGCTTGGAAAGTCGCGGGTGAGTTCTTCAAGCCAAATGGCATCACCAAGAGTTCATAGTGACCATCATGAGTTCGAAAGGCTGTCTCGGGCACATCCTCCTTTTTAACGCAAATTTGGTGATACCCTGAGCGTAGGTCAATCTTGGAAAAATAATGTGCTCCTTGTAGTTCATCCAACAACTCCTCAATCACAGGTATCAGGTACTTATCTAGAATTGTGATCTCATTTAGCGCGTGGTAGTCCACACAGAATCCCCAACTCCCATCTTTTTTCGCACAAGAATAACTGGGCTGGAGTAGGGGGCTGGAACTAGGTTGGATAGTGCCTGCGGTGAGCATCTCCCCCACTAATTTGGTCATCTCATCCTTCTGACTATGGGCATAGCGATATGGCCGTACCCTGACTGGTCCCTGATCTTGTTTGAGCACTATGGCATGATCGGTGGCCCTAATGGGCGGAAATGAGCCGGACTTTGCGAATACTCCATCGAATCATCCAATCACCTGCATCAGTTGTGTTGTTTGCTCTCTGGGCAATAAGTCATCAATCATCTGCTGGTCACCTCTGTCTACCGCCCACACTAAGGCCCAACACTCCACATCCGCCAACTGCGTCAACATTCTGAGAGAGGATTGTGCTCTTACCAAGGCCGGACTACCTTGTAGCAACACATCCTCACCCTCCCGATTGAATTTGAGGTATAAGCGACCCCAATCCGCCTTCACCTCCCCTAGCGTTTAGAGCCAGGCCACTCCTAAAATGAGATCCACGCCGCCCAAGCCAAAGAGATATGCATCTAGCGTCTCCACCAAAGGACCGAGTGTGATTTGTAGTCGTGCGCATTTGCCCTGGGTAGTTACTTTGCCGCCGTCCCCCAAATGGACCCCAAATAAGGGGGTTGATTCCACTTTAAGATTCATTTCCTTCACCAATCGACTCGAGATAAAATTGTGGGTGGCCCCACTATCGATCATCACCACTATGTCTTCACCGTCCAATTTGTCCCATCAACTTGAGAGTGTGTGGGCTTGATATTACCCCGATGGAGTTCAAGGAAACCTCCGAGTCATCACCCGCATGCTCCTCTGTACTGTGGTCCTCGGGTTTGGGGTCATCCTCATCTTCGCCCATGATCATGAGCCGCAGGTTCTTGTTAGCGCAGCGATGCATGGGGTGGTACGGTTGGTCGCAACGAAAACATAATCCTTTTTCTTGTTTAGCCTTAAAGTCTTGGTAGGACAGAGACCTGCTGCTCGAGGCTCTGTGATCAACACTGACTCCACCAGTTACCTTCCTCCCTTCCTCCCTGGTTTGTGCACGGTTGGAACCGACGGTGCTTGTGGCCGGTCCAGAGACCCCACCTCCGCTGCCCTTGCCTGGTGCGCTTTCGGAACTTGATCGGAGGGATGTCTGATTATTCCACCCGCCCCCGGCTTGACTTTGGGCAGCTATGGTGTTCGAGACATACGAAAATCCAGCACGACCACCTCCATAACTCTTGCTCGGTTGAGTCGGAAGGCCCTTACCACCCAACACCTCTTCGAAATTCCGTGCTAAGAATATAGCCCTTCTAACAGTAGTAGGTGCGAAGGTCCGTATCCAACGCCGTATGTCCTCGTGTAGGCCACTAAGAAAATATCCCAAGTATTGAGAGGCAGGGAGCCTGGGTAACCGCGCCACCAACCCCTCGAAAGCCTCAATGAATTCCCCAACCGTTTTGTTGCCCTGCTCCAAGGAAGCCAACAGCACGAATGGGTTTGCTGCACCGCAATCACTTAACTGCGTCACCATCTCATCTTTCGGCATCTCCCAAGAGATCTCGGTCTCCAGCCTCTTCAACTAGCTAAACTAGTAGACAGCGGCGCCCTCCATACTGACGAAAGCCAATGGAACTCGTTGATCATTAGGTGTGCCCTGAATATGAAAGTATTGTTCCGCTCGTGTGATCCACCCTAAGGGATCAGATCCGTCAAAGGTGGGTAGCTCTACGTGTCGGCACCATGCGCGTTGCCCTCCTACCGCGTTGCCTCCCCACTCTCCCTGCGGTTCACATTCCACCTCAGCCCGATGTCTCGCTTCCACCGGAAATGTCTCACGTCTGCCCTGGCAGAACACTTTCGTCACTAGAGGGACGAAGGGGTTTGCCGTTCGCCTGCTTCCATCCGCCGCATGAGTGCCAGAGGGCAGTAGCCATGCGTCTTCCCCCATCGGCTGAACGTCCTCATCACGCCAATCGCCTAACACCTCCTCAGCTTCCGCCTGTTCTGCCCCACGTTCCCGTCACTTGGAACTGGGCGACGCTTCAGCGGCGCCATCGGCTACTTTTCCCTTTAAAATCCCAGCCATCAGGTGTTTCAATTCCAGCATGTCCTCCTTCATCGACTTCCGCTCCTCCTCGACCCTCCGCAGATGATCCTCGTTGGCGGCGTCGACTGAACGACGTCGCTCTTCATTGGTTGCCTCCGCTACGCGCCGGCGCTCCTCACTCTCTAGCAAGTCTTGCAACATTTTCTCTATCGAATCAAAACGAGCATCAGCGCGCGTTGTCGCCATGGTGCGCCTGCTGCTTCACGGTCCCATAATCCGATAGGTCGAACCACTGATATGATCGTACACGATCGTCCCGCAAATCGCTGTAACGATGAGAATTAGGGTTTCTAAGCAACAAGCAAAAAAAACAAGATACCAGATAAGATTACTCTCCCCTCCTTTCATCTCTTACAAACCCTCAGCCTAATTCCCTAATGGGCCTGGACCCTTTTGTCCATAGTCCACCTGGTGTAGACCCTCCACTGGGCCTATGCTGGCCCATCTGTATCATAATTCAGTGTGAATATGTAGATTATATTTGTGAAATTACATTGATATATTCTTGGAAAAAAAATTGATAGAGGAAAGTTAAATGTTTGAAAATTTACAAAGCTTGTTGGTAGATTGGGTTGCGTATTGCAGATTGAAAACAATAAATATTATGGATAATTTCTATATATTCTTTGATCGTTAATTTGTAAATTTCAAAAATCAAATTTGATGTTAATTGTAAGGATATTGTAATAGTTGCTTAGATATGAATCAAATTAATGAACTATGACAGACTTGTAAGAAATAGGGATAACAAAAAAAATTGTCTCAAATTAGATTAAGCCAAAACGTCGGATATAGGATTTTATATATTTATTCTACACTTGAACTCAAACTCGCCCGTCTATAGAAAAAGACTAAAAAATCCTCTAAAATTAACACTAGCTGCTTCCTCCCCACCCTCTACTCTCGCTTCCCTCCTTGCCTATGCCACTTGTTGTCTCTCACTACTCCCTCATCTCCTATCCTAGTCCTCTTCTTTCTACCCCTCCTCCTTGCCTATGTGGCTTGCTCGTCGCACATAGGGTCAAGTTTCCTTACGGGGACTTAATCTTCTTTTTGAAACATGATGAGCAGGTTTAGAGTCGGGTATAGGGTTTAAGAGTTAAGAGTCAAGTTTAGTACTACTCGCCCATTCCAACATGTTGCCTACCCCTAGTGAGAAATATCGTTCACTAACTTTTTATAAAATAATTTAATGCTGGTTGCATTACCGTTAGATAGTTGTGCGACACAAAATCCCTTGGCTCAATTATTGTTAACATGTTTTGTGTATGCTCTGGAATTATCGAGCAGCTCAATGAATCTAGCATGTAAATAGAAGCTTTCATAAAAAGTTTATGATCGAATAATTGACGGTAACAAACGAATAAAATATGAATTCAGTGTTGAAAATTTAGATGAGAAAATTGTCTTGCAAAAATCTATTTGGGCTGGTTTACTGTTTTCGACATCAGATATTTCTAAGATTACGATGCCTTTTACTTTCAACTATATCAGGTCAAGATAGCTTTGGATGCGAATCCATATCCAAAAGCTATGGAATCTTTGTAGTCTTCAATCTCAAAAGATGCCAGTAAGTTGTGTTTAATTGAGAGGAAATGAGGAGAGAAAGGACAAAAAAAAAAAGAAAAAAAAAAAAAAAGGAGATATTTGCGCACGATATACACCTTATCATTGAATCCTTTGAAACTTCAATGTTGGCCTAGGCGGGATATCCAGCTTAAAATTTCTAGGTACCCTAATTACACGTTTGCTGATTTTAAAGCTATCAAGTCAAGACGTGAATCTCGATAAAATAATCACACATACCTTATGTTAACGTTGATAGAAAATTATTAATAAGTTCATCGTTGACAACTTTTCATTAAATATATATCAACAATAAATTAAATTCTATCAAGGATAATTTAAAGTATGTCAATAACAAATTCAAGTCTATGAATGATAAATTAAGGCCACGATAATTTAAGGTATATTAATGATAATTTAAGATATATCAACGATAATTTAAGATCTGTCAATATTAAATTTAGATATATCAATGATAAATTTAGGTATATCAATAATAATTTAAAATATGTCAACAATAATTTCAAATATGTCAACAATAATTTAATGTCTATCAACGATAATTTAAGGTACGACAATAATAAATTAAGGTATATTAATAATAATTTAAAGTCTTTCAACGAAAATTTAAGATTTGTCAATGATAAAATATCTTTAACAAACCTTTATTTATTGTTGATAGACTTTAATTTATTATTTACAAACCTTAAATTATTGTTGGTAATCCTTAAATTAAAATATGTCAATAATAAAATAATTAATAAATTTATGTGAACCTTAACATAAGGTACACATAATTAATTTATCGAGATTCACACATTCACTTAATTGCTTTAAGATCAGTAAATGCATGATAGAGTACCTAACTTAGAACAATCTAAACCATTTTGTTCAAAAAAATTTTCCAAGCACGAACCCTGCCTAGTCATCATAGGCAAGGTTCATCCCCACCATCCATCGTAAGATTTGTGAAAGAAGGATAATAGATCCCCATTTGCTCTCACTTTCAGTTTTCTCTCCTCACTAAACCCTTCCCTTATCACTCGAAAAATCTATCTCCTCATTTGAAAAATCTGTCGTCTCTCTTGCCCTTGCTGCTAAAAAGCCATTGCACTCGTCGACATTCTCTTCCCCCCTCGCCAGCGTTTCCTCTCCTCCCTCCCCCACACTCTCCTCACCATCTCCCCTTATATGGTTAACCGCCAGCTTTCGGAAGTCCTGCCCTAGCTATCGCTCACCCACCCGATTTTGCAACTTCATCTCTTCATTGCCAGCCTAGGAAAGTCAACGACATCAAAGTCGAGTGGGCGAGCGGTGACATGATAACTAGGGCTCCTTTCTTCACTATAGTGAGGTAGGGAGAACTAGTTCGAGAGACTTGGAGACACCGGTGAGAGCTGAAGAGATTTGGGGCGTGAGCAGAGTCAGTAGCAAGCTCGCGGGAGAGATTTACATACTGTTTCCTTGAAGGGATAAGTGGAAGAGAGGATAAAAAAAAATTTATGCTTTGTTTCGTTGAAGGGCCAAGTGAAAGGGGAGAAAAGTAGAGAAGCCAAATAATCTTTTTTTTTTCCTCGTTTAGTCATCCGCCCGAATCGGGCGGATAACTCAGGGAACAAAAAAAAAGGCTTCAAGCTCTTACTGTCCAGCGTGCCTTCAGCCTGTCGCCTCTAGATTGCCTCCGGCCTTCAGCCCGCCTCCAACGCTCCGCCTCCAGATTGCCTAGATGAGCTCAGGAGAGGAGGGAGGCGGAGGACGACGAGCAAGAGTTAGTGGTGGGGGAAGAGCGGCGAGGTGATGTTGGAGGGGTACGTGGAGGTGGCAGGCAGCGGGGAGGAGGGATCGGAGGGCATTGCGAGGACGAAGAGCTAGACGGACGAGGACCTGGATGAGCTGAAGGGGTGCCTCGACCTTGGGTTTGGGTTCAGCTATGACGAGATCCCTGATCTCTACGGCATGCTCCCGGCGCTAGAGCTCTGCTACTCGACATCGTGCCTCCAACTAGCCCTCCGCCTCCAGCTTGCCTGGATGAGCTCAGGAGAGGAGGGAGGCAGAGGACGACGGGTAGGAGCTAGTGGTGTTGGAGGCGGCGTGGGAGGAAGAAGAGGAGGAGATCATATGGAGAGGATGGAGGCGTGAAGAGCCATGGCGGCTGAAGAGCAGCAGGGTGATGCTGGAGGGGTGCGTGGAGGCGGTGGGCAACATGGAGGAGGGATCGGAGGGCATTGCGAGGATGATAAGTCCTCTGGACACGTGAAAATCACGTGAAAAAAAAAGACCAAATGGGGCTTGGTTATCCTTCTTTTCATAAATCATATGATGAATGGTGGGAACGGACCCATGACTAGGCAGGCCGATAACTAATATTTGTTTTCGTTTGTCTACCTTCTATTGATCATGAGGGGATGATCCGCTCATGAGAGTACTGCAATTTGAGAAATTGACCTCCCTCGCTGAATGTCAACTAGAAAGATGTGATACTATCCATCATCCCAATGCTTGACAAATTAAACATGATCAGACTTATAAAATTTGAGTTGGAACTATTGCCCTTCATCGGTTGGAGCTATCAGTTCCATAGTCCCATCTGCTCTTAATTCTGCATCCCACAAATTCTAATATGCCCAAACGAACAAAATTTCTTCGTGCGCAAACCCAAACCGGAGGGAGATAACGTAAACACCAGAATAATTAACGTCGTTCTTGAGAGAGTGTGTGTCCACCAAACCTTCTTTACCAAAACTAAAAATAGTGACCCAGACAAGCAGCAAGAACAAAGATTCATAGTTAACGTCCACGGTGAAACATTTAGAAGCCGAAACCGTCGTCGAATCCAGCGTCATATCCCGCGTCATATGCGGCCGCGTCTGACACTAGATCGCCGATGAGGAGGCCACCGAGGGCGCCACCCAAGAGACCTGCGCCCAGCCCAACGCCAAAATTGTTCTTCTTCGGTGGGGCTTGTGGCGCTGCCCCGTACCCATAGCCGGCAGGCGGAGGGTATCCATATCCCGGCGGAGGCGGCGCGTACCCATATTGCAGCGGTGGGTACCCGTACCCTGGTGGAGGCGGCGCGTAGCCGTATGGAGGGTAAACCCCGGGTGGCGGGTAGGCCCCAGATGGATCGGGTGCCAGGTAGGTAATGGCGGACTCGCTGGTTTTGAAGTCCATTCCTGGTGGAGGGTATGTGGGGGTGGCGGAGCTCCTAGGAGGGGGATACACTGTGACTGGATCGGCAGGCATCAAGTCCGTCCCCGGCCCAGACGTAGGGTACGCGACAGGTAGGGGTGGCATCCCCGCGTGATCGACGGCGGTGGCAGGCTCTATGAATTTGTAGGAGAGATTTAGGACGCCCTTGGGCTTGCCCGAGGAGCGCCTGCAGACCTGGTAGCTCACGAACTGAGAGGCGGACGGGGGAGCTTTGCCATCACCGTCGATGAGGAGCTCCTTGAGGGGAATGTGTACATCACCGATGTCCCGATCGCCGAGGGTGCGCTGTGATCGCAGCAATACGTGGAGGACGAGGCGGGCAACGGCGGCAGGGTCGACAGGTACGTAGAAGATGAGCGTGGTGTTCCACTTGGGATTCTTGCCGCCGTCCTTATCGGTCGGGATACGCTGGATGGAGTGGGGCTCATCGGCTATGCAGACGACGGCGTAAACATCCATCTTGGAGAAGATGTTGACATCGTTGAGGTCCTTAGCGGAGATGAGCGTCACCTCCAACTTCCTGAACGCCGCCATGGCGGATTAATGCTTGGATTGTAGGTCAAATCTACGCCTCCTCTCTTCCAAATTCAAGATTTGATCGCTTCGATGGATTGCGATCAAAATTCGAGAAGAGACGAGACGCCGACGAGTGGAAGGAGGACTTTGGGAAGGGATTGGGTGGAAGTCAGGATTTGTAGCACGGGAGATTTTTATATCGAGGAGAAGCAATGTTGGAAGGCAGGGCGATATTTCCGACGGAACTAGGAAATCGGTCTTTCTCGAAAAGGGTTTATGGATTGGCGGAAAATTTCTCTGCGGCCCCCCTCCGCTTAAAACCCGAAAAAACGGGTTGATTAAATTTTATATTAAAAAATATTTTTTTTTTAATTTTTTTTTAGAAATACTCTATTTTTTATAATCTATCCAATAGTATTAAATTTAGGATATTTTAGATTATATACATGTATGTATGAAATACCCTATGCAAAATTACATATAAGATAAAAAAATATTTTATATATAAATTTGTATAGAGTTTGTATAGAGTATTTTATACATGTATATAATCTAAAATACCCTAAATTTAATACTATTGGATAAATTATAAAAAATAAAGTATTTCTAAAAAAAAAATTAAAAAAAAATATTTTTTAATATGAAATTTAATCAACCCGTTTTTCGGGTTTTAAGCGGAGGGGGCCGCATAGAAAACGCGCCCTATGGATTGGCCCCAATGGTTGCACACAAATTTATACCGTCGTACTCTAGTCATCTGTCTCAGACTGGGACCTGTATGCATGTTTCGTAAGAAACGAATTATGGAGAAATTTACGTTACATTTATATTAAATCTATTTTTTAGTTAGGTTTTCTGTGAAAATATCGTGAAATATTTGACCAAGTATGCGTGCATTACGCAGTAAAGATGCACTTTATTAAACATAATTAAATTTATAATTAAACTACTCTCAAGATTTAAATACATCAATTTTATATTTAGAATGATTCCAAATTGCCATCAAATCAACATTTTATTCGTTCCTATTTTAATAATATTATTTTCCTAAAAAAGAATATTATAATTATATATTCATCATCGCTAGTGTTATTGAATTCTCACTAGCCAAATAAATCGAAAAAATTTCTTGAGCAAGGGAGCTACTCAAAAAATCCTAAGCATAGCTCATGATCTTAAAAATCAGGAAAAAATATCCACCATGTAGTCCACGATGAGAGCTATCCACGGACACCAAGATCGTGGATTTTAGATGTATCCACGATGAGATATCGTGGATACAATATCGTGGATACAGGATGTATTGTGAACAGTATTTTGTCCACAATGTTTGTATCCACGATATCTCATCGTGGGTACATCCAAAATCCACAATCTTGGTGTCCGTGGATAGCTCTCATCGTGGACTACATGGTGGATATTTTTTCATGATTTTTAGGATCGTGATTTTTTTTAGGTATACAATATGAATGATAAATTTATAATCAGGTCGTGTCGGGTCAAACATATCGGGTTAATAAAATGACTCATTTAATAAACGGGTTATTATAGTTGTGTCGAGTTGACCTAATTATGTTCAGGATATGTTTGAGTTAGACAGTTGATAGGGTTGTCCGCAAGTGTTTGGATTCTATTGCGTAATAAAAAGTATCGATCCCACAGGGACTAGGGGTTAAGTACTAACTAATCAGTAAGTCAATAGCTAGGTGATCAAATAATAGAGGGAATAACTAATGTCCTAATGCAAATAAGTAAATCAAGCAAGTCAAGTGCAAAACAAAGAACAAACGGGATGAGAATATTTCGAGACAAAAATCAGGATTTAAGGTTTCACCACATCGTGGAATGACAGAAAGATAATGTAGGTGTTTAAAGCCGTTCAACCTAAGTTCTTAAGGTAATTCTTCCTAAGGTACAAACTCATTCCCTTTCAGGCCAAGGTCCGGTATCTAACTTAACCCAAGTCTCCTACTCTCGTGGCTTACTAGATTAAGCAGATCCAATGGGTTCTGTGAAGAATTATTAACTCATCGAGTAATTTCGACCTACTCTCGTGGCTGAAATTACTAGTTCAATGATATTGTGGTTCACCTCTCAGTCCATCCCACAACGTCTAAAACATATACATACATGACCAGTACACAAATATAGATCCAAACATATTAGAATTGAATAAGAATAAAAATAAACTTAAGCAATGTATAAATCAAGCATTAACAATCAACATTCTTACAGCGGGCTACGCCCATGCCCCGAAAATAGATAACCCCACAATATTCATCGTGAAATACAATCAAATCTCTCAAATAAATTAATTCAAAGCAAAGGGAAGACTAGATCCTTGATGGGAGAGGGTAGAGTACGATCCTCATCAAAACGAGGGAAAGATCGAGCCAAAACAGTCCCTCCATCAAGAATTTTGCCTGAAACCCTAGTTGTCGTTGTTCGCCTTCATTCTCCTCAACCGCTTCACGAAATCCCGTGAAGGTCTCCACAAATTTTCAATAAATTCTGCTCCAAAAATAGTAAGAAACAGATGAAAAACCGAACAGGTATCGCAAACTGCGTATCGATGCATGGCCGTGCATGGATGCAAGACCATGCCCGTGAAGATCTCAGCTTCAATCTGATCTCTGAAATAATAACTCTTCGCGGCCATGTACCAATACACGTGCATGCTTGTGTACATCTCGGTGATGTTTGGAGAAGCAGGATCATACATGGTTGTGCATGGATGCACGACCATGTCCATGAAGAGTGTGGAAAGCTCCGTTTGATCTGAAATTCGACGTGTAGCTTTGTCTCATCATGGGGAATCATCCCATATCTTTAAATCTTCCAAATTCCACGAATTTTGGGATGAAATTCCTACATTTCAATAAAACTAAGGAAAAATGAAGATTATGAAGAATATGAAGCATTTAAGCACGTAAATGAGACAAAACATAAATTTTACTCCAAAATAATAATAAAACGAAGCCACAATATATCATATTTTTACATGATATCAAAATACATCAGACTTAGAATTTTACATGTCCTCAAACAATTGAATTGTTCAGAATACAGTGATGAAATGAAATAAGGAATCTCAAATAACTTGAATAAGTCTGGCAAGGCCATAATTTGATCAACAACAAGCTTCAAATTACAATGCAATGTTGAAAGCAAATTAAGACAAATTTTACTAATATAATCCATTAGAATATACAAAGTTGACAATACCAGAAATTGACATGGTACATCTCACACATAAGATATCATTGGTCAAACACTCAAAAACTTGATATGTTGTTTGCAAGTGCATGGATTCTATCACGTAATAAAAAATATCGATCTCACAAAGACTAGGGGTCAAGTATTAACTAATCAGTCAATTGTTATCTAGGCAATCGATTAGGCTATGTTCTATTGGATGGAATCCACGGTGGAAAGGTCATCTAGATTCATTGTACTTTCCATCCTTTCCATCATAAATTTCATTCAACAAAACATAGCCTTAAGGATGAGAATAGTCTAAGTCCTAATGCAAGAAAGAAAGTAAATCAAAGCAAATTAAGAACAAACAGAGAGCAAATGAAGGTGTAAAAATCTCAAGAGAAGATCGGGGTTTTAGGTTTCACCTCACTGAAGAATAAAAGAAGGATAATACAAATTGTTTAAAGTTGTTTAATCTAAATTCTTAATGTAATTCTTCCTAAGGTATAGATCGTTCCCTTTCAGGACATGATCTGGTATCTAACTTAACCTAAGTCTCCTATTTTTGTGGTTTACTAGGTTAAGCAGATCCAATGGGTTCTGTGAAGACTCCTCGAGTATTTTTGACCTACTTTCATGGTCAAAATTACAAGATCAATCTAAGGGGTTCCGACATTATGGTTCACCTTTCAGTCATTCCCACAATATCTCAAACATATGCATGCATGGTGAAGAAGGAGAAAATTCCCAAGCATCTACCAAAGGTATATAGCTCTAAGGGGATGGTTTAAGCATGCACAGATAGTCCTAACGAGGGCAAACAATCAATAACCAATGCAATAGGGACCAGCAAATACCCACTAGCAGAAAATCTAGCATGCAACCTTAGGAGGTATTTATCCTACTCGATTAGGAAGTAACTGCGGCCCCCTTTAGGGAAGGGGGCCAAGACCCCTTTCTCTGAATCCCCCTGCTCTCGCTGCTTCTGACTTTGGTCGAAGAGGCTATGAAATGGGTGATTAAATGACTTTACAAATTTAAGATGCAAGGGGTGGGAGTATACAATCCCATGCAAGTCCCCTTTAAACTATAAACAAGAATGTCCTTAAAAGGGATCTTGATCAAGTCTTCAAACTCCAAGCCGAAGGCTTCAAGACTTCACCAAGCTTCAGCCTCCAGGATGTCCACGCTACACACCACACTAAGCCCTCAAGAAGCCTTACGTGAAGGGTGGGAATGGAAGCTCTCGGTGGAAGTTGGGAAGAATCTCGGATGGAGTTTCGGCACTTAACTAAATTAAACTAAACTAACACAAACGCTAACACAAGCTGGGGTTATTTTTTCATCAAAAGAGTAGACTAGTGCAAAGTGTCCAATACAAGGGCTTAAAACCCCAAGTCCTCAACGTTACAAAATACCTCAAGTATATCCAATGGCTGCTCTTCCTTGGTTTTGAAATTTGATGGCTTGGATGAGATGTTTTTTTTTCAGCTTTTCATTGGGTGGAATGGGCGGTGAAGTGCTGGAATCGTGGCTGAGGAGCTTGTTGGGAAATGGTAGGAAGACGTGGCAATGTGCTGCAATTTGATTGGGCAAGACTTGCATGCGCCTCCTCGTGAAGGGGTGTCTTCCATCCGGATCCTTCAGCTGGATAGAGATTTGCGCATGCTGATGGAATGAGGACTGCATGCGTGAAGAAGTGTGATGGTTTGGAAACTCAGCCGAGTGTAGTAGACTAGGGTCTTTGCATGTTGACTTGATTTGCATGAAGTGGTTGTTGACTTGATCTTGATGAGGTGGTTGGTGTCTATATGGATGACTTAAGCTTTGATGTTGACTTGATGTTGACTTGAGGTTGACTTGTTGAGGAACCAGGGTGCCTTGTAGTGCAAGTACAGGTGCATATAAAATCCTAGGCTAGAGACAACCTACTACAAAATCTAGGAAAGTAAAATTATTTAAAAGAAAATAAAAAAAAAACCCTAGGCTAATCCTAGTCTAGAACTTGAAAGCAAACAACAAGAGTTCAAACAAAGTAAAGTGCAAATGCATTTAGCTAGCAAAAGAAATTAAACTTGATATCCAAATCTGATTGGTGGCTTCTTGATGCGTTTAGACCGTCGTAGAGCTTTGGATGCCCCTACATCACATGGCTAATACAAAAATATGAATTCGTACAACTTAGAATTGAATAAGAACAAAGATAAACTCAAGAAATATATTAATCAAGCATTACCATTCAACATCCTTACAGTTGGCTACGCCCAAACCCCGAAAAGAAGTTTACGCTAGAACGTTCATCGTGAAATATATCAAATCTCTCAAAACAAATCAAATCAAACAAGAGGGAAGGCTAGATCTGTGATGGGAGAGGGTGGAGTACAATCTTCAGCATCCAACCGATGAAGAAATCGAGCCGAAATAACCTTCCATCATCAAAATCGCCACCAAACCCTAGTTATAGCCGTTCGCCTTCGTTCTCCTCAACCGCTCCATGAAATCCCGTGATTCTTGTCCCAAAATGTCTGTGGCTAAGTTGGGAAGGTCTCCACAAATTTTCAGCAAATTTCGCTCCAAAAATAGAAAGAAATGGGTGAAAAGCCGAATGGGTGTCGGGCATGGTGTGAGCTTTCACGGCCATGCATGGATTCACAGCGTGAAGACCTCGGTGAACTTCAGAATCTGGAAAAATAACTCTGCACGACCATGTATGGGTTCATGGGTGTGCCCATGAACATCTCATCGAATTCTGAAAAAGTCGGCCAAGCCCGTCACGGCCGTGCATGGATGCACGAGAACGCCTGTGAAGATCTCGGTGTAGTTTGGGAAAGCAGGGTCATACATGACCATGCCTGTGAAGAGTGTAGAAAGCTCCTTTTGGTCTGAAATTTGATGCGTAGCTTTGTTTCATCATGAGGAATCATCTCATATCTTCAAATCTCCCAAATTCCACTAATTTTGGGGCGAAATCCCTACATTTCAATGAAACCAAAGAAAAGTGAAGATTCTGAAGAATATAAGGCCTTTAAGCACATAAATGAGACAAAGTATGTATTTTAATCCAAAATCATAATAAAACTAAGCCACAACATATCATATTTTTGCATGATATCAAAATACATCAGACTTAGAATTTTGCTTGTCCTCAAGCAATTGAATTGTTCAGAACACAGTGATGAAATGAAATAAGGAATCTCAAGCAATTAAATAAGTCCAGCAAGGTTATAATTTGGTCAACAACAAGCCTCAAGTTATAATGCAGTATCAAAAGCAATTTAAATTAAATATTACTAATACAATCCATTAAAGTATGCAAAGTTGACAATACCAAAGACCCTTTTATTATGCATCTCACATAAATGACATCTTTGATCAAATATTCATAAGTCAAGTGGTTGTACATCAAGTTATATGAAAATAGCATCGGTGCCACATAGTGTCTATGTGGTGCCCTTTTTTTTTTAATATAAAACAGTGTCAAGCTTTGCTTCGATACCACTGCTATTATTTTTAGTCAGGGAACAGTGTCAAGCTTTGCTTAGGTACCACTGTCTCTGTTTATTGGGATGCTAGGAATAGTGCCAAGTGTGATGTACTATGTACAATAACACTTCGGTATCACTGTTATTATTTCTGATTCTCATGACAAGATGTACAATAAGAATAGAGTATGAACGCAAGATATAAATAAGCATTACACATGTGAAGCATGTCAAGGTCAAGATGAAGACAACAAGTATACTCTACACAAAACCTTAAGGGCCCGTCCTTGAGGTTGACCAACTCCACCGGTGGCATCAGTGGAATAGGATAGCAGTCTCGGACTATTAACTTATTTAGGGCTTCGTAATTCGCACAAAACCTCAAGGACCCGTCCTTCTTTTGGAATAGGACCAGGGCTCCATATGGTGACACGGTTGGCCGCATAAACCCTGCTTCTAACAACTCGTCGAGTTGTTTGCAGAGCTTGGCCAACTCCACTAGTGGCATCCTATAAGGAGCCTTGGATGGAGGAGTAGATCCTGCCACAAGCTCTATCTTGTGGTCGATCCCTCTCCTAGGTGGCAGGTACTTCGGCAATTCCGAAGATATCACATCAGCAAACTCCTCCAACACTCTCTTGACCGCCAAGAGAGTCGCACTCCTTGCCGGGTGGGGGCCCTCCACCCAAATGGCCATAAGCGTCAGATCTCCTTGGCATAACCCTGTAGCCAAGACATTCGCAGACAAAGGTACTCCCCGGGAGTCTCTCTTTTTTCCCTTCCTTGGCTCTGTGCTCCCAATGCATGACACGAGGCAAGGAGAGCACTCATCATGTATCTGTATCCCATACAGATATGGCATTATGACTATCTTTGCCTTGACCAGAAGTTCAAGGCCAAAGATAGCTTTATAATCTGCGAGTTTCAGAATCTTCGCATGGCAGTGGTCCTGCCAACTACAGATTACGATATCCACATCGTATGATATCCCTAAGACCTCCGGGTCTACTGCACCAACTGACCTCACTTTGTCCCGTGCTAGGGACATCTTAAGTCCAACTCTCTTAGCCGTGGCTTTGCTTATGAAAAGGTGCGACGCACCTGTATCAATCATATCGTTCACCAGTAGAGAGTTTATAAAGGAGGCGACGTATAGCAACGTAGGCCTCTCACTACTAGTAGAGGCAGTGCTTAAAACCAGAGGATTTAGGAGCGCCTCCTGATCCCGTACACTGCTCTCCTCTTCTGCTATTGCAGAAGGTGGACAGTCTCTAACCATCTTTGTCAGCTTTGGTGTCGTGGGCCGACTCTCCCGCATGAAAGGCTCTTTGCCCTTCACAGCGAACAAACTCTCCGTCCACGAAGTAGAAGCCATACCACTCACAGTGGCATGGGTTAAGAAGGGGACATGTTCCTTGGACCCCATGTGGTCCATCAAAGCTTCCGTTGCCCAATACAACTGCTGCGCATAATCCCAGATGTTCACAACATGCCAAACTTTCTCGAGGGTGCCCCTTGTAACACATGTCAAGTTCCTTGGAAGGAACCGAGTCATGATCTCTGTTTTAAGCACTTCCCAAGAAGACTTACGGGCTAGATCGATCCCGAGTAAGTTGGGAGCGGCCTGTATCTGTCCCGACAATTTCGCGTCTCCGGAGAGATACAAAATGTAAACTTGGGCTTGCTCCCCCTTGGGGATCTGAATATTTTGAGAATATATTTCCATATCCCAAGGGGAGGTCTCAACTCCCATGGAGCAACGCACCCCATGGAAGGGGACAGGCTCCGGGACATGTCGTCGCATGACGGTCCCCTGGCCGAGATCGGCCATGGTCAGTGCTATCGAAGCTGTCGTAGAGCGCTTCAACAACGCAACCTCCGCCTGAGATGCCTCTAGCTCCTCGGTGAGTCGAGTCCCCTGAGCAACGAGGCGCTCGTTGGAGATGAGCAATGTGGAGATGATCTCCTCTGAGATGCGAGGGTCCAAAACCCCATCTCCGACTATGTCCTCAAGGGATGATAGTCTGATGTCCGTCGAAGACCCCATCTACACATAAATAGTTGGGTTAGACAAATCACGAGTATGATGCTCGTACAAGTTGGAACGAGCAGAACCTGTGGCCTTTGTTACTAAGCTGTCACGCCCTCAATTACGGTAATATTTTTTTTTTAATTTTTGCCCATGAGTGAACGCTTAACTCGAGTCAAATACGTCAATGCAGGTGTCGCAACAGTCGAAACCACTGAATTAGGTGCGACTAGTAGGGACGATTCCTCGAACCGACCCCCCAGCCCGACTATGGACTCTGCGGAAGATCTTTGCAAGATCCATGCTTGCGATTCATCGAGAACCGGTGTCGTAGAGTTGAACCGGGTTCACCTGAACCCAAAAAGGGACGCACTCGTAACCGACTGCATCGGACGGGGTCCGTGATAATTTTTGAGCACTCTCACGAGTTGGAGAGAGAACTGAGGGGAATTAGCCGGACATCCCAAGTTGGGGAGCCGGACACACCCACACGTCTGCATATCAAGCTAGCACCCGGCGATCACAGACAGTCGTCTACACGGTGTCGCACGCCGGTGGCAGAAGAAACCCGGCCAACTCCTTACTCGCACGCCGGCGAAGAGGCCGGACGACGCTCTGAAGTTGACATCCCACATAGGGGACGATGGACCCAACGGACTCGTCCTTCTCGTGCATAGGCGAGAACGGCCGGAGGGGAGGGTCGCCCATAGGCAAACAACCAAGGCAGCCGGTCGCGGTCGCGCGTAGGCGACAGTCGGCGCCGGAGAAATTGCGCACGCCCGGATGTGAGCTCGGCTGAGAAGGAGAGTTGAATGGGGAGGGTGGCGCTGGCCACCCGCTGCACTTCCATCGGGGAGAAGACGCCACTTGCCGACAGCCAATAGGAAGGGGATCTGGCCGCACCTCCTCGCTACTCCCTGACGGGGACGGCGGCTGGAAAGATACGCAGGGACGTGTCTGTCCGTTGCACACACGCCAATGAGGGAAGTGGCAGGGAGTCGCACGGAGGCGAACTAAGGAGGCGCTGGCGTTGACCAAGAGTCTGCCAGAAGGGAGCTCTGTGTTGACACAGATTTATATAGAGTTTCATATGTCAATTTACTTATGGAATCATGCCTATTTCACGACTT
This sequence comes from Costus lasius, assembly GCA_027563935.2. NCBI lineage: Eukaryota > Viridiplantae > Streptophyta > Magnoliopsida > Zingiberales > Costaceae > Costus > Costus lasius. The sequence continues at coordinate 20,625,852 of CM050447.1, read as the reverse complement.
TAAGCCTTACAATTGCCTATATTTGGATACATTTATGAAATCTACACCTGTTTCGGTATTTTCACGTTTTCAGGTCAAATTGATCACATAGAGGGTAGATTCTGACACTTTGGAGGCCGAAGAGCTCATCCTAACTCAAGATGATCCAAACCAGGAGTTTTCGGATTCATTGAAGCCTTTGTTTGAAATCACGACCGGGTCCCGATCAGAATCATGCCCGTGATCGTCACTATGCCTGAAGCTGAAATTGACAAATCACGACCGGGTCACGACCAAATTCTCGCCCGAGATCGCGGACCCGCCTGTTACGAAATCACCGTTTTCTCCCACGTTTCTTTGATCTGACCTAAAGGGAAGCTGAAGGACACCTAGGACTTTTCTCCCCTGTTGACGAAGGAGGCGTAGAGCAGCTTTTAGGGGAGGATTTGCTCACTAAATCATCATTTCGTGAGGTATGGGCGGCTGAAGCATGGCAGGAAATGGAGGCTGGCAGGAACCTTTCGGCTGAAGCTTTGCAGCAGGCTTCTTTTTGCAGGGCATGGGGAGGAGAATAAGATTCAAAAGAGAAGAGGATAAAAGGCTTTCTCTGTTCCAAAAGAGAGAGAGCTCGCATACAAGGATCGAAGACGAGAGGAGGTTCGGTCCATCAGAGGAAGCGCACGGTGAAGTAACGAGGAGAAAGAAGTTGAGCATCTATACAACTTTGAATACCTTCTGTTGCGTAAGCTTCCTAGAAACAGATTTGTAATACTTAGCCTACATCTTTGAGTTGCTGCATCTATTGTAAGATCTTAAGAGAATATTGCATGATCTATTTTTCCTCTACAACTCTTGCGCAAAACCTGTTATTACTTGTGATGTTCATGGGTAAATACATTGTCTACATTGTTGCCGTGAACATGCTTGGCTAAACCCCAAATCAGGATGTGGGAGTAGCCCTTGACGATTAACTAGTTGAGATAGTTAAAGTTTGTTAGCCGAAGTCCTTGTTTGGCCTTGTGTGTGTTCATCGCCTGCAAACCTGAAAGGATATGTCCAACCTTTAATCCCTCGGGGGAGGTTTGTAAATCAACTTTTCTAGGAGTTTACTTGCTTGCATAGCTGTACTCACCTGTAGGATTAAAGGAAAGCATTATTCTGAATGGTATACTTGAGCCTTAAGTTGCAAAGGTGAGGTTTGTTAATTGGATCTAGAGGAGAAAACTTGTCTGCTAGACTGTACTCACTTAGGGAAACACCTTAGTGAGGTTTGTTAATCAGATCTCCGGAAGAGATAAGACTCGCTCGCAGATTCGTACTCGCTCGCGTGACTGAAAGGAGCTTAGACGCCTCGGAGAGATCCCAGTCCGACCATGCGTCCGACCCACTTGGTTGAAAGTTTATCCATTCCGTCTGTACATTATCCCTACGCTACCTGAGAGGGGGCGTTTGAGTCTTTAATCACCTCAAGTACGGTTCAGCATCTCTAGGAGGGTAGAACCTCGCTTGCGGGTCTGTACTTATTTGCAAGGATTATAAGAACCATAGACGTTGTGGAAAGACACTCGTCTGACCGCACATTAGAACCCTACGGATTGGACTGGTAATTTAGTTCGTAGAAGCAGACGAGATTATTGGTGGGGAAGGCTACCTACGTGACAAGGAAGCTGAGTCCCTTGAACTTGATAGGACATTAGTACTAAACTTTGGCTATTCAACTGTAAGGAGTCAAGTGGTGAACCCATATCCTTATACATCTCCTCATTAAAATCCTCTCGTGTGATTTCCTTAGTTTACATTCCTGTACTTTTAATTATTTCGTTATCTTAAACTTCACCAATTTCGACCTCGTCTAGCTAGTCATTTCAAGATCTATCGGTACTTGCCAGTTAGTCCATGTGGGATCGATATTTTATTACTTCGATAGACCCGTGCACTTGCGGGTAACGCCTACCTATACCGGTGGGTGCTATCAAGTTTTTGGCGCCGTTGCCGGGGACTAATTTCGGCAATATTGACTAGATTAAGGAGTTATTAGACTAGACATTGTTAGCTATTTAATACACTTTCTTTTATTTCATTTTACACCTTATTTGATTTAACGAAATATCTGCTTGTTAGAATTTTAGTTTATGCATAGAACTTCACGACCGGAACCTGCACTACCATTTGATTCAGAAATTGAAAGAACGTTCCGGCGTCATAGAAATATTCAGAAATATCAACCGAAGAAGAATTCACAAACATCAAAAATGGATGGTAACAAATCACTTCGTGATTTCGCTGCACCAAATGTTCAAGGACTGCATTCGAGCATTGCACGTCCACCAATAAAAGCGAACAACTTTGAGATAAAACCGTCCCTTCTGTCAATGTTACAGCAAAACCAATTTGGTGGATCACCAACTGAAGATCCAAACATGCATTTATTTATTTTTTCTTGAATACTGTGACACTCTTAACTAACGCTCTGCGGCTATGACTTTTTCCTTTTTCACTTAAAGACAGGGCGCGAGCTTGGTTACATTCATTACCATCTGGATCCATTACCACGTGGGAACAACTCTCACATACTTTTCTTGCAAAATACTTTCCTCCGAGCAAAACCGCATAATTAAGGAACCAGATTATCAACTTCTCTCAAAAAGAAGGCGAATCACTATATGAGGCATGGGATCGCTTCAAGGAATTGCAGCGAATGTGTCCTCACCATGGCCTCGAGAAATGGTTATTGGTACATACATTTTATAATGGCTTGCTTTATAACACTCGTCTTACCGTTGATGCAGCCGCTGGAGGAGCCTTGATGAACAAAGCTGTCGATGAAGCCTACAATTTAATTGAAGAAATGACGCTCAATCACTACCAATGGTCGGGCGAAAGAGGTACTTCATCTCGACAAGCCGGTAAATATGAACTTGACGCTCTCAATTCTCTTGCTGCAAAAGTAGATTCACTGTCTCATAAACTTGATTCTATGAATATGCGTCATAATACTACTTTGTGTGAAATTTGTGGAATAGAAGGTCATCTGTCTGACACTTGTCAATTAGGAAATATGGTATCACAAGACCTACCACTTGCTTTGGTAAATGCTGTAGGGGACTTTAACTCAAGGATCCAAAACAACCCTTATTCTAACACCTACAACCCCGGGTGGAAGAATCATCCCAACTTTTCCTATAGAAACAACAACGTAACTCAACCATCAAACTTTAGGCAACCCTCTGGATTTCATTCGTCAAACACCGGGTATCGGCCTAAATAATTTGACCAACCACCACAACCAAGCACCAACACAATACCACAGGAACAAACTTTCGAATCACGCTTTGAAAGCTTCGTGTCTACGCAAACAAAAGCAATGGACTGCATGTTAGAGGCAATTAAAAACTTAACCACAAACCAGAAGATAATGGAAAACCAAATTTCCCAACAGGCTAGTACATTTACTAGACCGCCGGGCAGATTACCTGGACAGCCTGAGATGAACCTCAAAGAACATTGTAATGCCATTACCACACGTAGTGGCAAGCAGCTTGAGGAACCAGAAATGCCAAATGATGACCATTATGAGAATGAGACCAGAACCCCTGAATCTGAAAAAACAAATGAACTTGTTGAGAGTGAACCACAAATGAAAGAAACAGAACCTGTTTATGTGCCTCCACCACCTTACAAACCGCCAATTCCATTTCCCCAAAGGTTGGCAAAAGCAAAACTCGATCATCAATTCGGTAAATTTTTAGAAATTTTGAAGAAACTGTATATCAATATACCATTTACCGATGCTTTGTCACAAATGTCATCATATGCTAAGTTTTTGAAGGAGATCTTGTCAAATAAAAGAAAAATGGAAGAACACGGCACGGTGGCATTAACTGAGGAATGCATCGCAATCATCTAAAACAAGTTACCGCCAAAATTGAAAGATCCAGGCAGCTTTAGCATGCAATGCCTGATCGGAGACACACCTTTCGACCGTGCTTTATGCAATCTTGGTGCCAGTGTAAGTCTGATGCCACTCTCTCTATGCAAGAAACTAGATATCGGAGACTTGAAATCGACGAACATCTCGTTGCAATTGGCTGACCGTTCTGTACGACATCCGGTAGGAATTCTTGAGGACGTGCCAATAAAAGTTGGTAAATTTTTTATTCTAGATGATTTTGTCGTACTTGAGATGGAAGAAGACTCCAAACTTCCTATTATATTGGGCAGACCATTTTTGGCCACTGCCGGTGCCATAATCGACGTTAAAAATGGGAACTTAACACTGCGCGTAGGTGAAGACACGGTTGAATTTGATATTACCAAGAGTCTAAAGAAACCTCTTTTTGCAGATTCTTGCTATAGCATTGAAGTCGTCGACGATGAGCTTGATCCGACCTACATCCCTCGGGAAAACATTGACCCTCTCGAATTATGCCTACTAGGTGACTATGACAAAGAACAAGAAGAAGAAGTCCGTGTTTATACCGATATTCTCGACTCGAGTACAACCATTGAGCCAGAAAAAGAAGAGCTTGAGCAGCCATCTGCACCGAAAGCCGAGGTCGGTAAACAACTTAACTTAGAACTCAAATCCTTACCGAGCAACCTCAGGTATGAATTTTTGGGTGAGAACTCTACTTATCCTGTCATCGTAGCTAATCATCTTGATTCAAAGCAAACGAACCTTCTCCTAGATAAGCTTCGACAATATAAGAAGGTAATCGGGTACACTTTGGATGATATAAAAGGTATTAACCCTTCTTTATGCATGCACAGGATACACCTCGAAGAAGACAGCAAACCAACTATTGAATACCAGAGACGTTTGAATCCAAATTTGAAAGAGGTAGTCAAGAAAGAAATTTTGAAACTATTAGATGCTGGGGTTATCTACCCCATTTCAGACAGCCAATGGGTAAGTCCGGTACATGTGGTACCAAAGAAAGGAGGAGTAACGGTAGTGAAAAACGAAGCGAACGAGTTAATACCGCAAAGAACCGTTACCGGGTGGCGCATGTATATCGACTATCGGAAACTGAACAAGGCCACCCGCAAGGATCATTTCCCACTTCCATTCATTGATCAAATGCTTGAACGATTAGCCACTAACTCTTATTTTTGTTTCTTGGATGGATACTCAGGATTTTTCCAAATACCAATACATCCAGATGACCAGGAGAAAACCACGTTCACATGTCCCTTCGGTACTTTCGCTTATCGGCGAATGTCGTTTGATTTATGTAACGCACCAGCCACCTTTCAGCGTTGTATGACGGCTATCTTCTCTGATCTGATTGAAGACATCGTGGACGTCTTCATGGACGACTTTTCGGTATACGGGTCTAGTTTTGATTCTTGTCTATCTAATCTGACTCGTGTTTTGCAGCGTTGTGAAGAGACGAACTTGGTGTTAAAGTGGGAGAAATGCCACTTTATGGTAAAAGAAGGAATTGTTCTTGGTCATTTGATATCGGAGCGTGGTATCGAAGTCGATAAAGAAAAAATCAGTGTGATAGAGAAAATGGCACCTCCGAACTCCGTTAGAGGAATCAGAAGTTTCTTGGGCCATGCAGGCTTTTATAGACGTTTCATTGAAAATTTTTCTAAAATTTCTAGGCCTTTAATATCTTTGCTTGCTAAGGATGTTTCATTTGTTTTTGACCAGAACTGCATGGATGCATTTCAACAACTGAAAAAGGCGTTGATTTCTGCTCCAATAATACAACCTCCGGATTGGTCGCTACCCTTCGAAATTATGTGCGACGCTAGCGACTATGCGGTAGGAGCTGTATTGGGACAACGGAAAGATAACAGAACTCATGCCATTTACTATGCTAGCCGAACACTAGATGGAGCACAGAGTAATTACGCCACAACCGAAAAGGAACTTTTAGCTGTAGTTTTCGCTTTTGATAAATTTCGATCATATTTGGTTAACTCGCGTGTTATCGTCTATACAGATCATGCGGCGATCCAATATCTCATGGAAAAGAAAGACGCGAAACCAAGGCTAATCAGATGGATACTGTTGTTGCAAGAATTTGACGTTCAGATCAAAGATAAGAAGGGAGCCGATAATCTGGTAGTAGACCATCTCTCACGTCTGACATCTACTACCGAAAACAATTTGGAAGAAGAGATCGACGATACATTCCCAGACGAGAAATTACTAGCTGTCACCGCTGTAAAAGAACCATGGTATGCCGATCTGGTGAACTACTTGGCAGCCAGTATTATGCCTCCGAAGCTCACGTACCAACAGCGAAGGAAGTTTATGTCTATGGAAAAACACTATTATTGGGACGAACCACTCTTGTTTAAGCATTGTGCTGATTGTATCATCCGAAGATGCTTACTGGAAGAGAAGATTCCAGATGTCCTGTTCCAATGCCATTCTTCTTCTTCTGGAGGGCATTTCAGTGGTAAGAAGACAGCACATAAGATTCTCCAGTGTGGTTTCTTTTGGCCAACTTTATTCAGAGACGCAAAGGGACTATGTACAGTCTTGTGATCGTTGCCAACGGATGGGTGGAATATCACGAAGGAATGAGATGCCTCTGAATACCATCCTTGAAATAGAAATTTTTGACATATGGGGGATTGATTTTATGGGTCCATTCCCACCTTCTTGCAGTAACAAATTCATTTTAGTTGGAGTCGACTATGTATCCAAATGGGTAGAAGCTTTTGCTGCACCGACAAACGACTTGAAGGTGGTCACAAAATTTTTCAAGAAATTAATACTCCCACGATTTGGAACGCCTCGCGTGGTAATCAGTGATGGTGGATCTCATTTTATTGAGCGGGGATTTGAATCACTTCTCAAGAGATATGGAGTATTACACAAGGTTGCTACTGCGTACCATCCTCAGACTAGCGGCCAAGTGGAGATATCAAATCGAGAGATTAAGCACATACTTGAGAAGACTGTGTCGCGTACTCACACCGATTGGTCACTTAAACTTGACGATGCATTATGGGCCTACCGTACGACATTCAAAACTCCAATTGGTATGTCTCCATTCTAGTTGATATACGGTAAATCGTGCCACTTACCGGTTGAGATCGAACACAAAGCTTATTGGGCAATACGACGACTGAATTTTGATGGGAACCAAGCTGGGAAGGTCAGAAAACTTCAACTTAACGAGCTCGACAAATTTAGACAAGAAGCCTATGAGAATGCCATGATTTATAAAGAATGCACCAAAAGATGGCACAATCAAAGAATTATGAAGAGGGAATTTCGCGAAGGCGAATTGGTGCTCTTGTTTAACTCCAGGATCAAACTCTTTCCTAGTAAACTTCTAACCAAATGGACGGGACCGTATAAAGTACAAAAAGTCTACCCTCACGGTGCTGTAAACATCTTCCGCGAGTCAACTAGGACATTCAAAGTCAACGGACAGAGACTCAAGCACTACATTTCCCATGAACCGATACCGGAGGACACTGCATTGCTCCTCACGGACCCTCCTTCACCAGAATGACATTGACTATGGTCAAGTTGATGGACCATTAAATCAACGCTTCTTGGGAGGCAACCCAAGCATCTTACTTTAGTTAAATTTATTTTCAGCATTTTTCTTTTTCGTTTTCATGATTTGCTAAAGCTTCAGTTAGTTTGCATATTTTTAGAAGCTCTTTTGATAATTAGCGTTAAAACCTTAATAATCGCATGCTAGGACACACCAACCCAGCCTTAGAATGTTTTAAACCTTCTCACTGAGTTTGGATTTCATTTCTTAGTCGTAGTCATTTTGTTCCGACACATGGCTTTGATGACTAATATTGATGATATTCTTGTAGAGAACGCGCATGAACTACGACGTTGCTGACTACCGATTTTGAACGCCTATGTTACCAACTTTTAACAAATTTCATCCTATGTTTTGAAGAATCAAATGCATTGCATCTTCACTAATTGATTTCTAATGATCTTTGAATATAAGAGCATACTGTACAACCGTGAATTGATCTTGTTTAGCTTCAGCGTTGGCAATTTACTTTCATGAGAATTGGAAATGACATTTGGGATTTGTTATGCCCTTTCTCTACTTGCATTAGTTGTTATATTCCTGCCTATTTTGCTATGAATACTGATGCCCTTACTTGATTTGTAATGACACAGGGATATCGCAAACTGATGCAGTAAGGAGAGGCATTTTCTATCAGTTTTTCCGAAATCACGGGCGGCTCCTGACAAAAATCCCGACCGTGATTCTCGCTCAACTCAAACATCAGAAAATTTGCCGAGAGCATCACGGCTGGAAAGACACTGAAGCCACGGCCGTAAACAGTAATAAAAGACTTCACGAAAAAGTCATGACCGGGGAACGATGGAAGTCATGACCGAGATCTTTCCGAAGAGTTTTCAGACTATTATCCATTGAAAGATTCATGGCAGTCCTGTAACTAGAGGCACGGCCGTGGAATTCGCTCACAATCGAACAGAGGACAATCAGGGGGGGTCACGACGAAAATCACGGGCGGGATCTTTCAGAAGACAGAATGCTTACAAATTTGACGAGGACATCACGGCTGCCCCGTGAATGAAGGCACCACCGTGAAGATTGCGTTTAAAGACTGTGGGAGAATCACAACCGGGTCCTGACAGGAATCTCGAGCGAGATTACTGAACTTAACACCTTAGCGGATCCGCCTGGCCAGCCCGACCCGTTAAGGGTTTCACTTAAGCAGCTCGCCCGAGCTTTCCATCTAGGGTTCCCGACTTTTTTCCTCTTCCGTACAACTCACAACGACCCCACTTGCTCTGCCCCACCATTCGCCGCCGTCAGTTCCGCCGACCACGAACCCTCCAGCTACCCTTCCGGCAAAGTCAAGAAACTTTCGGTGAGCTCTCATTCCAAGTTCTCAATCCTTATTTCGCCGCAACCTTTTCTTCAATCAGCCTCCAACACTTCGGTATCCTCTGTTCGCTGCTCAAGCAACCATGCCGCCAAGGAAGAAAAATACTGGCAAGCGACCGGCCGGAACCGCCAGCCCTCGGCCTGAAGCTCCGCCGCAGCAACAGCCTGCCCCACCAGAAATTCAGATGAGAGATAATCACCAAGCCGCAAGGTACCAAGTTCTGTCCAACCGCCGTATAATCAACACGCGATACATCGACCCTGCCTCATTGGCAGCGTTGGGAATTTTTGACGATCTATTATGGATGTTTAGACAGTTTGGCATCTAGGCTCGGTCCTCCAAACTTCAACGAGGACATCTTCTGGCGTTGCATCTCATCCATGGTAGCTTATTCACCAAGGAACGCCCGAGCTTCCACCCTTTCGAACCCCTGTATCCGTTACGCACACCGTTTGCTTGCTCACTCCATCTTCGCGAGAGAGGAAGATGGAATAGTTCGCCAGCCTGAGTTGTTGTGCTTGTGGGGTCTTCTTCATGGTTTCCAGAACAACGCCGGCTATCACTTAGCTCGGTAGTTCCTTCGCGTCGCTCACGCGTCAAAGGGGGTTATCTGTATTGGTGGCATGATCACTACTATCGCTTTATCTCTGGGCCACAACCCTTATGGACAGCCGGAGGCGGTAGGAAGCAGACGACTAGACATTGAACATCTACTTTCGATGAAGATGATTGTTAGGAGGGGCGATATATACCATCTGACCTTCGCGGACACCACTGTCGCCATGGCTTTACCAAATACCGCGCGGACTGACATCAGAGATAGCGCCAACTGGCGCCTTCATCCCGACTCAGTTGCACCGGACGACCAGGCTATGCCTCTTGACATGGATCCCAGCTCCTCTATCGGTGGACAGCCTCGGACTGCCGCGCGCCCTTCTACGGAAAACTTGCTCCACTTGCTTCGCCAAGATCAGATCCACCAAGGGAAGCAACTAGCAGCCCTAATGGATACGGTGAGCTGCATTGAAGTTTTCCTCCACAGCAACATGGCACAACCACCACCGCGAGATGAAGACGAGGATGCTGACGACACCATCCATGTCTCTGATTCCTCCGAGCCAGCCGACGACGATGACGATGACGACCCGGCTGAGTGCAATATGTAGGGCTACACTCTAGTAAGTTCTCCCTCACCCCTTTTGATATATACTTATATTATGTGCATCTGGATGATGCATCTTTTTCTTTGGGTGAGGGTACTTACACATTTTGATAAAGTCGTCTACTATTTCTATATATGATGATGTATGCACTGTCTGAGAATCTTGGGATGTGATGAAACTGATGTTGTGCGGTGCTGTTGTACCAAACTAGCTGAGACTTAAAACCTGCCCCACTACTGAACTTTAACATGCTCGACTTTTATAATGATTTGACTGCTTGTTCTTTGATGATGGAATGGTTGTACAAAAGCAATATTTCATCTTTCTGATATTATGTATATTGTTAGACTATTGCTGCTTGATGTGATGCTTTGATTGCTTTACCATGATTTTAAACTACAACTGCCAACACGTATAGAACATAAGGGGCACCTTGATTTATGACTTGCTTTCTTGATGCTTTATTCTCATAATATGGCATCTCTTAGACACTTCAACTTTGCAAGGACATTTATATTGTAGCACACTTATCACGCCCGCACATACCTTTATGGACACACTTTGAACCACGATTGATGACTACTTCCCAAACACGTAAGGATCTAAGTCGTAGGTCATAGCCGAGATTTCTTATTATCCAATATTTCTCACATAAGATTGATCCATGTTCATTGACCTGATTTATGATTGATTTAGACTCCCACACTATATTGAGTACATCACATTCTTGATTGAACAATTAGTCACTCGATTCCCTATACACTGGAAGCTTGAAGATCGAACTTTGACAAGCTATGAGTCTAGGAAATATCTATATGTCAACATGAGCACTATTTATTTAGAAGATTATAGACCAAACCAATTGACACATGTACCTAACACCCTTGGTAGCTCTTGGTATTAGTTCTGGTTCGCGCTCCTCTAACTTGGCACCGTACAAGAAACATAGAAAAAGAAAAGAAAAAGGCAGTGGTACCAAAGTCACAACTTGGCACTGCCCGACAAAAAAAAAGAAAGAAAAGAATGGAAAACAAGAAACAGTGGTACCAAAGTCTCAACTTGGCACTGCCATCAAAAGAAAAGAAGATGAAAGAAAGAAGAGCAGTGGTACCGAAGTTGCAACTTGGCACTGAAATTCAAAAGGAAAAAGGGTAGTGGTACCAAAGCTTCGGCTTGGCACTGCAGAAACAGAAAGAAAAAAAAAGTGCAGTGGTACCAAAGTCATGAGTAAGACCTTTACTACCACCTTAGAGTTTACCCTTTTTGGTGCTTTGAGTGCATTGGTGTCTCATGTGGTAAGGAACAATTTTCTATCCAGTGTTATCGTGCAACTGTTGTCTATAGATTTAACCCGGATACTTTGCTTTTCATCTTGACATCTTTAAAGTCTACAGTGGTTTGTGCATCCTGTGACTAGCTGTGATTATTTCCATTTATAGATCATTTGGGAATATAACTTTGATTAAACTATCCCCATGAAACTTCTTTTCTTTCTATTTTGCTTGGGGACAAGCAAAGGTTTAAGTCGTAGGTATTCTATTGACACAGATTTATATAGAGTTTCATGTGTCAATTTACTTATGGAATCATGCCTATTTCACGACTTTAAACCTTACAATTGCCTATATTTGGATACATTTATGAAATCTACACCTATTTCGGTATTTTCACGTTTTCATGTCAAATTGACCACATAGAGGGTAGATTCTGACAATTTGGAGGCCGAAGAGCTCATCCTAACTCAAGATGATCCAAACCAGGAGTTTTCGGATTCATTGAAGCCTTTGTTGGAAATCACGACCCGGTCCCGATCAGAATCATGCCCGTGATCGTCGCTATGCCTGAAGCTGAAATCGACAAATCACGACCGGGTCACGACCAAATTCTCGCCCGAGATCGCGGACCCACCTGTTACGAAATCACCGTTTTCTCCCATGTTTCTTTGATCTGACCTAAAGGGAAGTTGAAGGGCACCTAGGACCTTTCTCCCCTATTGACGAAAGAGGCATAGAGCAGCTTTTAGGGGAGGATTTGCTCACGAAATCATCATTTCGTGAGGTATGGGCGGCTAAAGCATGGTAGGAAATGGAGGCTGGCAGGAACCTTTCGGCTGAAGCTTTGCAGCAGGCTTCTTTTTGCAGGGCATGGGGAGGAGAAGAAGATTCAGAAGAGAAGAGGATAAAAGGCTTTCTCTATTCCAAAAGAGAGAGAGCTCGCATACAAGGATCGAAGACGAGAGGAGGTTCGGTCCATCAGAGGAAGCGCATGGTGAAGTAACGAGGAGAAAGAAGCTACGCAGCTATACAAGTTTGAATACCTTCTGTTGCGTAAACTTCCTAGAAACAGATTTGTAATACTTAGCCTACATCTTTGAGTTGCTGCATCTATTGTAAGATCTTAAGAGAATATTGCATGATCTATTTTTCCTCTACAACTCTTGCGCAAAACCTGTTATTATTTGTGATGTTCATGGGTAAATACATTGTCTACATTGTTGCCGTGAACATGCTTGGCTAAACCCCAAATCAGGATGTGGGAGTAGCCCTTAACGATTAACTAGTTGAGATAGTTAAAGTTTGTTAGCCGAAGTCCTTGTTTGGCCTTGTGTGTGTTCATCGCCTGCAGACCTGGAAGGATATGTCCAACCTTTAATCCCTCGGGGGAGGTTTGTAAATCAGCTTTTCTAGGAGTTTACTTGCTTGCATAGCTGTACTCACCCGTAGGATTAAAGGAAAGCATTATTCTGAATGGTATACTTGAGCGTTAAGTTGCAAAGGTGAGGTTTGTTAATTGGATCTAGAGGAAAAAACTTGCCCGCTAGACTGTACTCACTTAGGGAAACACCTTAGTGATGTTTGTTAATCAGATCTCCGGAAGAGAAAAGACTCGCTCGCAGATTCGTACTCGCTCGCGTGACTGAAAGGAGGTTAGACGGGTCGGAGAGATCCCAGTCCAACCACGCGTCCGACCCACTTGGTTGAAAGTTTATCCATTCCGTCTGTACATTATCCCTACGCTACCTGAGAGGGGGCGTTTGAGTCTTTAATCACCTCAAGTACGGTTCAGCATCTCTAGGAGGGTAGAACCTCGCTTGCAGGTCTGTACGTATTTGCAAGGATTATAAGAACCTTAGACATTGTGGAAAGACACTCGTCTGACCGCACGTTAGAACCCTACGGATTGGACTGGTAATTTAGTTCGTAGAAGCGGACGAGATTATTGGTGGGGAAGGCTACCTACGTGACAAGGAAGATGAGTCCCTTGAACTTGATAGGACATTAGTACTAAACTTTGGCTATTCAACTATATGGAGTCAAGTGGTGAACCCATATCCTGATACATCTCCTCATTAGAATCCTCTCGTGTGATTTCCTTAGTTTACATTCCTGTACTTTTAATTATTTCGTTATCTTAAATTTCACCAATTTCGACCTCGTCTAGCTAGTCATTTCGAGATCTATCGGTACTTGCCAGTTAGTCCCTGTGGGATCGATATTTTATTACTTCGATAGACCCGTGCACTTGCGGGTAACGCCTACCTATACTAGTGGGTGCTATCACTCTGCACGCAGGCGGAGAGGAGGCATACACAACCGCATGTAGGAGGCGACGCGGAGAAGACTCGCATGCAGGTGAGCGTCGAGTCCGGTAGGTCACGCGCGTAGGCGGCCGGAACTCGACGACGAGAGAGGTGGAGGGCTCGCCACAGGAGTGCGAAGGTTCCGCCAACACACGCATACAAACGTAAAAGAACGTAAAGGAAACACGGCATCGCTGGGGAAGAAACGCGCCCTGGGACAAAGATCAAGGAGTGCGCCGGCTCCTTCAAGGCGATGAAGTGGATGCGAGTTGCGCCTTCCAAGGCGGTCTGAAAGTGTGGTCAGCGGCAGTGACGACGGCGGTGATGTCAATTGTGAAGAGGATGATGCAGATGGCGAAAGGGGGACGAAGCTCTCCTAGGCATTCCACCACCCGCCTACACCACCGACATGGCCTGAAAGCTCCGCCGATGAACGTCCGATGAGGATCCACATTTTTCTCCGAAGGAAGAGAGGGAGAAGGGAGTCGGGGATCGTTGCCACTAACATCCTCTTCGCGACGAAGACGACGACCCCTTTTCCCATCACTCCATCAGACATTGGCTAGCGATCCGAGGCGAGGACACATCCCATCAGCCCACGCGCACGCGGTGACTTTCGTCGCCCGTTGTTGAATTACGGATCCAGATCTGGGCCGCTCCCGATCCGATCCGTCAACCCGCATGGTTTGTTTGAAACAGGTGGGCTGGGCTGGAATTGGGCCGCTCCCGACTTCCAACCCACGGGTCTAACAATAAGTATGTAATCTAAGGTCCTACTCTTACTGGGAAGGAATAGGTGCAATATCAATGAGGAGAAAAAGTAGTAAAGCATTGAAAGGGCAGGAGATCTTGCTTGCTAGGCCGGTTTTGTGTATGTAAAATATTTCTCGACATCATTATAGTTATCCAGAACATCTATGCATAGGGGGCATACTGTTAGGCCTAGATGATGATGGGCTGGGCTGGACCGTCGTTGGGCCACGGCGGAGGCCCATGAGCCCATCCTCCTCTTGAGCGGATGATGGAGCGGAGTCGGGCGGGCGACCCGGCTCCGAGGCGCAGCACGCGCAGAGGCGCACGAGGCGAAGATGCATTGGCTTTCCGAGGTGGACTGCTGCAGGCGGCGGAGCAGGCGCAGGCGTCGCGTACACGGCAGCAGCGTCGGGCGGCGTTGGCAGAAAAGGAGACGCACACGAGCATCTTCGGGACGCGATCTGGCTCCGAGCTTTCCTCCACGGACGGGAGAGACGCGTGAGTTCCCAGGGACGAGCGACGGGCGAGTGACCTTCCTCCTTCCCTCAGGCGAGGACCGGCGACAGCGCCGAAGAGGTTTCCGGCGGCGGCGAGGTCGAGCGTAGAGGTGAGGTTGAGCGTGTACAAGAGTGTGTACAGGGAGGAAGAGAGAGGGGTTTTAAGGCAGCTGTATTGGAGATAAATAACAGTAAGCTTTCCCCTCAAGATCTTAGTGTTTTTCCGGCGTGATTCCGATGAGTTCCGTCGTCTTCTTCGGCGGCACCTTCCCACCTCTGATCGACGTTTTTCGGCGCCCCGAGGCGGCGCCGACGAGGACGGCTGAGGGCGGAAGGTCGGCGAACCTTCCCCTGCCGGCAAGCCCTTTCCCGGCCAGCGACGTGAGCGCACACGGCCGCATCTTGACGCTGCGAGGAAGACGAACGCTTCGGGCGTTCACTTCGAGGCATTCGGTCAAGGTCAACACGGGCGAAATTTTCGCATTCAGCGCGATTTCAGTGGATTGGGTGATGTGGCGCTTATTTGGGTTAATTAACCTTGCTTAAGGTTAATTCGGGTCTGACAGTTGGTATCAGAGGCAGACGGAGGTTGGAGATTCCGGTGATCGGGCGGCGAGACTGGCAGTGGCGGGAGCTCCCCGACGATCACAGCGGCTGAGGGAGAGAGACGAGATGAGTTCATTAGCCGATCGGGTGGCGCAATTGGAGGAGCTGATTGGCGTCACTGGCGAGGAGGAGACCGCGCTGGCTCCTCAGGTGGAGGACGTAGAGCTGCGGGCGGAGGAGCAGCAGCTCCAGATCATCGCACTGCAGGAGGCGGTGGTGAGCACGGCGGTGCTCCATGACCAGGTGGCCAGATTCTCGGCACTGCTGCAGCAGACGCAGGCGGCGCAGCAGCAAATGCAGGCCGAGATCGTCGTGCTGTGCATGGTGCTTGCGCAGGCACAGATGCAGGGAGGGAGTCCCACTTCGGCGACGGTTTCGGGGCTGGCGGCCCCTAAGCCGAAGCTGCGGATTCCAGAGCCGACGACATTCGGAGGAGTCCGATCGGCGAGGGAGCTGGAGAACTTCATATGGGATATGGAGTCCATCTTCACCTCCAGCCGGATTCCGGATGACGAGCGCGTGCAGGTGTGCACGGCGTACTTGACGGCCGACGCGAAGCTATGGTGGCGGACCACAGCTGGATCGACGTCGGGAGCAGCGGCGTGGACCTAGGACGTGTTCCTGGAGGAACTGTGGCGGCAGTTCCTTCCGGGGAACTCGGTGGACCAAGCGAGGGACGCGATGGATGAGCTCCGACACACCGGCACCATCCAGGAGTACGTGCGGGCGTACTCGGCGCTGATGCTGGAGGTTCCGGATATGTCGGAGGCGCACCAACGGCACACGTTCCTTCAACATCTGCAGCCGTGGGCCGAGGCGGAGGTGCAGCGACACTCTCCGCACGACTGGCGAGAGGCGGCAGCGATGGCCGAGGGATTGGTGGATGCGAGGGCGTCGAGGCCGACTTCACCGAGGGCTTCGACGCCGCCCTCGCAGGGCGACTCTCCGACAAGGACGAGAGCGCCACCTCGAGCGCGGCAGCCTCCTCGGCAGGGCGGAGGCCAGCCGGCACGCCCACAGCCACGACAGTGTGTGGCCCGACCAGCGGAGAGGGCACCGGAGCAGCGGCGAGCGCCATTGGCATGCTTCTTGTGCCAGGGGCCACACCGGATGAGGGAGTTCCCGACTCGAGGGCAGATCTCGGCGATGGCGGTGCAGGAGCCGGTGGGTGACACCAGCACCACCCCGACGACTATCGGAGCGATACGGCTCGGCGCGATGGTGGCGATGAGCCCGATTTCTGGCGCGCGGGAGACGCAGTAGGTGACGGATCCCGCACAGGTGCGGGCGCAGGCGAGTCCCTCCATCTCCCTAGTGCGATCACCTACGGCCGGCGAGCAGCCACAGATGACGGTGCGCAGGGTGGAGGCGATGCTGAGAGAGGCGGAGACCCGGATCGACCGTTACCGACACGGCGGGTGCGGAGGACGGTGGACGACGGGGACGTCGAGGGGACCAGCTCAGCTGGGGGAGGACTGCTAGGCCCATATGATGATGGGCTGGGCTGGACCGTCGTTGGGCCACGGCGGAGGCCCACGAGCCCGTCCTCCTCTTGAGCGGATGATGGAGCGGAGTCGGGCGGGCGACCCGGCTCCGATGGCGGAGCGCGCGCAGAGGCGCACGAGGCGAAGATGCGTTGGCTTTCCGAGGTGGACTGCTGCAGGCGGCGGAGCAGGCGCAGGCCGTCGCGTACACGGCAGCAGCGTCGGGTGGCGTTGGCAGAAAAGGAGACGCACGCGAGCGTCTTCGGGACGCGATCTGGCTCCGAGCTTTCCTCCACGGACGGGAGCGACGCGTGAGTTCCCAGGGACGAGCGACGGGCGAGTGACCTTCCTCCTTCCCTCAGGCGAGGACCGGCGACAGCGCCGATGAGGTTTCCGGCGGCGGCGAGGTCGAGCGTAGTGGTGAGGTTGAGCGTGTACAAGAGTGTGTACAGGGAGGAAGAGAGAGGGGTTTTAAGGCAGATGTATTGGAGATAAATAACAGTAAGCTTTCCCCTCAAGATCTTAGTGTTTTTCCGGCGTGATTCCGACAAGTTCCGTCGTCTTCTTCGGCGGCACCTTCCCACCTCTGATCGACGTTTTCTGGTGCCCCGAGGCGGCGCCGACGAGGACGGCTTCGGGCGGAAGGTCGGCGAACCTTCCCCTGCCGGCAGGCCCCTTTCCCGGCCAGCGACGCGAGCGCACGCGGCCGCGTCTTGACGCTGCGAGGAAGACGAACGCTTCGGGCGTTCGCTTCGAGGCGTTCGGTCAAGGTCAACACGGGCGAAATTTTCGCATTCGGCGCGATTTCAGTGGATTGGGTGACGTGGCACTTATTTGGGTTAATTAACCTTGCTTAAGGTTAATTCGGGTCTGACACATACGATGCAGCAGGATTTGGCCAAGTTGATTTTTAACTTTCTTTCCTATTTTTTAGTAAAGTTTTTTACCCTCTAAAAACTAAAAGTACATCTACAGCCAATATTATATGGGAGAGGATCCCGGCTGGGATGAAATTGGTTCCGGTGATGCTGATTGATGGTCGCGAATGCTTAATTCAATATTTTTAATCTCAGTCTACATCAAGTGGTATAGGCCAATCCTGCATATATGACTAGTATATGTACTTTTTGTGTCAATATAATTTGGTGCTAGAATATTCACACTACTTTCATTGTATACAAATTTGAGATTGAATTTATATAATTTGGTGTGGACTGAGATTAAAATTTGATTTACACTATGGAGAGGGCATAGTGGATCTGGTGAGCCACTGGGGAGTGATGAAAAACATGATTTACCCTTACTAGTTTGAACGACTGTGCAATTATTTTCTCTGGATAAATCTATTTTAGGGGTTTGCTTCTTGTTGATCCATATGTTCATGCATATAAAGGCAAATAAAGATTAGCATGACTGTATTTAAGACATCCCTCGTTAATATATGAATTGGAGTTCAATCTGTGAAACATAACAATTTTCAATTAAAAGGGTGGTTAACTCTTAAACTTTATTGTCACGTTGCCAGGTTTTCTTGTAAGACAATGAAACTTTATTGTAAATAAACACCAGATGAGACAAAATTGCTGTTCGGAGAAAACCAGCGTCACTACTTAATCAGACATTCTCCAATTTTAGTGGTTCCAGCTTTCTTTCGATTTTCCAAAACTATGAGAAGCTGCTTTAGAGCTACGAGGCTCTTTTTAGAGCCTCAACTTCATCGCTACGAATTCCTTTCTCCTGGAAAAAGAGGCATGCATTTCATGAATTTCAAGGTTATTACTCAAATCGAGAACATGCTAGACAAAGACAGACTGACTAATCGTTCTTGTTGTTTACCTGAGGAAGCACAGCAAAGAATGCAATAACATAAAGATCACCAACCACTCCAAGCATACGAGTGCTATTGTACAACTACAGTGGATCCCTTTGCAGAAGCCAAAGAGAGTAGCAGAAACTACAAAAGTTTTTGTTATGAGAGCCTTAAAGCCAACTTGTAGCACTGTGTTTACTAAGAGGGAAATGCGGAGAGAAAAGAAAGAAACTATACATTTCCCTTGTTTCCTTGGGTGGACGGAAAAAGCCAGAAAGGAAAAGGCAATTGAAAAATCTAACTTTTTTCCTTCTAAACTCATCCGTCCAAAATGGGCGGAAGACTTTTTTCCTTAATATATTAAAATGGATACTACCAAGAAGACTTTTTTTTTTTTCAAAACATATGCATAGTACAATTATATAAAAAGCATCATCAAATTCATTAAAGAAATGGCAAGCTAAAAGCAACTGCGTTAATCATGTTTCAAGAGCACATCATGTGTGGACATAAATTTATGCAGCAAGCCACAAATCAATGGAGGACAAAACACTGCAAGAGAAAAAGGTATAGTTTTTAGGATAGCGTGATTGGCTAAATAGAACTTTATTTTGGCTAAATAGTTTTTAGGACTGCGTTAAGCTCCATTTTGATTTTCCAAAGCTGTGATGCGTTGGTTTAGATCCTCGATTCTTTTGCCGATACTTGCGTCAATTCCTTTCGCCTGGAAAAACAGGCAAACACTTCATAAGTTCCAAGATTATTACTCAAATAAAAAACACTACATGACTAGACAAAGAACAGATGACTAGTCATTCTTACTGTTTACCCAAGGAAACACAGCTAAGAATGCAATAACATAAAGATGACCAACCACTCCAAGCATACCAGTGCTATTGTACAACTACAGTGGACCCCTTTGCAGAAGCCAAAGAAGGTAGCAGAAACTACAAAAGTTTTTGTTATGAGAGACTTAAAGCCAAATTGTAACAAAAGATTAGAGGGCTCTTCATCAAGTAATTCCTAGCCCCGGGGTAATACAAGTCAAGTAGTTACAACGGCCTTTCAATTAAAAGAGTGGGGCAAGGAATCCTCTTTCCAATTACCTCTTCATTTAGGTGGTGCACATCCTCTTTCCAATAACATGAAGGCTTCTACTTCCAGCTTCAAAAGAAGACTTAAAAAGAAAGGTGTTGATTTTGGAGGAATTCAAATTGAAGCTTCAGGAGCAACTAAAGGAAAGGGAAAAAATTGAAACTAGTTTCAAGAACCAAGAATTGCAGATATCAAGTTTTGTCAATGATTCACAATTGAAACTCCGGGAAGCAACCGAAACCTTGAAGCAAAAGGAACTGGAAGCTACACAACTACTTGAGAAGTTGAACTATCTTGAAGAATAATTGGCATTTTATAAAGAACAAACCATTGATTCAGTGCTGCAATACTAAAGACAGAGTTGGAGGAGAAGGATTTGAAACTAGCTTCTCTTCAAAACAAAGTTGAAGAACTTAAGAAAAAAGGTATCAGAAGCTAATCTATTGGGTGAACAAACATTTTCAGAAAATGAGTTGTTTTCACTGACAAACTCAAAGCTGAAGCAAGAGTTACAAGCACCTCAGGATAAAATCAATGAGCTCAATGAGTTGCTCCAATCGATCCAAGCTGAGACGGAGAGCACTGTTGAGCAGCTTGCTTCTCCAGCAAGAACCATAGCCAAATTAACTGGTAAACATTCAAGAGGCCTGGCACTCCAATTTGCAACTGAATCTCGCCTTAAAGAAAATGAAGATCCGCTACCGATGCCATTGAGAAGCACAAGCAGAGAGATATGGAAACCAGAGATCTACATGAGAAGCTGCTTGCACTTGAAACTCAGCTAAGGACTTACGAAGAACAGATTAGTGAGTAAGCTGTTGTTACTGGAAGGTATAAGGTCCAACATGAAGAGGCTCTCTTTTAGTTACAGGATGTGGAACAGTGGAAGGACTTGTTGAGCAAGCGAAAAACAAGTCTGATCAAGTCCAAACCGAGAATGAAAGTTTGGCGCCAGAGAACATGAGTCTCTCTCAAAGATACGCTTAACTCTGACAACGAGAAACTGACAAGAAACTCCAGTCGCAGGTTAGTTGTATCCTTTCTCGTCTTTTGCATTTGTTAAAAATTAGATAGCTCTTGATTTCTGACTACAGCATTTCTTTCAAAAATAATGATGTAAAACATAATCAAAAGGGTTAACATAAGTTTGTGTAACCACAGGGGATAGGAAAAGAATTTTCACAATGCAAGTTTTTATAAAAGAAAGAATAAAATCCAAGTTAATGCTAATGGAATTATACAAGTATTTGTTCCAAACATTTTTCCGCACCAATCAAAAATATAAAGATTGCGTGTCAAAAATATAAAGAAGCGAGGAGAACCTTTTCGCCTATGCCCTTGACTTTCATTCGAAAGTTGTCCTGTTCCTTGTATAAGACATACAAGGAGCTACTGACGGCGACAATGGTGATACAGTTGGCGACCAATTCGAAAGCCATTAGGAACGTCATAGGGGACACAGCTAGGTTTTCGATCCTTATATTACGAAAATTTTTGACTACTTTTTTCTAATGCGCTATAAATAGAGCGTCATAGATAGGGGAGCCAACCGGCCGCCCGGCCCGCGGCCCACACCGATGCCGTGCTGCACAAGACACGTTGACTAAGTCAACGATATACACGGGCCGAGGCGAAAAATTTTTTTGACGCATGACTGTGGCTGGATCTTAACAGCACAATTTTTAAGGTAAATCATTTACATGATATTTGGTCAATATATACAATCTTCATGTATGTTGACCAATATCTTATATCTCTAAGAAGTTAAGCTACACGATATTAGTCAACATATACAATCATCATATATACGTTGACTTACCTCAAAAATTATGCTTATCAAATTTGAGGACGTTGCTACGATTTTGATGTAGGGGAGCCTTGCGTCAAAATTTTTTTCGGCTGAGGCCTTCGGATGCGCAGGCCAGGTCATAACACACAGGTTTTTATATTTTTTATTAAAATTTTAAACATTTTTTTTGACCTATTTACTTTTATAAAAATATCCTAAAAATTTTTAAAAAAAAGAGTATAGTTGTCTTTTAAAACATAAAAAAGCATTTTTATTTTTATTTTTAAATCATTTATTTATTTATTTAAAATCTTGGACCATCTTTAGTCGTAGACCTATTATATGATGATAATTAAAGCACTATAAAAATAAAGTTAATCTATAATTAGAGTAGTGCTGTAAACTAGTCAAAGGGATGTAATCTAAGCACTATACACATTAGTTAGTTTAATTTCCAATGGTAATAAAAAAATAATTAATATCGTACCATAAACCTTCTTCAAAGATTATATTTAATCCAACGATTAAATTGGAAAAAAGTAAGTAGAACATAACATATTATTATAATAATAGATATGAAACCTTCGATATTTGTAGTCGATTAAACAAAAATTAACCACTGAGAACATATTATTAAAATTTATCTTCTATTTTTTAATTGGCATCAACGAAGTTAGTAGTGGCTTGCTTACCCTATTATTTTAGTGTGGTCTTTTAGGCTATATTCGGTTAGATGGAATCCACGGTGGAAAGGATGAAAAGTGCAACGAATCTGAATGACTTTCTATTCAGATTCATTGCACTTTCTATCATTTCCACCGTGAATTTCATCCAACCGAATATAGCCTTAAGGTATTCATGTACAGCAAGCCTGCGTTGCCCCTTTTATACCATGACATCCTTTAGTTTTTCTTATTCGCATAATGCATTCATTTACGTGGATGATGAACGTGATAATGAAGATGCAATTCGAGGTCTTTATAGGACTGAGTTTGGAAGATAGGGACGGCGGCTTCGTGTTGAGTGGACTAAGCAAGAGCAAGGTGGTAGGCGATCTAGCAGTTCAAGAAGACTTTGTTTGTGATTAATCAATATCAGGATTAGGGATCTTAGAATCACATGGAGAGATCTTAAATGTTAGCATTAGAAGAAATTTTACCTTTTATCCACTTTAGGATAAGGAGGATACTATAAAAACTAACCAAGCAGATCCACACAGACTTGTGTATGCTGCTAATTATATGTATATGCTGCTAATTATGCATGGAACTATTATGAAGTTTCCGTTGTATTTGGATTTGTTACAAAATCTATCTTTCTTTGAGTTAATCACAGCTAATTAGGGCAATCACTTGTTATTTAAACAAATCTATTATTTAGACCGACGAAATTGTAATATCCTATAATATCGATTGGCACAGATAAAGAGGTTCTGTATTGATTCAGAACCTAAATAAATTTCAGGTCACAGCTTAATCAGGAGAATTACTGTTACCAAACAAGATTATTATTTAGACCACTGAAATTATAGTATGTTATCATACCCAGTGGCACGGATGAAGAGGTCATTTGTTGATTCAGAACCTAAAGAAATTTCAGGTTTGGCTCCGAAATGTTAGAGTAGAAAGGCTTGTGAACACAGTAGAGAGGATTTGTGATAGATCTCGAGAAGACCCTTCTTGTAGCAGGCTTGTTCAAAAAAATAATAATAATAACGTTAGCTTTTAATTGCTAACGTTACAACTTTTAATGTTAGCAATTTAGTGCTAACATTATCATTGGATTAAGCCTTTTTTAAAGGCTCTTATTTCCATAGATAAGATAGAGAGGAATATTCGGTTATATTCTAGGTGTTCAATTCGGATTTAATTTGCACGAGAGCTTGGATTTTCACCTAAGGATAAGCCACAACGCGCCTCCAGATTATATCTTTCTAACTTTCTTTTATAATTAATTTACAAATTTATTGTCTTATAATTCATATTTTTATTTTCTGTTTAAATAAAGGTCTAGATGAAATTTTAGACCAACAATCTTAGGTGAAAGTTTCGGACTCTCATGTGAATTGATTCTGAACTGAACACTCAGGATATAACTGGAATACTCTTCCTATGGGTCACAACCATGGAAAAGATGATCAGATTTCCTTGCAGCAATTGAGCAGCAAGAAACTAAAGAACTAAGGAAGAAAATCAAGAGAGATGAAGGAAAACGATATATCTTCCTTAGGCCGAGAGTTAGCTTTCTATTTAATCGGCTAAAGCAACGACCAAAAGCAACGTTTACTTGTTAACGTTGTGCAGGAGAAATAAAAGCCAAATCAAATAATTCAATTTGGAATAATTCATTTCAAATTGAATTCAATTGCTAGATTTGGCTATTGCTTTTAAAAGCAACGTTAGCTAATTTTAATACCGAACGCTTAATTCAATTAAGGAAATAAATAAAAACTTTTTTTTTAATTTTATTCCAACAGCAGGTATATAGCTGAATTCATATACTAGTTTTTATATGAATTAGTTATCATATCATTATCAGTTCGAGTGCTTACAGTTCTCTTTAAACAGGTGTGCGCATGGAACCAACATAGCCGACCATATGAGTTACTATGGCATTGATTTAATGGCCGATTCTTAGGGCTCATGGATAACAGAACTACACAACACCATGTAGGCTGCTCAATTTGTGGAATTAATTTTACCCGTAAATACAAGTGAACTTCATTCAATAATTCACGAGGGCCTTGTGGCAGTGGATGAGACGAGTATTCTAATTCACAAGCAGAATTAGAATCAAGGAAAGTTTTAGAGTTGGAGAAGATGTTAGAACCGGCACATATGACTCAAAAGGAGATGGAGGATCAAAAGTAACCTGCAAACAGAGTTGAAAGAACTATACGATAAGATTGCCACAAAGCAGCAGGTTGAAGAAGCACTTCAAAGTGCTTCACTGGCACTATCAAGCTTTCTGGAGAAATTGGAGTTCTCAAAATCAGAAGTAGCTAAAATGGCGCAAAACCTTGCTTGCTTCCATACATGCTTTGAATGAAGAACTAAATTTGCTTAAAGTTTCTGAACAGAAATTGAGTACAAATTTAGCTGCAATAGCTTTCAGCTTCAAAAGAAGACTTAAAAAGAAAGGTGTCGATTTTGGAGGAATTGAAATTGAAGCTTCAGGAGCAACTAAAAGAAAGGGAAAAAATTGAAGCTAGTTTCAAGAATCAAAAGTTGCAGATATCGAGTTTAAGAAATGATTTGTCTAACTTGACCACAGAGAAGGAAACTCTGGAGAGCACTGTGGCAGCTCTTAATACTAAGTTGTTACAGAGTGAGGAACTGCGCAGCCAATTGGAGGCCAAGTTAAATTTAGCTGATAAAAATTTCCAGAAAGCCGACTCACTTCTATCACAAGCATCGACACACAAGGAGGAACTTGAAAAAAAAGCTGGAATTGCTTGCACAGCTCGCCATCATGAATCCAAGACTACCACAGAGGCTTCTACCAAAAGAAACCTTGAACTAGAAGATCTAGTCTCTTCTAGTTCAGGCATCAAATGCTTCTGAAGAGGGTGTCAGATCCCAGTTGAAGGAGTGTGAGCTGAGAAGAAAAATGTGGAGCTTGAGCAATAAACAAAACTTGCAGAGATAAAGTGCCTTGGTGAAGAAAATGGGATAAAGAAGCTTGGTGAGAAAATGGCAGAGCTCACTGCTTCACTGGAAGAAGCAGATGAAGTGAAAACACTACCAAGACAACGTTTGGAGGGTTACGAAGATAGGATTGTCCAATTGGAATCCTCTTTGGGCAAGTCATTTTCAACAGACTCTGAGCTTGAAAAGGATCTTAATGATCTCATCAACAAGTGTGAAGAACATGAGGAACGAGTAACTACCACACAGCCGCAGCCTTGAGCTGGAAGATTTAATCCGCTCATCTCAGTCCAGAGCTACAGATGATGAAAAGAGAGTGGAAGAATTGGAATTACTGCTAGCAGCTGCAAACCATCAGACGCAGGAAGTTGAGAAACTACTTAGTATAGAACAGTCAAAACAAAGAGATGTTGAGGCTGAATTAAAATTGTACATTGCCAAAGATCCTGAGCTTGTGAAGGAACTTGCAGCTTATCAGGAAAAATTAGATACTCTTGAGGCCGCCTTGCGAGCTGCCAATGAAAAAGTGGTGGAGTTGACAAATACCGTTGATATAGCTGCAGAAGAAAGAAAAAAAAATTGAAGATGTCTCTACTAGTCAGGAGAAGAAAGTGAAGCTGAGAGTCAAATTCTTGCCTTGACAGATGAGTTGAAAGATTTAAGAGAGAAAATGGGTAGTTTTCAGAAAGAACTTGAGTCATCGAGAGAAGGAGCTTGTTGAGAAGCTCAGAAATGCAGAGGAACAGTTGGAACATCATGAAAAGACAGTAGAACATGTTACTGTCATAAACTTCGAGTTGAATTCATTATATGAATCTTTAGTCAATGATTCACAGTTGAAACTCCAGGAAGCAACCGAAACCTTGAAGCAAAAGGAACTGGAAGCTACACAACTACTTGAGAAGTTGAACTATCTTGAAGAATAATTGGCATTTTATAAAGAACAAACCATTGATTCAGTGCTGCAATACTAAAAGGCAGAGTTGGAGGAGAAGGATTTGAAACTAGCTTCTCTTCAAAACAATGTTGAACAAACATTTTCAGAAAATGAGTTGCTTTCACTGACAAACTCAAAGCTGAAGGAAGAGTTACAAGCAAATCAGGATAAAATCAATGAGCTCAATGAGTTGCTCCAATCGATCAAAGAAGAGAAGGGGAGCACTGTTGAGCAGCTTGCTTCTCATGCAAGCACCATAGCCAAATTAACTGGTGAACATTCAAGAGGTCTGGAACTCCAATTTGCAACTGAGTCTCGCCTTTAAGAAAATGAAGATCAGCTACTGATGCCATTGAGAAGCACATGCATTGGTACTTTGGTAATACTATTGAACTTTGGTTTGGGATTATGATATTTATATTTCAGTACAAATTTAGAAAATCTTAAACTCTCAAACCCGTGAAATATTATTTATTTATTTATATTTTTACTATTTTATAGTATAAATTATATTGTATACTTTTTAAATTATAAATGCTTTATATATTTTTAGTATTTAGGTTTAGTAATTAAGCATCTCTATTTAATTTTTTTATCAATGAATATTTAATGTTATGTTTTTTAAAAAATATATAAATTTTATTTTAATTTATTTTGGTATTTTAAAAATTACTTACGATTTCGAAATGGTGTTCGGTACTTGACCGATACCTAAAATTTGTTGTTTGGGAGTTTACTACGCACAAACTCCCGAATGCATATCCCAACGTACATACGAATGATCGCTCTAAACTCAGATTCGCCAAGAGGTTCTCCTTTTGTTTTCTCTTCTTTGATATGTTTGAGATCTTCAATGTTTGTATTTCATAATATTTAGGTTATTTAACAAGATATGCTTCTAGATCTCCCTTGAGTAGAATGTAGAATTTAAAACTCCATACAAATGATTGCCCTGAACTCGATTCGTCAAGAGGTTCTCCTCTGTTCTCTCTTCTTTGATATTTTTGAGATATTCGATGTTTGTATTTCACAATAGTTAGTAGAGTATTTTCAAACAAGAATTTTCACTCAATGCTCCTCTGTTTTTCCAGCGTTAAAAAATTTACCTACGTGAAAGAATTGAAGCGCTGACGCAGCGCATCGCTTCTTTGGAGATGAGAATCAAAAAGATTAAAGGAAGATTTTAATACAAACAGTGACCGCCGGAGATTAGAATTGAGAAGCGGTATATTAGTTTTGTTAGCCAATAATGAACATTACTTGAATCCAACACTTTACAGACAGATTAGAACTGCGATGCAGAGGGTAATCACTCTTGCAGATGTAGAAACCCTGTTGCTTAATTAGTTCAACTTTCTCTCTATACAAAATTCGCTAGTCCAAAAGTACTTTTCCATCCTACTTGGAATGATTTCATCCAATATCTACTTATTGTTCTCGGCAGCATTTTACTATCCTTTATTGCTTTCGCCGGCCTAACTCAGGATTTGAACTTAGTTTTTATACCGTGTCATCGTGTCACATTTTAATTAATGATTATTTGAAAACACAAGTTGTCAAACGAAGACCCTATTAATATAGCTTTTTTTTCTTTTAACAATATTTGTATTTTTAATTTTCATAAAATAGGATCAGATTAAGAACAATAAGTGTTATTCACATGCCACTACTTGGTGATTCTTCGTTGAGATGGATTAATCGCTGAAATCAACAAAATAAGGATAATTGCAGCTTGCAGACCTCATGTTGTGAGAACAGTAGGAACAACACTTTACAGACAGTCCAAACTGTAACCCACAAATGTATTAATCTTCAGTACATTTGCTCATCTGGCAAATTTAAAAAAAGAATCCAACGTATGGATAAAAGCGCAAAAGACACTGGAAAAGAAAAAAAAAAAGGCACGAGTGTGCACCGAAGAAATAAATCGATTCGCTCCCCAAGTTAGGTAGTACAAAAATCATCTAATTTATTTACGGAATTCTATGATAAAAGTAACTACACGACTAATTTGCAGCAGCATCTAGCAATCAGAACAAAGTTGGGGTAAAGCTAGAGAAAACTGAGATTAGAATTCTTCCACTCACAAAGCTAGAGAAAACTCTGCAAAGAGCTGAAAGTTGAATACTACTAGGCAATAATACAAAACTTCAAATATTGGTATTTGAATGAGGACAATAAGCTAGCTAAATTTAGCTCTACATGTAGAAGGGATTTTCTAGGAGAGAGTTCTTTCATTTATTGGTAGATTGTGATAAACCTAATATGATCTAAGTATACCTATTACATAGACGTCCTCCAATCCATTAACTGATACCATTATTATAATCTGTTTAGTAAGTAAACTATTCATTAACTTGGTGAGTCGATTTGCAACGTTGTCCAATCTATTAAAATGTTTAAGCCTAAGTTAACAATAGCAAGCTCACTAAGCCTTATATACTATATAATCTCTTCTCCCACTAAGCCTTATATACTAAAATGGAGTATTATAGGTTATGCTACCGATATCATATTATGATATGGCATTTCATGTGTCAATACACTTAATATATACCAATCGATGACCGATATATTTGCTCTTAAAAAGAGTGTCATCTCGCACCCGTATCCACTATCACATTTTACTATGTCATCTCTCATTCTTTTGGCTATCCGTAATAACCAGTTGATAGATTGATGATTAGAAATTATAAAGAATCTAGTTAAGCATCTGAATTAGAAATAGCAAGATATTTCAAATCTCAAATATGTATAATAGTTTATACGTGAACACTATCAAACCAATATCTAACATGCAATCTAAGATCATAATCTAACAAGATATACAATAAAACTTAGGGAGTCGGTCTCAGATCATGAACCGGACCAAAAACTAATTGAACCAGATAGAACTATAATAAACAAGCTAGATTAGCCCTGAACCAACCTAGACTAGACTTTAACATCTAATTACATAAAAACTATAACCTACTATAAAGCAATATTGGTACCATTGAACAAACAATTTTGTAAGTTTTCTAAAGTGTACTTGAACGGACCGATATTTGACCAAAATCGAGTCGAATCAGTCCACCAACTCTGGGTCAAATCAAAAATCAAGCCGCTCAACCCATTAAGCTAGTCCAAATTAGCTTTTGAATCAGACCTGAGATTGGACCTAGTTTATACTCAACTCGATTTAACCCTAAACCGAGCGGTTTGCCACCGCTCAATCCTATCAGACCTGAGGCCTACACTTTCTCCGGCAAACTTTCCAAGGAGCATTGATGCTCCATTTGTCTTCCAATTTTCATAGGTGAATCCTAGCAGAAAAAGGCAACTCAATGGAGCACACAATATGTGAAATGATGTGGCCTAGAATCTATTAATTGACATTGGGATTAAGTATGAAGATTCAATGTCTATGTTTTGCGACAACAAGTCTACGATCTTTATTCTTAGCAATCCGGTCTTTCATGAAAGGACTAAACATATAGCGGTGAATTGTCATTTTATTCGAGATGTAGTTTCTAACAAAATCATTTATCTTCTATATATCAAGTTTATAGAGGAATTAGTGGATATTTTCACAAAAACTTTAAGGACATTTAAGTTTTTTACTTTATGAAACAACTCGGCATGGTCGATATTCATGCTCTTGCTAGAGAAGGAGTGTAAAGAAATAATGCGGGTATGGCCTGCTTTGCTTCTTAACCCATGAGGATTAAGTATTTTGTGTGGTTGGGACTTATAGGGATAGGTAATTTTTTTATTGTAAAAATAATGTGGGTATGGCCTGCTCCGCTTCTTAACCCATTAGGATTAAGTATTTTGTGTGGCTGGGACTTACGGGGAGAGTAGAATGGTAATTTTTTCATTGTAACTCCAACAACCTCATCATCCCGAAAGCATAAGAATTTAGGCTTGTCCAAATGAATGTGAAGTCCAGTGTAAGGAGTGTATTTGAAGATTTCTTAGTTGATCTGAATAAGTGAGAATTTATCTATTCCTTGCATCATTTCCTGGGACTTGTATGAGGCATCTTTATAACAAATTGGCAACTGTAATGAACAGCTGCATTGACACCACGTTTGTGGATGCACTAGGTACTCAGACTGATATATCAATTTTATCACCTAATTCATTAATTAATTTTACTATAAGGAAAGTCATGAACTTGAAATATGCATCTAGATTTCTTAATAGAAAACCACCTTGTAAATATTAGTCTTTGATTGAATCGGTACATGGATCTGTTATATGGTACACTAGGTACATTAGAGCTTCTTTGTCAGAATATGAACCTCTTATATATCAGTCCAAGACATGTGACAAGTATACTGTACCGACTGAGATTATAAATCATGCTTCATAGAAATGAAAAGTTCATTCTTCTTTACAACAATGCAAAAGATTTGGATAATTCTGCATGCGGAGAATATAGGTTCTTATCATTGTGTTGACAATGACCCTGTTTTGTCTCTCCAGTTGTGTGCGCCAGTAAGGACAGTAGGGTTTAGGATAATGTCAGATTTGTTGTCAGCTGTGGTCTCAGATAGGATGTGAATTTTTGGAATATTTAGTGGACCGCCTACTGAAAAAAACTTTTGGTGGCAAAGATCTTTGCATTCTTGGTCTTCTGGTATAGCAAGGGGTGGTGACGTTTGCCATCAGATAGGTCAGGATTTCTGAAAGAAGAGAAATGGACACTCTCTTCATGGACTAGATGCATGTGGAAGGTGGTGATAGTATATTAGAATGTTTGAATAATGCTCATACAATTGAAATCTAAGATAGGAAAACCTGACTATTAACTTCACTTAATAAACACACTGCTTTGATGTCAACATAGATGGCTCCAAGCGGTTCATCTATCCGAGGGCTGGGATATTTGCTACGGAACGAGTATGGGTAGCAAACGAGTATGGTCGTTGTTTATTAGCTGTCTCAGCTTTTGCCCCTGCATCCTCGGTATAATGGATATAGCTTATAACAATTAAAACAGCCTTAAATTATTTGTATGTCAATCCACAGACCTAATCATCATGGAAACTGACTGTGAAGAGGCTGTAAATCTCATTAAAGAGCAGTGAATTTTGGAAGACCAAGCTTATAACATTTTGTTGAAGGAAATCAACTTCTTTGTGAGTAGCATTACTAATTATATTATGGCATTTATACCTAGAGAGGCCACTCAGGCTGCCGACTGGTCGCCTGGGAAACCTCTATTTCTTATCCTTGCACATTTTGGACTTATAGCTGGCATGTTGGCTTACCCTGTATTTTGATCTTCAGTCTCCGACTCTAGAGATGATACTGTTTGAATAGAAGTTGATCAATTTTATTAAAAAATAAACACACATTTCTTTGATGATTTGAACAGTGTATTTACAAATTGAGCATTTACTATTAACTCAACCAATTGGCCATCCAATCAAAATTTAACAAGAACGAGATCATACTCTCTTATAAGTTTAGGCGAGACAGGTATTTGGTAACCTTTGAGTGCATGAGGGGACAAAGATGGCCCTGAGAGAGGAATCTGCTCCCACAAGATGCTCCCACATGTTTCTTCTAGCGTGTGAGGGTATCTTCGAGCAATATGACATACTAGACTTTTATTGTTAAGATAAAGGGTAGAAAAGGTTATATCTTGAATAAAAGCTAGAATCTCAAGAAGGGAAATCTCTCCACTTTCTATCTTTCCCTCACTCCACCCTTTGTTTTCTTTCCAATTGTGCCTGTCCCTCACTGAATTGCTGGGGTGTAGCTGTGGTATAGTGCCTTAATCTACAACATTAACCCACTGGCGTTGAATGATTTTGGCCAGGTAGTTTTTGGATGATCTAATCCAATTGAGATGTAAACTGATTTTGATATGTGAGAAAATGAAATGCTATCCAGTTGGACCACACACCTTTCTTATCCTGCTTTGCTCTTTGACATATTTTCCTTTACTGCAGATACCAAGGTTGTTATATATTTGTGATGATTAAGATAATGTTAGGGGATCAAGACTCCATTGATTAAATTGTGGGTATGTGATTGAATCCAAGGTTTAAAATATCAGTTTGTGCTAGTGTATTAGCACTAGCTCGGACTAGTACAATTCGGCAGCATATCATACACTGATACACACATGGTACTGCTCAGATCATATTCACTGACCGCCTGCTGTACAGTATATCTCGTTTTTGTGCCCTCAGCATATATTTGTTCCATGTACTGGTATAGTTACCTTCTAATATGGATTGAAATTAAAAAAAAACATTGTCTGAAACATAGGAGTGCTGCAGAAATATGATACTGAGTTAATTGCCACGACTCTGAATTAATACATGGGAATGGCATCTCCTTCCAAGTTAGCAATAAAGGATTGTCTATGCTTTTGAGTTGAACTCATTAATTTGTTGCTAAGCCTCATTTGGAGCTCACGGTTGGAAGTTCATTGGAGTGTTGTCGGAGATTATTTGTTGCGACGCCTCAGAGATTGATTCACTAGATACTAGGGAAAGGAATTTGGACCTTCATCGGTGGATCATCGGAGCATAGCTAGAGTACGAAAAGGTAGATCAAGTAACTATATTAGTTGAATCTATTACACTCCACCTAGTGAAAAAAAATTAACTCAGCGTGATTCATGCAGAAAACGCTAAAGCCAAGTTGATTGTAGCAAACTAATTATGCTTTACAATTTACATATTTTGATAATTCTCCTCCCCTTTCCCTCATGTATCATAAAACCAAACAGACAACTTGTTCAAAATACCATTATAGGAGTTTAAAGTGGTTTACAAGTTAAAACGCATGCTGATCATCCAGAGAACCATGGCATCTTTGTTAGCCAAAGGCATGGATCTAGGTCACAATGACTCACCAGTGTCAAGAAACATAATGAATATATTCTGAGATATAGAGGTACTGTTTCCCATTCCAAGTTCTTGCTGACTGGTCCATTGATCCAAAGGTGATCTCATCCTTATCGCCAGTGAGGATAATAGCAGATTTTTCATCAACAGATGGGGATGGCCACCTCCAAATATTCGAGCATCAAAAGTTCAAAGTCTATTTGTCTTGGGTTGACACAGATGGGCTACATTTATCCAATATCTTGCAGCCCTATATAAACATGGCTATTCCTGAGCTTTTGACTATCCAACCCTGGGATTTGAATACTTTACCTTGTGGAATTCAACTGATAGCTCAAACAC
The DNA here is from genome assembly GCA_027563935.2 of Costus lasius. Taxonomy (NCBI): domain Eukaryota; kingdom Viridiplantae; phylum Streptophyta; class Magnoliopsida; order Zingiberales; family Costaceae; genus Costus; species Costus lasius. The sequence goes on along the minus strand of CM050447.1, from coordinate 20,592,454 downwards.
TTGATAGTCAACTACGTTTTGAATCAACCATCGTGATCAAGATGGACAGGGTGATGAAGTTATCGTCGCAGAAGGCAGTGGTCATCTTCAGCTTGAACTCATGCTGCATGTGCCACACCATCAAGAGGCTCTTCTGTGAGCTCGGCATCAATGCTGCAGTTCATGAGCTTGATGAGGACCCCAGGGGCAGAGAGATGGAGAAGGCGCTGGTCAAGCTTCTCGGCGGCGGCCCAGCGGTGCCGGCGGTGTTCATTGGAGGAAAACTTATTGGGTCCACCAACAAGATCATGTCTCTTCATCTTGGCGGCAAGCTTACTCCACTGCTTCGGGAGGCTGGAGCCATGTGGCTTTGATCTTGCAGCAAATGAAGACAGCAAAGTTGACATTTTCACACATGTAGAAATAAGCTCTATGTCAGAGCGGGTATAGAGATTTAGTTTCTCGTGATGGCTTCACTTTAAGAAAATGTAAGCATACTTACTGATTAGGTCCAATGTCATCTGCATAATTGAAGTTTGTAGTGGAAGTACAATTCTAATTGTACAAAAGTGCACTTTAAACTCCCCATTTTGCCACCATGTAACCTTCCAGGAACAATTGCCATGGTTCATAAGCTTCCACCACCATTTACAGAAGTGCCATACAGTGATTCTTGATATTAGCCACTCCCCATCCTACAAAAAGCTTTATCCAAGCATACCTTATCCCCACAATATACAATCTTTCATGGTAAATCCTTTCTCTAATTGTGCCAAATAACCTTTTCCTATAGGGATCAACGTACATGATTACTCAGGTTAGTATCTAACAGATCAAGCCGAGATAAGGTGGGATGGATCATCATTGATTATCTTGAGAAAATAAACTATTACGACTCACTTAATATGAAAATTGACTGATTAATATGATGAGCCTGACACAACATGACTTAATTTAAAATATTTAAGCTTGAGTGAATAGTGATAAGCTTATTAAACCTTATGTGCTATAGTAATTCTTCTTTCATTTCTTAAAGTGCGTCTAAGCTTAAGTATCACACATGTTTCAAGTTTGAGTATCACGCATGTTTCAAGTCTTGGCTCTAGGATCTTCAATATGAGTTTTGGAATTATGTTCATCGATGAGATGGGTTTCTGTTCCATAATGGTGCTAGCACCAAAAGCACAAGAGAATTGTAGGGAAAGGTTCTCCAAAATATTTTTGGTGGTTGGTTGACATATGCCCTAAAAAGGTTCTAATGAAAATTTCAATCAATCAATCTAGATTTGATGATTTATTATGAATATTTCAATAGGCAACTAATTTTATCTTCTCTTTTGCTAAATGAGTGTCCCTAGTTAGTTTGATGCATGATCCCGATATACTCTTGATTTAATGTATTGATCTGAGCTAGTGTATTAGTCATGATTGAAATATTGTACACCAGTATACTGATCAAGCCTATTGACACATGGTACACCAAGCATACCGATTGAGGGTTCATATACCAAGTTATACTTGGACTAATGTATGTTGAGCTTAGTATCCAATCAAATTGGTATGCATCCACCATTGGTTGCCAAGGCATTCTAAGAACCTTCTCCAAAGAGAGCTTGAAATTATTGGTAAAGGTTTTGTTCTAGTCAGCAGTATGTATGATAGCCAAATGTTGAGGTTGAGTTCTGTTAGCTTGATGTGTTTAGCTAGCATTAAGATGGAAAAAAAAATTCTAGAAATGGCATCTCCATCTTTAGCTTAATTATACTTCACTATATGCCTCCAGAATGTGCCATGGTGGAGTCTAGTCTTCTGATAAAGGTCCTGCCTCATATGTCTTTCTCTATTGTCAAGACTTGTGATTCCTCTGAACACTCAATTTCGAGCTTCTCTTCTTTTTGTCCACTATATAATATCTAAAACAAGAGCTCAATTTCGAGCTTCTCTTCTTTTTATCCACTATATAATATCTAAAACAAGAGCTTACAGCTCTTTCTCCTACTTCTTAATCTTCCACAGATCATCACCACAATCTGAATCCAAATTTGAGCGAGTAATTTTTAGAAGAGTAGTTGCAAGAGTTCAGCCTAACCTCGGTGATGATATGTCTGAAGTATGCCTTGGGAAGCTATGAGTTCTCCATTCTGAAAATGGTTCTAATAGGGTTGTATTAACTATTCATACATATCAAGAGAAGACACTATGATTAAACAAAAGAAAGGGAATTATTGGTAAGATTAATACTTTGAAAGAAAGGGCAAAATTCTTAGGCAGGAGCAATGACTAAGAGACAAGACGGCGAGTCCGCTTGCATTTTTTTGATGCCTACACGAAGAAATCCTAACAAAATTGAGAAACAAAAATAATTCATAAATCATGATAAATGCAAAACAGATACACTAGCTATTTTTTATCCTTTTCTTTGAGCCAATAGAATATATAATAATCATGCCATTTATATTAAAATGAGTATAAAAGATTAAAGACGAATTTTTTTTCAGGGAAAAAAACAAAGGAAACCGGATGCATTTAATCAACAGATTAAAATTCAAGATTACTTAAACCAACTCTTTGAAGAATCAACCCAAGGAAACCAGATTAGTTCCATCCAAACGATCTTTTGTAAAGAAAAATCAGGCTACATTGCTTCACAAGAACAGTAGGTGAGGGCGAACCGTACATTGCCGCATAGCCAAATTCTAGTCTAATATTAGGGAACCCAATTAGCTTGATCAACTGGTCAGCTGCTTTCGCAAAAGTTGCGTCTGGGTCTGAGCTTTCGCGGTTGCACCTGCGCAAATATGTTTTTTTTTTCTTTTATAAATATGATTAGCTCATTAGAAATTCTTTAAAAATCTAAAAATATACTGATTATTAATTCAAATATTTTAAAAATATTTTGGGGCAAGCATAACAATCAGCTCCCGACGATACAGATTAATTCAAGAATATCAGTTGGCTTTGATCAACCTGATTTATGGTCTATTTGGTCCCGCTGTTAATAGCTTTATAATTATGCTAACTGTGTCGTACTGCACTGTGCTGTATTATCAAAATTTATAAGATGTTTGGTTAATAGCTTTTTAACTGATGTCAAAATTGAAAATAATAAATAAATATATTATTTTAAATTATTTAAAATAATACTATCTTTTATTTTTCTTTAATATTAAAATTTTAAATTATTTAAAATAATAATACTTAAAATTTTAAACAAAATAATATAAATTACTTTTTTAAAGAAACAGAAGCTGCAAAAGTTTAAAATTGTAGCTTTTCAACTTCTGCTTTTTTGCTGCTTTTTTTTCTTCTGCTTTTCATTACTAAACAGTTTTTTTTCTGCTTTCTGCTTTAAAAGCAACTTAAAAGCGGGGCCAAACAGGCCCTTAATAAATTGAATCCAACGGCAGAGATACGTTTGTTCGAATAGAACGAATCAAATTAAATCAAACTCAATCGAACAGCCCAGAATTTTTACTTTGATCGAACGGTCAGCATCAATCAGATGCGATCGAATGGCTCAGATCTAAATTTATAATGAACGGTAGAGAATGATTGAAACATATTTAGGTCAATCGATTGACTTTTGACATGATCAAGGTATCGATTCTTATTATCTCGAGCCTGATCGTTCCAAATATGATATCGGATTTTTGATTTAAGATCCGAATTGATACAGATCTATGAATTTAAATGAACAATCATGATGAGTCTGATCTAAGTCAACCAATTGACTTTTGACATAATCAAGATGTCGATTCTCATTAAATCGAACCTAATCTTTTCAAATATGATATCAGATTCTCGATCTGAATTCTAGATTGAAACAAATCTATGAATTTAAATCAACAGTCATGAAGATAATCTCAACCCATTGAAATTAAATATCTAATAAGTCATCAAGGTCGGAAAAACCTTAACATATTGTTTGGGAGGTGCGTACATTGGGGCATAACTCCTCAATAAGATGTTGTGTTTGATAAGATTGAAATATTCAACAAGCTGTCAAGGCCGGATATCTTTACCCAACAAGCTGTTGAGGCTGGGTATTTTCTCAAATCGAATATCCAACAAGCCTTTTAGACTAAGTATTTTCTTAAATTAAATATCCAACAAGCCGTCAAGGCTGAATATTTTTACCCAACAAGTCATTGTGGTAGAATAGTTTCTCAAATTGAATATCCAACAAGTCGTCAAGACCTGATATCTTTACCCAATAAGCCATTGAGGCTGAGTATTTTCTCAAATTAAATATCCAATAAGATGTTAAAGCCGGATATCTTTATCTAACAAGCCGTTGAGGCTAAATATTTCACAAATTCAAATGCTCATAAGTCGTTAAGACCGAGCACATGTCAAATTCAAATGCCCATAAATCGTCAAAACCGAGCACATGTCAAATTCAAATGCTCATAAGCCATTGAGGCTGGGTATTTTCCAAATTGATTATCTAACAAGCCATTGAGACCGGATATCTCTCAAATCCAAAGTATCCAATAAGTCATTGAGGTCGGATATTTTTCAAAATCAAAATATCCAATTAGCAATTGAGGCCAGATATTTTCTAAATTGATTATCCAACAAATTATTGAGATCGAATATCTCTCAAATGTCATTCATCCAACATAGATAGCACTCAATCAAAGGTTCTCTGTTTTTGATATTTTCTATAGGGTTTAAGGTCTTGCAAGGTATTTTTGAATTCACAAAATCTTGCCTATTTCTCCATGGGAATGGGCCTAGTATTAAAGAGTTCGTAGATTTAAAGCATGAGTATGAAGACTTAAAGCAGCGACTCCAAGCTTTGGAGGAACAAAAATCAAGCTAAAGCTAAACAAATGCAAAAGACAAGAAATGTTGCAACTAATTTTGAAATTTTTCGCATCATTACGGAAAATTAAACATTTTTTAACTAAATTTATAATTAAAGTTTTATAAATTTTTTTTCATTGGCCTACCAAACAACCCCTTCTCAAATCAGAGGAAAGGAGCGAAGCACCTTCATATCTGGTTTTCGCCTGGCGCCTTCGTTTCATTGATGATAGAAAACGATATGGGATTCTTCTTCCATATTAAAAGGACTGTGGTCTTCGCCGGCGCTGCTAGGGCCATCATTTTTGGTTTGTATCTCTTCAATCAGGAGTACATGCACATCGGTGAGTCAACTCGAATGCTTGCCCTAGACAGCACTCAGAGCAAAGATTCTCCTCTCTCTTTTTGATATTTTTCATAGGTTTAAAGTCTTAGCAAGTATTTTGGAATTCATGAAATGTTGCCTATTTTTATAGGGGAATGGCCCTAGTAGTAAGAGTCCGAGGATTTAAAGCAAGAGTTTGAAGATTTAAAACAGCGATTCCAAGCTGAAGCTAGAGAACATTCTCATGTTTCAGCATTTCATGTCTAATAAGTTCAAGTTGTTTTCTTGTCTTTTGGTACATTTCATTAGTTATATTGTTCTCTTCCATGACACAAGTAATATGCAATGTTACATTCTTTTTTATATAACAAATTTATTTCGATGAGAAATGTGCTAAACAATGCAAAAGACAAGAAATGTTGTAATTCGCATCATTGCTGAAAATTAAACTTTTTTTATTAAATTTTTAATTAAACTTTTATGAATTTTTTTTCATTGGCCTACCGAACAACCCGCTCTCAAATCAGAGGAACGGAGTGAAGTGTCTTCATATATGGTTTATGTCGGCGCCATCATTTCATTGACGATAAAAAAATGATTTGGGATTCTTCTTCTAGATCAAAAGGATCGTGGTTTTCACTGGCGTTGCTAGTGCCTTCATTTTTAGTTTGTTTCTCTTCAATGAAGAGTACATGCACGACAGTGAGCCGATTCAAGTGCTTGCCCTAGATACCACCTCGAGGCTCGAGCAAAGCTTCCACTCTCTCTTTTTAATATTTTCCATTAGTTTTAAAGTCTTGGCAAAGTATCTTGGGATTTATAAAATTTTGTCTATTTTTCCAAGGGAATGACTCTAATATTAAAGAGTTCGAAGATCTAATGTACGAGTACGAAGATTTAAAGCAACGACTCCTTTGGAGGAACAAAAATCAAGCTAAATCTAAAGAACATTCTCATGTTCCGGCATTCTATGTCCAATAAGTTATAGTTTTTTTCTTGTCTTTTAGGCTGTGTTTAATGGAAAGGAAAGAGAGAAGGAAGAAAAAAAATAAAGGGATAGTAAAATTTGATTGTTAATGGAGTGGATGGATAATCAGAAAGAAAAAAAACAAAGAAAAATCAAACCAATTTTTCCCTGGAAATTGTTCGGAAACAACAAGCTTGCCCAATTTTATATTATTCTCACCCCTCACACTTTATAGTATTAAATTAATGTTATAGTAATTAATAATATTTAATTAATATTATAGTAATTAATACTATTTAATTAATATTATATTATTTAATAATATTTAATTAATATTATAGTATTTAATAATATTTAATTAATGTTATATTATTTAATAATATTTAATTGATATTATAATATTTAATTAATTTTAAAATATTTAAAAATATTTAATTAATGTTATAGTAATTAATAATATTTAATTAATGTTATAGTAATTAATAATATTTAATTAATTTTATAGTAATTAATAATATTTAATTAATTTTATAGTAATTAATAATATTTACTTAATTTTATAGTATTTAATAGTTGATTAATTAGTTTCACAATATTTAATAATATTAAATAATAATTTTTAATAATATTTAATGATATTTATAGAGTACGAGTGTAAAAATGAAAAAAATGAAGTGATTATATCAATCTTTTCAACTTTCTTTCTAGTTAAACACAATTGAAAAAATCTTCTTACTTTTTCTTCCTTTTTATTTTTTCTTTCATTTTACTTTTCCTTCCTTTCAACTTTCTGTCTTTCCTGTTAAACACAACCTTAGTATATTTCATTGGTTATATTTGTTCTCTTATTGATAAGATCATTAAGCTCCTTTTCAAGCTCAATTTCTTGAAAATAACTTCCCCAAAGAGGATTCCAATTGGACAATCCTATATTGGTAACCCTCGAAACGTTTTCTTGATAGTGCTTTCTCTTCATCTACTTCATTCAATGAAGCACTGAGCTCTCCTATTTTCTCACCAAGCTTCTTTTTCACATTTCCTGCATCAAGGTAGTTTGGCCCAATTTAGGGTTATTTATGTTTTAGCTTCAGCTTCTACTAGTTGGGGAAGTACCTAACTGTTTGGTTCAATAGTTGTGCTGATAAGCAGAATAAATTGTTATGCTGTAACCTTAAGCAGAGATTAATATTTATCTAAGTAAAAATTATAAAATTAAAAAATAATACTAAAAAATTTAGGATTCTTGATATTTTTCTAAGTAAAAACTATAGAAATGGAGAAAAATAAATAAATAAATAGTTAAATAAATTAAATAAATAAATAAATAGCTAAATAAATAAATAATAATTAGTTATTTATAAAAAAAATTAGGGTAAATGCTGTCTCGCCTCTTCGCTTCGCTCGAAGCCGTGCGCAGCTCGTGTCGCCGGTGCTAGCGTCGCCGGACCAGGAGCTTGCCGGCCAAGGGGGGAGGCGGCGGACGGCTGGCTGGAGTCGCCGGCTACAGGTCGCGAGCAAGGGAGAGGCAGTCTGTAGGGGAAGGCGGCGGATGTGCGACGCGAGCTCTGTGGTCGCTGGACCAGGATCTTGCTGGCGGGGAAGGCGGCAGGGGAAGGGCATTCGTGAGGAGGCGGGGCTTCGCCTCGACCATGCTCTAGCGGGGCGCCGCCTCGACCATGCTTCCTCCTCCTCTTCTTCAACGGACGGCAGCAGGGGAAGGGCATTCGTGAGGAGGAGGCCGGACGTTCGACGGAGGTTGACAACATTCGACGGATGGCGGCGACGAGATGCAGCGGACGGCGGCCGAGTATCAGTGTTTTTGGGGCGTGCGGCGTACGCGAGAGGGGAAGTGCGGCGTACGCGAGAGTCGAAAGTGAGCTGCTGTCTGAAGAAAGCAAGAATCCGCCTGCTTCTCTAGAAAAGCAGAATACTGCTGCCTGCCCAGCAATAGCAGCCCCAAGCCTACCTATTACACCAGCTTCTGCTACCCGCCTGAGCAAAAGCAATGCGGGCAGCAATCCCAAATCGGGCCTTTTATCTCTGCAAGTTTTGTTTATTGCTCAAGCTCCACAGTTTTCTTCTCAGCAGATAGCCAGATACCAATCTCAGCTCACGCTCCCTCAACAGGGATCTGACACCCTCTTCAGATGCATTTGATGTCTGAACTAATCTTCTAGTTCAAGGTTTCTTTTAGTAGAAGCCTCTGTGGCAATCTTGGATTCATGAAGGAGCTATGCAAGCAATTCCAGCTTTTTTTTTTATAAAATTTCCTCCTTCTGTGTCGATGCTTGCGAAAGAAGTGAGTCAGCTGAATACTCGAACGAACAGTTAACTTTTTCAAATTATTTGGAGTACAAATTTAAACCAGATTACAACAGGACCTAATAAGTAATGTTCAACAAATTGGGATTCGTTTATTAATAGGTTTTTAACTTCTCTTCGACTAATTTCTATGATTCGGTCCACAAAGACCTAGAAGAAATTATCCATTAATCTCGCAGAAATCCAAACAAAATTGAATAAAATTTATAAATCATGATAAATGAAAAACAAATGCATTGCCTATTTTTTATACTTTTCTTCAAGATAAAAGAATAGATAATAATCACGCCATGTCTATTAAAATGAGTATAAGAGATTAAAGACGAATTTTCTTTAGGGAAAAGACTATGGAAACCAGATGCATTTAATCATCAGATTAAAAACAAATATTACTTAAACCAACTCTTTGAAGAATCAACCGAAGGAAACCAGATTAGTTCCGTATAAATGAAGTTGGGCAAAGCAAAACCAGACTACGTCACTTCATAAGAACAGTAGTTATAACTATAAGCAAATAATATATTCAATTGGGAACGTATAATGATTCTTATTTCGTAAGACATGTATATATATACACATTTTCAGAAAGTAGGCGGAAAACGTAGAGAAAAAAAATTAGCCATATACACGTGCCTTGGTACACAGTCTAACTATTGAATGAAACTGCCACTTGTATTTACTGGTAAAATTAATTCCACAAATTGAGCAGGAGGATCCCTCGATAACACAATGTTGCCACTGTGGTCTACATGGTATTGTGTAGTTCTGTTATCCATTACTATTTTGCAGGAGCCCCAAGAATCGGCCTTTAAATCAATGTCATAGTACTTCAGATGGTCAGCTATGCTGGTTCCAAACACAGACCTGTTTAAGGAGAACTGTAAGCACTCAAGCAGATAATGATATGATAACTAATTCATATAAAAACTAGTATATGAATTCAGCTATATACCTGCTACAAGAAGGGTCTTCTCCAGATCTGTCACAAATTCTCTCAACTGTTTTTACAAGCTTTTCTACTTCAACATCTTGGAGCCAAACCTGAAATCAATAAAGGACCTCTTCATCCGTGCCAATGGATATTGTAACATACTACAATTTCAATGGTCTAAATAATAAGCTTGTTTGGGTAACGACCTGAAATTTATTTAGGTTCTGAATCAATAAAGAATCTCTCCATCTGTGCCAATCGATATTATTACATATTACAATTTCGTGGATCTAAATAATAGGCTTGTTTAAATAACAGTGATTGTCCTCATTACGCTGCGATTAATTCAAAGCAGAGGGATTGACAAATCCAAATACAACGAAAACTTCATAATAGTTCCATGTATAACGATTATTTAAGCAGTATACAACAACCAACTAGAGCCAAATAGAAACGCCTTAACCAAATACTACGACAACCAATGTGCAAGGGACACTACCTAAAGCCGATAAATCACCAACATCATTGCATCAAGCAAAGAACTATAATTTCCTTCAAGTCCCGATTATTTAAGCAACACATGAAGGTTCTTTGACAAGTCGTATTAATTAGTCTTTGGCGCACAATGATATCTGTAATATATGGGATAGGTCGCTGTAATAAGATATATATATACAATCCTTGAAAGTAATATCGAAGTTGAGAAGGTTATGTCCAATCAGCTGGTTTTATGTAACATAATCATTTCCATCGGACACCCACATTGAACGTAGTTATTACCTCTCTTGGAAAGTGACGATATGTTTTCTGCTGGAAACGGGAATAATAAGGTGGTAAGTGTGGCACAATATCGTTTGCATGAGTCACACGAACTGTATCTGGTACATGTTCCATAAAGTAGTTAACAAAAACAGCATTGCCTATACGAGGTTGTCCAAATGTTATTAGATGAATGTCTTTCAGTCCACGATAAACCTGCAAAGCAGATAATGATATTAATTTACTTGGACAAAAATTCCTGAAAACGATGATGAGCTGCAATCGTATTTGAATCAGATAGAAAACTGTTTTAGAGAGCAATAGCTGACGTCTGACAGAAAACAATTTTTAAAGAGACCTCAGTGAAAAAGTAAACATGATATTTAATTTCTTTTAATGATTTTAGATAACGGCAGCCTAGTGCATGATCTAAAACCAAACACTCACGCTGCAGAATTGCACCGCGACGATGGTTCCATGCCAACACTAAGAAGTGTTGGTAGCTATTAGTAACAGGCCTATCAATCGACCAAGGATTCAATTGGTACCATTACATTAGAAGTTGAATCCAGGACTAGTACCAATATCAGAAGTATGCGACTGAAGTTTAAAACGTTGCAAGAAGTAACTAAACTGGAACAACTTGCATCTATAGGCATGGAATAAGAAGCTGGTTTGTACCGGGATTTTAAATACCGATTCAAACTGGTATTACAGTCCAAGAAACCAAACGGAACTAGTGGAAGAAAACTTGCACTCACGCTCACCGCTGCCGCCACCTCTTCGGCTCTTCCTACTTCCACCTCGGACCGGTATAAACTGGCTATATCGCCTAATATGGATTAGTTTTTTAAATGTTGGTTCATACCACATAGTACAAACAATATATATTTTCTATCCAACCTTGTCCTAGTATCAATACGAGGTTGTGGTACTATATATATATATATATACACACATGTATGTGCGTGTAACATTTTAGTATATACCAACTAGTATCAACTACTAGCCTGACAATCAACCAGAACATTAATGGGCATTGGTATTTAAAATCTTGTATATAGGTCCCCCCACTCTTAAACGATTATGGTTAACAAGCCACTAGTCTACTAAGGATCATGAAAGAGACAAATATTAGGCTAGCATATCCCTATTCCATGAAGGGAGCGTGATCATAATGAAGTGATAAGTAATGCTATCTTAGATAACAAGGATGTCGGAAACCACTACCACGTCTTGCATGTTACCAAAAGTTGTAATATGTTATGGCCAGCCAATCAGTGGCATTGACCAACATAACAAATTAGCCGGTAACAAGTGTCATCCGTATGATGGAGTCTCTTTGAAGAATGATTGGGTATACTTTTTTTGTGCAGTTGAATTAGATTATAATATCCATAACAACGATTTTAAAACTAGCCAGTTTTTCCGATCAATCTGGATCGGACCATAAGGGCAGAGCAGCAGATCATGTGGGAGGAGGAGAATGAGAAGGAAGAAGAAGGATAGGAAAGAGAAAAAGAAGGAGAGGAAGAAGGATAGGAAAGAGAAAAAGAAGGAGAGGAAGAAGGACGTTCGGCAAGTGAGCGAGTGCGAGGTTCTCCTTCTTCTTCCTCTTCTTCTTTCTTTTCCTCTTTTTCTGCTTTCTTTTCTTTTTTTTTCTTCCCCTGCTCCACCCGGTTCCACCGGGTTTTCGTCCGGTATGACCGGTATGTATTGGTCTGACTGGTGATCAGTACAACTGGTTGGATCGAATCTTCAAACTTTGACCAGAGTATTTCTATCTTAGAGAAAATATGTTACAAATATTCTTGAAGAAACAAAAATTATTATTTCTTCAAAGATTATTAGCAATAATCAAGTTGATTCTCACTTTCTACCAAGTTCGAAACTATACAGTACACGAGTATTTCTATCTTAGAGAAAATATACAAATATTCTTGAAGAAACAAAGATTATTAACAATAAGCAAGTCAATTCTCACTTTCTACCAAGATCGAAACTTCATCTTGATTATGGCAATATATTATGAAAATATTGCCGGCCTCTTGAAAAATTAATTTCCTAGTGTCACATGCCCTAGCATATCCTTGTTGTGGGTGTGGTCAGTTAAGTTATGCATAATCCCAAATAGTATCAGTGGAATATTTTAAGCATTCTACATTATCTTGCTACAAGTAGAGGCATACTCTAAATAAACAGAGTATTCAAAAGTAGTCTTTCTCAGTCACTCGTTATAGTGGCAGTCCAGGAGATAAGATCCAGTTTTGGTTTTTGCACCTAAGAATCACCCTAGCTGGAAAAATTCATTTCATGTTGAAGCTCGATATAATGCCTTTCTATAGTCTTATACTATATATGAAATGATACAACACTATGTTCTTCTAAATGATTTTAGATATACTCAAGATTAGTAGATGGTCATGCACATGGACAATCAATCCATGATATACATTTCTGATAATCTCATTCCACGAAAGAATCAAGCATAATGAAATTAACTACGATAAATGAATCAAGCATAATGAAATTAACTGCCATTTTATCGTAGGCATTGTGATGACTCAAAAGGCCTACAAAGATATTTTGAAAATCAATTTACTGATATCCGCACCAAATAACTTACTCTCTACTTAATTTATTCCTTTATATACTAAGCTACACATGATTGATATTTATGCTTAGCTTGAGGAAGTGCTAAGAGTTTCTAAATATATGAATGCCTCATCTGACTAATGTTCAAATACGTATCCATACATCACCCTATATGTGTTCCTTTTCATGAAAGTGCTAGTCCTGAAGAAAAAGCTATGGACTATAGTACCACCGTGTTTGCAGAGAACTAGAGAGAGAGATCTAGAATGTAATGTGCTTGGAGAGGGAACAACTAATAGAGGTGAAGAGGCTACAGATTGAAGAGGGAATGTTGAACGAGAGCTATTGCTTAAAAGAGAGCAATAACCAAGGGACAGCGCTAGGATAGGTTGTCAATTGGAAGAAAAGTGAGTTTAAACTTGTCATGGCAAAAGTTGCCAACGTTGGTGCAAGAAGGAAACTCTTCAGGATCACTTTAATACCAAGTTGAAATAAAAGAAACCAAGATAACACATTATTATTCATGTTTCTTTTTTATAGATAGGCTCAATTATAATGAGTATGGAAATACATAATATAGAAAAATATAATGGAAAATTTAAGAGACTAAATCACAAGCTAGAAAGATATACTAAAACTAGGAGCATATTCAACCTTTCGTATGCAAGGTTCCAGCTCCCATATCTTGTAACAATATACATCTCATTCCCATATGCGTATAGTTGGAATATAATGTGCTTGGATATCTTGTAACAATCACAAGCTAGAAAGCTATTGCTTAATAGAGGTGAAGAGGCTATGATTGAAGAAGGAAAGCCGAACAAGAATTATTGCTTCAAAGGGAGCAACAAACAAGGGGCAGCGCTAGGATAGGTTGTCAATTGGAAGAAAAGTGAAAGTTTAACTCATCACTTGCAAAGTTGCCAATGTGCAAGAAGGAAACTCTTCAGGATCACTCTAATACCAAGTTGAAATAGAAGAAACCAAGAAAATAACATTCAGTCATGCCGTTGTTTATAGATGGGCTCAAATAGATTATGTGGTAAAGTTAAGAGTTAATTAGAGAGTCACAAGATAGAAAGATATAGTAAATTGGCCATAACTTGGTATCACAAAATAGAAAGATACATGACATATTCAGCAAGTTGATCACAGGTCTTATTGCACCACTTTTGTCCTCAACCACTTTGGCCATAACTTGGTATCACAACCATCTTAACTGAATTATGCCACCTAGAACCACTGTTTTGTGGCCAGATCAGGGAAGATCGATAGTTGCATCATCCAACAAATATATGTAACCTAGTCAATTGATAGACCCTACACTAAGCACGAGCAAATGATAGTTTAAGACTCTAAGTCATGTTGACCCAAAAGACCTATACAACAAAGGACTTATCCTTCAAATAGCTAAGCTTTCTTAATCCAAAGCTCCAATTCCAAGTCAATTCACCACAGATAACTTAAGCATTAAAGTCCCAGCCCAAAGTGTTCTCTTTTGTAGGTGAAAGACTCAGACTGCATTTGACTTCAACCATCAAAGAGATTGGTTTATTTCAACAGATGGACCCATGTCGATTTGAAGTATACAAAACACCAATCAATTATCATAATCAGAACCTAAATGTAAATTAAATCAAAACTACTTTTTATTAGTTAAAGTTGATACGATCAGATATATATATATATATATACACACAATTAATGAATAAATAATATTGATGAGGGGGAATTGTTTTTTTTAGTAAGTCTTTATTTTAATTAATTAGTCAATTTAACCATTGCAGTAATTTCCAGATTATGCTCACTCACCCTAAACTGCCGCAAAGGAATTAGTGATTTGCTTTAAGAAAATTTTTTTAAGTGATACATTTCTTTTTTGGAAATTTTTACGAGAGGTGAAAGGGGGAGAAGCTTGAGTGTTCTGGCGGGGGTGAAGAGAATGTAGGTTCTTCTCCTATGTTGACTCCTTTACTATATCTTTCCCGCATCTATGTTTCTATTGATTTAAAAGTTAATATTCCATGCTTCTGACAACTGGCATTTCTCTCCATTGAATTTTATAATTTTTTTTCTTCTCTCGGTTAGGTTTACTTTTCTTCTTTTGAAATCCCCAAAGTTAAAAGGTCATGATGTCCTGTGTAGATTAATTACATATTAATGGTTTTTGAGTTAATATTAAAGAAAATTATTTAGCATAAAAATTTATAATATTTTATTTAAGTTTATGCGATGATTCTTCACGCTTTTATTTAATTATATTTATAATATAATTATGTTTGGATAAAAAATAAAATCAGTTAAGATTTTTGGAATTAAACTAATGATAAACGTTAGTATCTCTAATCTACTTTGGTTAGGTGTTTGCACACATAGTTTATTTTACCTTTTCTGTTAATTATCTTTTTGTTTACTTCTATAAATAGATATCATGTTTCTATGATTATTTTTTTTATTGTGATTTACAAGCCATTAGTAGTATGCTGAAAACAAATTGTATAATCACTCTTCATAAGAGTAGATTAGTTGACATTGTTTCCTCTGCATTGAAGAGTTAGTATAAGTGCAAATAGCTATATTTCCATACTTATAATTAACTATAGAGTGCCCTGTTTAGTCTCGAAAAGAAAATTTACCTCTCTTTTATGTAAATGTTATGCAAATTCTATTAAGCACTCTACCTTATGAAAACTTGGAATATGATATTGTGGGGTCAAAATTGCTACATTGAGAAATGTATTATGACCGTTTCAAATCCACCTTAAATTAATAAGGCTTTTTGTTTAATGGATTCTGGCTTCCAATGAGCGCAAGCACTCATTGTTAATTACCCCTAAAATTAGGGAACCTTTGATTAAGAGACCTATAATATGCAACAACACAAGGGAAATGAGTCAAGCGATATCATTCATAAATATAATTTGACATAACACATAAGACGATAAAGGAAAAGAGCTGCCATCAACATGGGCAATTTGTGTTCGTCAAACTTTGGTCTTGTGACGGCGTGCTGGATAATATCCGGCCCAGGTAGTACAACATTATATCGAGGAGCTACGCCCCGATAGTAAACATCGACGTACGCACCTCCCAAACGATACCCCATCGTAATACATTAAGGCGTGTTGGATATTAGACTGGAAAGATCACCCGGCCTTGATAGCGCGTTGGATGACTTGAAGTAAAGGAAGATTAACCGGCCTTATGGCGTGGTGGATAATTTGATCTGGAAATTTATCCGGCCTTACGGCATAATGGATAATTTGATTTGGAGATTTATCCGGCCTCGCGGCATGATGGATAATTTGATTTGAGAATTTATCCGGCCTTGCGGCGTGATGGATAATTCGGTTCGGAATTTATCCGGCCTTGCGGCGTGATGGATAATTTAATTTGGAATTTATCCGGCCTTGCGGCGTGATGGATAATTTAATTTGGAATTTATCCGGCCTTGCGGCGTGATGGATAATTTAATTGGGAATTTATCCGGCCTTGCGGCGTAATGGATAATTTGACTTGGAATTTATCCGGCATTGCGGCGTGATGGATAATTTAATTGGGAATTTATCCGGCCTTGCGGCGTAATGGATAATTTAATTGGGAATTTATCCGGCCTTGCGGCGTAATGGATAATTTGATTTGAGAATTTATCCGGCCTTGCGGCGTAATGGATAACTTGATTTGAAAATTTATTCGACCTTGCGGTGTCAGAAAACGCAATGGCATATTGAGGAACTACGCCCCGACGTTGAGCGTCGACGTAGATATCGTTTTTTTTTGTCAATACTCTAATGAGAATTGTGTCTTGGAACCCGGATTCAATTGAGTTTGAATCGTGATCGAGCCGGCTGTGGCCATATCAGTACACCCCCGGTACGCATTCTTACTTATCCATTTGTTTATTTAACTTGATCCAAATGTGAATCGCTATTGTCCCACGTTTTAGGTTAGAGCCCCTTTAGATGACAGGATTATCATCACCCCACATGTATGTATTAACGTATTGGGCTTCACGCGTCAACGGTGTTTCAGTCAAAGGTAGCATTTCCTTTTGTCGTTTGTTTGTTTTCTTTCTTTTTTGTCACAGAAGAGTAACTTTACTCTTCCACTCGACTCCCGCCTCTGGCTGAAAGACTCATGGGGGAAAGCTCGGCGCCATACTCCCGGTGGTGAGGGCAAGGGTTGGGGTCAATGGGCCGAACCCTTGTGAAGGGGAGAGCAATGATGCCGTTGCGTGGAGTTCGTCGAAGATGCAGGGGAACTGGCCTTCTTGGTGACGATGCCGACGATTTCGGCACTGGAGGAGGGTTCACCCATGTCGGAAGGAAAGGGAGCAGAGGATCAGCAAAATCACGTGTTGAGAGTCCGTCTGCCACTGGGAGCGACGGTGACATCAATTCGTGGCGGCGGCGTCAGCTTGTGGCGGTGTTAGGGCTGGCGGAGGTGGCGGAAACTGGACTTCATAGCAAGGAGGCCGCTGATGTTTGGCCTTGGCGTCAAAGACGGACTGAAAGAGGGGAACGTAGCCATCTCTGTCAAGATTCGAAGACTTTCATGAGAGCTTCTTTCCTTTTTCTTTGCTTCACAGTGTTTCTTTCAAAGGTTTAATTCTTTCCTCTGCAGTTTCTACTGCCTTCCTCACAGCGGCACAGGATGACCAAGTTCAGGCGACGATGAAATTTCACCACCAGCTCCGTAAGAACTCCTTCCCTCTTTCCTTTATGTTATTTTTCATTATATTTTGGTCGTCTGTTTTCTTTTTGCGATGTACTTAGCGAGTTTGATTTGTTTGTTTGTCATTTTTCTCTTTTCTTTTCCCCTTTCCTCCTTTTTTTTACAGTGCCGAGAAGAACCAATCTCAGTCGTCTTCCTCACGGCATACGGAGATCAGGTTCCTTACAATAAGGACATCCTTCATGGGCGAGAAGTGACAGCCGGCCACTTTTGACAGAACTTCCGGGTGGGATAACTCCTATCGCTTTTGCCGCAACTTCTATCGAAGAGAAGAGTCACAAGACTTTGCCAGGTACTCCTCCCTATCTCTTCTGTTCTGCGGTTCGGATCTGGACGTTGCTCCCACACTCTCCTTTTGTATTGTTTTTGTTCTTCCTTCTTTGCTCTTTCTTTCTCCCTTTTTATCATTCTTCGCCGTCTCCTTTTTTGCTTCACGCATCTTTTGGGCTTTTAAAAATTTTTTCTTCAGCCTGACTTCCTTTTTTTTTTTTTTTTTTTTTTTTTTTACCCCATCCTCTCTTCCTCTTGTGAGGGCTCAGAAGAAACTGGGTGTAATATGTAGAAAAGATGGAAGAGATTTCCTTCGCTTTACCTTTGTATGCCCTTGTTGTGTCTCTTTCTTGCTTCTCGTATGCTACGATGCCTTCTTTTGCGATACCCGGCTCTTATTCCTTTCTTTTTTTTTGATTTTCACTCTCACACCTTTGTACACCTCTCTCTTTTTTACTATGGTGCCAGAAGGTGCTTAATGCACTTTAGGCATAAAGAAACAGACCGTTCAAGAAAATGGGCGCGTGTGTTCCTTCGTGGTGCCAGGATGCTTAGTGCATCCATGAAGCCTAAGAAAATCGAGTATTGAAAAAGGGTGTGTGTGTGCTTCATCGTGGTGCCAGGATGCTTAGTGCATCCATGAAGCCTAAAAAAAAAACGAACGAAAGAAAAACCTCCTTCCTTTACCTTCTGCTTCTTCTTGCAATGTCTTCTGTGCCTTCGTTTTTTTGCAAGCTCGCGTTGTTTTTTTCGCTGTGTTGCTTCTCTCCTCTTTTATAGGCTTCCAGCTGACCTAACTCTAACAGCTATTTTCCCTCCTTTTTCTTTTTCGTATCAGCTTTTCCATTCCCTTACTTCTGGCAGCTCCTTTGTCCATTGCCAGACCTTCTTCCCTCATTTGTTCTTCTTAGACTTGTCTTGTCTTTTGTAGACTTGTCTTATCTTATGACCATTTGGCAGGATTTGGTGATACATTTTCTGTATTCCCCGTGGTATACGCCAGGTTTTCCCTTTCTTTTGGGCTTTGTCTTATCTGACGTTCGGCTTCCTTTGTAAGGTGTTGTGAGGAAATTTTAGGCTTTGTCTTATCTGATTTCATTTTTTAGTCGGAAATGGATTTTGACCCTACATTAGTCATTTTATCCACATTTCTATGTACATAACTTGCGCTGACAAAGATGGTGTTCGGATTGTAATGTTCTTAACTCTGATATACTTCCCAGGTAGTCCTAATCTAAATTAAGTTTGATCACTGATTCTGATTTTGTTGTTCCCCTTTGAAAGGTGGGAAAGATAGACAGAGGGCTTAACCCATCCTCCATTCATCGGATTCACTTCGCTGGTTCCTAAGCTGCAAAAGGATTCAGAGTTGGAGTAGTAGCCGCACTGATAGCTTTGACGGTACTCAACCCCTAGTTTCAGTTCTGAAATTCTCAAAAGAATTGTTTTCCCTACCACTTCAGATTTGAGATCATTGCTTAAAATCTATCAGGAAGCAGTAGCAATTGGAAGGACATTTGCTGCCATGAAGGAGTACCAATTAGATGGAAACAAGGAGATGGTTGCATTAGGAACCATGAACATAGTTAGTTCAATGACATCTTGCTATACAGCAACCGGTAACTTATTTACTCATAAATTTTTGAAAGAACTCTCCTTGATGGAGAAGCATTATGTGCAATGAGCTCTTGAGACATGTTTCTGCATATAGGATCCTTCTCTCGGTCAGCCATCAGTTTCATGGCCGGCTGCGAAACTGTTGTGTCCAATATTGTGATGTCCCTGGTAGTGATGCTTACCTTGCTAGTGATTACGCCCCTCTTCAAGTACACTCCGAATGTAATACTTTCTGCCATCATTATTTCGGCTGTGATCGGCCTAATCGATGTCGAAGCAGCATTTCTCATTTGGAAGATCGACAAGCCAGACTTTGTTGCATGCATGGGAGCCTTTTTGCCTCCGTTGAAATGGGCCTCTTAATTGCTGTAAGAATCTATTGCACTTTTTGACTGTCAATTTCTTTTTCATCGTTTTTACGATTAAATTTTAGTCTTTTCTCTCCAAAATAGGTTTGCATATCACTTGCAAAGATCCTCCGAAATTAGTTCTTCATATGTTGAAGCCTTATATGAGATCAAATTGTCAATGAGAGATTTTGAGAAAGAAATGTGCAAGCAATATAGAACTAGCATTGTCCTTTTGAATTCAAATTAGGTTAATGGAATTGGACTAGGAATTCCTACAAATTTCTTGTTTAAACATCTATTTGTGCTTTCTGCAACATATGAAGAAGCTCTAGTTTGGTGCTCAGATTGTTCACTTTATTATTCCTTGCACAAGACAAATACTAGGTTAAATTCTTCTGTTTCCATCTTTTTTAGTCAACCATGAATCAGGGGCACTAAAAGGTTTCAAGCCTGTATCTTTCTATTTCAAAGCTGGAGTGCAGAATCATGTGGTTGACATTCTTGCTCACATGGTGCAGGATTCTAAGATGGCTAAGAGATGAAGAAGAGTGTGGGGACCAATCTCAAGCGGATTCTCCAAAAAGGTTCAACAGATATATCAAGAATGCAATAGTATATTTGCTCATGTGCACCTGTGATGCACATTTTCATGGCTTATGGCCAGTATTGGTATATGTTGGCAATTCCCAAGTGGGATTTAGCAGGTCATCATCCGTGGTGATGACTATCGGTCTTTCATTTTTGAAGACGTGACCTCACCATGGTGGGTGTTGGCACCTGTGCGTCTTATGTTGCTCTCTTTTGCCATAAGAGAGTGGTGCGGTATATTTTATTTATAACATCTCTTGCAACATTGAAGAAAGTATTAAATTATTAATGTCAACCCTTATGAGAGGTAATGTATGGACATAATTTATTAATTGTGTTTTCCAGCTCAGGATCACTCATTATAAGATTTTTTTTACAAACGTATGAATTCTAAATTATAATATGTTGATCTTTTGGCCTCCTAAATTATATTGTTATTTTTTCAGAACAAGTGAATGCAAACAAGGTGCTAGAGAAAAATATTAAGAAGAGTGTTTATTTTTGAGATTCTCTTTTTAGTTGGATTATGTAATATCAGAGTTGGGGCTAATATAACTATTATGTAGTTGATTGACTCTTTGACTTTTGAATGATGACAAAGACATACGGCTAGTTGTTACTATTCTTATTATAAATTCTTTGTAATGAGATATTGTTTTGGGGCGTAACAAAAGTTGTTGTATTTGTATGTTAATTACACCTCAATTATATATCTACTTTTGTTCTGATTTATCGTGTTACTGTGACCAATATTCTTAAAAGTTTAAACTATTAGAAATCGACCTATTTATATATTTATCATCTCATAACCACATCTAACACCCATGTTAGATCAAGCTTGACATATAAACCCAAGAGCATGACAGCAAAAGAGATCGATCAGTTTACTATGACTATACCTTCATGCAGATAAATCTAGACTAATAAGAGAATAAAAAATAACTAGAGAAATAGCTAGAAAACAGATAATTTAGGGTTTTAAATTCATGACCTCTAGCATTGGTACTGTGTAAAGATTACTGTATGAATGTATGCTATATATATATATATATATATATATATATATATATATATATATGATCACACAGTCGACAAATTATCCTAGTAGTATTAACTTCAGAACAAGTATTTTAAAAACTCAAAGTATGATATATTGCCTTATGCCATATGCGAATACGCGAAAGATACATTGATCTGGCCATCAAGTTTATAATAGTAGCATAGACACACAAGCATACATATACATATACATTCATATATATAAATAAAATAAATGCTAAATATACTTGACCAAATCATGATGTTATTATGGGATGAAAATACTACCAAAAAAATTAAGCAAAGAAGAGCCAACGAAAGGTCAAAAAAATCGCACTAATCCATGGATACAAAAAAAAAAGACTAGTTTTAAAATAAGCAAATCCAAAAAAAGGTCAAAGATAATTACACTGAGATCTAGTGCGCAGAAGGAAGCGAGGGCCCCTCCCATTGAATGTCCTGTCACTAAAACATGGATATTTCCATACATCTCAGTAGCCCTTTGAACTGCATTTAAAATCCCTAGACGGATGGTAGTGTTATGATATCCATAATAAAACCCATTGTGCACCTATATAACACAAACAAGAAATTTAGTAGGTTAAAATGTGAAATATGCTCAACACATAAATAAATCAGTTTCTAGAAAACACACCATTGCATCTGCCACGCCAGGGTAGTTGAGATCCAACTGCTTCCAAAATAGATCTTCAATCCAATTGCGTAAGCTGCCAAGTAAGTTGATTAGTCTTGAAACAAATATATTTTTTTGCCATAAAATATGCTAAACCATAGTTGTATATATCTGATACAAGGACAAATAAGTGAAACATTGCAGATATATAAATATATTGCATACTATCCCATATGCTACTAATAGATTGATGTCAAAAGGCATTGAGGTTCAGGAGTCGATTAAACAGACAATACAAGAAAGGAGGGTATTTAAAAGTCATTCACTAAGGATCGTGGAAAGTACCCATTCGTGCACCACTACTCAACTTTGTGAACATATATCAAGTTGAATGTCTTTCTTGATGGAAAGGATAAAAATTGTATTGCATCTTGAACGATTACATGATTCCTTTTATATAGAGGCCAAATAACAATGATGATAAAAATACATAAGATAGTAATGACATATATGCCAGTAAATATGCATACGAGCATACTGATATTTATGATGGTATATATACATATCATAGTAGTGAATATATGGTGCTAAATATGAAATCATAACAAAAGAACTTGATGGTGTTGTCATAGTAGTATGATTTCATACACAATCCTACCATTTTTGCAACATTCCATAATACACTTCCCTCCAGCTGAGCATAATGGTCAATCATTGGCATAAAATATAGTCAAAGAAAGATGCTTAGTTCAGTTGTCAGCAAGTTCATTCTCTAAAAGAAGAAACGTGTATGTAACTTCTTAGACATCACATCTCTAATAAATTAGAAGTTATCTTTAATATATATTCTTTACAAAAGAGTAAACTATAAGCCGTATATATTGCATCTTAGTTATTACAATCCACAACTATTTGTGCTTCTTGTGTCAACCCAAAGTCTTCAAACAAAATATGAAGTAACATCATTATATAGGGAAATTGAGTCTTAGCCCTAAAGTTTTCCTATGCACTAGGTTAAGCAACAACATTTGCTTCTTATTTTTCCAAGTGGCATAGTCCTCCAAACTATGGTATAAAAAACAGATATGTAGTTTATATACTACCCAGTACTGGTAATTCGTACCAATCCAACTTTATACCGCAGGGTCTACACCAAGCGATATAGTCCATTATATATATATAATTAAAATTGATCGCTACCACTAATATAGTATGTTGGTATATACTGATCTAACAATGGAGAAATATTTAAAATCATAATCAACAATATATATATATATATATATATATATATATATTATAACTTGTATAATAGTAGACCATATGATGGCACAAGATAGATAGCATACATACCGAATGACGGCATAGCTCATTATTTAAAACCTTGCTCCTAAAATAATGCAATGCCTAAATGTGGTTCTTTTGCCACTTGGACACCCAACATAACATTCAATTTTTGAGTTATTGTAAAGTAGGCTTTTATCAGGACCTTCCTTGAGATATATAGATTTCTTAAGAAAGGCTCACATTCATATTTTGTCCTCTTGCATGAATTGACTCACAAGCCTATCAGTGAAAAATATATAAGGTTTGGTGATAATAAGATAAATAAGTTTCCAAACAAGATGACAATAATGAAAGACATTACCAATATCAATGACCATCAACTTGATACTTCTTTTATCAATAAAAAACATCTTATCTAATGGCATAAGCTTCTTCCAAAATATATAACTTTCTAGATGTAGAAAAAGGAGGTAAATCAATCATTTTAAGATAACCATATGTGGAGATTCTTTTGCTATCCAATAACTACTTTCTACTTAGCCATAATTGAATGAGTGGATAATGTCAAGGGAATAAAAAAAGTTTGGAAAGGTGAATCTAAGTGTTGTCTAGTCATGGTTTTAAAAAAGCGGGTCTATGCCCGGACAACTGATTTAAACCAGTGCATGGTTGATACAATATATCTAAGTATATATATAATATTTAATAAAAACTGACTAGTGCCATGAGTACCTTGTGTCAATGTAGACAAATACATACCAATATGTACTGGTCTAATAGTGGATTGATACATCAATATAGACTAATGTTTAAAACCATGGTCTAGGTAAGTGTGGTGATGATCCCAATTGGTAGAAATGACTTTGCAAGAAGAAAAATTCAATGGGTTTATAACCAAGCATCTCTATCCCTTCACAAATATTTATCACATTCTTTCTTTGAGGGAAAAAAAAAGTGACTCTTAAAGATGTTTTACTTTACAAATATCCTGAATAATGCACCTTGTGAAAAAAATATCATCAACATATACAACTAATATAATAATTTCAAATGGACAATCTTGAATAAAAATGGAGCAATCGGCTTTGCTACACTAAAGTTATTACAAATTGCAATAATAGCCAATAAGAACTTAGGGCATGTTTAGTGCAGTTGCATAAGCATGGTTGCTACAGCTGGCATTGTGTTAGAGTTTGGTAGCACAGCTATGCCACCGAACAATGCCAGTTTTGGTACAAGGACCATTAGTGAACAACAGCGGGGGCGAGGGCGGGGGATAATCCCCCATCAACGAGTTATTAATATAATAATATAATATATACTAAATCAATATAATAATATAATCTATATTAGATTAATATATTAGTTAATATATAAATGAATAATTTTATATAAAATTATCAAAATTGATTATTTTGAAAATAAAAACTTAGATTTTATTTAGTTATAATAAATATGTTTGTCAGACCCGCACGTGTCACTATTGTAATATCATCTACTCTTGAAGTAGGTATGTATTTGGAATAAAGACAACAAATTACCAAGAGTACAATAAATTCCACATGGATACTAAGCTTTGTAATTAAATTGCTCTTATTTGATGACATCATAACAAAAATTATGACTTTATAAGTAAAATATGTATATTGTTAGGTTTTTATATTGTATTAATGCATAATTTCTATAGTTCAAGAGAAATAAAAATTTTATGATTTAATTATAATTTTTGAAAGATAAATAACACTAACAATAACAGTACAACAACAATGCAATAGCTCTAACAAGCAGCAGCTCCTGGTGCACAGTGCTACCAAATACAGCCTTAGAAAACCATTCTATAGGTCTTTGCTTTATGCCAATAACCACCCTTTTGAATTGATATATATTATTCTTCCCTTGATGAACACAGATGTTGCTCCATGTAAATTTCTGCTATGAATCACCATATATGAATGAACAGATGCATCTAAACCGAAATTAAGTATAGCCACAAGGGAGAAAGTCTCAAAGAAAGCAAATTCATAAGTTTGAGTAAACTCTATAAAAAACAATCAAGTTTTGTAGCAATACACAAAACTATCAAGGTAATACTGTGAAATATAATCTACAAGCCACAGGGAGAGCACGAGGAGTGGCAAGCTCACAAGTGCCACTAGTGATGACTATGCTCATTATTTCACAAAGAGAAAATAAAGGCAAAATATGGTCATAACATGCCTAGTATTTAGGAAGAGACATGCTTAAAGAAAGTAACATCACAGTGAAGAAGACAAATTGTAGGACACTAATAATAATAGCCTTTCTATAAGCAAGATTATCCACAAGAAAAACATCATACTAAATAGGGTCTATGCTTGTCATATCATGGGCCCAAGGAACGAAAAAGACACAAGTAATTGGAAAATATAGAGCATCATAGAAAACTAATATTGTCAAGTAAAATAGCAAGAAAGAAGCCAAACCATAAAGAATAGATGGCGGAACACAACTAATACAGTGAAAAACCATCAAAACGGAGCATCATAGAAAACTGATAATATTGAGTTATGTAGTAAGAAAGAACTCAAACCATAAAGAATAGATGATGGAATCATGGAATACAATTAATAAGGTGAAAAACCAGCAAAATCACATTGCCCGATAGAAATCTTATCCATGCATATCATAGTACGTGTCACATATGGGAGAAATATATGAATAAGTCGCCAAGTAAATGATACCATGAGATTGAGAGGACATGGTAAAGATAATTTGCATATGCCCAACATCAGTGTTGATGTAAAAGGCCTAATTAATTATAGCTAAATGATTCGTTATCAAAAGAAACTTCACACAGTTATATGACACTAAGAGAAAGAGAACTTGATCATCTTTGTTTATGTCCAACTATAATAGATGATCTAAAATAGAATTTTCAAATTTTATTACAAAAGTATTTGATGGCATGAGACAAAGTTTTAGAAACCAATCCAGTCTAGTGCCAATACATAGACAAGTTAGCACTAGACCAGTCTTTATATACATGTATATATTTAAAAACTTTCTAAGCCAAATGTCATGGAATTGTTTTGAATTCCTAGTCGTGCCATGAGCTTCTGATTGGCAATATCTAATGAAATAATAATAAGGATCTCTAAGTCTCAATTGAAGTATTGGATGAAAGTGTCTAATATGATTGTTTATGTTATGTTATTTGTTCAAAAAACAAATATAGTTACTAATTTACTACATAAAAGTCAAATAGCTATATATATATTTGACTATATGTATGTATGTATGTGTGGAATCCTTGTTTCAAATTTCAAGCCATGCCACGAGTTTCTAATTGGCAACACCTAGTGAAATATAACAAGGATCTCAAAGTCTCAATTGAAGTATTGGATGAATATGTCCAATATGATTACTTATCTTATGCTAATAGAAAAAAATATAGTAACTACATAGAAGTTAAATAGTTATTTATATTTGAATATAAGATAGAATGCTATGATGGCAGCAACAAGGAGCTTAGCAATTGAGACCGTTAAAAATGATAATGATATGCTTTAATTAAACAAACAAAATATATATCCAAGTATTGAAATATGTTATAAATGAAAAGTTTGTGCAAATGGAAATAGTTGAAGACCTCGAAAGTCAATTTACGTGTATTACTTCTAATATACTTGCCTCCACAAATGAGTACTAGGTTCATGTTATGTTGTCAATAAAATCAAGGCATTATTGATGTTATAGGAAAGATGACAAATTATTTAAATACCATGAAAAACAGCTTAAGATACATTCCAAACTATCAGCAAATAATAGCTCTATTTCTCTTCAGTGTATGAACTTTCAATTATAGTTGTCAAAGAAATAAGATAAACACTTGTCCCTTTTTTGCACACCTATTTTCTTGTGTCCCTCTGAAGGCGATAACGATAGAATTCAGGTCTGGGGCAACCCCAACAAATGCCTGCATAAGCGGTTGAAATATATAAATATTAGTTTTAATAAGAAGCAAGTAAAGTTGGTATCTTATAAAACTGGAACATATATAAAGAAAAAATAAATAATTGGACCTGTAAGCAGTTCTGGACATCAACAACAAGCTCGATCACCTCAAATCCCTGTATCAAGAGAAACCACCAAGAATTAGCGCGGAGTCTAACTTGGCAAATGGATTGAAATTAATATTCAAAAATATTTCACTCGAGTGCCCAGGCTTAGTCCTTAATACCTTTGTCAAATCATTGCATCTTGAGCAAGTCCAGGTAAAGAGTTCTGACAAATCTGATGTGTAAACCTACAAAGTGCATTCAGACACAAAACACAATTATTTTCCAAATGGAAAAGGGTTCATTTTTTTTATCATTACATTCGGACACTTTACAAAACAAAATTGCTTAATCTGAAAGTTCAATACCAAGGTCCTAAACCATAAATTACGATTAAACAATGACCAAATACAACTCCATAATCTGGAACTCACTGTTGAAGCATATTGTACGAGTATCTTGGTAAGGGTATGATTGTAAACTGGGACATCGTCCTCATTCTCGATTGTAACTTCTGTACACCATATAAGAAAAAGAAACAATGAAAATTGTAGGCCACAAAAATTCGACTAGAAAAAGAAGACGTTCTAGCTAAAAAGAAATTGACCGTTGCAAAAACATACTACAAGCCAGAGCAGAGAGAATTGATCGATCAAGAAAAAGATTACCGCTTCCACCAGAAACGACGAACATCCCGACGAATATCAAGGCCTTAAGCCGCAGCCAACGATCCGCAGCACTTGAAGAAGCCATCGGCAACCTAAAATCTCACAGCAAACGAGATAATAGGGTTTGAATCGTAAACGAAATGAAGCTAGAAATGGATTCTTAGGGAGGCCATCAACGCTCCCGAGGAAGGGTAACGCTAGGGTATCATCGAACCAAAAAAAAGGATAACGGTTTCCGTACGGTTCTAATTGAGGATTGGTCGAGTCCGGGAAATAAAAATTACGAGACGCTTATTGGCAAATCCTGGAAGAGAGCTTGGATGATTGCCACGTAAGTATAGACATCAATTGGATGATTACCACGTAAAACGACGACAGCTCGAACGACTGTTCACCTTCCAACCCAATAGCTGCTTAAAAAAGTGGCTTCCTAATAATACCAAAGGTTAAAAGAAATTTATACAAAACTTTCCTTCACCTTCTTTATCCCTTCAATTTATTCATAATAATTTCTTGCTTAAAAATTTGGGTCCCATCATTGAAAATTAATAGCTTGAGGTAGGTCAATTTGAACCTCCACTATAATTTTTAAACACTACTTAGCTATAGTTTTTGTCTTTTTTCAATTATAGACCGACTTAGTTAGTATAGAATAGTTTTTTTTTAATTATTTTTTATTGATCAAACAAATGGGATAAGATGCATAAAATTATCATCAATCGAGTTAGTCTAGAAAATTATGAACTTTAAAAATTATGCATCATCAAATGATGAAAAATTAATAGTTTTAGAAAGAGCATGAAACTTTTTTTTTTTAATTTACGCATATCATGTTTATACAAAATAAATTGCAAATTAATTAACTATCTACTCACACAGCTGCATCACAAGAGAGTAACAGCAAAAACATTTAACAACGATCAAACAAGTTGCATTTTTAATTAGCTGCTGGGGGATTAATGGCACCGGCGGTAGAGCGAGTAGGAAGAGAGTATGACGAGCACAACGAGGATGACGGAGGCGAAAAGAGAGACGGCGAAGGAGCCGCCGATGTGCCGGCAGAACTTGCCGTAATTGTTGCAGACTTTGTTCCAGTTCACGTGGGAATTCCCTTTCAGTCCCAGGTACGCCACCGAGCCGGCGCTGCCCGTGGCGGAAGCCATCACTCCGGCGACCAGCTGCATACGATTTAATCATAGGTTCAAACGGAAATCTACTGAAAATTAACAGAGATTATTAAAAAAACACTTAGTTTAATTTAACTACCACGTCGTGGGCAGCGAGAATGAGCAGAAGCTTGGCCGTCGAGGTGGAGCTTTTGCCGGCGCTGGCAGCGAGGGAAGCGATCATGGTGATGATGCTGTACAAGCAAGTGAGACACAGCGCAGCCAGTAGATATCTGCGAAACAGTCTCGAGCAATCGATCAGAATCGAGGAAAAGTTAAGCTCTTGGAATTAATTGAAGAAAGAAAGGGAGCCGATTCGTTACATGAAGGCCGGGGAGTGCTGGAACTTGGCGTCGCGGGTGACGAAGGGCGGGAAGGGTGGCGACAGTAAGGTGGGGACGTTCTCGGTCTCCTTGCTCGTCACCAGCACCACCAGCGCCACCAAAGATGACACAAAGAGCAGCAGCCTCAGAAAGAAATCTACGAAGAAGAGGTTAGGCGGCGCGGCACCATTGTTGCCTGACTCCTCGGCTGCCGTTTTCTGGGAATAGTCTTTGGAGGCCATCTCTCTCTCTTTGCTTAAGAAAATTTTTTCCAAGTTAGTTCGATGAGGCGATAGTAGGTTGGGAGGGGAGGGTTGGGGTTAATAAATAAGCGCGGGAAAGGATTGGTGGGAACACGGGATGCAGCTCGCGGTTGCTGCACGTTGTTTCATACAGCATAGGGTCTGAACAGAACAGAACAGACGACCGCAATTTGTTTCCGTGACGTGGCTTTCCACAAATTTACACCTGTGGTATAAAATAAAAAACTCAAGAGAGCACACTATCGTTAAAATGAATCATTGATTTAACATAATAAATCACTTAAACAAAATTATTGCTTTATCATTTCTTAAACTAATTTAAAATTATTATAGAAGAGATATGTTTGAGTAGATTCCATGCTCATTCACATGGGAAATAATGCAAGATTATAAAGAAATATGATCATGTATTTAATACTTTAAGCCAGCTCAAACCATTGAAGCTGCTTGCTGGAAGCAACAAAAAAATGCACTAAAAATAATACTATTATTTCCAATAGTAAAAAATGTACCAGAGGATCACGAGCGGAATAAAAATCTTATAAACAGCTCCAATAATCTCTGAAGCAGGAAATGAAATCCATAATATACAAAAAAAAATATAGATGAGTTGATGTTTATCCACAAATCTCGTAAAAAAAAATAGTCTGTTCTCCTTGACGCCGCCATGAGTTGACCGACAGGTAGCCAGAAACTTCGTCGACTCGATCCTCCGAATCGTCACAGTGAAGCCATAAAATTTTGGGAGCGGATCAGCACAGACGACTATATCTATAAAGTAAGAGACAAATAAACTATAATTTTGTTGACCTCCGGACAGGACAGATCCTCTTGCCGGATCTGTCGTAATATGTTTAATGCTATGAAAGAGTCAAAGACGAAGCTGTGGATCTCACGTCATTAATCTACAGTCTCCGAAATGCTCTAGCATCTGGCTGTCACTGCTGACTAATCAAGTGTGTTCATTAAATGTTGAAGTCAAGCTTGTTGTTAACAAAAAAAAAAATGAATTAATGACAGTGGGAACTGCTTTTAGAATATTTAAGTCTATCGGATCATGAGAGGGTAGGCACGCCATGAAAGTTCAAGTTGTTCAGCTGGAGTTTTTTTTTACTCGTGTGCACTCACAGGATGATGAGTTGGATTAAGAACTGTTGTATGGGTTGAATTAGGGACTGCAATTTTCACATAAAATGTTATAATTAATTAGTATTTTTAATTTAATGCATAATAATCCACATGAATATTTTAACTTGGTAATTCTGCTAAAGTAATTTTAGAATTTATTTGTGCAATTGATAAGACGTGCTGACCGCAACAATTGATACATCTGCCTTGTTCGTGTTTATATTTACTTTTATTTGTGCTCATACTTTCACTCACCTCTTTTATTTTTTTAAAAATATATAACTAAAATTTTGTAACACTTTTTCTATTCTGAACAATCTATTCAATCAATCACATGGTAACGTAGAAGCCTTCGAGAAAGGTAGCCGCAATTTTTTTAACCTTCTATCGTTGACTTTGAGTTCAGAGTTTGAACTTTGACTCCAAGGATTGCTTCATGCAAGCATCCAAATCGATTACTTATAATACTAGTGCTAGCTAGGCCATATCCTCCACTCAATCTTTCTGTCCACATGGTTTTTAGGTCTCCTCTGGCCTTTAATTAATTATGCATTTGAAGCACAGTTTGTACAACAGATATTTAGCGAGCATGTTTGGTTCCAACTGTTCAATTGAAATGTTCATTTAATTGATTTGATTCCCTTCAATTTTGCAACAAGATGAAACATAGTTTCAAGAACATCGTTGCTGAACTTGAAATTTTTCTTTAAATACTTCAGTTGTAAGTACTTCAGTAATCAAATGTAAAGAAACAAACTATAAGAAAAAGAAACCAGGACTACATCTAATAATACTTAATTGTGTTTTACTATGCAACCTTTTTTCATCATATAAACAAGCACAGGGTTGAGCAAGTCTTAAAATCTAAACGAAAGGGAATTATTTGCAGCATTGAAATAACATTTGATCAATAAGATGTCCCTTCTTATCCATCTTATTAGCTCGTATTTGCAAATCCATTTTGGCTGGTACACAACTTTCCCAAGCAAGAAAAGAAGAAACTGTGTCAACATCAAAACTCCCAATTGAGAATCTCATAATTACACAATACGAATCATAGGAAACGATAAAAGAAGAAATGAATAGAGAAGGAATCCTAATTTCTAGTACGTTGACACTTTCCTCAAGTTTGCTGCAACAAATTCTTGATGCTCCGTGTCCCACAATTCTGGTAAGTTAAAATAAGAAGACCGAAGCACCGGCAGGCTCCCAAACAATTAGCACGCAGTTTTATCATCGGCGTGCCCGGGAGAATTTCTCCAGCTCATCGATGTTTACTTTTGCTGGGTGGTTACTAGGAATTTCCTGCAAAATTTTGCACATGTTAGTTCATGCCCACAGTAGACCATCAAATCCAAGTTCGTAGTTTGACACAGGGCTATCCCCGATATCTTGATTTGGCATCTTGTTATCCTCCTCCAAATCAATGTATGGCTCCAATAAATCGGATGATCTTTCGCAGGGAATTCCATAATCTTTCAGGATAAACGGCGAGGCAGCAGATGCAGCCTCTCGCTCCAAAACAGCAAGAAAATTATCCTCAAATTCAAATATCAAGAACTTGTCTTTGCAAGCTAGATATGATACAAAGTGAGTTAGAAAGAACTAATATGATATAGATTAACTTGTATAATGCGATCAATCAAAACTTACTGTCAACAAGGTGAGCCAGATGTCGAATATTTTTTATTCGAGTTCCATTAAACTTCATTACCTACAGAAGTTACTTGCTTATTCAAGTTTCAGTAAATTGATAAAAAGGTTGATGAGATAAAGATTCGAACACTAACTTGTTGATTCCCCATATCTTCATATCCAAGGTTCACTTCGTTAGCTAGAACCTAAAACATACAAGAACACAAGAAATGATAGTTTTATTTCTATAATAGGACAGAAACAACAGCAAAGATTTGCAATCAGAAAATCAATGCTGATATACTGATTGATATTAAAGCGACATCTCTACATTTGCTAAAAGCAGCAGACTAATGTCACATTCAAAAATTCATAAAGCATATGAATTTTGTATCATGTGCAGATGGTAGAAAGGAACTATGGACAATCCAATACAGCTAGACCAGGATTCCAAGTATCTTTTCCCGTTCAATTTTCAGGATGCACGCATTTGAAGCTCTCCCAAGTATAGTATTGATTAGGGATGTTCAAAAAAACAGAAAAACCGAAAAACCGTGGTTAACCGACCGAACCAAACCGAACGGGCGGTTAACCGAATGGGTCGGTTTGGTTCGTAGTCGGTTTTTAGCTTATAAATTTATGATTCGGTTCGGTCACGGGGAAAAAATTTTCACCGGTTAACCGAACCGACCGATATATATATATATATATATATATATATATATATATATATATATTCTAAACATATAATATAATTATTCATGTTACTCTATAAGTTAGTAGGTCATGTGTTCGAAATCTATTGATTGTAATTTAAAATTTAATTATTTTACATATTTAATTATCTAATAATATATAATAGTTAGCGTCAGCTTTAAAAAATAATTTTTAATTATCAAATAATAATATTTAATAGTCAAAGTCAACTTTTTTGAATACACATTAGTAAATAAATTATGATCAGTTAACTAGTGGTTAACTGAAAAGGTTAACCGGTTGACCAGTCAAACCGGTTCGAGAACGGTTCATGATTTTTGTTGAACCGAACGGTTCGGTTAACCGTTGACTAAGTCAATCGGTTCCATGAATAGGCCTAGTATTGATGTGGCATGATATATGAATTCCAATATATTTGGGACCTCTACTATCAATAAGCAGCCAACATAACTATTAAAATTAGTCATGATTTGAGGTCATCATTGAGGTCATCATTAAAGCATATTAAATTTTATCTGGAATTTAAGCCATCATGT
The DNA here is from genome assembly GCA_027563935.2 of Costus lasius. Classification (NCBI taxonomy): domain Eukaryota; kingdom Viridiplantae; phylum Streptophyta; class Magnoliopsida; order Zingiberales; family Costaceae; genus Costus; species Costus lasius. The sequence continues at coordinate 20,558,776 of CM050447.1, read as the reverse complement.
TATGTGGTCCTGCTCAAATTCGTGTTAATAGGATCATTTCTTCTGTTTGTGTTGGTTCAAATTCCTTACATTAGCCACAAAAAAAATCTAGTCGCTGATCTCCACATTCCATCTAGTTCTTCCTTCCAATATAAAGTATGAACAAGTGAAAAAAAAAGCAATCGCATCCGGAAATATTGTGAAATCTGTAACTTACCTGAGACAATATTACAATTTCTTCACCTTTAAACTTTGCTAAAGAGTATCGAGCTTTTGCCAGTAACTTAAGCTGACAAATTAGAAACGTAATTAGTTAGTTCATGTTGGAGATCAAAGGTCAGAAAGCAACAGCCAGGGTAAGTTTATTACCCCAATTGAATCTTCACATTCCTCTCTTCCATATTAAACCGGAGAGTTCAAATGATCAATGACAGCATCCAATAAAACTAATTGATAATCATAGAAACGATTATAACAAACCAAAACTTACTGAATTAGAGGCTCTGAGAGAGGAGTGAACACAAGGCCGGCAATTATAAGATATGAAGGTTGTCCTCCTTCTATGTGATAGGGTACCTTTTCATGATAAGCCATATCAATAAGCTTTGAAGTTTGAATTACAAAGTATCAGATTCATACAGTAGGTAAAATGAATGTGGCACTTACTAAATGCACCCGCGGCTGTAATTCAGTCTGAATATTAATGTAGGATCCATCTCGGATGATTCCGAGCTCTGAAACATCACCAGCAAACCTGGTAGGCAAAAGCTTCAATTTACTAGGGAGTCGTACATTGTGACTGAATATGTTTCAGTGGTTCAATGACACTAGGGACGCCAAGTCTTTAGAACAAAATTGGTTTAGAACTTAGTCAAATAGTCAAATTATAATTGATGGAACAAAGCATATCCACAGCGGAGTAGGCATAGTCTATGTATGATCTAGCTTTGTGGTACATGGACAAACTGGAAGGCATCAGGAATTTATGCAAAGTGGAGAACAGACTCAAATATTAAAGCATATAAAAAAATTAATGTAATTACTTTTGACTTATTAGGTAGCGAAATGCAATCCGTTCTGTTGACCGGAATGGAACAGTTCCTTCTGACCCAACTTGAACACCATCGAAACTGACAATTACATCACCCTGGATATACAGAGACCTATTGGCATTAAATCATGGCAGGTTTGCATCAAATCTGGGAGAAAGAATAGATCGCCATCACAAGCAGGACAATGTCATTAATATCAGCCTACCTCCTTGAGAACATCATTAGCTGGAGAAGTCGGTTCAACTCTTCGGACCAGCACTCCCTTCAAGAGACAAGAAAATAGAGAATTTGCCCAGGTAAATTTCTTCGTGCTACTTGCCAAACACTAAACCTATGTTAATTTGAGTTTCTATATCATATAAAAGTATATTGGAATGCATATGTGTATGATATTGATGTAATTTTGGATTTATTTTATTATTTTGTGATAGAGCATCATATGGATACCACATCACATGATCCAAACCATATATTTTCCTATACACAAAGTATATTTATGATGAATGGACAAAAAAAATCTTATGTTTACTTGATGAATAGAGTAATAGCATTTCTGCATGCGAGTGTGAGCCAGCTGCCATCCACCTCCTCCATTGTTCACTCACCTTCTACATTAAGGAGTCTATTTGTGACCATCTCCATTGAACCAACAAGAAGTTATCAAAAAGGAAAAAGAAAGTATCATTGTCATCCTCATTACCCCCTTTGGTGCAAGCGTTGTCGTGTCTAACATTGCCGTAGACCCAACAGTTCTCTCATAAAAAATCCCCTCGCCCACCCTCCCAGGTATCTCAAAGCTCCCACCAAAATTCATTAAAGATCCAATTGTTTGAATCTTTGTTACCATTGAACACAACCATCCCTCTTCTGAAGTTACTACTGACATGTCTTCAGCCAATCTGCACCCATCATGTTCTCCTTGGACGTGAAGATCTTCATTTGTTTGCCTAATAATCCTAGTGCTCTTATTTCCACAGCCACACAATCCTTGCTCGCCTTAAGGAGCTTAACTCCTTGGAGAAAAGAATAGTCTTAGTCAATATTTGGTAAATTGATCAAATCCATTGTTTCAATTTTAATGTCTTGCGTAATTTGATTCAACCTACATGGTCTAGATTAGCTTAGTCAAATAACATTTTCACCAATCCAAAGGTTAGGAATTATTTGGGCTAAATCTAATTAGATGTAATTTTGATATGACCAAAACAAGTTTAATTAGACCTATATTTTAATAATACGTAATTTAGGCTATTTGTCTATGCCTAATTAACGTTGTTTACAAGTAATACAGGGTATATGGTAATCCAACCGTACATCGTGATCATACATGAATATATGCTCGTCAGGCACATCAAAATGTCTCTCCCATAAGGCCATGACAACTATGAATTCTTCCTCCATTGCCTTTCATTTCTTAGTGTTCTATTTTGGTTTTTTTTTCATTATTCAATAGGTATTTTAATTTTGTGTAGCACAAAATTTGTAGTATTTTTTTATCTAAATGCTCACCATCACAGTCATAGTGACACACAATCTTAGTAGGTAATGAGCAAATTTCTTACTTTTTCAGCTACATTTGCAATTTTCTTTTGAGATTGCCTAATTGCCACTTGGGAATATGGTATGCATAGATCAGAATGAGCCCAGTAATAGGAGCTTGAATTAAATTATCCATGTGTTGTTGGTTCAAACTATGCCCTCATCTAGTGTTTAGTTTAAATTTTAGAGAAAGAATGACGAGAAATAGTCAAGTTAGCTTTGAGTGGCATCTTGTGGTGGATGACCTCCTACAATTGATGCTTGGACTTGTGTTTTGTTGATTTTTGTGATTTTAAAGTAGATGATGTGTATCTATACTAGCTACTTTATTTGTTGGTTTTGACTTCTGAGTGTCCAATTTGAAGACATATTCTAAACTTACCATATGTGAATCTTAAAATTAATTTCCATCTATATCACGTGGTAGTTAGGTGATCTATACATAATTACATATTGATTATTCCTTGTCAATTATTAGATATCTGTGCTCAATTTACTCTTAGTGTGTGAATATATTTTTATTAAAGTATACTTTGAAGCTATTTAGTGGAATCTTACAAATAGACACCTAGGTATTATGTTCTGATTTTATGAACCCTTCCTCGATTCTAGGTAAGTTCCATCATGACAACCATAGAAGAATATGAAAATTATAGATTGGTGTTAGTTGATGTTTCTTATAAGTTGTATGATCTGTGGGCTTTCTATTATTATATTGTATACATTTATCTTTAATGACACCCTTATAAATGTGAAAGAATTTTTCAATCATTCTGTATGAGTTTTTTGTTGTATGTTATTACAAGTTTTATGGAAACATTGGGGTAGCAAAGTCTGACAACGTGTGGCATCCTAAGGTTGTTACAGATGATGCATCCGGAGAGGGTGTGGCACAAGAATGGCTACCTTTAATTATATCATTTGCTTTAAATAGCTTGGAGAGGAAACAAACATGTAATATATGATGCCATGGTTATCATTAAGATTTATCATGCCAAATAATTTATAAGAAATGAAGAGATATCTGCAATCAGGCATCCTATGACTTGTGCAAGAGAAAAAAACCTATAGAAAAGAGGAAAATTGTCACAAACGGGGCCACCGTTCCCAGCGGTGGCCCCATCCACCACTCATTATTACTTGGAGATGTGTAATTGCACACATCTCTAAGTGTTTAACTTAGAGTGGATGGTGGATGGGGCCACCGCTGGATAGGGTGGCCCCGTTTTCAACAATTTTCCTAGAAAAGAACCTCTCGTTGACTTTGACCGGTATAAATGATGAAAGGTAAGCCAATTAAATTATTCATTCAAATGAACAAGTGAACAAAATCAAGAATATTGTGAGAAACATATTCCATTTCAGCTCTCATATATATGAAAAGTTGTAACCAACAATGTTCATGGAACTACTAAGTACTAAGTACAACTATTCAAGGTCTTGAAATGATAATTAATTTTAAATTGCTGAGATCACATTGTCATCAGCAGCATATGGATAAACAATCAACACAAAAACTCCTTTGAAAAATCTAAAGCCAGAAAAACAACAAGTTAATTATCAGATATCTAAATCAATTAACATCAACCTCATTTGACCCAAAACTTCGAGAAAAGAATAAAGAAAATAAATTGAAAAATCATACAATTCATTTCTGATTAGAACACACAATTAGAAGCTAGCAACTAATGTTTAAACTAGATCAACAAAGAAATACCTCATTTGATGTTACTCTTAAGCATGATCGCAATGCTGGATTCTCCAACTTTTGGAGTAAGACTCCTAGACAGGGAAATCCTAAATATCACCAAACAAACAATGATCATTTTCTGATATGATCTGGTAAATCATCATATACACATAATTGTAAGTTTGTAAAAGGTGTAAATGCTTCCAGAGAAGAATTCCCATGCAGAACTACTCTAACAACTCCAGTCTCAGCTGGAAGAACATTAAAGTAAGTCATAGATAGAAACATTAGATTCATGTACTTCGCAATGACAGTTAAGGAATTTTAAATTTCATAAATAGATTAAAGTTCCATACTTCCATATTCACATATGAATTGCTACATCTACAATTCTGACAGGTATTGTTACCCCAGTAGTTGCCACTACGTGTACGGTATGACAAATGTATCATATAAGTTCCAGGCCAGAAGATGGTTGCAATCAGTGGCGTGCTTGGAGCACCAAAATATTTAGAATACACATCAACAACGAAAACAATCACAAAAATAACAATTTACAGTAACATGACATAAGCACTAAGCAGTTTGGTAAAAATTTTGCAACGACTACTGTCAGTACCATGAGTAATAAAGTACCTCTCCTCATTATTTAATGTGCATGTCCAATCTAACTATTGAGAAAATACTAGCTAAATGTCATGAGTAAGCTTGCCAGTAGTATTATATCTGATGTGAAGTGAAAACAGATGTCATGAATTAGCTTACCAGTATATTTCCCATTTCGTTCATAGTCATCCAGAAAATGAGAAACAACAGTGGTGGGAATTACATAACCAATATTTTCTGCGTCTTCAGATCTGAGAACCTAAATGAAATATCTAAGTAAGAAATGAAAGAAAATATGATATTGCCATACTGTAAAGTCATCAATCCACTTTCGATAAAATTACTCTGGCACAATGTTGAACTAAGTTTAAAAAGAATGTCGGGGTAAAATAAAGAACAAAAAAGATAGCACAACAACCTGAAATGCCACCCCAATACACTCTCCATGGTCATTGAAGGCAGGACCACCACTGTTACCTGAAAAATTAAATATATGCGGTTAGCCAACAGAAAAATTAAAAATCAGAAAATCCAACTTAAGATGATTTAGAATACATCCTTGCGATAAATTATTCTTTATTTACCAGGATTTATTGCGGCATCAATTTGAATGCCAAGCAGATCAGATGATCCATGAGCATATGAGGTTACCTGAGACATTCAAAAGAGAAGCAATGAACTTTACTCCAAATTCATGCTCATAACATACTTTTCAAGTTTTAAAACTGACATTATTCTTAGTTTCTTGTTTAGCAAGCATAACATTTTAACAAAATAATGGCCAATCTATTGCATGTACAAACTATACTGATTACTGACAATATTGATGGAAGACACAAGAATTGATAGGAAATGACAGCTTTAACAAAGTGACTTTGGTCAATACTACCCGAAGAAATATATCTTGAGCTTAGCCATAACTGTATTCCATCACATCGTTTAGTTTATGTGTTCTTATACATTTGAGGTCTTTGGGCTCCCTTCTCAAATTGAAGGGCTAGCATTTAGGGCTATCGAGGGCAGAACAATTAGTAAAGAAAAGAAATTGGAATTTGAACCATGCAAGATAAAACCTTACAGTTGTAAATGATAAGAGTAATACTGAAATAATTAGAAAATAATTCTTAAATGCAGTAAAGATGAAAAGAACATGGCACCAAATTTACTATTATACTGATATATCCATGTTGTTGCGTATATGAATAATTCAAAGCAATTTAAATGAAATAGTAACATATATAATGAAGCAAATGATGACATTAGAAGTGAATCCAGCAATTGATTACTTTCAAGTTACGACAAATGAAATCAGCCACAACATGAAATTCAACCAATCAAATGGACAGAAACAAACCTCAATCCGTGATACCACACCCTTTGTTACAGAGATTGTATCTCCACCAAGTGGATATCCAACGACAGTTACTGCTTCCTGCAAATTATAACTTGTTATACTCAAAGAATTATGAAGAATAACCATATAAAAGTATCTGCATAGTGTATTTTAACAAATCTAGACATTTGCAACAAAACAAGATGGTTTTAGTTTAAAATTGAGGGAAAGTACTGATTATTAGTGGGCAATTACAAGAGTCCTATAAGTTTTGAAATTTTGGTCCAAATTGGCCGAAATATTCGGTTTGTATTAGTTCGAGATATATTTGATTTTACTGTAGCAATGTGTCGGTATGGTAGATTTCATTGTGGCATAATGTCAGTTTCACTATAGCATTCCAGCTTGAGACTTCGAACCAATTTTTCAAATCTGGTCTTATTTAAGGTTTGAGATTTCAGTCTAAATTGGCCAAAATATTCTGTATGTATTAGTCAAAGATGGGTTCAGTTTTACTAGAGTAATATGTTGGTATGGTCGGTTTCACTATAGCATATTGGTATGAGGCCAGACTGGTACACTAGGTTTGGACCAGTTTTTCAAACCTTATTCTTATTTAATGGGTGGTTTTTTGTTAATCACTAAAACCCTACATATGCTTGATTGTTAGGAACTAAGGTATACTTGAAATGAATTGCCGATATCTTTCTTTTCATTCTCTTCTCTCCACTTCTTTCTTGTTTAAGTGAACATTTGGTCCTAAAAAGACACTTACTATACATATAGATCTTATGGACAAATAAGTTATAATGGATGATGTCCACAAAGATCATAAAATAATTTCTTGCATTACATGTATGATAAGGTTGGAAACACCTAATTAACAACTACCTGGAGGCATGGTAAACAGCCAAAACGAAGTGGTTCAGCGCCTTTCCAAAATTCTTCATTCTCAACAGAGAGTAATGCAATATCACAGTCTACACCTCTAGCTAAGACCTGCAAAATCAGATTACTGAGGAATTCTGTTAGACGAGGTCTAAAATAACAAAGTCAAAACACTGTAACCATTCAGTATTCAAAAAACAAAGTCACAGATAAAAATCATTCCCACCTACGTTAAAATTTAAATACAATCGAATGCCAAAAAGAAGTGACAATAAATACTCGTTTGCAAAGCCAATTTTTAGATAAGGCACTCAACATGAAAGAGATCAACATCAAGAGATTGTGATAACATGTAAATGCCAGTTCTAACGCCACTACAACTGTGACCAAGGTGCTGACACAAAAATCACCTGCTTTACATTATGCAGTCATTAAAGCCAAATCCTGCCAACGCATATGAACTTAATTTCATGGCATATGCCAACACATCGTAACAGCATGCTTGGGAATCAACTTTGTAGTGCACAGCCATAAGTCTCAAAGCATGTACTAAGATTTTCATTATGATTGCATGCGAACAAGGTAAAATTAGGGAACGATTAAGCATATTACGCATAATACAGATGCCAAGTGCCAATCATGTGATTCCCAGTAAATGTAGAGCGCATTTCAAGCAATCTTAGAAATTTCTAACTGCAAGCAAAAGTACCTTAGCCAAAAACTTGGTATCATCACCCCTTCTCTTCACTTTGACCTGTTACGAAAATCATTATATTATGACAACAACAACTACTGCTTTTGGAAGAATACAATAGGAAATTCAGAGAGAACTACAAGGATCAATAATCTCCATATAAGAAAGTATAATATAAAAACATGTATCCCAAGATACTTTGTAGACCTCTTGTTCCCCATTAGTCATACACTCTAAAGCAATGAAGGACCTCACACACTTGGACCCAATGACCAAATTTGAAATTCCTACTATTTGGGACTTTCAAAGAACTGGGACATTTTCTGGGTAAACTACATCCAGAGAGCTACAAATTATGTGACATCTAATATCAAGTCAGGAAAAAGAAAAAAACAATTATAACATTAGACGCATGCTTTATGCAGAATTAAGTGCATTCAATATTGGAGATATCTGAGTGTGTATATATATACACGTATATAGCTGAACCTGATTTGAATCTTGAAAATTAAACATATTGAAGATACCTGAGTGCTATGCTCAACGCAATGGGCATTAGTGAGAAGTTTCCCATCACCAATCATAAAAGCACTGCAAAAAAAATCGGAAAAAAAAAACAAAAGCAGCTTTCTTTTTTATCCAACTTCTTTATTTAAGAACCATAAAAACAAAGATAGGTAACAAATCCCTAACTTCAAATATATGCTTACTTATTCTGATCATATCTATATGATACAAGTAATGGTTATTAGTTCTTTCTATTCAAAAATTACTAATCACATTGAGAAAGACTGATCAAGAAAAAAAAAGGAAAAAATTAATTAGAACTGTTCAGCGCTCCTTCATTGAAAGACAAGAAAACTGGAACAAAAAATATCTCAATGCGTTTTATGTTATGACCCGCTTAGCAAGCAAATTATTTATTAACTTGGTGAGCCGATTTGCAACGTGGCCTAATCTATTAAAATGCTTAAGCCCTAAGTTAACAATAGTAAGCTCACTAAGTCTTATGTACTATATAATTTTTTCTCCTACTTCTAATGTGGGACTAAACTGGGGTATTACAATATTTGTTATAACCCGCTTAGTAAGCAAACTATTTATTAACTTGGTGAGCCGATTTGCAATGTGGCCTAATCTATTAAAATGCTTAAGCCCAAGTTAACAATAGCAAGCTCACTAAGTCTCATCCCTTAGTCGGCAACATGTGAGGTAGCCCTTTTCTATTGGCCTCTCACTATGTTTAGGACCAACCTCCCTCTGATACCATTTGTTATAACCCACTTAGTAAGCAAACTATTTATTAAATTGGTAAACCGATTTACAACGTGGCCCAATCTATTAAAATACTTAAGCCCAAGTTAACAATAGCAAGCCCACTAAGCCTTATATATCATATAATCTTTTCCCCCACTTTCAATATAGGACTAAACTGGGGTATTACATTTTAACCAAGAATGCAAAAAGATTATATGGAGCAATAAATTAAATAAATTTGATGCCCATAAAATGTAGCATTGGCATTGGCTGCCTAATTTGAATTCCTGCTAATAGATAAATAAATACTATACAAGATGTCAAGATCCCTGATACTAATTTGTATTATAATTGTCTATAGTCCCATGAAATTGTCATAGTTAGAGTGGAAAACCAGAAAAAATTACTATTCCATTAGGGTTGCACACTACTTAACAATATATTAACGGGTTGGGTAGAGACACTTGATCCAAACCCGTTAAGACCAAGATAACAAAACTCAAAACTCTAACACTCCCCCTCAAGCTGGAGAGAAAATATTAATCAAACCCAGCTTGTTACAAAGTAAATTAAGTCTTGCAGGTCATAAGGACTTTGTAAAGATATCACCAACCTGTTCTTCGGATCTCAGGTACGGAGTGCTCACAAGTTTCTTTGTGATGGTTTCTTTGATAAAATGACAATCCACCTCAATATGCTTGGTACGTTCATGAAACACAGGATTGTTGGTAATAAAGATAGCTGCTTGATTATCACAGAACATGTTCATTGGACTGAGACCAGTAAGGAAAATTTGTACCATCAAATTTCACAATAATAGCACCAAAGTTGTTGTTGGGCTTAATATGAGTAGCCGAGGAGAAAGGATCCATGATAATATACCAGCGAGTAAACAAACAATATAGAGAAAGCCCACTGACACCCATCGGCAACAGAGAGGAACAAACACGATAACAGCGGTAGTAAAAAAAATAGAGGAACTTAGCTGCCCGAGCACACCAAAGTAAGGCCAATAGGAAAGTAATGAAGACCCGAAGGCGGCAGAAGAGGCAGGGTGTGAAACTGGCGGACGGCAACCCTTGCGACAGGAGCGAAGCCGCGAGGCCGGAAGCAGCAAAACTACGGCTCAAGCGAAAGCTGGCGGAAGGCGCTGTCCCATACAACAGCCGAAGAAGTAGTGGAGCATCGACGCAGCGACAGAAGGAAGCGAGAAGATCAGCCGCGGACCTTCAACGCAGAGGTAGAGTGATAGGAGGCGGGAGGGGAAAGCATTGACGCTTCTCGTGGCCATTCCCCAAGGCCAACGAATCACCGCGCCATGCGCGAGGAGATCTGCGTGACCCTCAACCGAACACGAGAACCTTTAGAAGAGGACGGTGGCGAAAAACAGAAGTAACACGGAGAAGGCGGCGACAAGAAGAACTGCTCTAATACCAAGTTAGAGTGGAAAACCAAAAAAAATTACTATTCCATTAGGGTTACACACTACTTAACAATATATTAACGGGTTGGGTAGAGACACTTGATCCAAACCTATTAAGACCAAGATAACAAAACTCAAAACTCTAACAGTCATAAAGATTAATGGAAAACAAGATAAGGGAATGTCGTAGTGGTGGGCTTATATGCATTCACTTAGCCTTCAAGGCTATCAAGTAGAAGAGGGGAAAAGGATCCAGTGTCTAGCCCTATTTTTTAAAGGAAAATTTTCAACAGTTTGCGCTGTCTTTCAATGTGCATGGTATTATATCTCAAAACTGTTAGGGTTAGAACCCGTGAAACCTGATTATGAGACTAATATCTACCACATGAAAGTGCATTCTCCTGATATTTTTGATGTTTTACTAAAATATTGATAATCAATAAAAGCTCTATATGCATGACCACCTTGCTGGATTCAAATATATATAATCGTTTGTTTTGTTAGTCTCATGCTTTGAGAAATAAGCTACAGTTATAGTAACGAAAAAATACCTTCCAGTACTCGTATATTGCCTTTGTTTCTGCCAAGGAAGTGAGTAATCTGGGGAGGTATGCGTGCAGTACACCTGAACAAGCAAGTATCAATGAAATTTCATCATTTACATCCATACGACATTAGAAAAGAAGATTGAACACTTGTATAAAAATGTTAACCACAACATAAATTTTGTTCAAACAATATAAAACCAAATATCCACTTTTCTGAACTTGAACTCTCTTAGCATTTGTGACGAAATATATTCTTACTACAAGTCACAAGTCTAGAAACAAATACCTCTGGCCTAAAACGGGATAAAAACCTAAATGAAGAGGATAACAACATAGTGAAGGATGGTTCTACATGAAATTAAAGGTTCAGTATTAATAAAAGAAGTTTAAATGTACACCAATTTGAATTATTTAAAGATTTTTCAGAAAAATAAACTAAAAATGAGGCATGCCTACATGCAGTGTTGTTATTGCAGCGCTATAGCGTTTTTCCATAGCGGTTTTTGAGCAATCCACTATGAAACGCTATAGCACCGCTATAGCAGATAGGATCACATTATAATATTTTTAAATTTTAGAAATTAAAATTATAAGTTGAATTGAGTTGGTACTATATGATCTTTCTTTATATAATTTATTTTATTTTTATGCAGCTTAATTTATTAGGTATATAGCATATATTTTAAACGTTATACTTAATTTTTTATGTGTATAATATATATTTTAAACGTTATGTGATTTTCGCTATTTGCCCACAACACAATCCGCTATATCATATTGCGGATTTTTAGCTTTCTGCTATTTTCCGCGATACGCTATTGATAACACTGCCTACAACTAAGAGTGAAGTATAAATGTCCAGAACTGACGTATATGATATGGTTCAGCAACTACTTCTCTCTTCTAATCTTAAGCAATGATATAATTTTCTCGTATGATTCTGGAAGGGAACACCTAAAAAATTCTTAAAAACATTTCTTACCTGGATAATATAAACATAGATAAGCACATTCATAACGCAACTAAATGCAATTTAACAAATCCAAGTTATAAAAAGGTTAAGTTAGCTTCTGTAGTCACCAGCAAAATCTCTTGACTCTGTTGTGTACTGAAGGTTGATCAGCCCTTCTCCACAATTAAGTGATAATCAGTAACCTTGAATAAGTATAACAAAAGAGAATGTATCGTATGAAATTTGTACTAGAAGCTCCTGAAGTGGGTATACAGAAATCTAGTTGACCATAAGTTACGGAATGTTCTTGTCAGAATTCAGTATTTGCTCCTATTACAGAGGGTGATAACAAGAAAGCACAAAGAGTTTCGAGGTAGTTCTACATGAAAGAGAGACCTCACTACCTTTAACAGTGTGTGCACGTAGAACATCAACCTTCATATCTATTACATGTCAGTGAGATTTTCAACAGTATTCATGAAGACGCTCATACGACCAACCACTTTGACAGCATAATCAGAAACCAAGAGTTAAGGATTACCTTAACAACAGCATTAAGAAATGCTGTATCTTGAAGATTTCCAGTGTTATTAACCTGAAATACAGTTGAACGGCAAACATTCGATCAGTGAGTATGACACAACAAGCGATGATGTTCCGCTCTTAGCAAATATGAACGCTAAAATGAAAGAGTATACACAAGAAGAAAAAATTACAGATCAAAACAATCATAAAAAAAAATCGGTTACGCTCAATGTGACCGATTCAACTAGCATTGAGAAAGGAACAAAAGGGATAAAAATTAAGCATGCCTGTGGATCTTTGAGATCGTAAACCGCATCCTTATCCTTTTGCTTTCCTATCGACTTGAACGCAGACGACTGTGACTGCGACGGCGACCGTCCTATATCTCCCCTACTACTATCCGGCGACAGGTATGCCTTCTCGTCCTTCCCTTTTCCTGGAAACCTCTTCTGAGAAACCCCTTCGATCTGAAAAACCAATACAGAGACATCTTATACCAGAATGTACAAGGAAATGCCGAATCTGTTTTGTTACTATACTGATCCAACAATGACACAAACAAGCGAGCGGGTAAAAAGTTTCATAAATTTCGGATTGATTCTTCTACCTGCCCATTCTTCTTTCGATCGGAACTGTCATTGCTGGAAGACTGGAGTATAGAGCGATAGGGGTGTTGCGAGAAAGCGAAGGTTGATATGAGATGGCAGGAGGATGAATGCGGGAAGGAGAGGGAGGAGGAGCAAGGGATGGCGAAGACCGCGCTCATGGCTGCCATTTCCCCGCCGATGGAGACAATCCTGGAGAACAGAGGGCGAATTCAAGCGCGAGTCGCACAGTAGCACCTACAGGGGTTTGAGCAAGATCTTTCTCCCTCCTCACCTTATCCTCTTCTGATATTTACAAATATATCTTAATTTTGGTTGACTCGTTGCTGGCACGTGGGACTCGCGTGAGCATGCTTTGTTGGCATATTTCCCAAAAGCCCAACCTCTGCGTCTCTTTTTTTCGTTTCTTCCGTCCCCTGCCCCAGTGAATCCTCCACCTTGACTGGATCCCGGGTGTTGATCTAACGCCGGCAGGGGCGACTTTCTGTCCGCCGCCGGAATCTCCGTTTATCTCTTCTTAGTTTTCTTTTTACCAAGTTGTTCACGGCATGCTTCCTGCCAAATTCCCAAGCCAAGCCATAGAGTTCAGTCACTCTCAGTAATGCCTCTCGCGCTATTTTATTCTCGTTTCGTCCGTTTGAGATATTTAGGCTATGTTTTGTAGGATGAAATTTACGGCGGAAAGAATAAAAAATATTTTATTTAAGATTTATAATATTTTTCATTTTTTCCACTGGATTCCATCCTTAATATAGCTACGTAATATAGCCTTAATGTGATCGCGTGACTCTATAGTGTATAGCTCTGTTTTACTAATTCGATTATATTTGACAGGATTTGGATTTATAGTGTCTGTGCTATTGCTTGTAGTTTACTCGTTTTGTTGGATTATTTGTATTCGTCTGGTTGAAATATTTATTTTGGGTTTGTCTTCTGGGAACCAGAAGCGGAAGTTTGGATATTTCATTTACTCTTAAGTGTTTTCTTTTCATGAGTTAGTCAAAAGATCAAAGTGTGGCTAATGCCGCTAAATTTGGAAATGTTGTAAAGGAAAATTTGGTACTGAGAATGATCTTGTTCCTCGCTGTATCCGTCTTTTCGATTTTGTTTACATACGTTGAATATGGATCCGAAAAATTTGCGATTGCAGTAGAATCTGAGATGAATTGGTTCTCATAAGACCAACATTCTTAAAAGAACAGGCGCATGAACCAAGCATTGAAATCTCATTCAATACCAGGAAAGTAAGAGCAAGATTTGCCAGTTTGAAAGATGATTGGTATCTGGCATATTAATGTTAGTATTACTGTATTAGGACCTTTTTGGTGCCTTGGATACGGATCGTTAACATACTGATCCAATAACAGTTAGACGAGTGCTTAGATCATGATTTTAAACATAGCTATAAACTAAATTCAAAATTACCTAGATCAAGATGTACAAGGATGGAGCTTACCTTGACGCACATAAGTGCTAGTGCAACTTGTTAAGCTTGCAAGCACACGCTCATCCATAACCTTGTTCTTGAAGAACTGATGGCCACTGTCATCCTCTCACACCTAATATCAGTCTTGTTCTTGAAGATTTAGTGACCAGTGCCAGTATCACTCTTCTATTAGTCGTAGAATTCAAGGGGGGCATGGCGATGGTGAAAAGGAGAGGCTTGGTTCCTCATTACTATTGTGCTCCAATAGCTTAGAAAGTTAAATCAGGAATCAGTCCTCGCTAGAGGAACGGTGATGGTTGGTGGCTACTTTGCAGCCTTGTAGGCAACGCAAGAAAGAAAATTCACAAGTTTGAGTTCACCTGTCATGTTTGCCATTAATGTCATGTTTGCCAGATTAATGAACAAGTTATCGGTCTTTCTGTTTTCTCCTTGTTCAGTGCATTTTTTATCTTCTCCTTAACTGGACTGACCAAGGATCCAGTTCCTAACTTTCTGATTCTAACTGCCAGTGCAGTTTTGATAACGTTGGTTATAAATCAGCCCCACCGTTTTGTCAGAACCTTGATGATGTTCATGTATATTAGGAATTATGAAACTGTGCCATGTATTATAAATTTTTTATACTTTAAATATTGAAGCTTTCAATCTCAGTTTCATGAATGATGAGCTTCATGTGTAGAAAATTTATTTGCATGACACAATTATTAATGCATTATACAAACGAGAACAACTCAAATATGCATTATTGCAAAGATCTCCGTGCTGTCATCCTCAAATGTTGTACATCAACAACAGCAGCAGACATCTGTCTTATTGTACTTCCATGGTTGTAGTGGGCGATGCGGCTACCTCCGGAATTATTTATTATTCCACAAACTGTTTGCCTTGCTTGCTATTTTATTTATTAAATACTTATCAAATAACTAAATGCTATTAAATATTATTATTATTGATTATAAATATATTATAATACCTAAAAATATAATTAAAAAAATGATGTGTTAACCTGGAGAAAATTATTTAGTTAAAAAGTAAAATAACAAAAAAGAAAACGGATAAAAAGTTTCATCACTTTTGCTCTCCAAAGCTTGGACTTAGAATTGCAGCTAAGCCTCAAATTGATCCATCAACAAAAATTCTACAACCAACAAGCAACTGCAAACCAAAAGCCAATCAAAACCAAATTACAGATAGAGCGATTCTGGAGCGGAGGCGAAAGAGATTTCATGGGCGGACACGAACAATCAAGGAGGCGACGGACACCAAATTACAAACCATCTTCGAAGATCTGGAAATTCTGTGCTGGTTCTAGAGTGGAGGCGAAAGAGATTTCGCGGGCGGAAACGAACAATCAAGGGAGAAGAATGCGTCAGAGTCTTTCCACCTTGTACAGAAAAAAAAATCGAGGAGGCGACAAAGAGAAAAGGATAGCAATGGCGAGATGAGCAAGGGGAAGACGAGGAGAGAAGATTACCTTCGAAGGTGCGGCGAGCAACATCGTTCGATTCTAAGGCGGCAGTAAGCAACGGCGTTGGATTCCAAGGTTGCGGTGATAGCAGCTTCAGTAGCAGCGACGGTAGCTTCAGCAGCAGCGACGGCGTCAAAATGGAGCTAGAGTGAAATATCTTCCAGCGTAGTTGAGGAGAGAAGATTACCTTCGAAGACGGCGGCGAGCAACGACATTTGTTCCAGCAGCGGGGCGAGCTAAGGTGAAGATATCTTCCAGCGCCCCAAACCGTCCGATTTGGGCGGAAAGCAAAATTAGAGATTTTAGTAGTTTCATTCCTTCTATTTTCTGTCTATTTTTATCCATATCCCATTATTTGTCCTAGGAAACAGCATATTTTGACCTGGATTCTTTTCACCCTATTTTCCTTCCTCCTAACAGAAGCGTTCGGACAAATTCACGAGAGAGGTCAACGCACAACCCTCCTGTAATTCATCACAAAGCCACAGCTAATGTCATTATTTACATGAATTCAAAATAAGAAGGCAAAAATAAATTGTATCCATACCTATATTGAGTGTTATGAATATGATTTAAGACGTTTACATATGTATGATATTTGTAAGTTAGATGGGTATGATCTAGCTTAGATAATTTTGTCTAAATTTATATATATATTTTTTAATAAAAATGCAAGATTACGAAAATATGTGTTGTAGCGTCTAATGTAGAGTTTCCTTATGATCATTCGACGTGGTCACAAATATATGTGTGCCATTTGACCAAGATGTACCCATGCAAGTCATTGAGCATCTTATTAATACATAAGCTGAGTTTTATGATCTGTGGTTCATATTGAAATTAATGCACAAGAATAATATATAATTAGCACAACATTGTAATATATTTCAGAAGCTTCCATCGAACGTACATACCCACATGAACATGTGAACGTTACACATAATAAGATTTATCATCCACACCAGAATGATAGTTAATCAACTAAGAATTAATGCTATGCGTGCATGACACAATTTATTCTTTTTTATTATTACGTAGATTACATGGCACGATACAAGTGCACACTTCGGCAGTAGCGCTCCATCACAATTTGCACGCTCTACGGGATTCCACCGCCAAAGCCGCCTCCGCCTTCGTTGCAGCCAACCTCCACGCCAACGCCTCGGCCATTGCCAAATCCAATCCCGCAGCCCAGGCCTCCACCGGCGCCGCCCCCGAATCCTCCGCCGAACTCGCCGCCGCCGCCGAGCTCGGCGTCCTTGCTCAGCCATTTCTGCTCTTCCTGGGGCTGAGCATCGGCGGCGAGCAACCTTCTCGCGTTGGCAGAGCAGAGTAAGGCGGCGATCAGCAGCAGCGAGAGCAGGAAGTGATTTGCCATGTTAGTTTATGTGCTGTGGTGCTTGTTGCTTGAAGAGTGGAAGACGGCCTATAAATAGGCGCTGCATGTGGCGGGGGTTGGCGGAACAAAATTTCTAACCTAGGTACTGAGGTTAATTGATCTACACATTACAATCTGTTCAATAATATCAATATTAAGATATTTTAAATTACGTATATTTATAAAATACCTTAAATATAATATTAGTACCATTAAATAGATTATATTTTAAAAAAAAAATTTATTAAAAATTAGGTACTCAGATTAGGAAATTTATTTGTGGGGGAGCATATATATATATATATATATATATGAAATTTATTTGAGAGGGAGCATATATATATATATATATATATATGTGTGTGTTATTGCTTTGAAAAAAATAAGTGGGGCGTTGGCCCACACATGACCACAACCCGTGCTTATGTTGGGTGGGGAATGGAGGCCAATTGTGTTGACAGCTAAAGGAAAAAGACTTTTGGGGCACTTCATGCTTATCTGTTGAGGACCAGCGGCAATTTCCTTCAAAAAGACAAGCTTAGATTTGACTCTTGATCAGCATATGTGACGATGGATGTGAGACTGTTCTCAACCTATAAGGGGTATCATAGGTATATGAAACCTATGCAAAGGTACTGCATAGGATATAACAATCTATTGATAGACCAATACATATAGGTGTATGGTTAGGTCCAAACCGATCCGATCGTATCATTTAGTACGAACCAATTTTATAAACTATGATCTTATACTTATTTGATACATACTAAGACATAGTATAACCTACATATAAAGTTATTAGTATATATCAAAAAGACAACCAATAATCATTCATATAAGATCCTATACCACACACCAATATAGGACGGTTATTGAGATGGATAATGATTAAAATCTTAATTGATACTAGAAGTTATAGTATTCAAGGTTATTCTTGTTTGGTGAATATCCAAATCTAGCACAATCATTAAATCAAATATAATATGTACCAAAGTTGTATGTGTGCATAAAACAAACACACAAGAAGCATACATACAAGATTTTGTTTAGCATACCTACGTAGAATTCCTATATAGATGGATAAGGAATAAAATCTTAACAATACCAAAAGTAAAGGTATATTATGAATTTTCATCAACTGCTCTTTACTTTAAGTTAGTCCAATCAAAACAAAAAGAATAAATAGTTAATTCGAGACTTGAATTTTTTTTATTTCATGGCTCAAAAATCTGTATGTTTGATCTAATAGCTCGTGGGGAATTGTAAGGAATTCTATGAAATAGCACTAAATACCATTTTGTCCTAGAGGGTACATACAATTTAGTAGTATATTATAATTTCAAGAAACTGATGATATCTGTCATTTTGTTCTATCATTTTCATCGTGGGTGGAATCAATCTAAAATTCAACAACTTTTCATCTTTATCAACTTGCGTATCGCAACCTACGAGTGCTCCTCAAATTGTGATCGCAGCACGCTTGGCTCTTATTCATCAGGCAAGTTGAAGTAACCTTTTGCTCTGAACCAAAGGATATAAAAAAGCAATCGGTTGCAAAATTCTAGATGTGAAAGATCACTCAAAGCCATCCAATTCAAATCTAATCCTAAATCCGAGATGAAAAAAAAAATATCTCTCTCATTTAGTTTTGATTATTCTAGATGTGAAAGATCACTCATAGTCATCCGATTAAAATCTAAGCCTAAATCCGAGATGAAAAAAAAATTATCTCTCATTTAGTTTCGATTCAATGACCCAATGTCAAACCAGACTAATCTTACAACTCGAGAATAGAACCTAACAAGTAATGCTCAACAAATTGGGATCGTCCTTAACTTATAAATTTTTTATTGCCAAGTAACGGAGATGACTTATGATACAATAGGCATAGGGAAGAATTAGGAATAAAGCAAGGCGTACTAGTCATCTAGACCCATCAAACACTTGAAGATAGCAGATTCTTGAAAACATTTATAACTATTTGAAATGTATACAAAATCACTAAATCACATTAAATATTATAGTTATTCAGGAGACAATATTGCTTCGTGGTTAAGATGGTTGGACACAAATTCCTGCAGGAACAAAATAAATCATTTATTTATAACAATAACAGAGTA
Source organism: Costus lasius (assembly GCA_027563935.2). Taxonomy (NCBI): domain Eukaryota; kingdom Viridiplantae; phylum Streptophyta; class Magnoliopsida; order Zingiberales; family Costaceae; genus Costus; species Costus lasius. The sequence goes on along the minus strand of CM050447.1, from coordinate 20,539,272 downwards.
CAGCAACCAAGCCTTCGATACGCATAGTGTCAGGGCCCGGTTCGACCGGTCCGGCCCAAATCCACAAACCCAGCCCAGCCCACACAGGAAATCGAGCACAGTGCTCGATTTGGGTAAAAACGCGTGCGGCACGCGTTCGGAGACTTCGTCTCCGACATCTTCGTCAGCTCCGCGCGTATCGGACGCGAACGCGAACGAAGCCGCGTGCGTCGACGACTCCGGCGGATTCGGCGGAAGAAGCGGGCGATGGAAGCCCTAAATCAAGGAGAGGCGGCGGCGGCCGTCCTCTATAAAGGGGAGCGGACGAGGATCGGAAGGAAGACTCCATCCGCCATTGATGACCACTGAAGAAGCTTGGGAAAGCTTCGACGAGAGTGAACCGAGAGATTGTAATCGGCGATTGGTTCGCCGGTGAGGGTGGGAAGAGGGAGGTCAGGCGGCGAGGGTCGCCGACGACGAGGAGAACTTTGTAACCTCTTTAGGGAATAAAAAGGAACAAGCTTTCTTCTCCTTCTTCCTCTGGTTCGTGTTCTCTGTGGTGATTCGGCGACGACAGCAGGTGGCTGTCGATCAGCTTCGGACGGAGGAGAATCACGAGCGCAGGCGGCGCTCGGCGTCGAACGCTCGCGGCGTCGCGAGGAAGACGACGACTCGGCGTTCGAGGTGAAAGTCAACGAAACGAGCAGTCAACGCTCGAATCGAACGAAATCGAATTGGATTTCGATTTCAGGCTGACGTCAGCGAGGCGACGCTGACGTAGGGCGGCGTGCAAAATCGAACGGCGAAAAGCGAATTCGGGCGGCTGACGTAGGCTTACGTCAGCGACGGTGATTTACGCGCGCGGCGAGATTTTCATCGAGGGCTGACGTCACGCCGACGTCAGCAAGGTGGTGATTGTGACTTTGGTCAAAATCAGAGGAGGTAATTAATTTAGGGTTCCGTTCTTTTTCGGATTTCTAAATTTGGGGTTAGGGTTTTCTCCGTGCGAATTGTATCTTGGGGAGAAAAATTATCCGGGGAGATTAGGGTTTCCAATTTCGGGTCGGAAACCCTAGGGCGAGTTGCGTTCCGGTATTCCGCCGGACGGCTCTAGGAAGCGGATAAGCGCTAATTCTAGGCCGATCCGACCGGGGCGTGACAACAGGTATCAGAGGAGGCTAACGTGTTCCAGCAAACACGGCTCGTTCAACTTCACCCTCGAAGGTGAAGAAAGGCCTGAAATTCCAGAAGATCTCCCATATTGCTAGAGGAGCGTCAGAGGACGCTCGACCCAGGCAGGATAAAGGAAAAGCCAAGGAGACGGCTGATCCTGAGGAGATGGTGAACCAGGGTGATCGCATTGCTCACATCGAGCAAATGCTCGGTATGACTAGTGGTGGAGATACTGGGATGATTCCACAGGTGGAAAACCTTCAGAAGACTGTGGAGGATCAGGAATTACTGATCGAACAGCAGAGGTTGCAAATCGAGCAACAGAGGTTGCAGATTGAGCAACAAAGATTGCAGATCGAGGTCATGCAACAGACCGTGGAGGGTCTGATCCATCTGCCAGGAGAGATGGTTCGCATGAAGGAGGACATGCACGCTGAAGTAAAGGTACTGCGCCTAGCCCTAGCGCAAGTATCATCGGCACCGGTGGAGCAGGAGGCTCCTAAACCGAGGGTGCGCGTGCCAGACCCAGCGACGTTCGGGGGGGCTCGATCGTCCCGAGAGGTCGAAAACTTTATCTGGGATATGGAGCAACTGTTTTCAGCTAACCATATTTCTGCAGGAGATCGGGTACAGGTGTGCATCGCCTATCTTACAGGCGACGCAAAGCTTTGGTGGCGAACCAAAGTTGGCTCTACTTCCGGGACTACTAGCTGGACTTGGGAGACTTTCCGTGAGGAACTGCGGCGGCAGTTTCTTCCCGGAAACTCGGCGGACCAGGCGCGTGGCAAACTGGATCGACTAAGGCATACAGGCTCGATCCAGGAGTACGTCCGGACTTTCTCTACATTGATGCTGGAGCTTCCGGGTATGGCGGAGGACGATAGGCGATACTTCTTCCTCCGGGGCCTTCAGCCATGGGCAGAAGTGGAGGTCCGACGTCGCGAGCCGGTTGACTGGAGGGCGGCTGCGGCGATGGCTGAATCTCTGGCGGATAACAGAAGTTTCAAACCAGCACCACCAAAGAAATCCAAGACACCACCAAAGCGAGGACCTCAGCGCGGCTCCCCACGCACACCGCCGGGAGCTAGAGTTCAAGAGAGGGGTAGACCATTTTACCGGCAGAACAAGGGTTCACCGGGACGACGGGAGCAGAAGCCACAGGGTTGTTTCTGGTGCGGGGGACCTCACTGGGTGAAGGACTGCCCCAACAAACAGAAACTCATGGCAATGGCGGCACAGGATCCAGTCGAGCAGGTTGAAGAAACTGAGCAACCGCGGATTGGATCACTGCAGGTAGTGCCACACACTGCCACGGGAGCGCAGCAGTGTCGGGTTGGTGCTTTGAGGATCGGAGCGATGGTTCTGCAGGATCCGCCCGTTAGAGACATCGAGGGCGATGTCCAAATTGGGCGGGGGAGTATTGTCAGGGCCCGGTTCGACCGGTCCGGCCCAAATCCACAAACCCAGCCCAGCCCACACAGGAAATCGAGCACAGTGCTCGATTTGGGTAAAAACGCGTGCGGCACGCGTTCGGAGACTTCGTCTCCGACATCTTCGTCAGCTCCGCGCGTATCGGACGCGAACGCGAACGAAGCCGCGTGCGTCGACGACTCCGGCGGATTCGGCGGAAGAAGCGGGCGATGGAAGCCCTAAATCAAGGAGAGGCGGCGGCGGCCGTCCTCTATAAAGGGGAGCGGACGAGGATCGGAAGGAAGACTCCATCCGCCATTGATGACCACTGAAGAAGCTTGGGAAAGCTTCGACGAGAGTGAACCGAGAGATTGTAATCGGCGATTGGTTCGCCGGTGAGGGTGGGAAGAGGGAGGTCAGGCGGCGAGGGTCGCCGACGACGAGGAGAACTTTGTAACCTCTTTAGGGAATAAAAAGGAACAAGCTTTCTTCTCCTTCTTCCTCTGGTTCGTGTTCTCTGTGGTGATTCGGCGACGACAGCAGGTGGCTGTCGATCAGCTTCGGACGGAGGAGAATCACGAGCGCAGGCGGCGCTCGGCGTCGAACGCTCGCGGCGTCGCGAGGAAGACGACGACTCGGCGTTCGAGGTGAAAGTCAACGAAACGAGCAGTCAACGCTCGAATCGAACGAAATCGAATTGGATTTCGATTTCAGGCTGACGTCAGCGAGGCGACGCTGACGTAGGGCGGCGTGCAAAATCGAACGGCGAAAAGCGAATTCGGGCGGCTGACGTAGGCTTACGTCAGCGACGGTGATTTACGCGCGCGGCGAGATTTTCATCGAGGGCTGACGTCACGCCGACGTCAGCAAGGTGGTGATTGTGACTTTGGTCAAAATCAGAGGAGGTAATTAATTTAGGGTTCCGTTCTTTTTCGGATTTCTAAATTTGGGGTTAGGGTTTTCTCCGTGCGAATTGTATCTTGGGGAGAAAAATTATCCGGGGAGATTAGGGTTTCCAATTTCGGGTCGGAAACCCTAGGGCGAGTTGCGTTCCGGTATTCCGCCGGACGGCTCTAGGAAGCGGATAAGCGCTAATTCTAGGCCGATCCGACCGGGGCGTGACACATAGCACATATGGAACCAAGTCTTCTTCATGATGGCAGACCAGGAAAATTAGTTTATGGCATCACCGAAGACACTGTAGCCTCGTACAACCACCTTCATAGAATTTCTTTAAACCATTTCACACCTTTTCGACTAAATCGGATATGATACTATTGTCCTGTGCGGTCTTTGTTGGGATCATCAGAGAAGCATCCAAATAAAAGTGTATCTCAGTGCATTTTCCAAGTACTAGAAACACAGAATTTGTTGCACACATTCAATTAATGGATCTCACAAAGTTGAGCCTCCCAGCAGACACCATCCACTTGCACTTGCACCTAGATTTTGTTAGCATTTAAGTAAAATAATCTAGTTACAAACAACATGAAACACAGAAATAGGTTCTTACTTTAGATGGATCTCATGGAAATACGTCGGAATCAGCTGTGCTTACCATCCAATCTGTAGATATATAAGAAATTAATTAGGCCTTAATAACATGCAATATAAACAAAAATTCTTCTACCACAATACAATTTGAAACAGATATAATACAATCTTTTCTCATTTTTCCTTTTGGCTGTCTTTTATTATATTCTATTTCTATATCTTCTTCCTGTTTTTGTTTGTTTTCCTGTCATTTCATCCTCTTAATGAAAAAGGTTGGAGAATCTTCAAAGAGAAAAAATAGCATAATTCCCTATGATGTATATACACATATGGTTGCTTGAACAAAATCAGTTCCAGGAAGAAGGAAGAGTAATTTATTGAGGTTACCATTCTAGCCATTAAACAGCCTTCATACATGATTATGATCTCAGCACCTCGTCAAAACCTCTGCACCATTCCTGGTGATCAAAATTGTATGCTCAAACTGTGCAGCACGGCTACCATCCGCTGTAAGTGTAGTCCATCCATCATCCCAAGTAATACTTTCAATGCTTCCCATGGTTAGGATGGGCTCTAAAATGAGAAAAAGGCACAGAAATATGCTTCTTGAAGTACACTTAATCATTACATTGATCAACTCACTAGGTACTGTGAGTGTGCAGAGAAATGAAGAATACCGTATATATTAATATAAAATCTTCCCTTTACCAACGACCCAAACCCAATGTGTGGGACCCTTCCACAGGTAAAAGGGCCTGAGAAGTTGGGTTCTATTGTAAACTCAAGAAGATAAGGTTCTATTGTAAAAATATTATGCTTTGCTCATTCTCCAGGGACTGGCCGACTCCAACTGAGGAAGGCTTCAAAGAAGTTTCAGCAGAATATTTTGAAATTAAATTCCTAGGAAACAGGTATAAGCTCAGCCAATAGCGAGGAAGGAGTTCATCATATAAAATAAACACAGCTCCTCGAAAGTTGCAATTGTGTCAACCATTTTTCAAGTTTATTTGAGAACTTTTGGAGGACAAACATTCACTCGTGGTCATCTAAACAAAGTACTATTACTCTAGCTAGTTGCAACAATACATGCAGCAAAAAAACCAATTATATTTTATTTACAGATGTAGCATGCGCAGGTTCAATTCTTGTGAATTTCCAATTTCAGATTGAAGAAAAAGAAAGAGCAAAAGGCAGTAGAATGAACTGTCTACACTTTAAATGTGCATGCTGTAGCATACAACCAATTGCATGGCACAAATAACTAATATAATTTTATGACCTGGAAAACAATCTATGCTGGATCCTGCAGTTCTTGTGAGCAAACCAAGAGCATATATGATGGAATCTAAATTAGATAACAAAAATAGAATTATATATAAATTAGATAACAAAAATAGAAATATATATTTCTGAAGTGATTCGGACTTTTGGAACTTCAATACCCATAGCATTGCTACCCGTAGAACTTAAGATCATGCCATTTTTGATGGCCTTGTTCTCGTATATTAGTTAAAGAAAGTAAACAAGAATTGAAGGGAAAAGAGGGATAGGAAAAAGAAGATATCATATACTAGATATACTTAGATTTTGCAAGATAGCGCGGCGAAGATGGTCTAGGCCATGACTGTGATTCTAAATGATACAAAAGGTGAAAATATTTTAGCTACTTAGTGTAAAATGAAATATTACATATTAAATACACAACATCAAGTTTTTCATGTACATAAAATAATAACATCATATAATTTGAAATAATTTTATATTATAAAAAGGGCTAGTATCAAATAGCTCCTCACAGTTTCCTTACTTGCATTTTGGCCTCTATAATTCAAAAAATCTACTTAGATATTTTTTTTCTTAATGTTATCCAACAATTAAGGCTGACTTTCATTCTGCACTCTACAAATTAAATTTTCCTAAGTAAACCTTATCTTGTGTTTTTATATATAAATGAATTAACAAACAATCAAACATATCAAATGATCAAGGTTTCAAGTAGCATTCCACACAAAGTGATTTCATCGGATGTTGGGCTTAAAATACTAGTTCATATTGGACCCAATACATGGACCGCCTATTTATTGAGTTATTATATATATATATATATATTTTTATATATATATATATATTATATGTTACAATATAATATAACATATTATGATATTATGCACCTCGATATTGATTTGTATGGCATGCATAGATTTGGAACTTAAATACTAGTCCATAGCCGCCTACTCGGGTCCATACTAATATACAATACCAATGACACTAACCTTACATACTAGTATAAGGTCGGGTCAGTTTTTTAAACACTAGTATAATGATTGGTACTGGCTCAACTTGGTGCTCTACATTGTGGTTGAATGAATGGATCTAATAACTTAATGGTACTTTAAGTTTTACTCATGGATCTCTAACGTTCCGATCCTTACTTTCGCACAAGATCTCCACGTTTGACAAATAGACTCAATCTATAGGTCCATGTTATAATTATGGCAATTAATCTACTAGAACAGATCAAATTAGATCTAACCTAAGGAAGGGATCCTAACATACAATTCTAGGGTTCCAAATTCTCAAGCAATTACCTTTCGGTCTCAAGCGAAAATTCTAAGAACATAATCAGTAATATGAACTTATAGAGAGTCTAAGTACAATTATCACATGAGCAAAATCATCATGGTAATATTAAACTCAACGAAATAGTAAAAATAGTCATCTAGTCATTGGAAATCAAGTGAATTACTCCTCCATGTCCCAAAAGTAGTTTAAGCTATCATCATGAAAGAATTACAATAGATCATGGTTTCAGAGGATAGAAAATCAAAGTAAAAGATAAGTTTAGAAAATACAGCACGGCTGTTCACAGCCGTAATTTGCAAGAACCGTCGATGAACAGTGCCGGCGACTCCTTTTTCTTCGATTTCTCTTTCAATCGATCTCCTTTCGATCTGAAACTTCTGGCACGTTGTCCCCTCCTTCAGACGAAGCTTCAGTATGAAAATTACAGCCGGAGAACGTCTTGATCGAGCGCGGCGACGAAACCTTAGGCGGCGGCGTGGATCGCGATTTCTCCCTCGACAGTGCACGAAATTTAGGGTTTTTGGTCTCTCCGTAATTCTCTCGTGAAAAGCTCTCTCTCTCTCTGCTTCTTACGGCATCTGATTTAAGGCTTTGGATCGCTCGCGATCTTCTCCGCAAGAATCGGGCGTTAATATTGACTCGGGCATCGCGTTCAGAACAGAAATTACGACAGTGTAATGTCTTACGGCACTGACGTAAAATCGCTCGAGTCTTCTGTTCTGATGTTGTCGAGGAATTATGGCACTGTAATCTGGTTTACGGTAGTGCCGTAAAATCGGCTGAACTCTCTGTTCGCGAACGTCTGGAAATTACGGCCCGTGTAGTTTCTTACGGTAGTGCCGTAACATACCAAAAACTATCGGGTGGAAATCGGACCAATAATACGATACCGTAAGGCAGATTACGGCAGTGCCGTATTTTGCCAAAAATTTTATTCTCCCTACAAAACAAAAAGAAAAATTAATCCTAAAAATTAACTAAAATAAAAGGAACAAAACTAAGATAGAGTGTTTGGGTTGCCTCTCAAGAAGCGCTAATTTTAGGTCCATAGCTTGACCAAAAATCAATATCACGGTGAAACAGGTGAATCAGTTTCAAAGTATAAAGCATATAATTTTCTGCATTTTCTTCTTCCTAAAAGTTTAGCCACTAATCCAAATATCCAAAATTCAATACAAATCATGATCAATGTGGTTTTCTCAGGTACGCAGAAATTAAAATTTTCAAATCCTCTCATGGTAATCTTTATGATTTTCCTATGTTTATCAAAAAGTAAAATCATAAGTCTTTTCTTCAAATTTATGTTTTCAATGGCAATGAGAAAAGGACTTTGATCAAAATATTCAAGCATTGGATCATCATAATAATAGTCTTTCCATTCTACATCAGATTCTTCAATAAAGCACAAATTTTCAAATAAATCACAAGAGTCAATAATAGATATGGGCAAAGTATCATCATGGTGAGATTCATCAATTTTTGCAACATTCAAATCCTTATCAAGTTCCTCGTGCACATCATCAAATAATTTGTCAATTTCAAAATTATCATCAAAATCAAGATGAGACTCTACAAAATCAATTTCCTCATGCCTCCCCACAAATAATTCATCATCAGAAGAGTCAAAATCAGAATCATACGAGAAATAAGATTTATCAATGTTTACAATAGAATCAGAGTTAACCTTAGGAGTTTTATCATAAATTTCATCAATATCACCAAAATCACAGTGGGGCTCATCAATGTCTATAATTTTTGAACCTTCATCATGCTCATCAGATTTAACCATAAACAAGATATTATCAAAATCAGAATTATCATCAAAAGAAGGTTTTTCAATTTCAATTTTCTCAATCTTTTCCTCAAATAGACTATCAGATAAATCAATATCAAAATTATCAACAACAGAGTGAGATTCATCAAAGTTCACATGAGGCTCAATCTCAAAACAATCATGATCACAGAGGGATTTTTCTAGTTCAAGTTCCTCAGTATCAAATTCAAATTGTGGTTCAGAAGCATGATCAGAGCAATCATCATATAAAGAATTTCAGTTTTCTCATCTAGAATACAATTGATCTCTTTCTTGCCATGATAAATTGGGATTTAAAAATGGGCAATCAGAGGAACAATGATCAGGATATCCACAAATAACACAGCTATCAGAAGAACAAGATTTCATAACAGGGTGCTTATTAGAAGTGTTTAATTTATGAACCAAATAATCTATCTCATCTTCAGCAGTGCACCATGAATCATCTTGATAACATGAAGAATTAGAATTTTGAGGCATATTAAATTTGCAATCACAAGTATAATGATCAGAAGATTTACAAATATTGCAATAAATAAGAGGAATATTGTGTAATTTCTATATTTCTCCAAGAGTCATATGTGAATAATCTTTATGCTCACCTTGAGGCATGTATATCTTACTTCTTTAAGATGCTCATGAATTGTAATGAAAAGACATATTTATCTATCAAGGTCAGAAAGATAATCCAATACCAATCAATCAAATTATTTTTTTTTTCAGAATATAGGAAAAAAATAGAAAATCTAAAACACAAGCAAATTCACAAATTTCAGAAATACAAGCTCTGTCACAACTTGTGAAAATCCAAAACTTGCAAAAACAAAAAACAAAGTTAAATCTAAAACAAATAAAACTTAGTTTAGCAATACTAACAACTATTTTGATATTAACAAAACTAAGGTCCCGGCAACGGCGCCAAAAACTTGTTGTGATCCGTAAGTGCACGGATAATCGAAGTAATAAAGAAAGTATCGAATCCACAGGGACCTACGTTGTCGAATACTAAATAGCTGACTTCTTACTATCTAAGCTAATCGAAGCAGTGAGAATAGAAATTAGAAGCTAAAAACAAAATTATTAGAGAGAAAAGCTGGGACTAGGGTTTCGTTCACTTTAACTTTTATGAGCTAGATATGAATAAGGATTTCGTCAGTTCAAATTTATCATGATGAAGATGTAATTTACTAAATAAAATGGTTGTTTCACTTTCGTGCAAACAACCGCACAAGGATTTATCCTCGCTTTCGCGCAAAATTCTTCCCAACGCTGAAGATAAGTAAATCATCAAACAATGAATTCAAGGATCACTTTCGTGCATCCGAATTCAATGTTGATAATCTCTAGTGGAGATTCAAGGAACACTTTCGTGCATCCAAGTCTCAACACTAGTTTTACTCATGGATCTCCAACGTTCCGATCCTTGCTTTCGCCCAAGATCTCCATGTTTGACAAATAGACTCGATCTATAGGTTCATGTTATAATTATGGCAATTAATCTACTAAAACAGATCAAATTAGATCTAACCTAAGGAAGGGATCCTAACATGCAATTCTAGGGTTCCAAATTCTAAAGCAATTACTTTTCGGTCCCAAGCGAAAATTCTAAGAACATAATTAGTAACATGAACTTATAGAGAACCGTCGATGAACAGTGCCGGCGACTCCTTTTTCTTTGATTTCTCTTCCAATCGATCTCCTTTCGATCTGAAACTTCTGGCACGTTGTCTCCTCCTTCAGACGAAGCTTCAGTATGAAAATTACGGCCGGAGAACGTCTGGATCGAGCGCGGTAGCGAAACCCTAGGCGGCGGCGTGGATCGCGATTTCTCCCTCGACAGTGCACGAAATTTGGGGCTTTTGGTCTCTCCGTAATCCTCTCGTGAAAAGCTCTCCCTCTGCTTCTTACGGCATCCGATTTAAGGCTCTGGATCGCTCGCGATCTTCTCCGCAAAAATCGAGCGTTGATATTGACTCAGGCGTCGCGTTCAAAACAGCAATTACGGTAGTGTAATGTCTTACAGCACTGCCGTAAAATCGCTCGAATCTTCTGTTCTGATGTTGTCGGGGAATTACAGCACCGTAATCTGGTTTACGGTAGTGCCGTAAAATCGGTTGATCTCTCTGTTCGCGAACGTCTAGAAATTATGGCCCGTGTAGTTTCTTACGGTAGTGCTGTAAAACCGGGTGAAGTTTCTGTTCTGAAGCTCTCCGAAATACGGTACCGTAATGTTGCTTACGGCAGGTGCCGTAAAATCCAAAAATCTTTCTGTTCAGAAACTTCTCAAAATACGGCAGGGCTCGGATTTTACGATACTGTCTGGAATTACGGTACCGTAAAATGGGTTACAACACTGCCGTAATTTGCTGACTTGCTCCGTTTTGCGTAAAATTTCTTAGGCGATCTCCTCTTGATGATGGTAATCCTTCTATGTATTTAATTTTGCTTGAAAACTCCTAAAAATAGTGTCTTTTTACCTGAAAACCATGAAAAACCAAAATAGAAGTAGACTTTGCAATATTCAATGAATTTATCACGAAGACAAGTAAAAGATCTTTAATTTAGCATGAAAAGATATCGAAAATGATATAAAATATACTATATATTTTGATGTCATCAAAATACATATGGCTCAAACTTTGCTTGTCCTCAAGCAAAAATCAAAATTTGAAATCAAAGTTTGAATAAAAGAGTAACTTTTTCATGCTCAATAAATTTCTAAAATACAACTTATCAATGAAGAATTCTATCAATTGATTTATAAAATTTCAAATAAACATATCATTCTTAGAACTCAACCCTCTAGATCCATAATTCAATCAAATAAAATTTCGCAATATGTACAATAAATAGAATTTTCAATCTTATGATTTTACCCAATTTTCAGTTCAAATCTATCATGCTTTTGTTTACAGGAATAAAGTCCCCAAGATCTTTTTCCACTCATATCAATTTTTTTTTTTTTTGGCATCATTCACATTCTCTAACTCGATTACCACCTTTTTTCTGGTGACGAGATTAGAGTGCACGGATCACATAATCAACATAATGGAACTCATATCCTCTAATTTGGAAAGAATTTACTAAGGACGGCGGAGTTTATGTGAAATGTTTTTCTAACGGCATGTACCCACATAGATACATACTTTTTCTATTTATTACTTCAACTCATAACCTTCGGTACCACTGTGCTTCCCCACAGTGCCAAGTAGGGGAGTCTTCACCTTATTTTTGAGGATCTTGGATTCTTATTTCCCAACAAATAACAAGACTAGACTAAACATCTACTAGGTTGATCAATTGATCTCAATTCATAAATCATACTCATATACTCATTTTATTCGAAAGAAAAATTTCACCTTTAGATTTTATTCTTCAAACAATACATCTATCCAAATTTCATGCATCAACTAATTTCATATTTCAATAGACAAATATGTATTGAAGAAATAAATTTTGACATGATAGGGCTATATCTCTAATCATGGATTTTGAATTTCATTTGTCATCAAAAATCATCAACACATCTTAAAACATAATCATATATCAAAATTTTTTCATCATCATCATCACATCATGTCACCAAGAGTAATATCATCATCATGTAGTAATACAACCAAATCGAAAGATAAGTTAGAATATCAATATTTGTCATACAACCATATTGAAAAATTCAATGTAATCATATCAAACATCAGTGGCGGCGATCATGAAGCGTCATCCTTCCCTTCATCATATGAAAAATCAATGAGATATATATGGGAAAACACAGTATGATAAAGAAGTAAAAGAAAACAATACTCACAAAGTATCTACTCGTCGCCATTTGATCGTGTAGCCTCTGAATCTCTCGCAGCAGCCTCCATGGGGTCATAATATGGTGTTCCTTCTTGATCACCCTGGTATCCATAATTTCGATGATCTGCATAACCAAAGCGGTCAAAAAGGAAATTACCCATATCTTCCATATGATTACATAACCTCTCCATATCCCTCTGGATGTGCCCCAGAGTCTCTTCCATCCTCTCCTGGCGGCGTTCTTGATTATACATCTGTGCTATCAACGCCTGAAAACCAGGATCATGGTGGCTAGCAAAACCAGCCCTAGGTCTCTGTGAAGATGTACCGGCAGGCTGTGGAGAATCACGAGGAGGTGACTCCATCCCATACGGATCACTCCTTCCACCCCAGGTGGGTGGTGGTGGTGCTGAATCAAGCGGTGGGGTAAAGGCTGCCTCTGCTGCGCTGGGTGACAACTTCCAATTGGCTCTGTCCTTGACTGTAGTCTTCTCGTTGCGCGGTAAAGGTAGAGGGCGGATATTTGGTCCAAGGACCAAACAAAAGGTATCTCCCTCCCTAACAATCATCCTCATCGCAATGCAAGATTCCATGTCCAGTCTTGGATTCCCTCGTGCCATCTCCACGTCAAAGGGCTCAATCCCAAAATGCCTGGCTATAGGAGTAATCAAGCCTCCTATCACCACAGTTCCTCTGGTTGCTCTAGCCACCTTGTCCATATGCTTGACCATGAAATAAGCCACATCCACTGCAAACCCACTGAGCATCCCCCAAAGAAGATAGAGCTCATGCTGACGAACCATGCCGTCACTATCCCCTCTGCCGAACACTGTGTGCTAGAACTCTTTACTGGCAACCCAAGAAGCGTTTTACGGTGCCGTAATCCTGAATCGTTTTCAACCCGAGAGTTGTCGCAATTTTACGGCAGTGCCGTAAGACATTACACTGCCGTAAAGTGGTTTCGGACACGCGAGTCTGTACCGTATTTAGGGTTTCGACCGGGCTGTTTTTAGGATTTCACCCTTGTTTTCGCTCGAGCTTACGCCGATCTCGTTTCTCCGACCGCCTCCGACCTGCTGTGGACGCCGGCGATCCTTCCTGTACATATTTCACCGTCGATTAGGTACCTGTTTTTCCGAATTCATCGCTTTAACGAGTTTTGACAAACTTACGCCCCTTTCGCTCGTTCTCGCTCGATTCCCAACCATTTCGAGTGATTCTTATTTCTATTTACTCGTTAGAAGATGAGCTCTCAATTCTTCACTGTTTGAGAGAGTTTTAACCAATTTTCGTCACCAATTTGAGTTGAAATATGCTGAACACGCTCGAGGTTACTGTTCACTCACGGTTTTGTTTTTTTTTTAGTTTGAGCTTGAGTTATGAGTTGATTTTCGCTTCCTATATACTTGATTAGTGTTACTAATGATGCTGGAGCTATAATTCATGCTTGCTATTTTCAATTGAGATCGAGATTACAGGACCTATTTTCACTCTGCTAATGATGCTTAAAGAACATGATGATAGAACTTAATCTGAACTGCTATATTATTATGTTGTATATGCATTGAATTGTGAGTTTACAGCTTGTTAGCAAATATGCCAAGGAGAAAGATAATTTTCCCAAGAGAGAAGAGGAAAGCTCCTGCAGAACCATCTCAACCCCAAAACCCCCATGGTATCATTTTTAGGAATGAGATACAGGAGGCCGAATATAACAAACTGACTGAACGAAGAATTGTCAACACAAAATATGCTGATCAGAGGACTCTTAAAGCCTTAGGGTTTTATGATGACGTACTTTGGATGTTTGATAGGATTCAAGCCAAGCAATTTTTCCAGATGCATCCGCCCACATTCTTACCCCTTGTTCTAGAGTTTTTGAGCAATCTAATTGTGGAACTGAAGGAGTATTCCCATGGCCCTGCTGATGGGAAAATTACTTTCAGGTTGGCTAATGAAGAGAGAGAGCTTACACTACAGGAAGTAAGAGACATCTTTGGACTGAGCACAGGAGGGTACACTGAGATACCCCTTGGATTTATGGAAAACATCTTTTGGAACCAGATCACTGATGAAAACCGTTTCTATGCTGTTTCTACCAGGGCTAGCAAGATCATGAACCCTTGTATCAGATATGCTCATAGGGTTCTAGCACACACAGTGTTCGGCAGAGGGGATAGTGACGGCATGATTCGTCAGCATGAGCTCTATCTTCTTTGGGGGATGCTCAGTGGGTTTGCAGTGGATGTGGCTTATTTCATAGTCAAGCATATGGACAAGGTGGCTAGAGCAACCAGAGGAACTGTGGTGATAGGAGGCTTGATTACTCCTATAGCCAGGCATTTTGGGATTGAGCCCTTTGACGTAGAGATGGCACGAGGGAATCCAAGACTGGACATGGAATCTTGCATTGCGATGAGGATGATTGTTAGGGAGGGAGATACCTTTTGTTTGGTCCTTGGACCAAATATCCGCCTTCTACCTTTACCGCGCAACGAGAAGACTACAGTCAAGGACAGAGCCAATTGGAAGTTGTCACCCAGCGCAGCAGAGGCAGCCTTTACCCCACCGCTTGATTCAGCACCACCACCACCCACCTGGGGTGGAAGGAGTGATCCGTATGGGATGGAGTCACCTCCTCGTGATTCTCCACAGCCTGCCGGTACATCTTCACAGAGACCTAGGGCTGGTTTTGCTAGCCACCATGATCCTGGTTTTCAGGCGTTGATAGCACAGATGTATAATCAAGAACGCCACAAGGAGAGGATGGAAGAGACTCTGGGGCACATCCAGAGGGATATGGAGAGGTTATGTAATCATATGGAAGATATGGGTAATTTCCTTTTTGACCGCTTTGGTTATGCAGATCATCGAAATTATGGATACCAGGGTGATCAAGAAGGAACACCATATTATGACCCCATGGAGGCTGCTGCGAGAGATTCAGAGGCTACACGATCAAATGGCGACGAGTAGATACTTTGTGAGTATTGTTTTCTTTTACTTCTTTACCATACTGTGTTTTCCCATATATATCTCATTGATTTTTCATATGATGAAGGGAAGGATGACGCTTCATGATCGCCGCCACTGATTTTTGATATGATTACATTGAATTTTTCAATATGGTTGTATGACAAATATTGATATTCTAACTTATCTTTCGATTTGGTTGTATTACTACATGATGATGATATTACTCTTGTTGACATGATGTGATGATGATGATGAAAAAATTTTGATATATGATTATGTTTTGAGATGTGTTAATGATTTTTGATGACAAATGAAATTCAAAATCCATGATTAGAGATATAACTCTATCATGTCAAAATTTATTTCTTCAATACATATTTGCAACAAAACATTAGATTATGTAGTTGACAAACAACTAATATATGGTAAATATATTAGGATTTTGAAATTAGCAAATAATTCCGTATGTACCTCTGAAAACCTTAAAATATACTAGACACTTACCAATTGTAAATGTTTCACCTTCAACCATACGTCCTGACTTCTCATTGCCTGCAAATAAAACATTCCTATGAATATAGGAGCATATGCTAAGTCAAATGATTTACTATAAAACAGCAAATTATGTCACAGCAACTACAAACAAAAGGGGACAGTTTCAAAAAATTAGCTCCCTATAGCATACTTCCAAATACTTCTACCACATGAAATTGTTAAAATCGCCAACATTAGTGATGGCATTACCATTTTCAATGGAAGAAGAATTTGGAAATTTTAATATGAATTTCCACGAGGATGAAATAAAAATGTCAGAAAAAGATGAGGTGTATAAGTTTTCATCTCAACAGCCGCTTGCAAATAACATAATTTACCTTTTGAGAAAAAAATACTTTAACATAGAAGAACACAAACAAAGGCTACGATCATGAAAGTAGGAAGTAGAGGAGCATTGAAAGGTGGATGCTTCAAGAATAATAGCTGTAAATTAGACAAAAAAAAGAATAAAAAATTTAGCAAAGTTGCAATAAACCAAAGTACACACTTGTCTGGAGTAAAAGGTTTGACAGTCATATTTCTAGAATTTCCACAGAAAATTGAGAAGCAATGAGCTTATGTCATAATTAGTGTGTTTAGTATTTTAATTGGAAACCATTCTCACAATTATAACACTGATTTGGAGTTTTTCCAACGCAATCATATCTCAAATAACAAGAATAGTATGTAGGTACATGTAAAGTACATAAGATCTAACATAGCTTCCTATAGAAAAAAATATACTCACGGTGATGCATGATAAGTGGCTCAGAGTGAAATATTGTCCCGACACCATGACCAACAAAACGCTCCACAACACTAAAGCCATATTTTTCAGCATACTCACTGTAGAATATTTGCAAGTTAATTATAAACATACTGCAATTTTGTTGAAGCTTAAAAAGTGAACTGTAAGAACAATAAGCAAAAGACAATGGTATTGACAATCACAAGAAAATAGAAGTATCAAAGAGTATAATCAACAAAAAAAAATTATTTATGTTTTTCTAGTTCCTTAAAACTAATCTCAATTAAGGTTTTTAAAACCGGTCCGTATTACCTAACAAGGGTGGTACTGGTACATACTACTCTAAGATACATCTAGTGCTGGTCCACAATATTCAATATGACTAGTTCTGATATGATGTAATGTTGAAATGTCCAATATATAGCGACCTGGGACTGCAGTGGTAGACTAGTACAAATTGAGGTTTTAAACTCTAATTATGATTAGGCTAAAGAATCTTATAGTTGTAACCCATGGATTCAAAACCCATATGCACTATATCTATACTGGTACAAGGTTAGTGCCATATATATATATATAAAGGTTATAACGATTAGTACCTGTAGTATCTTCTGTCAATATGAGCCAATATGTATTGGTAAAGCAGCAGGCTAGTATTTAAAACCATGCCCTAACTAACTTTAGATGAATATTTGGGAGTTGGCAGGAAAGCAGATAACCATGTTAGTTTGACAAACATGAATAATAATTTACAGTTGACTTTAGATAAGCACCAACGTTAGAGCATAGCATGCATATATTAAATAAAGTATATTACAGTGTGATTGACTGATATACGTATATCAGCACCAACTCATCCAAAGTGTAAAATCTGCACTGTTTATTTAAATTTCTAAAAATTAGCTATGAAATAAATTCTCAAAAGAACATATACCATGAATAATCTTTAACATCCATACCTAGACTTGGTAAGCAACAAGGTTTTTGGTTGTGAGCACCCTAGGAGAAAACTACGCAATTAACTTGATGAGCCTTAAACAACATAGACCAATTGAAAATGCTCAAATCCAAATGAATAGTAGTCAAGATCATTTGGCATTATATAAAATGACAATTCTTTATTTATTCTCATGTGCGATTAAATCAAAATATCACCCCCCTCTAGGACTTGACAACCTCGTCAAGCTCAAGGCCTACCACCATGACAACTCTTTCATATTAGACTCTAAACATAGGAAAGAGACTAGGACTTGATTTTGTTCTTATATCCTTTATTACGAGTTGTCTAATGAGAAAACTGGTCTAGTAACTTGTGACATCTAAAACAATACAACCCAATTAAAAATGCTTGTTAGGTATTGTATGCCATAAGAATTCTTCACCCACTTCTCATATGGAACTAACGAAGTATCATAGTTTTATAATTCTTCATAGTAGAATTAGTGAGGTGAGAATATAAATATACCTTATTCTCTTGCCGATCTTCTTAAAGCTAGCACCCTCTTTGCAAATAGATATAGCCCTCTCAAGGCATTCTTCTGTCACCTAAAGAAACAAAGAAGCAAATTAAATTTCTTTTGATTTCTAGTTTAGATACTTCTGCAGTTGCATCTTTAAGTCAAGTTCACTATAATGTTGAATTTGCTACTGATCACTGAGTAATAATGATACTTCAAAAAACAGTCTCTCAGTCATAGTTCTTCACTTTCTCAGATTTAATCAATTCCAATTAGTTATTATCAAGAAAAAAAACAAATTCCTACTTTCAGTAAGGATCCTAAATACATGTAGAAAAAGGAACCTACATGGCAAACCGAAATCATCTTTAAAATTAAAATTAATATACAAGAAAGATTGACGGGAAAATATAGAATATGAGATGATTAAAGGAATGAAAAACATAACCTCCGATTGCCAATAATAGAAAATTCACATCAATGTCCTGGCCTGCGTCGATAGAAAGTCCCGTATTCCCTTGAGGCATACTTTACATTATCTTGTAGTAATAATATAGCCGGTTCAGGTACAAACCTTTTTGACGCTCTACTACAAAAAAGTTTCTTATACCTAGCATGCGTTCAATAATAGTATTGGTCTCTAGATCTTTCAAATGAAAATTGTTTATTTTACCAGATTCAATCAGAATCTTTAGATTGAAAAGTACTATGTTTCCTATTTTCAAGCCTAATTGGCACATTAGAAAGTACAAGGACATGGATGAGAGTACATTTTAAAGAAATAAAATATTCTATTAATTTTCATGGGTCCACAATTACCTTTACAAGGCGCTTTGTTGGTTCATTGACATTTCCACATAGAAATGTTTTGGATGTATCCCCATGATAACCCTGCGATGAATATCATGTATATTAAATCAGTATAAGCATAAGATAGAAATTCAATCTGCTATTGAACCTACACTATTTTATCTTATCAACAAAAATTTCAAATATCATCCACAATAGACAATCAACATTTTGTTCCTCTTTCGAGCCAATCTTGTGCATCTTCTAGTGAACAATGTTCCTTGCTTGCAATAAAAAAAAAGGTTTTACTAATAGGATGACCTCATAAAATTAACAAAATTCATTAAATATAAGGTGGTTTTCCATGACCCTTTAGAAGGAGATTTACAACCTTTAAAGCAGAAAAACTACTTCGTATAATTTTAATTGTTTTGTCAGCATGTGCCAAACAGCCAAACAAATTAAAAGAGTTCCTTATAGGAAGTCAAAGCCCATTTTCACAATGGGAAGGAAATGACTTATATAGGTCTCAACCCAGTACAGCCTATGGCATTCACTCTCGCAATAAATTTTTATTAAAGAATGAATTTTTCCTTCAACGCTTAATGCATTTTGTGCATGTGTGTTCTTCATTGCTGTTAAAGGTAATGTATGTATAGTGATTTATTATAACATATTAGTCTCACTTTTCTTATTTCTCTTAGCTTTAAATGGGAATTGGGAAGTAATTTATATAATACTCTGCCTCTTGGTATAAAGTGAACTATTAGAACTTCATTTAATATAATTTAGTATAAGAGTTTCTCGCCCATATCTCTACTCTCCTCTCCAAATTCTACCAACAACCCTCTTCTATATGGCATTCCCGAGTACTATCACTATTGATACCATCAACAACTAAATGATGGTGGTAGGCCATCTCTCCCTTGCCAATTATATATATGTGTGTATATCCCAGAACAAAGATTAAAGAACATCATCACTCTCATTGTCGTCATTACCCTCCATGAACCCTAACCACTACTGCAACAGGCTCCCAACCATTTCCACATGTCCTACAACCACTCTCTGCCATGAGTTCTCTAAAACCAGTGCACTCATGTACAGTTTTCTACAGCCACTACCCTCATCACATGATTCCTTTAGTACCATCGTCAGCAGTCCACGTGCTGCCCTGAAGTGCCTTATGAAGGAAATTGCACCAACAAGCTTCCATGTGTCAGCCTCCCTAGCCTAGCCAGAGAAGAGAACCCAATTGCCTGACCTGAAATCACTGTAGGAAAAATCGTTTTTGTAGACAGCCTTTCTGCACCTAAATCACTTCATAGTCGTGATAGGAGATGCCTCTATCCCTGACCCTAAATAACTGTAGCAAAAATCGTTGTTGTAGACAGCGTGTCTGCACCTATCTTCAGTAGTATCAAACAGACAATAGAGTTGGAAGAAAAGCAACACTACACTATCACATTGATTAGGTTTAGGAATAATAAACATAATGTTAACCCTAACGGGTAAAAGAGGAACAGAACCCAAGACCAAACCCATTAAACTAAAACATAATAAACCAATGCTTTAACACTCTCCCTCAAGCTGGAGCGAAGATGTTAACGAGACCCAGCTTGGTACAAAGTTGCTTAAGTCTAGCTGGTCCCAGGGATTTTGTGAAGATATCTGCAACTTGATCTTCAGATTTCATATACGGAGTGCTAATGACGTTGTTACTGATAGCTTCTTTAATGAAATGACAATCAACTTCAATATGTTTGGTACGTTCGTGAAACATAGGATTGTTGGCAATGAATATAGCAGCTTGGTTATCACATAACATGTTCATTGGATTGGGATTTTCTATTCCACATTCTTGTAGAAAGTTCCTTAGCTACAGCATCTCGCATACTGTGTGAGTCATAGCTCTGTATTCAGCCTCACAGCTTGACCTAGCCACAACACTTTGTTTTTTTACTTCGCCACGTGACTAGATTGCCACCAAGGTATGTGCAAAAACCGGAGACGGATTTCCTATTATCGACATTGCCGGCGTAATCAGCATCAGAGTATGCTTCAATTCGAGTGTGTTCATTCTTGTAATATTTCAACCGTTGGCCAGGAGACCCC
Source organism: Costus lasius (assembly GCA_027563935.2). Taxonomy (NCBI): domain Eukaryota; kingdom Viridiplantae; phylum Streptophyta; class Magnoliopsida; order Zingiberales; family Costaceae; genus Costus; species Costus lasius. The sequence continues at coordinate 20,518,403 of CM050447.1, read as the reverse complement.
TTTATATACTACACAATCCGAGTAGCAGCATCTCAGTGACACTGTTTGGGTTGTTGCATGAACTGGCTAACAATATTAACCGCATGAGAGATATCTGGTCTCGTTACTGTGAGGTAATTAAGCTTGCCTATTAAGCGCCGGTACTGTGTTGCATCAACTGACTTAGAGTCCACATTCACACTGTGCTTCTGATTTGGAACTAATGGAGAGTCAACAGGTTTGCAACTACTCATACTGATCTCCTCCAGGAGATCTAAAGCGTATTTCCTTTGTGACATAAAAATACAGTTTCGCTTGTAAGCTATCTCGATCCCCAGAAAGTACCTCGGTGTTCCCAGATTTTTTATAGAAAAGTGAGATTGTAAGTGAAGCTTAGTCTTTTCAATGCCCTGTATGTCATCACCGGTAAGAAGCATATCATCAACATAGACTGCTAATATAATGATGTCACGCTCAGAACGATGAATAAATATAGAATGATCCGCCTGACTATGACGAAAACCAGCCGAGGTCATTATCTATGACAATTTTTGGAACCAAGCACGAGGACTTTGTTTGAGACCATAAATCGACTTGTGTAATTTACACACCATCTCCCCCTGAGCAACGTAGCCCGGCGGTTGCTCCATGTAAACCTCTTCGGATAGATCACCATAAAGAAAAGCATTGGTAACATCCATCTGGTGGAGAGACCAATCACAATTAAGAGCCAGGGAAAGCAAGGTCCGAACCGAGTGAAGTCGAGCTACCGGAGAGAAAGTATCATGATAATCGAGGTCATAAACTTGAGAGAAACCCTTAGCCACCAAGCGGGCCTTATGGCGCGCAATAGAACCATCGGCATGATACTTAATAGTGAAAACCCAATGGCAGGGAACAATACGAGCCCCAGGAGGAGGAGACACAAGAGTCCAAGTGCGGCGAGCTTGTAAGACAGCCATTTCGGCATCCATAGCATGCTTCCACTCGGGTACCAGCATAGCCTGTAGAGAAGAGGTAGGCAGCGAACACGACGACAAGGCAACAGAAAAGGCGCGGTAGAAAGTAGATAAATGATTATATGAAACATAATTAGAAATAGGAAACCGAGAGGAAGTACGCTTGCCTTTGCGGGCGATGGGAAGATCATCCGCAGGAGTCGCCGGCGAAGAAGAGGCAGGAGGGAGAGGCCGGGGGCGGCGGCTATAAACTTGTAGCGGAACACCAGAAGGCGCCAAAGCAGTTGGTGGAGGAGAAGCAGGAGGAAGAACAATGGAAACCGGAAGAAGAGTCGATCCAGATGACTGGGTGTCGGACAGAAAAAAGGACTGAGTCTCATGGAAAGTAACATCAACACTGGCAAAGGTCCGAGCACTAGAAGGGTCAAAACAACGATAAACTTTCTGAGTGCGAGAATACCCAACAAACACACACCGAGTGGCCCGAGGACTGAGTTTGTCAACACCCGGACCAAAGACATGAACATAACAAAGACACTCAAACACACGAGGAACGAGAGAGTAGGGAACTTTCGACGGAAAAAAGCAAAGAGAAGGGGAAACATCCGCCCAAAACTGGCGTCGAAACACGATTGATAAGAAACGAGGCAGTAAGAACAGCGTCTGGCCAATACGAGCGAGGAACATGCATATGAAACAACAATGTATGAGCTACATCAAGGAGGTGGCGATTCTTACGCTCAGCCACCCCATTCTGGGAAGAAGTGTAGACACAAGTTGTCTCACGCAGAATACCGCGATCGTTACAAAAAGAATTGAAGCGAGCACTAGAATACTCCAAAGCATTGTCAGAACGCAAAACTTCAATAGAAAGTCCAAATTGATTATTAATTTCAGCATAGAAAGTACGAAATACATCAAAGAGTTCAGACCGACCAACTAAAACATAACACCAACATAGACGAGAATAATCATCGATAAAAGTGACAAAATACTTATGTCCTTCACGACCTGGTACAGGACTAGGACCCCAAATATCAGAGTGAATGAGGTGGAACGGCTGGAGGTGGCGAGTGGCTGACGCGGAAGGTAAGGTGGCACGATGATGTTCACCCAGCTCGCAAGCTTCACAAACAAATGAAGGGCATGACGGCAACGACAGAAACTGTTGGAGACGAGCAGAAGATAGGTGACCAAGACGATGGTGCCATAGAAGAGGTGAAATCGCAGTGGAAGAGAGAGCCTGAGGAACTGTGGGAAGAGCGAGGGTGCAGACACCGCCCCAGTTAGGCCCCCCACCAATCGTCTTCTTCGTCCGGAGGTCCTGAAAGATACAGTGAGAAGGTAAAAAGATAACACTGTAGTGGCAAGAAGTGGTAAAAGCACGAACCGAAAAAAGATTAACAGGGAATTAAGGTATATATAACACATGCGAAAGCGTAAGAGTGGGTGACATATGAATAGTGCCAACACCAACCACAGGGACGAGGGAACCGTCAGCAATAGACACTGAGGGATAGACAGCCCCAGTGGATAAAGACACAAATAAGGCACGGTTACCTGTCATATGGGAGGAGGCACCAGAATCAACTATCCAAGTAGACTCAGAAGAGGCAAGAGTGGCTGTACCAGAAGCCGGAGCAGAAGCAGCTACGAATGTCAAAGAGCTGGCTGTTGAAGTGGAAGCCGAATGGAGTAAACGTTCATATTCCACCGCAGAAATGGTAACAGTGTCCGGCACAGCAGAAGGAGGGGAAGGCCCAGATAAATTAGCATCAGAAAGAACCACCGCACGAGCAGAAGAGTACCCAAGTTTTTGCCAACAGCGATCAGGAGTATGGTTAGTACGACCACAATGAGAGCATGGAGGAAAAGTACGGCCACGTCCACGGCCTCTGCCGCGACCAGGGCCACGCCCACGCCCCAAGGAAGAAGAAGCCGATGGAACTGCCAAGGCATTAGGGGCCTCTCTGGATTGGGAAGACTCAGTAACTCACAACAGACGAGAAAATGCCCCCTGAAGAGTAGTAATAGTAGAATCCACCAACAGTTGAGAGCTTAGAGATGAATATTGAGGATTCAGACAGGATAAGTATTTAGCCACTAAGAACTCCTGTCGTTGTTGAAGTGTGACCTCAATATCTGAACAAGCGGGATGATATTGACAAAGTTCATCCCATTTACCTTGTAACAAAGCATACGTCTCCTGGAATGAACGATCTCCTTGTTGTAAGTTAATTATTTCCTCATACAGGCAAAGCACATGGCTGAGATTCTGTCGCAACGCATAAGTGTTTGTAAGAAATTCTCAGGCTGACTTTGTAGTCTGTTGATACATAACAGTCGAGGCGACTTTGTTATCCATACTATGAAGTAATAAGTTCAACACGGCCATATCAGACCGACGCCAAGAATCATAAGTAGGGTCAGTGATAGGAGGCGCAGCTTGGGTGAGGTGATGTTCCTTGCCATGAGATCCGAGAAATAGACGAACAGACTGAGACCATAACGGAAAGTTTGTGCCGTCAAATTTTACAATATTTGTCCCAAAAGTATTACTGGGCTTGATGTCCGAGGTAGACGAAAAAGGATCCATAACAAGATGCCAAAGGCAATATGCAGCCAAGATAGAGGGTACAAGAGAATAGCACAGTTCCACCTCAAATGCTCAAGAGAAGGCGCGCCTGAGACTAACTAGCAGCAAGGATCACATACAAGGGGCCTCCAGAAATATTACTCACGTCACACCATAACCGAGAGAGATCAGCCCATACAACAAATCAGATCCACCCAATATTCACCATAAATAGATAAGCAGCCGACATGTGCAAGAATCAAGGCAGACGTTGCCCAGCAATGATAAAGAAAGAAAGAACACAGCCTCACCAGGATTGAACGTAAGGGAGAAATGCAGCTTCAAGCGCAAAGAAGGAGGCGGATGATGAAAAAATAGTAACAGCCGCCTTCCAGCAAATCATGGCGAAGAAGAAGGCACCAAGGCGCTCACGTGGTCATGCCTAGGACCAGCGTGTCACGGCGCCAAGGGCGTGACACGCGTGAAGGTGTTCTGTCTAGGCCGCACGCGCACGAGAGAACTAAGAAGAATTAGGGGAGGGAGGAGGCGCACGAACTGGAGGAGGTGCGAACAGGAGCGGCGATAAGGTTCCTCTGATACCAAGTTGGAAGAAAAGCAACACTACACTATCACATTGATTAGGTTTAGGAATAATAAACATAATGTTAACCCTAACGGGTAAAAGAGGAGCAGAACCCAAGACCCAAACCCATTAAACTAAAACATAATAAACCAATGCTCTAACAAATAGTTTGTCCACTCATCCCCCCTACTTCATAGTGATAGGAGATGCCACTACCCCAAACATGCAGTCATCATGAACAATAATTGGGGTTCGTGATAATGAGTATAGGTGATTCTTGGTGTTGTGACCTAAGGAGCCAATTACATAGACATTTATGCCATCGTCCTCTATATGAATGAGTTTCTCCTCAGAGTTCATGTTTTAGGGAAGTTGATTAGCAACACTTGATCCACATTTTGTTGTAATGGTGACACTTCCCAAGTCAGACATTTGGAACAAGGTCTATCACAATTTTCCTTTAGATCAACCAATGAATTAGGAATCACGGCTTCACAGTGGAACAATTATAGATATTGCAAAGGATATGCTCATGCTCAATTTTAAAGGCTTTGATTGTTTCTTCGGCTTTAGTAGCATGATGGTAATAGAGAAAACAACACATTGCAAGTGTGATGAGACCATAATATATTAATATAGAGGGCTTCTCTCCAGCTCTAGTATTTCTATCTCCCTTCTAGTAACTTGTTAGGCTCTTCTAGATGCTTTGGTGTACCCAGTAGCATATTGTCATATTCCATATGTGCACGCCTTTATAGATGGATGATTGGAAATATAACTAATGCAACTTAGCTCACGCATGGATAGACAACACTTAGGCTACTCGAATGCTTTACTCATGAACAAAAAGTGTTCTTACAATCACATGCAAATTAACTATAAATTTCATGTGCATGAACATCCAACACTTGATTACTTGTGCGACTGTCTTCTCTCTTAGCATGAATAAGCAATGTGCTTACGACCACAAGCTGACTAAAACATGTTGGGCTTGTGTGAACACGTGACCCTTAGTTACTTATGCGATACCTTCCACATGCATAGACAAATAAGCTCTTCTAGACACAAGAAGCACCTTTTATTTACAACTTAATAAGAGTGTTAAACTCAAGTTTAGATCAACTTGTTTCCCTTAAATTTATGGAGAATGTTACAATTAGTATACATTGGCGTAACTGTGTAATTTATAACTATAAATTTAGTCTCACATGGATTACTTATCTATTCTTCTACCTCTTTCTATGAATTAAATGCCAGATATGTATCTTTGCATACCACAAGGAATTACATAATTACTATAGATGCAATGAACAATTCAAGGATCAAAAGGAGACAAATGTCATACATTTAAATAAACAGTCACATCGATGTTTATTATGTCCCCATCCTGCAAAAGACATGAATTATTATCATGACAAAACAATCCTGCAGAAACAAAGAACTAACAGACTTTAAAGAAAAAATGACAGGACAAAACCTGTAGTTGGCGAGAATCAGGAATCCCATGACACATACATTCATTGACTGATGTGCAGACACTCTTAGGAAATCCACCATAGTCAAGTGGTGAAGGATAAGCACCAGCATCAATAATCATTTTGTGCACTGCTTTATCAATTTCATTTGTTGTTACAGAGGGCTGATAATTGTAGGCAGCTTTTAAAATGTTAATATGTTATATTGAAAGATACAGAACTCTTCAAAAAAGGAAACAACAAAAACAGTACAGAATAGAGAAGACTAACAACAAAAAGTAACGTAAAAAAGAAACTTCCATGCAATAGTTTCTGTGTTCAAGTATACTGTTCCTAATTTGCTTTGAAGAAAAAATTTTCGCATGTTAAACCTATAAATGATAATAACTAAGAAATCTGGCGTTAAAAATAGCATTATAACACATCAAATTCTGCACATTTTTGTAACAATTAAATACCTCTCTACCCCTCCTGCTACAACTAAGCTCTTATTATGAATTGGATAAGCCATGTACAGAAGTGTCAAATGGAAACCTATTACACACGAACAACAAGAAGTTCAAACATTCTTGAGCCAAATATGTCAAAGAAGATCATTTTTATCCACATGGTGACATGGGCTGGAGTTCATCCTGTAGTTCACCTCAAACATCATCCCGCATGTGATAAAATTGGCAATAAACAAGCATTGGTGAAAACACAGAGAATATAGATCTGTTGGCTACAGAATTTGCTAAAAGAATCACTCATCATCAATATTGTCAGCTTCTTATTCATCAATGACATCCAAAATTCCAAACCAGACAGTCTGAAACTGGAATGAATTCCCAAAGCATTGTCTATGCTTTCACAAAACATCAGTTCCTTAGTGTCTTTTGTCCACGTGATCAATTTCTGCAATCCCAAGTTCCCAACACCTTGAAAACATATCAGAATTCCTCCAAAATCATTTATGGGTAATGTTCAACAATCTCCACAGAAAAGTAAGCTTAAAGAATATTGATAAACTTAGCATCTGCACACAGACTTCTTATAAACTGTGTAGTCTGCAAGAAATTTATGTGAACCATGAAAGTCCAAAGAATATGTAATTAATCTCCAACATGTAGTTCTGAAAACTACGTAATGATCTCCCACTAGCACTTGTTCATGAGGAGGTGCTGGTGTTTATTCTTCATAACATTATTGCTGCATGCTGCATCAATCATCATAGAAAACACCAAAAATGTTGGATTAAATTATTAATGGAGAATTCCAAATTGTGCTCGGTCTAAATTCAGAAGAATTGGTTTCTTGAAATACATATCCTACATTACATACTTTTGTTGTTTCGTCACTAAGGAGACTCATATAGTAAGATAATATAAAATACATGATAGTAAGGAACAGTCTTACTTGATAAAATACAGTGTACATCCAAAAAATGTCTAAACATGACTATTTAAATTTGCATAAACAAAAGATACCTACACATGCACATTAAATTCACCATAGATGATTTTCACCAAATTGAATATAAAGCAAGAAGAAATGGTTCTTACTCTAACCAATGTTCCTGCATACTCCAAAACCTGGGCAGCAAGCTTACATGCAGCTCTCATACGAGCAATACCCTCCTCATCATGCACTTGATGCTCACTAGATAATTCTGGCAACAGGCCTGAGTCCACATATGGAGGTCTGGAAATGTGATCTGGCACAAGAAGCTTTCCAGAGACTTTTCCACGCCTTAACGGTGGCCTCTTTCTTACTTTCACTGAACTTTGAAGTTCTCTTGCTCTTCAATTAAAAAATAAGTTAATACATATTCAGGAATGGCATTTTATGATCAGTAAAATTTGTTCTAAATTTTTTAAGTAGGCACTACAGTAACAAAAAAAAATTCAAATTCAGTGATCCTACATATGAACCACGACCACATGTTTGAAGAATGCATTAAATTTTTAGTTGTTTCCCATACAACAGTAAACCTATATTTATCACATTTTTTACATTGTCTTATATTTCCATGAATATTTAGAGTTGGCATAAAATTTATTGACTAATCACCTCTAGAGCTTTGCCTAATACAGCACAAGGTTGTCAATTTTAGTTCGAATCCAACCGTACTAGCATTGACCAACATATAATACTGGTAAAAGCATATATTATATTATATATGGTACCAGCTTGATACCCATCATACCCTATAGTGATACAAGGTTGGATTGGTATTTACCACTCATACCACATGGTAAAAACCAAGTCTTTGAACCGTGATATAGCCGATCATGATATTGTAATTCCCATATATTTCAAATACTTTACAATTCACAAGATTCAAAAGATGGTTGAAGGTTCAAGGTATTGCTTGCCCATGCCTTTCATGATCAGAAAAACTTGAGTTGTTAAAGTAGGCATAGGATTTATAGAAATAAATCAAAATTTATGAACAGACATGTAAAACACAACTAAAATAACTTCAAAGCATGCTCCAAAATTTAGTTGTTTCTGACACTATTAAGCCTATATTTATGACATTTTCTACATTGTCTCATATTTCCATAATTAGTTAGCCATCATGATATGGTGATTCTCATAAATTTCTAACTGTTACAATTTACAAGATTCAGAAGATGGTTGAAGGTTCAAGGCATTGATTGCCCATGCCTTTCATGAATTGAAGGAGTCAAATACTTTTGCACGATAACTTACGCTTCTAATGAAATAACTTGGTTCAAAAAGGGTAGTTCCACCACATTTTCCAAAAGTTCGTAAAACTAGCACTCTCTACTAGAGCCAACAAAAATTGACCCAACTTATGTAGGGAGGCTCACGTGGGTGCAAACTATGCCAGTCATAATTGAGTTAACCATTTATGACTAAGAAATAATACAGTCAATCGGATAATAAATGGGTTAGCTCATATTATATATTTTTATACATCATATATACTTATATATATATATATATATATATATATAGAGAGAGAGAGAGAGAGAGATATATATATGGTATAATATGGTACATATTATTCTAATACATAGAAATAATTGGGTCAACTCGAGTCATAAATGGGTTAAATATTTTTGACATGATTATTAAATTGTTCATGTTCAGATTTGATATGTAAGGATTGCAAATCTACCCATTTGTAAACTACCAACTCAAATTGCCACACCTATTGTCCATTACACTCTGATACACACTCAATTGATTGATCACAGTTCAAGTTAATATGGCATAGTTCCACACCATGCTTATGCATTGTTGCGTCCAACTCGCTTATTCTCATTTGTGCCTTTCACGGTTTTTACGTTTCACCTCCAGTGCTATTGTTACAAGTTCATAAAGATTTAGCCTTCCATTTAGATTCAAACCCGTCATAGCCTGAAATATTGAAAACACTTGCAAGCAATTGCATTTACATTTTGACAGTATAAATGATTAAAAAAAAAGAAAGATAAGCCATAACAAAAGAGTTGCATTAGTACAATATACTCATCGACAAGAAAAAAAAAACAGAATTATCATGCCATGTAAGTCTTTCATTCATAACATCAGATCTGTGTACCTCCGAATTCGCATAGCTTCCTCCAAGCCTGAAAATTTGCTCGACACAATTGTGCATGCCCTCTGCCTAGTTCCTTTTCGTAATAGGAGAAGAAAACGTATAACTAGCCAGAAAAGATTGTCCTCAAAAGAAACAAAAGGACTGCTACCACAATCATGGGAATTGAATTGCATATTCGTAACTTCATCCAAAAAAATAATGTTTTAATCTACAAAATATAAACTAATTATTTCGCATGAACAAACCGTATCTATAAGCTTTGCTTATGAAAGATTTCTTAGGACAAAAAGAAAGTCAAGATTCTGCTGAAGTAGAAAGGCAGCAGTCGAGTATTAGAGTTGGCTGCAGTCAGAAGAGCTACTCCGTTGTTTCCTAGAACGAAACAAAAAAAATTGCAACTCCGACCCTAGAACGGCACCTGAGCAAGAATTTGGGAATGACAAATTGAGGTGCTGGCCGACGAGAAACGACCACCTGTCCGCTGGCTCTCTCAATGGAGGCGTCGCCGGAGATGCCCGATTCAAACGGAAGCAAATAGGAGCCTTCGCTGCCATCCTTGCGATTCGTGAGGCCTTTACCCGCCGGCGTGGCTATGGTTGACCGTGTTATCTTTAGGCGAGGGGGAACGGTTTTTAGTGAAGCATTAAGGGTGTCAGGCCTGGGTCAGGCCGGTTCGGCCCAAGCCCAGGTTCAACCGAGACAGGCAGAGGACAGCGGCCCAATCCACGGTTTTCCCTTCAAACGCTCGCGCGGAGCTCGCGTGTGACGGAGCCGTGGCAAGCGACGACTGTGTCGTCCCCGCAAGCGCAAGACACGGACGCAGGCGCAATCTTCGACGAGCGACGTGGAAAGGCGGCGGAGCTTTCGGACGATTCGGACGCGGGCTGGCGAGGTGGAAGACCCGGGCGAAGGTCGCCCGAAGGAAGGAAAGAGGCGGCGGCCCTTTTCCTTTAAGAAGCGTGGAGCTTCATCTTCTGGGGGGGACGCCATCTTCAACCATCAGGACCAAAGCTTGAGGAAGCTTCGGACGAGTGTGAGGTGCGAGCGGAGAGTTTGTAACCGGCGGAGGGTTGCCGGTGAGGGAGGGACGGGGGCGCCGACCAGGGGTCGACGGCGATAGGCGTGAGGAGTTTTGTAGCTTTGAGGGAATAAAATCTAAGCTTTCTCCCACCTTCGTTCACCTCTCTGTTTCCGTTCCGTATTCCTTCCTCGGCGCCTGTTTCTCTGGTTCACGGGGCGTTCGGCGGCGTGCTTGGGCGACGACGGTGGTCGTCGGGTGGCGGACGAAGGCGAACGAGGACAGGCGACATCCTTCCCCTTTCGGCGTTCCTCTCCGGCGAAGCTCGCGTGCACGGCGGTGCACGACGACGCAGGCGGCGTCGCGAGCTCGTGAAGACGAAGACGACGTCGTTGTTCGAACGATTTGGGCGTTCGAAACGAGGCAACGACCGGGTCAAAATCGGCATAGGCGGAAAAACAGTTCGGCGGGCGAATTGCGTTGGTGATGTCAGCGATTGGCGGCTGACGCAAGCGAAATCGAAATCTCGATTTCGGACGCTGACGTAGGGAGACGTCAGCCAAGAGGAATTCGAGCGGCGAACGGCGTAATTCGGCGGTCAAAATTGATTTTGACTGGAGATAATTTTGATTTAGGGATTGATTTCGGATTTCTAAATTAGGGTTAGGGTTTTCTCCGTGTGAATTGTATTTTGGGGAGAAAAATTATCCGGGGAGATTAGGGTTTCTAATTTTGGGGTCGGAAACCCTAGGGAGAGTTACGTTCTGGTATTCCGCCGGACGGCTCTAGGAAGCGGATAAGCGCTAATTCTAGACCGATCCGACCGGGGCGTGACAACAGGTATCAGAGCAGGCTAACGTGCTCTAGCAAACACGGCACCTTCAGCCTCACCCTCGAAGGTGAGGAAAGGTCTGAAGTTTCAGAAGATCACCCATACTGCTAGGGGAGCGTCAGAGGACGCCCGACCCAAGCAGGATAAAGGAAAAGCCAAGGAGACGGCTGATTCTGAGGAGATGGTGAATCAGGGTGATCGCATTGCCCACATCGAGCAGATACTCGGTATGGCCAGTGGTGGAGATAATGGGATGATTCCATAGGTGGAAAGTCTTCAGAAGACTGTGGAGGATCAAGAATTGCTGATCGAGCAACAGAGGTTGCAGATCGAGCAGCAGAGGTTGCAGATCGAGGTCATGCAACAGACCATGGAGGGTCTGATCCATCTACTAGGAGAGATGGCTCGCATGAAGGAAGACATGCACGCTGAAGTAAAGGTACTGCGCCTAGCCCTAGCGCAAGTATCAACAGCGGCACCGGTGGAGCAGGAGGCTCCCAAACCGAGGATACGCGTACCAGACCCAGCGACGTTCGGGGGGGCTCGATCGTCCAGAGAGGTCAAAAACTTTATCTGGGATATGGAGCAACTGTTTTCAGCTAACCATATTTCTGTAGGAGATCGGGTGCAGGTGTGCGTCGCTTATCTCACAGGCGACGCAAAGCTTTGGTGGCGAACCAAAGTCGGCTCTACCTCAGGGACTGCTAGTTGGACTTGGGAGACTTTCCGTGAGGAACTGCGGCGGCAGTTTCTTCCCGGAAACTCGGCGGATCAGGCGCGTGGCAAACTGGATCGGCTGAGACATGCAGGCTCGATCCAGGAGTACGTCAGGACTTTCTCTACCTTGATGCTGGAGCTTCCAGGTATGGCAGAGGACGATAGGAGGTACTTCTTCCTCCGGGGCCTTCAGCCATGGGCAGAAACGGAGGTCCGACGACGAGAGCCGGTTGACTGGAGGGCGGCGGCGGCAGTGGCTGAGTCTCTGGTGGATAACAGAAATTTCAAACCAGCACCACCAAAGAAATCCAAGACACCACCAAAGAGAGGACCTCAGCGCGGCTCCCCACGCACACCGCCGGGAGCTAGAGTTCAAGAAAGGGGTAGACCATTTTACCGGCAGAACAAGGGTTCTCCGGGACGATGGGAGCAAAAGCCACAGGGTTGTTTCTGGTGCGGGGGACCTCACTGGGTGAAGGACTGCCCCAACAAACAGAAACTCATGGCGATAGCGGCACAGGAACCAGCCGTGGAGGCTGAGGAAATCGAGCAACCGCGGATTGGTGCATTGAGAATCGGAGCGATGGTTCTGCAGGATCCGCCCGTTAGAGACATCGAGGGCGATGTCCAAATTAGGCGGGGGAGAATTGTCAGGCCTAGGTCAGGCCGGTTCGGCCCAAGCCCAGGTCCAACCAAGACAGGCAGAGGACAGCGGCCCAATCCACGGTTTTCCCTTCAAACGCTCGCGCGGAGCTCGCGTGCGACGGAGCCGTGGCAAGCGACGACTGTGTCGTCCCCTCAAGCGCAAGACACGGACGCAGGCGCAATCTTCGACGAGCGACGTGGAAAGGCGGCGGAGCTTTCGGACGATTCGGACGCGGGCTGGCGAGGCGGAAGACCCGGGCGAAGGTCGCCCGAAGGAAGGAAAGAGGCGGCGGCCCTTTTCCTTTAAGAAGCGTGGAGCTTCATCTTCTGGGGGGGACGCCATCTTCAACCATCAGGACCAAAGCTTGAGGAAGCTTCGGACGAGTGTGAGGTGCGAGCGGAGAGTTTGTAACCGGCGGAGGGTTGCCGGTGAGGGAGGGACGGGGGCGCCGACCAGGGGTCGACGGCGATAGGCGTGAGGAGTTTTGTAGCTTTGAGGGAATAAAATCTAAGCTTTCTCCCACCTTCGTTCACCTCTCTGTTTCCGTTCCGTATTCCTTCCTCGGCGCCTGTTTTCTGGTTCACGGGGCGTTCGGCGGCGTGCTTGGGCGACGACGGTGGTCGTCGGGTGGCGGACGAAGGCGAACGAGGACAGGCGACATCCTTCCCCTTTCGGCGTTCCTCTCCGGCGAAGCTCGCGTGCACGGCGGTGCACGACGACGCAGGCGGCGTCGCGAGCTCGTGAAGACGAAGACGACGTCGTTGTTCGAACGATTTGGGCGTTCGAAACGAGGCAACGACCGGGTCAAAATCGGCATAGGCGGAAAAACAGTTCGGCGGGCGAATTGCGTTGGTGACGTCAGCGATTGGCGGCTGACGCAAGCGAAATCGAAATCTCGATTTCGGACGCTGACGTAGGGAGACGTCAGCCAAGAGGAATTCGAGCGGCGAACGGCGTAATTCGGCGATCAAAATTGATTTTGACCGGAGGTAATTTTGATTTAGGGATTGATTTCGGATTTCTAAATTAGGGTTAGGGTTTTCTCCGTGTGAATTGTATTTTGGGGAGAAAAATTATCCGGGGAGATTAGGGTTTCTAATTTTGGGGTCGGAAACCCTAGGGAGAGTTACGTTCTGGTATTCCGCCGGACGGCTCTAGGAAGCGGATAAGCGCTAATTCTAGGCCGATCCGACCGGGGCGTGACAAAGGGTGTCACGCCCCGGTCGGATCGGCCTAGAATAAGCGCTTATCCGCTTTCTAGAGCCGTCCGGCGGAATACCAGAACGTAACTCGCCCTAGTGTTTCCGGCCCCAAAATCGAAACCCTAATCTCCCCGAAGAATTTTTCTCCCCAAAATACAATTCACACTGAGAAAACCCTAACCCTAATTTATGAAAACCAAATCCCAATTCGAATTTTACCTCTCTGGTCAACTTCCAATTTTGACCACCGAATTTGGTTTACGCCTTGATGACGTCAGCCCTATGTCACCGTTCGAATTCCGCCGCGCGCGTTCGATTTCGACCGCTGACGTTCGCCTACGTCAGCCGTCCCGATTTCGAATTCGTTCGCTCGAATTCGATTTTGAGTCGTTGACCACTGCTTTGGTTGACCCGCCTCGTTTCGAACGCCGTTCGAAACGTTCGCCTCGCGTCGTCTTCTTCGACGCGAACGAAGCTCGCCGCTGCTTCGTCCGCCGTCTGCTTCGAGCGCCGCCGCACGTCCGGGACAGCCGAGAGGTCGCCGCTAACACAGAAATAGGGGAGAGGAGTTTTGGAGAGGAATCGAAGCTTTATTCCTTTGTTCGAAGCTTACAATGCTCTCGTCGTCGCCCGCTGGCGTCCCTCTTCCCTCCCTCGCCGGTCGTCCACTCGACGCCGGTTACAATCTCTCAACCCTCTGCTCGCCTGATGGTGGAAGTCCCTCTAGTCGAAGCCCCCCGTAAACTCCCTGTCTGCGGCTTTTATTGAGCGAGCCGCCGTCTCCATGCCTCCGCGCGTCCGCGTCCGCCGCTTGCGAACGCGTTCACCACGCGCGTCCGCCTCTTCCGCCGAAGTCTCTGCTTTCCTTGCCGCTGTAACCGCGCCCGAGCTCCGTGTCCGTCGCGTTGTCGACCGCGTCTCGCGGCGATGGCGAGTTTACGCTCGCGTTGTGCGCGGCAGCCGAAGACGCCGCTGTGTTGCTGAAGCCCGCTTCCTTCGCCACTGTCTGCGCGCGTGAGTTCTCCGCTGCGTTCGTGAAATTCGCCCCGCGCGAGCCGTTCGCGTTCGGCGCGTGCGACGACGAAGCAACAGCTTCGTTTACCTTTGATTTGGGGTCAACGCCCCAATTTGACCCAATTTTCCTCTGATTTGGGCTCGTGCTTGGGCTTGGGCCGAACCCGTTGAACCGGGGCCTGACAAAGGGGATACTGACTGTTAGGGCCCGGTTCGACCGGTCCGGCCCAAACCCACGGGCAAGCCCAAGCCCACGTGAAGAATCGAGCGTGGCGCTCGATTTTGCAAGTAACATGCGCGGAACGCGTTCGACGAACGCATCGAGCTCCGCGGCGACTTCGTCAGCATCGGACGCAAACGCGAACGAAGCCGCGTGCGTCGACGACTCCGGCGGATTCGGCGGAAGAAACGGGCGTTGGAAGCCCTAAATCGAGGAGAGGCGGCGGCGGCCGTCCTCTATAAAGAGGAACGGACGAAGTAGAGAGGGGGAACTGGACTGCATCCGCCATTAGCGACTGCAACGAAGCTTGGTGAAGCTTCGACGAGACTGAGAGATTGTAACCGGTGTCAAGTGGACGACCGGCGAGGGAGGGAAGAGGGACGCCGGCGGGCGACGACGAGAGTTTGTAAGCTTTCGACAGAGGGAATAAAGCTTCCGTTTCTCCAAACTTCTCCTCTCCTCTCTGAGTTGCGACGTTTCCGGCCGTTGACGGTGGACGGCGAGTCGCGAGTGCAGGCGGCTGGCCGACAACGAGCTCCGAACACAGTCGCGAGCGCAGGCGGCGCTCGACTTCGGACGTCGCGAGGAAGACGACGACTCGGCGTTCGAGGCGCGAGTCAACGAAACGAGTGGTCAATGCTCGAATCGAACGAAATCGGATTTCGATTTCGGCAGACGTCAGCGGGGCGACGCTGACGTAAGGCGGCGTGATTTCGATTTCGAATTCGCGAGTGGCGAACGAAATCAGAAGGTGACGTCAGCAGACGAGCGGCTGACGTAAGCGAAGACAAAATCGGCGATTGTGATTTTGACCAAAGTCAAAATCAGAGGAGGTATTTAATTTAGGGTTCCGTTCTTTTTCGGATTTCTAAATTGGGGTTAGGGTTTTCTCCGTGCGAATTGTATCTTGGGGAGAAAAATTATCCGGGGAGATTAGGGTTTCCAATTTCGGGTCGGAAACCCTAGGGCGAGTTGCGTTCCGGTATTCCGCCGGACGGCTCTAGGAAGCGGATAAGCGCTAATTCTAGGCCGATCCGACCGGGGCGTGACAACAGGTATCAGAGGAGGCTAACGTGTTCCAGCAAACACGGCACGTTCAACTTCACCCTCGAAGGTGAAGAAAGGCCTGAAGTTCCAGAAAATCACCCATACTGCTAGAGGAGCGTCAGAGGACGTCCGACCTAGGCAAGATAAAGGAAAAGCCAAGGAGACGGCTGATCCTGAGGAGATGGTGAACCAGGGTGATCGCATTGCTCACATCGAGCAAATGCTCGGTATGACTAGTGGTGGAGATACTGGGATGATTCCACAGGTGGAAAACCTTCAGAAGACTGTGGAGGATCAGGAATTACTGATCGAACAGCAGAGATTGCAAATCGAGCAACAGAGGTTGCAGATTGAGCAACAAAGATTGCAGATCGAGGTCATGCAACAGACCGTGGAGGGTCTGATCCATCTGCCAGGGGAGATGGTTCGCATGAAGGAGGACATGCACGCTGAAGTAAAGGTACTGCGCCTAGCCCTAGCGCAAGTATCATCGGCACCGGTGGAGCAGGAGGCTCCCAAACCGAGGATGCGGGTGCCCGACCCAGCGACGTTCGGGGGGGCTCGATCGTCCAGAGAGGTCGAGAATTTTATCTGGGATATGGAGCAACTGTTTTCAGCTAACCATATTTCTGCAGGAGATCGGGTGCAGGTGTGCATCGCCTATCTTACAGGCGACGCGAAACTTTGGTGGCGAACCAAAGTCGGCTCTACTTCAGGGACTGCTAGCTGGACTTGGGAGACTTTCCGTGAGGAACTGCGGCGGCAGTTTCTTCCCGGAAACTCGGCGGATCAGGCGCGTGGCAAACTGGATCGGCTGAGGCATACAGGCTCGATCCAGGAGTACGTCCGGACTTTCTCTACATTGATGCTGGAGCTTCCAGGCATGGCGGAGGACGATAGGAGGTAGTTCTTCCTCCGGGGCCTTCAGCCATGGGCAGAAGTGGAGGTCCGACGTCGCGAGCCGGTTGACTGGAGGGCGGCTGCGGCGATGGCTGAATCTCTGGCGGATAACAGAAGTTTCAAACCAGCACCGCCAAAGAAATCCAAGACACCACCGAAGCGAGGCTCTCAGCGCGGCTCCCCACGCACACCGCCGGGAGCTAGAGTTCAAGAGAGGGGTAGACCATTCTACCGGCAGAACAAGGGTTCTCCGGGACGACGGGAGCAGAAGCCACAGGGTTGTTTCTGGTGCGGGGGACCTCACTGGGTGAAGGACTGCCCCAACAAACAGAAACTCACGGCAATGGCGGCACAGGAACCAGCCGTGGAGGCTGAGGAAATCGAGCAACCGCGGATTGGTGCTTTGAGGATCGGAGCGATGGTTCTGCAGGATCCGCCCGTTAGAGACATCGAGGGCGATGTCCAAATTGGGCGGGGGAGAATTGTTAGGGCCCGGTTCGACCGGTCCGGCCCAAACCCACGGGCAAGCCCAAGCCCACGTGAAGAATCGAGCGTGGCGCTCGATTTGGCAGGTAACATGCGCGGAACGCGTTCGACGAACGCATCGAGCTCCGCGGCGACTTCGTCAGCATCGGACGCAAACGCGAACGAAGCCGCGTGCGTCGACGACTCCGGCGGATTCGGCGGAAGAAACGGGCGTTGGAAGCCCTAAATCGAGGAGAGGCGGCGGCGGCCGTCCTCTATAAAGAGGAACGGACGAAGTAGAGAGGGGGAACTGGACTGCATCCGCCATTAGCGACTGCAACGAAGCTTGGTGAAGCTTCGACGAGACTGAGAGATTGTAACCGGTGTCGAGTGGACGACCGGCGAGGGAGGGAAGAGGGACGCCGGCGGGCGACGACGAGAGTTTGTAAGCTTTCGACAGAGGGAATAAAGCTTCCGTTTCTCCAAACTTCTCCTCTCCTCTCTGAGTTGCGACGTTTCCGGCCGTCGACGGTGGACGGCGAGTCGCGAGTGCAGGCGGCTGGCCGACAACGAGCTCCGAACACAGTCGCGAGCGCAGGCGGCGCTCGACTTCGGACGTCGCGAGGAAGACGACGACTCGGCGTTCGAGGCGCGAGTCAACGAAACGAGTGGTCAACGCTCGAATCGAACGAAATCGGATTTCGATTTCGGCAGACGTCAGCGGGGCGACGCTGACGTAAGGCGGCGTGATTTCGATTTCGAATTCGCGAGTGGCGAACGAAATCAGAAGGTGACGTCAGCAGACGAGCGGCTGACGTAAGCGAAGACAAAATCGGCGATTGTGATTTTGACCAAAGTCAAAATCAGATGAGGTATTTAATTTAGGGTTCCGTTCTTTTTCGGATTTCTAAATTGGGGTTAGGGTTTTCTACGTGCGAATTGTATCTTGGGGAGAAAAATTATCCGGGGAGATTAGGGTTTCCAATTTCAGGTCGGAAACCCTAGGGCGAGTTGCGTTCCGGTATTCCGCCGGACGGCTCTAGGAAGCGGATAAGCGCTAATTCTAGGCCGATCCGACCGGAGCGTGACACTGACGGTCGTGATTTGATCAGAACGACGAACTAACACGCCGAGATGGACACGCACGGGCTGCAATGGGCTTTCAGTGGGCTGTCATGGGTTTGCACCGATTGTAAAACGGCATGAGTTAGAATATGTCGGCCGTTTGTTATGTGAATCTACCTCCGCCGTTCCACCGAAAGATATTTTGTGTTCCTCCAATTAGAGATCCTGTTGCTATGGGCCCTCCACCTGTTCATTTTCTCCTCGACTCCACCTTTTTCCACTCGGAAGTCTCAGCAGCCAAACACTTCTTCCACAGATCCCAATAACGCCTCTTGATCATGGACCTCAGAAGGCGGCCAACATAAGTCCGTTGTGTTCCAGAAAGGTCGCTCGAGAGCAATCCCGGGAGAAGCAGCGACGATCACAGGCGAGGACGAGGAAGAAGGCAAAAGAAGGGCAGACCGCTGCAGCTCTTTCTTCCGGCCGTCAGCAGCGAACTATGCCGAGGGGACCGGGCAGCGGTGGCGGAGCGCTGCAGCCGTACTGCCAGGCCGATGACTGCGCCGCAGAGCTCACCGACGCCAAGCGGTACTACCGCCGGCACAAGGTGTGCGAGGCCCATTCCAAGGCCGCCGTCGTCATCGTTGCCGGTCTCCGCCAGCGCTTCTGCCAACAATGCAGCAGGTAAGCGAATTACAATCCACAAAAGCCGCCGTACCGAAAACAAAGTACAGACACAAGCTACGATTTTTCTTTCATATGCACACTGCAAACAACAAACATTTGCTTTCAATACGATGGATCTGTTGAAAGAAATAAGAATTCTAAGCTGATGATTTTGATCATTTTCTGCTTTTGCTGCAAGCAAAATCTCTGAAATCCTTGCACAGAATTAAAGACTCTGATTGTGTGGTGTATGTATGGCATGTGCAGGTTCCATGAGCTAGCAGAATTTGACGACTCCAAGAGGAGCTGCCGCCTGCGCCTGGCTGGCCACAACGAACGGCGCAGGAGGAGCTCTAATTCCGACGAGCATGGACAAGGCTCAAAACGCTGCGTGCAGGCTTGAGCATGGAGATCATGGTGGGAATCTCCATGCAAACCTCCCTGGAAATCCTACGTACAACGACTTCCAGATCAAATAGACATGCTCACTCTCTTCTGTCATGCTGCGGCTTCCTTCTTCGCCCACTGACGCTAGCAAGATTTCTCTATGATGTATGTAGCAGAATTCTGGTTATGTTCCGATTGTTAATTTGTGTTCCATATAAGAGCACAGTTCAAGAGCGTCGATCGAATTGTTCAATTTTTTCAAGTATGCAGTTTATTTCTGATGCTGGAGTTACCTTCTGATGTAGTCAATCTGGGCATTATATGTTTTTTTTCTTCATAAACATGTAAACTCGCCTCCTCCCTGAGCCGGAGGATCAGACCCTTCCGCCCTGCCCTTAACCCCAATCCGCAGCGCCGAAAACCTCCTCCCGCTCGCTCCGTATCCAGCGGCCGCCCCGGCGTCTCCGGGCCAGTCACCGACGGTGGCTACCAGGAAACAAGCACGAGAAGAAGCCTGACGGCGAAGGCTTTCTTCCCCCCTTCGCCACGGCAAGTAGCAGTCTCACCACGTCGTTCCTGTTCTCGATTAGTGCACCTGTCGGTTGCTGTAAAGGATTTGGATTTGTATTAATTTCAAGGACATATGTGCAAGTTTTAATCCCCACAGCAGGGACGAAAACTACAACTCCTTCCTGTGTTTGGATGCACATTAATGTGAATTTCCCTAAACATCTGCAAAGCAATTGCCGTGGTCACAACTACAATTCCGCCCCTTTCCCGCCATCATCATCCCTGTCTGCGGCGGTAACTGCCATGTCATCCCCTGAATCCTACCCGCTGTGAACTCTGAAAATGCGGGCCTAAAGGACCATGGCTCCGCGCCGCCCCTCGCCGCTGCTGTAACTGCGATATCAGCGCAATCCTGCCGGAATCTTCTCATGTCATCGATAAGGAATGGGAACCAGATGCCCGCTTATAATGTGCACGTTATACGTTCCACTCAAGGTCATTTCTTCGCCGTTTCAAATTGTGTTTTTTCCATTTCTTTCCATAGCTGTGTTTATTGATGGAAATAGTGGCAAGTCAAAGATTTTAATTTAGATTTTTAGGTTTAGGGTTTATTTTAGAATGTTATTTTATAATCTCTCCTTCTCCAGCATTGTGTATTTTAAGAAATTTAATTCCATTGCACAAAAAAAAAATAGTTTTATACAATTCCCTTATAAATGTTTTCACTGTCAATGGCTTCTTTAAGATTGGGATTTTTCAAGATTCCATTGATGAACTATCCAGTTGATTTTACATGTTAGGCGATCCATGTAATAAAAGATCGAAACCCCTTAATTGTGTCCAGAGGAATTAAAAGAGTTTGGATGAGAAGATTGATTGATTGATAATGTACATGGAACTATTTACTGATTGATTGATTTCTGTCGAGATCAAGACGGATAGAACTTGTATAGAAGGCTTCTTTTGCCGATCTGACCCTCACATTTCTGTCATCACCACAACAACTCAGTCACCATGGAGTCAAGAGTCAAACAATAATTTAAATTGAATAGTTCTGCGTACTTGTACCTTTTTGTGATGATCTCTCAAATTGGAGTAATTATACTTATGTTTGAGGTAATTGTGATGTAATTAGTGTACACATGACTCTGACATGCATTTGAAAGAGAATTTATATAGTTTCTTAACATATTCAAGATCAGGCATAGATTCTCAGCGGAAAAATCAGTGACCTACACCTATATTCTTAGTATTTGACTTTTGAAGTCATTTTTCGACATTGACTAGTAGATGCTTATCTATTAGTCTTTTAAAAAAAAAAATAGATTCCATATGTCTTTCTTCTAGGATAAAACTCTTGGGCATTGTATAATGATGTCAAACTCAGATAAGTTGGTCCTCTGCAGCTGAGCGTGTAGAATCAGCAGGAAATAACATCAAAGCACTGGTTGCTATTGCAAGTGAGACTTTAGGATACATGGATCTACAGATAGAGTATGCATAGTAATCTTAAAATTTCACTGCTTTCTATAAGAAACTAAAGTCACTCATATCTGTTGACCCTTGCAACACTTATACAGCTTTCTAGTGTGAAATGAGATAATGTGGCTGGTATTTAATCTTTAGCTTCACATATTCTAGTCCGGATGAAACCTGTCATTTCCTTGGGTAACTCTAGTGCAACAGATATCAACTGTACATTTCAAGCTAAAAATATCCCCGGTACGAGTTAGATTGATGTCTGCCTAAAAGAAATAAAAATTATTAATGATGCACAGTTAAGAAGCAGTGGTTGATCAAAATCTATCTTATAATTAGGATGCCTTTAGTGAATCAAGAGGATTTTGGTCATCAAATATCTTGTCCAAATTGTTAAACAATGGTGGTTGCCACAGCAGAAGAGATATTGGGTAGTGCAACTAGAATGTTCTGTCATAATCATCAAGACAAAAAAAAAGATGATTGTGGAGAAGTGTCAATTAAAATGCCTAAGGCACTCAGAGGACATGAAGCAAGGCAATTGTACCTCAAATTTTTTTTGGTGCGCTTTTTAGATACTCATGGGGTCAATCACTACCTAGGCACTCGCTAGGGCATGGGACCAAATGCTCGAGTTTTTTTAGTGGAATAATATCTTCTCTTTCTCTTTTTATTTTAGTTGTATAATTAGTACACTCTTGAATACATGTTTTTTTAGTTATCTAATGTGTCCAATGGCAATATCCCTGTGTCGTGTATAGTAATTTGGCAAAGAAATATCTGTTATGTTTAAAATAGCATATTCGAAATCATAAAAGTTGGCTCAACATATTTGATTTGAACAAGCATAGTAATAGTGGAACCACACATTAACATACACTCCAGAATAACAAATATTCAAACGTCAAACCATGTGAGCTTAATAAGGGCCATCATTCTTAGTAGTGTGATCTTAAATTTAAGTGTCACTTTTAGTATGTATAATGTTGGAGTGATTTCTTTCATATGCAATACTTTTATTGTATTTTATTAGCTTAAATATATCTTTAATATTTTTTTGGAATTAAGTGTTCGTTTCATCGCACTTAGTCAACCCTCAGAAAATAATGAGGCCCTACAATTTTAAAGTGTCAAATGCTTTTAGTAAGATTGTTTTAGAATGAAAAATTTATCTGTTGTCGATCACTTTCAATCTTACACTGAACCAATTAACTTGACTTCTTTGCCTACACTAAATACTATGCAAACTGTAGAAAGTGTTCATGTGGTTATCTTAGTGGCACAGTAAACCCACAAACATTACAACATAAAAGAAGAGTGAGTTAACTATGCCCAAAACAAGTCGTAACAATTGATGCTTGCGACCAGTAAGAATCCTACCTAAAAGTCTACAAGATGAGCTCCTATATGGGAGGAAAATTTGGGTTCTTTGAAGATGTAGACAGTGGTTTCGTCTGGTTGATCATGATATCTGGAACCGTGTAATCTTTATTACATTTGAAATCCCGCAAGCACTCCAAAAGCTCATGGAAGATTTAGCTCTATCAAGCTTCAGAGTTGGCACTTATAGGCCTCAGCTACGGAGATGGCTTTTCATCTCAGATGAGAATGTCAATTCCACATGAAACAACCAGTGAGATCATTAACCATTAGTGAAAAAATACTTCAACATTTCAAGGCTTCAAGCCATGCTATTTGATATGTTCCATGGCTTTTGCCAAGGTGCCATGTCTAGGACCATTTCATCACTATGTTATATAATGGCAGTTTTCTTCATTTTCTTGTTGCTAGAATATTCAACATTGATGGAGCAGTTTCAGATGGAAGGCCAACATCTCGGTATATGTGTATTCATTTTCCTTCTTTTCTTATTACAACTGTTGCTAGAATAATGTCTTTCAGCTGAGAAGTTCATTCTTTTTTTATAATAATATTTTTACTATAGTTTCATACTTTCATATTCGAATACATTTGCTCTTTTTAAGGATATTTTCATTAGTTCATCACTTACCTATTGGGGACTTGTTAAATACAATCCTCTTCTTAAATTCATTTCAACATGATATTTTATTGCATTATTATACTGTTTCACATTTTCACATGTGAATAAAATTCTTTGATTTGTTCAACTTAGTGATTTTGATGGACTTCTCGTCTTTATGCATTCTACCTTTGCCATCTTTTATCAACTTTAATAAATATAATATAATTTTCAATTTAATCTCAAATTCTTTTTGCAAAAGTACACTCGCTGTTTGTCTCATTTTTTCCCATTAATATTTTTAAGCGGTAGCAATGATATGATTGTATACCTCGCCAAAAATTTTGGATATGACTAGCATGCAAGACTTGCATAGCTTTCAAGCTGCATGTGCAGAAGAGGAAATTGGTGTTGTATATGATTCAAATCAATTTCCTTCTCTAATTTCCTTGAATTGTCTCTTTATGGCTGGATATTAGTTAAAATTTCACATAGCTTAATTCATTTGAGGAAGAAAATGAAGCAGCAAAACTATTTGAACGAAATACTTCCTGCAACAACTACCACCGTTGATTCACAGTATAAAAGTTCCCCTATGGCACTTTCTTCAGATGTAGAGCATTTTTGTTCATCTAACCACTGTTGCATGTTGCAGCTAACTATAATGTCTAACAAACTAAAGTATTCCAGTTCCAAGTTTTGGAAGCACCACTCAAAAAGTCATGATTGTTTTCGTTTATTCCTTTTCCTCTTGTTGCTAGTTTGTCATTGAATATGTTATCTGAATTTTGTGCTTCAATTGCAGGTTGCTAGATAAAATCCTTGTTTAGATTAGATCACTTGGGCTGTGCACTTATTCGATCAGTGCATGGATGGACACAGATAATTGAATCGCAATCAACAGCTCCTTGAGCATCATATGTGCAGTTATATGTACAGGGTTTCGATTGGACGGCACAAACAGAGATGCGATCACAGTTTGATAGAACCCTGCATTATTTTTCTTTTCTGGCAGGTTGCCGCTACCTTGTCACAACCATCGTAAGCATTTGTCACAAGCAGTCAATCAATATCTATCAAAAGAAAAAAAAAAAGAAAAAAAAGGCAGAAGTCAATCTTTAAACCAACCTTCTTTCGAATTCCCATGGGCTTGAAGGCGTACTTACAGATGATCTTTTCATGTAAAAAGGATTCTATTCTTGCTTATCTTGTAAATCGTTGGATATTCACGTAGTTAATCTAATTAGAGTTTTGATTGTGAGTAAAAAATATGAGACGAAAACTTTGGAGCAAACTAACGGTTAGTATTTTAGTCTAACATTAATTAAATTAAGATAGTATTTATTAATTAATTCATAATATTTTATTGTTGAAATAGTAGATAGCTAGCCTGTGGGTTTAAGAATAATTTTTAATAGATTTAAATTTTGTATCCTGAGAAATATCATGGATTATACACTATCATCGAAACTCTTTAATAGGAAGAGTCTATATGGTTTGGCTAGTGCAAATATGGGTTAAGTCTCACTCAAATTACTAATATTTTTGGCTTTTTTTTTATTAATGTTGTGTTTAGTAGGAAAGAAAGAAAATTAAAAGGAAAAGAACTCAAATTACTAATATTTTTGGCTTTTTTTTTATTAATGTTGTGTTTAGTAGGAAAGAAAGAAAATTAAAAGGAAAAGAAAGTAAGAAAGAAAGAAAAATAAAAAAGAAAGAAAATAATAAAATTTTTTATCATTGTATTTATTTAAAAGAAAAGAAAGTTTAAAAGATTGATAAACATTTTTTTTTTTGTATTTTTATGTCAATGACGACGATGAGAAGCGACAGTGAAATAGCGACGATGAGAGATGATAGTCAACGGTGAAGAGGCGATGATAGCGATGATGATGACAACAACGGCAATGTCGATGGCGATGACAACGATAGTAATAACGGTGGCGATGACAACGATGATGAAGAAGGTTATAAAAAAAGTATGAGAGGGAGAGCGGACATAAAAAAAGAAGGGTGAGAATAGGTATGAGAATGATAAATCTAATTTTTTTGTCCAAATTGAGCAGAAAGCAAATAGAATTATTTTTCCTCTCATTTTTCTTCTATTTTTTCTTTCTTATTTTCATCTGTCCTACTAAACACGATTTTATAGTTCTCCTTCTAACTTTCCATCCATTCTCTCCTCTTTTTCTTCCTACTAAACACGCTATAAAAAATTGAGGATAGTCATGGAAGATCTTTAGCCCAATACTTTGACCAAATCAATGGCACTCACGTACACTTTAATTTTTATTATTTATATCTATTATTCTAAATTCATAAGAAAATTCTTTATGTTAAGTTTACTTACAATAACATTCAGCAATTATTTACTTAAAAGACCTTAATGTGTGGATCCTCCCAACAAAAATGTGTCGTTGTTGATTTGTTTTTTCAAGTTCCCTCCAGTTGACTCGTTGATGAACAGTCAGGGCTGTCTATTTCTGTTAACAATTCTGGCCATTGATTTGATGCGCCTTCGAGGTCATTAGCCCCGTTTCCCTGTCGGCCGCAAAGGATGGGTTAAGGCAATGCACTAATTATTTACCACTTTATCTTTTAGGTTTTTAGGTTGTGTTTTTTTTTACGAAAAATTGAAATGAAAAAATGAAAAGAATATTAAATTTAATTATATTTTATGTTCAGATTCAATGTATTTTTTTTTAATTTTTTGTTCAAGAAAATATATTTTTTATTTTTTATTTTTCATTTTAGTTATGCTAAATTTGTAAAAAATTTTGATTATTTTTTTTCTCTTTAGAGTTAGGTTTTGTGTCCAACAATTTTTTTTTCATTTTGCTTCTCTTTAAATGATTTTTCTTTTCATTAGTTCAGCTCAATCTTAATTCATAATTTTTTCTCTCACATCCTTAGAGGGAAAGAAATCTTTCTCTTTTTTCATTTTGGTTCTATATAACTTGGATGAATATCACTTTTTTTTCTCTTTTATTCTTTAATTTATGATTTTCCTTCTTTTTACTTTTGCCCTAATGAAACATAATGAAAAAGAACATAATTTTTTTCTTTAATTTTCTTCAAGGAAAGAAAATAAGAAAACGTTAAAGAAAATCTCTTTTTGATTATTTTGATTTGTATAAAATTGGATATAAACCATCTAGCTATTTCTTTCCTTTTATTCTTTTTCTTATTTATTGTTTTCTTTTTCATTCCCGCTTCTCCACTCATTGCATAATACTATCATAAGCCCACTCAGTTTCTCAATTGGATTGATGGAAAATATAAGGCATCAACTCTGAGGTTGAGGAAACTAGAAAGGAATTTTTTTTTTTCTTATTTTCTTGAATAAATAAAAGAAATGGGAAAGTTAAAGAATTTCTTTTTCTGCTTTTGGTTTTATTTAAATAATTAGAACAACTCACATAACTAATTTTCTTTTCTTTTATTTTCTTTCTCATTATTTGATTATCCCTAGATCGCCTTGATTGAGGACGACCACTCAACGAACAGGGTGGTTGTTGTACTTGATTGACCCATTTTATTTTCTTTCTCATTATTTATTTTCTTTTATTTAAAGAAATTGGACGCACAAGCGGGACTGCTCTAATAATATTTGTTAATTTTCCGGCATGCAATGCATGTTACTAGACTTATTTTAAAGAAAAATTGAATGCTCCACTGCCCAGCTTTGAATGCAGTTAATTGTGGTGTCAGTATAAGTAATTAATTAACACGCTCTGCAGGTGAATTACCTACCTGAAGTTAAATAATTAATAATCAAAAAATATAAATTACAATGGTTTAAGAAAATTATTTGAAATTCAGATAGAAAAAATTAAATTTTTAATCGACTATAAATTTCTTTAAATAAAAATTCTATATAAATAGATATTACCTCTAATATATTACAATGGGAACATCGGAACAGTAATATAAAATATACTTAAATATAGTATATACTACTATTAAGTTACTTAATTGCCCTCCCTCTGCCAATGACTACTGAATCATCCTTAATTGCCATCAGCAGGGTCTACGTCGGGATTCCGCTGAACGCGGGCTCGAACGTCTACTTTAGCACTGTGCTCAACTCCTCCTCGCAGTGGTCGGGGGTTCACCGCGGGGTGCGCAGCACTCAACTCAACATGCGTTCTTGTGCCAGCGGGGGCGTGGCGGTTGGCGGCCCTCGCGGCGTTCTTCATCGTGTGCACCGCCTTCGACGTGCTCCGCATCTACTGCGTGGAGCTGTTCCCGACGTGCGTGAGGAACTCCGCCATTTCCATGGTGAGGCAAACCGTCATCCTCGGCAGCGCATTGGCACCTCTGCTGGTGGTGCTGGGGAGGAGGTGGACCTTGGTTCCGTTCGTCGTGTTCGGGGTGGTGGTCGGAGGCTGCGGCATGGCGACAGTTTGCTTGCCGGAGACGAAAGGGAGGAGGATCTGTGACACAATGGAGGAAAAGTACGGTTAATGGGATGGGAGCCGATCTCTTCTCGGTGTCCGATGAAATGTCTCTTCAGATGTACCCTCAATGTGCTATTGTGCTTTTATTAGCGGATCTAGGACCCAAAATATATGAAGCCAATAAACATATAAAAATAAAATTAGTAAGATAAAAAAAAATTTTATGAGGGTAAATTAAAAATTTTATGCTTGTAATATTATAAATATACATATACATATAATGAATTTTAAGAATTGAGTGGGTCACCTCCATGTGGCTCCGCCACTGGCTCTAGCATTTTGAGTTAAGACCTTAGATTTGGTGGGCCGCCCAAAATAGCTTGTTCTGTGTTGCCCTAATTGAATCTCCTTTCCTAGCTTGCATACCCCCTTCTCCAGCTCCTGCAAGGCAGAAATCATGGAACCTTTGCTTTCGAGCACTGAATGATGTTGACAAAAGTATTGTATTCGGCGAATTTATCTAATTGATTGGCATCTGTTTAAGGCTTTAAGCCCAAGTTATTCGAATTCCACCAGCTTTCAACTCTATATTCTATGCTTGAGTCACTTTGGTACCGAGTAACCCAACTCCTCATTACTCAATAGTATCTTCACTCGTGATATTATTCAACTCAACTCATTGTTTCTTCACTCCAGATATATAGCTAGTTTCGTATGATGGAAATATAAAGTTTGTATAGAATCACTCAAAAAGCTGCTGCAAAGACTGCAATCTATTGTAGTGTATCAAGTATCAACTAAATTAAAAATAAAAGTATATTTATTTAAAAATTATTTTATTAGTGATTTATCAATGATTTTAAATAAATGTTCAGTGGATTTGATGTTTATAATATTTGCCTATATATCGGTGTAGATATTTAGGACGCGAGATGATGAGGCAACACCGAATCGAACTCGATACAATGGCAGACACAGAACCGCTTCTTCCGCACCACAACCCCGCCGAAACCCCAAATGGCATCTCAAAGGAGCCGCTTCCCACTTCGCCGGAGTACGACTACTCCGGCGGCAGACTTCATTGCTTTTACCACGCCATCCAAGTAGTCTTCATCTCCCTAACCTGGTCCTTCGACGCGCAGCAGATCTTCATCAACGTCTTCACAGACGCCTACCCTGCATGGCACTGCACCGGCGCCAATGACACCGCAGCCGCGTGCGCTTCCTCCGACACCCCCTGCGGCCTACCTCCCGGGTCCTGGGTTTGGGACCTTCCTTCCCAGTCGTCGGTCATCTCAGACTGGGCTCTTCATTGCTCGAGCCCGGCTCTCGCGGGCCTGCCCGCATCGGCCTTCTTCGCCGGCAGCTTCGCCGGCGGCTTCCTCTTCGCCACCCTCGCCGACTCTGTGATAGGCCGGAAGAACGCGCTCTCCTTATTCTGCCTCGCCATGTCGCTCTCCGGTGTCCTTGCGGCAGCCGCCACCAATCTGTGGGCTTACGCTGCTTTGAGATTCCTCTGCGGCCTCGCCCGCGCCACGCTCAGCAGCACCGCCCTAGTCCTCCTCTCCGAGACAGCCGGAGAGAGGTGGCGCATCTCCGGCTTCGTGTTCTTCACCTTCGGCTTCCTCTCCCTTCCCGCCATCGCCTACGCCAACCACGGCTCTTCTTGGCGTTCGCTCTACTTATGGATCTCTGTTCCTTCCCTCTGCTGCTCTGCTATTCTCCATTTCTCGATCAAGGAATCCCCGCGGTGGCTAACCGTGCGCAGCGGCCCGCGGCACGAGGCCAACGCGATCAAGGTACTCTGGGATAGCCAATGGGCCCTCCGGCGGCTGGTGGCGACCATGGTCGCAGGGTTCGGGGTCGGCATGGTCTACATCGGGATTCCGATGAACGCGGGGAACTTGGGTTCGAACGTCTATATCAGCACCGTCCTCAATGGTCTCGCCGAGCTGCCCTCCT
Source organism: Costus lasius (assembly GCA_027563935.2). Taxonomy (NCBI): domain Eukaryota; kingdom Viridiplantae; phylum Streptophyta; class Magnoliopsida; order Zingiberales; family Costaceae; genus Costus; species Costus lasius. The sequence goes on along the minus strand of CM050447.1, from coordinate 20,488,768 downwards.
CTCTAGCCGCCTTCCTCCTCGTTACCCGGGCGGAGCGACGTCGCGCGGTGGTGGGGTTCACCTCGTTGTGCGCAGCACTCAATGCGGCGTGCGTGCTCGCACCGGCAGGGGCTTGGCTGGTGGCGGCAGAGGTGGCGGCGTTCTTCAGTGTGTGCACAGCCTTTGATGTACTCCTCATCTACTGCGTGGAGCTATTCCCAACGTGCGTGAGGAACTGCGCCATGTCCCTGGTGAGGCAGGCCATCGTCCTCGGCGGTGCATTGGCGCCGGTCCTGGTGTCGCTAGGGAGGAGGTGGAGCTTCGTATCATTCGTCGTGTTCGGAATGGTGGTCGGAGGCTGCGGGATGGCGGCAGTTTGCTTGCCGGAGACGAAGGGGAGGAGGATCTGTGACACGATGGAGGAAGAGGAAGAACAGATGAACAGTACAGTTAATCGAGCAGACAATGATTGGATGTGAGTTGGGTTGTGGGACGAAATGTCTCTGCTGTCACCGGTGAATGGCGCAACCGCGCAACCTCCGTTGTTTCCCAAGTCACCTTCTTTACTGTGGCCACGCTTTATTATGTCTATTCAAAATTTCAAATACCACTACGTGGCTCGCACTTTACGGAAAAATACATCTTAACGACAATATGGCGAGGGCGACAATAAAAAACTTATAACTAGCAATTTGAGGAATAAAATTCCTAAGATCTAACCTTTAATCTATTTTTGGGATTCGTGCGTGCACGAATCACGCACGAATCCCAAAGCAAATCCTAACTAATCCTAAGGCTAAAAGCGTACCCACTTAAAGAGTTTTTTTCTACGTTTTCCAATTTTAGCCTCTGGGTTATACTCACATTTAAATGGGTCACATCCTTCAAATAATCCGTTCAATAGATAAATTGTATATCAATTTGTAATCTAACGCAACTTAGATAATATGTTTATTAAATGAATCACTTGTAAACTCAACATGGCATGACTTGACTCAAATCCATTTATTAATTTTGTAATCCTTGACTTGACCCAACCTGACAGAGTAAACGGCCAGTGTGTCAGCATTGGGTGAATGAGTTTACAAGTGTTGTTTCTTAGGTGTTGTGTAAACCAGAGTAAACCAATGTTAATTGTGTAAACCCAATTCTGAGTTTACAGAGTAAACGGCCTAAGTCTATATTTTCTACTTTATAAAATAATTGGGATGCATACCAACTCATTTATGGCACCAAATCATTCTCGGATAATTATGTTTAGGTTATAAACAAATTTTTACTTACGCATAAAAAAGAAAAAAACTTAATTTACCTTTGTCTTTTTTTTTCGCAGTTACCGTTCACACCAACAGTAATTGCATTAAATAAAATAAAAGTTAATTTTGAAAAAAAAATATATACCTTTTTATTTATATTACGCATGAGGCACGTGACGGTACTGATAATAATTATCCACGTCGTCGGGAGTGGGTACCTCCGTTATATATAAGGACATCTTACCCACAACAGGATCTAATAATAATTCTTAAATTCTGTCCAGCAATGCGTGTGCACGAAACTTGAAGAAATATTAAATGCTGTCTGTTCACTTATTAATGCAATTTTCTGTACATAGCACTTCGAATGCAGTGGGATCTGACCAATATATTTTTTAATATATTTCTTATATTAACAGGGTAATAAAAAATAATTTTTTAAATTTTTTATTATGTATATATATTATCACGGAGTTTCATATAATTTTTCCGTATGCGAGACATACGACATTGAGTCAATTAACTAGATTGAATTTTCAAGTCCGCACAATTATAACGGAGCATAAAATGATAAAATAACACCATAAAAATAATAAAATTAAAAAAATTTTCTTGAATGTTCAAGTCTCAATCGGTAAATATCATATCTCGATTATATATTATTTATATATCATAATCCTAATATCACTAACGACCCAATTAAATATTCTTTTGCACTCATAATAATGCACATTTAAAACAAGGCTTTAGCATAATTTTAGTTTTATTTTTTTATATTCGAAATCATATAAACTATTACACAAGAACTATTAGAGATGCGGTACAGCACTTGAACCTTCATTTTAAGCTCATAAAAGGCTAAAAAAGAACCAATTTATCAAATATTTTCACTCCTATATTAATATTATACTGAACAAATGAATGGTAGGGGGACTTTTATCTCAAGACTACAAAAGCATTAAGTGAGATATTTACAAATTTTTTGTTAAAATAATTTAATAAATATTAATTTAATTATAAAAAATTATTTTACCTTGACAATATAATCTCTAGTATTTATTTTTAATCACTCAAGTTGTAAAACTTTTTTAGTTGAAATTTTATGATTTTTTTTATAATTATTTACAAATTGCTAAATGGGTTGGGCATAAAAAAAGAAAAATTGAAATTGAAATAGATAAAATTTAATTGTTGAAATAAAATATTTAAGTTTGCGATAGAAAAAAAATAAACATTTGATTAATACTATATTTTTCTCATATAAATATTGCATATGAATAGATTTAACTAATAATTCATATGTTACTAAATCATATTATAAAGAGTGTGTAGTATATGTGGTATAAAAATTTAGTTAAAAAATGTGTTATTGCCTTGCCAATGTAACATACAAATACAGTTTTACCTCCGCATACACACTCGAATACTCGAAAGTGAGATAGAGATAGGAATGTCTATAACTTTTAGTTAGCACCTGAAAAATTGAATTGAAATAATCTGAGTTAAATTAAATAAACCAAAATTTAAATAATTATATAAATTTTTAATTTTTAATATTATTTAAGTTAAAAAATAATTAAAATAAAATTATTAGTAAAAATTAATTAAAAAATAAATTTGGTTTAAATCTAATTTCAAATTAAAAGATTTAGTTCGATTATGGTTCCATTTTAGTATTTAAAATAAATAAAAATAAGGGTTAGAACTATATCTGTTCAATTCAATTTGTTGGACACACCTGATGGAGAGGTGGTGCTTAGTCAAATATGACACAATGTCTAACAAAGAACAACTTCTTCCGCACCATAGCTCCGCCAAAACCCCAAATGGCATACCAGTTCGTCGGACGACGATTGTGCCGGCAGTATCCTATACTTTGCTTTCCTCATCATCCAAGTTGTCTTTATATGCCTCACCACGTCATTCGATGCGTAGCATTTCTTTATCAACCTCTTCATAGACGGCGACCATTGCACTGACTGCAATGATACCATTGCAACTGCGTGCACTTTCTTCACCACCCCCTGCAGCCTAACCCCAATACTGGGATTGGGACCACCTGGTCGTTATTGTAAGTGCACAATTTCTATTGAAGTAATAAAAATTATCGATTCCACAGGGACTAAGTATCAAGTATCGACATATTGTTTCATTGGTAGCTAGACAATTCAAAATGAATTAAGAAATTTAAACTAAATCGAAGATTCAGTGACTAAAATGGAAAATTACAATTTAGGAAATATCAGGACATCAAGTTTCATTACGTTGATAAGCTACATATAAAATGTTAAACAATCCAAGTTCAAAAGCTCAAACTGCTCAAGGCGATCAATCCACTTGTATAAATTACCTTCTCTTCAAGTATAATCTGGTGTCTACCTAAGTCAATCTCCTACTCTCGTGGCTTATTGACTTAGGGTAGACCCAATGGGCTCTATGAAAGATCGTTAATCCTCGAGTGACTTTAAACGACTCTCGTGGTTCAAATCACAAGTTCAAAATAAGTGGGCCGAGTGTTATAATTCACCTCTTAGTTCATCTTATAACACCTAACACGCATAGAAAGCCCAGCCAAAGCAATCACACGAAATATGCACAGCAAATATTAAATAAGCAAGTTTAATTATATTTCACTTAGATTTAGAAAATATTCAAGACATGAATTTGTTCAACGGGCTACACCAGTGTACCAAAATAGAGTTTACTCGACGAAATACATCGTGTAACATATAAAAACTCTAGAAAATATAATCGAAAGGTGAGAAAATTACATATCTCATGTAGGAGACTATAAATCTTTAGTCTTTTCTCGATAGCCCCAAAGAAATTCGTCCAAACGAGCCCTCGAATGCAAATTTCGCCTAACTTTGGCCCTAGTCCATGCCAATGAAAAGTTTGACCCCTATAACCAACCAAAAAATATCTTTTTTTGGCTCAACCTCTTCCTAAGGCAGTTAGAAAGGTTCCCCTAAAATTTCAGCAATTCCGACTTCAAAATCATCCAAATCGGGCGAAAAATTATCGAAAGGTCGAATCTGGCAGAAGCTGTCACGGTCGTGATCATGATCACACCCTAGTCGTGATTGTCTCCTTGATGCTCTTCACGGCCATGAACATGATCACACTCTGACCGTGACTGTCTCGCAGAATGCTGCAGAGATTTGCCGAGAAGATCATGGTCGTGATCATGATCATGGTCTGCCCGTGTTCTCTGCAAAAAACTCTGATTTGCCTCAAATTTGACCTGTGACCTCCTAGCACTGTGAGGAATCTTCTCAGGACTTCAAATCTTCAAATTCATCGTGAAAAACTGGAAAAAAATTTTGTATTTCATAAATAATTAAAAATAGTAAAAATTCTGCACAAAGTAAAAAAAACGTCAAAATAGTGTAGAAAATAAGAATTTAGTCTCCGAAATATGTGAAAATAAGACTTTAAATCTAATGAAAGTAAGACATATCACCACCCCACCCACGCATCAGTCATTTTGGAGTGGGGTCTTCATTGCTTGATCCTGGCTCTTGCGAGCCTGCACACATCAGCCTTCTTCGCTAGTAGCTTCCTCTTCATCACCCTCGCTGACTCTGTGATCGGCTAGAAGAACGTGCTCTCTGTCTTCATCTTCGCCATGTCTCTCTTCAGTGTCCTCGCAGCAGCTGCAACCAATCTGTGGGCTTACGCTGTTTTGAGATTCCTCTTTTGCATCTCCTGCACCATGCTCAGCACCACCGCACTTGTCCTCTTTGAGAAAGCCGGAGAAGGATGGCGGATACCTGGCTTTATGTTCTTCATCTTTAGCTTCCTCTCTCTCCCTAACGCAGACAAAGTATTGGAATGGAGCTCCTTAGTTCTGACTTTAGGCTTTGGAGACCATGCAACGATGAAAGGTGTGAGAGGATCTTTAGACGAGAGAAATGAAAATGTGTGTGGAGGGAAAATCAATTGGGAAAACAAAGTTGAAATTCCGTCGAGATGCATATTCAAGCAACATCGTATAATGACAAAGCAACGACACGCAACTATTGAAATTTAACTCAAAAACATCAAGCAAGCAAGCCAATTTTTCAAAGCCAAGTGCAACTCGAGACAACCACATAATCCAACGAAAAGATTGATGCATTAGCTCTAAAACAAGAGAACAAGAAACACCTTCCTTGCTTCCAACGATCAGACTAACAAGGGGTTAAACTGAAAAATAGAAGAACACGAATTGAAACGCAAATGTAGAAACATGAGTTACCTTGATGCGCACTAGGTGCGATTTAATTCTTTCAAGTACGAGAAGTTAGAAGACCGGACCCTGGAGGTTATCCACACCTCTAGCTGCAAGCTCTCACAACTCTCCAAGTGAGCTTGCTCTCCAAGCAAGGAGATAACTACTCTCCTCAAGCCATCCATTTACAAGTTAAGTGGCTAGGGTTCACTACACACACATGATGGGGTAGTTAGAATATGTTAACTACCTTAACAACTTAAAAGCCAAAAGCTGAAACAAAATCAAATCCTAACAACTAAAGGAGTTGTACATGCTTTGACTGAGGTGGCACATGGGCTAGCCTTGTTGCACCGCCTACACCATCTACGAGCAGGCCGCGATGAAATAGCAGGCAGGGTGTTGCTAGGGTGATGGCTGATTCATAGTGGTGATGGCTAATTCACATGGGCTAGCCTTGTTGCACCGCCTACACCTTATGGTTGGCTGATTCATAGTGGTGATGGCTAACTCATGTTTTGAGTTGGATAATATATTATTGTACCAGGCAGGGTGTTGCTCTTCATTCCTCCATGGGAAAAAACACATGGGCTGAATGGGCTCCGTTTCAGCCAAGGAAAGGCTGATAACTCCCATATAATGCTCTAGAGGTATGTTGAGATGTTGGGAGCATTGAAGGTCCTTCGAAACGAGTTGTTCCGGCTTTCTTGTGTGCGTCACTACCTGGCCATGATCCTGATCATGGCTGTGATAGGCTTAGCGTTGTTGTTTCTGCACCTTTGAATGCGTCGCGACTTGGCCATTATCTGGGTTATGGTCATGATGTGATTTGCATTGGGGTAACTCGTCTTCGCCCATCGTGTTCGAAGGCTTCACAGGCTGGCTGTAATCATGATTACGGTCATAATCTTCTTTTGGAATCATCACAGCTAAGTGATGATGGGCTTCATGACCGTGTTGGAAAGTCACCAAATTCACATAACACTTCACGGGCAAGCCGTGATGAGGTTCATGGCCGTGATGTCTTCTAGATTTTTTTTCCAAACTCGATAGAAGGCTTCACAACCAAACCATGATCTCAGTCACAGCTGTGATTGGCCATCACAGGTAGGCCGTGATGAGTATGATGAAAAAAATTTTATTTGGGGAAGGGTCTTCTGCTACATCACTCCCCACCATCACCTATCCCAACCGCAGCTCATCTTAGGCTGCGCTCTACTTATGGGCCTTTCTTCCCACCCTCTATTGCTCTGCTCTACTCCACTTCTTGATGAAGGAATCCCTGTGGTGGCTTTCCATTTGAAGCAGCCCTCGACGCGAGGTTGACGCGATCAAAGTTCTCTAAGGGAGATAGTGGACCTTCCGATGGCCGTAGTCATGGGTTTCGAGTTTAGAATGGTCTACTCAAGATTCTGCTGAATGAGAGGAACTTGGGCTTAAACGTCTATGTTAGAACCATGTTGAACGGTCTGCCCAAGACGCCTTCTTATCTAACACCTTTCTCCTCCTCAGCTGGGCGGGGCAACATTGTGCAACGGTCAGGGTTCTCCGTGGGATGAGCAACCCACAACGCAGCATGCGAGCTCTTGCCAGCTGGACTGTGGAGGGTGGTGGTAGAGGAGGCATCATTCTTCACTGCGTGCACCACCTCGGGAGTGTTCCTCATCTACTGTATGGAGCTGTTCCCAAAGTGCATGAGGAACTCTCCCATATCCATGGTAAAGACTGACTGTCGTCCTTAGTTGCATGTTGGCACTATTGCTAGTGGCACTAGGGAAGAGGTGGAGCTCAATGTCGTTCGTCGTGTTTGAGGTGGTGGTTGGAGTCTTTGGAATGGTCACCGTTTCCTTGCCCAAGACAAAGGGAAGGACGGGACCCTGCCCTTGCCTTATCACAAATTTTTTTTTTTGCAAAAGGGTACTCTATCCTGCCCCATGTGATGGGGCAAGGTATCCCAATCTTTAATACACTAATCTTTTAATGTAAATTAAAATATATGAAGTTTTGGTCGACATACACAAATATATAAAGTCAATATACACGATATTAGGATTTCATGTGTGTTGGCTTAACATCGTATATATTTACTTAGATGTTTATGTGTGTTAACTGAATATCGTATATATTGACTTCAGATGTTCACATGTGTGTTGACTGAATAATATATATATTGACTGTAATATTCACATATGTTGACCGAACATCAGGCATGTTGACCAAAATTTTATGTATTTTAATTTGCATTAGAATTTGTGTTTTTCTTTAATATTTGTGTATTGAAGATTAGATGCCCCACTGCATCATATACAAAAGTGTCCCTTCTGTAAAATTTTTTTCCTTTATCGTTACTTTAAGATTAGCAAGGTCCCTTCCTTACCATTAGATTCATTAAAAAATATGAATTTTAAATGAGCGTCATCTTAACACTATTTTAAGATTGGTATTTTTGGGAGATCCAATGGTAAGGAAGAGACCATGTCTCTGATTCATGGGTAGGATTCCTGTTTAGGATTTTTTTCATCGAACAAGGCCCCTGCCTGTGATTGGGCAAGATTACTTGCTTACCATTAGATTTTGCTATTAATTTTTTTGGGGGGACTCAAATGTTTAATTTTAAATTAAACTGACATTGAAGGGTAGATATATCAAACAAGGAAAAAAAATCTTAGCACCTACGTAGGAATCTTATGCATGACTATGCTCAACGAGAGTGCAAATCTTAAAACCAGGATCACATTTAAAAAAATCTTAGATTTAGATTCTCACTATCATTGAATCCAACTACTCTTGTTACTAAAAAGACCTCATTGGCCTCGGTAAGAACTAGCTTCGTCACTCGGGCCTTTGTAAGACAGCTACACAATCTTGTATACAATATTGGGCTTAGGTCCATCATTTTTGTGGCTTAACACACAACCTTAACTCTTAAGTCTTGGGTTTCAACTTTCAACTTCCAACTTATGTCGGAATTTTTTCTTGAATCAATCGGCTTCTCAACTTACCAATCATGAACTATTATTTCATCTCGGAATACCAATTCGAATTAGCTTCTGAACTTACCAACCACCTTCAACTATAAAAACCTGACCTCATTACTATAGAGGAGCATTCTGCGCTTATTGCTCAGCGAGCGTGGTGAATTAATGGCGCCAACGAGCTTGGAGGTGGTTTTCACTCTGCCGGACTCCCAACGCCTGACCTTCCGCATGCACTACTCCAGCCTCCGCAATCTACAAGAATGGCAGATCGTGGTTGGAGCCATTTCCGATTAAGTCTACCGAAAAGCCTCCATCAACCTGTCCAGGTTCCTACAAGGCCTCCATGACTTCTCTCGCCTCGCCAATGGCCCCTCTTTCGTCGACCCTGAAGCCGCCCAGGTGACCATCGACCTGTGGATAGAAGCCTTTCGTGTAGCTGAAGATGATAGCAATGACGACGCTACTAATGGCAGCGACTCCGATTCTAATAGCGTCGAGGTGGAACAACCAACCGAATTACTCCACCAAGCCGACGGACTTATCCGGAACTTGGATGCGGTCGTGTTGAACCGAGTGATGGAGCAGTCCTTCTAGGAGAGCCTAGTCCTGGTGCGAAGCTTTGGCGGGGCGCCGGCATCGGGGGAGGCACTGGAAAATTTAAAATCTTTTACTGCAGAAGAAGGGGAGTGTGGAGCCGCCGCCGCAGTATGCACAGTCTACTTGGAGGAGATGTTGTGGGGAGAGCAAGTTTGCCGGATGCCATGCTTGCATTTGTTCCACCGTAGCTGCTTGGGCCACTGGCTGAAAGTGAGCAGCTCTGTCCTCTTTGTCGGTTTAAGCCGCAGTATTAACTGAGTGCAATCTTGAGTCTATTTGTTTCATGATCCGTTCACGTCCTGTGCTTTGCATAAAACAAAAATATTGTTTATTTTCGTGTTTTATCGATTCATCTGCTTCTTAAATAACCCTGCAAAATTAATTGTTCTTGTGGTTTCGGAATTTAATTAATGAGCCTGCTGATTTTTTTTATTTTTTTTTTTGAATCATGATATATGTTGATGCTGAAGTGGTTAGGTAATAGTAGATTAGGGACAAGAGAGTATAAACCAATCAAATATGGTTTATGGACTATTACCTAACTACTTAGGAATGGTCACCGTTTGAGGTGGTGGTTGGAGTTTTGGAATGGTCACCGTTTGTTTGCCCAAGACGAAGGGAAGACGGGTCCTGCCCCTGTCTTATCACGGAAATTTTTTTAAAAAAAAAGTACTTTGTCCTACCCCATGTGATGGGGTAGGGTACCTCAATCTTTACTACATGAATCTTAATGTTAGTTAAAATAAAAATATATAAAGTTTTGATGCACATACACAAACATATAAAGTTAATATACATAATATTAGGATTTCATGTGTGTTAGCTTAACATCATATATATTTACTTAAATATTTATGTGTTAACTGAACATAGTATATATTGACTTCAGATATTTGTATGTGTGTTAATTGAATATCATACATATTAATTCTAATATTCGCATATATTGACTTAACATCATGTATGTTGGCCAAAACTTTATGTATTTTAATTTGCATTAGAATTTATATTTTTCTTTAATATTTGTGTATTAAAGATTAGATGCCCTACTGCATCACATATAGCAGTGACCCATTCTGTAGAATTTTTTTCCCTTATCGCTGCTTTGAGATTAGCAAGGTCCCTTCCTTATCATTAGATTTATTAAAAAAATATGAATCTTAAATGAGAGTCGTCTTAACACTATTTTAAGATCGATATTTTTGGGAGATCCACTGGTAAGAAAGGGACCATATGTTTAGGATTTTGCCTGCCTGCGATTGGGCAAGATCACTATAAGTCATCTTAGCACTACTTTAAGATTGGTATTTTCATAGGATCCAAAGGTAAGGAAGGGACCATGCCTGTGATTCATGAACAGGTTCCCGCTTAGGATTTTTTTTCAAATGCGAATCTTAAATAGAATCATCTTAGTGTTTATTTAATATTGGTATTTTCAGGCGATCTAATGGTAATAAAGTGACCATGACTGTGATTCGAATCAGGATCAACTAGGATAGAATATTAAAACAGAATATCTTAGCGCTGCTTTGGTATTTTCAGTGATCAAATGGTAAGGAAGAGACCCTGCCGCCCATGAGCTGCCTACGATTTTTCCGTTAAGGAAGGAGGATCTGTGACACGACGACGAAGCACGAAAAAAATTTTGTTGCCTAGAAATTTTAGGCAAAGTGTTCGATGAAATGTTTCTCCTACCAAAAGGGAACTTTTTGTTTAAAAATCCAAATAATGCGATAAAATAAAGAAATTTAATTTCTATGTTTCTTTTATAATATAATATTTTAATAATTTTAAGCATCATCTAATACAACTAAGTATTTTGAGCTCTACTCGCTCTTCTTCATTCTATAATGTTTAAGTTCACTTTTGTACGCTAATATTTTTTTTATTTTGTTTCAATAAATCGTCAGTTTTTGGGAAAAGAATTTTACAAATAAAATTATTGCCAAAAACACAGTTACTTTTTACCTTTACACCTTGTTTTTCAAATACTTATTTATTTTTATAATATGAGTGTAAAAACATAATGATGGAGTTCACCTATCAAATAAAATCCTATGTTTGTAACTTTATTTCCTACATAGAAATACAAAAAAAAATAAAATCTTTTCACTTTCCATCTCATTTTCCCATTATTCTAATTTTTATTTTCTTCCTAGTTTTCTGCAAGTATACAAACCAGACCTTTATAGGCCCAATCAATACTTAGGCCCATTGGGCCTGCGCTGCTTTGAGTGAATAACGCAGAAGTAAGCACTGTGCTGAGTGCTCACAATTGTTTTATCCACTTTGCTGTCAATGCCAAATTCTATACTATTCATCAAAGCAGGGTAGCTCTGCAATAGAATTAAAATCTCTCTACTGTAGCATCATGTTAATATTTTAATATATATTTAGTATTTAATTACTAAATATTAATTTTAAATTAATTACTTTAAAAATAAAATTAATAATTAAATTTTATATTAAAATTAATTATTTATCTTATAAAAATTAATAAATTTATTAAAATAATTATTTTAAATTTTAAAAATAAATTTTGTTTTATTATAAAAATATATAATTTTAATTTCTTAGTTTAAAAATAAAAATAAATAATTAAATTTTATATTAAAATTAATTATTTAATCTTACAAAATTTAATACTTTTATTAAAATAATTATTTTTTATTTTATTATAAAAATATATAATTTTAATTTTAATATATTTTACTAAATTAAATATTTATTTATTTATTAATTGTACCAATAATATAACAGATCTATTCTAAATAAATTTAATAATAGTTAAATAACTTTAACAGTAAAACTTTCCTTAGCCCAAAAGTCTTTATGTTCTAGGCAGAAACGGACGAGGCCTTAGATTTGGTGGGCCCAATAAAATGGCATCATCTCCTTAGAATTGTTAAGTAGCTTCCTCAGATCATCAGCTTCAACTAATCAACGCTATGGTTAGAAACAGAAACAATTTTAGTTTTGGTCACCGTAATAATGAATGACATCATCAATACACCCATAAAAAAGAAATAAAATTTTGGATATTCTCATAAGTAATATACATACATAGATTAAGTCATATTTTATCAAACTTGTATCCATTAATCAACTATTGTTTCAGCCCCAAGATTAGTAAGTTGCTTTCATCTCAGACAAGACCAATTAGGGTTTCCTTTCGCCCATAGTAAGACTCAATTTCCCACGCAAAACAAATTAAACTTGTCAACAACTACTACATAATCTGCTATATATCATTTTGGTGCCAGAAATAAATTTGAGCTGACTAATTTTATGAATATTCAGATTCATCGACCCTAATTATCCAAAAAGATCGATTGAAATGAAAGCACTTAAATCCATAGCTTCCACAAAATTAATATAACTATGGTAAATTTCTAAAAACAAGTTCATCAAAAGGTCACAAAAATATGTCCCGAACCCATGTTTTCTCCAAATATTTACCAAAGGCTGATCGATTAATCGACGATGAAATCAGCACGCCATCGGCGGAAGGTCGCCGAACTTTTCGTATCCCTCGCCGTCCGTCGGCTGCAGCGGCGCCTTCCGGAAGGCCCGGCTGCCGAAGAGAAGAAATCCGACCGCGTGGCCGGTGACGGCGGCGATCAGCACACCGGTGTTGAAGGACATGACGGCGAGCATGACGAGGTAGGCGAACCCGACGCGCGCCGCGTGCATCGCGGTCCGGGCGAGCACCGCGGCCGCGTGGGAGGCGCCGGGGCGGACGAGGCGGACCTGGCTGAGGCACTCGACGAGGAAGGCAAAGGCGAAGACGAGGACGAGGGCGAGGGCGTACATGCCGCTGCGGGAGCCAGGCCAGCCGGAAAAGAGGATCTCCGAGTCCTTCCCCCAGAAGAAGGTCATGTGGGTGTAGTGGGATCCGGCCGCGGCGGTTGGGGTTGGGTTCCCGTCGCCCATGCCGCCGTGCCCGTGATCCATGGCGGAAGCCGATCGGGCCGAGCGTCGACCAAGTTGGGGGAAGAAACTAGAGAGGCCGAGGAGGAGAGCCAAGATACAATGGTGGTAGTTATAGCCTTATAGGGCGGAGGACTGGAGAAACAAAAAAATATCCGGGGCGTGTATTGGCAAATTGGTTTCAATTATGATACGCGCATATCGAACGGCTGAAAATACGCCATGCATAAGATCACTTATCCACACCGTCAGGTGTAGTGTTTTTGAAAAATCAAAAGTCCTTTGCACTTGCATGCATTGTGGTGCTTGGAACTTGGATCATTGGATGAGGTCCTAAGAGCCCGAGTCCCTAATTAATTAGGGTGGTTGGAAGGAAAAAATCTAGCAATGACGAGGGTGGTTTTGAAATTTTCGCTTGAATTAGTCAGCATAAGTTAACATCGTGCAGGTTTAGCGATGTTGAAAAAAATGCTTGGGCTTTACTGCGAAGAATACAGACGGGTCAGAGTGCAAAAATATTACTTTTGAGTTTTGAGTGAGAAAAATTCATTGCCAATCTTAGGCAGGGCACATTAGAGCCGTCTATTTTTCTGAAAGTGCGGATCTTATTGCTAGGTTATAGTTTACTAATGAAGCTAAAAATTAAAAGGGAATATAGGCATATCGAAGGTAGGCTCTGACCTGATCTGTTGATCAGTCATATTGTCACAACATGTGTACATATCCGCAGAGCTGTTTAATTCACTAATAATATGAATCTTAAAGCTAGAGTTGCAGATTCGCACTTTTAACGAATTTAAAGGTCCTAATTGAATGGCTATATCACATTTGCCTACATATTTGATGATTGTACACTGCCCTACGTACAGATGCCTTTATAGGCCCTTTTTAAGAATTTTTATCCAAGAATCAAAGTCATAGGCGTTATGCAAAAGGAGGCATACATCTATATGCATGAAACTGAAACTATAGCCACTTCGAGTCACCTACATTTCAGCCATTTCTTAATCCACATTCATCTGCTTATATACTTGTAGATCGATTGAGATTTTCTCTTGGATTGCGTACTCTGCTAGTGATTTCAGTTACAGACGGCTTTGACCATAATTGCATCCATATCCACAGATACCATCAATAGGTAAACACAATCTTTAAGCTGCAAAAAGCACAATGGCTTTACTCCCGTCTCCGAAACGTGCACCTGTATCTCTATATATATGCTTCGTAAAGTAACATCTGCATCAGATTTCATCTCCCGCTCAAGGCACAGCTAATCTGTCACTGATACACTGAAAGAGATTTCCTAATCAGGTCGAATTAAAATTTCATCTTCGACCTGTGTTATTAACCTTTTGCTTCCTAATTATGGTTATAAAGAGGTGATAATGCAAGAGCCAGAGAAGACCCATCAGATGCCACCGTGCTTAGTTACATTTTAACTCCAATGGAGGAAAAGAAAGGAGAGAGAAGACGACATCTAAAGTCTACCAGCAAAATGAAGCTGGAGGAGCATTCAATCGCAGTGACCAATTCTGCCCACTTTTCTTGCAAGTACTGCGGAAAGAGTTTTAGCACCTATCAAGGGCTTGGTGGGCACCAAAATGCACACAAGATGCAAAGGGCAGAAGCAAAACAACTAGTATTGAATCAAAGAGCCTCCTTGTCACTGCCATCTCAAGGTTTTCTTCTTCTACCTGTGGGATTGCATGATGGAATAAGAAACGAAGCAACTGTTGTTGATGGCGAAGGTCATGTTGCCAGGCAAGTCGCCACACAAGATTACCTCTCCAAGATTGATGAATTGCAAGTGAAGAACAATTTTCTAGGCGTTGATCAAGCTGAGTTGTTTGGTCTTGATCTGACCCTTAAGCTTTGACAGATTTCAGTAGCAACTGCTATTGAAATAGTAAAGAACCTATTGATTGTTGATAGTGGTTTGGATTTCTGCGTCGCATGACTTTCAGTTCTGTATTAATTTCTTTATGGAGCTTTCTTTCACTAATATATTCTAGGAACGTTTGATGAATATGTGTTGAAGACTTAGATTGCCCTTTCACTCCACGAGGGAGGTGGATTTAATTAGATTTTTATTCTTTTTCTATGCTTTTCTTAGATGATATGGCCAGTAGATGGTGTTCCAGGTCATATAGATAATATTGTGGGGTATCAATTTTTAACATAAAGGGTTCAAGAATATAAAAACTCAATGAGTTAATAAATTAGAGGCATTATGTAGTAAAAATTAAAAGCACGAATTCTTTTGGAAAACACCAAGAGCTTATCCGGGAAACAAGTGCAATGGATTTTACAATTTATTCTTCTCTTATATAACTAGTCCCATGGATCAAATATCTGCCGTTTTAAACTCGTGGAACATGCTAAGAAACCAATTACAATGTGCTACTGACTAAAAAAATAAGACAAGTAGAAATTTCGCCCTTCACAATAATAAAAGAATTGGAGAGGATGGTCAGCAAAATATGATTCAAAGATGACATAATAAGTCAACGAATTAAATAGGATAACTAGGATAACACTAACTATCCCCGTCTTAGTAACAAAACGGTACACTATTCAAGCTTCTGGATCAGTGAAGTAGACGGGGCTATCAATTTCACCCATGTTCGCAGAAGCAAACGAATCTGCAGACTCGGTGAGTGAAGGGCTCAGAAGGCTTTCATCAGAGTCAGAAATGTCATCCATCGGAACTATATGGTCATCAGCTTCAGATATCTCAGATTCAGATGTTCCGTGCATAAGCTTGCTTATCGCTGACTTAGCAGTATCAACGAACCACTCATCCTCCGGAAGTGCACTACAAATTTTTTGGATACAATGAGAAGAAAAGACGAACTGATATCAGAGACACGATGCCACTGAAAACATTAGAACATACCTTTGAGGGTCTATACCTCTAGCGGAGAATGTTCCAATTGCTCGGGTTATAACAGCTGAAACAAGCTGATTGACATTTCTAGATGAGTAACCTCCACAGACCGCAATTTCGACTATGAAGTGCATATCAAGCGTTAACTGAGAAAAGGCAGAGAGAGAAAAATAATATTCAAAAAACAGCTAGGTAATCCATGTATTATGTAAATGCTTGTGAGAAGAGCATGCCTGCTGAAGGCCAAGTGGCTGGAGTTGTACAGACTCGTCCTCAAATACATCCCAGAATTCATTTTCATCAGAGAGCCACATAACTACAGTCTCAGTTAGTCTCGAAAGCAGAACTTTTTGTATCTTTTCTTTCCCCAGTAGAACATCCCCTGCCACACTTGCTAATTGTTGAAGCCTTCCAAACAATCCCTGAAACAAAATAAAACCATATGTCATGATGTGTGGAAATAAGTGATGGAACATTAATAATAAACTTTGGCTTCTGAATAGTTCCCTTTAGTTCTTTAGTCTCCTTGCTATAACATGTAACTGCCTAGAAACAATCTCGTAGGTTAAGTTCCCAATTCCAGTAGAATTAGAAATTGTATTTCATACAAATACACTTGCTTGCTTTAGTTAGCCCAAAGGGGTAGCAATGAGAGTTATGACATAAATTAGCCATAAATGACAAAACTAAAGTTGCATCAATGTCGTAATTACAAAATGAATATCTCAAGGATCAAATTGTGGGATTTGTTTTGTAAACCCAGAGAAGGTTTTAGATTGTTCATTTTGGACAAGTGCACCAAGGTTCATAATCCTCAAAAAAGCCCATCTGCTAATGGAGATCAAGGCACACATAACAACCCTTCCATGACCTTAACGTTCTGGGCCTGTGCTAATAGCTAAAAGGAAAGATCGCACCAATCTCACTATAGAAAACAAAAGATCGTAAGGCAATGAATCACCCGAAATGGCAATGAAGGTAGTGGCTCTGAGTCCCAGAAAAGGTCTTCTCCTTTGACTTCCAAATATATCCGAGCATCCAATTTTGCTTTTCCTTCCCGTGAGTAAATGAAGGTCAAGACATATTGTCTGCAGAAATGATCTCTGAGCTTATCCAATGAATGTTGGAGATGTCGCTTCCAATCTTTGTATTCGACACTGGTAACAGCAACATTAGCAATGCTTTCAGAAGATCCCGATTCTTTGTTTTCGTTCTGAGGGCTAACTATTTTAGATACAGCCAAAGGTAACAATTCAAGAGCAACTGTATATGCAGTGCCTAAAAGACGAAGCTGTTCTGCATCAGTTTCCGCCTTAAAATATTCAGATTCCTTCTGTTCGATGAGGTTATCATCTTCAGAAGGACCAGGTATGGTTTTAATTAATGATTCTATGAACTTATCAAATAGTTGGAGAAGCTTAGTTAAAATGTTTCCTCCAAAATGTAGTATTACCATTGGTGTTAGTTGATCCAATATATCCTGTAAAGAAGTCCAAAAGAAGAAATATCAAGCTTACTGTTTCAATTGTAAGAGTTTTATCTAACTTGTAACAATCTAATAAAGGATAAAGCTCTATATCTAAAGAGCAAAAGTACAAGAAACTTCGTCTATGCATAATTTCATTCCTTATAGAAAAATCGTCGATCAAGATTAATATTTGGGGATTGTCTTCTAAAGTAAACAAATAGAATTTCCTGGAAATATGAAGTTTACCAACATAACTAATAAAACCTGCAGACAAGAAAGAGCATACTGATTGACTTTGCACATTCATCTGAATCAGATCAAGTGTAGGGTTAAATTGACAAAATACCGTCTAAAGTCTTCAAAAGATTAATAAAATTGTTAAAAAGTGCAGGATCAACAGAATGGAGATTCAGCATCAGATTCAACAACAGAACTATGTATGCCCTTTGGCCAAAGACGTAACCTTGCGATCCAAGTGTCAGAATCAGTTGAGAATGAGATGTTGTAACCAGTCATCTTGTGGATATAATAGATGCACATGCACAATGTAATCAATTCGTGACCCATAGTGCAAACCACTTTCCCTCTCACTTAAGGCAAGGGTATTAACCTTTTTAAGAAAGAAAACTGTCTACAAAATAAAAGGGATTGTAGCTCCACTATTAAAAAAGATAAGAAAAAAATAGCATATATATTTTTCTTATCTCCACCGTATATTCCCATTGCACATTGGTGAATTCTAGTTTTAAATAATTTTCAATAGAATATGCTGTCATATAATCATGATACCCGTTCTGTCCCAAAATCCGGGCTTAAAAGTTTCAACCACTGAACCCAATAAAGCACTTAAAACACTTAAGCATCCAGCACAAATACGAGAATGGACTTACTTCTACAACCGACATGAATTTCTTCCCAATGCCTGAAAATATGATATTTGTTGGTGCCGCAACAGAAAGTGGCAAATGCAACTGAGAATCTAAAAGGTCCACGTTATCATGCTTTGTCAAGTCAATAATCCTTCTTCTGGCTTGCCTAAAATTCATATCAAGAACCTCTTCAATATGAGGGCGCAAAAGTACCATAGTTAACTTTGAGAATTTTAGTCCTTGCGATTCCAAAGTTGAGCAGTGACTAAGACTTGCCTGAATGCAAACACTGCTGGAACGAAGGGCAGCTGCTGTCTCAGGTGAGGGTGAGTTTTCTTTCACCAAACGAACAAAAGATTCTATTTCATCCTCAGCCCATTGTACAATTCGGTTCATATACGCTATATCTCCAACTATTAAGGTGCACTCTTTTGTTGCCACCGATATTGTTGAGAAAACAAGCTGCGACAGGATTGCAGTATAGGTCTCTGAATAGATAGCACATTGAGGAAGAAAAGCCTCAACCTTTTTCTGAAGATGAGAATCATATGCATTCAGCATTAGTTTAAGTGCCAGAGAACCTTTTCCTAGTTTAACTAAACCAGATGCAGCTTTCCTCAGCTCAGGAATGCCTATATATGGCTGCTCGGCAATCCTTACAATCTTATCCACAAGCAAATCTTTCTTCTTAAGAAATGCTAGCCTATATGATGAACCTTCAACAGATGGATTCACCCCCAAATCACAAAGCTCTGGTGACTTTTTTTCCTCTGCTATTATAGCTGATATTGCTTCTTCTAATTTATGCTCTGCCAAAAGGACATCTATGGTTTCCAAAAAAGTAATTTTGGGATCCTCTATATCATCATGCAACAATTTATTGATTACGGAGATCTCCTCAGGATTAGATTCTTCACTACTACATTTATTCCATACTTCTAATTCACGGCAAACACCACTCATAAGGTCCTGTACGAGGATTCCTTGAGCAGAAACATGTTTTTGGAGGTCAATCAACTCCTGCTCCATTTCAACGACCTCCTCTGACAATCTGCAAATGTGAGAAAGTTATTGACAAAACCTCAATAAAAGTGTAACTCTTGCTAACAAAAGATAAGTATATGTGAATATGCTGTGCTATAGGTAACAGATATTCCTCTAGGTACATTTAATAAGAAGTCATTAAAGATGTTAAATCAGATCCTTATTGAGGTGTTGATCAGTGGCTAGCATTGTACCATAATCTGCGTTCTGCTAGAATGCATTGTCAACATATTTATCATGGTAAAACAATAGGGATCATTCAAGTTAATGATCTCTAGCAACAACGAGGGTACTAGTTAGTTCAACTAGTAAAAATCTTAGCATAAATTTCTGCCTTCATCAGTTACCTGCAGCAATTGTTCTAGAAAATAAAAATGGATTCTTACTAATATACCTGGGTATTTGTGGTCTATCTTTTTTATTTCATCTATACCATTAAAGTCAAATTTTGACATATGTTGGTCAATCTAATTTAATGGATTCAAAATTGACTCATAGGTCATATCAAGTTGATTTAGGACCATGCATAATTTAAATATAAAAATCTAAAGAGAATAGAAAAAAGATATACCCTGCTTCTCATCCTAATTTCCCTTCAATCTACACTTCCAAGTACTATCATGTGTGCATCATGGTCCAAATTAACTTAAGTGTGAAAAACAAAAAACGACTCAAGGAAGGCTCAAGTTATCAAACATTGATTGAAAAAATACCATATACAATTGGAACGGGTTTGGTTTGGCCTAAATTGGCCAAAACTATGAAAAGGTGTCATGATGAGAAATAAAGAAAATGGTAACGAAAATTCATAAAATTTGCATAGCGTAAATTGGCCAAATTTATCAAAAGGTGCCATGGTGAAAAGTAAAGATACAATGGTCACCAAAATTCATAAAATTTGCATATCCAACCTCACTTCACTATCATGAATCTCATGTACCACCCTTCATCTCATCTCTTACTATCTTTGCTCACGTGTCTTACCAAAGTAAGCACAAATTACAACTCCCAGTTCTCTTTCCATCAATCCCTTGAACCTCTCCCCTTCTAATACATCTCACGTATCATTATCAGTGAATATCACTCCCTAATTACAAAAGAAGCTCAACACCATGGAAGGGAGGAGCAAAACGGGAGGTCTTTCAGGCCTTACGAGGCTCTGTCTATGCCATGCTGAAGCTTTGTTGCCATCATAGTGATATCCTACCACCATGTGACTTTTGCTCTCATCAAAAGGAGGCTTTAGCATCACAATAATGACACCGTATTGTCATTCTACCTAATTGTCAAAAGGTCTTATGACAATGTGCAAGTTTGATTAATTATTACCAAATATTAAGATATTAGGCTGAGTTAGTGGGTAGTTATACCGATATGGTTACCGTGTTTTGTAAAAGTCTATTTTAAGGCTTATTAAGAGTTTGTAAGCGATGACTTTGATTAATGAAATATCAATTGTCACTCTCCTTTGTTATCTCTCTCTAGTATATCCTCCCCCCCCCCCCCCCCCTCCTTTTTCCAACCCCTCCGAGACAAGATTCTTCCACCTTCACCCTTACTCCCATTCCGCCCCTGTTCACATATTCCACACCCACCACCATCACAACTTCTCAAAACAACACCCTGCTAATTGCACGTCTTCACTACTCCAAAGACGGCAATTAAACACAATTAGCTTAGGTACCTGTTCTAACCTGACTTGTTTGGAGGGGGTTCTGGTACCTAATTATCAATATGAGATAGTTTCAGGTTTTATGGGTTGGGTTCAAGCCAATTTGAGTTGAGTTCGAGTTTTAGAATATGTGTCGATACATGATTAAAAAAATAATAAAAATATAACTTTATCCTAAGCCCTTAATCAACAACAAATAGTTATTGTATTATAGAATAATTTGAGTAAAATGCCTTAATTAAAGCTTTGATTTGAATGGGTTCAATTTATATAATAGGGATCCCAAATTGAATATTTAGCAGGTAATGGATAGTTGATCTAGTTTGGGTTTGTGTTTAGTGTAAAAAACAATATCCAACCTGTTATGATTCCCACACTGCCCTTTGCTACTCTACTAAGCCTTCACACACTTGCCTTTATTCGTGCACCCCAGCGCACCCACATCCCACCCAAAAAAACGAAAAACATGTCATAATTGTAGCCACCGCCAATCTAAGGCAGCTCTGCCCATGTCATAATACCTCAACTTGAGCGCATTCTTCCCTTTACCCTGCCCAACTTTCCATTCACAATCACCGTCATACTCCTCTCTCCTCCCCACACAAATCCACATAGCATATTTATCCGTGCATCTCCTCCTCTTCTTCCTTAGTCTAATAACAACATTGGAGGGGGTGGTGGAAATATCCACTATATAGGTTGTGAGGAAGAAGACTTACATCTGTTGTATCAACAACCTACAACAAGCACTAAAGCCAATGAGCATAAGGCCCCTGCTCACCACCATGTTGTTAAGTGTGTCTCTGCTCCTACTAAGGTAACCACTAAAGAAGCCCCACATTAGATGACAAGGTGGCAATAACGGTGCGTCAATCCCTGTGGTTCTACGCAATCCCCTCCCACATTCTATGTATTCTATTAGCCCTTTTTACAGGTCTTGATTGTCATCTACTTTACAACAAAAGTATTCCTCTTCCAATCCGAGGGTGTTTGTTATCAAACCATTTACCTTCAACTCAGGTAACTCAAACATTTTGGAACATCAATTAGAACTTAGTGAGTGTAGGAATAGTAGGATCTAACTGTCAAACCATTTACCTTCAACTCATTAACTTGCTAACCATTAAGATGAGCTCCTAAATTATTTAAATAATTCAGCAAATACAAGATTATTTTCTTAATATGTGCATTATTTTAATGTTATCACTAGCTTATGTTTGACTTTACTAACGTCTTTATCATCAATTTTGAAGGCATATCAGTTTATCTCATTATCAAACTTAGCTTGTTGTAAGCATGTCATTCCACTTCATAAAGTCTCTTTATTGTTCAACATGTTACTTTGTTGTTGTTATAGACCAAAGCAAACAGCAATCTTCATTGATGTCATGCTTCAACTCAATTCTTCCTTTGATTAGTACTTAATTTATTTTACTATTTACAAAATAGTAAACACATACACATCTCTGGGTTTAGTATAATTAATTGGTTCTATAATATTATTATGTTAGTACGTTCATGTTCAATTTGCTCTTATTATATACATATATATTTATTAAAAAATATTTTTAATTATTTGGTAGGATCTTATGCTTTGATCCTACAATCGAATTCCGCATAACCTTCATCATTCCTAGGTAGTTACTTGATCCTAATAACTTTTATCTCATTAAAAATTAAAAAAAGACCCTTTGTTTGGTATGGTAAATTATTTCAGATCTTCATCCAAAATTAAGGCTGCGTTAGTGCATTGTGACCGTAGTACCTACTGTTATAAATAAATATTATTTTTTTAAAAAAATTAAGCTTATAAATTATTCATTAATATAAATTTATTTAATTAATTAATTAAATTATAATATAATATAATTAGAAAAATATATTAAAGCTAAATTTGTATATATATTTTATAATTAAATAATTTTTTATAAAATTTAAAATAATTATTTTTACAAAATTATTAATTTTTATAAGATTAATAATTAATTCTAATTTAAATTTATTAATTATTTTTAAACTAATTAATTTAAAATAATCATATTATATATATATATATATGTGTGTGTGTGCATGCTATAGTAGCCCTAGTAGTTAAACGCGCAATAGCCCTAATAGTTAAAAGTGCAAAAAGTATGAAAAACCTACTATAATGAACAGTGAAAATTCAGTTTACTGTTTCATACCATAGCGGGCGTGCCAAACGGGCATACAGCGCCAACAGAAGCCACCCTAGTGCAGCTGGAAGCAACACGCTTCCAAATGCGCCCTAACTTTGACCTCTTAGTTGTGTTGTTATTTCCCATCAAGCCCCTTTGTGTTGTTTGATAAAGTAGCTAGATCAAATTGTCAAACTAAATCCTTCCAATCATCTAGATTTTTATGTTATATCAATTGACGAGTTATTTTGAATAATCCAACTCCTTTTATTCTGAGATGCCTGTATGAAACCAGTCAAGATACCTTTGGTCATCTTATTCAACTAGTTACGACCCTTTTAGTCATCTAATTATCACAAGCCAAATCCCCTTAAGATCGTCATACACTTAGAACTCAATTATACCTTTTGTATAGAAAGAAACCAAAAAAGATAAGGATATAAACTAAAAAATAGAAAAGCATATAAATAAATAAATAAATAATGACATGCTAAATGCCAAAAGTGAGAGGCAAAAAAGAATAAAAAAGAGAATCATCTATTACAATGTTCACTAGGGGTCAGTAAATAAAAAGCAATGGAACATGATATTCAATGTGTGCCTTGCACATTTACTATTCAGCACGAAAAGTTGCCTTAACTAGAAAACCGGTAATTAAAAGGGAGAGTTTATGCTTGTTAGGAGTGTGTAACAT
This sequence comes from Costus lasius, assembly GCA_027563935.2. Classification (NCBI taxonomy): domain Eukaryota; kingdom Viridiplantae; phylum Streptophyta; class Magnoliopsida; order Zingiberales; family Costaceae; genus Costus; species Costus lasius. Next base: position 20,465,025 of record CM050447.1, on the reverse strand, counting down.
ACATCAAATAATTAAATCTACTCCTGAGTAGGGTGAATTTTGAGGGATTGTATTACCATTTAAAATGGTTTGTAAATCTTCAATTTGTTCCGCTCACCCACAAGGGCGGGCACAAATCTTTTTCCATGTATACTTAGAAATTTTAGTGAAATGAGATGCTTAAAGAAAATATAGTGCAACTTAATTCAAATTGATTTCCTTTTCATATTCTCCTTCCTCTTATTTGATTCTAATTTATTTGCATTCATTCAATGTTTTATTTATTGATGGAGACAACGTGTAGGAATTAGCATATAATGATAACTTTTTCCATATCTTCTTCCTCAACAGTAGATATACTAGATCTATCAAAAGTTTACTAACTTCTATTTCAACTGAAGAACTCCACATTGAAGCAAAAAATCCAAAGAATGATAAGAGTTTAATATGCTTTCGTCTTGAATTATTAAACATCAGGTAAATATTACGCTTTTGTCTTGAATTAAGTGAAAATGATATGCTGGTTTTGTTTGCTTGATTAAAAAAAACAAAATCGTGAAATTTAATATTTGCTAGATAAAAGTGGCTGCAAATCTACTAAACCAATCTCGTCCATGAAATATTTGCATTGCCTTGATATTGATTATCAATGCTTTGGTATTAACATTTTCTTCTACAGTTACCTGAGGAAGGCAAGATACTTTGATTGCATGTTCCCAGAGAGATTTTCGACGGCATCCTTTAGTTCCAAAAGTTCAGAACATATTTTCCTTATACCCTGCATAATACATGCATTTTAGAAAATGTACGAAATACATGAAACAAACACAGAGTGAATTGACATCACAGATGCAACAGTTTAATTCCAAATAATTTTGTACAATCAGTTGCACCAATTGTGGTATCAGCCAATTTCATCCCAAAACCCTTATCTTGCAACAGTTTATGAACCCTTGGTCCCAATCACCTTTCAGCAAATCCTTAGTGGATCCTAAGCAATCCAGATCAACTTAAGGCAGATACTAGTAGAGTTCCCATGTTTTTAGAAAGGTGATTTGGTAAACTTGACACCACATTCCAAACTTCAAAATTCTGCATCGGGTCCTGACTCCGCTCAAACCCAAAGGAGAGAATAGTCTTACATGTTCCAGTCCATCAAATCTTAATCAAGGCTCCAGATAATATATAAGGTCCACCCACCAGTACGTGTATATCTTATTAAAGATTAGAATGATTTGTAATTTGCATTACACCATCAGGACGCCTACATGGCAAAAGAATTTCCAACACAAAATATTTGTGCATAGAACAGTAAATGAATTTTCACTGTATTGAACTACAAGTGAACTGTTAATTTCTGCAGATTATGGCATTAAAGAGCCCTTGCATATATTTGCAGCTGGCTGGTACATCTCAAAGCTAAGCTTATGAGTTCACAAGACAGAGAGAGATGCATCCGTTCTTCAGTTAAATATTTCAACCTCTTACTTCAATCCAGTGAAATGACAAGTATTCTACCCGATAATTTGGGCGAATGACTATGTACTTATTATTCATAATATAGTATTCATTATGTTAATATATGTTTGAATATATGTAATACTTTCTTGTATTGATTACCATTGGAAGCCCTTCTATTATTGTACTGCCCAAAGTGGAGACATATTCTCCTTTGCTTTGTATATGGCTCCTACAATTGAGGATCCTTGCAGATATCTTCCCACAACTTCTCACATCTTGATTGCACTCTTCACTATTGTTCATTACGTTGCAATTTCTCACAATTGAGGATCCAACAACTGTTCGATGTGTCAAAATGAGATAGAGACACCCTCGCACTTAATCATGGACCGTGGGTATGCTAGGATAGGATGGAACAAACTGATCTCTTCCAAACAACCAATCTTTGGACGATTGAGGAGCTCCTCGTGGATACAGAACCTAGAGCTAACTTCTCGGAAGATATGAATTGCTTCAAAGGATGATCATGGGTTCGTCTTGGTGGATATGAAGGGTGAAGAATCTACGGATTTCCATGATAGACAACTCATTGGATGATGTTATATAGTTTTGATAGTGCATGAAAATTACTTGCCTGAAAAACTTTCTTGCCATCTTGTTATACGACAATCTCCTTTGTATATGGTCTGAGTGTACTTCTTGTATTTACAATGAATTTATTGTTCTCTTTATCATCACTTCTTGATACCTTGATATATTTTGTGCCATTTTCGTACTTTTGCTATATACTCCAATAATTGGCAGGTCTTGCCCCCATTTCACAAAAAAAAGGAGGGTTGTCGTCCATTAGGCCCTTGTTATTTCTTTCTCTTCAATCATTTCTTTTCTGTTGCTAGGGCGGTAGATAAGCTAAATGAAGCAAGTCACAACTATACTGTCATTTAGCCTTTGTCTGCAAGCACAATCATTTTTTATGGCAACTAATTTCACCAGGCCTGAGACCAAGTCCAATCTAGTCAAAGTGGTCTAGCACACACCTAGATGTTAAGAGGGCTAGGATAAGGCTCAAATTACGGATTTTGGGTATTTCTATATTTTTTTTAACCTGGAGTAGTTTATTAATGTTGAAAGCAAATTAGTATTTGTGAAAAAAAAAGTACTTTAAATAATAAATTTTCATCTTTGGTGGTTTCTAAATCATTATAATTGTATTGATACTAATAATACTATACCTTATCAAAACAAAATTTTAATGTGAATTTGATTTATAATATTTTTATATATTTTTCTTTAAATGTGTGGTGAGTTGTAATTAAATTAAAAAAGTAATAATGACACCCTAATATTCTACTTAAACAATTCTAATATACTCGCACTTTATGTTGATGATCCTTCATACTTCCATTTGATTACCTTGTCTAACTAAGTTATTATTCCCATGTACTTGTCCATTTGTTTGACCTTGCCAATTTATGCTCATTATCATTGACCGTGTTACATGTGGATCATACTAGTATATAGTACTTTGGTAATTGTGGATGACTAGATGTTGTAATATAAAAGTGGCTAGTGCCAAAGGAGATATGTCTTGTAGTCTTGAACATCACTACTGAAAATGTCCACAATACACACACACACACACATATATATATGTATTGGAGATATTACCATTAAGGAATAGTAGTTTGAATTTATAAATATGCATTTGTCATTTGTATACTGAATACTAATTATCATTTCACTGTTATACCCTATTTGTCTATTTGTCTCCACAGAATTCTAGTTAGTAGTTAGTATTGAGTTGAATTAAGATTAAATCTTCAAAAGTTTGTATAGCTCGTTGAGCTGAGGAAGCCTCATGCGAAGACATATATTTTTGTGTGGGTTTAGACTTTTCCTATTGTAATAAATTAAACATATAAATTTTAAGACAATAATTTATTTTAAAATAATGTAAAAATTTACATTTCATATGGATTCTTAGTTGTCTATGATTGTCTCGTTTCAAAAGGTGTTTAGGGCGTGCAAGACTAACTCATTGCTGCCTGGAAAAGTAAAAACTTAACAACGCCCAAATCTTTATCTTACATATCTCCAGCTACATTAAGGACTTTTTAAGATCTAGTTCATGCTAAATACCCTTCATTAGTAATATCTACTATGCCCTCCCTTAGAGACACACTAACTGAAAAATCTGGGTCCCTTTCCGATCACATTGTCAACAACAAATAGCCCATCTCTTTCCCCCGATCTCCTTAGGGTAAGTTACATCAAACGGAAGCAAGTGGTAACTCGAGCAACTGTACTATAAATGACAGTAAAAGTACAAGATTTCTTTGTAGCTAGAAAGACAATAAAGATCGCAACCGACGAAATTTGACAGCGAAAGAGAAGAAAGAAGGAGTCGAAATCGAAATTTGGGGGACCTTTTCAGTGTGTGATTGGTAAATGGAGTTGATGCTGGACTGCGGAGTGATCCACTCGTGCGTGGGGAAGTCGTCGTCCTCCTCGCTGCTCTCCATTCGATCTTGCCCACTTCTCCTGCTCCTTGCTCTTTCTTTCCCCTGCCCCTCTGCTGAGAGTCCCAGCCCTTCCGACACGGTCGAGGAAACGAAAGGGACGATAAGCAAACAAAACAAAAAAAAGTAGCTTTTGAGAACGGGGGCGAAACTTAAAAAGATTAGGGCTGTTATTGGACATTCCCACCCAGCTACTTACTTTTGGATGATGTGGTCAATTCTTGGGAGCATTGTTAGACTTGTGGACTTTGATTCAGTTTAAATAAAATTTTTAATTGCTGCATTATTTTTCCCTAAAAATAAATTCAATACATTTTTTAAATTACTTAAATGTTTAATTTTCTATAAATTTAACACCAAAGAAACAAAGTTATTCATATGAAGATTAATTACCAAACAAAAGTCAACACTTAGTCATCGTTTTTAGTCTCACACACATAGGATTTGTTACAACCTGTAGGCTGTAGCCATTGCTTCGTCGAAGAAAAGCTTGTGCAAAGTTTGGTTGAACCCGAAAAACTAGCATAAAAGTTAGACAATTTTTTTGGTTCTATTTGGTGCACCTACTTTTTCTTCTATTTGATTTTGTTCTCAAACAATTTGCTGTTGTTTGGTTTTAAAATTTTAATTTGGTTTTTAGTTTGACGCTAAAATTTTTATATTAAATATTTTAATTAAATCTTTATTAATTTTACACAGATATTCATGTGTATTACATAGACCTAGCAAAATCTAACCCGACCCGCTGACTCGACCTGACTCGATACAAAGTTAGGCAGGTTCGGGTCAGTCATAATCGTGTTCGGGTCATAAACAAGTCAACCCATTTATGATCCGAAAATAATCGGATCGTGTCGGATTGTAAACAGGTTAACCCGCTTAACCCGAATATATTATATATTTATATATACAAAATTTAAATATAGGTTTACTTAATTCTCATTACTAGCTCATAAGCCCAAATATCTTCTAATTATCTTTTAACTCATATTTCGGCCCACACATAAACCCAAAATTTTATTAATTTTAATATAATTTTTATCAATTTGTTATTTATGTTTAAAATATAAATGATAAACGAGTTATTCGGATCGTATCGGGTTGACCCGATTATATTGGGATCGTATTCGTATTAAACAATTTGACCAAATTAATTAAACAGATTGTGTTCGGATTGGCTTAGTCGGGTCGTAGGTCACAAACTGACACAACCCGTTTATAACCCGCTAATCCGAATTGTCAAGTCTATTACATTATTTAAAATAAATAAAATGTATATAAATATATTTAAAAAACTATTTGTATCATTTATATTTTACTTTTATAAAATAAAAAATGTAATTATCAGAAAATATATCCTTCCAAAATTATACCAAATCTCTTTTTTTTACCAGTTTGGGTTGGAATGAGGTGAAACTTGGGTCAATTTATCATATATTGGTTCAGTTCAATTTGATTCGAGAATGACTAAATGAACAATCCTAATCAACGATTGATTGATGTAGCTCACTGTCCAGCCTATACGGGTAGGGATTTGTATAGTTCGACTATGTGACGTGGTCATGATCAAGAATAATAGCAAACACAATAAAAAAATAAAAAGGAAAATTTGTAAACATGTAAGAGGAAGAATATAAATAAATTTCTGGAGATTATAGTGTGAAAATTCTTTTCATTATTCAATTTATTAGTTGATTTGTCTTGCAACAAGCCATTTTTAAAAAAGGATATTATGGAGTGATTTACTAATACTCATTTATTATAATAATATGCTACAAATGTGCTTCAAAAAGACTTGCCAAGACAGACAAGACTAGTCTAAAGAACATTAGGTCGACCACTTAGTACATCACTTGACCCAACAAGTTGGTCGGCCGACGGGTCAATAGATCATCTTACATAGCAAAAACTAAAATGACTTAGCTAGACCACCTGACTTGAATCGCTCGAGGAGCTGCCCAAGTTATCATACTTCCAAGAAACACGCCTAATGTGTATGTCACTCAAATTGCAAGCACAAGTTACAGTCTCTGCTATTTTTGTTAGTATATATTCTAACCAATAATTATTGGATGATATTTTTAGTATATAAATTACTCTATCCATATTATATTTTAATAAATATATTATTATTATTATCATATTTATATTGATATCTCATTAATATAAGTAAAGTAAAATAATGTCTTTATAATAATATGATTGTTCTTAAATATCCTAGTTGAGTATTATTAAGGACGATGACAATAATACTATGCTAAAACTAGTATTTATAGTGATTAATAATAACAAGTTATTATCATATTAGATCTAAAGTAAGTACATGAGTATATATTATAGATCAATGTACTCATAATGCAACACAGACTGTTAAAATAGTACATATGAATTTTTATTCGTGATAATAGTGTATGTGATCCTTAGACTTAAGGCTAGTATAGTTATATATACTATTAGATGCTTTGATATAATTGAATATAACTCTCACCTAATTGATAAAAAAAGTTTTAATTGGGAATTGTCATAAATTATATAGAGAGATGTGAATGACAAATATAAGATTTGCCTCTCCTATATATCAAAATATTGGTATATTTAGCTCCTTAATCAAGTGCAACAAAAATGCCTGATCATAACCAAATAAATCGATATGAGACATCAATTATATATATTATATTAGTCTATTTGGGAATCAAGAAATACAATAGTATAAGTGTGACATATTTTATAACTTGTGTTCATTCTATACACCAAAGATAAAGGTTAAACTATATGAAAATATTATCACATAAATATTATGTTGAATCTCAATATTCATTTGACTTAGATAAAAGTAAGATATTGCTCACTATTTGTGGCATTAATAATGTTAATGCTAATGTCATAAAAACCTAATGAGTAAGATAATTATAACAAATTAGAATCTTAATTATGTTAATAGTTGCCGAGTGGTATAAAAATGATTATGACCACCAAGAAGTAATAGGTCATAGTTTTGATCCATATACATGATGTTTGCTTTTTTAGATAATCAAATTAAAAATATTTAATTTAAAATTTAAAATAAGTCAATGTATTACACATGAAAATATGTAATATGAAAATATGTGGAGATAGCACTTATAACTGAAAAATGATTATGACCATCTCCTCCTCTTGGTGCATCATTTTCTTTCTTCACCATCATCTTTTACATGTGAGAGAAGAGTATACGAAAACTCTTAGGCTGTGTTTAATGGAGAGGATGAAAAGTGGGAAGAGAAGAGAAGTGAGAAGGAATAGTAGTTTTAGTTGTTTAATAGAGTTGATGGAAAATAGGAAAGAAATTGAAAAGGAAATACTGTAGCAAAAACTGATAAAAATATTAATTTTTTGGCACAACGTGTGTTACGTTCGAATCGGACGGAATAGTATTATAGCTAATGTAGCTACAGTAACTACTGTAGCAATCGGCCATATTTTTCTTTCTTTTCTTTTTCTTATTCAATTATTTTCTCTCTTTTTTTTTCATCCTCTTAATTAAACACAGTCTTAGCTCTCAATAATAATATCAGAGAGTAGACAAAAGATATTTTATTCAATCATACTGGCTAAGTGCCCACGTGCTCTTTGTAGAGATTCAACATGGTCACACTCCAAAATCTATGCTGTGAACTAGTAAAATGTTTTTTTAATCTGTTATATAGTATTTATTCTCCAATAATCTCAACACTTCATGATGATGTGTATACCACTCAAAAGAAACCTCGACATATAGCCTTAGCACTAACTTGTTTGCCGATTGACAGCATTTGTAATCTCAACACTCATCTCATCTTGTATATCACTTGAGAGCCTTACAAGCAAGGGGTAAGCATACAATAACAATTGAAACTAAATTTATCAAAGCAAACTTAAACCAAAAATTTTAAAATCGAAATCAAACTGAAATATAAAATAACCAATTGTTTTAATGTATTGAATTTACCAAAATTATTTTGATAAATTCGATAAAATATTGATTCATCGTTTTAGATTATTTTACCCATATAAATATAATAATATTTTAAAATATATTTGTCAAAATAAAATTTATTAAGTATTAATAAATCTGGCAATTTATAGAATTAAATTTACTAAATTAGTACTTAATATTACTTAATATGGTAAATTCAAATTTTAACAAACAAAAAAAAGGGATACCAATACCAAAATTATTGGTTTTTGATAAATTCAATTTTTTATTGAACTGATGCCCCCAATCAGAAGCCTACAAACAAACCCGAGTGTTCTAGCCTAAGCATTAACATAAGTTTGTACCAAATAATATGAGCATTAAAATAGAATATTGCCTAGCCAAGTTTGCACAGTAAACATGTGGTACACATTGTATTCAATGCAACAGTAAAACATATATCATACAAAACAACAACTACTAATGGCAAGTATTCTCAGCAAAGAGGCTAGGCACAAACACAAACAACCCAACAACATATATAAATCCTCTCATACAAGTGGGAGGTAAGAGGATATTTTCCACTCTATCATCTTCGTCCACCTTTACATTGAGTCTTTAGAGCTCCCTAATCAACAGCTCTTTGGGCCATTCTCATGTCCTCTTCTTTGCAAACTCACTTATTCTTGCTGCCCATAGTGATGATAGTTCTCAGCATCCCATGGCTAAGACATATTCTCTTGCTAATTATTGTACATTGGTACCACATTCTTGGATGATCTTTGTGTCAAACTAGTTAGATATTCCTTGAGTTTATCTCAACAGATACATTCCTTGAGTTGTCAACCAAGTAATGGAGAAAGGCAGGCCGCTGCCTTAACTTGCAGACAAGGATCGAACAGACGAAGCCGAAGCCAACGCCATCCTTAACAGTGGCTTTATATATACCGAATAAATAAACTATTAAATTAATCCCCGCTGCAGACTGCAGGCCTGCCATGCATTATTAATACATATAATCATTTTAATTAGCTCTAATTACTAGTGGCGGATGAGGAGCACCATAATTACTGTTGCCCCAAATATTTTTATAATAGACGGAGTCAGATAAACAACAGGCAGCTTAATTATTTGGCGCCCCAAATCGATGCAGTTGTTGGTGCCAGTCACATGGATGAGGTGATGTTTCGCTACGACCGAAGAAGTGGACCCTTAATCAATTAATTAGCTAGCGGCTCGTAGTTTAGTTCATTTGATCTGCTTAGTGGAGAGCAATTCGTTGGCTTTGTCGTTACAAATTAATTAATGCGATGAGAGTAAACTGTAACCCAGACGCGCCATGGCGCCCATACGCGAGACGGCGCGGCGGGCTCCAATTCGTAAGAACTATTACTCAGCCCTTTGAGCGCGCATTTCGCGCCAATAATCCATTAAAGGGCAGTATCGTGTGGGCTCTCGCTTGCATTTCTATCCCTACGTAGATCTATAATAATGCATTTCTATCCGCAAAAGAATTGGCAGACTCGGAATTCTCCTTCTCTTCCCGCTGCTGTGTTACAAGTATAAGCACGACAAACCCCTTACACAAGTCATTGACCCCTGCTATGCTTGCTACCTATATCTGATTGAAACTGCAAGAGAGAGAGAGAGAGAGTCAATGCTTATTGCAAACATGAATAGATTTCATCTGAGAAATAAAATAGCGTGTTCAAAACCTCCTACTCCATTCAAAGCCAATCAAAATCAACAGATAGGACATCGACATCCGCTGCAGCCACAGCGTTCTCATTTCACGTATGACAAAAACACCATCCATTTCTTAATTTGTCAATGTCCATCCCACGTCAATTTCCCATCTCCGTCCTTTCGTATCAGCCTTGAGCCACTCTTCTCCCCCCGTGCATGCATGCGCATTCCCCTGACCACACACCTATGCTTCTTTTGGTGACTACATAGCCCCAGTCCTAGGAACAAATCAACACTGTACTTCGTATTCCTGGCCCCCCTCACGCTTCTCACTCTTTCCTCTCTCAGGGCGTTCATCTCCATCCCTTGCTTAAATGACTGTCACCTTCTGCGCCTGACACGGGAGATAGATAAATCCTGCAGTATCCAGTCACTACTCACAAGGAGGCAGTGGCAGGAACTGGCACTCGATCCTCCCATGCACTGCACGTGATAGTGAGCGGGAAGAGGTTGCTCACCGCAGTTGAGTTGACTCTCATGGCGAGGAGAGGGGCGACGGATGGTTCGCACCGCGGCCGGCCAATCCGCGAGGTGCCTGCGCTGCCACCACACCCGTCCGCTCCTTGGTCGACGTTCGCGCATACGGAAGAACTTCGGGTTCGCCGACGTGGAGTGAAACCAATGCTGCTCTTCCCTGTCGGGTGTCTTGTCGGATGCACGGGATTCTCTTGCTTGAGCTGTCGGACGGCTACGATCGAGACGTCACGTCGGCGGCGGGGCCCTCTCCCGGGTCAGATGCTGAGGACAGCGAGTTAGATCGAGGGCGGACGGCCTGGATGACGCTTTGGGTGGGCCCGTAGCAGCTGGGTCCCTAGAGATTCCCGCTCCCTTTTTCCCGCGACAACCTCTGACTTCGCTGGAGAGCGAGACGCCCACATGGAAACGGGAAACCCCCGCGTACTATCCATCGTCCGCATTCCGCTCTTTCGCGAGCACCCACCCGTTCGGCCCACTCACGCTCCCGCTCGCACGTGGGTCCCGTCATCGTGATAAAGTGGGTGGGGGTCGAGTAGCGATACGCGTTCCCCCTAAACTGTTGTCGTTTAGTGCGATGGATTCCATAACGTGGGAGCCACGCTGTCGCTGTAAAGTCCAAATCGAGGCACGCACAAGCCTCGGATCCGATGGACCACACAGGACGAGATACAGTTTACTGACCAATCAGTGGCTTTATCGTCTGCATACCTTGGGCATGATTGGGCCAGTTAAAGTGCCCTGAGTGTTGCCCGCTGCATCTGTTGCGCCATGGAGAGTTCGTCATTTTGTGGAGCAACGACGTCTGTATGTATATAGATGGCCGTCGCAGTTCGCGGTGGGTGCTCGGAGGCTGGAAATGTTTCACTCGGGGGAAGAGAAGGGAAGGCAAGAAAAGAAAATGGAAGAGAACGATAATGGGGAGGAAGAGAATAAGAAGAGGGAGGGAGAGAAAGGTGAGCTTGGCATGACAACGTGGGGGGGCGTTGGGGTGAGAGAGATTAATTAATACAAACGAGGAAATTAAGACAATGAAATGTAATTAATATAGTATATATATCATGAAGAGGTGGGTCCCATCCACCGCCTTCACGCATTCACTGTTACAAGTGTTGGTCGAAACCCCATCTTCACATTCCATCGTCCATCTCTCTCTCACTCTCCTCCCTTTGACCAACCCTAACCCTAACCCACCCCCTTCCTAAATTAAAACAATCCCCTCACCCACTTCTCTCCTTCCCTCTCCCTAAATCCACCCCTCCCGCGTAGCAAGTCTGTAAACAAATACCTCTGCGCCAAGCACAATGAAAGGAAGGCAGCTCTTTAGGGCTTCCATTTTAGCAGCTTTTGGTTCTATGCTAGAAAGGTATATTTGCTCTTACTAGTAGAGTAGAGAAACAAGCCGCAACCTTAAGATTTTTGCTGCACAGCCTTGGATCATCATATGTTGTGTACCTGCTCCCAATCTTTCATAGCTCCTGTTCCCATCAACTGCACTGTTCCATTTGCACACTAGCTTCAGAGTTTTGTTTATTCCATAGAAAAGGAAGCGGAAGAAGCTAGTAGGGATAACGGTTTCAGATTTATACGAGCGTGATCATGGATCCAATTACAGCGTCTACACATGGCCTTCATCTCCCTCCTCCATTCCACACCCGAGACTTCCCTCCCCTCCACCACTTCGAACACCTCCAGCAGCAGCAGCAGCAGGCGGCGCCTCCCAAGCTCGAGGAAGACAACAACGGCAGCACCCCCAGGCACCAGCGCGGCAAGAAGCGGGATCACGACGAGGGCCATGAAGACGGCAACGGAAGCGAAGGCAAGGAGCTAGTCCTCGCCGCCGGGGAAGCGGAGATCTTGCGCCGCCCGCGTGGCCGCCCTGCGGGCTCCAAGAACAAGCCGAAGCCTCCCATCATCATCACGCGCGATAGCGCAAACGCTCTGCGCTCCCACGTGATGGAGATCACCGGGGGCTGCGACATCGTCGAGAGCATCTCCACCTTCGCTCGCCGTCGGCAGCGCGGCGTCTGCATCCTCAGCGGCAACGGAACCGTGCTCAACGTCGCCCTGCGGCAGCCGGCTTCCGCTGGCGCGGTCGTCAACCTGCACGGCCGGTTCGAGATCCTGTCGCTTTCGGGGTCGTTCCTGCCACCGCCGGCGCCGCCAGAGTTGAGCGGGCTGGCGATCTACCTGGCGGGCGGGCAGGGGCAGGTCGTGGGCGGGAGCGTGGTGGGACCGCTGGTGGCGTCCGGGCCCGTGATCATAATGGCTGCGTCGTTTGGGAACGCGGCGTACGAGCGGCTGCCGCTGGAGGAGGAGGAATCGCTACCGGGCCAGCAGGTCGGGCTCGGCTCTCCTGGGATGGTCGGGCAGTCGCCGCCCCCTACGCAGCAGCAGATGCTCGACCCAAGCAACCCACTTCTCCACGGCCTTCCACCCAACCTGCTCAACAATATGCAATTGCCAGCGGACGGATACGGCTGGGCCACCGGAGGCGGAGGGGCAGGACGTGCGCCCTATTGATCCAATAATTGACGACTCACTCGCTGATTAATTACTTTCTCTTCTCGGCACTTGGCGAGGGAATCGAGAACAGAATCAAGCTTAATATATTATTCCCCGCAGGATTCGGGCCTTAAATTTCTGGTTCCTTCAATCTCAAGTTAATCTCCGTTTGCTGCTGTTTTCTTTCGTTTTGTCACTTGGTTTCGCTTAGCTAGGATTGCTCGTCTCTCTCTGATTTCTATACATATTTATCTGATCTGGAGAAGCCTTGTACAAATCTATGAATTATATATTGGAGGTTCGACTTCGATGCTAAAAGAGAAGATTAATTGGAGAAAAAAGATAGAAAGTACTTGTGCTGTTTCTGTTATCGTTTTCTTTGGCGAACAAAGTTTAATGATTTCCCTAAACAACACCAGGTGGTGATTATACACGTTTATGGATGTTTTGACGTTTACTATGTGCTAGCTGCTGCGTTCTTGCGTTGATGTGGTTGTGTTCATTAGCTGAGTTTAGCTGGGAACCGGAGGTGCAGTTAAGGTACGTAGTCAGAGGAATGGGAGCTGCTGCAGTTTGAGTAGAAGGCAGTAAATGAGGGGTGTCGAACACGTGCAAAGCTCTGAAGTAGCCCTTTCCGAGGCAAACTGCTTCAACTGTGAGGGTGTCAACATGACGAGCAACAATTTAAGCTAGCAAATTAAGGCGTGTGTTGTGTTATAGATACAAACTTCTGCTACAGCTACCTACACAAATTAATGCAGCAGATCCAGTAGCTTCTGCTTTGATCTCGGGTGCATATGCTCCTAACAGTAAAGACTAAATATGCACTACTTTTGAGTACCACGAAGGACCACGTTTAGTAGTGATAATCATCGCTTTCATCGTTTACGAATGCACAACATGAATAATTTGTAATGCACATACGTGCTCAGATATTATTTTACTTTTTAAAAATCACAATTTAATTTCGCAGAAAGTTCCGCCGCTGCAACGAAGAAGGCCAGCAAGCGTCGGTAACATCGACCGTGTATTCAAGGTTAAACGCTGCTGCGTCCACAGGCTGTAAATTGCTCACTGCACGGCGTCAGGAAGTCTTCGTTTAGTGACGGTAAGAGTCAACGTTGTCAACACTTAATTTTCTGTGGATTTTGCAGGTGATTACTCATCGACAAATTCGATGCTTAAATATCAATGTAAATGGCAAAAAAGGGAGAGAACGTCCTTCTGTGTAATGAGGATTGCAATGCTAGGCGGATCTTTTTCGCTAATGCACTTACATATCTATACTATTTGATTTATGTGCTTGCATCTAAGTGTTGGGTTTCTTCCCTCCTACATGGAGGATGACATGGATATTGAGTCAAGTGGTAAACTTGTAGTTATTCAATCTTTAGGGTATTATTTTCTAATGCTTGTTTTTGTGTTAGGGTGACTTTGGTTTGTGGATGAAACGAATTTTTTTTCGTAAGTGTTACCAGCCACCAAAAAGAAAAGCGGGGAGAAAATGTCATATGCTGTGAACTTAGGGCAGCTTTCGTAAATCGGCCGCCGGCAAGAAGTTCACCGTCGGATCGTGCTGAAATTTGGAGAGAACATCAACGACTGGGTTTTCTGCAATCTGAGCGGTGCGATCGTCGATTGGAGGTATATTTTTGGAGTTATACTGAAAAAACCGAGACTCTGTCTTGAGATGAAAACTGGTTTTTCTCCTCTTTGTTATTTGCATCCATCTTGATGTTGATGATGAGTTGATGTCCAAGAAAGTTCTTGATGATGTTATTGTGCTCCCTATGATATTTGGAGGATTTGTGAACCCATTAAAATAGTTTAGTGGAAGTTTTGATCCGTGGTTTTTACTCCTTGCTTAAGGAGGTTTTCCACGTTAAATTGGTTGTCTCATTTTCACTATTGCTCTTATTGTTGCTGATTGAATTGGAATTTGATTGCTGCTGTGCTTGGAATATGTTGAATTGGAAATTAGATATTGTTCTTTGATTTGCCAAGTAGAATTATTGTTGTTGTGGAAGGATATTGCTTGCACTTGTTATAATGCAGACACAATTGAGAATGATTACTTGCAAGTGGTGAATTGCATCCCAACAACTGGTATCAGAGGTAGGGGTTTTTTCCTTGCAAGTGATTCTAAGTTTGTGCTGCACTATGGAGGTGAATACAAGCAGAATGATTCTCTTGAATGGTTCAAATTATCACAAGTGGAGAGGGAAAATGGAAGATCTCCTTTATGTGAAGGATTATTATCAACCAGTGTTTCTTAGTGAGAAGCCCGAAGGTAAGACAGAAGAGGAATGGAAGATTGCTCATCGACAAGTGTGTGGCTATATAAGGCAGTGGCTTGATGATAATGTGTTGAACCATGTTTGTGGAGAAGTGAATGCAAGTACATTGTGGGCAAAGCTTGAGAATATGTATGCTCGCAAGACTGGCAACAACAAATTGTATTTGATGAAGCTTATCATGTCTTTGAGACTTAAAGATGGTGGCTCAGTGAAGGATCACTTGAATACATTCCAAGGAATTCTCAATCAGCTGGCAGAAATGGGCATTAAGTTTGATGATGAAATACAAGGGTTACTACTCCTTTGTACCCTACCAGACTCTTGGGAGACTTTCAGAATGACTCTGTTCAATTCAGCTCCAGAAGGTGTGATGACAATGGATTTAGCTAAGAATGGTATTATGAATGAAGAAGAAAGAATGAGAGTTCAAGGATCTTCTTCCTCTACCTCAGAGGTGCTAGCTACTCAGAGATCTGGGAGAAGTATGAGCAGAGGTCCAAAAGGAAGGGATAAGAGTAAGCAGAGTGAAAGATACAATAGCAGAGGTAAGTCAAACAAGTTCTCCAATGTTGAGTGTTATCACTGTGGCAAAAAGGGGCACATCAAAAGGTATTGTCGACAGTTGAAGAGAGAGAACAAGAAAGACAAGAGCACTTCCAAAGAAAAGGATGAAAGTAGTGATGAAAATGATCACCTTGGTATCACTTCTGATTATTTCATGATTGTTGATGATCATGAAGTTGTGAATGTTGCTTCTCATGATATGAGATGGGTGATTGACAGTGGTGCCACTACTCATGCTACATCTCAGAGGGATTGCTTTACTTCCTACACAACTGTTGAAAAAGGAGCTGTAAAATTAGGAGATAATACAGTTCTCACTGTGGCTGGTATTGGTGATATTTGCTTAGAAACTAACAATGGGGCTAAGTTAGTTTTAAAGGATGTGAAACATGTACCAAACATCTGCTTGAATTTGATTTCAGTAAGCAAACTTGATGATGAAGGCTTTTGCAGCACATTCCTAAATGAGACATGGAAACTCACCAAAGGTGCTATGGTAGTATGCAAGGGTAAAAGATTCTCATCTTTATATCATTTACAAGCTAAGCCTTCAAGAGACACTCTTAATTCAATGAAGACTGATGATATTGAATTGTGGCATAAAAGACTGTGTCATATGAGTGAGAAAGGAATGATGCAACTAGCTAAGAAAAATGTTATCTCTGGTATTCAGAATGTCCAGTTGAAAATGTGCTCTCACTGTATGGCAGGAAAGCAACATAGAGTTTCTTTCAAAAGTCATTTGTCTTCTAGGAAGCCAGATATACTTGAGTTAGTGCATTCTGATGTTTGTGGTCCTATGAAGAAGAAGACACTAGGAGGATCTCTATACTTTGTCACATTCATTGATGATCACTCAAGGAAGACATGGATTTATACCTTGAAGACAAAAGATCAAGTCTTGCAAACATTCAAGCACTTTCAAGCCTCAGTTGAAAGAGAAACGGGGAAAAAGTTAAAGTGCATTAGAACAGATAATGGAGGTGAGTACATTGGGCCTTTTGATGAGTTTTGCAAAGAGCATGGTATTCGCCATCAAAAGACACCTCCAAAGACACCTCAGTTGAATGGTATAGCTGAGAGGATGAACAGAACACTCATGGAGAGAGTCAGATGTTTGCTTTCGCATGCTGGGTTGCCGGAATCATTTTGGGGTGAAGCTTTAGATACAGTTGTGCATGTTCTAAATCGTTCACCATGTTACCTTTTACAGTTGGAGACACCAGAAAAGGTATGGTCAGGCTAAGATGTTTCTTATGGTCATTTAAGAGTTTTTGGATGTAAAGCATTTGTGCATGTTCCCAAAGATGAGAGGTCTAAGCTAGATGTGAAGACCCGACAATGCATATTTCTTGGATATGGTCATGATGAGTTTGGATACAAATTATATGATCCAGTTCAGAAAAAGATTGTCAGGAGCAGAGATGTTGTCTTTGTAGAGGATCAAACAATACAAGACATTGATAAACTTGAAAGTAACTTGCCTCAGCTCAGTGATAATTTGATTGATGTTGATTTAGATCTTCCTAGATCTACTATCATGCCAAGACCAGTTCAAGAGGAAACACAGGATGACCATTATGATTTGGCAGAGAGCAGTTCTTCTACACATACTGATGCTCAAGATGATAATGTTGGTGAGAGCATTCAGTTCCCAGATTCATATGCTTCAGAACCAGATGTGTCACTTAGACGGTCTAGTAGAGACAGACAGCCATCTACCAGGTATTCTACTAGTGAGTATGTATTACTTACTGATGGGGGAGAACCTGAATGTTATGATGAAGTTCTAGAAGATGAGCATAAGAAAGAGTGGTTTGAAGCAATGGCTGATGAAATGAAATCACTTCATGAGAATCATACATTTGATTTGGTCAAGTTACCTAAGGGTAAGAAAGCATTGAAAAACAGGTGGATTTATAAATTGAAGCAAAATATGAATACATCAGTTCCTCGTTATAAAGCCAGATTAGTTGTGAAAGGATTCTCACAGAAAAGAGGTATAGACTTTGATGAGATATTTGCTCCGGTTGTTAAGATGTCATCTGTTCGTGTTGTTCTTGCCTTAGCAGCTAGTCTTGACTTAGAAATTGAGCAAATGGATGTAAAAACAGCTTTTTTGCATGGTGATCTTGAAGAAGAGATATTTATGGAGCAACCAGAGGGCTTTGTAGTCAAAGGCAAAGAGGACTATGTGTGCAAGCTAAAAAAGAGTCTTTATGGTTTGAAGCAGGCGCCTAGAATGTGGTATAAAAAGTTTGAATCAGTTATGGGGGAGCAAGGTTACAGGAAGACCACTTCTGACCATTGTGTGTTTGTGCAAAGGTTCACTAGTGATGATTTTATCATTTTGTTACTTTATGTTGATGATATGTTGATTGTTGGCAAGAATGTTTCTAGGATCAAACAGTTGAAGAAGCAGCTAAGCAAGTTTTTTGCAATGAAGGACTTAGGTCAAGTCAAGCAAATACTTGGTATAATGGTATATCGAGATAGAGCCAACAAGAAATTGACACTTTCACAAGAGCATTATATTGAGAAAGTGCTTCAAAGGTTCAACATGGATAAGTCAAAAGCAGTTAGCTCCCCTCTTGCTAATCACTTAAGGTTGAGTGTTGATCAGTGTCCATCTACCGAGGAAGAGAAGAAAATGATGCAAAGAGTACCATATGCTTCAGCAGTTGGTAGCTTAATGTATTCTATGGTGTGTACAAGACCTGACATAGCTCATGCTGTGGGAACAGTGAGTCGCTTTCTCTCAAATCCTGATAAGGAACATTGGAATGCAGTTAAGTGGATAATGAGGTATCTTCGAGGCACTTATAATTTGCAGCTCACTTTAGGTGATGATAAGTCTTTACTTATTGGTTACACTGATTCAGACATGGCTGGAGATATAGATTCTCGCAAGTCCACTTCAGGTTATTTGATTACTTTCTGTGGTGGTGCAGTGGCTTGGCAAAGTAGACTTCAAAAGTGTATTGCACTTTCTACAACTGAAGCGGAGTTTATTGCAGCAACAGAAGCTTGTAAGGAATTGCTTTGGATGAGAAAGTATGTTGAAGAGCTTGGTTTTAAGCAAGATACATATGTGTTGTTTTGTGATAGTCAGAGTGCTATTCATCTTGCCAAGAATTCTACCTTTCATGCAAAGTCAAAGCATATAGATGTAAGATACCATTGGATAAGAGATGTGTTGAATTCCAAGTTGTTATCACTTGAGAAGATCCATACTGATCAGAACGGTTCAGATATGATGACTAAAGCATTACCTAGAGAGAAACTTGAAGTTTGTCGGTCAATTGCTGGATTGGCATCCCCCTCCATGTCGTCGTGAGGGGGAGATGTGTTGGGTTTCTTCCCTCCTACATGGAGGATGACATGGATATTGAGTCAAGTGGTAAACTTGTAGTTATTCAATCTTTAGGGTATTATTTTCTAATGCTTGTTTTTGTGTTAGGGTGACTTTGGTTTGTGGATGAAACGAATTTTTTTTCGTAAGTGTTACCAGCCACCAAAAAGAAAAGCGGGGAGAAAATGTCATATGCTGTGAACTTAGGGCAGCTCTCGTAAATCGGCCGCCGGCAAGAAGTTCACCGTCGGATCGTGCTGAAATTTGGAGAGAACATCAACGACTGGGTTTTCTGCAATCTGAGCGGTGCGATCGTCGATTGGAGGTATATTTTTGGAGTTATACTGAAAAAACCGAGACTCTGTCTTGAGATGAAAACTGGTTTTTCTCCTCTTTGTTATTTGCATCCATCTTGATGTTGATGATGAGTTGATGTCCAAGAAAGTTCTTGATGATGTTATTGTGCTCCCTATGATATTTGGAGGATTTGTGAACCCATTAAAATAGTTTAGTGGAAGTTTTGATCCGTGGTTTTTACTCCTTGCTTAAGGAGGTTTTCCACGTTAAATTGGTTGTCTCATTTTCACTATTGCTCTTATTGTTGCTGATTGAATTGGAATTTGATTGCTGCTGTGCTTGGAATATATTGAATTGGAATTTGATTGCTGCTGTGCTTGGAATATGTTGAATTGGAAATTAGATATTGTTCTTTGATTTGCCAAGTAGAATTATTGTTGTTGTGGAAGAATATTGCTTGCACTTGTTATAATGCAGACACAATTGAGAATAATTACTTGCAAGTGGTGAATTGCATCCCAACACTAAGTACATTTGGTGTGCGCCGCTAACGTCCATAGAGGCATGTGCATTTGGTTGCCTAAGATTTTATGTGTACTCATGAGGCGGTATAGAGGAGACTCTTCGTAAGTATCACAGTATAGAGTCTATCTGATTTTTATTCAGAGCCACTTCTGAACCATCAGATTAGTTAAAGATACTAATTTTAAAGCTAATATCACTATAGCGGGGCTTTAAAATTTGTGCTTCCACCAACTGAGTTACTCAGAGACAAACAAAACTACAATTTAAACAAGGTGAGATACATGTCAAAATTGATACTCTAGAATAAGTGATCCATCATTTGAGTGTCGGAAGAGATTCTTTTGTGACTTGATGTTAAGTTATCAATGCGAAAAAGAATGGCTGAAGGGGTTTTCTATCATCCTCGTTAATATTTATATATTTGTGCAGTTCTTTCGTGTCACAAGGCATCTGTGTGCAGACTGCATTAGGAGAATTTTTTTGTATTTAATTACGTGTTTTTAAATATCATCACTTAGCTTTTTTTTTTTTTTCCATTATGTTGTCCCTCATGTCACGTTCAGAGAATACATGGAGGTCGGAATCAAGGCTTTGACATTGATTAATTATGTCAACCAAAGTTGTAGGATACACTCAAGGTTTAGGATTTTTTTTTTCTACCAAAAAAATCACAAAAAGATATATAAATAGAAGCACATTCAATAGTAATATTTTTGTTCATATGTTCCCTTCATGTGCATAAATGGGCGCTTAGCATAAGGATCTTATAATTTATCGTCGTGTGAGACATATATATAATTTAGAATTCAGAGGTACAATTCTCTTACATTGTGCTATTATGAAGGAAATTAAATTTTAAAAATGCAGATAAGAAAATATGAATGGAGAAGTAAAAAAGAAAGAAAAATATTTTACATGTGCGTAACACATCATGTATCCTCCTTAGCTAAATACTTGTTCCCATCCGTGAAAATCGTTTTTATTATAATTTTTTTTTACTTCAAATATTAATGCCTTAATGTCTCTTATTGTAAACAAAAAAGAGGAGAAAAATGAAAACGGTACAAGACTCCAGCATTCAAGACAATGGTTGTTTTTTTTTTTAAAAATGTAATAAATAAATTTTAGAGATAGAATTATCTATCAATTTTTTTAAGAATTGAAGAAATGTTTTTAAATTATAGCAGGGGCTGTATTAAGAAAAACAAATTTTAGTAGACCAAGATAAAAAATATAAAATTTTAGGGATTTATTATTTAATGTAAGAAAAAAAAAATGGGAACGGAAGAAGTAGGCCACAGTGCCAAACTGAAAATTTCCCATTTTCCCTGATAAAAAGACATACATTTCAAGCGAAGTGTCCATCCGCTCTCCCTTCTGTGCTTTCGATCCCGTGCGGCGAAGCCACGACGAAGCGGCGGCGGTGATGGCCACTCCCGATCTCCTCTTTGGCCTCCGCAATAACTTCTACCTCGGTGCCTTCCAGGCGGCCATTAACAGCAGTGACATCCGCAACCTCTCTGCCGATGATGCCCTAGAGCGCGATGTCTTCGTCCACCGCTCCTACATCGCCCTTGGGTCCTATCAGGTTTTTCCCTTCCTACTCCTCTTGATCCCTTCTTTTTGTTCGAAGATCTTGATCTCTGATCGGGTCACCTGCGTTGTTGTAGCTTGTCATCAATGAGATCGATTCGTCGGCTCCTACCGCCCTTCAGGCCGTAAAGTTACTTGCCCTCTACCTATCAGGAAATAAGGTTCGACCTTCTCTTTTTTCTTTCACTACCTGTGCTTCTTAGATCTTGGATTGGATTAGATTGAATTTAGCATATTGAGATCTTGGTTCCTTGGATCTGGGATCTGGACTCCATGAAATTTTAGATCTCTTTGAAAGAAACTTAAGCTCATTTTGAAATTTTGTTTTGCGACAAGCGTTTGGAGAGAGCGATTTTTATTGAGGAATAATAAATTGTGCTCTGACGGGGGATGCTTAAAAGGTTATTTATAGTGCAAAAAAATACAACTCCTTAGGCTTTCTTATCATAGATTAATATTTGAACACTTCAAACCAAATAATTGAGCGCGACGCTAAGACGATTATGTTTAGTAGATAAAAGAGAACTCAGTTACCCCAAGAGATGCAGCAACGATATTCCTTTATGAATTAAACTGGCCTCTTCTTAGATTTGGTTCCAGTGGACTGTTCCTTTATGAAATAAACTATACTAAAATGGATTTCATTCCACTCGACTTCTCTAATATGAGCTTTGACAATTTGCTGACATATAGAATTTGCTTCAGATTCATAAACGGTGGGTTTTAAGGTCTTGGCAAGGTGGATGGGATAGAGTCAGATGCTCAAATTACCACTTTTTATTTTCATGTGTAGTTTTTTCTTTTTAGTCGCAGATAAACCTATCTTGTGGTTATGAAAGTAATATGAAACTTATTGTTAAATTTATATGAGATAATGAATTTAATTAGTTTCTCTTTATGGCAATTGAGCCCATGTAATCTTATAGTTATGTCAGTTCCTTCAAGATGCATGAATAAGTTACTGCTAAATGTCGGTACATACTTATTCTTTGATCTAGTTAAGGAATGGGATCTTTATAAGTGGATTTTATGTATGCACACTCATTTTGATTCTATGATTTAGGAAAAGAATTTGATAATTCTGTTATTATTTTTTGAAAGAAACTTTATTAACGGATCAAAGTCCAATTACCTGGTAGAAATATAGATCCCAATCCTGCCATTTAGCCATACAATACAAGACCAAAAGTCACCAGCCAATTAACAACACAGTTGTTTTAGTATATACATGCTCACAAACATAATATTTAGTAGATTTAACAAGATTTTGTATTCTTAAAGAGAAGAGGAGCTGTCCTATGATTAATCTATTGGATGTACATAATTGTTTGGATGAAGACAAAAAGCAATCACAAGCAACAAAAATATAACACTATGATCATTTGGACAAAGAAAGCCAGCAACAACTGTAGATATATTCAAGTGATATGTACGATCTGTATTGATAGACGATACCTAATCTGGTAAGGAACAAAATCTGCTTCTAGATCTATTCCCCTGAGTTCCTTTAGGCAAAATACCTAATATGGTAAGATACAAAATACCCTTTAAATAATCTTTTAGAAAACATAAAATCCATGCAGTAGACTCTGACGAGTTCAACTAATTCATGATGAACTTTGTTGACATTGGTTTAACAGTATCAGTAAATTTCCAGAAGTCCTGTTATGGAGCAGGATGGACCCGCTTGTTGTAGTTCTTAATGCCAACTTTTAAGATATTTATCAAATGCCATATTGCAAAGCTCATTAGTTGAGATTCATGCACCAATAATGATCAATCATTGGACAAGGTAGCTTGAGACGTACTATAGATGGAGATGATTAACTTTGTACCAATAGTAAGTTTTGCTATCAAAGTGACAAAAATTTGTAAAACAGAAGTCATCAGATAGAGAAGGAGCCTTGAATGTCTCACATTAAGGCAAAAAATTCTTAATATTAAGAACTTGCTTGATATTTATATAAGTTGGGAAATCAAGAACATAAGTATACATATATACATTGTGTATACACAGACGCACATACACACATACACATATACATATATAAGGGCTTTAATCAAGACTTTTGAGGACTAAAAGCCAATTTGGCTTTAGATATTTTTCTTTCTATAATTGAGATTGTTTAAGTAAATGAAGGGTTTGCTTAAATGGTTTGGAAGATTCTTTTTCGTAGTTAGTTTTGCTATTAATTTGCTAGGAGCGCTTCCGGGAGTTCCCTAATAGCTTGGAGTCCTACTCCGAAACTATAACAACAACCCTCACGGGTCAGTACACCTCATGGGTCAGTGATATTGCTGAGAGAAAGCGTAATCCCTTAATAGTAGAGAAGGGCTAGCAATATAAAAAGATTGTAATTTCTTTGGAACCATAAAATAGGAATATCTACACATGGAATTAAACTGAACAGAGTAGAGTGAATACTATAAATATAATGAATGCAAGGATCTAGATTGAGGGTAAATCAAGAATGTTCTATAGTTAAAAACAATATTTAAGAAGCAATTTATAATTGAAAGATTGAAATCAGGAACCCTACTATAGTGAATTCAGAAATAATTAAACAAACTAATACTGCATACTATAACTGAAGCATATTAAAATAATAGGAGCAAATGTTAACATAAACATGATAAACGGATACAAAACTAGTTAACTAGTTAGCTGGTTTGGCCTATGGGTAGTTACCCGAACTTGCAGCCGCAGGTGGTGAGGACTTACAACTTGTAGTTTCTTGAGCAAACCCTTTAAGTGATGGGCTAAACTATAGGTCAATCCAATGCAAGAGTCTAGTAGTCTGAAGTAAAATATATATAGAAATGTGATTAGTTAACTAGTTTACATGCTTCATTAACTTTTCCCAAGTCAAAACAATCCGACTGAAACCTCTGATCTATTCTTAGATACACTAAACCGGTCCCAAATCATCCCGAACCGGATAGAATTCCACTGAACTGGTTGGAACTGCCACTAAACCGGGCTGATTATACTAAACCGAGACTTAAGAACTGAGATTACTTGCAATACAGAGACATTTACCACTAAATTTATATACTATTAGATAGAAAATTTTATTAGCTTTATATTAACTACTTGAACTAGCTAAAACTCATTCGGAATCGGACCGAATTAGTATAAAAACTAACACTGGGTTGATGCCAAAATTGAACCATTCAAGTTGTTGGCTCGAATCAAATTAGCAACCGACCCAGCCTCCGAATCAAACCGTCCAAAATTTGGCTTGTAAACCGGGTTTATTCCTAACTAAGGCTGAACACTCGGTGTTGCTTGAGCTTCACCACATGTCGTTGCCATAGCTGAGGCTCGCAACTGCGCTACCGAGCTCTCTAGCAAATGATGTTGTTCTGTTAGCCTCCCAATCCTTATTGTCGTGGCAGGAAACAACGACTCCCGCCAGCAAATGTCGATGTTCTACTCGCCTCCCAATCATCGTTGCCGAGTTTTGGCAAGGAACAGTAGCTCCTAGGCTTCTCAGCGAATGCCAGACAACGTCCATGATTTTTCGGCAAAGTGCAACAGGGCTAGACAGCGGCATTGCCACTGTAGAACCGACAAAACTTCATAAAACTTAGGAAGGAGAAGAAGAATACCTCATGCGGCGTTGGGGCTGACGCTGCGAGTGAAAGGATTTCACTTCGTTAGCGAAGCTAGAAGGTAGATCATCGCGACAATGCTTATCCTCTCCGATGGTTGCTTGCTCGATGCAGGCGGCTCAAAACAACACTTGGTGGCTCCTGGAAGATTTATTGTGTGCAACTTCTTGCCTTAAGAAGCCTTCGCCTTATCCCAACTAACAGCAAGCAGAGTGCGAGACTCGCTTGCCGGAAGGCTAGGACATGGGGCGAATGACTCATTGCGGCCACCTCGCAACACGAGTTTAACATGGTTGAACCTGGTTCCCATTCTTGTCCACCTACTTGGTGATGTGGTTGCGGCATTTTTGTTGGTTCGGCACGTCAAATGTTTGAACCCATGCGAATGTGAGTTCAACATTATATATTATTACTTTTTTTAATATATAAATAATGAAATTTTTATAGTTACAGTAAAATCACTAAATAAAATAAAATTTTATTTTATTAATTCTAATAGGAAATACAAATTTTGGGGTTTTACATGAATAACCCGGTCAACTTTCTATAACTGTGGATGCAATTTATGTATAAACTGAACTGTATCAAATACAAAAGTATAAATCCCTGTCTATTACTAATCTTACAACCTTATTTCTATATTTCACATAAATGAAAAAAATACTAGTGTGATTCCATGTATCATGTAGACTAGGAACAGATGAGATACAATGCATAATGAAGCACTAGGATATCTCCCCAGTCTTTATTTCCCTCTTTCTCAAATTGCCTGGCCACCTAAAGTGTACTCAAACCTTAGTAGGTTCAATTTTCTTATTCTTGTGTTATTATATTGTTTAGATAAGGTGAAGATGTAGATATGCATATTGACCTTGAATATGATAGTTAAAACACTTAATACTGGAGTTGGTCTCTTGGGAACTTATATTGGGTTTCTTATCTTCTTGTATTTTAGTCCTAGATGTCAGAACATGTCCCCGCTGTTGGATGACTAATTTAGATCGACTAATTTATGCTTGTTTCCTACATGCAGGAGCACAATATGTTGAGAAATCAAATGTCCGAGAGAATAAATTTATTAAATGTCAACCTAGGGTCCTCTTCTATTTTATATGATTTCTCAAATTAGTTTTAATATTCCTTCACACTTAAAGGATAATTGTTTTAAGTTTATGTTGATCTTTAAAGTATGTTGAAACACATTTTTCTGCAAGTCCAAGTTTCTTTTCTCGGCAACATCTGATGGGTGGATGACCTAAATGCTATAAATTGGCTATAAGTCTGTACCAACAAATTTTAATTGCACTTAATAAATTTCATCTTTTGGCTGTGATTCATTTTATGCTTATCAGAGTAATCTTCCATATTATCTAGATAGCGATAAGACATTAAATTTAATAACTATTAAAACCAACAGCTTTAATCTTAACTTATCGCTAGATATCTCCTAAGTAAGCATGAAGTATATGGTCTCTCCTATTAAGTTTATTAAATGATAAATGTTGATTCTTAGTTTGTTTAAAATTATGCCTTTGTTCTCCCAAATGATATTAGACTTTTAGTTCTCTTTATAATCTCTGTGGCTTTTGGTCATCCATAGGTGTCAATAAGATTCATAAGTGAGATTTTACTATGGAAGGATACGCAATATTTTAGGGGTTTGGTTTTAGCAAGAGACCTAGTCAATTGCATAACTTCCATGATTTTCCTATGATGTCTTGAAAGTTTCTATTATTGATTTCAAGAATTAAAAAAATCATATAGAATTATGATAAATTAAATTGATAAGGTTTTAATTTTAACTTGGGGTTTCCTAGGCTTAAAGATCATCTCTTAAATTCATTGTGAAAAGCTCTCTTTTTTTGTGATGATATGACTGATATGCTTAATTAAAAAAATAAAATGACAAATATGCAGTGGAAGTAAAAAACTGCATGGACATGCAATATAAACTAATTTTGCATGAATGAGAGAGGAGACACTTTTTTTAAAAAAATCCTTCTTGGTTTAATGCTAAATAAACACGATCAACTAACATAATTTAAATTAAATCTAGCGTAGAAATCAAAATTTTGGATTGATACAAGCCTCTTTTCGTAATGTAGAAATTTATGCGAACCTTTTCTTGTGAATTCAAATGCATGATCCAATCCTGGAGTTGTTAGAGGAACAGGAGAAATTGTTTACAAATTTTCGTTTTAAAGATATTTCAATTTAATTTTCTTTTGTCTCCTTTTTCTTCCTTGTCACATGGTTCATATGACTTCCAAAACCCTATTAGTGGATTCACGAGTACTTGATTCAATCATAACGTGTGTAGCGTGGCATGACTGATAGTGTTTGGTGCGGAGTAGGTGAGTGCCAAGCTAGTGCTGGTGAGGATGCGTCCAGTGTGTCAATGGAGATAATAATGTGAGAGATTTTTTGTGAAGGCGATAAGTGGTGATGTTGTGGCTTTAAATTAGGGTTTCATTCAATTTAGGCGGCGTTTGATAAGGCTCCCCGCCGGCTTTTACATTGGCGGGCAGCCAAAAATTGAGAAGCTTGACTGTTTGGCTGGCAGCTGCACTGTAGAGGGAAAGCTTTCTCATCTAACTTTAGAAAAGTTGCTGCGGCTGCATGCGTACAGTAAATCCTCTCTTCTCGCTCGATCTCCGCGTCTTCGCTGCGCCTCTGGCCGCCGCTAATCTCCTCGCCTCCGGCCGTCGCCGCTTCCTCCGGTCGCTGCCTCCCCTCCCGTCGCCGCTTCCTCCGGTCGCTACCTCCCCTCCCTTCGCTGCTTCCTCCGGTCACAGCCTCCCCTCCTGTTGCCGCTTCCTCCGGTCACAGCCTCCTCTCCCGTCGTCGCTTCTCCTCCCATCGCCGCCTCCACCTGTAGCCGCCTCCGCTCCCGTCGCCGCCTCCACCTATAGCCCCTCCTCTCCCCTCGCTGCCTCCACCCGTCGCCGGCTACACCTGTCATCGGTTGCCATGGCCAGCGTTCGACGACGAACGAGGGAGGGCAGCTACAGGTGACGCCGTGGCCAACATTCTCTCCCAATCCCTCATGATGACGACGAGGGATTTGGGGAAAATTTTTATTTTATTTTATTTTATTTTTTTAAGTAAGGTATAGAGAAAAATAAAATTATTTAAGATTATTTTGTATTTAGAAAATAGTAATAGTTAATAAATATATTTTTTAGTAGGGTATAAAAATTTTTAAAATCAAAATAATAATAGAATAGAGGGTTATGTATTTAGAAAATTCTTATTTTATATTTAAGATTATTTTTTTTAATTTTATATATTATGCATGTAGGGTTATGTATTTAGAAAATTTTTAAAAAATTTAAAATTAGTCACAATGAAATATATATTATATATATATATATATATAAATATATAAAAATAATAGTTAATAAATATGAAAAATTTATTTCTATTGCAAATTATAAAATTTTATATGTATTTATAAAATTTTCATTTAATAAAACCAAACAGCATAGCACAACAGTGAGAAGCTACTATCCAGATTAGCTGTTTTATCCTTCAGCTTTTCCAATCAGCCTTTCAGTCAAACCAGCCAAAACCTAGAAGCGTCAACCTTACCAAACTGACCCTTAGTCCCTGAGAGCATCATGTTTCTAGACTTTAAGTATAAAAATGCATAAGAAGATGAAGATTCCATAGCCACCAAAGATGAAGCCTGAGATAGAGTTGCGATCAAGTAACTGTCTGGAACGACAAATGTAAGTTTAAAATTTAGTAGAATGTCAAAAAGCGATGGTCTTAAGAGAGATTAGTGTTAAGACCATTCCCATAACTTTTTCAAATTCATTTAAAGTATTTTCAAATCATTTAACGACTAGCTTAGAAGACCAAGTAGCTAATAGTTTCTTTTGAGGACAATTAAACATGAATCAATCTAGATGCATACTCATCTATATCATAAATGTGGTGCTAGATATTCTAGATTATCCTTTTTTCTTTCTTGCTTGTTCTTTCCCACTTGAAGGCCTCTGCTCTGCCATTACATTTTTCTCATTGATCATTGTTGTGGTAATTGTGTACTATATGGGGATTGTATCCTTTAAACCTCCTGCCTTGTTAAGATTGCAGCTACTGTGATTCTTTACATTTTATGGGTGGAAAATCGACTCCTTGTCATATTATATGGAAGCAATTGAATTTCAGATTCGCTAAGTAACATGTCTCACAGTGAATCCATTTCATATTTTGTTGAATTTATAGTGCTTGAACGCTGTTTGTTTTCCTTAGTCAAGGAATACTTTTCTTTAAATGGAGAATACTAGCTTGGAAAAGTAGTTAGCTAAGCAGCAGCCTTTTTTTTCTTTTTGCATTTGCAATTGAGGAGTCCTCTGGAGGTCTGGCACTTCGTGTTAGAGAATAAGGTCTTTTTTGGCTCAAAATGATTAGTATTGAACTCAATAGAAATTTTCTTTTGGTGCGAAGGAAGAAGCGATATCCAGTCTCCAAGAGTGGTTAAGTGATGCGGCAATAAGCAACAATGCTGTTCTTAGACTGATTGCAGGGATCATTTATATGCACGAAGAAGACTACAATGAGGCTCTCAAGCATACTAATTCTGGGGGAACTATGGAATTGTAAGTGTCAAATTTCTTTCTCCTTGATGACGGATTCTCTTTTTTATTGCTTGAGTCATCAAGTTTGAATTCAGAAATCATTTGTTTTCTTTTTCCGGAAGGAGAAGAGACTTTATTGCTTTATAGTTAATACTATGACTAAAGTGAACCCGGGGGTGATTATTTTACTATGAAAAAAGTTACGAAATAATAGCTTTATCTTACGAACATTTTCATTTCCTGCAAATGGAGACAGGATTAATAGCATTACAGCGATCACATAAAACAAGTAGGCAATTTTTGTTGAGAGGAGAGCCATACAGGAGTATCTATCTTGATATATTGCCAAAGAAGTTAGTTAAACCTAACTTGATATCACTTGCATAATTTATGCTAGCATGAAGTTTTCTTAAAGAGAAAATATTGGATATAAACTGCTGCTAATGCTCTAAATACTCGATTCACCATTGGATTCAACTGCTTCTCACAGGCACGCTTTGAACGTTCAAATATTCATTAAGATGCACAGGTCAGACTATGCTGAAAAACAACTTAAAATTATGCAACAAATTGATGAGGATCATACACTTACACAACTTGCAAATGCTTGGCTTGATCTAGCTGTGGTAAATCTTATTCTTACCGCATGATTTCTTAACTACATAATTATTTCGAATTTTCTCTTATTTTTGTTGTGATACAGGGTGGTTCTAAAATACAAGAAGCGTATCTTATTTTCCAAGACTTCTCAGAGAAGTATCAGATGACTGGAATGATTTTGAATGGCAAAGCTGTTTGTTGCATGCACATGGGTCGCTTTGATGAGGCTGAATCCTTGTTGCTTGAAGCACTGAATAAGGTGGCGTTACCAAATCTTTTAGTTTATTTCAGATCATCATACAACTTGTTTCTCCCTAGAACTTCTTAAAGAAAATTGAGCAATTTTAGGATGCAAAGGATGCAGAAACTCTGGCAAACCTCGCAGTGTGCAGCCTTCACCTAGGAAAATCTTCATCACGATATCTCAAGTAAGTAGCTGTGAATTTTTTTATTGAAGAATCCTAGAAGACATCTCAAAAGGACAGTTTTGTCCTAGTAATTTAATTAAATTGATAAAATTTTGAGATGTTGTTACTTCTTATCAAACCTCTTCTTTCTAATATTATTTTTGGAATTATCTTTCCTGTCATAAGGTACCATATATTTATCAGTTTGTTTTTAACTTTTACCAAAGTCTTGAATGCTCAGATATAATTTGACCTTGTGGGTCAGGAGTTGAAAATCGTACCATATTAATGATATGTTAATGTTTATTCTAATATGTAACTATTATATTTCATTATCTTGGAATATTGATACCTATTCTTCTAACACAATGAGATGCATATACTCCTATTAGTTGTAGAATGAGATGCTTGCGTATCTATCTGCTGCATTCTGACCAAGATGCTTGCAATCTGCATTGTCGAGCACTATGCACTGTCATTATTCCTCCCACACTCTTCTTTTTCTTGCATATAGCACAGGCAATCGCATAAATAATTCTCTGCTGTTTGCTTGCTTGCCATCTTATTTGTAATTGCTGTTTAATTCTCTCTTTATTTCTTGTGCAGTCAATTGAAGTTGTCAAACCCTCACCACATGCTTGTTAAACGACTGGCAGCCGCTGAGGAAAACTTTGATAGAGCTCTTCAGTCCTTTGCATGATATCTCAGATTTGTCGTATGAAGGAAATAGTTGGCTTCTGTACTCTTTAATTTTCATATCTTGCTTTGAAATTTTATTGCTAGACAAAACCTCATCAGTTAAAAACATAGAGATTCAGTAGAGATGGCCCGCTATGTAATTTTGGCTTATGGACTATGACGTCGTTTTTATATCCACCGAACTCTTGTTTCTATGATAACGTTTTCTTTTGTTAAACAAACGTTTCTTGCAGGACACTTTTCTTCAGATAGGTTGCTTCAGATTCTATGCTAGATAATACTTGTCACTAAACATTTATAGAGCCAAAATTTAACTTTTTAATGCTCGATAAAATTTCCTTGGAAATATTTATCAGTCTGTTAAAAGCTGTTTTTAATCAACGTAAACAAAATTTCTTTATTATAAGCAAGGTTGTTATCGTGATTTTTACGTATAAACAAAATTTCTTTATTTTATTGCTGAAGTGTCTGACTTGATCCCACTTGGATACGAAAGGTATCGTAGGGGCAATTTAATGTGTACCCAATTTTCATTGAGGCTTTATCATAAATTCTCCAATTACAAAATGTCATAATTAAGCTGGTGAATAGATATTAAGTAGCTGCACGGTTTGATAGTCCTCCCTCCCGTCCATGAAAAGTAGTTTCTCTAGACCGCCGTTTCCTTCACATTATAAGGGAAATAAAATTTGGACAGTCACGTTGTTTAGGGACGTGGTATATAAAGATATAAGGTAGTTTCTCTATACATGCAAGTGCTTCAGATGATGGCAGCATGTTCTTATATATGATTATCTAAATAGCTTTACCGTCTAAATTTTTTATCCATATCTTTGTAGAAGCACACCAACAAAATTTAGTAGCTGTGTGCGGTGAGATGCTTGCTCATGTTGTCTGATATAACAAGTTAGAAGGCTGTGTTGAATAATATGATCCTAAATAGCATCTCTATTTAGATTATTTTTTCCCCTCGACGTGCTAAACGGTGATGTCTAGGGAGTTATGTACACAGATAGCTCTTGCCTCGGATTTTTTTTCCCTCTCTTTTCTGGAATGTATTTCGCCTCCACTCTCAACAGCTCACCCATCTCTTTATTGTTTACCTTTATTCACTGTTGTACAAGATTGTCTACAACTGCATCATCCGGTTGGCAAACGGACAGCGAATCAAGGAAGTTTAAGCTATTGGATTTGGTGGGGGCAAAGACTTGGTAGGTTTCTTCCCCTTTGTTTGGAATTGAAGCCACCTTTACTTACCACAGGAAACACAAGGATGGAGCTGAAGTTGGTTAGACATAGTACCACGATCAAGAGAAGATGTCCCACGCCCCCACCCAAATTAAAATCCTACATCCATATTGACAAGCACATTTTTATTCAGTCTGAAATTTTCATGCGGAAGAAGATCTCGGGGAGATTGCTAAATTGATTGCTCGAAATGATACAAAGAGATTGAGGCCAGGAAAAGAAAAGTCGCAGTGGCTCTTGCTTGCAAGTCAAGACTAATTAGTTCTGATATTAATGTCTTCAATTGCCACGCTGGTTTCCTTTCGATGTCAAAGTGGTTGGGAACCGGTGTGCCTGCTCTCCTCGGCGGCAATTGAAGTCTCAGAATATTCTACTGGGGCTAAATTTGACTAGTCAAAAGGGCCTCCAGAGATCCCAATTTGAAATCCAAATATGAGTTCACTACACAAATTCCTTCAGCATTGAATTTTGATACAAAACGAGCTTGGTAGCTAGCACCTTTTCATTTCATTTATCAAGGAGACAGCAACAGCACCTCTCTCACGGTCTGCTTTAAGCCTTTAAATTAAGGGCGCCCGGCGCACGGCAAAATTGAAACCTAAGAGACATGGCCATTTGAGCGGGTGGTCTACATGTCTCCCTCGCTATCCCCATGAAAGGTAAAAAAGCGAGCTCACCTCTTGCATGCCCCAAAAGGCACAGAGATCTGCTCGACCGCCTCCCGCCCTTCGCCCTTTTTTACGCGGGAGGGAGATCGCGTACGGCCGCCTCCTGCCCGCCAGTGGAAATTGGCGGGAGTGGCTATCCTCTCTTCCCGCCAACTCCCGGTTTTCTTGGCATTTCTTGACATGAGATGAATTTGAATGACAATTTAGTAAGCACGTCAGTTCATAATAATGAAATGTCGGCAAACGATGCCGGAAATGATCATCGATCAAATAATTCAGCCTCATCTCGAAATATAGCTCACTCGTGTCGTGACTCGTGAGCAAGAAATCTCACAATTTTTTGCC
This sequence comes from Costus lasius, assembly GCA_027563935.2. Lineage (NCBI taxonomy): Eukaryota > Viridiplantae > Streptophyta > Magnoliopsida > Zingiberales > Costaceae > Costus > Costus lasius. Next base: position 20,431,611 of record CM050447.1, on the reverse strand, counting down.
ATAAAAATACTCACTGAAGCTAGTGAAATAATTAGTCCACATGGAGCAGGGGGTCGCCTCCGACGTGGAATCACGTTGCGAGCCGTACGGCTCCACCCGCCTCGGCACGCGAGCGCGCTCGCTCGCGCCACCCGACACTGCCTTGGACCAAAAGCAAAGCCAGTCGGAGCAAAGATCCCGCCGACGTGCCCAGGCGGCGGGGCCCGCCCACGCGGCCACGCGCTGGGCGCTCTGCTCGCTGGCCTTTGACTCGAGGACTAGAGCGCCGGGATTTGGAAATGGATTAGCTGGCGCACGAGACGGGCCCCACCACCACGTGATTCACCGACCGCCTCATGCTTCTCCGCTTTAAATATGTGCGGCACCGCCGCGGCTGGCCGTGTCTCCACCGCCCTGTCATTTCTTGGACTGATGTGAGGAGTCGACGATTCGTCCCAAGCGAACGCGGGCGCCCGACAAACAGAGTCGTGGAACGAGAGGACGGCTCTTTTGCTGCTCCCGCCGCCACCGCCGCTGTCGTTATTGTTGTTGTTGGCGGTTGTTCCGGTGCGATCCAGGCGGAGCTTTCGAAGCGGCTTTGTTTTCCCCTTAGGAACATATTAAAGAACGGAGGTGAGGAAGGCAGTGGGTAGAGGCGGAGAAGAGCGCTTAAGCTCGAGGAAGGAGGACACAATCCAGGGTTCTGCTTCCTTCGAGCTGAGCCTGCGCCTCGCTTGAAGAGAAAGAGGTAGAGATGGCTTGGCCGGCTTATTTAAACGAGTATGAGAAGCTCGTGATTCGTATGGACACGCCTAGGTGATTTGAGATCACTGCTTTCTTTTATCTTCCTCATCCAATTCTTGTTTCACCCCTCAGATTTGCTTGGTTTTGTTTCTGCAAAATTTGTACTTTTTTCGTCAATGTTTAATTTCTCCTCATGTCTGTCTCTGTTTCAGGGTTGTGATCGACAATGCCGTTTGCCCCATGGCTACACTTGTCAAGGTGAGCCGAGAAATTGAATCTTTTTGCTAGTATTTTTCCCTACTTATGTAATGATGGATCAGAAAGAATGGCTGAGGGAGCTCTCTTTCCTTGTTTGCTCAGGTGGACAGCGCGAGGAAGCACGGGATCCTCCTCGAGGCCGTGCAGGTCCTCACTGACCTCAACCTCTCCATCAAGAAGGCCTACATCTCCTCCGATGGTCGCTGGTTCATGGACGTCTTCCATGTCACCGATCAGTACGGCCGCAAGCTAGCCGACGAAAGCGTCATCTCCTACCTCGAACAGGTCTCGATCCCCCACTTTGCATTGTGATTTTGGCCAAAATTTTCATCTTTTCGATCGCAATGTGCTAACCTACTGAAAAATACAGTCACTGGACACAGAGAACCACGACATTAGCGAGCCCGGTAGCACGGAGAGCTCCACTACCCTGGAGCTTATCGGCACCGATCGGCCGGGTCTCCTCTCCGAGATCTTCGCTGTGCTCGCCGACCTCGGCTGCGGCGTGGTAGAAAGCAAGGTTTGGACCCACAAAGACCGGATCGCTTGCCTAATCTCCGTCAAGGACGAGCACTCCGGTTCGCCCATCGGCGACGCTAAGCGAATCTGCCAGATAGAGTCTCGCCTCCTCCACGTCCTAAAACGTAGCCGCGGCTCCTGCATCGCTGTCTCCTCTAAGGGCGGCGTCGCCCTCTCCGATCGTCGCCTCCACCAGATGATGTCCGCCGACGGCGACCTCGAAAGCACGTCCCCGGCGGCCAACCCCTCTCCTTCCCCTGTTGTCTCGGTGCAAAACTGGATCGAACGGGGCTACTCCGTCGTCACCGTGCAGAGCCGCGACCGCCCCAAACTTGTGTTCGACGTAGTGTGCACACTCACGGATATGGAATACGTCGTCTTTCACGGCACAATCGACACTCGCGGCGATCTAGCTCTGCAGGTTTCGACTTTCGCTACTTAAGATTGATAGAATGGGCAAAAGCTTCGATCTTTATCATTACTCGCGTTAACTATATTGATTGAATGCTATTAATTAGGAGTTCTACATAAGGCACAAAGATGGCGGCCCCATCAGTGCAGAAGTAGAGATGCAAAGAATGGTACAGTGCATACAGGCGGCGATCGAGAGGAGATCATCAGAGGTAACCATTGAAGTCCTCTCCTTTCCCCAATCCCCAATTAGCAAAAGCTCTGCTCTTTACCATTGCTGATTTCTTGGGAAAACAAACAGGGGCTAAGGCTGGAGCTGAGCATGGAGTATCGGCCAGGGCTCCTCTCGGAAGTAACTCGGACGTTTCGAGAGAACAGCCTGCTCGTTACAAGAGCAGAGATTTGCACCAAGGGAGACATGACGTTGAGTGTGTTCTACGTGAGCAACGCCGCCGGTCGACCGGCCGAATCCAAGGCGATAGAGGCGGTGCGCAAGAGAATTGCTCCTGATTGCCTAATTGTTGTGGAGGAGCAGCAACCGTCGCTCCGTCTGCGGGAGGCCGACGGCCTCCAGGGTGGTGGTAGCGTCGGCATTGGGCTGTTCTACCTGGGAAATCTGTTTTGGAGAAACCTGTACAATCTGGGCCTGATCAAGTCCTGTTCTTAGCTGCTGCTGGCTCTGTTTGTGCCGACCAAATTGGTGTGTACATAGTGTGCAAAGGGTGAAGAATTTGATTGAATGGATCTAATTAGGGACCGTTTGTAAAGAAAGGAATTGTTTCTTATTGCTGACCTCTGACAACAGTGGTTTTTAATCAGTTCGCCCTGTTCAAATCTTGCATTCTTTGTTGTTTGAAATTTGAAATCCTGAACAGAGTTGAGTTTCGGAGCAGAGAATGGAAGATGTGGAGAGCCCCTCTTTTCTTTGTTTTTTTTTCCTTGAAAAAATGACATGTCACCTGATGTTGTTGACGAGTTGGCATCTAGGCGTGACTCTTTCGGAGGAGGGCTTTCGGAGAAATTTTCTAGGCGGACGCGTCCGAAATTTTTTTTCTTTTTTTTAGCATCATGGACCTACAAATTTATTACTGTCAAATCAAATGAGAGTTTGACAGCAGATAGCCAACAACCGCACTGAGAAGAAGGCTTCTATTTCTAGAAGCCTTGTGCTCATGTTCAGTAAATTTTAGCAAAAGACGAGGCTCTTCACCTTAGCAAGTAGCAACCCCAAAACTTTGGCAATGGAAGCAGCTGCATTAAATTCAATAGAATTTTATGTTACTAGGTTCTACAGTTGCCTGGATGAAGGATTAGAATTAAAGAGTGATCCTATAAAGAAGTTTTTTCTTTTTTTTTTTCCAAAGATAAAATTTAGTTAACCAAAGGATCGAAGATCCAAGAACAATTTATAATTCACCGTTCTAGGAGTAAAGATAAGTTTGCAATTTATAATTCTCCTCTTTAAAAATCAGATTTCCCTAAGCAGCGGGGAATCCATTTCTTCCCCCTATAAAGAAGTTGGCGATGCGTTTTTCTGTTTCAAATTGACTGGTCACGAGAACAATATAAATGGCTCTACCATATTATAATTTATTTCTGTTTACTTTTCAAAGGGAAATCATATTTGGCCCAACTTATGATGCTGCCCGTGGCATCAGGCATGTATTAGTTCTGCAATAGTGGGCCGCTCTATCTGGGCCCAATAGTCCGAAAGCAATTTAAATTGAGAAAAAAATTATAGGAAATCATATATTTGGCCCAATTAACGATGGCGGCATGGACGTGTCCCACATTTCTCGGCCGATCGAACGTAGCCCAATTTTTCCATTAACTATTGCAAGCGAAACCCAACTTATGATGCCGGCGGTGGCATGGACTACATCGGCACTAGTGGTCCGATCAGTTTCAGCACAATAGTCCGGTGACCTTTTATATTGAAAAAATATAGTTGTAGGAACTAGGAACTAGGAAGTTATATATTTAGTCCTACTGACGATAATGGCATCGAGATCTGGAAAAAAGTTATGATGCTGGATGCTCCCATGGACGTGCCCCACACTTCTGGGCCAATCTAAAGTAGCCCAGTTATTCCGTTAATTTTTCAAAGAGAAATCACATGTTTCGTCCAACTTATAATGCTGGCAGTGGCACGGACTACATCGGCACTAGTGGGCCGATCTATTGCAGCCCAATAGTCCAGTGACCTTTTATGTGGAGAAAATATAGTTGTAGGAAGTCACATATTTAGCCCAACTGACGATAGCGGCATAAACATGCCCCACACTTGTAGGCCGATCTAACTAGCCCAATTATTCCGTGACTTTTCAAAGAGATGTCACATGTTTGGCCCAACTTATAATGCTAGCAGTAGCATGGACTACTTCGGCAGTAGTGGGCGATCTAACTCGGCCCAATACTTCTTATGACCTTTTAATTGAGAAAAAAAAAGTATTTATAGGAAATCACATATTTTACCCAATTTATGATGCTGGTAGTAGCTATTTCCCTTAGGTCATGTTTGGCACCGCTGTAAGGACTTTGCCTTCGATGCTTGCCCTTTTATGAAAATTTAACTAATGATTCATCCTCAATTGTTTGACCCAAATCTACCTCTAGGCGACTCTTGAAGTGGAAAAATCTGCGTGTGTCATAAGGTTGACCAATTAGCAAGAAGAAAGTGAAAAATCAGCTGTAATTAAAAAGGAAAAGAGTCATCTCAAAGAATAATGTTTTGACTCTTAAACTGTAAGGTGTAAACCTTTGACTCATGTCCGACGGTGAACCGGCATCCGTCGCCGGCCAGAGCTTTTTCTTGGTTGAAGCTTGCCCAACACCCCCCTTCACACAACAGCAGGATTCCGATCGGATGAACGAAGGAGACACACCCTCTTTTTCCCTCAATCGTCGTCGGTCCTTCTTTCCTCTGCTTTTCCATTTCCGCCAACTACCCAGATGAGATGTTGCCTCCAAGCATCATCGACAACTCCTACAGGGGACATGTTGTCCAGAAGAGTTGCCAGCGGCAACAATAAATGTGCATCAGCACCACCCTCTACCTCCACCTCTCATCCATGCCCATAAAGAAAACCCAGAATAAGCCCAAAACAAGATGAGCTTAGCCTATAATTAAACCTTGAAATACAAGCTTCTAATAGCCCACAGCGCAACAGCACACGCCTACTTCAAAATCTTGCAAGAAGTTTGACCAAAATCAATGTGCCGATGATGGCACGCTGCCTAAGGCATCACATAAAGTAAGTAGAAAAAGTTCTACTTAAATTAGCTGTGCTTTTTCAACAATATAATAACCTCGGTTACCTACTTACTTCAATTCGAACGAAACTATAATTTTGCAATTTAGTTTGCATATCGCCTATATAGGGCGCGCAAGTTGCTAAGAGAAACGCAGATTCGAGCAGCTACAACAGACGGACGGGACAAATGAGTTTAACCCACGGTTCTTTAAAATTTTTCTTGTCGAGCAATCCGGCGAACAGTTGGTATTCTCCCTTTTCCTCTTCCCCTACGTTTTAGATATCATTTCTTTCCCTTCGTTTCTTGGTTGATTTTTGGTTGGTTGTAGAGAATTCCACCAAAATTCTGAGAACACCTTGGTCCTGAATCACTCGGGTGGGTTTATTTAAAAGGCCCTAGCGGCAATGTTTGGGAAGTGGAGCTGGTTGATAGATCAAGTGAACTCAAGTTTGAGAGTGGATGGAAGGAGTTCGTTTTTCATCATGCGTTGGGTACAGGTGAATTGTTGGTGTTCAGGCTAGATTGGTACTCTTTATTTTCAATTTCGGTGTTTGACATATCTGGGTGTGAGAAGGACTCTGCCTTCGATGTTTGCCCTTCTTATGAAAATTCAACTAATGATTCATCCTCGGCTGTTTGACCCAAATCTACTAGGAATGCAAGCTCATACACGGCCGTGCATGGGTACACAGCAATGCCCGTGAAGAGCGTAGAAAAGTCCATTTGAGCTGAAATTTGACATGTAGCTTCGTTTCATTATGAGGAATCGTCCCACATCTTTAGATCTTCCAAATTCCACCAATTTTTATGCGAAATCCCTACATTTCAATAAAACAGAGGGAAAGTGAAGATTCCGAAGAATATGAAGCGTTTAATTATATAAATGAGACTAAACATACATTTTACTCCTAAATTGTGATAGAAAAAAGCCATAAAATATCATATTTTTGCATGCTATCAATGGTACGCTGCCCATAGCGGCAATAAAGTAAATAGAAAAAGCTATTAGCTATGTTTTTTTAAATATAATAATTACTGTTACCTTCTCAAAAGCAGTTTGACGAAAATCAATTACGGTTGATGGTACACTGCCCAAAGTGGCAATATGGTAAGTAGAAAAATTTATTAGCTGTGTTTTTTCATAAATATAATAATTACTGTTACCTACTTGAAACTGTATCGCATATATCCTGTATAAAGCGCGCATGCTGTAGAAAGGCCGTGGATACAAGCAGGATTCGAGATGGACAGGAGAAACGAGTTCAACCCAAAGTTTTTTTTATATTTTTTTGGCCGAACAGTCCGGCGAACAGATGGTATTTTTCCTTTTCCTCTTTTTTGGATATCAAATTTTTTCTTTTATTTCTTGGTTGATTTTTGGTTGGTTGCAGAGAATTCTACCAAAATTTTGAGAATATCTCAGTCCTGAATCACTCGGATGGATTGATTTAAAAGGCCCTAGCGGCAATATTTGGGAAGTGGAGTTTGTTGATAGCTTAGGTGAACTTAGGTTTATGAGTGGATGGAAAGAGTTTGTTGTTGATCATGCATTAGAAACGGGTGAATTATTGGTGTTCCAGCTAGATGATTACTCTTTATTTTCAGTATTCGTGTTTGATACATCTGGGTGCCAAAAAGATTTTGCTTTCGTTGCTTGCCCCCCTTATGATTCAAGTAGTGATTCATCCTCGGCCTGACCCAAATCTCTTCCGGATCTTATGTTTTGTTTTTTCATTATGATTCAAGTAGCATTCAAATTTGCCACCTGCTTTAGATGGTCCTGCCCTCTCAGTTGACCACTGGTGGTGATTTATCGCCATATCCTCTATGAGATTAAAGGCTTCATCAATTCCCTTACTCATCAAGTGAACTTAGGTTTGAGAGTAGATGGAAGGAGTTCGTTTTTTATCATGCGTTGGGTACGGGTGAATTGTTAGTGTTCCGGCTAGATTGGTACTCTTTATTTTCAGTTTCGGTGTTTGGCATATATGGGTGTGAGAAGGACTCTACCTTCGATGCTTGCCCTTTTTATGAAAATTCAACTAATGATTCATCCTCAGCTATTTGATCCAAATCTACCTCTAGGCAACACTCTTGAAGTGAAAAAATCTAGTGTATCCTAAGGTTGACCAATTAGCAAGAAGAAAGAGAAAACATGAGCTATAATTAAATGGGAAAAGAGTCATCAATAAGAATAATGTTTTGGCTCTTAAACTATAAGGTGTAAACCTTTGACTCATGTCCGGGGGTGAACCGACATCTGTCGCCGGCCAGAGCTTTTTCTCAGTTGAAGCTCGCCCAACACCCCTCTCCACACAGCAGCAGGTTTCTGATCGGATGAATGAAGGAGACGCACCTTCTTTCCCCTCAATTGCCGTCAGCCATTCTTTCCTCTACCTTCCCATTTCCGCCAACTACCCAGATGAGATGTTGTCTCCAAGCATCATCGACAACTCCTACAGGGGACATGTTGTCCAGAAGAGTTGCCAACGGTAATAGTAAATGTGCACCGGCACCACCCTCTACCTCCACCTCTCGTCCAAGCCCATATAGAAAACCTAGAACAAGCCCAGAACAAGATGAGATCAACCTATAATTAAACCCTGAAATACAAGCTTCCAATAGCCCATAGCCCAATGGCACACGCCTACTTCAAAATATCGCAAGAAGTTTGACCAAAATCAATGTGCCGCAAAATTTAAAATAATAAATAAATATTTATTTTAAATTATTTAAATTAATAAATATATTTGATTTTTTTAGTATTTAAATTTTAATTATTAAAAATAATAATACTTAAAATTTTAAACGAAATTATGTAAATTACTTTTTTTGAAAAGCAGAAGCTGCAAAAATATCAAATTGTATTTTTCCTAATTCCTTTTTTTTTGCTTCTGTTTTTCTTTACCAAATAGTTTTCTATTTAAAAATTATTTAAACTCAACGTAAAACCAGGGCCAACAGGCCTTAAATTAGGGTTGTTAAAAAAAAAACCAGAAAACCGATAGACCGTGGTTAACCGACTGAACCGAACCGCTCGGACGGTTAACCGAATTAATCGGTTCGGTTCACGGTCGGTTTTAGCTTATAAATTTATGGTTCGGTTCGATTACGGTTCGGGGAAAAATTTTTCACCGGTTAATCGAACCGACCGAATATATGTATATATATAACCTAAGTTTGTAAATTAATTGTTCATTTAGTACCATGGTTAAACATTACTTTATAAGATAGTTGGTCATAAATTTAAAACCTATCGAGTATAATTTAAAAATTAATTATTTTACATATTTAATTATCAAATAATAATATTTAATATTATATACAGGTTGTATTTTATATATTTTATATATTTTATATTTAATATTATTGGATAAAGAATTTTCTTAATCGGTTAACCAAAAACTGGTGGTTAACCGCACTAAAAAAGGGTTAACCGATAGTTTTTTAGTTTGGGAACAATTTGTAATATAGCCGAACTGTTCTAATCGGTTCAGGACAAAATTTAGGGTTACAGTTCGGTTAACTGAACTGTGAACACCCCTACCTTGAATCAAAGAAGGTATAGTTAACAAAATTTGCATGTTTGGGCCTAACTCACGATGGTCGCATGGACTTCTCTCTCACTAACGGGCGGGCCGATCCATGTCGGCCCAGCTTTACCATACTGAATTTTCTTTCCAGACTCAGTAACTCAATTACTGAATATCCACATTCCACTCGAAGCATTTCACGGACGAAACCAAATATTTTACAATCATCGACAACTTGTTCTTCTTCTTCTTCCCCGGATCGCGTCACTGTTGCTAAAAGAGAAGATCCAGAAAAGTAAAGTGGAAATCATCATAGTATAATAATCAATGAAGTGAAGTGAATGGGGGGAAGTCACATCATCACATCGTGGATGCTCTCATCTATCAAAGTTGAAACTGCTACGTGCGTAGAGCTTAATATATTATGCCCTAGAATAAGTGCTAGATGCTGCATGCAACAGTGCATCGTGCATTCACTGTTGTATATCTTTGAGACCGAGACTGTGAGACTGAGACTGAGACGGAGATGGATTCCAAAAATGTAAGCCAAGATGGTGTTGCATAGGGAATATCGAGGAGGACATATGACAATAAAGCTATAAATGATGTGAACTTAGGGGTGGGTAGGCTTACAGAACTTGAATGACTCGTTTCTTTCTTAGTTTGCAATAAATTTAGCCGCTTCTCCCTCTTTCTGTTGCCAGTTTTTAGCAGCTCTCGTCTAGCTGCTATATTTATGAATGCAGCAGTAAGCCTAGGAGACTACGAGTGCATGGTCTCCATGTCCCAGAGCAGCAACTCACTGGACTCGCTGGAAAAATTGACCCCCCAACTTATTTCTTCACGGGACTAATAAATGGCTACTCCGTATCGTCATCAATATGCAACTAAGTTGGACTTCAATTCGCCTCAATATACACTGTTTCTGATTATGATTTAAGATGAGTTCATCTAATACCAAATAACACACACATAAGACAACATCACTTGAGTCACATATTAGCCACACCCTGCACTGTGAAGACAGCATCACTTGAATCAACAGCTCCAGCATAAAACACTCTTACATAGGCGCAAGACAATTGATGTCACCACATCATAAGTATAGCGCTATCTAAGACCAAAAAGTTCTTCTAACACCCTCTTCAATATCGACGAATACCCAAGCTTAAATATGTACTAAGACAATACTCTGCACAAATCATCTACACTATAAATAGCATATCGATGTCTCATTTAGGGATGACAATTTAATTTTATATATTATGGTATCTGATTTGATTCCACTTATTAGTGACATATTCATATATCCCATTTTAAATAGGTTCATCTTGAGTTTGAATTTATAAATACAAGCACCCGATACACAATTTTAAAATAAAATAATAATAACATAATTAATATATGAATATATTTATTATAATAATTTATAAAATTATAGTATATAAAATAATTTTAAATTAAAAATAAATTATTTTATTTAGTTAGGTGCCCATTTAAATATCACATGTCAAGTTCTAAGTTATTTTAATAAGATACTCGGGTTTAAGTTAGATTCAAGTATCATCGAATAAAAATTAAGTACCCTATCTAATGACATCCCCAGTCTAAGTCAAAATACTAAATTAAGATTATGTAATGAATAAATACCCCCCTCTCAAAAATGCATAAAGATAAACTTTTTTTTTTCTTTAATTGGTGTTGCAACTATTTATTCTCTATTTGACTTGGAATCTTAAAATCAAAATTATGTATGAAATTTTTTTAAATATTTTAATTTTTTTATATTCTACGCCCATAATTTGGCTTGTTTGATTTGGAATCTTGACATCAAAATTATGTTTAAAAATCTTTTAAATATTTTTTTTATATTCTATGCCCATAATTTGGCTTGTTAATAGTCACAAATTAGGTTCTATACCACAAGTGCAACCCACATTTTACTTGATAAAAAAATTTCTATAAATCCTCATTTAATACAAGAAATACACAACTGTTTTTTATAGCATTTATATAAATCCTTAAAAATGCATAAAGATAAATATTTTTTTTCTTTAATTGATGTTGCAACTATTTAGATAGTCTCTGTTGGACTCGGAATCTTGAAATCAAAATTATGTATAAAAAACTTTCAAATATGTTTTTTTTTTAAAAAAAATTACATTCTACACCCACAATTTGGCTTGTTAGTAGTCACAAATTAGGTTCCATATACCACAAGTGCAACCCACATTTTACTCGATAAAAAATTTCTATAAATCCTCATTTAATACAAGAAATACACAACTGTTTTTCATAGCATTTATATAAAATGAAATCAATTAGATGCAAGAAAGAGACACAAATTAAGACACGGGTACGATATGTATTATCATAGACATTAATTATTATAAACCCTACTCACGGACCCTCTTCCCCCCTACTACTACTTGATCGTTTAATAATTGTACATTATTCTCGGCCTGTGTTACTCTACATGTGCCAACACCTCATAGAAAAAACTTATGCGGGCCCCATGTTTAGACACTAGTCAATATTAGTTAGTACTAATACTTTAGGCCCAACAATTGTATATTTTTTTTATTTTAATTCTGAGACTATTTTCAACGAGAAATGGTTTTGGTCAGTTGTTTTAAGTCAACACACGCTTCTACATATTTACAATATAAACCTTTATTATACACAAAATTTTAACCATTTTCTTTTCATCAAATGATAATCATTTTTGGCACGCATATTGCTCAATCCAAAATACTTAGGCGAAGTAGTTTATCCTAATCATATACATTATCTATACTGTAAGATTTAGTAATACTTAGCTACACAGTGGAACCCTTATGGCTAATATTTGAGCCCCTCGATTATAACAAATCAAAATGATTCCACCGTGATACAATATATTGGCTCCTTATTGTTCAATTCGTAAGTCTTCCATATTCGAAGTATAAATACATGTAGTACAAATCTTTATTACTTTTAATTGGACTTACCATTGGCAAGAAGTTTTAAATCAAAGAATGCATGGGAATTCCACAACAAATTAAGCATAGTTATGACTTTAGAAAAAAAATAAATCTATGTTATGTTGCTCAAGAGATAATGGTATAATTGGTTGAAAAGGGACAAGCATGTTTGGATTGCTAAGCAATCATTAATGTATGCATGTCCCAACCTTTTAAATGAGGAAAAAGAAGGATTAGGATATTATATTCTTAGCTAACACACACACACAAACCCTTTAAAAGTTTGGTGTATAAAAAAAAAAACTTTGAAAGGTCAACTAATTGATATCTACAACTAACATGTACTGATGTACATGAAGTTAGGTGGCTATTTTTTGGATCATTAGAATATTAAGGTAAGATGATATTATTTTTATTCAATGATTTGACATAAAGGAAAATTGTGTAGACAATAAATAAACACATGTGGGACTAAAAATAAATAATTAAAGTATTTGATGTTTATTTTTCTATAAGATTAAGATTATAAGATCTTTTGTATCATTAATTATTTGGATGGAATAAAATAATTCTAAATAGTAAAAAGAAAAAAGTGTAGCTTATTTTTATATATAAGGTGAAATATATAACCCTTAATTACAAGGGAAAGTGAGTATGGATCAAAAATTCAAAATGCTCCTAGGGTTACCTTGGAATTTGTCCATAAATAGTACACGAGGAAAATGATTGACACACCTAACCATAAATAGATGGCAGCAAAGTTTTGTTGCGATTATTTTTGCTGTCGGCATCCATCAATGTACTCGTCTTTGCATTAGGTAAAGTTAGCTAATGCATGCGATGCCCTTCTCCCAAGCCTTTTGTAAAAAAGCTCAAATCAATATCATATTTTCTTCACCTCACAAGTAAAATGTGAAGGAGGACTATAATGAAAAAGAATTTTTAAATAGAGACAAAATTCAGATAATTAATTTATACAAAAATACGCACTTGTCTTTCAATACTTATATCATGTATTAGACACTGTCCGACACATATGAGTAATAAGTCTGCTAATATGCATAATATACGTGTTTATTTGCACCAAGCACAGTAAAAAAAATTTAAGATTTTTTTTCCCGCAAGTATACTAAAATATATACTATTAAATCTAGCCTTGATTAATTATTTGCTGATATATCAAATATATATAGTATATGGGTCTAAAAATAATTATAAGAAATAATGAAAAGAATTTAGGAAACTTAGAGAGAAAATTGTGATTTGACATTGGAGTCAATCGTACTCATGAGGGGGGAAGCTTTTTGGTGAGCTATGTGGAGCCCAAACACAAGCCGAGATTGTTTACTCGGTCCCTGTTGCAATTTTAGATGCAATGAATGTGAACGAACTCGTGTTCAATCAAAATTTTGTTACTTTTAATTTAATGCCTACAAGTTCGATTCATGATCGTTTCAATTTTGTCATCTTCATTCACATGTATGGGCTGTTTAATTCTAGGGTAATTTTCTAAATTGGCACTGTAAAATATTTTGATTCGGGCTCTCATCTTTAAATTTTGCTAGAATCGGGTCTCTTTTTGAAACGAGTACTTGTCCTTTGTGGCATTTTGATAAAAACATCTTAAGGAACATAACATTTTAAAAAAAAATTTGTTATAAAACTTATGCATCTTTAATATATATATATATATATATATATATTGGATATGTAAAACTGAAAAAAAATTAAATACAAATAAATAACCAATATCTTACAAATTTGCCTACCATTATTGTGCCTCATATTAAACTATAAAAATATATTTTGTTATAAGTTTTGTACTAGTTCCAATAATTTTATAAATTTTTAGCATTGTTATCCCTCATACAAATCATATATACTCACTATAAGGAGGCACAAAAATATTTAAAAAATATAAGACATTTGTACTATTTTAGAATTTTAAAATGAGTTAAACAAATTATATTGGAGAGTGAGAATAATAAAATTTAGAAGGTATTAGTATAACTTAAAAAAAAAAAAAAAAACTTTTTTACATTATACTCCCTTGATTTATTTTTATTATCGAGAGGGTATGATTTGAGAAATCAGTCCTAATTACAAACATGTGTTTTGACTACTAAATGAAGACATAGTGTTTCCTTCAACTATACTATATCATTACTTATACAAATACTTGACATTATAGCTGCAATAATGTCAAAAATATGGATAGCAGAGGCCAAGAAGTTTCCACATAAAGTAGGTAATAAGCATGACTTTGTTGGTGGATTTGTAAGTTTAGCCTTTGCACATGCCCAACTTTATACAGATATATAGCTCTTCTTATAGAATGTCAAAATTTTCTCCATCCATAAAGTGGCAACACCTTTTGCCCATTTTACAAATCCAAAATTTGAGACTTTATATAATTCTATGCATCATTGTTCAGATTATCTTACACTTGATCATCTTCATCATCATCAAGAGCCGCTATTTGCCCAGAAATTAATTGTTCTAAGTTTGTCAAATTCACAAAATAGTCAGAATAACTTTATCATTGAGTGAAGAATGCAGAGATCTTTTGGTTACTTTACCTGCAGCCTTTTGCTCCTCTTGTACAGCGATCTTTTGGTTGAGCTACCCCCTTGGAAAAACAGTGGCCAAAATATTGATTATTAAAGTCATTTATATATATATAGCCTGTTGAGGGCTAAAAAGCATGAGTGAATCATCCATCCATCCATCCTCCATGAGTTGAACCCTAAAAAAGCAGAAGCTTTTTTGGAAGCCAACAGAGCTGGTGTAGATGAAATCTTGGTGCTGGAGATTTAGCTGCAAGCTACAAGAGAACTTTGTACCTCTGCTTTAGTGCATCTGATGCATGTAGTAGTAGTACTACTACTACTACTCTGCCACAAGCTAGGCTGGTCACTTACCTACTCCCACTACTAAACTCACTTCAATACACAGCCCTTGCTTTGCAGAGCCATTCCTTTTACAAGACCAGTCAAAGCTTCCTCACTAGTCACTACCACTCCAGAAAATGACCTGCACATGGCCTTAAATTCCTAGCTCACTCTTTCTTTAACCTTTTCTCCCCTCTCTTTCTCTCCCTCCTCCTTCCTTCTTCCTCTGCTCTCCTTCCCCCCTTCCTTTTTCTGCACTTTTTTTTGGCTATACACAGCACAAAGTGTTCATTGGCAAAGCCTTGGGCATTATCTATTTGGGTTGGAGTTGGCTTGTTTTGGTGTTTAATTAGAATACGTCCGTCCATTCGTCTCTCCATCCGTCCATCCCCTTTGGTGTAGGCAAAAAAATTGGAATTTTTGATATGATGCAGGAGCCCAAAGGCTCATCATGACGCGCTTAAAGCAGGAAAGCGGTGATATCGGGCGGCAGCTGTGCTGCGTCGCAGGTTCAACGCATGGGCGGCCGTGATCTCGACGGTCACCTGCTCGCTGCACGTCTTGGGTTGAGAAAGGAGGCAGCTTGTTGCTCCGGTGGTGGCGGCGGCGGCGGCGGCGGCGGTTCGGTTTGGTGTAAGGGGGTTGAGTATTGTATATAGGGAGAGTGAGCAGGAGTGATTTGGATGGAGGCGGGGGGCAAGGAATCTGCTTCGGGCGGGGAGGGGGCAGCGGCGGCAGATGACGCGACGGCGAGGACGGTGAGGAAGCGGTACGAGCGGCTCCTGGCCGTGCGGAACAAGGCGACGAGAGGGAAGGGCGCGTGGTACTGGGAACACCTGGAGCCCATACTGGTGACGGAGGCCGGGTCGGCGCAGCCCTCGGCGGCGAAGCTCCGGTGCGCTCTCTGCTCCTCGATGTTCTCCGCTTCCAATCCCTCTCGCACCGCTTCTGAGCATCTCAAGCGCGGCGCCTGCCCCAACTTCTCCTCCTCATCAGCCGCCGTCCCAGCCCTACCCGCGCCGCCCCTCGCTGCGGCCGTCGACCCCGTCCCACTCTCCTCTCTCCCCCCGGCCTCCGGCCGCATCCGCCCGCACCGCCCGATCACCCGGCGGCGCGCCGCTACGGGGCCGCCGATGGTAAGGCCGCCCCTCGTGCTTTCGGGGGGGAGGGATGACCTCCTCGCGCTGGCGAGGCTGGAGGACAGCGTGAAGAAGCTGAAGAGTCCCATGGCTACCCCCGCCACGACACTCCCAAAGCCCCAGGCGGACACCGCCCTAGCCCTGCTCGCTGAATGGCTATTCGAATCCGGCGGCGCCGTGTCCCCCTCCACGCTCGACCACCCAAAGCTCCAGTCTTTCCTCAACCAGGTCGGCCTCTCTTCCGTTTCCTCTCGCCAACTAGTTGTCTCCCATCTCCAAGCGCGATACCTTCAGGTCCTATCTGATTCCGAGGCCAGAATCCGCGACGCCGCCTTCTTCCAGCTCTCTTCTGACGGCTGGAAGTCGCCGGCAACTACTTCGGACTATACACTGGTGAGCTTCGCCGTGAACCTTCCCAATGGAACCACATTGTTCCACCGATCGCTGCTCACCACCGGCGGAGCTCCCCCGGACTACGCCGAGGAGCTTCTCTGGGACGCCGTCACTAAACTCTCCGGTGGCTTCACCGACCGGTGCGCTGGCATCGTCGCCGACCGTTTCAAGAGCAAGGTCCTTCAAAGCCTCGAGAGCCGGTACCAACGGATGGTAAACCTCACCTGCCAACTCCAAGCATTCCACAGCTTGATCAACGACTTGGCCCGGGAGCTGCCGCTCTTCGGGAGAGTGTCGGCCAATTGCTTCACACTCGCCAACTTCGTCAACAGCCATTCTCAAGTCAGAAGCATTTTTCTCAAGTACCAGCACGGAGAGCACGGCCACACTCGCCTTCTGCGGACCCGTCCCTCTGGCGCCGCCGATAAAATTTCTGACTTCTCCGCTGATTTCGCTGTGTTGGAGGATGTCATGGACTATGCCCGGCCGATCCAAATGGCTATCCTTGACGAGGACTACAAGGCTATCTGTGCTAACGAGCTGATTGCCAAAGACATGGCCGAGCTGATTCAAGATGGTAGATTTTGGACCGAGCTAGAGGCAGTTCACTCATTGGTTATGCTGGTTAGGGCCATAGCCCGAGAGATTGAGATGGAGAGGCCATTGATCGGACAATGCTTGCCTCTGTGGGATGAGCTTCGCTCCAAGGTCAGAGAATGGAGAGCTAAATTCAACATCGACGGCGGCCTTGTCGACAGTGTGATCGAGAGTAGGTTCACGAAGAACTATCACCCGGCATGGTCAGCTGCATTTGTGTTGGATCCGCTCTTCTTGGTTAAGGACACCAGTGGCAAGTACCTGCCACCCTTCAAGTTCTTGCCCCCGGAGCAGGACAAGGACGTGGATCGCCTGATCACCCGCCTCGTCTCCCCAGAGGAAGCCCACATTGTCCTGATGGAGCTGATGAAATGGAGGTCAGAGGGATTGGACCCTCTCTACGCCCAAGCTGTGCAGGTAAAGCAGCACGACCCGTCGACCGGGAAGATGAGAATTGCTAATCCGCAGAGCCGCAGGCTGGTCTGGGAAACCTGCTTGAGCGAATTCAAATGCCTCCAAAAAGTGGCAGTGAGGCTCATCTTCCTCCACGCCACCTCCTGTGGGCTCAAGAGCAACCCAACTCTGCTGCGATGGATGCGCACGCACGGCCGGTCAGAGTCCGCTCAGAAGATCGCCTTCCTCGCCGCGCATTCGAGGATCGGCCGGAGCGATCTCTCGAGCGACGAGGACAAGGATGCAGTGGTGCTGAGCATGTGTGAGGATGATGTGCTCAGTGAGTTTGTGGATGCCTCTTCATCAGTGTAACTCCTCTCTTCAGGATTAGATTTGTCCCTAATTTTCTGCATCTGCTGAGTGTAGATTAGGATTGTAGGAATGTTGATTCTTTGTATGGATTCTCTAGGCCTTTACTTGTTCTTCAAACGCCTGCTCAATGTTTTGTTTGGGGCGGGGATGGAGGACAAACATCTCGTAAATATCTTATTTAGGGGGAAAACATGATCCTTCCGAGCTGATGGGTTTGCAGGTCTCTGTGTTTGTTAGATAGAGATGTTTATAACAGAGAGAGGGACATTGATGTAAAGATTTCTGATTTTTAGTTTTTATATTTTGGCAGATCATTCTTTTCTTTTCTTCTTCTCCTTCATCTTTGATTTCTCACTGTTTCAACTTGGATTTTCTTCATTTGATTGTAGCAACAAAAAACGTGATACATGTTGCTTTTCCTTTTCATGATCTTGCCATACTTATGTATTCAAGTCTATGAAGCTATATGCATTCTTGTCATTTATTGTTCTTTTTTTTTTTTCAGTCTATAGTTCTTAAAGATGATGGCAATAGTGATGCGAGTTGCGACTAATGAAACGTTTAGTTGCTTATAACTTCAAATTACTATGCATTTGCCAAGCCAAAGAAGGTAGTTTATTGAATAATCTCGTAGGGAGGCAAGATTAGGTCTTTACTTTTTTTTGTTATTGGCTTTGTAATTCTTCTTAGCTGAGAAAGAGTTCCTAGCTACTTGCCTATGTTTTTGACATGAGTAAGTATTCGATTTTGTGGTATGTAATAGTTTGGAGATGTAAGTGTAGTTATGGTGACAAACTTGAAACTAAGATGGAGAGTGAACTAGCAACACTTACTCCTTAGATTGCTATGTCTTCGAGATAGTTCTACTCATGCAAGTGCTTGCACTAGTCCAAGAGATGTTATCCTCTGCATAGCCTTCCATTCTCACTCCCATTATGCATACCCTAGAACTTAGTTGCCTTGTTTTTTTTTTTCCTTTGGTATGCATAGTGAGTATGATATGGAGAATTTTGATGGAGTTGGGGAACTACTTTCGTGTATATCATATGCTAGATAAGGAGAAAGTTCTTGTATGTGTAATGGGCTTGATGAGCAATACCAAGTTATGGTAGCACTTACATATGGGGTTGGTGCTGGTAGGAGACTAACACCAAATCCACAATTAGAAAGTGCTAGATGTTTTAAAACATAGTTCCTATATCTCAAATGGGCGAGTAAAGTTCATACTTAATGAAGTCAATGATTCAGTGAATGATGTCTAGATGACATCCATGTCCATCAACTCCTTTGTCCATACAACATTGTCCTCTAAGCTTCTATTGTATGTAAGCACAAAACTCAACATACAATTGATGGTGGCCATGATTGACACTAGAGCCACACATGTGCTTATGGATGATTCATTTAGTACATGGTTGGGTCTATCCATCTCTAAGGCATCTAGTCAAGTGAAGATAATGATGAGAATATGCCCCTCTTTGAATCATATAATGTGGTGAAAGAAAACATGCTATGATTTTTTTTTTATTTGTGTATTTTAATGTCATACTTAGCATCAACTTTCTTTAAGCTCCAAGGCATTTGTAATTCCTTTGTTAAATTGTATATTCATAAATTAAAAAAAGCTTCTTTGCATCATCCTTTATTTCAATATGACATGTAATGCCAAAGGAGAAAAGGGACAACAATGAGCAAAGCCTTTTTCTCTCAACTACTACCCGATAAAGGAGATGTGACATAGTTATAAGATTTTCCTAATGATGTTGATTGGGTTGGGACTATATTACGACATCTACTAGCCCAAGTCAATGAGAATATACACATGGAGTATGCTAATGTGATGCTAATAGAGCTACCAAAGTTTCTTCCTCGATGACGTGCCATTGATTGATTGATTGCTAACATAAATGATCCCAAGCACATGACCCTATTACATATCTCCATACACGATGTTGCCCGTTGAGCTTGCAAGCAAAAAGTATGAAAGCAAATGGCAAACTATTGCAAATTAGATTTAACTAGTTGTATAAAGCCGCCTATTGACACTTTAGTGCTCTTTAAGTTGAAGAAAGACGGCTTTCTCTAAGTATGCATAGATTATAACATAAGGAATAAGGTAATAATGTGAAAAATATTACTATATCCATTTGATAAAGGATTTGGAGGACTACTTAGTTAAGATACACATTTTCATTATATTGGACTCTATTCAAGCTATTGTTAGGTTTAAATTGTAGTAGGAGGTGTATCAAATATAGTGTCTCAATATGGGTTGTAAGTTTTTGGTTATGCTATTTAGTTTATTTAAATCACCCACCAATATGGATTGAACCCATATCATTTCAATGACATAACTCATAGTTGGTTGGTTCTTCCAGTTAGAAAGGATTTGAGGTTATTGAAGGGATCATTGCATCTTTTTTAAAAAACTTCATAGCGTTTGCATAAAGAGGGAGCACATGAATTTTCCTAAGTGTCCCTCCTTAGATTTCTAAGTTGGTAATGAGATCATGAAATGTTGAATATAAATAAGTTGAATCATAATAAAAGTGTGGGGGGGTTGAGAGGTCTTACCAAGATCACTTGCAATAAGGGATGTATATAGGGGTTTATTAGCATAGGCATTTGCTCATTCACTACTATATGCACAAGGTGAGGTTGATTGCTTTAGTCAATGCTTGAGACACAAACAATTAGTGAGGTCAAAGAGCCTATTTCTTAGAGTCACATAGTGCTCGAGATTGAATAATAGTAGATGAGGGTCAGATCACTCAATTAACATTTGACTTGACCTGAGTGCATGTGTGGGAATCAATCACTTGTATAGATGACACCATTGATTGGATTGAGTGTGTCAATTCCCTTAGGAATACTTATTCTTCCCAAGGGTATCTATGGTTGTGCCTAATATACCCATTTTACTAACTATATTATGCGGTCATAATGCAATACAACACATTTAGAAAAGGTCTCAAAGAAGTTGGGAGACTCTTACTTGTTTATAAAGATCAGGAAATGCAAGTTCACTCATGAGGAAATACAAATTTATTTGATGTTTTATTGGGTATGACCATGTGTAAATGGATCCCTAGAAGCTCTATATTAGAGATTAATTACTATGTCTCTGGTTAGTGATGATCATATGTGTATACTTTGGACCAACCAATTTTGACCCATGGTTTATCCAAAAGTACTCAGATACAACACAATTAAGTAACTTCTAAAAAGAAGGATCAATCATGTGTCTAGATTGATTATAACTTACATTCATCAAGTTAAAGAAGACAACAGGTTCATATTATGCTCTTTTGACTTTGAGTTGTGTTTTGAAGTATAAGAGAAATATCTGATGAATTTTTAGAGGAATAAAAAACTTAAGAGGAAAGAACATTTAGATAGAAAGAAAAGTGTGTAGTAAAATCCTTCTTGTGTTTATTTGTGAGGAGAATAAGAAGGATTGCATTTGCATCTTGCTCTTTACGTTCGATTTAGGCAAATTGCATTTTACTCATTTTCATTCATCTTATTTTTCTTCATTTTTAATCCCTCTTTCCTTGTTTTATTTTATTAAAATTCATTTCTTTCTTCTCGAAATCTTTCATAGTAAACAAGCTCTAAGTGACTACAAATAATATGGAACACGGAGAAAAACTTAATATTTTTTTAATATTTCTATTGTAATTTATTTCGTAATTATCTTTAATATATATGAAATAATATCAAGTTATTTTAAAAAAATCTTAAATATTTCAGCTAGTCGCCTTGCTGACCAATCATCATTTATCGGCCCCACACAAACACTTACCCCCACGGGGACGCGTGGCGTAACTTTGAAACCAGCCCTTCCCGTCCCGCCGATTACCAGCTTTTACTTTTGTGGCCGACGGTCGCTAAAGGGAAAGCACTCGGGGACCCTCCAGAGTGATGGTAAAACAAAAGGCTCGCTTGCTTCTTACCCACATCTACCCCTCATCGTTCCGCTGCCGACCGCACGTGCACATCGGCGGGTACGTGACGCATGGGTGGGAATTATTTAAGAGAGAATATCGGATAACGGGGTCGGCCTGACGCCAGCCGGCTGCCGCGAGTACGTCGCAGGGGGAAACACCCGACCAGCGCACCCGCTCTACCGTTCAACCACAGCGCAGGTATCTCCGCAGGTAACTGAAGAAGAGCGAAGGGAAATAAAGGAAGGTCGTCGGCACGACTCTCGTCCTCTAGCCGGTGGGACCCCGGCCGCGAGGTGGGAATCCTGATGAGTTAATAATTGTGCGTCCTAACGCGAAGGACAAAAGAAGAAAAGAGACGAATGGCGAAATGAAAGAGAGGGAGAAAAAGGGAGCGGCAGGCAGGTATCACACACAGTGCGCTGGTCGTACCGGACGAGACTTTTCTTTTTCCTCTCTATTCTTCTACTTATATCTTTTATTTTTGTTCGTCTATTATTTATTTTGTTCGTTTATTCTCTGTGGCGAGCGGAGAAGGAACAGGGCGCGCCGAGGGCGGGAGCAGTTGGGATCCCGCGAGACAGCATTCGTGGCCCACCCGATGCGCGCGATGGCGATTGATAATGAGAGGGGGGAGTTGTTAAGACGGCGGTGGGGGCTTCGTAGGAAAGTACTAATTTACCCCAGCGTCTACCCTGGTTGATTATCCGCGAATTTAAAGTCCGCCAATTGCGAGCCTGCAAATTTTACGATGGGAATTTTGGGACGAGCCCGGCCCATCTACTTCAGGGCCCATGAGGAGCGCAAAGCAAATCGGATCATAAAAAAATCGATCCGGTAAGCGTGGCCACGTCCCGTCTTCCACTCTTCCTCACCAGACACGCGTCCTCGGTTGTGCCTCTCTCACTTTAAGGAGAAGACGGCGATCTGTAGCCTAGGGACGAGAGTGCGATGTCTCTGTTTCGTAGTCCTGCGCGCCTCCGCGGTGCGCTCGCTAGTCCCTTCCTCCGCCGCCTCCGCGCAGGGCCTCCGCCTGGGAGCGGTCTGGACGAGGCTGGCCCTCTTGCCTGCAGCCTCGAGTCCAGGTCGGTTGTCCGCTTCCGGGGGCCCGACACTGTCAAGTTCCTCCAGGGCCTCCTCACCAACGACGTCCGCCGCCTCGCCGACCAAGACAATCCCACAGACCGAGACGGGGAAACCCAGACCTCCTACATCCCGACGCCTAATCTTAACCACCGATCTCCACCGCCGCTCTATGCTGCTTTGCTCACCCCGCAGGGAAGGTTTCTGTTCGATCTCTTTCTCTACCGCCCTCCCCAGGCGGATGGGAAACTCAATCGAGCCGGCTCGGGCCCCGGATCGGACGACTCCGAAGAGCCTTTTACTTTGCTGGCCGATGTCGACGCTGCTGTCGCGGATGAGCTTCTTGGTTGCTTCAACAAGTAAGCGTTGATACTTACCCGTTTATGCTTAACTAACAGTTGAAATAAAGGTTTTCTGATGCCTCGAAACAAAAATTCACTGCCAATGCGACGCAATCATAGTTAGTTATGCGTTATTCTGATGTTCCACTGATATCAATATGTAGTTGGGTTGTATAATCAACAAGTTGGTGCATTGTTCTCCACTTTCACCATGTCAACAATGCTTAATATTCACATACGTTTGTTGTATAGAGCGCCTCCCGATCATATGTTAGTTCTTTGGGTGTTTAAATTTAGGAAGAACTAGATGCTAAGAATAATCTTGTCCATCCATCCTCTGTTTGAATGAATTACTAGGGTCTTACTATCATATGACCCAAATTGGTCAAAACAATTTAGAACATGCATGAGGACTTAATAGGGTGTAAGAACATTAGGATATCTGATCTTACCCATAGGATTAGTAGGATCCACTATTCATTCTGATCCCACAAAATGGCTGTTTTAAGTGTTAAACCCATTTACTTTCAATTTTTAACTTGCAAAGTGCTAACCACTAAACCAAGCTCTTAAGTTTTTTTAGATAAGTATGGAAATATAAGATCTTTCTTTCATTTGTCTGTGGCCTTCAATATCATCAACCTATCTTCTACTTCGTTGACACTCCTACATGGCTACATCAACCTCTAGGGTTCATTTCTCATCACTAGAATTGCCTTATCGAAAGCACATTGTTGCCATTTTGTTGTTTCTTTACCACCAGTATATTATTCTCTTTGTTGTTATTGGAGGTGACAACCAATTCTAAACTTCTTTGATATAATTATGTGATTTTACTATATTTTTTCTTTGGTTAGTATTTTAAAATTGTAGACACAAAGTAACAGACTCATTGATTCAATAAAATTTAATTTGTATTTTATAATATGTTAGCATGATTGTGTTAAATTTGTTCTTAATATATGTAGATAATTAAAATTTGTGTTTCACTATTTGGTTGGATCTTTTGATCGATCCTACAATCCAATCTTTTCCAACCTTCACTCTTCCTAGCTAGGAACACGATGTTGACAACTTCAATCCTAACAATTAGTGCTACAAGTATCAAGAATCCTAAACGTTAAGCTTCCATTCAATTAGAGGGCTAGTAAAAATTTCATTTTTCATGATCAAAGCCCCATTCTTTTTATTTGATAATCAGAAAATTTATAGTTTTAGTAGATGCTAAAATGTCATGCCAATTTTATAGCAACAATACTCACTACTAAATATTTCACCAATTACATATGTAAATCAAATTGAGGTTTTAGTTGATAGATAATTTTTATAAAATTTTACTTATATTGTGACCAGAAATGTCTCTATTTTTCTAGTGAATTTACTATATGACTTACAAAATTTAATAATTAGTCTTTATAAGAGTTAAGGTGTTAGTTGATTGGATTCTTCTTTTAATTGGGTTATTGGGGTATTATTGGGTTACTATTTAAGATACTTGACATTACTACAATGAAATAAATGTGCATAATCGATTAATTTATATACGCCTTTTGATTTAGCTCTTGAGCTTTGATTACCTAATTAGCTTTAGAATTTTTGATATGTAGAAATTTATAAATATACATGTGAGAAGGGAGAGTTTACTGAGGCTCTATTCTAATGCTCCTATTATCATCTTTCTTCCAAGATTGGAATCCTATGTAAATATAAATGCTATTCTTCCAATGTTAATATTTATTGTGAATATTTATGATATAGTCCTTTTAGGATGATTGTATTCTATGTTTAGGTGTATGTATGATGCATGCATGGCTGATTGCTGGTACTAGCACATGTTATCCTATTTCTAGATAGGATTTAGTGGATCATTGGATGTGGTGGCTGTTAGTTTTGATGTCTGAAGATGTGTCCTCGCTGTGGCAAGTGTCAACACTACTCTTTTGTGAGTGCAGCTTATATTGGCTCTCTTTTGAGAAAGAGTGTTTATGTCTTATATATAATATTTCTTATGATATTAATAATGATGATGTTGGCCGCTATTACTTATGACATGTGATTTATGATTTATGCTCATGATTCTTCATTACAACGTACTTATGAATGAATGATTTCTTAGTTTGTGTATCTTGTTCTTTTGACCTTTTAAATTATGCCATTGAAACCTTACCTTTTTGCTCCTGGAGAAGCCTACTCAGTATTGTTACTAAATATATGTTGATATTTCTTAAAGCAAATGAGTGCAAATATGGTGCAAGAGAAGAATAATATGAAGATTATTTACTTATGAAAATTTCTCTTTTCTTAGTTGGATCATGTATAACAAATATTATTTAATGTAACCTTGATTAAACCTTTTGGCATTTGAATGATGAACTAGAATAAAAGTAACCTTTTTCTTTTTAATTATTTATTTGTGATGGAATGTTGTAATATTGTTGTGTAACTGGAACTACACAAGCCTCTTAAATAAAATATTATCATGCCCTAGAAAAGTGTAGTTTAATTATGCAGCAATATTACAACATTCCATAGCAAATAAATAATTATAAAGATACTATTTAGTTTTGTTCTCCATCATCATTCAAATGTCAAAATGTTTAATCTACTACATAAAAGGTTATAATAAATGTCTCTTACTTTTTGATCCAACTAAGAAAAGAGGAAATTTCATAAGTAAATTATCTTTTTATTATTCTTCTCTTGCACTATATGAGCATTAACTTGCTATTAGAAATATCAGTGGATATTTAGCAACAATTCTAAGTTGGCGTCTCCAAAAGTAAAAGTAAGGTTTCAATGACATAACTTAAGGGGCCAAAAAGTAGAAATCATGCATTTATAAATATGTTGTAACTAATGGTTATGATTCATAAATCATATATTATAAATTATATGTCATAAGTAGTAGCCATTATCATCATTACTAATTATCAATGCCATAAGGGAGATTTTATATATATAAAAAAAGCAAACACTCTTTTGGTCAAAAGAGTCGACATAAGACACACACAAATGAATGGTGTCGACACCCACCATGTGAGGATAGGTATTCAAAGAGGTGAGGATAGGTATTCAAAGATGAAGACGGTCACCACATTTGATGATTCTGGGAATTGCCTAACATATACTAGTACTAGCAATCAATCATCAAACATGGATCATACATGTACCTAAATATATCATCATACATTTACTCAAAATAATTATATTATAAATATTCATAAGAAACATTAATAGGAGAAGAATAATATTTTATTCTGGTTGCCCAGTTGGGAAGGTGTCTGTGACATAATGGTTGGTGAAGCTATGAAAAGAAGTGCACTAAGAGTGCAAATGACCGAAAGAAACGAGATGTGATAGTTATTGTGTAATAATTTTACTTAATATTATTATATAAAAATATTACTAAATAAATATAATAATTTTACTTAATATTATTATATAAAAATATTACTAAATAAATATAATATTTTAAATTATAGAAATGTCCTCAATACTGGATGATATGCTATAAAATAAGTTTTGATTCATATCTTATATAGTGTGAGGTTGAGAATGGTTTGTAAAATAGTTAAAAAAGAATACAGGTTTACTAGTTTAATAATTATTGCTGAATGCTTTCGAGGATCTCTCTGCAACAACTTTAGCCTTTTAGCTTTTCTATAACTATGTTACCACAAATTTTTTTCTTTAGTTCTAAAAAAAAATAATCCAAACGAGCTCCTGTTGTTGAAAAACACTTATGATTGATACGTACTTTCTTGCACTTGTGCCATATCCAAGCCTTAGTTTCCAGGCATTTTGAATTGTGCTTATTGCTTAAGATAATCTTCCAATAAATATAATATAGATCAGACTCAAATGTCCGTAACAATTCAAATTTATCTGCAATTATAATACATAACTTTCTACTCTGCTTGATCTTCATATAATCATCTCAAATTATACCATTTGTAAAATTTTTAATCTTAAGTCAATATAATACTCTGTATGACTTTCTAAAGTCAAATAGGATAAGTTATAGAAATGCCTTTAAGACTTCATTCGGGATTTAGTGAATGAATAATCAGTCATTAAAACCATATTCCTGTACAATTGGTAGGCAACTTTCTTTTTAGGCCAACTCAGTCACACTACTGCATTTACTTTTCAATCCATTAGGGCCATCAATCTAGTATAACAATATTCCTTATCGCATTCTCACTAATCTTACTCATAGCTATATAGACAATAGTACAATTTAGGAGAATAAATAGGTAACATTGATTAAAAGTTTGTAGAAACAATAACGTTTGGTTTACTATTCTAACCCTAACGTAAATTTGATCCACAAAATTTGATTTTTATCTAATGTAAATTTTTGGTCTACTAAACTCCTTCTAGAGCCTCAAAACTTATTTCTAGATAACCTAGGCTAGTTAACGTACACCCTACACGGTATAATGTTATTTAGGCTTATTTTGACACAACTCTACAACTATAAGAAAGCTGCTATGGATAGTAGTTGGAGAAAAGTGGCTATGGCAACAGTAAAAATGCTGAAAGGATGTTTGGAAGAATTGATGTGAAAAAATGATTTTATGGCAAAGCTATGTAAAATGTGCATTATAAGTGCAATGACCAAAAAATGCGAATTAATAATTATTATTTTCAATTAAAAGACGTGTTGACAATGGATTCAATTGTGATCCTCTAAATTATTAGTTAAGTCATAATTTTGAAACTTATTGTTTTAAACCTAACAAATCATGAATCACAAATCTAATGACACAAACACAATTTTGTGAAATATTTAAACCCTTTTTTTTCTTAAAACGTTTCTAAAAATAAACATATGCTTCTTAGTTTTAATAGGTTGGCTTCATAATTTATTTAACCTTTAAAATATTTATAATTTTATAATTTATATTTTTTTAAGAACACTGACTTGAGTTTTTTTGGATGAATGAAAATTATGTTTTCAAAATTTTACAAATTTTAAAAAAATCTAAAGGTATCCTGCAGAATTTGGTCACAACACTAGTCTCTTGTCAGCATCAGTTACCATGTGTTTTTAGACTAAAATTTAACATACGGCTTGTCAATATGAAATAAACTGCACCTAAAATCCATAAAATTTCATTCACTAAGGATTCTTGCATTTTAAAATACTTTCGGTGAATACCGGCTATAGGTCCAACATATGGTAATAGATTCGTTAGCCACAGTTAAAGCATGTTATCATTTACACTATAAAGCAAGAGTTAAATTATGCTTTTATTTTAAACTATAAATCAAAAGTTAAAAAAAATAGGAACAACACAGATCACAATGGAACAACATAGATGTTGCAAGATGATAAATAAAAGAACTATGAGTACATTATTGGGCAAGGGAGAAATCTACATTATGAAAGGAGACAGGAGGTCTGGACCCTCGAAAAACAAGGGTGAGAACCTAGAAGGTTTCCATGTTAAGAAGCTAAGCACTTGCTAGGGTAATAAGATATTAAATGTATTAAATTGAAAACAAAGAAATCAATTTAAAAAAGATCCTTTCTTCCTATTATTCCATGTGTTACAGTACAGTAAAGGAAGAGCTATTGTTTAGCTTAAAAGTTTCTTTTTTTTTATAAATCAATGTATAGTTAATTTCTTGCCTGTGTTATAACATTATGAAAGTAGACAATGGATTATTGTGCCTTGATGATGGTAGTGTTCGTGAAGGGCGGCAACTTTCTAAATAAGTTGAAGTCAAAGTATAGAAAATGCTATTGGTATTATGTTCTCTCAAGCGAGAGAACACACCAATAACTTGACAAGTGTGAAATAATTTGAGGGAATGTAAACTTCTTAAGCTCAAAGCTAATAGTATTCAGTAAGTAAACCTTAGCTACCACTGCAATTCTTTTCTCATTTCTTGCATGAGACTAAATAGGATAGCATGATGCCCTTAAGACTTGAAATTTTTGCAAGGTTCAAGGTCCAACTCATATCCCAAAATTATCTTTAGTTGGCAACCTTTAAGGCCAACCCAGTGGCAGCTACATATGGTAGTTAATTCAGCTTAGGATTAAGTTTACTGTGACAGTATTTATTACAATTTGTCTAATGAGATACTATACTATTTACTTGATTATCCTGAAATAATGTTACCCTATATAAAATGTTTATATCCAAGTTAATGGCAATAAGTTCATTGTTTCTTAAATACCATTATGATTCTTCTCCTTCTATGTGGAACTGAATTGGAGTGTCACAACTTTGATGTTATTTGTTATTCTAGCATGGGCAAATATTTGACTGATTGGACTATTACTTTTCCAAGATTTGAGACATTAACAACATATCAAGCTCAAATAAAATACTGCTTTTTGCTTCAAATACGTAATCTTAGTCCAGTGCCCATGTCTATGGTCACATGTATATGCGTGATTTTTGTACATTGGTCTATGATCAATAAATTTAGAGGAATGAGTTGCAATCCCATCATTTTTCTTCTTCTGATGTGTAGTTTCAAGCGAGGTTTAAAATATGTTTAGCTCATACCAGTAGGATTCATGTATTGGGTTATGCATAGATCATTACATACTAGGCTGGCCCAGTCTGTTGCGGAACTGTCTTAAATGTTGGCGTCAAGTACGTAAGCCACAGTAACTCACTTAAATAGTATAGTAGAGTTCAACTGGGAAATAAAGAGAACGTGACCCGATGGTTGTCCTGTGGTAGGTATCGTTTGAGATCAAAAGTTGAGATAGACAATGTGGCAAAGGAATTCTCTTGCTGGCAACGATTCGGCAGCAATCTTTATAGCAAAGAACCATCAGCTGAAGAACCTGAGGCTGCGTCAGTTGGTTGGGGTAAAGGGATTGATCATGCTGGTGTAGCTGCTGCACAAGGAAATAATGCTGGTTGGCGATGGTTCAAAGATCCTAGATTGGATTGCCTTGGATATAGGGGAATTTTCCCAGCTAATTCAACCCGTGAGAATGCTGAATGATACTTCTCACTGTATCAGTTAAATGATATATGACCGCAGATGAAGAACTAAATATGTTTGCTTAGTTTTTATCCTTTCTATTCTTTATGCAGCACCTGTAGTGGAAGCTGATAAGGAAGTCAATGAACAGCATTACATGCTCTGGAGGTTCCAAAAAGGAGTTCCAGAAGGTTCAACTGAGATTCCAAAAGGTTTGGCTGGTTGTGTTCTTAATATATTTATTTACATGTAGATTGTAACAAGCTTCTATACATGCATAATTAATAATTATCTTCGACTCCAATAGGTTTGGCTGGTTGTGTTCTTAATACATGTAGAATGAAACAAGCTTCTATCCATGATTTTTATTCACTTGTTATTATTTTGTTGGAGAGACTTTGGTAGGCTGAACTTTTCTTGTGTTTTATTCAAATTGTACTGCAAGGATATCTGAAGCATGTTATGTGCTGTAGGAGGAGAAGATTTAACACTAGCCTTGCATACTCCAATTCATACACAAACTTAGTATTGGGGCACGTGCTTAAGGTACATTGCTTGGCAAGGTGAGGTAGGATGAAGATCATGCTGTCATGCATGTAGTAAGTCATACAGGAAGAATTATTATTTGCCTAAAGTTTGATTGACTAAGGACTAGCAATATGTAAGGAAGTATTTATTATTAATGCCATTAGATTTGGATTCATCTATAGTGATGCTAGCTTCTACATATAGTCCCATTCTAGCGGCTATTCCTTATCTATGTGCAAGTCTAGTTAGCTTTATAAACTTTTGTGCTGATAATTGAATTGTTTTCAAAAGGTAGAAACCATAACAGGCAAAAATGAAACTTTTTTTTTGAAAGGTTGATATAAAAGCAATTTCTTCTGTTCATGTCCTGGTTCATGCACCTCAATTTATTTTCTACTAAATGATCTCAGGAGTCTAATCAACTAATGAAACTTTTGCACAACATAGATGTGATTTAGGAAACAGAAACAAAGTTTTTGTTATAGGACTAGCAATGCCGAAGTACCACATGAGAAGTCGAAGGTGGCTTCTTTTGAGAACTACATATCTTTTGCTTAAAGCTATAATTGGAAAAGTAGATAACATTGTCCTTTACATTTATGAACCACTAGAATGCCACTTTTTCTATAGCAAAAGAATATTGGCACAAGTTTCATAAACAACAGTTGCGAATTCTTGGATGATCGGGTCTTTAGCTAAGATTGTGCAGAGAGAACAAATGTTGATGCTTATAGCCTTGATACATGAAGAGCAAAAAGTGACGTTTTTTTTTTTGACGTTTCCATGGCCAGGTTTTTTCATACTTCAAGAAATGTTTGAGAAATCTGGTAAGCAGGGAAATAAACGAATATTTGAAGCTGTCATTGTAGGAATTTTTAGCTCAGATAACTTGTGCATTTATTGGTCAGTATCCTGTTAATGACAAACTCTACACATGGCTATTATTAACGCATTGTCTACTTTATTGTCAACTGCATTTCTCATGCACGAAAGACGGACTATGCTCAATAAAGGGAACTCATTAATTAGAGTGGCTTACAATTCATTTTATTCAAAATGTGAATCCCATTAGGCATGGACTTATCGTGACTTGGCCTTAAAGTATTCTCTACTTGGAAGCATGGATTTCCTCGGAAGAGGCATGCCGAACTGCTGAAATTGCGTCAATTGCATGTCTTAACCATAGAAGAGTTGCTTTGACACCACAAACTTCGGTTGTTTTGACATTATTTTTCTCATAGTTTGAGCCCAACACCATGTGGGTTATTTCTTCTGAAGTATATTGATAGGAGTGGATCACAACTAACATACTACTCAAGGATTTGGAATAAAAGACTGGATATTTAATGGTGAGCTTCCCTCTTATCGCTAGGGAGCATACTAAATCAGTATTAAACTGCTATTGCAATTGAAAGAGCAAAATCTACTAGCGTGATTTCACTATAAAATCGCTATGGGTTTGTGATTATGTATTTCTTTGAGTGCGTTTTATACTCTTATCAAAATATGTTTTCAAACAGTAAATTATTCAAAATTCCTCTTCTGATGGATGCCATGGATGATCGAAACCGGTAAAAGGTTATGCCTTTATTTTATCACAGGCGAGGCGGTTCCTCTCGAGTTCAATCTAGTGGGCTTGAATGCCATCTCCTTTGATAAAGGATGCTACGTAGGGCAAGAGCTTGTTGCACGGACACATCATCGAGGTGTCATCCGTAAACGGTTGTTTCCATTGAAGTTTGTCACAGAGAATGGAGAAGGTTACACTTTCTTTTTTTCTAGATTCAAGCTATTTCTCCAAGTTATATTCATTTGCAAATAATCACTAGTATTCATATGTTTTTAACCTTTCGTCAGAAGTACAGCGAACGGTGTCGCAATGCTCAGAAATCATGGACACTGCATGCAATAAGAAAGTTGGGACAGTAACAGCTGTTCTTGGATGCCGTGGAATGGGCTTGGTGAGACTAGAAGAGGCCCTCAAGAAGTCAAGCAACCTAAGCATCAAAGATGAAGACGACGTTAGAGTTACCGTCATCAGACCAGACTGGTGGCCGAGAGAATGGACACAATCGGAAGAACAAGATATAGTCGCCGCTTAGAGCTAAAATGCTTACTGCTCGGGTTTTTATAAGTTCTATTTACCTGTATGAGTTGACTCTCATTTCTCGCACCACAATTAACCAAAACGAAACAAAAAACTGATGCAGTTTTGTCTCAGTAACTGTTCAACCGGGCCAGCGACCTTGATAAATTTTTCAGAAAAGTTGCTTTGCCCAAACTTTGTTCTAATTGCGAGAAGCTGCTGTAAAGTAATCGCCTAGTTACTTTTATCATAGATTCCATGAATAAATTATCATCTCAACTATGAATTTTGTGCTACCCACTTTGGGGGAGAAATTTTTTAGACGGACGTAGAAAAATTCTTAGGATTGTAGAAATTTATATTTGAAATATGGTAGAAATTTTTACTATAATAATTGGTATTTTTTTATTATATTTTAAATATAAATTTTTACTCTTCTAAGAAATTTTTTATTATGATATTGATATCATTGAATAATTTAGAATACATAGTTTTTTTTATATATTTTAAATTTTATTTTAAAATTATTTTGACCTAAATCGAAGGAGAGGGCTTAAAATTCTAGGCGGACGTCCGCCTAGAAAATTTCGCGCTAGTGGTCTTGTTTTTTGGTGCATGTTGCAGTTTCCTTCGCGCTTTCCTCCGTACGTTGGGGATTTTTTTTACATTAGTCACTGGAAGGTGCATCTTTCATCTATTCCCAGATTCTGACAGGGAGGCAGACGAGCAAATGTACTGAAGATTAAATCTGTTAGTGGGTTACAGCTTGGACTGTCTGTAAAGTGCTGTTACTACTGTTCTCACAGCGTGAGGTCTGTCTAATTTGTCTGAATCATGTCTAGGCGACCCTACAGTAGCTAAACATCTCCTAATCCATTTTGTGCTCGTTAATTTCAGCGATTAATCAACCTCAACGAAGAATTAACTTCATTAATTCTGATCCTATTTGATGAAAATTAAAAATACAAATATTGTTAAAAAAAAAAAGCTACATTAACAGGACCTTCCTTTAACAACTTGTGTTTTCTAAATAATTATTTATTAAAATTTTACACGATGACAACGCAGCATAAAACCAGAGTTCAAATCCTGACCTCGGCTGGCAAAAGCAATAAAGGACAATTGCAAAATGCTACCGAGAATAATATGCATGGACGAAAATGCGTTCTTTTGCCCTAGAGAGAGTTTGTACAGCGACACAGTTGAACTAATTAAGCAACAAGATTTCCATATCTGCAAGAGTGATTACCCTCTGCATCACAGTGCAAGTATAAGCATTGTGCTAGATGACTCGGTTCCCAATTGATGCAGCTCCTTAAATAAGGGCAATCACATTTTTCTCCAGATCAGTAGTTAGCAAAGGCCACCTATTTCTTCCCATCGGCAACAGTAAGTATGCCAGAGTTTGGGAACAAAGAAACTGCATCACAGATATCAGCAACTGATGCCCAGCTGCTGAATCACTGCTTCCATCGTTGGCCTCTGGTTAGGCACCTCACTAGTACACATCAGAGCAATTGCCGCCAGCTTCGCGGCCTCTTGTTTGGAGAAATCACCACCGAGATTTTCGTCGATGGTATCTTCGAGCCTACCCGAATCTCGACCTTGCCTCAGGTGGTTCACATTTGTTTTGCCTGCAAGGACTTGGAAGACGACGACGCCGAATGAGTAGACATCACTTTTCTCGGTGAATCGACCGACAGTAGTGTATTCTGGAGCCAGATAACCCATGGCAGCACTGGCCTTGAGCGTCGAGAAGACGACATCATCGGCGAGGAGCTTATGCAGACCAGATCCTGATAGCTTTGGGGTGAAATGCTGATCAATAAGGATCTTTTCAGCTGATATGCTTTGGTGGACTATTGTAGGTTTGCTTGGTCTACTGCTGTGTAAATAATAGATGCCTACACAAATAGAGTAGAGTTTGAGTAAGAAATTATGGTTTTCAAGAGCAAATAACCATTATTTATATACAAAACGAGTTCTATAATGTGACTTCAATCATCAGCATTTCAAATTTCAGAAACAAGCATGATTTTGATCATATGAACAAACATAAATATTGGAGATTAACTACCTTTGGCAATGCCTTTAATGATGGCAACCCTTGTAGACCAACCAAGAACTCTATCTTTGTCCTTCGCATCAAGGAATTGCGACAAGTTTCCGTTCGGAACGAAATCATAGACAAGGAAGCACTCTCCCCGTCCCCTCGAGCAGCAGAACCCTCTCAACGCCACGAGATTTTCATGGCGCAATAGAGTGAGTAATTTCAGGCCCTTCAAGAATTCAGTTTCCTCAGTTTTGCAGCTTGTCTTGTTGATGCTCTTTACAGCAACAACGCTCCCATCTCGGAGCATGCCTTTGTAAGTTGCCGCGAATTCACTCTTTCCGAGCAAGTTAACCTCCGAAAAGTACTGAGTCGCGCATTCCACCTCCTCTAGATTGAACCTAAAGCTCTGGGAGACCTCTTGAGAGAAGCCAATACCACTCCTGCCGTCGGCCAAAGGATCCCATCCATTCGAGTATTCGAAGCTGATTAGTGAGGAGGCACTCTTTTGAAAGATTTCCTTTGGCTGGTCTGTGCTGAGCCTGCTATCTGATACCTCAAGTGCACTACCAATCCTTTGCTTCCTTCGTCTGTACCACACAAAGGTAAATAGACCACAGATCGTTCCAACAACTCCAACTGCAACTACTCCAACAATAACAACTCCCTTGGGAGCTGACCTTTGGGAGTTTGAACAGTGTGAGGCATTGCAATTCAAGCTCAAGTTAGCAGACTCAGGAATTTGTTGTGGGTTGATTCCATTAGGCATGAGATGATCATTGGTCTCGCAAACTTTAAGCGACGCAAATCCAACACCACAAAGGCCTCGGTTGTTTCCATATTGGAATCCTTCATTCAGTCGCCTTAAACCTTCATTTATGATACAGGGTACCGCTCAAGATCATAGAAATAGGTAATATGAAACACAAAAACAAAATAAAGAAACTGAGAATTACCGGAAGGGACATTCCCAGAAAGAGAGTTGTTTCCAACATCAAGCACTGACAATGCAGGGATCTGAGCTAGCTTAACAGGGATTGAACCAAACAGTTTATTAGAGCGCAAATTCAACCATCTCAACTCAGTTAAATCCCCTAAGCTTGCTGGAATAGCTCCTGTCAAGTGATTAGATTGCAGAGCAAGGACAGTGAGCTTCTTCAATTGCCCAAACTGAGTGGGTATACTGCCAGTTAACTGGTTATTGGCCAGCTGCAAAGCTGCGGATAGTAAAAAAAAGGGTAAGAGCACTTATGAACTCAGGCACCTGTGGTTCAATGAGAAACCCAAATCTTGGTTAGTATAAATCTAAAAGAACAGGCAAAATATTAGTTCATGGAACAAGTGAGAAGCCTCATTAAAAAAGGATCAATCTTGGATAGACCTTAAAAGCACAATCAAAGTACTAGTTCATGGAACAAGTAGATGGCACAACGAGAACTAATGTGCAAAATTAAATTATTTAACCTGAGAGTGAATATTAGGCAGTAAATTATGAAAACTAGAGCAAGTTTAGAGTGAAGATTAGGCAGTAAATTATGAAACCTAATCCATGTTTCTGGAAACCAAGATCTGTAAGCAACAAATTTAGCCCTTTGTATATAAATGTGAAATAATCAGAATCTGGTGAACAAAATAGCATTTTTTTTTTTCCTACAGAAATAAAGATTGTACTTTTTTCGAAATAGGGAGACATTCAGAGTTGCTATAATCTAGTTAAAATTCAACAAATTTGTCTGTTATATTTTCTGGGAAGGAATGTCAAAACAATGGAAGAACGCTTACCTTGGAGGTTTGTCATACTCCCCATCTCCACAGGAATGTTCCCAGAGAGATTGTTCATGTTGAGGTAGAGGTCAGACAGCTCGGCGAGGTTGGCGAGTTCTCTTGGTATCGCTCCATTGATGGCATTGTAGTGCAGGTAGAGGCCGGAGAGGCACTTGAGCCCTGCCACCGCCGGTGAGATGGAGCCGGAGAGCCCCTTCGCTTGCAGCGAGATGTTCGCCACCTTGCCGTGCTCATTGCAGCACACCCCCTCGAAGTCGCCCCGGCAAGGGTTCCCCTCGCTCGTCCACGATGAGAGGAGCCGGCCTTCCGGGTCCAGAGCCGCCTTCACCTCCATTAGCGCCATCACCTCTGGGTTCCCCCGCGACAGCTCCAGTTCCACAGAAATAAGTGATAAAAGAAAGAATCCAAGGACAGCAACGGACGCCATTGGCCTAAACCTACAAGCCAAAAGAGGATTCTCGGCGGCTCTCGCTATGCTTGCCTACGATATTCATCCTTCGAAGGTGGGGAATTGCGGCACATAACTCGGCTCTAGACCAAATTCTGATTTTTATCGTCGCGACAGCTAAAACTAGGAGCTTCCTGATTTCTACCTCCAAAATTTTACTCAGCACGGAGTCAAAGCTCGCTGCTTCGGTTGGGGAGAATGGATGAGAAAGCAGCTAGTAGCGGTGGTGAAGCGAAAAGAAAGGGCGCTTTCTTCAATAAAACAAATTTAAGATGATTTATGTAGCAAACAAAGTAGAAACGGAGGAAAAATAAGAATTTTGACCTGCCAAATTCTACACCAAAGAACACTCCAAACTTGAAGAGTCAACAAAATTTTGGTACTAGTTTGGTTGTGAATAAACAATTCAGATCAAACTACATAACAAACTCGAACTGTCAAACACACCCGTAGAATTTTCATGTAGTTACTTCATCCAAGAAAGGTCAGCTGACAAGTTCTGCCTCCATCAGCGGCTCACCTGTCTCGGCAAAAGAAGAAAAAGGATCAGCAATAGTAACTTTTAGACCCTCTGTTCATCAATTTCTACTATAGATACCACTGGTACCCCCTTCTTGTGAGCTGTATTGCATATTAAATCCTGGATTCAAAATTTGAATTGCCAGTCTCATGGACCATGTCGTAGGGTCATAGAATATTTATGAATATGCAGTTCAGCTCCCAATGAACAAATAACACAGGAAAAAGTACCAATTCTGACGATGTCGATAAGCTGCACATTGTCCAATTCTGAAGAAAATTTGTCTCATTTAAATGTATTTTTAGAGACAAGAGAGTCAAGTGTAGCAGAGCAGACAAATGTTAGACGAGGAAGCTGACACCTTAAGCTCTGGACTGTAGTCCTTCCAGTATGTAATTTGGGCTTAGGCCCAATAATAATTTGGGCCCTTTATGCTAACTGTCACGCCCAATCCAAACTGGCCCGTCCACGTCAATGTTTTAGCTTCTGCGAATGTGTGCCGAATCCAAACCAATTTCAGAATTTCAATTTGGGGGGCGTTGAAATCACGTTGACTCGCGTCAACGTTCACGCGTGCCTCGTTGTGAATGCCACCGCGTTCGAAAAACACCGTCCGCCTTCGTCTCTTCAGTTGCGCTTCGAACGAACGTCGCCTGCGTTCAATCGTCGACTGGCTCGTAGCCGGAGAAGGGAGACGGATGGAGAGGTGTAGGGCGTGTGGTAGAGCCGAGCAATGTCTGCTTAGCCCTTAGCCTTTCACCGGTCGGAGTTCGAGGAGATGGCCGGAAAGTAACGTC
This sequence comes from Costus lasius, assembly GCA_027563935.2. Classification (NCBI taxonomy): domain Eukaryota; kingdom Viridiplantae; phylum Streptophyta; class Magnoliopsida; order Zingiberales; family Costaceae; genus Costus; species Costus lasius. The sequence continues at coordinate 20,393,622 of CM050447.1, read as the reverse complement.
GTCGGCTGGCAGAGGAACACGGGAAGAAGAAGTAGAAGAAGGGGCACCAGATTACGGAAAATTTACGTTCGATTTAAACAAACCGAACCTACATAAAACCCTCGTCACAGTCACTCCCTCACCCTCTCCTCTCGCCTGACCTCGCCACCGACGGAAGCTAGCCGAGCTCGACAGATGTCGCCGCTTGGAGGACTGAACGTTCGCCTCTGCGAACGTCGAGGAGAAGGGAAGCAGAATCGCACGCTGCTTGCTCGCCGGAAGGTTCGCCGACGTTCCTTCCTGTAGAATCCTCTCTCGATCTTTTACTGGACGGGGCACTCTCTGCCGTTCTTCGTCGCTCGCTCGGCATTTTAAGGGACGAAGGAGACGCCTCCTTTGGAAAGCTTGCCAGCGCCCGCTGGTTTCCCTCTTCGTCGATGCCGAATCTCGCTGATTCGGTCGCGTCGTCTTCGCCTGGGTTGCAGCCGCCGACCGCCGTCTTCCTCGCCAAAGCAGATGACGCTGTCGATGCCGGAGATGGTGCCGTTGAAGCCCGATGCCGCCCGTCTGTTCCGCAAACTCGACGAAGCGGAAGGGATATCGTGTTTCCTTGAGGCGATGGATTGGGGCCGCCGCCAGGCCCTCTTTCTCCCTTGGCCCGGTCCAATATTTAGGCATCACACTAACCTACCATTAAGTTAATCTAGAAGGGTTTGGATTCATGTGAGTCTTGTTTTATCGGGGAGAAAGAAGAGAAAAAAAAAAAAAATTTCTTTTGATTTGTTGAAAAAGCTGTCTTGGAATAAAAGAAAATGGAACCATTTTTTTCTCTTTTTTATTCTCTCCAAGAAAAAGAGAGAAAACACTTTTCTCTCCTTCTTTATTGTGAATTTCATTATTTTTCTTCCCATTTATTTTTCTTTCTTTTCCTTTTATTCTTCTCTTTTTTTTTCTTGCCCCTCAATAAAACAGGCCCTAAGTACTTCTTTAAACAGTTGGATAATCCAAATCACATAACTAAAAAGTTTTATGTTCTTAAAATTAGTAGTACTTATGGATGAACTTCATAACGTTGCTGGAAGCCAAAGGGTTAATTAACATCCCTTCTGATTGGTTAATGCTCATTTTGATCATGGTCTGCTACAGTATGGAGACTACCTTTTTTTTTCCCTTTCATTGTTTATGTCATTGTTTTTGATCCCTTTTGTGATGGTTGAGTACCTCAGAATTTAATAACTGAGGTACGAGGCTATAAGCTAATCCTTTTGTTAACAGATCGATAATAACTGAGGTACGAGGCTATATGCTAATCCTTTTGTTTTTTGGAGTTCCGATGACTTGTAAATTTAGTTACTTGATTGTGATTATGTTACAATTTGAACATGTATGAAGCACTCCCGCATTGAACTTATTGATCTAAACATACAACCTTGTTCACTCCCGGAATTGTGTGTTTTGGTGCATATCATATTGCTTTGAGATTTTATGATACCAATTAAGATGCTTATGTTATTTGCAGGAACTTGTCACATTCATTGAAGTTTCCATGTAAAAATCCTCCTTTCTGTTTTCATCAAGAAAGCAACTTTGTCAATACACTTTACTCATCATGAGTGGACCTTCAAAGAGGTCTCATGGAGAGGAGGGACATTCTACACCTTCAAAACGACTACTCGAAGAATCTGGCATATTTACAATTCCGGGAAAGCCAAGTCAGTCAATTGGTAGTGAACCTAAGCATCCCTTTGAACTTTGCATGGAAGGTAGGAATGGAAAAAGTCAACGACTAGAGTCTCGAGACAATGATAGGAGAACTTTGCTGCATCGTTTGCTTGCCTTCATCTTCTATCAACTCGTTAGAACATCGAATATTTTCTGACAGCATGTTAGAGATGAAATATTCCAAGCATGTAAGAGATGTTAAGGCAATAATCACCAAGTAGCATATGCTGGGGACTTATACAGTGATGCAAAGACGACTGTTTAAACTCCCAGTTGGGGTGGTTTTAAACTTGAATTCTATGCTCTCTAACTTCTTTTGCTCGACCACCCAGGCAAAGGACTATATAAGGTCTTATTGGCGAAGGTAACCCACCCAATAGACTCTAGAGATTTGGGAATAAGAGACATTAAAATACTAAATACCGTCTTCATCCTTAGACATTTATGGATCTTAGCTAATGAGAGAGAATCCCTATGGTCTAATTGGGTCAAGACCCACTATTTTAGATCTGACTCTATTTGGACAACACGTACTCCTAAATGCAACTCTTGGTGCTTTCCAAGTACTTTGGATACTAAAGATATCGGAAAATCAAATATATATTTTCTAATTTCAAATGAGAATTCTACTAAGCTTTGGTTGGACCCCTGGTATGAATCACAAATTCTCGCTTACAAGGTCTAAGATTTTCAGCTGAAAAAAACCTCTAGGAAATATGCCCTACTGAGTACCATCATCTCTAATGGCATATGGCAGTTACCAACTCCTTGCTCCCCTAGCCTCATCGATATATTTCAGTGTATCCAGTTTGTTCACATTGACAATACACTCAATAGAGACAAGATTAGGTGGAGGTCTTCCACTTTTGGTACATTCTCTATCTCCTCTCCCTATGTCTCACAAGTTCAATCACCCTTAGCGTCACGCCCCGGTCCGGACCAGCCTTTAACTGGTGTCTGAGGGCTCTCTAGCGGAACAATGCACCGTGCAAATCCCTAATCTCTGGGCATGAATTCCTAGGTTTAGGGTTTCCCCGGGCGCAAAATCACCCCCAATTCGAAGAAGAGTTCGAAAAACCCTAACCCTAGTTCGGACCAAGTCAAAATTCCCAAATTAAGAATCAAATTCGAACCTTGCTAACGTCAGGATCGCGTTAGCCGCCTGAAATCCGCCGCGTGCGTAAATCTTCCTCTGCTGTGCTGGCGTCAGCACACCAAATCGATTCTGCCAATTCGATTTCTGTTGACCATGCTCCGTTGACTCATGCCTCACGACGCGTGCGAAGCTTCACCGCGTCTCGTCTTCTTCCTCGCCGAGCGTCGCCTGCGCTCATGTGTTCGTCGGAGAAGGAAAACCGCCTGAGGAAGGCTCGCTCCTTCCTTCTGCCACTGGTCGCCGCCCGACGATCACCATCGTCGCCGGAAACCGACGATCACCATCGTCGCCGGAAACCTGCCGCTGAGATCTATCGTCAAAGAAGAAACAGGGGAAGATAATCAATGGAGAAGAAAGCATCTATTCCTTCGTTAATCAAGCTACAAAACTCCTCCTTTGTCATTGACGCCCCTGTCCGTCTCTCGCCGGTCGCCGCCGGTTACAAGCTCTCATGAACTACTCTCGCCGCTCTTCGTTTCCCTAGGCTCGGAGTGGTGGCTGAAGATCTCTCCCTTGTCTTCGTCCTCCGTCGGGCGCTTTATAGGGAAGCTCCACTGCTTCCTCCGAGCGATTCGTTCGCGTTGCCAGACCTAACTCGGACGGCCGCGTCCGCTTCTCTCGCCGTTGTCTGTCTCTTATGCTGCATCCGAGTTCCCTGCTGAAGAGGTCACACCACTGCCTAGGGCGTGCAGCATTTTTTTGCCCCGAACCGAACCGACCGGTTCAGGGTAAATTATAACCGTTCCCGAACCGAAAAATCGGTTAACCGGTGAACCGGTGAACCGGTTAACCGGGTTTTCGGTTCGGTTAACCACGGTTTTCGGTTAACCAGTAATTATATAAAAAAAATTGCACATATTCATAGCTATATTTTCATTAAAAATCAAATATGTCTTCACAAAAAATAAATCCAATAATAAAACAGCATTATACTTGCATCAAATTAAAATTTTCAATGCTTTTTCCTTGCTTGGCAATATTTTGGTTGGCCTGAGAAACAACATAAGAAAACAAAATTAGTCCCACAACATACAAAGGTAATTCACAGGTGAAGAAATATACATATTGTTCATTATCAATGCAAATATTTGTTACAAACAGACAAGAAGAAGGATGAAGTATGAAAGCAGCAGATATGCCAAGAGAAAAACAACAGGTAGATACTACCAAATATTTTATACGAAAAGAACATGTTAAAGCATCACCCTCTTCTGAGAGAAAAATAAAAAAAATTCATGAAAATTAAAATGACCAATAAAGGATGCCCATTATTGAACTAATGACAGAAAGGTAAGTTTAGTAGTTTACTGCCTCTTAAAGAACAAACAAAATAGCTTGTACTGGCATCCAATGCAGAAAAAGGAAACTGGGTTTGAGTAATGATTGTTTATTCAAAAGGAGGATCAGAAGAAGGAACTAATGACTAAAAAAAAAGGAGGATCAGAATAATGCTACAAGACCTTAATCCTCTATACAAAAGATGCAATTGTCTCAACTCTCAACACTGATAGGATTGAGTAATGATTGTTTATTCATTATTTGCTCAATGCTAATTGCTAAGTTATCAAGGTTAGTATTGCCGAGTAAAAAAATTCTCAGAGAATTCCTGCTTCGTCAAAATCTAATTAAAAAAAATATGGGCGTGAAGAGCACATAAAACGGAGCAGCAAATAAACAAAAAAAAAAAAAGAATTGCACTCCTATAAGAATCAGTAAACTGGGTTTAGAATACCTGGGCTACTAAACTGATTCAGACTGGGCCTTATCGCTGAGAATATTGTGATTGAAACAGCAATTGTCGCGCATGCACTCCTATAAGAATTCTGAAATCTGCAATCAAGCTCCTGGAATCCTGCATAAGGTTGAGATGAAATTTCACAAAGCTTGTTATCCGACAAAAAGGATTCTGCTAAACAAAATAGCTTTCTTGATTTAACATTCTCTACACTCTACAGTCTGCATCTTCATCGCACTCTGCAGTAACATTGTTCCCTGAGATACCAATTTGCTATTCTCATCATCCAATTGGTCAAATACAGAACCACTTCCACCGCTTTCTGCTGCTTCTGAGTTGGAATAGAAAGTTAGAAACAACGTGAGAAATATATCTGGAATAGAAACAACAATAAATAGCAAACTAGCAAATAGAAACCAGTTAATAACTTAATATAAACCAGCAAGGCAACAATGCCAGGTTCTAAAATTCAGCAATGCCAGGCAAAGTTAAGTTACAGCACTTTTGTCAAACAAAATAGCAAAATAGCAAGGTCAATTGTCTACAAAGCAAATACAATCCAGTCCACAACACTTTCAAGTTTTAGCTTCTGCCAAACCATCCCATCATAATCAATAGACATTAATTTAAGTTGGGGATAATCTCATATCTGCAACAAAACAAATTCAATAATCAATACCAACATTAGAACTTCGAAATCATGTATATTATATGGAACAATACAAATTCAATAATTAATACTAAGATTAGAAAGTGTTCAACCCATCATAATCATTCGACATCAATTTGAGTTGTACAGGATAATGTCATGTCTGCAACAAAACAAATTCATGTATCAATATCAATATTAGAAAATAATGTCATGTATGAAACAAATTCAATAATTAATACTAAGATTAGAAAATTTGAACACACCTAACTCTAGTTTCTCAAGCTCATCTAAAGCCTCTTCAAGAATAAAAGGAGTTTCAGATCTCCGAAGCCAATCTTGAGCACAAATCAAGGCTTCTACAATTCTTGGGGTAAGAGAACTTCGAAATGAATCAAGCACTCGACCACCCGTGCTAAAAGCTGATTCTGAAGCAACTGTAGAAACAGGAAAAGCTAGAACATCCCTAGCCATCAATGAAAGAATAGGATATCGAGGCGCATTTACTTTCCACCAGCATAAGATATCAAAAGATGTGCATGTAGGATCTTCACAATCTTCTTTTAAATATTTTTCTAACTCAGTTTTTTTCTCCAAAGCTTCTTGGCCACCTTTTTCCTTTTTGTACATCAAATTCATGTAATCAACACAAACCAAAGTATCAACATCCATTTCACTTGGAATTTCAGAAGCTTGGCTTTGAGTAGATGTTGCTAATGGAATACTTGCAGCATAAGAATTAAACAAAGCAGTTAAAACATTAACAACTTTATCTTTCAAGACAATTGCTTCTTCCATGCCATATGACTCATCTATAATCCAAGATACATAATCCTGTTTACATCTTGGATCAAGTATTATAGCAATGAATATCATCACATTAATAGTCTCAACATTACCCCAATATTTCTTGTGCTTTCTTAGCATATTTGAAGCCATTATTCTCAAGCTTAAATTATCACTATTGCAATATTTGGTGATAATCATTCCAAGGCCAAAAATTTCTTGTCCATACAAGTTGCTGGTTGCATACAATGATCCAGACAATTTGGTTGTGGCATCATAAAAAATTTTCAAAAAAGGCATTAAACCACGAGCATAATTCCAGTCAGTTTCAGGTGGCACACATTTCTTTGAGTTAAGATCATCACCAAATTTATTGTCTTGGATATCTAACAATTCAAAAGCTTTTTGATACTTAATTGCTGAATCCAACATCAAATAGGTGGAGTTCCACCTTGTCTCAACATCTAAGCAAACATTATTATTGCACTTAATCTTTTCCTTTTCAACACATGACTTAAACCTTTGCAATCTTGCCGGAGAAGATCGCACATATCTCACAGCTGAACGGATTCTAGCAATAGAATCATCAATTTCTTTTAACCCCTCTTTAACTGTGAGACTCATAACATGGGCAGCACACCTCATATGCAAATATTTTCCATTTAAAACACTGCCTTTCCAACTGTTTAGTCTTTTCCTTAAGTAGTCAATGCACAAGTCATTAGAGCTTGCATTATCTACTGTTACACTGAAAACTCTATCTATACCCCATTCAAGCAAGCATTTTTCTATTGCTTTACCAATAACTTCACCAACATGACTTGGAATTGGACAAAAATTAATAATTTTTTTGTGCAATTGCCAATTATCATCAATGAAATGAGCAGTAAGAGACATATAATTCAAGTTTTGGCATGATGTCCAAGTGTCAGATGTGAGACAAACACGGGAAGGCAGCTTGCTAAATAATGACTTCAATTAATGACTTCAATTCTTTTTTTTTCTCAACAAATAATTCATAACAATCTCTAGTGATAGTCGTACGTGAAGGAATGAGAAATCTAGGTTGCATTTTTGCACAATATTCATGAAATTCCTCTCGTTCAACAAATTTGAAAGGTAACTCATCAACAATAATCATTTTCACAAGTGCTTTCCTACATTCTTCTTGACTAAAAGAATATGGAACAATAGTAGCTTTGCCCTTACCCTTATCACCATGTTCTATTATTGTTTCTAATGTTTTTTGCCTCTTGTCCACAGAATTTGCATTATATATTTTGCATCTTTTCAGATGATTAATCATGCCACTAGTACCATTAGCTGAAATACAACTAATTAGAGATGCACAGTAGTTGCATTTTGCTTTTGGTTCACTACTATGCTCAGAATCTACCTTAGTGAAGTGATCCCATATCCAAGATGCTTTTTTTGTAATCTTAGTTTTGCTGACCTTGGAAGTATTGGAAGAATTAGGTTGTTGTTCTTCATTACTCCCAGTTATTGGAGAAATATTAGTTGAATTTGTAGCGTTATCTCCACCGCTATCCATCTGCAAAACAATAAAATTAACTAAATAAGGAGATCAGTTGATTAATCACAGAAACTCAGAAAGTGTTACCTCACCAGATTTGTTGAAGCTTGAAGATGCGCAGATCAGCCAAGGAGATGAGCACGACAGCAACCAGCAGGTAAGGAGATGAGCAGATCGGCTGAAGTCTTGAAGATGCGCAGATCAGACGATCAGCCGAGGAGATGGGCAGAAGAGTCGGCGGCGCCGCGGTGGCCGGCGGTAGGGCGGACTGCGGGTGCGGGACGAACGGCGGAACGGGAACGATAGTAGATGGCCCAGAGGGGAAGATCGGCAACGGCAAGGCTAGAGGGAGGGGATGATCGATGGGCAGAACTCAGAAGAGTCGGCGGCGCCGCGGCGGTAGGGCGGACTGCGGGTGCGGGACGAACGGCGGAACGGGAAGTCGGGAAGACGGGAACGATAGTCGTCGTTACTCGTTAGGGCATTAGGGTTTAGGGATAAAGAGTAAAATATAAATTAATTTAGTGTTTACACTTTACAGTTTACACTTTACATGTTTACACTTTACGGTTTTAGATTTAAGAAATGTTTTATTCATACCATATACATTTATCAATTTAGATAAAAAAATATAAATTAATTTTTTTTTTATTAATACCGGTTCGGTTCGGTTAACCGCGGTTCAGAAATTTTCCGAACCGTTCCCGAACCGTGAACCGTTACCTCTATGAAAAAACCGACCGATCAAAGAACCGTCGGTTCGGTTAACCGCAAAATCGGTTCGGTTCGGTCGGTTAACCGCGGTTCAACGGTTCGGCGATTTTTTTGCACACCCCTACCACCGCCATTGCTCCCTTCCGCGTTCGAAGAGCTCACGGAAGAACCCGTCCTCGCTCCGTCCGAAAACCCTGTCGCCCTGCGTTCTCTGCCGCGTCTGAACATCTCGCTGCAGACGAAGCATGCGGGGCAGAGGGTAAAGTCGCCAACACCCGCGTCTCCTATATGCAGAGAAGATGGGTTCAGGTCAACATCAGATGTTGACTAAACTCGTTGGGCTCCGTTCTTGCGTGGGCCTTGCTTTGGGCCGGGTCCACAGTCCGGGGGCCTAACAATTCTCCCTCGTCTAACTTGAATCTGTTGCAACCATCGCCCCGATGTACCCGATCCGACACTGTTGAACCTCCTTGGCACTGTTTGGAACTATCTGTAGCGCGCCGACCCTCACCTCCTCAGTGTGATCTTCAGCTTCCTCATCAACAATCTGTTTCCTAGTCAACTCTTGCTGAATGATCTCCGTAATTGTTGTGATCCGCTGTCGGTCCGGACAATCGTGCATCTGATGTGGACATTTACACAAAAAAACAACTCATCGGTCTAAGTTGATCCTGTCGGTTCTGCAGCTGTCGTGCTAGCTGACCTCCGTCTCGCCGAGGGGAGAGTCTCTCCCTTTCTGGCGCTCTCGCTCTAGGTGGAGAATGTCGCTTTGGGGGTGATTTTGATGCTCTTGAGAAAGTCGTCTCTGAAGCTCTCTGATCTATGAGAGACTCGGCGATCGTTGCGGCCGTCCTCCAGTCTGGTGGCGCAAGTCGTCGGACTTCAGCCCCTGCCCATGGTTGAAGGATTCGGACGAAGAAGTACCTCCTATCTCCTTCCGCCATGTCTGGTAGCTCTAACATCAGTGTAGAGAATGCTCTGATGTCAAGCTTGGTTCAGCCCGGTTCGGCCCAAAGCCTAGTGGGCCAGGCAACGGCCCAAACCCAAGCCAAACATACACCCAAATCGTCCGGTCAAAGGGCAATGTTGACTGCATAATAGGACGCACCACGGGGAAGACAATGTCTTCTTCCCCGCGAGACGCGGACATGGGAGATGGCGATGGTGGCGCGACCAGACGGCCAATCGAAGAAGCGGGCGCACGTGCCCTAATCGGGCGGAGGACGCCCTAAACGGGAGAGAAGAGGCAGCGCTTTCCTCGTTAAAAGCTTCGACGGGCGAAGCATTAGGGGGATCACCGATAGGTGTTATTTTTATAGGATTTAGAGTCTTGTTTATACCATTATTTCAGGCTTAACGTCTACTTTATGTCATACTTTGATACCTTTTCTTATTAAGTATGGAAGCTTCACTATTTTTCATTTGTTTATGAAATACAGGTGATTATCTCTTATTTTCATGAAGATTACTCGAGATTTAAAGTTAGGAAAAGGTTCAGCATATGACAAGCATCACACATGAAAAATTTCAGAATTTTTAGAGCTTTTCGTGACAAGCACGGCCTGGCCATGCGTATCGTCACGGCCGTGCTTGACAACATCAGAATTCGTCGAAGCCGTCACCGCCGTGCCGCGCCCGTGTTCGGGCGTTCTGGAATTTCCAGAGAAGAACACGGCCTGCCCGTGTCCGGAGGCACGGCCATGTTCGCTTACCTGCATTCTGCCCGAGACCAACACGGCCATGCCATGCTCATCGGCACGCCCGTGTTCGCGTTCGCAGGTCGCGATTCTCAACCGTTTCTTCATCAAATCCGACGATCCAAGGGCCCAAAAATTGGGGAAAATACCCAATAATCATTCCTGACCGTCCAAACTCTCGATTAAGGGAGAAAAGAGAGGATTTTGGCCAGTTAGAAAGTTAATTTTGGGTGAAGAACGCGACTAGGGCGAAAAGGGCGATTTTGCGACTTCGAGGGCTCGATTCGACAGATTTTCTTGGGGCTTTCGAGAGGAAACCCAAGATCCATCGTCTCCTAACCTCAGTTAGTAATTCCCCTAACTTTCAAATTCATTCTCTAGGGTTTTCTTGAGTTTATGATGTATTTTGTTGAATCAAACCCTTGTTCGGGGCTTGGATGTAGCCCGTTGGAAAATTCTTGATATGTAAAACACTTTGTATGAATTTCACAGTACTATTTAAGTGAATTGCTTATTATTATTAGGTGTGTTTATCGCGTATTAATATTTTGGCCAAATATTTGTATGTATTAAGTGTTACGAGAAGTACCGAGAGGTGAATCGTAACACTCGATTGCCTAATTTTAACTTGTGACTTCGAATTACGAGAGTTGTTTAAAGTTGCTCAAGGATCCATGATTATCATAGAGCTCATTGGGTCTTTCTTAAGTTAATTTTGCTACGAGAGTAGAAAATTAGTTTAAGCAGGCACCGGATTACGCTTCGAGAGAAGGTAATCCGTACCGAAGGATCAATTGCCTTAGGCATTTTACTGTCAGATTATGCTTCGAGAGAAGGTAATCTAGCTTTCTATTCTCTGAATTTTAGTACTTGTTTTACATTATTATTTAACCGATGTGGTGAAACCTATAGTCCCAAACCTTTGTGATACTAGAACTTTTTCCCTACTAGTTGCTGATTTCCTGAATTGATATTTAGGGCTTGGATTAGATAGTTCATTTGCTCAATTAACATCTAAATTATCTAGCTTTCAATGATGTGTAACGTTGGTACTTGACTCCTGCTCCCTGTGGGAACGATCTTTTACTACTTCGATAGACCGTGCGCTTGTGGAGCTTATCAATCACCGAGCGGAGTCGAGCGATCCATCAGAGCAGCAGTGGCAAGATTCCACCATTGCTAGTGTGATGTTTTGAGTGAGAGTTGTAACCGGCGTCTGGGGAGACGACCGGGGAGGGAGGGGCAGGGGTCATCGGCGGCCAGGGGGTCGTCGGCGTGGAGGAGTTTTGTAGCTTCAAAAGAGGTGAATAAAGCTTTCTTCTCCATCTACGTCCCTTCCTGTTTACTGTGGTTTCTGTTCGATTTCAATTGAGTGGCGGCTCCCGGTGAGGTGGATCCGGCTGGCGTCGACGAGTTTGTGGGAGAAAGGCAGGCGGCCTTCCCTGCCCTTACGTTCCTTCTCCAGCGTCAAGGGGCGACGCGAACGACGGCGACGAACACAACGGTGTTCGTTCGCGATGAAGACGACACACGAGCCGAGGCTAGTCAACAAACCAAAGCGGTCAACATTCAATTCGACGAACTCAGAGTCGATTTCGCCCGCCGACTTCAGCGTGACATCACCCAGAAACCGAGTTCGGCACGATGGAATTAATCGGTGGCTGACGTCAGCGTGATGTCAGCAAGGGTGATTCGGCAACCGATTTTGCACAATGAAATCAAGTTTAATTCGACATTCGATTTTGACTTTCAGTCAAAATTAGAAAAAAAGATATTTTCAATTAGGGTTTCGATTTCCTAATTTAGGGATCCCATTCTTTTTGGTTTCTCTAAATTAGGGTTAGGGTTTTTTTGTGCGAACTGTAATTTAGGGATTAAAATTGTTCGGGGAGTTTGGGTTTTCTATTGTGGTTGAAATTTTACCCGAAAACCCTAGACAATTCACGTTCTGGTGTTCCGCCAGACAACCCTAAGACATCGGTGTAGGACTAGTTTAGGGCTAATCCGACCGGGGCGTGACAATTGGTTTCAGAGCTGGTTAACGTGTGACAGCGAACACGGCACCTTCACCGGCGAAGGTGAAGAAAGGTTTGCAGTTTCAGAAGATCACCCACACGGCCAGAGGAGTGTCAGAGGACATTTGGCCCAAGCAAGACAAAGGTAAATCCAAGGAGATGGCGAATCACGGTGATCGTATCACAAAGATTGAGCAGGTGCTCGGTCTGGCTAGTGCTAGGGACAACGGGATGATTCCCCAGATCAAGAGTCTGTAGAGTACAGTGGAGGCGCAAAAGCAGATCCAGACTCAGAAGTTGCAGATCGAATTCCTGCAACAGACTCTGGAGGGTCTGATCGATCTGCTAGAGCACATGGCTTGCATGAAGGAGGAGATGCATGCAGAGATCATGATACTGCGTTTAGCTCTAACGCAAGTATCGCGATCGGCGGCGGCACCGGCGGAGCAGGAGGCTCCTAAGCCGAAGGTACGAGTACCTGAGCCAGCGACGTTCAGGGGGGCCCGATCATCCAGAGAAGTGGAGAACTTCATCTGGGACATGGAGCAGTTGTTCTCTGCTAGCCGTGTTCCAGAGGAAGACAGGTGCGAGTGTGCATCGTATACCTCACAGGCGATGCAAAACTTTGGTGGAGGACCAAAGTCAGCTCTACATCGGGGGCTACTAGTTAGCCTTAGGAGTCCTTCCGTGAGAAACTGCGGTGGCAGTTTCTTTCCGGAAACTTGGAGGACCAAGCTCGTGGGAAGGTGGATCGACTGAGGCACACTGGGTCGATCCAGGAGTACGTCAGGGCGTTCTCCATGTTGTTGCTGGAGCTACCTAACATGGCGGAGGGTGACTGGAAGTACTTCTTCATCTGGAACCTTCAGCCATGGGCGGAAGCAGAGGTCCGACGGCACTCCCCACTTGACTGGAGGGCGGCTGCGGCAGTGGCTGAGTCCTTGGTGGATAACAGAAATTTTAGATCAACACCACCAAAGAAACAGCGGTCACCACCAAAGCGCAGCTCCCCACGGACCCCACCGAATGCTAGAGTTCCAGAAAGAGGTAGACCGTTATTCCGGCAGAACAAAGGTTCACCGGGACAACGGGAGACAAATCGTCCTATGGGAAGGACGAATGTAGAGCAAAAGCCACATGGTTGCTTCTTGTGCGGCGGTCCTCACTAGCTAAGGGAGTGCCCCACAAGACAGAAAATAATGACTTTCGTGACGCAAGAACCAACCGAGGAAGCTGAAGATGACACCGAAGAGGTGAGCATTGTTGGACTACAGCTGGTTCCACACACTGCCACGGGAGCACAACAGTGTTGAATCGGAGCAATGGTGGCCAGAGATCCACCCGTGACAGACATCGAGGGCGATGTCCAAATTGGGTAGGGGAGAATTATCAGGCCTGGTTCAGCCCAAAGCCCAGTGGGCCAGGCAACAGCCCAAACCCAAGCCAAACATACACCCAAATCGTCCGGTCAAAGGGCGATGTTGACTGTATAATAGGACACAGGACGGGTAAGACAACGTCTTCTTCCCCGCGAGACGCGGACATGGGAGATGGCGATGGCGGCGCGACCAGACGGTCAACGGAAGAAGCGGGCGCACGCGCCCTAATCGGGCGGAGGACGCCCTAAACAGGAGAGAAGAGGCGGCGCTCTCCTCATTAAAAGCTTGGATGAGCGAAGCATTAGGGGGATCACCGAGCGGCGTCGAGCGATCCATCAGAGCGGCAGCGGCAAGATTCCACCGTTGCTAGTGTGAGGTTTTGAGTGAGAGTTGTAACCAGCGTCTGGGGAGACGACCGGCGAGGGAGGGGCAGGGGTCATCGGCGTGGAGGAGTTTTGTAGCTTCAAAAGAGGTGAATAAAGCTTTCTTCTCCATCTACGTCCCTTCCTGTTTACTGTGGTTTCCGTTCGATTCCGATTGAGTGGCGGCTCCTAGTGAGGTGGATCCGGTTGGCGTTCGACGAGTTTGTGGGAGAAAGGGAGGCGGCCTTCCCTGCCCTTACGTTCCTTCTCCAACGTCAAGGGGCGACGCGAACGGCGGTGACGAACGCATCGGCGTTCGTTCGCGAAGAAGACGACACGCGAGCCGAGGCGAGTCAACAAACCAGAGCGGTCAACGTTCAATTCGGCGAACTCAGAGTCGATTTCGCGTGCCGACGTCAGCGTGACGTCACCCAGAAACCGAGTTCGGCGCGACGGAATTAATCGGTGGCTGGCGTCTGCGTGACGTCAGCAAGGGCGATTCGGCGACCGATTTTGCACAGTGAAATCAAGTTTAATTCGACATTCGATTTTGACTTTTGGTCAAAATTGGAAGAAAAGATATTTTCAATTAGGGTTTCGATTTCCTAATTTAGTGTTCCGATTCTTTTTGGTTTCTCTAAATTAGGGTTAGGGTTTTTCTGTGTGAACTGTAATTTGAGGATTAAAATTGTTCGGGGAGTTAGGGTTTTCTATTGGGGTTGAAATTTTACCCGGAAACCCTAGGCAGTTCACACTCTGATGTTCCGCCGGACAACCCTAAGACATCGGTTTAGGACTAGTTTAGGGTTGATCCGACCAGGGTGTGACACCTGACATACTGCTGGATCGAACCGGTGTGCCTCAGCCGATCCACCACATCTCGTGCCTGATCCACTGAGTTCCCCCCGGGAAGGAACTGTTGTCGTAGCTCCTCTCGGAACACCTCCCATGGCCAACCAGCTGCTTCTGCTGTCGAATCGACTTTGATCCTCCACCAAAGTTTTGTGTCATCTGAGAGGTATGTTGTACACACCTTTACTTTTCCCTGGTTTGAAATATGATTAGAAACAAAATATTATTCCATATCTCAAAGAAAGATACCCAACTCTTTGGATGATTGGGCTCATCTGAACATCGCAGGTTCTAGGGTGCGAACCTTCCCTCTGGTAGCTACATTTTCCACGATGGTTGCTGCGGGCGCACCATTATATGTCTGTGCCAATGCCAAGCGTGTCACCGCAAGGTCTGCCTGTACCTACTGCTGAGCTGCAACGGTGTTGGTTACTTATGCCGTCAAGGTTGCTACTTGTCCTTGCAACACCGTTATTTGCTCCTGCAGTGCTGTCGTCCCGTCAACATTTTGCTATGCCTCAACTACTCCAGCCAAAGTTTGTTGAAGGACAAGGATCTGCAACCTCTGTTCCTCTATCGTGCGCTGGAGATCCTCCACCTGAGGAACCACCGCTTTATCACTGTATGTACATATGTATGTATGTATGTATGTATGTATATACATATATATATAACTACATATATAACAATATATATATATAGTTATATATATATATATATATATATATATGTATATATTTGTATATGTATATATGTATATGTATATATATGTATATATGTATATATGTATATATGTATATATGTACATAAATACTTATACACATACATATATATCTATATATGTACGTATACATATATATATATATATGTATACACTTATATGCTTATGTACGTGTATGTATATGTGTATATGTATATACGTATATACATACATACATACATGTGTGTGTATGTTTGTGTATGTATGTTTATATGTAGATATAATTCATATAGTATATATCTATGTAGTTATTTATTTTGATATAGGTATGTATGTACATATACATATATAAATAAACATATATGCATATACACTTATATTCTTATATATATGTATACATGCATACATGTATAAATATGTATGTGTATGTATATTTTTATGTGTATATAATATGTATACATAGGTATATACGTACTTATTTATCTATATATATGTACATATACATATATGAAAACACACATATATACTTATATATATCTATATATACATATATAAATTCCCATATATTTATATATATATATAGAGAGAGAGAGGGACACACATATACCCTCTTAAACTTGTATATATGTATGTATACATACTTACATATATTTGTGTCTGTATGTTATGTACTTGTATGTATGTTTATGTATTATATGTTGATATAATATGTATACATATGTATGTGTATTTATGTACCTGTATGTTTTTTTCTGTTTATATCTAGATATATTATATATATATATATATATATGTGTGTGTGTGTGTGTGTTTATGTCTATGTATGTACGTGAGTGAATGTATATTTATATGTAGATATATTATGTATACATATATATATTTACAAATATTTATATCTATATATATTTATGTGTATGTGTATTTGTGTATATGTATGTATATATATTATGTATATATGTATGTGTATGTTTTGTACCTCTATGGTTATGTTTGTTTATTTGTAGATTTAATGTGTACATAGATATATTCATATATGTATATATTTGTATGTATACACACATATACATGCACATTTTTATATACATACATAGATGTATATATACATGTATGTTTATGTTTATATCTGGATATAATATTTTTATGTATATATATGTATATATATTTATTTATATTTATTGTATGTGCAATATATGTATGTTCCAATTAGAAATGGTTATGCTGTTTATATGTAGGCATAATATGTGCATATATATATATATACACACCCATTATATCTATTTATGAACATACATACATATACTTTAGCTACAACACTGCATGGGTCAATGCGCACAGCGCCTAGTACCCATCATTTACAGTAGTCCACTGGAGTATCTAATCCCATATGCTTCCCTAGCTTTCGTCTCTCAGGGTCATTGTCGGCCTAGTAGAGTGGTTTCACCATTGGTGTTCTTCAGAAATTCACTTACTCCAGCTTGGTAGTTTCCACCGCTTGTGCAGGGTTGAGCGATGGGATTTGACTGCAGACTTGAATGAAAAGCCACCTACAGACGCTTTACGCCCAATCATTCCAGATAAATAAATAAATAAATAAATATATATATATATATATATATATATATATATGTCTGTATATATACAGAAATGTACGTATATATATGTTTGTACAATTAGAAATGGTTAAGCTGTATAAATTGTTTGTGAACTAGGTGAAGTTGGTTTATAAACAGGTTGAACTTCAACCCATTATAAAGGTTGTACAAGTTAATACCTGCACGTGGACAATAACTGTAGCTTGACCTGGTCTTTTTGCTACTTTTCACTGTTTACTATAAGTTAAAAGAGTAAAACCTTTCAAAACCATAATCAACCAAAGCATTTGTTTGTTTTACATCAAATCTCTTTTTGATTATCTTGTCTTCTCCGAACATGCTTTTTTCAATTGTGTAAATGAATTGGCTTTTTCATCCATATGTTTCAATTTAGGGTATACTAAACAATACCTTCTCATCCAAAGATATTTCCTCTTTAAGTCTTAACTAGTCATGCTTGTATTCTATCCTCTTGCAAGGTACGATCTTTGTTTCAATGGGGAGCAGACCGTTACGTTAAGTATATTTCAAGCAGTGGATTCGGAACATATACAAAATGGAGATAAATCTGATCGTGAGAATATCACAGATTTTTTTGGCTGGTCTCGTTGTAAAAAAGACTTTTCCTGAGAAATTTATGCGGTCTTTGGGAATCACATTACCAGTAGAACATCTGTAGGTATGTGCCCCACCCCACTCATGATTAGTCAAACTTTTGTTTTCTGTAGCAAGTGGCATGTTTTCAAATATAAATCCTCAGTATTCATTCATTTGTTGATTTCACATTATGTTCTAAATAGGAATTAATTGACAAATATTTTTTTGATGATTTTGATATCTGTTTGAAAAAAAATGAGATATCATCATATTGTGTGTTAGTTACTTTTATGTTTAAGAGATGTATAATGCTTTAGCCACTAGAGGATCTAAAATTGTATGGTTAGTGGAAGCTTAGAGCTACCAATAAAATAAATTTTATAATAATTAATTTAGTGTTCAAGTTTATGTTTCATCGCGAAAGTATATCTTCTAATCCTTATAAGATTATCATTTTTAATCATCTAAGCTATAAATGGGTCTTGTACTCTAAAAGTTACAAATTCGTTCCTACAATTTTTCCTTGGAAAATCGATATGGTAGATACGAACATTAACAAACATCTTAAATCTAAAAACTAATCTACAAAATTTTTAAACTATGCTGAGTCGCCTTATAATTTTCCACACTGCCATTGCAGTACCTGTTGATAGTTTTATCTATAAGTTTTTTCTTTTTTTCCCTTTTTTATTATTTCTGCGTCTCAGGTATTGGAGGATCATCTGGATTGGGAAGATACTCAATGGTCACAGACTCACAAACTGGTGTATGGATTTCTGGGAAAGAATATGGGCTAAGCGAGTGTTCACCTTGTGGCTCCAAACTAATATTTATTATTACTATGGAACTTGTGCTCGTGTCTATAATGGCCACTCTGGTAGGTTTATCAGTTTTTTTCCACTTAGTAGTTGATTTAAGACTATTTTGTCACATCTTCCATCACCCATTCATCTCTCTCAGAACCCAGAATTATTTATTACTAGAAATTGATGATGGCATCGAGTGGAACAGCCTCTTTCGACATCATAGTTGGCAATTTGGCGTTGGTTATAAGAAATAATTTACCTACTTCAAAATTGATTTTGTAAACACTACAATTTATACCATCAGTTGCGGGAATGCCCCTGCCATAACGTCCATGACGTGTAACTGAACTCACCCTCTGTTCGCGATAAGATTTTTTTCTAGCCAGTTACGGGCATTACAATCCAAGTGAATTAAATTAGCAAAATGGTTTAAAATTACTAAATGAGAGGTTTTTCTGTATTACTCAATACTGTTGAGGTAATAATTATTTTACCAGGGTTTTTCCTATGTTTTCAAAACACTTGTGTGGCTATTTTTATAAAATATTCAAAAGTTTTACCTATAGTTTTTCCTATATTTTCTACACTTATATACCCCGTTTGCATGTTTCAAACAATTAACCATCACATGCTGATCTCCAAGCAAATTATGTCACTAGGACGCACCTCAATGCTCTCGTCACTTACCAATCAAATGTTTCATTTTTCAAAACCCTAATGAAGTTAACTTCATGCATTTCAAATAAGCAAGGATGGAGTCCCTTTTACCTGTAAAAAAAAGAATCTGGAAATGCGCCTTCATGCTTGAGAAATTGGAAGAAGGTAGGTTTGAAAGATTGATTGCTGTGTCTTTTTTTTTTTTTTTTTGAATGATACAATGGATGCGATCAAGCAAAAAAAAAAAAAAAACCGTGCTCTTCGCATCTCTACTTTTGCCGTCTGATGGAAACCCTGTACATATAACTGCACATAATGCTCAAGCTCTGGAGCTGATGATTGCGATTCAATTATCTATGTCCATCCATACACTGATCGAATAAGTGCACAGCCCAAGTGATCTAAACTAAACAAGGATTTTATCTAGCAACCTGCAATTGAAGCACAAAATTCAGATAACATATTCAATGACACTAGCAGCAAGTGGAAAAGGAATAAACAAATACAATCTTAACTTTTGGAGCGGTGCTTCCTAAACTTGGAATTGGAATACTTTAGTTTGTTAGACATTATAGTTAACTGCAACATGCAACAGTAGTTAGACAGGTGAACAAAAATATTGTACATGTGAAGAAAGTTCCACAAGGAAACTTTTAAACTGTGGATCGATGGAGGTAGTTGCAGGAAGTATTTTGTTCATATAATTTTGCTGCTTCAATTTTTTTCCCCAAATGAATTCAGCCATGTGAAATTTTAACTAATGTCCGGGCATAAAGAGATAATTAAAGGAAAACAGATAAGCAAACTGATTTGAATCATATACAACACCAATTTCCTCTTCTGCACATGCAGCTTGGAGTAGTCATATCCAAAATTTTTAGCAAGGTTTACAATCATAACATTACTACGGAGCTAAAAATATTAATGAGGAAAGAGTGAGCCACACAGAGAGTGCACTTTTGCAAAAAAGAATTTGAGATTAAATTGAAAATTACATTCTATTTATTGAGGTTGATAAAAGATGGCAATGTTAGAAGGGCAAAAGGACACATCCATCACAATCACTAAAAGCTGAACAAATAAAAGAATTTTATTCACATGTATTTCATGAAAATGTGAGATAATATAACAATCCAATAAATGACGATATTGAAATGAATTTACAAATGAAAAAAGAGGATTGTGTTAACAAGTCCCAATGCCATTGGGTAAGGAAAACACATTGATTCTAGTAGTTTTTTGCTATTAAATTCATTATAGTTTTCTTTCCTTTCCTTATTAATTCCTTCCAAGGGGACAGTCTCTATAAGACTAATGAACAAATAAAAATACTGATCAAGAGTCAACTCTAAGCATACAAGCGTGATGCCATGATTTGCATGAGTATGTGACGACTTACTAGGACAGAATAGGAGGAAGATATATAAGAATGAAACAATAGTTATCCTTCAAAAAATTCCACTATTTCTCAATATACTTCGCCAAACATACATGTACTTCCTCCATATATATATTTATTGCTCATCATAAGTGCTGTCATATAAATATAAATATGAATATATATGAAAAAGTCTCGTTGGGTAGCTCTCAATCTAGGAAAAATTTTAAGTACATATTGCACATATCCAAAACTTGGACCAAATACATAGAAAAAACTAGATCTTGCATCATTTTCAGGGGCTGGCCACATTCTCCGAAGCAAGAGGAGACGTTTCCTCCTCTTCAATCCCTGGCTCACTTCCCGTAACTCCTAAGCTCAGCAGAACCTGCTCCCACTTCTTTGCAGGCCCCTAATTAATCGATTAAGAACAGAAAATGATCAGCAATTGAATTCATTATTCTTTCATAAATGCAACTAAGTTCATCACCTTCCAGGAGAAATCTTGGCTCATGCAGTTCTGAATCATCACAGCAAAAGCTGGTGTCCTGTACACCTTCAGAGCCCTTTTCACATTATCCACAACCTTCTGCACATCTTCCTCATCCACAACGTCACACTGAACAAATTAAACAATCAATTTGTGAGTATATTTTTGGATAGATCGCTGTAATTCGTTTTCAAGTGTGAGCGCTCCACTTAGAGGAGATTGATCAATGTTTACGTCGACACTGAAGGCCCCCATGTGAAACCCTGTGATTCCTTCCTCCACAGTGTCAACGAGTCCGCCAGTGGTAGCACATATAGAAGGCTGCATTGAAATAGCTAAGAAATTATTAGCTCTGATCTACCATTTCATTCTTTTTTATAGCTAAGAAATTAGTAACGTACAAGACCGTATCGCATTCCCTGGAACTGGGTGAGGCCGCACGGCTCAAATCTGCTGGGAATGATGAGAAAGTCAGCGCCCGCCATGATCTGGTGAGCCAGCTGCACGTTGAATTTGAAGTGCACTCTGATTTGTTCTTGATACTTCTCCTCCAGTCGCGCGAGCTGCACCTCCATCTTATTCTTCCCAGTGCCCTGCATTCAGGTGGATTAAGAAGCTCTAAGCATGATCCTGCAGTAGAGATACTCAAGGAACAACAAGTGAGGAGTGGAGTAATGGCGTATTAATTATGATGGATAACCAGTGCGATCAGTTGGACGTTCTCGTTGATGAACTCAGGAATGGCAGCGGCCAAAATGTCGGAACCCCTCTGCTCCTCCAACCTCCCGAGAAAGGCAATGATGGGGACGTCGCGGGCGATCGCCAGGCCTAGCTCCGCCTGTAAAGCCTCCTTGTTCAGGGGCTTCGCATGCATCACCTGATCGAAATCATGCACGTTCCTCGTGTTCATACGATTGAACTTAGAACAGAAAACTGACTCAATTAACTTTATAAACAAACGATGATGCTCACCGTAGATGCGTCATAGTTTGCAGTTATGTACTTGTCGGTGGACGGATCCCACTCGGCGACGTCCATGCCGTTGACTATTCCAGTGATGCCGGTCATGCGTATAATGTTGTCCAGCTCAACCCCTCTGGCTTCCCCTGAAACGATCTCCTGCGCGTAGTAGGGGCTCACTGTGACAACCCTATCCGATTCCACGATCCCCGCCTTCATCCAATTTATCTTCCTCCCTTTCACCGGCTTGTCGTGACTGCAAAATCCAACACGTAGGTCAGCCAAGCCGCCAGGAAGAGCGCGTGCATGCATGCGTCCGATAATGTTGGAGTGAGACGAGGACGTATGTACCCGTCAGTGAAGTCAAAAGAAGATCTGAAGTTGTCAGGGAGATTGAGAAGAGAAAGATCTGAGAAGGCAAACCGGCCCTGGTAGACGATGTTGTGGATGCAGAAAACAACCTGGAAACCAATCAACGGTCATCAAATTTGACAGCAAACCAAAATGTCAAATACAGTAAGCTTCCAATTAGACTTTTATAGCCTGTGCTGGTTGGGGAAGGAAAGATTCACGGATGAAGTTAATTAACAGCTCGATCACCTTGGCGTTCTTGTAGATTCCATGTGACTGATACAGGCCCTTGAGGTAACATGGAAGAGGAGCCGCATGCCAATCATTTGCAATAAACACAACATTCTCCCCTTGATTTTTTTTAAAAATACAATACAAATAGATGATTGTCAGAACAAGTATATACATAATGGTGCCACTTATGATGGAATAAATAGCCAAGTTAAGTGGGAAAAAAAAAGAAGCAAATTTGTACCATACGGTCCGGAATGCTGTTCACTGTTTTTGAGATTAAGAATCCTTGGAGCTTCCAGAGCCGCCTACAAAAATAAATATCCACAAACACATAGATGCAAATTGTCAGTTTCATTAGCTTGTAGATTAAAAAAATCATTTACCAAGTAATTAGTCCTTAATTTTTGGCACTCACCTTGCAGAAAAGACTATATCTTAGCTGGTTATCTTCATAATCTACACCTGCGACGGGACCGTATAACTTGCCCTCAGTTTTTCCCCACACCTTAAACGTGATAATTAAGATCATTAGTAAGATTTGTGCCACTTGAAAACATTAATTAAATGCTAATTAATTCACCCAACGAACAAGAAAATGATTAGAGGAGAGTTAATTAGAAAGTGCCTTTGCTAAAAACCAAGGGTGATCAATAAAAACCCTATCAACTCCTCGTTTGTAGCAGTGGAAGTAGCGAACTGTTTCAATCCTATTCCCCACCGTTATCTGTATGAACATAAATGTTTCTATCAAAGCAAAGTAAAGCTAGCTAGGGTTTCTGCAAAAGAAACAAAGCATGCACCACCGTGAATACAAATTACGCAGCCAAGCATACTTCAATTGTGACACTTGTATCCCATCCGTCCTTGTATTGATCGTAGCGTGGAGCTATAGCCATGACTCTGTGTCCGTTTGCCTGGAGGACGAAATATACATAGATGTAATCAATTTCACAAATAGAAATTAATTAAATATCAAGTCTTGATTTTAATGGCGGCCCAAACAAAAGTTCAACGAATCACGGACCGCCATGGCAGCTGGAAGTCCTCCAAGAGCGTCGCCGAGTGCTCCAGTTTTGCTCCAAGGAGCCATCTCGGCGCCGACAAAGACCAAGCTCATCCCCTTGCCGCAAATGATAGCAGGCCTTCCAGGCTTGCTATTCGGAGCTTCCCTCTTGGCCAGCCTCGGAGTCAGCTTGGCGCCGGATCGAGACGGCCGCACGTGGAGAGAATCTACTGCATTTTGGGATCTCAATCCTTCGCAGCCGCCACCGGTTTGGATTCTCAAGAAAGAAGTTTTCTTGTTGCTGAGCAAGGTCTTTTGCTCACAACCACTAACGCCGCCGTAGCCGCTGCACGAGCCCTTTGGGACGATGTAATTCA
Organism: Costus lasius; assembly: GCA_027563935.2. Lineage (NCBI taxonomy): Eukaryota > Viridiplantae > Streptophyta > Magnoliopsida > Zingiberales > Costaceae > Costus > Costus lasius. The sequence goes on along the minus strand of CM050447.1, from coordinate 20,369,897 downwards.
TTGTCATTAAGGAAGACATTTTGATGCACAACTGCAGCAGAAAAGAAGTATACATTTAGAATTATTTTAAACATATATTAGTATATTACTATCATTTATCGTGTGCATCAAACGATAATCCGATAAACGACATATGTGACGAACATTATCCTTTTAAAAAAATCCCCACCTATTAAATAACATAAAAATAAGAAAAAGAAAAGAGATCCAACCAAATCAGATCGGTTTCTCCTTGTGCTAAATGAAGACAATATATCTTAAACATGATTGATAAACAGATTCAACAAACGATAATTTTTTTTTTAAAAAAAAGACAATAAATCTAAAGAACTAAAACACAATGAAAGTCAAATATAAATTACCTATCGATTTGTATTTTTTTGAAAGATGCAAGGGTCAAAACCAGGGGAGCCCCTCCTCTTCTTTCCTCCAGTAAGGAGTAACCCGCGGCCAGCGGTTGGAATGTGAGAGCGGATGCTGAGATCGGGGAGGTCCACGTCCTGCTATTTATACCCACAGCCTTATGAGTGTAGCGTGGCACGTGGCTAAATCAAGAAACCAAATGATGGGAACCCACCCGTGTGGGGTGCACCAGTGGTGCAAAAGTCCGTCCGCGACGGGAAACGACCGTTGACTGTAGAAATCAACGTATTGACGTCCATAAATTTTTCTTGTGGGGGAGTGCACGTCCACCATTGGTTGTTAAAGACCACATTAATTAATCATCCTAAATTAATAAACACCTTTGTAATGTGTTCCAATTAGATAAAAAAATTAGTTGTTGACAGTTTAAAATATTTTTTATAGATTAAATGCGTAGACTTGTTGATTGGATAAGTCTAAATTTATATTTTATACATACTTGTAATCAAAACATTAAGTAATTTTTAGTTCATGGGTCAGTCGAAACAAAATGACCACATTACAATTATGCCTGCGTTGAATATGCGAGGAAGAAATTTATAAATCCAATCTTTCATCTAAGATGGCATTATATGGTTACTCTTTTTCTGTCTTTATTACCTTATAGATTTACTTATCAACAACTTGGGGTTCGATACTTTTACCAATTGTAAACGAGTATTATGTTGATGTAGTCAAGCTAGCACCTTATTTGGTAGCATAAGGTTTCATCTTTGCTTACAGTAGGACTAACAAAATTACTTGTAGTTATTATTTAACAGGCGTTCTAACCTCGTTTCCTGTGAAGAAACATCTTTTCTTCTGAATTTTCAGACCACGGTATATTATCTATTATGGAATAGATTGGTTTAGTCCCACATAGAATATTGAAGAAGAATTATCACTTGATATAGATACTAAAGAGCTTTCTGTTACTGACTTTTGAGTATAAATATTTTAAATTATATTATATTATTTTAGACTCATCGAGAAAGTAGTGTTGAAGGACAACATTGCTTGATGAGTGAGTGAGAGATTAAGGTATTAAGTTGTCAATGTGAATGACCTTGCTAATGTTGGCATAACCTCCACTAAATGTGAATGACCTTGCTAGTGTTGAAGCGGAGCTCGCACGCAGATGAGCTCGGAGAAGGAAGAAGAAGCTCCACGCACAGGTGGAGGGGGCTTGTCAGGTGAGCAGGGAGTGACGTCCACACGTAGGCGGGTTCGAGGCCGTGAGTTCACGCATGCAGGCAGCTGATGCTATGATGGGGAGAAGATGACACGGAGAGGGGAGATCCGCCGGGAGCCGCGCGCTCAATAAGGGAGGAATGGCCAACATAGGCAGGCTGGAACACAGCGAAAATGAAGGAGAAGGAAACAGGAATACCTCAGCGATAACCCGTCGTCTCCTTCTCATCGGCGAAGCTGATGATGTAGCCGCCTCTCGAGGCGATATGGAGTTTGCGGACGCGAGAGAAGGGAATGACAACACGAGGTTCTCTGAGGCGCTCCGACTACCCACCCAAACCTCCAAAACTGCTTGGAAAATGCTTTGCCGACAACATTGTCCGACGAGAGAGGGAGAGGGGAGTAGAAGATCATTGGAGAGAACAAACGCGACCCCGCCGTCCTCCTGTTCTTTTCCTTCTAATTTTTGCCCGCCCATGACGTGTGTCCCTCACTGAGTTCGCATGCTTCCTGATGCAAGGACATGTCACATCGATGCATTTTGTCAACGCGTCGTCGCTCGCGCAACGATTGAAGAAGTGGACGATCGTTGGTCGTCTCAGATCCAGGCGGCGCCCGGTCCGAGCCGCTAACCCGGTCAGCAGCTCCCAAGCAGATGAAATGGGTTGGGCTTAAATTTTGGGCCGTGCCCAAATTCTGGCCGAAGGCTAACATTATATGATGGTGAAATTATGACAAATTTGATTGAAGTAGAAATTGATAGTTATGTAATAGTTGGACCGATCAAAATCGGGCCTAAGGGGATTTTGAGCTTAATGGTATGTTTGTATATGTAATAGGTGTCACGCCTGTATTATATAAATAAAATGAATCAATTTTAATTAATTATTATAATAGTTTGTTGCAACGCAGGGCTTAAATTATAGATTCGTCTAGGTACAGTGCGGTTGGCAGGGGTGCAATCGGCGCGCCCCTCAGGATTTAGCCTCCACAAAGGGTTTTGACTTTCGTCCATCCCAGGAAAGAGAGAAGAGAGAGATAACCACATCAGTATTTATATTCAAATATCAAAAGGGAGAATTATACCTTTAATTGGGTCGGATCCTTGACTCGGATCCGAACTCGAATCCAGCCGCGTCCGAAACCCGTTCTCGAGTTGCGTTCGCCTGCGCTCCCTGAGGTGGTGATGAACGCAGCGACTGCGGGGAGTGAGCATTTGGTTTGGTTAATTCGGTTTTAACAAATTACCGAAAATTTCGGTAAATTCGGTTTGGAAAAAAAAATTTTCAGTTTTAGTTTCAGTAATAAGTTTTGTAAAATTCGGTTTTTGGTTTTCATTTCAGTTTTTTTTTCGATTCGGTAAAAAATTAAATTTCCCGAGATATATATTAAAATATAAAATATTTAATATTTATAATATATATAATATGCATAATATATAATATATATTAAAAAATAAAATATACTATATTATATCTTAATTATATTATAGTATAAATAGTTACTAAAAGTGTAAAATCTATTTTCTAATATCTAATAACCTAATTACTCATCATATAATTAACTAAAACCTTAATAATTAAATATTTCGGTAATTTACCAAATTTACCAAAAAATTTCGATTTTAGGAAATTCAGTTCAGTTTTGGTTTCTAAAAATTCGATATAAAAAAATTTGGTAAATTCAATTTCGGTATTTACCGAATGCTCACCCTTAGCAAATGCTTGCTCATGTCGTCATTTCACGTCGAAGCACTTGTCATCCCCGGCAAGCTGCCGCTTCTCAAGTTCGACGAAAACGCGTCACCCCAAGCGAGCTCGGTGTTTGGTCGAGGCCAACTACCGTGTCCGAGGTTCGCACCTGCATTCCAGTGGAAGCTGCGCTCGTCTCGACGATGAAGCGCTCACGTCCTTCTTTTGATGAATGCGCTTTTGTCGCGTCCTTCAATGAACAAAGTTGCCGCCGGTGTACTTATCGTCAATCTGGCGCCTATCCTGGTCTGGCCTCGGCCTCCGCCTAAGGTCGTTGGTCCGTGATCGACGAAGCTGTGCGTGAGGGAGGAAGTCGCCGGAAGGAAAGGAGAAGAGTCCGCTGAAGTCCACCAGTGTTCGCGTCGCTCGAAACCACACCACCCTCACCACCGAAGCAAGACGGAAGATCAGTGCCGAGCCGTCGTCGGAAGGAGGAGCGAACAGGAAGGGTTAGTCAAGGTTCGTTCTCAACCTGGCCAACCGGATTTTACCTCGTTCCCGTCATCCATTTTCCCTCGTCGATCCCTCTGGTTCAGCCATCCGTCTCCCTTAGTCTAGCCTCCTTTCGAGCTCTCCGACCTCCCCTTTTATAGGTAGCTTGGTCGCGTCTCCCAACGGCAGGCGGCGCCCGTTCTGCGCTGGATGCTCTGCCCATGCCGTCCCACGACGGACGCAGTCGGCCGCACCACTCCTCTCATTGGCATGCTGCACTGAGCGTCGCTACCCCTTTGGCCTGTTGGATCGTACGTCGCCACCTTGCTTCGATCGCGTCAGGTGTGGGAGTCGATTGCGTTTGCGTCACGCGATTGCGACGATCCACCAGGTTAGCGGGACGTGTTGCTAGTGATGTGACCGGACGACGAAGGGGTTGTCGCTGCCAGTCGCCGGATGAGATGCCTCCCATGTCGTCTTTTCCGTCAACGTCATCTGCATCGAGACCGATGCATCACCCAATGTGGCGCTGTGTTGACATAGATTTATATAGAGTTTCATGTGTCAGTTTACTTATGGAATCACGTTTATTTCACGACTTTAAGCCTTGCAATTGCCTATATTTGGATACATTTATAGAATCTACACCTGTTTTGGTATTTTCACGTTTTCAGGTTAAATTAACCACATAGAGGGTAGATTCTTGGACTTTGGTAGCAGGGGAGCTCACCCTAACTCAAGATGATCTTAACTAGGAGTTTTCGGATTCATTGAAGCCTTTGTGGAAATCATGACCGGGTCCCAATCAGAATCATGCCCGTGATCGTCATTATGCATGAAGCTGAAATCGGCAAATCACGATCGGGTCACGACCAAATTCTCGCCCGAGATCGTGGACCCACCTGTTACGAAATCATCGTTTTCTCCCACATTTCTTTGATCTGATCTGAGGAGAGGCTGCAGGGCACCTAGGACCTTTCTCCCCCACTGACGAAGGAGGGGTGGAGCAGCTTTCGGCGCTGGATTTGACCACAAAATCATCATTTCACGAAGAAGTTGGCTGCAGCCGGCTTTGCAGGATATGGAAGTTGCAGCGAAGACTTTTTCCTCTGCATAAAGCTGCAGCGGCTCTGTAGATCTAGAAGATGGCAGCAACCCACTTAGAGAAGGAGATAAAAAGGCATTCAAAGAGAGAGATAGGGGGGATTGGCACGTGTGAAGAACGGGAGGAGACGCTGCGGAGAAGTGGTCACGCACCAAGAGAAAGGGGGCTGCGCACTTGCAAACATTGAAGATATTTGATGCGTTAATCCCCTAAGGTTAAATCTGTAAGGAAGATCCTGTTTCTACATTCATTTTGCTGAACTATATTGTGTAATCCTTTTAGCAAGTTTCACTTGATCTTGCCTATCTCTTATTATTGCAGCGTAAACCTACACATGTATGAAATGTTTATCATTGTAGTTCACGCTTTCACCATGAATATGTCAGGCTAAACTCCTAATCAGGATGTGGGAGTAGCCCTCTCGATGCCTTACTAACTTGGTAGTCTAGATTTGAATGTTGTATCCCAACTCAATCCTTTGTGCGCACCTTGCCTGCGCATCCCATCTTGGGTGCGCTTGAGCCTTTGCCTCTTGATCTGAGATTTGTAAATCAGATAATCACAGGGAAACTCGCTGATTGTTTGTACTCAACCAAGGGGTAGTTAGGGTTTTAGACGTGTTGGGGAGACCACAAGTCCGACCGCGCGTTCGAAGCATTCGATCATGGTTTTATCAAATTTATTTCATCGCTTTGCCTACGTCTCCCGAAAGGGAGCGTTTGAGCTTGTATTTCCTCGTGTGGGATTTGTAAGGCAGGAATTCTTGGGGAAAATCCACTTGACGAACTGCACTCTCCTTGTGTTAGCTCTTGGACCTTAAACGCATCTGGCAAACTTCTTGCGCCCTAGTACATTGGAATATTGGAACTCTATGCCTGCGTAGTCCAAAAGGGTTCGCTTGAGCCAGAAGTTACGCGGGGGAGGTTTGTAAGCCAGGAATTCTCGTGGAAGACCTCTTTTGTCATCCTGCGCCCATCTTGGAAGTGCTAGGAGCTTAGACGTATTGGGGAGAAGCATTTCCGACCAAGCGCCAGAACCTAATAGATTTGACCTATAGCAACCGGCTGTAGGAGGGAGCAACTACCTAAGTGACAAGGAAGCCGAATCCCTTGAACTAAAAAGGATAAAGACATTAAAGTCTGGACTATTAAGCTGTAAGAGGTCAAGACGGTGAACCCACATCCTGATGTTTTACACTATTAAGACTCTCTTGTGCAAATTCCTCCATTTACATTTTCATGTATTTAATTAGTTAACATTTAGACTTCATTAATTTCGCATCGTCTAGCTAACAAATTCGAGGTCTGTCGGTATTTGTCCGTCAGTCCCTGTGGGATCGATATTTTATTATTTCGATAGACCCGTGCACTTGCGGGTAACGCCTACCTATATTGGAGGGGGCTATCACGCTGCCACCGGGCGGTGATCCTCAGCCCGGCGTTGACTCCTCCAGAGAGCCAGCAACCTCCGGTCGCCGGAGCCGTCGACGACATCGTCTTCAATCGAGCGGGCGAAGATGATTTTGCCGCTCGAAGTTTACTCCTAATTCCGATTTCGGGTCTCGCGTTTGGAGTCTGGGCCAATTTTAACTTAGTCAACAGCCTAATTGACCGGGCCAAGGTCAATTGAGCCTTGGGCCTAACAATATGTACGCTGGATGAATTAAGCTATATCCTATTTAATGTAGTTTCATATTTTTGAAAAAAAACTCAATATAAGATATTAGTATTATTTTATTAATATTATTTATTTATTATTATTATTATATTAAAATAATTAATTTTCGCATATATTAATGCTCCTAATACATTAAGCTGCTTGTTCCTGATATATTAATGCTCCTGATACATTAAGCTTAATTGTTATGTAAGATTTGAGACTCTTCTTGTTATTTTGTTGCCCCGCATTCTTTGAGATCTAAGTTTATTAACTTGTCAAAAACAGCGGTTTAGTTAAACAGTTTCTGCGCCAACTACAATCTTATTCACCCAGCCGTCAATTTAATATTTTAATCAATACTTTCATTTTGCTTTGAGATACGTGCTTCTAGCCACTTTATGATTTGTGAAATAAATCGTATGCGCCCCTTGTTATGCGAGTTAACTGGGACCACTAAAAAGTTTTTTTTCCTCTTTTGTAAGTTAGTTATTATCAAGGCAAAGTAAGATAAAATAACAATAATAATAATAATAATTAAAATAAATACATTTATAGCCTAAAAAGACATAAAACTGTATTATTTTTTTTTATCATAATCCAACTATGACAACAAATAGGTCATCAATGCAATATTAATTTCTAATTTATGAAAAGCATTTAAATTTATAGTTTTATGGTCACTTAATTTGGAGTCTTGGATTTACCTTGGTCAACCAATGGAGTTACGATATGGCTATATTTTATAAAAGACAAAAAAATAAAAAAATAAAATAAATATTATGATCTACATATAATATAAATACATATAAAATTTTTAGAGCTTTGTTTGTTCTTGATAATAAGATTTTGGGGTTAGAGTACCACCTTTATTATTTAACTGCATAAAAAATGTTATTAGAAAATATTATTACTTAATATTTTTTATTTTTTAAATATATAAATTTGATTTTTATCCATTTAATTATTATGGTAATGTTTTTTTTTTTGAAATAATTGTTTAGGCCCAATTTCTTCGAAATGGGCCGTACGATCCACTTAGGTTATCAAGGCTCAAAGCCGCAAAGGTTTGGGTTCTATTTACTCTCCCTTCTGCCGTCCTCTCCCTTCCGCCGCAGGAGCAGGAGGGCTAATCTTCCGGAGCCAGGTATGATCCTTCTGTTTCGTGCAATGCGTTCTTGTTGTTCGTAATCCGATGCTAAGTTTTTGTTTCTCAATGAGGTAAAGTATTCGAGAGAGCCTTCCAACCCTACCAAGTGTAAGCACCGTCCGACTTGCCTCTGCTGTTATTCTCTTCGATTTAGGATTTGCTCTAGTTTGGTTTTGATCGATCTCCTCCGGTTCTTTTGCTTGCTCTGTGGTTTTGGTGGCATATTAAGATGTGAACCAAGTGCTAAAATGTCACCCCGACCGGATGCTGGTCCAGTTTGGTTTTGTCGCTTCTTTCTCTACTTTATTTTATTTTTTCTATTCATGGGTCTTGTTTTCGATTGCGGCTTCTAGAAATATATTGATTTTTCAAATTTTGATAAACCACTGCTTCGTCTGGTGTCTACAATTCTTTTTTCTGTCTCGCCTTTTATTTCGCTTCTTTCTCTATTTTATTAGGTCTTTTCTGTCTTCGTACTTCATTTTCGTTCTATTCGTTTTTCTTGGTTTTCACTGTTCTAGTTCTATTCATTAGTCTTGTTTTCGATTGCTGCTTCTTTCTTTTTTTGTCTCGCCTTTATTTCGTTTCTTTTTCTCGTTTATTACTTTTTTTTCTGTTCTACTGTTCTGTTTCTCTTAGTTTTGATTATTGCACGGATTACTTACTGATTATTTTAAGTTTTTTAGATTTATCATCGACAAAACGATGCGACAATACTCGACATTAATAAAAATGTCGTCGGAGTATTATCAGGCTTTGGGATGGGCTACGGATATGGAAACTATTTGTATTCTAAGATTTTCAAAGACGAATATATCTTAGCCCAAACGTCGGCGAGAGATATTGCCCAGAAAGGTTTATTTTAGATAATTTTTTTCATTAGTATTTGATTTGTTTTTTCTAATTTGTTTGGTTTTTTTTTTCAGGCGGGTTCTTGAAGCAGAGAGAATCTGGAAAAGAATAGAAGAATAAACAATATAGAGTAATAAAATAAACTTTGAGTTTAATGTTTTTATATTAATGGGCTTTTATTGCCTACAAAGTACAATGTTTTGTTATGCTTTTATATGTTTCAATTTAAGTATACTAAACAATACCTTTTTCAGCGTCATTGACTATTGTTTTAATTTAAGTATACTACACAACATCAAAACTCGCAATTCAGATTTCAGAATCTCATAATTAATTACCCAATACGAAGAAAAGAAGGAACGAATAGAAAAAGAATCCCAATTTCCACAACGAATAAACAAACTGTGAGGGTTTGTCGACCTACGAGCTGATTACAGTTTCCCCCTCTTACGCCCGAACCGCGCTACTGCCGCTGCCGCCGTCACCATTCCTTAACCTGAATCACGCCATCGCCACCTCTGAAGCGTCTTGGCTGCCGCCATTTCCCCTTGCATCTCCAGCCGCCCGACGCGCTCAAACTCCGCCGCCATCGCCATTGGCCCACACCCGTTTCGTAGGTCGTATTTCACTAGGCGCGCTGCCACCGTTCCGTCTTTCAGCCACCCACCCGAGAAGCCGCCGCCGGCATCCCCAGACTGTCGCCACGACCACTTCTTCCCGTTCATTCCACCCGTATCCGGTCGTTTCACCGTCTCCGGCCGCCTTCATCGTCGTTGTCCCCGCCCTTGTCGCCGTCACCGATCACTTCCTTAACTCTGTCGTTGCTGTTCAACCGGATCGAGTGGGTTCGGCGCCGTCACCGATCAATACTCGACTGCTTTGGTCGGGCAACAACCGAACCGACCGTTTCAGTCAGCCCTGCTTGCGGTCCGGTTCAATCAGTCTAGCCTGGTGCAGCTGGCCCAGTCCGGTTCATCCAGCCTAGCAGATTGAGCAGCTTCTGCAATTTGGGCTCGGCCTTATTTCAGCCCCATCCAAATAATTCCAGCCGAGTTCGTTAGCAATTCATCACGCCTATCTGAAGCTTGGTAGTCCCAGACAGGTATTATTTATCTCATCTTTCGTATTTGTTCTATACTAGTCAAGTAGCATTGCTTAGCACATGATATCTCCAGTGATGGTTCTATAAAGACATTAATTATCCTTTACCTTTCAGTAACAAGAATTATTGGTCTCAGCCTGAATCAGACGAATTCCATCCAATCCATCATCCAATTAAATTAAAAAGTGTTGCAATACTCGGATTTAACGAGCTTGGTAAGCTTCATAAACTCTTGTCATTTATTCAGTTCAGTTCAGCTCCTTGTCTTTCAAGTTTCAAAGGGCATGGAGTTCACTTCTTTTTATTATTATTTTATTTCACTTAGGCCCTTTCCTTGATATTATGAACTGTCATATCATATGATCTATGTGCGACCAATCGACTAAGGATGCACTACTATCTTTTTGGCCCCAAAAAACCCATTTAATTGTTGCTTCATTAACTTTCCTAAATCTCACCGTCATAAGAGTGGTTCTAAATCTTCTGATCCCATCTTTGAGAATTGTAAGATTTATATCATTTTTTAGCAAGTGAATGCAACGATAGCTGTTGATATATACCTGGCTTGATACTCACTGCAGCGTAATAATACATGGGGTGAGTCGAGGCATCATTTGTAAAATGATAGTTTTGCCTAACTTAATAATAAATCATGCAAGTTGCATACAAGTTCTACTCTCATTTAGGCATTTAGGCACCCATTAGTACTTCTCACGTTGGGGCACCATTTGTCTTGGTTTATAAATCACAATATTTTTTCTTCCTGGATCCAAAACTGCACCCATACAAGAGAGAGACTTAAGATTCACATTCCATGTTGAGTAGGATGCTATCCCGCACACCTCATCCAGCATGAGTAGGCTTATATTTGATATTGACTTTAGAACTTGTAAGGAACACAAGCACTCAAATTTAGTTACCCTATGGTACCATTGACCTTTAGATTAATAGACATCATATAGTGTTGACAGAAATAGAACACAGTCTAGTATGACAAAAATGTCATCTTTTTTGCTTTTATGGATTACATGGCTTAACTAGAGGCATACCTGGTTAGTACATCGAATAAACAAAAATATGATTTTACATGAGGGAGAATAAATTAATACACTTTGGAGCAAAGAAGGGAAGCCAAGACCTTGGAAGCGAGGTTTTTAATCACATAACTGAACAGCTACCAGTTTAATGCATTTGATATTGTAATTGGGTGAAAACGATGTTAACGTTACAGTCACAGAGAGAATTTGAGATATTGAGAATAGTATTTAGTTTTAACCAATGAAATTGCGTATTTCATACCAATTCTTAAAATTTTCATCTGGGAACAATGTACATGTTATTTAACGCTGCTAGGAAGCGTGCACAAACACATTCCAAATGGGAATGCACTTCATAGAAAAGTATATTGCAGAATCTTAGTAATGGTGTATTTCTGTTACCAAGATTATCTATTTTACAAATTCTTACTGTTAATATAATTAAACGTAGACTCTTAGCTAAGTTCTAACAAAGGAAGTGGCTAATATCCTAGTACTTGAGTGAATAGCACTGCTAATTTTTCCTTCTTTTCTTTTCTGAATACATTGATAGGAAAAATTGAAGTTATTTCTGTTGTTAATTTTGAGCTGCAAAAATCTCTAGTGATATACATATATATGCTAATATGTGCTAGTTTAGGACTACGCAATGAAGTTTTGATGTATTACATGTATGGAGTAATCACTTATGCACGATTAATCTACCATTATTTTCTCAAAAGTTTTCTTAGTAATAATGTCATCATACTGTATCCTTGGTATTTGCTTTTTTCATCTGTAGTTCTGTCTCTTGCTCGTGTCCTTGGATTTTAAAAGTAATTTTCCTTTCTTATAGAAAGAACTATGCAGAAGAGCTTAGAACGTTTCTTTTTGGGTACTGTAGGGGTTGGAGGAAACAGGAGATTGGGCTGTTTAAAGATTTTTGACTTACTGTCGCCAGGCTCTAATTATTGTTCTTCTGAGCCTGTCGAGCTAAAAATTCAGAAGATGGAGGGTGGTTCGGAGCAAATTCTGGAGCGCTGACGTTGGAAGAAAGTGGTGTACGGAGGAATGCAGCTTGGGTATGATGACAACTACACTGATGAGTCATTCCTTGAAGAGATGGTTACAAATGCTAATGTGATAAAGAGGGACCTATGGAAAGTGTTGCAAGATTCTGTCTCCATAACACAATATATTTGCATAGTGCTTCTTGTGGTTACTTGTTGGGTTCACACATTGAGTTTGAACATAGATGAGTTCTCTCTTCTTAAATTGGATGTAGGTCTCCTTGCACTTGGTTTCTCAGTCCTCTTGCTTTCCACAAGCCAACTTTCCTCGCAGCTACTCTCAAGATATTTTCTCTAACATTTTCTTCTTCATTAGTGGCCTCTATATTTTAGCACTCATCTATCACACTCTCACTAGGTCTATCAGTACAGATTCGATAGTGGCACTTACTGTATCACTTCTCATTATCCATCTGTTCCTACATGATTATTCTGGTTCCACAATTAGGCCTCCTGGTGCTCTTAAGAACCCAAATTTAGTGAGTAACATCTCTTGGAATGCATCGATAGTGGCATCAGTTCTTGTGGCCTCTTGACTTCCATCTAGGCTTCATGTCTTTGCCATAATGCTCTTTTCTTTGCAAATCTTTCTTTTTGAGCCACTCATCACATTTTGAATTAAGTACTCTAACAAAGTGCATCTATGCTTTTCATTTGCTCTGATGGGTATAACCTTGAGTGCAGTATATCATTTGCATAGTATTATGCTCTTGTTCAATATTTAGGTCTTCTACTTTGTATTTCTGTCATTTGCCCTTATTGGCTTATAAGGATACAAGAATACAAATTCGAGATAAATGGTCCATGAGAATGAAGCAAAACTTTGCTTTGGCATAACTGAGTAATCAATGTCTACGCCACATCATAACTCATGTACATTATTCTTTTGTTTATACTTTATAAGCCATTGCTCTTTTTTATTTTATAAGGTGAATAATTGGACATCCAAAAAGTAAATAAGAAATGCAATATATTTTCGTCTTTTGTGGACATTCTTTTTATTGTTTCATGGCAACAATGGGAAAGGATCTGATCTACTATGGTATTCAAATTTTGATATTCTTATGTTTGATCAGTAGAACTCAACTTTTTTTTTTGTTGCTCAATAGTTACTAAAAAAGTAAAATATCTGCTGTATATGTCAAAATCTAAGAGGACTATTGTACAAATAAATCTCAAAGAGATATTCATCAAATTTTTTATTCTTAACTAATTGAGATTACAAGAGTTATATCAAACAACTATGTGCAAGAACTATGTCATCATTGACATGAGACTCTTTGTTTGATAAAAGAATCAAAGGCAAATGGGGATGTCATATGTAGGTTTGTTGTTGGACGTTTGATGCCGTTTCTACTTTTTAATTTTTTTTAGCAATATAGGTGTGAAAAGTAATTAATTTTCTTATGAATTGGGTAGATTTGTCCTAATAACTAATTTAGCACCCACGACTCTTTGCTAAATCAGGCGAAAAGTGGTGAGAGCTCTTATTAGTTCCTACTTTGTAGGATGATATTTTTTTAACTTATGCATGTTCATGTATTATATACAGCTTTACTTGCATCAAACATTGTACACCATTGACATAATCATGCATATCATCACGTGTATAATGCCCCTTGCATGATAACCTACTCCAATTATGATGGCTTCTTTGGTGATGACTTTCAATGCCTCGATAATTTTGATTTAATCATAGGCAGATAAAAAATGTATATTCATATTTTAAGTTCTAATGTTTTCTGAAATGTGCAATGTTGCACCTGGAAAATTAACTTTCCAATTTTTTTTAACATCTAGCTCATACTCTCTCTTATTTTTGCCTTTTTCAATACCAGTTCATGTTTGAAATACATTTTTAACTATTCAGTTATAAATGATTAACTATAAAAGGGATTAAAATATTAAACTGCTTTAATACCTAATATTACATTTGTAAGACAATAACATTTCTTTAAAATAAACATATCGTGCCATGATTCTCCTACAGATTTACTCCTTAGTCCTAAACCACTTACGCTTTTTTTTTAAAAAAAATGCACATCCAAAAATGATAACCTGTTTTTAAAAGAAATAAATACCAAATATGGATCATGTGTGCATTATTTTTAAATTCATTTCGTCTCTGTTTAACGCATTTTTTACAAAAATATCTATGATAACCATAAATAAATAAATTTAAATTTTAAGAGACGTTTAATGAGTTATTACCACAGCGAAATATTAAAATATTGTATATATTTTTTACTTGCCGTATAACTCGATATTTTTTTCTCCTCTTATATTTTAAGAAATATATTAGATGATAAGATCCACGTAAGTACAATACTTGACCTATTATTATCATCCACAAAACATAATATTTTTTTTTAACCTCATTTATTCGTTCGATTATATTTGTACACAATACAAAGTTAAGTGGATTTAGTCAAAAATAATCGGGTTATGTTAGATCATAAATAAATTAATCTGCTTAATTTAATGATTCTTTATTAACTTCAATAACTAATACTTATTATATTATAACACAACAAATAAATAAAATCCTAATTTCTTACTCAGATCCCATTGCTGCTTCCTCTTCTACCCACAGCCTTGTGAGCGTAGTGTGCCACGTGGCTAAATCAAGAAACCAAATGATGGGACCCACCCGTGGGGCGTGTACCAGTGGTGGAAAAGTGACCGTTGACTGTAGAAATCAATGTATTAACGTCCATAAATTTGTCTTGTGGGGAGTGCACGTCCACCATTGGTTGTTAAAGACCACATTAATTAATCGTCCTAAATTAATAAACACCTTTGACATGTGATCCAACGAATTATTTTGGATAGTTGTTGACATTGAAGTCTGGAGTTTAAAATATTTTTTTTTATAGATTAAATGCGTAGACTTGTTGATTGGATAAGTCTAAATTTATATTTTATACGTACTTGTAATCAAAACAATGAGCAATTTTTAATTCATGGGTCACTAGAAACAAAATGACCACATTACAATCATGTCTGTGTTGAATATGCGAGAAAGAAATTTATAAATCCAACCTTTACAATCGACGGAATTAATCCAAACTGTTCGCTTGGCCTGGACTCATCACAGGAACTGGGCGGATTCATGTCCTGCTGCTCAGGTGAAGTGAAGTGACCTCTGGAGAGACAGAAAGAGGAATGCATTTTTCTCCATTTTCTATTTGTTTCTTTCATCTAAGATAGCACTATGGTTATTCTTTTTTTGGCTTTATTACCTTGTAGATTTACTTATCAACAACTTGGGGTTCGATACTTTTACCAATTGTAAACGAGTATTATGTTGATGTAGTTAAGCTGGCACCTTCTTTGGTAGCATAAGGTTTCATCTTAGCTTACGGTAGGACTAACAAAATTACTTGTAGTTATTATTTAACAAGCATTCTGACCTCGTTTACTGTGAAGAAACATTTTTGCTTGTGAATTTTCAGACCGTGGTATACAAGGTTCAAGTTTTCATGTTCAGCTTTACTTATTATCTATTATGGAATAGATTGGTTTAGTCCCACATAGAATATTGAAGAAGAATTATCACTTATATAGATACAAAGAGCTTTCTAATACTAACTTTAGAGTATATATATTTTAAATTAGATTATGTTATTTTAGACTTATCGAGAAAGTAGTGTCATGAACTCATGATTGAAGGACAATTGCTTGATGAGTGAGTGAGAGATTAAGGTATTAAGTTGTGTGAATGACCTCGCTAATGTTGGCAAAACCTCCACTAAAAACAAATATATATTATGCTGGTGATATACCACTAAAAAAAATTTGAGTATATCATCATCCGATCTGTAAAAGTTGGAAATGAATCACATAATTTATTCTGATTATTAGTCATTCTTTAACTATTTTGGAAACTATGACAGACCTTTGAACTTCGTTTGTGGCTTCTACATGTAAAATCATGAGAAAATTTTCACTTAACCGTTTTATGATTTTAAGCACGACAAGTCCAATGATTCTCTCAATTCTTCCATTTTTGTATTATAAATGCGACATTATGATTTGTTTTATACTACTAAAGGTGAAGGCTATCTACATCAAAAATATGCCAGAGAATGTCTCCATAGTAAGGCAAAATGATGGGACATAAAAGATAGACCCAAAAGATCTACAAGAGCCCAACGAAAATCGACCCGCTACCGCTTAGATATTTAAATTTATTATTATTATTATTTTAATTAGATATTTGTATTAGGACATTATTTTATTTTTATTTTGAATTTAGCAATTCATATTAGGATTTGGATTTACCAAATTTAGCTATGGTAAATCTCTATTTAAACCTTGTAATCCCTAGAGGGAACATTCAACTTGGACTAATTAAAATTTTCTTTCAACTTGGACTAATTAAAATTTTCTTTACTTTTTATCGTACCTTTGGTGTTGATCGTGAGAGCTATTTTTGCACCCTTGGTGCTGGCCCGTGAGAGCTAGACTTTCTTCTCCCCCTAACGTTTCCATCGTCTCGGCAACTTTCCAACCTTTTGCTAAATTTCCAGCTGCAATTACTCGTCTTCGTCTCCTTCCTCGCCCAGATTTCCAGCCGTCACTATCGTCCAGCCGCCACCACTTTCCACTAACGCCAACCACGCCTCATCGAACCCTACCCCTCCTCCATCGCTAAACCCGCCGCCACACACGTTCGTTCGCCAGTCTGATTCCTTGGTCCAAGACTTCATCTGCGCCTCTCCTTCACCTATTGACGAAGTCCGCCGCCGCCTCCTAACAACGACGCCCCGTTGTCCAACCCTAACGCCCAGCCGCCATCTTCACCTGGGTAGAAATAGTTGCCAGCCTTCATCCATCGCCGAACTC
This sequence comes from Costus lasius, assembly GCA_027563935.2. Taxonomy (NCBI): domain Eukaryota; kingdom Viridiplantae; phylum Streptophyta; class Magnoliopsida; order Zingiberales; family Costaceae; genus Costus; species Costus lasius. The sequence continues at coordinate 20,353,322 of CM050447.1, read as the reverse complement.
GTCGCCTTCAACGTCCGCTCTTTTCCCCTCGCCAGGCACCTGGCATCCGCCGATCGTCGCTGCTCTCAATCAACACCGACACGCCTTTCCCTAAATCGCTCGTCTCCTGACTTCACCGCACCTTCCCCTGCCGCCGTTCACCGATCGGACGACTTCAATCCCAATCGGCGACGAATCCCTGTCGAATTGTAGCCACCTGCACCACAGAACCCCAACAGAGTTCCAGCGCCGTGCTTTCCCTCGGCCAGACGACTGTCCTTATCGCCTGATCGCCAACGATTGTAGTCTCGGACATCGCCAGCGCCATCATCCAGTTCCAAAATCGACGCCGCTGTTGGGCATCGAAACCCAGCGCCGTTCTTCCTCCTTGCCGGACGCCTTCCCTCCACCAACAGAGCCGCTGCCTTTCTTCAAACCCGTTCAGAAATTGCAGCTGCTTTCACCCAGTCATCTCTCCCATCTCCGTCCACGATCGCCATCTCCCTGTTCCAGTCGGTCGCCGGAACGCCGACACCAACATCCACGGGCATCGCCAGCGGCCAACTCAACATTGCAGACGCTAGCATCCACCCCTATCCAGAGCAACGCCGAAACCTTCTTCTTTCTTCTGAATCGACACCAGTCTACCCTGTTCACGAACGCAACGAAGAGACGAGTCAATTTAATTCTGGCCGCAAGGAATAAATCCCTAAATTTTTAGCATCTTAATTTAGGTATTTTCACTTGTTAAAATCTCCACTTAAAATTAAAAATATATTTTAGTTGATTGAGAGCGTCTCTATGTAGTGTTTGTATTATAATTTTACTGTTATTACTTATGCCTGAAAACAGTAACAAAGTTTAACTATTACCCTAAGATGAGAATTTATAACACCTCTCATATTTTTATCCTACATCAAAAAAAAACTGTGTGATATTTTTATCCTACATCACAAAAAAAACTGTGTGAACAAAATGGAGAGGTCAGAACTCAGAAGGGTAGTGGCCAAGCGCGACTTTTGCTTCATTCATTTTTCAGAGAGGTCCAGCGCACTAAAAGCAATTAAAGCAACTCAAAAACATGAAATAGATGGTAATGACATTCTTTTTGTCGTTTTCAGAGATTATAAAAATTGCTGTTATTTAATCTGAGGTTTCATTAGTCTGAGATCTTCTCAGTTTCACTTAAATTCCAGCATAATCTCTTGATTTGGATGCTAATCTTCGACCGCTCTATTTATTGATTGACGTGATTTGAAGAATAGATAGAAAACTTTAGCTCCCTAACATCAAGAATACTAATCAGACCCTTGCATGCATAAGTACGTGTTAAACTTGTATTTGAACTTTATATCCGGCTATTAGCTTGCAATTACTGCTTCATTTTCGTGTAACTTTGTGCAACATTTATTCTTTTATCCTTAATATATTAAAATGGATATTACCAAGAAGACATTATTTTTTCAAAACATATGCATAGTACATTTCTATGAAAAGCATCATCAGATTCATAAAAGAAATGGCAAGCAAAAAGCAACTGCGTTAATCATGTTTCAAGAGCACATCATGTGTGGATATAAATTTATGCATCAAGCCACAAATCAATGGAGGATAAAACACTGCAAGATAAAAAGGAATAGTTTTTAGGATAGCGTGATTGGCTAAATAGAACTTTATTTTGGCAAGCAGTCCTGAAACTGGCTCGAGCTTATAGAAAGGAAATGCCAGACACGGCAAAGAGCAAGAGGAAGGAATTCCAAGATTATTGCATTGTGCACCGCGTGAGTATCATTCTCAAAATTTTTGCACCTCCAGCTCGAACAATGTAACAAGCATATTTATTGCTGCTGTAACGTAAAACAACACCAGATGAGACGAAATTGCTGTTTGGAGAAAACGCAACGTCTCTATTTAATCAGCTATTCTGCAGGTATAGTGGTTTCAGCTTCCTTTTGATTTTCCAAAGCTGTGATGCGCTGGTTTAGATCCTCGATTCTTTTGCCGATACTTGCGTCAATACCTTTCACCTGGGAAAACAGGCAAACATTTCATAAGTTCCAAGATTATTACTCAAATAAAAAACACTACATGACTAGACAAAGAACAGACTAGTCATTCTTACTGTTTACCCAAGGAAACACAGCTATGAATGCAATAACATAAAGATCACCAACCACTCCAAGCATACCAGTGCTATTGTACAACTACATGCCAAAGAGTAGCAGAAACTACAAAAGTCTTTGCATTTGATCAAGTTGACATATACACCAAATCAAATTTGGAAAAACTTTAAAAGTCAACTTGTAATAAAAAATTGGAGGCCCTTCATCAAGTGATTGCTAGCCACGGTCTTCCTCAGAGATGAATTAGATGTTGACCCCTTCAAGGTTTTCTAACAGCTTCTGGATGTTCGCTGCACTCACCATCAAATTACACCAAATCAGCCCTTCCATATTTTGGTCCTAGTGCAGATAACGGGATTGGATTGGTCAATCGCCTTGGCTGTTGATTTGATTAGCTTCCCAACTTGAATTACACGTTGGACCCACAAAGTCCCCTTGGGCGATAGCAAAACACTGCCATCCAAAGGTCCAGAGAATACTTGCTTCTTGGCAAGGGAATCTGATTTCATTTGCTACTCGACTGATCTAAAGTAACAGTCATCACAACAATGATAGGTGCATTTAAAAATATCTAGCTGAGTCATTTGGAAAATAAAGGGCATCAGAAGAAGTTTCCGATGGTATATTAAAGATAACACAAGTTGGGAGTTCTTATCAGGAGTTCATATCAGTTTATCCAAAAGACGAAGGTGGTCTAAGATATAACCACCCTTCTAGCTTTTTTAGGGCATTGGTGTTGGTCAAATTGCAATCAGCTAAGATGCAATCTTTGTTAGAATGGTTCAGGATTGCAATTTCAGATATCATCACTAGTCTCAGGCTCTTCCGACATGCAAATGGTCTTTACCTTAGGAGGTCTTGCATGCCTATCAGAGACCACCTTCCACAGTATTGTTGTTGCTATAGGACAATTAAATCTAATCAAATCTTGGAATGACTGACGGCTTAAAGGAATCAATCAAGAGCAATTTCCCAAAGCTTTGCAAAACAAGAAAGATACTTACTGTTAAGTAAGAGGTATGATCAAGGGTAGCCCCCAACAGATGGAAATGAAGGGTTTTGGAAGCTGAAAAATACAGGTAGCAAACTCCAACATGAAACAGAGTAAAATAGGTGATATAAGGGTTTAAGAAGGCAACAGAAAGGAACTGTGTGAGAATCCTAATTCACAAAGCAAGGGAAAAATTTGGGGACAACAAGGACTGACACATCCAAACTATAGTCAATCGAACTAGTAATGATTATAAATTCAGTTTAGTAGTTTATATTTACTTTACTATGCCTATCTTATCAGTAAGGTACTAACTCTATCTTCAGCATGAGTTAACCGTAGTAACAAATTGAAGGCTTGCTAAGGAGAAGAGAAGGAAGAATGAAATGGGAGAGGAGTATAATGGAATAAATGAACGTCGGTTACTTGAATTCAACCTAAACTTCTTTTCAAGAAGTTTCATCCCTAATTAGCATAACAAATCCAATAACCTAGTTTCACCAAATCACATAGGCATCTCTCTACTTCAGATCCCTTGTCAGGTTCAACTTGGTTATGAAACCAAGAAAATCTTGTGGACAGGGTGGACTGGCCAATACACAAGTACAATTATCATCAAGTTATCATGTTACCGACCTTAAACACAAAGGTTTATTGGCCCTCTTCATCCAGCCTAAATGAATTCCATCTCATTTCCTCCACATTCTCAAACTTGCCATCATGTATAACAAGAGTGGGCTTTCTCTAGCTTCATGTTCTTCCTTTCAATATTTTTGCTCCTATGAATTCCCATCCAAGCTCATTACTCTTGCATCATCTACTAAATCTCACTGCAAATCCTTCAACCTTCAAGCTATTCTCGTGGTTATTGCTTCCTAAAGACAGGCTTATTGATGGAAAGGCTTATTTTCCTTGAATCCCATCCATCCCACAATTTCAACCTCTTGACTTGCTTAAGAATTAAGCTTTCAATCCTTCTATTTTGCCACAATTGGCATCGATTTCGATTGAACCATGGTGGTTACTATGATACTTAGTGAGTCCTAAATGTTTTTAAAATGGCATAGCATGCCATCAAATGTATGTGCATTTATTCGATCACGATCGAACAAGCATAAGAGATACTATAAAATAAAATGACATCATACTGCAAAGAGGATCATCACGCAGAGGAGACTGATCTACTACTAGCTAAGGTGGCCCTTAAAAAAATAAGAATAGAATCCACGTTAAGGCTAGTAACTCTTGCTAATGGAACTATGAAAGTATTTTTTCCAAGATTTTTTCTCACCAAATTGATTAACACCATCACTATTCAGTAATATGACTAGGCAGCAATTAGCAATTACATTTTCCACTGGAAGTTGACAGATTAAAAGTTCCTAACAGTTTCTTGAACAGAAAGAAAGGGCTGTATGTGCAGCTAATTAAGTGTTTTTAATTAAGAATGACAACTCATACGATTGAGGATTGTGCTTGGCAATTCTTTTTGATAATGCAGATTATCTTAGATCTGTATGTGACGAAGTCACAGGAGTTGTTGAGCCAACTTGGGACGCCCCCATAACCTCTGCAGATACCTGGGAAGCTCCCACAGAGTCTGAGGAGGCTCCCCACAAATTTTCTGGGCGAAACGAGGCTTCTGCCAATTTTCAGCCTCAAATTACGGCCCGTAATATTTATTACGGCACTACCGTAAAAACAATTACGGCACATAATCCGGCTTACGGCCCTGCCATAAAAGACGTGTCCAGCCCAGATGTTTCTGTGGATTTTCAGCCTCAGAATACGGCCAGTAAAAATGGTTACGACTCTGCTGTAAAAGATGATCCCAACCTAGATGTTTCTGTGGATTTTCAGCCTCAGAATATGGCCCATAATATTCATTATGGCACTACCATTAAATCATGCGCCTAGCCCAGATGTTTATGTGGATTTTCAGCTTCAGAATACGGCCCGTGAAATTCATTACGACACTGCCGTAAAAGACGTTCCCAGCTCAAAACTCTCTGCCGATTTTCAGCATGGTATTACGGCTAAATAGGAAGAATACGACCCTACCGTCAAGGGGTATGCCAGCCAGCCTGCCCAAATTACGGCTCGTAATAATCATTACGGCTCTATCGTAATTTGCTCCAAGACACAGAAAAGCACCCACTCAACCCACTTTGCGGCCTTCCCAACGGTCCTCCCAGCCTCCGAATCGATATATGGGGTTCCTAAGTCCATCTACCATTTCCACGGAGTCCATTCAGCCCATCCCCATGACAAATCTTCCCTGAGGACCTCCACCAGAAGCTACAGCAGGCCGCTATCACAACTGAGTCCTCAACATGGCTCACGAGACCGCCAACAATGTTCAGAACCAGCCCATGATCAGCAAGTTCTGCTGCTTCGTAGCCGCTTGTTCCGAGATGGTCTAGCGCAACAACCGCGGTCCGGACATCGACCGTGAAGGAGGACCTAGGCGCCTGCATCCTGCCCACTTGTGCCTCCACCAACCACAGATTCCCTGCCTGTGGTAGTTATCTGATGCTACTTTTGTTTTTTATGGGGCATCTTGACCCCCTTTTAGTTTTTTAAAGGGTGGTTGGCTTATCTAACAACCCTCAGGTGCTTTGTGTGTGATCCCTCCTCCTTCTTGGTCTATAAAAGAAGGCTAAGGTTGGGTTTGTTTTCAGCTTTGTGGTTTTAGGCGCCTTCCCCCTCGCGAAGGCCTAGGTCCAGCAAACTCCGAGAGCTCCGCCTGTGGTGCCTCTTGCCTCCTTTCTATAATCATTTTCAGCTTTCAATCAAAACACCCGGAGAACCGCCATTGGCTCCGGGTCCTTTCCAAATCAGCTTGTGTCGACTTGGGCGCCTAACTCCTCTCTTGCAGCACGGTGAAGGGCCTTGAACACGTGTTGCTTGCTTACTAAAATTTGGCTCTACGGGTAAGGTGAGTAGTTTCATTTGAGTAGTCGATCTGTGGATTCTCTTGGCGTTGGGTCTTGCTCAAGTAATATCTCTTTTTGGATTCTCATCGGTTTCCCCACGGTTTTCTCCAATCGCACGTGTTTCACTTCCCTCGTCTCAAGACCCTCTTACATTTTCAGCATCATGGTCTCCCCCCTCCCTAGCGTACTGATTTAAGGACAACCCCTCCTAAAGTTCCGCTGCGTTAATTTTGGGAGTAGTTTCATTTGAGTAGTCGATCCGTGGTTTCTCTCGGTGTTGGGTCTTTCTCAAGTAATATCTCTTTTCGGATTCTCATCGGTTTCCCTACGGTTTTCTCCGATCGCACGCGTTTCACTTCCCTCATCTTAAGACCCTCTCACGCTTTTCGCATCATGGTCTCACCCTCCCTAGCGTACTGATTTAAGGACAACCACTCCTAAAGTTCCGCTGCGTCAGTATGAGAGTAAAGATCATAAGAAGTCTATTTAGCCGTACAACATTTGGAGACCAGAGACCAGCATTGCAATGCAATGAAACAACTTCGTACTGACCAAATTAATTTTACGTATTGAATTACTAACTTTCAAGAACCTAAATTTGTGCGATATTACTGTTAAGTCAGATTACTTCCGTAGTCGTATGAACCAAACTATCATGCCTTAACTAACCAAGGATCATATATAATCATGTAAAATGTACTGCCATAAGCCTTCTGTTTAAGTTACTCCAAGAAGAGTACCAAAACAACCTCTTACGGCGCTAAACAATAGCTCTAATAAACATTCCGAACTGATATAAAAAAAATAAACTACCCTCCTTAAAGCTGATGAAGAGAAAATGATATCCATAGAACTGATCCACTCCTTTCCTTCCCAACTTACAATCGTCCGACCCTTCCTTCCTTCCTTCCCTATTCAACCGATCTAAATAGCATTCTGACGAAACAAATGAAATCAATCTATGAGTCAGCTAACCAATTCCCCTATCACATTAAGTTTTCAAAGTCGATCTCGTCAATCCTCCATTGATCGTTGCAATGCTGTAACGGAACGAGAAAAATGATAAACGGCGTCCACACAGAAAAATGAGAAATTTTTTGCCGGCAGCAATCAATTAATCCACCAGCATACAAACATGGAAGGTGCATATATGATTGCGTGTCGAGAATAACAAATAAGCGAGGAGAACCTCTTGGCGAACGACGTCCTGGGCGAGCATGTAGTCATTGTAGAGGAGATAGAAACCAACGACGGAGGCACTGGCAGCGCCGGCGAAGAAGGAGGCCATTCTCACCCGAAAGAGGAACCCCATCCCTCTCTGAATTGTGACGGCCAGGTGTTCGAGTTTTGGTCAAGCCGAAGTGTTTGCCTTCTTGTTACGCTTGTTGGTTGTTTGGGACTTGAGGAGATTGATTAAACCAATTAGCAATCTAGATTTATTTAATATACAATCAAACTTTAATATACGAATAATTAGTTTGATGAAAATTACTCACTGAAAAAAAAATTAAAATATTTGTTATCTTCTTATTTTAATTTAATGATTTAAATCAATGAGTGCCCAATCAATTTATTAGCATTCACACATCTTTCTCGCGTTGTCCAATTAAAATATAATTGATCAGACATTTTAATGTGGAGAAAGTATATATATATACAATCTAAAAAAAAATTTTACGAAACGGTACCTTTCTGCGATTATCGCAGGAGGGTCTCGTATCTTTCTCGCACGTAGTTAAAAGTGTGTTTCTTATACATTATTTTGAGATTTATACGATATGATATTATACGATAATATATTAATGTTATACGATAAATGTGTTATACGATAATATATATATATATATATATATATATATATATATATATATATATATATATATATATTATACAATATGTTAATACTATATATTATATTATAATACAAGTATATTATATGATATTTATCGTATAACACTTATACATTATCGTATAACACTTTTATCGTATAACATTAGTATATTATCATATAATACCATATCATATAAATCTCAAAATAATATATAACAGATATGCTTTAAGATGTGTGCGAGGAAGATGTGGAACGCTCCTGCGATCATTGCAGAAGGGTACTATTCTGCAAAATAATTTTCTATAGAAAAACCTATTCTGTTAGCAATTTTATTCACATGCCAACTGTGATGCCTATTTCCCCTTTGGACCGGGCCGCGGAAGGCTAGTGGCCCAATCCATCAGTGCTCAAGCAGCTGGCCTATGTACGTACGCGTCTCCTTCAACGCGGACAACGCAAGCGGCGTGTTTGGTGTTGATGACAGCCGGATCTCCGGCGCCATCTCCGACGCCGACAGTGGCGTCTGCTCCGGCTGGACCTTCGGGCGGACGTAAAGGCGGAGTCAGCGAGTGGAATCGGCGGAGGATGCGCTGGTGGACGAAGAAGGGAAGCGAATCGCGCGCATAGGCGTGATTCGCGGACGGCGGTGGAAGGAGGAGCTGGCAGCCGGCTGGCTTTCCAAAAAAGGAGGCGCCCCTTTCCTTTAAAGTACAGAGCGATGAGGAGACAGAGACGAATATAGAAGAGGGGAGCGTGGCTTCCCCTACTTGGGAGTCTTCGGCGATACCTCTTCCAGTTCCTTTCCGTCCAAGCGAAGAGGAAGAGGGGGAGGCGGGAGCAGAAACACGGCGGCGGGCTTCCTTGCCTCCCCCAAGCAACAGGAGCAGTAGCATTCCGATGGCAAGCGTGGATGAGACAGTTGTAAGTCGACGGCGAGTGTGCCGTCGATGTGAGGGAGCGAAACTAGGAGAGCTCTCTGTAAGGGTTTAGGTAGGTTTGGATTAATCTAAACGGAAATTTTCTTTATCTTGCTGTCTTCTCCGGCTCCGGCGAAAGCTCCCAGTGTTTTCTTCCCTGTTTCAGCTTCCTACGGCGAAGTTTCCCGGCAGCAAGGGCTGTCGGCAGCGAGGCTGAGGTTCGGATGTGGTCCGAGACTGCTGCACGCTTCTCAACCCGTCCCTTCCGGTAGTTCCTCCGCCGGCCAGCGTCGACACAAAGTTCTGGACGCAGGCGGTGTCTGCGTGAAAGAAACGAAGGCGAGATGGGTTTCGAACGCACGAGGCTGGTCAATGAAGTCAAAATTGGCGGCCGAATATCGAATTCGGTGAGAAGTAATTCCGATTTCGCTGATGTCAACGGCAAAATTTAAACCGGCGTTTGGATCGGGCAAACATTCATAGGCAAGTCACAATTGTGCCTACGTGGACGGGCTAATTAAATGGGAACAAACTTTGCAAGAGGGGTACCTGCTCGCCGTTTGAAAAGAAAATGGCATTTTTGCCACCCAAATAATTCTAAAAAAAAATTGAAAATTAGAATGACGATCTATGTATTTTTATCTATCCAACGATACCAATATCATTATGAACAAAATCTTCTACGATAAGAAATAAAATCATAAAATATAATAGATAATATAAAAAAATTATTATAATAGATTTTTTTATTATCTTTTATAATTTTATTTTTTTTATCGTAGAATAATGATATTGATATCATTGGATAGATAAAAATACGTAGATCATCATTTTAATTTTTATTCTTTTTAAAATTATTTGGGTGGCAAAATGGCCACCCTTCCTTTCAATCGACGAGCAGGTACCTCTCTTGCAAAGATTGTTCATTAAATGGGGCGTGACACCAACCATAATGCATATGGGCCTATTTTGGGCCAGATAATTGGACTAGAAAAAACAAAGGATTGGTTTGTAAATTAAGCAAATGCAATTCAATTATGAAAAACTATACAAATGAGAATGAAGCGAAACTTAGAACTCATATTTATGTAACCTAAAGAGATTTGTTCCTCTTCCCTTTATCTACAAGTATTAGGACGTAGATGGTAAAATAAAGCTAGAAAGCTTAAAGAGTTAAAACTTAGGATACATGTGTTCCCTCCAACTTTTTTGAGCATATTTAATAAGATCTCGATTGAGTACACAAAATAAGATATGGTTGCCATTGTAGTCACTCATGTATTGTATTTTATTAATTTTTTAAATTAAATAAATTTTATAAGAAACTTACTTTCGTACGTGTTATAATTGTTTAGCACATATAAATTATCCGAAAATTGATCGACTATATGATTAGACATTATAGGACTAACATTTTGTAGGCAAGATTTTTTTGCATATAATTAAAATCGTTCATTAAATTTGTTCGAACCTTAAAACAATATAAATATAACTTAATGTCGCTATTTATAGCATAAAATTTCGATTATACCGTTTCGAAGATTTTTACACAGCATAAAATTTTGTCGCCGCTCCTTGTATGACGCTATTTATAGTGCGCATTTGTTCGGCGCAATGAAAACAATTAGGGTTCATGGCAGGGTTCATGGCTTCCAAATTCGTCGCCGAATGTGCCTTTTCCTTCGCGGCCGGTGCCTCCTTGTGTGCCTTCTACGAGAATTACAAGCTCGAGCAGAACAACTTTCGAACGATCGCCATGGACATAATTGACAAAAAGGTTCTCCTCGCTTCTTTATATTTCCGACACTCAATCATAGATCTTTGATGTTTATGTGCTATTGGATTAATTGATTGTTGCCATAAAAAAATATTCTACACCATTGCATCAATCAATGGGATAGGGGAATTGGTTAGGTGAATCCTGAGTTGATTTTTTTTGTTTCGTGAAGCCGTTAGGGTTTACATTGTTTGTTATAATTGAAAGGAAAGGGGAATAGATCGGTTGAATAATGAAGTAAGGGCGGGCTTCATGGCATATCATTTTTTTTTCTCTTCTTCAACTTTAAGAAGGTTAGTTTATTTATATATATATATATATATATATATATATATATCATTTTGTATTGTTTGGTAGAATTGTTGTTTATTGTAGTAAGAAGCTGTTTTGGTACTCTCATTGAAGTAATTGAAACGAAAGGCTTACGGCAGTATATTTTACATGGTAATACATGATCCTCGGTTACTTAAGCCATGATAGCTTGGTTCATACTAATGTTAGAGTAATCTGACTTAACAAATAGTGCACAAATTTAAATCCTTCAAAGTTAGCAATTCAGTACATAAATTAATTTGGTCATTACTGAGGCGTTTCATTGCGTTGCAATGGAATGTTGTATGGCTAAGGTAGACTTCTTCTGATCTTTATTCTCATGTAGATTAAAACAATCTGCATTGACAACCAAGAATGACCAAGCAAAATCCCCAATCTTATGAGTCATCATTCTTAATGGAGAACACTTAATTGGCCACACATTATAGCCATGATGCCATGGATTAGCTTAATTTTGACTAGCCCTTCTTTTTTTTATCAAGAAACTGTAAGGAACTTTTCATCTGGCAACGGAAAATGATAATCATTAATTACTGCCTAGTGCTATTAGGGAATGATGATGGTGTTAATTAACTTGGCACAAAAAAAAAAGCTTAGAACAAATACTTGTATAGTTCCATTAGCAATAGTTACTATCCTTAACTTGGATTTTATTCTTATTTTTCTAAAAACTTGCATCATGAAAATTCTTTTTCTTTCCCACTGGTGTTACACAAACTTATGTTATCCCTTTTGATGCTAGATATGTTTGGTGCAAAATAGTTGTTCTTCTTACGTCATTTTTTTGAAAGAAATACTGTAATCAGAAATCAAGAGCTATCTATTGTGATGCTATGTATAATAATTTTTTTTTTTTCTGAAATATGATGTTGAAGCAACAAGAATCAAAATGGACTTAGTGTACTACTCTCTTTCACAAACAATTGATTAATGTCTTATAAACCTTTTATATTTGTATTACTATCTATAGACATTGATTGCAGTTGAAAACTATTATGCACTGATTATGGGCTACCTTAGCTAGTAGTAGGTCAGTCTCCTTTAGGTAACTATCCTCTTTGCAACATGATTGTCATTTTATTCTATAGTATCTCTTATGCTGGTTCTGTTGCAATCAAATAAATGTGCATACAGACATGCTATTCCATTTAGAAACCTTGAAGATTCTCTAAGTATCATAGTGACCACCGTGTTAAACAGTATGGTATTATGGGCGTATTGGGTAATTTGGAAGCCTTCACCTAAGCAATATTTGGCTATTTAAATGGATATGATTTTGTTGGTTGTGGTAAGGCAAATCGGTGAAGAATGTGCACCACCAAAATGAATAGGTGATTAGAAAGAGGATCCCTTGTCTCACTCTTTAATTTGAAAGGCCATTGTAACTACTTGTATCTATCTCCGAGGAAGGCCGTGGCTAGCAATTACTTGATGAAGGGCCCTCTAATCTTTTGTTACAAGTTGGTTTTTAAGTCTCTACTAAGAAGAAAAAAAACTTTTAGGGGTATTTTTGTTCGTAACACTTGGAGTGGTTGGTGATCTTTATGGTATTGCATTTTTTGTTGTTCTTCCTTAGGTTAACAACAAGAACGATTAGTCAGTCTGTCTTTGTTTAGCTAGCTTGTTCTTGATTTGAGTAATAATCTTGAAATTCACGAAATGCATGTCTCTTTTTCCAGGAGAAAGAAATGTGTAGCGATGAATTTGAGGCTCTAAAGCAGGACATCATAACTTGGAAAATCGAAAGAAAGCTAGAACAACTGAAACTGGAGAATCGGATTAAAGTAGAGACGCTGCGTTTTCTCCAAACAGCAATTTCGTCTCATCTGGTGTAAATTATTACAGCAGCTAGCTCCCTAAACATGCTCGTTACGTTGTTCAAGTAGAGGAGGTGCAAAACTTTTGAGTGTGAGTGCACAATGTAATAATCTTGGACTGCTTGCCAAAGTAAAATCAATTATTTTATAAATATTTTATTTATAAAGAATTTTGTATGTTTTTGTAAGGTTTTGATTTTATGAATTCATAATATAAAGTGATTCTTTATCAACTATTGGACAAGACAGTTTGACGGTTGGATACTTGGATGGTGAAGTGATAAAGAAGGCAATTTATTGGGCTGGAATCAAACCCTCGCCCTGTCATATTTTCGATGGAAAGCGGAGCTGGAAGTATTTAAATGGTCTTAACTGTGGGCAGCGAAGCAGGGCGGAAAACCCTGCCAAACAAAAATATGATTTTACATGAGAGAGAATAAATTAATACACTTTGGAGCAAAGAAGGGTAGCCAAGACCTTGGAAGCGAGGTTTTTAATCACATAACTGAACAGCTAGCAGTTTAATGCATTTGATATTGTAATTGGTTGAAAATGATGTTAACGTTACAGTCACAGAGAGAATTTGAGATATTGAGAATAGTATACATGTTATCAATATCAAAGAATAATTTATGTTATTGCGTTTGACTAACTTATTGGATGAAGATTATCAATTAGGTTCTCGAGGAGATCAAATTGTCTTTAGTTTTAACCAATGAAATTGCGTATTTTATACCAATTCTTAAAATTTTATCAATATCAAAGAATAGTATACATGTTATCAATATCAAAGAATAATTTATGTTATTGCGTTTGACTAACTTATTGGATGAAGATTATCAATTAGGTTCTCGAGGAGATCAAATTGTCTTTAGTTTTAACCAATGAAATTGCGTATTTCATACCAATTCTTAAAATTTTGATTTGGGAACAATGTACATGTTATTTAACGCTGTGTTACACCCCAATTTTTCGCTGTGTAAAACTGAGGGTAATGACACGATCTACATATTCCTGTGTACACCGTCAACCAACTTACACATTCGTGCCTATGCGGAACCCCAAGTACCAACCAACGCGCTCTCAACTAAATGTCAGTGCCCCGAGAGAAATGCTCATACCCTAGATGAACTACCTGCGCTTCTCTGATAAAGTGCTGCCCAGAGCCGAACAAGGTGCGCCCCTAATATTGCTCACAACAATACCACTGGTGCACACTGATGCAAGTACCCTCAAGTGATAGGTTGGGCTTAGCGCCCCCAACCTCTTTGCCAACTTGAGGTTAGCGCCCTATTATAAAGAACCCTTGCGCTAGACTTATGCAAGGTATCACACGAAAGAGCACAAAGAGTCCTACACAGATCTAGGTGCACTAGACTTATGCACAAATCCTAGCAACAGATAGCCACAACTACACAACAAGGAGCTATGCGCCAATGAGGATGAATGCAAGTCCCCTAAAACACAAGGCACCGGCCGGCCAAGCACAAAACCAAGAATGAAAGGAAAATCCCTTCAACCCAATGTGGGCCAAAAAGACACAAAACCTTTCTTATGACTGACAACGTTTGTACAATTTATTACAATCACTCAATGCTTGTAAATATACCTCAAAGATCACCTAGACCCCTTTAAGAAGATGTACAATAAGAGAACCAATCCACGCCTCGCTGGAATCCTTCAAGATAGTCAAAGAAGATGACCAACGCCACCAAGCCGCCGGTGATGAAGATGGTTCAAGCCGCCAAGAAGAGCCCCCTCTCCTTGATGATGCCTCCAAGACTCAACACTAATGTGCCGCACCTCTTGATCCTCAAGAGTTCTTCAATCCTTACGCCAAATGAAGAAGATGGATTTGTTGTCGCCAATGCCTTGCAAGTTGTCGCCCACCTTGCTCTCGTCCTCACAAGAGAGATGCACTACAAGCCAATAACCGCCAGCCAACATGTGTCAACCGCAAGTCACTTACTTGAACTTGCTCTTGTCGCCGCCCATGAGAAGTGGAGGGAAAACACTTGAACTAGAATGCGCCTCCCTTCAATGACAGCAACACCTGCATGCTGGGTCGGCATCCCCAACCATATAGGTCTCTAGCACTCCACTGGGTCTTGGGTTCGAGACTCACTCGTGCCCCAGTCTTCAGCACTGAGTGTGCACCCCTGCACAAGCTCTTGCTGATGCGCCATGGCTTCCCAAGGTTGATTAAGTTCCCTTGGATGTGCCGCGCTATACCCCCAGGCCTAACCCAAGGATGTCACATGCGTTAGTGGTCCTTGTCATGTACCTGCAAAACATCCTAACACATGCATTAGTTGTTTTTGCCCCCTTCTGCATCAGGCCTCACCACAGTAAGTGTCTCGCCCTGCTCATAACCCCTCATGAGAACACAGATAGGGTCGGGTGCTTACCCACATTCTCCCCTAGCTAATCTAGCCACCGCCCTCAGTGACTTGCTCATAGTATTTCTTAATTAGCCAATGAAATTGTTCAATGTAAGTTATTTTCTCCCAAGTTGCATCCTCTTCAGTCTCACCAGCCCATTGCACCAGACACTCAGTCCTCTGACCTCTTTTGGTGGTTCCATACAACCTGTGGTCTAAGATCTTAAGTGGTTGCTTCGTAAACTCAATTGTGCCCCTAGCTGGTAACCTTCTGCCTTGCACTCGCTCGGCATGTCTTTCATCTCCATGAAACTTCTTGAGAAAACTGACATGAAATGTGAAGTGGAGTTTATACAGATTTGGTAAGTTCAGTCTGTAGGCCACTGTACCAATCCTCTTGGTCACTCTGAAGGGACCCTTTATGTGGAGAAAGTATATATATATACAACCTAGAAAACTTTTTTTCGGAACGGTACCTTTATGCGATTATCGCGGTCCTCGTATCTTTCTCGCACGTATTTAAAAGTGTGTTTCTTATATATTATTTTAAGACTTATATGATACAATATTATATGATAATGTATTAATGTTATACGATAAATATGTTATACGATAATACATATATATATTATATGATATGTTAATACTATATATTATATTATAATACAAATGTATTATACGATATTTATCGTATAACACTTATACATTATCGTATAACACTTTTATCGTATAATATTAGTATATTATCATATAATACCATATCGTATAAATCTCAAAATAATATATAACAGATATGCTTTAAAATGTGTGCGAGGAAGATGCGAGAGTTCTGCAAAAAAATTTTCTACAGAAAAAACTATTCTATTAGCAATTTTATTCACATGCCAACTGTGATGCCTATTTCCCCTTTGGACCGGGCCGCGGAAGGCTAGTGGCCCAATCCATCAGTGCTCAAGCAGCTGGCCTATGTACGACCGCGTCTCCTTCAACGCGGACAACGCAAGCGGCGTGTTTGGTGTTGATGACAGCCGGATCTCCGGCGCCATCTCCGATGCCGACAGTGGCGTCTGCTCCGGCTGGACCGTCGGGCGGACGCAAAGGCGGATTCAGCGAGTGGAATCGGCGGAGGATGCGATGGTGGACGAAGAAGGGAAGCGAATCACGCGCATAGGCGTGATTCGCGGACGGCGGTGGAAGGAGGAGCTGGCAGCCGGCTGGCTTTCCAGAAAAGGAGGCGCCCCTTTCCTTTAAAGTACAGAGCGATGAGGAGACAGAGACGAATATAGAAGAGGGGAGCGCGGCTTCCCCTACTTGGGAGTCTTCGGCGATACCTCTTCCAGTTCCTTTCCGTCCAAGCGAAGAGGAAGAGGGGGAGGCGGGAGCAGAAACACGGCGGCGGGCTTCCTTGCCTCCCCCAAGCAACGGGAGCAGTAGCATTCCGATGGCAAGCGTGGATGAGAGAGTTGTAAGTCGACGGCGCACTCGCCGTCGATGTGAGGGAGCGAAACTAGGAGAGCTCTCTGTAAGGGTTTAGGTAGGTTTGGATTAATCTAAACGGAAATTTTCTTTATCTTGCTGTCTTCTCCGGCTCTGGTGAAAGCTCCCTGTGTTTTCTGGCCATCTCCCTGTTTCAGCTTCCTACGGCAAAGTTTCCCGGCAGCAAGGGCTGTCGGCAGCGAGGCTGAGGTTCGGATGTGGTCCGAGACTGCCGCACGCTTCTCAACCCGTCCCTTCCGGTAGTTCCTCCGCCGGCCAGCGTAGACACCAAGTTCTGGACGCAGGCGGTTAGGGCTGTTCAAAAAAACCGAAAAATCGAACCGAACCGAAAAATCGACCGAACCGAACCGAACGGGCGGTTAACCGAATGGATCGGTTCGGTTCACGGTCGGTTTTTTGAGTATAATGGTTCGGTTCGGTTCGGTTACGGTTCGGAAAAAAAATTTTGACCGGTTAACCGAACCGACCGGTACATATATATATATATATGTCTCAAAATTACATTTAGATTGTCTATCTAGTGCAATGGTTGAAGATTGTTTTGCGAGTTAGTAGGTCATGAGTTCGAAACCCATTTATTACAACTTAAAAACTAATTATTTTACATATATAATTATCATATAATAATATTTAATAAGTAAAATCAATTTAAAAATTAATTTTTTAAAATATTTAATTATTAAATAATAATATTTAATAGTCAAAGTTAATTTTTTTAAAATAAATTTTAATAAATAAATTATAATCGGTTAACCAATCGGTTAACCGTGGTTAACCGATCGAACGGTTCGGGAATGGTTTGTGATTTTTCCTTTCCATTCGGTTTGGTTAATCGGTTGACTATGGTCAACGGTTCGGTTAACCGACCATGAACAGCCCTACAGGCAGTGTCTGCGTGAAAGAGACGAAGGCGAGATGGGTTTCGAACGCACGAGGCTGGTCAATGAAGTCAAAATTGACAGCCGAATATCGAGGTGAGAAGTAATTTCGATTTCGCTGATGTCAACGACAAAATTTAAACCGGCGTTTGGATCGGGCAAACATTCATAGGCAAGTCACAATTGTGCCTATGTGGACGGGCTAATTAAATGGGAACAAACTTTGCAAGAGGGGTACCCTGCTCGTCGTTTGAAAAGAAGGAATAATTCTAAAAAAAATTGAAAATTAGAATGACGATCTATGTATTTTTATCTATCCAACGATACCAATATCATTATGAACAAAATCTTCTACGATAAGAAATAAAATCGTAAAATATAATAGATAAATTAAAAAAATTATTATAATAGATTTTTTTATTATCTTTTATAATTTTATTTTTTTTATCGTAGAATAATGATATTGATATCATTGGATAGATAAAAATACGTAGATCATCATTTTAATTTTTATTCTTTTTAAAATTATTTGGGTGGCAAAATGGCCACCCTTCCTTTCAATCGACGAGCAGGTACCTCTCTTGCAAAGATTGTTCATTAAATGGGGCGTGACACCAACCATAATGCATATGGGCCTATTTTGGGCCAGATAATTGGACTAGAAAAAACAAAGGATTGGTTTGTAAATTAAGCAAATGCAATTCAATTATGAAAAACTATACAAATGAGAATGAAGCGAAACTTAGAACTCATATTTATGTAACCTAAAGAGATTTGTTCCTCTTCCCTTTATCTACAAGTATTAGGACGTAGATGGTAAAATAAAGCTAGAAAGCTTAAAGAGTTAAAACTTAGGATACATGTGTTCCCTCCAACTTTTTTGAGCATATTTAATAAGATCTCGATTGAGTACACAAAATAAGATATGGTTGCCATTGTAGTCACTCATGTATTGTATTTTATTAATTTTTTAAATTAAATAAATTTTATAAGAAACTTACTTTCGTACGTGTTATAATTGTTTAGCACATATAAATTATCCGAAAATTGATCGACTATATGATTAGACATTATAGGACTAACATTTTGTAGGCAAGATTTTTTTGCATATAATTAAAATCGTTCATTAAATTTGTTCGAACCTTAAAACAATATAAATATAACTTAATGTCGCTATTTATAGCATAAAATTTCGATTATACCGTTTCGAAGATTTTTACACAGCATAAAATTTTGTCGCCGCTCCTTGTATGACGCTATTTATAGTGCGCATTTGTTCGGCGCAATGAAAACAATTAGGGTTCATGGCAGGGTTCATGGCTTCCAAATTCGTCGCCGAATGTGCCTTTTCCTTCGCGGCCGGTGCCTCCTTGTGTGCCTTCTACGAGAATTACAAGCTCGAGCAGAACAACTTTCGAACGATCGCCATGGACATAATTGACAAAAAGGTTCTCCTCGCTTCTTTATATTTCCGACACTCAATCATAGATCTTTGATGTTTATGTGCTATTGGATTAATTGATTGTTGCCATAAAAAAATATTCTACACCATTGCATCAATCAATGGGATTGGGGAATTGGTTAGGTGAATCCTGAGTTGATTTTTTTTGTTTCGTGAAGCCGTTAGGGTTTACATTGTTTGTTATAATTGAAAGGAAAGGGGAATAGATCGGTTGAATAATGAAGTAAGGGCGGGCTTCATGGCATATCATTTTTTTTTCTCTTCTTCAACTTTAAGAAGGTTAGTTTATTTATATATATATATATATATATATATATATCATTTTGTATTGTTTGGTAGAATTGTTGTTTATTGTAGTAAGAAGCTGTTTTGGTACTCTCATTGAAGTAATTGAAACGAAAGGCTTACGGCAGTATATTTTACATGGTAATACATGATCCTCGGTTACTTAAGCCATGATAGCTTGGTTCATACTAATGTTAGAGTAATCTGACTTAACAAATAGTGCACAAATTTAAATCCTTCAAAGTTAGCAATTCAGTACATAAATTAATTTGGTCATTACTGAGGCGTTTCATTGCGTTGCAATGGAATGTTGTATGGCTAAGGTAGACTTCTTCTGATCTTTATTCTCATG
Source organism: Costus lasius (assembly GCA_027563935.2). Taxonomy (NCBI): domain Eukaryota; kingdom Viridiplantae; phylum Streptophyta; class Magnoliopsida; order Zingiberales; family Costaceae; genus Costus; species Costus lasius. The sequence continues at coordinate 20,333,763 of CM050447.1, read as the reverse complement.
TAGATTAAAACAATCTGCATTGACAACCAAGAATGACCAAGCAAAATCCTCAATCTTATGAGTCATCATTCTTAATGGAGAACACTTAATTGGCCACACATTATAGCCATGATGCCATGGATTAGCTTAATTTTGACTAGCCCTTCTTTTTTTTATCAAGAAACTGTAAGGAACTTTTCATCTGGCAACGGAAAATGATAATCATTAATTACTGCCTAGTGCTATTAGGGAATGATGATGGTGTTAATCAACTTGGCACAAAAAAAAAAAGCTTAGAACAAATACTTGTATAGTTCCATTAGCAATAGTTACTGTCCTTAACTTGGATTTTATTCTTATTTTTCTAAAAACTTGCATCATGAAAATTCTTTTTCTTTCCCACTGGTGTTACACAAACTTATGTTATCCCTTTTGATGCTAGATATGTTTGGTGCAAAATAGTTGTTCTTCTTACGTCATTTTTTTGAAAGAAATACTGTAATCAGAAATCAAGAGCTATCTATTGTGATGCTATGTATAATAATTTTTTTTTTTTTCTGAAATATGATGTTGAAGCAACAAGAATCAAAATGGACTTAGTGTACTACTCTCTTTCACAAACAATTGATTAATGTCTTATAAACCTTTTATATTTGTATTACTATCTATAGACATTGATTGCAGTTGAAAACTATTATGCACTGATTATGGGCTACCTTAGCTAGTAGTAGGTCAGTCTCCTTTAGGTAACTATCCTCTTTGCAACATGATTGTCATTTTATTCTATAGTATCTCTTATGCTGGTTCTGTTGCAATCAAATAAATGTGCATACAGACATGCTATTCCATTTAGAAACCTTGAAGATTCTCTAAGTATCATAGTGACCACCGTGTTAAACAGTATGGTATTATGGGCGTATTGGGTAATTTGGAAGCCTTCACCTAAGCAATATTTGGCTACTTAAATGGATATGATTTTGTTGGTTGTGGTAAGGCAAATCGGTGAAGAATGTGCACCACCAAAATGAATAGGTGATTAGAAAGAGGATCCCTTGTCTCACTCTTTAATTTGAAAGGCCATTGTAACTACTTGTATCTATCTCCGAGGAAGGCCGTGGCTAGCAATTACTTGATGAAGGGCCCTCTAATCTTTTGTTACAAGTTGGTTTTTAAGTCTCTACTAAGAAGAAAAAAAACTTTTAGGGGTATTTTTGTTCGTAACACTTGGAGTGGTTGGTGATCTTTATGGTATTGCATTTTTTGCTGTTCTTCCTTAGGTTAACAACAAGAACGATTAGTCAGTCTGTCTTCGTTTAGCTAGCTTGTTCTTGATTTGAGTAATAATCTTGAAATTCACGAAATGCATGTCTCTTTTTCCAGGAGAAAGAAATGTGTAGCGATGAATTTGAGGCTCTAAAGCAGGACATCATAGCTCTAAAGCAGCGCCTCATAAGTTCTGGAAAATCGAAAGAAAGCTAGAACAACTGAAACTGGAGAATCTGATTAAAGTAGAGACGCTGCGTTTTCTCCAAACAGCAATTTCGTCTCATCTGGTGTAAATTATTACAGCAGCTAGCTCCCTAAACATGCTCGTTACGTTGTTCAAGTAGAGGAGGTGCAAAACTTTTGAGTGTGAGTGCACAATGTAATAATCTTGGACTGCTTGCCAGAGTAAAATCAATTATTTTATAAATATTTTATTTATAAAGAATTTTGTATGTTTTTGTAAGGTTTTGATTTTATGAATTCATAATATAAAGTGATTCTTTATCAACTATTGGACAAGACAGTTTGACGGTTGGATACTTGGATGGTTAAGTGATAAAGAAGGCAATTTATTGGGCTGGAATCAAACCCTCGCCCTGTCATATTTTCGATGGAAAGCGGAGCTGGAAGTATTTAAATGGTCTTAACTGTGGGCAGCGAAGCACGGCGGAAAACCCTGCCAAACAAAAATATGATTTTACATGAGAGAGAATAAATTAATACACTTTGGAGCAAAGAAGGGTAGCCAAGACCTTGGAAGCGAGGTTTTTAATCACATAACTGAACAGCTAGCAGTTTAATGCATTTGATATTGTAATTGGTTGAAAATGATGTTAACGTTACAGTCACAGAGAGAATTTGAGATTTTGAGAATAGTATACATGTTATCAATATCAAAGAATAATTTATGTTATTGCGTTTGACTAACTTATTGGATGAAGATTATCAATTAGGTTCTCGAGGAGATCAAATTGTCTTTAGTTTTAACCAATGAAATTGCGTATTTTATACCAATTCTTAAAATTTTATCAATATCAAAGAATAGTATACATGTTATCAATATCAAAGAATAATTTATGTTATTGCGTTTGACTAACTTATTGGATGAAGATTATCAATTAGGTTCTCGAGGAGATCAAATTGTCTTTAGTTTTAACCAATGAAATTGCGTATTTCATACCAATTCTTAAAATTTTGATTTGGGAACAATGTACATGTTATTTAACGCTGTGTTACACCCCAATTTTTCGCTGTGTAAAACTGAGGGTAATGACACGATCTACATATTCCTGTGTACACCGTCAACCCACTTACACATTCGTGCCTATGCGGAACCCCAAGTACCAACCAACGCGCTCTCAACTAAATGTCAGTGCCCCCGAGAGAAATGCTCATACCCTAGATGAACTACCTGCGCTTCTCTGATAAAGTGCTGCCCAGAGCCGAACAAGGTGCGCCCCTAATATTGCTCACAACAATACCACTGGTGCACACTGATGCAAGTACCCTCAAGTGATAGGTTGGGCTTAGCGCCCCCAACCTCTTTGCCAACTTGAGGTTAGCGCCCTATTATAAAGAACCCTTGCACTAGACTTATGCAAGGTATCACACGAAAGAGCACAAAGAGTCCTACACAGATCTAGGTGCACTAGACTTATGCACAAATCCTAGGAACAGATAGCCACAACTACACAACAAGGAGCTATGCGCCAATGAGGATGAATGCAAGTCCCCTAAAACACAAGGCACCGGCCGGCCAAGCACAAAACCAAGAATGAAAGGAAAATCCCTTCAACCCAATGTGGGCCAAAAAGACACAAAACCTTTCTTATGACTGACAACGTTTGTACAATTTATTACAATCACTCAATGCTTGTAAATATACCTCAAGAGATCACCTAGACCCCTTTAAGAAGATGTACAATAAGAGAACCAATCCACGCTTCGCGTCGCTGGAATCCTTCAAGATAGCCGGAGAAGATGACCAACGCCACCAAGCCGCCGGTGATGAAGATGGTTCAAGCCGCCAAGAAGAGCCCTCTCTCCTTGATGACGCCTCAAAGACTCAACACTAATGTGCCGCACCTCTTGATCCTCAAGAGTTCTTCAATCCTCACGCCAAATGAAGAAGATGGAGTTGTTGTTGCCAATGCCTTGCAAGTTGTCGCCCACCTTGCTCTCGTCCTCACAAGAGAGATGCGCTCCAAGCCAATAACCGCCAGCCAACATGTGTCAACCGCAAGTCACTTACTTGAACTTGCTCTTGTCGCCGCCCATGAGAAGTGGAGGGAAAACACTTGAACTTGAATGCGCCTCCCTTCAATGACAGCAACACCCGCATGCTGGGTCGGCATCCCCAACCATATAGGTCTCTAGCACTCCACTGGGTCTTGGGTTCGAGACTCACCCGTGCCCTAGTCTTCAGCACTGAGTGTGCACTGAGGTTGATGGCGCAATCTCTGCATCAGGCCTCACCATAGTAAGTGTCTCTCCCTGCTCATAACCCCTCATGAGAACACAGATAGGGTCGGGTGCTTACCCACATTCTCCCCTAGCTAATCTAGTCCCTGCTCATAACCCCTCTTTTGGTGGTTCCATACAACCTGTGGTCTAAGATCTTAAGTGGTTTCTTTGTAAACTCAATTGCGCCCCTAGCTGGTAACCTTCTGCCTTACACTCGCTCAGCATGTCTTTCATCTGCATGAAACTTCTTGAGAAAACTGACATGAAATGTGGAGTGGAGTTTATACCGATTTGGTAAGTTCAGTCTGTAGACCCTCGTACCTCGGTACCAGTCCTCTATGATAAGTGCCTGCAACTATTTTCCTCCACATATGGGGAGTTAGTTTGAGGAGTACCAAGTCACCCACCTCAAACTCTATGTCACGCCTGTTTCTATTAGCATACTTGGTGTGATGCCCTGGGTATGCTGGGGTGTTACCCCAGCCCATCCCATGGATCCAGCGGGATTCTGGGGAGGGATGGATGAGTCTGACGGGGTGTTAGGCTGGTGTTGCAGGGAGCCTACTAGAGGAGTTAGGTTTCTAACACTGTGTTAGTATGTTTTTGCAGGTACACTTACATACTTTATCCTTGGGCATGGCCTGGGGGTGCTTTGGAGGACTCTGGAGGATTCGGAGTTCTTTTACAGACCAGGGTTAGCTTAACCATGGTTAACTTAACCAGGGTTAGCCTAACCATGGTCTGGGCGCAAGTGGACTTGACCTAGGTTCACACCGGAGGGTTAAGGGGGCTGATCTAGTCTCTTTGGCCTTGGCGCCTAAGCATTTGAATGATTAATTAAGTTGCACATGTCTTGCATGTGACAACTTAAGTGAACATCCAATAAAGGGTTTAAGTGAAGATCCAATAAGACTTAATTGGATCCCCACTCACTTATAACCTTGGATCCATCTTGGGGCGCATATCCAATATGACTTAACGGTTTGGATCACTTGGCAACTTGTGAATCCGAATCCATTAATTCAAATATGCGAACTTAGGGCTTTTGGCGGCTGATCTCTCTTGGACGAGTTCATGCAACCCTAAGCTTGGCGCCACCTTGGAGGAGAAGGGCGATCTTGGTGTTCTTGGAGTTCTTGAGGCGAGTTCTCCACCTTCTTCCCTTTGGCGAGTCTTCTTGGAGGGAGGAGACTTCTTGCTTGGCATGGAGACCTTTCTTGGAGGCAAGAAAGGGCGTGAGCAGCATCTTGAAGGGGCGGCAACCTGCTGTTCCTTGGAGCTTTGGTGTTCTTCTTCCTTGTGGCGAGGAAGAAGGTCTTGAAGGGGAGTGGCTGATCATCTTGGGCGACTCCTTCACTTTGGCGAGTTCTTGGAGGCAAGAACTCTTACCGGCAGAACTTGGGGAGGGCGGCACCTTGCTGTCCCCTTGTGTTCTTGGCGTTCTTGGGCTTGGAGGCGAGTCCAAGAAGGGAGGTTCTTCATCAACTACCTAGGGAGGCGACCCTAGGGTGGGAGCTCTTCATCTTGGTGGAGAGCGCATCTTGGAGGGGGCTGTTCTTGAGGATTGAGGGCTGTCCACTTCCATCCATTGTTCATACGCATCTAGGGTATAACTCTATCATAGTAGAGATAACTTGTATGAACGCATAGTTGATTCTTTATATATTATTTGTGTACCTCTTCCCGGGATTAGGGAAGAGGGTCCTTTTTACTTTTGAGTGTGTTGACACTTGGAGGAGGATTGTGTTCTTCGATTGGATTACGGATTTAGCTTAGGTGGGGCGCAAGCATTGTGCTTGTCTCCATCCTTCGCTCGCTGTATAGACATATATATTGCCCTAGGTTAAGCAGGTCGGTAGTTGTGGATATCTGCTAGGGTTTCTTGGGTGTGATATCTGCCAGCGGCTCTTGTGTGTGGACAGGGCGCCTGAAGTGTGCAAAGCGGTTAAGGTCGAGAAACCTTAACCCGCCACTCAGTTCAGTGCTTCAGAGGTTCAGTCAGACTATTAGGCTGAGCTAGAGGCAGTTTGGGAGAGGCAGATTGAGTGATTGTGTGATCTGTATTGCTGAGAGACGATCTGTAGTGAGGCGCGCATTGTATTTTCTATTTACACGTTTCCGCATAGTTGAGTTTATAGGTGTGTTAGCTGACGGTTTGCACAGTGGTTGTGTAAATCGTGCTATCACGCTCTGATTTTAGGCGCGAAAAATTGGGGCGTGACAACTGGTATCAGAGGCCACTTTCAGCACAGATCAGCGGATTTTACTGGGGTTTCACAGAGTTGGGACGAGTGAGTCAGGGATATAGACGTTGGTTAGGTTACTGTTTGGGGGTTGCGTACGTCGGAGCCTAGTGCCCGGGGCATAATTCCTCAGTAACTGAGCTACACGGTCAGTTCCGACCATTCAGAGTTCTTACCCAGTATTTTCTTTAGTTCCACCCGTACACAGCGTGATCCAGAGATTGCGCCATCTACCAGGAGTATGGCGGCTCAGGCACAGCTCGAGGAGAGGTTCTCGAGGCTGGAGGCAGCAGTAGCCAGGATACGGCTATCCATTGGCTTTGAGGATGATGAGTGGCAGGGAGATCCACTTAGCGAGCGGGTATCAGCTATGCGTGGCATCATTCACCATGTCCAGCAGGAGACAGAGGCGCATATTGCTGATATGACTCAGGCATTTGAGAGTCAGATGGCGGAGATGTCCCAGGGGATGGAGACACTCATGGCGGATCTGAACTTGGTGAAGATTGGACTGGCACATGTGACGGCACACCCACCTACAGCACAGGCGCCAGCACCAGTTCAGACTGCTAGGCGCCATGTCCCAGAGCCGACTACCTTTGCGGGGGCGCGGGTAGCCAAAGAAGTGGAGAACTTCTTATTCGACATGGAGCATTACTTTAGTGCGGCAGGTATCACTGCAGAGGAGCGGATTGAGGTTTGCGCAGCCTATTTGAGAGGCGATGCAAAATTGTGGTGGAGGACACATATTGCCCCTAGGACTGAGGGGGACGCTCCTGAGATCCCAGACTGGGATACTCTTAAGGCTGAGATGAGGGCACATTTTAGACCTGCAGATACACTGCACAGTGCTCGCATGGCTCTGAGGTACTTAAAGCACACTGGTCACATAAGGGAGTATGTGAAGCAGTTTGGCACTTTACTGCTAGAGGTGCCAAACAAAAGTGAAGAAGAGAAGTTCCATGACTTCACTGGTGGACTTCAGGATTGGGCATACAGAGAGCTCCAGAGGAAGGGAGTCTCTACTTATAGAGAAGCAGTAGCAGCTGCTGATGCATTGGTGGACATGGGAGGATCCAGGTCCACAGCAGCTAAGACCACTTCATCACCACCTAGGAGACTTGCAGGGCAGGGTCAGACTAAGAAGTGGGTGCCCAATTGGAAGAAGAATAAGGGCGTGGCACATCAACCACAGGCTCAACAGAAGAAGCCAGTGCAGCATAAACCACAGCCACAGCAGGCGAGAGCTACTACTGGCGCATCCACTAGCAGGCAGAGGCCTGGATGCTTTATATGTAATGGTCCTCACATGATGAGAGACTGTCCTAGGAAGCAGGGGATAGCTTCCTTAGCCATGGGAGACATGTCAGAGGGCAGGGAAGACCAAGGATGCACTGGTGCTTCAGTTAACCCATTGGTCATTGCCAATATTAGTGCTAGGTCTAGTCCTCTCATGTATGTTGACATAGTGATTAATGACATTCAGATAGCAGCCATGGTTGACACAGGCGCCACCCATCTGTTTGTGTCAGATAGGGTGAAGGAGAGATTGAAGTTGAAAACAATGCCCTGTGCCAACAGTGTCAAGACCGTGAATACAGACCCGAAGAAAGCTGCAGGCGTTTCTTATGATGTTCCAGTTAGGTTGGGAACCTGGTCTGGTAGGGTACATGCTATGGTGATAACCCTAGATGACTTTGATGTCATAGTGGGCATGGATTTGCTGCGGCGTGCTAAGGCAATTCCAATGCCTCACTTGAATGGAGTGCAGATAACAGATGAACGTGCACCTTGCTTTATACCTTGTCACACTGGGGCGAAGGTAGAGAAGAGCAGCAAAGGCAAGGAGGTCATGGCAGCCTCAGTCGTTGCTAGAGGTCTTCGACGTGGAGAGACCACATACCTGGCGCATGTTAGGTTAGTGGAGGATCTTCCCCAGATCAGTTCAGCATTCGAGCAGCATAGAGGACATAGGGGAAGCCTGATCACCTTTCCTAGTTCTAGCCGCGAGGGAGTTGATATGAGGTTGGGGGCGGCGAAGATGTCTCTGAGGGAGTGCATTCAGCAGTTACCGGCACAGATAGGGGAGTTATTACAGGAGTTCAGTGATGTAGTGCCACCAGAGATGCCGAAGGTGTTACCACCTAGGCGAGATATCGATCATGCTATTGAGCTGATTCCAGGGGCAGTACCACCATCACAGGCGCCATACAGGATGCCACCTGCAGAGCTAGCTGAGCTGAGGAGACAGCTAGATGAGTTATTGGAGTCTGGGTATATTCAACCATCAAAGGCACCATACGGAGCACCAGTGCTATTTCAGAGGAAGAAAGATGGGTCTATGCGCATGTGTGTAGACTACAGAGCTCTTAACAAGGTGACTGTTAAGAATTCTTATCCTATTCCACTCATACAAGACTTGATTGACCGGCTTGTGCATGCCAAGGTGTTCAGCAAGCTTGATTTGAGATCTGGATACTGGCAGGTGAGGATTGCCGAGGGAGATGAGCCCAAGACCACATGTGTTACACGTTATGAGTCTTATGAGTTTCTGGTTATGCCATTTGGGCTAACCAATGCTCCAGCCACATTCTGTAATCTCATGAACAACATTCTTCATCCATTCCTGGATAAGCTTGTTGTAGTTTATTTAGATGACATTGTCATATATTCTGGCAGTTTAGAGGAGCATGAGGATCACTTGAGACAGGTCTTGAGGGTTCTGAGGGAGAACCAGCTATATCTGAAACTTGAGAAATGCGATTTTGCCCAGTCAGAGGTGGAGTTTCTGGGGCATATCGTGGGTTCAGGACAGGTCAGAATGGATGAAAGAAAGGTGGAGGCAATCAGGGATTGGCCGGCCCCTACATCTGTTAGCACCCTGAGATCTTTTCTAGGGTTAGCTAACTTCTATAGGAGGTTCATCCAGAGCTACTCCAGGGTAGTAGCGCCACTTACTGATCTTTTGAGGAAAGATGTTTCCTGGTGTTGGGAGGACAGACACCAGAGGGCATTTGATGATCTGAAGAATAGGGTGACTTCAGAGCCTATTCTCAGACTTCCTGATTTCACTTTGCCTTTTGAGGTGCATACTGATGCGAGTGATAGAGCCTTGGGTGGGGTTCTTATTCAGGAAGGTAGGCCGATTGCCTACGAGAGCAGAAAGTTAAAGAATGCTGAGGTGAACTATTCTGCTCATGAGAAAGAGATGTTAGCAGTTGTGCATTGTCTGAAGCTATGGAGAGTGTACTTGCTGGGGAGCAAGTTTACAGTGAAGACAGACAATGTAGTAAATACCTTCTTCCAGACCCAGAATGATGTAGGAGAGAGCCATGTCTGCCTCACAAGGGCCGTCCGGACATGTATGTCTGCCTCACAAGGGCCGTCTGGACATAAGCGACCCATGCCTGCCTCATTCGGCGCGTCTGACATGTTCGCCCCCCTCCCCTACAACACTAAGGACCAGCGGAGCTCCACCGATCCCCTCGAGGTTAGGCATCCCAGAGACCTAACCCGCAAGGTCCAGGGTGTCGAATCCTGGCACAGTTATACCCCATGCCTGGGCTGTGCAAATTTCGTCTGCAGCAGGATTCGAACCCTCGACTTGGCCTTCACAAACCAAGTCCCTCTAACCATTAGAGCTGCAGCAGGATTCGAACCCTCGACTTGGCCGGAGCTCGAGTCTATCACCGAGGTCCGTAGCTTTCTCGGCCTCGCAGCCTTCTACCGCCGCTTCATTAAGGGGTTTTGCACCATCGCTTCCCCCATGATGGCTTGAACCAAACACGAGACCTTCGCCTGGACCCCCGCTGCTGGTCGCACCTTCCTTGCCTTTAAGGACATCATGACCTTGGCCCCCGTTCTCTGGCTCCCCGATTTCTCCAAGGTTTTCGAGGTCGCGTGCGATGCCTCCGGTACCGGCATCGGCAGTACCCTTAGTCAGGGGGGCCACCCCGTCACCTTCTTCAGCGAAAAGCTGAACAAAGTGCGCCAGCGATACTCCACATACGATAAGGAGTTCTACGCCATCGTCCAGTCCCTCCGACAATGGCGTCACTATCTCCTACATAAGGAGTTCGTTTTGTTTAGCGATCACCAAGCCCTCTCCTTCCTCTCTGCGTGGAAGAAGCTTGTCCCTCGCCATGCGAAGTGGGTCGAGTTTCTCCAACCATACACCTTTGTGATCACTCACAAGGCCGGGAAGGAGAACGTGGTTGCCGACGCCCTTAGTCGCGTCCGGTCCTTGTTGTGTGTCTTATCCACCTCGATCCCCATGTTGGATCACATTCTCGACGAGTACACCGACTGCCCTGACTTTGGCCCGACCTTCACCCAGCTCCTTGCCGATGATCCCCCGGACCTGCCTTACCACATCCATGATGGTTACCTCGTGTACGGTAACCGGTTGTATGTTCCCTGGTCCTCTCTCCGCGAGCACCTCCTACTCGAGCTGCACGCCGGCGGTGCCACCGGACACCACAGTCGTGATAAGACACTAGCTTTGGCCGAAGAACACTTCTTCTGGCCCGCTCTTCGTTAGGATGTCGATAGGGTCGTTCGCCACTGTGGCACGTGCCAATGTGCCAAACCCCGTCTTGCTAACACCGGCCTCTATACCCCACTCCCCGATCCTAGGCGTCCTTGGCTGGACATTACCATGGACTTTGTCCTCGGCCTTCCCTGCATGGCCTCGCACCACGACTCCATCTTTGTTGTCGTGGATCGCTTCTCTAAGATAGCGCATTTTGTGCCTTGTTCTAAGATAGCCGATGCTTCTCACATCGCGCACATCTTCGTTCGCAAAATTGTGTGCCTCCATGGACTCCCTCTCACCATTGTGTCCGACCGCGACACCCGGTTCGTCGGTCATTTTTGGAAGTCCCTATGGGCCCTCCTTGGGACCACTCTTAAATTTTCCTCTGCGTACCACCTGTAGACGGACGATCAAACGGAGGTGGTAAACCGTAGCTTGGGCAACTTGTTGCGTTGTTTAGCCGGTGACTTCCCACGCCATTGGGCTGAGCATCTCCCCATTGCCGAGTTCGCGTATAACAACGCCTCCCATTGCTCTACGGGGCTGAACCCTTTCCAGGTCGTTCTCGGGCACCAACCCAGGAAACCCATTGACATGCATAACGTCCCTCCTCCTCCGTCCATCCATGAGTCCGCATACACTTTTGCATCGCATATTGCGGGTTTACACGATGAGATTCGCCGTCGGATTTTCTTGAGCAACACCCGATATGCTGCTGAGGCCAACGAGCATCGTAGGCCACGACACTTTGTGGTTGGTGAGCTGGTTATGGTGCGCATCCACCCTGAGCGTTTGACATCGCGAGCCAATTGGAAGTTGGATGCGCGCTGTTCCGGCCCCTACACGGTCCTACGGCGATTGGGTACCAATGCTTATGTCCTTGACCTTCCAGCGGACTCCCACCTCAGCCCCATCTTCAACATCGCCGACCTCCTACCCTACTGTGCTCCCCTTCCCTCCGCTTCTACCTTCACAAATGGTGTCACCACACCCCCCCACCCCCCGCCGCTGTGGGATACTTGACGGAGTCATAGACGCCAATGTGGAGGGCTCATTCCCTCATGGAGACACTTGGGAAGACTCCCTAGGGCTGGAGGAAGAAGCCCCGCAAATTCCGGCAAAAATGAAGCCCTGTAGCCCCCGACACGGTCGTGACACAGTCAACTGCAGACGTGAACACCGACACGGCCATGCCGCCGACCGTGCACCTCTTGGCCACCATCCCAGCAGCCTGACATGGCCGTGTTGCCTAGCACGCCCCAGCCGTGCATGTCTCGGGCCAACCAGCTGCCATCAAGCACGCCCGTGCTGCCGAGCACACCCCAGCCGTGCATGTCTCGGGCCAACCCGCCGCCGACAAGCATGCCTGTGCCGCTGAGCACGCCCTAGCCGTGCAAGTCTCGGTCCAGAATGCAGATGCGGAGCACGGCCGTGACCGTCGACACAGCCAGGCCGTGCTTAGCCCTAGAAAGCCAAAAGAGGTTGTTTTCCACCCCGTTCGACGCTCGCAGCGGTCCTCGCATCCCCCGGACCAATTTGTGGGCATGATGAGCCCTTCTACAGCCACAACTTGCCCCCATCCGCTCCATCAATGTGGCTTCTCCAGCCTCAACAACGTCCCTCCATCCGCTGCACATCACTCAAAGGCCGATCCGAGACCGGGCAGCCGACCGTGACCATTCCCCCGACCGTTACAACAACCGGGTTCTCAACTCGGCCCAAGAAACCGCTAACAACATCTAGAACCAGCCCACCATCAGCAAGTTCTGCTGCTTCATGGCAGCGTGTTCGGAGATGGTGTAGCGCCACTTGGGCCCGGACAACGGCCACGTCGATGACTCTTCCGCCTGACACTTTGCGCCACATCAAGGATTCTATCAGAGAATAGTTGGTAGCTGTCTACTTTAAGTTGTTAAGAGGGAATATTGACCCTCTTTAGTTTGTTACGGGGTGGTTGGCCTCTCTAACCGCCCCACATGTTTCTCTTATGACCCTCCTCCCCTCTTGTTCTATAAAAGAGGGCTGAGGGCTGTGTGTTTTCTTTAGTTCTTGTTGTAGTTTGCGCCTTCCCCCTCGCGAAGGCCTTAGGTCCAGCAAAACTCCGAGGAGCTCGCCTAGAGTTCCCTCGACCCGTGTAATCGTTGTACGCTGTTTTTTTGCTTTCAATCAAAACACCCGGTGAATCCCCCCCAGGGCGCCGGGTCCTTTGCATTTTCATCCTGTTGTGTTTGCATCTTGGGCGAGCAAAGTAGCCGGTTGCCGTAGCATCGTGAAGAACGCACGCGCGTGTGCATGCTCCTGAAAATTGGCTATGCGATCGAGGTGAGTATTTTCTAATAGTAATTCGATCCATGGTTTCTCTTCCGCTCCGAGTGTTGCTCAAGTTACATCTTGCACTATTCCATTAGGTTTTCTCCGCGGGTTTTCACCAATCGCGCGCGTTTCTTTTCCCTCATCTCAAGACCCTCTCTTGGATTTTTGCATCATAGTCTCCCCATAGTAGAGTATTGATTTAAGGAAACCATCCTATACATCTGCTGCGTTACTCATCCATGTTCACAACCATCTGTTTGAACAATGAGATAATCATTGTCTGACACTGTCCGCAAGTGCACGGAAATGTCGAAGTAATATAAAAGATATCGTCTCCCACAGGGAACAAGGTGAGTACTAGAAAATTTAACTTCTTGGAATCCAAGCTAATCGAATCGTGGTTTTTTTTAGCGACTAAGTGAACTAAAACTAAGCAAAACAGTAAACAAGAAATCAAACAACTACAGCAGGGAAAATATATGAGAGAGAATATCAGGGAAAAGGTTTTCACCACTCTGACGATTCTATTTGTGCTAAGAGATAAATACCGGTTATAAGGATTTACGGATATGCATAAGGAATCTACCCTAGGGTACAAGATGCCCTCTTTCGAGTGTACACCCTGGTATTTACCTAGAAGTCACCTACTTTCGTGGTGGACCGTGTTGGGAAACCCCGGGGACATTTTACAATTTTCAGAGCTATAGACATACATTTTTCGCAGCGGAAGAATGTCCCCGAAACAGGCCGGTCCCAAAAACCCAGTGAAGATCGCAAGCAAGGGAGTCGACACGATGAGTTAGGAAATACCTTAACAGCAATGTAGAGCAATGCCGATGCAGGCACCCAAGCGTGCGCCCTCTGCAGTCTCGCACACACGGATATCTTGAGTTCTCTTCTTCCACGCCCGGTGCTAGCCTCGGGAAGAAGATCCAAGCCTTAGGGAGATGCTCTACTTCACTTGCGCCACCAAGAGATATGATGCGCCAAGAGAAGAAGGAAGACTACCCAAACCGCCAAGCACTAAAGTTTCTTGCGCCAAGAGGAAAGGAGGAAGAGGCTTGCGGTTATGGAAGAAGAAAGATGCGCCCTTGCTCCTAGCACTCGCCCCTCTTCTTGTGTTCACGCCTTCAAGGATTGATCATTCACAAGAGGGCTCGGCTAGGTGCTCTTTTATAGGGCAAGAGACGATTTATGAAAGGCTAGGATTAAGACAAGTGGGCGGCTAGGATGAGAAGCTTTGAGACAAGGAAAGTCTCCAAGACATTTCCATAATTCTCATTCAACCATTCCTTTTAGAGCCCATGTCTTTCTTTGTGCGCCAAGGCCTTGCCTTGCGCCCCAAGCAATGCCATATTGGCATTCATACCATAAGGGATCAAGGGGGGAGGCGCCAATTGCTTCCTTATGAAGCAAATTGCACCATTTCTCCCCATTATGCCCATAGGCGCCTAGGGGAGAAGATTTGTCCCCATTATACCCTTTTAGCCTTTCTTCTCTTCATGACAACTTATTATTGGGCCTCATTGGATAATGAGCTAGCCCAAACTTTATTACATGGGTTGATTAAGCACTTGGATCCAATCCAATGCAACCCTAATCCAAATGTGACCAACCATGGTCAAATACGGGTCAACCTGCCAAAAATGAAGTTTGGCTCCAATAATATTCTTCCATCTCATCAGGCCCATTGGCGCTGATGAAATCTCTCAATTAGATCCGAGTTATCCAATAACTCGATCATAAGGCTTCCCGATCAATACGAGAACTCAAGTATCAAGGTGTGCGACCCTGTAGGTTCCTCTAACGCTGGCAGTGCTGACCAAAGGTCATCACAAGCAGTGAGTGGCACCTAGCAGTGCATCGCTGCTACCCAGGTCATTGGAATGGATATCGACATCGACATCCCCATCATCACAACTAGGTACAGATGCATTACAGTCTCTTTGCCGAACTGATATCCGATTGGACAAGTGTGTCACCACTTGTTTTCACCCAATCACATGGTTATGACTAAATCAGGTTCTCACCTGGGTATGGCCATATACTTTCAGTCATAGAACCATAGAGGAGCTCCATGGATATCATGCTTCCCTAAGGAAGGGGCAAATCCTATGTCTGTCCATTGATCTTCTCATATGGGTCGCGACATGCTCAATAACAACCGTTATGACCTCCCAGCTACGGCAAGGTGTTAGGTTGTATCAAAGCAAGTCCCTAACCATATAGAATGATCAATGACCTCAAGTCAAGGGATCAATGCATCTCCTGTCACTTATGAGGGTAACTCATGACACTAAGTCATAGCCTCATAGCGGGTCTATCCAGTATATCCTCCAATGATATACCCATGTGTCTGCGTTAGCACCACGTGCCTAACCAGCCCACATACCAGTCTCTCAAGTACCAGAGCTGTCCCATATCCACTCAGGTACATCGACTGGGGACAATTATTTGAGCACAGATCCAATCTGTCTCCAGGGACATTATCATGTAAGTACACAATCGCAGGTGTAGACAAATAATGATAACGACAATGCCAGAATGATATATAAATATCAATGTCAAGTAGTACATAAGTTGACCAAAACTAGGTCCTAGGGCATATACACCAACAATCTCCCACTTGCACTAAGACCTTGAAGTTGAGGAATCTCAACCCCATATCTCTAGCGTGACCATCATGCTTCTGCAGCGCCAAAGCCTTGGTCAATGGGTCTGCCAGATTGTTCTCTGTGTCTACTCTGCTAATCTTGACATCACCTCTGTCAATGATCTCTCTGATCAGGTGAAATCTTCTGAGTATGTGTTTGGATCTTTGATGAGACCGTGGTTCCTTGGCTTGTGTAATTGCTCCATTGTTGTTACTGTAGAGTTCAATGGGATCCATTGCACTAGGTACCACCTGAAGATCTCATAAGAACTTCCTTATCCAAACAGCTTTCTTGACTGCCTCAGAAGCAGCCACATACTCAGCTTCGGTTGTAGAATCTGCTATGGTGGATTGCTTGAAGCTCTTCCAACATACAGCGCCTCCATTTATCTTGAACACATAGCCGGCCTGCGATCTAAAGTCGTCAGGGTCAGACTGGAACGATGCGTCAGTATAGCCCTGCATACTAAGCTCTTCCTGTCCCCCATAGACCAAGAACAGATCCTTAGTTCTTCTCAGATACTTTAGGATGTTCTTTACAGCCACCCAATGCTGCAGACCTGGATTGGATTGGTATCGGCTAGTTATGCTCACAGCATATGCCACATCTGGTCTAGTACACAACATTGCATACATGATCGATCCTACTGCCGAAGCATAAGGAATTCGACTCATGTCATCCCTCTCAGCCTGTGTTGTAGGACACTGGCTCTTTGAGAGAGTAAGGTCATGTCTCACTGGAAGGTATCCTTTCTTGGATTGCTCCATGTAGAACCTTTCCAGTACCTTATCAATGTAAGTACTCTGACTAAGGGCTAGAAGCCTCTTGGATCTATCCCGGTAGATCCTTACGCCTAGAATATAGGCAGCCTCCCCTAAGTCTTTCTTCTCGAAACACTTCTTGATGGGGGTCGCCGGCATGCACACATTCAAACAACGCGATTTGAAAACATTTGCTAGTTAAGTATAAGTTAATGAAACCCTTTATGCTAACGTAGTTGAAAATAGCTTGTTTAAGTATTTTGTAGGTAAAACCGAAACTAGACAAGTAGTAAGCTAAAGTTAAATCCTATCATGCAAGTCTAAGGCAAGTGTTAAAACCGAAGTTGAAACCTAGCATGCAATCTAGAGCTTGAAAAACAACACTATTCTAAGGGAGAGGCTCACCTTGCGCCCTTTGAGAATAGAAAGGGCGAACTTCCCGTTCTTCACCGGTCCAATGGTTGAAACTCATGAAGTAGGGCCCTATGAGCTTACAAACATGGCATTACAGCATTCCCACACATGTGTGGGTGAGTATTTGAAAGAATATTACGAAGCCAAGTTACAAGAACAATCAAGGGGAAGGCTAGCCTCCAAATTCCCTTGCTAACACATTTGGGACTAACTAGATTAGAGGGAAAAGGAGGGGAATGCGCTTGACATGTTCCAAGACCTTGCGCCACCTATGAGGGTTCAACGTAAGTGCAGGTGGATGCTCAAAACATCAAGAGAACAGCAACCAAAGTAAAGAAAGACTTAGCTAGCTTGGGGAAGTCCCTTGGTCTTGGCATGGTGAGGGGTCACCATTTGATCCACGGCTTGGCCCAGCTCCTCCTCATGGCTAGAGGCTCCTCAAGGCTGATGGAGAGGGTGAGGCGTGAGCTTCCCACTTCAGGGCTTGAACAAGTGGGGAGAAGATTGGAGAAGGGAAGAGGAGGGGAACCCTCGGCTAGGGTTGGAAGAGGGGGAGAGTTGAGGTGACACACACCTTTGAAGACACACTTCAGAAGTTTTTTTCAAAAGTATTCAACTCTACCTTCTGTCCAAGAAGTTACAAGGTTATAATAGCAAAGCCAAGCAAGGAAACAGGTCCTTTGGCGCATATGCAAGCTAAGCATTCAACAAGCAATCGGTACAAGGAGCTGGCGCATAGAAGGCTGAGTTTCCCCATTTGTGGACTGGTCTTCTAGGGCTTATCTTGGAGCGTTTCTTCAAGTGGCAAGAGTGAGTCTTGGGCTGCTGCAAAGGCTGACCTGCTGGTGGCTTTGGGGGGCGAGAACAGCAGCAATTCCCTAAATAGGGGGGGGGGGGGCAGCAACCTGCACTTATAAGGGGGAGGCTGCCGGTTGCTTCTTTGCTTTGATGGGCTGGTATGCTTCCTTCTTTGGGGCTGTAGAAAGCTAAGATGTGGCTGGCTTGGTTCCCTTTGCTCCCAAGGGAAAGTGTGAAAGTTCCCTAAAGGGGGCGAAACCCTAAAGCATGCGCATATAAAACTTGCATGGGCGGAATCTAGGGTTTCCTAGGATCGCATGTATGAACATAGATCAACTTAACAATTTGTATAGATCAAGAAGGGGATCATACCAATGCCATTTCTTGGATGGCGACTTGGAAGAAGAGGGCGAGCGGCTCTCCTCCAAAGGTGGCGCACACAAGGTGAAGATGACTACTCCCTTGGCGTTCCTTGTGCTAGCAAAGCTCCAAGGTCTCCTGATCGCGTGAAGGAGATTGAGATGATCTCTAGGCTTTGTCAAGTCCTCTCCTTGGCGTCAAGACTCAACACACGAGAGAGAGGCGTCGAGAGGTGAAGACGAGAATAGGGGCGATCCCTCGAACGTGAGGCGTGCTCCCCATTTTGGAAAACCAATTTCCAAAAATAGCAAGCCACTACTTCAACGCAAGATGCGTTTACCCCAATCGCAATTTCCTCCCTTGACTTGAACCATGCGCTCACACTAAGTGAACCGGTTCAATTACATTTGGTTCAAAGACCAAATTAAACCAAGCCTTGGTCTAGATCAAATTAAACCATAAGGCTCAAGATCTAACCATTCATCTCTTGATGCTCTTGATCTCACCGATCTAGCATCAATTCTCTCGATCGAAGCTTACCGATCTCAAGCCCTAATCAATCAAACATGATCAGACCAGATCTCACTTACAATCAGAGTTTAAACTCCTTTAAACTGAACCAAAACAATTCAGTCCACATGATCTGACTTAAGTAAGCCATATCATCAAATTGTGCGACCCTAAGGGTTTCCTTTAAATGTCGGTAATGATAACTTACGTTATCACGATCAGTGAGGGGTATCTAGCAACACATCACTGTCTCCCGATATAAAGGAAAGAGTCTTCCAAGACTACACCCAAACCACAGCACAAGTGTGAACCCAAGTCACTTGACATATGTGTTTCCTTTGCCACTGGATGTTCTTATTGGACAAGCGTGTCAAGCCTGTAATTCCAATATGATGAGAGTGGTTAGATCAGATGAACATAGTCATCTGGGTATGGCCATACACTTTCTCAACCATCTCATCAGGGGGCCCCTATAGAACATCACACTCCAATTAAGGAGACGGCAATCCTATATCTATCACTAGTGCCCTAACATGACTCATGCTCATTATCCAAGATAGTCTATAACCATTATGTTTCAAATGATATTGAACTACCTCAAAACAATGCCAATCATCATTTAGAAACACAAGTGATCTCAAGTCAGAGGAAATATGCCACTTGTTTGCATATAAGGATTATTCACATTGTGACAAGCAATTGAATATCCTAAGTAGGGTCTGTCCAGTACATCCAATGTACCCATGAGTCTACATCTTATTCCATGCTCGAAGCATCCTATAAGACTAGAACACATATTAGTCTCAATCATATCAAGGCTGTCTCATGTTCACCAAGATATCTCGACTAAGGACAAAACTGCATGTCAGCCAAGCTGAACAGCATTGAGACATTATTCAGAAGTATACATATTGCAGCAGATGATGTAACAACCTGAATAACAACCATTGCCTTTATAAACATAGAGTTTATACACATGAAACTGATATAATCCCAAGGCCTCAAACATTAGCCTTAAGGGCATACCCCAACAATCTCCCACTTGCACTTAATCTAATGGTTGAGAAATCTCAAACCCATATTATTATAGTGCTTCTCATGCTTTTGCTGCGCCAGAGGCTTTGTAAGCGGGTCAGCTAGATTGTCATCTGTATGAACCTTGCAGACTTTGATCTCGCCACGATCAATGATCTCCCGGATCAAGTGAAACCTTCTCTGTATGTGCTTGGACTTCTGGTGCGACCGTGGTTCCTTTGCTTGTGCTATTGCTCCAGTGTTATCACAGAAGATAACCAAAGGATCTGCACTCGAAGGAACAACACCAAGTTCCTGAACGAACTTACGAATCCACACTGCCTCCTTGGATGCTTCTGAGGCTGCAACATACTCGGCTTCTGTTGTGGAATCAGCAACAATTGACTGTTTAAAACTTTTCCACACCACTGCTCCTCCATTCAAGCTAAAAACATATCCTGATTGCGATCGGAAATCATCCTGGTCAGATTGGAACGAAGCGTCAGTATATCCTTCAATACTGAGTTCTTCCTGACCTCCATATATCAAGAACATATCTTTGGTCCTCCGAAGATATTTCAAAATGTTCTTGACTGCAATCCAGTGTGCCTTCCCTGGATTACTTTGGAATCGACTGGTCACGCTTAACCCGTAAGCGACGTCTGGGCGAGTACACAACATCGCATACATAATGGACCCAATAGCCGAAGCATAAGGCGTATTGTCCATTTCATCTTTCTCAGTCTGTGTTTGTGGACACTGACTCTTTGAAAGATTCAGACCATGTCTGACTGGAAGATATCCTCTTTTAGAATTTTCTAAATGGAATCTCTCCAGGACTTTATCGATGTAAGTACTCTGGCACAGCCCGAGAAGCCTCTTAGATCTATCTCTGTAGATCTTCACACCTAATACATAGGCTGCTTCTCCTAAATCTTTCATCTGGAAACATTTTCTTAACCATGCCTTAACGGCATGTAGTTCAGGAATATCGTTTCCAATGATTAAGATATCATCGACGTCGAGGACTAGAAAAGTAATCACGCTCCCACTAAACCTCTTATATACACACGGGTCATCTTCATTCTTGATGAAACCAAATTCACAGATTGATTCATCAAAACGAATATTCCACCTTCTTGATGCTTGTTTAAGTCCATAAATGGACTTCTTTAATTTGCGTATTTTATGACGATCTAATGGATTAGTGAAACCTTCAGGTTATGTCATATACACATCCTCCTCTAATTTTCCATTAAGGAAAGCGGTCTTCACATCCATTTGCCAGATCTCATAATCATAATATGCCGCTATCGCAAGAATAATCCGAATAGACTTGAACATGGCTACAGGAGAGAAAGTTTCATCATAATCTATCCCGTAGATTTGTTTGAAACCTTTCGCAACTAGCCTGCCTTTATAGGTAACCACGTTACCATCCATGTCAATCTTCTTCTTGAAGATCCACTTACAGCCTATAGGGATTACTCCCGGAGGCGGATCAACCAAATCCCAAACTTGGTTATCTGACATGGAGTCTATCTCGACTCGCATAGCTTCAAGCCATCTCGCTGATTCCGGTCCACTGACCGCATCCGCATAAGTGAGGGGTTCATCATCAATGATGTAGACTCCGTCATAGCGCTCAGGCTGTCGACGGATCCTTCCCGATCTTCGCGGTTCCCATGATATCTGAGCCTCAGGTTGTTCAATAACCTGATCTACTGGCTCAGGCTCATCCAACTGCGCTTGACTACTTTGTCCTTCTCCTGGATTCTCATCCAGCTTTATTTCTCTCCCACTGGCTTCTTGCAGAAGAAATTCTTTCTCAAGAAAAATAGCCGTCCGAGCAACAAATACTTTGTTCTCTTTGGGATCGTAGAAATAATAACCCTTTGTTTCTTTAGGGTAACCGACAAAGATACATTTCTCAGAGCTGCTCTCTAGTTTCCCAGAGGCGAGCTTTTTGACATAAGCCTCGCAACCCCAGATCTTAATAAATGTCAAGCTCGGCTGTTTCCCATACCATAACTCATATGGAGTCTTTGAAACGGCCTTGGATGGCACTCGGTTTAGTACCTTTGCAGCTGTTTCCAGTGCAAATCCCCAAAAGGAGTAAGGTAGAGTAGCCTGACTCATCATAGAACGAACCATATCCAGTAAGGTTCTATTTCTCTTCTCGGACACACCATTCCATTGTGGTGTTCCTGGCGGAGTGAGCTGTGAGATAATCCCACACTCCTTCAGATAGTCAGTAAACTCATGACTCAAGTATTCTCCACCTCGATCTGAGCGAAGTGCCTTGATATTTCGGCCTAGCTGATTTTGTACTTCATTTTTGAACTCTTTGTCAAAAGATTCACTCTTATGTCTCATTAGATAGACATAACCATATCTACTGAAATCATCAGTAAAGGTAATGAAGTATGAATAGCCACCTCTGGCATGTTTACTAAATGGCCCACACACATCACTGTGAATGAGGTCAAGTAAACCTGAAGCCCTTTGACCTTTGTTGGAAAAAGGAGACTTCGTCATTTTGCCCATTAAACAAGCTTTGCATGTATCAAGCTCCTCATAGGAGAATGATCCCAGCAGTCCATGTTCATGCAACCACTTAATGCGCTTCTTGTTAATATGGCCTAAACGACTATGCCATAACAAGGTGCTGTCTTCAGCATACTTGGCTTTCTTAATATCAATCTGCTGTATAGAACATTCCATGTCCAACATGAATAACCCATTGTTAATTGACCCAGTAGCATAAACAATATTATCAAAAGAAATATAACATTGAAATCTTGCATTCAAAGGAAAACCCTTTCCTGACAAGAGCAGGAATAGAGATAATATTCTTAGTTATGCTTGGTACAAAATAGCAATTGTCCAGTTCTAATACAAGACCAGATGGTAAAGAGATGTGATAAACTCCTACAGCAACAGCAGCAACCCGTGCCCCGTTTCCTACTCGTAGGTCCACCTCATGCTGTCCCACCTGTCTTCTTCTCTTGAGTTCCTGTACATTTGAACAAATGTGAACTCCACATGCAGTGTCTAACACCCATGAAATAGAAGAAGATAACATGACTTCAGTCACGTAAATACCTGAGCCAGAAGCGAAAGAGTTGCTTCCCTTCTTATCTCCTTGGAGCGCTTTACAGTCCTTTTTCCAGTGACCCAGCTGGCCACAATGGAAACATCTGTATTCCTTTGACCGCTTGAGCTTTTGTTTCAGAGCCTTGTTGTAGCTCTTGACAGGGGCTTTGCCCTTCTTCCCCTTCTTCTTGTTCCTAGAAGGAAACATTAGGACAGAGGATGAAGGCGTTCCCTTCTCACGAGACTGAGTCTGCTCTGTAGTCAAGAGCATGTTCAGTAACTCTGCCGGGGTACAGTCGATCTTGTTCATATTAAAATTAATGATGAACGGATCGAAAGAGGCCGGGAGAGACTGCAAGATGATATCTACAACAAGCTCCTGATTGATGGTGTGTCCCAGTTTCTCTAGAGCCTCCTTGTACCCAATCATCTTGAGTACGTGAGCTCCCACTGGACTCCCTTCAGTCAGTTTGCTCTGAAAGAAAAGTTTCATCAAGTTATAGCGTTCAGTCCTTGCCTGTGCAGCATACAGCATCTTGAGGTTTGCTATAATTTCTATAGCTGATAAATCCTCATGCTGACGCTGCAGCTGTGGCGTCATAGACGCTAGCATAAGGCAAGCGACATCAATGCTGTCATTGACATGCTTTTCATAAGCTTCCCGAACCGCCCTTGCGGCGTTCGCAGCGGGTTGAGGCGGTATAGCCGTCTCGAGGACATACAGTTTCCTCTCAGCCTTAAGAACAATCTTAAGGTGTCCATACCAGTCTGAGAAGTTTGGCCCAGCAAACTTCTCCCTTTCCAGTAGGGATCGCACATTGAACGCTGTGGTGTTCGTTGCTGCAGTAATCTACAACATTGCAAGAACAGCAAGGTCAGTATCAATGTTAGAATCAATTCAGGACTTAAGAATGATTCTTTTCTCACTATTTTATCTGGCTAAAAAATCCAGCAAAACAGCCCGAAAGAGTAAAACTCTTTTAGTGAGATGGGATCCAGATTTCATACTTGGTCTCCGCGTCCCGCTCAGGCGAGATAAGATGCACAGAGAGTACAAGCACTAATTTCTGGTAGGCAATCCCTGCCAATCGCCAACCCGTGCGATTCCCCTTCATCTGGGCAATCCAGCAGACTGTGCCAACTGAGTTGGTACAACACAGTCTCTGATCCCGCAGATGGCTGCCTCCATATAGCTACCATATGCTCAATATGTAGCCTACATGGTCAAGCTGACCCGACCTACTCCCTAGACCACCACGTGCTATGCTGAGCAACGAGAAGCGATAAATCCCTTCTCTGTAACACGCAGGTGTAATCACACACCGTCTGAAGATAGATGGGCGTGCCCACTGAGTGGGTACAACACGGCCCCAACGATAGTCAGAACAGTGAGGTTTCACGTCAGAAGGCTATCGTGCTTGATATTTAACGTTGGATTTTAACGGTCCTTTTATCTTCTTACTATCATTCAAATCCTATGGTGATAGCAGAAGAATAAATCATGCAGTTACTAAATTACTTAAACAGTAAATTAAAAGCATGATGATCTTATGTGGTAAAAGCCCATTAAGCCTAAGTAAGACCTTATTTAACTTAAGTCTTCACTTGAGCTCTTCATGGGTCTTTAGCATTTCCTCTGGCCCAACCCGGGCCCAAGCGCCCACTGCAGCTCAGGTGCGCCCACCAGGTAAAATGCGCCTGTCCAAGAGTCGAACCCTAGACCTCCCACTGGTGAAGCCAGTTGCTGCATGCGCCTCTGCCATGTGTGCTCTGTGTTCATGTCTGATTAAATTACAATGTAATCTATCTAGACATGATTGACTCGCAGGTCAATTACACTTTATAAATTAATTAAAATGTGATGCGCAGATCACAATAATAATTTACAATAATTCATCCAGGCACGCAGGCCCCAGCACAGCACACATTAAATTTAGGCAGCCCACATAAGATTAAATAGACAATCATTCATGTTATACAAACATCATGTGATCCAATCAAGAAAATAAAATTTTTCGAAAAACCCATTGGCTTCATTTTATTTCCTTATGTGCCCTACTACCTTACAACGGTCCATTAATAGGGATCCACTCATCAGACCTAGCCAGACCCACTGCCGTTGCATGCACCAAGTCATAACCGACTTGAGTCGACCTCATGGTCAACAATGCATGCCTTAAGGGCTGAACGTCCCTCATGAGTTTAGGCAAGCGGGTGTGACCCCGGGCCTTAATCATGAGCGTTCACTGGTTGTCTCAATCAGACATCGCTACACGCCTTTCAGCAGTCGACCTATAGCCACCTCATGCTTGCGCATAGGTGCCATCTGGTCGACCCATCTAGGCTGTCAGATGGTCTGATCAGACTGTCGGGTCTAGACTGTACGATGACTTCAACCCTAATAACCCGTCTAAGCTTTTGAAGTAGGCGCTTAGATCTAATGAGGGGCGCGCAAGTAATGTTTTGAGACAAAAACTACAACAAGTGCCAACATAGAGACATGCGCCAACATACATCTAATTTCGAAAATAAGCATATAGTGTCGCATGAAGATAACCATTAGATCTACTCTTAAGCGCAAATAAGGATCACTATAAGCAATCATATGAATCATACAATGAACTATGCTCTGATACCAATTGAAAGTTCCCTAAAGGGGGCGAAACCCTAAAGCATGCGCATATAAAACTTGCATGGGCGGAATCTAGGGTTTCCTAGGATCGCATGTATGAACATAGATCAACTTAACAATTTGTATAGATCAAGAAGGGGATCATACCAATGCCATTTCTTGGATGGCGTCTTGGAAGAAGAGGGCGAGCGGCTCTCCTCCAAAGGTGGCGCACACAAGGTGAAGATGACTACTCCCTTGGCGTTCCTTGTGCTAGCAAAGCTCCAAGGTCTCCTGATCGCGTGAAGGAGATTGAGATGATCTCTAGGCTTTGTCAAGTCCTCTCCTTGGCGTCAAGACTCAACACACGAGAGAGAGGCGTCGAGAGGTGAAGACGAGAATAGGGGCGATCCCTCGAACGTGAGGCGTGCTCCCCATTTTGGAAAACCAATTTCCAAAAATAGCAAGCCACTACTTCAACTCAAGATGCGTTTACCCCAATCGCAATTTCCTCCCTTGACTTGAACCATGCGCTCACACTAAGTGAACCGGTTCAATTACATTTGGTTCAAAGACCAAATTAAACCAAGCCTTGGTCTAGATCAAATTAAACCATAAGGCTCAAGATCTAACTATTCATCTCTTGATGCTCTTGATCTCACCGATCTAGCATCAATTCTCTCGATCGAAGCTTACCGATCTCAAGCCCTAATCAATCAAACATGATCAGACCAGATCTCACTTACAATCAGAGTTTAAACTCCTTTAAACTGAACCAAAACAATTCAGTCCACACGATCTGACTTAAGTAAGCCATATCATCAAATTGTGCGACCCAAAAGGTTTCCTTTAAATGTCGGTAACGATAACTTACGTTATCACGATCAGTGAGGGGTATCTAGCAACACATCACTGTCTCCCGATATAAAGGAAAGAGTCTTCCAAGACTACACCCAAACCACAGCACAAGTGTGAACCCAAGTCACTTGACATATGTGTTTCCTTTGCCACTGGATGTTCTTATTGGACAAGCGTGTCAAGCCTGTAATTCCAATATGATGAGAGTGGTTAGATCAGATGAACATAGTCATCTGGGTATGGCCATACACTTTCTCAACCATCTCATCAGGGGGCCCCTATAGAACATCACACTCCAATCAAGGAGACGGCAATCCTATATCTATCACTAGTGCCCTAACATGACTCATGCTCATTATCCAAGATAGTCTATAACCATTATGTTTCAAATGATATTGAACTACCTCAAAACAATGCCAATCATCATTTAGAAACACAAGTGATCTCAAGTCAGAGGAAATATGCCACTTGTTTGCATATAAGGATTATTCACATTGTGACAAGCAATTGAATATCCTAAGTAGGGTCTGTCCAGTACATCCAATGTACCCATGAGTCTACATCTTATTCCATGCTCGAAGCATCCTATAAGACTAGAACACATATTAGTCTCAATCATATCAAGGCTGTCTCATGTTCACCAAGATATCTCGACTAAGGACAAAACTGCATGTCAGCCAAGCTGAACAGCATTGAGACATTATTCAGAAGTATACATATTGCAGCAGATGATGTAACAACCTGAATAACAACCATTGCCTTTATAAACATAGAGTTTATACACATGAAACTGATATAATCCCAAGGCCTCAAACATTAGCCTTAAGGGCATACCCCAACAAAGTGACGGTTGAGGATGAGGACAAATAACTCCACATGGATGCCAACTTGGATGGTGGAAACTTGGGTGGATTTGTTGAGGGTGCTCTTCAAGATGGGTTGGGTTTGAGCTTGGCGCCTCCTTGATAGAGCTAGACCTGATCTTAGCTTAAGTCCCAAAATGGAGTTGACCTAATCTATTACATCAATTGCATGCACTAATCCTACCATACATAAGTGGCGGAACCTAGAAATGTAACTACATGGTGTAATTGGAAGGTGGATCTAACCTACCACATGATGCACCCTATTCTAAGACAAAACAAGCAAAATGGGGTCCTAAGGAAGCCATGTCTAGGGGCTAGGATAGCCATACCTAGAGGGCTTCTTTCGAACCCGGGCGGACCTCCGAAGATCCCGCCTCGGTCCCACATCACTTCCCCAACCATGTCTTTACAGCTTGAAGACTAGGGATGTCGTTTCCGATGAGTAGTATGTCATCAACATACAAGACCAGAAAAATCACCAAGCTCCCACTGAATTTTCTGTATACACAGGCGTCATCCTCGCTTTTGATAAAGCCATAATCTCTCACGGCTTCATCAAATCGAAGATTCCAACTTCGAGATGCTTGCTTTAATCCATAAATGGACCTCTTTAGCCTGCAGACCTTATTAGCCTCTGCAGGATGGATGAAGCCATCAGGTTGTGACATATACACATCCTCACTCAGCTTCCCGTTAAGGAACGCTGTCTTCACATCCATCTACCATATCTCATAGTCATGATATGCAGCTATAGCAAGCAGAATCCGAATGGATTTTATCATGGCAACTGGCGAAAAGGTTTCATCATAGTCCACCCCGTGAACTTGTTTAAATCCTTTAGCCACTAGTCTACCCTTATAGGTAACTATTTTGCCATCCATGTCTGTCTTCCTCTTGAAGACCCATTTACATCCTATGGGTTTTACCCCATCAGGCAGCTCAACCAAATCCTAGACTTGGTTAGCCGACATGGAATCCATCTCGGATCGCATGGCGTCAAGCCATTTCTCGGAGTTTGGTCCACTGACCGCCTCATCATAGGTTCTGGGTTAATCCTCAATGATGAAGATCCCATCGTGTTGGGTCGGTAGCGACCCATACCTTTCAGGTGCACGACGAATTCTCCCAGACCTACGCGGGACCTGTGTCTGAGCCTCAGGTTGCCTAGCAACCGGTGCAGGTGGCTCAGATTCCATCTCCTTGTCTTGTGTTTCCACTTGGACCTCATCCAAGTCAAACTTCCTCCCACTAACTTCTTGTTGGTGTATATGCCCTAGGACCTAGTTTTGGTCAACTTATGTACTACTTGACACTGATATTTATATATCATTCTGGCATTGTCGTTATCATTGTTTGACTACACCTGCGATTGTGTACTTACATGATAATGTCCCTGGAGACAGATTGGATCTGTGCTCTAATTATAATCCCCAGTCGATGTACCTTAGTGGATATGGGACAGCTATGGTACTTGTGAGACTGGTATGTGGGCTGGTTAGGCACGTGGTGCTAACGCAGACACATGGGTATATCATTGGGGATATACTGGATAGACCCGCTATGAGGCTATGACTTGGTGTCATGAGTTATCCTCATAAGTGACAGGAGATGCATTGATCCCTTGACTTGAGGTCATTGATCATTCTATATGGTTAGGGACTTGCTTTGATACAACCTAACACCTTGCCGTAGCTGGGAGGTCATAACGGTTGTTATTAAGCATGTCACGACCCATATGAGAAGATCAATGGACAGACATAGGATTTGCCCCTTCCCTAAGGAAGTATGATATCCATGGAGCTCCTTTATGGTTCTATGACTGAGAGTGTATGGCCATACCCAGGTGAGAACCTATTTTAGTCATAGCCATGTGATTGGATGAAAACAAGTGGTGACACGCTTGTCCAATCGGATATCAGTACGGCAAAGAGACTATAATGCATCTGTACCTAGTTGCAATGATGGGGATGTCGATGTCGATATCCATTCCAATGACCTGGGTAGCAGCGATGGACTGCTAGGTGCCACTCACTGCTTGTGATGACCTTTGGTCAGCACTGCCAGCGTCAGAGGAACCTACAGGGTCGCACACCTTGATACTTGAGTTCTCGTATTGATCGGGAAGCCTTATGATCGAGTTATTGGATAACTCGGATCTAATTGGGAGATTTCATCAGCGCCAATGGGCCTGATGAGATGGAAGAATGTTATTGGAGCCAAACTTCATTTTTGGCAGGTTGACCCGTATTTGACCATGGTTGGTCACATTTGGATTAGGGTTGCATTGGATTGGATCCAAGTGCTTAATCAACCTATGCAATGATGTTTGGGCTAGCTCATTATCCAATAAGGCCCAATAACAAGTTCTCATGAAGAGATGAGAGGCTAAAAGGGTATAATGGGGAGAAACATGAACCACTAGGCGCCTAGGGGCATAATGGGGTCATGTTGGCGCCTTTGCTTCATTATGGAAGTAAAGGGCGCCTCCCCCTCTCTTCCTAGGATGGAATGCATGCCTCTATGGTATTGCTTGAGGCGCAAGGCAAGGCCTTGGCGCACAAGGAAAGGCGTGGGAACAAAAGGTAAGGTTGAATGAGAATTATGGAAATGTCTTGGAGACTTTCCTTATCTCAAACCTCCTCATCCTAGCCCTACACTTGTCATGATCCTAGCCATTACCCTAACCGCCTCTTGCCCTATAAATATGACCCTAGTCGCCCCCTCTTGTGTGTAACCAATCCTTGAAGGCGTGAACACAAGGAGAGGGGCGAGTGCTTGAAGCAAAGGGCGCATCTTCCATAACCGCAAGCCTCTTCCTCCTTTCCTCTTGGCGCAAGGAGATCTAGGGCTTGGCGGCTTGGGCGGTTTTCTTTCTTCTCTTGGAGCATATCACATGATATTTGATCTAATTTTGACTTAGTCAATTTTTGTATAATTATTGTAAATCTTGATTATTCATAGACTTAGTCAACAATTATGTTTATAGAGGCACTAATCCATCTTATTTTGCCATGACAATATGAGGTCCAATGGCTACGGTCACATCTCCTAAGCTCAAGCTAGTTCAAGTCAAAGAAGAATTCAGCCCAAGGAGAAAGGCCGAATACGCAATCAACCTCATCAGCCAATCAAACGCCACGACCGATTGCATTTACCAATGCATGCCAAGCAATTATCAACAGCTGCATCTATTCAAACAAATTCCTGCAAAATCTCGGCTGCATCCACAACGTCCACATGAAGTCAACCTTGTGCCAGCAACATTCAAGCACATCTCCATCAAGCTCCACGCGCCAGCAAAGCCACCAATCTCCAGCAAGCAAAGAGAAAAGCTGCCCGTTGCAGCTGGCGTGAAGATGAAGAAAGGAGCAACGGAATTATTACCAGCTCCTCTTTATAAAACTGTATCTCCTTTTGTAAGAAAAACAAGAAGTTGAAGATTAATGGAAATAGTGTTTGTCTGATTCGTTCGGATGTCTCCTTCTTCCCCTCTCCTTCTCTAGGTGCTGAGCACCTCTCTTCCTTCTTCAGTTTCCCTCTTCTCCAGCTGAACGTCACCCATCTCCCACCTCTAACCACGCTTAAACATTCTTCCGCCGCTGTCGCAATCCACGCCCGCTTGCTTGCGGAGTCTAGATCTGGACTCTCCGTTCGCCTCGCCGCCAGCGACGATCCAACCGACGGATCGTCCTCAAATTTCAACCACGCCTTCTACAGTTCTAGTCGAACCCATAACCAGTGGGATCGCCCCATCTGACGTCGGGATCGCCGGAATCGGAAGATTTCCGGTGACGCCTCAGCTCACGCCCCTGTTTCCGCCCTTCTCCACGGATCGCCGTCGATCTCCTCCGACAAGTCCCCGTTCGACCCCAAACTCCGGCCATGACCTCTCTTCCATCTTGAGAGCCTCCAGTTGAAGCAGGTTTTGAGTTCGTCCACCATCGGACGAACGGCGAGCAATTCTGTCTACCCGTATAGCTTCCCCTGTTACCGCCCATTTTCTGCCCTGCTCCCGCCTTTCACCGTAGTCCACCTCCGACCGGCCACTGTCCGCCCAGAAACTCAGGCCACATGCTCGCCTCATCCCTAGCAATTCCCAGTTGTAGCAGGTCGGGAGTTCATGCCGTCTCCGATGATCACCGGCAGCCCCTGCATCCTCGCACGTCCTCCCCTGTCTCCGCCAGAAGCAGGCCCGTGTTAGCGCCACCCGCCTCCTAGCGCTCAGGCGCCACCGCCGGCCGGCCGTCACGCCGGAATGCGTCCCTACAGCCTCGAGCCACCCTTCCCCACGCCTCTGCAGCCACCAACGTCGACCAGTTCATGCCCCCGACTCCCTGATGCTTCATGAGAACTCAGCCGAGACCGTTCTGTTCACATTCCAGCATTTTGGTTTTAATTTGATTAGCGTTTTTAATGCAGGTAATTAACATGCTAGGGGCCACTGAAACACCTGACGCTCTATACGACTTGGAAGAACATGTCCTGATCTTCATCCTGGACGACTTAATTTCGACTGAGCACCAACAGATCAACCGACGCATCCAAACAAATTAAGCTGTTTGATAAAATTTTTGTGTTGATTTTCCTTGCTGATCTGATTATCTATTTTCTTGGATATGCCCTATTTGACTGACTGAGAATGACACTTCATTTATTTTATATGCTGAAGAGAACAACTTCACCCTGCTATTTGGCTTTATTAGTTTTCATTATAGATCATTGGAACCTATTTTCATACATGGCTACTATTCGTAAATGATAATTTTCTGCAGTCATGAATTTATAGTTGCTAATTGACTTTGGTTGATCTTTCTTCCATAAAATATAAAAATTCTAATCCTGTGTTTGCCCCCCACATCAGTTTGGTATCAAAGCAGGTTGTGAGCAACTCTTGTCTGCTCACACGATCCTTGCTTTGCTCTTTGCATAAAAAAAAAAAAAAAAAAAAAAACATGTTACATCCTCTCATGTTTAGTTCTTCCATTTAGTTTGCATTTGTAAGTTATTTGCTAGTTGTAGTTTATATGCACAAAAAAAAAAAAAAATATTGCTTACATTGAGAACAATTATGCATAGAACTGCATGATATTTCTGGATTTTTGCTATGCACCTCAAATCCTGCATGTGTTTTCCTGATGCTCCACTCAGTTTTATAAATCCTGTAACATCTGGACCATTAAATTTTTGAGATACCTGATTTGTTTTCAACCTCTGGCTGCGCAAGATTTAATAAACTGCACACTTGTGAAAGCAACTATAACTGAGTTTTCAATTTGCTGAATTCTGCACTTGACTTATGAGTTTTAAATCTGGTTTTCAGCCTACCGAATCTGAAATTTTCAGCCTGCTTACTGCAATAATCTGTATCAAACTGCAGCTAAGATAACCATCACTATATTTCTGTGTAAAACACCTATAAGTGCAGCCTTTGATGCGTTGATTTTGATTTTCATTAAATGCTGAATATGATTCTAAAAACTGCACTTGAATTCTGAAATTTCCAATCTGGCTTTCAGCATTGTTTTCTCCAATCAAACTATATCAAATTGTAGTCATCTATCTCAGCTTTTAGCACCTACATGCGCCGCATTTTCATTGGTGTTTGCTGTCTTCTATGTGCTGAAATTCTGCTTTTAAGAACAAAAATCTGCACATTTGAATTTGAAAATCTGGTTTCAACCTCTCAACTATGAACTCTTAGCTTACTTGCTGCAATTGATTTCTATAAAACTACAGTTAGCAAAATCCCATCTTATCTCAGTTTTTCTGACTATTACTTCTGCACTTAGTTGTACCATAAGCTTTTATCATGCGTCACTTTAATCAAAGGGAAGTTATAGCTAGAACAGAATTAATAACTATTAGGGAACACTATAGGACTCTTATACATAGGCCTAATAGTTCTATAAAACAAAAATGTAGGGTTCTCACCCATGGGCCTAATAGTTTTACTACACATATTTGGTGCAATGGTTTTAAATGTAAAACTATTATTGATCATTTTGTCAAGTACAATATCATATCTCCTAGATCCCTTGAAAAATTTGGCCTTACCATAGAAAAAAATCCTAACCCTTATAGTTTTATTCATAAAGGGTTGCCACACATAATTCACCCTTATGATGAGTTAAGGGAGCAAACTACAAAGTTGCAACATGAGTTCAAGGAGCAAATGAAAAAGTTGCAACAATCAATGGAGAAATTAAGAAAGCCCCACTTACAAGTTAAACAAGAGAGTCCTAATCCTCTAGAGTTCAACCAAACCTTAAAGCCTACTTTAGAACCTAAATCATGTCTTGATGAAACCACTAAATTTGAAGAAGTAAATCATGAAGTACCATTACCTTCAATTTTAGGGCCCATACCCATAGGTTCTTTAGAAAACATGCCTCAACTTGACTCTAGCACATCTATTCCAACTAAGGAACCCACTATTAACACATGTGAGAATCAATTGCCTATAGAGATTCCATTAGACATAGCACAACTTAAGTTTGGAACATTTATCCTTGATGACTTAGATATCCAAGTTGAATCCACATCCATAGATCATGATGAACCACACTTTGAACCAATGTTAGATCCTTTTGCCATTGACCTAGACCCCAAGTCTCAATCATTAAGAGAACCACATCTTGAAGGCTTAGAAGACTTGACCCATGATCCCATGATCCTTGAGTCATGCCTCTTAGATCCAACTACCCACGCTCCTAAGCCACCTGTAAGGTCAATCAAACAAAGTGAAAACATGAGTGCTTTACCTCTTTTGCAAGTTGAACATATTGATTTTATCTTTCCTTCTCTTGGATCCTATAATGGACTACATGAGCTTGCTAATATGTCTTGTTTAAATCTGAATTTTCTTTCACCTAGCATATTGATTGTGAGAAGTACATTAGGGGTTAGAATAAAACAACCCACTAAATCTATGCGTGATCAACTTCTCTTCCTACCTATCCTCAAAGATGAATACACTTATAGGCCTCCACCTAAGCGTGATAAATTGTTTACTTCCATGCTAGTAGTTTAATTGTTGTTAGTTTTTTTTTAATTACCCTAAGTTTCTCCAGGAGTAGAAACACTTGAACCAGGGGTGTCTGATGCAGGAGCATATCACATGATATTTGATCTAATTTTGACTTAGTCAATTTTTGTATAATTATTGTAAATCTTGATTATTCATAGACTTAGTCAACAATTATGTTTATAGAGGCACTAATCCATCTTATTTTGCCATGACAATATGAGGTCCAATGGCTACGGTCACATCTCCTAAGCTCAAGCTAGTTCAAGTCAAAGAAGAATTCAGCCCAAGGAGAAAGGCCGAATACGCAATCAACCTCATCAGCCAATCAAACGCCACGACCGATTGCATTTACCAATGCATGCCAAGCAATTATCAACAGCTGCATCTATTCAAACAAATTCCTGCAAAATCTCGGCTGCATCCACAACGTCCACATGAAGTCAACCTTGTGCCAGCAACATTCAAGCACATCTCCATCAAGCTCCACGCGCCAGCAAAGCCACCAATCTCCAGCAAGCAAAGAGAAAAGCTGCCCGTTGCAGATGGCGTGAAGATGAAGAAAGGAGCAACGGCATTATTACCAGCTCCTCTTTATAAAACTGTATCTCCTTTTGTAAGAAAAACAAGAAGTTGAAGATTAATGGAAATAGTGTTTGTCTGATTCGTTCGGATGTCTCCTTCTTCCCCTCTCCTTCTCTAGGTGCTGAGCACCTCTCTTCCTTCTTCAGTTTCCCTCTTCTCCAGCTGAACGTCACCCATCTCCCACCTCTAACCACGCTTAAACATTC
Organism: Costus lasius; assembly: GCA_027563935.2. Taxonomy (NCBI): domain Eukaryota; kingdom Viridiplantae; phylum Streptophyta; class Magnoliopsida; order Zingiberales; family Costaceae; genus Costus; species Costus lasius. The sequence goes on along the minus strand of CM050447.1, from coordinate 20,299,208 downwards.
TTCCGCCGCTGTCGCAATCCACGCCCGCTTGCTTGCGGAGTCTAGATCTGGACTCTCCGTTCGCCTCGCCGCCAGCGACGATCCAACCGACGGATCGTCCTCAAATTTCAACCACGCCTTCTACAGTTCTAGTCGAACCCATAACCAGTGGGATCGCCCCATCTGACGTCGGGATCGCCGGAATCGGAAGATTTCCGGTGACACCTCAGCTCACGCCCCTGTTTCCACCCTTCTCCACGGATCGCCGTCGATCTCCTCCGACAAGTCCCCGTTCGACCCCAAACTCCGGCCATGACCTCTCTTCCATCTTGAGAGCCTCCAGTTGAAGCAGGTTTTGAGTTCGTCCACCATCAGACGAACGGCGAGCAATTCTGTCTACCCGTATAGCTTCCCCTGTTACTGCCCATTTTCTGCCCTGCTCCCGCCTTTCACCGTAGTCCACCTCCGACCGGCCACTGTCCGCCCAGAAACTCAGGCCACATGCTCGCCTCATCCCTAGCAATTCCCAGTTGTAGCAGGTCGGGAGTTCATGCCATCTCCGATGATCACCGGCAGCCCCTGCATCCTCGCACGTCCTCCCCTGTCTCCGCCAGAAGCAGGCCCGTGTTAGCGCCACCCGCCTCCTAGCGCTCAGGCGCCACCGCCGGCCGGCCGTCACGCCGGAATGCGTCCCTACAGCCTCGAGCCACCCTTCCCCACGCCTCTGCAGCCACCAACGTCGACCAGTTCATGCCCCCGACTCCCTGATGCTTCATGAGAACTCAGCCGAGACCGTTCTGTTCACATTCCAGCATTTTGGTTTTAATTTGATTAGCGTTTTTAATGCAGGTAATTAACATGCTAGGGGCCACTGAAACACCTGACGCTCTATACGACTTGGAAGAACATGTCCTGATCTTCATCCTGGACGACTTAATTTCGACTGAGCACCAACAGATCAACCGACGCATCCAAACAAATTAAGCTGTTTGATAAAATTTTTGTGTTGATTTTCCTTGCTGATCTGATTATCTATTTTCTTGGATATGCCCTATTTGACTGACTGAGAATGACACTTCATTTATTTTATATGCTGAAGAGAACAACTTCACTCTGCTATTTGGCTTTATTAGTTTTCATTATAGATCATTGGAACCTATTCTCATACATGGCTACTATTCGTAAATGATAATTTTCTGCAGTCATGAATTTATAGTTGCTAATTGACTTTGGTTGATCTTTCTTCCATAAAATATAAAAATTCTAATCCTGTGTTTGCCCCCCACATCAACTTGACATTGATATTTATATATCATTCTGGCATTGTCGTTATCATTGTTTGACTACACCTGCGATTGTGTACTTACATGATAATGTCCCTGGAGACAAATTGGATCTGTGCTTGAATTATAATCCCCAGTCGATGTACCTTAGTGGATATGGGACAGCTATGGTACTTGTGAGACTGGTATGTGGGCTGGTTAGGCACGTGGTGCTAACGCAGACACATGGGTATATCATTGGGGATATACTGGATAGACCCGCTATGAGGCTATGACTTGGTGTCATGAGTTATCCTCATAAGTGACAGGAGATGCATTGATCCTTTGACTTGAGGTCATTGATCATTCTATATGGTTAGGGACTTGCTTTGATACAACCTAACACCTTGCCGTAGCTGGGAGGTCATAACGGTTGTTATTAAGCATGTCACGACCCATATGAGAAGATCAATGGACAGACATAGGATTTGCCCCTTCCCTAAGGAAGTATGATATCCATGGAGCTCCTTTATGGTTCTATGACTGAGAGTGTATGGCCATACCCAGGTGAGAACCTGTTTTAGTCATAGCCATGTGATTGGATGAAAACAAGTGGTGACACGCTTGTCTAATCGGATATCAGTACGGCAAAGAGACTATAATGCATCTGTACCTAGTTGCAATGATGGGGATGTCGATGTCGATATCCATTCCAACGACCTGGGTAGCAGCGATGCACTGCTAGGTGCCACTCACTGCTTGTGATGACCTTTGGTCAGCACTGCCAGCGTCAGAGGAACCTACAGGGTCGCACACCTTGATACTTGAGTTCTCGTATTGATCGGGAAGCCTTATGATCGAGTTATTGGATAACTCGGATCTAATTGGGAGATTTCATCAGCGCCAATGGGCCTGATGAGATGGAAGAATGTTATTGGAGCCAAACTTCATTTTTGGCAGGTTGACCCGTATTTGACCATGGTTGGTCACATTTGGATTAGGGTTGCATTGGATTGGATCCAAGTGCTTAATCAACCTATGCAATGATGTTTGGGCTAGCTCATTATCCAATAAGGCCCAATAACAAGTTCTCATGAAGAGATGAGAGGCTAAAAGGGTATAATGGGGAGAAACATGAACCACTAGGCGCCTAGGGGCATAATGGGGTCATGTTGGCGCCTTTGCTTCATTATGGAAGTAAAGGGTGCCTCCCCCTCTCTTCCTAGGATGGAATGCATGCCTCTATGGCATTGCTTGAGGCGCAAGGCAAGGCCTTGGCGCACAAGGAAAGGCGTGGGAACAAAAGGTAAGGTTGAATGAGAATTATGGAAATGTCTTGGAGACTTTCCTTATCTCAAACCTCCTCATCCTAGCCCTACACTTGTCATGATCCTAGCCATTACCCTAACCGCCTCTTGCCCTATAAATATGACCCTAGTCGCCCCCTCTTGTGTGTAACCAATCCTTGAAGGCGTGAACACAAGGAGAGGGGCGAGTGCTTGAAGCAAAGGGCGCATCTTCCATAACCGCAAGCCTCTTCCTCCTTTCCTCTTGGCGCAAGGAGATCTAGGGCTTGGCGGCTTGGGCGGTTTTCTTTCTTCTCTTGGCGCCTCATCTCTCTTGGTGGCGCAAGTGAAGTAGAGTTTCTCCCTAAGGCTTGGATCTTCTTCCTGAGGCTAGCACCGGGCGTGGAAGAAGAGAACTCAAGAGATCCGTGTGTGCGAGACTGCAGAGGGCGAACACTTGGGCGCCTTCATCGACATCGCTCCATATTGCTCTTAAGGTATTTCCTAACTCATCGTGTCGACTCCCTTGCTTGCGATCTTCACTGGGTTTTTGGGACTGGCCTGTTTTGGGGACATTCTTCCGCTGCGAAAAATGTATGTCTATAACTCTGAAAATTGTAAAATGTCCCCGGGGTTTCCCAACAGTGGTATCAGAGCGACTTGCAAGACTCGAACGATGTTTTATGCTTTTCTTCCATGCTCACATGCCATATCTCTATTTTCGTAAATAGCATGATGCATGGCAACCGATTTTTCTAAAAGTAGAAAAATTAGGGTTTCTTGTTTCTATCATCCTCTCAATCTCTTTTGGAATTTTTGGACTATTTTTCTTGTTTGATTTAAAGATCAAAGGCGCACGTGATTTTGTCAAGTAGGACGGGCATTGTGTCTTCGGACTGGCTAAGCCTCACATCCCCAGATCCTGATAAACGCGAGATTAGGGCGTCTCCCACTCCACATCTCGTATGGTATTTTGGAGACACTCTTAGATGGAACATTATTCAGTATCAGAGAAGCTGTTTCTAGTGCATGCCCCCAGAATGATGAAGGTAGAGTTGCATGACTCATCATGGATCGAACCATATCCAATAAAGTTCGATTTCTCCTTTCAGACACACCATTCCATTGAGGTGTTCCAGGAGGAGTGAGTTGGGATATGATCCCACACTCTCTCAGATAGTCAAAGAACTCACCGCTCAGGTATTCTCCACCTCGATCTGATCGAAGAGCTTTAATGGATCTTCCAAGCTGGTTCTCTACTTCATTCTTGAACTCCTTGAATTTTTCAAAGGATTCAGATTTATGTCTCATTAAGTAGACATAGCCATACCTACTGAAGTCATCAGTGAAGGTAATGAAGTAGTTGTACGCTCCTCTGGCCCTTTTATTGAAGGGCCCACACACATCAGTATGTATGAGATCTAATAAACTTTCTGCCCTCTCACCAATCTTGGTGAAGGGCGCCTTTGTCATTTTCCCTAATAAACAAGGTTCACAAGTATCAAATTCCTCCAAGGAACTTGAATCTAACAATCCATTTGCATGGAGTTGTTGGATGCGATTCTTGTTTATATGGGCTAATCGACAGTGCCATAGGAAAGCACCAACTGAACCACTCAGTTTGGTCCTTTTATTGCTTATGTTACAAATAAAACTTTCCATATCCAAGATATATAGACCATTGCACAAAGTACCTTTCCCATAGAACATATTTGCAAATGAAAAAGAACAGGAGTTCTTATTTATTTCAAATTTAAATCCTTTCCTTGCTAAGCAAGGAATGGATACAATGTTCTTTGTAAGTGAAGGTACACAATAGCAATTATCTAGTTCTAATTGAAGTCCAGAAGGCAAGGAGAGAGTCAAAACGCCTACAACAACAGCAGCAACCTGTGCCCCGTTTCCAAGGCGTAGATCAATCTCTCCAAGCCGCACCGATCTACTTTTCTTGAGCCCCTGCATATTTGCACAAATATGAGCTCCACATGCGGTATCCAATACCCATGACATAGAAGTAGAAAGATTGACTTCTGTAACATAGATACCTGAGCTAGAAGTTAAGGCCAAGCCTTTCTTCTCCTCATTCTGAAGTTGCTTGCAGTCCCTTCTCCAGTGACCCTGCTCACCACAGTGAAAACACCTCTGGTCCTTTGACTTCTTCGCCTTTTTCTTCAGTGCTTTGGTAGGACCTCTGGCACTGCTCTTAGCACGTGCCTTACCCTTCTTCTTTATCTTCTTGGTCGTAGGGACCAAAAGAACAGAATTCGGTTTGGTCTTACCCATCTCTCGCTCGGCTGTTTGGAGCATATTCATCAATTCCTCCCGTGTGCACTCAATCCGGTTCATGTTGAAGTTAATGATAAACGGACTGAAGCTAGGGGGCAGGGAATGCAGAATAAGATCCACAACCAGCTCGTTGTCTATGGTGTGTCCCAGTCTCCTGAGATGATCCTCGAACATGGGATCTCACTGGTGCACCCTTAGACAATTTGCACCAAAAGACTGCTTTGGCGGTGTCAAATCTCTCAGTTCTAGCCTGAGCCTCGAACATCTATTTCAGACTAGTGATCATCTGAAAAGCATTCTGCTCCTCATATTGCACCTGCAGTTCAGGTGCCATACTAGCTAGCATAAGACATGCAACCTCCAAAGAGTCATCCTGATGCTTTCTATAAGCATCTCTGTCTGCCGTTCGGGCATTAGGCGGAGGAGCCGCAGGAAGAGGCTGTTCAAGGACATACAGCTTCTTCTCGAGCTTGAGGACTATCCTCAAGTTCCGATGCCAGTCCATAAAGTTAGTTCCAACTAACTTATCCTTATCAAGGAGTGATCGCAGTGATAATCCGCCAATGTTCGTAGCCATTGTTCTACAACACCCAAGAAGAACAGATTAGTACTACTTCGAATCATTTAAACTGTACTTGTTTTAAATGATTGCTGCTCTCACTATTCGAAATTCGAATTGACAACCCACAAAGTCAATCGGGAAGTTTAAAACTTCCTAGTGAGATGGGATCCTTATTTCACATGAGGCTTCGCGTCCCACGAGGGTGGGATGAGATGCACAAAGTAACCCATGTTTCCTAAGGTGGGCGCGCCGGCCAGTTGCTCCAAGCAACTCCCCTTGTCGAGACAGTCTGGGCATTTCATGTCCAGTGAGGGCTGGATACAACATGAAACCTTTACCTCTCAACGATGCCTCTAGACTTTCACCATGTGCCCAGCACATGTGAACTTCTAGTCAAGTCCATTCCTAACCGTTATGCCCAGGGCCAACGAGTTTCCTTGCGAAGGCACGCCCAGGTTAAAATTGGACTGGGGAAACCATTGCCACCACGCACTTTCTAAAGATAAGAGGGTGTGTCCCACGAGGGTGGGAAACAATTCACAACTCCACTGATCGATAGCTTAGTGAGGGCTACGCGTTAGAAGGCTACCAGACTTGATATTTTAATTGAGGGTTTTTGTTTAAGGTCTCATCATCTCAGTTTTATCTTATGTCTATCATTACAGGCATACAATCCTATGGTGATAACATAACGGTAAAACATTTCAGTCATGCTTCTGCAGATAATAATAAAAGCAGTAAAGAATGATGTGATCATATCCTATACAAGATATTGAACCAATCCATGCCATGAAATAGGTTCAACTCTTGTCCTAGAACTCAAGCCCCAAAAACTAGACCTAGCCTAGCCGACCTCTAGCTTGAACTTCAAGGTTGGCTCCAAGGTCCTTCTCTCATGGCTTAGCTCTCAAACCGTACAGGAATACTTTCAAAGTTCCCATAGGTTCGGCCAATGCCATGGTCTTGCGCCACTAAGCAGGTTTGCGCCTCTTGCTTGTTGCATCACCATCCAAGGTATGCATGCACTAAGCTCCAAGTACATGCGCCACCCTGATCTTCTTCTTAGTCACAAGCAAAAAAGAAAAGCGGCACGCAGGCCTCACGAGGATACATCGCAGGCATGCAAAGGGGGCTTGACTAATGATCACAACATCATGCACAATCAAGGTATTTACTCATGCAATTCTACATGCTCATGAAAAACATAAAATCTGAAATTTTACTTTTTCATAAAACTAGTCTCTTTTTCTTATCTTCTTCTCACAAATCTTTTGGTTTATTGCGATTTATTTTTCATGATGATTTCAGAGATCCTTTCGGCTGGCAATTTTGTCAGATCAAGAGACTTGGCCAGTCATAAGACACAATGCCCATCCTACTTGACAAAATTACGTGCGCCTTTGATCTTTAAATCAAACAAGAAAAATAGTCCAAAAATTCCAAAAGAGATTGAGAGGATGATAGAAACAAGAAACCTCAATTTTTCCTACTTGGAAAAATTGTTTGCCATGCATCATGCTATTTACGAAAATAGAGATATGGCATGTGAGCATGAAAGAAAAGCATAAAACATCGTTCGAGTCTTGCAAGTCGCTCTGATACCACTGTTGGGAAACCCCGGGGACATTTTACAATTTTCAGAGCTATAGACATACATTTTTCGCAGCGGAAGAATGTCCCCGAAACAGGCCGGTCCCAAAAACCCAGTGAAGATCGCAAGCAAGGGAGTCGACACGATGAGTTAGGAAATACCTTAAGAGCAATGTAGAGCAATGCCGATGCAGGCGCCCAAGCGTGCGCCCTCTGTAGTCTCGCACACACGGATCTCTTGAGTTCTCTTCTTCCACACCCGGTGCTAGCCTCGGGAAGAAGATCCAAGCCTTAGGGAGATGCTCTACTTCACTTGCGCCACCAAGAGAGATGATGCGCCAAGAGAAGAAGGAAGACTACCCAAACCGCCAAGCACTAAAGTTCCTTGCGCCAAGAGGAAAGGAGGAAGAGGCTTGCGGTTATGGAAGAAGAAAGATGCGCCCTTGCTCCTAGCACTCGCCCCTCTTCTTGTGTTCACGCCTTCAAGGATTGATCATTCACAAGAGGGCTCGGCTAGGTGCTCTTTTATAGGGCAAGAGGCGATTTATGAAAGGCTAGGATTAAGACAAGTGGGCGGCTAGGATGAGAAGCTTTGAGACAAGGAAAGTCTCCAAGACATTTCCATAATTCTTATTCAACCATTCCTTTTAGAGCCCATGTCTTTCTTTGTGCGCCAAGGCCTTGCCTTGCGCCCCAAGCAATGCCATATTGGCATTCATACCATAAGGGATCAAGGGGGGAGGCTGATGTGGGGAGGCGACATGACCCACGGAAATACAAATGGAGTTTAAGGTTACCCTAGCTAGGGCACCTAAATTCCCATCTCTTGCATTGCATGCATCTTTAAGTTAGATTTTCATTCCTTGCATTGCATACATCCTTTAAGTTATTTCCATCTCTTGCATTGCATGCATCTTTAGGTTAGATTTTCTAGCATAACTTGCATCATATGGTAGGTTAGATCCACCCTCCAATTACACCATGTAGTTACATGCCTAGGATCCGCCACTTATGTATAGTAGGTTAGTGCATGAAATTGATGTAATAGTATAGGTCAACTCCATCTTTGGATGCAAGTCAAAATCAGGTCAAGACAACTCCAAGAGATGCCATGGGCCATCAGCCCAACTCATGAGGAAATCAGCCCACCCCACCCCAATGGATCAACACCACAAGCACCCCAAATTCCACCATCCTAGTTGGCAGCCATGTGGAGTTGCCTTCATCTCTAATCAAGTCAAGGAGCAGCCTGCTCAATGTCCCTACTTCAGCTCAACATACGCCAGCCATCAAAGTCAAGGAGTAGCTTGAAACAATGTCCACTTCAGTCCATCATGCGCCAGCCACCAAAGTCAAGGAGCAGCCTGCACTTTGCAACAACTTCAGTCCCTTCAAGTGCCAGCCGCCCATGCCAATCTGCAGCCTGCACAAAGTCAGCCATCAGCAGCCTTTTCAGTCCATCCTCATCTCAGCTTTTGAACTCACCAACCTGCTGAAGACTCCAAAGTTCAACCTCCAAGCAACCGCCCATTTGGAAGAAGAAACCAGCCCTTGAGTTGTCTACATCATGCTTGACTTGTGTGACTTGTTTTTGAGCTTAGGAAGGGAGATAACCGTTGGAGACTCCCCTATATGATGTATCTTTTTGTAAAGCCACCAGTAGAGTTGAATGAATTTCAAATTTCAGAAGTGTGTCTTCTAATGGTGTGTGTCACCTAACCCCTCCCTTTCTTCCAACCTTTGCCGAGAGCCTCCTTTCCATCCCCTCTTGCTCTTCAACCTTCTTCCACCACTTGCGCTTGTCTTGAAGATGGGAGCTCACGCCACTTCCTCCCCCTAACCTTGACAAGCCTTCAGTCCAAGAGGAAGAACTGGACAGCCGAGACTCAAGATGGTGTCATGCCGAGATCAAGCCACCACCTAGTTAAGCTAAGTCTCTCTACTATCTTGGTTGTTGTTCCTTGTTGCTTGTTGGACAGCCCCTTTGCACCCACATTTGTTTTCTGCAGGTGGCGCAAGGCCATGGGATGATAAGCAAGCCGCCCATCTTTCTTCTCCCTCTAATCTAGTTAGTCTATGTTATGTTAGCAAGGGAATTTGGAGGCTATCCTCCCCCTTGAATGTTCTTGTGTTAAGTGGCCTCTTAATATTATTTCAAATTCACCCACGCATGTGTGGGATGCTGCAATGCCATGTGTGTAAGCTCATAGGGCCCTACTTCGTGAGATTCAACCATTGGACCGGTGAAGAACGGGAAGGTCACCCTTTCTATTCTCAAAGGGTGCAAGGTGAGTTTCTCCCCTAGAGTAGCTTTATTGCTTATGGTAGAACCGCATGCTAGATCTAATTGAGGTTATAGAATCGCATGATAAGCTTTGTCAAATTTCATTTTATCTAGAAGTGCATGCTAGGATAGTTTCGGTTTTCACTACTACTTACTAAAACAAGCTAGTTTCAAACTACGATAGTTCAAGGGGTTTACTAAGTTATACTTATTTAGCAAAACATTTTCAAAACGCGTTGTTTGAATGTTGCATGCTTTGGCCCCCCATCAGAGGCGCCAATTGCTTCCTTATGAAGCAAATTGCACCACTTCTCCCCATTATGCCCATAGGCGCCTAGGGGAGAAGATTTGTCCCCATTATACCCTTTTAGCCTTTCTTCTCTTCATGACAACTTATTATTGGGCCTCATTGGATAATGAGCTAGCCCAAACTTTATTACATGGGTTGATTAAGCACTTGGATCCAATCCAATGCAACCCTAATCCAAATGTGACCAACCATGGTCAAATACGGGTCAACCTGCCAAAAATGAAGTTTGGCTCCAATAATATTCTTCCATCTCATCAGGCCCATTGGCGCTGATAAAATCTCCCAATTAGATCCGAGTTATCCAATAACTCGATCATAAGGCTTCCCGATCAATACGAGAACTCAAGTATCAAGGTGTGCGACCTTGTAGGTTCCTCTAACGCTGGCAGTGCTGACCAAAGGTCATCACAAGCAGTGAGTGGCACCTAGCAGTGCATCGCTGCTACCCAGGTCATTGGAATGGATATCGACATCGACATCCCCATCATCGCAACTAGGTACAGATGCATTACCTCAAGTTTTCTTCTTCCTCGCCCGGTGCTAGCCTCGGGAAGAAGATCCATGCCTTAGGAGAGTCCTCCAAGCAACTTGCGCCACCACCAAGATGTGATGCGCCAAGGAGATGGAAGGAGAAGAGAACGCCGCAAGCCTTCTTGTTCCTTTGCACCAAGGAAAGGAAGAGGAGAAGCATGCTTGCGCCCTTGATGGAAGAAGAAGAGCTCTAAGCTCTCCAAGCCGTTGCCCTCTAATGCTTCACGCCTCCAAGGAATTAGCATCATGAAGAGAGGGAGCGGCAAGGGCTTATTTATAGGAGCAAGAGGCGGTTAGGGGAGAATGGCAAGTGTTGACAATTAGGGCATGATTCTAGGAGATTATCCAATCAAATATATTGATTAAATCTCCACTCCCATATGCGCCTAAGACTTGCCAAAGCAAGCATCAGCCATATGCACCCATATCATGCCATATGAGGCATTAATCCCATCCATGCGCCTAGACCTAGTCAAGGCAATATGATGGATTGCTTAATGTGGCTTGGGCGCAAGTCCTAATCCAATTAGGACTCTAATTATGTTAATAATCAGCCCACAATCGTCAAACACAATCCAATCAATTATCTTGTGTGATTTAATCAAATCCAATTTGATTTAATCACCTAGGAGATACCAAACAAGGCATAGGCGCAAATTCTAGTCCAACTAGAATCCCATATGCGCCTATCCCATTAATTCATCCCCATTATACCCTTCAAGCCTCTTAGCCCTTCAATACAACTTATTAGCAAGCCCAACTAAGCAATGGGCCCAGCCCAAAGTCCATTATGCATGTTAACCAAGCTATTGGATCCAATCCAATTTAACCCATGGTTAAATGAGGCTAACCATGGTTAATTTGATCGATATGCCAAAAACGGAAGTTGGCCCCAATAAGTTTCTTCCATCTCCTTAGGCCCATTGGCGCTGATGAAATCTCCCAAATAGATTCGAGTTATCCAATAACTCGATCTAAAGGCTACCCGATCAATATGAAAACTCGAGTATCAAGGTGTGCGACCCTATAGGTTCCTCTAACGCTGGCAGTGCTGACCAAATGTCATCACAAGCAGTGAGTGGCACCTAGCAGTGCATCGCTGCTACCCAGGTTATTGGAATGGATATCGACATCGACATCCCCATCATCGCAACTAGGTACAGATGCATTACAGTCTCTTTGCCGTACTGATATCCGATTGGACAAGTGTGTCACCACTTGTTTTCATCCAATCACATGGCTATGACTAAAACAGGTTCTCACCTGGGTATGGCCATACACTCTCAGTCATAGAACCATAAGGGAGCTCCATGGATATCATACTGTTGGGGTATGCCCTTAAGGCTAATGTTTGAGGCCTTGGGATTGTATAAGTATCATGTAATAAACTCTTATGTTTATAAAAAGGCATGGTTATTATTCAGGTTGTTACCTTGTCTGCTGTAATAAGTGTACTTCTGAATAATGTCTCAAAGCTGTTCAGCTAGGCTGACAGGCTATATGTCCTTAGTCGAGATATCTTGGTGAACATGAGACAGCCTTGATATGATTGAGACTAATATGAGTGCTAATCTTATAGGATGCTTCGAGCATGGAATAAGATGTAGACTCATGGGTACATTGGATGTACTGGACAGACCCTACTGGGATATTCCATTGCTTGTCACAATGTGAATGATCCTTGTAAGCAGCAAGTGGCACATGTCCTCTGACTTGAGATCACTTGTGTTTCTAAATGATGATTGTCATTGTCTTGAGATAGTTCAATATCATTTGAAATATAATGATTATAGACTATCTTGGATGGTGAGCTTGAATCAGGTTAGGGCACTAGTGATAGACATAGGATTGCCGTCTCCTTGTTTAAGGAGTGTGATGTTCTAAAGGGCCCCCTTATGAGATGATTGAGATAGTGTATGGCCATACCCAGATGACTATGTGCATCTGATCTAATCATGCTCATCGTATTGGAGATACAAGCTTGACATGCTTGTCCAATAAGAACATCCAGTGGCAAAGGACGCATGTATGCCTTGTGAATTGAGTCACACTTGTGCTATTGTTTGGGAGTAGTCTTGGAAGACTCTTTCCTTTATATCGGGAGACAGTGATGTGTTGCTAGATACCCCTCACTGATCGTGATAACGTAAGTTATCGTTACCGACATTTAAAGGAAACCCTCAGGGTCGCACAATTTGGTGATATGGCTTCCTTAAGTCAGATCGTGTGGACTGAATTGTTTTGGTTCAGTTTAAAGAGATTTAATCTCTGATTATAAGTGAGATCTGGTCTGATCATGTTTAATTGATTAGAGCTTCAGATCGGTAAGCTTCGATCGAGAGAGATGATGCTAGATCGATGCGATCAGAAGCGTCAGATGATGAATGGTCAGATCTAGGACCTTGGGGTCTAATTTGATCTAGACTTAATTTATGGGCTGATTTGGTTTCGATATTGAACCAAGGATATTGAACCAAGGATATTGAACCGGCTCATGGGTTGAGCGCTTGGTTCAAGAGGGAAAAGAGGTTGCGTTTGGTTCATGGAAACATGAATGCATGAACGCCAACTCTTTATCGTTGCCAATTTTGGAAAGTTCCAAAAGCATAACGCATATGCGTTCATGGCTTGAGGTCTCTCTAATGCTTTTCGGTTTTGTTTCTTGGGCGTGTGGTTTTCGGAACGGCTTGCTCGTGTGGAAGGCATCGTTCTTGCGCCAAGGAAGAAGAGCTCTCGAAAAGAAGGAAGCCCTTTTCATCTAATCTCCTACACACGGTTGGAAAAAGCTTGGCAATCTTGCTAGCACAAGAGTTGCGCAAGGAGGAAGCTTTCATCCCTTGTGTGTGATTTCTTTGGAGAAGATCCCTTCGATCTTTCTTCTTCCAAGCCGCACCTTCTTCATGGCTATGGTATGACCTTGTTCTATCAATTATCAAGTTGATCATATAACATGCATTATGATCTTGAAACCCTAGTTTCCGCTGCAAAGTTTCTATGCGCCACCCTTAGGGTTTCACCCCTTGCGCTCCTCCTAGAAGGGGACCCCCCCCAAGATTAAGGGGCTTTCAATTGGTATCAGAGCCACTATATGTATGTTATTATGGTTGCTTGATGCATTTTGTGATCCATGATTGCGCTTACTTAGATCTAAAGATGCTTTACATGCTAGTTATACATGTTTGCGCATGTTAAAAGTATGTAGTTTGTTGTGGCGCATGTATGAAGTTAACATATGTTGGCGCATGTTTGTTGCTTACATAGTTGCGCATAATGCATGTTATAGTTTTTCTCAAAAACTCAATGAACTTGCGCGCACACTTAGATCTAAGCCCTTCCTATAATCCCTTAGATGGGTTGATGGGGTTGAAGTCACCTCTGGGGTAGATCCATTAGTCTGATCAGACCATCTGACAGCCTAGATGGATCGACCAGATGGCACCTATGCGCAAGCACGTGGTGGCCATAGGTCGATTGCATCTTAGGCGTGTAGCGAGGTCTGGTTGAGACACAAAATGAACACACTTGAGTTAGGCCCGGGGTCACACCCGCTTGCCAAAACTCATGAGGGGTGTTCAGCCCTTGGCGCATGCATGGTTGACCATTAGGTCAACTCGGGTCAGTTAGGACTCGGTGCATGCAAGGGCAGAGGATCTGACCAGATGGATGAGTGGATCCCTATCAATGGACCATTGTAAGGTTGTAGGGCACATAAGGAAATTAAAAGTGATGCCCATGGGGTTTTTCAAAATTTTAATTTCATGATTGGATCACATGCTAATTGATGCCATGATGCTTGTCTATTTATTCTTATGTGGGCTGCCCATGTTAAATGTGTGCTGTGCTGGGGCCTGCGTGCCTGGATTAAAACTTGTAAATTAATTTGTGATCTGCGAATCACTTTTTAATTAAGTTATTGTGTAATAGACCTGTGAGTCTAACTTGTCTAGATAGATCAAATGTATTTGATTAGACAAGAGCAAAGGCACACATCTCAAAGGAGCATTCAGCTGGTGGCGCACCTGAGGTGCTCTTGGCGCTAGGGCCCTAGGTTGGACCAGATGAGATGCCAAGGAGCTCAAGTGAAGACTTAAGTACTATTAAGGTCTTACTAGGGTTCATGGGCTTTTACCACATAAGATCATGCTTTCTACTTATTGCTAATAATTAGAATTGCATGTTTAAGTTTATCTTCTGCTATAGCCATAGGACATGCCTGATAGTAAGAAGATAAAAGACCGTTAAAATCCAACGCTGAAATATCAAGCTCGTAAGCCTTCTGACGCGAAACCTCACCTTTCTGACTATCGTTGGAGCCGTGTTGAACCCACTCAGTGGGCACGTCCATCTATCTTCAGACGGTGCTGGATTTCACCTGCGTGTTACAGAGTTGGGATTTATCCCCTCTCGTTGCTCAGCATAGCACGTGGTGGTCCAGGGAGTAGGTCGGGTAAGCTTGACCATGTAGGCTACATATATGGCGCATATGGTAGCACATGGAGGCAGCCATCTCTGGGATCAGAGACTGTGTTGTACCAACTCAGTTGGCACAGTCTGCTGGATTGCCAAGATGAAGGGGAATCGCACGGGTTGGCGATTGGCTGGGACAGCCTACCAGAAATTAGTGCTTGTCATCTCTGTGCATCTTATCTCGCCTGAGCGGGACGCGGAGACCAAGTATGAAATCTGGATCCCATCTCACTAAAAGAGTGTTACTCTTTCGGACTGTTTACTGGATTTTTCAGTCAGACAAAATAGTGAGAAAAGAATCTTTCTTAAGTCCTGGATTGATTCTGAACATTGATACTGACCTTGCTGTTCTTGCTTGTTGTAGATTCCTGCAGCAACGAACACCATGAGCTTCAATGTGCGATCCCTACTGGAAAGGGAGAAGTTTGCTGGGCCGAACTTCTCTGACTGGTTCGGACACCTTAAGATCGTTCTTAAGGCAGAGAGGAAACTGTATGTCCTCGAGACGGCGATACCGCCGCAGCCCGCTCCGAACGCCGCAAGGGCGGTTCGGGATGCCTACGAAAAGCACGTCAATGATAGCATTGATGTCGCTTGCCTGATGCTAGCGTCTATGACGCCACCGCTGCAGCGTCAGCATGAGGATATGTCGGCTATAGAGATTATAGCGAACCTCAAAATGTTGTATGCTGCACAGGCGAGGACAGAACGCTATAATCTGACAAAGCTCTTCTTTCAGAGCAAACTGGCTGACGGGAGCCCAGTGGGAGCTCACGTGCTCAAGATGATTGGGCACAAGGAGGCTCTGGAGAAACTGGGGCATACCATCAACCAGGAGCTTGCTGTGGACATTATTCTGCAGTCTCTTCCGCCCTCTTTCGATGCGTTCATTATCAACTTTAATATGAACAAGATCGATTGTACGCCGGCAGAGCTGCTGAATATGCTCTTGACTACTGAGGAAACTCTGAAGGGTAAGCCTTCAACCTCTGTCTTAATGGTTCCTTCAAGGAACAAGAAGAAGGGGAAGAAGGGCAAGGCCCCTGTCAAGAATTACAGCAAGGCTCTGAAACAGAAGGTGAAGCGGTCGAAGGATAACAGGTGTTTCCACTGTGGCCAGCTGGGTCACTGGAAAAAGGACTGTAAAGCGCTCCAAGGAGATAAGAGGGGAAGCATCGCTTCTGGCTCAGGTATATATGTGACTGAGGTCATGTTATCTTCTTCTACTATATCATGGGTGTTGGACACTGCATGTGGAGTTCACATTTGTTCAAATGTGCAGGAACTCAAGAGAAGAAGGCAGGTGGGACAGCATGAGGTAGACCTACGAGTTGGAAACGGGGCACGGGTTGCTGCTGTTGCTGTAGGAGACTATTTCATTTCTTTACCATCTGGCATTGTATTAGAATTAAACAATTGTTATTTTGTACCAAGTATTACCAAGAATATTATCTCCATTCCTGCTCTTGTCAGGAAAGGATTTGCCTTTGAATGCAAGATTTCAAAGTGTGTTTTGACTTATGATAATATTGTGTATGCAACTGGTTCAATTAACAATGGGTTATTCATGTTGGACATGGAATATTCTATACAAAATGTTGATAATAAGAAAGCCAAGTATGCTGATGACAGCACCTTGCTATGGCATAGTCGTTTAGGCCATATAAACGAGAAGCGCATTAAGCGGTTGCATGATCATGGACTGCTGGGATCTTTCTCCTATGAGGAGATTGATACATGCAAAGCTTGTTTGATGGGTAAAATGACGAAGTCTCCTTTTCCTCACAAAGGTCAAAGGACTTCAGGTTTACTGGACCTTGTACACAGTGATGTGTGTGGGCCATTTAGTAAACATGCCAGAGGTGGCTATCAGTACTTCATTACCTTTACTGATGATTTCAGTAGGTATGGGTATGTCTATTTAATGAGACATAAAAGTGAATCTTTTGACAAGTTCAAAGAGTTCAAAAATGAAGTACAAAATCAGTTAGGCCGAAATATCAAGACACTTCGTTCTGATCGAGGTGGAGAATACCTGAGTCATACGTTTACTGACTATCTGAAGGAGTGTGGGATTATCTCACAGCTCACTCCACCAGGAACACCGCAGTGGAATGGTGTGTCCGAGAGGAGAAATAGAACGTTACTTGATATGGTTCGTTCTATGATGAGTCAGGCTACTCTTCCATATTCCTTTTGGGGTTTTGCACTGGAAACAGCTGCAAAGGTACTAAACCGAGTGCCATCCAAGGCAGTTTCAAAGACGCCATATGAGTTATGGTATGGGAAACAGCCTAGCTTGACATTTATCAGGATCTGGGGTTGCGAGGCTTACGTCAAAAAGCTCGCCTCTGGGAAACTAGAGAGTAGATCTGATAAATGTATCTTTGTCGGTTACCCTAAGGAAACTAAGGGTTATTATTTCTACGATCCCAAGGAGAACAAGGTATTTGTTGCTCGGACGGCCATATTCCTTGAGAAGGAGTTTCTTCTGCAAGAGGCCAGTGGGAGAGAAATAAAGCTGGATGAGAATCCAGAGGAAGGACAAAGTAGTCAAGCAGAGTTGGATGTGCCTGAGCCGGTAGATCAGGTTACTGAACAACCTGAGGCTCAAATATCACGGGAACCGCGAAGATCGGGTAGGATCCGTCGACAGCCTGAGCGCTATGACGGAGTCTACATCATTGATAATGATGAACCCCTCACTTATGCGGATGCGGTCAGTGGACCGGAGTCAGCTAGATGGCTTGAAGCTATGCGAGCCGAGATGGACTCCATGTCAGATAACCAAGTCTGGGATTTGGTTGATCCGCCTCCGGGAGTAATCCCTATAGGCTGTAAATGGATCTTCAAGAAGAAGATTGACATGGATGGTAACGTGGTTACCTATAAAGGCAGGCTAGTTGCGAAAGGATTCAAACAAATCTACGGGATAGATTATGATGAAACTTTCTCTCCTGTAGCCATGTTTAAGTCTATTCGGATTCTTTTCGCGATAGCAGCATATTACGATTATGAGATCTGGCAGATGGATGTGAAGACAGCTTTCCTTAATGGAAATCTGGATGAGGATGTGTATATGACACAACCTGAAGGTTTCACTAATCCATCAGATCGTCATAAGATATGCAAGTTGAAGAAGTCCATTTATGGACTTAAACAAGCATCTAGGAGCTGGAATATTCGTTTTGATGAATCAATCTCTGAGTTTGGTTTCATCAAGAACGAGGATGACCCGTGTGTGTACAAGAGGTTTAGTGGGAGCGTAATTACATTCCTAATCCTCTACGTCGATGATATCTTAATCATTGGAAATGATATTCCTGAACTGCATGCTGTTAAAGCATGGTTAGGAAAATGTTTCCAGATGAAAGATCTAGGAGAAGCAGCCTATGTATTAGGTGTCAAGATCTACCGGGATAGATCTAAGAGGCTTCTCGGGCTGTGCCAGAGTACTTACATCGATAAGGTCCTGGAGAGATTCCATTTAGAGAATTCTAAACGTGGATATCTTCCAGTCAGACATGGTCTGAATCTTTCGAAGAGTCAGTGTCCACAAACACAGACTGAGAAAGATGAAATGGACAATACGCCTTATGCTTCGGCTATTGGGTCCATTATGTATGCGATGTTGTGTACTCGCCCAGACGTCGCTTACGGGTTAAGCGTGACCAGTCGATTCCAAAGTAATCCAGGTTTGGCGCACTGGATTGCAGTCAAGAACATCTTAAAATATCTGCGGAGGACCAAAGATATGTTCTTGATATATGGTGGTCAGGAAGAACTCAGTATAGAGGGATATACTGACGCTTCGTTCCAGTCGGACCAGGATGATTTCCGATCGCAATCAGGCTATGTTTTTAGCTTGAATGGTGGAGCAGTGGTGTGGAAAAGTTTCAAACAGTCAACTGTTGCTGATTCCACAACAGAAGCCGAGTATGTTGCAGCCTCGGAAGCATCCAAGGAGGCAGTGTGGATTCGTAAGTTCGTGAGAGAACTTGGTGTCGTTCCTTCGAGTGCAGATCCTTTGGTTATCTTCTGTGATAACACTGGAGCAATCGCACAAGCAAAGGAACCACGGTCGCACCAGAAGTCCAAGCACATACAGAGACGGTTTCACTTGATCCGGGAGATCATTGATCGTGGCGAGATCAAGATTTGCAAGGTTCATACAGATGACAATCTGGCAGACCCGCTTACCAAGCCTCTGGCGCAGCAGAAGCATGAGAAGCACTGTAATAATATGGGTTTGAGATTTCTCAACCATTAGATTAAGTGCAAGTGGGAGATTGTTGGGGTATGCCCTTAAGGCTAATGTTTGAGGCCTTGGGATTGTATAAGTATCATGTAATAAACTCTTATGTTTATAAAAAGGCATGGTTATTATTCAGGTTGTTACCTTGTCTGCTGTAATAAGTGTACTTCTGAATAATGTCTCAAAGCTGTTCAGCTAGGCTGACAGGCTATATGTCCTTAGTCGAGATATCTTGGTGAACATGAGACAGCCTTGATATGATTGAGACTAATATGAGTGCTAATCTTATAGGATGCTTCGAGCATGGAATAAGATGTAGACTCATGGGTACATTGGATGTACTGGACAGACCCTACTGGGATATTCCATTGCTTGTCACAATGTGAATGATCCTTGTAAGCAGCAAGTGGCACATGTCCTCTGACTTGAGATCACTTGTGTTTCTAAATGATGATTGTCATTGTCTTGAGATAGTTCAATATCATTTGAAATATAATGATTATAGACTATCTTGGATGGTGAGCTTGAATCAGGTTAGGGCACTAGTGATAGACATAGGATTGCCGTCTCCTTGTTTAAGGAGTGTGATGTTCTAAAGGGCCCCCTTATGAGATGATTGAGATAGTGTATGGCCATACCCAGATGACTATGTGCATCTGATCTAATCATGCTCATCGTATTGGAGATACAAGCTTGACATGCTTGTCCAATAAGAACATCCAGTGGCAAAGGACGCATGTATGCCTTGTGAATTGAGTCACACTTGTGCTATTGTTTGGGAGTAGTCTTGGAAGACTCTTTCCTTTATATCGGGAGACAGTGATGTGTTGCTAGATACCCCTCACTGATCGTGATAACGTAAGTTATCGTTACCGACATTTAAAGGAAACCCTCAGGGTCGCACAATTTGGTGATATGGCTTCCTTAAGTCAGATCGTGTGGACTGAATTGTTTTGGTTCAGTTTAAAGAGATTTAATCTCTGATTATAAGTGAGATCTGGTCTGATCATGTTTAATTGATTAGAGCTTCAGATCGGTAAGCTTCGATCGAGAGAGATGATGCTAGATCGATGCGATCAGAAGCGTCAGATGATGAATGGTCAGATCTAGGACCTTGGGGTCTAATTTGATCTAGACTTAATTTATGGGCTGATTTGGTTTCGATATTGAACCAAGGATATTGAACCAAGGATATTGAACCGGCTCATGGGTTGAGCGCTTGGTTCAAGAGGGAAAAGAGGTTGCGTTTGGTTCATGGAAACATGAATGCATGAACGCCAACTCTTTATCGTTGCCAATTTTGGAAAGTTCCAAAAGCATAACGCATATGCGTTCATGGCTTGAGGTCTCTCTAATGCTTTTCGGTTTTGTTTCTTGGGCGTGTGGTTTTCGGAACGGCTTGCTCGTGTGGAAGGCATCGTTCTTGCGCCAAGGAAGAAGAGCTCTCGAAAAGAAGGAAGCCCTTTTCATCTAATCTCCTACACACGGTTGGAAAAAGCTTGGCAATCTTGCTAGCACAAGAGTTGCGCAAGGAGGAAGCTTTCATCCCTTGTGTGTGATTTCTTTGGAGAAGATCCCTTCGATCTTTCTTCTTCCAAGCCGCACCTTCTTCATGGCTATGGTATGACCTTGTTCTATCAATTATCAAGTTGATCATATAACATGCATTATGATCTTGAAACCCTAGTTTCCGCTGCAAAGTTTCTATGCGCCACCCTTAGGGTTTCACCCCTTGCGCTCCTCCTAGAAGGGGACCCCCCCCAAGATTAAGGGGCTTTCACATACTTCCCAAAGGAAGGGGCAAATCCTATGTCTGTCCATTGACCTTCTCATATGGGTCGTGACATGCTCAATGACAACCGTTATGACCTCCCAACTACGGCAAGGTGTTAGGTTACATCAAAGCAAGTCCCTAACCATATAGAATGGTCAATGACCTCAAGTCAAGGGATCAATGCATCTCCTGTCACTTGTGAGGATAACTCATGACACCAAGTCATAGCCTCACAGCGGGTCTGTCCAGTATATCCTCCAATGATATACCCATGTGTCTGCGTTAGCACCACGTGCCTAACCAGCCCACATACCAGTCTCTCAAGTACCAGAGTTGTCCCATATCCACTCAGGTACATCGACTAGGGACTATAGTTCGAGCACAGATCCAATCTGTCTCCAGGGACATTATCATGTAAGTACACAATCGCAGGTGTAGACAAACAATGATAACGACAATGCCAGAAAGATATATATTAATATCAGAGTCAAGTAGTACAAAGATGGACCAAAACTAGGTCCTAGGGCATATACACCAACAATAGAACCATAGAGGAGCTCATGGATATCATGCTTCCCTAAGGAAGGGGCAAATCCTATGTCTGTCCATTGATCTTCTCATATGGGTCGCGACATGCTCAATAACAACCGTTATGACCTCCTAGCTACGGCAAGGTGTTAGGTTGTATCAAAGCAAGTCCCTAACCATATAGAATGATCAATGACCTTAAGTCAAGGGATTAATGCATCTCCTGTCACTTATGAGGGTAACTCATGACACCAAGTCATAGCCTCATAGCGGGTCTATCCAGTATATCCTCCAATGATATACCCATGTATCTGCGTTAGCACCACGTGCCTAACCAGCCCACATACCAGTCTCTCAAGTACCAGAGCTGTCCCATATCCACTCAGGTACATCGACTGGGGACAATTATTTGAGCACAGATCCAATCTGTCTCCAGGGACATTATCATGTAAGTACACAATCGCAGGTGTAGATAAACAATGATAACGACAATGCCAGAATGATATATAAATATCAATGTCAAGTAGTACATAAGTTGACCAAAACTAGGTCCTAGGGCATATACACCAACAGACCGTTCTTGACAAACCCACTGAGCTTCGTGGCAGATTATGAACCCTCGAGCAAAGAACACGCACTTTCGCACTTTCGCGTCCCGTCTTCACAAGATTCCCATGGGGTTCACCTGGCCGTGAAGTCCAGAGAAGGCTCCGATTGAGCCCAAATTTTACGAGCAGCTTCGTCTTCTCATAAGGAATCACCCTATGCTTTTAGATTCTTCAAAAAGACCTCAAAAATGGGTGATTTTACCTGAAATTCAATAAGACAGATGAAAAGTGAAGATTCTGAAGTTTTTAACTAAATAAGCCTTAAAGGAGTGTAAAAACATTAAAATAAGCCTAAATTCATCATGAAATAATAGTAAAAATCACTATCAAAATGCAAGGTGTCAAATACTCCTCGACTTAAATCTTTGCTTGTCCTCAAGCAATAAGGTAAGTTAAAGCACATGCTTGAATTAGAATAATCTTTGTGTTGAAGTTCACACCCAAGTTTGGAAAAATACTTTTTTGGCAATCCAAGATCTAATCAGAAGAAATTAACTAAAAAGAATGTCTTAAGCATTCACCAGTTTGGTCCCACAGTTTCTAGATGTCGATCAATTCAGAAAGCAGTAAACATGAGATTCAATCAAGCCTACATAACACTCATTTCATTCCTATCCATTCAATTCATAATGTTGGGGTTAGCTCAAATGTTTAATCCAGGATACAAAACTCTAATCTTTGCATTAGACTTCAACTCATATTCCTATGTACCATTGCCAATTTTTCGCAATGCCAGGTAGAGGAGTCTTTTTATTTCAATTCACATTTCTTAGATTTCAACTCATGTCCTTAGGCTTGTGGGAAGAGCTCCATCTTGCTCCTCAACTGAGCAGTACTCTCCTTCACCACCTCTCCATCCTCCCTGGAACCTGAAAAACAGAATTGGTTATCAATAGCAGCAAAATCAAACGACATATTGTTTCCTTCAACGCCAAAGGTCATCGTTCTATGTGGGACATTGATTATAGCTTTGATCGTGGTAAGGAATGGTCTGCCCAATATAAGAGGGAAGAGTGGGTTCTCAGCTATGTCTAGGATCACAAAATCTACCGGGATAAATATTTCTTTAAACTACAGCGGTACATTCTTAGCGATCCCAAGTGGTTGAAGCCTAGAGCCGTTTCCAAACTGCAGAACTTGAGATGTTGAAATAAGAGTTCCCAAGTTTAGCTTCTCAAAAGTAATTACCGACATGATGCTGACTCCGGAGCCTAGATCCAAAAGTGCTCTATCGAATGCAGTGTTCCCAATCTTGCATAGTATATCAAAACTACTAGGGTCCTCAACTTTGAGAGGCAGCTACTTGTATATGGCATCTTTAGGATTCTCAGCAACCACCTTTACATTTTCATCATGAGGTGTGTTGAGAGTCTCATGACGAGGTCCCTCATCCTAGCTTGCAGATGCTTTCTCTTCATCTCCCACGTGTTCAGCTTCAGATTCCTCTAATTGCTTAACGCCACTTGTCATGACGGTATTGCACTGATCTCTTGGATTCGCTTCAGGCTGAGCTGGAAGCATTCCTGGATGTCTAGACAGTGCGCTGGTTCGTTGGTCCAGTTCTGTGATTCGGTTCTCCATTATTTTTTGGTGGGTTGCAACAGAGTCTACTTTCATGTTTAGCTGGTGAATATGTTCACTCATGGTATTCATGGTCTCGTTGTGCTTTGTCTGACTCGCCATGAGGTTTTCTATCATTAGTTCCAGTCTGGACTTCTGTGGAGGATCTTGTTGTCTCTGGTTGGCTGATGGATGCTGTATCCCAGGAGGCCTGAAATTAGAAGAGAAATTATGATTAGGAAAATTAGCAGGAGGAACTTGCCCTTGATTTAACTTGTAGGAGAAATTTGGATGATTTCTCCATCCCGGATTGTAGGTGTTTGAGTAGGGGTCGTTCTGATTCCTGAAATTCCCAATGGCATTGACTTGTTCAGAAGGGGCGCTCAAGATGTGGCAGCTATCAGCAGAATGTCTTGTCACTCCACAAAAATCACAAGTCAAAGAATTAGCAGTAGAGACATTAATAGAATCTATCTTTGATGAAAGAGAGTCTACTTTTGCCATTAAAGAATCGATTGAGTTAGCATCAAACTTCCCTGAGTTTCGAGTGTGCTGGGTCCTCTCTCCTGACCACTGATAATGATTGAGGGCCATGTCCTCTATCAGCTCCATAGCATCATCATAGTTCTTGTTCATTAATGCCCCCCCAGCAGCTGCATCTACAGAAAGTCTAGTCTGGTACAGCAATCCACTGTAGAAGGTGTGTACGATCACCCATTTCTGTAGACCATGGTGCGGGCACATCCTCAACAATTCCTTGAACCTATCCCATGCTTCATACAGGGACTCTCCTTCTCTTTGGGCAAAGTTGGTTATCTGATTCCTGAGCTGGCGGTCTTGCTCGGTGGGAAGTATTTTGACAGAAAAGCTTGTGATAGCTGTTCCCACGTTGTGATTGATGCCTGCGGTAAAGACTGCAACCATGCCCTAGCTCGATCCCTGAGAGAGAAAGGGAAAAGTCTCAGTTTGATAGCATCAAGATGAGCACCATTAATTTTTAAAGTATCACAGCATTCTAAAAATATAGATAAATGAAGGTTAGGATCATCAGTTGCTGCTCCACTGAATTGATTCTGTTGCACCATCTGTACAAGTGACGGTTTGATCTCGAAGTTGTTGGCTTCGATAGCCGGTCGCGATATGCTTGAGTGCACGCCAGAAATGGTGGACGCTGCATAATCTTTCAAGGAGCGAGTGGCTTCCATCGTCTGACTGTCAGAAAAGTTGCCTTCAAGTTTAAGTCTTTTCAATTTTCTTCTGACTTGACGGAAAGTGCGCTCTATCTCCGGGTTTTCAGGTACAAGTTTTCCTGTTCTAGCAGTGTTCCTGGGCATAAACAAGTACCTAGATAGAAAAGATTAGTAGCACCGCACCAAATAGAAATTACAACTAAAAATAAAAGCAAAGAAACAGAATTAAAAACAAAATGAAATCTAACTAAACCTAGTCTATCAATCTTCTGATTGTGTTAATATTGGCAACCTAGTCCCCGGCAACGGCGCCAAAAACTTGATAGGGCCTAGACGGCTGCTACCGCAAGTGCCCGGTCTATCGCGTAATAAAAAGATCGAACCCACATGGACTAGGGTCAAGTACTAACAAATCAGTCAATCGAAAGCTAAGTTAATGATTAATGGGAAAATGGCTAATGTCCTAGAGCAAGTAGTTAAACTAAGGCAGATTAAGAACAAGCAGCGCAGAGAGCAAAGAAAACGGGGTTTTGAGATTATGAGAGAGATTCGGGGTTTTAGGTTTCACCACACTGAAGCATGCATAAATATTAGGGCTTGACAATTTAAATAAAGTTTTATCTAAGTTCTCAAGGTAACCTTTCCTAGGGTACAGACGCGCTCCCTCTCAGGACACGGTCCGGTATCCATCTTAACCCAAGTCTCCTACTCTCGTGGCTTACTAGGGTTAAGGCGGATCCAATGGGATCTATGAAAGATTAGGGTTCCTCCAGTGATTTCGAGTGTTCTCGCAACACGAAATCACCAGTCCAGTCTAGGGGTTCCGATGGTCAAGGTTCACCTCTCAGTCCTTCCCTCGACATCTAAAGCATGCATACATATGACCAGTATGTAAACAAGAATTAAAACATCCTAAACATGAATAAGAACAAAGATAAATAGAGGAATATATAGATCAAGTCATATTATCAAGCATTCTTACAGTGGGCTATGCCCAAACCCCGAAAATAAGGTTTATGCTATGGTATACATCGTTAAATACATAGAATCACTCATGAAAATTGAATCAAACCAAAGGGAATGCTGGATCCTTGATTGAAGACGGCTCAGCGTGATCCTCCACGTTGGAACGAAGAGAGAAACCCGCCGGAACAGTGTCGCCGATCAGAAAATCGCCCCAAAACCCTAAGTTGTCGCCCTTTCACCTCGTTCTCCTTTGTTGCTTGACAAAATCCGATGATTTTGGTCCCAAAACGTTCGTGGCTAAGTTGGAAAGGTGTTCCCCAAATTTCGTCCAATTCCGAGCCCAGAATAGAAAGTTACAGGCAAAATACCGGACGCCTATCGTGCTGTGCGTAACGATACACGGCCGTGCATGGGTGCACGGTCATGCCCGTGTACGGCTCGGTTAAGTGAATTCTAGTGACTTATGATGCACGGTCGTGCATGGGTGCACACCCATAGCCGTGTACTCTGTAGAAAGCTCCGTTTGAGCTGAAATTTGGAGTGTAGCTCCATCTCATCATGGGAAATTGATGTAGGGGGGAGCATGCAATTTGGGCAAGCATGAAAACATGAATCTAAGTAAAACAAGCTAGCGTGCAAGGTTATCTAATAGGGCTTTCAAAAATATGTTTTTGGTATTTTAGATAAAAACTGAAGATTAATATGCTACTAAATTATATGCTAGATAATATTTGACCTAAGCATGCAATTATAAACTACAAAATAAATTGCAACTAGCATGCTCTTACAAACAAAACTATAACTAAACATGTGGTTAACTACCCTATGGCTAAACATGCATTTCTAAAACATTAAAAGATAATATTGTAAAGAAGTGCTCACCATGCGATCCTTGAGAATAGAAGGATCGTCCTTCCCGATCTTCAACGGTCCTACTCTGATGGAAGGAGTTGCTTCATTACAAACACACCAACACAACAAACCCAAACATGCTTGGGTATAATGTTATTAAATGGCACTTACAATGAAATTTCAAGAGGGGAGGTTAAGCCTCCAAATTCCTCTTGCTAACAAGATCAAACAAACTACTTAACTAATCTAATTAAAGAGGATGTGTTGCTCATGTATTGGGTGGAGAGGGCCTTGTAAGTCTCGGCCATAGATGAGTCCTTGAAGATGTCTCATCTTGTGGATTCCCTTTTGATGCCGAGAGCTTCAAGAGACAAAGGGAATCTATTAGTGATGAGAGAAAAATCAGATAAACATCAAATACAAACAAGGGACAAAGGAGAGTGTTCGGTTTGGGGATGATGTTGTGAAGCCTCTTGATATTAATGTAAAAGTTCCTTGCGCCACTTGTTGTTGAAGATAAAGAACTTGCGCTTCCAATTGTTGAGGAAGATGATGTTGCCGAGACCTTCAAACAAGAGAGAAAACAAGTGAATCAAAGGGAGACAACAAATCAAAACAACTTACTAGAGGGGGAATAGGGGATTTGATCTCAAGTGTTGAAGTCCTTTGAAAGTGAGATGTGCCATGATGATGGAGTTGGAAAGTGTTGCACCATTGGTTGATGAAGAGGATGTAGATGTATCAAGAGATGTCGTAGGGTATTGAGAAGGTTGCGCCACCAAGGTTGAAGAAGATGTTCTTGCGCCAAGTTGATGGAGAAGATGGATTAGATTTGCCAATGGTTGGTGATGAGGGAATGGATGCGTCACTTGTTGAAGAAGGTGGTTCTTGCACAAAAGATGGCAAGAGCCTTTGAAGAAGAGGTTAGCGAAGGGAACCTTGGCCCTTGGGGAGGAAGTGGAGATAGGTGACACAAGCACCTCAGAGGGGAAGGGGAAAGGGGAGGGCGACACAAGCACCCAAGGTTGCTAGGCAACTAATCGACATTTCATTATCCAAATCTTGCTACAAGTTCCATGCGATTACAAGAGTTTGTAGACATTTTCCTCAACGTTACAAAAGGGCAAATTAAGAAAGAAATAATAGTATTCAATGCTTTGTCGAGGCAATGGCTCCTTTGATTGTGATTTGCCTTGAAAACTTCCCTTATTTGTTTGTAGAGATGGTGTGGCCGAATTTGCTTGAAGACTTGCTTGCATCTTCGGCTAAGGGGCTAGCTTTCCTTCCTTCTTTGGTTGGGGCGAATTCCTTTAGGGCATGAAGCTTTGAAATTCAAAATTCTTTCCTTGAATGCCTTTCCTTGTTTGTAATAAGCGAGTGGATGGCTTGCTATTTTTGTTGTGGCTAAATTCCATCTTTGCTTGGTGAATTCTCTTTGCTTGGGCGACAAGAGAAGGTGACAATCCTTCCTTCTTTGGCCATGGACGAATTGCTTTGGTGATCTTCCCTTAATTGGATCATGAGGTGGCATTGCTTCTTGAATTGGCATGGCTCCTTCCTTCCATGGTGTGAATGCATATTAATTCCTTGATTCAAGGGATTTGATGGAGAGCTTTTAATCAAATCTTGAGTGGGTGCATATCCCTTGAGGATTTGACATAGAAACCGATTTCTTGCAAGGTGGATGGTGGCCAACAAATGTGGAAAGGTGAGATGAACTCCTTTCATCTCAAGTCTTCACTTGGAACTTGGCTTGGAAGTGACTTTCCTTAATTGGAGCTAGATTTGTTGAGTGAGCTTTGAGCTAGTCTTGAGCTTGTCCACATGAATTGTAAATGCTTATTACACTACTCCTACTATGATGCGACATTACCATGCACTAATCCTACCATGATGCAACATAATTTCCATAAAAAGAAAAATACAAAACCTACCATATGTAACTACATGATGCATGCAATGCAAGGGTGCCTTAGGGTACCCATAAACTAGGGTAGCCTTAAGCTCCACTTATATTTCCGTGGGTCATGGCCTCTACCCCCATCAGAAATCGTCTCATACCTTCAGATTCTCCAAATTCCATTGATTTTGAGGTCAAATACCTGCATTTTATTAAAACAGAGGAAAAGTGAAGGTTCTGAAGGATATGAAGCATTTGAGTAAATAAATAAGATGAAACATGCATTATGCTCTAAAATAAGAATGAAATTGAATCACGAAATATCATATTTTTACATGTCATCAGGTACCACTGCCAATTTTGCGCAGTGCCAAGTAGAGGAATCTAAGTGTGATTTTTTTTTTTTCAAGTGTACATATCCTTTCTCAAATGTAGTGTCTCCCCAATTATAGAATGGAATTTAAATACTGAAAAGAGAGTATGTACCTTAATATGAATCGAATGTAAATTGCAAACTAAAATCAATTGAAGAATCATGAAAATGTTTGACCCACTAAATGAACATCATACAATCAATCTGTTTAGAAAATTTCTAATTCAAAGAACATATGGATATGACTAATGGGTAAATTTCTAACAGGTACTACATTCAACATTTCTCGATAAATTCTAACCAAACATGCATCTAATTTTAAAAATTTTGTCAGGCTATCATCAGACAAGACTAACATAACAAGTCAATAAAATTTTTTCATCACAATAATCCTTCAAAACAACTACATGCAAGCTTATAAATTCATACATCATTTAACATGAAAAGCATAGCATCAAAGTGGAGAGCAAGTGGCTCAAATATATCTCATACACCGCAGAGAGTGGGGCCTGTAGATGTGGACCAGGCCCACGAATAGTGGCATATAAGATACAATGCCAAAATCAAAATATCATCCATCACAAAGTAGCATAACAAATCCATCAAAGAAAATAGAAAGTTACGACAACTACAACCAAATAACCAAGAAGAAGCTGGAGTCAAGACAGCTCACCCGCTCTTAGATTTTTGCATAGTCCTCTATGCAATGTCATATACGTGAGAGGAGAAGGTGGCGGTGTCGAGTCCGCTTGATGCTAGCGCCGCCTGCGCGAGTGAGAGCCAGAGGCTCGGGAGCTCTTGCCTTTACCGCGTGAAGTGTAACCAGGCGCTTCCTCCTCATCTGAAGAGATCAGAATGTTCCTTATGTTTTCTTCGTTGAGCAGGGCGAACCTAGCATCCATAGCAGAAAGTATTTCCCAAATTGATCCCAATATTTTGTGTTGCCACTGCATCCCAGCCTCATTAGTTTCCCATCGGGAAGCTTGCTCCTGGCATATAAAAGAGATGGAGGTATCCATCTGATCAATGAGCTCACGCTGCTGAAGCTGCTCTTCCCTCATCTCTTGAAGAACACGCATCATGGAATCTGAGGAAGAGCCGCCACCAAAGAAAAATGAGCCGGGGGCTGGTGGTGCAGTATCAACAGGGTCGGGCTGAGGATCATCGGTTGGCTTGATGCGCCAGTTCTCCCAAACGCGCGCGGTAGTGTGTACGGGATTAGGTAGTGGTAAACAGAACTGGCTGTCCTTGAACGTCATACAGTAAGAATCACCTCGACGGACAATAAGTTTCATGGAAATGCACAACTCAATCTTGAGCCGGTTGTTTCCATGAGCCTTGGGTGTACCGTAGGGGATGACTCCTAGAGCGACAGCAAGCGGTGTGATAAGGCCTCCAATGACGATCGCGCCCTTGCGGCAGTGCGCGATATGGCTGAATTGTTTTGCCAAGTAGAAACCCGAATCGACCCTGAAAGAATGCAACATGCACCATAAATAAAATAACTCAAACTGGCGTATCATGCCATCGCTCTCCCCACGTCCGAAGATGGTATGGGCGAGCACTCTATGGACGTATCTGATTGTCGGGTTGCAAATGCTAGAAGCTCTGGCCACTCTAGCTGAGTAGAAGTGTTCATTCGTGATTGATGCCCAGAAAGATTGCTCATTGAATTCACTCTTACATTGCTGGCTCCATCATTGTTTAGCAAAAATATCTTTCGAAAAGTTGCTCATCAAGATGCAGAGTGTACTTCACGGACGAACCCCGTGGGGTTCACCTGGCCGTGAGGTGCACTGAGCTGCAGTAAAAATCCAGCAAAAATCTCTTGTCTGTATAGCGCATCTGCATCACAAGAATAAAACTCTATCAGTGTATATCAATATCAAAATTTCCTATAGTAATACTAGAATACCAAGAGAGTGAACTATTCAATGACGGTAAACTAAAAACTAAACGACAATTAATGTAACAGAAAGAAAATGAAAACAACGAGAAAACTTAGGTTGCCTCCCAAGAGCGCTAGTTTTCGGTCAATAGCTCGACCAAAGAATCATCAGGTAATCACATCAGGGAGGGTCAAAAAGGGTGGAAATCTTCCCCTTGTTTGACTAATTCATCTTCAAAATGGTGTTCGAGGTGATGTCCATGCACTACAGAATTTCCAATGCATTCAACTAAACCCACGCTGTAACATGTACCTGTAAAAGAAGGTTTTTTAAGAGAATTAGACATGTCAAATTGAATAACGTTGCCACCGATGTTTAAATCCAGTTTCCCATTTTTAACATCGATGACAACACCAGCTGTAGCAAGAAAAGGCCTTCCTAAGATAATAGGAAGCCTATCATCCTCATCAATGTCTAATACAACAAAGTCAGTAAGAATAAAATAATCCCCTACTTTGATGGGTACATCCTCTAAGATGCCCACAGGACTCCTAACTGATCTGTCAGCTAACTGCAGAGAAATGTTCATTGATTTCAATTCATCCAGATCCAACTTTTTACACAAAGACAGTGGTATGATGCTGACACTCGCCCCTAAATCGCACAGTGCTCTCTGGAAGGTCATCTCTCCTATCTGGCACGGTATGGAAAAGCTGCCAGGATCTTTGAGTTTTCGTGGAAGCTTGCTCTGCAAAATTGCACTGCACTCTTTAGTGAGTGCCACGGTGTCATGGTCTTCTAGCTTCCATTTGTTCGAGAGGATGTCCTTCAGGAACTTCGCATAAGTTGGCATCTGCGAAAGGGCATCAACGAAGGGAATGTTAATATATAATTTTTCAAAATTTCCAGAAACTTACTAAATTGCTTGTCTAGCTTGGCTTTGACAAGCCTCTGAGGGAAAGGTATCGGCGGCTTATAGGCCGGCGGCCCAACGTAAGGTCGCTCTTCCTCTTGATGCTTAGGCTCCGCCGGTAATGTATCTGTGTGTCGCTCCTCAGGGTTCAGTGTCTCATCATCCCTTGTTTCATTGGTCGGCATTGGTGGATCTTCGAGTTGCTTTCCGCTCCAAGTGGAGATTGCATTGCAATGCTCCCTCGGGTTGACTTCTAGCTGCGATGGAAGCTTCCCTGGTGCTCTTGCTGACGAGCTAGCCTGTTGCGCAAGCTGGCTCTCCAACATCTTATTATGCGTCTCCAAGGAATCCATCCTTGTCATCATCAATTTCATCATGTCAGTTAGCCCTTCTAACTGCTTACTCAGCTGAGAGTCTTGGGCCGGTCTTGGAGGAGGATTGTAATTCGCTTGTTGAGATTGGGGATTGTAATTTCTCTGTTGGAACCCAGGTGGCTGCCTGTAATTGTCTTGTTGTGGCGGCCTGAAGTTCCCTTGTTGTGGTTGGGCGTGTGGTGGCGCTTGCCCTGGTTGAATCGGCTGAGTGGTACGGTAGGAGAAATTCGGGTGGTTGCGCCAGCCAGGGTTGTAATTGGAATAGGGGTTGTTCATGGGGTTTGCATTTCCCACTGCATTAAGCTGTTCTGGCTGACTTGGGACCACTTGTCCATCTCCCACTTGGCACTCAGCAGCTGCGTGTCCTGGAACACCACAAAGCTCACAAGATACTGAATTAGAGTTCATAGAATTAACAGACCATGAATCGATTTTCTGAGTTAGGTTGTCTACCTTTGCAGCAAGAGCAGTCAATGAATCAAGGTCGAATTTACCTGCTTTTCTTGAAAGTGTACCTCGCTCTGGATTCCATTGATGGTAGTTCAGTGCCATGTCCTCCAGGAGGCTGATCGCATCTTCAGGTACTTTGCTCATTAAGCCCAATCCTCCAGCAGCTGCATCGACTATGAGTCTAGTATTGTATTGCAATCCCATGTAGAACGTGTGTACTAGAACCCAAGTTTCGATCCCATGATGGGGACACAGTCTTTGAAGCTCTTTAAATCTTTCCCAGACTTCGTACAAAGACTCCCCATCCTTCTGCATGAAGCTCGTTAGCTGGTTTCTGAGGTGGATCGTCTTCAAAGGGGGGAAATACTTCGAGAGGAAAGCTTGAGACAACTCATCCCATGTCCGTATTGAAGTTGGGGGGGATCGTGTGGAGCCATGCCCTTGCTCTGTCCCGCAGAGAGAATGGGAACAAGCGTAACCTGATAGCATCAGAAGTAGCTCCATTAATCTTAAGCATATCGCAATATTCCAAAAATATAGACAGATGCATATTAGGGTCCTCAAGAGGAGAACCGCCAAATTGATTCTGTTGTATCATGGAAAGTAATGCAGGTTTAATTTCAAAATTGTTGGCCTCGACATTAGGCCTAACTATTCCTGATTGAAACCCATGTGTAAAAGGTGCTGCATAGTCTCGCAGTGTTCTAGCATTGTTGTTGTTCATCGGTTGAGGTGCTGGTTCATTGTCCATGTTGTTGTGAAGATGCTCCATCTGTTCCTGATTCTCCTTTTTCTGGATTTGCGCAAGCTTCCTTCTTTGTCTGAAGGTCCGTTCTATCTCAAGATCGATTTCAAATAGTGATCCTGCCCTGGAACTTCTTTGCATAAAAATTTGTCAGATTCAATTAAGAAGTTCAAAGCGATTAACACAAGCAGAAAGCAGCGTGAAACAGAATAAAGAAAGAAAAGAAAAACTAACTAAAGCTTGGTCTCCCAAAAACTCAGAAGTGTACTAATATCAACCGTTGCTCCCCGGCAACGGCGCCAAAAACTTGACACTGTCCGCAAGTGCATGGAAATGTCGAAGTAATATAAAAGATATCGTCTCCCACAGGGAACAAGGTGAGTACTAGAAAATCTAACTTCTTGGAATCCAAGCTAATTGAATCGTGGTTTTTTTTAGTGGCTAAGTGAACTAAAACTAAGCAAAACAGTAAACAAGAAATCAAACAACTACAGTAGGAAAAATATATGAGAGAGAATATCAGGGCAAAGGTTTCCACCACTCTGACGATTCTATTTGTGCTAAGAGATAAATACCGGTTATAAGGATTTACGGATATGCATAAGGAATCTACCCTAGGATACAAGATGCCCTCTTTCGAGTGTACACCCCGGTATTTACCTAGAACGTCTCCTACTTTCGCGGTGGACAGTTCTCGACAAACCCACTGAGCTCCGTGGCAGATTATGAACCCTCGAGCAAAGAACACGCACTTTCGCGTCGCGTCTTCACAAGATTCACATAGAGGTTCGGTCGTTACGGTCGAACTTTCGTTATGGACCGTAACAACTATGACATGACAATACTTGGCCAAAGTAAAGATCAAGATATTAATACTTCTAGTGAAATATGCTCAGAATATGATCCAAAGAACAAGATTAAAACAAGAGTTGCAAACAGAATTCGTCAGAGGGCCTCAACCTAGCCCCGATACAAAGTTTACGTTGAATCGCTAAAAATCCTCTCTTTAAACATAGGAAAATTACAGGAAAAGGTTTCTAAGAGGGAAGAGACGATGAACCGAGTGAAAATAACCCAGAATTGCCAAGTTCCTCCGCTCGAATCTCCGAAAATCACCCCAAAGTCGCCTGTTCGCCGTGTTCGTCCGCCCTAGCCGCTTTGTTGCACGATTTCTCCCCCCATTATGTCACAAAAATTGGGGCCTTTATGCTCTATGCGTTCGCCCCGAAGTAAGCTTTCCTAAAAATCCTTACTTGCTAAATTTGGACTTGAATCGGTCCAGAAATCGGTGAAAAATCGAGAGGGGGTCGTGTTGTTCCGTGGTCTTCACGGGTGAACCCCGCGGGGTTCACCAGGTGGTGAAGTGCTCGGAATTCTTTTGCTACGAAATAATCACATGTGAACCCCGCGGGGTTCACCTACCGGTGAAAGCCTCGACGTATTTCTGTGCAGATTTCTCCAGATGAGATCACGGGTGAACCCCATGGGGTTCACCTACCAGTAAAGTGTACGGCAGCTTTCAGGAGTCTCGACATTATCGGTGAACTCCACCGGGTTCACCAGGCAGTGACGCGCGCGCTGAAATCCTTCCTTCAGCAAGATCACGGGTGAACCCCATGGGGTTCACTGGCCGTGAAGTCCAGGGAAGGCTCCGATTGAGCCCAAATTTTACGAGCAGCTTTGTCTTCTCATAAGGAATCACCCCATGCTTTTAGATTCTTCAAAAAGACCTCAAAAATGGGTGATTTTACCTGAAATTCAATAAGACAGACGAAAAGTGAAGATTCTGAAGTTTTTAACTAAATAAGCCTTAAATGAGTGTAAAAACATTAAAATAAGTCTAAATTCATCATGGAATAATAGTAAAAATTACTATCAAAATGCAAGGTGTCTTTGTCCAAAGGTAATTTAAGCAAAGGTAGTGTGTCTACCAATTGCCTAATTTTGTCAATTTATTTATAGTCTTTTGTGTTAAATTTCTTTACACCGATCAGACTTAATTTTGAGTAGAGGGGTCCACTCAATTTATGTAGATCTTTGAGAAAAGGTCTAAGAATTGTGGTAAACTCTTAGTCTCTTTTACCTCAAGGGTTTTTATTTTGGAAGAAATATGCGGCTGGAGTTTTATTGTTCCATTGCCAATTTTAACTCCCAAATATTCAATGGATTTTTTATAAAATTGGGATTTTTGTTCGGAGACAATTATCTCATTTGTATAAAATTTTTGTAATACAAGCTTTAAGTGGCTTGTATGTTCTTTATTTGTTTTGCTGTACATGAGAATATCATCAATATACACGCAAATAAAATCTTGATAAGGTTTAAAAACCTCATACATTTTTCGTTGAAATATTGCAGGAGCAGTTTTCAGTCCAAATGACATAACTATCCATTCAAAGCTTCCTAAGGGACAAGTAAAAGCTGTCCATGGTATTGATTCATCTGCCATCCGTATTTGCCAAAAATCGGATTTGCAGTCAAATTTGAGAAGACAGTGCTACCTTGTATAGAATTTAGTAACTCCGTCTTATTAGGAATGTCATAGCCATCATCTTTTAAATTATCATTTAGACAACGATAATCTATAACCATTCGTGTTTGTCCCCAACCTGTTCACTGTGTTTATTTACAATGAAGGCAGCAGATCTGTGAGGAGATATACTCTTGTTGGTGTATATGCCCTAGGACCTAGTTTTGGTCCATCTTTGTACTACTTGACTCTGATATTAATATATATCTTTCTGGCATTGTCGTTATCATTGTTTGTCTACACCTGCGATTGTGTACTTACATATAATGTCCCTGGAGACAGATTGGATCTGTGCTCGAACTATAGTCCCCAGTCGATGTACTTGAGTGGATATGGGACAACTCTGGTACTTGAGAGACTGGTATGTGGGCTGGTTAGGCACGTGGTGCTAACGCAGACACATGGGTGTATCATTGGAGGATATACTGGATAGACCCGCTGTGAGGCTATGACTTGGTGTCATGAGTTATCCTCACAAGTGATAGGAGATGCATTGATCCCTTGACTTGAGGTCATTGACCATTCTATATGGTTAGGGACTTGCTTTGATGCAACCTAACACCTTGCCGTAGTTGGGAGGTCATAACGGTTGTCATTGAGCATGTCACGACCCACATGAGAAGGTCAATGGACAGACATGGGATTTGCCCCTTCCTTAGGGAAGTATGATATCCATGGAGCTCCCTTATGGTTCTATGACTGAGAGTGTATGGCCATACACAGGTGAGAACCTGTTTTAGTCATAGCCATGTGATTGGATGAAAACAAGTGGTGACACACTTGTCCAATCGGATATCAGTACGGCAAAGAGACTGTAATGCATCTGTACCTAGTTGCGATGATGGGGATGTCGATGTCGATATCCATTCCAATAACCTGGGTAGCAGCGATGCACTGCTAGGTGCCACTCACTGCTTGTGATGACCTTTGGTCAGCACTGCCAGCGTTAGAGGAACCTACAGGGTCGCACACCTTGATACTCGAGTTTTCATATTGATCGGGTAGCCTTTAGATCGAGTTATTGGATAACTCTGATCTATTTGGGAGATTTCATCAGCGCCAATGGGCCTGATGAGATGGAAGAAACTTATTGGGGCCAACTTCCGTTTTTGGCATATCGATCAAATTAACCATGGTTAGCCTCATTTAACCATGGGTTAAATTGGATTGGATCCAATAGCTTGGTTAACATGCATAATGGACTTTGGGCTTGGCCCATTGCTTAGTTGGGCTTGCTAATAAGTTGTATTGAAGGGCTATGAGGCTTGAAGGGTATAATGGGGATGAATTAATGGGATAGGCGCATATGGGATTCTAGTTGGATTAGAATTTGCGCCTATGCCTTGTTTGGTATCTCCTAGGTGATTAAATCAAATTGGATTTGATTAAATCACACAAGATAATTGATTGGATTGTGTTTGACAATTGTGGGCTGATTATTAACATAATTAGAGTCCTAATTGGATTAGGACTTGCGCCCAAGCCACATTAGGCAATCCATCATATTGCCTTGACTAGGTCTAGGCGCATGGATGGGATTAATGCCTCATATGGCATGATATGGGCGCATATGGCTGATGCTTGCTTTGGCAAGTCTTAGGCGCATATGGGAGTGGAGATTTAATCAATATATTTGATTGGATAATCTCCTAGAATCATGCCCTAATTGTCAACACTTGCCATTCTCCCCTAACCGCCTCTTGCTCCTATAAATAAACCCTTGCCGCCCCCTCTCTTGATGATGCAAATTCCTTGGAGGCGTGAAGCATTAGAGGGCGACGGCTTGGAGAGCTTAGAGCTCTTCTTCTTCCATCAAGGGCGCAAGCATGCTTCTCCTTTTCCTTTCCTTGGCGCAAAGGAACAAGAAGGCTTGCGGCGTTCTCTTCTCCTTCCATCTCCTTGGCGCATCACATCTTGGTGGTGGCGCAAGTTGCTTGGAGGACTCTCCTAAGGCATGGATCTTCTTCCCGAGGCTAGCACCGGGTGAGGAAGAAGAAAACTTGAGGAATCCGTGTGTGCGAGACTGCAGAGGGCGAACACTTGGGCGCCTTCATCGACATCGGCTTCTAATTGCTTAAAGGTACTTACTATCACATCGTGTCGACCCCCTCGCAAGAGATCTTCACTGGGTTTTTGGGACTAGCCTGTTTCGGGGACATTCTTCCGCTGCGTAAAATGTATGTCCATGGCTCTGAAAATTGTAAAATGTCCCCGGGGTTTCCCAACAGTGGTATCAGAGCTACTTGCGAGCCTCGAACGATGTTCTTTCATGCTTTTCATGCTCACATGCCATATCTACATATTGCATAGATGTTGGCGCATGGTTTTTCTTTAAGTAAAAAAATTGTAGGTCTCTTGTTTCTTACTTCTAATTAACTTCTTGTGGTTCTTTGCTCTCTTCATGTGATGGGATAGACCCATACGTGGAAGAGAAAATTTCTCCTCTCATAATAGGATAGACCTATCTTGAGAGACTTGTTGGAATAGGGCATGGACTGGGTGATTGCCCTTATCCTAGCAAGTTAGGGATTGCAAGGAGGGCAACCGGTATGCCTCTTGTAGACTCCTGAGAGAAACTTAGAATCAAAGATTTGTGATATGAAGGGAAGGAAGAGAGACATGTTTTATGAAAAAGTAAAATTTTAGATTTTATGTTTTTCATGAGCATGTAGAATTGCATGAGTAAGTACTTGATTGTGCATGATGTTGTGGTCGTATGTCAAGCCCCCTAGCATGCCTGTGATGTATCCTTGTGAGGCCTGCGTGCCGCTTTTCTTTTTGCTTTTAACTAAGAAGAAGATTAGGATGGCGCATCTACTTGGAGCAAGGTGCATGCTTGCTTGGTTGCGCATCCTTGCATGATGGCGCAACAAGCTTCAAATGTGGCACATCCTTGCATAGGAGCGCAAGTTAGGGTTTGGCTGAGCCTTGTGCTTGTGTGCTATCCCTCTTGTGGCTTGCTAAATGGCGCACCTTCCTTGGAGGAAGACCATGGCATTGGCTGAACCTTGTGGGTGTACCCCTAGGGTTTGAGAGCTAAACCATGGGAGAATGACCTTGGAGCCAACCTTGAAGATAGAGCTAGAGGTCGGCTAGGCTAGGTCTAATCTTGGGGCTTGAATCCTAGGTCAAGAGTTGAACCCCTTTTTTGGCATGGATTGGTTCAATGTCTTGAATGGGCTATGATCACATTATCCTTTTATTGCTTTCTTTACAAAAGCTAAAGCATGCCTGTGATGTTTTATCGTTATGTTATCACCATAGGATTGCATGCCTGTAATGATAGACATAAGATAAAACTGAGATGATGGGACCTTAAACAAAAACCCTCAATTAAAATATCAAGTCTAGTAGCCTTCTAACGCGTAGCCCTCACTAAGCTATCGATCAGTGGAGTTGTGAACTGTTTCCCACCCTCGTGGGACACACCCACTTATCTTTAGAAAGTGCATGGTGGCAATGGTTTCCCCAGTCCAGTTTTAACCTGGGCGTGCCTTCGCAAGGAAACTCGTTGGCCCTGGGCATAACGGTTAGGAATGGACTTGACTAGATTTTCATGTGTACTAGGCACATGATGAAACTCTAGAGGCATCGTTGAGAGGTTAGGGTTTCATGCTGTATCCAGCCCTCGCTGGACATGAAATGCCTGGACTGTCTCAATAAGGGGAATTGCTTGGAGCAATCGGCCGGCGCGCCCACCTTAGGAAACATGGGTCACTTTGTGCATCTCATCCCACCCTCGTGGGACGCGAAGCCCTGTGTGGAATGAGGATCTCATCTCACTAGGAAATCTTGGATTTCTCGATTGACTTTGTGGGTTGTCAATTCGATTAAAAATAGTGGGAGCCATGGTCATTTAAAAGGCAAGTCCAGTTTAAATGACTCGAAGTAGTACTAATCTGCTGTTTCTTGGTTGTTGTAGAACAATGGCTATGAACAATAGCAGTTGGTCACTGCGATCTACCCTGGATAAGTTGGTTGGATCCAACTTACTGGATTGGTATATGAACTTGAGAATCGTGCTCAAGCTCGAGAGGAAGCTTTATGTTCTTGAGCGTCTTATTCTTGAGCCACTTCCATGCTCGGCCTCAGCGGCTGAGAGGGATGCTTATGATAAGCATCAGGTTGATACTTTGGAGGTTGCTAACCAACATGTCACTTGAATTTAAAGGGTGATATGAATCGAAGAGTGCCTCTGAAATTATTTTAATCTAAGGCAGCTCTTTGATGAATTGGTTGAGCTCAATCCTGCTAAAGTTGATATTCAATGTATTGAGCCGAAAGGCTTGACCAAGGAACTGAAATTAAAGATGGATATGATCAGGAATAATAGGTGCTATTCATGTGGAGGGCCACCTCACATGTTGAAGGA
Source organism: Costus lasius (assembly GCA_027563935.2). Classification (NCBI taxonomy): domain Eukaryota; kingdom Viridiplantae; phylum Streptophyta; class Magnoliopsida; order Zingiberales; family Costaceae; genus Costus; species Costus lasius. The sequence goes on along the minus strand of CM050447.1, from coordinate 20,259,372 downwards.
CATGTTGCAACTTCAGAATGAGGAGAAGAAAGGCAAGGCCTTGTCTTCATGCTCAGGTATTTATGTTACCGAAGTCAACCTTTCTACTCCTATGACATGGGTATTGGATACCGCATGTGGAGTACAAATATGCAAAGGCTCAAAAAGGATAGATCGGTAAGGCCTAGAGAGATTGACCTACAGATAGGAAACAGGGCACAAGTTGCTGCTGTTGCTGTAGGAGTTTTTCTCCCTGCCTTCTGGACTTCAGTTAAAGCTAGACAATTGCTATTATGTACCTTCCTTACCAAAACATTGTATCCACTCCTTGCTTGGCAAAGAAAGGATTTAGGTTTGAAATAAAAGAGAACTTATGTTCTTTTTCTTTTGCAAACATGTTTTATGGGAAGGGTACTTTGTGCAATGGTCCGCATGTCTTGGACATGGTTAGCTCTATTTGTAACATAAATATTAAAAGGACCAAACTGAGTGGTTCAGTTGGTGCTTTCCTACGGCATTTTCGATTAGCCCATATAAACAAGAATCGCATTCGACAACTCCATGAAAATGGGTTGCTAGATTCGAGTTCCTTGGAGGAACTTGATACATATGAGACTTGTTTATTAGGGAAAATGACAAAAACGCCCTTCACCAAGACTGGTGAGAGGGCAGGAGGTTTGTTGGATCTCATACATAGTGATGTGTGTGGGCTATTCAATAAACAAGCCAAAGGAGGGTATAACTACTTCATCACATTTACTGATGACTTCAGTAGATATGGTTATGTCTACATGATAAGACATGAGTCTGAATCCTTTGAGAAATTTAAGGAGTTCAGACATGAAGTAGAGAACCAGCTTGGTAGATCCTTTAAGGATCTTCGATCAGATCGTGATGGAGAGCACCTGAGCAGTGAATTCTTTGACTATCTAAGTAAGTGTGGGATCCTATCCCAACTCACTCCTCCTAGAGCACCTCGGTAGAATGGTGTATCTGAAAGGAGAAATCGAACCTTGTTGGACATACTTCGGTCTATGATGAGTCATGCAACTCTACCTCCCTCATTCTGGGGACATGCACTTGAAAAAGCTTCTCTAATACTGAATAATGTTCCATCTAAGAGTGTCTCAAAGATTCCATACGAGGTATGGAATGGGAGACGCCCTAATCTCACTTTTATCAGGATCTAGGGATGTGAGGCTTATGTCAAACGTCAGGATTCTAGCAAGCTAGAACCTAGATCTGATAAGTGTATGTTTGTGGGGTACCCTAAGGAGACTAAAGGATACTACTTCTATGTCCCAACCGAGAACAAAGTTTTTGTTGCTCGGGGTGCTGTCTTTCTAGAGAAAGAATCTCTCATGAAAGAAGTTAGTGGGAGGAAGTTTGACTTGGATGAGGACCAAGTGCAACCACAAAGACAACGAGATGGAATCTGAGCCGCGTGCACCGGTTGCTAGGCAGCCTGAGGCTCAGACACAGGCCCCATGTAGGTCTGGGAGGTTTCGTCGTGCACCTGAGAGGTATGGGTCGCTGCCGACCCAACACGACGGGATCTTCATCATGGAGGATGAACCCAGGACTTATGATGAGGCGGTCAGTGGACCGGACTCCGAGAGATGGCTTGAGGCCATGCGATCCGAGATGGATTCCATGTCGGCTAACCAAGTCTGGGATTTGGTTGAGCTCCCTGATGGGGTAAAACCCATAGGGTGTAAATGGGTCTTCAAGAGGAAGACAGACATGGATGGCAAAATAGTTACCTATAAGGGTAGACTAGTGGCTAAAGGATTTAAACAAGTCCATGGGATGGACTATGATGAAACCTTCTCGCTAGTTGCCATGATCAAATCCATTCGGATTCTGCTTGCTATAGCTGCATATCATGACTATGAGATATGGCAAATGGATGTGAAGACAGCGTTCCTTAACGGGAAGCTAACTAAGGATGTGTATATGACACAACCTAATGACTTCATCCATCCTACAGATACTAGTAAAGTCTGCAGGCTAAAGAAATCCATTTATGGATTAAAGCAAGCATCTCGAAGTTAGAATCTTCAGTTTGATGAAGCTGTGAGAGATTATAGCTTTATCAAAAGTGAAGATGACGCCTGTGTATACAGAAAATTCAGTGGGAGCTTGGTGACTTTTCTGGTCATGTATGTCGATGACATACTGCTCATCGGAAACGACATCCCTAGTCTTCAAGCTGTGAAGACATGGTTAGGGAAGTGTTTCGAGATGAAGGACTTAGGGGAGGCCGCCTAAATTCTAGGCGTGAGGATCTACCGGGATAGATCCAAGAGGCTCTTGGCCCTTAGTCAGAGTACCCACATTGATAAGGTCCTGGAGAGGTTCAACTTGGAGCAATCCAAGAAGGGATACCTTCCAGTGAGACATGGCCTTACTCTCTCAAAGAACCAGTGTACCAACACAGAGCCTGAAAGAGATGACATGAGTCGAGTGCCCTATGCTTCGGCGGTGGGATCGATCATGTATGCAATGTTGTGTACTAGACCAGTTGTGGCTTATGCTGTGAGCATAACCAGCCGATACCAATCCAATCCTAGTTTACAGCACTGGGTGGCTGTAAAGAATATCCTTGAGTATCCTAAAAGGGACTAAGGATTTATTCTATAAAGTCTACGGGGGACAGGAAGAACTCAGTGTGCAGGGCTTCACTGATGAGTCGTTCCAGTCTGATCCTGACGACTTCAGATCGCAGACCAGCTATTAGTTTAAGATGGTTGGAGGTGCTGTATGCTGGAAGAGCTTCAAGCAATCCACCATAGCTAATTCTACAACCGAAGCTGAGTATGTGGTTGCTTCTGAGGCAGCCAATGAAGCCGTTTGGATCAGGAAGTTCTTTTCTGAACTTCAGGTGGTTCCAAGTGCAATGAATCCCATTGAGCTCTACTATGACAACAATGGGAACTGCACATACTAAGGAACCACGGTCTCATCAAAGGTCCAAACACATACTCAAGAGATTTCACCTGATCAAAGAGATCATTGATCGAGGTGATATCAAGATTAGTAGAATTGACACAGAGAGCAATCTAGCAGACCCACTGACCAAGGCTTTGGCGCAGCAGAAGCATGATGGTCGTACTAGAGATATGGGGTTGAGGTTGCTCAACCTCTAGGTCTTAGTGCAAGTGGGAGATTGTTGGTGTATATGCCCTAGGACCTAGTTTTGGTCCATCTTTGTACTACATGACTCTGATATTAATATATATCTTTCTGGCATTGTCGTTATCATTGTTTGTCTACACCTGCGATTGTGTACTTACATGATAATGTCCCTGGAGACAGATTGGATATGTGCTCGAACTATAGTCCCCAGTCGATGTACTTGAGTGGATATGGGACAACTCTGGTACTTGAGAGACTGGTATGTGGGCTGGTTAGGCACGTGGTGCTAACGCAGACACATGGGTGTATCATTAGAGGATATACTGGATAGACCCGCTGTGAGGCTATGACTTGGTGTCATGAGTTATCCTCACAAGTGACAGGAGATGCATTGATCCCTTGACTTGAGGTCATTGACCATTCTATATGGTTAGGGACTTGCTTTGATGCAACCTAACACCTTGCCGTAGTTGGGAGGTCATAACGGTTGTCATTGAGCATGTCACGACCCACATGAGAAGGTCAATGGACAGACATAGGATTTGCCCCTTCCTTAGGGAAGTATGATATCCATGGAGCTCCCTTATGGTTCTATGACTGAGAGTGTATGGCCATACCCAGGTGAGAACCTGTTTTAGTCATAGCCATGTGATTGGATGAAAACAAGTGGTGACACACTTGTCCAATCGGATATCAGTACGGCAAAGAGACTGTAATGCATCTGTACCTAGTTGCGATGATGGGGATGTCGATGTCGATATCCATTCCAATAACCTGGGTAGCAGCGATGCACTGCTAGGTGCCACTCACTGCTTGTGATGACCTTTGGTCAGCACTGCCAGTGTTAGAGGAACCTACAGGGTCGCACACCTTGATACTCGAGTTTTCATATTGATCGGGTAGCCTTTAGATCGAGTTATTGGATAACTCTGATCTATTTGGGAGATTTCATCAGCGCCAATGGGCCTGATGAGATGGAAGAAACTTATTGGGGCCAACTTCCATTTTTGGCATATCGATCAAATTAACCATGGTTAGCCTCATTTAACCATGGGTTAAATTGGATTGGATCCAATAGCTTGGTTAACATGCATAATGGACTTTGGGCTTGGCCCATTGCTTAGTTGGGCTTGCTAATAAGTTGTATTGAAGGGCTATGAGGCTTGAAGGGTATAATGGGGATGAATTAATGGGATAGGCGCATATGGGATTCTAGTTGGATTAGAATTTGCGCCTATGCCTTGTTTGGCATCTCCTAGGTGATTAAATCAAATTGAATTTGATTAAATCACACAAGATAATTGATTGGATTGTGTTTGACAATTGTGGGCTGATTATTAACATAATTAGAGTCCTAATTGGATTAGGACTTGCGCCCAAGCCACATTAGGCAATCCATCATATTGCCTTGACTAGGTCTAGGCGCATGGATGGGATTAATGCCTCATATGGCATGATATGGGCGCATATGGCTGATGCTTGCTTTGGCAAGTCTTAGGCGCATATGGGAGTGGAGATTTAATCAATATATTTGATTGGATAATCTCCTAGAATCATGCCCTAATTGTCAACACTTGCCATTCTCCCCTAACCGCCTCTTGCTCCTATAAATAAACCCTTGCCGCCCCCTCTCTTGATGATGCAAATTCCTTGGAGGCGTGAAGCATTAGAGGGCGACGGCTTGGAGAGCTTAGAGCTCTTCTTCTTCCATCAAGGGCGCAAGCATGCTTCTCCTTTTCCTTTCCTTGGCGCAAAGGAACAAGAAGGCTTGCGGCGTTCTCTTCTCCTTCCATCTCCTTGGCGCATCACATCTTGGTGGTGGCGCAAGTTGCTTGGAGGACTCTCCTAAGGCATGGATCTTCTTCCCGAGGCTAGCACCGGGCGAGGAAGAAGAAAACTTGAGGAATCCGTGTGTGCGAGACTGCAGAGGGCGAACACTTGGGCGCCTTCATCGACATCGGCTTCTAATTGCTTAAAGGTACTTACTATCACATCGTGTCGACCCCCTCGCAAGAGATCTTCACTGGGTTTTTGGGACTAGCCTGTTTCGGGGACATTCTTCCGCTGCGTAAAATGTATGTCCATGGCTCTGAAAATTGTAAAATGTCCCCGGGGTTTCCCAACAACTTCTTCTAATCATATTAAGTTTTAATAAGTCTTCAATGTGCATTTTAAATTCAGCAATATTTTCATTAGTTGCTGTGATTTTCTTGTTTGTAATCCGAAAACCAAGATCTTTGATTTTTCAAAGTACAAACCAGTTTATTTTTATCCCAATGAGCTTGGGGATTAGAGCCAAAAATTTGGTCTTTTTCCAATAATCGAATGAGGTTATCTATATCAGGATTTCCCGATTCAATTTTATTTATTGGAGGACATAAAGTATCTTCCTCTCTATTATGAAGCATCTCACCAGGATACTGTAATACCCTAGCAATTTCTTCATTGATTCGTCGGATTTCTTCAGGAGAACCTGAATCCGGATATTGTCTTGACTCTTGTGAAGGAGTGTCATCATCGCAATCAGAAAAGACCTCTTCAGGTTTTAAAAGGGGACGATCTTTGCAAGAGTTGGGGACCTTGCAGGAACACCCACCACGCTTCGCAACAGGGGAGGTATATGGGATTACCGTATGATGTAAAAGATATAAACCAGCAGTAGTGAGGGTTATACCTTTATAGGAATTGAGCAACAAATTAATCCCGATAATAAATTTGGTCTACGCCAGTTGGAGGGGGCGGAGACAAATACGTCCAACATATGTTAGCAGAGTATATTGACCGTTGCCTAAGGCAAAGGACAATTTATGTTTAGACAAAATGTACTAATATAAAAAGAGTTGTCCGTCCATTTGTTCAGCATAAAACTGCTCTGTAGAGCCTATTTTTTTATGATATTTAGTGGGGACTAAATTCATATCTAGGACTGTATTACTACATCCTGTATCAAGTAAGGCAGGGATGTCCAATTTTCATTCAAAAATTTGAATCATACATTGTACCTTGATGGTATAAAGTCGGGATGGATCGGAAAGTGGCTTATTTAAATACTCAATTTTATATGGTGCAGAATCATGATGTGTTGCTTCACCAGGTATGTCCTCTGTTACCTCATAAAATGAGGATGATGGCATATTAGCAGTTGAAGCAAGTATGACACCTTTACCTTTTTCTAGGGCAGTTACTCTTTGAGTAAGAGTATGAAGGTCATTTTCTAATTGTAGAATACGTAATTCTACAATAGTTGTTCGTTCATCTTTCTTTGGGGAAGAAAGAGTAGGAATAGGAAGTTGTACCTTTTGTTTCTCTAAGCAATATTTACAAGATTCGAGAGAACAAATAATACATTGATAGCGAAGAGTCATGCTTGGATATTTTGAACAAAATATACAAGCATGATCTTGACTACCTCTCCTAGGACTCTATTGATGTTCATGAACTGGTGGTACTAATGGAGCCATGATTTGATGTGGAGAGTGGATACTCATTCCACACTTGGTAAATGCTCAAGATACGACATTAATAAATCTAGTTTGGTCATAGAAGGACCTGCTAGATTCTCTGTTCCATAGGGGGAGTTGAGCCTATCTGCTTTAGATAGTAAGTCAGATGTAAATTCATCTAATTTACTATCATAATCAGATTGATAAGTTGGATCTGGGATTGAGACAATACTATATATTGACTCAGTATCAAATATATATATTCATCTACATTTAGTAGGTCTTCTTGTACACAGTCAACAAGAATAGACTATTTATTATAAAGATTCTGCCGCTTGGTACAATCTCTTGCTAAGTGGTTTTGACTACCATAAGTAAAACAAGAAAGATTATTTTTATAATCCCTTTTAGGATTATATTTCCGAACATGCTTATCTTTTGCAAGATAAGGTTTTCTGGCAGAAGATTTTCGAAGAAAATATTTCTTAGAAGATTTTCCTTTCTTCTGCTTTTTCTTCTTGTGCATAGGAGCTTCCTGAACATATGTTTGTGGTGTATACAGCTGTTTACAAAAGCTGAATTCACCTTTTAATTGATGGTCACCTCTTAGATGTGTACATCTTTCTACCAATTTATCAATGATAAATTGTATACAAAGTGTGATATTATTTAAGCCAGGAGGCTGTTGGGGACTAGCATTCCATGCTTGATGTATTTCATGACCAATAGGAGCAGGTAATTTAGGAAATAACCTTTTTCCTAAAGCTTGATCATGATATCCTCCTGCCATACAGGCATAATAAAGGAAATCTTGTAGAAAAGGCTTGATATACTTCCAATTTTTAATTTGAAGTATCTCAAGTTTTCTGATAGCTTCTTGTTGTTGAGCATTATAGCCCATATTTGGGTTATAACTTGTAATCATTAAGCGCATTCTGGTAGTAAAATTATAAGGATTTACGCCTAATGCGACATCTTGTTGAAATTCTGTTGGAAAGTTTAATTTGTAGGATTCCCACATTGCCCTGGCAGTTTCACCAAGGAAATTTTCTAGATAGAAATACATTTCTTAAGCAGAAAAGGTTCCCTCTAATTCTGCTACTTTCATGGATACTTTAGATGACCAATGGTCAAGGACAATATTCCATGTTTGTGGATCATGGGCTGCTAGATTTAGGATTCTCTCATCATCTAGTAATCTTTTCTTGTCCACTATTTCTAAAGGTAATCTTTTACCTTTAGTACGAATTCCTTCTCTTTCACCCTCATACTGTGTATAAGGTTCACGAGGAGGTTGTCCTATAGGATAAGTCCTTCATCGTGATGTACTTGCTTGTGCTGCTACACTAGCTTGTGGTGCATCACTCATTTCTGTATTCATTAGGTTTTTAGGAATACTATGTATACTCTGAGTATTAGTATCAGAGATATGGTCAAGAAGATCCAATTGTTCAAGGCAACCTTCATCAAGGTCATGAAAAGTATCTGGATCTTGATTTGTAGCATCGGAATCAATGCTTTGTGTAGCATAATATTCATCTTGATAATTTTCAAGATTTGTCTGAGAGATGTTGTAATTATGCATCTGATTCGGAAGAGGATCTTCAAGAAGATCTCCTTCTTCTTCATCTGAATTAACACTTTGTAAAGCTATTAATTCGTCATTGAGATTATCTGGATCTCTATGATGTTTTTGTAACTTATCACAGAGATTCATGAGTTTATTCAAGGAATTTTCATGTGAAACACATATGTTTCCTTCTTCATCAGGTACCAATCTATGATGACTGAGTAGTTTTCCTGATTCAATTAATTCCATTTCTAGGCTTATCATTTCTTCGAATGTAAAGCCTAATTCTTTAGGCATGAGTAAGAAACGATTTTCTAATACCATTATTCTAGGAATTTTTCAATTCCTGATGTGGAAGCCTCATCATCATGAGTTTGTTTTTGTTTATAATTTGAAAATATCAAATTATATGTATTATCGGAATTTTTAAACATGATGTTGTCTGCTAGAACAAGCATTTGTTCACAATCCAGATTTTTGAAAATATTCCAATCAAGACCTCCCAGGTCGTCTGGAGATATAGCCATAGGCTTAATCATTTTAATTCCTTTACTGGCTAATGCCTCTATGATAGAAGAAATATAGAGTTTATATCCAGTGTTGGAATTGTTTGTTAATTTGCCTAAGAATCCTAATCCAATAAGGAGATTAGATTCACCAGCAAAATCTTTGTATCCTCTGGTTCGGATACCGATTTCTAATTCTCCAAGATCTCGGGTACTTATCAGAAAATCTGGAGCACAATAAAATATGCCTTTATTTTCAGTCATATCGACTTCCATACAGGCAATCATTGCTTTCCTTGCATCAGATTTCTATCTTTTGTCGAGGACAGCAATTAACACTTTGGTTCCTAGCTTCTTACGAGCTAATCCTTTAATTGATATGACAATCATCCCAATATGGGTTAATGTTTTTCCTGATTGTCTAATTTGTTGTAAGGATTCCCTAGAAATAATTCTAAGGTTCCTTGGTTCAGTAGTGACAGAAAGATGTTCTTCACGATTTAATCTGAGTAACTGTGTTCTCAAGTTTAATGGCCCTGTTCGATACAAGACTTGAGGTTGTAATAGTCGAAGACTATTATTTTGATACTAAAGTTCAAATTGTTCGGTTTCTACTAAAGTTCAAATTGTTGATCAATATCAACAACTTCTTCGTCTCGACCGAAGAGCATTTTTACCGGAAGAAACGTACATTACAGGGGTAGGCAAGAAACCAGACATTGGGATCAAAGAACTAAAGTAGAAAGCGACGGAGCCCAAAATCACTAGAAACAAGAAGGGGTAAAGGGTCCAGAGAATTTAGGCCCGAACTTAAAATTTCGGGAGTTCGGGATTATTCCCGAACTCCCGAATTAGAATTCGGTACCGATACCTTCAAGAACTCCCGTTTGCTCACCCTCTAACTCTGGATGAAGCCAAACAGCCTCGCCTATAGAGTGTGGGGAAACCAAGGTGTACATTATTCACTATGAAGTAAAAGATTAATAAAATATCTTAACTATAAAGTAAAAAGATTAATAAAATACCTTTTTCATGCATCTCATTTGTTATCCTCTCCTTCCTATGCATGAGGTACTAGTAAAAAAGATTAGTAAAAAACTATGAAATAAACTATCTATGTAACAAGATATTAAAAATACCTTTTGTGTTAGGAATGTCATAGCTCTCATCTCTTGCAGACTAAGAGAGTATTCATCCCTCAAAAGGGATAGACACGATAAGGTAGATAGGCCGAAGCCGGCCCCAAATCCCGTACACATACCAGTAAAATAAAGTGATACTTTCAGTAAGATTTACATCAGTCTGGAACTATAAAAGTGAGATTAAGCATTAAAAGTTTGGCGGCCCCAAATCCCGTAGAAATACCAATAAAATAAATTGATACTTTTAGTAAGATTTGCATCGCTTTGGAATAGCTTAAGAATCAAAAATCCCGTAAAAATACCAGAAAAATAAATTGATACTTTCAGTAAGATTTGCATCGCTCTAGAACAGATTAAGCATCAAAAGGAAAAAGGGAGATAAATACCGCGCCAGCAATATAAAAAACAAAAATACCTTTTGTGTTATGAATGCCATAGCTCTCATCTCCTGCTGACTAAGAGAGTATTCATCCCTACAAAGGGATAGACACGATAAGGTAGATAGGCCGAAGCCGGCCCCAAATCCCGTACACATAACAGTAAAGTGATACTTTCAGTAAGATTAGCAACGATCTAGAATTATAAAAGTGAGATTAAGCATCAAAAGTTCGGCCGGTCCCAAATCCCTTACAACTACCAGAAAAATAAATTGATACTTTCAGTAAGATTTGCATCGCTCTAGAACAGATTAAGCATAAAAATCCTGTACAAATACCAATAAAATAAATTGATACTTTCAGTAGGATTTGCTTCGCTCTAGAATAGATTAAGCATCAAAAAGAAAAAGGGAGATAAATACCGTGCCGGCGATATAAAAAACAAAAATACCTTTTGTGTTACGAATGCCACAGCTCTCATCTCCTGCTGATTAAGAGAGTATTCATCCCTCAAAAGGGACAGACACAATAACGTAGACAGGCCAAAGCTGGCCCCAGATCCCATACACATACTAGTAAAATAAAGTGATACTTTCAGTAAGATTTGCATCGCTCTGGAACTATAAAAGTGAGATTAAGCATCAAAAGTTTGGCCTGCCCAAATCCCGTACAAATACCAGTAAAATAAATTAATACTTTCAGTAAGATTTGCATCGCTCTAGAGCAGATTAAGCATCAAAAATCCCGTACAAATACCAGTAAAATAAATTGATACTTTAAGTAAGATTTGCATCCCTCTAGAACAGATTAAGCATCAAAAGGAAAAAGGGAGATAAATACCGCGCCGGCGATATAAAAAACAAAAATAGTAGAAATACCTTTTGCGTGAAGAATGTCATGGTTCTCATCTTCTGTTGACTCAGAGAATGTTCATCCCTGAGAAGGGATAGACATGCTAAGGAAGTCAGGCCGATGCCGGCCCAAAATCCCGTACATACACCAGAAAAGTAAAATGTTACTTTCAAAACCATTTTCCTCGCTTGGGTCTAGGCTTGGAATTATAAAAAGGAGCATAAAAAACTAGGGATATAGGAAAGAAATGACGAAAAGAAAGTACAGAAAGATTAGAAAAACCCCTAAAAAATTTTCTCGGAAATAACCCTCACCCAGCCCTCTCGCTGCTCGCCTAATAAAGAAAGCAATAAAGCAAGAACGATTAAGACTGAGAGGAGAGAACTTACAAAATGTCGAAGCGAGAGGAAAACAGCTTGAGGGGAGCGAAAGGACAAAAATAAACACCAAAAAAATAAAATGATACTTTCAAAAAATTTTTGCATCACTCGGGTCTCAGCCGATCTGGAACTATAAAAATGAGATTCAAGCGTAAAAAAAGAACTGTAGATAAATACCGCACTGGCAATGTAAAAAATAAAAGAAAAAAAGAAAAAAAATAACATCCCTCAAAAAGGACATACAAAAGAAGGAAGCTAAGACAAAACCGGCGTCAAATCCCGCACAAACATCAAAAAAATAAAATGATACTTCAAAAAATGTTTGCATCGCTCAGGTCTAGGCCTATCTAAAACTATAAAAATGAGATTTAAATGTAAAAAAAATACTAGAGATAAACACCACACCGAGAATGTAAAAAATAATAAAAAAAAAAAAGAATGGCATTCCTCAAAAGGGACATACACAAGAAGGAAGCCAAGCCGAAGCCAGCTCCAAATCCCGCACAAACACCGAAAAAAAATAATACTTTTAAAAATGTTTGCATACCTCCAGTCTCCTCCTCAGCCACCATTAAGTAATAATGAGATGTAAAAAAGATTAGTAAAAAAATTGGTTAAAAACTATTGAATTAACTAAGTAAAAAATAATAGAAAAACCTTTTGCGTGAAGAATGTCATGTTTCTCATCTTCTGTTGTCTCAGAGAATATTCATCCCTCAGAAGGGATAGACATGCTAAGGAAGTCAGGCCGATGCTGGCCCAAAATCCCGTACATATGCCAGAAAAGTAAAATGCTAACTTCCAAAACTGTTTTCATCGGTTGGGTCATGGCTTGGAACTATAAAAAGGAGTGTCAAAAAAAAACTGGAGATATCAGAAAGAAAGGATGAAAAGAAAGTACGGAAAGATTGGAAAAAAAAAACCCTAAAAAATTTTCTTGGAAACAACCCTAGCCCGGCCCTCTCGCTGCTCGCCCAATAAAGAAAGCAGTAAAGCAAGAACAACTAAGACTCAGAGGAGAGAACTTACAAAATGTCAAAGCGAGAGGAAAACAGCCTGAGGGGAGCGAAAGGATGAAAATAAACACCGAAAAAATAAAATGATACTTGAAAAAAAAATTTCATCTCTCGGGTCTCGACCGATTTAGAACTATAAAAATGTGATTCAAGCGTAAAAAAAGAACTAGAGATAAATATCATACAAGCAATGTAAAAAATAAAAGAAAAAAAAAAGAATAACATCCCTTAAAAAGGACATACACAAGAAGGAAGCCAAGACAAAGCTAGCCTCAAATCCCGCATAAACACTGGAAAAATAAAATGATACTTCCAAATATATTTGCATCGCTCGGGCCTCGACCTATCTAGAACTATAAAAATGATATTTAAGTGTGAAAAAAGAACTAGAGATAAATACCACACCGGGAATGTAAAAAAAAAAAAAAAAAAGAATGACATTCCTTAAAAGGGACATACACAAGTAGGAAGACCGGCTGAAGCCAGCTACAAATCCCGCACAAACACCGAAAAAATAAAATAATGCTTTTAAAAATGTTTGCATCGCTCGGGTCTCGGCCGATCTGGAATTATAAAAATGATATTCAAGCGTCAAAAAATAAAAAAAACTAGAGATAAATACAGCACCGGCAATATAAAAAACAATTTAAACAACTAATAATAGGGAGTCAATCATCCATGTGAAAGAAAATAAGGAGACAATATCCCGAAAGAAATGGAAGGTACTTATTAGAAAGAGAGTACTTTGGCCTTCCAATTAGTCAGACTATAATCTAAACAACCAATAATAAGGAGTCAATCTTCCATGTGAAGGAAAATAAGAAGAAAATATCCCGAAAGAAATAGAAGACACTTATTAGTAAGAGAGCACTTTGGTCTTCCAATTAGTTAGACTACAATCTAAACAACTAATAATAGGGAGCCAATCATCCAAGTGAGGGAAAATAAGGAGACAATATCCCGAAAGAAATGAAAGGCACTTATCAGTAAGAGAGAACTTTGGCCTTCCAATTAGTTACACTACAATCTAAACAACTAATAATAGGGAGCCAATCATCCATGTGAAGTGGACCATTACATCCTGCCTTCCGAATGAAGCGATGCAACCTCGCCTCGAGAAACTAAAATAAGTGTTAGGTATAGATCATTAATAACTATGAACTAAAAAGATTAATAAAATATCTTTTACTTTGTGCACACCCTTTATTATCATCTTCTCCGCAGTCATTAAGTACTAATGAGATTAGTAAAAAGATTACTATAAAACTATCTAAGTAAAATAATAGTAAAAACCCTTTTGTGTTGTGAATGTCATAGTTCTCATCTCCTTTTGACTAAGCGAGTATTCATCCCTCAAAAGGAATATGCACAAGAAGGAAGCTAGGCTGAAGCCGGCCCCAAATCCCACACAAACACCGAAAAAATAAAATGATACTTTCAAAAACATTTGAATCGCACAGGTCTCGGCCGATCTAGAACTATAAAAAGTATATTCAAGCGTAAAAAAAAAGAACGAGAGATAAATACCGCACCGACAATGTAAAAAACAAAACAAAACAAAAAAAGAATGACATCCCTCAAAAGGGATATACATGACAAGGAAGCCAGACTGAAGCCGGCCTCAAATCCTGCACAAACACCAGAAAAATAAAATGATACTTTCAAAAATGTTTGCATCGCTCGGGCCTCGGCCAATCTGGAACTATAAAAATGAGATTCAAGCGTAACGAAAAAAAAGAACGAGGGATAAATACTGCACTGGCAATGTAAAAAATTAGAATCGAACTTTATTCTCTTCACTGAACACCTTTCACACTTGGTGACTATGTGGACTTCACCAAGAATCGTTTTCATTGCATCACAGAACATAATCAGGAGACGAATTCGCTTCACAAGCACCAGAAAATAGGGAGCCAATCATCGAGAGGACCATTGCATCCTATCTGGATGATGCGAGGCTGCATTTGGGAAAAACCAACCTAGATGTTTGGTAAGATCATCAATAATATGAAGTAAAAAATAATAATAAAATACATGCTAGACCATTTGCTCTGGTCTTCTCCTCAACCGCCGTTAAGTACGAATGAGATGTAAAAAAGATTAGTAAAAAAAACTTAGTTAAAAACTATTGAATAAACTAAGTAAAAAATAGTAAAAAAAAACCTTTTGCATGAAGAATGTCATGGTTCACATCTTCTGTTGACTCATAGAATATTCATTCCTCAAAAGGGATAGACATGCTAAGGAAGTCAGGCCGACGTCGGCCCAAAATCCCGTACATATGCAAGAAAAGTAAAATGCTACTTTCAAATCATTTTCATCGCTTGGGTCTGGGCTTAGAACTATAAAAAGGAGATATCGGAAAGAAAGGACGAAAAGAAAGTACATAAAGATTAGAAAAAAACCACTAAAAAATTTTCTAAGAAATAACCCTTGCCCGGCCGTCTCACCGCACGCACAAGAAAGAAAGCAGTAAAGCAAGAATGACTGAGACTGAGAGGAGAGAACTTACAAAATGTCGAAGCAAGAGGAAAATAGCTTGAGGAGAGTGAAAGGATGAAAATAAACACCGAAAAAATAAAATGATACTTTCAAAAAAAATTTCCATCGCTCGGGTCTCGGTCGATCTGGAACTATAAAAATGAGATTCAAGCGTAAAAAAAAAGAACTGGAGATAAATACTGCACCGGCAATGTAAAAAATAAAAGAAGAAAAAGAATAATATCCCTCAAAAAGGACATACACAAGAAGGAAGCCAGGACAAAGCCGGCCTCAAATCCCGCACAAACACCGAAAAAATAAAATGATGCTTCCAAAAATGTTTGCATCGGTAGGGTCTCGACCTATCTAGAACTATAAAAATGAGATTTAAGTGTAAAAAAAAGAACTAGAGATAAATACCGCACCGAGAATGTAAAAAATAAAAAAAAAGAATGACATTCCTCAAAAGGGACATACACAAGAAGAAAAAAAAATAATGACATTCCTCAAAAGGGACATACACAAGAAGAAAGCCAAGCCGAAGCTGGCACCAAATCCCGCACAAACACCGAAAAAATAAAAATAATAGTTTTAAAAATGTTTGCATCGCTTGGGTCTCGGCCAATCTGGAACTATAAAAATGAGATTCAAGTGTCAAAAAAATAAAGAACTAGAGATAAATATTGCACCGACAATGTAAAAAATAATTTAAACAACTAATAATACGGAGTCAATCATCCGTGTGAAAGAAAATAAAGAGACAATATCCCGAAAGAAAAGGAAGACACTTATTAGAAAGAGAGTACTTTGGCCTTCCATTTAGTCAGAGTACAATCTAAACAACTAATAATAAGGAGTCAATCATCCATGTGAAGGAAAATAAGAAGGCAATATCCCGAAGAAATAGAAGACACTTATAGTAGGAGAGAACTTTGGTCTTCCAATTGGTTAGACTACAATCTAAACAACTAATAATATGGAGCCAATCATTCATGTGAAGGAAAAGAAGGAGACAATATCCCGAAAGAAATGAAAGGCACTTATCAGTAAGAGAGAACTTTGGCCTTCTAATTAGTCACACTATAATCTAAACAACTAATAATAGGAAGCCAATCATCCATGTGAAGTGGACCATTACATCCTGCCCTCCGGATGAAGCAATGCAGCCTCGCCTGGGGGAACCAACATAAGTGTTAGGTGTAGATCATTAATAACTATGAAGTAAAAAGATTAATAAAATATCTTTCACTTTGTGCACACCATTTGTTATCGTCTTCTCTGCAACCATTAAGTACTAATGAGTTTAGTAAAAAGATTAGTAAAAAAACTATCTTATAAACTATCTAAGTAAAATAATAGTAAAAACCCTTTTGTGTTGTGAATGCCATAGTTCTCATCTCCTTTTGACTAAGCGAGTATTCATCCCTCAAAAGGGATATGCACGAGAAGGAAACCAGGCCGAAGCCGGCCCCAAATCCCGCACAAACACCGAAAAAATAAAATGATTCTTTCAAAAACGTTTGCATCACTCGGGTCTCGATCTAGAACTATAAAAAGGATATTCAAGTGTAAAAAAAACAAGAGATAAATACCGCACCGGCAATGTAAAAAAACAAAACAAAAAAGAATGACATCCCTCAAAAGGGATATACACGAGAAGGAAGCCAGGCGGAAGCCGGCCACAAATCCCGCACAAACACCTGAAAAATAAAATGATGCTTTCAAAAATGTTTGCATCATTCGGGCCTCGGCCGATCTGGAACTATAAAAATGAGATTCAAGCGTAAAAAAAAAAGAACGAGGGATAAATACTGCACCGGCAATGTAAAAAATTAGGAAACGAACTTTATTCAGTTTAACCCCAGTATTCAGCACCTACTTCCATATTTATCATCCATTAAGCCACATGGGCAAAGAATCGAACTTTATTCTCCTCATTGAACACCTTTCACACTTGGCGACTGTGTGGACCTCACCAAGAATAGTTTTCATTGCATCACAAAACATCGTCAGGAAATGAATTCGCTTCACCAGCAGCTGAAAATAGGGAGCCAATCATCGAGAGGACCATTGCATCCTATCCGGATGATGTGAGGCTGCATATGGGAAAAACCACCCTAGATGTTAGGTAAGATCATCAATAATATGAAGTAAAAAAATAATAAAATACCTGCTATACCATTTGCTCCGGTCTTCTCCTCAGCCGTCGTTAAGTACTAATGAGATGTAAAAAAATTAGTGAAAAAAATTAGTTAAAAACTATTGAATAAACTAAATAAAAAATAGTAGAAATACCTTTTGCGTGAAGAATGCCATGGTTCTCATCTTTTGTTGACTCAGAGAATATTCATCCTTCAAAAGAGACAGGCATGCTAAGGAAGTCAAGCCGACGCCGTCCCAAAATCACGTACATACGCCAGAAAAGTAAAATGCTACTTTCAAAACCGTTTTCATTGCTTGGGTCTGGGCCTGGAACTATAAAAAGGAGCGACAAAAAAAAACTAAGATATCATAAATAAAGGACGAAAAGAAAGTACAGAAAGATTGGAAAAAACCCCTAAAACATTTTCTCAGAAATAACCCTCGCTCGGCCCTCTCGCCGCTCACCCAATAAAGAAAGCAGTAAAGCAAGAACGACTGAGACTGAGACTGAGAGGAGAGAACTTACAAAATGTCGAAGCGAGAGGAAAACAGCTTGAGGGGAGCGAAAGGACGAAAATAAACACCAAAAAAATAAAATAATATTTTCAAAAAAAAATTTCATCGCTCGGGTCTCGGCCGATCAGGAACTATAAAAATGAGATTCAAACGTAAAAAAAAAAAGAACTGGAGATAAATACCACACCGGCAATGTAAAAAATAAAAGAAAAAAAAAATGACATCTCTCCAAAAGGACATACACAAGAAGGAAGCCAGGACAAAGCCTCAAATCCCGCACACACACCGAAAAAATAAAATGATACTTCCAAAAATATTTGCATCGCTCGAGTCTCGGCCTATCTAGAACTATAAAAATGAAATTTAAGTGCAAAAAAAAGAACTCGAGATAAATACCGCACCGAGAAGGTAAAAAAAAAAAAGAATGACATTCCTCAAAAGGGGCATACACAAGAAGGAAGCCAGGCCGAAGCCGGCTCCAAATCCCTCACAAACATTAAAAAAAATAAAATAATACTTTTAAAAATGTTTGCATCACTCGGGTTTCGGCCAATCAGGAACTATAAAAATGAGATTCAAGCGTCAAAAAAATAAAGAACTAGAGATAAATACTGCACTGGCAATGTAAAAAATAATTTAAACAACTAATAATATGGAGTCAATCATCCATCTGAAAGAAAATAAGGAGACAATATCCCGAAAGAAAAGGAAGACACTTATTAGAAAGGAAGTACTTTGGCCTTCCAATTAGTCAACACCTACTTCCAGATTTATCATCCATTAAGCCACAAGGGCAAAGAATCGAATTTATTCTCTTCACTGAACACTTTTCACACTTGACAACTGCGTGGACCTCACCAAGAATCATTTTCATTTTATCACTGAACATCATCAAGAAACGAATTCACTTCACAAGCACCAGAAAATAGGGAGCCAATCATCGAGAGGACCATTGCATCCTATCCGGATGATGCGAGGCTGCATTTGGGAAAAACCAACCTAGATGTTACGTAAGATCATCAATAATATGAAATAAAAAAAATAATAAAATACATGCTAGACCATTTGCTTCGCTCTTCTCCTCAGCTGCCATTAAGTAATAATGAGATGTAAAAAAGATTAGTAAAAAATTAGTTAAAAACTATTGAATAAACTAAGTAAAAAATAGTAGAAATACCTTTTGCGTGAAGAATGCCATGGTTCTCTTCTTCTGTTGACTCAGAGAATATTCATCCCTGAGAAGGGATAGACATGCTAAGGAAGTCAGGCCGATGCCAGCCCAAAATCCCGTACATACACCAGAAAAGTAAAATGCTACTTTCAAAACTGTTTTCATCGCTTGGGTCTGAGCTTGGAACTATAAAAAGGAGCATCAAAAAAAAACTGGAGATATCGGAAAGAAAGGATGAAAAGAAAGTACAAAAAGATTGGAAAACCCCTAAAAAATTTTCTCAGAAATAACTCTTGCCCGGCCCTCTCGCCGCTCGCCTAATAAAGAAAGCAGTAAAGCAAGAACGACTAAGACTGAGAGGAGAGAACTTACAAAATGTCGAAGCGAGAGGAAAACAGCTTGAGGGGAGCGAAAGGACAAAAATAAACACCGAAAAAATAAAATGATACTTTCAAAAAAAATTTGCATCGCTTGGGTCTCAGCCGATTTGGAACTATAAAAATGAGATCCAAGCGTAAAAAAAGAACTTGAGATAAATACCGCCCTGGCAATGTAAAAAATAAAAGGAAAAAAAAAGAATAACAACCCTCAAAAAGGACATACACAAGAAGGAATACAGGACAAAGCCGGCCTCAAATCCCGCACAAACACCGAAAAAATAAAATGATACTTCAAAAAATGTTTGCATTGCTCGGGTCTCAGCCTATCTAAAACTATAAAAATGAGAATTAAGTGTAAAAAAAGAACTAGAGATAAATACCACACCAAGAATGTAAAAAATAAAAAAAAGAATGACATTCCTCAAAAGGGACATACACAAGAAGGAAGCCAGACCGAAGCCGGCTCCAAATCCCACACAAACACCGAAAAAATAAAATAATACTTTTAAAAATATTTGCTTCGCTCGGGTCTCGGCCAATCTGGAGCTATAAAAGTGAGATTCCAGCATCAAAAAAATAAAGAACTAGAGATAAATACTACGCCAACAATGTAAAAAATAATTTAAACAACTAACAATATAGAGTCAATCATCTATGTGAAAGAAAATAAGGAGACAATATCCCGAAAGAAAAGGAAGACACTTATTAGAAAGAGAGTACTTTGGCCTTCCACTTAGTTAGAGTACAATCTAAACAACTAATAATAAGGAGTCAATCATCCATATGAAGGAAAATAAGAAGGCAATATCCTGAAAGAAATAGAAGACACTTATCAGTAAGAGAGAACTTTGGTCTTCCAATTAGTCAGATTACAATTTAAATAACTAATAATAGGGAGCCAATCATCAATGTGAAGGAAAATAAGGAAATAATATCCTGAAAGAAATAAAAAGCACTTATCAATAAGTGAGAACTTTGGCCTTCCAATTAGTCACAATACAATCTAAACAACTAATAATAGGGAGCCAATCATCCATGTGAAGTGGACCATTACATCCTACCCTTCGGATGAAGCAATGCAGCCTCGCCTGGGGAAACCAACATAAGGGTTAGGTGTAGATCATTAATAACTATGAAGTAAAAAGATTAATAAAATATCTTTTACTTTGTGCACACCATTTGTTATCGTCTTCTCCACAGCCATTATGTAATAATGAGATTAGTAAAAAGATTAGTAAAAAACTATCTTATAAACTATCTAAGTAAAATAATAGTAAAAACCCTTTTGTGTTGTGAATGCCATAGTTCACATCTTCTTTTGACTAAGCGAGTATTCATCCCTCAAAAGGGATATGCACAAGAAGGAAGCCAGGCCGAAGCCCGCCCCAAATCCTTCACAAACACCGGAAAAATAAAATGATACTTTCAAAAACATTTGCATCGCTCGGGTCTCGGCCGATCTAGAACTATAAAAAGGATATTCAAGCGTAAAAAAAATAACAAAAGATAAATACCGCACCGGCAATGTAAAAAACAAAAGAAAAAAAGAATGGCATCCCTTAAAAGGGATATACACGAGAAGGAAGTCAGGCCCGAAGCCGGCCTCAAATCCTGCACAAACACCTGAAAAATAAAATAATGCTTTCAAAAATGTTTGCATCGCTCGGGCCTCGGCCGACTAGAACTATAACACTGAGATTCATGTGTCAAAAAAGGTACTACAGATTTATACGGCACCAGCAATGTAAAAAACAAAAGAAAAAAAGAATGATATATCTCAAAAGGGATATCCATGAGAAGGAAGCCAAGCCAAAGCCAAAGCCGGCCCGAAATCCCGCACAAACACCGAAAAAATAAAATGATACTTAAAAAAATATTTGCATCACTCGGGTCTCAGCCAATCTAGAAATATAAAAATGAGATTCAAGTGTAAAAAAATGAACTGGAGATAAATACCGCACCGACAATGTAAAAAAGAATAACATCCCTGAAAAAGGACATACACAGAGGAAATGGAAGACACTTAATAGTAAGAGAGTACTTTGGCCTTCCAATTAGTCAAACTAAATTTAAACAACTAATAATAAAAAGCCAATCATCCATGTGAAGGAAAATAAGAAAGCAATATCCCAAAAGAAATGGAAGCCGCTTATCAATAAGAGAGAACTTTGGTCTTCCAATTAGTGAGACTACAATCTGAATAACTAATAATAGGGAGCCAATCATCCATGTGAAGTAAAATATGGAGACAATATCCCGAAAGAAATGAAAGGCACTTATCAGTAAGAGAGAACTTTGGCCTTCCAATTAGTCAGACTACAATCTAAACAACTAAGAATAGAGAGTCAATCATCCATGTGAAGAGGACCATTACATCCTGCCCTCCGGATGAAGTGAAGCAGCTCGCCTAGGGAAACCAACATAGGTGTTAGGTGTAGATCATTAATAACTATGAAGTAAAAAAGATTCATAAAATACCTTTTACTTTGTTGAGACTGTTTGTTATCGTCTTCTCCGCAACCATTAAGTACTAATGAGATTAGTAAAGAGATTACTAAAAAAACTATCTTATAAACTATGAAATCAACTGTTGAAATGACGATGAATGGCATAGAAAATGCTCCTAAGAGAACGGTATAAGATGATACTTGTACAGAAACCACACATTAGTGGACGAAGTGTTGCTTCCCTTTCGAATAATCCTTGTGTCAGCCAATACAGGAGACAGGATGTGCCACACCACCGACCGCACCACGAACTGATTCCCCTCCGAAAAGCATTTTGCACGTGGGTATATCCGACATAATGTTGTCTTGAACGGTACAGGGAACATATGCTTGATTGAAGATAGGTTGCTTTAAGATTCATAATTGTAAAGATATGGACGACTCAGATACAACCCTGCCGAAGTTTCCTTACCTATTTTTTTTGCCGATTAAAAACTCAATTACTGAACTGAATTTATTAATTTTGTGATAAATACGGTAAGTTTAATTTTATTGAACCAATGCTCACCTCTAACATAGGTGTGCGGTTCAAAACCCACAGGCTACTTCACCCTCTCTTTTCATGCTTCGCTGCTAGGTGTCACGCCCCGGTCGGAACGGTCTAAAAACAACGCTTATCCGTTGTCTCAGAGCCGTCCGGCGGAACACCGGAACGTGATCGCGCTAGGGTTTCCGGACCGAATCTCGTCCCCAAATTCGAAACCCTAGTTCCCGCTCAATTTTTCTTCCCAAATTACAAGTCTCTCAAAAGAAACCCTAACCCTAATTCGAGAAATCCGGAAATCAAAATACCTCTTTTCTAATTTTGACCGAAAGTCAAAATTATTATCAATTTAATCGGAGTTCACTGTTCCAACTCGGCCGTCGAATCGTTCGTGATGACGTCACGCTGACGTCAGCCGACGATTAATTCGTTCGCCGCGAAATCGTTCCCTGGCTGACGTCTGCTTGCGTCAGCGTGCCGAAATCGAATTCGAATTTTGATTTCCGCCGCCAATTTTGACTTCGCCCTCGCTGACGTCTGCTTGCGTCAGCCGCGCTTCATCGTCTTCAACCTTCGTCTCCGCAGTGTGAACGAAGCAGAGCGCCGCCGTCTTCACGCGAACGCTGCCGCGTTCGCTAGTTCGCCGAAGAGGAACGGACCGACGCGCCGCCTGCGCTTTGCCCGAACCGCCCCGACGTCGCCCCGGTAGCCACCTGCCACCGGACGCGTCGCTGAACCACCGGAACAGGGGAGGGGGAGATGGCATCAAGCTTCATTCTTATTACTCCGAAACAGTGTACAAAGCTCTGAATCGATGACCCTCGTCGCCGGTGCCCCTCTCCCTCCCTCGCCGGTCATCGCCGGTTACAATCGCTCCATCGTCTTTCTCTCGCCTCGACGCTCGTCGTCACCGGCTCACTCATGCTCACCGCTGGTAACAGGCTCTCGCCCTGGAGGGGTGTCCTCCCCGACCCGTCGGGAGAGCCGCTGTGCGTCGCGCGCTCCCCTTTGTGGTGTCGCCTCCGCGCACCCCGAGCTCCGTCCACCTCGTCGGGCTTTATAGGGAAGGAGCTCCCCTGCTTCGCTTCCGATCTTCACGTGCGTCCGCGTATCTCGCTGCGGACGAAGCCCGCCTTCACGGGCTCTTCTCGCTGCGTCGTCCGAAACTCGCGGCCGCTTGCTTCGCTGCGACTGCGTCCTAGCCGCGTCCGAGATTTCCGCTCCTCCGCGAGCTCCGTCGCCCAGCCGATTTGCTCGCGCCGCCTGTCTGATTCATCCTCGACGTCCGCGTCTCTCGCGACCGTTGCCGAGACCTCCGAAAACCTCGCTCCGCTCCGCACGCGCCGGATCCGAACCTCCAGCACGCTTCGTTCGCGTCGCTCATGCCGCCCGAAGTCTCCGGCGCCGCACCCACCCGTGAGCTCTGCCTGCTTCGCGTCCACGACGCTCTCTGAAGAAGCCATGTCCGATTTGGGTCAAAGATTACTCGTTGACCGGAGCAATCTTCCCCAGCTTGGGCTTGGGTCAGCCCGCTGGGTCTTGGGCCGAACCGGCCTGACCCAGGCCTGACAATACTTCCCCACCTGATTTGAACATCATCCTCGATGTTCGTCTGACGTTCTCCTGTTGTTATCATCGAAACTCGCCGCTCCAGGAAGAGGTCTCACATGCCTCTCTTCATCACGTGTCATAGTGCTTCGCCCAACTCAGTACTTATCAGGGTCACGTCCGTAACGCATCATCCACATAGATGCTCCGCTCAACCTGCAAGAACTGAGTTCACGTACTAGCGCACTGAATCTTCAGCACTCCGCCTGACTTGGCACGACTGGGTTCACATCCTATCGTATTGTCCAACCCCTCGTGCCCCAGTCTACGTCGTAGCGCGCTGGAATTGCTCCTGCTGAGCACCTGTGTCTGCTCCATCTCGGATCTCCTTGATCCACCATGCTGCTGGATCACTTTAAGCTTTGATACCTGTTGTCACGCCCCGGTCGGAACGGTCTAAAAACAACGCTTATCCGTTGTCTCAGAGCCGTCCGGCGGAACACCGGAACGTGATCGCGCTAGGGTTTCCGGACCGAATCTCGTCCCCAAATTCGAAACCCTAGTTCCCGCTCAATTTTTCTTCCCAAATTACAAGTCTCTCAAAAGAAACCCTAACCCTAATTCGAGAAATCCGGAAATCAAAATACCTCTTTTCTAATTTTGACCGAAAGTCAAAATTATTATCAATTTAATCGGAGTTCACTGTTCCAACTCGGCCGTCGAATCGTTCGTGATGACGTCACGCTGACGTCAGCCGACGATTAATTCGTTCGCCGCAAAATCGTTCCCTGGCTGACGTCTGCTTGCGTCAGCGTGCCGAAATCGAATTCGAATTCGATTTCCGCCGCCAATTTTGACTTCGCCCTCGCTGACGTCTGCTTGCGTCAGCCGCGCTTCGTCGTCTTCAACCTTCGTCTCCGCAGTGTGAACGAAGCAGAGCGCCGCCGTCTTCACGCGAACGCTGCCGCGTTCGCTAGTTCGCCGAAGAGGAACGGACCGACGCGCCGCCTGCGCTTTGCCCGAACCGCCCCGACGTCGCTCGGTAGCCACCTGCCACCGGACGCGTCGCTGAACCACCGGAACAGGGGAGGGGGAGATGGAATCAAGCTTCATTCTTATTACTCCGAAATAGTGTACAAAGCTCTGAATCGACGACCCTCGTCGCCGGTGCCCCTCTCCCTCCCTCGCCGGTCATCGCCGGTTACAATCGCTCCATCGTCTTTCTCTCGCCTCGATGCTCGTCGTCGCCGGCTCACTCATGCTCACCGCTGGTAACGGGCTCTCGCCCTGGAGGGGCGTCCTCCCCGACCCGTCGGGAGAGCCGCTGTGCGTCGCGCGCTCCCCTTTGTGGTGTCGCCTCCGCGCACCCCGAGCTCCGTCCACCTCGTCGGGCTTTATAGGGAAGGAGCTCCCCTGCTTCGCTTCCGATCTTCACGTGCGTCCGCGTATCTCGCTGCGGACGAAGCCGCCTTCACGGGCTCTTCTCGCTGCGTCGTCCGAAACTCGCGGCCGCTTGCTTCGCTGTGACTGCGTCCTAGCCGCGTCCGAGATTTCCGCTCCTCCGCGAGCTCCGTCGCCCAGCCGATTTGCTCGCACCGCCTGTCTAATTCATCCTCGACGTCCGCGTCTCTCGCGACCGTCGCCGAGACCTCCGAAAACCTCGCTCCGCTCCGCACGCGCCGGATCCGAACCTCCAGCACTCTTCGTTCGCGTCGCTCATGCCGCCCGAAGTCTCCGGCACCGCACCCACCCGTGAGCTCTGCCTGCTTCGCGTCCACGACGCTCTCCGAAGAAGCCATGTCCGATTTGGGTCAAAGATTACTCGTTGACCGGAGCAATCTTCCCCAGCTTGGGCTTGGCTTGGGGCTTGGGTCAGCCCGCTGGGTCTTGGGCCGAACCGGCCTGACCCAGGCCTGACACTAGGGATGGCAACGGGTCGGGTACCCGCATTTTTTGCACTACCCATAATCGAACCCGAATAACTACCCAATTATCCCTACCTGATTATCTACCCGAATTTTTTCTAACACTCCTACCCAAACCCGACCCCGAATATAATTTTACTACCCGTATACTACCCGAACCCTATAATTACCCGATATGAAGTACAACAAATATAAGTACCTTGAATAATTTGTATAACCATTTACATATACAGGTCAGGTTTAATGGGTACCCGCTAAACCCGACCCAATTATTTATACTACTAGTAATGTAAAACCATTACAATGTACTTAATATATATATATATATATATATATATATATATATATATATATATATATATATATATATATAACCGGGTTCGGGTAGCGGATATTCGGACTATACTACCCGAACCCGACTCAGGTAGCATTTTTACTACCCATATCTGAACCGAACCCGATTACCTATAATCGAGTTTGGGTAGCGCGGGTACCCGCTAAAATAGTACCCGACTGTCATCCCTATTCGCTGCAACAATGCCCAATGCAAGTATTTGCTGCTTTGTTGGACAACAAAAAATTCTTATTTTATTATACTGTAAAGTTGATAATCACTCCTGTTGCCCGCCCTAGTACCAGTAAAAGAGCAACGACGCCCAACACGATTTAAACTTCTCCTTGGTTTGGTTACATACACTTATTAAGAGTTACAGATGGCCGTGAACAGGGTATCAACTATTTTTATTCAACTCATTTGAATCCGATTATTTTTTCTATTATTTGATTAACTATTTTTTATTTTTCTAAACTCTCTATTCGAACTAGAACCTACTAATATTTTCAACCCGAGTATAACCAAAACCCGATAACTTCTTGATTAATTACTTTTTATCCTAATCACCCAAATATGCACCACCTCTTGTTGACGGCTACCCTTGCCCTCTTTACCGTCTCTGCTTGGCCCTTTCCATTGACCTCTTATAGAAAGAGACAACGATGAGAAGCGACTTTGATGCCTCTTCAATGAGGTGAGCTAGTAGCAATGACAGGGCTAGAGGCAACGAGGCTGGCTGTGGTGACAAAAGTTGGCAGCAACAATGAGGCTAGTGGGGATAACAAGGGTTAGTAGTGACGATAAGAGTTGGCAATGAGAAAGGGTTGACAACTACGAGGGATTTTAGAGTAAAGGGTAAGTGGAAGTGAGGTTAAATTATAAATTATTATTATTATTATTATTATTGGGTTTGAGTGGTAGATATCCGTCTTATATTATTAGAACCTGATTCGAATAGTATATATACCCGAATTGAGTCTGATTATGTATAATTGGATTTGGATAAATCAAATGCTCCGCTAAAAAAATGACCATTACCATCCTACTTCGAGTCGTTCAACTACAAAAAGAGTTGCTGTTATTCCATGACTTTTTATCTCTTAATACTTTTCATCATAATTAGTTCAACTGTTATTGTACTGCTAAGAAATTTGTTATGGTTTAGTGATGGCAGAGATAAATTTTGACTTAATTAGACTATTAGGCTAGACGTTAGGACGACGCAAGGTCAACTTTAAAATTTTGACTTTTTCTCGCGTGCTGAAGAAGACTTTTCAATTCGTTTTATTTATGGAAAAAAATCATTATTTATTAGAGCATATTATAGTATTATTTTTTTAATTTTGGACAATTTTTTTGTGACGTCCGAGATGAGACCGAGTCAACTTCGCTTGGCGAGTTTTGCACGGCCGGGTACCATCTTACATCGTGTTTTTGGGTCAACTCAACGTTAAGCTTTCGATCTGATTTAGATTAAATGAATTGGAACTAAGAATTTCAGTGGTTAATTTATTCACTTTTTAATTGATACTGAACTTAACTCGATTTTATAAGATCGACATTATTTTATTTATTTTAATTATATTTATGCATCATTTATTCACTTTTTTATAGGTCAATGGTCAGATTGAAATTTATAAAAAATATTTTTTTTTTGTTTTCAATTGGATAATTCAAGTCAACAAATATTTAATGAGACACTTGTAAAAGCCACCTTCATATCTGGACCTGGGCATGTCGAACCGCATTGACTTGGGTCACTGGAGTCATGATTTTTTTTTATCAAGATTCGAATTTAAACCCAATGATTGATCGGTTTTAATTCGAGCCGTCCGATCAACTTTTTAACCTCAGTGTTTAGCGATTGTTAGTTTTAATTAGTAACCGATTAGTCGCCAAATCGAGCCGGCATTTTACTGCCAGGAACTAAGAAAGCCTTTGGGCCCTTGCCGTCTCATTTCCGTTCTATGATTCTGTACGCCGACGGAGGCGAAGAGTGGCAGCTCCAATCCAAAGTCCAACTCCAACGCCTTGACCGAAATCGACCCCTCTTCCCTTTCTTCCTCCTCGATCCGTCTATATCAACCACTCGCCCCTCCTCTCTCCTCCTCGATCTCTTGTGCTTGTTCCTTGACCGCCCTTGATCGGAGTGGATTTGAGAAAGAAAGTGAGAGAGAGGGAAAGGGGGCGACGTCCATGGCGAAGCTATACGTGCAGACAGTTCCCCCGCCGGATCTGAACAAGAACACCGAGTGGTTCATGTACCCCGGCGTCTGGACCACCTACATACTCATCCTCTTCTTTTCCTGGCTCCTCGTGCTCTCCGTCTTCGGCTGCTCCCCCGGCATGGCCTGGACCGTGGTCAACCTCTTCCATTTCGCGGTAGACCCGCCATAATAACCTTTTTCCGCTTTATGAACTTGATTCTTGCGTGACTTTCTTCTTCTTTTGTTTTTATTGAATAATGGTCGAAGATCTCGCTCGGAAATTCGGAAAAAATAGTTTTTTTTCTGGATTTACGTTGAATTGGTTTGGAAAATTTGTGGTATCTGTAGTACACATGTTCAATGCGGGAGTGTTGTAAAAATAGAAACGGAAGGAACTTCGTGGCTTCAATATCTTTTTCTCCTTCGAGGGTTTTGGGCTCGGTATGTTAAATGCTGATGTGAAAACGTATTTTGTCATATGTTCTAGTTGCGTGTTCCCTCCTCCCTCCAAATCTTTCTCCTTTAATGTATGCTGGCGAGAAATGCAATCCCTGCAGCATCGTTTACATTTATGCTAGTTCATTGGCATTTTCTTTCTAGAGCTTCTTTGAGCCTTGGTTCTTGGTAAATGAGCTAAACTCTCTAAAAGTTAAAAGCTCGATGTTTCTTTATCATGTTTTTTGTGAATATTGATGAAACCTGATAACTTAACACTTTCATCCACCGATTCTTCAATTATCAACTCCTAAACTGTGCCACTGACTGATTATTTACGAGTTTTTCATTTCTAGTTGAATTAATAAAAAAAATCTCGAATTCGTGGTTCGCCATTCATTTTGAGATTTGGATATTTATGCTGTTTATCAGTATTAGCTATCAGGCGTTTTGTTTATCTTGGTATTGTTTCTTGCTGGATTGTTTTCAGGTTACCTATTATTTCTTCCATTGGAAGAAGGGGACTCCTTTCGCGGAAGACCAGGGTATCTATAATAATCTGACTTGGTGGGAGCAGATTGACAATGGGAAGCAACTGACTCGTAACAGAAAATTTCTGACTGTTGTACCTGTTGTCCTGTGAGTACAGTTCTCCCGAAACCACTTACTTGCATATAATCTTGATATTTCCTAGGACAAAAAGACCAATTATATCAATTCCTAATGTAGTTTTATGGCATTATATGTTGAAATTTGGTAGAATTGCCATCCCTGTTTTGGCTAGTAGAGCCAAACCTTAGCATCCTAATAGCCAGGATTTTCTTCCTTTCCTCAAGAAATCCTTAAACGGGAAAACATATGGTTTATTAGAATAGAACAAAGATATAACCTAGTATATAATACATAGCCAGTGACAGTCATGTGGTAAGATTTTGAGATGCTTGAGCATTTGACCGTGTCATTAATATGTAAAGGCATGTTCATCTCGCATCTTAAATCTGTACCATTAGTCATAATTTTTTTTAGAACTTTCCTACCTCCTGGAGATTTACCCATATACTAATAACTGTGCATAGTCAACTTGGAATCTCATTGATTTCCATTGCGCGTGTCCCTGCTATCTTGGAACCTAGATATTTTGGATGCCATAAGGCAATTGATGGAATTCAGCTATGAGCTAAAAGTTTCCCCATATGACTAAGGATGGTCATCCTTGTCCTGAACGAACCATTGTGCAAAATGGCTAGTCTATGATATGACCAGCTCACTTGGTCCTTTGCTTTCCTTTCTGAATCTGCAAGTCCCATCTCACACTTTACTACCAGAAGTTTGTGCGCTTCATAGTGGATTGGTTGCCACTTATCCTGTGTTCAAAATTTAAGTTTCTTAAGCATTCTTTCTTTATCTCCACTAGTGAGATTCTGATTTAATTAATTTTTGACACACCACACTGTCAATGCTAAGTATCAGAAATTCCTTATCAGTTGTTGAAATGTTTTTTTTTTGCTTTCAGCATAGTATATTTTAGCTGTTCAACATATTATATTTTAGTTTTAATCAAGATCCAAATAAGATTCTAAGTGGTTGGGTTGTAACCAAGGTTCAAAATAACAGTCTGTACAGGTGTACCAATCCATAGTTGGATTGGAACGTAGCGAATGATATCAACACATGGTACTGGCCTATTATATATATGCGTATTTAAATATATCCGATATTGACCTTGTACTGGCCTATTATATATATGCGTATTTAAATATATCCGATATTGACCTTGTATTGGCACAAGGTCGAATTGGTGTGTTCATTTGTACCAGGCAATATGAATTGATTTTTGATACATTGTTTCTATAAATTTTATATTTTGATCTATGTTTAAGGTTTCAGTCCATACTAGATATGCATAATATGCATTGGTTTGAGATATGATCGAAAGATACCATCGTATACTGGTATGGTCCAAGATTAAAAATGGTAGTTCTAATAACTCCTATATTTGGGTTTAGTAGAAAGGCAAAGTTAAGGTCAACTAGTGAAGATCTTAGCTATTGATAACAATATCCTGGTATCAAATCCTACTTCACCACTACTTGCCTTAACTGCAAAAAAAGGTCACTAAACCAGTTGGCTGACACCTACTATAACTTGTTGAATAGATTGAAGAGTCCAATTAGACTCTTAAAGAGCTACAGTTAAGGACCATTAAAGTATCAGTTATCACTTTATCTGCTTGTTTTATAACGTTTTGTATCCATTTAACAGGGAATAAGGATCTTGAGTGTATTGAAGAAGAGTATGCAAGAGCACTATTGGTCCTAAACTGAATCTTGACCAGTCTAGCTATACCAATTTTCCTTTGTCCCATAACAACATCAGTCATATTGCTCATATATTTTCTTGAGAAGTAACTCACTTTTTTTCATCTTCTCATGCATACTGATTTTCTTTCTATTCTAATCCTAATTATTATGGTTGGACTCTTAGTTGAGTTGAGCATATATAAGTATATAACTACTATTAATTTCTACATGACTTACCTATTATGCTTTGGTGATTGCTATTCTCCATCTATACACATAGTTTTTACCATTTAGATTATGGTGGGTTTTCCTGTTTCTGTCCACTATTCATTAATTGGTAATGGCTACGGTCACCAAGATCTTTTTGACCTGTCAAATGTTTATAGTTCCTGAACTGATCTGAACCTTTAAATTGGTGATTTAAGCTCGTGAATTTAATTTACATATAAACCAATTTGATGTAGGACAAAGTTGATTAGAAGGGGAGAAAAGTACAAGAGAGGAAGAACTGAACGATAATAATATAATAGAATAAAGATTTCAAGAAAAATAATTAAATATCCATGAAGGAAAAAGTTACAATTGCAGTATACTTATCCATTTGTAAGCTTTCAGGCACAATCCTAATTAAACACTAACCACATAAAAATATTTAACTAATATGTGGCCTGATAACCACTTGCACACTAGCATAAAGCTCAATAATAACCATTACTACCAAGTATTTATATCCTTATTTCATTGTAATATAATATAATTAAATAATGGATGCCTAATGAATTGACACCAAATGATGCAAGTTGACACATTTTGAAGAAAATCTACGTATCATAATTTTATGAAAATTTCCAAATTTTTCTAGCAATTTAGTTATTTCTCCTTTTTCTTTTTTTAGCCATTTCCCTCTATTTTCTCCTTTTATTATTATTTGTTGCTTACTTGTCATATGGGATACATGTGCATACCAAGCATGGTTTAAGGTTTCGGTCCAACAGTTCGGTCCAGTCAGTTGCCAGACCGGGACGAAACTTGCACTTCCGCTCCCGCTCCTACTTGAAGTGGAAGCTCCACCACGAGCTCTTGGAGCTTCCGCCGCAAGCTGGATCAAAGCTCTCGCCTACGCTACCGCTTCTGCCAACTACGTGGTCCGACGTATGATCCGAGCTCGGTGGCTTGTCAGAGTAATCGGTTGGTACGGATCGAAACCTTAAGCCATGATACCAAGTATGTCTTCTTTTTTTTTTTCATCTTTCACACTGTCTGCATATAACCACTTTGCCCTTTTTCCCTCGCTCATGAGGCCATGACCCATATCTAGGTTGTTTTGAGGCAATGAATTTTAGTTTGTGCTTGAAGCAAGGGTCATTTTAGTGGGTCAATTAGTGGTGGCAGCTTGTGATTGTTAGTGATGGTGGTGGCATCTTGGAACAACAACTCTGGTTGCTTTTGGTGTGAGATTGGCAATGTCAAATGAGCTGTTGATGGCGAGGCCTCCTTGAAGTGGTCTGTTGTAGGATTAGAGGTACAAATGCCTTATTAAAGTTGTATGGGGAGGAATCACTAGGAGGGATTCTGACATAGGGATAACATTAACTTTTTTGATGACTACATAGGAGTGGTGGTAGAAGGGCGTTGTAGGGCTTTCGTTTCCTAGTGAATGTCAAAGGGGTAATGTTGCTGACTTGTTGGAATAAAATAGAAGGAAATAGAGATACCAAGAAGAATAGTTTAAATATTTATTTCTCAAAAAACTTAATCTATACACACACACACACATATATATATATATATATATATATACACACACACGTAGGCTTTCTTACAAAATCTTAATTGAATACTAACCATAATAAAATATACCATTAACTCATGATCTAATAACCACTTTCCAGCTAATACAAGACTTAATAGTGACAATAAATGAAGAAATATTTAATATCCTTACTCATTTCTTATTTAAAATAATTAACATTACATCACAACTTGAGATACATAAAATATTTGAATATTACCTATTCTATTATTCTTTGTTAAAATTTTTATATGCAAAGCACTTGAAAAATAGTTGAGTCCATGATTTTCCAAGTATCTGCTACCTAAGAGTAAATTTAGATAAATATTGGGTAAATAACAATGCAAAATTATCTAGTTCAATATAGGTGACGTTCTCAAAGTGTATCTCAACCCAATTTAATGCAACTTCAGTTCTATTTCCCACACATCACAGTCTCGGATTTTCGCAACATTCTATGCACTTATGGCTTTGATTTCAGTTTTGCATTTCTATTAGTTCAGGTTATTATACACTGAATTTTCTTCCAAGCTGAACTCAGATCATCTTTATAAAATTCTGTTTGAAGGACTCAAGCTGCACAGTCTATGTTGTATTTTACAAGATCATGGTCTGTATGTTTGCTGTGTTGACCTATTATTGACGAGAGAAAATTGTGCTGGCTACGATACTTTACTTTCACTTTTCTACCTTTCCTCCGAATCAAAATATGAAACTGTGTTTATCAGATTAGTGAGTAGCAGCAAATCAGTCATGCCGTATTTCCTCGGGAACACATGAGGATACTTGATCTTTGATGCTTCTCATTGCTAGCATCAGCTTTTGGTTTCCCACATATTTGCGCCATTTGAATCATTCTTCGACATAGCCAGAGTTGTTTGAACTTGCTCATGGTTTGGTTTAAAAGTCTGTTCTTTCAACTGAATTGGGTTAGATTTTTGCAATCTAAATAGGGATCGTAACCTGCTACAGCATTAGGCAGTAAAACCTTGAGCAGAACTTCTAAATCTAGTGTTAGTTGACCACACCACATGGTTAAAAATCTAGTGTTTTGTTTGGGTAGGGGGTGGAGTACCTAGGACTGGTATGTGCTAGTGTTGACTATTACAAATTCAATTTTGATTTGACATATATTGTTTTCGTTTAATTCCATGGAGACAAAGTTATGTCTATCCATGCATGAGCAAGAAGGTAACATGTAAGTAGTTGAGAACCATATGTTCATGCACATGCACTTGCTATGTCAGTTTGCATGTGTTGTTAAAAGTGCCACTTAGTTGTGAGAAAAGAGGAGAGACATACAAGTGGTTGAGGATCACTTATCCATACACATGCTTATCCATGTTAGTCTGCATGCAGTGGTAAAACTGATTGATTGTGCGAAGAGTGTGCATGTAGACAAGGTGAACTATTGATTGGCACACAGAAGTATTGTGAAAGAAAATTGAAAATGTTTGTGGAATAGAAGCAGTAGAATTGGAGAAGCATGTGACACCACATATTTCTCGTGCAGGCAAAGATAACAACAGATGAGAAGAAGGTACTTTGACAACAATAGAAGATTGTAGTAAAAATCTGTCAGTTAGACTATAGGAATATGATGTTGTCAAAAGATACAGTTGTTTTGAGGCCAGCGTCACAAGGAGATCGTAGGATGAGGGATTGTAAGAGATCCTAAGGAGCAAGAGTGATGTTTGCTTTTGTTTCCGACAAGGTGGTCTACAGTGAGAGCGACAATTCTGTTTAGGGTAAACATACAAGGTGGTTAACAGCAGTGTCCGCAATGCGTGCTTAGGGTAAAACTTGCTGTTACCAAGTGAAGGTAAAAGAAAAGAGGATAGAGGATGCTTACAAAGTGTCTCTTTATATAGAAACCATAGTACAATGATAACAATAATATATTAGATGAAAATACCTAATATGGCAATGGCATAATAGTAGTAGATATAAATGTTAAGGTAAAGTTAGATATAGTGAAAATCATGATAAAATAATAGAAGATATTATGCTGATATTGTCCTAGAAGAGGTTTTCATATTTGCCACCTTCAATATATGCAACTTCCATATTGTCTATTGCCTTCTTTGTAGGAGCATACTTTCATCAATAATGAATTAGATATAGTAACGACAAGTATGGTAAAAAACAGCAAACATGACAACTAATACAGGGATACAATAATGTCATGGTTGATGAAATTTGATAAAGCTAGTATGTTTTCATAATGATGATGCCATGTGAAAGCTTTGTAAGCTCTAGTGGAAGTATTTGATGCAGAAGTTTTATTGGTTTATCAATGTAAAAGATAAAGGATACTCTCATAAAGATGGTTATGCTGACTATATGCAAGCGGTTAAATGTCGTCAATTTATACACATGCAAGAGAGGAAAGCATACAGTAGTCTACATGTGGGCGTTTCTTCTGTTCCATTTAATGCGTTTTGGTTTCTGAATCTGCGCAGGTATCTGATAGCTTCGCACACGACTGACTACCAACAACCAATGCTATGGATGAACACATTTGCCGTGGCTGTTTTGGTGGTTGCTAAGTTCCCGAACATGCACAAGGTGCGGATTTTTGGAATCAACGGATGAGAAGTTCACACGAATAATAACAACTTGCTTTCCATCGTTTTCTTGATAGTTCGTCTGTATACGCTTATTAGCATTAGGCAATCCTCAATACTGCATCCATGCATAGTAGTGTTAAAAGCCATGGTTTGTGTTCATGTATAGAACTATTAACGAGTGTAGTAATGGTTCTGCTGTTTTCTGTTACCTGTATCATCTCAACTTTGCACCAATCGATTTATATGGGTATCCGCAAATTAGTTTACTTTTTGTACTTTCATCCTCCCATTTTGTGGGATAAATAACATTAGATATCTCTCGTGAGCGCAAGAAATTAGATTCTGATGAACAGTACTGAGCATACATGCATGTCCCCGTAGCAGAGAATACTGCATAGGCCAGTAACCTGGCCTAACACTATGTGACAAAAAGAAATCACGCATATCACACGATATTTCAGAGTTTTTAGTTGCAATCTCGAATTGTTACTTGACATTATGTAATTTGTATTAGGTAGCAACAAAATGTTTATATCCTGCCCCAACATTTATCTCAGATGGCTTACAATGGATTGTTCTCGATAATCTTGATGTCTCAGTCCTCCATAGCGTTTTATATATTTTTTTCTTTCTTATTCTATCTGAAGAGTATTTTTTAAACCGGCCGATCGATGAACCCAAGAAGAAACTAATTTAGCAAGATATAAATGAGAAGCAAAACAGCGAATATATAATACGAGCTGCTTGCTCCCCCAGATTCCAGCTAATCCGATCGAGCTCTGCAGCCACCGATGATCATATAGTCAGCTAGCCACCAGCGGGGTGCTCCTGGCGTCGGCTCTGGCACTGATCACGATTCGACTCGGTGGCGCTGTCAGGGAGCCCCCGGGCGAGTCGGCCGCCGCGGCCAGCGAGGAAGACGCTGAGACCCCAGACGAAGGACTCCTCCAGCCAGTTGAGGAAGGAGATGTGTCGCTCCTCCGTCCACGCCCAGCTGCCGCAGCCCTCCGTCATCGTCCTCATCACTTTCTTCACGTCCATGCGATGGATCAAAGCATGCAAATGATAATTAGTTTCTCGATCTTTAGTACTCGAATTATTTATAGAGGTCAAGACTGCCAGATACCTTACGGTGCTTCCTGCTGAAAGAAATATCTGGCAAATATCTTCCTCTCGGCTTACCCTTTTTCATGAATCTATAATCTCTTCATCTTATAATTCACATGGCGTTGACCACAGTAACTATACGCAGTCATATATGTCCACTCGTGTTCTTCCACATGTCGTATATCTTAATGCAGTATCCTGTCCTGGAGCAGTTGATTACTTGTCAACTATGACGTTGACCATACGTACCACACTCTACGTCCACGTGGCCGTTAACTTCTGGAGATATCTCAATAGATTTTTACCCCGTAGAAAAAGATACTTCCTTTGGGGGATAGAGATGTAAGGATACACATATATCTTAGCCGCTGTGCGTTGACCTTCCTTCTCCGCATCCTGTCAATAATTTTTTTTCCCGTCCTTTTACTAAAACGATTGATGTAGTTACACTAAATTAATTTAGATTTAGGATTATCATTTTTGTGATTTATGTTAAATAATATATTTTTATACAAAAACCCTGTGATCCTCTCACCAATGAGAAAAAGGCAAACTCTAGTTGCCTTTTGCATTTTGCTATGCCTATACGTGCACCTAAAGCATTTTGGCTTGGCCCACAACTCCTTGGAGTGTTCTACACTTGTATGCATGTGCTTTTGCTCTCCGATCGCTTTCATCTCCCACCTAAAGCATTTTTTACTTATTAATTAAAATGTCATAAGAATTAAGAAGAAAATTATGCATTATTTACCATAACAATTAATGATTTTAAAATTTGACCCCACCTAGTTCTTTTTCTAAATCAAACATCATGCTCAACTCATCAAATACCCATACCTTAAGGTCCTGACTAGGACATGCAATAAAAACAAAGGGAACAAAATTGAAAATATCATAGCTTAAAATTTTAATTGTGATCTATCACATCTTTTATCATAGCTTAAACTCTAATGTTTTTTAAAATAATTTGTAGATGATAATTTAGTGATGAAACATGCAAGTTAATAAGAGACCAAATTGAAAATACGTAGAAATTGAAACTTTTCCGAGGGGATTAATTATAGATTTTTGGGGGCAAAATGCAAAACATAAGGACCAAAACAGAAAATTTAAGATGATCTGCTCTGCCTCCAGGCCCTCCAGGCTGCTTCATGAGTTCTTAACCTCCCCGCAACTCATCAACCCTTGGAAGCTACGCAACCCTCGCTGTACCCCACCGTCTACCCGCCGTCCGCCTTTAAATCGTCTCACCCGCCGAGAAAGCGACGCCACCCACCTCCATGGCCGATCTCGAGGCGGACAGGAACGGCGCCGGGAAGTCGCGCCCCAGCGGCGGAGCCTACGACTACCGCGAGGAGCGAGGCTGGACGCCGTGGCTGGTGCCCCTCATCCTGGTGGCCTGCGTAGCGGTGTTCGTGGTCGAGATGTACGTCAACAACTGCCCCGCCCACGCCCAGACCTATGGCCGCTGCGTCGCCCGCTTCCTCCGCCGCTTCGCCTTCCAGCCCGTCCAGCAGAATCCCCTGCTGGGCCCCTCATCCTCCACGTAAATCATCCTTCCTTTTTGGTCTTTAGGGTAAAGTTTG
Source organism: Costus lasius (assembly GCA_027563935.2). Lineage (NCBI taxonomy): Eukaryota > Viridiplantae > Streptophyta > Magnoliopsida > Zingiberales > Costaceae > Costus > Costus lasius. The sequence goes on along the minus strand of CM050447.1, from coordinate 20,221,484 downwards.
GGGCTTTGCTCGTTTGGATGCCTGCTTTTCAATTTGGCCAAACCCTCTTTTTTGAAAAAAAAAAAAAAAAAAAAAAAACTTTCTTTTTTATGATTGTGCCAGTTTCCGGTACTTGGGACGCGAATTTGCTTATTACATGCTCTTGCTCTTTTTTTTTTTCCTGCAGCTTGGAAAAAATGGGAGCTCTCGAATGGAACAGAGTAGTCCAGCAGAATGAAGCTTGGAGGCTTGTTACATGTTTTTGGTTACATGCTGGCCTTATCCATTTGTTGACGAATATGCTGTGCTTGCTCTTTGTGGGAATTCGTCTGGAGCAGCAATTTGGATTCTGTGAGTGTCCTTAGTTCATTGGATCAACGCATATCTGCAATTATATTTGCTTATTGTTTTGGTTACGCTGCTTATTTAATTTATTGGATAAGGCCATAACTAAGTAAATGCAAACAAAAATGATTTTATATTCTTAATTAGTTCAAATCTAGAGATCGATTTCTGAAACTATAAAGCCTACTAACGATGAAGCTTTTAATTTAGTTGATTAAATCAATAAACAACTACGTTGTTAACTTATCAATTATGGTCGATTTTGTTATTGAATGTGCCTGTCACACATTGTGTATATAGTTTTATGAGATAAAGCATGCATAACTTTTACAAGCTTCTTTTGAAACATTGCTTTTTTCCTCTGAATCTGGCCTCTGTATCTTACATCTGTTTATATCATTGTCTCAAACATGATGAATTTTCTTTCTTGCAGTGCGTATTGGAGCAGTATACCTTGTATCAGGCTTTGGTGGTGCTGTTCTTTCTGCTCTTCTCTTAGGGAATAGCATTTCCGTCGGTGCATCTGGTGCTTTGTTTGGACTTCTTGGAGGAATGGTTTCAGAACTTATCATAAATTGGACTATTTACTCCAATAGGGTGATAATAAACTATCTTATCTGGCTTGTACTCAAACAGTTAAACTCTTTGTTTGGCACCAAGCTCTAATCATATCGTTCTCTTCTTGTAGATTGCAGCTCTATTGACACTTATGGTCATCATTGTAATCAACTTGGGCATTGGTTTATTTCCCCACGTTGATAACTTTGCCCATATTGGAGGTTTCTTATCAGGCTTCCTCCTTGGTTTTGTTCTATTAATTCGGCCTCAGTTTGGTTGGATGGCTCGCCATGATCTGCCTTCTTCAACTCAGGTTACATCAAAGTACAAAACGTACCAATATGTCTTGTGGGTGATTGCGTTGCTTTTGCTAGTTGCTGGGTAAGAATCCTTCATACTTTTGCTCCAAGTATTGCACTTTGTCACGAGCTTCACTTGTTTTGTATTGCATTTCAAATCAGTTAGTTTCGGCTAGGTACATTTTGTAGTTTACAAAGACTAGCAAGTAGCGAATTTTGCTATACAAGTCCAGTTCAGTATGCACCAGTTACCACTCCTGTTCCACAATTTGCTGTTACTGCCAAAAGCTTGCCTAAACAAGTTGTATTGTGGCTTTCAGTGATTTTGCTAACATGACAATGATGTTGACGCCGTAAAATTTAATGCTAATATTGCCTAATGGCATCTTTAGATGCTTTACTAAGTGATCAGTTCTCATCTCTGCTTGCTTCTTCTGCAGATTTGCAGTGAGCTTAGTCTTGCTTTTCAAGGGAGTGAATGCAAATGACCATTGCCGCTGGTGCCACTACATGAACTGCGTGCCAACTTCAAGGTGGAGATGCGGAGATTGAACACCTTGAAGCCGCTACACAGGTGAAAAAGTGAGTGTTGAGAAGGGAGCGAATTCATAAGCTGTGGTGCTTTGTTGTACTTAAGATAGATACAGATGTACATAGCGTAAGAGTTGAGTTCTTCTATCCAGAGTGATTTACTACCCTATATTCTGCCTATTTTTCATGTCATTCGTATTCAAGTTGCCGTCCTTCAACCCACCAATAGTTCATTTGATGTCATCATTCGATGCTGATGGGCTAACCAGAAGGGCAATGCTGCTGGTCGACTGCCAGTAGGTGAGGTGATCACCATGTTTGGTGTTCAAGATCTTTTCTTGATTCCACTTTTTAGTATAATTTCCTCGTTGTTGGCTTGCTTATTTCACATGATAGCTTCATGATTAGTGTAAATTTAATTGATTGGCATTGTTATAATAATGTTTTAGTTATTGCATCATTGTTAACTACAGTCATTTTGATTACTGGGTTGGCCCCCTCTTTATGTTAAGCAGACACCAAACTTTTTCATGAGTTATGCAGATCTCAGTGTCAATTTACCTACATATTATGCAAACTCCAGGGATTAATGTAATGGAGCACCACTGCAAGCATTGATAAATTTCTCTCTAACAGCGTTATTCAAGCTCATTTTGTCAATGCAATAGCCTTGTTCTTGCTCTCATTAATTACTGTTTTAAAATCAAACTCCTCTTAAATCCAAATACATAACTATTCAAAAACTGAACTAAATAGTGTCAAAGATACTTCATGCATATGTACCCTAATTGATAATGGTTATGTACAATTAATTAAGGCATCGCTTGGTAACGAGGATCCAAAACAAAAAAACAGCTGAGACTTGTACTGATCCTACTTAATGGATTGTATTGAGTTGCCTCAAATTATCGCATGAATCTATATATGTTTAATATAAGATTAAAAATTAGATTTTTGAAAAGAAAAAAATCTTTGATGTAGGCATGTGTTGGGTATACATCAAAAGTACTTTAGTCTAAAATTTTTGCTCCTATATTCCAAACATAACATTATTAATTGTACTTTAAAAAAACAAAACATTATTAATTGTACATTAAAAAAAGAATCATGTTGTCAAAGGGTGGTAATAAGTCGGGTACAATGTTTTTGATCTAAATCCGAATCCGATCCAATTGCAAAATATGTTACTCAAACTTAAGTTGTGTATTTTATTATACAACTTGAATCTAGCTTGGGTATTTAAATGGATACTCGATTAAATAAAAAATAAATTATTTATATTTTATAAAATATAATTTAAAAAATTAAAATAATAATAAATATATTTATATAATAACTATTTATTATTATTTTTATATTTTTTAATAATAATAAATATTTATATAATAGTTATTTTATTATTATTTATATTTTAATAATAAATATATATATTTAATATTAAAATCTTGCATAATTGTCATCGCAGTATGGCAATCTTCGGTTTAGTAGGGGTGTGCAAAAAAATCGCCGAACCGTTGAACCGCAGTTAACCGACCGAACCGAACCGATTTGGCGGTTAACCGAACCGACGGTTCTTTGATCGGTCGGTTTTTTTTTAAGTATAACGGTTCACGATTCGGTTATGGTTCGGGGTTTGGCCGAATCGCGGTTAACCGAACCGAACCGTTTATATAATATTTATTTATATATATAAATAAATATTTTATACAAAAATCAAAGTGGTTAATCGTCGAAATCAATGGTTAATTGCCGAAAATTAACGGTTAACCGCCGAAAACCAATGGTTAACCGATAATATTTATATTTATTTATATTAAATTATTTTATAATTATAAATATTTTTTTATATATAAAGAATGCGGTTAACTGTCGGTTTTCGGTTAATCGTATCAAAAAATCGGTTAACTGGGTCAATGGTTCGGGAACGATTTTCAGTTTCCCTGAACTGATCGGTTCGATTCGGGGCAAAAAATTGATGCACGGTTCGACCGAACCGTGCACACCCCTACGATTTAGGTAGTTACAAAATAATTATTCTTTATAATAATTTTTTCCTAGTGATAAAAATTATCTAATTATCTCAAAAAAATATAAATATTATAAAGTTTAGGTAGTTTATAATAAAGTTCTATAAATATTTAATATTATGTTTTCTTAAATAAAAAATTAGAAAAATAAAGTAAAAAACACATTAAATTTAGTAGTATTTCTCATCCAAATTTAATGTATTTTTTTCCTCCTAATTTTTCGTTAAAAAAACACAGTCTAAAAATATACTTGACCACTATAATTCTTTTATAAAAAAATAAAAATAATTATATTTTTATATTAATATTAAAAATATAATTATTTTAATAAATCCTGAATTATTTAAAATCATCTATCAGTGCCAGCTCACGTGGGGCCTGATTGGGTGCCGCCTCCAAATCAGACGCGGCCCGGTGCGCCGTCCTTTTCCCATCACGCAGCTTGTGGACACGGACGGACGGCCGCGGTTGACCCACGCCGCCTTCCCCCGTGAAGACTTCCTCCACTGTGTGCCCGTGTGTCGGTGGTGGGTCGGCCGATTCGGTTCGTCTTTTTGATGCGCACAAAACCCAAAAAAAATTACAAAAAACACTTAAACACATGCAAACAAAAATTAATAAGAATCAGCTGAATTCGATTCAGTTGTTTTAAATATTTAGATGAAAAAAACGGAGCAAGAACTGCAAGAACGTAAAAATAATCGAAGAACTTTAGACATGTGAAGCGATAATCTAACAAACAGGTGTCATGTCAGGCTGCGCATCACGAACTGTGGCTCGATGGAAGCTTCGGGTGGAACAGCACAATATATAATTGCTTGGGTTTGCTTGCTGCTGGTGGCAGCTGATTCCTTCCGCTTTTATCAATCTTTTCTTCATCTTCTTCTTCTTTCCCTTTCCTCGTTCGTTCAATCCATCGGCATCCTTCAATGCCGTCGAGGGCAGGCTTCGGAGTAGGCACCCAGGCGGCAACTGCAGGGGAGGAAAAGCCCGCGGAGTGGGAGGTGACCCCCGGCGGGATGGTGGTCCAGCGCCGCGACGCCGAGTCCGGCCCGGCCGCCGCCGTCGCGCCGACCATCCGCGTTAAGGTCAAGCACGACTCCGTCTACCACGAGATCTACGTCAGCTCGCAGGCTACGTTTGGTAACCCTCTCTTCGGCGACGATGGCAGTGGTCGTGAATGCGTGATGTTGGGGAAATTAATTAGGGATTTCGTGTGGCAGGGGAGGTGAAGAAGCTGCTGTCGGCGCGCGTCGGGATGCACCCGTTGGACCAGAAGCTCTTGTACAAGGAGAAGGAGCGCGACTCCGCCGCGTTCCTCGACGTCGCCGGCGTGAGGGACCGGTCGAAGCTGGTGCTGGTGGAGGACCCGACGGCAAAGGCGAAGCGGCTGCTGGAGCAGCGCCGGGCCGAGAAGATGGAGAAGGCGGCCAAGTCCATCTCCGCCATCGGTCTCGCCGTCGATAAGCTCGCATCCAAGGTACATTTGTGCCTCCCGTTGAAATCTCAAATCGGTTCCCCCTTTTTCCTCTTTTCCCGGGGAAGGATTTGATCCTGAACAAATTTCGTGAGAGTAGGTGTCGGCATTGGAGGCGATTGTGAACAAAGGTGGGAGAGTGGTGGAGGAGGACGTCATCAGATTGATCGAATTGCTGATGAATGAGCTGATCAAGTTGGACGGCATCGTGGCGGATGGAGATGTGAAGCTACAAAGGAAAATGCAGGTTGATTCATCAATGGCGTCTTTCATCTTGCAATTCGGATCTGATTTATACTGATGAGTAGATGGTCATTGAGCAGGTTAGGAGGGTGCAGAAATATGTAGAGACCCTCGATTCGATCAAGATGAAGAACGCCATGCCGACAGGCAACAGCCAGGTCAAGGAGCAAAAGCCTCTACCTGAATTCCTAACTGGACAACATCACCAAAATCGAAAACAGTACCAGCAAAAGACTCAGCAGCCACCGGTCGTGGTGACGACCAGATGGGAGACTTTTGATTCCTTGCTCATGCCATCAACCTCAACGCCGACCACCATTGCATCATCCACTCCCACAACGAGGCTCAATTGGGAGCTGTTTTGATGTCGCGGCGGGCACAGAATTGGCCAAGCAACAGGAGGAAAAGCTCTGCTCTGTGCACGAGAGTACTGTATCAAATCTTGTTCCTTTTTCTTTATAGCCTTTTTGCACAAAACCTTGCTAAAATCACAGCATGTTGCTCTGTTACTACTATTCTTTGAGTGTGTGTAAATCTACTTTGACGATGGATTGCAGATCCATACGGCCGACTGAATTCATGTGAAAAAATATATATATAAATTGTACTATACATTTCATAGAATTTTGTTTTCATCATGATAATGCACACAAAATCTGTGTTTAGAACTGCTCCATAATGCTTGTGCTGGGGCTTAACCTCTTTGAGATTGTAAAATTATCTGCAGTTGGATTGGAGAAAGAAAACTAGATCACTAAATAGTGGAAAGTGGTGGATTCCCAGCTCGTATTATGAATTATGATTGCCATTTTTAATTCAATTATAGTGAACTAATCATTTTGGTCGGAATGGATTTCTTCTTTATGCACAGTGATATGCGTGTTGGCAATGAGGCTGAAATGATAGGGAGTGGAATCCTGAAAGGTGCAAAAAATATTAAATTTTTTTCACTTTCTTTTTGTCTCTTGTGCTTTGCTAGAGCTGGGATATTCTCTTTATTGCAAGAACAAATTTCACTTCTTTGTATTGCTTAACTATTTTCCTCATTTTTCAGTAGGTTCTCAAGTGAAGCTCATGGCTTATTAGTTATTTTTTCAGATTTAAGATTCTTAAAGTTAGTTGCTCAGAGTTTCATGACTTGTATTTCACTTCGTTGAATTGCTTTACGATATTCCTAATTTTCAGTAGGTTCTCAAGTGAAGCTCATGACTTATTAATTATTTTTGTCAGATTTAAGATTCATAAAATTATTTGCTCAGAGTTTCATGGCTTGTATTTCACTTCGTTGAATTGCTTAACTATATTCCTAATTTCCAGTAGGTTCTCAAGTGAAGCTCATGGCTTATTAATTATTTTGTCAGATTTAAGATTCATAAAATTAGTTGCTCAGAGTTTCATGGCTCACTTATATGAATTGCTTAAATATATTCCTAATTTTAGTAGGTTCTCAAGTGAAACTCATGGTTTGTCAGATTTAAGATTCTTAAAATTAGTTGTTCAAAATTTGAAATTAAGTTTTATAGTTGGGAGGGTCAACTAACTTGTCCTAATGTTCCTAATGGCTTCCCTACTTCGTTTCTTTTGGTGCCCAATTTGTAAGGATTTTCTTGAGCTTAAGGGAAATTAATTTTGTTCATAAACATTTTCAATAGCCAAAAATAAATATGATGAATATCCCTGAGTCAATCATAATACTAAATATACTCAACATAATAACCTTAAAATACTTTTATAAACTATCATCTAATATGCAAAGGCAAACTTATTATAAATTTGAATATATCATCTAGCCAGGATGATGTTAATGAAGTAATAAATAAATCCATTGTATACAACTTAACTTCATGCATCATCATACACGGCATCCAAAATGTCTTTTCTCCACTATGCAAACAAAATAAGTATAGCTCAAACTCTTTATATCCTAACTCACTTCCTAGCCTCAGAAATAAAGTAATCACATTTCTACTTATAATTTTTTTTAATCAATTGATTGATGTACAAAGCTAAGTAATCAATCATGATTCAAAAATATTTAAATATATTAGGAAGGAATAAGAAATATATAATTCATTATTTATGGCAAACCTTCATAAGCACTTGGTATAAGAACATGTGTATATATATTTAGGCCATTTGTTATGCTTCATAACATATAAAAATTATATCATATCATTTACATAATGGAAAAAATGGAACCTAGCATAACTATTTCATGTATATTAACAAAATCCACATTGTTTGGGCAAGGCCATAGTAAAGATCAAAAGGAGATACAAGTTCAATGCGTAACAGAATCATAGAGAGGGCCCAACTTTTATTGTCTCATATAAATCCATAGTCACTCTTATTTTCTTAGGCTCACAACACAACTAGCACTGATTTGAAGATCGATAATATTGGGAAATTAGAATGCACTATTTTTTTTTTTGCTGAACACTGCAAGCACCATAAAAAATGAGTCGTATCCAGTTGCTAAGACAAGCATCTGTTAGATTTCATTCAAGAATCTGCAACTGAAAAACTGTTCATTACAACAGAGGCAGTACTAATCATAATCTGGTGTCATCTTTCCCGTGAGAATTAAGTATTCGCAGCATCTACTTGCAGGTCTTCCTTGATGAAACAGGGAGCAATATGTTCACTGCAAAAGTCAGGGCTCCATTAATTTGTCATAAAACGTTTTCATTCCCAAACTCAAGAATCTCATGATGAAATTAAGCATGGCCTGGTACTGGTCCTGTGCATCACAGCGCACCATTATTGGTGCAGGTCCTCCCATAGTTGTGTGTTGTTTCTTTGCTGAGCAGGTCACATGATGTACTGAGAACAGGGGGTGGACCTTTTGGCCACTTGTGCTCCAGAGTCCACATCTAATCATAAACAGTTGATCAAGCAGTTCTTACTCTAGTTAGTGTTTCTTTTTAATGAATGGTAGTTGTGATAAGAGTAGGTTCTGTAATCTTGATTCATACTGTGTTTGTTGCAAAAGTAGCAGCACTTCAATCCTCAACCTGGTGTAAAAGATTTTGTTTGTTGCTTAAGATATTACTATTTATGCATTTCTGTCCTTGATATTTGATCTCGCTTCTCCTTTATTTATGGTTCTTATTTGCCTTAGTCTGCTCTTGAAGATTTCAATTAATGTTTTTGCCACAATTGTGATAAGAAGGGTAATATAACTTTAAAGTTTTTAGTTAGTTGATTTGCAGTGTGGGATTTTGATGATTTTGAATTTTATTGCTTACCATTGGCAATCCTGGCATTCTAGATGAACTTAATATTTCGTCATATATTTCCATAAAATATTTAGATTTTAAAACTTCAAAATGGAGTTCCTTAAAACTAAAGAAATTATGTCTGGTGCCTAGAATTTGAAACCTGCTTACCCTTTTAAGCAAACCTTAGAAGTTTTAGAATAAATTAAAGAGGAATTATGTAGGGCGAAAGAGTCTGATATAACTTCCATGCTTGTATGGTTATTGTCTTTTCTAGACTCTCTAATTTATACTTTTAGGCTATGTTTCTTTGAAAATAATTTACTGTTGATTCCTTTCAAAGAAACACCGTCTTAAATTATAGCTCCAAATGTCAAACGATACCTTAATTGGTGATGCAAGATTATAAGCAATTGGATTCATGAGGTCTACTAATGAAGCTATTGGATCGAATCTTCTTGCAATTGAGAATCTAGCAGTAATAATTTTGTTCTTAATGATGAGCATAATTATGTCGAATATGATTTAGGTTTGTTTGAATTGTCACTTAGGAGCTCCTCTTAAGATTATCCCTTGTGAGTTTTCTTTAAGCCTCATTTTCTGAGATATTGATTATCTATATCTTATATAATTTTTCGATAACCATTTGTAGATAATTTATTTAAGAAAATTTCTATTTGTATGCCAGTTTCTTACTATTATGACAAATAGAAAACTTGGTTCTAATCAACTGTGCTGCTCTCTCTCTCTCTCTATATATATATATATATCGTACTCCGTCTGATTTGTAATTATTTTTTAAATTAGAATAAAAAAACTTGTTTGATAAAAAAAAAAATCAGTCAACATCAACTCCGCTCGAGAAGGATGTTACACGTGCCGGCACTAACATTCGAGTCAGCAATTAACTGCATCAATAAAGATGAGTTTACTCTTTATTACTTGGTTTCCAATTCCAACAACGCAACAAGTGAACAAGGTCAACGTCCCCCGGACGCTTGTGGATTCCAATCCCATGCATGAAGTGATGAAACCACCATGCAAACTGAAATACTTTTCCCTACCCATCTGGAAGATAAGTCTGGGCTCCTCCACAACTCTGTTGCATTGGCGTTTTACGAAACAGGTACACAGTAGAGTAAATGACTACAGTCGTTGAACAACCCAAACATCCGCTCGTCCACGCTACGTCCGAAGCGCTGCGCCGGCGCACACGTGTCGCGCCTCTTCCCGAATCCCGGCACCGCCGATACTAACCGTTACAAACAAAAAGCACAAATACCACGATCGACCGTTCGATCATTCGGTGTCCTCTGCTCTGACCGATGCCGTTCATATATATCGGATGATGTAACAGACTTAAAAGCATCTCATATTCTCATATATCAGCGTAACATCCATGAATGTGACGCTCCTCGCTCGCTTCGCTTCGCTTCGTTCAGTGTTGCTATTTATTAATTTGGAGTTCCGCTCGAAAGCGGAGAGCAGAGCGAGGTGGAAGAATGAATGCTGAATTCGCAAGAGGATTACCTTCCTGAATAATTTGTAATCCAAGGTTTTTTCCGGAAAGAGTTTGCTTGTTCATCGAGCAAGCGTCGAAGACATCGGACATGGAACCGGGGAGGACTCTCTTTGGTATCGCATTGGCCGAGAGGGCAAGATGGCAGCAGTTCCTCTTGTGCTGCTCCGGCTTCTTCTTTGGATATCTTGTTAATGGCGTTTGTGAGGTGATTTAACTCCGCTTTCTGTTCCCTTTCTTTTACCCTTTACTCAAGGATCGATTTTTTTTTTCGACTGACTTCTCCATGTGAAGCGGTGCAAAATTATTCTGGTAAAGTTTTAGGAGCATCTAGTTTAATGTTGCATTTTGTGAAATGCTTGCCACATCCATATTCATCGACCATTTCTTTAACTGCATGTTCTTTATTTGCAAATCCGGCTTCTTTATTTCAAATTTGTTGTGATTTTAATTGATTTCTTACTTGTCATGTTTCAGGAATATGTGTACAATCGTTTGCAGTTCAGGTGTAATTCCTCGTCTTTTCCATCCTGCTCTAGTTTATTTCTTGTTTAACATCTGTTTTCATCTATTTAAATATTGTGGCCTGTGCAGCTACGGTTGGTACTTCACTTTTGTTCAAGGTTTTGCGTATCTCGGGCTCATCCGCCTGCATGGCTTCACTACTAAGCAGATGGTAAATCCATGGAAGGCGTATGTTAAATTGTCTGCTGTTCTTATGGGGTCTCATGGACTAACAAAAGGATCCCTCGCCTTCTTGAATTATCCGGCTCAGTTGATGTTTAAGTCCACCAAGGTTTGCCTTCTGTTCCTTGTACTTTTTATAGCTTAGTTGTGGCCCTTACATACAGTTTTAGTTGATTATTTTATTTATAAACTCAATCTTGTCTGCATTAGTCAAAGCACCATGGTGCCCATATGCTTTATGTGTTCACGATTTCAGCATTTGTCTGCATAATTAAATGCAGTGGTCAATGTTGGTTGCATAGTTTTATCTGCTAATCGGACAGAAATCTTTGGAATGGCCCTTCATAGGGTCCCTTGTGAAGGGTAGGCCTGAGCCATTCAATCAGGGAATCTATATTCAGGCTATTTGATCAAAACTGAACAAAATATATAGGATCAGATGTCTTAGACATAGCCCTTCATAAAAAAATGTATATAGAGCCTATTCGTAGAGATTCTTATAAATGTCAACTCATTCATCCACCTAACTCTTTTTTTTTTTTTTTTTTACATATCCACCTAACTCTTGAAATGAATCCTAGCTATTGTTCTTATAAATGTCAACTCATGCATCCACCTAACTCTTGAAATGAATCCTAGCTATTGTTCTTTTGACTTGAAAAATGTAACAATTTGATTAAAACTTTTGGTGAATCAATAGTGACTAGGATTTGTTTAAGGATGTTGTTGACAATCATGATTTTGCCTTCATAAGCTCTCTATGTAGAAGGCTTTATAATAATACTTAGAGCTGCCCCTTCATCAAGCTCTAAATCTTATGTCCTACATAAACCCCATAAATCCACTTTTCACATCCACAAGACAAGTCCAAAGTATTCAAGAGAGTTTGAGAGTTGATACAATTACCTACACATTTTCTGGACTCCATATGATATGCATTTACGTCAGCCTAATAATAATCAAAGATAGTAGAGAGATAGATATTCCGTGTCATGTAGTTATAAGATCTGGATGCATTTTATTGCATTAAAGTCTACCTACCTACCAAGAAGGCTGCACTCAAAATGATGTTCATGATTGAACGACAGTGCAGCTCTACTAATCCCTTGAGGGAGGAAAAAGAAGTGCAGCTCATCATTCTAAACACATACTTAGATAATTGCTGATATTTGTTTGTGGTTGGGCCTCTTTACGTTGTGCTGTGCAAAGTGGACATGGATAAAAGCTGATAATCGATGAAGTCTATGATAAAATCCATGAAGTCATAGGTAAATCGAGAATGTGATTGCCAATTAAACAAAGTTGCAACCCATACATCAAGAATGGATTAGAATTAATGAACGAATGAATTATATTCTGTTCAAGGATGTTTCTGCCAAGCTGCAACGTCAGATTCTTTGGTGACTATTCATGAATTCCAACACCCAAGTGTGTGATGTAATGATCTTATTTGCACTTTTTTCTGATGCACGTCACCAGGTGTTGCCCGTGATGATAATGGGAGCTTTCATACCTGGTCTTCGACGCAAGTATCCGGTCCACGAATACATTGCTGCACTGCTTCTTGTTGTCGGTCTCATCCTTTTCACCTTGGCTGATGCCCAAACTTCACCCAATTTTAGTGTGATGGGTGTTGTAATGGTGTCGGGGGCACTTATCATGGACTCCTTTCTTGGTAATTTCCAGGAGGCTATATTTACCACGAATCCAGCAACGTCTCAGGTAATTACTTTTCATGTTCACTCTGTTCTTCTTTGCCTTAAAAATTTGGAAACTTTTTCTGTCAAAATCTTGATTCCGTGTGCTGGTCCAGATGGAGATGCTCTTCTGCTCAACAGTTGTAGGACTACCTTTTTTGATCCCACCTATGCTTTTAACTGGGGAGCTCTTCAGAGCCTGGAATTCCTGCAAAGAGGTAATTCTTTTTGCACTCTTTAGTTCCTGTTCTCAACCAAGTCTTACTGAAGCAGTAAACTGTGCTGTGATGTGAATTTAAACTAGCTCCAATCACCACAAGCTACTGCGACAAAAGAAAACTACTTGATTGGCATTTGTATTGCTTTAGTCGATTGCCTACAACCAATTTAAGGCATTGTGATCGTCATTTTTTTCTTAAAATGACACGATTTTGCCTTCAAAATGCAGCATATGTACGTATATGCAGTGCTGGTTTTTGAAGCAATGGCTACCTTCGTCGGTCAAGTTTCGGTCCTATCACTCATTGCATTGTTTGGTGCTGCAACCACTGCTATGGTATGATCCTTCATCTTGTCATTGTCCACCACGTCAGAAGGTACTAGGATCTTATGTGTGCTAACTGTTGCATGCATGTATTAGGTAACCACGGCGAGGAAGGCAGTAACACTTTTATTGTCTTACCTAATATTTACAAAGCCTTTGAGTGAGCAGCACTGCACTGGGCTTCTGTTGATTGCCATGGGAATCACTTTGAAGCTTCTTCCTGGATCCAAAGGAACCAATCTATTGACCCCGAAACAACAACATCAACAAGTACAGGAATGCGCCGAAGGAGAAGAAGAAGAAAGGAGGTCATTAGTTTGATGAAAAGATGAGATGGATGATCATGTAGTATAAATAGTCTGATTCAAGTCGAGTAAATCTTTGATTCTTCTCTCCTTCAAGCTGAAGGTTATTGTTCACCATTCCTGAATCTACAAAGCTGCAGCTGGTCTTCCTAACCAATATAAATTAATGGAGTATCTTGGCATGGAGAAAAATTTGCCCAAGCAAGGTGGAACGGCTTATGTCACGATTTAGTGTTCTATTAATGATCAAGAGAATCTGACTAGCTGCTGTTGATCTGTAAATTCTCGCTTAACTTTATCTTAATTTGCAGCTTAAATGTCATTATTCTGCCAACCAGCAAGATGTAATGTTAGTCGATTAATATGTAAGGATTTCTAGTTTGACCGTCGCCCCCAATTAGTTGAACCATTGCTTTCTTGTGTTGGTTGGGATGTTTGACAACATGTCATGATCCCTTATTCAATGGATTTCTAATTGCTCGAGGAATTGCAGTCTTAGATCATTCAGACCAGACCCACTTATTTTTCAGGTGAAATAAACTAGTAGAAAGTCTCCATCTCAATCTGAATGAATGGTAGGATTAGAGAGGCCTCATTTTCATTTGCAGCTGAGCAAAATGCATCCAAATCTAAATCCATCAAGTTCTGAACTTTTGTGCACACACAATAAAGCATGATGGTCTTGCATGAGTTCCCTTTGCATAGGCATGTGGATGATTTTTGTGTACGTTGTTGTGAAATAGATTGACCTTCTTTGTGCGCACACCGGATTGCCCATTAACAAATACGTATAACATGTTAGTTCTACTCATTCCATTAGAGACAATCCAGTCAAAGACCTCTTTAAGACATCACAAGCGTTCAACCATGTAATTGAGTTAGGCATTTAGGGAGGAAATTGAGCCAATTTGGAAATTTGTTACATGAGTTAGATAGTCAACTAGACTTTTGTCTAGAAATTCGAGGCGTCCTTTGGGCTTGTCCATAAAGACAACTTTAGGATTTCCACACTGAAAGTTTGAGAACAGGACGAAGTCCTATGAGGACTTTATGTGATTATGGTGTAGACAAGTCAAAAAAGTTGAAGCTAGAAATAAGGAGTGGATGGCCAAGAAATATGATGGTTTAGATCAATCATTGAATCGTCATTTCTTAAATATCTTCAAATAAATGTCAATTGGTTCTTAAATTGATTTATTCAACGACTTGAACCAGATTGAAGGATAATGATGCCTCTTTGATGCTATAATGATTTTTTTTTCTTTTTTTTTAAAAAATAAAATTTTAGACTTACCAGAACACTCAATGAGTGAGAAAGTGTATTGCTCGTTGCTACCCAAAAATTTAAGCCTTTTATAGAATTTTCGGTTAATGTTTTTTTTTTAGATCGTCAAATTTAAGTTGCCTAGTAAAAATTGAAAAGGACATAATGAATAATCTCTTTTTTTTTTCTTGCAACTGCTTGGGTCTTATCCGTCCAAGTTCAACAACAGAGAATGAAGTTGTTGTTTAAAAACTAGAACGAACGGTCCCATTTGAAAAAAAAAAAAAAAAGAAAGAAAAGAAAAGAACAAAATCCTGGCAAGTGACACTCTATCTAATATTTGACGTCAACCCATTGACCCGTACAAAAAGTTTCTATTTCTTGCCTCCACACGAGTGCCAAATTCCATGCTTCCGACTCAATTCCCGTTGCCTCTATTGGTTACAATTTGGAAGAGAAAAATCTTCTCTCTCTGTTTTGACGAGAGCAAAAAGTAAATGTAGCCGATTGGCGCTGAATAAGGCAGCATAAAGACATATCAATAGCCATCATTTCTTGTATCATCAGGAATTAGCGTTCCAAACTGATCAATATACCCTTCCACGAGGTTGCTAACACTTGTTGATATTTAAATAAGCAGTAGTATTGGTTCAAGGCTTTCCTACTGGCAAGAATTACTGGGCTAAACAGAGGAGAGGCTAATTTAAAAACAGATGATGAGCACAAACGAAAACAATCAACAAACTATCCATTAGCTGCGGAAGCAATTAACACGCGTTGACACAATCAACCATACATCAGGACCTACAAAGTGCTGTTCTTGAGGTTGACTGCCTCATTGTCGTGTCCGCATATATTACTAAGACCGCAACCAACCTACAGATATTTTTTTCCAAGGGACTGAAGGAGCCTGCGACATATGGGAGCAAACAGTGAATCTCTCTTGAGGATTAAGATGGATCAAGTACCAACAATGAGATGGAGATGAGATTTCCGAAATATGAAATTGCTGCAGCGAAAGGAACTCATCCATTCAGAAAAGCAATTCATACCAGGTACGATTACCAGCTCATCCACTTGTCAGTCATAATAATTGATAGCTCTTTGACTAATCGAGTAGTCGGCTTAAATCTGCAATTTAAAAGGGGTGTTCTTATAATCAACAAAGTCTGCTTGGAAGATGTCAAGAAACATGTGCTTGCTTGAGCAATCGGACCAGTTCCATCATCCATGACAGAAACTCCATTCCTACCGACGAAACACCATGCTCTCCTTCATACACAAGTACCTCCGAAGGCCAAGAAAGGCTTTTGTAAGAGAAAAGAACCAAGGAAGTGAAAAGAAGAGAGAGATGCAATCGCCATGCATCAAGGAGATTCCAGAGGCATGCAGCTTTGGCTGCTGTCCTGTACCTTTTCTCCACATGATTGTATCAAGCAATACAAAGCGCCGCGCCAAAGCAACCGCTGCAAGGATCTCACGATCAAATTTTGCAAAATTGACAACCAGTTCCGTCTTCCCAAACGCCCAGTTTACCAACCATGAGTCCCTTCCTTCTTTGCCTGATGCCTTCTCCAGTTTCATCTCAATATATCCACAGTACGGTGAAACACAGCAAGCAGATAGCATCAGACAAAGTGAATATTATCACCTGTCCAGTCATGTCTGCCTTGACTACGCTGGACTCAGCTTATTCTCGCATGCACAAATGCACGCCTGTCTGCCATCTTCATCTTCTGGTCGTCCACCTGCAAGCATCTTGGAGCCTCCATTCTTTAGCATCTCTTACAAATCAGCAAGCTTGAAATCACAAGTGCAGTATGGTAACCAAGATAATGCTCTGGAGTCAGCAATTCGGAAAAGAATCATGCATTTCCTCAACATATCAAATGAAGAATACAGCATGGTCTGTACTGTAAATAGGACTACAGCTTTCAGGCTGCTGGCAGAATCATATTCGTTTTGTGCCAATAAGAGGCTTCTGAGTGTATATGATCATGAGAGCGAAGCACTAAACGCGATGACTGAGAGTGCCCAGAGGAGGGGCGCCAAAGTTACGTCTGCTAGCTTCTCATGGCCAAGTCTGAGAATTCATTCAGGGAGATTGACGGACGAACTATGCAAGAAGAAAAGAAGAGGAATGTTTGTTTTTCCACTTCAGTCCAGGATTTCAGGGGCAAGATATCCTTATCTCTGGATGAGACTGGCCAAAGACAATGGATGGCAAGTACTGTTGGATGCATGTGCTCTGGGGGCGAAGGACCTGGACGCACTTGGACTGTCTCTCATTCAACCAGATTTCATCATCTGTTCTTTTTTCAAGGTGTTCGGTGAGAATCCGTCAGGTTTTGCCGGTCTCTTTATCAAGAAGTCGAGCATTGCAACGTTGGAATCATCAACGGTAGCAAGGAGCATTGGCATCGTAAGTATCATTCCAGCAAGAAGGTTGAATCTCAATGATGATTACTCAGGGACAGATTTGGATGCATATTCCTCGAAAATCCAATTTGAGGAAGATGATATAGAAACAACCAGTTCACCCTCCAGTCCAATACCTACAGTTACCTGTAATGTCACTGCTGCTATAGATAATGAGTATGATGGTACTGCTATAGAACAACAGAATCAAGCCAAGATATCAGAGCAAGGTGAAAGTTCCAACATACGCAATGGAAAACAAGAAATAATTTCAAGCATTCTAGAATTAGAACTTGATTCTATCCAAGTACAGAAGACCACAACCATTTCTGAATCAGACAACCGTATGGAGATTTTATGCAGAGGACTAGACCATGTAGATTCACTAGGTTTAGTGCTTATCAACAGAAGGTTAAGATGCATAGTCAATTGGCTAGTTATTGCTTTATTGAAGCTGCAGCATCCTCACTCGGAACGTGGAATGCCTCTAGTCAGGATATACGGTCCACGAGTAAAATATGACAGGGGGCCTGCATTAGCTTTCAATGTATTTGATTGGAAAGGAAAGAAGATTGAACCAGGCCTAGTACAAAAGCTTGCAGATAGAAGCAACATTTCTCTAAGTTGTGGCTTCCTACATAATATCTTGTTTGCAGAGAAATACGCAGCAGAGAAGGATCAAGTTTTGGAAAGAAGAACCAGTCAAAGTACAGATGGAGGAAAAGAAGGCAAAGAAAACACTATGTTGGGAATAAACGTCCTAAATGCTTCCCTTAGTTTTCTTACTAACTTTGAGGATGCTTATAGACTTTGGAGTTTCATTGCTAAGTTTCTAGATGCCGATTATGTGGAGAAGGAGAAGTGGAGATACATGGCCTTAAACCAGAAAATGATTGAAATTTAATTTGTCCGAACTGAATCATTGATGTTTGACAATGTTTTCTGCTTTAAGTTCCACAACTCAAGAAATATTCGTTATTGCAATACCATGTTCATATTCTGTTGATTTACTTGCACCTTTTCAACTTAAGCTCAAGAATCAGTAGCTTATCCCTGGCATAGAAGATGAGTTAGTAAGCTGAAAAACCTTAGCATTGTGATCTTTAAGAGGTTAAACACACCTGAGGTAGAGTTGTGCAATCTAGCACAGGTAACATCAAGAAATTGTTCACAGTAGCTTACATACTTCTTTAGATCAGTCTATTGTGCAAGACCAGAATCGTACAGTAGTAAATCCTACTACTTCATCAATGCTCAGTTAGTTCCTTGCCCAAGTGGCAAAAAGTCTTCCTAATAATATAACCATCCGCAATGTGATAACTCCTACTTCAACTAAACCTATTTCCTCAACAAGCGTCATGTGTAACACAGAAACCCCACATTTAAGGCCATAACCAACAAAGTACCACAGCCAACAATAAGAAGCCAGAGTACCTAACAGTTTTGCGTTATACCAGGCAAGTTTTATCTCAACTCCACATTAATCGCATCCAAAACCCACTCAGTTTCATTTCAATTCTCGAGTAATCTTTTATCAGGAAATTCAAGAACAGGGCTATCAACTTCAATCATGCTGCAACATGGTGCAGTTTTCTTTATACCACACAGTTCCACAAATGACCCAACGTTCTTAAAAATCTTCAAACGTCTTGGCCTTCGCATATGCCGGTGAAAGAATTACGGAGAAAGCATAATTAAAAGAATCCAAACCTATCAAGTGAATAGCCATTTCTTCTCCTACTTCCACATTTCCATGCGTCTTAAAAGACCCAAGTACTGCAGAACAAACAAATGAATCAGGCTCCATTGACATGCTTCTTATGAGCCTTTCAGCTTCAACAAAAAGTGAAGCTCAGCCAAGCATATCAACCATGCACGCAAAATGTTGTGCCTGTGGCTTGATCAAGTAAGCTCTTCGCATCCAATTAAAGCATAAGCGCCCTGTCTCTACCTATCCAAGATGACGCCATAAGTTACATTGTTAGGCATTATCCCATGCCTTTGCATTTATTCCTGATTGCCAAAGCCTCTGCTGCAAACCAAGGATTGCAAAAATTGAGATCATTGTTGTCAAAGACAAAACATCATTCTCTGACACATAATCAAAAACTTCAATGGCCCTCTCTACGTTGCCCCTTCTTCAGATAACCATGCACCCACTTGCCCTGGTCCAGTGCTTCAATGACAAACATGCCGAGTTGAAACTGGCCACTGTGACCTTATCCGGTTGCACAAGCTCATTGCCCCGAAGCACCATCTCACGAAACAAATCCAATGCCTCCCTAGATTGGCTGCCCTAGACGAACCCAGTCACAATCGAGTTTCAAGCAAATCAAGGCTACCTCACGCACCTCAAATGCCCAATCAGCATCGAATTCCAAGAAACAATCTTTCTATGGCATTTGGTCAAACACTCTTCTGGCAGAATCAATTAGTCAACAAGTAGCATGCACATGAATCGTAGAGTTCAAGATGCAAACATAAGTGTGGTGCCAGAACAACAGGACGTGTGCATGCTAACATTACACGACGACGGAGTCGAGAAGGTGAGATCAGTGCTTGATTAGGAAAGGGGTAACAAGTATTACGGAGCAGACACCGGCGGCGACATTTGGAGCTAGAGGGCGAGGGAGATGAGATGCGATGAGGGAGAGGCTGAGTGGCTTCAAATGCCGGCGTTGTAGAAGATGGCGGTGAGGCGGGTAGGCGCCAAGATGGCGGAGGAAGAGAGTGATGGCGTAGTGAAGGGGACGAGGAAGAGGCGGAGGGTAAGGTGGAAGAGTCGAAGAAGAGACGGGCGAGGTGGACGACCGTGGCAACGGAATGGGTGGAAGGGGAAGCGAGGATGAATCGGGCGAGCATTCGTACGTTGTCGGAGGTCTGACATCGGTGGATCAGGCGGAGGCGGGCGCGGCCTCGGTCAGGAGTGGAAGCGTGGAACGCTCAACATTTAGGCCATGTACTTGTAAATATTTGTTTTTTTTAAGTAAATATTTGTTTAAAAAAGGGAAAAGAAAACTAATGGATAAAATAAATGAATAAAAATTTTACGGATGCCTGTGTTTTTTATTTTTATCCAAAATTATGTATACTGTTTGGCTTCGTTTTCAAACTGATTTTAAGCCGCTTTTAATAAAAATAATTAAAAAATTATTTGATAATAAAAAGTAAAAATAAAAATAAAAAAATAAGTAAAAAAGTAAAAATTATAAAAATTATAATTTGATGATTTTATAATTTTTATTTTTTTTAAAAAATAATTTATATAATTTTATTTAAAATTTTAAGTATTATTATTTTAAATAATTTAAAATTTTTAGTACTAATAAAAATAAATAAAATTATTATTTTAATATAATTTAAATAATATATTTATTTAATATTTTAAATTTTGATTGTAGTTAAAAAATTAATTAAATATCTTATAAATTTTAATAATGCAACATAGTACAGTATAACATAATTATAAAATTATTGATAATGGATCAAACAGTCGCTTAGAGAAGTAGAAATAAATTATATAACATTCATAATATTATTTATAAAGCCATAAATTAGTTTGTGAAATCACTAGATGATAATTATTATTATTATAGATGATAATTAACTATCTACTATTAGAAACCTTGATATCTCAAATGGATTATTATTAAAGATGATAATTAAACTTGAATTATCGAAGAATCCAACTCAACCCGTTCCATTTTATAAGTAGGTTTGGGATGTCTGATTATAATTATGTGACGTGTTCGAGTTATATGTATAAGGTTTAAGTAGGGTTTGAAAGTCTTCAGTATTTGATACTAATAAATGTGGCTATTTATTTGAGTTTTCGGGTCAAATTTTGGTTATATATAATAAGATACACAAATTGGGTATTTAATCGCTGTTACTTCACCCAAATCAAAATCCTTCCATATGAACCTTCGGATTCGAATCACCATCCATTGCTGCCGTACTCTTGCTTGACACGCTTGTAAACTTGGATGAGGCAACTTGCACTGCTGGAAAGCGAAGCGGTTAGCCACTCTTCAAATAACCTCTCGACTCGCGTTGTTCCCGTTTTGTGCGCTCCCTCTGTCCTCTTCAATCCGCCATGACTCCCAACTCCGAGACCTCGCTGTGATTCGCCTTCTTGCAAGGTAGCGCTCACCCTCGCCCTTGTTCGCTTCAGCAAGATCGATCTTTCTCCTTCTCGCCCTCTGATGCACAACATTGGAAGCAGGAGGTACGGATCGCTCCTCCTCCCTGATCTCTCCAGTCAAAGGCAACCCGGTCATCGCCTTAATCTCTTCAGGCCAAGAAAGGAGGCAGGAGATCCCTAGGCTCAGGGAAGAGCTCAAGCAACTCGAAGGTCACTCCCCTCCAACCCCCAAACACACACCCCCCCCCCCCCCCCCCCCCCCCCCCACTCTCACTTTTAATCTATCGACTTCTGCTTTTGTTATATGTCAGGCAGTGCGAGGCTGATCCGCCGATGGCCTCTTGCCATTGCCATTTCTTTCATGGGATTGGTGAGTTGGAGGGATCTAGTGTCGGACATCGCGATAATCGGCTTTGGATCGTACTCAGAGATTTCTGAGGCAGGGTAAATAATCTGTGAAATTTGTTCTATTAGTGTCGAATATTTCTGCTTTCTTCCTCTTTTCTTGAGAAAGAGACTGGAATCTTGTGTATGGTGACAGTTTGCTGGGAGGATAGGGGAAAAAAATGGATTGGCCTGTGGATCGAAAAGAATTTCTCGGTAGGTATTTTTTAACGATTCGGTTTTCCTTACTAGCCTCAATTGGAACCTTACATATGTAACTATTTCCATAGGCATACATTGCATTCTAACCAATTTGGCAGCAAGCGACAAAAGTGTTGCTTGATTCTCTAAAAACTACATGTGGTAGGCTTATCTTGTTTGGGGGAACATTTCTACAATTTTTTACAGTTACTAATATTTTTCATATGATAGAATTACACCTCTCTTCCTCTCTTACAACTGCTCATTTTGTCCTTGAGTAGACTCTTCCTCATTAATTCCTCGTAAAGTGAAAAACGGTGTTCAATTGTGTTGAGTAGCGAGCCATCATTTTGTAATTAATGCTTGTTAGAAATAGTAATTAAATGTTGTGTCTTGGAAAGGTTGAGAGCTAATTAATATGTATTGGTAAGGCTAAGAGATGTGGTAAGTAAATATGCTTTTGAAAGGAGATTATAGGATTCTATGGAACTCACAATTAGTGATACATGCATGTTTTTGTCTACAAAGGAGATTTATGACTTCACTTATAGTACATACTCAGAGGCTTGAGATGTTGCTTCTTTCTTTACCATGACTTAGTCAAACTATGTTGATCCTATTTTTATGTCAAACCAAGGTTGTCAGAATTGAGATCCTACCTAGGGACGATGAAAGCTTTGTAGGATTAGAACCTAGGATCAGATTGTAAGATCATAAGATGCTACCAAATCACTTAAAATATATATTTTTAAAAATATGTTCATCTAATTAGATTTAAGAGTAAGATAAATATATAAATAAGTAATAAGCAATAAAAAAATTAATATATATATATATATATCTAGTATCATGTATTAAGATTAAAAAATATATATCCAATATTTTGTACTATTATTCAGAAATATTAGTTGTTTAGTATAAAACTATGAAATTGAATATAGTATAAAGTTGAACCAATACAAACTGGCCTTATCTCTTAGTACATGCCAATTTTTTGAAACACCAATCAATATTGTACTATTTTATACATTCACAATACAAATAATAACCCCTACTTTGGTAGTTTGGTGTCAATATGTACAATAGACTAGAAAATGAAACATGTTAATATAAAAATTTGTTTGTAATTGATACATATTAATTTATTACATACAATGGCTTAAGAGTGAGGACCGACAATGATCTTGGCCAATATTATCCTAGAATATGTGAGACAAAATAATTGACTTGATTTCCTTCCAATCGAGTGGTTAATTGTATTAATCCTTACATGTGAATTTAAACTTCTATCTTGTCTAAGGTTCAAATTCTCGATTAGTATTAGTTTGACATTGAACTACTGTGAAGGCATCATTTATACTAGAGCCCCTTGTGTACTAGCTAGTACTATTGGTATACAAAGTAGTATTCAATTGAGTAAGTGGAACCACATAAGGTTTTAAGTAGCAATCCATACTGGTATATTGGTTCTTGGTATCGGTCGATACAAATTATATATATAATACCAATACAAGGTTGGACTGTTATGTACTCTTTGGACTAATTTTTAATATTATGTTACATCAATACTTAGTACCACTATGTGACTAGTACATATTGACTCACACCAACTACTAGGAATCTAGCTATAAGTTATGGAACTAAAATCCGATCCATACCGCCCATTATGATCAGTT
Source organism: Costus lasius (assembly GCA_027563935.2). NCBI lineage: Eukaryota > Viridiplantae > Streptophyta > Magnoliopsida > Zingiberales > Costaceae > Costus > Costus lasius. The sequence continues at coordinate 20,197,968 of CM050447.1, read as the reverse complement.
TTATTAGTCCAACCTATGTACCACTAGTACATGATTGATACTAGTATATAACTATATATGTGATATTATATACACACATGTATATATTTATTTATTTATTTATGTATAACTAGTATGGATTGTCGTAACTGGTATTTGTTGGCCTCTTTTTTTCATATGCAAATGCTACATTCTTCAATCTCAGTTGTTTGCAAGCCTTTTGGAAGATGGACTATATAAACCCTATAAAATCTATCCTCGTAAACTTTTAGACTCTCTTAAACTCTCTTTGAACTCAACTCTAATTTCTTTGGTCAACACGAAAATTAGATAAATTAACTATACGGCGTTCTTGTCAACTTCATCTTAGTGAGTTTTCTTCCATCATATTTGTCTCCACTAGTTAGGAACCATCATTCTCATCACATTATTCTTGTCGCTACAAACATTTCATTGGTATCTTTGATCACAACAACAAGAACTAAGGTAACCATTTCACTAGCTTTTAAGTTTTACCATCTTCTGTGGTTTGGTGCTTGACTCTTGATATGCGATGGTTATGGTAGTGAACATGTAATCAATTTATTTATTTGATGATTGAAAGTTTTACTTTGCAGTTAAATGTTAATTTGTTGGAAAAAGTATTAATATTCAGTTTGCATTTTGCTTATAAAAAATTTTGTGTTGTTCACCATATAAAATGTTTTTGTTCTGTTATGTGATAGAAAGGATGGCTACTTGTTTGTTTAGTGTACCAGCAAGTAGCGAAAACAAGTAGTTCAATTGCGATGATGCATGCTATATAGTTAATTACAAAATAGTTTGTTTTAATTGATAGAGTTTTCTTTTTTAAAATTTATTGTGGATGAATAGTTTTAAAATATCTAATTGTGTTGATTAAGTGATTGCAGAATATTTGGTCCCTTTCTAGTTAATACTAGATAGGTATTATTATTTATATTCCTCTAAATATATGAATATATATATATTTTAAAAATAAATAAAATTTTCATATATATATATTTTAAAAATAAATAAAATTTTCATATATATATTTTTTAAAAATAAATAAAATTTTACCTTTTAGTATGTTCCTATGATTTGATTCTAGCCTCTATTGTTTTTAGGTAGGATTTCAACAATTTTGCTTATAGGAACCAATTATGGTGCATACATGAACAAGCTATTGTACTATAGGAATCACATGTAGAAAGGAGAAAGAGAGGGGTTGTTTTCTATAACTAATGAGGAAGATTTAGGCTATTTTCTAGAGAGATTGGAACTGCAAAGATTGTATAGAGGAGAGGTGACAACGTTATAAATGATGATACCTACAATGATGGTGCTTAGCCCTTAAGGTGAAACCTACTTTAATGCCAATTTAGATAAAACAAAATAGTGATTAAGATCACTTCAGAATACATGGACAATTATATAACACTTTTTATATAAAGGCTAGAGTACAATATAATATGTAATATTGAAAGCCTAGTATGGCATTGATCTGAACTGTAAAGTAAAGAATATACCGTGGAAATAATGATAGAAAATATTATACTGACATAACTATAGAGGAACCTTTGTTATCTTCCATATGTGTAACCTATGGTTTTGGAAATGTAGTCTGAGATTTTATTAGCACCACTTAGCACAGTATCAATATGTGTGGTACCACCATAGTACATCTAGTATAGTGTCCGGATGTCCAGTTAATACTAGTGCGAGATAGGACCAGTACACTAGTACGGATTAGCATTGTAAACCTTAGTGTAACCTCACTGTTTTGCAATATTAATATAAAACAACCACAATCTAGATGTTGCTGCATAATTGGTGTTGTGAAATACAAATCCGAACATGATTAAATATCATACTGTACATGAATTTCTATGCATACTTATGGAAGCATTATATCAAGAATACCTAATATCCCATGCAATTAAGAGGATGTGAAGGAGATGTGGAACCTTGAAATAAGATTGCGCTACATAGTGTTCAACACATTGCCCACAGGTGAAAAGATGTAACTGTTCATTTACCTCCTTTTTCTTAGTTTTCCTTACAATGTTTTATTTGAAAAATGGCCCAAGTGATATCAATAATTTATGGGCATTTACATGCGTACTGGTTATTACTAGCACTTCTATACTGTTTTCCTTGTACTTGAGTTGGGGGAAGTTGAATGCTTGTTGCATAAAATAAGCAACTATGCTGCTACCTTCTCTGAAAGTTCAGATACTTGATGCTGAAACCATAAACAAACAAAAATAATATTATCACTGCAACGTGAAGGGACACTATAAGTGGTAGATAGTTCGTCTGCACTCCAATGTATTCCTTCAGGAACTCATTCAAAGGCACTTCTGACGTAGTGGAAGTGTGTAAAGGATCAGTACGGTCTCCTAATTGTGAAGCCATTATTCCATAAATAGTCCATGCTGCCGGGTTAGCCCAATAAAACCATCTCCACCACGTTGGTATCATCTGCAAAACAAGGATTTCTCATGTTAGGAGAAGGTATCTTCTAAAACACAAATTGATTTAGAATCTGTGTACCTTTCTTGGAATGAAGAAACCAGAGAAGATATTCCATAGAACAAAGATGAGGAAGGAAAAAAGGGCAGCCAATTCTTGGTTAGGTGTTAGAGCAACTGTCATCATCCCAAAAAGTGCATAGTATATCAAGCTTAAGAGGAAGAAGAGCAATAACCAAAGTAATTTTGTTGCTGAAGATTGGAACCCTATCATTGGATAAACAATGGCTAAGAAAAGTATTGTTTGCAGTATGATGTATGGAACTTCAATTAGCACCTGTAAATAAGAAATCATTAGCTAATGCTCATTCTCATTGTGTGAGAAGTCCTACATTTGAACAAAGCTAACCGAATTTTTAATCCAAAACATTTTGACAATGGCATGCCAAGTATGAGAGAAGTATCATCTTAAACTCTATAGGTACTTCTAATTTACTTGGCTTTGTTCTTTTAGGAAATGTTGGATAAAGAACATTTGACTTTTTTTTATCGTACACACCACATTGATAGTACCTGAGCGATCGCATATGGCATGAAAGAGTACATCGCAGCTGCTCTTTCACGATAAAACACGGTCCTCTCCCTTTCCACCACAGGCTGTAATATAGAAGCATTTGTAAAGCCGAGAAACATTGCTGCACCATAAACTGCTCCTTGAAAGTTGAAAACACGTTGTTCCGTATCTCTGTTATTTGATTACGAGTGAGTAAAGTAAAGAAGACCAATCTAAGAAAATAAAAGAAGCTTCATTGCTTACTTACATATTAGAACCAACTCCAAAGAAGACTACGCCAAATAGAAATGATATAGAAATTGTGATGATAATACGGACTAAATTGTGCATTGGATTTTTCCAGTAAGATCTGTGCTGTTTCCACAAGCAAGATACACATTGCGACCAGAAACTTTTTGCATATTTCGAAGGGAAGTGTATGTCCTCTGAATTATTTTTTCTTATGCTCAGGTCATCAACAAGTTTCATATTTTGCCTCAAAAACACATGGAGGAAAATTATCAAATGTCCGGCGCATAAGGATCATATATAACTTTGAAGAGATTTTATGTAAGCTTACATGTATAGAGATGAATCGCGAAAGATGATTCCAAAATCTATCCCTAGCATATATTCCATAGCAGGAGAAGTGTTGTCTAACATCCATGATGCAGGATTTTGACCACTTTTGATCCTTGGTATTCCTGAAATGCCCTAGAAGAAATTTCAAGATACCAGTTAAAATTATTTTCTTTAATCAGCTAAATTGGATATAATAAACTGAATTTGTTCTTACTTCAAAGTATTCTATCATGTTTTGGGATAAATTTCCCAGAGGCCCTCCATATATTAGCTGTCCTCCTCTTTTCATTAGGTACAACTGCAACATATTTATCCAAAGATAACAAAAAAATATCTATCGAAGTATATCAGATTATCAATATAAAAATTTTTAATGAATCACATAGTTTTGACACAGTAATGGGCAAATAGAATGTTACTAGAACTAAACAGCTTGTCTTTGTTTGGAAAGATTATATTTTACCTTAAATATTTCCTTTAAGGACATAAAATCAAATTAAAATATTTTAGAAGTTCGTTCACCACTGAATAATGCAAGGGTGAAGACTGTTCCATGTATTTATTAGCAAATCTCGTTCTGATTATCAATTTAAATATTTCTCCTCTATAGTATCTTTACAATGTTCTGAACATCCAATTGATGTTGGTTTCATCATTTATTTTTTAATATTTCCTACTCTTCAATCTCCATCAAACTATTTGAGCACGGTTCCTTGGAACGCTTGTCATTTAAATGTGCTGTATATGAAGGAAGCTGAAAAGTTTCCACAAGTTGCCACTAGCGTGCTTTGAAAAATTTATAAAAACTCAAGAAGTCAATTTATAAAATTAGACAAAACCCACGTGCGTGTTTTGAAAAGTTTTCACAAGTTGCCACCAACGTTAATCTTAAAGAAAATAAAGTTGTTAACTCTATTTTTGTTCTATAGTGTATCATTAGCGTTGTTATTTTGACATTGTATGTTGATGTTATTTTGTTCATAAGCAATAACGCAGGGTATTATTATTGTCAAAAGGCATATGAAAGAAAAGTTCATGATCAGGTACTTTGGAAATCCTCAATACTTCATGGGATTAAATTTCACTCCATCTCTTAAGATTTATGTCTATCTCAAAGGAGATATCCTTTAAACTCACTTTAGGAGATGAGATTATTTGGTTGCAAAGTTTTAGATACGCCTCTTTTGCCTAGTCATAAGCTGTGTTGATGGTGGTTATTAGAGTGTTGATGAGACTCAAACATGTCACATGATTGGCAAATTTGTATATCCTACCATCTTCAAGCTAGATTTTACTATATAGTTAACTGGTTCATGTAGGATTAGAGTTAGTTTCACATTGGCCATATGAAGCTTTATCTCATTGTCCATTTGTCCATTAACTTTTTTATGTATCATTTTGCCTACAGGAATTATTTTCATTGGCACATTGCTTATTTGTCACCCACCAGGACTTTTTAAGCTAGCTCATGATAAGTAGATCCATCAGCCTTCTTCTGATCCTCACCTTCAAATTATCTTTAATGACTTAGATCAAACATCTAGATCTGATGATTCTGATTTACATTCCACCCTTGACTCTAACTTTGTTCATCCTAGATTTGACATACTTCCTCTAATTTACTCTATCTAAAGAAAAAACTCTAAGGTTGTGTTTCCTTGGATTAAAAAGGGAGGAAAGAATGGAAAACATATTGAATATAATAGCATTTTCCATCCAGATTCAATATATTTTCTATTCTTTCTCCTAGTTTTTCGTCCAAGGAAACATAAGGTAAGAGAAAAACAAAGGTTGGAAGTAGAAATTTCAGTGGGTAAACGGAGGGGTGGGTATTGTATCAACAGCTAAAAGTTCTGATGGTCAGATGGTCAAAATGCAAGAATGTGCTTTATCTTAAATGGACAATGAAAAATGGAACCAAAAATTTATAATTTATAACTATTTTGGTTCCAGAGGATAAGAGTTAAAAATAGGTACACGTATCTTCTGTCTCAGTATTCATAATCATTCAGGACTTGTTAGAATTTTCTTCTTTCCCATTTGTTGGTTACAAACTACAAGAATTATGTTGTTGTTCAAGTCTAGTAATGCTAGAACATTATGATTTGTTTCATATCCCTCACAACGTCCAGCTTTTGTAACTCTGGCTGACTAATCGATCCTTAGAACTGAGGAGCTAAAAGTGACTGCAGGCCAACAACATTTATTAATCCAACCTAATGTTTGGAACTGAGTATATCTGAGAAAGCAAACATGTATTTTATTTTTTGCAAATGAAAAATGTCAAATCTTTTTCGGGTGAGGCTAGGGGATTGTTGTTGTTATAGTTGCATAAATACATGTTGATCTCGTTATCAATGATGAGAATTTATAGTACAAATTTTCCCAGTAGTTTAGCCTGAAAGATTTACATCGTTAAACTTCAATTTTATTTACTTTATTGATGGTTGTAAAAGAAATATAATTTGCTTATTTGTTTTTATGATGTCATGTTTTTAACTACCTTGCTTAATAACTGCAATTACCATATTACCTCGTCAAAAGCTTCAAATATCTCAATACTTGGTTGATGGATTGTGCAGACAATTGTGCGCCCAGTATCAGCTACTTTCCTAACTGTTCGTATGACAATTGCTGCAGCTCGAGCATCTAAACCTGTCGTAGGCTCATCCAAAAATATAATAGAAGGGTTTGAAACTAGCTCCACCGCAATTGTCAGCCGTTTCCGTTCTTCTACCGCAAGTCCATTTGTTCCTGGCAAGCCTACCATTGCATTCTTCAGTGACTTCAACTCAACCAGGTCCATCACCTCATCTATGAACATCTGTAAATGGATTAGAAAATTGTATAAGAAAAGATCAACTTGTGCATAGTGATTAGATGCTTAATAATCATTATGCTTGTCGTATATCATTAATCTATATGATGAGTGTCAACAGTGTGTTGCATATCTTTGTTTCAGGGCAACATACACTAATTGTTCGCACATCAACATCGGAAGGGAGACGAAGCCATGCTGAGAACCATAAAGATTCATATATTGTTAGACAAGGAGAGTGAATATCTGACTGCTCACAGTATCCTGAGATCCTTGCAAAAGTTTCTTGGTTTTTTGGATATCCAGATATTTTGATGCTTCCTTCAGTATATCCTGATGTTTTCCTCCCTGCCAAAACATCTAGTAACGTAGTTTTCCCAGCACCTGTCACCCCCATCAGAGCAGTTAGCAGTCCAGGTCTGAAAACGCCAGAGACATCACGTAACAGTTGAAGTCTCTGTTCCTTCATTCCATTTTTCTTCAATTGCTGATTGGTGATTTTTTTTTAGAAAAGAGAACTGGTTAGTCCAATATGCACAAATGTTTTTATGAACTTCTGGTGCGTATGAAATGCCAGAGTTTAGTAGTTTACCCTTGGCATATCAACGTAATAACTAATATTTCTGAATGCAATTGTCAAAGGCTGGAACGTTAGCGAAATCTTTTTCTCATGTGCCATCGAATTTGCTCCATCATCACCTATGCCCATCTTCTTGGGATCCTTTGGCCAGATATTTCTGTTGAAGCTGTTTCTCCTCGGACCTGCAGTTTCATTGAACATCTGATTAGCAGCTATTCCAAAAAATACTAAGGTTTATTTCAGAAATTTTGATTCATCATCCTCACCTAGTACAGATGAAAGATTCTCTGAATTAAGTATTGAGCTATATAAAATTGTTCGTGCAAAATCATGTATGCAATAAACTATATACTAGTTCAACATAAACATTGATTTTAGGTTTTGATGTGCTTTATGTAACTTTTTTGAAGCTCACACATGATATTGATTGCCCATCAAATTTTGGCAATTATATTTCTATCTTAATCACAATTAGTTATATGTTGTTGAAACTTGAAACATATTCTTTTGACATTGGCTGATGGTTATGTTAGTTCTGTCTAATTCTCATCTTAGTAGTCTATAATGGGCCATGGATTTTCTATTTTGAGCATGAAAATATAATTTTCTGTTTTAATTTGCTATGAGAGCCAAGTCTTTCTAATCTTACAACAACCACTTGTTGTCCCTCCAATAGTTGCAATAGGATTTCAAATTCAAGCATCCTACAGCAAGGTGGGGCAATGATATCTTGTTGCTCTTTACGCTCCCTCTTTTGTAAGACTGATGATTCATTTCTTTGTTACTAGATTTGCAGTGTTTTTGGTAATCTAGTTCGTCTTCCTATTGTTCTATCCTCTAGCAGACTAATCTTGAAGCAAACGTAAGGAGGGCTACCAGCCTCCCCCTCCTTTCAAATGGAGCTTTCCGACCCTTCTACAGGTTACAGCATGTGAAGGCTGCCATCCAATATTTTTTATGAGTAGTTTTTTTCTCTGCTTAGAATTAATCTCACTAACTTTTAAATCCATTGTTGGATTTAATAGTGCAAATTATATTGCAAGGGTACTCTAATCCTTGGTTCTTAACAATAATTTGTCATATTGACTCTCACCTTTGCAATGACAAATGCTACATATGCCATGTGACAAACATCTAACTATGGTGTTTGCGTCTGGCTCCTCAACAACTTGGAGCCCCATATTTAGAATATTGTAATGTTTCTTTCTACTACCAAAGAGATATCAGCAATATTTTTAAAATTGGTTTGGAGCATGTGGTTCGAGCGGTATGTGCTAGCTCGATTAAAGGTTGGTATTGATCTTTTGAAGTGACATCAAGACTTTCGTATAGTGAAATTCTTGTCTTAATTTCAATCATTCATATAATGTTGTTTGAAATCATCTGTTGATTGACACCGTTCCAAATTTTGAAATGCCTTTACCTGGCTTCTTCAAACCTCTACTCCTGAAGTCCCCACACGAGGCTTTTGCTCTTGTAGTTGTGGTTCCATGGGAGGCCCATTTGGCTGTGGGCAAGGTAATGGCTATGAATTTCCTCTATATGTTTACTGTGGATATTCCAATATTCCATCCAACAAGTGTTGGAAGAAGTTTTATTTGTCAATCTATGGCTATGCTCATGACACTACTACTTTGTCATTCTCACCATGTTACTTATGACTGCTTATCTTTTACTTTTTGATAAAAGAAAGCTATGGACAATTAGATAGAGGCAATTATTACTCCACAATTAAAGTTCTTTTATTTGGCATGGTCCTTTTGGTCAAGATAGATCAATTCCATGAACAGATCATTGTTCCTTGCTATGTTTTTGAAAGAAGAGGAATGTTCAAGGAGTTCTCATATGTCTTCTCTCTCCGTTAAAGTTAGATGCTGCTCAATCGGAGTATAAGATTGTTTGGATCACTTGTTTGACCTTTCATTAAGGGAGGGGATTTTACACCTAAGTGACAGAGAAGTCGTAGTTGTCGTCTTACTATGTCCTTGTGGTTCATGCAGACAATAATTGTGCTTTATGTTGGTAGAGATAGGCTCCGTTTGGCAGGGCTTAAAGCCCTGCTTCCCTACCTAGCGAAGCTAATTTTTTCATATTTTTTTCTGTTGTCCGGCCCGCTTCCGATTTCTAGGACAGCTGTTCATGTGTGAACAGTTGTTTTTTGGAAAGCTGTAAGAGTGAGAGGGTGTGGGTTCGAATCCTACCCTTTTTTTTCATTCTCACCATTTTATCATTAAACTATTAAGCCTTTACAAAAATCAAAACCTTTACAAAAATCAAAACTAAAATTTTCTAAAATTAAAAATTCATAAAATCAAAAGTTTATCAAATCAAAAGTTCATAGGATCAAAATTTTATAAATAATATTTATAATATTAAATCTTTATAAATAAAATATCTATAATATTAAATCTTTATAAATAAAATATATATAAAATAAAAAATATATAAAATAATATATATATATATAATAAAATATTCATAAAATAAAATATTTATAAAATAAAATATTTATAAAATAAAATATTTATAAAATAATAATCTTTATAAATAATAATATTTATAAATAAAATATTTATAAATAATAATCTTTATAAAATTAAGTGTTTATAAATAAAGTCTTTACAAAATAAAATCCCTACAAAATAAAATCCCTATAAAATAAAATCTTTATAAAATAATAATCTTTATAAAATTAAATCATTATAATGAGATTGATAATGTTTCTTATCAAAATTTAATTAGTTTAATAATATCTAGAAGATAGAAATTGTGTTTTATATATTTGTGTAATGTGTATTTAAATATGTATGTATTGTACATTTATGTAAATGTGATACTTGTTATGTTAATTTTTTGTTATTGTTAATTTTTTTAATATAATATATAATTTCCTGTAATAGTAATTGTATATAATATATAATTTTGTATTATTAAAATTTTTATGTAATATAATATATAATTTTGTTTTATTATAATTTTTGTATAATATACTATATGGTTTTTTGCAACAGCTATCTACAATATAGCTTTTTATCTAAAATCAGACAACACTTTTTATTGTAGCTATAGTCGGACAACACTTTCCATTTCAGCTCTACCAAATGGAGCCTAAGTCATAGAGGCATCAGCTGCTTCACCTAATTAGATGGAATCATGGCAGACTCAACAATTATTGTCATGGGGCTGAATTATTGGGTCATATTCTCCTTCCCTAGTGTTTGGCCTCTAAGCACTTCCCAAATGCTTCAACTTCAAGCGCTTTCTAAGTGCCTAGGTTCCAACACTTTTTGAGTGCTTGTACACGAACCAGGTGTTGGTTCGTGTACAAGCATAGACTTGTACACGAACCAGGTGTTGGTTCGTGTACAAGCATAGACTTGTACACGAACCAGGTGTAAGCTAGTATCCAACTATCGCAACCCTTGCTGCCTCTCCTCCCCTCTTGGATGAAGTTGCGGAGCTAAGGTGGATGATGCATGTCTTGATGAAGTTGCGGAGGTGGACAAAACTGGTAGTGACTCCCGGACGAAGATGTGGACAAAGCTGCAGAGGCGAAGGAAGTTGCGAACAAAGATGGAGGTAGAGGCAGACAATGCATGTCCGGATGCTCAATATCATGTTGGTTCCATTCAATATGGACTAGACTTTAGTTTAGATAGATTTTGCAAACCTTGCTTGGACTTTTGGCACTTCCCTAGCACTCAGAATACTATGTACTTGCTAAGTGCTCTCTTTTCTCCATCATGGTGCTAATTGAATTTGTTTCCACACCTTAATGCTAAGCAGATTGGATCCATGCAACGATGGCCCCATGGTGGGCTTTGCTATGACCCCATAAGCCCCATGATGTTATACTTCTTGCTTATAGATAAATCTACACAGTCAAGTATTGAGTGCTAATAAGCTTATCTTGTAACAAAAGGTTTCACTAAGAGTTATGAAGTGGACTATTTTGAGAAGTTCTCTTTGCTTGTTTGAGTTCTAATTTGTTTAGTTACTAACTAAAGTTAGAGCATGTGTCAACGTTGAGTTCTATTTTTCATATTGATCTTACTAAAGATGTCAGTGTATTTTATTCAAAGGAGAAATGCATATGAACGCTCAAGAAATTTACCTATAGATTAAAACAAAGCTCAATAGCTTAAGTAGAACTCTTATGATATTCTTATCCTTGTAGTTTTGCGGATGGTATGTGATATAAAAAGCACAAGGAGATTACTTTTTTTTTTGGAAAATATGTTTGTTATCAAAGATTATGAAAAAGTTAGGTATTTTCTTATAATTGAAATTGTGTACTAGGTTGATGGTTTGTGTTTTTTCTCAAAGTATGTATTGGATTATTTTGAAGAAACTGATCTTCTTGGCTTCTTGGCTGGAAACATAAAGATACGCCTATTCTTCCAAGTCATAGTCTTTGTAGCAATAATGGTTTTAGTTATATTGACCTTATGAAGTATAATAGGGGAGTAGGAAAGTTTATCTACTTAGTTTATTACTAGACCCGATATCTCTTATAGAGTTTGAGTTATGAGCCAAAATGTGTCATCAAAACAAAGCCAGTGGGAATATGTTATATGAATTCATTATATTAAGGGGTACCAAGAAAGTGTTTATTTGATCATAGGTACAAATATTTTACAATAGAGTGTAGTTCTACAATGTTGTAGATTATGCAAGTAATATAGATGATAGGAGATCTATCTTTGGATATTACACCAATGTAAGCGGAAACTTGATGCTTTGGAAAAGCAAGAAATGAAATATGGTGGCTTGATTTAGCGTGGAGACTAAATATAGAGCTATGGTTTATACATATGAGATGATTTGGCTTTAGATCCTTCTCAATTATTTGGGCTTTCCTCTTAAGGATATTATGATAATGTGGTGCGATGATCAAGTTGTTATCATTTTTTTTTGAGAAAGAGGATTTGCACCTCCCCCCTCCCCCATTTACTTCAAAGAATCAACTTGCTGACATATTTACTAATATTATCATTATAAGATTTTCTATTTTTAATAGCAAGCTGGGAACATTCAACATCTATACACCAACTTATGCGGTATTGTTGGTATTTTATGTTGGTCTGATCCCATTTGGGGCAGTTATGTCTTATTCTTCTTGCAACTAGTTTTTATAAGGTTATGTATTTTCTCATTTGAGACACAAATAAAATTTTTATTCTATTTGAGTCTAGCTTTTACATTCGCCAAAAGCTTCATCATTTTGATTATTTAAAGTTGCAGATCACACGGTTAATAGAGTTGATTACTTCAAGTTAGAGCTTTTTATAGTTTGGTTTGGTTCAATTGAGGTTGGATACTAGCTTAATTATGTATAGATACGTATATGTCTACTTTAAAATGGAAATAAATTCTACAGACCTTTAAGATATTGAAGCGCAAAAATGGTGAGAATGTTGAAGACCAGAGCAAATGAAAGCAATATCACCACACTGTACCAGAACCATTGCCACTCTCTTAACATCCCCCTTGATCTCAAAATTGCCTTTCCAACTGTCTCCCCAATGCTGCCTCCGTTCTCAGTTCTCTGTAGAGTATGATAGATATGCTAAGTTCAATCACTGAATTAAAAAACTAATAGAAAACATTATAAAGCAAAGTCTATAAACAAAATCATGCCCACCGTACTCCATCTTTGATCAAGAAATTCATTGATAGCTACAGCATTCTGACCGTATGTTAGGGGAGATAACCAATAGCCCCAGCGTAACCATGGTTGGATAGCATCTGATTTATGCATATCAAATGTATTAAGAATAATAAGAAGCTCACAAAGTAGGATATTAAGGACAGAAAAGCATGATTTATAAGTAATCTACCCTTCGATATAACAAATCCCCCAAGAATATAGATTGCCACTAGAGTAGTAGTCCCAAGTATGTTTGCCACAAGTTGTGTTCTTCCAACAGCAGCTAGAAAACGGAAAAGTGACATTGACATCTGATGAATACAGAAGAAAGCCAGGAACTGCTGGAAGAATCTACATTGAAAGGTGAATTTTGTAGATATTATCAATTTACATATGCTAAGATTACCAAAGTTGAGCATGAGGTTAAGAAAAAGCATGCCTGATTGCTGATGGAGCAAACCCGATCACATAGTACGTTAGACTTGTCCATAGACCTGTTTCAATGAATGACATTGGGAAACTAAGGACTGATGTTGATAAAAGAAAAGCCCACCCTGGCAAATATAGTACTTCCCTCTGTTTGTAGTAGACAGGAAGTCTGGTTATCATTATTGATAACTCGGTCATGCCATTGAACTTAATTATCACCACTGCTGCAAAAATAGCTCCCATATAGCGATTCCCGTCGTCCATCTTTTCATGTTTCATTTCTGTTCGGATGAAGAGTGTCATAACCACAAAAGCCAATAGTATTATCTGTATACATTTGAATATATGAATTGGATAGTTCCTCTTCATCAATAGCTTTTCTCTTGAGAAGCAGATTTTAAATATTTCCCACTTTAGAACACTATTCTTTTCTTGTAATCTAGTTATTAACTCCCACTCAGCAGTGTTGTATGGCTTTTGCAGCTGTTCTTGTAGAAGTAGGCCGAGGCTGGAAGATTCAAAACAATCTGAAAACTTCTGCACAGGTATGTACTGATATGTGCTTTTGTTGCCTACCCAATATTGTGCTTGATCCATCTTTGATAGCACCTGCATCAATAAATTATGCCATGAAATTATTTTGCTTGATACAATTCTTCAAATATATAGCTACTAGAGATGTAATATCTGTAGTTTCCACTATTTTTGGAAACATAGCCTTGGTGTGATTTCTAATTCTTCATACAAACATTCATTCATTGTGACTCACTCGATAAGATAACTGACATGATAACTTGATGTGTCTAAAATAATATAATCCAATTGAAATATTTTTAGGCTAAATGAATGGTATAGGCTCATTAGCTCTTATATTTCTATCATAATTCTCCTCCCTTTCCATATGGGGCTAAATTGAAAGGTCTCACATTCTCCACCATTTAAGACTTGATGTCTGTAATAAGCCTAAAGTATAAATGATAACTCGATCATTTCTTAGTCAACAATGCATGAGGCAAGTTTAGTGGCACCTCTACTATCCACGATAACTTTTTTCAATTCAATTCTTACCATGTGTACTAAGTACCTTATGACTTATGATACCATTTGTTATAATTTTCCTTATAAGAAAACTAATTCATTAACTTGATGGGCCTATAATATTATGCATCTCAAGCAAGGTTTAAAATGTCAATCCGAGGTTCTGGCTAGGAATGTACCGGATGGAACCAGTTGAACCAAGCAAGCATGGAAGCAACTCAAGTTCAGAGCGGCAGGGAGGAGGAGGAGGAAGAAGAAAAAGAAGCAGAGGGAGGAGGAGTACGAGACTCATGCCTCTCGCATTTACCTCTCCTTCCTCTCACATACGCCTCCTTCTAGAAGAAGAGCAAGCTTATGCGAGCCAGCTCTATTGCCGCTTCCTCCTTGCTCAAATTAGTGCAAACCAGCCATATGAGGCGTTATGGACCGATATTTAATACTTTGGTCTCTAGGTAACAGTGGTAAACTCATTTGACCTTGAATATTATCATAATTTTCATGGGACTCAGTTGAGATATTACAAAGAGCAGATGTTGGATTAGATTGGCCATATGGAAGTATGGTTAAGACTCATTTTTTTTATTATTATATCTTAATATTTTTTACGATGGATTATCTTGTTACCTATAGGTAAAGATAATGACATTAAGGTTATCAGGATTAAGATCTTACATATGAACGATAAAGGCTTTATAGGATCAGAACATAAGATTAGATCGTAAGATCCTATCAAATCACTTAAAATATATAATTTTTTAAATATATGTATCTAATTAGACTTACGAGTATGAAAAATATTTTAATAAGTAATAAGTAATAAAAAATAAATATATATCTATATAGTATTTTATATATATATATATACTATTATTCAGATGTATTAATTGTATAGTATAAAATAATAAAATTGAATATTTGTGAGGTGACGATGATGATGACAAGTTAATAGAAGATGGATACAATAAAGGTTTACAATGAAACTAAAAACTATAAAGACATGCAGGGTAATAAAGACAACAAATAAAAGCACGAAAAATGATGAAGATAAAGGTATAGATTGTAATGACAATGACAAAGATTACAAAGTTGATTCTAATAAATAGTTGAACTAAACAAATATAGTCTTAGATGGGAACGAGCTTAAGTTGATGAATATTGATAAAAAAAAAATGATGACAATTAAAAATAAGAAATTGCATCACATCAATTAAAAGTTTTTGACATAATAGTTTATTGATTTTTAGTATAATATGAACTTATTTTACCTATGAACTTAAGATCGAGTAGGATTGGTGTAGTCGTAAGATCCTACCCGATCATAAGCCTCAGATCATGGGATCATAAGATCCTATCATATTTCAAATCTTATATTCATTCCGAAATAGTTTGCTTAATTTGGGTTGTAGGAAGATCCTAAGACTCGGAACGCATTTTTGATAACATTGAATGACACTAAATCCAATACTAATTCAAGAGATCAATCTAATGAATATATGCTATAGTTGGATCTTGTCTAGCTTGATTTAAGCCGATACAGTTAGATTGAATTGGCTTTAGGAAGCATTTAAAACCTAATGGCTCTTTGTCATTTCTCCGTTTTTTTCTCTTTTTTCTATCTTTTTTTCTCTCAGCTAGACTTCATGCCCTATTTTTCTTCCTTCATTTTTCATGCAATTTGGTTGGGAGGTGGCTGATGGGTGGCACGGAGATCCAATAATCAAAAAGTCCTAGAGAGGGATGAGTTTGTAGACTAGAGATGAAATTCTACTCTTTCTTTCATCATGGTGAAGTTAGCAATTATTTGATCTAGATATAGAATTATGACATACACCAGACTGCAGTGGCTACTGTATGAAATTGAGGCCATGCACTTATATAGTTACATAGATCTAGAAAAAAATATTAGGGATGGTGTGTTTGGTGAGGGCTAACGGTAGTATATATGAGCTGTGAGAGTTCAAAATGGTGAGTTTAACAAGTGAGAAAGCTAACATGATCAATTCAAGGTGGTAGGGGTAGCACAATAGCTAACATAATTGATTAAGGTGTCGGGGGATAGTCGAATTAGGAGTAATATTGAATGCAATCAAAACATAAAAGAATTTATAATTATCTCAAGCAGGTACACTTACACTGAATAGAGTTTATATTATCATAGCATGGAACATCCTAATAGGAGTCTAGGAGCTAAATTGAAAGAGCAACCAACCCGGTGGTCAAAAAAGTAGTACAGTTCATAGCTAGCAATAATAATATTAATAGAGGCAGAGATAACATGCTCTTCTATCTACCAAAGTAATTGTTCATGTATTTGAATCCCTGAAGACATCAATATGCAGCAGCATTTGCAGGGAGATGATATTTTGAAAATATTCACAAACTCGATTGATCTAGTTGGTTGGAATTTGGATTTATTGTGATGAAGTGTACTCCATAACAGGAATCGGGGAAACTAATAGTTATGTTTTTCTTCATAGAAATATTATTATATTTCATATTAGGAAGAGGTTTGTGAAGGGGTTCTATTACTAGAGGCTCTATACGTGCTGGTCAATCAAACAAGTATATTTCTTGCCAGAGTTATTTGTCGTCCCCTTGTACATTTGAACATACTAAATTACTTTCTTAAGCATCTCGTTTCTGCTTCATCTGTGGCTCAAAGGTTCAATGCTTTTGCATTTAAATCTTGGAAATATGTTTTCCGATCATATCTGCTTACCTACACGTATATGGAAATGTGGTGTTTTATTCTAAGATGGTAAATTGTCGTGTCTATGCTAATATTATGTATTCGAATAACCTATTTTTTGCCTCAAGAATGATAGGCCGTATTATGGTGCTAGCTTAGTTAGTCAGTTGGCAATGGCACATGGCCTCTTCTGGAATTGTTATATACAATTTCTATGATAAAGCAACTAATTTTGTAAGAGTAGCATGTAAGATGGAAGCAATGCAAAAAAGATTGCCTCAAACTTTGCAATTTTAGTTTTTTCTGATTAAGTTGAAAAACAATTACACCGATGAATGTAGTGGCACTTATTGATGTAAAAAGGAGCAACTAGTAGTCCATACCTCTTGTAGGAAGTTCGCAACATTCTTTCTATCAGGGCACTTGAAGCCTATTGATTCAAAAAATCCAAGAACATGTTCTCGGGGTCCTTGATAAGCAATTTGCCCCTCACATAAAAGGATGATATCATCAAACATTTCAAATACCTCTTGTGCAGGTTGAAGTAAGGATATGACCATTGTGAGATCTAAAATATGTGTTATCTGCTGTAAAAACTTGATGATATGATAAGTAGTGGAGCTATCAAGACCAGTTGAAATATCATCCATGAAATAGCATTGTGCGAGGCCCACTAGCATTTCCCCTGCAAGACATTTTGATGTTCTGAGATAAAATCTAAATCACCTTGGGAGAAGAGAATATCAAGTGTTTAATTTGTATTTGATGTGTATTCTCTCACATAATTATGATAATAATTTTATGATTTTTCAATGTTTAACTTGATATCTGGAGTCCAGACGCTTGTGATGTGGACAGTATCATGATGATCTATTTGGAATTTATCTCCAACGCTTAACTCACTTAAAGAGTTTCATTATTATATCTAACTGTAGGAGGACCGCATTAAGCAATGAGGCTAATATTCATTGGTGTTAATTGCAAACAGTGCATAATATCTAGGCATCAGTTGATTCTTAAGATCATTAACATTTGGTAATGCCTTTGGCCTTTTTCCATATCTAGAAAAGAGTAATAGATATGTTTGTGTTCTAGAATTTCATGGTTAGAAGCTAGGAAACTAGTACGGTCTTGTACCACTAACTAACCAAATCACTAGTATCTGTACACACAAATAAATAAATGTATTTTTAATCGGCATATAATTGTCACACAAACATATACACAAGGTTGCATACTAAGTGTATGATGCTAGCCTTGTCTTCTGAAATATAGAAAACAAAGCAGACGATCAAAACAATAGAAAAATGCTTGAAATAATGTACCAAAGTAAAAAAGGTAAAAAACCAGTCTTATGTATTATACCAATTGTGACTCTTTTCTTCTGTCCTCCAGATATTCCCCTTCGCATCTCGTCACCAATGATTGTGTCTGCACACTCTTGCAAGCCTAGTATCTGAAAGGATACATCACAACAAACGTAAAAGGAAATTAACATTGTAGCTTTCTTACTCTTTTTCCTTTATGGAAATTATTCTTATCTTTCTTCTTTGAACATTTTGTAATTTCTAATTATTACAATGAGAGATTAGTTGATGAAACATACAAACTGGAGTTTTTGTGTCTTTTTTTTTTCTCATCTTATTTAGTCTGTAGAAGTCAAATTCCACATGTTCTTGTGAGGGAAAATTTCGACATATAATTTGGTTCTACTGTACACAAGTATCATATTGATTGGATAGAAAAAATATTGGAAGCATCTGCCAGCTGAGAAATTCAGTCTTTTTGTTAAAGAAGTTAAGCTTATAATTTTGTCAAGGATTTCAATATTATTATTTCTAAAATATAAAAACGAGGATAACCGAATCTAGAAATGTAGTATTTCAAGACTGATTGTGTAGTAGATGTGCCAATATAAGTTTGTGGAAACTCAATACAGAACACAAGCAATAGTGAACCAGCAAGATTGTAGTCAACTCGTATATTTAGAATTTACTTAAAGAATTGGTGGTGATATGTACCTTCAGAATGTAATTGATCACCAAGTTTCCTTCTTTTGCAGGGTCATTTTCCTACATGATTCAGAAATAAGATGTTCAATATCTATCCTCTGGGTGAGTTTCAAACATAATTTTACAAGATAATATTCGCTGCATCATTACAATGGCGCTAATGCCTTTGGCTTCTAGGATGCTTGCTTCTTGCCCAATGCTTTCTTCCTTTAGCATCACGGGAAAGTCTGCATAGCAATGAGATATCCTTTTAATACATGTAAGTAACTAAGAACTAGTTATCATTCACAGGAAGCCAGACATTTTTCATTGAAGCTGTGCATCTTGTAATATTCAATTGAAGTTATTGTATAAGCGTCACTTCATGAAAAAGCTTTTGTTATAACACAAGGCACAATAGTAACCAGGTAGGTAAGTTAGGTTGATTAATTTGACTAAAAGATAGTTACAGAAATGTGAGTTTGATTTCTTTAGCCTCTGCATGATGCAATTGCCTTTGCTCCATATAATCGTTACAAGAATATTGTCAGTGCTTGATGAGTGAAGCGGTGTGATAATTAATAACATATTTTCTCACCGGTTGCATCTACGGCATTTAACATCTTTCTAGAGAACCCAATCGTCTCCTTTACTGTCATCTCAGCATGATGGAGGTCATATTGGCTAACATATGCACACAGCTTTCTGGAGATGAATCTAGTCATCTTGTGTCCATTGTATGTAACATTTCCTAGAACCTTAAGGATATGCCAAGAAAAATCAGAACAGATGAATAGCACAACAGAATATATGGAAGTTAATAGCTTATATATTCATGGTAAAATGAATCACTTACAGTTAAGCTGGGATCTAATTTGTCTGACAGAGCTCTCAAAAATGTCGACTTTCCGGACCTTGGAGGTCCAAGGACGAGTGTCATCCTGAAATAACATGTTCGCCTTATGCTTGAAACTTTGAGAATTTTTCTACCAATGAATGGAGAACTGAAACTCTAAAGGCCTCAATATCTATGACTCTTCATCATTATGAGTAATAAATATACGTTTACCACTTAGCGGTGACTTGAGAAACAGAATGAAAATGAATCTTAAACCATATAGGCATTAAGACATATAGTTAAAAGGCACTATGAACAAGAATACAAGAGATTGAGAATCCAGAGGAAAAAGAGATTAGAAAACCAGTGAAAGAATTAGTGAATGGCATTTTAGATATGACGGTGAAAAAAGAAAGTTCCTTTGGTTCTCTTTATTCTCCTTTCATTGTTCGCGCGAAACTTTTTACAATGTTATTTCTTTTAAGCTTCTCCCTTCAATAGGAGTAAATTGCATGATATTAGAGCATTATTGCATCTTCTACAAACTGGTTGTTTATAGTATTTGTTATATTTCTACTTTGATTATCAAAATGGGAAAATTATATCTTTATCTTACTAGAAATTTATTTTTATGATTTAAAATTATATAGTCGTGTGCAGATTTTCGTCTAGTCTGGATTTCACTGGAAATTACTATTGCATGAAAAAGAATCCACATGCATTGCTTCAGTCGAATATTCATTGGATTGCATCTTTAATCTAAAATGCACATCGATAATACTTCAGCTATCTAATTTTCTGAATTGGACAATTAAACGTTATTAATATTCGACACATTTGATCTATCTTTGCTGCAAGTTAAAATTCCCACCTAGTCTTATATTTGATCTCCAGTAGATTGTGGTCTTGCACTGCTGATTCGATTCCAATGTAGTTTGTAATCATTTACGTGGAGTATATTTTCTAGGAAAGTAACTATTTATTGGATTCCTTGAAAGGGAAATCGTAGTCACATACTTCTCCAAATTATGTGATCCTCACAAATCACTTTCTTCAATTTTTTTTTAATATAGAAAAATCTAAGCTAGGGATCGCATCATCTGAGATGCATTATTAGGATTTTTTTCCTACGTAGGAATCTTACAGAAAGTCTTTTCATAGGTTAATTACTCAGTTGTGTCTTGAATATTATGATTCATGTTTCTAGTCACTTCGGCTGTGAATGCTTGGGGACTTGATTTCTTGTTTCGGGAGTAGGATTTTTATCGCTTTTTTCTCCACTAAGAGCAATTTTAGAGGTTTCAAGGAATTCTACAAGAAACATTTTAGCTCTGCATAAGTATGTTATCATCGTACTTCCCATTTGGATTTTCCTGATTCTGAGATTTAGGAAAGTACCTAGATGGCTTCACAATTCCACTCAAACCATTGAGCACTTTAAGATGTATCCTGTTCGTGCCACATATTTTCAACATGCTCATCAGATCCTGTTCAAACACAGTAGTTAGTGTATGAACAATACATATATAAACAAAAGGCAATACCATGAAAGGCAAGACAAAAGACGAAAGGTCGACAAGGTTGGTGTAAAGGAGACAATGGTATTCCTTGGGATCAAAGATTTGATGTTAAGGTTTTCTTTTCTTTGAAACCATGCAGAAGATAGCTGCAAACAAAATAATCACCTCCATGGTAAACAGTGCTACTCTTCACATAGGTCTCCATAAAAAGTTAAAATTGAAAAAATAACTTCGTAAATATTCTATTTTCACATGGTACCGTAAACAAACGGCGGCCGCGTGAAGACGGCGTCGTTGTCGGATCACCCGGATCATAAGCGGACAAGCATGAGGCATGCTTATCGTTTTAATAATGAATGAACAATTCATCGAATCAGTGGAGCCGGTGTCAACCGACGGCTGCCCAACCATTATTTGTCTCGAGGGCTCGATTCGTGATTTGTACACAGCGAAAAACAAAACCGTAGCAACGGCTGAAATCACACACGCATTAAGCGCGTTGATCGAGAACAAGAGATGCACCTGAGCAATGTTTATGATGGTGTTGGTGAGCGTGGGAAGAATCCTATTTCTGTTACAAACTTGTGTCTCCACAGTTAGCTCCTCGAACCTCACTTCAACCTTGGGAACTTCGACTCCCAACCTACAACACAACAATATCATTTAGAGAATATGTTACGGATGAAAAAGTAGACTACAGATAAAACCTCAATACATCTGTACAGAACTCAACTGCAGACTATTAATTGACCATTGTTTAATTTCCTACAGTACCTTGCTCTGCCATCTCGCACCCTCTGGAGAAGTTGTTCATGTTCTTCGAACGTCATAGGAATGGAATTATCTGATTCATTCATTCTCCCTCTTCTATTTCTCACAGAATTTTTTTTTTTTTATGTGATTCTTCGTTTACACACAAAAGGAGAGTTCACAAAGAGTAGAGAAGAGCAAGGAAGAAATAAGAAGAGAGTTACACAAGGAGCAGAGATGGCCAAGATAGAAGTGGTGCATTTATAAGACAAGTGCAGAGAGAGAGGCAAGTCAGAGTAGAAGAAAATTCTTAAATACAACTCCGCTCATGGTCAGTATTTTAATATTTCCACTTTGTACAAGGGCAAAATAGTGCATGTGGCGGCTGCTGCCCAGCTTTGGTGGCTCAGCCCAGATGCGAGCGAGTGTGAGAGTTAAGAACATAGAGATAATAAATTTTATAGGGGACAGCACAATACCTCATTAAAAGCTTCATATGAACCGATTGATTAGGTCAAATAAAGCATGTAAATAGAAAGGTTAAATATGATTTTATCTTTTGATTCTGCTCTAATCTAATAATAGGCTGTAAATTGTTGGCTTTACTTGTATATTTCTATTTTATCTTGGGTAGGTCACGGCACAAAGCTGAAAGTTGTCTATTTGCATGGGTAATATATTTGTGTTGATTTCAGATAGTTACCTACATTTGTCCGACAGTGATTGATGAATTATTTGACCCCCAAACAAATAATTAATTGGTCGAAAGTACGACTTGAAGCTGAATCGCTGATTGGATTTAGGAGCACAGCGGTCGAATTTGATAAAAATACGAATCTTAAAGCGAAACTGATATGACTTTGGCTTTAAGATTTGTACTTTCATTAAATGGTGCTAGCGTAGCGTGACTTTGTGTATAGGTTATTGCCTGGAAATTTTTCTTGACTTGTGATTAAGACTTAAGAGAACACTTTGTGAGAGCAATATGTGCTGATCCGCCAACCCAAAGCATCTCTCACATTTATGACACTTGTCAAATTTTTTCCACAAATAAACCATCACTCCCCTTGCTGTTGGGATAAATTTATCGGAAGTAACCTTAATTATTATACGCTGTATTCATCCCCCTTCACTTGAATGAATTGGTTGGGAAGTTGTATTATATACATAATGATCTCACTTTAGACCTCTTCAAGGATATGTGAATGAAAATTGGATAATGACGCTTGTTTGTCATGCCAATCGTATATTGAATCACTTCGCTTGTCCCATCCATAGATTGATAATATTTAGTAAATGTGGTATCTTAAGTTAGATTTAACAAAATATGTTTTTCCTTCACACCTTTTTCTTTTTTTTTTCTTTTTTTTTTTTCAGGTAGCACAAAGCTTTTGGTGATCGGTTCATCTTTACAGAGGGCAATATGTTGAGGATAAAATCGATTTTGATCCTCTTTATTGATGGTGTCGACATATACATGATCATTTGGTGTAAGAGGCCTGCAAAAGCCAGCTCTAGAAATATTGCTCATCATAAGCTGGTCTCTTAAGACCAAATCAATCATTTCTTTACCTGTCAACTTCTCCGATCGTATCGTTGAATTGATTATACCTTAAGCTTTGACGGGTGGTGAAATCTGTCACCGCATACGTTCTCATCACCCGCGAGCTGCATTATGCATCCAGTGACAAGCATATGTGGCAGCATAATTAATGCAGTCGTTGAGCGAATGCACAATTGAGTTTGTACATTTTGCTTATTCTAACTAGAAACGGCAGTGGACTATTTTTTTCTTTTTCATACCTGAATCTAAATAATTTTACTATTAATGGGTAATGGGTTAGTGGGTATTGGATTAAGGGTGCAACCCAACATCCAAATCCTAATTGCCCAATCGAGCCAGAGTCCCATTGTTGGCTTCAATCAGCCATCAACTGGAACTGCTCATGCAGAAAATAAACAGCGTGGCGCAAGTGTGCTTGCACGGCACGCGGAGACTAGTACAAATGACAAATTCTAGCATTGGGCAGGAGCAGGATTGCTCGTTCCTTGTTAGTTTCAATACAAAAATATTTTCCACTGATAATAAATTTCTCACCAATCAGCAGAATAAAATCTTGAGGTCAAATCTTGCCTTAATAAAAATCAAAGGTCTACCGAGCGCTGAATGAATGTTAATTAGTATTGGATGATGTCCGAATCACTAGGCTGCCAAGGAAGATCAGTCAGTTTGACCAGGCTGATCAATTCAAATTAGACGGAAAAACTAAAAAATGTACATGTCCATGTACTTTTCAATCCCTTTCTTCGTGAATTGAAGAAACTTGCTCGTTGGCTCAATTACTCCAGAGATGTATGTTTTTCAACGCATGTTTTGATCCAACACTTTACTCCACCACCCTAGCGGTATTTAGTGGACCCACGCATTAGTTAACCTCAGTCCTACAAATAAGGGACATATCTCCTCCTTCATATTTTAAAATAATTTAAATGAAAAACTAGGAGCGGTGATAAGGTTTAGAATAGAATGTGGCAACTACAGACAAAAAGAGACAAAGTTTTGAGATAAAATATATATTAATATAATAAGTAAAGGACAGTATTATCAAGAAATAAGTAGACTTGATTGTCACCTCCCTCCAAACCAAATTTAAATTCACTAAGATATGCTTGGTGGCAGAGAAGAATGCAATCAAATATCATAAACCAAATTTCTTGATTAAAAAATTAGTAGAATCAGGCTAAAGTGCATTAGATCAAATTTGGTCATTTGTGAATGATTATGGCACTAACTCAACTAAGCCACTTCTAAAAATTAAAAAAAAAAAAAAAAGATATCAAGGGTATTCAAGACATCATCTCTCCACTATTAAAGGTAGCAAAATTTTTTATCATGAATTGCATATTTAGTGTATGCATAATTTTTGTGATGTTTGACTTTATCTCCTATCTTTTTTGGTCTCCTGACATGTTCTCATAGGGGTTCATAGCTTGCACCCTGAATACTATCTACCATGAGCTTTCCATGAAGATTATCATCTAAGAACTTCCTTTTGAGATATTATCTCCTGAAATTGTCTCCTAAGAATCTCGCCACTTGTGCCTTATGTCTTTCTTACAACTGTCTATAGATATCTTAGTCAAGAAAAAAGTCCAAAAAACTTATTTGCAAAGCGGTCCCAACTAGCATGATTGACTAATTGCACAGCAGCATCATCAATGACAATTAGGGATGACCTTAAACTTGGGTAATTCAAGTATTGATTAGCCATGACCAATTTGTAATAAATTTAGTTTTGTTCAAAATCAAAGTAATGGATAACTAATACCCAATGCTCAAATAAAAATAAAAATTATAATTGCACTAAAAATCTTTAACCAATTAATCTTTAAAATAATCTATATTATATATAATTTTTTTAGTCTGGAATTTATATTTTAAAAACAACTTAGAACAGAAAAAAGTTTAAGGCCTTGTTTACTTGGGAGGAAAGTAAGAAGAAAAGAAAAGAAAGTAGGAAGGATAGGAGTATAGACTTGTTTACTTAGGCAGATGAATAGTTTAGGAGGGAAAGTAAGAAGGAAAAATTAGGCATTAATCCCTCTGTTTGCTTTTCGGGCGGAAAGCTGAAACTTTGACTTAACTTTACTAACTTCACACCTAATTTTTCACCGCATCTTTGCTCATCCTTACTCACTATGAATTTTTCTCTGCTGCTCGTCCTTCTGTCGTTGCTCAAGCTCACCGCCACTGCTAGTTCTTGCCGTCATTGCTCGTTCTTACTGTCACTGCTTGTCCTCACCATTATTGCTCATATTTAATATTTAATATTTAATAATTAATAATTTTATGATATTAATTATATATATATATATAATATGAGTGAAAAAAATAAAAATTAGAATGTATATATTAATCCTTCACACTTTTTTTCCTTCCAAGTAAACACAAGAATAAAAAATTTATAGCACATTCAATTCATCTGTTTCTTTTTGTTTTTCTTTTCTTTCTTTTATACTTTCCATCGGTCCAAATAAATATGGCCTAAATGTTCGATTTCTTTGAGTGAGTACTGATAGGTCCTCGTTTAAATTTAGCTTATACAATATAATACTTAGTTAGAATATGTAGCATACTGAATTGTTAAATTTATATAATCGATCCATATTCAAATTTAAAGATTAAAAAAAACGAGATATCCGTTTCAAACATTTTACGACTCTTTTAAGTTCACACAGTATTCATGAAATGACTCAACAAGCAGATGCATTAAAGCGATTAAACATAATTAGTATAGAATTCAAGGGCCTAATTATTATTTTTGTTTTAAGTCTAATCACGCATTAAACTCTAATGAGAAGCATTAGAATTCAAGGTATGCCAATGCAGTCGGGATCACTGAATCAATTGTCGGCCCATTAAATGAAAAACGTTCATTCTTCCAATTTGTTGATTAATGGTCACGCTTGGCTATTCACATTTAATAAAGGAGGTGGGTGGAAGGTGGGTGATTGGATCAGATCAAGTCATGCCTAATCAATTCATTCACCGAGTAATTCTCAAGCACGAAATTTTAAAAAAATAATATAATGTCTAAAAGTCAAAAAAAATCGAAAACTTAACAGAATGTACTTTGACTATTATGAAAGTCAGCTATCTATATCTTTAAGATTATGACATTCGTTGTAGGCTGACCTAGATGAGGTAAGTCGTCTCATGCAAAAACACTAATATATGTCTAATAAATAAAAGATATAAAAATGTAATATTTAATTGATAATCTGGAGCATTATTGTCATTAATTTATTATGTACAACATTCCTCGTCTTGTCTTAACATATAAAAAAAATTAGGTTGATCTTAGATATTTGCCAATCTCTCTTACATAGAATTGTTGAAACATACAACTTTCTCTCTATCAAAAAATGTCATTACATAGCCTCTATTTATAATCCATGGTCTAATTTTGGAGAATCAAATTCCTATGTTAACTATCCAACTTGTAAAATGTAAATAAACCCATGTTCAGTTGGTTAAGTAACTTCCTTCCAAAACAAGAAATAGTGTTCATATAGTTACCACGTTGGGTAACTACTTACACTTTTATTACTACAATATGTTAAACAAGTAGCATAAGGAAAAGGAAAAAACACTAAGATTGTAGACGCTTATGAAGTTGTTGAATTTAGGTGGTCAACTGGCCCAAGATTGTAAATCCGCCTACTTACATAGAGGCTTTATGTGGAAATTTGTATGAACGGTCCTCTACAGAATTACCTAAGTTGATCCAAAATAATAACTTAGATAATTAAGACTAGATTGTATGAAAATGGTTTTTTTAACTCTATTTAATGTATATATATGTACTTCAGTACTTGTAAAATTTCTCTTATTCAGCAATTTAAATCCGACAGTGTAATACTATTACTGTTGCTGCTAATGTTCGATTCAATACCAAGGCAAGCTACCAAGAATAGCTAAATCAGAAATGATTTGGGGGTTATTCAAATCCACTCAAAAATGTTTCTGACATAACAGACAAAAGAATCTTAATGAGGAGCTCCTGCGGACACTTGCCATGAGTTCAATAACGGATCACCCAAATTCGGGCCTCTTACGGTAGCATTATGATGATTGAAATATTGATCCATAAGGTTTTCAAAAGATTGAGCCCACGGTTGAATGATCAATCTAGATTAGGTGTCGCGTACACTACAAGAATCCACATGTTCAGTAAAGAGTAAAAGAGCTTTTACCAACACCCTTTCGACTGCAGAAACAGCCAGTAGAATAATAGTTAAAGACGTTGAGGCAGAGGACTATTGTAGTGGTGGAGTGAGGTGAGATAATGGTAAAAGTGGGAAGAAGAGGAGGCATTGCAGCGATTATGGGAGGAAGGGCGTCGATTTAGCAATGAACATGATGCCCTTGAGTGTGTGATCGACGGCCTATCACATTATCACCAGCAATAGCTGTCAGAGCTCCTAGACATTTATGGATGCACGATGAGGAATTCCATATAAGTTTATCCTTTTTTTTTATTGATAAGGAGTCATATCAACTCTCAAGCTGCACACTGAGGTAGAAAAAATTGTATTACTGGTTGATCATATTTCTATTTTTATTATCTTGCCTTTGGTACCTTGAGAGGATCCAGGGTAATGTGCGCAACTTTGGATGATTCACTACCAAGAGAGATACTTGTTGAATAATAGGTTGACAATTCCTGAACTAATTTAAGCAAGGCTGCGTGTGCTGAATAAATGACCCTAGGAAGAACTAGGGGGGGCTCACCCTCGACATGGGAAAATTAGATCCCACATAACTAGGAAGAACCAGGAGGGAGATGTGGTGGATACTGATCAATGGATTTGGAAGAAGAGAACTAATAGGCTCTCTCTTAACAAGGCAACATACTAGTATCTTTTGTTCAACTGTTTTCGCTGATCTATATTAATCTAATGACTGATTTGTTAGCATACCAAGGAAAAACTTAGTTACAAAATCAACATAGGGTCGGAGCAGGAACTTGCTCAGTGAAATGAACACTAAAACGGCGAAGAATTTTGCATCTCAATTCTTTATGCAGCAAATTTATGGCAGATGCCAGATGGTTTACCTTAACTCAAAGCAGGAAAAAAGGATCTCTCATCCCTACTTAAACAAAAGAAAGCGCAAATTGTGTTGAAACCAAACAAAACGCTAAGAGGGCTCGAACCTCCGAAAAAACAATTCACGAGGGTCGCATCAAGATCTTCCATCCAGCTTTAAGATCTGTGGGTACTTAATCTTAAAGCATGAATGAATGGTCTTGATGTGATACTGCTGAAAATTCCTAGTAGTGGCACAGCCTACGAAATTTTTTTCCCCGGACTAACACCTTGTATGTTATCAGCCTGCGGGCACATCTTGCATTCCATATACAAAACAAGATACAAACGTCAGACATGCCCATAACAGAGTTGCCTCCTTTTTTTTTCAGAAATCCAAAGTGAATAAACTAAAATTATTACATACAAAAATATGAAAATTAAGTAAATTAAGTAAATCACTCACACCAAACATCAATATGAAAAAAAATGGTTCGATGATATCCTAAGGATTTAATATTAACCAAGAATCAAACAGACACAAACACCATATATCATAGAACAATAATCTTAGGCAGTATGGCCCAAAAATTTACAGTATTTTGGGATCAAATAACAGATTCTAACAATAATTAGAAAAGTTGAGATCAAAGCTAGTAGAAACCCTCGTCCTAGAGAAAGTTAGGCACGTTCGCCACGAATGCGGCGGGCAAGCTGGATATCTTTAGGCATGATAGTCACGCGCTTGGCGTGAATGGCGCACAGGTTAGTATCCTCGAAGAGTCCCACAAGGTACGCCTCGGCGGCCTCCTGCAGGGCTAGTACCGCGTGGCTCTGAAACCGGAGATCCGTCTTGAAATCCTGCGCGATCTCACGCACAAGCCGCTGGAACGGAAGCTTCCGGATCAGCAACTCCGTGCTCTTCTGGTACTTGCGTATCTCACGCAGCGCGACCGTACCCGGCCTGTAACGATGCGGCTTCTTCACGCCACCGGTTGTTGGTGCAGACTTCCTTGCGGCCTATGAAAAAGACGACACAGACATGAGAGAGCCAGATCTCCGACAAACAAGAGAGGAAGAGATGGACACGGAACGATACCATACCTTGGTGGCGAGCTGCTTCCGTGGCGCCTTTCCGCCGGTGGACTTACGAGCGGTCTGCTTCGTACGAGCCATGGATCCCGGGGAAGAAAGGAGAGCTAGGGTTTACTAAAGAAACCGAGGACTAACAGAAATATTGATTAAAAGAAAAAGTGATTTAGGGGCTTATTTATGGTGAGGACACGATCCCTTTGTACTTCCGCTAGCCGAGCAAACTTAATCTGACGGCTACGAATGGTTTAAGGAAACACACGATCCGTGTGCTCTGCATTTATTGGACGGCTGAGCTAGGCACGGATCGCTGAGCAACGGCTTCGTATGAAGAAATGGCTTAACTTGTGTACTTAATAGCAATTTTTAAGCTGGTACCCTAATCACTGTTCGATTCAAATTAAGATGGACACGAATCTCATAATAAATATTCTCGTTAGTTGTCTCGTTACCGCCGCTTGCGTAACCCAGGTTAAAATTTTTTTACTGTTGCTTTTTCATTTTCTCCCAAAATCCTATTCTATTTCAATTAAATCCTATTCTCTTTCAGCCAAACTTAACCTGACGTCTCCCGCGATTCGTTTCTCTGAAGCTCTCCGAGGGTTCGTGTCCCTTCCCTCCATCGAAGATTTGCGAGGTGCCCTCCGGTTAACTCCCAAAAAACAAGTAAATCTCTGATAGTGATAGTGCTTTCTTCTTTCTGTATTACTTTTCTTCATAAATTATCTTGTTGTCTTAAGAGAGCCTGCCCATCTCTAGAAAAGCTCTTTTCTCCACTTGGTAATTTCTAACAGCCTACCATTTGTGAATGAGAAAGTATAAATTGTGTTGCATTGTGCTAAGTTCATTTTTTCCATAATATTTATTGTATTATAAGTATCCATTCTTGTCTATGCAAGTATTAAGACAATAATATACTTCTACATCAAAACATTTGTTGCTAAAATTTGATGCACATAAACATTAGGGTTGATGCACATGAACATTAGGGTTGATGCACTAAGTTTATTCTGCGTTGATGTGCATAGAAATTATTCATTGAATTTGATATTTTCCTAGTTCATACTCATTGATACACATAGAAATTATGTAAATATAATTAAATTTGACATGTTAGAGATTAAATTAGGGTTGAGACAAAAGAATTTAGGGTTGATGCACATGAACATTAGGGTTGATGAACATAAACATTAGAGTTTATGTGCATAGACATTAGGGTTGATGAACATAGACCGTAGGGATGTGTTGATTATAGACATTAGGGTTGATGAACATAAACATTAGGGTTGATGTGCATAGACATTAGGGTTGATGTGCATAGACATTAAAGTTGATGAATATAAATATTATGGTTGATGTGCATAGACATTAGAGTTGATGAACATAGACATTAGGATTGATGAACTGAGTTTACCCAGCGTGTAAATAAAAATTATTCATTGATTTTTATATTTTCTTAGTTCATACTCATTGATACACATACAAATTACTTTGATACAATTAAATTCACATGTTAGAGATTAAATTAGGATTGAGACATAAGGAATTTGGGTTGATGCACATGAACATTAGGGTTGATGAACTGAGTTTAGTCAGCGTTGATGTGCATAGGAATTATTCATTGATTTTTTATTTTCCTAGATCATATTCATTGATACAATTAAATTTGACATGTTAGAGACTAAATTAAATCTTGTGTCTCAACCCTAATTTAATCTCTAACATGTGAATTTAATTGTATCAAAGTAATTTGTATGTGTATCAATGAGTATGAACTAAGAAAATATAAAAATCAATGAATAATTTCTATGCACACGCTAAGTAAACTCAGTTCATCAACCCTAATGTCTATGTTCATCAACCCTAATGTCTATGCACATCAACTCTAATGTTTATGTTTATCAACCCTAATGTGTATGCACATCAACCCTAATGTCTATGCACATCAACCCTAATGTTTATGTTCATCAACACTAATGTTTATAATCAGCACATCCCTACGGTCTATGTTCATCAACTCTAATGTCTATGTACATCAACCCTAATGCCTATGCACATCAACTCTAATGTTTATGTTCATCAACCCTAATGTTCATGTGCATCAACCCTAAATTCTTTTGTCTCAACCCTAATTTAATCTCTAACATGTCAAATTTAATTATATTTAGGTAATTTCTATGTGTATCAATGAGTATGAACTAGGAAAATATCAAATTCAATGAATAATTTCTATGCACATCAACGCAGAGTAAACTTAGTGCATCAACCCTAATGTTCATGTGCATCAACCCTAATGTTTATGTGCATCAAATTTTAGCAACAAATGTTTTGATGTAAAAGTATATTATTGTCTTAATACTTTCATAGACAAGAATGGATGATTATAATACAGTAAATATTATGTAAAAAATGAACCTAGCATAATGCAACACAATTTATGCTTTCTCATTTACAAATGGTAGGCTGTTAGAAATTACCAAGTGGAGAAAAGAGCTTTTCTAGAGATGGGCAGGCTCTCTTGAGACAACAAGATAATTTATGAAGAAAAGCAATACAGAAAAAAGAAAGCACCATCACTATCAAAGATTTACTTGTTGTTTGGGAGTTAACTGGAGGGCACCCCGCAAATCTTCAATGGAGGGAAGGGACACGAACCCACTGGAGAGCTTCAGAGAAACGAATCGCCGGAGACGTCAGGTTAAGTTTGGCTGAAAGAGAATAGGATTTGGTTGAAATAGAATAGGGTTTTGGGGGGAAATGAAAAAGCAACAGTAAAAAAACCTTTAACCTGGGTTACGCAAGCGGCGGTAATGGGGCAGCTAACGGGAATGTTTGCTATGAAATCCGTGTCCATCCTGATTTGGATCGTATGGTGATTAGGGTACCTAGCTTAAAAATTGCTATTGGGTACCTAGGTTAGGCCATTTTTTCCCTTCATATGGAGTATAAAAGAAAGAAGACGTTTCCATGTCCACAATTTGGAAGGAAAATTTGTTAAATCATTTCATTTATAACTTTAAAATATTTAAGTTAAATTATATTATAAAAAAATAGATATATGTAATATATACATAATATAAATAATTACACTAATGTTCATAGAATAATATAATTATTTTTATATGTCTATAATCAAATATTATTATGAATTGAAACAATAATAATACAATGAGACTAGTATATATTGTAACTAATAAAAAGAAGTTGTCATAAGATATAAAATCATCATATTGATATATAGAGGACATTGTAGTAGAATACTTGTTAATTTTATCTGAATATCATATGAGCATCTTAAATAATTTTATAATGATAATAATACATGTGATTCTTTGAGGTTAGCACGGATTCTTACGTGACAAATTATATATTTTGATATAGCTAAACATGATCTATAATTAGTGATTATAAATGCTATAATTGGATATATAATAAATCATTGAAAAAAAAAAGGTTAAAATATGATTTGTCTCTCCTATGTAACAGGAGTGTTGGTGACTTAAGTTTTTTTTAAGCAAAACTAAAAATGCATTGTGATGTTCTAGTGAATTAATATGAGATATTAATTGTATTCATAGTATTTTTATGTTTGAGAATTAAAAAATATAATAATTGATATATAGGAAGATAATGTGTTTGATAGTTTGTGTTACCAAGGACAAAGAGATCAAAATTACATATAAACATTAAATGTTATATCAAGTCTTAACATTTTTATTACTTGATAATATT
Source organism: Costus lasius (assembly GCA_027563935.2). NCBI lineage: Eukaryota > Viridiplantae > Streptophyta > Magnoliopsida > Zingiberales > Costaceae > Costus > Costus lasius. Next base: position 20,164,662 of record CM050447.1, on the reverse strand, counting down.
AATGTGTTGCTAAATGTTGCTTATTGTTTATAACATCAAAAACAGGATAAGAACTGCACACTATAAATGATAATATTATTTTGATAAGTATTGTATGCTAATAGATTTTGATTTTGAATCATAAATATAATATTTTATTTTTTTGACATAATTAAATTAAAATTTGGATAAAGTAAAAAAATCCCACATGAAGACAAGAGTGTATAGCATATCTTATTATGGAAGATGTGGTGTCTAACTTAAGCAAAGGATGGCCACGTGACAGCTTAAATAAAGGATGGCCGCTCTTATAAATAGACAATGTCTACCTTCATACTAGTAAAAAATTTATGTTGTTGCTGTTTTCTACACTAGGGATGGGTGAAACAAGTGTCCATATCTCCACACTAGCACGAGATAATGGACAAATAGATTCTGTTAGATCTTGTGTTGATACTATACTATATAGGAGAGATGCCCATGTGCATTTTTGCTATTGACATTCAAGCTTGTGGCTAGAATAACTATTTGTCTTCTCTTTATATTAATTTTGGTGGAAAAAGAATATTTTATTTTTCAGTGTTATATGATGTTAATCCCTTATAAGATGATCAAATTTGATGGTGAGCCAAGTGGGGCATTTTGTCGCATAATTGGGCACGCATGCATTATTAACTTGTGTGCCTCGTGCGAGTTATGCTCTTCCTAATCAAGTGATCGAATTAGTAAGAACGGATTGATTGATCAGTTGTAATTAATTCATTTTCCTTGTTCTAATTTTGAGTAAACTGTGCTTTTGGTGTTGATCTATTATAGAATTGTATGATTATAGTTTGAGTGTGTGAAGGGCCTGAGGTGTCCCTAATTGGTCCCTAATTGCTACGTTGGTTCTTGAGTTTTCGCACTTTGTTCGAAACATTATGTAGTGAAAAGATATCATTGTTCAGGCTTAATTGATAATTTTCTAATTTTGTTTTAGCATATCATTGTTGCTATTTCTGTGGTCATGCAAGCCAATCCTAGTGTATCATATTTTATCGTATCATACAAATCACATATGAATGAAACCATTCGGGCGGACTAATCTTGTGTAGCGGCAAATGAACTCATGGAGTACTTCACCAACTAGTTTAGTCTATCTATTTTGGGGGCCATTATATAAGTAGGTATATCGCGCTTCCATATGCTCAACATACGGCGATGTTTCATTGATTCTCATGCACTATTATATTAATATTGTCGCATGCACTTACAATACTGTTATCGCGTGTTTTATATGAAATTTTCAATTTTTATTCTACTAAAACGGCTAAGTCCTCCCTATTAATAGAATATAATAGTTTTTTTCAACCCGTGCAAGAGAAGTTGAGAATAATTTATTAATATTATTATTTAATAATTGAAAATTTTTTATGTTAGATTAATATTTCTTGTAAAATTATCATGGTGTATTGTTGCCATGCACTTGTTAAGCACACCATTCCAATCGTTGGCGTTTAAGCAGAAAAACTCAGTCACAAGAATAGTGATATCTGCACGATGTCTGGCTTAGCACAGCATCCAAGGCCTCAATCCGAGCCGTCATTTTGTTTCACCAGATCGTTAAGCACCCATGCAGTTTCTCATCAGAATATCCACTAGCGATCCGTCCCGCACCGAATCGCTCCCATGCCCTTTTTTGCGCAGACTAATCTAACTAAAATCTGTCCTTGGATTCAAAATCACATGTGAGCAGAGCGAACCTCTCGAATTCATCAAGTCATTAAGCAATTCATCGGGAATATTCAATCAAAGTATCAAACTATCCCCAGAATAACATATTGTCATTACATTGTAGGTCCACATCCAGTAGTGAGCAGTGAACTCAAACACAGACATCGAATTGCAAATAGTCTGATACAATTAAAATTTGCCAACGGTGGAATTAAAAAAAAAAAAAAAGGAAAAAGGAGGCGCCCCAGCCCTCATCAGGCCAGAGCGCATCACCATCAGCTACAAATCAAAGTTGACTTGGTTTCTAAAGGTTATTACCGACACATGCGAAACACTCCGACGACGACGACTACTTGCTTTGCTTCAAATAAAATTTAGAGAAAGCTGGAGCCGAACAGCACTAGTTGCTGCTGCGGTATATATGACCAACATCAATTCACACGCTCAAGTGGCGCATGAACCCCCACTCCTCGTCATCTTCCTCCTCCGCTCCTCCACCGTAGACCTCCGAGTCGCTGGTCATTCCATCCGTAACCTCGCTGTCACTGCCCGCCCCGATGCTGCCGCCACCAGCGTCTCCAGCCACAGTCGCGAAGACGAGGTACGGCATGGAGTGGAAAGCGTGAGCTAGAGAGCACGGCAAAGCGTCCTCGACCCCGCACGGGAACTCCTCAGCGCGGTGTTTGAGCGCCTCAAACATGACCTCAGGCTCATGCTGCATCGCTCGCAGAACGTCCGCGCACGACGAGCCGGGCACTGCTAGCGTTACCGCGAAGCAGTGCGGCCCATCGGCCTGCGTCACGCGCACAACGCTCGGCCCCCCGAACAGGTTATGCAGCCCGCCGAGCGCCTCCTGATAAGCTCCTCCAAGAAACATCCCCAGGTAGTATCTGTCGCCTCCCCCGAGCTCGTGCAGCGGGAGGCTCGACTGCCCACCGATGAACCTATCCACCTTGCCGTCGCTGTCGCACGTTAGATCAGAAAGTACTCCCTTGACTCCCGGCCGCTCATCCAGATGATGAATTGGAACAATGGGAAAGAGCTGCCCAATTGCCCAGAAATCAGGCATGGAAGTGAAGATAGACAGGTTGATATGATATGTCTTCACTGGATCACAAACGCCCAACTTGTTCGAGACGAGTTCACAAAGAGCATCGACAGCCGCAAGGTGCTCAAGACCGCAAATGCCGTCCTTAAAATTATCGATGCACCTTCGCTTCAACTGGTCAGCATACAAGGCACAGGTCTCGGAGTCGCCGCGGTATGCGGCATCCATCATGTTGTGGTAGTCCGACCGAGCATCGTCCGCGAGATCATCAATAAAATAGGAGAAATTAGGGTCGATGGTCGAAAATGGCTCAGCCGCGGTGGTGTTGGGTGAGACCGCTTCGAAGATGAGGACCGAGTGGTGGGATATCAGAGCACGCCCGCTCTCACTGCAGATGATTGGATGGCGCACATGCTTGCGGTCACAGGCGTACATTACCGCCCGGACCACAGCACATGCGTACTCGTCGAGGCTGTAGCCCACTGACATATCTGAGCTTCCGGATTGCGAGCCATCATAATCGATGCCGAGGCCACCACCAATGTCGATCACGCGCATCGAGGCACCGAGCCTTGAGAGCTCACAGTAGATTTGACTGGCCTCGCCAACGCCATCGGAGAGCAGCGACGTGGATGGAATTTGAGAACCGATGTGAAAATGCAGGAGCTGGAGGCAATCGAGCATCTGGAGGCGCTGAAGCTTACGGGCAACGGAGAGTATCTGCGATGTGGTCAGGCCGAATTTTCCCTTTTCTCCCGAGGTGGATCCGAAATGGCCCGAATGCTTCGTTCGGAGCTTTGCACGGATGCCTATCACCGGACGGATGCCGAGCTTCTGGCTGGTTTCGACCACTATGTCGAGCTCTTCCTCTTGCTCAAGAACAATCACGGTATTGAGATCCATGCTACGGGCGACGAGGGCAAGGGCGATGTACTCTTCATCCTTGTAGCCATTGCAGATGAGGAATGCCTCTGGGCTCGCCCTCGTGAGGCAGTTCATGGCGAGGAGGAGCTCCGCCTTTGATCCGGCCTCGAGGCCAAAGCCGAAAGGGGCACCGAACTCCACAATGTCCTCCACGATGTGCCGGTTCTGATTGCACTTCACCGGATAGACCCCCTGGTAGCGAGAGCCGTAGCCGTGGCACTGGATGGCAAAGTTGAAGGCAGCATGGAGGGACTGGAGACGGTGCTTGAGGACGTCTGGAAGGCGAACAAGCAGAGGGAGGCGAAGGCCAAGCCCGCCGGTGGATTTGGGATCGGATGCCTTCTTCACTACCTTCATAAGGTCGATTTCCTGGTGGGGGAGGGTTTCGTCGCCGTACGGCCGGACAGCGATGTTGGCAGCGCTGTTGATGCAGAAATACGGCGCGCCCCAACCATCGATCCGGTAGAGAGTAGCGGAGAGGCCCGTAGACCACGGAGCAGGGCTAACCGCCGTCGTCGTAGCGCCGCCGGGGAATGTCCCCGGCGCGGGAAGAGCGCCGTCCAACGCTATGCCGTAGCCAGGGGGCGGCACTGCAGAATCTACGCAAGCTATGGCCGGCATCTCTTCCCGATCGCCTCCGCAAACAAATAAAAAAACGTTACTTGCTCAGATCTCGACCTCAAATGGGGGCTTTACAAGCCGCCGAGGCCGGAGCCCCGGCTACCCCCCCAAAAGAAGCAGGAAAGGTCTTAGATCAAGAAGAGAAAGCCTAGCGCGCTCTCAGGAGACCGAGGAATCCCCACGCCGGCCTTTCAGAAGAAGACAAATATGAGGAAATGACCGAAAAGCTTAGCGATCACGGAAGCGGCCGGGCTCGGGGCGGAGGCGTTACACCAGGCACCGAAGGGAGGTGGAGCCGGACGGAACCCTAACGTGGAGAGTTGGGGCCGTTAAAGGAGAAGGAACGGAAACTGGGCGAGAGTAGCAGGCGAGGTTGGGGTCGTTTATATAGCGGGAAAGGAGGAATATAACGATATAGCAGTCTGCTTATTGTTTAATTCGGTGCCAATAAACGGGCAACGAAAATTTATCTAATATATCGGCGGTACTCTTAAAATATCGTTCTATTATTAGGCAGTCCTCATGTGCACATACCCGCGGCGGTTAGCCGCGTGTCTGTCCAACGGGCCAGAGGCGGGCCACGTATGCGGGCGACCAATGGCAATATTTACTCTTCTCCTCTCCAAAACAGCGGTCGCGGAGCATCTCGTGAGAGGTCGGGCGGTGCGGACGTGGGTGCCGCGAAAATGGGTGTGCCAGAGAGAGATCTTATCCAGGGGTAGGAAAGAGTCCATTGCGGAGACAACGACGGTGCAGATGTCACCACGTCGATGATTAGGCCAGCCATCTTTCTAAAAATAACGCGTCCGCTGGCCCCCCTTCCTGGAAAACAAATCACGTCACCAGTTACGCGGGTAACGCGCGTTGGGGGATAAATATCGAAAACTAAATCTCACTCGCCGGTTGCGTACCCTCATCGCGTAGTCGGTTGCTGGTAAGCGCACAGCGGTGGGCCCGAATGAGCTTCATTAATTCTATTTAAAAAATTATCAATTCGATGGAGAGGGGGGAGGCGAGTTGTGGGGCGGGTTTGGATCCTGGAAAATCCTAGGCCGTTGGAATAATGCAGCTGTGAGACATCTGGGTGGAATGTAAATCACACACTAATGACTGGTGGCTCGAGAAAAGTTTTGGCCATCACTAGCGAAGACTAACGCATAACGCCTACAGCCGAAAAAGGAATGCGAGCCGCTCCAACCCGCTCCTGACAGGTTTAACTCCGAGAGTTGCGCTATCATCACATGCTCTTTTTCTCAAATCACATACCAATAATGCATCAAATTTCTGCAACTATAATTGCAAGAGTGGGAAAAAGTTTACATGTGGCACTTGTCTATATATTATTCCATAAATAAATATTTTTTATAATATTATTTATAAATAATTATTTATAATTATAAATTTACATATTTCTATGAATACATGCCACGTGCTGTGCTGGTTACATTAGAAAGGGACATTTTTCCTTTTTTATTAAAAAATTTTACTTTTGTTATATTACTTCATTCATTTTAGTCCACAAGACAATCTAATCACCGCCACGTCCTCAAATATTTCGATCAATCTAGCAAGTTGCCTTCGACTAACTAACTCCGTTTAATATATATATATATATATATACAAATTTCTAAAATCACTTGCATGAATTTTCAAAAATATTAATTTATTTTAAAAATATACTAATTGAGCCATGTAATGCGTATCTTCAAAATTTTAATATTAAACATTTCAAGATAATCAAATACTGAAAATATTATGATCGATTGTTACGACATGATTAACTTCTAAAAATATTTTTTTTGCATGTGTTATTTAAATAATATTAATATTACGACCATGAGGAATAGTACATATACAGATGTAATGATAAATTAAAAAAGTTAAATTAATATTATTTATAGTTTAGTATATACACTTTCGTCAAAAAAAGTTAAATTAAAAAAGTTAGAAGATTAATTTTTTTTACTTTACAAATTGTAAGTATTTAATAATTATTACTAATTTAATATTATTTTGTTTACCTTTTACATTATTTTTATATTTTTATGCGCATAATGTAGCCATAAATGTGGTCTACGTATATTCATTTCATCTGAAAGAAATATTATTTCTGTCGTTGCAAAATAAAAAATAATTAAAAATGGATTCAATATGCAAGAATGAAAATGACCCTAACACTTCATATCACCAAAGGTCGTTCGACTCTTGGTATAATTTGAGCAAATTATGAAGGTATATAATTTGTTGAAATATAACGTAGGATAAATGCTCTATAGTTTTAATTAGGCATTAATAATTTTATGTAATTTTTTTAAAAGCCGAATGAAAATATTATCTTTTAATGTTTTTTGAATAATTAATTTTTATTCTGTTTTCTAAATTATAATGTGCAATGCATTAATGAGAAAACATCAAACGCATGAAAAATATCAAAAATTATTTTAAAATTTTCATAAATTGCTTTTATATGACAGTAATTTATTTATTTGTTTTAAAAAATCATAAAATACAAGAGTAACTATAATGATATTTATGATTGGTATAAGCGATGAGCAAAGATAAGGCTCTTCGGTGTTTAAAGGATAAAAATTTTTGGCTTTAGTTTCTAGAACATATGCATGCAAGAACAAAAAAGAGGCGATGTGTTGCCTAGAATTTATTCTGTAAACTTTTGTTCATGAAAAATAAATAAATAAAATCTATTAAAGACAAAAAAAAATTAAGATATTTGCTAAGGAAGGATCGCCGAAGTTGTCCAAAAAAGAAAATAGAAAACGAAAAATAGAGCCGTAAGATATTTGTTGTTATATTCATTTGACCAAAATTTTTTTCCTCGCTTTTCCACCTGCAACAGATAGCAAACATTTGAGAGTGTTTTGGACGTTAATGCGTATGTAAGAAATTCCTTTGCCCGAGGCGTTGACTTTTCAAACCCACGCCACGCTCGTGAATCTGAAGAGTGTCCAAGCAATCCATGCATCTTTGACTGAAACTGATAGATAGCGGCCGCCGTTGATCCGTATGCCTGTCCAATCGGTTCAATCCAAATTAAATCGAACCAATTAGATCGAAAATTAATTAAAAATTTATAAAATTTTTTAAACTGAGCCAAACCGATACAAATGAAAAACCGATTTGAGCCGTCAGTTCGATTAAAACCGATTAAAACCGATTGCCCGAATAAGTCACGATTTTGGATCCCGAAATCCCGCCGCCGCTCTCAATTTCGCAGCGAAATCAAGCTGGTTCAATTTTGACCGAAGTCAAAATTGAGCTTCTCGCCTCGAATCGAACGCCCGATGCGTTCGCCCGTCGAAGCCAAATGCGGCTTCCGTTTCCACACGCTCGAACGCAGGCGGCGTTCGAGCGACCATGCTGCCGCCGCGGCTTCGCCGAAAGGAAAGAAGGGCCGGCAAGAGGGGGGGGGGGGGATCGCACCTACTCTGCAGAATCTGCCGCTGCCGTTTCTCCCACTTGGCCTCCCTCGTCATCTGAGTTGCAGCTCAATGGTTAAAGGGTCATGACTTGTGAGGGTCATGGACAGGGGTCGAATCCCGCTGCAGACGTGAATTGTTTGGGGTAACGGGGATCCAAACCGGGATTCATGAGGTCGGAGGGACCTAGCCCGCTGGGCCTGGACCTGTTACGGGTGGTGACCCTAACAAAAAAGGCGCCTTTTTTGTTAGGGTCGCCTTTTTTGTTAGGGTCACCACCCGTAACAGGTCCAGCCCCAGCGGGCTAGGTCCCTCCGACCTTACGAATCCCGGTTTGGATCCTCGTTACCCCAAACAATTCACGTCTGCAGCGGGATTCGACCCCTGTCCATGACCCTCACAAGTCATGACCCTTTAACCATCTGAGCTGAGCTGGTGGACCACGGCGGTCTTCATCGTCTGCGAACACCCAGCTAAAGGCTTTGCACGTAGGCTGCTTCATCGCCGACTGCAAAGCGAGGCGAGGGCGATGAGTCATGACGAGGCGAGCGGTCTTCATCGTCAGCGGCACTCGATTCGAGTAGGGCATGAGTCATGACGAGGAGAGCGGAGCAGCGAGGGGAGGGCTGAGGGCAGAGGGGAGACGCCGACGAAGCAGTGAGGGCGGCGACTGGAGCGTGGACTATGCGTGCGATTAGCGAATTAGGGATTTCTGATTTCGTGTTTTAAGTTTAGCGATTAGCGAATTAGCGTAAACGTTTAGAAATTTTTTAATTTTTAATTTTATTATTTTTAATCGGTTTGGTTCGGTGTTTATAGATTTTAAAAAGAGAAAACCGAAACTGAACCGATTGAAAATTTTCCCTCTCCCAACCGAATCGAACTGAACCGATTAGGCTAAAAATCAAACCGAACCGCTTTATTCGGTTCGGTTCGGTTCGATTTATCGGTTTGGCCCGATTAATGGACAGGCCTAATCGCCTTTAATTTGCGGGAAAAAAATCTAATTCTTATCCTTTAAAATATGTGTTATTTTAACTAAAATTTTAATTATTTTTTTGTCTGAGCATAGCTAATGTCACATCCATGTTTACTATAACAAATTTTTAATCTGAATACACAAGAGTCAACGCTTGACTCGAGTCCATACATGCCCACGCAGGGGCACCACGGTCAACACCGCGAGGTTGGGCGCCATCGACGGGAATGATTCCTCGAATCAAACCCCAATCGGACCAAGGACTCGGCATGAATCTCTGCCGTTCCAACTAAATTCAAGTCAATGCCCGTCAACTGCCGGGAACTGGAGTCGCTGAACCGGACCTAATTCGCCTGCACCTGGTGGACTCACCCGAAACCAACTTCGTCGGACGGAGTCCACTATGAGTGCTAACACGTCAACCGAAACATCAGTGTCGGGGACGTCCTGGTCATCCCGCCGTCACGTACGTTACGGATCACGCATTTGTACTCCAAATCAAATGCAAGTGTATAATCGAAAACCTCGGACCGAGGATCCGGCACGTCCTCACATTCCAACCGATGGCGTCACACGCCAGAACAAGGAGACTGAGGCGGTCGATCCCGAAGAGAATCTAGATCCTGCAAATAGGGAGCGGCGGGGTCCGCTCTGTTCACGCCATGGAAATAGACGAGACGACCATCGGGGAGGAAAGGATGGCAGGCGGCCATCTACACCTGGAAAAGGGGAGGGACCGACGACGGCAGAAGCCTGGTAATGGCAGTCGGTGAAAGCAGAAGACGAACGACGGAAGCTGATGACGACGAGGGCTCGGGGCCGCTGATGGGGACCATTTCAAACACCCAAGCAGCGGTGGCGGCGACGGGAGGGGGAGGCTGCTGGGAGGAGGAGAAGAAGAGAAGAAGTCCATGCGCAGGTGGAAGACGGCAACCAACCGGCGAAGGCCACAAGCGAGGGTGGCCAGCGTGGTAAGGAAAGCCCGCACGCAGGCGAGCCGAGCCCAGGAATTTTCGCGCACAGGCGGACCGGCGCTCTCGAGGGAGAAGAAAGAGGGGCTCGCGGGGAGCATGTAGAGCGGCCATCACATGCAGGGAGCGTAGAGAACAAAAGGGAAGTGGCGTCGCCGGGCGAAGAAACGGGTTGTCGGGACAGGGACCAAGAAGGCGCCGGAACGGTGAGTAAATACCTTGGCAAAATCGCCGGCTCCTTCTAAGCGATGAAGTGGTAGCAGTAGAGCCTTCCGAGGCTGTCTGGTCCAGTCGCCGGCGGCGGCGACGTCGGAGGTAGAGGGGAGTCGAAAACGGGGGAGGGAGCTCGTTGCGAACCGGACCACCCACCCACACCACCGGATTCGCGAGGAGAGCTCAACGGAGACGGCCGACGAGGCCGACGATCATCGGAGAGGGAGGGGAGGCGTTGAGAGGAAGTGCACTCAAGCAGCGATTTTCCAAACTGAGGAGTTCGTGTCCTGCTGAGGACGACGAAGTTTCTTCCTTACCTTTACCTCTAACCGCGCGTCTGTCAGCCTAACGCCCACGCCGTGACGTGACATCCCCCATCAGCCACACTTGACACGCAAATTATTTCGCACGTTCGATTTTTGCCCATTGGCGAATTCGAAGTCGGGCAGCTGCCCGATCCGCTTAGTTGACCCATCCACTAAGGGTCAAAATGGGCTGGGTTTGGCTGATTGGGTTGGGCTGGGATTCGGCCACGCCTAATCCTAGCCCAACAGCCTAACAAATAAAAGTTTGATACTAGATCAATTAACATAAAATTTAATTCAAATCAATATACATTGAACCGAACGAGCCCCTTCCAACCAAAAATCCAAGAGCTAATGATGTTATATTCCTTATCGACGGAGCAATCCTTCATGTTGTCTAATCTTTTTGAACCAGCATGATAATTGATTATCATTACCAAAGAGGAAGTGGAATTTCCATCCTTAATTAATTATGAATATGCCAACACTTACGCTCTGTTTCATTGACTCTGGCATGCTCATCTCCTTGGCAAAGGAGAGAAAAGGGACGGCGAGTGCTTGCCAGAATGCCAGTGACGCAATCAATCTTTAGTTCTCGTGAGTGGTCAAAGGATTGGATTTTAGGTCGGATATAAAGGCTTTCATCTACGTCAACGAGACTGTAAAAAGAGGAAGAAGACGAATGCAAAATCATGCTTATGACACTAAAGATTTGTTCATCTTTTAGGACAACAATGTGGTTAATTTCTGTTTGATCAACTGCAAATATCAAAGGTTTGATATCTATTTTTTCGTGATTAGCTGGCCTTAATATAAAGTATGAAGCAAACACAATCTTATTTGATCCAAATGTCAAAAAAGGTCTATTTTCTTTTAAGTTTTTAGGAGCCATCATATCCCCTAAACCTGCCTCTAAGATGGTTTTTCAAAGCTTGTCAATCTTCTTTAGTGTCTCACCTAAACTCTTGACAAAGTAAATACGTATCTCAAGCTGGGCGACTCTCGATTGTCAATTCCACTTTAGCTACTGCACTTGCTCATAATTTTAACTTAATCCAGCTTCTCAAAGCTTATTTGGACAGACTTAATAAAATCCCTCATCAATTTGTTTGGCAGCACAATGCTAGATCTAAGGGCATTCATCACTTAAATTAAGAAATTATTATATCCCCAAACATAATGAGGGGTTTGGCGTTAAAGAATTTAATTTTTTTTAGGCTTATTTGGACAGACTTAATAAAATCCCTCATCAATTCATTTGGCAGCACAATGCTACATCTAAGGGCATTCACCTCTTAAATTAAGAAACTATTATATCCCCAAACATAATGAGGAGCTTGGCATTAAAGATTTTAATTTTTTTAGGCTGGCAACTCAATGCAAGTGGGCTTTAGGCATTCTTAACCAAAGAAATATCTTATGGGTCCATATTATTAAAGATAAATATGGTATTCCGGATCTCTCGAGCTTAAAGTAGTCTAAACGGATGAGTTGAAGTTGGTGTGGCTTTCTCATTAATTTAAATGCTTTAAGAGTGGGGTTTATTATGCAAATTGGTAAGGCTAATCACATACTTCCTGGAATAAAAAAAACAGGTTTATGACATGGTTTGTAAAGAACTTGTTTTAAGTATTGCTAACATTGCCTTAAGATCTAATCCCGAGGATAATGTTTGGATATAGAGAGAGGCTCCAAATGAGAATTCACTAACCAAATCTGCATATTCTATTTATTAAATAAACATTTGGACCTCAAGGTTGGAAAAAACTTTGGACATTGCATATAGCCCTTTTAGCCCGAAGCTGCTTCACCATCATTTCCCCACCTCTTCTTGGCTTGATAATATTGGAATTGGGAGGGCTAGCCATTGTGGTTTTTGTCTTGGGTTTTCTTATTCGACTTCGCATATAATTTTTTGAATGTCAAATCATTTATACACTATGATTTGAGATTTTAAACTGAAATGGTTATCTTTTATACTCTAAACTTGTATGGATGAATGATAAATGACTTTTTTTTTTTAAAAAAAAGTATGTTGTCAGAATTGATTCTTTATGTCTTTTAGCATTTACAGAAAGCTTGTAATGGCCCTGGTTTTTTCTGAAATAAATCTAAATTTTTCTACTAGTATTCTACTAGCCCTTATAGATTTCAGTGAGGCCCAAATAGCTTACAAAGTTGAGGGAAGGGATGTGATCTTGAAAGCTCCTTATAATAAAATCAAATAGACACTTGTACCTGTTGGATGGTTGAAGATTAATATAAATAGTTCTTGGAAAAAAAAGGTAAATTTGGGAGGTATTAGCTACATGTTAAGGGATCATGCTGGAATTACACCCTCGCAATTCTTGCTTTTGTCTAAGTTGTTGATTCTCTTGAGGTTGAGTTGTTGACCATCAAGAGTGCTCTAGGCTTCATTTATACAAGACATGATATTTTGGGAATGAGATAATCATCAAAACTAACTACAACAATGTCATAACAGCTTATTGTTAGATATATCAATTTATGTTATTCAACCGGGATAGGAGATTGATATGTTTTGTTAATTGTGAGGTTAACCAGCTTGCTCATTGGTTAGCTACTTTCACTAAATGCTATAATAGTTGGACCATTAGATGACCCCAAGTACTTGGTTGTATTTTGACTTGTGACTTGAGGTTTCTTTTAAGTAATGATATCATTTTCTTAAAAAAAAAGGTTTTGATATCTATTATTATGTGTTCCGTTCTACTTACTTCTTTCCAATTTAATAACTTATAATTATTATGCATATTTACATTATACTAAATTATTACACACTTGAAAACACAAACAATACTGCACAACTTGATTCATCACCAATTGAACAAAAAAGAATACATTACATACGTAGACACAAGAGCAACAATATCAAAAGCACACAGGTCAAAAAGTTTGCACTTTTGAATACAAGTATACCAGTCACAACTGCACAAATAAAAAGTAGCTGCTTAAAAAGCACATTCAACAAATTGCAAATAACATAAGTTTACAATACCAACTACAAGCATTTTCATTCTCATGCCACAATGCCAACAACATTAAATGTGGACACATAAAATTCAAACATTTTACCCCTTGTGGTTCATCACTAATTCACCATCACAAAAATCATTCTACTAATCTTTCCCTAGCATCAAATCTTTCCCTAGCATCAAATGTAATTAATTATTTATTTTAGTCAAGTTTCTTGCACATCAATACCTCTAAGGTGCCACCTTTTAGTTCAAAAAAGATTTATAATAATTACTATCGACATGTTTATGCCATCTTTTTTTTTCTTTCCAAAATGATCCTAAACCCCCAAGATTAATTTTTAACGTTAATGACTTGATTCATCTAAAGTAGATTTACTTACAGATGACACATTTTAAAATGTATTGCCTGACCTAACCCATATGTTATGCTATCCTAACCTGCTAGCATGCCATGCATGGCAAGTCTAAGATTCAAAAATATATAGGGGTAATTATTATTTGAGGATAATATAAAAAGTTAAAATTTCTTAAGTAACGACAAATCAAATATATATATATATATATATATATATATAATATTATAAATATATATTTATATTTAACTAATTTTAAAAATTAAGTGAGGGTAAGTGCAGTGTGCAGCCACTACATGCAAGCCTGAATACTATGGCTTAGCACGTCATGCCAGGTCCATCGTGCCAAGCTGATGACATCATGACCAATAGTTAATGATTTAAATTTAAAATTAAAAATTAAAAAATTATAGTTTTATTACTAAATGACAACTATACTCTATTTGCTAAATTTACGGATATTTTATATCCGTGGCATGCTAGTGATTGGCGAAAAAATGGTCTTTGCGGCGTCCGTGGCCACGTGCGTCCGTACATGCCGCTGAGTCGGTCTGCGTTTCTTGCCGGGCAAGACATGGGTGCGATATTTGTAGCACATTACTTCGGTATTGACGAAAACATCGGTTATAGAATGGCTCGCTACTTCGCGCTAGTTTAGTTATGCTGCGTGTTATGATATGTTTTTACTGTAGTATATATTGCTAAGGGTGTTTGATGAATTTAATTATATTGTCACTATAATAATTATTATTAAAATTATTTTATAGATTTATTATGTGGTTAGTGTTGTTAATAAATAAATAAATATTAATTTAATAAAATATATTAAAATTAAAATTATAAATTTTTATAATAAAATAAAATAATTAATTAAATAATAAAATTAATAATTTAATTTTATATTATTAATTATTTTAATAAAGTTATTAAATTTTATAAGATTAAATAATTAATTTTAATATAAAATTTAATTATTAATTATATTTTAAAGTAAAAAAATAAAATTATTTTTTTAAACTTTAAAATAATTATTTTAATAAAATTATTAAATTTTATAAGATCAAAAAATTAATTTTAATATAAAAATTAATTATTAATTTTATTTTAAAGTAAAAAAAATTAAAATTCTTTTTTTTATAAAAAATATTAATTAATATATTATAATGTAAATAATAGAATTAACAAAATATAATATAATTTAATATATAATTAATTGATGTATATAGTTATAAAATATAAATATGTAAATAATAAATATTTTAATATAAATTTGATGTTATTACTGTAGCATCACATGGCTACGGTAGCATGGCAGATTGGCAGTAGCCAAAGCACCTACTATCTTGCTTTGGCGAACAGTGCGTGCTGGTACTGTTCTACCGTGAAGCACACAAACTGATCACAAGTACAATAGAAAATTTTACTTAAAAATTAGTGCACCGTAGGAAGCAACATACTTCCAAACAGGCACTTCGTCGCCGCCGGTGCTTCTATCTTCACTGTCAGTGCCTACATCTCCTCATTCCATTTCTTTCATGGACAACTTTCTAGAAGAGGTTCTCCTCGCTTCTTTATCTTTCACAAACAATTGATTTACCTATGTCGTATAAACTTTTTATATTTGTATTACTATCTATAGACACTTTGTTCTGCATTGATTTAAGGGCCATCTTAGCTACTAGTGTCATACCATGTATTATACAAATACAAGAATTAATTTTTTTAATTTTTACACAAATCTTAAAAGTCACGTAGGGCTCAAATTGATTAAAGTCCCATGCGTACTCCTCCATGAAAAATTCTAATCTTCTTCCAGCTCTATGGAAGAGAGAGAAAGAAGCTACGTCAGATATTGATCCAAGTGAGTAATGGAGAAAAATCTATATTAATTGGATTCGGTCCCAATCTATATCCGAAACCTCACTTACGAATTTGGGCCCACACCCAAATTAGTGTCGTGTCGGAAAGTTCGGCGTCGAACTAGGGATGACAATGGGTCGGGTACCCGTATTTTTTGCACTACCCATAACCGAATCTGACTAACTACCCAATTATCCATACCCGATTATCTACCCGATTTTTTTCTAACACTACTACCCAAACCCGACCCCGAATACAATTTTACTACCTGTATACTATCCGAACCCTATAAATACCCGATTTACATATAAGCACCTTGAATAATTTGTATACCCATTTACATATACGAGTCCGGTTTAATGGGTACCCGCTAAACCCGACCCGATTATTATATATGACATAATTGTTTCAGACTTTCAGCTTAATAAATATATTTATAAAAAAAATAAACTACAAAATTTTATAGCAAGTTCGACGATATATATAGCAAGTTCGACAATAATATATATCGTTGAACTAGTTCTTTTATAGCAAGTTCGACAATATATATAGCAAGTTCAACAATAATTATTGTCGAACTTGTTATATATATCGTCGAACTGGTTCTTTTATAGCAAGTTCGACAATTTCCCAGTTGACTTCGCCGCTAAGATTATGGCTTGCGTTTCCTCCTCATCCTTCACAATCAACCTCAATGGGGAAGACATCGGGTTATTCAAAGGCACAAGGGGGCTGCGCCAAGGATGTCCTTTATCGCCATATCTTTTTATCCTCATTATGCAGGATCTCTCAGATCTTCTTTCAGATCAGCTCAGGAAAGGACATCTCACTCCGCACAAAAAATGCAAAAAATTGGGGATCACAAATCTCCAATTTGCTGATGATGTCATCATTTTTTGTGATGCCTCCCCCACCTCGGCCATGACTATTAACAGAGTCCTTGACGATTTTTATATAGATACCGACCTCAAAATTAATAAGGCAAAATCACATGTTTTTTTCTCTGTGTCCTCGGATACTAATATCCAGTCTCAAATCATTTCTACTCTCGGAATTCAAAGAGGTTCTATGCCTTTCCATTATCTGGGTATTCCAATTACTAGCAAGTCTATTCGGACTAGAGACTGTATGCCACTAATTGAGAAAATAACAGGTTATCTTTCTGCCTAGAGAGCGAAGAGTCTCTCCTATGCTGGCCAAATTGAATTGATTAAGTCTATCTGTTATGGAAATCTAAACTTTTGGTGCAATGCCATTAAACTTCCAAAGGGGGTAATTTCAAAAATAAACTCTGCTCTTGCGAATTTTTTATGGTCGAGAGGGCATAGAAAGGGTCTTGCAAAAGTGGCTTGGACGAACATTACAAAGCCTATTGATCTTGGGGGTCTGGGTATAAGAGATACCAGTAAGCTCAATCGAGCGTTTCTTATTAAACATATTTGGAACATCATTCAAGACAAACAGTCATTGTGGGTAAAATGGATCCATGAGATGTACTTACAATCAGACACTATTTGGTTTGTCAAATTATCCAGACGTGCGCATTGGGCCATCCGTGACCTCCTTTCTGTTAGGGACATATGCATTCAGATGATTGGGTATAAAATAGCAAATGGAAATTCTATCAAAATTTGCCTGGACCCTTGGCTTAGCCCTCGCCTGCTTCTAGATTTAGTGGATGATGTTCGTTTTGAAAATCCTCCAGGAAGAAATACTCATCTCAACTCCATTATCAGGAATCACAAATGGGCTATTCCTCATCCTAGATCCACAAGCCTTAATGACAGTTATGCGGTTATTCCTACTATCCATATCCACTCAAATCTCAGCTCAGATCTCATTTACTGGAACCGCACCCCTCATGGGAATTTCACTCTCAAATCCGCATATGAGGATCAGGTAAATGGCCCACGGGTATTCTGGAAAGATATGGTATGGTTCAAAGGAAGAATACCGCGCCACTCCTTTCTAATTTGGTTAATCTACCATGGCAAGCTTAGCACAAGGGAACGCCTTCATATCTAGGGGATTGTACCAACTTCTACATGCATGCTTTGTAATTCTCACCCTGAAACTTTGGATCATCTTTTTATAAAATGCGCTGCCCTAACTGATTTCAAGAACCTGGTCTCCATGAGAAGCAATATGACATTCAATTTTAATACTTGCGAGGAGGCCGTAATGCAAATTTCAAGCCAGCAGAGCCACACCGGAAATAAGGTCGAGTTATACATCAAAAGACTCATGCTTTCGGGAGTCTTTTATTATATTTGGAGATATCGGAACAGCAAAATTATGGACGCTGATAGAAAAACTCTGTTACATTTTTTTACGATCTTGATAATGGATGTCAAGGCAAAGTTCAGTAGCTATATCTCTCTTGCTCATCATGATCCTCATGTCCATAACTTCTTAAATACTTGGACGGACTTCGTGGCAATTTAACTTTATCAGAGACTTCCATTTTTTCTGAATCCCGATTTTCTTTCAACAATTTGCATCAGGGTGCAATGTTTCGTTGTGGGTCACTTTGATTATTCAGGATGTTTTCACATACCCTTATGTAATTGTGTGTTATAATGTCTTGTTAGTTGGAGCGTGAGTGATCTTTATAGCATAATGCAATCCTTGAATCTTTGTTCTGAGAGATAGATTTTTGAGATTGTACAAAATTGTAACATTTTTATTTTTTATAAAATCTTTCTTGCCTTTGGCAAAAAAAAAAAAAGTTCGACAATATATATAGCAAGTTCGACAATAATTATTGTCGAACTTGCTATATATATCGTCAAACTAGTTCAAACATAACTAAATTCGACAATATATATAGCAAGTTCGACAATAATTATTGTCGAACTTGCTATATATATCATCGAACTGGTTCTTTTATAGCAAGTTCGACAATATATATAGCAAGTTTGACAATAATTATTGTCGAATTTGCTATATATATCGTAGAACTAGTTTTAAACATAACCAAGTTCGACGATATATATAACAAGTTCGACAATAATTATTGTCAAACTTGTTATATATATCGTCGAATTTGTTATATATATCGTCGAAGTAGTTCTTTTATAGCAAGTTCGACAATATATATAGCAAGTTCGACAATGATTATTATCAAACTTGTTATATATATCGTCGAACTTGGTTATGTTTGAACCAGTTCAACAATATATATAGCAAGTTCAACAATATTATAATCGGGTTTCGGGTAGTGGATATCCGGACTATACTACCCAAAACCCGGCTCGGGTAACATTTTTCATTACCCATATCCGAAACCGAAACCCGATTAATAATTACCCGATTACCTATAATCGGGTTCGGGTAGCACAGGTACCCGCTAAAATTGTACCCTGAGTTGCCATCCCTACGCCGAACTCACTCACGGACCTGGGTCCACCACAGGACCTGGTCAACGCCTGTGTCCGATCGGCGAAACCGCATCCGTTTTTCTCGTCGGAACGCAGAGAAGGTATTGACGCCTTGTCCCCGTGTCCGCGTCTTCCGGCGGGCGGTCCTCCCCAGACGCTCTGAGTTGCCTTTCTTCCGGTCCGACGAGCACACACTGCTTTGGACGAGTTCAACATCCCTTTTTTTTGGTCAACGGCTCATCCCCGAAACCCGTCTTCGTTCGCGTTTGCGAACAAACGCGACGGACGGAACCGCCGCTTTACTTCCGATGAGGTGCGTGCGGTCGATACGCTGCCTCCTCCGGCAAGCGTACGCGGGACGTCGGCGTCCTGCCCCGACGTCCGGCCGTCCCGTTCGAGCAAGTTCGAACCCGTTCGTGAGTCGCGTCCGCCCGCTCGCCGAGGCGGCGGTCAACGCTGCACTCGCATTCAAACCTGCAGCTGAGTCCACGCCAAAAGCAGAGGGGAAAGGCGCCATGTCTTTCCGGCGAGCGCGTGGTCAGGGCCGATCGTCCGAGGCTCGGTGCCCGCGTCGATGCAATGTTAGTGACGAAGCATTCGCACGCTTCCCCGAGGTCGTCGTAGCTTCGTCCGGAATAGAAGCCGCGGCGCTATGTCGTTTCCTCCGACGAGCACAAGGGATTGTCATGTTCAGCGATTTTTTCGGGACGAGGAACCCTCGTCCTCTTCCTGTCCAGGAACGCTGGTCGCCCCGCCTGACTCAACGCCAGTTGGGGAAGCTACCTTGTGTTCGCCGGAACCCACAGAAAAGGAAATGGGTGCGGGAGAAAGGGGCAGGGGAGCCCCGGCGTTGTCGGTGCTTCGTACCTCCCACCCTCACCACCGAAGCCACCCGACGATGAGCCGCCGTCTGTTGTCACCGGAGTCATCGACGAAGGGAGGAGCGAACGGGAAAAAAGGTAGATGAAGTTCGTTCTCAACCTCACCAACCCGTTCTTACCGCATTCCCGTCGCCTCCTCTAGCCCGGCCGTCCGCCTCAGGACGTCGCTAACCTCAGCGGTTCCACTCTCTGATGTTTTTCGCCTCACAGATGGTGGTTTTTTCCCCATTCAGCCATTCGCTCCTTGCGGTCCCCTCTCCTTCGAGTTTGCCGGCCTTTTATAGGCGGTTTGGACACGTCTCCCCGCTGCCTGTCCAGACGCGTGCTGACGCCGTTGCCACGCGACATCGACCCGTCGGCTGGTAGGGCCACTCCGTGCCAGAGGTTTTGCCCATGCCGCATGCTTCCACTGCGCTCGGCTTTCCATTTCGGCCCGACGGGGTTGATCGCCGTCGCCTTGATAGTTCGTTGGTTCGAGCGACGTGGTGAACTCGCGTCTGCTCCAAGCGACACTGTGTGCCTGAACTCGCCTCTGCTCCACGTGACGCTCCGCCAGGCTGGCGGTGAGGCTGCGGCTGATGGGGACGAGACGTCGGACTGCCGGACGCCCGACGGGATGGCTCTTCCCGAGTCGTCTCTCCATCCAGTCGCGCCTGTTGTCCTGGCGTCGCCTGCATCGACCTCGCGCTTCGCCGGACTCGATACCGCCGCCCAAAGGTGACCCTCCGTCCGGCGCTGTTTCCGCCGGTGAGCCAATGGTCTGAGGTCGCTGGGGATGCTGCCGAAGTCGGCTGGAATCGACGCGCAATCGTCGATTTTCCGCCGAGGAAAATTTTCCCAGAATTCAATTTTCCCCTATTCCTATTCAGGCCTGGGCTGAATTTGACCCTGTCAACACCCTAGTTGACCGGGCCAGGTCAATTAGGGCCTTGGGCCTAACAAGTAGTATTTCGGTTTCCTTTGGGTAGTGATTGTCACGCCCAGCCCATCTGACACGTCCACGTCAGTCTCCACGCGTGGGTTTGTGCGCCAACATCACCCGAAATCGAATTTTAACGGAGGCGTTGACCGGCCTCGTTTCGAACGCCAAACGAGGCGTCGTCTCCACGCGTGTTCGAACGACGCCGCCTGCGTCGTCTCCACGCGTGTTCGAACGACGCCGCCTGCGTCGTTCGTTCGCCTCCGCCAGAGCCACTGGTGGTGGACGGGGAAAAGGGCGTGCGGCAGGCTCGGACCCCTCGTCCAAGCCTCAGCCTTCGTCGTCGGACCGCCGGAAGCTGTCGTCGGGGAGATGGTGAAGGAAGACAGAACCGCCGGAAAACCCAAAAAGCTCCCGCCGGAGCCGGAGAAGAGAACACGGGAGTAAGGGAAATTTACGTTGCTGGCCAAACAACCTACATAAACCCTCTTCCTCACCTCTCTCTCGCTCTCTCACGTCGACGGCACCTCGCTGTCGACTTACAAGTTCACTCATCGGAGAAACTTCTTCGTCGCATCCTCTGCGACGGCATCGGAGCTGCAGCTCCGGAGGGTACGACACTATAAATAAAGTAGTACAAGGAGTGGCGACAAAATTTTATGCTGTATAAAAATCTTCGAAACGGTATAATCAAAATTATGCATCACATTAAGATATATTTGTATTGTTTTAAGGTTCCAACAAATTTAATGAACGATTTTAATTATATGCAAAAAAATCTTGCCTACAAAATGTTAGTCCTGTAATGTCTAATCATATGGCTGATTAATTTTCGGATAATTTTTATGGGCTAATCAATTATAACACATGCGCAAGTGAGTTTCTTATAAAATTTATTTAATTTAAAAAAATTTATAAAAAACAATACATGAGTGACTACAATGGCAACCATATCTTATTTTATGTACTTAATCGAGATCTTATTAAATATGCTCAAATAATTTGGAGGGAACACATGTATCCTAAGTTTTAACTCTTTAAGCTTTCTAGCTTTATTTTACCATCTATGTCCTAATATTTGTAGATAAAGGGCGGAGGAACAAATCTCTTTAGGTTACATAAATATGAGTTCTAAGTTTCCCTTGGTTCTTTCTCATTTGTATAGTTTTTCATAATTGAATTGCATTGGCTTAATTTACAAACCAATCCATTGTTTTTTCAAGTCCAATTATTTGGCCCAGCCCATATCTATTATGGTTGGTGTCACGTTCAGTCCAATTGGCCCGTCCATGTCAGCACGTTTGCGTGGGACTGTGCACTGAATTCCACCCGAAATCGAAATCCCCAATTCCAAATCAAAAATCAGCTGTGTATTCGTAGACTCGGGTCAATGTACCCACGTCTCATTTCGAACGTCGCCTGCGTTCGAAACTTGACGTTGCCTTCTTCATGCGGACGCCATCTGTGTCTGTAGTCAATCTCGTCGCCGGCGAGAACGGGCGTGGATATCCTGGGCGTGCAGCAGGTTTGGCGAACTTGTCTGAACCTCAGCCTTACGCCGACGTCTTGCCAAGCTCGTTGCTGTTGAAGGTGAGGAGGGATGGTTTGGCAGATGTCTGAACCGAGAAGTTTGCCGAGAAGACAGGAAGAAGACACTATCGCTGGAGAAGTCCCAGGGAAATTTACGTTGATTCTTTTAACCAACTTACATAAACCCTGCCTTGTTCTCTCTCTCACCTCGACGGCCCTCGTTGTCGACTTACAGCTCTTGTTGGAAATCTCCAGACTTTAAAAAACTTTAAAGATAACGGAAGCGAAGGTTCGAAACAGAATTCCCAGAAACACCAGGATCACTTACTAGAGAAAACCGAAGGATGTGAAGAGTAATATCTTATCGAACAATTTCAGGAGTAGTCCTTGATGAAGATGCACAGGTGTCCGTCCTCTACAATCGTGCACGTACGGACTGTCTCGAGATTCCTCCACTCCATGCACGTGCTAGCTTTGGGAGAGGAGATCCACGCCTCTAGCTTTTTCTCAACTTGCGCTAATCACCAAGATCTATTGCCAAGGAGAAATAGGAGTGTTGGCGACAAGGAGTGGGCAGCACTACCATTTGTCATGGGTTCGAGCCCTCGCATGTGCGATATGAAATACCTATGTGTATAGTCCAATTAATTAGTCAAAAGAAAATTTCTCTTGCCAATTAATAAATTTTATTTATTTAAGTGACATAAATGCCAAGTTCGAAACTTACACCAAGACCCTTGTTTGACTCATTTTGACTACACAGGTCAACAGAGGTCAAATATGGTCCACTAGAGGTCAATAGTGGTCAAACATGAACTAAATAAAATAACATCTTAAGAAATCTCAAAGCATCAGTGTCCCAAAACGATCCGAATTACACAATGATTCGATCTGAAGCTAACCGATCAAGGCAGAATCTCTGACGTCTAGGTATGCGACCTTGACGTTGGCAGTGATGACTAAATCATCACAAGCAATGAGTGGCACATAACAGTATATCATTGCTACCTAAGTAATCAGAATAAATGTCACCATCGACAACCTTTAAAACTGCGACAAAGTATAAATACAGAATTGTCCTTTCGCCAGACTGATATTGTTGGGTCATTTTTGGTCATATGATTAATATGTTTGACTTTTTTAAATTCACCTTAAATTAATAAGATTTTTTGTTTAATGAGTTATAGCTTCCAATGAATGCAAGTATTCATTGTTAATCACCATTGAAAATCAGGGCACCTTTGATTGAGAGATATATGTTATGAAGTAAAATAAACTAAAATGGCTCAATAATATGATTCATTAAATATTAAAACAGAAATACATGATGTTTTCAGAAAGAAAAATGATAAAGAGAAAAAAGTCTTCATCAACTTGAACAATTTGGAGCTGACAAAATACCCGGCCTTGCAATGACTTGTTGGATATTTTAGATTTAGAAGGTATCTGTCTCAATGACTTGTTAGATGTTCAATTTGAGAAAAACCTAGCCTCAATGGCTTATTGGGTAAGGATATCCGGTGATAATGACTTGTTGGATATCTAGATTTGATGACTGCTTGGTCTTGATGACTTATTGGATATTTAGATTTGACAACTGCTCGATCTTGATGACTTGTGAGCATTTGAATTTAGAAGACATCTAGTCTCAATGACTTATTAGATGTTCAATTTGAGAAATACCCGGCCTCAATGGCTTGTTGGGTAAGGATATTTGGTCATAATGACTTATTGGATATTTAAATTTGACGACTGCTCGGTCTTGATGACTTGTGAGCATTTGAATTTAGAAGGCATCCGATCTGAATGACTTGTTGGATGTTTAATTTGAGAAATACCTGACTTCAATGGCTTGTTGGGTAAGGATATCCGGTCATAATGACTTATTGGATATTTAAATTTGACAACTGCTCGGTGTTGATGACTTGTGAGCATTTTAATTTAGAAGGCATCCAATCTCAATAACTTGTTAGATGTTCAATTTGAGAAATACCAACCTCAATGGCTTGTTGGGTAAGGATATCCGGTCATAATGACTTATTGGATATTTAAATTTGACAACTGCTCGGTCTTGATGACTTGTGAGCATTTGAATTTAGAAGACATCTGGTTTCAATGTCTTATTGGATGTTCAATTTGAGAAATACCTGGCCTCAATGGCTTGTTGAGTAAGGATATCCGGTCATAATGACTTATTAGATATTTAAATTTGACAACTACTTGGTCTTAATGACTTGTGAGCATTTGAATTTAGAAGACATCCGGTCTCAATGACTTGTTGGATTTTAATTTGAGAAATACTTGGCCTTAATGGCTTGTTGGGTAAAAATATCCGGCCTGACGGCATGTTGGATATTTCAGTCTTAATAAACACAACATCATATTGAGGAGTTACGCCCCGACGGTAAACGTCGACGTATGCACCTCCCAAACAATACTTTATTGTAAACATTAATTCTTTATCCGGCCTTGATGGCTTGTTGTATATTTAATTTGAAAGATGTCCGATCATGATGGCATGTTGGATATTTCAATTGTCTCAGATTATCCTCAGCCGTCAAATATTTGTTTTCCTCGTGTCTATGGATTTAAATTCATAGATCTAACTCGATCCAGCATTCAGATCAAAAATCTAATATCATATTCTGAAAGATCAGTTTTGATATAGTAGGGATCGACACTTTGATAATGTCAAACGTCATCCGATTGAGTCAAATATGCTCAAATCATCTTCAGCCATTGATTTCATATTTAGATCAAATTTATCTTGACTGTCCATTTAGATTCACAAATCCATTTCAATTCAAGTCTCGGATCGAAAATCTAATATAATGTTTGGAAAGATCAAGTTCGATATGATAGGGATCAACTCCTTGATCATATCAAACCTCATCCAATCGACTTACATATGCTCAAATCATCTTCAACCGTTGATTTAGATCTAAATCAGATTTATCAAGACTGTTCAATTAAATTCGCAGATCTATATTAATCAGAGTCTCAGATCAAAAATCTGATATTATATTTGGAAAGATCAAGTTCGATTTGATAGGGATCAACTCCTTGATCATATTAAATGTTAACCAATTGACCAAGATATGGTTCGATTATTCTCAACTGTTCATTTTTATATTCAGATCTGAACCATTGTTTTGATTTAAAAGGATCCTGACCATTGGATTTAATTTATTTGATCAGTGTGATCTGGGTCGTCCGATGTTGCTCAAAGTAATCTAGACCGTTTACATGAACTCAAACTTGAATCGTTAATTTAAGCAAAACGAATCTCAACCATTGGATTTATTTTTTTTGATCAGAGCGATCTTGGCCATCTGAATCAAGTGAATTAATCTGAACCGTAATGTAAACTTAAATCTGAGCCGTCGATTTCAAGTGAGTGAATCTCAACCGTTAGCTTCAATTTATTTTGATCAAAACGATCTGGACCGTCTGATTTCATGTGAAATAAATATAGAGCGTTGATCTAATTCGGATCTAAACCGTTGATTTAATTTAGACGAATCTCATGCATTGCATTATATAATTTTTTTTTTAAATAAATAAATTACTGTCATATAAAAGCAATTTATGAAATTTTTAAAATAATTTTTGATATTTTTAAGGGGTTTGACATTTCCTCATAAATGCATTGCACATTACAATTTAGAAAAAAAAATAAACAAATTTTAATATAAACACTTTATAAATTTAAAAAACAGAATAAAAATTAATTATTCAACAAACATTAAAACGTCACTCTATCCATTTGAAAAATTTTCATTTAGGCTTTTAAATAAATTACAGAAAACTATAAATGCCTAATTACATCTATAGAACTTTTATCCAGCCTTATTTTTCTACAAATTATATACCTTCATAATTTGCTCAAATACCTTTGGTGATATATTCTTGATTTATCTTCATTATTGCATAATGACTCTATTTTTAAATTATTTTTTTTTATTGAGATGAAATGAATATACGTAGACCACATTTATGGTTATATTGTCCCCACAAAAAATATACAAATAATATAAAAAGGTGAAAAAAATATTAAATTAGTAATAACTATTAAATGCTAACAATTTGTAAACCCAAAAAAATAATCTTCTTACTTTTTTATAATTTAACATGTTTTGACCAACGTGTATATAATAAACATGGCGATTGGACAATAATGCTAAGTTATCATTACATCCTCTCTTTTTTTGCTTTTTTTTTTAATTTTTTTTTATTTTATGCTTATTATGAGAGAGCCATTTGGAAATTGCAACTCGCAAGAGTACAGAGTTGTAGTAAGTTGCTATTAGGCAAAGAGCAGATGGGATCAAGCGCATTGCTATAACAAAAGATTGATGAAAAGCATAGGCAACATTGTGCACTCACACTCAAAAGTTTTGCACCAATGTAACGAGCATGTGGAGCTAGCTGCTGTAATTATTTACACCGATGAGACGAAATTGTTCGTCTCTGTTTGGACAGCGTCTCTACTTAATCAGATTCTCCAGTTTCGGTTGGTCTATCTTTCTTTCCATTTTCCATATCCAAGTGCTGCTTTATAGCTTTGATGTCCTGCTTTAGCGCCTCAAATTCATCGCTATCGCTACGCATTTCTTTCTTCTGGAAAAAGAGACATGCATTTCATGAATTTCAAAATTATTACTGAAATCAAGAACAAGCTAGCTAGACAATGATCACCAACCACTCCAAGTGTTACGAACAAAAATACCCTTAATTTTTTTTTTCTTCTTAAGGGGCCCGGGATCGTCTGGCAACGAGTGGGGAGCAAGCTGAGCACACAAAAGACTATAAGAAAGGTGAGATTGCTCTCAAACTCACTCTAATCCCCTGTTGGCTTCACAACAAGTTCACACTTGCCCAAACCTTCCCAACCAATTCACAAATTCTTTCCTCTGTTCTTCTAGCCTCACTTCTTTATTCTCGAGCCCAGCTTTTTATACAAGTTAGAATACACAAAACCAGCCCTCTACAATGGTCCTCACTTACTCTCTTCCCTTGTACAAGCACCTAGATAGATAGCTGAGAAGGTAGAGTGTTCTAGCACTCTCTTAGAGCAGCAGAAGGCAGCATTGGCTGCAGTAGGGGAGAGCAATCGGGATTTCGGTACCGGTACCGGTACCGAACTCCCGGTACCGAACTCCCGAACCTCAAATTATAGGTACCGGTACCGGTACCGAATTCTACTTCGGGAGTTCGGTACCGGTACCGATTTCCCGAAATAAAATCGGTACCGGTACCGATTTCCCGAAATTCCGAATATTTTTAATTCTAATTTACGTATTTCGGTATTTATATTCGGTATTTACGTATTTCGATATTTGTATTAAAAAATACCGAATATTAATATATAAATATTATTTTTTAATTAAATAATACATGAAAAATCGGGACTTCGGTACTTCGGGATTTCCCGAAATAGTTTTTAGGTACCGGTACCGGTACCGATTTCCCGAATAAAATTTCGGTACCGGTACCGAAGTACCGAAGTACCGAAATACCGGTACCGAAGTACCGAAGTACCAAAAAGTTCGGTACAGTACTTCGGTACCAGTACCGTTTGCTCACCCCTAGGCTGCAGCTTTAAAGATGGCGAGAAGAACCAAATATAGCAGCACATTACACAATCCACCCAACCAAACTCAACCCAGAATTTCAGCAAGATACCATAGCATTTCAGCAATATGATAACATCAACCCAGCCCCAAAATCTTAACAAACTATCACAATCGCACTGCCATAGGCAACTTTACCAATAGCAATGGACCATCACTCTATATTTCTCTCCTTCCTAAGAAGAAAGATAGCATTATCGCTCTCATTTTTTCCTTCCAAACTCTAGCAGGTTCTTCGCCATCAGTAAATGCACCTGCAACGCCCTCCTACCTATTCTCAGTTTCATTGTGCTTCCCTTCATCAAATACTATTGTCTTGCAATCCCCGATCCTGTAGAAAATTGCAACAAATACTATCCTAGTAGTCACCCTACAGCCAGCCAGCCTCCTGCCCCAGTCGAAGGCATTCATTCTCCCATCCTATGCTCTGCATGTAGTGCAACCTAGCCAGCCCATAAAAAAACTCACTACCACAGGAATCCTTGTAGTCACCCATACAAAATCAGTCTTCAATCATGTTGAACAGGTTATATGTCAACCCTAGCGACAAGAGACATTGAAGTCATCAAAAATGGTGTCACCATAAAAGTTAATTAGAGTTTATGATAACATTTGATGATTCACCATAACTTGCAGAGTTCTGTCATCCTCCTCTACAAAGATGAGTTCTTTCTTTATCCTTGTACTCAAGATAATTTGATTCAGAACACTAGATCTAACCTCTACCAAATGGAGACACTCCTCAAGTTGAACACCATACATGTGAAGCAAATATAGCAATGGGGTAGAGTGATGGATCAACAGTCACTCTTGGAAGAGATGCATGCACTTATTTTCAATGCATTAGTTGCTTCTTGGCATTAAATAACAAGAAGGTGCTGAAGTGGAAGACATAGTGGAACCGTTATGAGATAATAACCTAGATGTTCTCTCCCTCCACTACTTATATCTCTCCTTCCAATAGCTTTTCATATTCTCACTTGTAGATGTTTTAGTGTTCCAAGCAATATCTTTCTAAGCTGTATGCTCTTATGCACCAACAGTCAATGTTTTTACAATTGCATGCAGATCGGCATAGCTTAGCTCATGCATGCATTTACTTTTAATGCATCAACTGCTTCTTGGCATTCAATAACAAGATAGTGTTGAATTGAATGGCATAGTGGAACTGTAATGAGACAATAACATAGATGCTCTCCCCCTTCGATACGTGCATCTCTCCTTCCATTAACTTTTCAAATTTTCTTCTGCAGATATTTTAGTGTACCAAGCAACATTTCCCAAGCTGTACGCCTTTATGCAGCAACAATCAATGCTTTTGCTATTGCATGCAAACTAGCACAGCTTAGCTTGTTGCTTCTTAGCATTCAATAACAAGATGGAGTTGAAGTGGACGACATAGGGGAACCATAATGAGTCAATAACATAGATGTTCTGTCCCTTCAATACTTGCATCTCTTTCCAATAACGTTTCATATTCTTTCTCGGAGTTATTTTAGTGTACCACCCAAGGATGCACCAACAATGAATGCTTTTATTATTGTGTACAGACTAGCTAGAGTTGTTCAAAAAAACTATTGGACCATGGTTAACCAATTGAACTAAACTGGAAAAGCAGTTAACCAATTGTACAGTTCATCAAATGGACATTTCTTCTATGCTTAAATGGGTTTTGCCATTCAGGGCCAGTTAGGGGGTTGGCTGAACCAACTCTCTATACATATATGTATAATCATATACACAGTACCAATTATATATAGTATTGGGATATGACTGGACTAATACAAATCAATTGTATTGTATCGTATCAACTAGAGTTTGAAACTATAGGACGATTACATATTAGAGGACATAATAAAATGAGCTACCAATAAAAACATAAAAATCTATTTGTGAATTGTAAATTCAATAAAAATACTAGTAGATTGACCTTTAGTTGATTTATGGTATTATAAATTTATAATGTATTTTTATCATACATGTAGGTTATGAATGTGATTATGTGAAACTAATGGTTAACTGAAAACTGACAGTTAACTATATTAAGTTGTAGTAAGTTGCTATTAGGCAAAGAGCAGATGGGATCAAGCGCATTGCTATAACAAAAGATTGATGAAAAGCATAGGCAACATTGTGCACTCACACTCAAAAGTTTTGCACCAATGTAACGAGCATGTGGAGCTAGCTGCTGTAATTATTTACACCGATGAGACGAAATTGTTCGTCTCTGTTTGGACAGCGTCTCTACTTAATCAGATTCTCCAGTTTCGGTTGGTCTATCTTTCTTTCCATTTTCTATATCCAAGTGCTGCTTTATAGAGGATGAATCTCCGTTGTCCAAAGTTTTTATCGTCTCTCTCGACAAAGGCGGCGGCGGATGAATCTAGGGTTCATCGCCACCGACCGCTCGCTACTTCTTTGGCCAATCTGTTTTAGGGATAACTTCCTTATGTAGAAGAGGACTTGTGGCCGGAATTTGGAGGTTTTCGATGGAGTATAGACAACGAATCAAAGCTCTTGGGGAAAATAGGATCGTCGGTATAAAATCATTCGATTCGGGCGATTTGGCCATCAGATTGCCTGATCTTTCTGTCTGTCGATGCGCACACTCGAGGAGAATGTATGGCCGAAGTTTGATCTTGATCGGCTGGTTGGATTTGACGAAAGATTCGTCTGAACATTCTGAGCCGTGGTGGTGATGATAAACAATAGTTTTTTTTTGTTTGTTTTGTGGGATCGATATATTTTTTGGGCTAGAGTATCGTTTTCTAGGATTTAGTCTTTGCAAAAGTGATTTTCGTAGAAGTATCCTCTCTGATTTGATATGGAGTTCACTCTCCGTAATAGTAATTTTTGTAGGAGTATCCTCTCCGATTTATTGTAGGGTTTACTTTCATCCATGTAGAAAAATCTCTAGAGTTCACTCGCCACGTGAATAGAGTGGGGAAGAAGAAAAGGGATAGAAACGTATATCATGTAGAAAAATCTCTCGGTAAGGTTCTTCGTGACGTTAGTGTATGGACATTGTAAAATTATTTTTTCTTCGTATCATCAGTGTTTGGACGTTATGAAATTTTCTTTTTCTACACCGGTCGAGAGTGTCCCCTTTTATATCCTCTTTCTTACTATTTTATTACAATAAATAAATATGTTTATTTGGTATCAGATGGCCACGATGCCTCGTCTTCCTTTATTACTTTTGCTCCAAATTTAGTCGAATACCCATTGATCCTTTTATTTATTATTTTTTTTATTCACTGCCGCGTGATCTTCCAATATTTTAGCCATTCCAGTTGAGTTGATGAGAGCCGGGAGCAACATTCCTTATTTTGCCAAATTCTGCATATTGTGGGCTTTTTTATTATTTTATTATCATGTTAGCATCGTTTACCTCTCCAATTTACTATTCCCACATTATATTGCATTTCATTCAACTTGTTAGTAGCATCCGATTTTTTTCGATGCACGATTTCTGTTGACCATGGAATTTGAATGCACACTTCAATCTTGACCATGGAACTTGAATGCATATTTCAATTTTGACCATGGAGCTTGAATGCATATTTTAATTTTGACCATACAAAATTAGAGGCAATTTTGACCAAACAAAATTAGCTACATCATTTCAATTTTGACCCATTTTCCAAATAAATTTAGTAGTCAAAATTGAATAGTTATGTTGCATGATTTTTTTATTGTGAGGCGCACATATTCAAGTCAAAATTATTTGATTGAAGTTGAAATTTAGTGCTTGACTAGATTGGTCAAAAATAATTTTAAAAGAAATTATAATTTGCAGCCCACAAATTACACTTGCAATTTAGAATTGATCATTTTCTCTTCCTTAAAAAAAAAAAAAATCTTCAACAAATGCCCACCAATGGATTTTGTTTAAGTAATGAGCGCATACAAATCCATTAGAAAAAATATTTCCAAACCGTGGTGTCAAAAGTATAATGTTATACCGATGAGCTATGTCCCGATGACAAGCATTGACATACGCATTTCCCAAATGATATTTCATTATTTGTTCATGTAAGGAGCTTACAGTTTTTAGTAAACTACCAACCATGAACAGACTTGATGTCATGATCCTATTGCCGTTTGACTAGGACTGATTTTTGCTCGTGTTAGGAACTTATAGTTTTTTGTAAACTATCAACCGTAAACGGAATTAAAGTTTACGTTCTTATTACCGTTCGAATAAGATCGAATTTTCGCTCGTGTTAGGAGCTTACAATTTTTAGTAAATTGTCAACCGTAAACGGAATTAAAGTTTACGATCTTATTACCGTTCGAATAAGATCGAATTTTCGCTCATTAAGGAGCTTACAGTTTTTGGTAAACTGTCAACCATAAACGGAATTAAAGTTTACGATCTTATTACCATTCGAATAAGATCGAATTTTTGCTCGTGTTAGGAGCTTACAATTTTTTAGTAAACTGTTAATCGTAAACGGAATTAAAGTTTACGATCTTATTACCGTTTGAATAAGATCGAATTTTCGCTCGTTAAGCATGATTCCTCTTTAAAACGACCATTAATGGGTGGCATAGTGCGTTCTCCATTTTGATCGATCAATTGATAGACGACTCCTTCATAAGCCTTTTCTATCACATAAGGTCCTTCCCAATTGGGATTGAATTTTCCCTTTACCATTTTATTTGTGATGATAGGTCGCTGTAGTACTAAGACGAGGTCTCCCTTCTTAAATGTGCGTTCCCTAGTCAACTTGTCATACGCCCTTGTCATTCGTGCTTGGTACAGCTCCAAATTCTGTTGCGCAATTAGCCTTTGCTCATATAGAGTGTCTAATTCATCAAGACACAATTGAGTATTTTCTTCGATCGTCATGTCGCATTGTACAACCATCCTTAATGAAGGTATTTCAACTTCGAGTGGAAGCACTGCTGATAGGTGTCAATTTTATAGGATTTAGAGTCTTGTTTCTACCATCATTATAGGCTTAAGTTTTATTTTATGTCACATTTTGATATCTTTTCTTATAAAGTATGGAATCTTCACTCTTTTTCATTTATTTATGAAATGCAGGTCATTTCTCTACATTTTCGTGAAGAATTTTAAAGATTTTATATTATGAAAAGATTCATCATAGTTCGACGAGGTTACAAGCAAAATTTTAGAGTTTTTGGAGTTTTCCTTGACGAACACGGCCTGCCCGTGTCCATGATCACGACCGTGTTCATCACTGCTTCAGAATTTGCAAAGGACGAGTTGAACACTGCCTGGCCGTGACATTCGTCACGTCCGTGCTCAATGAAATGCATCGAAGCCGTCACCGCCGTGCCGCGCTCGTGTTCGGGCGTTCCGGAATTTACAGAGAAGAACATGGCATGCCCGTGTCCAGAGGCACGGCCGTGTTCACTTACCTGTAGTTTGCTCGAGACCGACACGGCCTGCCCGTGTTCGCTGTCACGCCCGTGATCGCGTCCGCTGATCACGACCTTTCGTTCGTTTCTCCTCAAATTCGACGCTCCAGATGCCAGAAAATTAGAAAAAATTCCCAATTAACATTCCTAACCACCCAAAGCTTGGGAAGGAGTATATAATCGAGATTTTTGGGCGGTTATTGGGGGGTCAAACTTTTGAAGGAGGCGACAAGGGCGAAAAGAGGGTGATTTCTGTATTCTTGGGCTTGATTCGGAGGATTTCTTTGGGACTATCGAGAGAAGACCAAAGATCTATCATCTCCTACCCCAGATTTGTGATTTTCCTTCTTTTTGAATTTATTTGCTTGAGTTTTTATTGTTAAACGATGTATTTTCTAGAGTAAAACCCTAGTTCGGAACTCGGGTGTAGCCCGTTGAACATATGTACACATGTAAAATATCTTCTATGAATCTCAATGTGATTTTAAGTAAATTTAATTATTTGAATGAGTTGTGCTTATTGCGTATGATTGTTCTGATCAAACATTCGTATGTGTTAAGTGTTACGAGAAGTACTGAGAGGTGAATCGTAACACTCGATCGTTCTCATTTAAACTTGTGACTTGAATTGCGAGAGCCGTTTAACGTCACTCGAGGATTCACGATCATCATAGAGCTCATTGGGTCTTTCTTAAGTTACTTTTGCTACGAGAGTAGGAAATTAGCTTAAGTAGGCACCGGATTGCGCTTCGAGAGAAGGTAATCCGTACCATAGGATGATCGCCTTAAGTTGTTTACTGTCGGATTTAGCTTCGAGAGAAGGAGATCCGTTTTCTAATTTATTTGATTCATTGTTTTGCATTTAATTAATTCAATGAGGTGAAACCTGAAGTTCCAAACACTTCCTACTAAACTGTAATTTTCCCTTAAGGTCGTCGACTTCTTGATTCGATAATTTAGATAATTTAGTTTTGGAGTAACTCTTTTATTTTGAGTCTGAACCATGTAGCTTTCAATGACACTACTAAAGGTCGGTACTTGACACCTGCTCCCTGTGGGAACGATATTATTTACTACTTCGATAGACCGTGCACTTGCGGACCCTATCAAGTTTTTGGCGCCGTTGCCGGGGATCGAACCCGGGTCACCCGCATGACAGGCGGGAATACTCACCACTATACTACCCGGGTCACCCCGTGGGTAGAGGGTTTCCCCTCTTTGTGAGTCTTAGTGTGTTTTTACTCAGGTTTTGGTTTATATGGTTTGTTTGTCGCTTTAGTGTGTTTTATATTTAGTGTGTTTGCTATGTTATGTTTCTTGCTACTGAGATTTCATAAAACACATGCATATGATATATTTTGCCTGTGATGACTGCGAAGAACTAAGTCTGTGATGGTGTTTCCTAATCTTGTCCTCAATTTACATGCTATTCTGAATCATGATGAGACTCATAAGGATATATCTATTTCTTGAGTTATGGAAATGAACATCTCATCATGACTGCTTTTATGCTTAGGAATCCATGGTTCTAGATTATATTTGAGTATGCTTACTGAGACTTGCATGATGTTCAGATGGTCGATCCTTATTTTTCTGAATTACTTCTTACACAATATTATGTTTTAGAATATTCATGCTTATTATAGTCCTTCTTACCAGCTTTTCAACTTGATTGCATTAGGTTAAAAAAATGATAGAAAAAGAAAAAGGGGCAGTGGTACCTAAGTGACAATGACCCAAAGGTTCATCTAACTTGGCACTACTGCTGAAAAAGAAAAAAAACAAAAAAAACAAAAAAAAGAAGAATAAAGATGACATGAGAAAAGAAGGGGTGTGGGAAAAGTGAATAACTCCTCTTTCTTCTACCTTAGGGTGAAGAAATGAGTTTGTGTGCATTATGTGATGCATACACCCTGAGTTCGTTCTCTAACTAAGTACCGGGGGTGCATTCATCACAAATGTTTGTCTTTCATGTGACAAGGTTGAAAATGAATTCAGGGAAGTAGCTTGAACCCGCCGATTGAAAATTTATGTTTCCATGTTAAAATGTGTTGAATAAGTTATCTAGTGCAATTACCCTTGATTGGCTGAGTTCAGAAGGAAATGATGAGTATGAATAATCTTAGCATAGTTATGTGATTTTCCTATTTTCAGAATTATGATTAGACCTTGAACATTATTCTTTGCTCGCAGTTTAGTTTATCTCAATTTATTCTTTAACCTAGGATTGAGTCTAAGTGCTGTCATATGAGGTTCATACCTTAACTTTTGTACATACTGTCTTTCTGATATCTGATTATTTCAGATAGAGTAGTTGCTTGAGGACAAGCAAGCTTTTAAGTATGTGATATTTTGATAGGTGTCAATTTTATAGGATTTAGAGTCTTGTTTCTACCATCATTATAGGCTTAAGTTCTATTTTATGTCACATTTTGATATCTTTTCTTGTAATGTATGGAATCTTCACTCTTTTTCGTTTATTTATGAAATGCAGGTCATTTCTCTACATTTTCGTGAAGAATTTTGAAGATTTTATATTATGAAAAGATTCATCATAGTTTGACGAGGTTACAGGCAAAATTCAGAGTTTTTGGAGTTTTCCATGAAGAACACGGCTTGCCCGTATCCATGATCACGGCCATGTTCATCACTGCTTCAGAATCTGCAAAGGACGAGTTGAACACGGCCTGGCCGTGACATTCGTCACTCCCGTGCTCAATGAAATGCATCGAAGCCGTCACCGCCGTGTCGCGCCCGTGTTCGGGCGTTCCGGAATTTACAGAGAAGAATACGGCATGCCCGTGTTCACTTACCTACAGTCTGCTCGTGTTCGCTGTCATGCCCGTGATCGCGTCCGCTGATCACGACCTGTCGTTCGTTTCTACTCAAATTCGACTCTCCAGATGCCAGAAAATTGGGGAAAATTCCCAATTAACATTCCTAACTGCCCAAAACTTGGGAAGGAGTATATAATCGAAATTTTTGAGCGGTTATTGGGGGTCAAACTTTTGAAGGAGGCGACAAGGGCGAAAAGAGGGTGATTTCTGCATTCTTGGGCTTGATTCGAAGGATTTCTTTGGGGCTATCGAGAGAAGACCAAAGATCTATCGTCTCCTACCCCAGATTTGTGATTTCCCTTCTTTTTGAATTCATTTGCTTGGGTTTTTATTGTTAAACGATGTATTTTCTAGAGTAAAAGCCTAGTTCGGAACTCGGGCGTAGCCCGTTGAACATATCAACACATGTAAAACATCTTCTATGAATCTCAGTGTGATTTTAAGTAAATTTACTTATTTGAATGAGTTGTGCTTATTGCGTATGATTGTTCTGATCAAACATTCGTATGTGTTAAGTGTTACGAGAAGTACTGAGAGGTGAATCGTAACACTCGATCGTTCTCATTTAAACTTGTGACTTGAATTGCGAGAGCCGTTTAACGTCACTCGAGGATTCACGATCATCATAGAGCCCATTGGGTCTTTCTTAAGTTAATTTTGCTACGAGAGTAGGAAATTAGCTTAAGTAGGCACCGGATTGCGCTTCAAGAGAAGGTAATCTGTACCATAGGATGATCGCCTTAAGTTGTTTACTGTCGGATTGAGCTTCGAGAGAAGGAGATCCGTTTTCTAATTTAATTTGATTCATTGTTTTGCATTTAATTAATTCAACGAGGTGAAACTTGAAGTTCCGAACACTTCCTAAACTGTAATTTTCCCTTAACGTCGTCGACTTCTTGATTCGATAATTTAGATAATTTAGTTTTAGAGTAATTCTTTTATTTTGAGTTTGAACCATCTAGCTTTCAATGACACTAAAGGTCGGTACTTGACACCTACTCCCTGTGGGAACGATATTATTTTTTACTTCGATAGACCGTGCACTTGTGAACCCTATCAACTGCCTCAACACCGAATACTAAGGAGTAAGGTGTTGATTGTGTCAGTGTACGATATGTGGTTCGGTAGGCCCATAATACCTCTACTAATTTTTTATGCCACTCTCTTTTATTCTTAGATACACTTTTCTTGAGTAATTTGAATAGGGTCTTATTGAATGCCTCAGCTAAAGCATTTGCCCTCAGATTATATATCAAAGAATATCACCAATCAATTTTGTGATAATCTGCGAACTTGTAAACAAGAGAAATTTTGAAAGCTAACCCATTATCGGATATGATTCTTCTAGGTGTCGCAAACCGGCTCAAAACATTTTCACGATAGAAATTGATGACATTGCTGGGTTTGACTTCTCTTAAGGGAATAGCCTCTGCCCATTTTGAGAAATAATTTGTTGCTGCTAAAATGAAACGATGTCCAAGTGAAGAGGGTGGTTCAATTGGTCCAATTATATCAGTCCCCCAAATTTCAAATGGCCAAGATGAAATTGTCGGATAAAGAGGATTAGGGTGCTTATGAATTAAATCTCCATGCACTTGACATAAATGATAAGCTTTTGCGTAGTTTATG
This sequence comes from Costus lasius, assembly GCA_027563935.2. Lineage (NCBI taxonomy): Eukaryota > Viridiplantae > Streptophyta > Magnoliopsida > Zingiberales > Costaceae > Costus > Costus lasius. Next base: position 20,127,063 of record CM050447.1, on the reverse strand, counting down.
CAATCTTGAACCATACTCGGCCAATAATATCCTAACCTCTTGATCTTGAGATATATTTTAGGCTCTGATTGATGAGCGCCACAAAGACCAAAATGAATTTCTTTCAACACATGAGTGACTTCATCCAAGGCAATACATCTAATCTAAAGTTGCTTGTAAGATCACTTGTATAAAATGTCATTTACGTACACATATCGGAGGGCTCTCTTTTTCAATTGTATTATTTGGGTTTTATCTTCAAGCAGCAACCCGTTCTTGAAATAATTTAAAAATGATTCTCTCCCATCATTCTCTTGCTTGAGGGCAACTGTCATGATATTTAACATCTCTTCTTCATGGGCAATGTCGTTCTTGATATTCTCATCCATGGGCGTAATTAGCTTTCTATCTTTTATGATGATGTTGATTTGATCAATGTCTGGGCCAGCCTACTCCTTAGCAATTTTTGCGAGCGCATCTGCCCTTCCATTAGTAGCTCTAGTTATGCAAGTTATGGTGCAGTGTGGTATCTTTTTAATGAGATACATGGCTTTAGTGTAGTACTTAGATAATTCAGCCTTTTTAACCCTATATTCACCTGTCACTTGCTTGAGGACGAGTTGAGAATCCCCATCTATGTGCAAACTTTTATCATCCATCTGTATTGCAAGTTCGAGTCCAGTAATTAAGACTTCATACTCAACTTCATTGTTTGTGCAAGAGTCAGTGAGAGCTAGAGAATAGTGTAGCATTCTTTTCTCTAGAGTGATAAATACCAAGCCAACTCCTGATTTAATTTTTGGGATGTTTGGAGGAATGATAGGTTGGATTGAGGATGCCCCATCAAAATAAAGCTCCCAATATTCTTCATCAATGCCAGTGCTTAGTACATGATGCAGAGGCATCTAAAGCACTACGCCGATCCAAGCGCATCAAGAAACCACCAATAAGATATGGACATCAAGCTTGATCTCTTCTGCTAAAGACATTTACCTTTGCACTTTATCTTATTTGAATACTTGTATTTGCTTTCATGTTCTAGAATAGGATTAGCCTAGGGTTTTATTTTTCTTTAAGCATGTTTTTAATTTCCTAGATTATGTAGTAGGTTGTTCCTAGCCTAGGTTTATACATGCACCTATAATGGCACTACAAGGCACCCTAGTTCCTCAACAATCCCACCTCAAGTCATCCTACCTCAAAGCAATGTCAACTACCATGTCATCAAGTCAAATCAAAGCCAGCAATCCATTCACCCAGCCCAAGTCAACACTCGCTCACATCAAAGCTCAAAACCTTCAAAGTCAAGTCAACATGCAGCACCATCCCACTCAACATGCACACGCATCTCTTCAACTGGAGCTTCAACTCACGACACCCCTTCACCAACGGCTACATAGAAGCACATGCAATCCCAGGCAATCCACATCTCCCGCATGCAACTTCACTCGGCTGAAGCCTATGCCCAAAGACATCTCTTCGAAACCAGCACCTCATGCAGCCTCCAAAGACATAACTCTCTACCTCGGCAATCAACGCCTTCAAACCACAATTCCTGCACACCACCGTCCGCTTCAGCCAATGACAAATCTGAACATCAAGTTTCATCCCAACCATTCAAGTTCAAACCGGAAGTTATCAGCCAATGGATGATACGAGGAAGTTTTGAAACGTTGAGGGAATAGGGTTTAAAGCCCTTGTATTTTGACACTTTGCACTTAGTCTATCTTTGATGAAAAAATTTCAAATCAGCTTGTGTTAGCGTGTCTTGCTTGGTGCCGAATCTCTTCCCCTCACTCTTCTTCCGAGAGTTCATCCTCCTCCCTCACGTAAGAGTGCTTGAGTGCTTGTTGTGTGGTGTTGGAAGGGATAGCTTGAAGACTTGAAGGCATCTCCATCCTCTTGAAGCATTTGGCTTTGGAGTCCAAGACCTGATTAAGATCTCAAAGGATTCCTTTGTTCTTAGTTTACAGAGGGCTTGTTGGCATTGTATCTTGGCCCCTCTTGTTTTCTTATTGATTGTACATGGCCATTTAATCACCCACTTTATAACCTCATCGCCCAAAGTTAGAAGCAATGGGAGTCGGGGGATTCAGAGAAAGGGGTTCAGGCCCCCTTCCCTAAAGGGGGCCGCAGGTAATTCCTAACCGAGTAGGACATACACGCTCTAAGGTTGCATGCTAGGTTTTCTGCTTTGTGTTTGCTTACCGGATATTGTTCCATTGCTTGCTTTCGTTTACCATCTGTTAACTCTTGTTGTGCATGCTCAAGCCCTTCCATTAGAGCCCCATACCTTAGGTTTGATCGTCGGGACTTCCGCTTTTCTTTAGTGGTATCAGAGCAGCCCTAAGGTGTTTTTGTGTTGCGCGTGAAAATTTCTGCTGAAAGCTTGAGATTGTATCTCTTTTTTTCTGAATGTGTCTCTGAACATTTCTGCGTTTTCTGTTGATTTCAACCTGCTGTGCTTTGATCCTGTTTTCGGAAATCTCTATTCTCGAAAGTGTCTGAACGCTTGACCGAGTTTCTGTGTTCTTGTGATTATTGACTTCTGAATTTGCTGATTGTTGAGCTTCTGAGTTTGTTTGCATCGCTGAACCTGGAACTCCTTCTGATTACCTCATTATCAGGAGGACTCAAGGTTCCTCTTAGTGCTGAATTTGAAGTCGAGTTGGATTGCCAAATAGCTTTAAAACTAAACCTACTACATCCTACATTTACGTGCGCTGAACTTTGATTCCAGCCCTGCTGAATTCTGAAACTCTATTTGCCAAATTTTGCTACCGCTGTTTGATTTTCTGAACCAAGTGGGTATTGAACTATCTGGCTAATAGATAGTACTCAGAACCCCTCGTCACCTCAAATCCTGGTCATAGCAAGTTGATTGCAAAGCTGGGAAATTGCTCTACTATTCCTTACCGCTCGTCTATTTTTTTTTGGGGGAAGAGGAAGTCTGAGGTGTCCTAAGCAATAGGTACTCCTCTGAATTTCCCTTCTAGTGCTTATTCTCTCAAGACTGCAGCCAATCAATCGCTGCTAGGCTTCCTTAAGGATCGGAGCATAAATCAGTATTTCAGGATTTACCACTGTAGCATACCATTTGCTATTTCTGAAGTTTCTGGACTCTGCTTGCTGTTTAGTTTCGTGAAGACCTTTAGAGCTCTCGACCCTGCAATCTATTTAACTAATAGATAGACCTGAGGTTCTCTAGTTGCATAAGCTTGGCGCAATAAGATCAATGCTGTGACCGAGAGTGCAATTCACTGAAGCTGAGAAATCCAATTACTGTTCATTACCAGGCTCTATTTTAATTCTGTTTTATAAGCTGAGTTGTATCTCTTCAAAATGGTAAACACAAGAGCACGGGCCGGGTATGAAACTACTGAAAGGGAAGCGGTTCCCATGGACACCGTAATTAGCATGTTTGAACAAATTATGAGCCGCATGGCTAGGCTAGAGGAAGATAATAGATTCTTAAAGCAACAAATGAATCAATCCCTTCCCACTCAGAATGCTGAACACAACCAATCCCCTAGAATAACTCAAGAGAACTCATGGGGAGAGGGACCTAGTCAGACCGAGCATAGACCGGTTAGAGTTGAAATCTGACATGATCATTACCATCAACCTAGAGTCCCAACCCTTAGTGAACATAATCTGAATGAACCCTATAGGGGGCGGGAGGATGAAGACATTTTTAAAAGCTTAAGAATGAACCCACCTTTGTTTGATGGGAATGTTGATACTCAAGGGTACCAAGAATGGGAGACCTTGGTTGAGCAATACTTTGAATGTCAGGCTATACCTGAGATGAGTAAGGTAAAGTATGCCCGATTCCTGTTTAGAGGGACTGCTTTGATATACTGGACTAGCCTAGAGAAACAGCTTGAGCGGAGAGGCCTAGCACCCATCACCGATTGGGCTGTGATGAAGCAACAGTTAGGAGAGAAATATGTTTCCCCACACTATAGGCAGCGGACCTATAACATGCTGACTAGGTTAACCCAAGGTAATGACACTACAAGAGAATATACCAAAAGATATACCCAAGGTAATGACACACTCCGCAAGTGCACGGAAATGTCAAAGTAATATAAAAGATATCGTCTCCCACAGGGAACAAGGTGAGTACTAGAAAATCTAATTTATGGAATCTAAGCTGATCAAATCGTGGTTTTTGGAACTTAAAAACTAAAAACTAAGCAAAACAGTAAACAAGAAATCAAACAACTACGGCAGGAAAAATATATGAGAGAGAATATCAGGGCTTTGGTTTCCACCTCTCTGACGATTTTAATCGCGCTAAGGAATAAATACCAGTTACAAGGATTTACAGATATGCATAAGGAATATACTCTATGGTACAAGGTGTCCTCTTTCGTGTGTACACCCCGGTATTTTCCCAGAACGTCTCCTACTTTTGCGGTGGACCGCTCTAGACAAACCCAATGGATTCCGTGGTAGATTATGAACCCTCGAGCGAAGAACAAGCACTTTCATGTCGAGCCTTCGCAAGATTCACAATGAGGTTCGGTCGTTACGGTCCTACTCTCGTTATGAACCGTAACAACTATGACATGATAATACTTGGCCAGAGTAAATATCAAGAAATAAATACATCAAGTGAAATATTCTTAGAATATGATCCAAATAACAAGATTAAAACATGATTTGCATATGAAAATCGTCAGAGCGCTTCAACCTAGCCCTGAAAATAGGTTTACGCTACAACCATCATTGAATCGCTCAAAATACTCTCTTTTAACATGGAAAAATCATAGGAAAAAGTTTCTAAGAGGGAGGAGATGATGAACCGAAGGAAATAAACAAGAATCACAAGGTTCCGATGATTGAATCTCCAGAAATCGCCTCGAAGTCGCCGAATCGCCGTGTTCTTCTGCCCTCCGCCGCTTTGTCATGTGTTTTCTCGATAATTAGGTTATGGAAATTAGGGCTTTTATACTCTATGTCTTCGTCTTCGAATAAGCTTTCTAAAAAGTCCTCACTTGCTAAATTTGGACTTGAATCGGGCCCGAAATCGATGAAAAACCGAGTGAAGGTTGGGCTGCTCCAATAGCTTCACGGGTGAACGCCACTGGGTTCACCAGGTGGTGAAGTGCACGGTGCAGTTCTGTTGCGAAATAATCACAGGTGAACCCCGCCGGGTTCACCTACCAGTGAAGTCCTCAGAATATTTCCGCGCAGATTTCATCAGACGGAATCACGGGTGAACCCCTTGCTAGTGAAGCATGCGGCAAATCTTGGATGTCCTGACATCATCGGTGAACCCCGCCGGGTTCACCAGGCAGTGAAGTGCGCGGTAAATTCTGTCCTTCGGCAAGATGATCGGTGAACCCCGTGGGGTTCACCTGGCCGTGAAGTCCAGAAAAAGCTCCAATTGAGCCCAAATCTTACGGGCAGCTTCATCTTCTCATAAGGAATCACCCCATGCTCTCAGATTCTTCAAAAAGACTTCAAAATTGGGTGATTTTACTTGAAATTCAATAATACAGATGAAAAGTGAAGATTCTGAAGTTTTTAACTAAATAAGCCTTAAAGGAGTGTAAAAATATTCAAATAGGCCCAAATTCATTATGGAATATCAGTAAAATCACTACTAAAATGTAAGACATCAGTTAACCCAAGGTAATGACACTGTAAGAGAATATACCAACAAGTTTGACAATCTAATAATTAAGTGTGGGATAGATGAGGAACCATGAGTAACCATCGATAGGTACAAAACTGGGTTAAGACCTGAAATACAGAGAGTTCTAGTAACTCGGTCCACTGATAGTATCCAAGATCTTTCCCAAATGGCCAGTGAAATAGAGTATGAATTTATGCAGTATAGGTACACTCCAAATACCCATAGAAGTCAGGGGGTAACGAGCACGCCCCCATCTAGAACTACCTTCCCTAGAGCACCTTATTCTGGTACTCCTCAAACTAGTGTACCTTATCCGAATGCACCCCTCCCTAGTACACCTAACCATGTTAGGGCTGCCCCGACCTCTGTTAAAGTCACCTGCCATAAATGTTCCCAACCAGGCCACCTAACCAAAGACTATAGGAAGAAGACATTACTTATAGCTGAGGACCCAGCAAATCAGGAGATCGAAGACCTCGGTGATGAAGTTCACATCCCTGGGTATAATAGTGAGTATAACAGCGAGGAGGAACCTGTAGATACCATAGTGGGAATAGTGAGATGTACCCTCCTTAAAGACACCCAACCTAAGGACTGGAGAAGAACCAGCCTGTTCTACACTTACACTAAATGTCATGGTAAGGTTTGCAAAATTGTAGTAGATAGTGGGAGTAGTTTAAATGTCATAGCTAAAGGAGCTGTCACTAAATTTGGGCTAAACTTAGAGGATCATCCTAAGCCATATAGCATTTCCTGGGTGAACCAAACCAGCATACCCATTACCCATAGATGTGTTGTACCTTTACACTTGGCATCATTTCAAGGGAAGATCTAGTGTGATGTTACTCAGATGGATGTAGCTGATGTCCTACTAGGAAGACCATGGCTGTATGACCTAGATGTAATCCATTATGGTAGGAGTAATACATACACTTTCATGCATAACGGGAGGAAGATCACTCTAGTTCTGAGCCTACCCCATGAGTTAAGGGCCTCACACACTAAGGGGAAAACCATTGAAGCACCCAAAGCCATTACTTTGCTAAGGACTCGACCTTTCTTAAAAGAAACACAAGAACTGAAGCAAATCTTCACTTTAGTTGTTAAGCCAGTTGAGAACACTTCAGTGAGCGAAATACCTCCTGAAGTGGGTAGATTGTTGGAGGGGTATAAGGAAATCACACCTGAGGAGCTCCCTCCTGAGCGTGGCATTCAGCATGCCATTGATTTGGTTCCAGGGGCCACCCTTCCACATCTACCTCACTATCGCATGAGTCCCACGGAGCACGCTGAGCTCCGAAGGCAAATGGATGAATTGTTAAGCAAGGGGCTGATTAGAGAAAGTTTAAGCCCATGTGCCGTTCCGACCCTTCTGACTCCAAAGAAGGATGGTACTTGGCACATGTGTGTAGACTGTCAGGCCATCAATAAAATAACTGTCAAGTACCATTTTCCTATTCCCCGTCTTGATGATATGCTAGACATGGTCGCTGGATCCACTTGGTTCTCCAAGTTGGATCTACACAGTGGGTATCATCAGGTGAGGATTCGAGAGGGGGACGAGTGGAAGACGACATTTAAGACTGCTGATGGGCTCTATGAGTGGCTGGTGATGCCTTTTGGCCTCACCAATGCCCCATCCACTTTCATGCGATTAATGAACCATGTGTTGAAACCCTACATAGGAAAATTTCTGGTTGTGTACTTTGATGATATTCTTATTTTTAGCAACAATCAAGAGGACCATCTTAAGCACCTTCAAGCCTTGTTAGATATTTTGAAGCAAGAAAAGTTGTTCCTTAATCTTAAGAAATGTGTGTTCATGGCCCAGGAGGTAGGATTTCTTGGCTTTATTGTATCTGATGCTAGACTTAAGGCTGACCCTGCTAAGATTCAAGCTGTAGTAGAATGGCCCACACCTACTTCCATCACTGAGGTTAGGAGTTTCCATGGCCTAGCCACTTTCTATAGGCGTTTTATTCAAGGGTTTAGTACTATTGTTGGCCTATCACAAATTATTTACAAAAGAAAAATTTTGAATGGACCCCAATGGCTGAAAAGGCTTTCCTGGATTTAAAGTCTAAAATTACTACTGCTCATGTATTAAGATTGCCTGATTTCAGTAAGGTTTTTGTTGTAGACTGTGATGCCTCTGGGGTTGGGATAGGAGGTACTTTGAGTCAAGAGGGTCATCCTATAGCGTTCTTCAGTGAGAAATTAAATAATGTGAGGCAAAGATATTCAACTTATGACAAAGAATTCTATGATGTGATTCAATCATTAAAACACTGGAGGCATTATCTCATTCATGAAGAATTCATTTTGAATAGTGATCACCAAGCCCTAATCTACTTGAACAGTCAAACCAAACTCAACCCTAGGCATGCTAAGTGGGTAGAATTCTTGCAGCAATATACCTTTGTGTTAAAACATAAGGCTAGTACTCAAAACAAGGTAGCTGATGCCCTTAGTAGGAGAACTCTATTATTAAACACTCTGCGCGTGACTGTTGGTGGATTCGAAAGATTAAAAGATGAATATTCTGTTTGTCTTGATTTTGGAAATATTTACAAAGAAGTGGAAGCCAACCCTCATACCCATGCTGAATTCTTTATCAAGGATAATTATCTTTTTAAAGGAATAGGTTGTGCATACCTAAGACATCCTTACGTGAGTTCTTAGCTTGGGAGATACATGGAGGAGGAGCGGCAGGACATCATGGGAGAGACAAGACACAGATCTTAGTTGAGGAGAGATTCTATTGGCCCACTATAGGAAGGGATGTAGCTAGAGTGGTAGATCATTGCATGACTTGTCAAATTTCTAAGACTCAAAAGCATAATACAGGCCTCTACACACCTTTACCCATACCAGAGGGACCATTGCAGGATGTGAGCATAGACTTTGTGATAGGTTTACCACGCACTAGTTCCCGTCATGATTCTATATTTGTTGTGGTAGACCGGTTTTCAAAAATGGCACACTTTACCCCTTGTAGTAAAACTTCTGATGCTTCACATGTTGCCAGACTTTTCTTTAGGGATGTGGTTCGTCTGCATGGGTTACCTCTCACCATCGTTTCTGATAGGGATACTAAATTTATTAGTCATTTTTGGAGGACTCTTTGGAAACTGCTTGGAACTCAATTAAACTTCTCTACTGCTTACCATCCTTAGTCTGATGGTCAAACTGAGGTGGTGAATAGGTCCCTTGGTAACATTCTTAGATGTCTTGTGGGAGAGCATCTAGGAAATTGGGATAAGCTATTACCTACTGCTGAATTTGCTTTCAATAGTGCTGTTAACAGAACCACTGGACTTAGCCCTTTCCAAATCAACCTAGGGTATCAACCTAGGAAGCCCATTGACCTGGCTCCTCTCCCCACCCCATTCAAAACTTCTCAGTCTGCATTAACTTTTGCTCAGCATATCCTGAAAATTCATAATGAAGTCAAGGACCATATAGCTAATACCACATTGAAATATCAAACTACTGCCAATGAACATAGAAGGCATGTATCTTTCAAGGAAGGCGATCTGGTTATTTGTAGGAACAGGAAGGAGCGACTCCAGGGGGGGAACAATAAGCTACAAGCAAGAGGCATGGGGCCATTCAGAATCAAAAAGAAGGTCAATGACAATGCATATGTATTGGATCTACCTGCGACGATGGATATTCATCCCATATTGAATGTAGAAGACCTCACACTCTACAAGGATCCCTTACCAATTGAAGTACCAAAGGCAAACAAGGAATTCAACACTATTCTGGAAGAGCAGCAACGCTTCACAAAGCAAGGGACAAAGAACTACTATCTGATACAATGGACAGATCACACCTAGAGCTGGATGCCTGAAGAAGAAGTGCAACTCCTCATTCCGGATATGCTACAGTCCTACAAATTAAATTCTCCGGAGGAGAATTCTCTCAACCCCGGGAAAGCCTAAAGCACTACGCCGATCCAAGCGCATCAAGAAACCACCAATAAGACATGGACATCAAGCTTGATCTCTTCTGCTAAAGACATTTACCTTTGCACTTTATCTTATTTGAATACTTGTATTTGCTTTCATGTTCTAGAATAGGATTAGCCTAGGGTTTTATTTTTCTTTAAGCATGTTTTTAATTTCCTAGATTATGTAGTAGGTTGTTCCTAGCCTAGGTTTATACATGCACCTGTAATGGCACTACAGGGCACCCTAGTTCCTCAACAATCCCACCTCAAGTCATCCTACCTCAAAGCAAAGTCAACTGCCATGTCATCAAGTCAAATCAAAGCCAGCAATCCATTCACCCAGCCCAAGTCAACACTCGCTCACATCAAAGCTCAAAACCTTCAAAGTCAAGTCAACATGCAGCACCATCCCACTCAACATGCACATGCATCTCTTCAGCTGGAGCTTCAACTCATGACACCCCTTCACCAATGGCTACATAGAAGCACATGCAATCCCAGCCAATCCACATCTCCTGCATGCAACCTCACTCGGCTGAAGCCTACGCCCAAAGACATCTCTTCGAAACCAGCACCTCATGTAGCCTCCAAAGACATAACTCTCTACCTCGGCAATCAGAGCCTTCAAACCACAGTTCCTACACACCACCGTCCGCTTTAGCCAATGACAAATCTGAACATCAAGTTTCATCCCAACCATTCAAGTTCAAACCGGAAGTTATCAGCCAATGGATGATACGAGGAAGTTTTGAAACGTTGAGGGAATAGGGTTTAAAGCCCTTGTATTTTGACACTTTGCACTTAATCTATCTTTGATGAAAAAAATTTCAAATCAGCTTGTGTTAGCGTGTCTTGCTTGGTGCCGAATCTCTTCCCCTCCCTCTTCTTCCGAAAGTTCATCCTCCTCCCTCACGTAAGAGTGCTTGAGTGCTTGTTGTGTGGTGTTGGAAGGGATAGCTTGAAGACTTGAAGGCATCTCCATCCTCTTCAAGCATTCGGCTTTGGAGTCCAAGACCTGATCAAGATCTCTAAGGATTCCTTTGTTCTTAGTTTACAGAGGGCTTGTTGGCATTGTATCTTGCCCCCTCTTGTTTTCTTATTGATTGTACAAGGCCATTTAATCACCCACTTTATAACCTCATCGCCCAAAGTCAGAAGCAGCGGGAGCCGGGGGATTCAGAGAAAGGGGTTCAGGCCCCCTTCCCTAAAGGGGGCCGCAGGTAATTCCTAACCGAGTAGGACATACACGCTCTAAGGTTGCATGCTAGGTTTCCTGCTTTGTGTTTGCTTACCGGATAATGTTCCATTGCTTACTTTCACTTACCATTTGTTAACTCTTGTTGTGCATGCTCAATCCCTTCCATTAGAGCCCCATACCTTAGGTTTGATCGTTGGGATTTTCGCCTTTCTTTAGTACCTCTTCATCTAGAAAATCAAATTTTAAGGGCGAATTATTTGGTATAGGATGAGCAGCCAAAAAATCAGCTAAAGCTTGACCCTTTATCGCCTTTTATGATACGTATGTTATGTCAAATTCTTGGGGTAAAGGCATCCATTTTGCTAGTCGACCTGTCAATGTTGGTCTTGTCATTATGTATCGTAGTGAATCGACCGTAGATATGAGATAGACTTTGTGTTCAAGAAGGTAATACCTCAACTTTTTAACGGCAAATATCAAAGCTAAACATTGCTTCTTGATCGGAGAATACGAGTTCTCTCCCCAACGTACATCAGACTAAGGTAATATAAAGCAACCTCTTTTCCCTCATCATTATTTTGGGCTAGCAATGCTCCCAATGTTTGTGTTTATGCCCTGCAGACCAATGTTTGGACATGGTCGGGCATTGTTTAAATGTACTTTGATATAATTATTATTCTCTATAAAGGCATGGTCGTTATTATGCAGACTTCTCTACCTGCGTTGATGTATTGAGTTGCATATATAATGTCCCAGAAGTTTGGATTGGATCCATTCTCATAAGCTATCCCCAAACAAGGTACCATAGCAGATATGGGACAGCTTTGGTACATATGAGACTGGTGTATGAGCTGGTTAGTTGCGGGGCACAGTAACGCAGACATACAGGTGCATTGGATGCACTGGAGTGATCCACCGTGAGGATTGACTTGTCTAGTCAACAAGTCAATCTCACATGCAAGAGGTTTGCATTGATCCTTAGACTTGAGGTATTCATGTCTAGATTTGATGATGGATATGCATTGATATAGTCTTACATCTCTCTGTAATTGGGAGACCAAAACGGCTGTCATTGGGCATGTCATAAGTCACATAGAGACATGGATGACCAATAGTAGGATTTGCCCCTTCCTTATTGGAAGCATGATATCCACTCGGGGGCGTCCCACCTTATTGGTGCATGATAGGAATGTGTGGCCACACTAGTTGAGTCATGACCAATGCATTGGATTGATAAACTTGAGACTAATCCAATAGCAGGATATCAGTTTAGGCAAAGGGATCTATAATGCATGGGAATCCTCGTCGCTTGTTAGGAGTTGTTGCCATAATGACTTAAGTCCTATGACATGGGTAGTAGTGATGTGTTGCTAGATATCCCTCACTACTTATGATGTTTACATCATTGCCATCGTCATAAGGATCCTACGAGGTCACACGCAATAGACTCTTGACGTTGCTTTAATCAGAAGCCTTATGATCAAGTTATTGGATAACTTGGATCAATTTGAAAGATTTCATCAGCGCCAATGGGCCTGATGAGTTGGAAGAAAGTTATTGGAGCGAAACTTCATTTTTGGCAGGTTGACCCGAAATTGACCTAGATTGGTCACATTTGGATTAAGGTTGCATTGGATTAGATCCAATGACTTAATCAACCCATGCCATGAAGTTTGGGCTAGCTCATTATCCAATGAGGCCCAATAACTAGTTGTCAAGAAGAGGTATAAGCAAATAAGGGTATAATGGGGAAGAGTTTCACCCCATTGGCGCCAAGGGCATAATGGGGTGAAGTGGGCGCATGTTGCTTCATAAGGAAGCATTAGGCGCCTCCTCCTTTGTTCCTTGGATGGAAACCTTGCCTCTATGGCAAGGGTTGGGGCTGATATGGATTGAAAGCTCTTTTGGAAAGAGCTTGGGCTCATATGACAAGTAGGGTGAGATTTATGGTAAAGTCTTGGAGACTTTCCTTACCTCATAAACCCTACATGCACCCAAACCCTTACCCTAGCTAAATACCTCTTGCTTGTTGCACCTAGCCCTTCTTCCTTGGATGGAATGCATGCCTCTAAGGCATGTCATGGGCTGATATATTGCTTGGGGCGCAAGACAAGGTCTTGGCGCATAAGGAAGGGTTGAATGGGTTTAAGGAAATGTCTTGGAGACTTTCCTTGTCACAAACCTTTTCATCCTAGCCATACACTTGGCATGATCCTAGCCCTTGCCCTAGCCGCCTCTTGTCCTATTTATAGGACCCCTTACCGCCCCTTTTGATGTTCGACTCCTTGGAGGTGTGAGGATACATAGAGAGGCGTGAGCAAGGGCAAAGGGCGACAACAAAGGCTTGGCACAACCTTCTTCCAAGTGGCCGAAAGACCTCCTCTTCTTCTTCTCCTCTTCTTGGCGCAAAGAGAAATTGGGCTTGGTGGCTTCTCCTTCTACTGCCGCAAGCTCTCTCCCTCTCATTTCCATTGGAGCATCTTGCTTGAAGGTGGCGCTAGCAAAGAAGAAGGGGGAAGTCCTTGGCGGCATCTTCCCTATCCCCTCCTTGGCGCAACTTCTCTTGAAGGTGGCGCAAGTGAGGTGAAGGCTTGATTCTCTTCCCAAGGCTAGCACCAAGCGTGGAAGGGAGCAGCGTTGAGACGGTCGACGTGTGGATACTTGTAGAGGGCGAACACTTGGGCGCCTTCAACATGGCTTCGACAACTAGACAAGCAAAAGAGGTACATCTCTAACACATCCTTGTGTCTTCTCTCTCGCATGGATCCTTGGGACCGGAATATGTTTCGGGTGTAATGATTCTTCCGCTGCGTCCTGGGACTGCAAAATTTTAAATTACATCCGGTATTCCCTAACAGTGGTATCAGAGCTACTTGTGAGAAACACAAGGTGTACGTTTGCTTGTGTGAAAAATTTTCTTCTATCCATGTGCGTTTCACGTAGAAAGCGTTTTCATCCAAACCTCTCTTCTCATCTTTGTGGCCGAAATTTGGATTTTGTTTATGATTGATTTAAGACCAAAGGCGCACGTGGTTTTGTCAAGTAGGATGGGCATTGTGTCTTCGGACTGGCCGGGTCTCTTGATCTGACAAAACTGCCAGCCGATAGGGTCTATGAAATCATCCTGGAACTTGATCTAAATTTTAGCATAAATTTGGTTAAGAGAGTGCTTTGGATGATGTTGGCGCATAAGGTGCTAAAATTTGATTTTTCTGGATTTTCAAATTTTACATGCGCCACTTGATTGGGTTGATATGGTCATAGCGAGTGCCCTCCTGTGTTTTGATGTGGAAGCATGTTTCCACTTGTGATGAATGCTTGTAAAATCTCTTTCCACCTGCGTGTGGTTCTCTCCCTATCTTGTTGTAAAGAATTTTTCATCTTGTTTAGAATAGATGCAGAATTATATGATAGGTTAAGGCTTCATCTTGACAACAAGGAGTCTTCTTCAATCGGAGTCAGAAGTGGCGCCAGCTTTGGAAGCGTGGTGATGGACTTGCGGCTGAAGGAAGGACACTTGCTTTCGGCTTCTGGCATGAGCTGACTTGCTTCAGGAACTCGCAACCCTTGGATGCACGATAACATGTCACATGGCTTGTGACAAGTTATGTGTATGAAAAGGGCTATGGCCATATCGACCAAACTAGTATGCCTGTGATGGTTTATTATTCTATCCATAGCATGCCTGTGATGTTTTTCCTTTTGCTGCCATAACTATAGGAAAACTGCATGCTATAAAAGAATAAAACAAACATGCAAAAATTCTCAATACAATATCAAGTCGATAGCCTTCTAACGCGTAGCTCTCATCAAACTATCGATCGGTGGTGTTGTGAACTATTTCCCACCCTTGTGGGACACACCCACTTATCTTTAGGAGGTGTGTGGTGACAATGATTTCCCCAATCCAGTTTTACCCTGGGCGTGCCTTCGCAAGGAAATTTGTTGGCCCTGGGCATAACGGTTAGGACCAGACTTGACTAGTTTTTCATATGTCATTGACATGATGAATTACTGGAGGCAGCTGTTGAGAGGATAGGGTTTTGTGTTGTATCCAGCCCTCGCTGGACACAGGGCGCCTAGTCTGTCTTAACTAAGAGGAATTGTGCATGGCACAATTGGCTGGCATGCCTACCTAAGGAAGCATGAGACTCTTTGTGCATCCTAACTCACCCTCGTGAGTCGCAGAGACCTCATGTGAAATTAAGATCCTACTCACTTATTTCCATATTGAGTTTGAGAGTTCTCAACTTGTTTTGGAAGTAGTAGAAGCATAGCATTTAAATTTAAAGTCCTTGTTAAATGCTTTATCATAGTACTTATTTTACTTATTTGCTTATTGTAGATGACATCTCCTGATCTAAGATTGAAACTTTATAAAAATAAATTGGATGGGACAAATTGGACAAATTGGTTCAAGATTTTATCCAAGATACTGGAACAAGAGAATAAGGTGCATCTTCTTGAAAGACCTCCATCCCAGCCCAGTGTGTATTTCACTACTGAGTGGGAGTGGAATGTCTATCTTGAACATTGTGAAGATAACTAACAGTACACTGCTCTTGTCTTAGAGTGCATAACCCCAGAGGTCAAAGTTGAGTGTGATGAGATGGGGATTTATGATCTTATCATACATCTCAAAGGTCTCTTCACACCATGCTCTATAGACAAAGATTATGAGAGTTCTGTTGGATCTTTAGAGTGTATGGCTAAATCTGAGAATGACCATGGTTTTGTATCTTCGAAGCTAATACTTCGGAAGACTGGGAATGCATGGGTATTTCGAAGAGGATTAATGGCCAAGAAGAGCATGGCAAAGAAGAAGGGATGTAATCCATCCGCTTCAGGTATTGTGTTACCAAGGTCTTTATGTCTACTTCTTATTCATGGGTACTGGGTACCGCATGTGAGGCTCACATATGTTTTACATGTGCAGGAGCTCAGAAGAAGTAGGACGATTAGGCTTGGTGGGATCGACTCTCGGGTCAGGGATGGAGCGTTGGATGCTGCTGTTGATATCATCTCACTACCTTGAAGATTTTATCTAGAACTTTGCTATTATGTATCAGCTTATGTATTAGAACATCATTCCTTTTGGAAAGGATTTCAGTTTGAAATAATAAATGATATTTTCTTTAAATCTGAGATGTTCTATTGAAGTGATACAGTTGATAATAGTTTGTGGTTCTATATGTAACACAAGATCAGATCTAATGGTTCAATAAACACCCTCTTATAGCATTGTCTCTTGAACCATAGAACAATGGTCACATCCAAAGGTCCATGGACTATTGGGATCATTATCCTTTTAGGATTATGATACATGTGAGCCTAGTTCAAAGGAATAATGTGACAGATGCTGCCTTCACCATAAAGGGTGGAAGGGTTACTGGCTTGTTGGATCTATTACATAGCAATGTGTGTGGACCCATGTAAACAAGCACTAAGAGGTGTTGTATACTTCATTAGGTGTGGATATGCTTTATCCAACCCAAGTACTTTGGAGAAATCCAAGAAGTTAAAAATGAAGTACATAATCAAATTGGAGGATCCATTCTCCTAAGGAGTGTGGGGATTATTTCACAGCTTATTTGGAACACCACTATATGGTGAATTTCAAAGAAAGAAAGAGGAACACATTGGATGTGGTTCCATCTTTGAATAGTCATGCAAATTTACTACTTTGATGCCATGTAAATAGATGTACTGTCACTCCATTGGAAAGTGTGTCTGAGATAGCTTTTGATTTGGAAACTGCAAATATCCCATTTCTTCGAAGGATTTAGGAATGTAATGTGCAGTGATTCAAAAGTATGTGTTTGTGGAGCACTATAGAGTGCTTATTCTATCCCGAAGAGAACAAACTATTTGTTGCTCAAACTGCTGTCTCTCTTGAGAAGATATTTCTTTTGAAAGAAGCTAGTGGGAGTAGATTTGATTTGGACAAGGTCCAGAATCAACCACAATACAATTAGACACAAATGGAGAGTAGAATCTCACATATAGGTTGAAAGTCAACCTGTAGTTCAAGTAACACAGGAACCATATAAGTCTGGATGGATTCGAAATGCTGGGCATGACAAATTTTTCATCTGGAATAAACCTAAGACTTATGATGAAATGGAAGCGGTCGGTGGACCAGATTCCAAGAAATGGCTAAAAGCCATGAGAACCATAATGGACTCCATGTCTGCTAATCAAGTCTGGGACTTGGATGAGCTGCCAAAGGGGTAATTCCCACAGGCTATAAATAAATCTTCTAGGAAGATAGACATGGAAGGTAACATTGTTACCTTGAAAGGCAAGCTAGTGAACAGAAATTTCAGGCAAATCCACTAGGTGGATAATGATGAAATTTTTCACCAGAAGCTATGTTTGAGTCCATTAGGTATATGCTTGTTGCATTTTCTATTATAGCATGTTATGAAAAACTACTTTTCTTGTTGGATGTCTGGAAGAGGATATCCATATGGAAATAGCCAATGTTTTCATATAGTGGCCATAAAGATATTCATGGTCTTATGCAAGCATGTTAAAAGAGCCTGTGTTTACAAGAAGATCAGTGGGAGCACCATAATAGTTCTTATTCTATAAAATTGATGATATTCTCCTCACATGGAATGACATCTCAACTCTTCACATGGTAAAGACAAGGCTTGAGAAGTATTTCGAGAAGAATGATCTAGGGAATGATGCCTACATCCTAGGCATGAGGATCTATAGATAGAGATCCAAGAAAGTCATTGCCCTTTAGTCAATCTACGTTCATCCAAGAGTTTCTGGAGAGGTTTATATTGGATGATTCCAAATATTGATACTTTCCAGAGAAACATGGTCTAACTCTCACAAGGATGCTATGTCCTATGACACAGCTAGAGAGTAGTAACGTGGGTCTAAAATCCTGTTACATTGGGTACAGGATAGATCATGTTTTGTATAGTACACAAGACCATTTGTGGCAAGTGCTTGGAGCATGGCCGGCAAGTTTCAATCAGATCCTAGTGTTCAGACACTGGATAACTGTGAAAGCAATCCTTCGTACTTGGGAAGTGTAAAGGATTGAATTTTAGTATGTGATAGACAGGAAGAACTTTGTGTATAGGGGTACACTGACACTTCGTTCCAGTCTAATGACTATTGATCACAGCCAGGATTTGCGCTTTGCCTTGTTGTGGTGTTGTGTGCTGAAAGAGCATTATGCAAACCATAGTGGCAAAATTCTACAAATAAGGCTGAGTACATTGTAGCTTCTTGTGGCAGCCAAGGAAGCAGCTTCATTCATTTGAACTTGATTTAGTTCATGGTGCTTGATGGTCCAGTATAGTTCTTACTAGGGCCATAGCAGTGCTCAAGTATGTACTACAGCATATCATCTGATCTTAGAGATCATGGATAAGGATGATGATCAAATTTGTTAAAATAAACACAGATAGCAATCTAGAAAAACCCACTGACATAGCCTCTGGCGCAGCGGAAGCTAAATGGGTCATACTAGAGACATTGGAACTGACTAAACATCAGTTGCCCTTGGTCTTAGTGCAAGTGGGAGATTGTTGGTGTTTATGCCCTGCAGACCAATGTTTGGACATGGTCGGGCATTGTTTAAATGTACTTTGATATAATTATTATTCTCTATAAAAGCATGGTCGTTATTATGCAGACTTCTCTACTTGCGTTGATGTATTGAGTTGCATATATAATGTCCCAGAAGTTTGGATTGGATCCATTCTCATAAGCTATCCCCAGAAAAGGTACCATAGCAGATATGGGACAGCTTTGGTACATGTGAGACTGGTGTATGGCCTGGTTAGGTGCGGGGCACAGTAACGCAGACATACAGGTGCATTGGATGCACTGAAGTGATCCACCGTGAGGATTGACTTGTCTAGTCAACAAGTCAATCTCACATGCAAGAGGTTTGCATTGATCCTTAGACTTGAGGTATTCATGTCTAGATTTGATGATGGATATGCTTTGATACAGTCTTACATCTCTCTGTAATTAGGAGACCAAAACGACTATCATTGGGCATGTCATAAGTCACGTAGAGACATGGATGACCAATAGTAGGATTTGCCCCTTCCTTATTGGAAGCATGATATCCACTCGGGGGCGCCCCACCTTATTGGTGCATGACAGGAATGTGTGGCCACACTAGTTGAGTCATGATCAATGCATTGGATTGATAAACTTGAGACTAATCCAATAGCAGGATATCTGTTTAGGCAAAGGGATCTATAATGCATGGGAATCCTCGTTGCTTGTTAGGAATTGTTGCCATAATGACTTAAGTCCTATGACATGGGTAGTAGTGATGTGTTGCTAGATACCCCTCACTACTTATGATGTTTACATCATTGCCATCGTCATAAGGATCCTACGGGGTCACACACAATAGACTCTTGACATTGCTTTAATCAGAAGCCTTATGATCAAGTTATTGGATAACTTGGATCAATTTGAAAGATTTCATCAGCGCCAATGGGCCTGATGAGTTGGAAGAAAGTTATTGGAGCGAAACTTCATTTTTGGCAGGTTGACCCGAAATTGACCTAGATTGGTCACATTTGGATTAGGGTTGCATTGGATTGGATCCAATGGCTTAATCAACCCATGCCATGAAGTTTGGGCTAGCTCATTATCCAATGAGGCCCAATAACTAGTTGTCAAGAAGAGGTATAAGCAAATAAGGGTATAATGGGGAAGAGTTTCACCCCATTGGCGCCAAGGGCATAATGGGGTGAAGTGGGCGCATGTTGCTTCATAAGGAAGCATTAGGCGCCTCCCCCTTTGTTCCTTGGATGGAAACCTTGCCTCTATGGCAAGGGTTGGGGCTGATATGGCTTGAAAGCTCTTTTGGAAAGAGCTTGGGTGCATATGACAAGTAGGGTGAGATTTATGGTAAAGTCTTGGAGACTTTCCTTACCTCATAAACCCTACATGCACCCAAACCCTTACCCTAGCTAAATACCTCTTGCTTGTTGCGCCTAGCCCTTCTTCCTTGGATGGAATGCATGCCTCTAAGGCATGTCATGGGCTGATATATTGCTTGGGGCGCAAGACAAGGTCTTGGCGCATAAGGAAGGGTTGAATGGGTTTAAGGAAATGTCTTGGAGACTTTCCTTGTCACAAACCTTTTCATCCTAGCCATACACTTGGCATGATCCTAGCCCTTGCCCTAGCCGCCTCTTGTTCTATTTATAGGACCCCTTACCGCCCCTTTTGATGTTCGACTCCTTGGAGGTGTGAGGATACATAGAGAGGCGTGAGCAAGGGCAAAGGGCGACAACAAAGGCTTGGCGCAACCTTCTTCCAAGTGGCCGAAAGACCTCCTCTTCTTCTTCTCCTCTTCTTGGCGCAAAGAGAAATTGGGCTTGGTGGCTTCTCCTTCTATTGCCGCAAGCTCTCTCCCTCTCATTTCCATTGGCGCATCTTGCTTGAAGGTGGCGCTAGCAAAGAAGAAGAGGGAAGTCCTTGGCGGCATCTTCCCTATCCCCTCCTTGGCGCAACTTCTCTTGAAGGTGGCGCAAGTGAGGTGAAGGCTTGATTCTCTTCCCAAGGCTAGCACCAAGCGTGGAAGGGAGCAACGTTGAGACGGTCGACGCGTGGATACTTGTAGAGGGCGAACACTTGGGCGCCTTCAACATGGCTTCGACAACTAGACAAGCAAAAGAGGTACATCTCTAACACATCCTTGTGTCTTCTCTCTCGCATGGATCCTTGGGACCGGAATATGTTTCGGGTGTAATGATTCTTCCGCTGCGTCCTGGGATTGCAAAATTTTAAATTACATCCGGTATTCCCTAACACCCAATGATGTTTATAATGTTGTAATGTATATGATTAAGGGTCTTCCAGCCATAGGCGCTCCAAGGACTAGAGGTTGTAAAAGATATTCTTTGATGTTTTCAAAAGCCTTTTGACATGAATTATCCCTAACAAATGGGGCATCTTTCTTTGTCAACTTTGAGAAAGGGTGGATTCACCTAGACAGGTTAGAGATAAACCTTCGAATATAAGCCAAGAGCCCTTGAAATGATCGAAGCTCCTTAAGATTTCTTGGGGGTGGCATATCAATAATTGATTTTATTTTGGGAGGGTCCCTCTTCCTATGGAGGACATTGTAGTGGTAAGAAAATAGTATATAAGGTCCTCCAACGTGGTTTCTTTTGGCCGACCCTGTTTAAAGACGCAAGGGACTATGTACAATCTTGTGATCGCTGCCAAAGGACGGGTGGAATATCATGAAGAAATGAGATGCCTCTTAATTCCATCCTTGAGATCGAGATTTTTGATGTATGGGGAATCGACTTTGTAGGTCCATTTCCACCCTCTTGTGGTAACAAATTCGTTTTAGTCAGAGTTGATTATGTATCCAAGTGGGTAGAAGCTCTGGCTGCACCAACAAACAACTCCAAAGTAGTTACCAGTTTTTTCAAGAGATTAATACTTCCACGATTTGGAACGCCTCGCGTTGTAATTAGCGATGGCGGATCTCACTTCATGGAGCGAGGATTTGAATCACTTCTCAAAAGATATGAGGTATTACACAAGGTAGCCACTGCTTACCATCCTCAGACTAGTGGCCAAGTGGAAATCTCAAATTGGGAGATAAAGCACATCCTTGAGAAAACCGTATCACGCACTCGCACCGACTGGTCACTCAAACTTGATGATGCTTTATGGGCATACTGTACAACGCACTCGCACTGACTGGTCACTCAAACTTGATGATGCTTTAGCTGATATGTAGGGTGAAATCCCTACATATCAAGAAAACAAGGGAAAATTGAAGATTCTGAAGAATATGAAGCAATTAAGTATATAAATGAGATATAGCATGCATTTTACTCTCAAATTATGATAGAAATAAGCCTTAAAACATCATATATTTGCATGCTATTATCTTTCCAGCCCAGTTTTCAGATACATCCATAGAGTACTCACGCATACTATTTTTGGGAGGGCAGAGAGTGACGACATGGTCAGATCTTCCGAGTTATTCTATTTATGGGCCATGTTGACAGGATACAGGGTCAGCACTTCATTCTACTTGATGAAGCAGATTCAGAAGGTTGCTAGGGCGCGGCGAGGAGTCCTAGTTTTGGAAGGTATGATCACTACGATTGCCCTTGCCCTCGGTGTCGACCCCTCGGGGTTGAACGAGGCAAAGGGAAATACATGGATGCCTGTGTTGCTATTAAGATGATTTCGAGGCTTGGCAGCTCGTATCATCTCATGTTCAGGCATACAAATATTACAATGAGGCTACCAAACATGAACCGTACTACGGTTCGTGTTCTGCAGAATTGGATCGTGGATCCCACACGTAGAGGAGGTCCTAGAGAGGCAGCTTCATCTCCATCACCGTCGAGGATTTATGAGCATATCCCTCCAGTCGAGCGATCCGCCGCTGACAGACCATCTACATCTGCTGGGCCATCTACATCAGCATGGTCAGACCCTTCTCTAGAGCAGATGCGTGCTGAGCAGAGGAGGATACACGACGACATATCGTGCCTTGAGCAGGGATAGTCGAGGGCACTCGAGTTTTTACGCACGATGGAGGAGCTATTACGGCGTCGTCTCCCATCTTCATCGACATGACGTACTAGAGACGAGGAGGAGGACTCCGAGCATACAGAGATGGATTGATAGATTCTGTGAGTGCCTTTATTTCATTTATATGAAATTTAATGTTATTCTTTGATATTATGCATGAAGCCTCACATCTATCTTATTTGTTAGCAGGATTTTAGCGGTCTTGATGTAGATACAACTACACATAGCACTTTTATGTTTTATTTATGTGTGTGTGTTGTATCTAGATATTATGTGATATTTGACATCAGGATTGATATTGTACATATATGGTGGTATTGGACTTTAGGATGCTAAACATGGTGTAGATGAGATGGTTTTGTACATATTTGATATTCATCGTGTGTCTGGGATGTTTTATAATGATTTTGGATGCTTGGTTGATGAGTTTATGCATTTTAGATTTATTCTGATATATATCTTGATATTTAGAGTGAATAGTGACTTAGAACGGTAAACTATGATTTGAATGATGAAACTTGACGGTATTTGGCATTTGAGACTTGTTTACCGTGTAAAATTTGATTATCTTCGATTTGGTATAATTTCCGGATTTTTCTGAGTTAAATTTTGCTCTTTTGATATAACTGTATAGGATTTCGCCAACATTACAAAGGGACCTCTTACAAAAAAATTTTCTAAAATTCTTCATTTATTGAGTGTTTATACATATGCAATAATTTAAGTCTAGGTTATCCTTTTTCATGTTTTGCCAGTTCTTCACAGCTCTATTGGTATGAATTCTAAATGTTTGTGATTTTTAAAGATACACCAGATTGTTTTTATCCTCAATTTTGAAGTTAGAAATCATTTTGGCATTTAACTTGATGATTTAGAAAATTTTTGAGATTTCATGAAGACTTAAATTGTTGAGTAAGATCGATTCTGGAATTGATAAAATTTATATATATATTGTTGTATGTTCAAACAACGTGTGCATAATGTTTCTGTACTTTAAGATTAATTTATCTATCTTTTGTTGATAGAAAAAATTATGGATAGAAATTTGGTGATATGTATACTTGACTTGATTTGCTCCAACTCCTCTGGGTGTGAAATCTGAAGTTATGAGTTAACACTAGCCGGCTTTCTCCAGATAAAAAAAAAGAGAGAGAGAAGAGAAATGACTCTTCTATTTGGCACTGCGAAAAATTGGCAGTGGTACCAAAGATATGAGTTGAAGTCTGAATAAAATAAAATAAATGGAGAAAAAAGAGAAATGTTGTAGGCTAAGTGGGTAACTCCGCTAACTTTAAGATCAAAACAATGAGTTAAATTTTACTGTTTTGAGGTATACTTTAAACAATGTTATGGTGCATAACAGTTTAAAGACTAAATTGCATTAAAAATCTCTTATTTATAGTTTCACCAAGTGACTTGAAGTGATTCTCTATCTATTGATTGAAAGGGATTTATTAAACTTGAAAGTATTTGATACTTGACACATGTTGAATGAATATTAAGGCATGAACTGTGAATTTTATCTTTCTTGGATTGTGAACTCTTGATGATTTATTTTTATTATGATTTCTCCTAAATGATGTAAGTTCTGAAAGGTTGATTGTGTAAAATGTGGACTGAGAACTTTATTGTTGGTAGAACAGTTGAGTGCACCTTATCTTTACATTCTTTATTCGTATCGATGTATTGCTTGAGGACAAGCAAAATTCTAAGTCTAGGGTATTTTGATGAATTGTATTTACACCACATTTTTACCTATATTTTATACTATATTTTAGGCTTAATTGCATGATTTTATGCTAATTTTGGTATTTTTACTTTACTTGGCATAGAATCTTCACATTTCTTGATGTTATTGAAAATGCAGGTAAAAAGACACAAAAATGATAGATTTCACGAGTTTTAAAGCCACAACACTGTTCTCATGGAGATCACGAGCTTACATGTCAAATCTAGAGTCAAAATAGTGAAAAACGCGATAATTATGGCCCTGGCTATAATTCCTAATCGATCGTAATTTTGCGTTGAACGAAAGGTGAAAAACGGCTAAGTAAAGATATGCACAGAAACTTTCACGGGTGAGGCCGTAATTTTATTACGGTCTGTGAAACTCTCTGTGACTTAAGGACCTGTACATAGGAAGAATTACGGCCGTGGCCATGAATATGTTACGGACCGTGAAAACATCCGCTCGACGAGTTTTTCACTCGATTCTCCACCAATTCGAGACGGATTTGAACCAAACTTTGTAGAAACATTCCTTGATGGGTTCTGAACCGATCTAACTATAAAAGATCAGATTTTTCGAGGGTTAAGAGAGCCTTTTCGGACGAACACAATCGGCAGCGGCGACTAGGGCAAAATTCACTTTCCGAGCGGAATTCCGGCGAAATTTCACGCAAAAGCAACGATTGATCATCTACTTTTCATCTCCAGATCGAGGGGAAGCTGATTCTATTGTTGTCTTAGTGAATTTCATACAATTTTTACAAGATCTATGCTTATTCATCACATAAACATGTCTTTCCTTAAGAACATGAGTGAGTAGATTTTATTTCGGGATTAAGGGCATAGCCCGCTGACATCTATGAATTAACTTGTATTCAAACTCTCTTTATATGATTATTTTATTATGATTTGATTGAAGCCATGTTTACTTCGTAATTTATCTTGGCCACGTACAATTGCGTATTAGACGTTGCGAGAAGTACTGAGAGGTGAATCGCAACGTCCGATCTATTTCAATCGAACCTTCGAATCCAATAACAGGAGTAGATTGGATTCGTCTGAAGGATTTAACCAGCTTTTCATAGAACTTAGTGGGTTTGGTTAAGTTAACTGTCACGAGAGTAGGGAGTTAACTTGATTAAACACCGTATTACACTCCGGGAGGAGGTAATATGTACATAAGGAAAAGTTTCCTTCATGATAGATATTTTCTATTGATTGAGTTATCTTTAATTGATTCATACTTGTTAGTGTGGTGAACCCTTGATATCCCGATCTCTTAGAATTTGAATCCTCTAAAAGCTGCTTTCGTAATTGTTCATACTTAGAGTTCAAAACAACCATCTTCCAGATTCCGCCTAGATTCAAACGAATTGAACAGTTGGTACTTAGCCGCATAATCCTCGTTGGGAACGATATCTTATTTTATTACTTCAATAAATCCGTGCACTTCCGGACGTATCAATGTTCTTGTGCATTTAATTATTCCATCATCTTAAACTTCACCAATTTCGACATCGTTTAGCTAGCAAATTCGAGATCTGTCAGTACTTTCCTATTAGTCCTTGTGGGATCGATATTTTACTACTTCGATGGACCCGTACACTTGCGAAAAGCCTATCAAGCATCCTTGGGCTCTATCAAAGGATTATCAATGAAGAAATAGAAGAGCTTGCTAATGTAAAAGGTAAAAAGGCATATAGTACAAGGAAGAAAAAAAGACATAAAGCAAAATTCGTGGCAAGGAGATACCAGTAGTGTAAAGGCACTAGTTGATATTTCTGTGACATATGCTTAGAGTTAGTTAGTGTCAAGTTAAAGTGTTAGAGTCATATTTAAAGGAGAGTGTTAAAAATAGAAAATATGTGAAAGTGTGTAAACACGACTTAGTGTCATGCGTGTGTGTCGTGAGGATTAGTGGTGTCAAGGGTTAATAGTATTTTATTTTTAGCCATAGGCTGCTAATTTATTTTCTTATAAGTATATGTATTTATTATTGTTTTGGTGCAGCATTTTAATACAAGTGATTAAATTTTTATCTTTGTCTCTTTTGTGTTGTGTGCTCTCTCTCTCTCGTCACTGTGCTTCTGCTTGTGTTGCTGCCAACAGTTTGAGGCAAGGACGCGAGGTCCAAGCCTGCCGCACACCCAGAGCTCCACTATCCTCTCCGGCGATGAGTTCATCGGCGACGAATGCAGCGGCACACGTGAAGATGAAGGCAGGCGGTGATTTCGAACGCGTGTGGCGTTGGAAACGAGGAGAGCCAACCAAGTCAACATTCAATGTGAAGTCCAAAGTCAAAATAAGGTGCAAAAATTTTGATTTTAGCCACACAATCATAGTTCGCCGGGTAACGGTTCCACAGGTGTGACATACGGACGGACGGACGTGGCCGCAAGCACCACATAGACCTAGTGTCACACCCGAATGCACTGCGTATTTGTTTTCTTGGTCAATTTGTGCCCACACACCATATTTGACTTGATCCGCTTGAACCCGGGTTGTGAACAGCGATGGGAGATTCCCTCGTCAACCTCCCTTCAGGCTCTCGTTGGACGGCACACACCACCGCCAGACGATGCACACGAAACAACCAACGACACACAGAAAGGGATGAGGGGAAATTTTCACTTCTTTTATTACTTAGATCTGAGCTACATAAAACTCCTCTCCCTCCACTCTATGTACAAATTTTTTACAGTTGGATGGTGCCGGTGCCTCCGTCTAGCCCACCAATGTCGAGGGAGTGCCCAGCCGTCATCTCACAGTGTCAGCTACCCTCATCGTTCGCCACATTGTGCCCGTTGGGTTGGACCCGTCGGACGTACTATCAGTCAGAGAAGCCGAACCATCACCGAGGCGTCTACATTCCCGCCCGTTTCTTGTCAACGGAACTCTGCCATCTCATCCCACTTGCTCGTCAACTGCCTCGATGGAGGCATCTGAGCGGTCTCCTCCACCTTCGCTCGTTGGTCATCTGCGGTACTCCGCTCGAACGAGCCAACCAGACCAACACTCACCCGCTTCATCCTCGTCCTTGCCCTACCAGCCACAGACTATAGTTTTTTTTATCAACTTTTGAGCTACTATGCTTTTAAATAGTAACAAAATTTTTACTGTAGAAGGAAGCAGCCTCCCCTTGCTGTTGTTGTTGTGACTATGCATTGACACGCTTGCATAGTTTTATGAGAGGGAAAGGATCGAATCCCACTCATCACTCATATGTTTTACCTCTCTTTTGCTCTTGAGTTATATTAAAAATATTATATATTTTAATAATTATATATATAACAATTAATTATATCTATTTAAATTTTAAAATAAATATATATAATACTAATATTTAAATTAAATTTTAAATATAATATTCAATATGTATTAAAATTTAACATATCATTGTATTGATTAATTTAATGTACAATAATTTTAATTAATTTTTTTAAAACATATAATTAATCATTGAATTTTATATTACAAAATAATTATTAGATCTTATAAAAATTAATAATTTTATAAAAATAATTTTTTAATTTTATAAAATAAGTTTTATTTAGTTATAAAAAATATGTAATTTAACTTTACTTTATTTTGCTAATTACATTATATATAATTTAATTAATTAGTTAATATATAAATTAATAGTTTTATAAAATAAAATATTTAAAAGCTAAAATTAATAATTTTATTAAAATAATTATATTAAATATCAAAAAAATTGTTTTATTATAAAAATATATAATTTTAATTTCTTAAAACATAAAATTAATAATTGAATTTTATATTAAAATTAATTATTAGATGCTATAAAATTTTTTAAAATAATTATTTTAATTTTTTAAAGTAATTATTTTAATTTTTTAAAGTAATTATTTTAATTTTTTAAAATAATTATTTTAATTTTTTAAAATAATTATTTTAATTTTTTAAAATAATTATTTTAATTTTTTAAAATAATTATTTTAATTTTTTAAAATAATTATTTTAATTTTTTAAAATAATTATTTTAATTTTTTAAAATAATTATTTTAATTTTTTAAAATAATTATTTTAATTTTTTAAAATAATTATTTTAATTTTTTAAAATCATTATTTTAATTTTTTAAAATAATTATTTTAATTTTTTAAAATAATTATTTTAATTTTATAACATAATTATTTTAATTTTTTAAAATAATTATTTTAATTTTTTAAAATAATTATTTTATATTTTTAAAATAATTATTTTATATTTTTAAAATAATTAGTTTAAATTTTTAAAATAATTTTTATTTTATTATAAAATATATAATTTTAAAATAATATTTATTTATTTATTAACAATACCAATAAATCTACGGAATTACTTTAACAATAATTGCTATAGTGACAGTACAACTATTATATCGCAATAGAACCAAACTAGGCCTAATGCTTTTGCTGCCTATTGGAGCGCCGCCGGCAGCTCCAAACGGGCACCTAAGGGCGCATTTGGCAGGGTTTTCCACCCTACTTCGCTGCCCACAGTTAAGTAGACCATTGAAATACTTTTCTCAGCTTTCTGCCTGCTTTTGCTTCCTGGAGTAGCCAACAGTACAAATCTTAGCTTTGAGCGGAAAGTTGGAAAAACCCAGCTTTGGACGGAAAGTGTTGAGTGATATAATGCAGAGAGGCTACAAATGTAACAGGGAATTGTGTTGTTCAATTGTATTCACAAAGCTCTTACAAATACATATAGCTACAGATATATGCAAAAAGAAATATGTACAATGATACATTCACAATCAATTTTGGAAATACACAAATACATTCCAACTAATGTTTCACTCTTATGGAAGAGAATAGAGGAATTCCTTTTCTGTTTTGATTCAATCTTTTCTTTTTTCCATTAACTCTCGGGATAGGAATTAGTATCTTCAATACTCCCCCTCAAGTTGGTAATATATATATTGATGATTCCCAATTTGATGAGCAATGCCCTAAACTGTGCAACACTTAGAGGCTTTGTGAATATATCAGCTAATTGACTAAGTGTAGGAACATGATGTAGCTCAATTATCTTCTTCTGAACTTTTTCTCGTATCAAGTGACAATCAATCTCTATGTGTTTTATTCGTTCATGGTAGATTGGATTCGTCGCAATGTGAATTGCAGCTTGATTGTCACAAAATAAATTAACTCGTTGTGAGTGATCAACTCTCAAGTCCTGCATGGTCATCTTTAGCCAAGTTATTTCACAACATGTAGAAGCCATTAAACGATACTCTGCCTCGGCACTTGATCTTGACATAGTGGTTTGTTTCTTTGTCTTCCAAGAGATCAACGCCTTTCCAAGAAGTATGCAATAACCAGAAACAGAGCGTCGAGTACCACGACATCTTCCCCAGTCAGCATCACAAAAAGCATTTAATTGGATTGAGTTATCTGAAGGGAAGAAAATCCCTTGCCCCGGTGTTTGTTTCAGATACCGCAACACTTGATAAGCTGCCTGCAATTGTGGAACTCGTGGTCTGTCTAAGAACTGACGTAACACATGTACCACATAAGTTAAATCTGGACGAGTGATGGTCAAATAAATTAATCTCCCAATGAGTCTTCGATAGAGAGATGAATCATCTATGAAGTCTCCTTCAAAATTGCTAAATGATAGATTTTGTTCCATAGGACAGGAGATTGGTCTAGCTCCAAGATACCTGGCATCTTCTAGAACTTCAAGTGCATATTTTCTCTATGATATGGTGATTCCTTTGCTCGATCTAGCTACTTCAATTCCAAGGAAGTAACTTAGCTTTCCCAAGTCTCTCAACATAAATTTGTTTCTCAGGAACGTCTTAACACCTTCAATTTCACTTAGGTCATTTCCTACTGTTGACACAGATTTATATAGAGTTTTACACGTCAATTTACTTATGGAATCATGTCTATTTCACGACTTTAAGCCTTACAATTGCCTTTATCTGGATATATATATGGAATCTACACCTGTTTTGATATTTTCACGTTTTCAAATCAAATTGACCACATAGAGGGTAGATTCTGACACTTCGATAGCAGAGGAGCTCATCCTAACTCAAGATGATCCTAACCAGGAGTTTTCGGATTCATGATTCATTGAAGCCCTTGTTGGAAATCACGACCGGGTCCCGATCAGAATCACGCCCGTGATCGTCGTTATACCTGAAGCTGAAACTGACAAATCACGACCGGGTCATGACCAAATTCTCGCCCGAGATCGCGGACCCGCCTGTTACGAAATCACCGTTTTCTTCCATATTTCTTTGATCTAACCTAAAGGGAGGCTGAAGGGCACTAAGGACTATTCTCCCCCGTTGACAAAGGGGGGCGTGGAGCAGCTTTTAGGGGAGATTTTTGTTACGAAATCATCATTTCGTAAGGGATGGGCGGCTGGAACTTTGCAGGATATGGAGGCTGGTAGCGAAGACCTCTTTTGCTGGAAAATTGCAGCGGCTGAGGCAACTTTTGCAGGGCATGGGGAAGATAAGTAGCAGCATCCACTTGGAGAAGGAGTACATATAGAGTTCAGCAAAGAGAAACAGGGGGGATTCGCACGGGAGAGAAGAGACGCCTGTGGCGAGGAAGGCGACACTAGGAAGAAGAGGGTTGTGCACCTGCATCTGTTGGAGATTTTCTTGTGCAAGCACCTCAAAAACAAAGTTTGTAAGGAAGAGTTTGCAATTACATTTAGTTTGCTGCACTAGTTGTATAACTTTAGCAAAATATCGTATGGTCTTACCTTTGTCTTGTGATTCCTGCACAAATATACATATGTGCATGCTGCCAATGAATATTATTTGAGCTATCCTCATGAATATGTTAGGCTAACTCCTAATTCGGGATGTGGGAGTAGCCCCTAGATAACTCGATAGTTGTAGTAGTTTTACTCTATTGCTAAAATCCTTACTTGACCGTATGCGAGTGCCTTGCCTATGCTATTCGTGAGAATGCATTTGAGCCTTATCACCTCGGACTGAGGTTTGTAAATCGGGGAATCACGAGAAGACTCGCTGATTGCCCGTACTCACCCAAGGTGTTGTTTAGGATCCTAGACGTGTCGGGAAGATGAGAGTCCGACCATGCGTCGAAAGCATTAAGTCAAGGGTTTATCAAATCCGTTTGTACTCTTTTGCCTACGTAGCCCGAGAGGGTGCATCGGAGCCTATTAGCTTCTCGAGTGGGGTTATTAAATCAGGGGCTGGGGAGAATCCGCTTGATGTGAACTGCGCTCTCCTAGTTAGTTCTTTTGGGCCTTAGACGCGCCTGGCGACGTGAAAGCGTGTCAGGACGTTGGATCACATAAGGGACACTTTGCCTGTGCAACCCGAAAGGGTGCGCTTGAGCCAGAGGTAATGCTGGGAAAGTTTGTAAGCCAGAAATTCTTGAGGAGGACCCCTTTTGTTTAAACTTGTACCCACCTAGAAGGTATTAGGAGATCAGACGCATCGGGGAGACGAAAGTCCGACTGACCGTTAGAACCTCACGTGTTTGACCGATACCAGGATCTGTGGGAACGGACGTGGTTATCGGAGGGGAGAAACTGATGCCTTGCATTTTAGTAGTGATTTTTATTATCTTTCCATGATGAATTTAGGCCTATTTTAATGTTTTTACACTCCTTTACGACTTATTTAGTTAAAAACTTCAGAATATTCGCTTTTCATCTGTCTTGTTGAATTTCAGGTAAAATCACCCAATTTTGAAGACTTTTTGAAGCATCTAAAAGCATGGGGTGATTCCTTATGAGAAGACGAAGCCGCCCGTAAAATTTGGGCTCAATCGGAGCCCTTTCTGGACTTCACGGCCAGGTGAACCCCACGGGGTTCACTCGTGATCATGCCGAAGGACATAATTCAGCGCGCGTGTCACTGCCTGGTGAACCCAGCGGGGTTCACCGATGATGTCAAAGGTTTCTGAAATCTGCCACACACTTCACTGGCAAGTGAACCCCATAGGGTTCACCCGTGATCCTGTCTGAAGATACCCGCACAGAAATATGCCGAGGATTTCACTGGTAGGTGAACCCCACAGGGTTCACCTGTGATTATTTCGCAATAGATTTGCACCGAGCACTTCACCACCTGGTGAACCTCACGGGGTTCACCCGTGAAGCTGTCGGAATAGCCCGACCTCCACTCGGTTTCTCGCTGATTTCGGGCCCGATTCAAGTCCAAATTTAGCAAGTGAGGACTTTTTGGAAAGCTTACTTCGAGGCGAAGAGAAAGGATATAAAAGCCCTAAATTTCGTGACCTAATAATAGAGCAATCGGGAGACGAAGCGGCGAGGGTGGAAGAACACGGTGATTCGGCGACTTCGAGCGGATTTCTGGAGATTCGATCATCGGAAGCTTGTGATTCTTGCTAATTTCTTTCGGTTTATCTTCTCCTCCCTCTTAGAAACCTTTTCCTGTGATTTTTCCATGATTAAAGAGAGGATCTTGAGCGTTTTAACGATGGTTGTAGCGTAAACCTATTTTCAGGGCTAGGTTGTGTTAGGGAATGCCAGTTGTAATTTAAAAAATTTGCAGTCCCAGGACGCAGTGGAAGAAGCATTACACCTGAAACACATTCCTTTCCCAAGGATCCATGCGAGAGAGAGAACACAAAGATGTGTTAGGGTTAGTACCTCTATTGCTTGTTAGGATGAAGGTGCCAAGTTGAAGACGCTCAAGTGCTCGTCCTCTACAAGTATCCACGCGTCGACCTTCTCAATGTTGCTCCCTTCCACGCTCGGTGCTAGCCTCGGGAAGAGAAGATCACCTCTTGGAATCTCCTTCTCCTTCCTCCTTGCTCTTCACGCCAACTTGTCTCCTTGCTTGGAGACTCTCGGCCAAAGACAAGAGGAAGAGAAGAGAGGGTGGCGCTCCACAAGAAGAAGAGGGCGGCTTGAATTCTAGGGCTTGCGCAACTCCAAGTTGCCTTTTCCTCAAGAAGAATTCTGCACTTGATGTTCATCCAATGATCATCTCAAGAGGGGGCGCTTACCCCTTCTTTTATAACCAACCAAACCAAACCGCCACCTCTCTTTCCTTCTATGCTCTTGCCGCAATTCCTCCATGGAATTGCCATAAGAGTTCAGCCATAAACCTCCTTGAATTGGTGCATCATGAAGCTTGGAAAGAATCAAGCTTCTTGCCATATCAAGAGGACTAATTTGAGTTCCAATTTAATTAGGACTTTCCATACATGATTGGCCAAATCTTTGCTTGAATAAATCAAGCCATATTTGCCAACATATCAGCCCCACACGTTCAAGATAGTTTCCAATTGAGGGAACCAATTTCCAAAAGGATTCATACACTTCACATTGGCGCAAATTCCATATATGGAATTATCCCATGCGCCAAGTGTATTTCCAACTCCTATTAGGATTCAAACTTGCCTCAATTAGATTTAATCCACAATCCCTAATTGGATTTGGATCTCAACACTAATTAGGCCCATGGAAATAAATCCTTATTGGATTAGGATTTGCGCCCAACACAATGAGCCTTATCCAAATCCAATTCTCTTTAGGATTTGAATCCTAGTTGGATTAGGATTTGCGCCCAACCACTATGGGCCTTATCCAAATCTAATTCTCATTAGGATTTGAATCCTAATTAGATTAGGATTCTCATTTATAGTAGAATTATTATTCCAACTCCTAATTAAATTAGGATTCCAACTCCTAGTTGGAATAGGACTCTATTTCCCAATAGGGTTAGGATTCTAACTCCTAATTAAATTAGGATTCCAACTCCTAGTTGGATTAGGATTCCAATTCCTAATAGGGTTAGGATTCCAACTCCTAATTAGATTAAGATTCCAACTCCTAGTTGGATTAGGATTCCAATTCCTAATAGGATTAGGATTCCAACTCCTAACTAAATTAGGATTCGAATCCAACATGGTATATAATCCCTTGTTCAAGTCCAACTTGACTAGGATATATATACAAACCCATGAATCCCAATTGGACTCAGATTCAACCATGAATCTGTCTTGGACTCAGAATAATGAACTCAAATATATTCCAAGATTTCCAGATCATAAAACAACGTCAAGAGTCTATTGCGTGTGACCCGGTAGGATCCTAATGACGATGGCAATGATGATTGAATATCATCATAAGTAGTGAGAGGTATCTAGCAACACATCACTACTACCCATGTCATAGGACTTAAGTCATATGGCAATAACTCCCTAACAAGCAACGAGGATTCCCATGCATTCTAGATCCCTTTGCCTAAACTGATATCCCGCTATTGGATTAGTCCATATTTACTAATCCAATCTATTGGTCATGACTCAATCAGTGTGGCCACACATTCCTGTCATGCACCAATGAGGTGGGGCGCCCCAAAGTGGATATCAAACTTCCAGTTAAGGAAGGGGCAAATCCTACTATTGGTCATCCATATCTCTACATGACTAATGATATGTCCAAAGATAGTCGTTTTGATCATCCATTTACGGAGAGACGTAAGACTGTATCAAAACATACCCATCATCATATCTAGACATGAATACCTCAAGTCTAAGGATCAATGCAAACCTCTTGCATATGAGATTGACTTGTTGACTAGACAAGTCAATCCTCACGGTGGATCACTCCAGTGCATCCAATGCACCTGTATGTCTGCGTTACTGTGCCCCGCACCTAACCAGCCCATACACCAGTCTCACATGCACCAAAGCTATCCCATATCAGCTAAGGCACCTTGACCGGGGATTACTTATGAGAATGGATCCAATCCAAACTCCTGGGACATTATCTATGCAATTCAATACATCAACGCAGGTAAAGCAATCTGCATAATAACGACCATGCCTTTATTGATTATATCAATTTCATTAATTCTAGCAAAGTACATTCAAACAATGTCTGACCATGTCCATATATTGGTCTACAGGGCATATACATCAACAGGTTGAAGCTCTCTGACGATTTTTATTTGCAACTTATGTATTAACTTTGCTATTTGGATCATATCTTAAGCATATTTCACTTGATGCACTTATTTCTTGATTTGTACTATGGCCAAGTATTATCATGTTATAGTTGTTACGGTTCATAACGAGAGTAGGACCATAACGACCGAACCTCTTTGTGAATCTTGCAAAGGCTCGACACGAAAGTGCTTGTTCTTCGCTCGAGGGTTCATAATCTACCACGGAACCCATTGGGTTTGTCTAGAACGATCCACCGCAAAAGTAGGAGACGTTCTGGGTAAATACCGAGGTGTACACTCGAAAGAGAGCACCTTGTACCATAGGGTAGATTCCTTATGCATATTTGTAAATCCAAGTAACTGATGTTTATTTCTTAGCGCAATTAAAATCGTCAGAGTGGTGGAAACCTTTGCCCTGATTTCCTCTCTCATATATTTACCCTGCCGTAGTTGTTTGATTTCTTGCTTACGATTTCGCTTAGTTTTAGTTTTTAAAGTTCCAAAAACCACGATCTGATCAGCTTATATTCCAAGAATTAGATTTTCTGGTACTCACCTTGTTCCCTGTGGGATTCGATATCTTTGTATTACTTCGACATTTTCGTGCACTTGCAGATAGTGTCAAGTTTTTGGCGTCGTTGCCGGGGAGCAACGGTTGATATCAGTATACTTGTAAGGATTGGTAGACTAAGCTTTACTTAGTTTTCTTTTCTTTCTTCATTTTTGTTTTACACTGCTTTTTTCTTGTGTCGACTACTTTGAACTTCATACTTGAATCTGACAAATTTTTATGCAAAGAAGTTCCAGGGCAGGACCACTATTTGAAATCGATCTTGAGATAGAACGGACCTTCAGACAAAGAAGAAAGCTTAATCAGACTCAACAAAAGGAAGGTCAAGAACAGATGGAACACCTTCACATTGACATGGAGAATGAACCAGCGCCCCAACCTGTGAACAACAACAATGCCAGAACACTGCGAGAATATGTAGCGCCTTTTTCACATGGGTTTCAATCAGGAATCGTTAGGCCGAGTGTCGGGGCCAATAATTTCAAAATTAAACCTGCTTTACTTTCCATGATACAACAGAATCAATTCGGTGGTTCTCCTCTTGAGGACCCAAATATGCACTTGTCTATATTTTTAGAATATTGCGATATATTAAAGATTAATGGAGCTACTTCTGATGCTATCAGGTTACGCTTGTTCCCATTCTCTCTGCGGGACAGAGCAAGGGAATGACTCCACACTATCCCCCCAGCTTCAATACGGACATGAGATGAACTGTCTCAGGCTTTCCTCTCGAAGTATTTCCCTCATTCAAAAATAATCCAACTCAGAAATCAGATAACGAGCTTCATGCAGAAGGATGGAGAGTCTTTGTACGAAGCTTGGGAGAGATTCAAAGAGCTTCAAAGACTGTGTCCGCACCATGGGATTGAGACTTGGGTTCTAGTACACACGTTCTACATGGGATTGTAATACAATACTAGACTCACAGTCGATGCAGCTGCTGGAGGATCGGGACTGATGAGCAAAGTACCTGAAGATGCTATAAGCCTCCTGGAGGACATGGCACTGAACTATCATCAATGAAATCCAGAGCGAGGTACACTTTCGAGGAGAGCAGATAAATTTGATCTTGATTCATTAACCGCTCTCGCTGCGAAGGTAGACAATCTGACTCAGAAATTTGATTCATGGTCTGTTAACTCTTTAGACACTAATTCATTGTCTTGTGAGCTGTGTGGGGTTGCAGGACATGCAGGTGCTGAGTGCCGAATGGGAGACGGACAAGTGGTCCAAGGTCAGCATGAACATCTGAATGCAGTTGGAAATGCAAACCCCATGAACAACCCTTATTCCAACTATTACAATCCTGGCTAGCGTAACCACCCAAATTTCTCCTACCGTACCACGCAGCCTATATGTTGGGAAACCCTGGGGACATTTTATAATTTTTCAGAGACTTAGACGTACATACATACATTGCACAGCGGAAGAATGTCCCCGAAACAGGCGGTCCCAAAAACACAGTGAAGATCGCAAGCAAGAGAGTCGACACGATGAGTTAGGAAATACCTTAAGAGCAATGTGGAGCGATGCCGACATAGGCGTCCAAGTGTGCGCCCTCTGCAGTCTCGCACACACGGATCTCTTGAGTTCTCTTCTTCCACGCTCGGTACTAGCCTCGGGAAGAAGATCCAAGCCTTAGAGAGTTGCTCCACTTCACTTGCGCCACTAAGTTGAGAGGAGATGCAAGGGAAGAAGGAAACAAGCCAAGCCACCAAGAGGTAAGGAATGAGAAACTCTCGGCTATGGAAGAAGGAAGATGCGCCTTTGCTCCTAGCACTCGCCCCTCTTCTTGTGTTCACGCCTTCAAGGATTGATCACTCTTTAGAGGGCTCGGCTAGGTGCTCTTTTATAGGGCAAGAGGCGGTTTATTAAAGGCTAGGATCAAGACAAGTGGGCGGCTAGGATGAGAAGGTTTGAGATAAGGAAAGTCTCCAAGACATTTCCATAATTCTCATTCAACCATTCCTTTTGTGCCCATCTCTTTCTTTATGTGCCAAGGCTTTGCCTTGCGCCCCAAGCAATGCCATATTGGCATTCATACCATAAGGGATTAAGGGGGAGGCGCCAATTGCTTCCTTATGAAGCAAAATGCGCCACTTCTCCCCATTATGCCCATAGGCGCCTAGGGGAGAAGACTTGTCCCCATTATACCCTTCTAGCCCTTATTCTCTTCATGACAACTTATTATTGGGCCTCATTTGATAATGATCTAGCCCAAACTCCATTACATGGGTTGATTAAGCACTTGGATCCAATCCAATGAAACCCTTATCCAAATGTGACCAACCATGGTCAAATACGGGTCAACCTGCCAAAAATGAAGTTTGGCTCCAATAATATTCTTCCATCTCATCAGGTCCATTGGCGCTGATGAAATCTCCCAATTAGATCCGAGTTATCCAATAACTCGATCATAAGGCTTCCCGATCAATACGAGAACTCAAGTATCAAGGTGTGCGACCCTGTACGTTCCTCTGACGCTGGTAGTGCTGACCAAAGGTCACCACAAGCAGTGAGTGGCACCTAGCAGTGCATCGCTGCTACCCAGGTCATTGGAATGGATATCGACATCGACATCTCCATCATCGTAACTCGGTACAGATGCATTACAGTCTCTTTGCCGAACTGATATCCGATTGGACAAGTGTGTCATCACTTGTTTTCATCCAATCACATGGCTATGACTAAAACAGGTTCTCACCTGGGTATGGCCATACACTCTTAGTCATAGAACCATAGAGGAGCTCCATGGATATCATGCTTCCTTAAGGAAGGGGCAAATCCTATGTCTGTCCATTGACCTTCTCATATGGGTCGTGACATGCTCAATGACAACCGTTATGACCTCCCAACTACGGCGAGGTGTTAGGTTGTATCAAAGCAAGTCCCTAACCATACAGAATGATCAATGACCTCAAGTCAAGGGATCAATGTATCTCCTATCACTTGTGAGGATAACTTATGACACCAAGTCATAGCCTCACAGCGGGTCTATCCAGTATATCCTCCAATGATATACCCATGTGTCTGCGTTAGCACCACGTGCCTAACCAGCCCACATACCAGTCTTTCAAGTACCATAGCTATCCCATATCCACTAAGGTACATCGGCTGGGGATTATAGTTCGAGCACAGATCTAATCTGTCTCCAGGGACATTATCATGTAAGTACACAATCGCAGGTGTTGACAAACAATGATAACGATAATACCAGAATGATATATAAATATCAATGTCAAGTAGTACATAAGTGGACCAAAACTAGGTCCTAGGGCATATACACCAACAATCTCCCACTTGCACTAAGACCTAGAAGTTGAGGAATCTCAACCCCATATCTCTAGCGTGACCATCATGCTTCTGCTGCGCCAAAGCCTTGGTCAATGGGTCTGCCAGATTGTTCTCTGTGTCAACTCTGCTAATCTTGACATCACCTCTGTCAATGATCTCTCTGATTAGATGAAACCTTCTGAGTATGTGTTTGGATCTTTGATGAGACCGTGGTTCCTTTGCTTGTGCAATTGCTCCATTGTTGTCACAGTAGAGTTCAATGGGATCCACTGCACTAGGGACCACCTGAAGATCACATAAGAACTTCTTTATCCAAACGGCTTCCTTGGCTGCCTCAGAAGCAGCCACATACTCAGCCTCGGTTGTAGAATCTGCTATGGTGGATTGCTTGAAGCTCTTCCAGCATACAGCGCCTCCATTTATCTTGAACACATATCCGGCCTGCGATCTAAAGTCGTCAGGGTCAGACTGGAACGATGCATCAGTATAGCCCTACATACTGAGCTCTTCCTCTCCCCCATAGACCAAGAACAAATCCTTAGTTCTTCTCAGATACTTTAGGACGTTCTTTACAGCCACCCAGTGCTGCAGACCTGGATTGGATTGGTATTGGCTGGTTATGCTTACAGCATATGCCACATCTGGTCTAGTACACAACATTGCATACATGATCGATCTTACTGCCGAAGCATAAGGAATTCGACTCATGTCATCTCTCTCAGCCTGTGTTGTAGGACACTGGCTCTTTGAGAGAGCAAGACCATGTCTTACTGGAAGGTATCCCTTCTTGGATTGCTCCAAGTTGAACCTCTCCAGGACCTTATCAATGTAGGTACTCTGACTAAGGGCCAGGAGCCTCTTGGATCTATCCCGGTAGATCCTTACGCCTAGAATATAGGCGGCCTCCCCTAAGCCTTTCATCTCGAAACACTTCCCCAACCATGTCTTCACAGCTTGAAGACTAGGGATGTCGTTTCCGATGAGCAATATGTCATCGACATACAAGACCAGAAAAATCACCAAGCTCCCACTGAATTTTCTGTATACACAGGCATCATCTTCACTTTTGATAAAGCCATAATCTCTCATAGCTTCATCAAATCGAAGATTCCAACTTCGAGATGCTTGCTTTAATCCATAAATGGATCTCTTTAGCCTGCAGACCTTATTAGCCTCTGCAGGATGGATGAAGCCATCAGGTTGTGACATATACACATCCTCAGTCAGCTTCCCGTTAAGGAACGATGTCTTCACATCCATTTGCCATATCTCATAGTCATGATATGCAGCTATAGCAAGCAGAATCCTAATGGATTTGATCATGGCAACTGGCAAGAAGGTTTCATCATAGTCCACCCCGTGGACTTGTTTAAAACCTTTAGCCACTAGTCGACCCTTATAGGTAACTATATTGCCATCCATGTCTGTCTTTTTCTTGAAGACCCATTTACACCCTATGGGTTTTACCCCATCAGGCAGCTCAACCAAGTCCCAGACTTGGTTAGCCGACATGGAATCCATTTCGGATCGCATGGCGTCAAGCCATCTCTCGGAGTCCGGTCCACTGACCGCCTCATCATAGGTTCTGGGTTCATCCTCAATGATGAAGATCCCATTGTGTTGGGTCGGCAGCGACCCGTACCTTTCAGGTGCACGACGAATTCTCCCAGACCTACGTGGGACCTGTGTCTGAGCCTCAGGTTGGCCAGCAACCGGTGCAGGTGGCTCAGATTCCATCTCTTTGTCTTGTGCTTGCACTTGGACCTCATCCAAGTCAAACTTCCTCCCACTAACTTCTTTCATGAGAAATTCTTTCTCTAAAAAGACAGCACCCCGAGCAACAAAAACTTTGTTCTCGGTTGGGACATAGAAGTAGTATCCTTTAGTTTCCTTAGGATACCCCACAAACACACATTTATCAGATCTAGGTTCTAGCTTGCTAGAATCCTGACGTTTGACATAGGCCTCACATCCCCAGATCTTGATAAAAGTGAGATTAGGGCTGAAGGTCCCTAAAGGGGGGGGGGGGGGGGTGAAACCCTAATATGCGCATATATAAAATCGCAAAGCGGAATCTAGGGTTTCCTACAAGATCGATTGGTATGCAAATATATGATCAACTTAAAACTTTGTAAAGATCAGCACAAGATCATACCGATGCCATTGCTTGGATGGCGACTTGGAAGCAGAGAACGAAGTGGCTCTCCTCCAAAGCAGACGCACACAAGATGAGAGATGCTTCTCCTTGTCGCTCCTTGTGCTAGCAAGGCTCTCCAAGAATCCTAGTCGCGTGAGGGAAGATGAGATGCTTCCTTTTGCTTGGCCGAACTCTCCTTGTCGTGAAGACTCACCACACGAGAGCAAGAGGCGTCAAGAGGGAGAAGAGCGAGCAAGAGAGGCGTCACTCTTGAACGTGAGGCATGTCGACTATTTTGGAAAGCATGACTTCCAAAAATAGTAAACCACCACTTCAACGCAAGATGCGTTTACCCCAATCGCAAATCTCTCTCCCTTTGAACCATGCGCTCACTTGGTGAGCTGGTTCAATTTCATTTGGTTCAAAGACCAAATTAGACCAAGCATTGGTCTAGATCATATTAAACCTATAAGGCTCAAGATCTAACCATTCATCTCTTGATGCTCTTGATCTCACCGATCTAGCATCAATTCTCTCGATCGAAGCTTACCGATCTCAAGCCCTAATCAATCAAACATGATCAGACCAGATCTCACTTACAATCAGAGTTTAAATCCCTTTAAACTGAACCAAAACAATTCAGTCCACACGATCTGACTTAAGTAAGCCATATCATCAAATTGTGCGACCCTAAGGGTTTCCCTTAAATGTCGGTAACGATAACTTACGTTATCACGATCAGTGAGGGGTATCTAGCAACACATCACTGTCTCCCGATATAAAGGAAAGAGTCTTCCAAGACTACACCTGATGCAGGAGCATTTTCGCATGATATTAGACTTAATTTTGACTTGGTCAAATTTTGCATGATTATCTTAAACCATGATTGAATCTAGACTTAGTCAACATTTATGTCTAAATTTTGACTTTGATTGGAATGCAATTCTAAATTTCAATGAGGCACTAATTCTTATTGTTTTGATTGCCATATAATCAAATATGAGGCCAAGCCAATTAGATGCACACATCAAGCCTAGTCCAAGCTCAAGTTCAAGTCAATGATGAAGCCCAACTTTTGGCAAGCCCACTCAACGTTAAGAAGATCAGCTTGCGTAAGGAAGGATAGAAGAACTGCAGTTTTCGTATGGATGTATGGATGCAGTTGCCCGTTGCAGCAAGCGTATGGCAGAGTATGAGCAGCCGCCCGTTGCAGCTGGCGTTTGCAGAAGACAAGGAACACCAACGCCTAGGAGGAGCTTCATCACACCAACGGCTAAGAGGAGCTCCATCTTCCTCCTTTAAATCTCCCTTCTTCCGTGTAATCGAAGTAGTAGTTGAAGTTGAAATCAATGGAAATAGTTTTCCTCCGTTTGTCGGATGTCTCCTTCTCCCCTCTCCTTCTCTAGGTGCTGAGCACCTCTCTTCCTTCTTCAGTTTCCCTCTTCTCCAGCTGAACGTCACCCATCTTCCACCTCTAACCATGCTTAAACATTCTTCCGCCGCTGTCGCAATCCATGCCCGCTTGCTTGCCGAGTCTAGATCTGGACTCTCCGTTCGCCTCACCGCCGGCGACGATCCGACCGACAGATCGTCCCCAAACTCCAGCCTCTGATCATCCCTTTCAGGTCGAACCCACAACCGGAGGGATCGCCCCATCCGACGTCTGGATCGCCGGAATCGGAAGATTTCCGGTGACGCCTCAGCTCACGCCCCTGTTTCCGCCCTTCTCCATTGATCGCCGTCGATCTCCTCCGACAAGCCTCCGTTCGACCCCAAACTCCGGCCACGCCTTGTCCAGCATCACAAGGATCCCCAACTGTAGCAGGTTTGGTGTCCGTGCTTTCTAC
Organism: Costus lasius; assembly: GCA_027563935.2. Lineage (NCBI taxonomy): Eukaryota > Viridiplantae > Streptophyta > Magnoliopsida > Zingiberales > Costaceae > Costus > Costus lasius. Next base: position 20,084,217 of record CM050447.1, on the reverse strand, counting down.
GGCATCCGGCGGCTGCCCCTGCTCCGTTCGTGTCATCCCCTGTTTCTGCCTCAAGCAGGGCAGTGCTAGCGCCGACCGTCTCCGAGCACCCAGACGCCACCACCGGCCGGTTGTCATGCCGGAAACGCCCCCGCCAGCCTCGAAACCCGCTGACCACTCTTCCCTCACGTTTCTACAGCCACCACGATGACCAGCTCGCGCCCGATTCCCCGCTGCTTCATGAGAATGCAGCCGAGACTCTGTTACTGTTCACATTTCTCCACCGTCGATCTAGAAGTCTGCGCCGCATGCAGCTTCACGACCGGAGTTCTCCTCGCACGCTCGACTGTCAGCAACATCTCTGGATCCTCTCCAATCTGAAGCCGTCCCACCCTCCGACCATCTCCAACCAACGGCGATGGTCCTCCTTCATCCAACCACCGTCACCAAACTCATCAGCTTCCGCCTCCCAGCCAACCAAGTTTTCCAACGCCTTACAACTTCCTATTCGAGGTTTTATTCCATTGCCTTATTGCTGCTTGACTGATTCGTTATTCTTGTTGCAGGATTAATCGGGTGATCTACACTTGTGAAGCTCGCTCCAACAATCAGAACCACGGCGTCAATTTGCTAGTGCTCTCACCCACATCAACACCCAAACCAAAGCACAAGTGTGAATTCAATTCACTAGGCATACATGTTTCCTTTGCCACTGGATGTTCTTATTGGACAAGCGTGTCAAGCCTGTAATTCCAATATGATGAGAATGATTAGATCAGATGAACATAGTCATCTGGGTACGGCCATACACTTTCTCAATCATCTCATCCAGGGGGCCCCTTTAGAACATCACACTCCAAACTAGGAGAAGGCAATCCTATATCTATCACTAGTGCCCTAACATGACTCATGCTCATTATCCAAGATAGTCTATAACCATTATGTTTCAAATGATATTGAACTACCTCAAAACAATGCCAATCATCATTTAGAAACACAAGTGATCTCAAGTCAGAGGAAGTATGCCACTTGTTTGCATACAAGGATTATTCACATTGTGACAAGCAATTGAATATCCTAGTAGGGTCTGTCCAGTACATCCAATGTACCTATGAGTCTATATCTTATTCCATGCTCGAAGCATCCTATAAGATTAGAACACATATTAGTCTCAATCATATCAAGGTTGTCTCATGTTCACCAAGATATCTCGACTAAGGACTATACTGCATGTCAGCCAAGCTGAACAGCATTGAGACATTATTCAGAAGTATACATATGGCAGCAGATAATGCAACAACCTGAATAACAACCATTGCCTTTATAAACATAGAGTTTATACATGATACTGATAACAACCCAAGGCCTCAAACATTAGCCTTAAGGGCATACCCCAACAAGGGCGTCTCCCACTCCACATCTCGTATGGTATTTTGGAGGCACTCTTGGATGGAACGTTATTCAGTATTAGAGAACCTGTCTCTAGTGCATGCCCCCAGAATGAGGGAGGTAGAGTTGCATGACTCATCATAGATCGAACCATATCCAATAAAGTTTGATTTCTCCTTTCAGGCACACCATTCCATTGAGGTGTTCCAGGAGGAGTAAGTTGGGATATGATCCCACACTCTCTCAGATAGTCAAAGAACTCACCGCTCAGGTACTCTCCACCTCGATCTGATCGAAGAGCTTTAATGGATCTTCCAAGCTGGTTCTCTACTTCATTTTTGAACTCCTTGAATTTCTCAAAGGACTCAGATTTATGTCTCATTAAATAGACATAACCATACCTACTGAAGTCATTAGTGAAGGTAATGAAGTAGTTGTACCCTCCTCTGGCTTGGTTTTTGAAAGGCCCACACACATCAGTATGTATGAGATCTAATAAACCTCCTGCCCTCTCACCAATCTTGGTAAAGGGCGCCTTTGTCATTTTCCCTAATAAACAAGGTTCACAAGTATCAAATTCCTCCAAGGAACTTGAATCTAACAATCCATTTGCATGGAGTTGTTGGATGCGATTCTTGTTTATATGGGCTAATCGACAGTGCCATAGGAGAGCACCAACTGAACCACTCAGTTTGGTCCTTTTATTACTTATGTTACAAATAGAACTTTCCATATCCAAGATATATAGACCACTGCACAAAGTACCCTTCCCATAGAACATATTTGCAAATGAAAAAGAACAAAAGTTCTTATTTATTTTAAATTTAAATCTTTTCTTTGCTAAGCAAGGAATGGATACAATGTTCTTAGTAAGTGTAGGTACATAAAAGCAATTATCTAGTTCTAATTGAAGTCCAGAAGGCAAGGAGAGAGTCAAAACGCCTACAGTAACAGCAGCAACCTGTGCCCCGTTTCCAACGCGTAGGTCAATCTCCCCAGGCCGCACCGATCTACTTTTCTTGAGCCCCTGCATATTTGTACAAATATGAGCTCCACATGCGGTATCCAATACCCATGACATAGAAGTAGAAAGATTGACTTCTGTAACATAGATACCTGAGCTAGAAGTTAAGGTCAAGCCTTTCTTCTCCTCATTCTGAAGCTGCTTGCAGTCCCTTCTCCAGTGACCCTGCTCGCCACAGTGAAAACACCTCTAGTCCTTTGACTTCTTCGCCTTTTTCTTCAGTGCTTTGGTAGGACCTCTGGCACTGCCTTTAGCACGTGCCTTACCCTTCTTCTTTATCTTCTTGGTCGCAGGGACCAAAAGAACAGAATTGGGTTTGGTCTTAGCCATCTCTCGCTCGGCTGTTTGGAGCATATTCATCAATTCCTCCCGTGTGCACTCAATCCGGTTCATGTTGAAATTAATAATAAAAGGACTGAAGCTAGGGGGCAGGGAATGTAGAATGAGATCCACAACCAGCTCGTTGTCTATGACATGTCCCAATCTCCTGAGATGATCCACATTCCTAATGAGTTTGAGAACATGGGGTCTCACTGGTGCACCCTCAGACAACTTACACCGAAAGACTGCTTTGGTAGTGTCAAATCTCTCAGTTCTAGCCTGAGCCTCGAACATCTGTTTCAGATGAGTGATCATCTGAAAAGCGTTCTGCTCCTCATATTGCACCTGCAGTTCAGGTGTCATGCTGGCTAGCATAAGACATGCAACCTCCAAAGAGTCATCCTGATGCTTTCTATAAGAATCTCTGTCTGCCGTTCGGGCATTAGGCGGAGGAGCCGCAGGAAGAGCCTGTTCAAGGACATACAGCTTCTTCTCGAGCTTGATGACTATCCTCAAGTTCCGATGCCAGTCCATAAAGTTAGTTCCAACTAACTTATCCTTATCAAGGAGTGATCGCAGTGATAATCCGCCAGTGTTCGTAGCCATTATTCTACAACACCCAAGAAAAACAGATTAATACTACTTCGAATCATTTAAACTGGACTTGTTTTAAATGATTATTGCTCCCACTATTTTAAATTCGAATTGACAACCCACAAAGTCAATCGGGAAGTTTGAGACTTCCTAGTGAGATGGGATCCTTATTTCACATGAGGCTTCACGTCCCACGAGGGTGGGATGAGATGCATAAAGTAACCCATATTTCCTAAGGTGGGCGCGCCGGCCGGTTGCTCCAAGCAACTCCCCTTGCTGAGACAGTCTGGGCATTTCATGTCCAGCGAGGGCTGGATACAACATGAAATCCTAACTTCTCAACGATGCCTCTAGACTTTCACCATGTGCCCAGCACATGTGAACTTCTAGTCAACTCCATTCCTAACCGTTATGCCCAGGGCCAACGAGTTTCCTTGCGAAGGCACGCCCAGGTTAAAACTGGACTGGGGAAACCATTGTCACCACACACTTTCTAAAGATAAGTGGGTGTGTCCCACGAGGGTGGGAACCAGTTCACAACTCCACTGATCGATAGCTTAGTGAGGGTTACGCGTTAGAAGGCTACTAGACTTGATGTTTTATTATGAGGGTTTTTAAGGTTTTATCAGTTTTATCTTATGTCTAACAATACAGGCATGCAATCCTATAGTGATAACATAATGATAAAACATCACAGGCATGCTTTTAGCAGTAAAGATGATATGATCAAAGCCCTTTCAAGACATTGAACCAACCCATGCCATAAGGAGGTTCAACTCTTGACATAGGACTCAAGCCCCTAAAACAGACCTATCCTAGCCACCCTCTATCTTGGTCTTTAAGATTGGCTCTAAGGTCCTTCTCACATGGTTTAGCTCTCAAACCTTAAGGGTAGACCCCAAAGGTTTGGCCAATGCCATGGTCTTCCTCCAAGGAAGATGCGCCATCATGCAAGAAGCCAAGTTAGCTAGCTCTCAAACCCAAAGGTTCGGCCATGCTTAACTTGCGCTACTAAGCAAGCTTGCGTCTCTTCCTTTGCTGCTTGTTGCGCCACCATGCAAGGCGCGCATGCTTCATTCATGCGCCAAACTCCAAGTGCATGTGCCACCCTAATCTTCTTTCAAGAAAAGAGAAAAGCGGCACGCAGGCCTCACAAGGATACATCACAGGCATGCAAAGGGGGCTTGACTAATGATCATAACGTCATGCACAATCAAGGTATTTACTCATGCAATTCTACATGCTCATGAAAAACATAAAATCTGAAATTTTACTTTTTCATAAAACTAGTCTCTTTTTCTCATCTTCTTCTCACAAATCTTTTGGTTAATTGCGGTTTATTTTTCATGATGATTTCAGAGATCCTTTCGGCTGGCAATTTTGTCAGATCAAGAGACTTGGCCAGTCCGAAGACACAATGCCCGTCCTACTTGACAAAATTACGTGCGCCTTTAATCTTTAAATCAGACAAGAAAAATAGCCCAAAAATCCAAAAGAAATTGAGATGATGATAGAAACAAGAAACCCTAATTTTCCTACTTAGAAAAATTGTTTGCCATGCATCATGCTATTTACGAAAATAGAGATATGGCATGTGAGCATGAAAGAAAAGCATAAAACATCGTCCGAGTCTTGCAAGTCCCTCTGATACCACTGTTGGGAAACCCCGGGGACATTTTACAATTTTTCAGAGACTTAGACGTACATACATACATTGCACAGCGGAAGAATGTCCCCGAAACAGGCCAGTCCCAAAAACCCAGTGAAGATCGCAAGCAAGAGAGTCAACATGATGAGTTAGGAAATACCTTAAGAGCAATGTGGAGCGATGCCGACGTAGGGGTCCAAGTGTGCGCCCTCTGCAGTCTCGTACACATGGATCTCTTGAGTTCTCTTCTTCCACGCTCGGTACTAGCCTCGGGAAGAAGATCCAAGCCTTAGAGAGATGCTCCACTTCACTTGCGCCACCAAGTTGAGAGGAGACGCAAGGGAAGAAGGAAACAAGCCAAGCTGCCAAGAGGTAAGGAATGAGAAACTCTCGGCTATGGAAGAAGGAAGATGCGCCTTTGCTCCTAGCACTCGCCCCTCTTCTTGTGTTCACGCCTTCAAGGATTGATCACTCTTTAGAGGGCTCGGCTAGGTGCTCTTTTATAGGGCAAGAGGCAGTTTATTAAAGGCTAGGATCAAGACAAGTGGGCAGCTAGGATGAGAAGGTTTGAGATAAGGAAAGTCTCCAAGACATTTCCATAATTCTCATTCAACCATTCCTTTTGTGCCCATGTCTTTCTTTATGCGCCAAGGTTTTGCCTTGTGCCCCAAGCAATGCCATATTGGCATTCATACCATAAGGGATTAAGGGGGAGGCGCCAATTGCTTCCTTATGAAGCAAAATGCGCCACTTCTCCCCATTATGCCCATAGGCGCCTAGGGGAGAAGACTTGTCCCCATTATACCCTTCTAGCCCTTATTCTCTTCATGACAACTTATTATTGGGCCTCATTTGATAATGATCTAGCCCAAACTCCATTACATGGGTTGATTAAGCACTTGGATCCAATCCAATGCAACCCTTATCCAAATGTGACCAACCATGGTCAAATACGGGTCAACCTGCCAAAAATGAAGTTTGGCTCCAATAATATTCTTCCATCTCATCAAGTCCATTGGCGCTGATGAAATCTCCCAATTAGATCCGAGTTATCTAATAACTCGATCATAAGGCTTCCCGATCAATACGAAAACTCAAGTATCAAGGTGTACGACCCTGTAGGTTCCTCTGACGCTGGCAGTGCTGACCAAAGGTCACCACAAGCAGTGAGTGGCACCTAGCAGTGCATCGCTGCTACCCAGGTCATTGGAATGGATATCGACATCGACATCTCCATCATCGTAACTCGATACAGATGCATTACAGTCTCTTTGCCGAACTGATATCCGATTGGACAAGTGTGTCATCACTTGATTTCTTCCAATCACATGGCTATGACTAAAACAGGTTCTCACCTGGGTATGGCCATATACTCTTAGTCATAGAACCATAGAGGAGCTCCATGGATATCATGCTTCCTTAAGGAAGGGGCAAATCCTATGTCTGTCCATTGACCTTCTCATATGGGTCGTGACATGCTCAATGACAACCGTTATGACCTCCCAACTACGGCGAGGTATTAGGTTATATCAAAGCAAGTCCCTAACCATACAGAATGATCAATGACCTCAAGTCAAGGGATCAATGCATCTCCTATCACTTGTGAGGATAACTTATGACACCAAGTCATAGCCTCACAGCGGGTCTATCCAGTATATCCTCCAATGATATACCCATGTGTCTGCGTTAGCACCACGTGCCTAACCAACCAACATACCAGTCTTTCAAGTACCATAGCTGTCCCATTTCCACTAAGGTACATCGGCTGGGGATTATAGTTCGAGCACAGATCTAATCTGTCTCCAGGGACATTATCATGTAAGTACACAATCGCAGGTGTTGACAAACAATGATAACGACAATGCCAGAATGATATATAAATATCAATGTCAAGTAGTACATAAGTGGACCAAAACTAGGTCCTAGGGCATATACACCAACACTATACAACCAGGGCAAGCGCCACCACAAGTTCAACCTCAGCAAGGGAACTTCAGGCCGCCACAACAAGAAAATTATAGGCAGCCACCTGGGTTCCAACAGAGAAACTACAATCCTCCACTTCAACAAGCGAATTACAATCCTCCTCCAAGACCAGCCCAGGACTCTCAACTATGTAAGCAGATAGAAGGGCTGATTGACATGATGAAACTGATGATGACGAGGATGGACTCCTTGGAAACGCATAATAAAATGTTGGAGAGCCAGCTTGCGCAGCAGGCTAGCTCATCCTCAAGAGCGCCAGGGAAGCTTCCATCACAGCCAGAAGTTAACCCGAGGGAGCATTGCAATGCAATCTCCACTCGGAACGACAAGCAACTTGAAGACCCTAAGATGCCGACCGATGATACAAGGGATGAAGTGATACCGAACCCTGAGAAACAACACACAGATTCAACACCGGCGGAATATGAACGAACAGAGAAAGAGCGACCCTATGTTGGGCCGCCAGCCTACAAGCCGCCGATACCTTTCCCTCAGAGGCTTGTCAAAGCCAAGCTAGATAAGCAATTCAGTAAGTTTTTAGAAATATTGAGAAAACTATATATTAACATTCCCTTTGTTGATGCCCTTTCGCAGATGCCGGCCTATGCGAAGTTCCTGAAGGACATCTTCTCAAATAAACGAAAGCTAGAAGACCAAGGAACTGTGGCACTCACTGAGGAGTGCAGTGCGATTTTGCAAAACAAGCTTCCACAAAAACTCAAGGACCTTGGCAGCTTTTCCATACCGTGCCAGATAGGAGAGATGACTTTCCAGAGAGCACTCTGTGATCTAGGAGTGAGCGTCAGCATCATGCTGTTATCATTGTGCAAAAAGCTAGATTTGGGTGACTTGAAATCAACTAATATTTCTTTGCAGCTTGCTGACAGATCAGTTCGATGTCCAGTGGGTATTTTAGAGGATGTACCCATTAAAGTAGGGGATTATTTTATTCTTGCTGACTTTGTTGTGTTAGACATTGATGAAGATGACAGACTTCCTATTATCTTAGGAAGGCCTTTTCTTGCTATGGCCGGTGTTGTCATCGATGTTAAAAATAGGAAACTGGATTTAAACATTGGTGGCAATGTTATTCAATTTTACCTATCTAACTCTCTTTAAAAACCTTCTCTTGCAGGTACATGTCACAGCGTGGATATAATTGAAAAGGCTGTCCAGCAATCCGAGCCACCTGGGAGAAAGATAGATCCATTGGAGCTCGCCCTTATTGGCGCTGTTGATGAAAACAGTAAAGGGGAAGTTGATAACTACGTTGCCCTACTTGATGCAAACTCAGACTTGAGAGCGGAACTAAGAGTAAATCGAGAGGAAGATGGACAAAAGAGAATCGAGCTCAAAAGTTTACCCAAAAATCTAAAATATGAATTCCTGGGTGAAAATTTTACTTACCCTGTGATAGTTAGCGTTGAGTTGGATGAGGAATAGACTAAATTACTTTTGCAAGAACTCCATCTACACAGGAAGGTAATTGGATACTCTCTTGATGATATTAAAGGTATTAACCCATCTATTTGCATGCACAGGATCCTGTTGGAGGAGAATAGCAAGCCATCTGTGGAATTCCAGCGCCGACTCAACCCACACTTAAAAGAGGTAGTGAAGAAGGAGGTGCTTAAATTGCTAGATGCTGGTGTGATCTACCCGATCTCAGATAGCTCTTGGGTGAGTCCGGTTCATGTGGTCCCCAAAAAGGGAGGCGTCATGGTTGTTAAGACTGACATAGACGAGTTGATAACGACACGCACAATTACAGGACGCAGGATGTGCATCGATTACAGGAAGTTGAATTCTGCGACGAGAAAAGACTATTTTCCTCTTCCTTTCATTGACCAGATGCTTGATAGATTAGCTCATAATTCTTACTTTTGTTTCTTAGATGGATTTTCAGGTTTCTTCCAAATCCCCATCCACCCAGACGATCGGGAGCGAACTACCTTCACATGTCCCTACGGCACATACGCATATAGGAGGATGCTATTTGGCCTCTGCAATGCCCCTGCGACCTTCTAGAGAACAATGATGGTCATATTTTTTGATTTTAACGAAGATTTCATGGATATCTTTATGGATGATTTTTCTGTGTATGGTTCTTCCTTTCATCATTGTTTATCTAACTTATCTAAGGTTTTGCAGAGATGCGAAGAGGTGAACCTGGTGCTAAATTGAGAGAAGTGCCACTTTATGGTAAAAGAAGGCATTGTCCTTGGTCATCTAGTCTCAGAGCGAGGAATAGAGGTGGACAGAGCAAAAATCAAAATCATTGAGAACCTCAAGCCGCCAACATCTGTAAAAGAGATTAGAAGCTTTTTGGGACATGCTGGCTTTTATCGACGCTTTATTAAAGACTTCTCTAAGATAGCTCGCCCCTTGACTAATTTACTTGCTAAAGATACCATCTTTTTCTTTGACAGGGATTGCGAGGAAGCTTTCGTGAAGCTCAAAGAAGTATTAACTACCGCTCCAATAATTCAACCTCCAGACTGGTCCCTTCCTTTTGAACTGATGTGCGACGCCAGTGACCAGGCAGTGGGGGCGGTGTTAGGGCAAAGGAAGGACAAGAAGCTTCACGCCATTTATTATGTCAGTTGAACGCTCGACGATGCCTAGATAAACTATGCTACCACAGAGAAAGAGCTACTAGCAATAGTCTTCGCTTTTGATAAATTTCGTTCATATTTAGTCAATTCAAAAGTAATTATTTTCACTGACCATGTAGCCATTAAATATTTGATCAACAAAAAGGACGCCAAGCCAAGGCTAATTCGATGGATCCTCATCTTATAAGAATTTGATGTGGAAATTAGAGATAAGAAGGGGAGTGAAAATCTTGTAGCCGACCACCTCTCTAGGCTGGAACAAAATGTTGATGCAAGGACTGACCACGAGTTGGAAATTAATGACACGTTCCCTGAAGAACACTTATACGCTCTGCTCGAACAACAAGTGCCGTGGTATGCAGATTTTGTTAATTATATAGTTTCTAACATATTTCCCCCTGATCTTTCCTTTCAGAAGAAGAAGAGGTTCCTGCATGATGTGAAGTCATATTATTGGGATGAGCCGTACTTGTACTGGTGATGCGCTGACGGGATGTATAGACAGTGTGTGCCAAATGGGGAGATGCATGACGTGCTGACTCATTGCCATGCATCACCCTATGGAGGACATGCCGCGGCTTCGAAAACGGCATTCAAAGTCCTACAGTCAGGTTTATATTGGCCCTCTCTATCTCATGACGCTAAACAATTTGTTTCAACTTGTGACAGCTGCCAATGAACTGGGAATATTTCAAGAAGGAACGAGTTGCCTCTGAATGTCATGTTAGAAGTGGAAATTTTTTATGTATGGGGTATAGATTTTATGGAACCCTTCCCATCCTCATGCGGCAAGCGGTACATCATTGTTGTCGTTGACTATGTGTCGAAGTGGGTTGAGGCATTTGCCGAAGCCAGCAACGACCCTAGGGTGGTCATGAAGTTCATGAAGTGAGTAATCTTCCCCAGGTTTGGAGTCCCTCACATACTGATAAGTGACGGAGGGTCCCACTTCATTGAGTAAAGGTTTGGAGCATTATTGAAGAAGTATGGGGTAAAGCAAAGGATTGCCACGCCGTACCACCCTCAGACGAGTGGTCAGGTAGAAGTCTCCAACAGGGAAATCAAGCAGATATTGGAAAAGACTGTATCTTGATCACGGAAGGATTGAACATTAAAGTTACCCGATGCTCTATGGGCTTACAGGACTGCATTTAAGACACCCCTAGGTATGTCTCCTTTCCAACTTATTTATAGAAAATCATGACACTTACCTGTTGAACTTGAGCACAGGGCGCACTGGGCTATCAAGCAAATCAACTATAACTTTAAAAGTGCTGGCGAAAGGAGAAGCCTGCAACTAGACGAACTGGATGAGATGCGCCTCTACACTTATGAAAATGCCAAGATTTACAAAGCTCGTACCAAGCATTGGCATGACAAACGCATACTCAAGAAGGAGTTTCACGAAGGAGACAAAGTGCTGCTCTCCAATTCGAGACTTCGCCTCTTCCCAGGGAAGCTCCGCACGAGATGGTCTGGACTGTTCATAGTACAACACGTTCAGCGTTATGGCGCAATCACGATATGAGCTGAGCACACTAGAAGTTTTGTGGTCAATGGGCACCGCCTTAAACAATATTTTGAAGATGAACGGGTTAAGCAAGGAAAATTTCTTGCCCTTTTCGACCCTGCTGATGCAATAACTTGATGACTCTATGGTCGAGCTATAGACCTTAAACTAGTGCTCTTGGGAGGCAACCCAAGTTTTCTCGTTGTTTTCATTTTATTTTAGTTGCTTTGTTTGTCATTCAGTTTTTAGTTTACCATCATTGAATAGTTCACTCTCTTGCTTATCTAGTACAACTTTAGGAGATTTTGATATTGATATACACTGATAGAATTTTATTCTTGTGATGCAGATGCGCTATTCGTGTAGGAGGCGCTAGCTCCATCCAGACCCGATATTGCCACCTTCTCCTCTCACGTATACGATGTTGCATAGAGGACTATGTAATATTTTAGAGCGGGTGAGCTGTCTTGACTCCAGCTTCTTCCTGGTTGTTTGGTTGTAGTTGTCGTGACTTTCTGCTTCTCTTTATGGATTTGCTGTGCTACTCTATGATGGATACTTTGATATTGGCATTGTATCATATATGCCACTATTCGTGGGCTTGGTCCACATCTACAGGCCTCACACTCTGCAGTGTATGAGATATATTTTTGAACCACTTGTTTTCCACTTTGACATTATGCTTTTCATGTTAAATGATGTGTGAATTCATAAGCTTGTGTGTAGTTGTTTTGAAGAAATATATTGCTAATTTTTGTAATGGAAAATTTTATTGACTTGTCATGATAGTCTTGTCTGATGATAGCCTTGCAAAACTCTTAAAGTTAAATGCATGATTGGTTTAAATTTATCAAGACATGTTGAATGTAGTACTTGATGGAAATCTACTCAATAGTCATGTCCATATATTCTATGAATTAGAAATTTTCTAATTGGATTGATTTTAGAATGTTCATTTAGTGGGTCAAGCGTTTTCATGATTCTTCAATTGATTTTGGTTTGCAATTTACATTCGATATATATCAGGATACATATTCTCTTTTCAAACTTTGAATTCCTTTCTATTATTGGGGAAACACTACATTTGTTAAAAGCCAGGATATGTTGATTTCTATTATCATAAAAAAAAAATCACACTTAGATTCCTCTACTTGGCACTGTGAAAAATTAGCAGTGGTACCGAAGGATATGAGTTGAAATCTAAGAAATGTGAATTGAAATCCAATAAAAAGACTCCTCTACTTGGCATTGCGAAAAATTAGCAATGGTACCTAAAGATATGAGTTGAAGTCTAATGTAATGGTTAGTTTTTTGTATCCTGAATAAAACATTTGAGTTAACCCCAACATTATGAATTAGAAGGATAAGAATGCTTAAGACATTTGAGTTTACTGCTTTCTGAATTGGTTGACATCTAAAAACTATGGGACCAAACTGGTGAATGCTTAAGACACTTCTTTTAGTTGATTTCTTTTGATTAGATCTTGGATTGCTAAAGAGTATTTTTTTGAACTTGGATGCGAACTTCAACACAAAAGATTATTCTTATATCAAGCATGTATTTTAACTTATTTTATTGCTTGAGGACAAGCAAAGATTTAAGTCGAGGAGTATTTAATGCCTCGCATTTTAGTAGTGATTTTTATTATCTTTCCATGATGAATTTAGGCCTATTTTTAATGTTTTTACACTCCTTTAAGGCTTATTTAGTTAAAAACTTCAGAATCTTCACTTTTCATCTGTTTTGTTGAATTTCAGGTAAAATCACCCAATTTTGAAGACTTTTTAAAGAATCTAAAAGAATGAGGTGATTCCTTATGAGAAGACGAAGCTGCCCGTAAAATTTGGGCTCAATCGAAGCCCTTTCTGGACTTCACGGCCAGGTGAACCCCACGGGGTTCACCCGTGATCTTGCTGAAGGACGTAATTCAGCGCGCGCGTCACTGCCTGGTGAACCCGGCAGGGTTCACCGATGATGTCAAAGGCTTCTAAAATCTGCCGCACACTTCACTAGCAGGTGAACCCCATGGGGTTCACCCGTGATCCTGTCTGAAGATACCCGCACAAAAATATACCGAGGATTTCACTAGTAGGTGAACCCCATGGGGTTCACCTGTGATTATTTCGCAACAGATTTGCACCGAGCACTTCACCACCTGGTGAACCCCACGGGGTTCACCCGTGAAGCTGTCGGAACAGCCCGACCTCCACTCGGTTTCTTGCTGATTTCGGGCCCGATTCAAGTCCAAATTTAGCAAGTGAGGACTTTTTGGAAAGCTTACTTCGAGGCGAAGAGAAAGGATATAAAAGCCCTAAATTTCATGACCTAATCATAGAGCAATCGGGTGACGAAGCGGTGAGGGCGGAAGAACACAGCGATTCGGCGACTTTGAGCGGATTTCTGGAGATTCAATCATCGGAAGCTTGTAATTCTTGCTTATTTCTTTTGGTTTATCTTATCCTCCCTCTTAGAAACCTTTTCCTATGATTTTCCCATGATTAAAGAGAGGATCTTGAGCGTTTTAATGATGGTTGTAGTGTAAACCTATTTTCAAGGCTAGGTTGAAGCCCTTTGACGATTTTTATTTGCAACTCATGTATTAACTTTGCTATTTGGATCATATCTTAAGCATATTTCACTTGATGCACTTATTTCTTGATTTGTACTCTGGCCAAGTATTATCATGTTATAGTTGTTACGGTTCATAACGAGAGTAGGACCGTAACGACCGAACCTCTTTGTGAATCTTGCGAAGGCTTGACACGAAAGTGTTTGTTCTTTGCTCGAGGATTCATAATCTACCACAGAACTCATTGGGTTTGTCTAGAACGATCCACCGCGAAAGTAGGAGACGTTCTGGGTAAATACCAGGGTGTACACTCGAAAGAGGGCACCTTGTACCATAGGTTAGATTCCTTATGCATATTTGTAAATCCAAGTAACTGATGTTTATTTCTTAACGCAATTAAAATCGTCAGAGTGGTGGAAACCTTCGCCCTGATTTCCTCTCTCACATATTTACCCTGCTGTAGTTTTTTGATTTCTTGCTTACGATTTCGCTTAGTTTTAGTTTTAAAAGTTCCAAGAACCATGATTTGATCAGCTTAGATTCCAAGAATTAGATTTTCTGGTACTCACCTTGTTCCCTGTGGGATTCGATATCTTTTGTATTACTTTGACATTTCCGTGCACTTGCGGATAGTGTCAGCAACCTACGTGACAAGGAAGCTGAACCCCTTGAGCTAAATTAGGATAACAGCAATAGAGTTTAGACTATTCAACTAAAAGAAGTCAAGGCGGTGAATCCACCTCCTGATATCTCATCTCACTTAAATCCTCTCGTGTGATTTCTTACGTTTACATTCTTATACTTTTAGTCGCTTTGTTGTCTTAAATCAATTCTGACATAGTCTAGCTAGCGATTTCAAGATCTGTCAGTATTTGTCCATTAGTCCCTGTGGGATCGATATTTTATTACTTCGATAGACCCGTGCACTTGTGGGAAAAGCCTACTATATCTGTGGGCGCTATCAAGTTTTTGGCGCCATTGCCAGGGACTAATTTTGGCAATATTGACTAGATTAAGAAGTTATTAGACTAGACATTTTTAGTTTGTTAATATACTTTCTTTTACTTCATTTTACACCTTTCTTGATTTAACGGAACATCTACTTGTTAGAATTTTAGTTTATGCATAGAACTTCTCAACCGGAACCTGCAATACCATTTGATTCGGAAATTGAACGAACGTTCCGACGTTGCAGAAATCTTCAGAAGTATCAACCCAAGAAGAACTCGCAAACATCAATCATGGACGGTAATAAGTTACTCCGAGACTTCGCTGCACCAAATGTTCAAGGACTACATTCTAGTATTGCACGTCCACCAATAGAAGCGATTAATTTTGAGATAAAACCGTCACTTCTGTCAATGTTGCAACAAAACCAATTCGGTGGATTGCCGACCGAAGATCCGAACATGCATTTATCTGTTTTTCTTGAATACTATGACACTCTTAAAATGAATGGTGTGACTACTAACGCTATGCGGTTACGACTTTTTCCATTTTCACTTAGAAACAAGGCGCGAGCTTGGTTACATTCATTACCGTCTGGATCAATTACCACATGGGAATAACTCTCACATGCTTTCCTTGCAAAATATTTTCCTCCAAGCAAAACCGCGCAACTGAGAAACCAGATCACCAATTTCTCTCAAAAAGAAGGCGAATCGCTATATGAGGCGTGGGATCGCTTCAAGGAATTGTAACGAATGTGTCCTCACCACGGCCTTGAGAAATGGGTACTGGTACATACATTTTATAATGGACTGCTTTATAATACTCGTCTTACTGTTGATGCAGCCGCTGGAGGAGCCTTGATGAACAAAGCGGTCGATGAAGCCTACAATCTGATTGAAGAAATGACGCTCAACCACTACAAATGGTCGAGCGAAAGAGGTACTTCATCTCAACAAGCCAGTAAATATGAACTTGACGCAATTAATTCACTTGCTGCAAAAGTAGATTCGTTATCTTATAAACTTGATTCTATGAACATGTGTCATAATACTGCTTTGTGTGAAATTTGTGGAGTGGAAGGTCACTTTTCTGACACTTGTCAATTAGGAAATATGGTATCTCAAGATCTCTCACCTGCCTTGGTAAATGCTGTAAGTAATTTTAACCCCGAGAGTTCAAAACAACCCTTATTCCAATACCTACAATCCGGGGTGGAAGAATCATCCCAACTTTTCCTATAGAAACAACAATGGAGCTCAATCATCAAACTTTAGGCAGCCCCCTGGATTTCATTCGTCCAATACCGGGTATCAACCTAAACAATTTGACCATCCACCACAACCAAGCACCAACACAATACCACAAGAACAAACTTTCGAATCGCGCTTTGACAGCTTCGTGTCAGCGCAAACAAAAGCAATGGACCGCGTGTTAGAGGCAATTAAAAACTTAACCACAAACCAGAAGATAATGGAAAACCAAATAGCCCAACAGGCTAGTACATCTACTAGACCACCGGGTAGATTACCTGGACAGCTTGAGACGAATCCCAAAGAACATTGCAATGCCATTACCAAACGTAGTGGCAAGCAACTTGAGGAACCAGAAATGCCCAAGGATGATCATTGTGAGAGTGAGACCAGAACCCCTGAATCTGAAAAACCAAATGAACCTGTTGAGAGTGAACCACAAACGAAAGAAACAGAACCTGTTTATGTGCCTCCACCACCTTACAAACCGCCAATTCCATTTCCCTAGAGGTTGGCAAAAGCAAAACTCGATCATCAATTCGGTAAATTTTTAGAAATTTTAAAAAAACTATATATTAACATACCATTTACCGATGCTTTGTCACAAATGCCATCATATGCTAAGTTTTTGATGGAAATCTTGTCAAATAAAAGAAAAATGGAAAAACACGGCACAGTGGCATTAACTGAGGAATGCAGCGCAATCATCCAAAACAAGTTACCGCCAAAGTTGAAAGATCCAGGCAGCTTTACCATTCAATGCCTGATTGGAGACACACCTTTTGACCGTGCTTTATGCGATCTTAGAGCCAGTGAAAGTCTGATGTCACTCTCCCTTTGCAAGAAACTGGACATCGGGGAGTTGAAGCCGATGAACATCTCTTTGCAATTGGCCGACCGTTCCGTATGACATCGGGTAGGAATTTTAGAGGACGTGCCAATAAAGGTCGGTAAATTTTTTATTCCAATTGATTTTGTTGTACTTGAGATGGAAGAAGACTCCAAACTTCCCATTATATTGCGCAGACCATTTTTGGCCACTACCGGTGCTATAATTGACGTTAAAAATGGGAAGTTAACACTGCGCGTAGGTGAAGACACGGTTGAATTTGATATTACCGAGAGCTTAAAGAAACCTCTTTTTGTAAATTCCTGCTACGGTATCAGAATCGTCGACGATGAACTTAATGCGACTTATATCCCTCGGACAAACGTCGACCCCCTTGAAGTTTGCCTACTGGGTGACTATGACGAAGGACAAGAAGAAGAAGTTTGTGCTTATACCGATATTCTAGACTCGAGCACAACCATTGAACCCGAAGAAGAAAAGCTTGTGGAACCTTCAGCGCTGACATCCGAGGTCTGTAAACAACTTAACTTAGAGCTCAAATCCTTACTGAGCAACCTCAGGTATGAATTTTTGGGTGAGAATTCTACTTATCCTGTCATTATAGCACACCATCTTGATTCAGAGCAAATGTACCTTCTCCTAGATAAGCTTCGACAATATAAGAAGGTAATTGCATATACTTTGGATGATATAAATGGTGTTAACCCTTCTTTATGGATGCACAGGATACACCTCGAAGAGGACAGCAAACCATCTATCGAATACTAGAGACGTTTAAACCCGAACTTGAAAGAGGTGGTTAAGAAAGAAATTTTGAAGCTATTAGATGTTGGGGTCATCTACCCCATTTCGGATAGCCAATGGGTTAGTCCGGTGCATGTGGTACCAAAGAAAGGAGGAGTAACGGTAGTGAAAAATGAAAATAATGAATTGATCCCGCAAAGAACCGTTACCGGGTGGCGTATGTGTATCGACTATCGAAAACTAAACAAGGTCACTCGCAAGGACCATTTTCCTCTTCCCTTTATTGATCAAATGCTTGAAAGATTAGCCACTAACTCTTATGTTTGTTTCTTGGATGGATACTCAGGATTTTTCCAAATACCGATACATCCAAAATACCAAGAGAAGACCACATTCACATGTCCCTTCGGTACTTTCACTTATCGTCGTATGCCGTTTGGCTTATGTAATGCACCAGCTACCTTTCAGCGTTGCATGACGGCTATTTTCTCCGATCTAATTGAAGACATCATGGACGACTTTTCGGTATACGGGTCTAATTTTGATTCATGTTTATCTAATCTGACTCGTGTTTTACAGCATTGCCAAGAAACAAACTTAGTGTTAAATTGGGAGAAATGCCACTTTATGGTAAAAAAAAAAGGAATCGTTCTTGGGCATTTGATATCGGAGTGCAGTATCGAAGTCGACAAAGCAAAAATCAGTGTGATAGAGAAAATGCCACCTCCAAACTCTGTTAGAGGAATAAGAAGTTTCTTGGGCCATGCAGGCTTTTATAGGCGTTTCATTAAGAATTTTTCTAAAATTGCTAGACCTTTGACATCCCTACTTGCTAAGGATACATCATTTGATTTTTGACCAGGATTGCATGGGCGCTTTTCAGCAACTGAAGAATGCGTTGATTTCTGCGTCGATAATGCAACCTCCGGATTGGTCGCTGCCCTTTGAAATTAGGTGCGATGCTAGTGACTATGCGGTAGGAGTTGTATTGAGACAGTGGAAGAACAACCGGATGCATGCCATTTATTATGCCAGCCGAACACTGGATGGAGCGCAGAGTAACTACGCCACCACAGAAAAAGAATTTCTAGCTGTAGTTTTCGCTTTTGATAAGTTTCGATCATATTTGGTTAACTCGCGTGTCATTGTCTATACAGATCATGCAGCGATTCGATATCTCATGGACAAGAAAGATGCGAAGCCGCGGCTAATCAGGTGGATACTGTTATTGCAAGAATTTGATATTTAGATCAAAGACAAGAAAGGGATTGATAATTTAGTAGCAGACCATCTGTCCCGCTTGACAGCCACTCCCGAGGGAGAATCAGAAGAAGAAATAGATGATGCGTTCTTGGATGAGAACCTAGTAGCCGCGGCCACGGTAAAGACACCCTGGTACGCCGATTTGGTGAATTTCTTGGCAGTCGGTATTATGCCCCCGAACCTTACACATCAGCAACGAAAAAGATTCGTATCAATTGCAAAGCATTATTATTGGGACGAACCACTCCTGTTTAAGCATTGCGCTGATTGCATCATTCGAAGGTGCTTGCTAGAGGAAGAAGTTCCAGATGTCTTATTCCAGTGTCACTTGTCGCCCTACGGAGGACATTGTAGTGAAAAGAAAACAGCATATAAGGTCCTCCAATGTGGATTCTTTTGGCCGACCCTATTTAAGGACGCAAGAAATTATGTGCAATCTTGTGATCGTTGCCAACGGACGGGAGGAATATCACGAAGAGACGAGATGCCTCTTAATACCATTCTTGAAATAGAGATTTTCGACGTATGGGGTATCGATTTTATGGGTCCATTTCCACCCTCCTGTGGTAACAGATTCATCTTAGTTGGAGTTGATTATGCTTCCAAATGGGTTGAGGCCTTGGCTTCCCCAACAATTGACTCCAAGGTAGTTCTCAAATTCTTCAAAAAGATGATATTTCCGCGATTTGGAACGCCTCGCGTGGTAATCAGTGATGGCGGATCTCATTTTATTGAACGAGGATTTGAATCACTTCTGAAAAGATATGGAGTATTACACAAAGTTGCCACTGCCTACCATCCTCAGACCAGCTTCCAGATGGAAATATCAAACCGGGAGATAAAGAATATTCTTGAAAAAATCATATCACACACACGGACAGATTGGTCGCTCAAACTTGACGATGCTCTATGGACATACCATACAGCATTCAAAACCCCTATAGGTATGTCCCCATTTCAGTTGATATATGGTAAATCATGTCACTTACCAGTTGAGATCGAACACAAAGCCTATTGGGCAATAAGACAGCTGAATTTTGATGGAAAACAAGCCGGAGAGGCTAGAAGGCTGCAACTCAACGAACTCGATGAGTTTTGACAAGAGGCTTATGAAAGTGCCAGGATCTATAAAGAACACACCAAAAGATGGCATGATCAAAAGATTATAAGGAAAGAATTCCGCGAGGGCGATATGGTACTTTTGTTTAACTCCAGGATCAAGTTTTTCCCTGGTAAGCTTCGAACTAAATGGACGGGACCTTACGTAGTACAAAAAGTTTACCCTCACGGTGCTATAGACATTTTTCGGGAATCAACCGGCTCATTCAAAGTAAATAGACAAAGACTCAAGCGCTACATTCTCCATAAACCGATACCGGAAGGGACTGCACTGCTCCTAACAGACCCTTCTTCACCAGAATGACACAAACCATGGTCAAGCTAACGGACCATTAAATTAGCGCTTCTTGGGAGGCAACCCAAGCGTCTTACTTTAGTTAAATTTATTTTCAGCATCTTTCTTTTTGTTTTCATGTTTTGTTAAAGCTTCAGTTTAGTTTGCATATTCTTAGAAGCTCTTTTGATAATTAGTGTTAGAACCTTAGTAATCTCATGCTAGGACATACCAATCCAGCCTTAGAATACTTTGAACCTTCTATGCTATAAATTCGGATTTCATTTCCCTAGTTTGTTTTGATACATGGTTTTAGTGGTAACAATGATGATACTCTTGCAGGGAGTGCGCATGAAATATGATAATGCCCATCATCAACTCCAAATACCAACTCTGGCACCAGTATTGAAGCAAGCATGAAGGTCCTCAAGCGGAAACACTTACCGAGAAGAACACAAGTTGCACCCGCACCAATCAATTTCGATCCTTCCTATTTGGGAACCCATATGCGTTCACAGCCTGATATTGTTTATCATCAGCATTGGCTATTTATTTTCATAAAAGATTTGAAAACGATATTTGGGCCTTGATGTGCCCTTTCGCTACTTGCCTTATTTTCTATATTTCTGTTTATTTAGTTCTAGATATTGATGATTTTACTTGATCTTGAATGACACAGGAATATCGCAAGCTGATGCGGTAGAAAGAGTCGTTTTCTGCCGGTTTTTCCAAAATCACGGGCGGGTTCCGACAGAAATCTCGATCGTGATTCTCACTCAGCTCAAACATTAGAAAATTCTCCGAGAGCATTACGGCAAGAAAGACACTGAAGCCACGACAGTAATTAGTAATAAAGGATTTTATGAGAAGTTCATGACCAGGGAACGCTGAAAGTCGTGACCGAGATTTTTCCGAAGAGGCAATACGAAAATTACCCATCAAAAGGTTCACGGCAGACCTGTAACTAAAGGCACAACAATGAAATTCACGCACAATCATACAGAAGACAATCACGGGTGGGTAATGATGAAAATCACAGCCAAGATTTCCTCAGAAAGAACAATGGACATAAATTTGATGAGGATGTCACGGCTGCCTCGTGATTGAAGTCACGGCCGTAAAAACTTGCATCAAAAATCTGTGAGAAGATCACACCTGGGTCCCGACAAAAATCTCAACCGTGACTTCTCAGCAGCAGTTTCCACAGATTTCATGACTAGGTCCTGACGGAAATCTCAGGCGAGATTATTCAACCTTAGCGACTTAACGGGTTCGCCTGGCCATCCCAACCCATTAAGACCAGCCACTTAGCTCACCCGATCTATTCCCACTAGGGTTCCGATTTTTTCTCTTCCGTACAAGTCACCGACCCCACTCTCTGCCCCACCAGTCGCCACCGTTTGCTTCACCGGCGACCACCGACTCTCCGGTGACTTTTTCGATCACCACCGGCGATCTCTCACTCCAGGTTTTTAATCCTTTTCTCGTCGCATACTTTGCCTTCACTCAAACTCTGTTCTTCGACAATCTCAACCAGCATTCGAGTCATCATGCCGCCAAGGAAGAAGAATGCCGGCAAACGACCGGCGGGAACCTCAAGCCCTCGACCTGAGACACGATAGCAATCCGCTCTGCCTGAGCTCCAAATGAGGGATAATCATCAAGCTGCTAGGTATCAGGGGCTCTCCAACCGCCGCATAATCAACACCCGGTACATTGATCCTCCCTCACTAGCCGCATTGGGGATCTTTGATGACTTGCTCTGGATGTTTCGGCAGTTTGGCTGGGGGCGATATCTTCAATATGCGCAGCCTACCTATATCCCCTTCACGCTCGAATTCCTCAGCTCAATTGAAGTCAAGGTCTCAGCTCTAGAGACAGACCCAGCCTGGTTACATTTCAACTCGCCAATACTGAATACCGTCTGACCATCGCCGACCTCAATGATATATTTGGATTTCCAGCATATGCATCTAGACTTTGTCCTCCCAACTTCAATGAAGACATCTTTTAGAAATGTATCTCATCCATGGCAGCTTATTCACCAAGGAATGCCAGGGCTTCAACTATTTCAAACCCATGTATTCGTTATGCCCATCATCTGCTAGCACACTCGATCTTTGCACGAGATGGAGACGGGATAGTGCGCCAGCCTGAATTACTCTGCTTATGGGGACTTCTGCATCAGTTCCAAATCAACACCGGCTACCACTTAGCTCGGCAGTTCCTCCGTGTCGCCCACGCGCAAAAAGGGAATATATGTATTGGCGGCATGATCACTACTATCGCTCTATCCCTGGGCCACAATCCTTATGGACAGCTGGAGGCAGTGGGCAGCAGACGACTGGACCTTGAACACCTACTTTCGATGAAGATGATCATCAGGCGAGGGGACATTTATCATCTCACTTTCGCAGATACTAGTACCACCATGGCTCTACCAAATACCACGCGGACCGACATCCGAGATAGCCCCAACTGGTGCCTTCATCCCAACTCTACTGTACCGGAAGACCAGCCAACACCTCTCGACGTGGATTCCAGCTCTTCCATTCACGGACAGCCCAGGACTGCTGCCAGGCCTTCTACTGACGATTTTCTCCACTTGCTTCGCCAAGACCAGATCCACCAAGGGAAGCAGCTAGCAGCCTTGATGGACACGGTGAACTGCATTGAAGTTTTCCTCCACAGCAACATGGCTCCACCACCACCGAGAGACGAAGATGAAGGCGCCGACGATACCATCCACGTTTCTTATTCCTCCGAGCCAGCTGACGATGATGACGATGACGACCCGGCTGAGTGCAGTGAGTAGGGCTGCACTCTAGTAAGTTTTCGCTCACCCTTTTTTGAATTCTATCTATACTATATGCATTTGGATGATGCATCTTTTTTTTTTTGAGTGAGGGTACTTACACATTTTGATAGGTCATCGTGACTCTTACGAATCTTATGAGGAGATGTTGTGCTGGTACTTTGACCTTATGATGTTGCATGAGCTGTTGGTACTGTTGAATTGTTACTGCTTGTTGTGATACTATTAACGTGCTGTTGTGGCACATCTATCACAACTTTAGAAACCCTTCATACTATTTTTATTGCACGTTGCTTTATGGAGCTTTAACTTTGCAAGGACATATTTATTGTAGCATACTTATGATGTTTGCATCTTTTTGCTACACTTTCATCATGACTTTTATGCATTTGTTGATAAGATGTTGCACTGATACTTTAACTTCATGCTGATGATTATGTTGTTAAACTTATAATGTTTGATGTGATGCTACGCGTGTGATGTTGTACCGAACCTGCCAAGCTTTAACTCTCTGAACTACCGATACACTCTATTTTCATTATAATTTTTATTGTAAGATACTTTGATAAAACTTGAACTTGGCACAGATATTCTCGTGACCCTGCCTCTTTAACATGTTGTACCTTTCTCATATGCTTTCATTATAACTTTGTAGATAAGGACCAAAACTTCATTAATAATTTATTGTCTAGACATGCAAAAGTTTTAAGTCGTAGGTCCTAGCTGCATTCCCTTGCTTTCATTGATTAATGTTTTCCTCATTTATAATTGATTCTTATTCATGATCCATTTACCTCATTTATGATTTATCTAGACTCCCACACTTCATTAAGCGCGTCATTTATGTTGAACAACTAGTCACTCGATACCTTATACACTGAAAACTTAAGGATTAAACTTTGATGAGCTTCGAATCTAGGAAGCATCTATATGTCACCATGCGTACTATTTATTTGGAAGATTATAGACCAAACCAATTGACACACACACTTACCACCCTTGGTAACTCTTGGTATTAGTTTTGGCTCGAACTCCTCGGACTTGGCACCGTGTAAGAAATAGAAAGAAAAGAAAAGAGAAAAAAAGTAGTGGTACCGAAGTTACAACTTGGCACTGCCCGACAAAAAGAAAAAGAAGAAAAGAAAATGGTAGTGGAACCGAAGTTCTGACTTAGCATTGCCACTAAAAGAAGAGAAAGTGATTGAAAAAAAAAAGACAGTGGTACCGAAGTTGTAACTTGGCACTGCAAACCAGAAAGAAAAGAAGGCAGTGGTACCGAAGCTACGTCTTGGCACTGCGAAAAAGAAGTAAAAGTGCGGTGGTACCGAAGTCATGAGTAAGGCCTTCACTACCACTTTAGAGGTTACCCTTTTTGGTGCTTTGAGTGTATTGGTGTCTCATATGGTAAGGAACTATTTTCTATCCAATATTATCGTGCAACTGTTGTCTATAGATTTAACCCGGATACTCTGCTTTTCATCTTGACATCTTTAAAGTCTACAGTGGTTTGTGCATCCTGTGACTAGTTGTAATCATTTCGCGTTTATGGATCGTTGCAGAGTATAACTTTATCTTGAACAATCCTCATGGAATTTCATTTCTTTCTATTTGCTTGAGGACAAGCAAAGGTTTAAGTCGTAGGTATTCTGTTGACACAGATTTATATAGAGTTTTACATGTTAATTTACTTATGGAATCATGCCTATTTTACGACTTTAAGCCTTACAATTGCCTTTATCTGGATATATCTATGGAATCTACACCTGTTTCGGTATTTTTCACGTTTTCAGGTCAAATTGACCACATAGAGGGTAGATTCTGACAGTTTGGTAGCAGAGGAGCTCATCCTAACTCAAGATGATCATAACCAGGAGTTTTCGGATTCATTGAAGCCTTTATTGGAAATCATGACCGGGTCCCGATCAGAATCACGCCCGTGATCGTTGTTATACCTGAAGCTAAAACTGACAAATCACGACCGGGTCACAACCAAATTCTCGCCCGAGATCGCGGACCAACCTGTTACGAAATCACTATTTTCTTCCATATTTCTTTGATCTAACCTAAAGGGAGGCTGAAGGGCACTAAGGACTATTCTCCCCCGTTGACAAAGGGGGGGCGTGGAGCAGTTTTTAGGGGAGATTTTGGTTACGAAATCATCATTTCGTAAGGGATGGGCTGCTGGAACTTTACAGGATATGGAGGCTGGCAGCGAAGACCTATTTTGCTGGAAAATTGCAGCGGCTGAGACAACTTTTGCAGGGCATGGGGAAGATAAGGAGCGGCATCCACTTGGAGAAGGAGTACATATAGAGTTCGGCAAAGAGAAATAGGGGGGATTCGCACTGGAGAGAAAAGACGCCTGTGGAGAGGAAGGCGACACTAGGAAGAAGAGGGTTGCGCACCTACATCTGTTGGAGATTTTCTTGTGCAAGCACCTCAGAAACAAAGTTTGTAAGGAAGACTTTGCAATTACATTTAGTTTGATGCACTAGTTGTATAACTTTAGCAAAATATCGTATGGTCTTACCTTTGTCTTGTGATTCCTGCACAAATATACATATGCGCATGTTGCCAATGAATATTATTTGCGCTATCCTCATGAATATGTTAGGCTAACTCCTAATTCGGGATGTGGGAGTAGCCCCTTGATAACTCGATAGTTGTAGTAGTTTTACTCTATTGCTAAAATCTTTACTTGACAGTATGCGAGTGCCTTGCCTATGCTATTCGTGAGAATGAATTTGAGCCTTCTCACCTCGGACTGAGGTTTGTAAATCGGGAAATCATGAGGAGACTCACTGATTGCCCGTACTCACCCAAGATGTTGTTTAAGATCCTAGACGTGTCGGGAAGATGAGTGTCCGACTGTGCGTAGGAAGCATTAAGTCGAGGGTTTATCAAATCCGTTTGTACTCTTTGCCTATGTAGCCCGAGAGGGTGCGTTGGAGCCTATTAGCTTCTCGAGTGAGGTTATTAAATCAGGGGCTGGGGAGAATCCGCTTGATGTGAACTGCGCTCTCCTAGTTAGTTCTTTTGGGCCTTAGCCGCGCCTGGCGACGCGAAAGCGTGTCAAGACGTTGGATCACATAAGGGACGCTTTGCCTGTGTAGCCCGAAAGGGTGCGCTTGAGCCAGAGGTAACGCTGGGAAAGTTTGTAAGCCAGGAATTCTTGAGGAGGACCCCTTTTGTTTAAACCTATACCCACCTGGAAGGTATTAGGAGATTAGACGCGTCGGGGAGACGAAAGTCCGACTGACCGTTAGAACCTCACGTGTTTGACCGATACCAGGATCTGTGGGAACGGACGTGGTTATTAGAGGGGAGCAACCTACGTGACAAGGAAGCTGAACCCCTTGAGCTAAATTAGGATAACAACAATGGAGTTTAGACTATTCAACTAAAAGAAGTCAAGGTGGTGAATCCACATCCTGATATCTCATCTCACTTAAATGCTCTCGTGTGATTTCCTCTATTTACATTCTTGTACTTTTAGTCGCTTCGTTGTCTTAAATCAATTCTGACGTAGTCTAGCTAGCAATTTCAAGATCTGCCAGTATTTGTCCATTAGTCCTTGTGGGATCGATATTTTATTACTTTGATAGACCCGTGCACTTGTGGGAAAAGCCTACTATATCTGTGGGCGCTATCACCTGCTATGATCACATCATCAACATAAACAAGTAATACCACAATCTTACTATTCTGGGATCAGACGAACATTGAATAATCTAATCTTGACCGGGTAAAATTTGCTTGCTGGAGAGCATCTATGAGTTTAATAAACCATTGACGCGATGCTTGTTTAAGGCTGTATAGAGATTTGTGGAGTTTGCAAACTCGAGTCTCCCCCTTTCGTCCAAACCCAGGAGGTAAAGTCATGTAAATGTCTTCTTCAAGGTCTCCATTAAGGAATGCATTATGAACGTCAAGTTGGTGAAGATGCCAATTTTTTATTGAGGCTATAGCAAGAAGAAAGCGGATAGTTGCATGTTTCACAACTGGAGCAAAAGTTTCCTGATAATCTATTCCCTCCACTTGATTGTACCCTTTCGCGACAAGCCGCGCCTTATACCTATCAATCTGTCCATCTGATTTGTATTTGATTTTGTATATCCATTTACACCCTACTCGCTTCTTTCTAGGTGGTAATTGTCGTAAAGACCTCTTCTTGCATTGCTGTGCGCCATTTGGGACTTGTGTTAGCCTCTTCAAACGATGTTGGTTCTTTTTCATTCGATAAAGAGGTAACAAATGCCCGATGCCTTGAAGACAAATTACCATATGTTAGTACATTGCAAAGGGGCTATTTGATGCTCGTACCTCTCACACTAATGGAGTTGGAAGAAGCGTCTCTTCTAGAAGGGAGTGGTGCTTCAATATGATACTCCTCTAGGTAACTTAGAGCCTTTGTGGTTCTCTTTGGCCGTAGCTGATCCATTCAATTTCCAGCAGATGGGTTCACATCAATTTGCTCAATAGCAGGTGGAAGTTCTGGTACAAGAGCAGAGTCAGCTTTTGTAAATTCATGATATGATGAAAAGGCATCTTTGTTTATGACTTCACAACTTTTATCAGCTTTGGTTTGTAGTGAGCACTCAAATTCAGGAAATATTTCTGTAGATGTAGCATAGGGAAAAATTCCTTCGTGGAAAATAACATCTCGTGAGACGAGTATTTTCTTAGTAGTTAAGTCAAAAACCCGATAACCTTTCTAACCATGTGGATATCCTAGGAATACACATCGGATTGCTCTAGGATTGAATTTGTCAGGATGCCGATGATGAGTGGAAGTAAAACATAGATTTCCAAATACTCGAAGATGATTGTACTTGGGTTGCTTGCCGAGAAGAATTTCTAGTGGTGCTTTTCCTTGTAATAAAGGACTTGGAATTCTGTTAATCAAGTATGTGGCTGTCAATATTGCATCCCCCTAGAATATCTTTGGAAGACTTGCTTGAAGTAGAAGAGCACGGGCTACATTGAAAAGATGCCTATGTTTTCTCTCTACTACTCCATTTTGTTGCGGAGTAGATATACAACTAGTTTGATGAATTATCCCTTTGTTAGAATAGAAATTATCTAAGGCAAACTCAGCTCCATTATCACTGCGAATGATTTTAACTTTAGATGCGAATTGAGTTTCGACCAAATTAATGAACCGCATAAGACACTGTTGAGCATCAGATTTGTGCTGCATCAGGTAAGTCCAAGTACTGCGAGTGAAATCATCAACAATTGTTAGAAAATACTTTGCTCCATTTATTGAAGGAACTCTATATCCTCCCCATATGTCAGTGTGAATCATTTCAAAAGGCACTTTAGTTCTAATATTACTCATGGAAAAAGGCAACCGACTTTGTTTAGCTAAAGGGCAGATCAAGTAATCACATTTATTTCGAGAAACAAGATCTGTAATTTTATTTAATAACATAAAGGAAACATTATTAGATGGATGTCCAAGACGTTGATGCCAAAGGTTGAAGGATGTTTTTGACGATTCAACATTGTTGTTGACTGATTGTTGAGTTTCATCCAGATAATAAAGACTTCTTTTTTCAGTCCCTGTCCCAATCGTTTTCTTCAATCGTTGGTCCCGCAGCATGCAAGTTTTGTTGGTGAAAACAGCAATGTATGAAGGATTGCACAAGAGTTTACTAACAGTGATTAGATTTAGTTTAACTAAGGGAACACAAAGCACGTCTTGAAGTGTGAAATCCTTAAACTGAACATCTCCAACATGTGTGGCAGGTGCAGCCGCTCCATTAGGAAAATAAACTAGACGATTAGAGATTGCAGTTTTTGTTGTCAATAAATCATCCGAATGTACCATATGATCAGTTGTGCCTGTGTCAAATATCCAATTTAAATTTCTGCTATTAGCTGAAGCACAAGATTTAATACCTGTGAAGTCAGCTTCTACATGATTTGTTGTTGTTTTCTTGTCATTCTCAGCAAGTAACATAACAAGTTTCTGATATTGCTCTGTAGTAAGATTAAGTGATGTGTTTGCTTCAGCTTGGTTAGCTTTAAAGGAATTGTCTTTGTGTTCTCGTTTCTTTGTATTGTCAAAATTGTGCAACCTTCTGCAAAATTCAACTGTGTGACCTTGTAGTCCACAATGGTCACATTTAAGATGGCTCCGACACGTTTCTGTTGTAACCCATGCGATCACATTTCCTGTATCATGTGTATTGAGCTTTTGAGGTATAGTTTTTCTCATACCTTCTTGAATTACTCTTCGCAGCTAGTGTTGATGATTTAGCAATAATTCTATCCATTGAACTTTCTCCTTTTGTCATCCCTCGCTGCTTTTCTTCTTGAAGAACAAGGGCATAAACTCTGTTAATAGAGGGAAGTGGATTTATGAGAAGGATCTACCCACTTACATTGGTATAACTATCATAAAGGCCCATGAGAAATTTCATAGTCTTCTTATTTTGTTGAAATTGTATTATATCTCCCATCACCCCCACAAATACATTTGGGAATATTGAGGAGTGCATCACGTTCATCCCATAGACTTTTAAGTTTGGTGTAGTAATTCACTATTGTTATGTTTCCCTGCTTACACTTGTGTATTGCTTTCTCATTTTGAAAAAGGTGTACACCATTAGTACTTGAAAATCTATCTTTTAGATCTAACCAGATTTCTTAAGCACTCTCACTATATAAAATACTTGCACCAATATCTGGTGATACCAAAGTATTGCAACGTCTCCACTGTTGAAGTTCTATAGCAGATTCTTCCGGGTTGTTAAGATCGTTAAAGATTGTAGCTTCATAGAGGCTACAAATGTAACAAGGAATTGTGTTGTTCGATTGTATTCACAAAGCAAGAAATATATACAATGATACGTTCACAATCATCTTTGGAAATACACAAATACATTCCCACCAATGTTTTGCTCGTACGAAGAGAATAGAGGAATTCCTTTTCTGTTTTGATTCAAAATTTTCTTTTTCCATAACTCTCGGATAGGAATTAGTATCTTCAATAGAAAGCGAAAATATGACAGGGCGAGGGTTTGATTCCAGCCCAATAAATTTCCTTCATTATCACTTCACTATCCAAGTATCCAACCGTCAATGGTCGTGTTTGGCGTAGCTGAAACCTTTAGCTTTTGCTGGTTGAAAAAGTGCAGGTTGAAAAGTAGCTGGTTGGAAAAGTTAAAAAGTATTTGGCTAAACTGTTATGCTGGTCAATTTTTTTTAAAAAAAAAATATTTAAAAATAATTTTAAATTTAATATTTTTTATTAAAATAATAATTTTGTTATTATAAAAACATATGAATATAGGTGCGGATATGAGATGCAAAAAGAAAAATAGTTAAAAAATAAACAAAAGTAGCTCCCTCACAGCTTTTCCAAACCCATGCCCAAACCTAGAAGCAGCTTGTCAAACACTCCAGCTTTTCAAAATCAGTTATTTTGACCAACAAAAGCAGTTGACCAGCTATGCCAAATAGGGCAAAAATGTCTTGTACAGTAGTTGATAAAAAATCACTTTATATTATGAATTCATAAAATCAAAACCTTACAAAAACATACAAAATTCCTTATAAATAAAATATTTATAAAATAATAGTCTTAATAAATAATAATCTTTATAAAATTAAGTATTTATAAATAAAATCTGTACAAAAATAAAATCTCTATAAAATATATATCTTTTATAAATAATAATATTTATAAATAATAATATTTATAAATAATAATACTTATAAATAATAATCTTTATAAAATAAAATCAATATAATGAGATTGATAATGTTTGTTATCAAATTTCAATTAGTTTAATGGAATCTAAAAGATAAAAATTATATTTTATATATTTATGTAATGTATATATATATATATATATATATATATATATATATTATACATTTATCTAAATATGGTACTTATTATGTTAAATTATTGGTATTATTATTTTTTTAATATAATATATAATTTTATATTATTAAATTTTTTGTGTAATATAATATATAGTTTTGTATTGTTATAATTTTTTATAATGTATTATATGATTTTCTGTAATAGCTATATACAGTACAAATTTTCAACTAAAAATACTATCTTAAATATTCCGGCTGCAACTAGACAACACTTTCCATTTCAGCCCATTTTAGCTCCACAACTGAGCCATAATGTTTGACTAAATCCACTTAACTTTGTATTGTGTACAAATATAATCGAACGAATAAATGAGGTTAAAAAAAATATTGTGTTTTGTGGAGGATATTAAGTCGTCAAGTATTGTACTTAGGTGGATCTTATCATCTAATATATTTCTTAAAATATAAGAGGAGAAAAAATATTGACTTATATGGTAAGTAAAAAGTATATACAATATTTTAATATTTCACTGTGGTAATAACTCATTAAACGTCCCTTAAAATTTAAATTTATTTATTTATTGTTATCTTAGATATTTTTGTAAAAAATGCGTTAAACAGAGACGAAATGAATTTAAAAAATAATGCACACATGAGCATGTTCCATATTTGGTATTTGTTTCTTTTAAAAATAGGTTATCATTTTTGGATTTGCATTTTTTACAAAAAAACGTAAGTGGTTAAGGAGTAAATCTGTAGGAGAATCATGGGACAATATGTTTATTTTAAAGAAATGTTATTGTCTTACAAATGTAATATTAGGTATTAAAGCAGTTTAATATTTTAATCCCTTTTATAGTTTATCATTTATAACTGAATAGTTAAAAATGTATTTCAAACATGAACTGGTATTGAAGAAGGCAAAAATATGAGAGAGAATGAGCTAGATGTAAAAAAAAAAATTGGAAAGTTAATTTTCCAGGTGCAACATTGCATATTTCAGAAAACATTAGAACTAAAATATGAATATACATTTTTTTATCGGCCTATGATTAAATTCAAAATTATCGAGGCATTGAAAATCATCACCAAAGAAGCCATCATAATTGGAGTAGGTTCTCATGCAAGGGGCATTAGACATGATGAAAAAAAACTTCTAAGCGCCTATAGCGCTTTTCCCAGTTAAGCGCCGTATGCGCTTTTAGCCTTAGGATTAGGGTTAATTTTTAGAGATTCGGATGGCCTTTAGCTTTAGGATTAAAGATATTTATAGGGATTTGTGCATTGTGAGGAGGCGTTTTTCCCAGCGCTCTCGCTTGGAAGACTACCCTGTTTGATATGCATGATTATGTCAATGTTGTACAATGTTTGATGCAAGTAATGCCATATGTCAAGCCCAACTAGAGTTTTTTTTTATATATACAATGATACTCGCTGGGCTGACAGCGGAAGCCCACGGCGGCTTCTCAGCCCGGAGAGCGCAGATCAAAGCAAAATAAACGGAAGCAAGGATTCACACATGAAAGCTCCGGATGAAGAAATCCAACGAAGAGGGAAAAATCCAAATACCAGAAAGCCGACTGCATCAACTCCAATTGCGACCACCAGAAGGTCCAGCCGAAACGGAAGATCCCACCGATCCGCCTAAGACGAAGCCGCCAGATCCCGTCGCACCGCTTGCAGAAATCGCTGACGGCGCTAGATAAATCGGAACACAGAAGGATCGGCGATGAAGAAAAGGGGGGACCGGAAATCCAGCCTCCACGAGTTTCGTCCCCGTCGCCGGCAAGAGGCCCGTCCGACGACGAAAACAGGGCGACGGAACCCTCAGCAAAATGGAACAGCGGCAGATGCCTACGCCGGAGTCGGGGATGCTGCGATGCCTCCGCAGGAAAGGGGGAAGAAGGAATACGAGTTCGTTCCGCCCTCTTCCAACCCTCTGATGGCAGCCGACCACAACGACGATCACCGTCCGGACTCCAGATCAGTCCGTACGAACTCTGTTCCTTGGCGATGGGGAAGACGACGACATTCCATTTCAGCCTCTTTCCTTGTTTTCGGCCGATACCCCCAAATCTCACGCCTCTCCCCTCTCAAATCGCCTCTTCCTGTCGAGTCTATTCCCTCTGCCCTCCGCACGTCCGTCGTAAGAAGCGTCAAATGGGCGCTTCTGCGAGAGTCGTATGTATCAATCCACGTAGGAGCCTACGTGGACGTGGACTGTGGGCTGAAGTCTATGGGTCCAAGCTGAGTCAGCTGTCTCGGGCCCCACATCATGTGTGCTGGCACCACAACCCTGCTCCCGCCTCATGCGCACCAACGCACGCCCCCATACAACGCTAACCGCAAGTCAACCCATCCTGAACTGTAAACGGCTACCGCATAGGCATACGGAGCTGTGAAGTTTGCTACGCGTTAACAACAGAGTCAACGCTTTGCCCACATGTCAATAGTCGTAATGAAACACGTACCTCTACACTGTCATTGAGATAGTGGACTTACATCCCTCGTGCGCTACAACGCACTCGGTCAAATAGCGCGCAATGTCGTATCGAGCCCCGCAAGCCCATGGCGGCCCAACCTACGTGAGCCCAAACAACATAAGCCCAAAGAGAGGGGACTCGTAACCCAACTAGCCCATTGGGTGGTGGGCGTGCCTAACTCAGCACCGACTGAATGAGCTTTGGCCCAAGGCCGCAAATGGACAAATGACACAATGTAATACAAAAGATAATTATATTGTATTAAGTTCATAATATATGGTGGAAATATATAATAACGGATCAAGGGTCTTAACATCCTCCCCCACCCGAGGTCGTCGCCGCCCTCGGTGACTTGTCGAGGTAGCGCCTCAGCTCATCCTCGAACTGCTAGAGATCAACGACACACTCCCACGTGGCGTCCTCGGGCGATTCATCCCAGCGAATCAGAAACTCCGTTCGACGGTTTTCGCTATATTGCCCCAGCACACGGTGATCCAAGATCTCCCCGATCCTCCGATCAAACTCCTTCCGAACGCTAGGAGGCGCTCGGCTCGTCCGAGACCGTGCAGGATCCTCAGGATCAGCATGGAACCGTTTCAGGAAACTCACATAAAAAGTGGGGTGCAGCTTCATCCAGTCTGGGAGTTTCAGCCTGTACGCCACTGAGCCCACCTGACTCAGTACCTCAAAAGGACCATCATACCTCTGGATAAGACCTCGGTGAGCTATCTTCACCAAAATCTTCCTCCAGAGCTGCAGGGTAAGCTTCAAAAGAACCTTGTCGCCAACTGCGAACTCCTCAGGTCTTCGATGATGGTTAGCATACCTCTCCATCCGCCTGACAACTATCTCCAAGCTATCTCGAGCCTCCTACAACATCTCGGACCTCTCTCGTGATAGCCGGTGTGCAGTAGGCACCTACCCTCAAAATCACATTGCACCACATTCGCCGGAGTCAATGGCTGCCTTCCTAGCATGAGCTCAAATGGGCTCCGACCAGTGGCTGACGACCTCTGAAGGTTATACGCGAACTGCGCCACGTCAAGCCACTTGACCCAATCTCGCTGGCTAGCGGTAACGAAATGACGAAGATACTCCTCAACCAATGCATTAATCCGCTCAGTTTGTCCATCAGTCTGCGGATGGTTAGCTGTCGAGAAGTTCAATTTGGATCCCAGCTTCTTGAACAAAGAAGTCCGGAAACGTCCAGTGAACCGAGCATCTCGGTCGCTAACAATGTCCTCTGGAAGTCTAATTAACTTCATGACGTACTGGAAGAAGAGCTCGGCTGTCACCTCAGTCGTGCAATGCTCCGCGGTCGATATAAAAACTTCGTACTTGATGACATGTAAAAATATGATATTTCGGCACCTAATTTTATTATTATTTTAGAGCAAAATGCATGTTTCATCTCATTTATTTATTTAAATGCTTCATATTCTTTAGAACCTTCACTTTTCCTCTATTTTAATGAAATGTAGGTTTTTGGCCTCAAAATCAATGGAATTTGGAGAATCTGAAGGTATGAGACGATTTCCCATGATGAGATGGAGCTATACGCCAATTTTCAGCTCAATTGGAGTCCTCTACATCATACACGGCCATGGGCGTGCATCCATGCACGGCCGTGCATCATAAGCCGCCAGAATTCACTTAACCGAGCCGTACACGGGCACACCCGTGCACCCATGCACGGCCGTGTATCGTTACGCACAACACGATAGGCATCCGGTATTTTGCCTGTAACTTTCTATTCCGGGCTGGGAATTAGACGAAATTTGGGGAGCACCTTCCCAACTTAGCCACGAACGTTTTGGGACTGAAATCATAGGATTTGGTCAAGCAACGAGAGAGAACGAGGAAAAACGGCGATAGCTTAGGGTTTTGGGGCGATTTCAGGGCGACAGCACTGTTCCGGCGAGATTTCTTCGTCGTTCCGAAAGATCTTCACGCCGAGCCTTCTTCCAACCGAGATCTACCTTCTCCCTTGGTTTGATATCATCTTCTTGAGAGATTTGATGTATTTCACGATGTATACACTAGCGTAAACCTACTTTTCGGGGTTTGGGCGTAGCCCACTGTATGAATGTTGAATG
The DNA here is from genome assembly GCA_027563935.2 of Costus lasius. Lineage (NCBI taxonomy): Eukaryota > Viridiplantae > Streptophyta > Magnoliopsida > Zingiberales > Costaceae > Costus > Costus lasius. The sequence continues at coordinate 20,048,897 of CM050447.1, read as the reverse complement.
TTATGATTTGACACATATATTTCTCTATTTATCTTTGTTTTTATTCATATTTAGGATGTTTTAATTCTTGTTTACATACTGGTCATATGTATGCATGCTTTAGATGTCGAGAGAAGGACTGAGAGGTGAACCTTGACCATCGGAACCCCTAGACTGGACTGGTGATTTCGTGTGGCGAGAGCACTCGAAATCACCCGAGGAACCTTAATCTTTCACAGATCCCATTGGATCCGCCTTAATCCTAGTAAGCCATGAGAGTAGGAGACTTGGGTTAAGACGGATACCGGACCGTGTCCTGAGAGGGAACGCGTCTGTACTATAGGAAAGGTTACCTTGAGAACTTAGATAAAACTTTATTTAAATTGTCAAACCCTAATATTTATGCATGCTTCAGTGTGGTGAAACCTAAAACCCCGAATCTCTCTCACATATTTCAAACCTCGATCTTTTGCTTTCTGCTTCGCTTGATTTAAGCTTGCCTTAATTTAATTGCTTGCTCTAGGACATTAGACAATTCTCCCATTAATCATCAACCTAGCTCTCGATTGACTGATTTGTTAGTACTTGACCCTAGTCCCTGTGGGTTTGATCTTTTTATTACGCAATAGACCGTGCACTTGCGGTATCAGCTCATCTAGGCCCTATCAAGTTTTTAGCGCCGTTGCGGGGACTAGGTTGCCAATATTAACACGATCAAAAGATCGATAGACTATGTTTAGTTAGATTTTATTTGCCTTTTATTTTGTTTATTTGCTTTTTGTTTTTAGTTGTAGTTTTTCTTTTTTATTGGTGCGGTGCTACTAATCTTTTCTATCTAGGTACTTGTTTATGCCTAGGAACACTGCGCGAACAGGGAAACTTGTACCTGGAGATCCAGAGATAGAGCGCACTTTCCGTTTAGTCAGAAGAAATCTGAAAAGACTTAAGCTTGAAGGCAACTTTTCTGACAGTCAAACAATGGAAGCCACTCGCTGCTTGAAAGATTATGCAGCCCCCACCATCTCTGGTGTGCACTCGAGCATATTGCGGCCTGCTATCGAAGCTAACAACTTCGAGATCAAGCCATCACTTATACAGATGGTGCAGCAGAACCAATTCAGTGGAACAGCCACTGAAGATCCTAACCTTCATTTATCTATCTTTTTGGAATGGCGATACTCTTAAGATTAACGGTGCTCATCCTGATGCTATTAAACTGAGACTCTTCCTTTTTTCTCTCAGGGATCGAGCTAGGGCGTGGTTGCAGTCTTTACCGCAAACATCAATCACAACGTGGGAACAGCTATCACAAGCTTTTCTGTCAAAGTACTTCCCACCAAGCAAGACCACCCAGCTCAGGAATCAAATCACTAACTTTGCCCAAAGAGAAGGAGAGTCCCTGTATGAAGCATGGGACTGTTTCAAAGAACTATTGAGGATATGCTCGCACCATGGTCTACAGAAATGGGTGATCATCCATACCTTCTATAGTGGATTGCTATACCAGACCAGACTGTCTGTAGATGCTGCTGGTGGTGGGGCATTAATGAACAAGAACTATGATGATGCGATGCAACTGATAGAGGACATGACCCTCAATCATTATCAGTGGTCAGGAGAGCGGAGCCAACATACTCAAATTTTAGGAAAGTTTGACACTAACTCAATTGATTCTCTAATGGCAAAAGTAGATTCACTTTCTTCTAAGATTGATTCTATTAATGTCTCTACTTCTAATTCTTTGACTTGTGATGTTTGTGGTGTGATAGGGCATTCTGCTGATAACTGCCACATCTTGAGCGCCCCCTCTGAACAGGTCAACGCCATTGGGAATTTTAGGAACCAGAACGACCCCTACTCGAGCACATACAATCTGGGATGGAGAAATCACCCGAATTTCTCCTACAGGTTAAATCAAGGACAAGTTCCTCCTGCTAATTTTTCTAATCAGAACTTATCTTCTAATTTCAGGCCTCCTGGTATACAATATCCACCAGCCAACCAAAGACAACAAGATCCTCCACAGAAGTCCAAGCTAGAGTCAATGTTGGAAAACTTCATGGCAACTCAAATGAAACACAATGACTCTGTGAGTGAGTAGATTCGCCAGCTGAACATGAAAGTGGACTCTGTATCAACCCACCAGAAAATGATAGAAAGTAGGATCACATAACTGGACCAGCGAACCAGTTCGTTACTGAGAACCCTATGAATGCTTCCAGCTCAACCTGAAGCAAATCTCAGAGATCAGTGCAATGCCGTTATGATAAGTGGCGTTGAGCAATTTAAAGAATCTGAAGCTGAGCATATGGGGGATGAAGAAGAAAAATCTGACAACTAGGAAGAGGAGCCTCATCATAAGACTCCTGACGCGTTTAATGCCGAAACGGTAATAATGTCTGCTGAGAACTCTAAAGATCCCATACATAAGCAGCTATTTCTCGAAGTTGAAGACCCTGGTAGTTTTGATATACCATGCAAGATTGGGAACACTGCATTCGATAGAGCACTGTTGCATTTAGGCTCTGGAGTTAGCATAATGTCTGTTATAACCTATGAGAAGTTAAACTTGGGATCTCTCACATCCACATCTCAAGTTCTGCAGTTTGGAAACGGCTCTAGACTTTACTCGCTGGGGATCACCAAGGATATACCACTGCAGTTTAAAGGAATATTTATCCCGGTAAACTTTGTGATCCTAGACATAGCCGTGAACCCAACTTTCCCTCTTATATTGGGCAGACCATTCCTCACCACGATCAGAGCTATAATCGATGTTCCACAGAGGATAATGACTTTTTGCATCGATAAGAATGATATGTCGCTTGATTTCCCTGTTATTAATGGCCGATTCTATTTTTTAGGTTCCAGAGAGAATGGAGGAGTGTTGAGGGACAGCACCGCGCAATCAAGAAACAAGATGGAGCTCTTCCCAGAGACCTTTCCTGAACACATTGGAGACAGACCCGACGATCCGACTAATCTAGAAGGCAACAAGATAGTGGCCATGATGACGCATACTGATGATGCCCCAAGAGCCGATTCAAAGAAGGAGTTGGAGCCATTTAAGGATAAAATTTTAGTTGACTTTGGCACTTCTTATGTCTTGTGTCAATTTGTTGTTCCATGTTCCATCAGGACAGTTAGAGAAAAACTGTTATATCTCATGCTCATTTTAATAGGTACATTTCATGAGCAGTGACGGAAGCAAAGGCTTCATGCCACATACTTAGCCTCTCCACCTCCAGACCCACCTTGAGCATCATGATGGTCAAGCTAGTGACCTTAAAGAAGCACTTGTTGGGAGGCAACCCAACCTCTTTTGCACTCTTACTCTCTTTTGCATTTTCATACTTTTATATTTATTTTCACTATTTAGACATTGTTATTTTCCAGTTTTTCTTTCATATTCTTGCTCTATAAGTTGTACCATACTAATGAGAATTTTTTTAGATTTTTCAGGCATCACCGAGCCATGCACGGTCGCACCCGTGCATCCATGCACGACCCTGCACGGCTCGGTTAACTCATCCCAGCGCGAGGCCGAGAGATGCATGGGCAGGGGTGTGAAGAGACACACGGCCATGAACGCTTTTTTGGATTTTCACCGAGACGTACACGGGCGTGCCCGTGCACCGATGCACAGCCGTGCATCGTAAGTGAACTTTGTTGGATCGATCTGACCGAGAGCTGCATAGGCTGGGCCATGTATCCATACATGGCCATGCACGATAAGTGATAAAAGGGGAGCGTACACAGCCTCGTGCACACCCATGCACGAAACCCTAGCCGCCGCCGCCGCCACCTCCAGAGCCTGATCGACCGCCAGCGACCCACCATCCTCTTCCCCACCTTCCGGTGACCGTTTCCCCCATATTTCCGACACCGATCCGTGCCTCACAACGCCGTCCGCCGCAACCCTAACTTCGGTCGCCGCCCGCGATTCCGCCGCCGCCGACCGTCTTTCCTCCTCGACGACGCCTCCAAAGCTTCCTACTCGGCACCAGCTACCTTCCCATCGCCTCCCCGCACCTCTAAGATGTCCAGACGCAAGCAACTCATCTCCAAGCATGGGGCGTCCTCTTCTCACGCCGCCGGTGAACCCCATCCGCCACCTACCTTGCCGCCTACACCATACGGGATCATCTGCCGTGATCCAGAGCAACTTGCCAAGCTTACTGCCCTCGCACGCCGCCCAGTGATCACCACCAGATTCCTTGATCATGATACTCTCAACACTCTTGGCTTCTATGAAGATGTACAATGGTTTTTTCAACGCATCGGTTGGGATCAATTCTTTACGATCTGCTATCCCACTTACATTCCCATTGTATTGGAGTTCTTGTCATCCATGGAGCTTCATGCTAGCATTCATACCGATGAAGATGACGGAAACCTATCTTTTCGACTCAACAACACTGAGTTCGTGCTTACACTGACAGAGTTGAATTCTATTTATGGTTTTCCTACTGATGGGACGCGCCTCACGCCAACTGAATTCAAAGCAAGCAACTTCTGGGATGATCTGACTGGCTTCCGCCCCTTTGACACCAGGACACCTAGAGCCACCTGCCTTAGAAACCCTGTTTTGAAGTATGTGCATCGTGTCATGGCACATACCATCATTGGACAAGGAGAGTCTGATGGCTTAGTCAGAGCATCCGAGCTTCAATTTCTTTGGGCAATGCTGCATGGAGTCCGCCTCAACACTACTTTCCACTTTGCCCGACAACTCCAGAAAGTATCAAGAGCACCGAAGGGTGCAATAGCTCTCGGGGGACTTCTCACCCCTATCGCTCGCGCAGTAGGGATTCATCCCTACCAAATGGAGCAAGCCCGGGGCAACTGCAGACTTGATCTCGATTCCTGCGTTTCAATGCGGATGATAGTGAAGGAAGGTGAACTTTACATCTTGATCTTCCCCGGGAGGGATGTGAAGTTGTCGCTGCCAAACCCTGCACGCACCACTATTCGTGAGTGACGGAACTGGAAAGTTGAAGCCGTTGAGGATGAAAACGTACCTCTTGCAACTGAACCACCACAACCTTCTGAGCAGCGCCCCTCTACCCATCTCGACCGCATTGAGACTATGATCTGGTTTGTCCATGATGCCCAGCAAGAAACTCAGCTTTCCGCATATGAAGGAATAAATCGAATTCGCCACCTCGAAACTGAGGTTGAGCGCCAAGGACGAACACAGTCCTCCATTTTAGAGTCTGTGCATGAGCTTCAGGCGAGGCTGCGTCGACGCTGGAGATGATCTTCTTTGGTTTCACCTGTCACTTGGTCAGCTTTCTGTTTTTCCCGTAGTTTATTTTAGTTTTTAGTTTTCATCTGTCTGTTTTTAGTATATTACATTCTCAATTGCATGTTTTAGTTTTCTTAGTTGTATCAACATCTATAGTGTTTTACCCAACCCCACTCTTTTCATTCATGATATTTGCTTTGTCTTCTAGTATTGCATTGTTCTATGCCTACTTGATTGCTTGGGATGAGAATCTTGACTTTTATTTACCTATGGTCTATACTGGTTATGATTTGCATATATGATTCTTTGGTTTACTGTAGTTGATTGATGTAATTAACCCAATTGCTATTGATAGAATCTTGAAGAGGATGCTTGTTGCTTTACCTTTGCCTTGGTATGCATCTCATGTGTCATGATTACTTGATTCTTATTTCTTCACTCTACTTCATTTGTGCACTTTGTCATGGGAATTAGAAATAAAAATAGTGGTACTGAAGTGTTCTTATACATTGCACTTTGTATCTCCACTTGGTACTATTCTTAGCATCTTCCCAGCAAAAGGGATAGTGGTACCTAAGTTCATCATACTTGGCACTAACCCCATGATTTTCAATAATGACAGTGGCAACGAAGTGGTATCGAAGCAACGCTTGGCACTTGGCACTGTATTTCTTTAAAAACACAAAAAAAAAGGCACCACATAGGGACTACGTGGTACTGATGCTATTCTCCCATGACTAAGTACACAGTGTTATGCTTTTTGAAAGCTTGATCAATCATATCATGTGCGTGAGATGCACTGTAGAGGTTTTTGGTTATGTAACTTTGCATGTTCTATAGATTGTATTCATGATAATTGGTTTAATTTGCTTTCCATACTGCTTTATAACCTAAAGAATTGTTGTGTTTAACCATTAACCTCATTAGACCTACTTAAGCTACTTTGAGATTCCTTATTCCATGTCATCATTGTATTCTAGACAATTCAATTTGATGTGGGGAGGCGACATGACCCACGGAAATACAAATGGAGTTTAAGGTTACCCTAGCTAGGGCACCTAAATTTCCATCTCTTGCATTGCATGCATCTTTAAGTTAGATTTTCATTCCTTGCATTGCATGCATCCTTTAAGTTAGACCTCCTAGCATAACTTGCATCATATGGTAGGTTAGATCCACCCACTAATTACACCATGTAGTTACATGCCTAGGATCCGCCACTTATGTATAGTAGGTTAGTGCATGAAATTGATGTAATAGTATAGGTCAACTCCATTTTTGGGATGCAAGTCAAAATCAGGTCAAGACAACTCCAAGAGATGCCATGGGCCATCAGCCCAACTCATGAGGAAATCAGCCCACCCCAACCTAATGGAGCAACACCACAAGTACCTCAACTTCCACCATCCTAGTTGGCAGCCATGTGGAGTTTGCCTTCATCTCCAACCAAGACAAGAAGCAGCCTGCACAAAGTCCTACTTCAGCCCATCATGCGCCAGCCACCAAAGTCAAGAGGCAGCTGCACAATGTCCCATTTCAGTCCACCATGCGCCAGCCACCAAGGTCAAGGAGCAGCTGAACTATGTCAGCCTTTGCAGCAACTTCAGTCCCTTCAAGTGCCAGCCGCCCATACCAATCTGCAGCCTGCACAATGCCAGCCTTTTGCAGCCTCTTCAGTCCATCATCACCTCAGCGTTTGAACCTGCCATCCTGAAGAAAACTTCAAGCTAAACCTCAAAGCAATCTGCCCATTTGAGGAAAGAAATCAGCCCATTGAGTTGTCTACATCCTGCTGACTTTTGTGACTTGTCTTTGCGCTTAGAGAAGGGAGACAACCGTTGGAAGTCTCCTATATGTTGTAACCTCTTGTAAACCTCAAGTTAGAGTTGAATACAATTTCAAATTTCAGAAGTTAGTCTTCTCAAGGTGTGTGTCACCTTTCCCTCCCCTCATTGCCGAGAGTTCCCTTCCATCCCTCATGCTCGTCAACCTTCCTCCACCATTTGCGCTTGTCATGAAGATTGGAGCTCACGCCACTTCCTCCCTTTAGCCTTGGAGAGTTCTCAGCCAAGAAGAGGTGCAGGACACAACCGAGACTCAAGAAGGTGTCAACCACCATGTCAAGAGCAAACATCCACCCGAGTTAGCTAAGTTCCTCCCTTCTTCTTTGGTTGTTGTTTGTCTTGATGTTCTTGAGCATCCATCTACACTTATATACATCTATTCCATGAAGGTTGTGCAAGGCTCAGAAGATATGCAAGGCGTCATTCCCCCCCCCCCCCCCCCCTCTCCCCCTCTAATAGCTAGTCTCTAGATTGTTAGCAAGGGAACTTGGAGAACTAGTCTCCCCCTTGGTTGTGATTGTAAAAGGCCTCTTAATCTTTGTCACTACTCACCCACGCATGTGTGGGAATGCTGCAATGCCATGTGTGTAAGCTCATAGGGCCCTACTTCGTGAGATTCCACCATTGGACCGGTGAAGAACGGGAAGGTCACCCTTTCTATTCTCAAAGGGTGCAAGGTGAGTTCCTCCCTTAGAGTAGCTCTATTATTCATGGTAGAATCGCATGCTTAGGTCTATTTGATGTTGTAGAACCGCATGCTAAGCTTTGTCAATTTCATCTTATCTAGAAGTGCATGCTAGGATTCACTTGATAAATAGTTTCAGTTTTCTCTACTATATACCATAATCAAACTAATTTCAAACTACGTTAGCTTAAGGGGTTTATGAAGCTATACTTAATTATTAAAATGTTTTCGAAGCGCGTTGTTTGAATGTTGCATGCTTGGTTTCCCCATCACAATTGCTTGAGGACAAGCAAAACTTTAAGTCCGATGTATTTGATGACATGTAAAAATATGATACTTCGGCACCTAATTTTATTATTATTTTAGAGCAAAATGCATGTTTCATCTCATTTATTTATTTAAATACTTCATATTCTTCAGAACCTTCACTTTTCCTCTGTTTTAATGAAATGTAGGTTTTTGGCCTCAAAATCAATGGAATTTGGAGAATCTGAAGGTATGAGACGATTTCCCATGATGAGATGGAGCTATACGCCAATTTTCAGCTAAATCGGAGTCCTCTACATCATACACGGTCGTGCATCATAAGTCGCCAGAATTCACTTAACCGAGCCGTACACGGGCACACCCGTGCACCCATGCATGGCCGTGTATCGTTACACACAACACAACAGGCATCCGATATTTTGCCTGTAACTTTCTATTCTGGGCTGGGAATTGGACGAAATTTGGGGAGCACCTTCCCAACTTAGCCACGAACGTTTTGGGACAAACATCATCGGATTTGGTCAAGCAACGAGAGAGAACGAGGAAAAACGGCGACAGCTTAGGGTTTTGGGGCGATTTCGGGGTGACAGCACTGTTCCGGCGAGATTTCTTCGCCGTTCCGACGAAGATCTTAACGCCGAGCCTTCTTCCAACTGAGATCTACCTTCTCCCTTGGTTTTATATCATCTTCTTGAGAGATTTGATGTATTTCACGATGTATACACTAGCGTAAACCTACTTTTCGGGGTTTGGGCGTAGCCCACTATATGAATATTGAATGTTATGATTTGACACATATATTTCTCTATTTATCTTTGTTCTTATTCATATTTATGATGTTTTAATTCTTGTTTACATACTGGCCATATGTATGCATGCTTTAGATGTCGAGGGAAGGACTGAGAGGTGAACCTTGACCATCGGAACCCCTAGACTGGACTGGTGATTTCGTGTTGCGAGAGCATTCGAAATCACCCGAGGAACCCTAATCTTTCATAGATCACATTGGATCCGCCTTAATCCTAGTAAGCCACGAGAGTAGGAGACTTGGGTTAAGACGGATATCGGACCGTGTCCTGAGAAGGAACGCGTATGTACTATAGGAAAGGTTACCTTGAGAACTTAAATAAAACTTTATTTAAATTGTCAAACCCTAATATTTATTCATGCTTCAGTGTGGTGAAACCTAAAACCCTGAATCTCTCTCATATATTTCAAACCTCGATCGTTTGCTTTCTGCTTCGCTTGACTTAAGGCTGCCTTAGTTTAATTGCTTGCTCTAGGACATTATACAATTCTCCCATTAATCATCAACCTAGCTCTCGATTGACTAATTTGTTAGTACTTGACCCTAGTCCCTATAGGTTCGATCTTTTTATTACGCGACAGACCGTGCACTTACGGTAGCAGCTCGTCTGGGCCCTATCAGTACTTGAAGAATCTATCGACGACCTTCAAGTTAGAAGCTCACCCGTCAACTCAAGGAAAACCGCCAAGAAAGACCATAGACATAGAGATCCAAGGAGACTCAGGGATTGGCAGGGGCTGCAACAACCCTGCCTCATGTCGTCGATCGACATTGTCTTGCTGGCAGACAAGACAAGTGCGGACATAAAGCTCGACATCTGCGCGCATCTCCGGCCAGTAACAAGATCTGGAGAGCAAGGCTAACATACGCCTCTGGCCCGGATGACCCGCCCACGGGGTATCGTGAAGCTGGATGAACGGCCGACTGCACTCAGCCAAAATAACATCATCAGGACCAAGATAGAATCGCCGAACCTCACCGGCCTTGATCTGCTATACCACCCTCTAGTACCTGGCATCCGAAACAGCTGCAAGGCGAATCTGCTCCAACAGATCACCCTCTACTCGAGACAGAGTGCAACATATCATGGCATTGAGCCGGCTTAGTGCATCAGGAATGACATTGAACCTGCTCGGCTTATGTTCCCACTGGAACTGAAACTCATATAGAAACTTCTACCAACGGGCCTGCTTCACCGACAATCGCTTCTGTGTAGTGAAATATGTATTAGCCACGTTGTCGGTCTATACCACGACGGCATTGCCCAACAAATACCCTCCTGGTGCGAAGAGAATGGACAACCGTCACCATCTCCTTCTCGTGGGCTAAATAGCGCTGCTCGGTCGGATTCAACTTCCGACTCTCAAATGCCACTGGATGCCCATCCTGAACAAGGACTCCACCAATCACCCGGTCCGAGGTATCCGTATGAACCTCAAAGGTCCCCCAAAAGTCAGGTGGCTTCAGAACCGGCTCAGAGGCGATACGGCGCTTCAACTCGATGAAGGTCGTCTTACACCGACTCGTCCAAAGCCACTTGGAGTCCTTCTTGAGCAGATCAAAAAGAGGGGCTGCAATCCTAGAGCAATCCCGAATGAACTTCCTCTAGAAGTTCGTAACCCCAAGGAAGGTCCGCAGCTCGGTGGGAGAAGAAGGTGTGCACTAGTCCACGATCGCGCAGACTTTATTAGAATCTATGCGCATGTTGCTATTGCCCACAATATGACCCAAGAAGTGGATCTCATCAACGGCAAAAGAGCACTTCTCTAGCTTCAGATATAGCTGATGCTCCCTTAGCTTCAGCAATACCAACCGGAGGTGGCGCCGGTGCTCGTCCATAGAAGAAGACAAAACCACAATATCGTCTAAATATACCATGACGAAATCCTCCAAATAAGGCGCCGACACCTTATTCATAAGGTGCGAGAAAATCGCAGGCGCATTCGTGAGGCCGAACGTCATCACGAGGAACTCATTCGCGCCATACTGCGACACACAAGCGGTCTTCTTCTCATCGCCTTCAGCTATCCGGACTTGCCAATACCCCAAGCGCAAGTCCAGCTTGGAGAAAACCCGAGCACAAGAAAGACGATCCAGAAGGTCGGAGATAAGAGGAATCGGATACGTATCCTGAATAGTGAGCTTATTCAGTGCCCGATAGTCCACACAAAATTGGAGGCTACCGTCTTTCTTCTTCTGAAATAATACGGGTGCTCCATAAGGCGAAGAAGAAGGCAAGATAAAGCCGAAGGACAAGAGGTCGTCGAGCTGCCTCCTCAACTCGGTGAGCTCAAGGGGCGGCATCCGATAAGGAGGCCGCGAAGGAGGCACAGCACCAGGCACCAACTCGATGCATTGGTCAATCTCCCTACGAGGAGGTTACCTACGGGGTAACTCATCTGGCATCAAGTCCGCAAACTCTTACAGCAAAGCAGACATATCCATAGATAGAGTAGGCTGGGAAACAGCCGCTTTAGATACAAGAACAACTATGAAGGTCTCCTCTCCGTGATGGAGACCAGCAGAAATGGCCGAAGCCAATACAGGACCAGACACATCCCGACCTTGTTAATGACCCTCTCGTGACGAGGCGGGGTCACCCAAACAACGTACAAAACCCAGTGACCGATCATCGTAGATGTGAAGTTCGTGAAAGAATGGAAGAACCGCCACTCGAGCACGCAAAAGAAGATCCATCCCCAGAATAGCCTCAAATCGTCGAGCTGCACGACCCAAACATGATGTCGTCCCCTCCAGGAGCCCTACTCGACCATAACATCGTATGAAATCCCATGGATACGCTACTCAGTAGCATTTACAGTCTTCATTCGGCAACAAAAATGTGCGAAGCACCTGTATCAACCATAGCCTGAACAGGCTGGCCATTCAACTGAAGACCCACATACAGCAGCTTCGGTGACATGGCCATAGCAGAAGGGGCAGACGACGACGATGCAGTAATAGTGTTGATCACCATGGGGTTAAGGGTGATCAACTGATCCTGGGGCTCGTCAGTGACGATAGAGGTAATCCTGTCCCTCTTGGGATAATTACGCATGAAGTGTGGCCCATGATAGAGCCTAAACAGCTGCTACCGTAAGTGCACGGTCTATCACGTAATAAAAAGATCGAACCCACAGGGACTAGGGTCAAGTACTAACAAATCAGTCAATCGAGAGCTAGGTTGATGATTAATGGGAGAATTGTCTAATGTCCTAGAGCAAGCAATTAAACTAAGGGAGGCTTAAATCAAGCGAAGCAGAAAGCAAACGATCGAGGTTTGAAATATATGAGAGAGATTCGGGGTTTTAGGTTTCACCACACTGAAGCATGCATAAATATTAGGGTTTAACAATATAAATAAAGTTTTATCTAAGTTCTCAAGGTAACCTTTCCTATAGTACAGAGACGTTCCCTCTCAGGACACGGTCCGGTATCCGTCTTAACCCAAGTCTCTACTCTCGTGGCTTACTAGGATTAAGGCGGATCCAATGGAATCTGTGAAAGATTAGGGTTTCTCGGGTGATTTCGAGTGCTCTCGCAACACGAAATCACCAGTCCAGTCTAGGGGTTCCGATGGTCAAGATTCACCTCTCAGTCCTTCCCTCAACATCTAAAGCATGCATACATAGGGCCAGTATGTAAACAAGAATTAAAACATCCTAAATATGAATAAGAACAAAGATAAATAGAGAAATATATGTGTCAAATCATAACATTCAACATTCATACAGTGGGCTACGCCCAAACCCCGAAAAGTAGGTTTACGCTAGTGTATAGTGAAATACATCAAATCTCTCAAGAAGATGATATCAAACCAAGGGAGAAGGTAGATCTCGGTTGGAAGAAGGCTCAGCGTGAAGATCTTCATCGGAACGGCGAAGAAATCTCGCCAGAACAGTGATGTCTCCCCGAAATCGCCCCAAAACCCTAAGCTATCACCGTTTTTCCTCGTTCTCTTTCGTTGCTTGCCAAATCCGATGATTTCGGTCCCAAAAAAGTTCATGGCTAAGTTGGGAAGGTGCTCCCCAAATTTCGTCCAATTTCCAGCCCGGAATAGAAAGTTACAGGCAAAATACCGGATGCCTGTCGTGCTGTGCGTAACGATACACGGCCGTGCATGGGTGCACGGCCATGCCCGTGTACAGCTCGGTTCAGTGAATTCTGGTGACTTATGAGGCACGGTCGTGCATGGATGCACGCCCATGGCCGTGTATGATGTAGAGGACTCCGATTTAGCTGAAAATTGGCGTATAGCTCCATCTCATCATGGGAACTCGTCTCATAACTTCAGATTCTCCAAATTCCATTGATTTTGAGGCCAAAAACCTACATTTCATTAAAACATAGGAAAAGTGAAGGTTTTGAAGAATATGAAGCATTTAAATAAATAAATGAGATGAAACATGCATTTTGCTCTAAAATAATAATAAAATTAGGTGCCGAAATATCATATTTTTACATGTCATCAAATACATCGGACTTAAAGTTTTGCTTGTCCTCAAGCAATTGAATAGTCTAGAATACAATGATGACATGGAATAAGGAATCTCAAAGTAGCTTAAGTAGGTCTAATGAGGTTAATGGTTAAACACAACAATTCTTCAGGTTATAAAGCAGTATGGAAAGCAAATTAAACCAATTATCATGAATACAATCTATAGAACATGCAAAGTTATATAACCAAAAACCTCTACGATGCATCTCACGCACATGATATGATTGATCAAGCTTTCAAAAAGCATAACACTGTGTACTAAGTCATGGGAGAATAGCATCAGTACCACATAGTCCCTATGTGGTGCCTTTTTTTTGTGTTTTTAAAGAAATACAGTGCCAAGTGCTAAGCGTTGCTTCGCTACCACTTCGATGCCACTGTCATTATTGAAAATCATGGGGTTAGTGCCAAGTATGATGAACTTAGGTACCACTATCCCTTTTGCTGGTAAGATGCTAAGAATAGTGCCAAGTGGAGATACAAAGTGCAATGTATAAGAACACTTCGGTACCACTATTTTTATTTCTAATCCCCATGACAAAGTGCACAAATGAAGTAGAATGAAGAAACAAGAATTAAGTAATCATGACACATGAGATGCATACCAAGGCAAAGGTAAAGCAACAAGCATCCTCTTCAAGATTCTATCAATAGCAATTGGGTTAATTACATCAAACAACTACAGTAAACCAAAGAATCATATAGGTAAATAAAAGTCAAGATTCCCATCCCAAGCAATCAAGTAGGCATAGAACAATGCAATACTAGAAGACAAAGCAAATATCATGAATGAAAAGAGTGGGGTTGGGTAAAACACTATAGATGTTGATACAACTAAGAAAACTAAAACATGCAACTGAGAATGTAATAAACTAAAAACTAAAATAAACTACTGAAAAAACAGAAAGCTGACCAAGTGACGGATGAAACCAAAGAAGATCATCCCCAGCGTCGACGCAGCCTCGCTTGAAGCTCATGCACAGACTCTAAAATGGAGGACTGTGTTCGTCCTTGGCGCTCAACCTCAGTTTCGAGGTGGCGAATTCGATTTATTCCTTCATCTGCGGAAAGCTGAGTTTCTTGCTGGGCGTCACGGACAAACTGGATCATAGTCTCAATGCGGTCGAGCTGGGTAGAGGGGCGCTGCTCAAAAGGTTGTGGTGGTTCAGTTGCAAGAGGTGCGTTTTCATCCTCAACGGCTTCAACTTTCCAGTTCCGCCGCTCACGAATAGTGGTGCATGCAAGGTTTGGCAGCGGCAACTTCACATCGCTCCCAGGGAAGATCAAGCTGTAAAGTTCACCTTCCTTCACTATCATCTGCATCGAAACGCAGGAATCGAGATCAAGTTAGCAGTTGCCCCGGGCTTGCTCCATTTGGTAGGGATGAATCCCTACTGCGCGAGCGATAGGGGTGAGAAGTCCCCCGAGAACTATTGCACCCTTCGGTGCTCTTGATACTTTCTGGAGTTGTTTGACAAAGTGGAAAGCAATATTGAGGCGGACTCCATGCAGCATTGCCCAAAGAAATTGAAGCTCGGATGCTCTGACTAAGCCATCAGACTCGCCTCGTCCAAAGATGGTATGTGCCATGACACGATGCACATACTTCAAAACAAGGTTTCTAAGGCAGGTGGCTCTAGCTGTCCTGGTGTCAAAGGGGCGAAAGCCAGTCAGATCAGCCCAGAAGTTGCTTGCTTTGAATTCAGTTGGCATGAGGCGCGTCCCATCAGTAGGAAAACCATAAATAGAATTCAACTCTGTCAGTGTAAGCACGAACTCAGTGTTGTTGAGTCGAAAAGATAGGTTTCCGTCATCTTCATCGGTACGAATGCTAGCATAAAGCTCCATGGATGACAAGAACTCCAATACAATGGGAATGTAGGTGGGATAGCAGATCATAAAGAATTGATCCCAACCGATGCGTTGAAATAACCATTGTACATCTTCATAGAAGCCAAGAGTGTTGAGATTACCATGATCGAGGAATCTGGTGGTGATCACTAGGCGGCGTGCGAGGGCAGTAAGCTTGGCAAGTTGCTCTGGATCACTGCAGATGATCCCGTATGGTGTAGGCGGCAAGGAAGGTGGCGGATGGGGTTCGCCGGCGGCGTGAGAAGAGGACGTCCCGTGCTTGGAGATGGGTTGCTTGCGTCTGGACATCTTAGAGGTGCGGGGAGGCGACGGGAAGGTAGCTGGTGCCGAGTAGGAAGCTTTGGAGGCGTCGGCGATGAGGAAAGACGGTCGGCGGCGGCGGAATCCCAGGCGGCGACCGAAGTTAGGGTTGCGGCGGACGGCGTCGTGAGGCACGGATCGGTGCTGAAAATATGGGGGAAACAGTCGCCAGAAGGTGGGGAAGAGGATGGTGGGTCGCCGGAGGTGGCGTGATGTAGGAGAGAGCCATGTCTGCCTCACAAGGGCCGTCCGGACATGTATGTCTGCCTCACAAGGGCCGTCTGGACATAAGCGACCCATGCCTGCCTCATTCGGCGCGTCTGACATGTTCGCCCCCCTCCCCTACAACACTAAGGACCGGCGGAGCTCCACCGATCCCCTCGAGGTTAGGCATCCCAGAGACCTAACCCGCAAGGTCCAGGGTGTCGAATCCTGGCACAGTTATAGGCTGTGCAAATTTCGTCTGCAGCAGGATTCGAACCCTCGACTTGGCCTTCACAAACCAAGTCCCTCTAACCATTGAGCTGCAGCTCTAATGGTTAGAGGGACTTGGTTTGTGAAGGCCAAGTCGAGGGTTCGAATCCTGCTGCAGACGAAATTTGCACAGCCTATAACTGTGCCAGGATTCGACACCCTGGACCTTGCGGGTTAGGTCTCTGGGATGCCTAACCTCGAGGGGATCGGTGGAGCTCCGCCGGTCCTTAGTGTTGTAGGGGAGGGGGGCGAACATGTCAGACGCGCCGAATGAGGCAGGCATGGGTCGCTTATGTCCAGACGGCCCTTGTGAGGCAGACATACATGTCCGGACGGCCCTTGTGAGGCAGACATGGCTCTCTCCTACATCATAAAAGGTACCTTTTATGATGTAGGAGAGAGCCATGTCTGCCTCACAAGGGCCGTCCGGACATGTATGTCTGCCTCACAAGGGCCGTCTGGACATAAGCGACCCATGCCTGCCTCATTCGGCGCGTCTGACATGTTCGCCCCCCTCCCCTACAACACTAAGGACCGGCGGAGCTCCACCGATCCCCTCGAGGTTAGGCATCCCAGAGACCTAACCCGCAAGGTCCAGGGTGTCGAATCCTGGCACAGTTATAGGCTGTGCAAATTTCGTCTGCAGCAGGATTCGAACCCTCGACTTGGCCTTCACAAACCAAGTCCCTCTAACCATTGAGCTGCATATGATGTAGGAGCATATCACATGATATTTGATCTAATTTTGACTTAGTCAATTTTTGCATAATTATTGTAAATCTTGATTATTCATAGACTTAGTCAACAATTATGTTTATAGAGGCACTAATCCATCTTATTTTGCCATGACAATATGAGGTCCCATGACTACGATCAAATCTCCTAAGCTCAAGCTAGTTCAAGCTTATTCAAGTCCAAAGATGATGTGCTGTCAACTCAAATAGAGAAATAAGGGAGATTGAGAAGACTTGGCTGCAACGCTTACGTGAAGGACAAGCCAAACAAGCTGAAGCAGCTCTCAATGATGTAAAGGATGGCTGTGACTTACGAAAATGAGAAGGAGACGTTGGAGACTTCCTTGAGCATTACAACCAACGGTCACAAAAACTTTCCAGCTAACCCTTTTCCTCCTGCTCTATAAAATGTAATCTCTCACATGTATGCGAATTGAAGTTGAAATCAATGGAAATAGTTTTCCTCCGTTTGTCGGATGTCTCCTTCTCCCCTCTCTTCCTCTAGGTGCCGAGCACCTCTCCTCTCCCTTTTCTCCAGCTGAACGCCACTCTTCTCCACCTCTTCCTCGTTTAAACAAGCTTCCGCCGCTGTCGCAAAACTCCCCTGCTTCCCGCCGAATCCAGCCTGGAACTCTCCATTCGCCTCACCGCCGGCGACGATCCGGCCGACGGATCGTCCTCAAACTCCAGCCACACATCCTCCCTTTCAGGTCGAACCCACAACCGGCAGGATCGCCCCATCCGACGTCTGGATCGCCGGAATCGGAAGATTTCCGGTGACGCCTCAGCTCACGCCCCTGTTTCCGCCCTTCACCACTGATCGCCGTCGATCTCCTCCGACAAGCCCCCGTTCGACCCCAAACTCCGGCCACGAGTTCGCCGTGGCCTGAGGATCTTCCAGTTGTAGCAGGTTGGGAGTTCAGACCGTCTCCGACGAGCGCTGGCAGCCTCTGCCCCATCCCGTGTCCTCCCCTGTCTCCGCCATAAACAAGGCATTGTTGACGCCGCCCTTCTCCTAGCACCCAGACGCCACCGCCGGCCGGCCATCACGCCGGAATGCGTCCCTACAGCCTCGAGCCACCCTTCCCCACGCCTCTGCAACCACCAACGTCGACCAGTTCATGCGCCCGATCCTCCGCTGCTTCACGAGGACACAGTCCATCCACCTGTAACTGTTTATTTCCTTACCCAATCTTAAACTTGATTAGCGTTTTGTAATGCAGATAATTAACGTGCTGGGTGATCCTGATGTACCTGATTTTTCTACGATGGGGAAGAACGCGCTCTGATCATTGGACCCAATAACAAGACCTGATCTTCCTCCATTATTCTGATCAGTTGGACTGAACCCAGATTCCTCAGATCAGCTAAGTATCTGATCATGAATTATGGCTGCTTATTGTAATTTTAGGATTTAATTACCTTCTTTCTGGTTTGCACATCACGTGTCTACACCCCACATCATGGCGGATCAGGAAGGCGGCGGCGGCGGCTAGGGTTTCGTGCACGGGTGTGCACGAGGCTGTGTACGCTCCCCTTTTTATCACTTATCGTGCACGGCCATGTATGGATACATGGCCCAGCCTGTGCAGCTCTCGGTTAGATCGATCCAACAAAGTTCACTTATGATGCACGGCTGTGCATCGGTGCACGGGCACGCCCGTGTACGTCTCGATGAAAATCCAAAAAATCGTTCACGGCCGTGTGTCTCTTCACGCCCCTGCCCGTGCATCTCTCGGCCTCGCACTAGGATGAGTTAACCGAGCTGTGCACGGCCGTGCATGGATGCATGGGTGCGACCGTGCATGGCTCGGTGATGCCTGAACAATTCAAAAAAATTCCCATCAATATGGTACAACTTATAGAGCAAGAATATGAAAGAAAAGCTGGAAAATAACAGTGTCTAAATAGTGAAAATAAATATAAAAGTATGAAAATGCAAAAGAGAGTAAGAGTGCAAAAGAGGTTGGGTTGCCTCCCAACAAGCGCTTCTTTAAAGTCACTAACTTGACCATCATGATGCTCAAGGTGGGTCTGGAGGTGGAGAGGCTAAGTATGTGGCATGAAGCCTCTGCTTCCATCGCTGCTCATGAAATGTACCTATTAAAATGAGCATAAGATATAACAATTTTTCTCTAACTGTCCTGATGGAACATGGAACAACAAATTGACACAAGCCATAAGAAGTGCCAAAGTCAACTAAAATTTTATCCTTAAATAGCTCCAACTCCTTCTTCTTTGAATCGACTCTTGGGGCATCATCAGTATGCGTCATCATGGCCACTATCTTGTAGCCTTCTAGATTAGTCGGATCGTCGGGTCTGTCTCCAAAGTGTTCAGGAAAGGTCTCTAGGAAGAGCTTCATCATGTTTCTTGATTGTGCGGTGTTGTCCCTCAACACCCCTCCATTCTCTCTGGAACCTGAAAAATAGAATCGGTCATTAATAACAGGGAAATCAAGCGACATATCGTTCTTATCGATGCAAAAAGTTATTATCCTCTATGGAACATCGATTATAGCTTTGATCGTGGTGAGGAATGGTCTGTCCAATATAAGAGGGGAAGTTGGGTTCACGGCTATGTCCAGGATCACAAAGTTTACCGGGATAAATATTCCTTTAAACTACAGTGGTATATCCTTGGCGATCCCCAGCGGGTAAAGTCTTGAGCCATTTCCAAACTGCAGAACTTCAGATGTGGATGTGAGAGATCCCAAGTTTAACTTCTCATAGGTTATAACAGACATTATGCTGACTCCAGAGCCTAAATCCAACAGTGTTCTATCAAATGCATTGTTCCCAATCTTGTATGGTATATCAAAACTACCAGGGTCTTCAACTTCGAGAAATAGCTGCTTATGTATGGGATCTTTAGAGTTCTCAGAAGACATTATTACCGTTTCGGCATTAAACGCGTTAGGAGTCTTATGATGAGGCTCCTCTTCCTGGTTGTCAGATTTTTCTTCTTCATCCCCCATATGCTCAGCTTCAGATTCTTTAAATTGCTCAACACCACTTGTCATAACAGCATTGCACTGATCTCTGAGATTTTCTTTAGGTTGAGCTGGAAGCATTCCTGGGGTTCTCAGTAACGAACTGGTTCGCTGGTCCAGTTCTGTGATCCTACTTTCCATCATTTTCTGGTGGGTTGATACAGAGTCCACTTTCATGTTCAGCTGGCGAATCTGCTCACTCATAAAGTCATTGTGTTTCATTTGAGTTGCCATGAAGTTTTCCAACATTGACTCTAGCCTGGACTTCTGTGGAGGATCTTGTTGTCTTTGGTTGGCTGGTGGATATTGTATACCAGGAGGCTTGAAATTAGAAGAGAAGTTATGATTAGAAAAATTAGCAGGAGGAACTTACCCTTGATTTAACCTGTAGGAGAAATTCGGGTGATTTCTCCATCCCGGATTGTATGTGTTCGAGTAGGGGTCGTTCTGGTTCCTGAAATTCCCAATGGCGTTCACCTGTTCAGAGGGGGCGCTCAAGATGTGGCAGTTATCAGCAGAATGCCCTATCACACCGCAAACATCACAAGTCAAAGAATTAGAAGCAGAGACATTAATAGAATCAATCTTAGAAGAAAGTGAATCTACTTTTGCCATTAGAGAATCAATTGAGTTAGTGTCAAACTTCCCTAAATTTCGAGTATGTTGGCTCCTCTCTCCTGACCACTGATAATGATTGAGGGTCATGTCCTCTATCAGTTGCATCGCATCATCATAGTTCTTGTTCATTAATGCCCCACCACCAGCAGCATCTACAAACAGTCTGGTCTGGTATAGCAATCCACTATAGAAGGTGTGGATGATCACTCATTTCTGTAGACCATGGTGCGGGCATATCCTCAATAGTTCTTTGAAACAGTCCCATGCTTCATACAGGGACTCTCCTTCTCTTTGGGCAAAGTTAGTGATTTGATTCCTGAGCTGGGCGGTCTTGCTTGGTGAGAAGTACTTTGACAGAAAAGCTTGTGATAGCTGTTCCCACATTGTAATTGATGCTTGCGGTAAAGGCTGCAACCACGCCCTAGCTCGATCCCTGAGAGAAAAAGGGAAGAGTCTCAGTTTAATAGCATCAGGATGAGCACTGTTAATCTTAAGAGTATCGCAGCATTCCAAAAAGATAGATAAATGGAGGTTAGGATCTTCAGTGGCTGTTCCACTGAATTGGTTCTGCTGCACCATCTGTACAAGTGATGGCTTGATCTCGAAGTTGTTAGCTTCGATAGCAGGCCGCGATATGCTCGAGTGCACACCAGAGATGGTGGGGGCTGCATAATCTTTCAAGGAGCGAGTGGCTTCCATCGTTTGACTGTCAGAAAAGTTGCCTTCAAGCTTAAGTCTTTTCATATTTCTTCTGACCAAACGGAAAGTGCGCTCTATCTCTGGATCTCCAGGTACAAGTTTCCCTGTTCGCGCAGTGTTCCTGGGCATAAACAAGTACCTAGACAGAAAAGATTAGTAGCACCGCGCCAATAAAAAAGAAAAACTACAGCTAAAAACAAAAAAGCAAATAAACAAAATAAAAGACAAATAAAATCTAACTAAACCTAGTTTATCGATCTTTTGATCGTGTTAATATTGGCAACCTAGTCCCCGGTAACGGCGCCAAAAACTTGATAGGGCCTAGACGAGCTGCTACCGCAAGTGCACGGTCTATCGCATAATAAAAAGATCAAACCCATAGGGACTAGGGTCAAGTACTAACAAATCTGTCAATCGAGAGCTAGGTTGATGATTAATGTGAGAATTTTCTACTCCTAGAGCAAGCAATTAAACTAAGGTAGACTTAAATCAAGCGAAGCAGAAAGCAAACGATCAAGGTTTGAAATATATGAGAGAGATTCGGGGTTTTAGGTTTCACCACACTGAAGCATGCATAAATATTAGGGTTTGACAATTTAAATAAAGTTTTATCTAAGTTCTCAAGGTAACCTTTCCTATAGTACAGACGCGTTCCCTCTCAGGACACGGTTCGGTATCCGTCTTAACCCAAGTCTCCTACTCTCGTGGCTTACTAGGATTAAGGCGGATCCAATGGGATCTGTGAAAGATTAGGGCTCCTCGAGTGATTTCTAGTGCTCTCGCAACACGAAATCACCAGTCTAGTCTAGGGGTTCTGATGGTCGAGGTTCACCTCTCAGTCCTTCCCTCGACATCTAAAGCATGCATACATATGGCCAGTATGTAAACAAGAATTAAAACATCCTAAATATGAATAAGAACAAAGATAAATAGAGAAATATATGTGTCAAATCATAACATTCAACATTCATACAGTGGGCTACGCCCAAACCCCGAAAAGTAGGTTTACGCTAGTGTATACATCGTGAAATACATCAAATCTCTCAAGAAGATGATATCAAACCAAGAGAGAAGGTAGATCTCGGTTGGAAGAAGGCTCAGCGTGAAGATCTTCGTCGGAACGGCGAAGAAATCTCGCCGGAACAGTGCTGTCGCCCCGAAATCGCCCCAAAACCCTAAGCTGTCACCATTTTTCCTCGTTCTCTCTCGTTGCTTGACCAAATCCGATGATTTTGGTCCCAAAACGTTCGTGGCTAAGTTGGGAAGGTGCTCCCCAAACTTCGTCCAATTCCCAGTCTAGAATAGAAAGTTACAGGCAAAATACCAGACGTCTGTCGTGCTGTGCATAACGATACACGGCCGTGCATGGGTGCATGGCCATGCCCATGTACGGCTTGATTAAGTGAATTTTGGCGACTTATGATGCACAGCCGTGCATGAATGCACGGCCTGGATGCATGCCCATGGCCGTGTATGATGTAGAGGACTCCGATTGAGCTGAAAATTGGCATATAGCTCCATCTCATCATGGGAAATCATCTCATACCTTCAGATTCTCCAAATTCCATTGATTTTGAGGCCAAAAACCTACATTTCATTAAAACAGAGGAAAAGTGAAGGTTCTGAAGAATATGAAGCATTTAAATAAATAAATGAGATGAAACATGCATTTTGCTCTAAAATAATAATAAAATTAGGTGCCGAAATATCATATTTTTACATGTCATCAACCCACCACAATAGAAACAAGAAATAAGGCGACGCAGAGCATCAACCTTCGCCGGCTGTCTCGGCGGAGATGCAGGCTTCTTCGCCTTCGGCTCGGGTCGGGGCTTGGCCGAGAGAGGCCGCTTGCCCTTTCCCCACACAAAAGGCCGAGGCCGCGAGAAGTCAGAGCATCCAAAATACTAGAAGACCCAGAAGTCCGGGGTGCTGCAACACCCTGAGACGACCGAAGATTGACGAGAACCACGGCGGCCGCCATAGCCGCCTTCACATTTTTCACTCCCTGGCACCGGAGCTCAATCTACGCCCACGACTGAAGATCGGCAAGGAAATGATACAACCAGTTGTGCTCGGACATCTCATCGGTTTCGAACATAAGAGCCGCATACGCCTTCACGTAGTCGCACACACTACCGGTGTGGCAAAGATGATGAAGGACATCCATCACGACATAAGAAGAGTTACCAGGTAAGAATTGGTTCTTCAACTCAGTCTTCAGATCATCCCACATCTTAGAAAGGGAACCGTGCTCAGAATAAGCTAGAGAAATCTTCGTCCTCCACCATAACGTAGCGTCGCCGGTGAGATAAGCGACGCAAGTCAAAACCTGCTCGTCAGGAGAGACGTGCGTAGTCTGGAAATACTGCTCCAAATCCCAAATAAAATTCTTCAATTCCTTGGCATCCCTCGCACCACCAAAAGAAGATGGGTCTAGAATACGCCGTTGGGTATAAGAAGATTGGGAAGCCTCTCCAAATGATACCGAGAGGTTTGCCAGCAGCTTCTTTACATCAGAAATTTCCAAAATGCAATTTTGTATGGCGTCCGAGAGAGATCGGACCTCATCCTCCACCAGCTGCAAGTAGGGGTGGCAATGGGCACCCGGATTTGCGGGTACCCGACCCGACCCGACCCGATTACATCAGGTTCGAGTACTAGTTTATCTAAACAGGACGGGTTCGGATTTAATATATATAAACCTGTATCGGGTCGAGTCGAGTTCAAGTTTAAGCCTTCGGGTACCCAAAACCCGAACCTGATTATAAAAAAATAAATATTACATTTTATAAAACCTAAACCTATGATAATAATCTCTCTCTCCTCTTAATTTTTTAATCATTCCGGAGGTGCTCAGCGCTCGGATGGTTATAAATATTATATTTTATTAAAACCTAGCTTTTATACTCTCTCTCATCTCGAATTTTCTTTCTCAATGACGGATCTCGCCGCCTCCAGCCGCTCGCCACTGTCACTCGGATCTCGCCGCCTCAAGCTGCTCGACACCATGGCTCGGATCTTGTTGCCTCCAGCCGCTAGCCGTCGTTGCTCGGATCTCGCCACCTCCAGTCGACGTCGCCAAAGCCTTCAGCAACTTGCCGCCGCCGCCTCCAGCAATTCTTCACCGCCGCCTCCAGCAGCTCGCCGCCGCAGGTATTCGAGTACCCATGGGTACCTGTTTATACATCGGGTCGGGGCTGGGTTTTAGAAAATGATAATCGACTCGAGTTCGGGTAGTAGTAACATATGGTCGGGTCGAGTTCGGGTAGTAGAGAAAAGCACGGGTACTTGACCCGTTGACATCCCCAGGTGCAAGGTGAAGCACATTGGAGAGGAGAGTTCCCTCCAAGTCATCATCCTGCGAGCCCACTAGCTCCTCCACCGCAGTCACACGGTCTTCAGTACTCACCATCGGATGGCAAGAAAAACCAGCAAAGAAGAGGAAATCCGGGGAAGACGAAGACCAGAGGCAAGAAAAAGACAGAGATCAAACTTCAGCGGTAGAAATCCCGGGCTCTGATACCTGATTGTCAATCCCAAAGTTTTTTTTTATTTATACAATGATACTCGCTGGGCCAACAGCAGAAGCCCACGGCAGCTTCTCAGCCCGGAGAGCGCAAATCAAAGCAAAATAAACGGAAGCAAGGATTCACACACGAAAGCTCCGGATGAAGAAATCCAACGAAGAGGGAAAAGTCCAAATACTAGAAAGCCGACTGCATCAACTCCAATCGCGACCACTAGAAGGTCCAGCCGAAACGGAAGATCCCGCCGATCCGCCTAAGACGAGCCGCCAGTTCCCGTCGCACCGCTTGCAGAAATCGCCGAGGGCGCTAGATAAATCGGAACACGGAAGGATCCGCGATGAAGAAAAGGGGGACCGGAAATCCAGCCTCCACGAGTTCCGTCCCCGTCGCCGGCAAGAGGTCCGTCCGACACTGAAAACCAGGGCGACGAAACCCTCGGCAAAATGGAACAGCGGTAGATGCCTACGCCGGAGTCGGGGATGCTGCGACGCCTCCGCAGGAAAGGGGGAAGAAGGAATACGAGTCCGTTCCGCCCTCTTCCAACCCTCTGACGGCCGCCAACCACAACGACGATCACCGTTCGGACTCCAAATCAGTCCGTTCGAACTCTCTTCCTTGGCGATGGGGAAGACGATGACATTCCATTTCAGCCTCTTTCTTGTTTTCGGCCGATACTCCCAAATCTCAGTAAAAAAGTTTTACGAGGTGGCACATTATATAACTTCTATGCGGTATTATTTTGTATTATCTTTAAAAATATTTTTTTATTATTTTTTATTTTTTTAAAATAATGTACTCTTTGTAAACTATCCAATCGTATTACTATTAAGGTATTTTAAATTACATATATATATAAAATACTCTAATCAATATGACATATAAGATAAAAATACTATTTATTGTATCATATTGATTAAGGTATTTTATATGTATATGTAATCTAAAATACCCCAATATTAATACCATTAGATAGCTTACAAGGAGCACATCATTTTTAAAAAATAAAAAATAATAAAAAATATTTTTAAAGATAAAACGAAGCGACCCCGCATAAAAGCCACCTCATAGAACTTTTTTCCCAAATCTCACGCCTCTCCCCTCTCAAATCGCCTCTTTCCGTCGACTCTATTCCCTCTGCCCTCCGCATGTCCGTTGTTAGAAGCGCCCATGCTTCGCACCCATGCTTCTGCAAGAGTCAAATGTATCAATCCACATAGGCTACTACGTGGACGTGGACTGTAGGCTGAAGTCTATGGGTCCAGGTTGAGTCAGCTGTCTCGGGCCCCACATCACGTGTGCTGGCACAACGACCCTACTCCCGCCTCGTGTGCACCAATGCATGCCCCATATAACGCTAACCGCAAGTCAACCCGTCCTAAACTGAAACAGCTACTGCATGTGCATACAGAGCTGTGATGTTTACTACACGTTAACAATAGAGTCAACGCTTTCCCCACACATCAACAGTCGTAATGAAACACGTACCTCCACACAGTCATCGAGATAGTTGACTTACATCCCTCGTGCGCTACAACGCACTCGATCAAACAACGTGTAATGCCGTATTGGGCCCCGTAAGCCCACGACGGCCCAACCTACGTGGGCCCAAATAACATAAGCCCAAAGAGATGGGACTCGTAACCCAATCAGCCCATCAGATGGTGGGCGTGCCCAACTCAGCACCGACTAAATGGGCTTCGGCCCAAGGCCGCAAATGAACAAATGACGCAATGTAATACAAAAGATAATTATATTTCATTAAGTCTATAATACAGAGTGAAAATACATAATAACTCATCAAGGGTCTAACACCGTATATAATATATGAACACGCATAAGTTAAAAAATATCATCCTACAAAGTAGGAACTAATAAGAGATCACGCGACTTTTCGCCTGATTTAGCTAAATAGCAAAGAGTCGTGGGTGCTAAAATAGTTATTATGGCAAATCTACCCAAATTCGAAAGAAAATTAGTTACTTTTCACACCTATATTGCTAAAAAAATTAAAAAGTAGAAACGGTATCAAACGTCCAACAACAAACCTGCATAGAAATTTTCCTGTATTCACATCCACATTTGCCTTTGATTCTTTGTCAAACAGAGAGTCTCAATTCAATAATGACATAGTTCCTGCAGTTGTAGATAGTTGTTTGATATAACTCTTGTAATCTCAATTAGTCAAGGATAAAAAATTTGATGAATATCTCTTTGAGATATTTGTACAATAGTCCTCTTAGATTTTGACATATACAGCGGATATTTTACATTTTTAATAACTCTTTAGCAACAAAAAAAAGTTGAGTTCTACGGATCAAACATAAGAATACCTTGTGTCTAAGAAAAATTTGAATCCTATTCTTACTGCAAGCATTGATATGAAGTAGATCAGATCCTTTCCCTTTGTTGCCATGAGACAATCAAAAGAATGTCCACAAAAGCCTAAATGAAAATACATTACATTTCTTATTTACTTTTTGGATGTCCAATTATTCACCTTATAAAATAAAAAAGAGCAATGGCTTATAAAGTATAAACAAAAGAATAATATACATGAGTTATGATGTGACGTAGACATTGATTACTCAGTTATGTCAAAGCAAAGTTTTGCTACATTCCACGGACCATTTATCTCGAACTTGTATTCTTGTATCCTTATAAGCCAGTAAGGGCAAATGACAGAAATAAAAAGTAGAAGACCTAACAACAGAACAAATAGCATAATACTATGCAAATGATATACCGCACTCGAGGTTATATCCATCAGAGCAAATGAAAAGCATAGATGCACTTTGTTAGAGTACTTCTTAATGCAAAATGTGATGAGTGGCGCAAAAAGAAAGATTTGCAAAGAAAAGAGCATTATGGCAAATACATGAAGCCTAGATGGAAGTCGAGAGGCCACAAGAACTGATGCCACTATCGATGCATTCAAAGAGATGTTACTCAGCCAAATTTGGGTTCTTAAGAGCACTAGGAGGCCTAATTGTGGAACCAGAATAATCATGTAGGAATAGATGGATAATGAGAAGTGATACAGTAAGTGCCACTATCGAATCTGAACTGATAGACCTAGTGAGAGTGTGATAGATGGGTGCTAAAATATAAAGGCCACTAATGAAGAAGGAAATATTGAGAAAATATCTTGAGAGTAGCTGCGAGGAAAGCTGGCTTGTGGTGAGCAAGAGCACTGAGAAACCAAGTGCAAGGAGACCTACATCCAATTTAAGAAGAGAGAACTCATCCATATTCAAACTCAATGTGTGAACCCAACAAGTAACCACAAGAGCTACTATGCAAATATATTGTGTTATGGAGATAGAATCTTGCATCACTTTCCATAGGTCCCTCTTTATCACATTAGCATTTGTAACCATCTCTTCAAGGAATGACTCATCAGTGTAGTTGTCATCATACCCAAGCTGCATTCCTCCGTACGCCACTTTCTTCCAACGTGAGCGCTCCAGAATTTGCTTCGAACCACCTTCCATCTTCTGAATTTGTAGCTCGACAGGCTCAGAAGAACAATAAGTAGAGCCTGGCGACAGTAATTCAAAAATCTTTAAACAGCCCAATCTCCTATTTCCTCCAACCCCCACAGTACCCAAAAATATATGTTCTAAGCTCTTCTGCATAGTTCTTTCTATAAGAAAGGAAAATTACTTTTAAAATCCAAGGACACGAGCAAGAGACAGAACTACAGATGAAAAAAGCAAATACCAAGGATACAGTATGATGACATTATTACTAAGAAAACTTTTGAGAAAATAATGGTAGATTAATCGTGCATAAGTGATTACTCCATACATGTAATACATCAAAACTTCATTGCGTAGTCCTAAACTAGCACATATTAGCATATATATGTATATCACTAGAGATTTTTGCAGCTCAAAATTAACAACAGAAATAACTTCAATTTTTTTCCTATCAATGAATTCAGAAAAGAAAAGAAGGAAAAATTAGCAGTGCTATTCACTCAAGTACTAGGATATTAGCCACTTCCTTTGTTAGAACTTAGCCAAGAGTCTACGTTTAATTATATTAACAGTAAGAATTTGTAAAATAGATAATCTTGGTAACAGAAATACACCATTACTAAGATTCTGCAATATACTTTTCTATAAAGTGCATTCCCATTTGGAATGTGTTTGTGCACGCTTCCTACGTGTGACAACCTGGGTGCGCGGGGTAAGCACCTGACCCTATTTGTGTTCTCGTGAGGGGTTATGAGCAGGGCGAGACGCTTACTGTGGTGAGGCATGATGCAGAAGGGGGCAAAAACAACTATGTGTTAGGATGTTTGGCTGGCGCATGTGACATCCTTGGGTTGGGCGCAGGGGTATAAGCGTGGCACATCCAAGGGAACTTAATTAATCTTGGGAAGCCATGGCGCATTAGCAGGAGCTTGTGCAGGGGTGCACACTCAGTGCTGAAGACTGGGGCACGGGTGAGTCTTGAACCCGAGACCCAGTGGAGTACTAGATACCTATATGGTTGGGGATGCCGACCCAGCATACGGGTGTTGCTGTCATTGAAGGGAGGCGCATTCAAGTTCAAGTGTTTTCCCTCCACTTCTCATGGGCGGCGACAAGAGCAAGTTCAAGTAAGTGACTTGCGGTTGACACATGTTGGCCGGCGGTTATTGGCTTGGAGCGCATCTCTCTTGTGAGGACGAGAGCAAGGTGGGCGACAACTTGCTAGGCATTGGCGACAACAACTCCATCTTCTTCCTTTGGCGTGAGGATTGAAGAACTCTTGAGGATCAAGAGGTGCGGCACATTAGTGTTGAGTCTTGGAGGCATCATCAAGGAGAGGGGGCTCTTCTTGGCGGCTTGAACCATCTTCATCACCGGCGGCTTGGTGGCGTTGGTCATCTTCTCCAGCTATCTTGCAGGATTCCAGTGAGGCGTGGATTGGTTCTCTTATTGTACATCTTCTTAAAGGGGTCTAGGTGATCTCTTGAGGTATATTTACAAGCATTGAGTGATTGTAATAAATTGTACAAACGTTGTCAGTCATAAGAAAGGTTTTGTGTCTCTTTGGCCCACATTGGGTTGAAGGGATTTTCCTTTCATTCTTGGCTTTGTGCTTGGCCGGCTGGTGCCTTGTGTTTTAGGGGACTTATGTTATCCTCATTGGCGCATAACACCTTGTTGTGTAGTTGTGGTTATCTTGTCCTAGGATTTGTGCATAAGCTTAGTGCGCCTAGATCTGTGTAGGACTCTTTGTGCTCTTTCGTGCGATACCTTGCATAAGTCTAGTGCAAGGGTTCTTTCTAACAGGGCGCTAACCTCAAGTTGGCAAAGAGGTTGGGGGCGCTAAGCCCAACCCGTCACTTAAGGGTACTTGCATCAGTGTGCACCAGTGGTATTATTGTGAGCAATATCAGGGGCGCACCTTGTTCGGCTCTGGGCAGCACTTTATCAGAGAAGCCCAGGTAGTTCATCCGGGGTACGAGCATTTCTCTCAGGGACACTGACATTTAGCTGAGAGCGCATTGGTTGGTACTTGGGGTTCCGCATAGGCGCGAATGTGTAAGTGGGCTAACGGTGTACACAGGAGTATGTAGATCGTGCCATTACCCTCAGTTTTACATAGTGAAAAATTGGGGTTTAACAACTGGTATCAGAATGCCATTCAAAGCAACCAACAGCAACTGACAAAGGTTTCAGTTGGCATTTGTTTAGGGATACCGAGATATAGACCTTAGTTTTGTAAACTGTTTGGGGATTGCGTATGTCAGTGCATAGCGCCGGGGTGTAATTCCTCGGTTTCACTACTAATCGCTCAGTTTCGGCCCATCCTGTCATCTGGGATATTTTCCACAACACAGTGATCAGCACAATACACGTGACAAAAATGGAAGAGATCGACGTGATAGGAGACAGGTTCTCTCAGCTGGAGGCAGCAGTTGGTCTCGATGGAGAGGGTGATTGGCAGGGTGATCCATTGGTTGAGCTCATGCAGGCACTCAGGGATCTTTTTCAGCACTACCGGCATAGTACTGATGCACAGATTGCACTGATGGATTCTTCACTGGAAGCTACAGCGGCAGAGTTGGCTACATTGAGGCTTGCACTGGCGCAAGTTGCCTCAAACCCACCTACATCCATGTCAGGGGGCGTTTCAGCACCAGCAGTGAAGCGCAACATCCCTGACCCGTCTACCTTTGGGGGTGCAAGGATAGCAAAAGAATTAGAGAATTTCTTATTTGATATGGAGCACTACTTCAAAGCAGCTCGGGTGTCAGAGATGGACAAAATTGAAGTCTGCGCCTCCTTCCTCACAGGGGACGCAAAGCTCTGGTGGAGGACTTCAGTAGCACCGAGGATAGAAGGAGATCAGCCCGAGATCTTATCATGGGAGGATCTGAAAACTGAGATGAGGGCTCAGTTTAGACCTGCAAATACATTGTATACTGCTCGCATGCAAATTAGGAATTTGAGGCAGACTGGGACTGTTCGTGAGTATGTAAAGCAATTTGCTATATTGCTACTGGAGATCCCTAACATGATTGAGGAAGAGAGATTTCATACATTTCTAGGAGGTCTTTAGGACTGGGCACTTTTAGAGCTCAGAAGACAGGGTGTGACCACGTACAGAGAGGCAGTTGTTGCTGCAGATGCTCTCATAGACCTAAGAGGGGCTCGGTCTACTGCTGGGGGAGTTACTTCTTCTCTTTCTTCCCATACCCGAGTGCCAGATAAGGGTAAGAAAAAGTACATCCCAAAGATGAAGCAAAAAAGGAAAAGCACTAGTTCCTCAGACTCAACAGAAGCCACCTATGCAGAAGAAGAAAATTGAGTCTGGTCCTGCTAGGAAACTGGAGTGCTTCTTGTGTAATGGACCTCATATGATGAGAGAGTGTCCAACTAGACAAAGGTTAACTTCTCTTGTCACATCTGACAAGGAGAAGGAAGATCAGGGTTATGCTTCAGTGAACCCTTTGGTGATAGCTAATATTAGTGTTCGAGTTTCACCATTGATGTATACCACTATTAGCCTGAATGATGTGAAAATAGCTGCAATGGTAGATACAGGGGCGACCCATTTGTTTGTCTCAGACAGGTTGAGAGATCAACTTAAGCTGAGGACAACCCCTAGTGCTACTTCTGTGAAGACTGTAAATGCTGAGGCAAAGAAAGCAATGGGTATTTCATATGATGTTCCAGTGAGGATGGGACCGTGGTCGGGTAAATGTAATGTGATGGTTACTCAGTTGGATGACTTTGATGTCATTGTGGGCATGGAGTTGTTGAGGTGTGCGAAAGCTACTCCAATGCCACACCTCAATAGTTTACTTATTTTAGATGAGAAGAATCCATGTTTCATTCCTTGCTTTACTGGAATGAAGGAAGGAATGAAGGATGAACAGCTACTCCAATGCTCACAGCCTTTGCTCTTGCCAAGGGAGTTAGGCATGGTGTTTTCACATATTTGGCACATATTAGGGTGGTGGAAGACATACCCCAAGTAGCAGTCTCTAATATAGAGCCTATAGAGGTCTTAAGGAAGCCGGCCACTTCCTCTGCTTCTTGTGGCCGAGAGGTGAAGAGGGGCTTCTTGGGGGCGGCCAAAATTTCTTTGGATGATATCATCTCATCATTACCACCAGCTATAGGGGGTCTTCTGAAGGACTTTGCAAATGTCATACCACCAGAAATGCCCAAGGTTCTGCCGCCCAGGCGCAACATTGATCATACTATAGATCTTTTACTTGGGAGCATTGCCACCAGCTCAACCACCATACCGAATGTCACCATCTGAGTTAGCTGAACAAAGGAAACAATTAAATGAGTTACTAGAGTCTAGTTATGTTCAACCCTCGAAAGCACCTTATGGAGCACATGTGCTCTTCCAAAAGAAGAAGGACGGTAGTCTGAGGATGTGCGTTGACTACAAGGCTCTCAACAAAGTGACTGTCAGAAACGCATATCCTATTCCATTGATACAAAACTTGTTAGATAGGTTGGTTCATGCCAAGATATTCAGCAAGCTTGACCTTAGATCTGGATATTGGCAGGTGAGAATAGCTGAGGGGGACGAGCCAAAGACCACATGCGTGACTCGGTATGACTCTTTTGAGTTCTTGGTTATGCCTTTTGGGCTAACCAATGCTCTTGCCACATTTTGTAACCTCATGAATAATATCCTACATCCCTTTTTGGATAAGTTCGTGGTGGTTTATCTAGATGACATCGTGGTGTATTCATCTGATGTTGAGGGATAGTCAGCTATATTTGAAGGCCGAGAAATGTGATTTTGCACAGACAGAGATACAGTTTTTGGGTCATGTTGTATCTCATGGCAGTGTGAGAATGGATCAAGAGAAGGTGAAGGCCATTTGGGACTGGCCGACCCATTCAAATGTTGCTCAACTACGTTCTTTTCTTGGTCTGGCAAATTTTTATAGAAGATTCATCATGGGTTATTCAAAGGTAGTGGCGCCTTTGACTGATTTACTGAAGAAAGATAAGTCTTGGTGTTGGGAGGTGGCGCACCAGGCAGCATTTGATCAACTGAGGAGGCAGGTTACCTCAGAACCTATATTGAAGCTACCAGATTTCTCACAGCCATTTGAGGTTCATACAAATGTCTCAGATCGTGCCCTTGGTGGTGTTCTAGTTCAGGAGGGCCGACCAATGGCATATGAGAGTAGGAAGCTGAAGGCTGCCAAAATCAACTACTCAGCACATGAAAAAGAGATGCTTGCAATGGTCCATTGTTTGAGATTGTGGCGAGTTTATTTGTTAGGGAATAGATTTGTAGTGAAGACTGACAACATTGCTAATACCTTCTTCCAGACTCAGAAGAAGTTGTCAGCCCGACAAGCCAGGTGGCAAGAGTTATTAGCTGAATTTGACTTCAGTTGGGAACACAAACCGGGCAAGTGCCATCAGGTCCCTGACGCACTCAGTAGGATTGGGTGTCTTACATTGTTGTGTGCATTATCTCAGGCAGAGGGCAAGATACTACAGCTTATCAGACATACAGCTTTTGCAGACCACACTTATCAGAAGTTAGTGGCGCAAATAAAGGTAGGTATTGTGCGCCGATTCTTCATTGATGAGGATGGTTTGGTCATGGCGCAAGGAGGGAGAACTTATGTGCCTTGATCTGGGCCAATAAGGTTCGGCCTTATGAGGTAATTTCATGACACTGTCTGGGCAGGACATTCTGGAGGTAAAAGGATGTATGCATTGTTGAGTAGGGCTTGGTACTAGCCAGGAATGAAAGAGGAGGTTGAACACTATGTGAGAACATGCTTAGTATGCCAGCAAGACAAAGTTGAGAGAAGAAAGGAAGCTGGTCTTCTCCAACCTTTGCCAATACCAGAAAAGCCATGGGTTTTTGTGTCTATGGACTTTATTACTCATTTTCCTAATCTTGATGGGTATAGTTTTGTGTATGTAATAGTGGACAGATTTTCGAAATATGCTGTGTTTGTGGCTGCACCAGAGGTTTGCTCAGCAGAGGTCACAACAAATTTGTTCTTTGCGCATGTTGTGAAACACTTTGGTTTACCAAAGGATATCATAAGTGATAGAGATACAAGATTTACAGGGAGATTTTGGGGTTCTCTATTCAAGAAACTTGGAACAGACTTAAAGATGTCTACTGCTTTTCATCCACAGACAGATGGGCAAACAGAAAGGATTAATGCCATGCTGGAGGAGTATCTCAGACACTATGTGTTAAAGACTCAGAAGAACTAAATAACCTTATTAGATACCGCCCAGTTTGC
The DNA here is from genome assembly GCA_027563935.2 of Costus lasius. Classification (NCBI taxonomy): domain Eukaryota; kingdom Viridiplantae; phylum Streptophyta; class Magnoliopsida; order Zingiberales; family Costaceae; genus Costus; species Costus lasius. The sequence goes on along the minus strand of CM050447.1, from coordinate 20,014,601 downwards.
ATATAATCTGCAGGTTTCCTCATCCACCGGAAAGAGTCCCTTTGAAATGGTATTGGGGTATCAACCAGCCACGCCGGTTGATGTTTTGATGAGTGGCGCAAGTAGTAAGCATGGGGCAGCAAATCAATATATATAGGATCGTACTGAGCTGTGGGAAGAAGCTCAGGATAGCTTGAGGAAAGCTATCAATAGAATGACCAAGTGTCACGCCCCAATTTTTCGCGCCTAAAACTAGGGCGTGGTAGCACGATTTACACAACCTCTGTGTAAACCGTCAACTAACACACACACCTATACAATGCATCTATGCGGAAACGTGTAAATAAATACAATGCGCGCTCACTACAAAAGATCGTCTCTCAACAATACAGATCACACACACTCAATCTGCCTCAACCACACTGCCTCTAGCTCAGCCTAATAGCCTGTCCGAACCTCTGAAGCACTGAACTGAGTGGCGGGTTAAGGTTTCGTGACCTTAACCGCTTTGCACACTTCAGGCGCCCTGTCCACACACAAGAGCCGCTGGCAGATATCGCACACAGAAACCCTAGCAGATATCCACAACTACCGACCTGCTTAACCTAGGGCAATATATATGTCTACACAGCGAGCGAAGGATGGAGACAAGAACAATGCTTGCACCCCACCTAAGCTAAATCCGTAATCCAATCGATGAGAACCAATCCCCCTCCAAGTGTCAACACACTCAAAGTAAAAAGGACCCTCTTCCCTAATCCCGGGAAGAGGTACACAAATATAATATATCAACAACTAGAATCGTTCATACAAGGGTTATCTCTACTATGATAGAGTTTATACCGACTCCACGCGTATGAACAATGATGAAGGTGAGAATAGCCCCCTCTCCTCAAGAAGCCGCCCACCAAAGCTCTCCACAAGGATGAATCCTTGTGGCTCGGACCCTAGAGTGGAAGACTCTAGGGTTTGTTGATGCCTCCTCTCCTTATGCTCGCCTCTAGCACAAGAACACGCCAAGAACACCAAGGGACAGCAAGGTGCAGCCCCTCCAAAGTGTCGCCAATGGTGAAGATGAAGACTAGAAGGCCGCCAAAGGTGATCCTTGCCTCCAAGGATGCGCCCAAAGTGATGAAGCCTCCTTCTTCAATGTTCTTCCTTGCCTCCAAGGAAGAACTCGCCAAGAACTTTCTGAACAGCAGGTTGCCGCCCCAAGAACTTGATGAACTCGCCCTTTCTTGCCTCCAAGAAAGGTGTCTACGCCAAGAAGAAGTTCCCCCAACCTCAAGGGAACTCGCCAAGGAAAGAAGATGGAGATCTCACCTCAAGAACTCCAAGAACACTCAAGAACACAAGAGTTGTCGCCCTCTTCCTCCAAGGTGGCGAGAGTTAGGTTTGCATGGGAAGAACAGCCGCCAAAAGCCCTAACTCGCCTCTTTTAAATTAGTGGATCCGGTTTAGATGTAAAGATCCAAACCGCCAAGTTAAGTGGAGATCCAAACCACTAAGTGAAGTGGATATGCGCCCCTTTGGATCCAAGAGGCTTAATGGATCTTCACTTACTCTTCTTAATGGATGTTCACTTAAGTTGTCACATGCAAGACATGTGCAACTTATTTAAACACTTAAACATATTAGCGCCAAGGCCAAAGAAGACTAGATCAGCCCCCTTAGCCTCCGGTGTGAACCTAGGTCAAGTCCACTTACGCCCAGACCCTGGTTAGGCTAACCCTGGTTAAGTTAACCATGGTTAAGCTAACCCTGGTCTGTCAAAGAACTCCGATGTCCTCCAAAGTTCTCCAAAGCACCCCCAGGCCATGCCCAAGGATAGAGTATGTAAATGTACCTGCAAAAACATACTAACACGGTGTCAGTAACCTAACTCCTCTAGTAGGCTCCCTGCAACACCAGCCTAACACCCCGTCAGACTCATCCATCCCTCCCCAGAATCCCGCTGGATCCATGGGATGGGCAGGGGTATCACCCCAGCATACCCAGGGCATCACACCAAGTGTCACGCCCCAATTTTTCGCGCCTAAAATTAGAGCGTGATAGCACGATTTACACAACCACTGTGCAAACCGTCAGCTAACACACCTATAAACTCAACTATGCGGAAACGTGTAAATAGAAAATACAATGCGCGCCTCACTACAGATCGTCTCTCAGCAATACAGATCACACAATCACTCAATCTGCCTCTCCCAAACTGCCTCTAGCTCAGCCTAATAGTCTGGCTGAACCTCTGAAGCACTGAACTGAGTGGCGGGTTAAGGTTTCTCGACCTTAACCGCTTTGCACACTTCAGGCGCCCTGTCCACACACAAGAGTCGCTGGCAGATATCACACCCAAGAAACCCTAGCAGATATCCACAACTACCGACCTGCTTAACCTAGGGCAATATATATGTCTACACAGCGAGCGAAGGATGGAGACAAGCACAATGCTTGCACCCCACCTAAGCTAAATCCGTAATCCAATCGAAGAACACAATCCTCCTCCAAGTGTCAACACACTCAAAGTAAAAAGGACCCTCTTCCCTAATCCCGGGAAGAGGTACACAAATAATATATAAAGAATCAACTATGCGTTCATACAAGTTATCTCTACTATGATAGAGTTATACCCTAGATGCGTATGAACAATGGATGGAAGTGGACAGCCCTCAATCCTCAAGAACAGCCCCCTCCAAGATGCGCTCTCCACCAAGATGAAGAGCTCCCACCCTAGGGTCGCCTCCCTAGGTAGTTGATGAAGAACCTCCCTTCTTGGACTCGCCTCCAAGCCCAAGAACGCCAAGAACACAAGGGGACAGCAAGGTGCCGCCCTCCCCAAGTTCTGCCGGTAAGAGTTCTTGCCTCCAAGAACTCGCCAAAGTGAAGGAGTCGCCCAAGATGATCAGCCACTCCCCTTCAAGACCTTCTTCCTCGCCACAAGGAAGAAGAACACCAAAGCTCCAAGGAACAGCAGGTTGCCGCCCCTTCAAGATGCTGCTCACGCCCTTTCTTGCCTCCAAGAAAGGTCTCCACGCCAAGCAAGAAGTCTCCTCCCTCCAAGAAGACTCGCCAAAGGGAAGAAGGTGGAGAACTCGCCTCAAGAACTCCAAGAACACCAAGATCGCCCTTCTCCTCCAAGGTGGCGCCAAGCTTAGGGTTGCATGAACTCGTCCAAGAGAGATCAGCCGCCAAAAGCCCTAAGTTCGCATATTTGAATTAATGGATTCGGATTCACAAGTTGCCAAGTGATCCAAACCGTTAAGTCATATTGGATATGCGCCCCAAGATGGATCCAAGGTTATAAGTGAGTGGGGATCCAATTAAGTCTTATTGGATCTTCACTTAAACCCTTTATTGGATGTTCACTTAAGTTGTCACATGCAAGACATGTGCAACTTAATTAAACATTCAAATGCTTAGGCGCCAAGGCCAAAGAGACTAGATCAGCCCCCTTAACCCTCCGGTGTGAACCTAGGTCAAGTCCACTTAGGCCCAGACCATGGTTAGGCTAACCCTGGTTAAGTTAACCATGGTTAAGCTAACCCTGGTCTGTAAAAGAACCCCGAATCCTCCAGAGTCCTCCAAAGCACCCCCAGGCCATGCCCAAGGATAAAGTATGTAAGTGTACCTGCAAAAACATACTAACACAGTGTTAGAAACCTAACTCCTCTAGTAGGCTCCCTGCAACACCAGCCTAACACCCCGTCAGACTCATCCATCCCTCCCCAGAATCCCGCTGGATCCATGGGATGGGCTGGGGTAACACCCCAGCATACCCAGGGCATCACAATACTCCCCCACCTGAGATGGCACTCGCCCTCGAGTCCATGTGATCCTGGTACACTCTAGCAAGCTCCTCAAAATGAGCTATGTCCTCAGTCTTCTCCCAAGTAGCATCCTCCTCAGGCTCCTCAGCCCACTGAATCAAAAACTCAGAACGTCGACCTCCAGGTGAAGCTGAACCATAGACTCTGTGATCTAAGATCTTCACAGGTCTCTTTCCAAACTCAACTCTGCCCCTCGCAGGTTGTCTCCTCACCTGTCCACGGTCGGGATGCCTATCATCAGCATGATATTTCTTAAGAAGACTGGTGTGGAATGTAGGGTAGAACTGTAGCCAATGTGGTAAGTCTAGCCTGTAAGACACTGGACCAACTCTCTTTATGATCCTGAAAGGACCTTCATATCTCCTTATCAGGCCTCTGTGATATGTTCTGGCTTCTGTCTTCCTCCACATCTGAGGTGTTAGTTTGAGAAGGACCAACTCTCCTACCTCAAACTCAACATGCCTCCTGTCTCTGTCGGTATAGAGCTTCATCCTATCTCTAGCCTCCCTCAGAGAATCCTGAGCTTCCTCCCATAGCTCGGATCTGTCATGCACAAAGTCTATAGCCGCTTGGCACTTCCCTCCTGCGCCCCTGTTTAAAGTGTCCATGGGTGTCAATGGTTGCCACCCCAATGCTAACTCAAACGGGCTTTTCTCTGTTGTAGATGACTTTTGTAGATTGTAGGCAAACTGTGCAGTATCCAGTAGCCTAATCCAATTTTTCTGTGTGGCAGAGACATAATGCCTAAGATACTCCTCCAGTAAGGCATTAACTCTCTCTGTCTGTCCATCTGTCTGTGGATGATAAGCTGTAGACATCTTCAGGTCTGTACCCAGCTTCTGAAACAAAGAAGACCAAAATTTCCCTGTGAATCTTGGGTCTCTATCACTAATAATCTCTCTGGGTAAGCCAAAATGTTTGACTACATGAGTCATAAACAAGTTTGCAGTAGTCTCAGCCTTGCACTCCTCAGGTGCAGCAACAAAAATGGCATATTTAGAGTATCGGTCTACCACCACGAATACCGATGCCATCCCATCCACTCTGGGAAAGTGGGTAATGAAATCCATAGAGAGTGACACAAACGATCTATCAGCGTTAGGAAGTGGCTGAAGAAGCCCTGCTTCCTTTTTTCTCTCTATCTTATCCTGCTGACACACTAAACAAGTCTTTGTATAGTGTTCTATTTATGCTTTCATTCCCGGCCAATACCAAGCTCTGGAGATCAATGCATACATGCGCCTACCACCCGGGTGTCCTGCCCACACCGTGTCATGGTACTCACGCATCAGACCATATCTAATGTTCCCTGTAGCTGGAACATAGGGTCTGTCTCCTCGTGCCATAATCAACCCCTCGTCACTGAGATAGTATCTCCGCACAACCCCCATGCGAATCTGAGATACAAGCTTCTCATAGGCACGGTCTGCCATAGCAGAATCTCTAATCAATCCTACAATCTTACTCTCAGAGTAAGACATAGCACAGCAATGAGCAACCTCAGCTATCCTGCTCAATGCATCAGGGACCTGATTACTTCTCCCTGGTTTGTGCTCCCACACAAAATCGAACTCAGCCAGTTGCTCTTGCCATCTGGCTTGTCTAGCAGATAGCTTCTTCTGTGATGGGGGTAGAGACCATGACCCAAGAAAATATAAATGGAGCTTAAGGCTACCCTAGTTTATGGGTACCCTAAGGCACCTTTGCATTGCATGCATCATGTAGCTACATTTGGTAAATTTTATACTTTGTTTTGTAATTTTCTTTTATGGAAGTTATGTTGCATCATACTAGAATTAGTGCATGTCATAATGTTGCATCCTAGTAGGAGTAGTGTAATAAGCATTTACAAGTCATGTGGACAAGCTCAAGGCTAGCTCAAAGCTCACTCAACAAAGCTAGCTCCAAATATGGAAGGTCACTTCAAAGCCCCACTCAAAGTGAAGACTTGAGATGAAAGGAGTTCATCTCACCTTTCCAAATTCGTATGCCTCATCAATCATGGATTATTTCAGCCACCTCAAGTAATATGCGCCCATGAAAGAAGAAAAATCAAGATCCCAATCCCAAAAATCAAGGAAGGCAATTAATGGGATTTTTGTTCACACCATGGAAGGAAACAAGCCAACCATTCTATCAAATCTTCTCCAAATTCGTCCAAGACAAGCATGGAAGCCATGCCACCTCATGAAGCCACTTAAGGGAAGAATTCAAAGGAAATTCGTCCAAGCACAACACTCAAGCCGATCAAATCAAGAATAATTCATCCAAGCCAAATAAGGAATCCTCATCAAGCCATTCAAGGAAGCAATTTCGAAATTCAAGTAGAAGGAAGGTTTGTCACCTTTTTCTTGGCGCCCAAGCAATGAAGAAAGCGCCAAAGCCACCAAAGAATACCATATTCATGCAAGCCAAAGAAGGAAAGGTTTCAAGAAAAAGAATTCGGCCAAGCAAGACAACCAAGCAAGCAATTGTTGGCGTTCACACTCAAATATGGGAAGTTTTCAAGCCAATTTCGACCCATGGAGCCATTGCCATGACAAAGCATTAAAGATTAAGATTTTCTTTCTTAAATTGATCTTTTGTAACATTGAGGAAAAGAGGCTACAAAGCTTGCTCTCGCATGTGACCTGAATAAGTTTTTGAAGAATGAAATGTCGATTAGTTGCCTAGCAACCTTGGGTGCTTGTGTCGCCTATCTCCCCTTCTTCCCCAAGGGCCAAGGTTCCCTTCGCTAACCGTTTCTTCAAAGACATCTCCATCAACTTGGCGCTTGGATCATCTTCTTTAACCAACAAGGGGCGCATCTTCTCTTCAAAGGATCTTTTCACCATCTTGGTGCAAGAGCAACCTCTTCAACCATTAGCCGCGCAACATCTTCAAGGAGCATCTCCCTTAACCTTGGTGGCGCATCTACATCCTCTTCACCAACCCTTGGCGCATCTAGTCCATCTCCTTCATCAACACTTAGCACAAAGATCTTCAACCACTCTCCAAGGAACTATATCAAGAGAACATCCTTGAATCAACTCCTTCAAGACACTCAATCGGCCAAGCCTCTCTATCTTACTCTTGTTATTATTTGCTTGGTTCGTCTTTGTTTAACTTGTTGAATCTTGTAGGTGATGCAAAAGATAGGATCCCTTCATCTCAAGGATCAAGCAACCTCAAGTGGCGCATCTTCAACATTAAGGATCTCCTCCACTATAACTTGGAGAAACATCAAACCGAGAACATTTCAACTTGCCTCTAGTTTATGTTTACTTGTATAATCTTTCACTAATAGACTCTTCTTTGTTTCTTGAAGCTCTCGGCATCAAAAGGGACTCCATAACATGAGACATCTCCAAGGAATCATTCATGGCCGAAACTTACAAGGCCTTCTCAATCCAAGACTTGAGCAACACATCATCTTTAATTAGATTAGTTAAGTAGTTTGTTTGATCTTGTTAGCCAGAGGAATTTGGAGGCTTAACCTCCCCTCTTGAAATTTCATTGTAAGTGCCATTTAATAACATTATACCCAAGCATGTTTGGGTTTGTTGTGTTGGTGTGTTTGTAATGAAGCAACTCCTTCCATCAGAGTAGGACCGTTGAAGATCGGGAAGGACGATCCTTCTATTCTCAAGGATCGCATGGTGAGCGCTTCTTTACAATATTATCTTTTAATGTTTTAGAAATGCATGTTTAGCCATAGAGTAGTTAACCACATGTTTAGTTATAGTTTTGTTTGTAAGAGCATGCTAGTTGCAATTCATTTTGTAGTTTATAATTGCATGCTTAGGTCAAATATTATCTAGCATATAATTTAGTAGCATATTAATCTTCAGTTTTTATCTAAAACACCAAAAACATATTTTTGAAAGCCCTGTTAGATAACCTCGCATGCTAGCTTGTTTTCCTTAGATTCATGTTTTCATGCTAGCCCAAATTGCATGCTCCCCCCCTACATCAGAAGGTCATCCACTTGGCGTTTGAGCTCCGTTTACTCGGTGGGGTTAAGACGGTGATGGGGCAGATTGGGCAAAGATGCCCCGGGGATGAGATTGATGACATGCTGGATGTCACGTTCCGGTGGAAGGCCGACGGGAAGATCAACTGGGTAGATGTATGAAAACTCACTGAGCAAGGCAGCGACCACCGTTGGCAAAGGTGCCGGAGGAGGCGGGGGTATTGGAGAGACCTCACGGACCATGAGAGCATAAACCACTTTGGTCTCATGGGCCTCCTGGACAAGGGAGCTAGGACGGACCAAGGCAATGGCCTTGGGCGCGGGTGGGGCTGGAGGTAAGGGCGTGATGACGCCCTTGGACGTGGAAGCCCGCAGCTCCTTAGGCGGTGCCGGAGTCAAGTAGATCTTATGTCCCCCGTGGTGGAAAACGTAAGTGTTGGATCGATTGTAATGGATCATGTCACGGTCGTAAAGCCATGGGCGGCCAAGAAGGACGTGGGCGACATCCATGGAAGCGACGTCGCACCACACCTTCTCTGAATAATCACCGAAGTATATGGGGACCTAACATCGGTGGGTAATGGGAAGGCTAGACGTATCGACCTAGGCGATTGAATACGGCCAAGGGTGAGGCTCGAGTGTGAGGCCGAAATAGTGTTGGTGTATATGCCCTAGGACCTAGTTTTGGTCAACTTATGTACTACTTGACATTGATATTTATATATCATTCTGGCATTGTCGTTATCATTGTTTGACTACACCTGCGATTGTGTACTTACATGATAATGTCCCTGGAGACAGATTGGATCTGTGCTCAAATAATTGTCCCCAGTCGATGTACCTGAGTGGATATGGGACAGCTCTGGTACTTGAGAGACTGGTATGTGGGCTGGTTAGGCATGTGGTGCTAACGCAGACACGTGGGTATATCATTGGAGGATATACTGGATAGACCCGCTATGAGGCTATGACTTGGTGTCATGAGTTATCCTCATAAGTGATAGGAGATGCATTGATCCCTTGACTTGAGGTCATTGATCATTCTATGTGGTTAGGGACTTGCTTTGATACAACCTAACACCTTGCCGTAGCTGGGAGGTCATAACGGTTGTTATTGAGCATGTCACGACCCATATGAGAAGATCAATGGACAGACATAGGATTTGCCCCTTCCCTAGGGAAGTATGATATCCATGGAGCTCTCTTATGGTTCTATGACTGAGAGTGTATGGCCATACCCAGGTGAGAACCTGTTTTATTCATAGCCATGTGATTGGATGAAAACAAGTGGTGACACACTTGTCCAATCGGATATCAGTTTGGCAAAGAGACTGTAATGCATCTGTACCTAGTTGCGATGATGGGGATGTCGATGTCGATATCCATTCCAATGACCTGGGTAGCAGCGATGCACTGCTAGGTGCCACTCATTGCTTGTGATGACCTTTGGTCAGCACTACCAGCGTCAGAGGAACCTACAGGGTCGCACACCTTGATACTTGAGTTCTCGTATTGATCGGGAAGCCTTATGATCGAGTTATTGGATAACTCGGATCTAATTGGGAGATTTCATCAGCGCCAATGGGCCTGATGAGATGGAAGGATGTTATTGGAGCCAAACTTCAATTTTGGCAGGTTGACCCGTATTTGACCATGGTTGGTCACATTTGGATTAGGGTTGCATTGGATTGGATCCAAATGCTTAATCAACCCATGTAATGAAGTTTGGGCTAGCTCATTATCCAATGAGGCCCAATAACAAGTTCTCATGAAGAGATGAGAGGCTAAAAGGGTATAATGGGGAGAAACATGAACCATTAAGCGCATAGGGGCATAATGGGGTCATGTTGGCGCCTTTGCTTCATTATGGAAGTAAAGGGCGCCTCCCCTCTCTTCCTAGGATGGAATGCATGCCTCTATGGCATTGCTTGGGGCGCAAGGCAAGGCCTTGGCGCACAAGGAAAGGCGTGGGGCACAATAAGGAATGGTTGAATGAGAATTATGGAAATGTCTTGGAGACTTTCCTTGTCTCAAACCTCCTCATCCTAGCCCTACACTTGTCATGATCCTAGCCATTACCCTAACCGCCTCTTGCCCTATAAATGTGACCCTAGTCGCCCCCTCTTGTGAGTGATCAATCCTTGAAGGCGTGAACACAAGAAGAGGGGCGAGTGCTTGGAGGAAGGGTGCATCTTCTTTCTTCCATAACCGCAAGCCTCTTCCTCCTTTCCTCTTGGCGCACGGAGATCTAGGGCTTGGCGGCTTGAATAGTTTCCCTCTTCACTTGGCGCATCTTTTCTCTAGGTGGCGCAAGTGAGGTAGAGAATCTCCCTAAGGCTTGGATCTTCTTCCCAAGGCTAGCACCGGGCGTGGAAGAAGAGAACTCAAGAGATCCGTGTGTGCGAGACTGCAGAGGGCGCACACTTGGATGCCTACATCAGCATCGCTCCACATTGCTCTTAAGGTATTTCCTAACTCATCGTGTCGACTCCCTTGCTTGCGATCTTCACTGGGTTTTTGGGACCGGCCTGTTTCGGGGACATTCTTCCACTGCGAAAAATGTATGTCTATAACTCTGAAAATTGTAAAATGTCCCCGGGGTTTCCCAACAAACGGGTGATCGCCCTCCGTGAGACGACGTTGAGGCTGCTACCTCCGTCGAGCACAATTTTGCATGAGTGCCCATTACACTTGATGTAAGTGTAGAAGATACTCGTGCGCTTCCAATCCTTGGAAGGGGACGGGTATGGACAAGGGTCCAGCGGACTACCAAGGCCGGGTGCGGGCCGAACTCCTCATCAGAGTAACATTGTGGGCCAACCTCTTGCGTCAAAGGGGGCGCGAGAGGGACGACGAGCTGTGGGTAAGGGTCACGCGGGGTGACCGCGATGTGCAGGGAGTGACGCGGACAATCCCCGTTGAAGTGACCGATTTGCCCGCAATGGTGGCAAGGGCCGGGCGGAACAGCAGAGATGGGCGCCTTGCCCTTCTCCTCCCAAGTCAAGCGTGGAGGTGGGGCGTTGTGGGGAGCGTCGCGTGGGGTCCGACGGGGGCCCGCGTGGTGAGGACGAGGGGCTGTCTCGGTGCGAGGAGGCGGACCCGATGTGCTCCCTCTGCAGTCTCGCACACAGTCAAACCACGAGCTCTCTTCTTCCTCTCCCGGTGCTAGCCTCGGGAAGAAGATCTACGCCTCTGGGAGACTTCCTCAAGCACTTGCGTCAACCTCCAAGGGAAGATGCCAAGTAGAGGAGAAAGAAAACCACCAAGGTCCAACCTTGTGAACGCCAAGAGAAGATGGAAGAAGGGAGGAGGTGGAGGAATCGCCAAGGTCCAACCTTGCGAGTTCTTCTTCAAGACCAATCGTCCTCTCACTTACTCTCTTAGTTCGATCAACTAACATGAGGGAGGGCGTCAAGGGGGTTTTTATCTTTGTGAAGGGATGCACCAATTCATCAAGAGGCGCACCTCTTTATCAATGGGCACATCCCTTCAACAAGGGGCGCAACTCTTCAAAGGAAGAGGCGCACCTCTTCAAGGGAAGAGGAGAAAACCCATTCGCCCACTCCAAGCAAGAAGCGCTAAGCAAACTTCAAGCAAGAGCCATCCACTCCATTTGGCTCATTTGGTCCAAATGGCTCATTGAGCCCATTTGGCCTATTAGCCCAACTTGGTCTATTGGGCCCATTGGGCCCATTTGGCCTACTAGGCCCAAAAAATAATTTAGATCCAAATGATTTCTTTCATCTCATCTAGCACAGTGGTGCTGATGGATTCTCCCAAACAGGTCTGAGTTATCTAATAACTCAATCAATAGGCTACCCGATCAATACGAGAACCCGAGTTCAAGTTGTGCGACCCTGTAGGTTCCTCTGACGTTGGCAGTGATGAACTCAGGTCATCACAAGCAGTGAGTGGCACCTAGCAGTGCATCGCTGCTACCCAAGTCTTCGGAATGGATATCACATCGACATCCCCATCATCGCAACAAGATACCGATGCATTACAGTCTCTTTGCCGAACTGATATCCGATTGGACAAAGTGTGTCACCACTTTGTTTTTACCCAATCTCATGGTCATGACTAAATCAGGCTTTCACCTGGGTATGGCCATACACTTTCAGTCATGCAACCATAGGGGGCCCCGTGGATATCAAGCTTCCCGTAGGAAGGGGCAAATCCTATGTCTGTCCATTGATCTTCTCATATGGGTCGTCACATACCCAATGACAACCGTTATGACCTCCCAGCTTACGGCGAGGCATTAGGTTGTATTAAAGCATGTTCCTAACCATACAGAAGAGTCAATGACCTCAAGTCAAGGGATCAATGCATCTCCTGTCACTTGTGAGGTTAACTCATGACACCAAGTCAGAGCCTCACAGCGGGTCGGTCCAGTGTATCTTCCACTGATACACCCATATGCCTGTGTTAGCACCCCATGCCTAACCAGCTCATATACTAGTCTCACATGTACCAGGGCTGTCCCTTATCCACTCAGGTACTCGACCGGGGACACATCGTTTGAGCACAGATACAATCTGTCTCCAGGGACATTATTATCTATGTACACAATCGCAGATGTAAACACAGCATAATAATGACAATGCCAGAACGATATATTAAATACCAATGTCAATATCAAGTAGTACAAACAAGACCAATAACGGGTCTAAAGGGCATATACACCAACAATCTCCCACTTGCACTTAGACTTAGTTGTTGTGAAATCTCAACCCCATGTCCCTCGCATGACCATCATGCTTCTGCTGTGCCAAAGCTTTGATAAGTGGGTCTGCCAGATTGTTATCTATGTCAACTCTGCTTATCTTGACATCACCTCGGTCAACGATCCCTCTGATCAGGTGAAATCTTCTAAGTATGTGTTTGGATTTCTGATGAGACCTTGGTTCCTTTGCCTGTGCAATCGCTCCATTATTGTCACAATAAAGCTCGATTGGATCCACAACAGAAGGAACCACCTGAAGTTCCGATACGAACTTCCGAATCCAAACGGCTTCTTTGGCTGCCTCAGAAGCAGCGACATACTCAGCCTCGGTCGTAGAATCAGCTATAGTGGACTGCTTGAAGGATTTCCAGCATACAGCGCCACCATTCAACTTGAACACATAGCCGGCCTACGATCTAAAGTCATCAGGGTCAGACTAGAACGACACATCAGTGTAGCCCTGAACACTGAGCTCTTCCTATCCCCCATAGACCTAGAACAAGTCTTTAGTTCTTCTCAGATACTTCAGAATGTTCTTTACAGCCACCCAGTGCTGTAGACCTGGATTGGATTGGTATCAGCTAGTTATGCTCACAGCATAAGCCACGTCTGGTCTAGTACACAACATCGCGTACATGATCGAACCCACTGCCGAAGCATAGGGCACTCGACTCATGTCGTCCCTCTCAGCCTGTGTGATGGGACACTGCTCTTGGAGAGAATAAGGACATGTCTCACTCGAAGGTATCCTTTCTTAGATTGCTCTAAGCTGAACCTCTCCAGGACCTTATCAATGTTAGTACTCTGACTAAGGGCCAGGAGCTTCTTGGATCTATCCCGGTAGATCCTCACGCCTAGGATATAGGCGGCCTCCCCCAAGTCTTTCATCTCGAAACACTTTCCCAACCATGTCTTCACAGCTTGAAGACTAGGGATGTCGTTTCCGATGAGTAGTATGTCGTCGACATACAGGACCAGAAATGTCACCAAGCTCCCACTGAATCTTTTATATACACAGGCGTCATCTTTGCTCTTGATAAATCCGTAATCTCTTACTGCCTCATCAAATCGAAGATTCCAACTTCGAGAAGCTTGCTTTAATCCATAAATGGATCTTTTTAGCCTGCAGACCTTATCGACCTCTGCAGGATGGATGAAACCATCCGGTTGTGTCATATACACATCCTCTGTTAGCTTTCCATTAAGGAATGCTGTATTTACATCCATCTGCCATATCTCGTAATCGTGATATGCAGCTATAGCAAGCAAGATTCGAATGGATTTGACTGGCGAGAAGGTTTCGTCATAGTCCACCCCATGAACTTGTATGAATCCTTTTGCCACAAGCCTACCCTTATAGGTAACTATGTTGCCATCCATGTCAGTCTTCCTCTTGAAGACCCATTTACACCCTATGGGTTTTACCCCATCAGGCAGCTCAACCAAATCCCAGACTTGGTTAGCCGACATGGAATCCATCTCGGATCTCATGGTCTCAAGCCATTTCTCGGAGTCCGGTCCAGCAACCGCCTCATCATAGGTCCTGGGTTCATCTTCAACGATGAAGATCCCGTCGTGTTGGGTCAGCAGCGACCTGTACCTCTCAGGTGCATGACGAATCCTCTCAGACCTACGTAGGGCCTGTGTCTGAGCCTCTGGTTGCCCAGCAACCAGTGCAGGTGGCTCAGGTTCAGGTGGCTCAGGTTCCATCTCCGTGTCTTGTGGTTGCACTTGGACCTCGTCCAAGTCAAACTTCCTCCCACTGACTTCTTTCATGAGAAATTCTCTCTATAGAAAGACAGCATCTCGAGCAATAAAAACTTTATTCTCGCTGGGAATATAGAAGTAATATCCTTTAGTTTCCTCAGGATACCCCACAAACATGCATTTATCAGATCCGGGTTCTAGCTTGCTAGAATCTTGACGTTTGACATAAGCCTCACATCCCCAGACTCTGATATAAGAGAGATGCGGTCTCCTCCCACTCCATACCTCGTACAGAATCTTGAAGACACTCTTAGATGGAACATTATTCAGTATCTTAGAAGCTGCTTTTAGTGCAAATCCCCAAAACGAGAGTGGTAAAGTTGCATGACTCATCATAGATCGAACCATGTCTAACAATGTTCGATTTCTCCTTTTAGACACACCATTCCATTGTGGTGTTCCAGGGGGAGTGAGTTGGGATAGAATCCCACACTCTCTAAGATAGTCAAGAAACTCATTGCTTAGGTACTCTCCACCACGATCTGATCGAAGAGTCTTAATAGATCTACCAAGCTGGTTCTCAACTTCATGTCTGAACTCCTTAAATTTCACAAAGGATTTGGACTTATGTTTCATCAAATAAACATAACCATATCTACTGAAGTCATCAGTAAATGTGATGAAGTAGTTGTACCCTCCTCTGGCTTGTTTACTGAATGGCCCACATACATCGTTGTGTATGAGATCCAACAAACCTCCTGCCCTCTCACCAATCTTGGTGAAGGGCGCTTTTGTCATCTTCCCTAATAAATAAGGTTCGTAAGTATCAAATTCCTCCAAGGAGCTTGAACCCAACAATCCATTTGCATGGAGTTGTTGAATACGATTCTTATTTATATGGGCTAATCGACAATGCCAAAGGTACGTACTAACTGAACCACTTAGTTTGATCTTTTTATTATTTATGTTATAAATAGAGTTATCCATGTCCAGGACATATAATCCATTGCACAAGGTACCCTTCCCATAAAACACATTTGCAAATGAAAAAGAACAAGAGTCCTCTTTTATTTCAAATTTGAACCCTTTCCTTGCCAACCAAGGAATAGATACAATGTTTTTGGTAAGAGAAGGTACATAAAAACAATGATCTAACTCCAACTGAAGTCCAGTAGGCAGGGAGAGTGTCAAAAATCCTACGGCAACAGCAGCAACCTGTGCTCTGTTTCCAACACGTAGGTCAATCTCTCCAAGCCGCACCGATCTACTTTTCTTGAGCCCCTGCATATTTGTACAAATATGAGCTCCACATGCGGTATCCAATACCCATGACATGGAAGTAGAAAGGTTGACTTCGGTAACATAAATACCTGAGCCACAAGATGAAGCCTTGCCTCTCTTCTCCTCGTTCTGAAGTTGCCTGCAGTCCCGTCTCCAGTGGCCATACTCGCCATAGTGGAAGCACCACTGTTCCTTCGACATTCTCACATTCTTTTTCAGTGCTTTGGCTGGACCCTTGGCACTACCCTTGGTATGTGCCCTACCCCTCTTCTTCATCTTCTTGATCGCGGGGACCAAAAGAACAGAATTGGGTTTGGTCTTGACCATTTCTCGCTCGGTCGTTTTGAGCATATTCAATAGTTCCTCCCGTGAGCACTCAATCTTATTCATATTAAAATTAATGATGAATGGACTGAAGCTGGAGGGCAGGGACTGTAGAATAAAATCCGTGACCAGCTCGTTATCAAATGTGTGTCCCAGTCTTTTGAGATGATCCACATACCCAATGACCTTGAGCACATGGGGTCCCACTGGAGCACCTTCAGATAACTTGCACTGAAAGACTGCCTTAGCAATGTCATATCTCTCAGTCCTAGCCTGAACTTCGAACATCTGTTTCAAATGTGTTATCATTTGAAAAGCGTTCTGCTCCTCATGCTGCATCTGAAGTTCAGGTGCCATGGTGGCTATCATGAGACATGACACTTCTAAAGAGTCGTCCTGATGCTTTCGAAAAGCATCCCTTTTAGTCGCTCGGGCTGTAGGTGGAGGAGGCGCGGGAAGAGCTTGCTCAAGGACATAGAGCTTCTTCTCGAGCTTGAGGACTATCCTCAAGTTCCGATACCAGTCCATAAAGTTGGATCCAACTAACTTATCCTTGTCAAGGAGTGATTGCAGTGTCAATCCGCTATTGTTCGTAGCCATTGATCTACAACAAGCAAGATAGCAGATTAGTACTACTTCAAATCATTTAATCTGGACTTGCATTAAATGATAGTGGCTCCCACTATTTTAATCGAATTGACAACCCACAAAGTCAATCGGAAAATCTGAGATTTCCTAGTGAGATGGGATCCTTATTCCACACGAGGCTTCGCGTCCCACTAGGGTGGGATGAGATGCACAAAGTGACTCATGCTTCATAAGGTGGGCACGCCGGCCGATTGCCCCCAGGGAAATTCCCCTTCTCAAGACAGTTCAAGCATTTCATGCCCAGCTAGAGCTGGAACAACACAAAATCTTAACCTCTCGAGGCTGCCTCTAGAATTTCATCATGTGGCCACCACATATGAAATCTAGTCAAGTCTATCCTGACCGTTATGCCTAAGGCCAACGAGCTTCCTTGCTAGGGCACGTCCAGGATTTTAACTGGACTCAGGAAACCATTGTCACCACACACCTTCTAAAGATAAGTGGGTGTGTCCCA
Organism: Costus lasius; assembly: GCA_027563935.2. Taxonomy (NCBI): domain Eukaryota; kingdom Viridiplantae; phylum Streptophyta; class Magnoliopsida; order Zingiberales; family Costaceae; genus Costus; species Costus lasius. Next base: position 19,997,706 of record CM050447.1, on the reverse strand, counting down.
CTAGGGTGGGAAACAGTGCACAACACCACTGATCGATAGCTTGACGAGGGCTACGCGTCAGAAGGCTACAGACTCGATATTATTTTGAGGGTTTTTGAGGTCTCATCCTCTTAGTTTTATCTTGTGTCTAACATTACAGGCATGCAATCCTATAGTGATAACAAAAAGATAAAACACAACCAGGCATGCTTTAGCAAATATTGAAAACAGTAAATAAGCGATGTGGTCATAGCCTAATCAACGCAATGAACCATCACATGCCAAAGAATATTCATGCTTGACCTAGGTGACAAGCCCCGATAAGACCTAACTTAGCCGCCACTAAGCTTTATCTTCAAGTGCGGCTTAGGGTCCTTCATATATGATGCGCCATCACCCGAGATGCGCCAAGATGCAAGCTCCAGGAGGATGCACCCTTAGTCTTCTTTGTGCGTTTACAAAACAAAAAGAAAAAGCGGCACGCAGACCTCACACAAATACATCACAGGCATACAAGGGGCTTGACTATGACCACAACACGATGCACAATCATCTCATGCTTTTCTATATGCTCATGAAAACATAAAACTTTAGTTTTAGTTTCTTAGAAAACAAGTCTTTCAACCTCAACGTCCGTTCGTAAATCTAGGAATTATCGTTTCTCTCAGGAGTCTACAAGTGACACATGCATGCTCCAAGCACGCTTGTCGTCTACCCTTGCAATCCTTAACCTGCCAAGATTAGGACAATCATATGCCCATAATCTTTGACAAGTCCCACATAGTAGGACTATCCTATATGCGTGGGGAGAAATTAATTCTCTCACATATGGGTCTAACCCACAAAGTGAAGAAAGCGAAAAATTAAAGAGATCGAATAGATGTCAGGAACGAAAAACTTATAATTTTTCTTACTTAGAAAAATCCATGCGCATATGCAAATTTTTGAAAAATTTCAGATGGCATGTGAGCATACAACAAAAGCATAAAACACCGTTCGAGTTCGGAAGATGGCTCTGATACCACCGTTGGGAAACCCCGGGGATTTTAAATTTTTACAGACAAGCACAACGGAAGCAATCCCTGAAACAGGCCAGTCCCAAAAACCCAGAAGATCGAGTCTTGCGAGGAGATCGACACGGTGAGTAGGAGATGATACCTTGCAATGAAGAAGGTAGATGCGATGCAGATACCCAAATGTGCTCCCTCTGCAGTCTCGCACACAGTCAAACCACGAGCTCTCTTCTTCCTCGCCCGGTGCTAGCCTCGGGAAGAAGATCCACGCCTCTGGGAGACTTCCTCAAGCACTTGCGTCAACCTCCAAGGGAAGATGCCAAGTAGAGGAGAAAGAAAATCACCAAGATCCAACCTTGTGAACGCCAAGAGAAGATGGAAGAAGGGAGGAGGTGGAGGAAACACCAAGGTCCAACCTTGCGAGTTCTTCTTCAAGAACAATCGTCCTCTCACTTACTCTCTTAGTTCGATCAACTAACATGAGGGAGGGCGTCAAGGGGGTTTTTATCTTTGTGAAGGGACGCACCAATTAATCAAGAGGCACACCTCTTTATCAATGGGCGCATCCCTTCAACAAGGGGTGCAACTCTTCAAAGGAAGAGGCGCACCTCTTCAAGGGAAGAGGAGAAAACCCATTCGCCCACTCCAAGCAAGAAGCGCTAAGAAAACTTCAAGCAAGAGCCGTCCACTCCATTTGGCTCATTTGGTCCAAATGGCTCATTGAGCCCATTTAGCCTATTAGCCCAACTTGGTCTATTGGGCCCATTTGGCCTACTAGGCCCAAAAAATAAGTTAGCTCCAAATGATTTCTTTCATCTCATCTAGCATAGTGGTGCTGATGGATTCTCCCAAACAGGTCTGAGTTATCCAATAACTCAATCAATAGGCTACCCGATCAATACGAGAACCCGAGTTCAAGTTGTGCGACCCTGTAGGTTCCTCTGATGTTGGCAGTGATGAACTCAGGTCATCACAAGCAGTGAGTGGCACCTAGTAGTGCATCGCTGCTACCCAAGTCTTCGGAATGGATATCACATCGACATCCCCATCATCGCAACAAGATACCGATGCATTACAGTCTCTTTGCCGAACTGATATCCGATTGGACAAAGTGTGTCACCACTTTGTTTTTACCCAATCTCATGGTCATGACTAAATCAGGCTTTCACCTGGGTATGGCCATACACTTTCAGTCATGCAACCATAGGGGGCCCCGTGGATATCAAGCTTCCCGTAGGAAGGGGCAAATCCTATGTCTGTCCATTGATCTTCTCATATGGGTCATCACATACCCAATGACAACCGTTATGACCTCCCAGCTTACGGCGAGACATTAGGTTGTATCAAAGCATGTTCCTAACCATACAGAAGAGTCAATGACCTCAAGTCAAGGGATCAATGCATCTCCTGTCACTTGTGAGGTTAACCCATGACACCAAGTCAGAGCCTCACAGCGGGTCGGTCCAGTGTATCTTCCACTGATACACCCATATGCCTGCGTTTGCACCCCGTGCCTAACCAGCTCATATACTAGTCTCACATCTACCAGAGCTATCTCTTATCCACTCAGGTACTCGACCGGGGACACATCGTTTGAGCACAGATACAATTTGTCTCCAGGGACATTATTATCTATGTACACAATCGCAGATGTAAACACAGCATAATAATGACAATGTCAGAACGATATATTAAATACCAATGTCAATATCAAGTAGTACAAACAAGACCAATAACGGGTCTAAAGGGCATATACACCAACAATCTCTTTAAGACTCTTACTTTAAACAATGTGTTCCATGTACCAGAGATTCGTAGGAACCTTGTTAGTGGATCTCTTTTTAGTTCAAAGTGGTTTTAAGATTGTTTTAGATGCAAACAAAGTTTTACTCTCTAAAGGTGTCTTATTCATTGGAAAAGACTTTACTTCTAATGGATTATTTCAATTGAATTTTGTTTCTTTAAATTCTCTGTCTGATTCATCCATTGCATTGAATACAGAAAATTCTGATTATTGGCATGGTAGACTTGGCCATGTTAATTCATCAAGTAACTGCTCCTTACTCTCCTCAATCTAATGAAGTAGCAAAAAGAAAGAACAGAACCCTACTAGACATGGTAAATGCCATGTTACTTAGTTCTGGAGCACCCCAGAACTTGTGGGGGAAGGTTATTCTTTCAGCCTGCTTCATTCAAAATAGAATTCCTTCCAAAAATAATTTGAAAACCCCTTTTGAAATTTAGAATGGATATAGGCCCAACCTTAAATTCCTCAGAATGTGGGGGTGCTTAGCAAAAGTAAGCATTCCTGAACCTAAGAGGAAAAAGATTGGTTCTAAAACCATAAATGCTGCCTTTATAGGATATTCTCTTGATTCCAACTGTTATTGTCTTCTCTTTTAAACCTCAAAATTCTTCTCCCATCATGATCCTAACCTTTTCTAATAATCTTAACCTAATCCACAAAACAGACCATTATAGCTAGAAGTACCATGGAAGCTGAGCTTGTTGCTTTAGACTTAGCTTACTTGAATGGCTTAAAAACCTTTGTTCATCTATACCAATGGCCTTAACATTTAGTCCACCAATTTCTATTAATTGTGATAGTAAGGCTACAATAGAATTTTGCAAAAGGAAACTAGTAAATACCAAATTGAGTAGACACATCAAAATCAGACAGAAAACTATTAGATGGTTATCTTCTCATAATGTTGTTTCTTTGTAGACCCTGGAAAGAGGTTCAATGGGTAATAACAAGCTGACTGGTTGGCCAAGGAGTACAATTAAAAATTCTAAAAACACTATATGTGTTTATTGGAGTTAATTATAAAGGCTCCAATACCCCATTCCTAAGGTGATTGAGTACTCCTATGTAGGTGTTAGGTTGAGTTAGATAACTCTTAAAGAAATCCAAAAGGTTTAACCTAAGAAGTGCCTCTACACACTTCTTCATAGGATTTCTCCTATATGTGAGTTTCCGTATACGGCCGCGGACTAGTAAATGGACACTACTAGCAAACTCACAAGAAAGTAAGGTATCCGCGCACGGCCAAAAATGCGCAACCCCGCGTCACTGTTAGCTGTATCATATTTGCACCATTGTAAGCCGGGCCAAAAGGGTTGTAGTTCAAGACCTGGTTCACTACATCTCTTCCGGTGAAGTTCCGTGTACTAAGTGTATTGAACATTGCTCTTTCCTGACCGCATGATGTAAATGTTGTTCAGCACTTTGTTTTCTTTATGAATTTAATTTAAAAAGACTTTTGAGTTTTATGGGGGATTGTTGGAGTTTAAGAAAACCCAAAAGTCCCTTAGTCCCACATTGGGGGAGTTAGAAGGGATACTTAGGTTTAAAAGCAGTTGTAACTTCTCTAGCCCATTGAGGTTTTAAGGGGCATCAACTATCTAAACCCAGTTGATCCAAAACACACACGCACGCACCTCGCCTCGCCACGCCATGCTGAGCCGAGTCAGGTTGGGTCGGGTCGGGTCGGGGTCGGGGGTGTGGGTGCGGGTTTATCGGGCAATTAATTTACCTTTTTATTTTAGCCTGTATCTTATTATTATTATTAATAACGGTAATTAAGACTATATTTATGTTTGTCTTAATTATGGTCGTTAGCGTGCCTATTTAGAGGTATGCACGAGACCACGTTATTAATAATATGTTATTTCGAGAGTGCTATTTTTAAGCCTTCTCGTTTTAGCCCTCGCCGCCCTCCTTCTCTATATAATATGAGGCTAGGCGACAGGAGCAGACACACATATCTCTCTCCTCAGTTTTCTCGCTCTCTCCTCTTTGTGCTGAACAACATTGAAAGGTGGCAGTGACAGCCGTCTCACCGTCGCGCCGGCAGGGACGCAACATCGGTTGTATCTTCGAGCAACCATCCGGATAAAAGCTTATGCACCAAAGCCTGAAAATTTGCCTAAGGACAGACCTCGGTCGCCTCCGATTCTTTCTAATCCTTTGTTTATTATTTTATGATCTGCTTAATAATCTGATTTATTACTTGATTTACAGCATATTCTGATTTATTACTTGATTTACAGCATATTGGCAACAGTTTGATGATCTAGCGAAGCAGTTCATAGTTGGAACTTGTTTCATTTTGTATGAGACTACATATTATTCTTCTAAATTTAGTGAACAAGTGTACTTAGGCTTTGTAAATAAGGGGAAAATCTTCTGAATGTTCTTGTTTATTGTTACTTTCTGTCTATCCTATCTTTTTTTTCTGTGGAAATATTTGCTTGGATCAAACTAGTTACTTGATTGTTAACATAACAGAGTGAAACACCACCTGTTTCGTGCCCCACATTAAGGAGCCTACTTGTCAAAGTTTGAAACTGATTTGATTACCCCTCTCTAATTGTTCATGAGCTTTCTTTCCTAGTTTTCGCTTATAAAATTTGAAATTTCGTTGTGAATCTCTTTCTAAGTGGTCTTGAGTTTATTCCCCTAGTTTTCTAGATGTGTTAGATGTAGTCTTGTCATTATGGAGTGACTAGAATTGACAGTATAGGTCATTTTGTTAATTTATTTTTTCTGAAAAGGATTAGTGGTGTGCAATACTCTTGTTGATAAATGCTCCCATGAATGCTTTTTAACTCATTTCCTTTGCAGGAAGTTACCAATTCAATATTTAATTTAACCATGATTGGTTGGTTCTTTCAGGCAATTTCAGTCTGTGAAATGCTTCGACATGGTTCTGTAACTTTTGGAAGGTTTCATGTGGAACCATTTTCATGGGAACAGAACTCTGTTTTTCTCGCAATAGATGATGCCAGGAGGAACTAGCTAAGTTAAATGGTATAGTTGCCCAAAGGAAGGAAGGCATATTTTGAAGACTACTTTGGAAGGAACCGGGCTTTGAAAGCCCGAAAGAATCAGCAAACATAACCTGCATTGGATTATGGGGGTGGCAACAATATAAATAATATACCTGGCCAGAGTACAGAAGAATATAAAACCCTAGGAGGTGGAATTGAAAACAGTATTTATCCCTCAGAAATGGCAGAAGTTGGAGAAACCTTTAAGCAGGAAAATAACAGCAATGGGCTTATGGAAGTTCAGGATTCCATGTCACCAGATCTTACTAACAAAGCTCAACAGAATCAGTAAACTGAGCTTACATTGGATTATGGTGGTGAAAATGTTAATATATTCCCAAAATGGAGACGAAGTTGTAAGCCTCAAGTTGGAACTCCAGACACTATTCATCTTTCACTATTCATCCTTCTGAAAGGGCAAAAGTTGGATATAGCTTTAAGATAAGTAGCGGTAACAATACCAAGCAGAACCTATATTCCCAAAACTTGCTTTGCTGCAACATCAACAGAATCAGCAAATTGGACTATGTTTGTGACAATGACATATCTAGCCAAAAGTAAAGATTCTGAACAACATGAAAACCTCCCTGTGGACACAATCTATACCTCAAGAAAAGCTAAGCTTGAAGAAACCATTAAGCAGGAAAGTAAATTCAACATTCCTCTGCAAAGAAGATGCTTGGATCCAGAATCAATGTTGCCAGACCTCAATTCGTTAAGAGACATTGTAAGAAAATACGAACAAAAAGAGAACTCTGTTGGCAGCGTACAGGTGCAAAAATTTGAAACAGTGTCCTTATTCGCTCATACGGCAGAAATGGAAAAGAGCGAATCGAATTGTATCAGCAATCTTGACATTAAAGATATCTTGCAGAAGCATGAGAGTATTGTGTCAAATACTAACCTCCCATCAGTTATGAAAGGGGCAATTCAAATCAAAATCGCAACCGATGCAGTCGATTAGTAAATCTGACATTCTTATGGTATGTCATAAGGGCTGTCTTGAGTTTCTTCTTTTTTTTTTTTCTTTTTTTTTTTCTTAAGAAATTCTGTTCTAATCATAAGCATCAAGCTTGCAATTTATATTGGACTTGTTTGGTACATGCACTTGCTGTGGGAAGTAGGATTGTTGTTGGACTATTTTCAAAATGATCGGACGGTTCGAATTAAAACCGATCAATCATTGGGTTTAAATGCGAATCTTGATAAAAAAAATCATGGCTCCAGTCAATACGGTTCGACTTGTCCAGGTCCAGATATGAAGGTGGCCTTTACATGTGTCTCATTAAAATTTTTTTGACTTAAATTATCTAATTAAAAACAATATATATATATATACATTTTTTTTATAAATTTCAATCAGACCATTGAGACATTGACCTATAAAGAGGTGAATAAATGATGCATAAATATAATTAAAATAAATAAAATAATGTCGATCTTATAAAATCGAGTTAAGTTCAGTATCAATGAAAAAGTCTAACAAATTAACCACTGCAATTCTTAGTTCCGATTCATTTAATCTAAATCAGATCGAAAGCTTAACCTTGAGTTGACCAAAATCACGATGTAAGATGGTACCCGGCCGTGCAAGACTCGCCAAGCGACGTTGACTTGTGCTCATCTCGGACGTCACAAAAAAATTGTCTAAAATTAAAAAAATAATAATAATAATACACTAATATGCTCTAATAAATAATGATTTTTACATAAAAAATGAATTGTGTTATGAATAATATTATTATGGATGTCCATTCATCCTCCGCGGTTTTCATAGTCTTTGGTTATAATCTTAAAACCTATGTAAAGTAATTAACTTATGTAATTATGATTCATAAGTTATAGTTCTTTTGGATGCTATAAATAGAGCATCTCTTTTTGTATTGATATATAGAAAATGATATGAAATAAAATCTCTTATTATCTCAAGCATTCTATCTCTTTATTATTTTATTTATTAGTTTATTTCATTTTATAACATGTTATCAACACGAGTTTCTAACTAAGAAACGTCTATCAGGTATAATAGCTATTATTTATTTTCTCTTGGTTAAGATTTAAATCTCCCTACTATTTAATCTTTGCTGACGCATATTATTTCAATTATGTGATATTACTAATGCATTTCAATTATGTGTTCAGATTTATCTCGGTATTTAAATCTGAAAATTTAATTCTGTTTTCTATAATTTTCTAGATCTCGCATATCAAATTTTGATCTCAGCATAATTTGCTCGTAATAACTATTACGAATCCGTGTCTGCACATTTCGCCTAATTTTAACTTGGCTGCCGCTTCCATTATTTTCTTTTGATTTTGTGTTTAACATATGATATGATGCAATGACTTTAATTCATTTCTTAATCATTAGTTTTTTTTATCTAAATAATATTAAATATTATCTACCCTATTTTTATATTTTATATCAAATCTTGTAGAACTTGAGTTTGTGGCTCTTGACATTATGGGGAAGAATTATTTATCATTTTTCACCGGAAGTGAAAAAATAATGATTTGGTCGTGGTCGTGGTCGTGGATATGGATATGGTCGTGGTAAAAATTCCAAGAACATTCTTTTTCACCAGAAGTGGAAGAATAATAAAAATATTGATAAAGAAAAGGGTGTGAAGAATAGCAAACATGTTAAAAATATGTACTATCGTTGTGGTGGCAAAGGCCATTGGTCACGTACCTGCCGTACACCAAAAACATCTCGTTGACCTTTGTCAAGAATCATTAAAAAAATAAAAAGAAAAAGATAGAGACAAATTTTACTTGTGAAGATGGTAGTTCTGATTATGACCATATGGATATTACTGATCTAGACGTTGTTGTTTTCTTTCTTGATCATTTAATTGTAGATTGTAGTGTTAAAAAAATAATTTCTTATATATTGATGTCTAATCTTAATATTTTTTTTCAGTTAATAAAACAATAAGTTTTGTTATCTTTTAAAATATATTTTTTTTCTTTAGTAGCATTTTTCTAACTATATGGACTTTTATTTTTCAATGAAGAATGAGTATTCCTTTAGTTGGCACCAACATCAATACTGAAGATATTTGTCTCGCTGATAGTGCAACAACTCACACAATTCTCAAGGATAAAAAATACTTCTCTCGTTTAACAATGCAAGAAGCTAATGTTAATACTATATCTGGTAGTACAAAGATAATTGAAGGCTCCGGAAGAGCTAATAAATTATTACATGGAGGAACCAAATTGTGTATTCATAATGAATTATATTCTTCAAAGTCTCAAAGAAATTTATTAAGCTTTAAAGATATTCGCCGAAATGGATATCATATCGAAACAACAATGAAGGGAATATTAAATTCTTTTATATCACGAGACTTGTATCAGGTAAAAAATATATGTTGGAAAAATTACCTACATTTTCCTCCGGATTGTACTACACTTATATTAAAACAATTGAAACATATAATATTGTAAACCAGACGTTTACAGATAATAACAAATTCATTATTTGGCATGATTGATTGGGCCATCCCGGATCTATTATGATGTAAAAAATAATTAAAAATTCATGTGGGCACCTATTGAAGAGCCAAGAGATTCTTCAATCCAATAATTTCTCATGTGTTAGCTTGTTCCCAAGGAAAGTTGATAATTCGACCAGTCAAAGTTAGGACTAAATCTCTTGCATTTTTATAACGTATACAAGGTAATATTTGTGGACCAATACACCCACCATGTGGACCATTTAGATATTTTATGGTTTTAATTGATGCTTCAACTATATGGTCATATGTTTGTTTATTATCAACCCGCAACCAAGCGTTTGCGAGATTACTTGCACAAATAATTTGACTAAAAGCTCATTTTCCAGATTATCCAATTAAGAAAATACGCCTTGATAATGCTGGTGAATTTACATCTCAAGCTTTTAATGAATATTGTATATCTATTGGAATTGATATTGAACATCCCGTAGCACATGTTCATGCACAAAATGAACTTGCAGAATCATTCATTAAGTGCTTATAATTGATTGCAAGACCATTGCTTATGAGATCAAAGCTTCCAAATTCTACTTGGGGACATGCAATCTTGCATGCTGCAGTATTGATTCGCATCAGGCCAATAAGCTATCATAAGTTATCCCCTTTACAATTGGTTTTTGGTCAGGAACCTAATATTTCCCATCTAAGAATTTTTGGATGTGCTGTATATGTTTGACACGACCGCAAGTGCACGGTTATGTCGAAGTAATATAAAAGATGTCGAATCCCATAGAGAACAAGGTTGACTACTAGAAAGTCCGAGTCATAATAGCTAGGTGAATCGAAACGTGAGTTTTTGAAGACGGAAATCGAAAACAAACAAGTGCAACTACTTCGGTAGAGAAAAGATATAAGAGAGAATTCAGGGCTACAGCTTCCACCACGACGATAATCTTAATCGCACAAGAAAGATATTAGTTATTTGGTTTATTGGTTTTCCACAAGGAGTCTAACCCTAGGGTACAAGGTGCCCTCTCTCGAGTGATACACCCCGGTGTTCATTTTAGACCGACCTCCTACTCTCGCGGTGGATCGTTCTAAGACGAACCCAATAAGTTCTATGGCAAACTATGAAATCCTCGAGCGAAGACCAAGCACTCTCGTGTCGAGGTCTCACAAGTTTTACTCAGAGGTTCGACCCTTACGATCCTTCTCTCGATATGAATCGTAACAGCTAACACGCGATATTACTCGGCCAAGGTAAAACCACGAAATAAATACGTCAAAGTAAAATATGCTCACAATTCATACCAAATAGCATAAATAGATACAAAGTTTGCAATTAAAATCATCAAAGGGTTTCCACCAAGCCCCGAAATAGGGTTTACACTACAATCGTCATTGAAACGCTCAAAATTTCTCTTTTAATGAAATGAAAAGTATAAGAAAATGAAGCTAAGGGGAAGGAGATGATAAACTGAAGGAATCCTGAAGAAATCGCGATGATCGTGTGTCTCAATCTCCGAAAATCTCCAAAAGTCGCCTCTGTCGCCGTGTTCTTCCACCCGCGTCACTTCTTCATATGAATCTTCGATTTTTAGGGCAAGAAAATTAGGGCTTTTATATTCCATCTGTTCGCCTCTGAAAGAGCTTTCCATAGACACCTCACTTGCTAAATTTGGACTCCAAACGAGTGAGAAATCATGGAAAAACCGAGTGGAACTCGGTCTCGTTCGCGACTAGGTTGGAATCACGGGTGAACCCCGCCGGGTTCACCTGCCCGTGATTCCCTTTGTGAGTTCGAACGAATAGAAGTGCGGTGAACCCGGTGGGGTTCACCCGCCCGTGCTTCTCTCTGGACAGATCTTGGCCAAAGTGAAAACCGGTGAACCCGGTGGGGTTCACCTGGCCGTGATGCTTTCTGGACTTCTGCTGGCTGACGACCTGGATGGTGAACTCGGTGGGGTTCACCCGGCCGTGATTCTTACTGTGAAGTCCCTGTAGCCTGGCGAAGAATCTAGTGAACCCCATGGGGTTCACCTGGCCGTATTTTTCAGGTTGACTCCGTTTAAGCTCAAATTTGACGTGTGACCTCGTCTTCATACAAGAAATCGCCCCATGGCCTTAGAATCTTCAAAATATGTCGAAAAAGGGCGTTTTTACCTGAAATTCTATAAAAGTGCCAAAAAGTGAAGATTCCGAAGATATCAAGTAATTTAGCCTAAAAAGAGTATGAAAGAATTGAAATAAGCCTAGAATTAGCATGAAATATCCATGAAAATTAATACTAAAATGCAACACATCAATGTTCCAATTGCTCCACCACAGCGCACTAAGATGGGTCCTCAAAGAATGTTGGGAATATATATTGGATATGAGTCTCCATCTATAATAAAGTATCTTGAACCATTAACAAGAGATTTATTCACGGCTCGATTTGCCGATTGTCATTTTGATGAATCAAATTTCCCGACATTAGGGGGAGAAAAGAAGCAGTTGGAAAAGGAGATTAGTTAGAATGAATTATCATTATCTCATCTTGATCCTCGTACAAAATAATGCAAATTAGAAGTTCAAAGGATAATTCATTTACAAGGCTTAGCTAACCAATTACCAGATGCATTCACTGACCCAAAAAGAGTAACTAAGTCATATATACCAGCTGCTAATGCTCCAATAAAAATTGATATTACTATTGAAAAATCTAGTATCGCAAATGAGTCTCAAGCACGCATGAAGCGTGACAGACCCATCGGTTCCAAAGATAAAAATCCTCGAATAAGAAAAGGAGCTAAAAATCAAGATGGCCGGATCGAGGATGTAATAACTCCAAAAGATTCCTCTATCATAATCAATATTTCAGTTCAAGAAGAAACACAAGAAACTGAAATTTGTGAAAATAAAGATATCTCAATAAATTATGTCATGAATAGAATACAATGGAATCGACATGAAGTCAACGTTGATGATGTTTTTGCATATAATATAGCGCTTGATATAATAAATGATAATGAGGATCATGAATTAAAGTTTATTTCAGAGTGCAAACAAAGAGATGATTGGCCAAAATGGAAAAATGCAATTGAAGCGGAATTAAATTCTCTTGCTAAACGAAAAGTTTTTGGACCTGTAGTCCATACACCTAAAGGTGTAAAACCTGTTGGATATAAATGGGTTTTTTGTAAGAAAACGAAATGAGATGGTGAAATTGTGAGATATAAAGCACGACTTGTTGCTCAAGGTTTTTCACAAAGACCCGACATTGATTTTGAAGAAACATATTCACCCGTGGTTGATGCCAGTACTTTTCGGTACTTAATTAGTTTAGTAGCACAAGAAGGGCTTGATTTACATCTGATGGATGTTGTTACAGCTTATTTATATGGATCTCTAGATAATGATATTTATATGAAGCTACCAGAAGGATTTAATCTTCCTAAAGCACATAATTTATGTTCACAAGAAGATTATTCAATCAAGTTAAATAAATCTCTTTATGGGTTGAAACAATATGGACATATGTGGTATAATCGCCTTAGTGAATATTTGCTAAAAGAAGGATATAAAAATAACCCCATATGTCCATGTATTTTTATTAAAAGATCTTAAAATGGATTTGCTATAATTGCTATTTATGTTGATGACTTAAATATTATTGGAACTCCTGAAGAGCTTCTAAAAGCTATATCTTGTTTAAAGAAAGAATTCTAGATGAAAGATCTCGGATGGACAAAATTTTGTCTTGGATTACAAATTGAATACTTAAATAATGGAATTTTTATACATTAAAATATTTATTTAGCAAAGGTGCTAAAAAGATTTTATATGGATATGTCACATTCGTTGTGCACTCCGATGGTTGTAAGGTCATTAGATATGAACAAAGATCCTTTTAGATCTCAAGAAAAGGATGAAGAACTACTTGGTCCTGAAGTACCATACCTTAGTGCAATTGGAGCACTAATGTATCTTGCTAATTATACACGGCCTGATATATCATTTGCTGTTAATTTATTAGCAAGATATAGTTCTTCACCTACGCGAAGGCATTGGAATGGAGTTAAGCACATACTTCGCTATCTTAGAGGAACAATAGTTATGGGTTTGTTTTACTCAAAAGAGCCCAAGTCAGACTTAATTGGTTATGCAGATGCAGGTTATTTGTCAGATCCTCATAATGGTCGATCATAAACAGGTTATTTATTTACCTGTGGTGGAACAGTTATATCATGGCGGTCTATGAAATAGACCATAGCATCCACATCTTCTAATCATGCAGAAATTTTAGCTCTACATAAGGCAAGTCGAGAATGTGTTTGGTTGAGATCTATGATTCAACACATACATAACACTTGTGGCTTATCTTCAGAAAAAATGATTCCGACAATCATATATGAGGATAATACTGCATGTATTGCCCAATTAAAAAAAAAGGTACATTAAAGGAAATAGAACAAAACATATTTCACCAAAATTCTTTTTCACTCATGATCTTCAAAAGAATGGTGATATAAGTATTCAACAAGTCTGTTCATGTGATAATCTGGCAGATCTATTTACCAAGGCACTTCCTACTTCAATATTTGAAAAGCTTGTATATAATATTGGGATTCGTAGACTCAAAGATATCAATTGACATTTATAAATATAATGTACTCTTTTTCCTTTATTAAGTTTTTATTCCATAGGGTTTTTCCTAGTAAAGGTTTTAACGAGGCACATATTTTTTAATGGACATCCAAGGGGGAGTGATATGAATAATATTATTATAGATGTCCATTCATCCTCCTTCGATTTTCATAGTCTTTGGTTATAATCTTGAAACCTATGTAAAGTAATTAACTTATGTAATTATGATTCATAAGTTATAGTTCTTTTGGATGCTATAAATAGAGCATCTCTTTTTGTATTAATATATAGAAAATGATATGAAATAAAATCTCTTATTATCTATCTCTTTATTATTTTATTTTATTTTATAACAAATTGGCCATTTTTCTATTTATGGACGAGTACTGTTGGAAGCGCGAGAAAAAGTCAAAATTTTTAAGTTGACCTTGAGTCGGTCTTAACGTCTAGCCTAATAGTCTAATTAGTTGAAGTCCGAGGAACTTGGCAATCTATCATTAGCAATTTATCTCTGCCATCACTAAACCTTAACAAATTTCTTAGCCATACAATAAAAGTCGAACTAATTATGATGAAAAGGATTAAGAGATAAAACGTAATAGAATAACAACAACTCTTTTCATATAGTTAAACCACTCGAAGTAGGATAGTAATCATGTTATTTGTTAGCGAGTATTCAATTTATCTAAATTTGACTTTAGATAATTATCCTTTGAAATATTTCATAAAACTCATAGCTCAAAACTAATATGTAAGAAGGTTGGAATGCAAGAATATAAAAAAAAATCACTATGAACACTTTTTTTCTTTTGAATGTATTATAATCCTCTCCCTTAAAAGAAAATTTTAATACTCTAAAGTTGTCATAAAAGATGTGGATAACTTTTCTTACAAATTTTAATAATATAAAACGGATACTCACTGCATATATAATCTAACCTTACTCCCACTTATCCTTTACCTTAAAATCTCTAGTGGCTGTCATCACTGCCAACCCTTGTTGTCATCACCAGCCTTGTCCATTTAATGGTTTAGTTTAGAAGGGACTACTAATCCATTTAATGGTATACCTAATAACTCAAATCCTTCTATGTACATATGTTCTCACAACAAATCACCTCGCTACCTGCAATCAACTGCGGCTAACTAATCCCCTATATTCATATAGATCTATTGCTTCATGCTAATGCCAATGCCAATGCCAATGCCTCTCCTCATCATGTCAACTTTACTGGATTGTTAATTAGGTTATAGGTTAGTGATAAGTTGCTAAGTGTAAGCCACTTTCAGCGCCCTGGTACCCTGTTGGCAGTATAGAGTAAACTTTTGCTTACCGGCTACAATTAGTCATTAGAACTTCAAAAGACCTCAGATTAGCATGTGCAAAAAATATTTCATGTAAATGGGAATTAATTGCCATTCTCAAACGGAAGTAGACATCAATTTGGAATTTACATTAAATTGCATCACCACATGAACAAGACAAGATTCATGATCGATAGATCTAGAAAATTGTATATGCCGTGGAGAAGTAAAGCACAATATTGATTGTGGCCGGAGCCGGAGGGACAGTCGGCGATGCCGGGAGAAGTAAGTGGACAACCGGACGGAAAAAACTACACCGATCGATTGAGGCGGATACGATTCTTTGTCCCCCAATACCAAGGTAACATTACTCCGAATATGATTGAGGCGGGCTGTTTCTCCGACCGGAACCCCACCACACCGGCGGAGGCAGCACCAGGTATAAGATCAACCCATTATGCCGGAGCATGTTGAAGGAGAACTGTGGCCGGAGCCGGAGGGCGCCGTTACTCTTTCTACCGTTAAAGGGTAGAAAGAGTAATTGATCCAGGGAGTTTAAACCATTAAAGCAAATACGTGATTATATAGTGATTATATAGTGCACAGTAGAAGAATATAAGAATTCTTTTTTATTCAACAAAGAAGCAAATACGTGAATCTAAAAGCAACCTTGTTCCATCACTCATCTGTTCCAGGGGAATCAGTTCGTTGTGCGATCCGTGGATTGGCACATCCTGTCTTATTATTGCTTAGTGGGAGCATCAATTATAGATGCTTTGTAGTGGGCGCATAAATTATTGGTGCCTTTTCCTTTGATAGTAAGTGCATCAATTATTGATGCCCTTGCTTGTAAGAAACTCCCCTCGGATTGGCGCATCCTGTCTTATTATTGCTTAGTGGGAGCATCAATTATAGATGCTTTGTAGTGGGCGCATAAATTATTGGTGCCTTTTCCTTTGATAGTAAGTGCATCAATTATTGACGCCCTTGCTTGTAAGAAACTCCCCTCCTGTCTATGGGCCGTTTGGGAATGCGCCGCGGCCCGCCTTTCACCAGTCAAGTGTGGGTCAAAAGGCGCATTCCTTCGTTAAAAATGTGGCCGCGCCCTTCAGATATATGCTGCAGGTGCCACGGGTCAAATGCGGGTCAACCTTTGATCGTGCAGCCCGCATTCCCAAACTGGCCCTATATAAGGGAGTTATGAGTGTGCAACGAAAGCATCAGTCCTTTGGCCTTCAGTTCAAAGTGTGGGCTGCGTTTTTTGCGGAGGGGCGCCCCTCTATAAAATTTGTGGAGGAGTGAGCTGTGATGTGAAGCACGAATCTTGAAGTAGCTGCGCACGAAACTACAAGCAATCCATACTTAAGTGCAATAGCGCCGATACAAACGCAGCGTTATACAAAATCCATATATAACGCCGCCCGTTATAGCCATCCGAACTAACCATGGTTAACTCTCGAATTTTCACTACCCGCCTAACCCACCCGACCCGCTATTACTCTCTAACCCTAATTTTGCTGTGACGAAAGTTTTGTGTAACCCTAACTTTGCGGTGACGAAAGTTCTGTCGCCTGATCCTCTCCCACGGCCTCCGACGACCTCCGACGGCCATCGACAACCTTCGACGGCCATCGACGACCTCCAACGTGCTCCGACGACCATAGACGACCTCCGACGGCCATCGACGACCTCCAATGTGCTCCGACGGCCATCGACGACCTCCGATGGCCTCCGATACATTGTTGTATATAGCTCTCTTTATACAACTTATTATAGCATAAAAATTTTCCAAAAGTTAAGGTAATGTCTCCTGGTATAATGTCGTCATTTTGTCTTCTTAATACGTACATTGTTGTAATAATGACATAATTTATTGTATACAACATCACACTTTGGTATAACAGCCCCTTAGCATAGTATAACAGCATCTCAGTTTGGTATAACATGCTTCAAAATTGGTATAACAGCATCCCATTTTGGTATAACATGCCTATAACATAGTATAACAGAATAGAAGTTTGGTATAATAATGCCTCAAACATCGTGTAACATCATCTCATTGTGATATAACATGCCTCAAACATAGTATAACATCATCCCATTGTGGTATAACATGCCTCAAACTTGGTATAACAAGACCCCCTTTTTGGTATAACATGCCTCTAACTTAGTATAACATAGTCCATTTTGGTATAACATGTCTCTAATCTGGTATAGCAGCATCCCATTTTGGTATAACATGCCTCCAACTTGGTATAACAGCATCCTATTTTGGTATAACACCTCCTGAACATAGTATAACAGCATCCCATTTTGGTATAACAGCATCCCATTTTGGTATAACATGCCTCAAACTTGGTATAATAGCATCCCATTTTAGTATAACATGACTCAAACTTGGTATAACATCATCCCATTTTGGTATAACATGTATCTAATTTGGTATAACAGCATCCCATTTTGGTATAACATGCTTCAAACATAATATATCAGCATCACTATAGTGTATAACTTGTCAAACTTTTTGTCATTTATTGAATCCTAGAATTTGAGATGGAGAAAGATCAGACGAAGGCGACTTGTTCTGAGATGTTGGAGTGGTCATCGTCAGATGACGAAGAGTATTTATTAGGAAATAGCGAAGGTGATGAAAAAATAATAGAAACATCTGGAAAGGCAGATGAAATGCCATGTATGAAACATGACAAATCAGAAGCTGCATCCCAAATCCCTATAGTTGGTATGACATTTATTAGTGATGATGCAACATACAAGTTTTATAATGACTATGCTAGAGTAATGGGGTTTACTATAAAGAAATCTCATCTTGAACGTCGAAAGGATGGTAGCTTGAAACGTACGTATTGTTGTAGCAAACAAGGGATGAGAGAAGTTGACCGTAGACGTACTGCTAAAAAACCACATCTAGAGACCCGCACAAACTGCATGGCTAGGTTAGAGTTCAAGGTTGACAAGAATGAATTATACACGTTGTCGAAAGTTGAATTAAACCATAATCATCCCATGACAAGTCCAAATAAGGTGCACATGCTTAGATCTCATAGAAAAATATTGCCATTTCAACGTGCACTTATAGACCAGATGACAGAGTCGGGTATGAAGGCCCATAATATATATAATTATTTTGAGTCTGGTGTAAGCAATAATCATGTTGGTTTCATAAGAGAAAATAATAGCAACTATATTCAAAGAAGTAGAAGAAAAGCTTTGGATGGCAAGGAAAGCAAGGGTATTCTTAGGTACCTAAAGGAAAGATTGGTTAACAATCCTTCATTTTTTTTATGCTATTGAAGCTTGTGAGGAATCAGGGGAGATGAAGAACTTTTTTTGGGTTGATGACCAATCTATAATAGACTATGCATACTTTGGAGATGTAGTATGCTTTGATACAACCTTCCAAACAAATGAATACAATATGCTGTTTGCACCAATAGTGGGCGTGTATCACCACAAACAAACTATTATATTAGGAGCTGCATTACTATATGATGAGTCTGCTGAATCATTTATTTGGTTATTTGAGACTTTTTTGGAAGCCATGCATGGTAAGCATCCAGTTACCATTTTCACGGATCAATCAGCTGCGATAGCCAGAGCAATACAAACGGTGCTGCCAAATACAGCACATTGTCTATGTTTATGGCATATATTTCAAAATGCAGCATTACATCTTTCTCACATGATTCATAATAACAATACATTTGCCAAAGATTTTAAACATTGCATATACAAGCGGTGTACAGTTGATACTTTTGAGAAGCTATGTCAGGATCTATTACTGAAGTATAATCTGGTTGAACATCCATGGATGGTAAATATGTGGAAACTACGGTCAAAGTGGGCTGCATGCTTTCGAACAGAGACTTTTTCGGCTGATATGACTACAACCCAACGCAGTGAAAGTATTAACCACCATTTTAAAAGGTTTTTTAGAAAGAAATTGAGTTTATTTGAATTTTTAGAATAGTATGACAAGACACTTAGCTTCTTTCGAGAAAAGGAAATAAAGGCTGATTTCAAGTCTCAAATAGTACACCAGCCAATGTAGTTGGGAAATGTGTAAACAAGCAGCCTCGATCTACACTAGGGTCATGTATAACGAGTTTGAGGCATGCTATCAAAGTAGTGTAGATTGCCTTATGTTTTTCATTGGGGCCAAACCACAAGGTATTTCATATAAGGTAACCAACGCAGCCTGTGGTAGAGATGAAATGGTCATTTTCAGCCATTCTCCTGTACAAGTTACTTGCTCATGT
The DNA here is from genome assembly GCA_027563935.2 of Costus lasius. Classification (NCBI taxonomy): domain Eukaryota; kingdom Viridiplantae; phylum Streptophyta; class Magnoliopsida; order Zingiberales; family Costaceae; genus Costus; species Costus lasius. The sequence continues at coordinate 19,978,206 of CM050447.1, read as the reverse complement.
AAAATGTTTGAGACCAATGGGATATTGTGTATGCATGAAATGAAGGTTTTCGCAGCGAACAATGTGATTTCTATACCGAAGCAGTACATAATGAAAAGATGGACAAAGTACGCGAGTGAAGGTGATGTATCCATTGTCAGTCCGCACAGCTTAGATTCTTCTGGGCAAGAAAGTTTGAGGTCTATTTATAACCGAGTTTGCCAAAACCATTACTGTATAGCAACTATGAGTTTGAAGTCCAGGAGAGCACTATACTACATAGAAAAGACAATAAAGGATTTACGTGTAGATGTTGAGAACATCTTGCGCACTGACAATAAAGATATTGATGTTAATGATGCTGACAGTGGATCTGAACCAAATATACAGGTAAAAGCACCTCCAGTGAAAAAGGGGTGGAAAGAGAAACGTAAGAAAGGTGTGTTGGAGCGAAAACAAAAAAAGAGTACTACTATATCCAAAGGATCCAATTCTAATCCACCTACTGATGTCCAAATGCCGCGCATGACAGGCGCCTATGTTCCACCAATGGGTGAAGCTGCAAATACACAGGTATGACTAACAATGCCATATCTGTAATTCTGAAGGACATACTTACTGATTTTTGTTAAATTTATAGCAGGTGCCTATGTTCCACCAATATGAAACAGCCCCATTCTGCTCTTACACAGCTTTAATGGTGGGAGCATCCTCTTTTCATGTAAGTTGCATAGTTATGCATTTTCTGCACTTGCTACATTGACTATGTTGTCTGATTAATTGCACTATATTGTGACAGTACTCAGATGAGGTTTCCCAAGCAATGCCATCGCAGATTGGTTCTCAGGAGGAAGCTACAAATTTTTCTCAGGATATATATAATAGGCCTCGGCCAACAAATGAAGAATAATTTTTTATATTATGAGGAGATCAGAAACTACAATCTTTTTTATTATGTAACAATTTGTGACGACTGATGTAACCATTCTTTTTATATACTTTTAATCTGACATTGTATAACAATGACCTATTTCGTATAACAATGTATTAAATTCATATAACAAAACCCTAAACATCGTATAACATTATATGACATTCGTATAACACTGCACAGAGTTGGTATAACACAGCACAAACATGCTATAATACGACACAAACATCGTATAACAGTGCACAGACATTGTATAACATTATATGACATTCATATAACACTGCACAGAGTTGGTATAACACGGCACAAATATCATATAACAGTACACAGATATCGTATAACAGTGCACAAACATGGTATAACACGGCACAAACATCGTATAACAGTGCACAAACATCGTATAACACGGCACAAACATCATATAACAGTGCACAAACATGGTATAACACGGCACAAACATCGTATAACAGTGCACAAACATCGTATAACACTGCACAGCGTTGGTATAACACTGCACAAACATAATGAAATAGTGCACAGACATCGTATAACATTATATGACATTCGTATAACACTTATGTCACCAATATGGTATAACATTGCATATACAAATATACACGTGTATGAATATGCAGGAGAAAGAATATACAAGAGTATCAATATACAAAAAAGTTTGAATTGCAATGTCAATTACTCAACAGCCAATAACTTTCCTTCAAAGAGTTCCAAACTAACAAGGGCCCTCAATCTTGGCATGTCTTGTAGTGTGAAACCAAATGGTACATCTCTAGAGAGGTAGTCCATAAATTTCAAGACAAGTACCCCACAATCCACACTTTCACCATCTTGTTGTGGGCAGACCTCCCATGTCAATGGCTAGGAAGCAATTTCCTTCCTTGCACCAGATTGGAAGGAGAGATGAAACTGCAGTAACTCAAGCTGTTTAACACAACAATGCACAAAATAATGTTATACAATGTTGAGATAACAACAGAATAGCAAACGAAGGAAGAATAAAGCCTTATCAGATGGTAGATACTCACATATCGTTTAACTAAGCCCTCGACTACCTTCGTAGGGGACAATGAATTATAGCACTGTACGCGCTTTCCACGTATATCCAATACAATAAGAAACCAGTGATTTGAGTGGCATACGGGGGCGAATATTGTGCGAACATATCTTATTGTCACATTACTCAAATGCTCTAAGCTTTTGAAAGCTGCCCCACCAAGGCCATTTACATAATAATGAAGAACATGTGGTTGAATGTAAGCAAAAGCCTTAAACTTTTTCTTGTCAGCCATGCATCTACGGACGAGGAGTGATGCATACAAATCTATAGCCTACAATAGAATTATACAAGTCCACTAGGAAAAAGAAATACGTATACAAAAATTAGGAAAAAAGAAATACGTATACAAAAATTAGGGTTATCTATATATGCTTACATACTCACCAACCAGGTCTCCGAAGAGAATGTCACATACATGGTCTTTCGATATGTTCTGAATAATGAAATCATCTTCCAACGATATATAAAACTCGAGTTGCTCTTTAAAATTTTCAGGTAGTACATCCCGCCCGCAATAGTCCCGTCTATTTAGATACTAAATGTGCAACAAAAACTATCAGATATGTCAATGCTATCAGATATTCTTATGTGAAAAACTATTTATACCACCTTACCTTATCAAACCGGGGTGCTGATTCTGCTTTATCATCCACTTCCACTAGCTGCTAGAAAGTTAGTGTTGTTTATGTTAAAAATAATGTATAGGCTTATGTTTACAACTATGTATCCCCAAGTTTAATAGTCTTACCTCTGATACTGTAGCCTTATTCTTCTTCTTTTCTTATGTGTAAGGGCTGAGAAGAAAACATGAAGCCTTTCTTGTCCTTTTAATTTTCACTTGCTGCTTTACAGGACCTGAATCAGTAGGCTCATCTTCCTCACTCCAACTTAATTCTTCCTCATTCGCAGTTTGCAGAGCCTCAATCTCTGCTTTCAGCTTTTTATTTTCCTCCACCAACTCATCAATTCTTTTTTGTAAATCAGCAGACTCCAAATTGTACCCTGTTTTGATGCTAGTAATCTCAGCATCCTTCTCAATACTTTCATCCTTCAGCAAAAATTTTTCATTCTCCAATTCAATTATTTCACTCTTCAATTTATTATTTTGCTTTATAACTATTGACAACTCTCGCTTAAAGTTATTCACTTCTTCATGGCTCTATACAAAAAAATAACGCAATCCAAAGAGAATAACATGTGTTAATGCACAGAATAACAAGTCAAAATTTTGGTATAACAAGGCAATAATTTGGTATAACACTTATGTACTTTGGTATTACACTGAACATTTTTGGTATAACAAGGCTAAAATTTCGTATAACACTTATGTAATATAGTATAACACTGAAAATTTTGGTATAACAAGGCTACAATTTGGTATAACACTTAAGTAGTTTGGTATAACACCGAACATTTTTTGGTATAACAAGGCTAAAATTTCATATAACACTTAAGTAGTTTGGTATAACATTGAACATTTTTGGTATAACAAGGCTAAAATTTCGTATAACACTTATGTAGTATAGTATAACACTGGAAATTTTGGTATAACAAGGCTACAATTTGGTAAAACACTTAAGTAGTTTGGCATAACACTGAACATTTTTGGTATAACAAGGCTAAAATTTTGTATAACACTTAAGTAGTTTGGTATAACACTGAACATTTTTGGTATAACAAGACTATAATTTCGTATAACACTTATGTAGTATAGTATAACACTGAAAATTTTGGTATAACAAGGCTACAATTTGGTATAACACTTAAGTAGTTTAGTATAACACTGAACATTTTTGGTATAACAAGGCTAAAATTTCGTATAACACTTATGTAGTTTGGTATAACACTGAAAATTTTTGGTATAACAAGGCTAAAATTTCGTATAACACTTATGTAGTATAGTATAACACTGAAAATTTTGGTTTAACAAGACAATAATTTGGTATAACACTTATGTAGTTTGGTATAACACTGAAAATTTTTGGTATAACAAGGATAAAATTTCGTATAACACTGAAATTTTTGGTATAACAAGGATACAATTTCGTATAACACATGATCTAACAGCAGTATGAATATAATGGGATGCTGTTATGCCAAGTTCCGAAGGCTGTTATACTAAGTTTTAGTCATGTTATACCAAGTTTCGGCCATGTTATACCAAGTTCAGAAGGCATGTTATCATATTACATACTTACAGGGCTAAAAATAGAGGGGATGTCTGTTTGACTATGGGATGGGCCCGCAACACCAACTTCCTCAGGGGCTACATCTAATGCAAGTAGACTATGTACAACCTCACGCTCCACTTCACCTCCTTCCTCAAGTTCAAAAATAATCTACAATTGTAATCAGTATTAGAAACTCTAACTTCAACTAACTTAGTACAATTACAAATAAACATCTTACTGCATCTTCATTTAATTTGTCACAATTTTTGAAATATGTTGTCCGTCGAGGTAGTTTCACATTGGGCCAACGGAACAACCGAGGGTGTACTCTCTCCACCTTACTATCTATATACAAGTTGGTATGCTCATAAAACCAAATCTACAAAAAAAAAGAAATAAATTAATAACTTATCATTAACTTAACTATGTTTGAAATACAAGTTCAGATATTGAGAATACTTACACCAAGAACTATGACACAACCAGCAAATCCACGTCCCTTCTTCTTTGAGCTAGAGGTCAATTCCGTGCACAGAAAATTGTGTACAACCTCTGACCAATTGTACTCAGCCAATTTTGAGAGGTCTTCTACAAAATATACATGTCCCGCATCCAAGTTGTATGTCAGGCGACTGAATAAAAAACAACAAAAGAGATACAAGATGACCAATCTTGTGAGCCTCTCCTCATTTCCCGCCAGGCCTTGTGAACAGATAACTTTCAATTCTCCTTCAATGACTTTTGTGTTTGGTAACTTCCCATCAAATTCTTCCTTATAATATGTGGTAGATAGTCTTTATCTCCCTATTGGATATTTCCACTTGTCTGCTAATCTGTGGATGGTATGGGGTTGCGACCTTGTGGGATACCTTGTACTTCTTCAATAAGGAGGCTAATTTGTGATTCAGAAAATGAGAACCCCCGTCACTTATCAGTACTAGGGGTACACCAAATCTAGGGAAGATGGTGTGTTTGAGCATTCAGGTTACTGCCTTAGCATCGGATGTGTGTTAGGCTGAGGCTTCTACCCACTTAGAGACATAGTCCACAGCTACCAATATGAATCGATGTCCACAGGAGGATGAGAATGGTCCCATAAAATCCACCCCCCAAACGTCGAAGATTTCCAGTTCCAAGATGTTGGTCAATGGTAACTCATCTCTTTTGGAAATGTTGTCTGATCGTTGACACTGATCGCAATGAGTAATGAATCGCCAGGCATCCCGAAAAATAGTAGGCCAGTAAAGTCCGGATTGCAGTACTTTGAAGGCTGTCTTCGAAGCACTAGTGTGGCCCCCATAAGGAGATGAGTGACAGTGAAATAGTACATCTTGGATCTCTATCTCAGGTATGCACCGCCGAAAGAGGCCGTCGGCGCACCTTCGAAATAGGAGAGGATCGTCCCAATAATAGTGTTTCACGTCGTGTAGAAATCTCTTCTTTTGCTGCCACGAAAGATTAAAGGGAATGACGTCAGACACTAAATAATTTACATAGTCAGCACACCACGGAGCTTCAATTTCGGTTAAGGCTAGGAGATGCTCATCAGGGAAATAATCATTAATGTCCCTACAACTCTCCTCTTCTTGATCCTCATGTGGTAATCGGGATAAATGATCAGCCACCAAGTTCTCTGAGCCTTTCTTATCGCGGATTTCTAAATCGAATTCTTGTAGTAAGAGGATCCAGCGAATTAATCTTGGTTTTGCATCTTTCTTGGTTAGAAGGCATCTGATAGCTGCATGTTCAGTGTATACAATTACTTTTGAATCAATAACTTAGGATCTAAACTTATCAAAAGCAAAAAATAATAGCAAGGAGCTCCTTTTTCGTGGTAGCATAGTTAATATGAGCTTCATTCAACGTCCGGCTAGCATAGTAGATGGCATGTAACTTGTTGTCTTCCCGTTGTCCTAACACTGCTCCAACAGCGAAATCGCTGGCGTCGCACATGAGCTCAAACGGGAATGTCCAATTCGGCGGTTGCATGACAGGGGCTAGGTTAGGGCTTTTTTCAGTTTCTCAAAAGCCGTCATGCAAATCTGGTCAAAAGAAAAAGGAACATCTTTAGCGAGCAGGTTAGTCAATGATCTAGCAATTTTTAAAAAGTCTTTTATAAAACGGCGATAAAAGCCAGCATGCCCAAGAAAACTTTGAACTCCCTTTTCAGATGAAGGTGGTGGCATCTTTTCAATGGCTTCCACTTTGGATCGGTCAACTTCGATGCCACGCTCTGAGATCAAATGTACGAGCACTATTCCCTCTCGCACCATGAAATGACACTTCTCCCAATTCAAAACGAGGTTGACTTCTTTGCACCTGTTCAACACTTTAGAGAGGTTAGTCAAGCAGATATCAAATGAAGTGCCATAAACTGAGAAGTCATCCATGAAAACTTCCATATAGTTTCTATAAAATCTGAAAAAATTAAAACCATGCATCTTTGAAAAGTGGCGGGGGCATTGCACAGCCCAAATGGCATCCGGCGGTAGGCGAATGTCCCATAAGGATAGGTGAAAGTAGTCTTTTCCTGGTCTTCTAGATGGATGGGGATTTGGAAAAATCCAGAGAAACCATCAAGAAAACAGAAGTGAGAGTTCTTCGCCAGCCGCTCCAGCATCTGGTCAATAAATGGGAGTGGGTAGTGATCTTTGCGTGTGGCCTTGTTTAGTCTCCTGTAGTCGATGCACATACGCCACTCAGTCACAGTACGGGTGGGTATGAGCTGGTTATTCTCGTTTTTGACCACAGTGACTCCTCCTTTCTTAGGTACGATGTGTACCGGACTTACCCATTCACTGTCAGATATTGGGTAGATAACCCCCGCATCAAGTAGTTTCAATATTTCCTTCTTGACCACTTCCTTCATGTTTGGGTTCAAACGGCGCTGAAATTCCACCGAAGCTTTACTGTCGCTCTCCAAGAAAATCCTGTGCATACAGAATGAAGGGTTAATCCCTTTAATATCTTCTAATGAGTATTCAATTACCTGTTTGTGGACTCGTAGTTCATTCAGTAGCTTCGCGGTTTCTTCTGCATTGAGGTCAGCACTAATGATGACAGGGCAAGTAGAGTTGGTGTTAAGGAATTCATACTTAAGATTATCAAGAAGGGGTTTGAACTCCAGCTCCTTCTTGATGGAAGGACCAGACTTAAACTCTCCCAGACTTTCGAATTGTGGCCTCCGAGACCTCTCAGTGTGAACTCCTCCTAGACTTTTTGCTTGATGCTGATGCTCATCAGCATCTCCTTCGTGTTCATCATTTAGCAGACAAACTTCCCAAGTGTCCTCGGCGGTTGGTATGATGGGTTTAGCGTCGTCCTCCTTGGTGTCAATTTCGCAGCAAGAATCTGCAAAAGATGGTTTTTTTAGAGTAGAAGACAGATCGAATTCTAATTTTTCCTCACCAACATTCAATGCCAATTTCCCATTTTTCACATCAATAACGGCGCCGGCAGTTGCAAGAAAGGGGCGCCCAAGGATAATGGGTAATCGAGTGTCCTCTTCCATCTCCAGTACTACGAAGTCTGTAGGTATAAAGAATTCTCCAACCTTTATTGGTATATCTTCAATGATCCCTACCAGTCGGCGCATTGATCGGTCAGCCAGCTGGAGACATATAGAAGTAGACTTCATATCTCCCATACCCAGCTTCCTGCAAATAGACAATGGAATTACGCTAACACTAGCCCCTAAATCGCACAGAGCTCTATCAAAGGGCATATTCCTGATTTGACAGGGGATAGAAAAACTCCCTGGGTCTTTCAGCTTGGGTGGAAGTTTATTCTAAAGCACAACACTGCATTCTTCAGTCAGGGCAATTGTTCCTTGCTCCTCAATCTTTCTTTTCTTAGAAAGTATCTCCTTTAAAAATTTGGCGTATGCTGGCATTTGTGAAAGAGCGTCAGTAAAAGGAATATTGATATATAATTTTTTTAATACCTTCAGGAATTTTCCAAACTACTAATCCAGTTTAGCCTTAGCCAATCACTGAGGGAAAGGGATGGGCGATTTGTACGGTGGAGGTGGAATGTAAACATGCTCCTTCTGCACATGCAGTTTTCGTTGTTCTGGATTCGAGTTAACTACGGGATTCTCATCTGGCGGACCTTCCTCAGGTGAATTCTACTTTGCCCCTACCATAGGTTCGGGCATCTTTGGATCCTCCAACAGGATTCCACTCCTTGTCGTTATCGCATTACAGTGCTCGTTCTGGTTAATTGTCTCCTGGATTGAATTGGTTCGTTGGTTAAGTTGTGTGATCTGATTCCCCATGAATTTCTGGTGGGTTGCGACAGAGTCTACGTTCATGTTTAGCTGGCGAATCTGTTCACTCATGGTATTCATGGTCTCGTTGTGCTTTGTCTGACTCGCCATGAGGTTCTCTATCATTAGTTCCAGTTTGGACTTCTGTGGAGGATCTTGTTGTCTCTAGTTGGCTGATGGATGCTATATCCCAGGAGGCCTGAAATTAGAAGAGAAATTCTAATTAGGAAAATTAGCAGGAGGAACTTGCCCTTGATTTAACCTGTAGGAGAAATTTGGATGATTTCTCCATCCCGGATTGTAGGTGATTGAGTAGGGGTCGTTGTGATTCCTGAAATTCCCAATGGCATTGACTTGTTCAGAAGGGGTGCTCAAGATGTGGCAACTATCAGCAGAATGTCCTGTCACTCCACAAACATCACAAGTCAAAGAATTAGTAGCAAAGACATTAATAGAATCTATCTTTGATGAAAGAGAGTCTACTTTTGCCATTAAAGAATCGATTGAGTTAGCATCAAACTTCCCTGAGTTTCGAGTGTGCTGGGCCCTCTCTCCTGACCACTGATAATGATTGAGGGCCATGTCCTCTATCAGCTCCATCGCATCATCATAGTTCTTGTTCATTAATGCCCCACCAGCAGCAGCATCTACAGAAAGTCTGGTCTGGTACAACAATCCACTGTAGAAGGTGTGTACGATCACCCATTTCTGTAGACCATGGTGCGGGCACATCCTCAACAATTCCTTGAACCTATCCCATGCTTCGTACAGGGACTCTCCTTCTCTTTGGGCAAAGTTGGTTATCTGATTCCTGAGCTGGGCGGTCTTGCTCGGTGGGAAGTATTTTGATAGAAAAGCTTGTGATAGCTGTTCCCACGTTGTGATTGATGTCTGTGGTAAAGACTGCAACCATGCCCTAGCTCGATCCCTAAGAGAGAAAGGGAAAAGTCTCAGTTTGATAACATCAGGATGAGCACCATTAATTTTTAAAGTGTCGCAACATTCTAAAAAGATAGATAAATGAAGGTTAGGATCATCAGTTGCTGCTCCACTGAATTGATTCTGTTGCACCATCTGTACAAGTGACGGCTTGATCTCGAAGTTGTTGGCTTCGATAGCCGGTCGCGATATGCTCGAGTGCATGCTAGAAATGGTGGGCCCTGCATAATCTTTCAAGGAGCGAGTGGCTTCCATCGTCTGACTGTCAGAAAAGTTGCCTTCAAGTTTAAGTCTTTCCAAATTTCTTCTGACTTGACGGAAAGTGCGCTCTATCTCCGGGTCTTCAGGTACAAGTTTTCCTGTTCTAGCAGTGTTCCTGGGCATAAACAAGTACCTAGATAGAAAAGATTAGTAGCACCGCACCAAATAGAAATTACAACTAAAAATAAAAGCAAATAAATAAAATTAAAAACAAAATAAAATCTAACTAAACCTAGTCTATCAATCTTCTGATTGTGTTAATATTGGCTACCTAGTCCCCGGCAATAGCGCCAAAAACTTGATAGGGCCTAGACGGCTGCTACCGCAAGTGCACGGTCTATCGCGTAATAAAAAGATCGAACCCACAGGGACTAGGGTCAAGTACTAACAAATCAGTCAATCGAAAGCTAGGTTAATGATTAATGGGAAAATGGCTAATGTCCTAGAGCAAGTAGTTAAACTAAGGCAGATTAAGAACAAGCAGCGCAGAGAGCAAAGCAAACGGGGTTTTGAGATTATGAGAGAGATTCAGGGTTTTAGGTTTCACCACACTGAAGCATGCATAAATATTAGGGCTTGACAATTTAAATAAAGTTTTATCTAAGTTCTCAAGGTAACCTTTCCTAGGGTACAGACGCGCTCCCTCTCAGGACACGGTCCGGTATCCGTCTTAACCCAAGTCTCCTACTCTCGTGGCTTACTAGGGTTAAGGCGGATCCAATGGGATCTGTGAAAGATTAGGGTTCCTCGAGTGATTTCGAGTGCTCTCCAGTCCAGTCTAGGGGTTCCGATGGTCAAGGTTTACCTCTTAGTCCTTCCCTCGACATCTAAAGTATGCATACATATGGCCAGTATGTAAACAAGAATTAAAACATCCTAAACATGAATAAGAACAAAGATAAATATGTTGGTGTATATGCCCTAGGACCTAGTTTTGGTCAACTTATGTACTACTTGACACTGATATTTATATATCATTTTGGCATTGTCGTTATCATTGTTTGACTACACCTGCGATTGTGTACTTACATGATAATGTCCCTGGAGACAGATTGGATCTGTGCTCGAATTATAATCCCCAGTCGATGTACCTTAGTGGATATGGGACAGCTATGGTACTTGTGAGACTGGTATGTGGGCTGGTTAGGCACGTGGTGCTAACGCAGACACATGGGTATATCATTGGGGATATACTGGATAGACCCGCTATGAGGCTATGACTTGGTGTCATGAGTTATCCTCATAAGTGACAGGAGATGCATTGATCCCTTGACTTGAGGTCATTGATCATTCTATATGATTAGGGACTTGCTTTGATACAACCTAACACCTTGCCGTAGCTGGGAGGTCATAACGGTTGTTATTGAGCATGTCACGACCCATATGAGAAGATCAATGGACAGACATAGGATTTGCCCCTTCCCTAAGGAAGTATGATATCCATGGAGCTCCTTTATGGTTCTATGACTGAGAGTGTTTTAGTCATAGCCATGTGATTGGATGAAAACAAGTGGTGACACACTTGTCCAATCAGATATCAGTTCGGCAAAGAGACTGTAATGCATCTGTACCTAGTTGCGATGATGGGGATATCGATGTCGATATCCATTCCAATGACCTGGGTAGTAGCGATGCACTGCTAGGTGCCACTCACTGCTTGTGATGACCTCTGGTCAGCACTACCAGCGTCAGAAGAACCTACAGGGTCTCACACCTTGATACTTGAGTTCTCGTATTGATCGGGAAGCCTTATGATCGAGTGATTGGATAACTCGGATCTAATTGGGAGATTTCATCAGCGCCAATGGGCCTGATGAGATGGAAGAATGTTATTGGAGCCAAACTTTATTTTTGGCAGGTTGACCCGTATTTGACCATGGTTGGTCACATTTGGATTAGGGTTGCATTGGATTGGATCCAAGTGCTTAATCAACCTATGCAATGATGTTTGGGCTAGCTCATTATCCAATGAGGCCCAATAACAAGTTCTCATGAAGAGATGAGAGGCTAAAAGGGTATAATGGGGAGAAACATGAACCATTAGGCGCCTAGGGGCATAATGGGGTCATGTTGGCGCCTTTGCTTCATTATGGAAGTAAAGGGCGCCTCCCCCTCTTCCTAGGATGGAATGCATGCCTCTATGGCATTGCTTGAGGCGCAAGGCAAGGCCTTGGCGCACAAGGAAAGGCGTGGGAACAAAAGGTAAGGTTGAATGAGAATTATGGAAATGTCTTGGAGACTTTCCTTATCTCAAACCTCCTCATCCTAGCCCTACACTTGTCATGATCCTAGCCATTACCCTAACCGCCTCTTGCCCTATAAATATGACCCTAGTCGCCCCCTCTTGTGGGTAATCAATCCTTGAAGGCGTGAACACAAGGAGAGGGGCGAGTGCTTGGAGCAAAGGGCGCATCTTCCATAACCGCAAGCCTCTTCCTCCTTTCCTCTTGGCGCAAGGAGATCTAGGGCTTGGCGGCTTGGGCGGTTTTCTTTCTTCTCTTGGCGCCTCATCTCTCTTGGTGGCGCAAGTGAAGTAGAGTATCTCCCTAAGGCTTGGATCTTCTTCCCGAGGCTAGCACCGGGCGTGGAAGAAGAGAACTCAAGAGATCCGTGTGTGCGAGACTACAGAGGGCGAACACTTGGGCGCCTTCATTGACATCGCTCTACATTGCTCTTAAGGTATTTCCTAACTCATCGTGTCGACTCCCTTGCATGCGATCTTCACTGGGTTTTTGGGACTGGCCTGTTTCGGGGACATTCTTCCGCTGCGAAAAATGTATGTCTATAACTCTAAAAATTGTAAAATGTCCCCGGGGTTTCCCAACAAAATGGAGGAATATATAGATCAAGTCATATTATCAAGCTTTCTTACAGTGGGCTACGCCCAAACCCCGAAAATAAGGTTTACGCTATGGTATACATCGTTAAATACATAGAATCTCTCATGAAAATCGAATCAAACCAAAGGGAATGGTGGATCCTTGATTGAAGACGGCTCAGCATGATCCTCCACGTCGGAACGAAGAGAGAAACCCGCCGGAACAGTGTCGCCGATCAGAAAATCGCCCCAAAACCCTAAGTTGTCGCCCTTTCGCCTCGTTCTCCCTCGTTGCTTGACCAAATCCGATGATTTCAGTCCCAAAACGTTCGTGGCTAAGTTGGGAAGGTCTCCCTAAAATTTCGTCCAATTCCGAGCCTAGAATAGAAAGTTACGGGCAAAATACCGAGCGCCTATCAAGCTGTACGCGTTGCGATACACGGCCGTGCATGCATGGATGCACGGCCATGCCCGTGTACGGCTCGGTTAAGTAAATTCGTATGACTTATGATGCACGGCCGTGCATGGGTGCACACCCATGGCCGTGTATGATGTAGAGGACTCCGATTGAGCTGAAAATTGGCGTATAGCTCCATCTCATCATGGGAAATCGTCACATACCTTTAGATTCTCCAAATTCCATTAATTTTGAGGCCAAATACCTGCATTTCATTAAAACAGAGGAAAAGTGAAGGTTCTGAAGAATATGAAGCATTTGAGTAAATAAATGAGATGAAACATGTATTATGCTCTAAAATAAGAATGAAATTGAGTCACGAAATATCATATTTTTACATGTCATCAGCGGTGCTGGCGGAAGAACAAGGCGACAACAAGAGTTCGGGGCGATTTTCGAAGATCGGATCATCGGAGCACTTCGATTCTTCAAGATTTGCTTATCGTCTCCTATCCCTTAGAAACTCCTCCTTTTGATCTTCCTATGTTAAAAGAGAGATTTTTGAGCGTTTCAATGATGATTGTAGCGTAAACCCTATTTCGGGGCTTGGTTGAAACCCGTTGACGAATTTAATCACAAACTTTATCTTTATTCTGTTATTTGGATTGTGTTGTGAGCATATTTTACTTTGAAGTGTTTATTTCGTGATTTTACCTTGGCCGAGTACTTTCACGTGTTAGCCATTACGATTCATATCGAGAGAAGGATCGTAAGGGTGGAATCCCTTAGTAAAACTTGCGAGACCTCGACACGAGAGTGCTTGGTATTCACTCGAGGGTTTTATAATCTGCCATAGAACTCATTGGGTTCATCTTAGAATGATCCACCGCGAGAGTAGGAGATTGATCTAAGCCGAACACCGGGGTGTACACTCGAGAGAGGGCACCTTGTACCTTAGGGTTAGATTCCTTGTGCAAATCAATAATCCAAATAACCGACATCTGCCATGTGCGATTAAAGTAGTCATCGTGGTGGAAACCAAAGCCCCGATATCTCTCTCATATTTATTTCCTACCGTCGTAGTGTTGATTACTTGTTTTCGATTTCTGCTTTCAAAACCCAATTTCGATTGCCTAGCTATTAGGACTTGGATTTTCTGGTACTCAACTTTGTTCCCTGTGGGATTCGATATCTTTTATATTACTTCGACATAACTGTGCACTTGCGGGACGTGTCAAGTTTTTGGCGCCGTTGCCGGGGAACAACGATTGATATTAGTATACTTCTAAGAATTGGTAGACTAGGCCTTAGGTTAGATTTTCTTTACTGCACTATTATTTTCTTTTTCTCTTTATTTACTTGCTGTCTTAGAACTTTATAATCTTGATTGACCATTTTATGCAAAGAAGTTCTAGGGAAGGTACATTCTTTGACATTGATCCAGAGATCGAGCGCACATTTAGGACAAGAAGGAAACAAAATCAGATTCTGAAGAAAGAAGTCATGAACCATCCAGAAGGAGAAAATCAGATGGAGCACATTCAGCTTGATGTGAACAATGACCGAGGACCACAACCAATGGGGAACAACTATAACAACAGGACACTGAAAGATTATTCTGCTCCCTATGCTTATGGTTTTCAATCCTTCGAAATAAAACCTGCTCTTCTTTCTATGGTGTAACAAAACCAATTTGGTGGTTCTCCTCTTGAGGACCCCAACATGCACCTCTCTATTTTTCTAGAATATTGCAATATGTTAAAAATTAACGGTGTGTCTGCTGATGCTATCAGGTTGCGACTATTTTCCTTCTCTTTGAGGGACAGAGCGAGAGCTTGGCTACACACACTACCTGCTGCTTCGATAAGAATATGGGCAGAGCTTTCTCAAGCCTTTCTCTTCAAGTACTTCCCTTCATCAAAGACAATTCAATTGCGAAATCAGATAATGAGTTTCATGCAAAAGGATGGAGAATCCCTATACGAAGCTTGGGAGAGGTTTAAAGAGCTCCAAAGGATGTGTCCACATCACGGAGTTGAGACTTGGGTTTTGATCCAAATGTTCTACAGCGGTTTGGATTACAACACAAAACTTACAGTGGACGCAGCAGCAGGAGGCACTTTGATGAATAGGAGAGTTGAGGATGCAATGAACATTCTCGAGGATATGGCGATTAACCATCACCAATGGATATCTAAGAGAGGTACTTCTACCAAGAAGTCAGGTAAGTATGACCTTGACTTTTTGACTGCACTTACGGCTAAGGTGGATAATTTGACTAGAAAGCTTGACTCTTGGTCTGTTAATTCGATAGATATTAACTCTATTTCTTGTGAGGTCTGTGGAGTTGTAGGCCATGCAGGGGCAGATTGTTAGGCAGGAGATGGACAGATGGGTGCGATCAACTTTGAGCAATTGAATGCTGTTAGAAATTTTAACCCGAACAACAATCCATACTCCAGCACATTCAATCCAGGGTGGCGCAACCACCCAAATTTCTCTTACCGGACAACTCAACCAATTCAACCTGGGCAAGCGCCACCACAGCAAACCTAGCCCCCACAAGGAAACTTTAGGCAGCCCCAACAGAACAATTTTAGACCGCTAGGATTTCAGGCTAGGAACTACAATGCACCACCACCACAACCAAGGCTGAGCAATGATTCAAATCTGAGCAAGAAACTTGAAGGACTTACAAACATGATGAAGATAATGATGACAAGGATGGACTCCCTGGAGACACATAATAAAATGCTAGAGAGTCAGCTAGCCCAGCAAGCTAGCTCGTCTTCTAGAGCGCCAGGCAAGCTTCCATCCCAACCAGAGGTAAACCTGAGGGAGCATTGCAATGCAATCTCCACTCGGAGCGGCAAGCAACTTGAAAATCCAAAGATGCCAACTGATGACAGAATAGATGAAGTGATACCAGAACCTGTGGTACCACAATCAGATGCAACACCGATGGCATCTGAACTAGCTGAAGAGGAGCAGCCCTACGTGGGACTGCCTGCATACAAGCCACCGATTCCTTTTCCACAGAGGCTTGTCAAGACTAAATTAGACAAGCAGTTCGGTAAGTTTTTAGAAGTATTGAAGAAACTTTATATTAACATCCCTTTCGTTGATGCTCTTTCGTAGATGCCGACTTATGCAAAATTCCTAAAAGACATCTTATCAAACAAGAGGAAGCTAGAGGATCAAGGGACCATTGCACTTACTGAGGAGTGTAGCACCATCATTCAGAACAAGCTCCCTCAGAAGCTTAAAGACCCAGGCAGTTTCTCCATACCCTGCCAGATTGGGGAGATGTCCTTTCAGAGAGCTTTGTGCGATCTAGGAGCAAGCGTTAGCCTTATGCCATTATCACTTTGTAAAAGGCTAGATCTAGGGGATTTGCAACTAACTAATATTTTCATACAGCATGCAGACAGATCTGTGCGTCACCTAGTTGGTATTTTAGAGGACGTACCTGTTAAAGTAGGAGATTACTTTATTCCTGCTGATTTTATTATTTTGGAAATTGATGAGGATGACAAGCTCCCTATCATTCTGGGGAGACCTTTTCTTGCTACTGCAGGCACTGTCATGGATGTCAAGAATGGAAAATTGTCTTTGAACATCTGTTGCAACGTTATTCAATTTGATCTAATTGACACCTTGAAAAAACCTTCCCTTGCAGGATCATGCTGCAGTATTGACATCGTGGAGAAGGCTATACAGCATGTTGAACCCTTCAGGAAAATAGTGGACCCATTGAAGCTTACCTTGACAACCCCCACCAAGAATGCCAAGAGCTACAAAGCACGCACTAAGTTTTGGCATGTCAAGCGCATAGCAAAGAAAGAATTTCATGAAGGAGACAAAGTACTTCTATTTAATTCAAGACTTCGGCTATTTCCAAGAAAAGCTTCACACGAGATGGTCTGGTCCTTTTACAGTTCAGAAAGTTCAACCTTATGGTGCCATCACAATTTGGACAGAACGAACTGGAAGTTTCACAGTTAACGGGCACCGCCTCACTCAAGCACTACTTTGAAGATGAGCGGGTTGAAAGAGAGGAAGTTCTTGCTCTCTCAGATCCCACAAATTTGCAACTCTGAAAACTCTTATGGTCAAGCTACCGACCTAAACCTAGAGCTCTTGGGAGGCAACCCAAGTTTGTGTTTGATTTTAGTTTTCTTGCATTAATTCAGACGTTGTTTTACACTGTTAATTTATTCTTCATTTAATTTTTTGGATTTCTATAGGGGATTGCTACTAATTTGATGTCTCTTTATGTTTTAGGAGGAAGTTAGAGCACATGGGAATTTTTCCAGATTTTTTCAGAATTTTTTGAATTAATCAGTGCAAATCACGGCCTGGTGAACCCCATGGGGTTCACCCATGAAGTGCACTGTACAGGCGCTTCCAATTCTATGACCAGAACGTTTCACGAGCAGGTGAACCCCACGGGGTTCACCGGTATTTCTTTCTGCACAAAACCGATCAGAGGACTTCACTGGCAGGTGAACCCCACGGGGTTCACCATCTTTCTGAAAATCCGAAAACCCCTAGAATGCTTCACGGCTCGGTGAACCCCAGCGGGTTCACCCGTGCTTCTGTCGCAACAACACCCGACCCAGTATACTTCATGGGCTTGTGAACCCGGGCGGGTTCACTAGTATTCTAACCAGTACTCTCCCAAAAATTAGGGCATCGCGCGACTCATCCGCCGCCGCCACCCGTTTGCACCGACTATTCAGCCGATCGCGCCGCCCTCTTGTCTTTCCAGCACGCGGAGGAGGTTCCCAAGGGTTAAATATAAGTTTCCAAGTCTAGTTTCTTCTTCAATAGACCCCAGATTTTAGTTTCTGCTCATCCGCTGTTCTTCGAGTTTCCTCTACAGATCTACCGCCGCCTCCCGATTTTGTCGAAGCTGACCAGATCGCGCCGTTTTCTCTCCCTCTTAGCACTCGAAGAAGATATCTAAGGGTTCGATCCAACCTTCCTTTCCATCCAGATAGATTTCCACTTCAATCGGTTCCAGATTTTAGGTTTTCGTTCCGCCTGCTGCCTCGATGCCAATTTTTGCCGATCGTCGTCGCCTGCTTTTTTCCTCAAGCCACTGGCCGGACTTCTCGCATCAAAGCCAACCAGATCTACTCCTCAAGGCTTCCCTCCTGATCTTGATCTTCGCCACCATCATGCCTCCACGAACCAAGGTCATGGCTGCCAAGAAGACTTCGCGGCCGACACCAGCGTTCTCAGACTTATCTGCCACCGACGATGAGGAGTATGAGCCAACGCCGACTCCTCCATCTTACCGACCATCTTCTGCTATGCCAGGCTCCTCTTCGTCTCATAATGGGCGCACATCTGCCAGCCGACCACAGCCCTATGTCTCTCCCCTGAATGAGTTCGGGATCATCTTTCGGAACGCCGGGCAAGAGGCACGGTATCAAACGCTGTGGTAATGTCGCATGCTCAACACGCGGTATCTAGATAGAGGTACGTTGTAGATGCTTGGGATGCTAGAGGATGTAAACATGATGTATGTAGCAGTGGGTTGGGAGCAGTTCCAGCAGCTTTACTCCCCCACTTACGTTGGCGTGACATTGGAGTTTCTGAGCTCTTTGGAAATACAGGCAGACCCTATTCTCGAGGATGACCCAGGCCGCCTGTCCTTCTGTCTTTGTAATATCGAGCATATCCTTACCCTATCGCAGTTACGCAACATTTATGGTTTTCCTGAGCCATGTGCACGCAAGGTCCCCACCGAGTACAGTGAACAGAATTTCTAGGGAGCAATTACTAACGAGCACATCTACTCCGCTTGCGTGGCCCGTGCCTCCAGTCTTTGAAACCCAGTCCTCAAGTATATCCACCGCGTATTGGCCCATACCCTTTTTGGCCGCGGTGAGAGCGACGACATGATCCGTCAGACGGAATTATTCTATCTCTGGTGCATGCTACACAATTTCAGAGTTGACTCTGGGTATTATCTAGCAAAGCATTTCAGCCGCGTCGCCCGTTCTTTGAAGGGGGCGATTGTGATTGGCAGTTTGATCACTCCCTTGGCGGTTTCCTTAGGCATCATCCTCTACGACACATTGGAAGCTACTGGCAACAACAGGCTCGACATTGAGTCTTGTGTCGCCATGAAGCTGATCATTCACAAAGGCGATTCATATTGCATGACATTCAAAGGGAGCCCATTCTGCCTACCCTTGCCGAACCCAGAGCGCACATCAGTCAGAGTCCGTGGAAACTGGCGTATCCAGCCAGTTGAGGACGCACAGCCAGATCCCGTCGACACCGCACCACCAGCACCAGGCGCCTTTTCTTTTGGTGGCACCTCTTCTCACGATTCTTTGATGTCTGTATTGCATGAAATTAAAGAAGAGCAACTCTATCAACGGGAGATGATTGATCACCTAGACACCACCGTTAACTACATCCAGCAGAACCAATCTTCGCATTGGGAGTCCATGGAAGCACACATGCAGAGGTAGCACAAAATGATGGGATCGGTATGGGAAAAGCTCTCTGCGATGGATGAGTGCCTCTCCTTCATCAATGAGGAAAACATGGCTCACATGGACATCTCTTCCGACGAGGAGGCCGAGCCCGACTATAGCGCGCACGGGAAGAGCAAGAGCTCCCGAGCATCTGGGTCTCGCTCGCACAAGCGGAGGTAGCTCCCCATCAGCATTGGCGTCATCATCCACTCCTCTCACATCATGGTATTGCATAGAGGACTATGCAAACTTTTAGAGTGGGTGAGCTTTCTATACTCGGGTTCCTATTTTCTTGCTGCATGTGGCTATTTGACTGTGATCGCTTGACTTTGCTATGTTTGGATGGATACTTTTATTTTGTGATGGATATTCTGGCATTGTATCTTATATGCCATCTTATTTGTGGGCCTAGTCCACATCTTCAGGCCCCACCTTATGACTGTATGACATTATTTTCTTGCTTGTGTCCACACTCTGTTATGGCTAGTATGTTTTTCATATGAGTTGTGTGAAATTTTTCTTGCATGTGTATGAATTGTCCTATGATAGCCATTTTAAAAATTTTATGAGCTAAATGCATAATTGGGTAGGAATGATCCAAGAATTAAGTCTGGAGTAATACCTCCTTGTTAGAGATACTTTTTGATCATGTCCATTTATTCTATGATTTTGAAATTTTGTGATTTGGATTGGTTTGAGTTGTTCATTAGTGGGTCAAACATTTCTATGATTGTTTAATCAACTCAAGCTTGCAACTTACATAAGAATCATATTGAGATACATATTCACTTAGTTATTCTTTGAATTCCTTTCTGTTATTGGGGAGACACTATATGTGTTCAAAAAGGATGTGTTATCAACTGTGGATATATATATATATATATATATATATATATATATATATATATATATATATATATCACCTTTAGATTCTTCTACTTGGCACTGCACAAAATTGGCAGTGGTACCGAAGGACATGAGTTGAAATCTAAGGGATGTGAAGTTGAAATCAATAAAGAGACTCCTCTACTTGGCATTGCGAAAAATTGGCAATGGTATATGAGTTGAAGTCTATTGCAATAATCAGTGCATCATACCCTGATGGAACAATTGAGTTAACCTCAACGATTTGAATAGGGAGGATTGGAATTGCATGAGTGTTATGTGTAGGCTTGATTGAATCCTATGTTTGCTGCTTACTAGGTTGTTTGGCATCTAAAAATTGTGAGATGAAACTGTTAAACACTTGAAACAACCATTTACTTGATTTCTCCTAATTAGATTTTGGATTGTTATTAAATAATTCTCTAACTTGGATGTATGCCTCAACACAAAAGATTACTCCTATACCCATCTTGTATTTCATCATATTTTATTGCTTGAGGACAAACAAAGATTTAAGTCTGGAGTATTTTGATACCTCGCATTTTGGTAGTAATTTTGATGGTCATTTCATGATAAATCTAGGCTTATTTTGACACTTTTATACTCTTTATAGGCTTATTTCCTTCATAACTTTGGAATCTTCACTTTTTGGTGTTTTTGTGGAATTTCAGGTGAAATCACCCTTTTTCGACGTATTTTGGAGATTCTAAGGCCATGAGACGATTTCTTATGCGAAAATGAAGCTACACGTCAAATTTGGGCCAAAACGGAGTTAGCCTAAAAAATACGGCCAGGTGAACCCCACGGGGTTCACCATCCCAGTCGCCAGTCAGCAGAACTCACATAGAGCTTCACGGCCGAGTGAACCCCAGCGGGGTTCACCAGAATTCCTTTCGGCTGAAAATAGTCCAGAGCAAAAACACGGCCAAGTGAACCCGGCGGGGTTCACCACGCTTCTTTCGCCATACCTCAGAGAATGAATCACGGCCAGGTGGTTCACCCGTGATTCTGATCCAGGCACGTGCGAGACCGACCTCTACTCGGTTTTTCCATGATGTCTCACCTGATTGGAGTCCGAATTTGGCAAGTGAAGTGTCTATGGAAAGCTCTTTCGAAGGCGAACATGTAGGATATAAAAGCCCTAATTTTCTTGCCCTAATTATTAAGGAATCACATGACAAAGTGGTGCGGGTAGAAGAACAAGGCAACAACAAGAGTTCGGGGCGATTTTCGAAGATCGGATCATCGGAGCGCTTCGATTCTTCAAGATTTGCTTCGGTTTATCCTCTCCTATCCCTTAGAAACTCTTCCTTGTGATCTTCCTATGTTAAAAGAGAGATTTTTTAGTGTTTCAATGATGATTATAGCGTAAACCCTATTTCGGGGCTTGGTTGAAACCCGTTGACGAATTTAATCGCAAATTTTATCTTTATCTGTTATTTGGATTGTGTTGTGAGCATATTTTACTTTGAAGTGTTTATTTCATGATTTTATCTTGGCTGAGTACTTTCATGTGTTAGCCGTTACGATTCATATCGAGAGAAGGATCGTAAGGGTGGAATCCCTTAGTAAAACTTGCGAGACCTTGACACGAGAGTGCTTGGTTTTCGCTCGAGGGTTTTATAATCTGCCATAGAACTCATTGGGTTCGTCTTAGAATGATTCACCATGAGAGTAGGAGATCGATCTAAGCCGAACACCGAGTTGTACACTCGAAAGAGGGCACCTTGTACCTTAGGGTTAGATTGCAAATCAATAATTCAAATAATCGACATCTGCCTTGTGCGATTAAAGTAGTCATCGTGGTGGAAACCAAAGCCCCAATATCTCTCTCATATTTATTTCCTATCGTCATAGTGTTGATTACTTATTTTTGATTTCTACTTTCAAAACCCAATTTCGATTCGCCTAGCTATTAGGACTTGGATTTTCTGGTACTCAACCTTGTTCCCTGTGGGATTCGATATCTTTTATATTACTTCGACATAACCGTGCACTTGCGGGACGTGTCATTATACCATATCTGTGAAGTGTTATACGAAATTTAGGTCATGTTATACTATGTATGTGTAGTGTTATACCACGTCTGTGCAGTGTTATACCATATCTGTCAAGTGTTATACTGTGTCTGTGTAGTGTTATACTATGTCTGTGCAGTGTTATACGAAATTTAGGTCATGTTATACCATGTATGTGCAGTGTTATACCATGTCTGTCAAGTGTTATATTGTGTCTGTGCAGTGTTATACTATATCTCTGAAGTGTTATACCATGTCTGTGCAATGTTATACGAAATTTAGGTCATGTTATACCATGTATGTGCAGTGTTATACCGTGTCTGTGCAGTGTTATACCATATCTGTGCAGTGTTATACTATGTTTGTGTAGTGTTATACAAAATTTAGGTCTTGTTATACCATGTATGTGCAGTGTTATACCATGTCTATCAAGTGTTATACCGTGTTTGTGCAGTGTTATACCATGTCTGTGAAGTGTTATACCATGTCTATGTAGTGTTATACGAAATTTAGGTCATGTTATACCATGTATGTACAGCCCTCATTGTATAGAACCTACTGTTAAATATTTTAGAACTATATTAACATGAAGAACTCAAAACCGCCAAAGATACCAAAATGAGGTTCTGTTCAGCCAATTTTGAGGCATGTTATACCATAATGAGGTGCTATTATACTAAGTTTCAGGCATGTTATGCATACAATTGATACTATCAGAATAATTAGCAACTAATAGCTTCCTTTTAAGACTATTTCCCAAACAGATTCACGCACAATACAAATTATGCAAATATCATCAAAGTGGGTTGATGTTATACCAATTTTCCACGCATGTTATACCAAAAATAGGTCATTAATACAACAATGTTCATATGAATAAGATAAATTCTGACATTATACCTTAAAGGAACATTGGAGTCGTCAGAGGAGCTCGCCATGAGATTCTGCAAAAAAATAAAGAAGATTAGGAAACCCTAGCCCAAACAAGAACAAGTCGTATACCGTCGGAGGTCGTCAAGCAACAATGGGACGTTTGCGGAGGTCGTCGCACTTTGTCGGAGGTCGTCGGATTTCGTTGCAAGACGTCGGAGGTCCACTGCACAAAAAACACAAAGTTAGGGGTCGACCCGAGCAGGAACTCGAAGACCTCGGAAGTCGTAAACACAGAGTAGAAGGTCGTAGGAGGTCGTCTGAGGTCGTCGGAGGCTGTCGGAGGTCGTCGGAAGTCGTAGGAGGGCGTCAGAGAAGATCGGGCGACAACTTTCATCACAGCAGCAAAGTTAGGGTTAGGGAACAAATTAGGAGAGTAAAGAGTAAGGGCAGGTTGGGTTGGGCGGGATGCAAAAATTTTTGGAGTTAACCCTGGTTAGTTAGTTCGTAACGGACTGCTATAACGAGTTGCGAATATATTAGGATTTCGTATAACACGGAGAGGGGATCGTATAACGCTGCGCTTTACTTAATAATGCTTGAAGATTCGTGCGAATCGGGCTTCAAGATTAGTGCTTCACATCACAGCCCACCCCTCCGCAAAAACGCAGCCCTCCTCCCTTGTAAGTTTTCGAATATAAGAATTTTTTTTAATTCATCAAAGCAGCAAATACGTGAATCTAAAAGAACCTTCTTCCATCACTCATCTGTTCCAGGGGAATCAGTTCATTGTGTGATCCGTGGATTGGCACATCATGTCTCCTGTATTGGCCGACACAAGGATTCTTCGAAAGGGAAGCAGCACTTCGTCCACTAATGCGTAGTTTCTGTACAAGTATCATATTATACTGTTCTCTTAGGAGCATTTTCTACGCCATTTATCGTCGTTTCAACAGTTGATTTCATCGAGCCCTGGATTTATAACATGGCCACGACGATCGGGCCTCCGCTCGTCCCTGCTTACTGGAAGAAATGGCCTAACTTGGGTACCCAGTAGCGATTTTTAAGCTGGGTACCCTAATCACCATCCGATCCAAATCAGGATGGACACGGATCTCACAGCAAACATTCCTGTTAGCTGCCCCGTTACCGCCGCTTGCGTAACCCAGGTTAAGTTTTTTTTACTGTCGCTTTTTCATTTCCCCCCAAAACCACGTGGTTAAAAACTCTTTCTTCTTTTATGACATCTGCTTTATGTTCTCCAGCGTGTCTCTCTCCGGTGAAACTCTTTAAGCTTCCATCTCCGGCGAGTTTCCTGTAACACTTCCGACATTCATCTCCAGTCACTTCATCTCCGACTAACTACCAAGCAGCAGGTAAAGATTTGTCAAAAACTACATACATTTATGATTGATGCATATAGACATTCATCAGGATGGACAGTTTACATTTTCATTGACGAAATAGACCAAATGTCTTTATACTCATTGATACACATAAACGTTAGGGTTGATGAACTGAGTTTACTCTGCGTTGATGTGTATAGAATTTAATCATTGAATTTGATAGTTTCCTAGTTCATACTCATTGATACACATATTAATTACCTAGATACAATTAAATTTGACATGTTAGAGATTAAATTAGGGTTGAGACACAAGCATTTTGGGTTGATGCATAGACATTAGGGTTGATGAACATAAACATCAGGGTTGATGTGCATTGACATTAGGGTTGATGTGCATAGACATTAGGGTTAATGAACATAGACATTAGGGTTGATGCGCGTAGACATTAGGGTTGATGAACATAGTCATTATGGTTGATGTGCATAGACATTAGGGTTGATGTGCATAAATATTAGGGTTGATGTGCATAGACATTAGGATTGATGAACATAGACATTAGGGTTTATGAACATAGACATTATAGTTGATGTGCATAGACATTATGGTTGATGTGCATAAACATTTGGTTGATGAACTGAGTTTACTCTGCGTTGATGTGTATAGAATTTAATCATTGAATTTGATATTTTCCTAGTTCATACTCATTGATATACATATTAATTACCTAGATACAATTAAATTTGACATGTTAGAGATTAAATTAGGGTTGAGACACAAGCATTTTGGGTTGATGCATAGACATTTGGGTTGATGAACATAAACATTAGGGTTGATGTGCATTGACATTAGGGTTGATGTGCATAGACATTAGCGTTGATGAACATAGACATTAGGGTTGAGACACAAGCATTTTGGGTTGATGCACATAAACATTAGGCTTGATGAACTGAGTTTACTCTGCGTTAATATGCATAGAAATTATTCATTGATTTTGATATGAATGAACTTGATACAATTAAATTTTACATGATAGAGATTAAATTTTTTTTTGAGATAGAGATATTTTGGGTTGATACACATATAAATTAGCGTTGAGTTTACTTTGTCTTGACATACAATTTTTCATCATTGACATACAGTTGTATAACTGTACTATGGGGTCAAATGATAAATCTTGTGAGGAAGACGATGCATGTGCATCCACAAGAGTTGGGGAAACTGAATCTTCATCTGTTGTTCCAACTGTTGGTATGGTCTTTAATAGTGAAGATGCAGCATATGATTTTTACAATCAGCATGTGAATAGACTTGGATTTAGTATCAAAAAATTATACCTAGAGCGTAGAAAGGATGGTTCATTGAAGTATCGGACATTTTCTTGTAGCAAACAAGGTTTGAAAAAAGCTCACCCCACACATGAGACTAAGAAACCACAAGCTGAGACAAGAACAAACTGTATGGCCCGGGTGGATTTTAAAATTTCAATCAATAATGTTTGGACAATATCCAAAGTTCAGATCAACCATAACCATCCAATGACTAGTCCAAATAAGGTCAATCAGCTTAGATCACATAGAAAAATACTACCTTACCAACGTTCTCTTATAGACCAAATGATTGCATCTGGTATGAAGGCTCATAATATTCATAATTATTTTCAGTCCGGGGCAGGTAATATGGATGTTGGATTCATAAGAGATGATACTACAAATTATATTCAAAAACAGAGACAGAAAAGATTGGATGGGCTGGAAAAGAAGGGTATTTTGAATTATCTAACGGAGAGGTGAGTCAAAGATCCTTCTTTCTTTTCTGCTATTCAAGTTCATAGTTCAGGCGAGATTGCTAATTTTTTTTGGGCTGATGGTAGATCAATCGTAGATTATTCTTATTTTGGGGATGCTATTTCTTTTGACACCACATTTCAAACTAATGAGTATGATATGCCGTTTGCTCCAATTGTTGGTGTGAATCAGCACAAGCAGACAATTCTTTTTGGTGCTGCATTATTATATGATGAGACAACTGAATCATTTATTTGGCTGTTTGAAACCTTTTTGAAAGTAATGTCCAGCCGGCATCCTGTGACCATTTTTACAAATCAATCGGCAGCAATATCGAAGGCAATAGAGATTGTAATGCCAAATACAGCACACAGTTTGTGTTTATGGCATCTTTTTAATAATGCAGTAACACATTTAAGCCATGAGATTCATAGTAGTGCTGGATTTCTTGAAGATTTGAGACATGTGGTATATGAAAGGTGTAGCATAGATAGATTTGAGGTACTATGGACTAGTCTAGTAAATAAGTACCAACTTAGTGAGAATAATTGGATACATAATTTTTACAAAATACGTACTAAGTGGGCTGCATGCTATCGTGCGCAGACATTTTGTGTAGGTATCAGCACATCACAACGAAGTGAGAGTATAAATGGTCATTTTAAACATTTCTTCAAGAAAAAATTATCCATGTTTGAATTTGTAGAACAATATGATAAGGCAGTCACATTCTTTCGTGAGAAAGAATTAAAAGAAGATTTCAGGAGTAGAAACAGCACACCAGTAAATGCCTTCTGTAACATGTTAAGAGAAGCAGCTTCGGTATACAACATAGTTATGTACACAGAGTTTTAGGAAGAGCTTAAGATGAGCTTTGATTCTAGTATTACATTCATGTCAGCAAATTCTGATGATGGCTGTTTGACATTCAAGGTCATTCTTCAAAAAAATGGTAGAGATGCGTTCGTGATGTACAACCCTTCTTCTGTGACTGTCAACTGCACATGTAAACTCTATGAATTGAATGGAATTTTATATGGTCATTGTATAAAAGTTCTTGCAATGAACAATGTGAATTCAATACCACACCATTATATATTAAATAGGTGGACAAAGTATGCTAGACAAGGTCACGATTATCATATAGGTTCACCTATCAGGGAAGGTCATGGAAAAGAGAGTTTGACATCTATATATAACCGAGTCTGTCAAAAGCAATTTTGTATGTCAACAAAGAGTATACATTCTCGAAAAGCGCTTGAAATGATAGAAGTTGCAACTAATTAGCTAAGTATACAAGTTGATGAATTATTGTGCACCGAGCCTATAATTATTGACTCATAATTTGAAAGCAATGAAATTAGTGAAGCTGATATAATTGAAGAGCCGATTATCACCATCAAGCCCCCTGTTGCCAAAAAAGGACCAAAGGAGAAATGAAAGAAGGGTCTTCTAGAGAGAATAAAAAAGAACAAAAAAACCACAAGTGGGAGTTCTAGCTTACCTTTGAGTAATTTAAATCTAGTTCCTGCATTCAATCCAACTTCTATGTATGCAAATACACAGGTAATAGTTATTTTTGAAGTAGTCATAAATATCATTGATATACTCATATTGATTTGTACATTTGATAGGTCCCTCAACCTTCTACAATGTACACTCCTGGTAATCTCAACACTGCTCTTCCGGTTTCTGTTTTTTCATGTGTACAGTTGGATGCACAAAGTTATACTCATAATGATCCACCACCAGTGTTTTCATATAGTCAAATGATGATGGAAAATATGTCGACATATGTAAGATACTTCACATTATCATATGTTTTTAAATTTGTGATATCAGCTTATACTAATTAATCTTAATTCATATCCAGTTTTCAGATGAAGCATCACAGGTTGCTCAGCCACAACTATCATCGCAGGAAAACGAGCCATCTACTTGGTGATAAATAGTCCAAATAGTGTTGATGTACTATTTATGATGCGGACATGTACTGTATAAATATATTTGATGTTTATGTATTTAGGGTTGATGTGTTGTATTAGGGTTGATGTGCTGTAAAATATGCGTTGATGTACATGAACTGGGAACATATCTTTCATACATACATATCTACACTCCTGGAAATTGGTTGATGTGAATGCGTTAGCGTTGATGTGCAGCCTCTGATTTTACTTTCTAATACGTAAATATGTAAATCTGGTTAACATCATACAAATTAGGGTTGAGGTGCATTATTGGGTTATCGTTGATGTGCATTAGGGTTAGCGTTGATGTGCATATAAATTTTTAAGTACATCAACGCTAATTCAGGTTGACACATACAAATTATGGTTGATGTGCATTATTGGGTTATCGTTGATGTGCATTAGGGTTAGCGTTGATGTGCATAGAATTTTTAAGTACATCAACGCTAATTCTGGTTGACACATCAACCCTAAACACATGAACATTTCAGCATATCACTTTCTAATTCATACACAAGAAATGCAAAATAGTACATCAACGCTATTTGAAAGCACATCAATGCTCACACATTTTAGCATATCATTTTCTAATTCTGGTTGACACATACAAATTAGGGTTGATGTGTAGCAATTTAAATGTGTACATCAACGCTATTTGAAAGCACATCAACGCTAACACATGACATGAACCATCAATGTATTCACGTATTTACTTTCTAATACATAAATATATAATTCTGGATGATACATACAAATTAGTGTTCTTATTCAGTATATTCACTTTCTAAGCATACTCTAAATAATTCCATGCTGGTAATAGCTCTTAATCTTGGCATATCTGCCTGCGAGAAATCAAACTTGGTCTTCCTACATATACAATCCATATACATCATTACAAAAACTCCACAATCCTTGGACTCATACTGTTTAGGGCAGTTAGCATCCCATATTTTTTGGTACTACATGAGATCCCAATCAGCCGCACATTTCAACCCTTCAGTCTGTTTGTTGAAATGAGAATTTAGTAGTTTTATCTGCATCAACAAAACCAGAAATGACGTAAGTTTAATAGTATTGAAATTTAATTGAAAAAATAATACAACGGGTAGGTGAATTAAGATACTTACATAACCATCTATATAAGACCTATCTGTGGCTGTTGGTTGTAACAAAGAATTAAAATATGTTATGTGTTTATGCTCCCTTTCTATGTACATCAGAAACCAATGCTGGTCTCGTCCAATTGGGCAGAAAATTCTTTTTATGTTTGGTAGCATCTCTCTATGGAAGTTATTCAAGTATTCATGAGACATTCCATATTGACGTGCTACATCCAATTGATAACAACTCCCGAAGATGTAGGCAAATGTGAGATATTTTCGTTGCTTCACATATCTTTTACTACGGTTGTGAAGTAGGCGTGCATATGCGTCAATCACCTACAATGAATATGTAAAACAATCAGGCAAATTACGAATATGCATATCCAGTTGGTACTGCAGATGTTGGTACTTACATTATCTTGCACCATTTCGCCAAATAATAGACCACAAAGGGTGATCTTTTTTACTTCACAACCGTCCCCAATAGTGACCACATCTATTGGCACTTCAAGATGGAAATTTATTTGCTGGCATTGAGAATCAGTTATTAAATTGTGTCCACAATAATCTCTTCTACCAATATACTGTCATACGAAAGCCAACAGTTAAATATATTTAAATCTAAGTACATAATTTACATGGTGTAATAAAAGC
Organism: Costus lasius; assembly: GCA_027563935.2. Taxonomy (NCBI): domain Eukaryota; kingdom Viridiplantae; phylum Streptophyta; class Magnoliopsida; order Zingiberales; family Costaceae; genus Costus; species Costus lasius. The sequence continues at coordinate 19,948,241 of CM050447.1, read as the reverse complement.
AAGGTAACTCAGTATGAAGAAGGTAACTCAGTATAAAGCTATGTACATGGTTTAATAAAGCTATGTACATGGTTTAATAAAAGCAAGGTAACTCGGTTCATCAACGCTAATGTCTATATTCATCAACACTAATGTCTATGCACATCAACCCTAATGTCTATGCACATTAACCCTAATGTCTATGTTCATCAACCCTAATGTCTATGCACATCAACCCTAATGTCTATGCACATCAACGCTAATGTCTATGCACATCAACCCTAATGTCTATGCATATCAACCCTAATGTCTATGCACATCAACCCTAATGTCTATGTTCATCAACCCTAATTTTTCTATCTCAATGATAAGTTAATAAAGGTCTCAAGTCAAATTAAAGCAATGTACATGGTTTATTAAAAGCAATGTGAAATAATGTCATGTTATAAAGCACTAACCTCCTGGAGTTGCTTAGATGGTGGCACATCAACTCTCTTCTTTTTTATATCCATCTCGGTATAAGGAGAGGTTAGGGCTGCAGAGGCCTTTCTTATTCTTTTCCCCTTACCCATCTCGGGATCATCTCTACCTTCAGCTGGATTGTCATCATCTGACCATTCCAATTCTTGCTCAGTCTCTTCTGTTAACTTCTCATATGCAGCCGTAAGTTCATTGAGCTTCTTTTCATATGAATCTTTAAGCTCCTTTAATTCAGATTCATACTCTGCAATCTGGTTACGGCATGATATCTCTAGAGAGAGTTTCTCTTCAATTAAGCTCCTTACTCTGGCCATAATATCCTCTAGTGCATTCTTTAGCTTCGTTATATCGGCCTTCAAAACCTCATTCTCAAAAAGTGCCTTTCGACTTTTGAACTTCTCTTCAGTTAGCCTTGATTCCAAGTGATGACATTTATGTCCAAACTCATTTCTTTCTTCTTCCACCTTTTGCAATATAGCTTTCAACCTCTCTAATTCCTCTGCAGCCTCTGATTCATGTGTACCAACTGAATCTTCTAGCAATTCAGTGTTTATCTACAAGAAATAAAACCATCTATTAATTTAAGGACCAAAAATGGAGATAATTACTCATCTCATAAAATAGTTAGAAAGAAGAATACTCACATCTTTAGCAAAGGTCACTGGGACAGAAATAACAGTCTCGGTATGTACAGGAGCATTTATTTCTATATCTACAGGATGATCTTCTTCAATATGTACAACAGCAGTGTCTTCTTCACTATCTACATGGTGATCTTCTTCATCTTGTGCAGCATCATCTTGTATGGCATCTTCGATATCAAAAATTATCTTGCATAGATAATAACCCATATGATTAGAGCTAAGTATTAACATCATTTAATGAGATAAACATGATTCAGCTACATACCTGAGAATTATCTAGCTTTTCTAAGTTTTTTTCAAACGTCGCTCTTCTTCCAGCAGGCATTTTCGCCCAACGAAATAGGTGAGGCTGAACACCCTCCACCTTGATATCATTCCATAATGGGCAGTGTTCATATAACCAAACCTGTAAAAATAAAATAATTTTAATGTTAATTATCAGCAATCCTTTGCTTAATAGTACATACTTATGAAAAAAGACTTCACTTACACAAAGGAGGATGCCACACCCCGCAAATGATGTAGTATTTTCGCTGAAGCTTTGAGTAATACCATGTGTCAAATATCTATGTATAGCCTCAGCCCAATTATATTTACTCAGATTCATCACATCGTCCACATATTCGACAAAAAGTGGATCCAAGGTGTAGTAAACACCACAGAATAAGAAAGTGCAAAAAAAAAATACAAAATACTAAGCTTCTTCATTTTCTCCTCATCCAATATCTCGCAATTTGGGCCCACATATGTACACATTTTATCCTCTATCATTTGCCTTCTTGGAATTTTCCCTTTAAAGTCAACTTTATAAAAGCTTGAATCCAGAGTTCGCTGGTGAAATTGCAGTAATTCTCCCATGTCTGGTAATCCTAAAATAGCCGATACTTCCTTTACCGTAAAGTCCAAAAATACTCCATTAATGAGGAAGCCGCATCTATGCTCGTCCCATCTATTTCTCAAGTATTCCAAAGCCAACATATCCAAGGGTACAGTTGGCCCTGTGAATAAATGGCCAAAAGGGGTGGCCTGCAGCAACTCAATCAAATTATTCCCCTCTGCTATTTGTCCAATTAAGCTGTGTAATCTCGACATTGAACATCTATTAAAATTAGGTCGAGTTATCTTCGCAGGTGCTCTTCCCATTTTTCTGACCATGAATATCAACAACAAAATGAGTATTAACAAGGAAAACATATAAATGAATGAATAATAATGCAGATCAACACTGAGTAAACTCAGGTCATCAACCCTAATGTTCATGTGCATCAACCCAAATTCCTTAGGTCTCAACCATAATTTAATCTCTATCATGTCAAATTTAATTGTATCAATGAGTATGATCTAGGAAAATAAAAAAATCAGTGAATAATTCATATGCACATCAACACTAACTAAACTCAGTTCATCAACCCTAATGTTCATGTGCATCAGCCCAAATTCCTTATGTCTCAACCCTAATTTAATCTCTAACATGTGAATTTAATTGTATCAATGTAATTTGTATGTGTATCAATGAGTATGAACTAAGAAAATATAAAAATCAATGAATAATTTCTATGCACATCAACGCTGAGTAAACTCAGTTCATCAACCCTAATGTCTATGCACATCAACCCTAATGTCAATGCACATCAACCCTAATGTCTATACACATCAACCCTAATGTTTATGTCCATCAACCCTAATGTCTATGCATATCAACCCTAATGTCAATACACATCAACCCTAATGTTTATACACATCAACCCTAATGTCAATGCACATCAACCCTAATGTCTATGCACATCAACCCTAATGTCTATGTTCATCAACTCTAATGTCTATGAACATCAACCCTAATGTCTATGTTCATCAACCCTAATGTTTATGCACATCAACCCAACCCTAATGTCAATGCACATCAACCCTAATGTTTATGCATATCAACCCTAATGTCTATGTTCATCAACCCTAATGTCTATGTACATCAACCCTAATGTCTATGTTCATTAACCCTAATGTCTATGCACATCAACCCTAATGTCTATGTTCATCAACCCTAATGTTTATGCACATCAACCCTAATGTCAATGCACATCAACCCTAATGTCAATGCACATCAACCCTAATGTCTATGCACATCAACCATAATGTCTATGTTCATCAACCCTAATGTCTATGCACATCAACGCTAATGTCTATGTTCATCAACTCTAATGTTTATGCACATCAACCCTAATGTCAATGCACATCAACCCTAATGTCTATGCACATCAACCCTAATGTCTATGTTCATCAACCCTAATGTTTATGCACATCAACCCTAATGTCAATGCACATCAACCCTAATGTCTATGCACATCAACCATAATGTCTATGTTCATCAACCCTAATGTCTATGTTCATCAACCCTAATGTCTATGCACATCGACCCTAATGTCTATGCACATCAACCCTAATGTCTATGTTCATCAACCTTAATGTCTATGCACATCAACCCTAATGTCTATGCACATCAACCCTAATGTCTATGATCAGCACATCCCTACAGTCTATGTTCATCAGTCCTAATGTCTATGTTCATCAATCATAATGTCTATATTCATCAACTCCACAATCTATGTGCATCAACCCTAATGTGTATGTGAATCAACCCAAACTTTCTATGCGCTAATTTAAATTCTACCAGGCAAAATTTAAGTAATTTTTGTTTGTGTACAAATGATAGTTTACTTGTTTCGCAGTTAACTAAAGATGACTCGAGAGCATACTCTCCTTTTCCTCGAAGGCGACACAAGCTTTACAATGAGAATGTTAGAAAGAAGAAAATAATGTTAGAGAAATGCGACAATGAAGCAGCTTCAATATTAAGATTTGTGTCGAAGACGACATAGAACAAAGAAAATGCGCAACTCACCTGCTTTAATCTATTGCAAGGGAGTTAGTCGGAAATCGCCGGAGAGCAAGTGGCAGGAGATTCGAAATCACCGGAGAGCAAGCAGCAGGAGATTTGAAATCGCTGGAGAGCAAGCGCCGGTCATCGGAGAGCAAGCAGCAGGAGATTCGAAATCGCTGGAGAGCAAGCGCCGGTTCGTTTCGGATGATTATGGAGATGTCGGGTTAGGTTAATTAGGGTTGATGTGCAGGGTTTTGGAGAGAAATGAAAAAGCGACAGTAAAAAAAACTTAACCTGGGTTACATAAGCGGCGATAACAGGGCAGCTAACGGAAATGTTTATTATGAGATCTGTATCCATCCTGATTTGAATCGGGCGGTTATTAGGATACGCAACTTATAAATCGCTACTTGGTACCTAAGTTAGGCCATTTCTTCTTGCTTGCCGCCTCCGCCACCTGCTGCCGAATCCGTTGCTGCCTTAACTTCCCCGCTGCAGAGTGCATCCTCAGCTTTTCCATGGCCACCAGCGCGAAGTCCAGAGAGGCGAAGAAGAATCTGCTTGTATTCGACAATGAGGAGGAGGTCTCCGTCTCGCTAGCCAAGTACACTGCGGAGTTGTCGGAGAAGTTCGTTCACGAGAGGGGGGCCTTCACCGTAGTCCTCTCCGGTGGAACCCTAATCGAATCCCTTAGGTTTGTGGCTTAATCAATCATCTGCCTTTTAGGGTTTAATTTGTGCGGTTCATTTTGCAATAGAGGAAAAACGAGCCCTTCTTTCAGGAAATTGACGGAGCCTCCGTATCTGGAGTCAGTGGAATGGGGGAAATGGCACGTATTCTGGGTGGATGAGAGGGTGGTTCCCAAGGATCACGAGGACAGCAATTATAAGCTTGCATTTGATGGATTTCTGTCCAAGGTTCCAAATTTCAAATAAAAAAGCTCCCCTTCGATCCACTTACTTTCATTTTTTTTTAAAATAAGTGGATTTTTTTTAATATGGCAAGGTTACCTTCATTTGCTTTCAAAGAATTTGTCAAAAATTACATTTTTCTTGTTGGCTAATGTAGTAAAAAAAAAAATCAGAATCAAAGCTTGACATGGTTTCATTGGATCATTTAGGAATGTCTTAACTCTTCTGCTCTTCTCATTTTCTAGATATTACTGGTTGGATGATGGATCATTACTCATGTGATCATTGTTTGATCTGTAGGTCGCAATTCCACGGAGTCAAGTTTATGCCATCAATGACGCCTTAGCAGCTGAGGGTGCTGCTGAAGACTATGAGACCGTGTTGAAGCATTTGGTCAGCGTTGGTGTTCTTCCACTATCATCAGCAACTGGATATCCAAGATTTGATCTCATGCTGCTGGGGATGGGCCCAGATGGCCATATTGCTTCTCTTTTCCCTAGCCACCCTCTGCTTAATGAGACCGAGAAGTGGGTTACCTTCATAAAGGATTCACCAAAGCCACCACCTGTGAGAATTACATTCACGCTGCCTGTTATCAACTCGTCTGCCTACATCGCAATGGTGGTCACTGGAGCTGGGGAAGCTGGTGCTGTGGCTAAGGCTCTGGGGAGCGAGAAAAGCTCATCCAATTTGCTGCCTGTGGAGATGGCTATCCTTGAGGATGGCGAGTTTACTTGGTTTACTGATAAAGCAGCAACTTCAAAGCTCCAAACTCCGCGGCTCGATTCTTCCATCGATGCCTGATCTTGAATTACTAATCTGAAAGTGTTCTACGCTTCCGGATGCTAGTGGGCATTATGCCTTTTAACTGTTGGCATCTTTTATAAATGAAGAAACCAAAAAGAAGCGTCTTTTTCGTTCTCCTCGGTTCTTAATTCCACTTGTACTATTTGAAATTGGGCATTACTACCAAGACATTCACATATCCTTAAATGTTTTTAAGTATTCGACTTACAAGTCAATCTCATTACATATCTTGCTCCGAATCAGAACCCTCAAAAATAAATCTTTGCAAGCTCAAAGAATTTTCAACAAGAATAAACAAATAGATAGGAAAAAGCGGTGGTATAACAACACTAAAGGTCATATTTAACGAGTCACACCTCATTGATGCTTCATGGTTGTGCTGCGGATGGTTACGGTCACACCATGCAAGTACTTGGTGAACCCAAGGAAATTGAGCTTGCCATCTTCTCGGATCCAGTCTTCAAGAAAGGAATGAGGACTTTGAACAAGGTTCAGCTCCTGCAAGGAGCAGTTTATGGTGTTCAAAAACATAATTAACTCATTTAAAGAGTTACAATATACGAGTAAAGTATGACCAAGTACCCGTGCAAGCTCTTCGACTGTGACGATCCGGTTGTCCTCCTTGTCGAAGTGTTCGAATGCTGATTTTGCAATCTGTTCCCATTGTTGGGAAGCCTCAAGCTGATAGGGGCTGATTGCAGCAGCACAGAACTCGTCGAAGTCGATCTTTTTATGTGATAGTGTATCCAACTGAGTTTTGAATCACTCGAAATTAGTTCAGTGTAATTGCTCTTTCAAGCACAAAAAGACATGTGAATTGAAGTAGAATAAAAGGCTCACTGATTATAGAAATTTTAAGAAGCCATGGGCCTTACCGCATTTAGGAACTCTGCAACCCTGGACAGCTTCATTGCTTCAGTTGAATTCTGCGCAAGTGCCTGCATGGAGTTCATGAAAACAGAGCATTGTACATATTTATCACCCAACAGAGGGGAAACACGAAGAGCAATTACATCTCGTCCTTCTAACTCTGGCTATCGCCAACTGAAGTACTAGATAAAAGTCGAAAGGCAAATATACCGTCCGAAAGTTTTCTAGGGAAATAAGACCATCTTTATTTGGCTGCAGTAGCTTGAACTGCAATCGTAGATACGTGAGCTCATCCTCGGTTAGAGATTTAGATAGTGCCTGCTCAAATAACAATGCAATCCTGAATAATTTGTCTGAAACATTAGTCAGATTAGGAGATAATTTAGCTTGAGCACATTTGCGAGTCTAGACTTATTTCCTTTCCAGACTTAATACTTGTATACTTGTGACCCCACTCTATCATCCTCAAAACTTTATATGTTTATCTAATTTGATCTTAACATTTCATTCCAGTCATTTCCTTACTACAAGCAACATCATGTTCCTTCGTTGGTTCATAATCAAAATTGAGCTTTCATGGAAACACAAGAGAAAGCAATGATGCTGCGATTCACTGGATCAAGAAGCACTAATTTTTATTAACACAAGGCTAGTATCTTCGCAATTTTCAGTACATGTTGTAAAGCAAAAACGTAAAAATGAGGAAACAACTTGAGCAACAAAAGGCCTTGATGTGAAGTGAAAAATTCAAGTTAAAAGATTGGCATTTACCTTTAGTGCAGCCCGTTTTAGCGGAGTGTCACGCAGGTATGATTTCATTAACCTATATATAAGCAGATCTAGTGGAATTGGCCTTTGTTCATTTCGCAACCAAGGGTGAGCTGCCAAAAACACAACATATTTATTTTTATTGAGATGAACACTATGACAAAGAAAAAGTTAAGGTACAGAAACCATATGTTTTGATTTCGAGGAAAGAAACAAAGAACTTAACTCAAAGCTTGAGCTGCAGTCATTCTTTTCCTGTAATCCTTATTCAAAAGCCTTTTCACAAAATCTTTAGCTTCAGCAGATATCTCAGGCCATGGCCCATCATCAAAATTAGGATCAGCTCTCAACACAGATCGAAAAATTCCTGATTCGGTTCGAGCCCAGAAAGGCCGACTTCCGCATAGTAAAATGTAAGTAATCACACCAATGCTCCACATATCTGCTTCTGTGCTGTATGATCTATGTAGGACTTCAGGAGCAACATAGTATGCACTTCCAACAATGTCATTTAGTCTTTCATCTGCATGACCCAATATAAATCAGGAATATTTGTAGGTAGTGACACACAAATCAAGTATCAGATATGTCATAATCAATCAGATAAAGAAGATATTGGAACTCAGTAGGAAACATGTGCCTTCAAGCTTTTTAATCCCAAGTCATCCTAATAAAAGACATAAAATTGTACTCTCTAGTAAAGAAAATCAGATCCAATGGTACCTGGTCTGCTAAAATCAGAGAGACCAAAATCAATTAATTTCATAGGAGCATTTTCATCTTTACTGCTGAAGAGAAAGTTCTGTTACAACATAGAGAAGAAAACAAAAACTAAGAACAAGGGTTGGTATTAGTAAGAAAGGGATATGAAAAAAAAAACATAACTAAATTCAAACTTATGTGTGAAACATCAAGCATAACAAAGAATGGTTAACCTCTGGTTTTAGATCACGATGAACAACACCTTGAAGATGACAAAAGGCAACTGTGCCCAATATTTGCACAACTATTGCTTTTGCATCTTCCTCTGAGTATTTTCCACCTCTTCAGGATTACCATAAACAGAAATTAATAATTGCCCGCGATTCCATGAACGCAATAATGCAGGTCATGTTCATGACAAATTGAACTAATATTATGAACTTAACTTACCTGGATAATATTCTATCCAGTAGCTCTCCACCTTCACATAATCTATGAAAGAAAAGTAGATATAGTAAACAAGACGAGAAAACCGGGCTAACAAGGTAGGGAAGCACCACATCAAATCACAAAGAAGCTATGAGTAAAAGATAAATAGTCTAAAGGAAAAAAAAAATCGTGTTTTGGTTAGATACACTGCATCACTAATATATGGAATGAACTAGAATATCCATTTATATGCAGAATAATCTATAGAACAACCATTAAAAAAAAAAATCAGGAATACCATTTGATCTTAGCTACCAAAAAGTACATGGTAATCTAACATACAAGTCCAAACAAATTACACCAAAGATGAAGAAGGATTGAAATAAGACATACTCCATTATTATGTAGACATTAGCGGCATCCTCACATGCATCATAAAATTTAACGAGATTTTTGTGCCCTGACAAAGCTTTCAGAATTTTGACCTCCCTACGAACATCTTCAATTGATATTGGTGTTGTCATCTGCGCAAAGAAAATGACAAGCATAAATAAGATTCAAGGATAAAAGAAAATGATAAAAGTAGTTTTGCATCAAAATCCAATTATTCTGCGCGATCACGATCGCTCCTTGATTGTTAAAGAGAACAATGAAGATCGAGTCGCGATCGAAATGGAAAATGCAGGGAAGAGATACTAAAAATATGTTATTAGAGATTGTAAGGCACCTTAGCTTTGGAAATGATCTTGACAGCGACGGTTTGGCCCTTGATCTCCCCCTTCTTCGCCGTAGCCAAGCACGTACTCCCGAAATGTCCTCGCCCCACCTCCTTTCCCAGCTCGAACTTGGACTCGAAGTGCTTCCCGTACCCGAAGCACTTATCCAGAGGAGGCGTCCGCTCCGCCTCCGCCGCGCTGCCATCTGTGACCGCCCCCTCCTTGTGCTTCGTAGCGCCCTGGCGCTTGGCGAGGGCTGCCCTGATGTGCTTCGCGGGAGACGGCGGGGGGAACGGCCGGCGGAAGAATCGCTTTGGAGTGGACCTCGTGGGCGACGGGGACGTGCCGATGGGAAGCGGGCTGGCGGAGCCGGCCGGATAGGGGCTGGGCCAGGAGGTGGAGGACGGGTGCACGGGGGTGGTTGGGGCGTTGCCCGCGACCGGAGGAGTGTTGGTCGCCGAGACGCCTAAGGCGGCTTCTCCGTTGTCCGTATTCGTCTGATTCCGGCGCCGGTTGTTCCGGTCGCCGTCGTCCGAGACGGAGATGCTCTTGCCGTGGCACTGCCCCATTCCTCCTCCTCCACCTCCTCCACCGCCTCCGCCTCCGCCTCCGTCTCCGCCGCTTCCCTTTCTCTGATTTCTATCGGATTGCGCGGTCTCGAGGGTTTAATCGGCGAGGAGGCGGTCAAAGACGCGGCTTTTGCATGGAAGAGGAAGAGGAGGAGCGGAAGAGGAGGAATTGAGGCGTTGGTTGTTAAATATCGACCTCAGATACGACAAAATGTGTAATACTTTTTACTCGGGTATCTGAATATTCGTTGGCCATTAGGATCTTCTGCAGCGAAAACCGAAGAAACGATTCTCACCAACCACTAGATTCACGATGAGTGCCTCTCAACAAACTAAAACTGCATCGTGCTGATTTCTCAGTCGAGAAGAAGAATGCGTGGCCATGAGCGAAGGGACGGGTGCATGCGCTACGGAGAAATCGCTCCGGGAACCCAGCGCGTCGGTGAGCGCGTATGAAGAAGGAACTCTGGAGTAAACTTTACGCGAGATGAGGTGGCAGAAATTATTGCGGTTGGATGCACAAGTCAAACTATTTTAGTGGCTGTGATGGTACGATGGTTTGAAAGCGGGGGACGGCTGGCATGTGTTCTTCTTAACGTTATGAGTTGGATTTGAGGTTTATGTCCGTGTCGGGCGACACACAGACAAAAAGTGTCGACGTGTGACGTCACTTGTGGGCGGCTGAACGTGTTTTTGTGTTGGATTTGTCGTTAAAATTTACTATATTTGGTGGGTTATTTAATGCTTACCTGTTAAGTATGCCGTTAATTAGACGGCTAAGAAACCGTGGAAAAAGATTAGAATGTTAATGAAAACTATAAAAAGCATATTTATTAATTATGCCTTTACTACTATTAGAAATACAAAAAAATAATACATTTTATGAGTTTGTTGGATGATGGACTTAGTTGCAATTATGGCTATTCATTATAGTAATTAATGGGCATAAGTGCAAATAAAAGTGTTTTACGCTTTTCCCTTTGTTGCTTCTGTTTTATTTAGTAGAAAGTGGAGGTAGCCACGTTACCTAGTGTTTGCCTGCATTTGCTATCTACCGCTAGTAAATATTTTTTTTTTCCAATGGCCATACTTGGGACGAGTTCTCTCAAAACCTAATACGACAAATAGTGGGTTGGGTCCACGGGTTCAGTTTGGTCCATCCTGACTTGTTGTCTTTCCTTAATTATCACAAATAAGTATGGTCCATTTATCTTCAAATAATAAAATAAGTATTTAGTCAACAATAGATTTAAAAATATAATAGAAATCAATCAAATCAAGGCCTAACTTTGAATTCACATAATGAAGTCCATATCAGGTAATTGGATTTTAGCCAAATTTTCCATAAAATTGAAGTCGTCGATCATTTTGTTTTAAACAACTGTACTTGTACTGTTCTCTTTCTCTTTACATAATTACTTACGTCATCTACTTGCTCTAATTCCATTAAAATAGTCAATAAAATATTATTGCCGAAAATTATATTTGTCATATTATAAAATAAAGTGCATTCTTAAACATGATTAGCTTACAATGAAACATTTGATAGATTATTAAATTTATTTTAAGTGTCATTAATTGCAAAATTAATTTTAAATATAGATTAATTGATGCTAATTAGTATTATTATTATTATTATTATTAAATAGTTATTTAATTTACATAATATTGAAACACAATTAAGATTTTTTAATTTATTTTTATCTAAAAAGTTTGATTTATATAAGGTTAGTCTTATTAGTTGTAAATAAATTGAATTTTAATAATTTTTTAATAAACTATCTTGATATAAATTCTTCTTTCTATAATTATACACCATCATTGAAACTAACATGATTGGTTATTCATTCAAGTAAATTAGATAAATAATGCATAAAAAATACCAAGTTGATAAGTTAGGAAAGAAATCCTAAGAGACTCCATATATATTAATAATTATTCGTAATTCAAATTGATTGAACTGAAAAACAAAACTTTTTAATCTTTTATATTTTGATAATTTTTAATCGAATGACCAAACAAATCACGGAGTTGATCGACATTATCAACAGTAAATCCAATGGTCAAAGAATATTTCATTGTGTAATGCAAGGAGTAGTAGCAGCAAGGAGAGTTTTGGTCTCATTTGGTCAACGTGAAGAGGGTCGAGAGGATGTCTGGGCACCATCTGAAGGATCTCTTCTGCGCCGGCTGCTTCGCAAAGCTGAGAGCAAACATCTCCTTCATGCCCTCCCCTTGGTCAACGAATCCGATCAGCTTCGCCACAAGCGACGCGCTGCTCCTGACGTGCTCCATGTCAGTTCTCGTCCACAGGAGGTGGGCCAGCTGGAGCCTCCTCTGCTTCGAGGTCATGGCGATCCCCCAGTCGGCATAAAGCTTCTTTCTCTCCGCCGTGGGCAGTTTCTTCTTCATCTCCCTGCACAGTATCTCTCTCTCCCGACGAAGATTTCTCGAGCTGCGAACATGGCACATGCAATCCTGTTTTATTAAGTTGAAGTGTTCCTGCAAAGGTTAATGGAGCACGAGGTTGCCCACCTTGATGCGAGGCTAAGTCCGTGGCTGTCTTCAGCCGCAATCACAGAATTTCCATTGGAGAAAGAGTATCTTAGGAAGGCAAGGTATTCGACTTCCATGTAGAAGAGCTGGGTCACCCTTGAAGAGGAGGAAGAAGCAGGTTCTGTGGGTCAAAGAAACATAGCATGCATGCCAGAATTCGATTATCTCCCTTTGCTTTCTCTCAAATTCCAACGGCCATGGCAGAAAAGACTTTTGCACACCATCTCTGCCTTCGTCCTCATTGATCTTCTTATTTACGTACTCTTCCAATTGAGTCTGTTGAGTATCCTGAATGGTATTACAAATCAGATAAACATCCAGCGCGTACCAGTCCAAAATCAGCAAATACACTAGTATGAAGTGAGATTGGTATTCAGTAATATCCCACCAAATTGAATAAAAACTACTACGAAACAAAGCAACATTTCATACTATTGTTTACATGAGTGATTAATCCACACCTGATCTGAAGTTCGATGGAGTTGTTCTTCCTCCACAAGATTCACCCCAGGAGAAGTGTTGCGCATATCAGCATCAGCATCTAGAGGAACACTTTCGGTATCGTTAATTTTGGTCACATCAATGGAAGGGATACTTTGGCTGTGCACATCAGCATCAACATCTAGAGGAACGCTTTCAGTATCGTCAGTTTTGATCACATCAATGGAAGGGATACTTCGGCTATGCACATCAGTATCAGCATCTAGAGGAACAATTTTGGTATCGTCAGTTTCGATTGCATCGATGGAAGGGAAACTTGGGCAGAGCACATCAGAATCAGCATCTAGAGGAACGCTTTCAGTTTCATCAGTTTTGATCTCATCAATGGAAGGGACACTTTGGCTCTGCACATCAGTGTCAACATCTAGAGGAACGCTTTCGGTATCGTCAATTTTGATTGCATCAATGGAAGGGACACTTTGGCAGGACTCAGATCCTCCTGTCGAAGGCATATCAATTTCAAGTTTGCTTTCAATCCATGCAGGCTTCTCACCAGGAAACTCACTCGAGTAGTTGTGATGATGAGTCTTGTGCTCTTGCTGAACATTTTCAAGCCAAGATAATATCGAAGTATTCATCAGACTTGCCTTGCAATTTCTACTCCTATGCAGTACCAACCCCCTGGAATTCATGATTTCCTGCACCCAAGGCAACTCAGGTAATCTGTCATGGCATGGTTTGACAAAATTGTCACTTGTGCTTGCCACAATCTCTGTTGGTTGCTCCATTGCAGGAACCAAGTTTATATTTTCTAGAGATTGCAGTGCAGGACTTTCAAGTGTGTCCTCATCAGTAAGTGGCAGCAAATAATCATTTTCATTTATCAATATATTGAATTCACCACTGTATCTAGTGCTAAAGCGCCGAGAGTCAATGCACTGAACCTCCTTGTAGAGTTCAGAATCTTCACAAGCGATTTGGCTGCTGATTGAGCTCCAAGGATGATTCCGTTTATTAGAAAACTCGATGCGGGTTTTGTTACTTCTTTCTCTCGGTGTACCAAAACTTGCAGAATCAAAGTCTGGAATTTCGTATGTGATACCAGAAACACCAAAAATAGAAAGTGAATCTTCAGATTCAGTATGTACATGAGATATCTCAGATTGACTCAATTCATCCTGCCGAAAAAAAAAAGGAAACAAAAGTTAGCAAATAGAAGATAACTCAGTAGTAAATGCAGGTTAAAATGACATTTACCCATTGCCTTGAAGTCTGATCATCAGCTACAGATCTGAGCAAACACTCATGTCGGGACTGAGCAAGATCTATTTGACGCATCAGCTCCTTGATTTCTCTTTCCATCTAAATAGTAACAGTAATAGAAAGTCAATATTTGCTTCAAGTAGAATTGTGTCACTGACTCGTAAATTGTGCATGCTCTGGAAACAGAAAAGTAAAATAGAATGTCATAATCTCACACAGCTACTTGCCTTTTGAATTTATGCATCCTTGTCTTTTAGAGCTACAGACTAATCTATGCAAGTTTCCGATTCTCGATACCTCACTTCATGCTCCAATCTAGTAAGCTCCCTATGTAGATGCCTTACCAGAACCTTGTCAGACATCACCGCATTGACTTAGCATTGGTGACAACTTGCTTTGCACAGCTTGCAAATGAAAGGGTATTTCTTGATTGCTCGATATGGCTTTGAGCTGGGCTCATCGTGCAGATAATGGCAGTTCTACCATTGCCTCCTAGGAAAGGTTGCAGTATGCGCGTCAATTTGGAATCGCGATAAGGAATGTGGCCTGTTTTCCCTATACTGTATAAAGGGAAGGAAAAATAATGGTTAGATGTTATCATTCACGTTTAAGGAAGCAATTCAAAGAGTTCTACATCCGAATGGCAATAAATAGACATTGAAATTCATTGATCAACCCTTCAAATTGTAGACCTGATTGATATTTTGTTGGCAAAACTTCTTAGTAACTTCTAGTCATAGCTTACTCTTGGATGGTAAGATTGAGTGAAGGATTACTACACATACATCACCAATTATCACTTTCTATTTCAAGTACTCTTTACATCCTACGTTAATGCACATAAAAAAATGTATGAAGACAGACATTCAAGTTCATCCTAAGTAAAAATTTGAAAGAGAGTAATCTTAGGTTACGAATAACAGTTCCCAGTGTAAGCAAGCTTCTGTTAATGTGACAACCTTCTTTTTGCCGAGCTCCACCAAATGACACTTGAGATGCACGTTCACTTCCAGCTAAATCAATGAAATTCTGTTTCCATAATAATAAATACAACCTCACATTTGTTCCCTACTCATTTCAAAGTTTATATAGAAAAATAGAATTAATTATTCAGACAATGAGGATTTACCACTGCAGATAGAAGTGTACTTGAGCTGCCTTTGCCTGTAAATTGTATAGAGATACTCTCAACTGTCTGCAGTCAGATTGAAACATACTAAGATCAATCGGTGTGTTGGTGTGTTCCACTTTTGAAGTTTATGATCAAAAATTCTGAATGTAAGGGCAAACCAGTCTCAGTATCTGGTGAGATCTAGAGCTCATCTCATTTAAGGACGTCTCTCCAACCTGTCGCTGCGCTGTAGAGTATAAAACATTCTGTTTAGTAAATTTGGAAACATATACTTGAGCATACTTATTGAGAATATATCTGTTGCACACCTTCACACAAAGAAAGAAGTTCATTAAGATGATTCCGGTCCCTCAAAGTTTCCTCTGTAATTTTCTCTACTACTGTCCCTCCCTATAAAGGATAAATGATCAATTAGCTAATGAGAAAATGAAGGAAACAATGACAAAATGATTCATGAATGCTCTCCTTCACCTCTGAATCATCAAGCAGCCGAAGAGAAGAGCTATCACTACTCAGGAGATCTCTTACAGCTTCATTATATATCTCCATAGCCGAAAATTTAAGAACAAATTCTCTTTCCTCATGCTACGAAAGTAAAGTAACAAAATAAAATTGCAATTAAGTGAAAGTCAAACTAAAAAATTATTCAATATTCCTAGTAGGTACCCTCTTTACGTAGTCAAATATGTCCTTGACAGCATACTTAGTTATCCTGGCCATCGTGTAGGTCTTTCCACTGCTTGTTTGTCCATAGGCAAATATACTGGCTGCATTGAGAAAAATAGACATTTTGCAAAAAAAAAAATAGACTAATAAATAAGAAGATAGACATACAAATCCAGAGAATGTTGCGCTTACCATTAATTCCATTGACAACTGACAAGACAACTTGCTTAGCCCCTTCATTGTAAACTTGTCTTGTATTGCACTCACAGCCAAATACTCTATCTGATCATCCGCAATATGTCTGGGGTAAGGATATCATGGAAAAGATTAAAGCAATCCAAAAAAAAAAAGGTAATTAGAGGAAATAAAAATGAACTTGGAGTCATCTACTAATTCTTGATATATGCCAAACATGCCTCTCAAGATGTTTATCCAATCTTTAGATCAGGAAAAGAACCTAATCTTAACCTAATTTGTCTGAAAACCACAAGAACTCATAGTTATTGTTGCACAACGTTTGTTCAATGCTTATGTTCTTATACTAAGGAGTAGGGTTTGATTGCCATTAGTCATGCCTTGCTTGCAGTTGCTGTTCTTGTATAATTTAACATATAATAAATTTAATTGAAAAACATCAGGAACCCTAATGGAAGAAAATTTTCTAGGATTATTACACAAAATAGAAATTATCTCTGGCCGCCATCTCCTTCTAAAATATAGGGAAAAAGGAATCGATTGCTAGAAAGATCCATGAATCGTGGATCGTCGAGGGCTATGAATTCTCGGAGCATTTTGAGCCAAAACAAACTAAACCAAATCCATTCATGCAGGAAAATACCTAAAAAAGATCGATCAATGTACAGACACTAACCAAAGGTGTAGGATGCTGGGTACACCGTTCGCTCCGGGAGACTGTTCTTGAAGACGATGGTGGTGTTGTCGACGCACTCCCAATCCGAGAGATCATTCCTCGAAATCTCCTTGGCATTTAGGGGCCTCAGCCTCACCGAAACCAATATCCTCTCCTCCTTTTCTTGTGCCATCACACCGCCGCTTATTTCTCTAATGTGAATCTCCTCCCTCCCCAGCAGCATTACTCCAAAACTTAATTTAACAAGGAAGAACTCCCGCGTATCATCTAATCATGCATTTCGTCACCTAAAAAAAAAAAAATCAAATCTTTGAGCTTGGCCCTTAATTCCTTTGCGTTTTGACCTAATAAGCATGTTGTGACCATGGACTAATAAGTTTGAAAATAAAATCCTCTTAGAGAAGACAGATTGAAGAATCTGTGACAGTCTATAGACAAACCTCAATTATATTCTTCAACTTGTCGATGATGAATGTGCAGCTGCTGGCTTGTTTAGCCTGCAGAACTGTTGCAATGTCTCCTCACAGATTGGTGACGGTGCCCCTTATAAGCCCACTGGAACGATGCCGCAGCTGCCTGTCAAGCGAAACATTCGCTATCTATAGCTCCCCGCGCTGGTGAATGCGAAAGACAACCGCCAAAGCAAGTAGTTTGACTACTGCCTGACAGTTGACGACAGAGTGGCTTCGTGGGTCCATTCGTCCATTCCCTCTATGGTCAACGAAGCAAAATCCATAAATAGGTGGTCGCTCACGAGCGATGAGGTGGCAAATGTGTCAAAGTCAAAACAGGAATGTCCCAGCACACATAGAAAACCTCCACGCAAGCTCCATAGAGGAGTCCGCATATAAAAATCACATGAGCTTTTATATATATATATATATATATATATATATATATATATATATATATATATATATATATATATATATATATATATATATATATTCGTAATTGTCACGTATAGAAAATACATTAATCAGAAGACTATAATACTATGTATCATTTATACGATGAAGTGCCTCTATTTTTATAATTCAATTAATAAGAATTTTTGTTATTGATAATAAAGTAACGATAGAGTTCCTACTTCATCAATTAAAGAAGTAATCTATAAAAAAGTTTGGCAGCCTCGTTCCTGCAATTACTCATGAGTCAAAAGGCTTAACTAAAAACCTCCCAATAAAAAAGGCACGATATGCTTGCCTTCACCATGCAAAAAGCCCGACACATGAAGTAATTTCTCTTTTTCCCCCTTCTTTTATTGTTTGGCTCACGTAATTTGTCAGAATGGTCACACATTTCAAGATGCTAATTGTTAGAAAAGGGCAGCATCGCATGCTTTTGGCCCTCACAAGCAAAGCGAAGCCAAGCCCCCGATGAAAATCACCAAAGCCGTAAAGCTTAATTCACACTCCCATTTCCATTTTACCCCTTCAATCATTTCACGCCGTCGCAATAAATTAAATATCGCTACTGGTTTGACTTCTTATTAATTATTTCCGCTAGCCCTAATAAGAAAAAAAAATCGTTAAGTTTGGGAATTGTATCTTTTAGTTGCAAGTCAATATGTGAAGATTAATCTCCACGCAAAATTATAGTTTAAGTTACTACAAAAATCCAAATTTGCGGCTATATGCACTAAGAGTCTTTATCTTGCCCAAGGCTAACTCATTCTTGTTATAGATTTGGCCTCTTTATTCGATAGGATTAGTCAAAATTTTGTCAATTAATTTGCCTTCATCCTAAACCAAATTGCCAAGTTTGTATTACCTTTCATTAAAGAATAATTTTTTTATAAAAAAATGAAAAAGATTACTTGGATTGGCTTTACCCACCACAGTATTTTATTGGCCGACCATATTTTTAGTTTAGTCAACTATGTAATGCGACAAGTAACTTTTCGATTTTTGTCCTTTCCTTGCATAAATGTTCTAAAAAATATATTTATATGCGCATCAATTACAATGCAAACATAGATTACTATCATTTCAGCTCTCCAAACATTCACATGCACAAAGTCAAAATCTGAGGCAATAGTCTCTATTTAGATTCACATAAGGGCTATTTTGGTTTTTCTTTCAAATTAAGAAATTTTTTTGTCTAAAATCATTTTAAAATTGCTGTATAAATTGAAAGATTGATTTTTTTTTTTCCTTTGTGCGCATTCACATACATGGATGAATGCGATTTGATTCCTTTGTTTATCTTTCTGATGTAGCGTGCTTAGTGGGGGGATTTCTGGTATCCGATCTCTCGTGGAGTTCACGCTGGAGATCGGGGGTAGCAGGATTCTGATGGTGGCGAGCCGGAAATGCAGGGAGGAGGCAGCTACGATGTTTATGTGCGGCAAAACAGCGAGAATTCAGCGTGGTCTGGGGTCCAATCTCTCGTGGAAAAAACCCACGACGGAGATCTGCGTTTGCAGGGTTCGAATGGTGGCGAACTGAAAAAAAAAAAAACAGAGGAGGATGTAGTTACGATGCAGGGCTTACGATCGGAAAAGCAGAGAGAAAACAGCGTGTTCCAGGGGATCCGATCTCTCGTGGAAGACCACGATGGAGATCTGGATCAACAGGTTTCGTAGTGGCGGACGAGAAAAGCAGAGATACGACACAGTGTCGTTTACGACAGAGCGCGAAGCGTTCCAGCGAAGGAACGAATCTGACGACAAAAAAATAAACTGGGTGAGCAGGGGAGATTCTCAGGGGTCTGCTTTCTCGTGTAAGACCATGGTGAAGGTTCTGGTTGGCTGAGGTCAGTGGCGGCGGGCTGGGGAAACAGGGGAAAACGATGACGACGAAGCGAAGAAGACTGAAGGAGAACCACAACATTGAAGGCGGAAAAACATTGTGAAGCATGCGAGAACCGGTCGGAGCAACAACTAATCAGCGACGAAAAAAATCAAGTATCGTAGAATCAACACTCAGATTAGATACTCACCGCTGGTGGAAGGGATCGGTTGCCGCAGTCGCCAAGAACTGGATCCGCCGACCATCTCGTATGCAGTCATCGACATCGCACCACCCGTTCTCCGTCGGTCACAGATGGCATTGCTGGAGCGTCGCTCAGGAGGTTCATCCGTTCAGTTCATCCATCCAAATGGGTTCAGTGGGATTGGCAGCATCGTCGTGATCGTAAGCAGCAGAGGGATCAGCGATCGCCGGACATCGTTACAAGGGAGAGAGCTTGCACAGATAGGGGATGCTACGATACAGATCGGCGGGGACGATTCACCCGGCAACGAACGAACACATAAAGAAAAATCTACTTCATTGAAACTGGAGAAACGAAAGCATACATTTCATCTGTGTTCGCCTCAAGGGGAACGAGCTTTATTTATAGGAAACTTGACAAAGAGATTAGTGCAAGTGCCTCTGTTAATCACCGATTAGTTATGTTTCCAGCTGTGTCTCGTGAAGTTTCTTCCAGGTGGAGGATCATTCTGGAAGCTGGACTGGAGCATCTCTTCTGCAGGCCGGTTACAGATCCAGCCGCTTTGGAGGCCGTCGAGCTCGTTTGGATCGGCGTGGGCTGGCGTTGCGGGCTGCGTCTACATCAACTCCCCTCGGTGGACAGAAATTCTCCTCTGGAGAAGGAACTTGTTGATATTCTTGTAACATCTGGGGTGAAATATTTTCTGCTTCTTGTTCAGGCATCCAAGCAGATTCATCATTCCATTCAACTAGGTAGTGAGGGGTAGGACCTTCTTTAGTAAGCACGGTTTGTTCATCTGAAATTTGGTGGGGTTCTTCATCAGCTGGCGTCGGTTCTTCTGGAAGAGGTGGATGATATGGAAGCAGGTCTTGTACGTTGAAGGTGGAGCTAATTCCCATTGTGGCAGGGAGATCCAGGACATATGCGTTGTCTCCGATTTTATGCAAGATGGTAAACGGTCCCATGTTCTTGGCATGCAGCTTAGAATTGACCCCCGGACCAAGCCTCTCAGGTTTGATTCTCACAATCACTTGGTCACCCTCACTATAGATATGTGGCCTACGACGCTGATTAACCGTCGCCTGATATTTGTTGTTGCTCAAATCGATTTTTCGCCTTACCTCGTTGTGTAAATCCGCCAGGTGTTGTGCAAAGGTAAATGCAGAGTCAGAGATATTAATGGAAGGCGAAATGGGTAGCAGGTCGATAGGCTTGTTGGGTTGTTGGCCAGTTACAATTTGGAAGGGGCTGAGTCCTGTAGTTCTGTTGATAGCACTGTTGTAGGCGAACTCAGCGATAGGCAAGATAGTATCCCAACTAGTCTTATGCTCGACTATGAGACAGCGTAAAAGATTCCCAAGACTGCGGTTTACTACCTCTGTCTGCCCATCCGTCTGGGGATGGAAGGCCGAGGAGAACCTGAGCTTCGTGCCGAGCAAGACCCATAGGGTCTTCCAAAAGTAGCTCACGAACCGAGTATCTCTATCGGACACGATGGTTTTAGGTAACCCGTGGAGTCGAACTACCTCATTCACAAAGATTTTAGCGACGTGGGAGGCGTCAAAGGTCTTGGAGCATGCTAAGAAGTGAGCCATTTTTGAGAAACGGTCCACAACAACAAAAATGGAGTCGCACTTAGTGGAGGTTCGTGGTAACCCTACAACAAAATCCATGCTAATATCCTGCCAAGGCTTCATGGGGATCGGCAAAGGTGTATAGAAGCCCGTATTCGGTTTTCGTGTTTTGGCGGTTTGACAGATACCGCAATGTCGCACAATGAGTTCGACGTCCTTCCTAAGATTGGGCCAGTAAAAGCATTCGGCAGCCAAGGCATAGGTCTGGTCACGTCCATGATGCCCGGCGGCACCACCGGCGTGAATCTCTTGAAGGAGGTATTCTCTGAGGGAGGTTCGTGGAACACAAAGGCGAGTGCCCCATAAGAGATATCCATCCTTCAGAGAGTAGGTGGAGTTTAGGGCGAGGCCATCGACAAGTTGGGTATATATGGTTGAAAAGTCAGGGCACACCTCATACTCGCTCTTCATATGGTCAAATGTGGAAATCTTTGTTTGCAGAATGTGCAACAGATGCCGAACTCGACTTAGAGCGTCGGCGACTTTATTCTCAGTGCCAGCTCGGTGCTTCAGTACAAAGGTGTACTGTTGTAGGAACTCTACCCATTTTGCGTGTCGGGCGCTTAGCTTTTTTTGAGAATTGAGGAATGAGAGAGCCTGATGATCACTAAACAGCACAAACTCGGCATGCAGGAGATAGTGTCGCCAGTGTCGGAGAGTTTGTACTACTGCGTAGAACTCTTTATCGTATGTGGAATATCGCTGCCTCGCTTCATTAAGCTTTTCACTATAGAAGGCTATGGGGTGTCCTTCTTGACTTAGCGTTCCCCCTACACCTATCCCCGACGCATCACATGCAACTTCAAAAGCCTTTGCAAAGTCTGGGAGTCGTAGGACAGGGGTTGAGGTTAGCCTGGTTTTGATTTCCATGAATGCGCGATTTGCCGACGGAGTCCATAGAAACTCATCCTTACGCATGCAATTGGTGATAGGAGCTACGATGGTACTAAAGCCTTTAACGAAGCGACGATAAAACGTGGCTAGGCCATGGAAGCTCCTAACTTCGGTCAGAGTTCTAGGTTCAGGCCAATCAACTATAGCGCGAATTTTCTCAGGGTCGACCATTAGCCCTTGGGCCAAGACAATAAATCCAAGGAATATCACTTGAGTGTCCAAGAAAGAACATTTTGTTATGTTGAGGTAAAACTTTTCTTGCCTTAGTAATTCCAAGGTGAGTCGCAAATGGTTAAGATGCTCGGACTGGGTAGGGCTAAAAATGAGGATGTCGTCGAAGTATACGACAAGAAACTTACCCAAGTATGGCTTCAAGACATGGGTCATGATGCGCATAAACGTCGATGGGGCGTTGGTCAAGCCAAAGGGCATGACTAGCCATTCATACAACCCATCTTTGGACTTAAATGCGGTTTTCCACTCATCTCCCTCTCGGACTCGAACTTGGTGGTACCCACTGCGTAAATCTAACTTGGAAAAATACTGGGATCCAGAAATGAGGTCTAACATGTCATCTAGGCGGGGTATCGGGAAGCGATATTTGATGGTGATCTTATTGATTGCCCGACAATCAATGCACATACGCCAGGTTCCGTCTTTCTTTGGGGCGAGAAGTGCCGGAACGGCGCAAGGGCTCAAGCTCTCACGTATAAAGCCCTTAGCTAAGAGGTCGTCTATTTGGCGCCTAAGCTCCATGTGCTCATTGGGGTTGAGCCTATGGTGGGGAAGATTGGGTAAGGCTGAACCAGGAATGAGGTCAATTGCGTGTTGGATGCTGCGCATAGGAGGTAACCCGGCGGGTAGCTCGTCGGGTGTAAGATCTTGAAAGTCGTGTAACAGTTCCTCAAGAGCCGGTGATGTTTTCAAGGGGGAGGAAACTTGGCTGACGGGCACCTCTTTGATGAGGAGGGCGAACAGTGTGTCTATGTCTTTAGACTCGGCACGGAAGGCTTGGGGTCGGATGATACTCAAAGGTTGAGTAGGGGTGGGGCGCACGGTGCCCTTAGGATTGGAAGCCCGTAGCTCCTTCGGTGGAGCCGGATTGAGCCTAATCTTTTTTCCTTCAAACTCAAAAAGGTAGGTGTTGGACCTACCATAGTGTATGACATTGAGGTCGTACAACCAAGGACGACCGAGTAGGACATGTGAAACGTCCATGGCGATGACATCACACCAAAGATGTTCGTGGTAATCGCCAAGCTTAAGAGGCACTAAGCATCGGTGAGTTACCGCTAGGTTAGAGGTGTCTACCCAAGCGATAGAATACGGATTCGGGTGCGGCTCAAGACTTAAGCCAAATCGAGTGACGGCTGTGCGTGAGACAACATTAAGACTGCTTCCGCTGTCTATTACAATTTTGCACGTGTGCCCATTGCAATGTGTGTAAGTATAGAAAATACTAGTTCGTCTCCAATCTTCGGTAGGCTTAGGCTGAACTAGGGTGCATCGGACAACAGCTAGCGTGGGCGTGAACTCATCGTCGTCACTCGTATAGTGATCTGGGGTAACCTCATTAATGCTCGGATCATCCTTAAGGGGCTCGGGTACATAAGGCTCTAACGGCGTATTAGCTGGACCTGGTAGAGTAGTGCCTTCCCCTACGTGTAGGGTCCGGCGTGGGCAATCACGAATAACGTGGCCAGGCTGATGGCATTGGAAACACGTGGGTCGACTGGGCAGAGTTTGGACAACAGACTTGCCTTTGTCTAAGGCAAGTGGGGGAGCGTGAGGGTCCGAGGCATGATTGTTGGCTGAATTTCTAAAATTCGGGTCCGTTCGTTGAGGTGGAAGGGAGTGTCTTGTGGTGGGGTGAGGGTTCCTAACATAGGATTTCTTAAGATCTCGTTCAACCTCACATGCTCGCTGGTAGATGGTATCCAGCGAGTCATCCAGGCTAGTGGTGAGGGATCGGCGGATGTCGGGATGCAAACCATTCTTAAAACGGGCAGTCGTGAAACTAGGGTCTTCCTCTAGGTTGCTTCGAATGAGCAACTCGTCGAACTGGGTTCTATACTCAGGGACAGAGGTGTTCCCTTGAGACAGGCTACTAAGTTGTTCGAGCAATCGATGACGATAAGAAGGTGGCACGTATTTCTCGTGCAATCTCAGTTTCATCTCATCCCAACTAGCAATAGGGGAAAGGTACGCACGCTCTCGCTGGCGCTCAATGTGGAGCCAGTGGAGCTTGGCCGGACCGAGTAGTAACAGCCGGGCGGCGTTCACTCGCATGTTATCAGGCATGCCGCTCCAATCAAAATACTGCTCGATAGCAGTAATCCAATCCAAGAAAACTCGAGCATCGAGGTTCCCATCAAAGTGCGGAGGCGACAATTTTACAAATCGCCGAACCTCGTCATCGTCTCGGGGGCGAGGGTAGGGGGCGCGAGGCCTGGGATGTCCGTGTTCCCACTCAAGATCGTGCTCTCGAGGGTTCCCGAACCTATCGCGTCGACGGGGAAGCTCCCTATGATTCAGGTCGGAAGTAGGCACAAGTATCTCATCGGACGCCGCCCTTAACGGAGGCAGAGCCGGAGTACCACGCAGGCTGGGGAAAGTTTCCAGTTGCTCCAGGCGAGCATTGGATCGTTGGATTGCTATTTCTATCGCCTCTATTCGATCTATCAATCTTGCTATCAAAGAGTTTGGGATCTCAGCGGTATCTGGGTTGGGGGCTGGTTCAGACGAGGAGGGTAACTGGGGATTGGATGAGCGGGCGGCCATGTTACAGGCGAAGATCCTTTGAGTTGCAGGGAGCGCTCGGATCAGGCGATTGCTCTGATACCAAAAATTGATGTAGCGTGCTTAGTGGGGGGATTTCTGGTATCCAATCTCTCGTGGAGTTCACGCTGGAGATCGGGGTAGCAGGATTCTGATGGTGGCGAGCCGGAAATGCAGGGAGGAGGCAGCTACGATGTTTATGTGCGGCAAAACAGCGAGAATTCAGCGTGGTCTGGGGTCCGATCTCTCGTGGAAAAAACCCACGACGGAGATCTGCGTTTGCAGGGTTCGAATGGTGGCGAACTGAAAAAAAAAAACAGAGGAGGATGTAGTTACGATGCAGGGCTTACGATCGGAAAAGCAGAGAGAAAACAGCGTGTTCCAGGGGATCCGATCTCTCGTGGAAGACCACGATGGAGATCTGGATCAACAGGTTTCATAGTGGCGGATGAGAAAAGCAGAGATACGACACAGTGTCGTTTACGACAGAGCGCGAAGCGTTCCAGCGAAGGAACGAATCTGACGACAAAAAAATAAACTGGGTGAGCAGGGGAGATTCTCAGGGGTCTGCTTTCTCGTGTAAGACCATGGTGAAGGTTCTGGTTGGCTGAGGTCAGTGGCGGCGGGCTGGGGAAACAGGGGAAAACGATGACGACGAAGCGAAGAAGACTGAAGGAGAACCACAACATTGAAGGCGGAAAAACATTGTGAAGCATGCGAGAACCGGTCGGAGCAACAACTAATCAGCGACGAAAAAAATCAAGTATCGTAGAATCAACACTCAGATTAGATACTCACCGCTGGTGGAAGGGATCGGTTGCCGCAGTCGCCAAGAACTGGATCCGCCGACCATCTCGTATGCAGTCATCGACATCGCACCACCCGTTCTCCGTCGGTCACAGATGGCATTGCTGGAGCGTCGCTCAGGAGGTTCATCCGTTCAGTTCATCCATCCAAATGGGTTCAGTGGGATTGGCAGCATCGTCGTGATCGTAAGCAGCAGAGGGATCAGCGATCGCCGGACATCGTTACAAGGGAGAGAGCTTGCACAGATAGGGGATGCTACGATACAGATCGGCGGGGACGATTCACCCGGCAACGAACGAACACATAAAGAAAAATCTACTTCATTGAAACTGGAGAAACGAAAGCATACATTTCATCTGTGTTCGCCTCAAGGGGAACGAGCTTTATTTATAGGAAAACTTGACAAAGAGATTAGTGCAAGTGCCTCTGTTAATCACCGATTAGTTATGTTTCCAGCTGTGTCTCGTGAAGTTTCTTCCAGGTGGAGGATCGTTCTGGAAGCTGGACTGGAGCATCTCTTCTGCAGGCCGGTTACAGATCCAGTCGCTTTGGAGGCCGTCGAGCTCGTTTGGATCGGCGTGGGCTGGCGTTGCGGGCTGCGTCTACATCACTTTCTGATCCAAAAGGCAGAAGCTTGTGAATTGCTCTTCGTATGACTCCCTCTTTTCCTATCTTTTGCTGTCGCCTCATGTCCTCTCACCCAAATCTGATCCCAAGGGATACTTTTTCAAAAAATAACAAAAATTGTTTGATTTACATTTAGATATTAGAAAATTTGCTTAGAAAGGAAAAAAATTTGGCGGCTTGCGAGCTGCAATCTAGACTTAAGACCAACTAGATTCGCGTGCGCTTAACCGTTAACGGAAAACCAGCTCTAACAACGTCGTGGCGGCTGAGCTCGCTTTAACTGCAGCATGAGCAATGCCCTCCTCCCGGCACAGTCCCCCACTGGAGCTTGCGGCCTCTCGTGCGAAAGGAAGCATGTGATCAGCTGACAACTCCATTGCTGTCGGCTACCTGTTACCAGTTACCGCCACCACCACGCTAGCTTTCCTCCTTTCTCTCTCGCGCCCGTGATCTTCCTGTAGGCTCACAGTTGCCTCATCCTCGAGTATAAATACTGGCGTTAGCCATTGTCTTCTCAAGGCGCCAAAATTCTTCCCTCCGCAGTAAGATTTAAGCCCTTGGCTGCGTCAGTGCTCGGTGGCCATGAGAACGAGACCATTCTTTCTTCTTCTTATTCTTCTCCTGGCTCCGACATTGGCAATGGCGAGCAGGCATGACTACCTTGACGCATTGTCCAAGTGCATCATCTTCTTCGAAGGCCAGAGGTCGGGGAAACTTCCCCCGGACCAGCGCGCCGCGTGGCGCGGCGACTCGGCCCTGGCCGACGGCGCCGAGGCCGGCGTCGACCTAACCGGGGGCTATTACGACGCCGGCGACAACGTCAAGTTCGGCTTCCCCATGGCGTTCACCACCACAATGCTGTCGTGGAGCGTCATCGAGTTCGGCGAGTTCATGCCGGTCGCCGAGCTGCGCCACGCGGCGGCCGCCATCCGCTGGGCTACGGATTACCTTCTCAAGACCCTCGTGCTCCTCCCCCGCGTCGTTTTCGTTCAGGTTCACAGAAAACTCCTCCACCCGCGACTCTTACCCCTACCGCAACTGGTAAAGATGGTTAGACTTGACCTCACCCCGATTATGGAATTGATTAGGTGGGCGACCCGAAGAGTGACCATAGCTGCTGGGAGCGGCCGGAGGACATGGACACGGCGAGGACGGTGTACAACGTGAGCGCGGATCGGCCGGGGTCCGAGGTGGCGGGCGAGACGGCAGCGGCTCTGGCGGCCGCGTCGATGGTGTTTCGGCAAATTGATCCGGCCTACTCGCAGACGCTTCTGGAGAGCGCAAAAAGGGCTTTCGAGTTCGCCGACACTTACAAGGGGGCTTATAGTGATGACCCTGGGCTCAGATCTGGAGTCTGCCCCTTCTACTGCGACTTCGATGGGTACCAGGCAAGCATCTCGCTTCCATCTTTTCCAATTTTATACCATTACCGTGTTGAAGAAGATGGATTTAGGTCTTAGCTTCGATTTTTTGCAATCTGAAGAGTATTTTTGTGTTGGATTCAACTTTTGCGCTAGCATGACGCCGATTTGCTCTTTAGGGTTTCTTTACTCTGCATATACTTGTCACTATTAGTGCAGCGTAACATTCACGGGTTTGATTACTGTTCTTGCTCATGAGCTCGCACTTCATATGCGCTCGAATATAACTGGCTGAAATTGATCTCGATTAACCTATTATAAGGAAAGATCGCAAAATGAGAAATCAATTTATTGGTTCATTTGTGGAGGATGGTTTAAGGAGCAGTGCATCTATATAGTGGTCCATATACATAAATTAAAGACAGCAATTTGCTCATAACTATGCACTTGGGCCTTAAAAATTGTAGGTTTATGGATTCTTTTTCAGTACATGTGCACCAGATTCTTCATACTTTTAACGAACCTTTGTATTTGGGATCACTTTTCCCGGCCAACACCCACCATTCAGCTTACATGTTTCGTTTACCTGACTTGCCTTCCATCTAAATGTACATTGCTTCAGATCTAAAAGTCTGCCAACATAGAAAGAGTTATGTTCTAATTTCCTTGTAACTTGATTCAAGAACAACTCTTGTTACCACTACATTATATTGAATTAGTGTGTCGAACAAAAGTCCCTCTGAATTTAATTTGAGCATCGCACCTATTCAATCATGTATACTTTCATCAAGCAGCTTCATATAGAGAATGAAACAAGATTCAGCAGAAAACAAATAACATATCTCCACACACACTCAACTCCAACTTGTACAGTGATATTTCATCTTTGGCTGTGTGGACTCAGTTCCTACCCTCCACACCACCATGGTATCTAGAGAAAGAATGCACAGAGAAACTTAAAACTTTTTAAGTCAAAGACCTTTCATGTATGTTGCAAATTTTCATTCATGCATTTGGCGATTTTCACATGGGAAGGTTAAAAAAAGGACCTCTGTATAGCTTGCAGTTTTGTTCTCATCGAAGTCCCTTTTCCTCTTTGGTAGGACAAGTCGATTAAGACAAGTCCACGGATGTTTTGTGGTTCTGCTCGAGTCTTCCTCAAACGGAATTTTGTCTGTGTAACACAAGCCATTGTTCCATTCACGAGGGTTACAAATTAATTCAGCAGAAGCTATCCACCATGACTCTTACGACAATGATTGATGTGATCTCACTAGAGACCCATACTTTGGCTCATGTGCATCCTTTAAACCATGATTGAGGCATCTACATACATATCATGAACTTACAAAGTGGAACGATCGAGCTATTTAGTATAAGCCAATTCTTATAGTCTGGTAATCTTTTGATACAGACTTGCAGCTCTGAAAGGTCTTAGAGTAAGAACAGAAAGATATGGTACTTGTTGCAATCACTCCCAGAGAACCTTGCATCATCTGAAAACTAATAGACTTGCTCTTTAAATGATTTTACTCAGGATGAGTTATTGTGGGGAGCAGCATGGCTTAGAAGGGCCTCAGAGGATGATTCTTTCCTCAATTACATCCAAGAAAATGGCAAGACCCTTGGAGCAGATGAGAACACCAATGAGTTTGGATGGGACAACAAGCATGCCGGTCTTAATGTCTTAGTTTCCAAGGTTGATTGTACTCATACATGCCACTAATGCCTTTCTCAACACTCGACTACAATCATGTCAATCCCCTAGCTCTTTGCCCTCTGCAGGAGTTCATGGAAGGGCAAGTGCTCTCCCTGGAGTCCTATAAAGAGTATGCTGACAGCTTTATGTGCACACTGATACCAGAGTCTTCATCCTCACACATCCAATATACACCTGGCGGGCTCATCTACAGACAAGGAGGCAGCAACATGCAGCATGTCACCTCTATCTCTTTCCTCCTCCTAACCTATGCGAAGTACCTCTCTAGGTCATCACAGACCGTGAATTGTGGCAGCATCCAAGTTGGCCCAGCCTCACTTCAGCTTCAAGCCAAGAAACAAGTGCGTTTGACTTTCTTCGCACGCAAAGAAAAAAAAAAACTTTGATTAACTGTCTTTTAACTACATTTATTGATCCAAAAACAAACTAACCTTACGATGCATCTTGTTTTTTTTTCTTTCTCAGATTGATTATCTGTTAGGCGATAACCCGATGAACATGTCGTATAT
The DNA here is from genome assembly GCA_027563935.2 of Costus lasius. Taxonomy (NCBI): domain Eukaryota; kingdom Viridiplantae; phylum Streptophyta; class Magnoliopsida; order Zingiberales; family Costaceae; genus Costus; species Costus lasius. The sequence goes on along the minus strand of CM050447.1, from coordinate 19,918,295 downwards.
GGTCGGATATGGGGATCGATATCCACAGAGAATTCACCACAGGGGTTCTTCATTGCCCTCCGTATCAAGCCACCCTGAGTTCATTGCATGCAAGGATGGCTCGAGCTACTATAAGTCCCCTGGTCCTAACCTAAATCCCCACATCGGAGCAGTCGTCGGAGGCCCGGGAGAGGATGACCTTTACGAGGACGCGCGTCCTGATTTTCGCAAAACCGAACCGACTACTTACATTAATGCTCCATTAGTTGGAGCTCTAGCCTATTTTCTGGCACACCCTGATGCTGGCCTTATTCTTACTTGAATGCATGAAGAAATCCAATGTACAGAAAATGGAGAGCAGTTTGAAAGAAATTTGAGGTGAAGAAAGATAGTGTTCGTGAGATTTATGTCTGCCCTTTACCATACAATCATATGTAATGGATTGTCTATGTATACAAAATCCAAAATTTTTCTTTGAAGAATTATTTTGCAAGCAAAGCTTATTTTGCGTTTAATTTTCTGTTTCTATTTGAATGACACAAGTGCAGAGCATTGGTGGTGTGTGTTAGTGTTCTCAAGTTAATGGTTCCGAAGGGGGAGCTGAAGCATACCCAGACCTGAAAGCAGATCTGGTTCGCAAGGCAAACACAAACTGGACTTGGGCTATAATATGGCCCAGAGTTTTCACCTGCGCAAAAATGCAACCCATTGATTCTAGTATGATTCAAAACGTTTGCCAGCCGCGCCAACACAAATTCTAGAATTGGGTTCGGTGGAGCCGATCCACTGACTAGGCCGAACTACAATGTACCGGCCCAATTTTATTCACTTAAAAAATTTAGCCCAACAATTTCACAGATGTATCCTTCAACGAGCACACATCCCAAAGATGTTAACGATGTTTGTTTTCTATAAATTTTTATTAAATTTTAAATAAATTCAACAATATATTATAAAATACGCCAAAAAGATTTATAGATTGCTAGATTAAATTTTTATTTTTTTACTTTTCAGTTTTCTCTAGCTGTGACTCTACTTAGCTTATCATTATTGTTGCTTATCTTTCTTTCCAGTTCTAATTGCTGTTCGTTTATGCCCATGTGTTCTTGCAACAGAAAGCTATTCAAACAAGATTCGAAAATCGAAAAAACATTCCGCATCCCAAGAAAACAAAAAGGGATAGTACCTTTGCAAATATTTGAGATGGACAGGCATAGATTGTTGAGAGATTTCGCAGCCCTTGACGTGCAAGGGGTCATTCTAGCATTGCTCATCCCACTATGGAGATGAATAATTTTAAAATTAAGTCATCTCTTTTTTTATGGTTCAGCAGAACCAGTTTAAAGGCTTACCATCTCATGCACCTTTCGATTTTCCTTGAATATTTGTTCCCTACAAATTTCACTCGTTCTATCATATATTGTCGAACTTATAATTTTATCATCAAACTTTGTCATATATCATCGAACTTGTCTAAAACTTATAATTTTATTGTCAAACTTTTTCTAAAACTTATTATTTTATCACTGAACTTATCTAAAAATTGACCCAAACTTACATAAAACTAATGAAAATAGTGTATAATATTTTAGTGTGAATTCCTGTGAATTTATTAATTTTTTTTCTTTATTACTTTTAATAATTTTTATATTTATATTTATTGTGGAACTCTATAATATATCACAAAAATTTTCTAAGGAACCAACTTTATGAATAGTATTGGGATGTGCACTAGTTAAATGGTGAATTAACTATCGTGCCACAAAATTCTAGGCAAAGCCCTGTACGTAGTGTCACGCCCAGGATTAAGGTTATAAAAATTTTTTTATGAAAACAAATTTAGGTGCCTAAGAAAAGAGTCACGCATGACTCAAGAACACATGATATCCCATGCAGGGGATGAGGAATGAGGCGGAAGTAGCAACATAGCAACAGGCTAGGGCGCGACCGGCAGGTGAAGCGACTTCACCTCAGCCTCACGAACACGAACGGAACCAAACGGAGCTAAGAACACTGGACGTAGGCAGTAGAAAACAGCGAACAAACAGAGACACAGCAACGGGAAAACAAGCTGTACGTAGACAGCCACAACCCAAAATAAACCAACATGCAGGTAGGGCACAGAAAGTAGAAACGTCCACACGCAGATGGGCAAAACACAGAACCGAAGAGCAGGTCCGCACACAGGCAGACAGAGAACGGGAAACAACACAAAAACGGACATGCCGAACTCACGTCAACGGAGGCAGAGAAGTGTTAGATCGAACATAATATCTTGCTCTAAATTGAATGGAAAATACTGTAGTAAAACAACATACCGGATTTCATAATGTTGTGAATTCTACCGGAGTGATCTTTTGATTGATTGTGTCGATGAACACGAGAGGCGGGGCGGCCGATGGGAACCAAAACTGAAAACCTCTCTACAACCGTACACCTCAATCAGGGACCACACCTATATATAGGAAAAACCTAATGGGCATAATTACTTATCAGCCCATCAGAGATAAGACAATTATGCCCCCTAGGGATTCTACACAATTAAAAGCCCCTTTCCACACTATAATTAATAGATGACAATTAAATAAATTAGAGATAAAATTATATACGATTAAATATTGCAATGCATGTACGTCTACATGCCCAAATGCAATTTATTGTGCATGTACATGGTGCACAGTCCACATAGATCCTAACAATCTCCTACTTGAACGAGGCAATCATGTATTTACACAATAAAATCTTAAATGGCATATAAATCTCTAAAATAATCTTTATGCGCATATAACTTAAGATGTCATCTAAAACAATCTCGTCTATTAGTCTTATTAACACAAGGACCAAAGGGGCAGTCATTGACATATTATTGCAATTTGACCCACAGTGATCACATGTATTAACTCAACCAAATGACATAGATCTAGTATGGATGTGTAGCATGGAAATAACATAATGTGATAGCATCACCTTTAATTTCCAACTGGTCCAACTTTAACCAAATGAGATCAAAGAGCAGAGCAAATAATGAAAACTGAAAAATTTCATTAATGTCATGACAATAAATACAGTAATAACCAAATGAAACAAAATGTGCACTCGCACTAAATCAAATGACATCAAAACTAGTAATGCCCATGTTTTCAAGATGCTCATGAAAAACTTTTGGAGCTAATGCCTTAGTGAGTGGATCAGCAATCATAAAATTTGTTCCTATGAACTCAATAGAAATTAAGTCACTCTGAACTCTTTCTTTTACAACAAGGAACTTGATGTCTATATGCTTTGATTTAGAAGAGCTCCTATTGTTGTTGGAATACAAGACTGCTGCTCTATTGTCACAAAATAACTTGAGTGGTCTTTCAATACCATTGACAATCTGCAGTCTTGAAATAAAGTTACGCAGCCATATAGCATGATTGGATGCCTCATAACATGCAACAAATTATGTTTCCATAGTAGAAGATGCAATAAGTGTCTACTTAGCACTTTTCCAAGATATTGCACCTCCAGCTAATAGAAACACATATCCAGATGTCGATTTACGACTGTCTTGGCATCCAGCAAAGTGAGAATCGGAATATCCAATGATCTCAAGACTGTCTGACTTTCTGTAAGTGAACATATAATCTTTTGTGTTTTGCAAATATCTGAAAACTCTTTTAGCTGCAACCCAATGTTCTCTTCCTGGATTACTTTGATATCTGCCAAGCATTCCAATAATGTATGCAAGGTTAGGACGAGTGCAGACCTATGCATACATCAAACTCCCTACTGCCGAAGCATAAGGGATGTTTTCCATAAATTTAGATTCAAATTCACCCTTTGGACACTATTTTATACTGAATTTATTTCCTTTAGCCATAGGGGTTTCAAGTGGTTTACTATTTTGCATGCCAAAACGTTGTAATACTTTATCAATGTAACTCTTTTTGATAATCCTAATATTCCTCGTGAACGATCACGATGAATCTAGATCCCTAATACAAAAGATGCATCACCGAGATCTTTCATTTCAAATTGCTTTGAAAGAAATTTCTTTGTATCCTGAAGTAATTGCATATCGCTACTAGCAAGCAAAATGTCATCCACATAAAGAACCAGAAAAATAAATTTACTCCCACTGAACTTATGGTATACACAATCTTCAACAATATTCACCTCAAAACCAAATGATAGAATTACCTGATGAAACTTTTGGTACCATTGACAGGAAGCTTGCTTAAGCCCATAAATGGATTTCTTTAATTTACAAACCAATTGAGTAGATCCGTCTGAATCTAATCTTTCTCGTTGTAACATATAAATTGTTTCCTCAATGTCTCCATTGAGAAAAGCTGTCTTAACATCCATTTGATGAAGCTCAAGATCAAAATATGCTACCAGAGCCATAATTATTCTAAAAGAGTCTTTCGATGAAACCGGAGAGAAAGTCTCTTTATAGTCAATGCCTTCCCTTTGGGTGAATCCCTTAGCGACAAGACACGCTTTAAATCTTTCCACATTGCCTTGTGAATCCCTTTTGGTTTTAAAAATCCATTTGCAACCAATAGGTCACACTCCTTCAGGCATTGGTACAAGATCCCAAACGTCATTGTCTTTCATAGACTGAATTTCTTCACCCATGGCATCAATCCACTTTTGAGCATTAGAACAATTAATTGCTTCATGGAAGGTGAGTGGATCATCTCCCACTGAATCAATATTATCTTGATGTTCTTAGAGAAATACAACATAATCACTGGAAATTGCACTTCTCTTGTCTCTTGTGGATCTCCTTAAAGGCTCTGGTTCATTTTGAGATTGAGGTTGTTGAGTTTGATCCTCATGCTCCTCATGAACACTGGATTGAGGAACAGTTGGATATTTTGTATGGGTAGGAAGCTCAACATTGTCTTCTAAATACTGTTGTTGAATAACATTTGGAATGTAAACTTGATCAACAACAGCTACAGGAGAAATATCAACTAATTCCTCCTCTAAGACAAAGTCATTAGCCTTATCTTCCCCCCCAAACTCAACATCCTCAAAAAATCTAGCATTTTTCGTCTCAAAAAATGTTTTAGTTTTGGGATCATAGAATTTGAAACCCCTTGATTTCTCAGGATATCCTACAAAATAGCTACTAATAGTTCTTGCATCCAATTTCTTTTCATGTGGCCTAAAAAGCCTAGCCTCAGCTGGACATCCCCAAACACGAAAATGCTTTATGACATGTTTCTTACTCGTCCATAATTCATAAGGGGTTTTGTTTGTAGATTTTGTAGGAACTCTATTGAGAATGTAGACTGCAGTTTTTAATGCATCTCCCCATAGTGAATGTGGTAAAGTAGTACGACAAATTATACTCCATACTATATCCTTAAGTGTTCTGTTCCTTCTTTCTGATACACCATTCATGTTTGGAGAACCAGGCATGGTGTACCGAGGAACAATCCCACACCCACCAAGAAATCTAGCAAATGGACCTGGATGTTGTTCACCTGATCCGTCATACCTGCCGTAGTATTCACCACCACGATCGGATCGTATGGCCTTAATTGATTTTCCAAACTGATTTTTAACTTCGGCCTTAAACAACTTAAACATGTCCAATGCTTGTGATTTCTCATGCATTAAGAATAGATAGTCATATCGAGAATAATCGTCTATGAATGTGATAAAATATTGTTGACCATTCCATGAAGCCGTAGGGAAAGGTCCACAAATATTTATATGTATCAATTCTAAGACATCCTTAGTTCTCTCGGCTATAAATTTTCTCTTGTTAGTGGTTTTTCCCTTAATGCACTCAACACAAATATCATTACTTGAATCCTCAAGTTTATCAAGAATTCCTTCTGACACAAGCCTATCAATTCTCTTTTTAGAGATATGACCCAAACACTTATACCATAAAGAGAAAGAATTTTTTGTTGATAATTTGCATGTAGTGCCTCTAGTTTCAATATTAAGGGACTCATCACCTAAATTTACTGTTTCAAGTAAATAAAGGTTGTCAATGTTAGATAAATAACTGGTTCCAACAAGTTTAGAATTAAAATAAATGCTATATTTTCTGTTACCAAATGAACAAACAAAGCCTTCTTTGTCCAATACAGAAACTGAAACCAAATTCTATCTAAAAGACGGTACAATAAATGTGTTTTCCAATTCTATAAATGAACCAGTATTTAACAACAACTTAAATGTCCCTATGCCTAAAACTTTCACTGGATTTATAGCCCCCATAAAGATGAATTTTTGTTCATCACTAGGCTTTCTAAAATTTAGACAACCTTGCATAGAAACACTGATGTGGGTTGTAGCACCAGAATCCAACCACCAGGTGTTTCTAGGAACTAAAACTAAATTGATTTCAGAACTAATAAGACCAAAAGGTGAATTATTCAAATAAGGAATGTTATTTAAAGTGGCAGTGACAGCGGAAGCATTAATCATGTTAACTGCAAAGAGAACCAAGTGCAAAACACAATAAGCTCATAGAAGCATGTGATAAAAACAAGTAGTGAATAATCATAACAGTGATAAAATCTCATCTCAAGATAACCAGAGTAACATCAAGTCTAGTCTTTTAACAGAGAGTTGATTTACCATTTGGTTATCTTGCGTAGTAATCGAGCATTAATGATAAGATCATCCTATCAAGTACTTAGCCTTCCTTTGGGCCGACTAAGCACCCACAATGGATACCTAATAATCACCACACACTCATTACCACATGTGTATGTAATCCTTCGGCCAAACAACACTCGTCCTTTGAGTCGATATGTTGTCCGCATAAAGAAAAACACACACCCTGCCTTAATAATTCACAGTTCAAAAAATTTTACAACAAAGGTCACTTTGGTGACTATACTGAGAAATCAGTTGAAATGAAAAATTAAGTAAACCTTGACTTAATATTTTATTATCAATGAGTTTTAATAGTAGAGGTCACTTTGGTGACAATACTATTAAAACAAATTAAAATAAAAATTAAGTTTTGTTATAATTAATTCACTACTCATAAGTAGATAAGTCTATAAATATGTATGGATTGAGCATAATTGATCCAAATAAATAAAAGCATGGTAAACAGAATTATGCATTTATTTCTAACTGCATATGCTCGAAAATATGAGAATGTTCTAATAACATGCATGAACATTAAAACATATTTAACCATATATAAAAATTCTACTAACCAAAAAATTATCAAGTACAGCAAAATTTATTAATGTACAGTAGATTTATAACAAATTACGCATAATTAAACCAAATGAATAAACATAACACAAGATTTATTCTATACAAATTATGCCTCTAAATTTTGATAAAGAAATTTATCAATTTATATGAATAGCCTAACCCACCTAAACCAAAATAGTAGGCTAGCAAATTAGGTTCATTTGAAGACCAAAGATCCAATTGGGTCAAGCCTGCTTAAACCAAAACTAATTTAGTTGATCCACTTAAATCAGATAGTAGAGCCACAATAAGCCCAATTAAGCCCAAATAGATTTAGACCCGACCCGGAATCAGAAATTAAACCCAAAATTAGTAATTTGGATCTGATTCGAAAACCTTAAAATTGGATCCGAAATGTATTCCTAATTGGATCCGAAATTTCGGATCCAGAACCAGAAAACGAAATCAAATGCCCTAATTAATCTTCATTCGAGCACCGCACGCGTCTTCGTGGAGCCGCACGCGGACGCCTCACCAAATCTCGCCGCACGCGACAAAGCCCTAATATCCTTTCGTGCTGCGAACGCCGGATGCGGACGCCGCCTTGACGCCGGACGCCTGCCTCATCGCCGGTCGGAGCCGCTTGTCATCCAAATACCGGCCTCCTTCGTCCGCCCTTACCGAACGGCGGAAGAAGCTGCGGCAACAATGATTCAGCCCTTCTGGATGGTCGACGTCGACAAACGGGCATGACCAAAGAGCCGGCACCGAACGTCGCCACGAGAGCAACCAGCGCCCTTCCCGCACGTCGTCGCTTTACCCGCCAGCACCGAACGGCGGATGCTCGATGACGACTATCGATACCATCCCTGCACGCTCGTCAGAACCGAAGGACGAGGACTTCGACGATGGTTAGTCGGCGGGAGGACTACACGCACGCGTTAACCCTTTCTCCATCGCTGGCCAAATCCGGAAAAGGCATCTGCCCTAATATTTGGTCGGCAGCAGAAGAAGGTAACATCGGCATTTCATCATACCCGTTCGAGCATTTCTTGGCACTTTCCGCAAGTGCATAGAAATATCGCAGTAATATAAAATATATCGTCTCCTACATAGAACAAGGTGAGTACTAGAAAATCTAATTTTTGGAATCTAAGTTGATCAAGTTGTGATTTTTGGAACTAAAGAAAACTAAAACTAAGCGGAATAGTAAACAAGAAATCAAACAACTACGGCAGGGTAAATATATGAGAGAGAATATCAGGGCTTGGGTTTTCACCACTCTGATGATTTTATTTGCATTAAGAAATAAATACCAGTTACTTGGATTTACAGATATGCATAAGGAATCTACCCTATGGTACAAGGTGCCCTCTTTCGAGTGTACACCCCGGTATTTGCCCGGAACGTCTCCTACTTTCGCGGTGGATCGTTCTAGACAAACCCAATGGGTTTTGTGGTAGACTATGAACCCTCGAGCGAAGAACAAGCACTTTCGTGTTGAGTCTTAGCAAGATTCACAAAGAGATTCGATCGTTACGGTCTTACTCTCGTTATGAATCGTAACAACTATAACATGATAATACTTGGCCGGAGTACAAATCAAGAAATAAGTACATCAAGTGAAATATGCTTAAGATATGATCCAAATAGCAAAGTTAATACATGAGTTGCAAACAAAAATCGTCAGAGGGCTTCAACCTAGCCCTGGAAATAGGTTTACGCTACAACCATCGTCAAAACGCTCAAGATACTCTCTTTAATCATAAGAAAATCATAGGAAAAGGTTTCTAAGAGGGAAGAGATGATGAACCGAAAGAAATAAGCAAGGATTGCTGAGTTCCAACGATCAGATCTTCGAAAATCGCCCCAAAGTCGCCTGTTCGTCGTGTTTGTCCGCCCTAGCCGCTTCGTCGTGTGATTGCTCGATGATTAGGTCACGGAAATTGGGGCTTTTATATTCTTTATGTTTGCCTTCGAGTAAGCTTTCCAAAAAGTCCTCACTTGCCAAATTTGGACTTGAATCGGGTTCAAAATCGCCAAAATACTGAATGAGTGTTAGGCTAATCCGTCAACTTCACGGGTGAACCCCGCCGGGTTCACTAGGTGGTGAAGTGCACGGTGTTTTTTTTTTGTTGTGAAATAATCACAGGTGAACCCCGTGGGGTTCACCTACCAGTGAAATCTTCGTCATATTTCTGTGCGGGACTTCATCAGATCAGATCACGGGTGAACCCCATGGGGTTGACCTGCCAGTGAAGTGTGCGGCAGATTTCAGAAATATTTGACATCATCGGTGAACCCCACCGGGTTCACCAGGCAGTGACGCATGCGCTGAATTACGTCCTTCGGCAAGATCACGGGTGAACCCCGTGGGGTTCACCTGGCCGTGAAGTCCAGAGAAAGCTCCGATTGAGCCCAGATTTTACGGGCAGCTTCGTCTTCTCATAAGGAATCACCCCATGCTCTTAGATTCTTCAAAAAGACCTCAAAATTGGGTGATTTTATCTGAAATTCAATAAGACAGATGAAAAGTGAAGACTCTGAAGTTTTTAACTAAATAAGCCTTAAAGGAGTGTAAAAACATTCAAATAGGCCTAAATTCATCATAGAAAGATAATAAAAATCACTACTAAAATGCAAAGCATCATTTCTCCTCTCTCGGCAGCATGTCGCAGGACCTTGTCAAAATCGAACGACAATGATGGCGACGAATCCGAAGACAACAGGCGTCTTCGCCAACATAGGACGGTGCAGACTCTTTCACGAGCGAGGAAAAAAGACGAACAAGACGACGACGAGAACAATATCCCAAGACGACAAAATCAATCGAAAAAGATTAAAATTATCATCATGATCTTTGAATCAAACCATATATCACAGCGGCATTATTTTCCAAACAAGCAAGATTAACCTAACTTGCCTCTGATACCAATTATTAGATCGAACATAATATCTTACTCTAAATTGAATGGAAAATACTATAGTAAAACAACATACCGGATTTCATAATGCTGTGAATTCTACCCCCACAGGGAGCAGGTGTCAAGTACCGACCTTTAGTGTCATTGAAAGGTAGATGATTCAAACTCGGAATTAAAGAATTACACTAAAACTAAATTATCTAAATTATCGAATCAAGAAGTCGACGACCTTAAGGGAAAATTACAGTTTAGGAAGTGTTCGGAACTTCAGGTTTTACCACGTTGAATGCTTTAAATGTAAAACATTGAATCAAATTGAAATAGCAAACGGATCTCCTTCTCTCGAAGCACAATCTGACAGTAAACAACTTAAGGCGATCAATCCTATGGTACAGATTACCTTCTCTCGAAGCGCAATCCGGTGCCTACTTAAGCTAATTTCCTACTCTCGTAGCAAAATTAACTTAAGAAAGACCCAATGGGCTCTATGATGATCGTAAATCCTTGAGTGACTTTGAACGACTCTCGTAATCCAAGTCACAAGTTTAAATGGGCAGTCGAGTGTTACGATTCACCTCTCGGCTCTTCTCGTAACACTTCACACATATCGATGTTTGGCCAAAACATAAATACGCAATAAGCACACCACATTTAAATAAGTAAATTTACTAAAAAGTATCACTGAGATTCATAAAAGATGTTTACATATGAGAATTTGTTCAACGGGCTACGCCCGAGTCCCGAACTAGGGTTTTACTCTAAAGTATACATCATTTTACACACAAAAACCTTAGAAATCAAACTCGAAAGTGAGGGAAATTACTAATCAAGGGTAGGAGACGATGAATCTTCGGTCTTCTCTCGAAAACCCCAAAGAATCTGGTTGAATCGGGCCCTCGAACGAGCAAAATCGCTCTTTTTCACCCTAGTCACATTTTCTCCAAAGTTTGACCCCAAAAACCACTCCAAAAATCCTATTTTATGATTCTATCTCTTCCTTGGGCAGTTAGGAAGTTTCCCTCCAAATTTCAGCCAATTCCGAGTTCGGAATCACTCAAATCGGGCGAAAAACCGTCGAAAGGTCGATCTACGCGGAAGCCGTCACGGGTGTGATGATAAGCACGGCCAGGCCGTGTTCAGTTCGGCAGTCTGCGATGAAGTAAGCACGGTCGTGATGGTAAGAACGGCCAGGCCGTGTCTGGCTCACAGAGTGATGCAGAGTTCTGCCGTGATGAACATGGCCGTGACGGTGAACATGGTCTGGCCGTGTTCTTTGTAGAAAGCTCTGATTTGCCTCAAATTTGACCTGTGACCTCCTAGCACTGTGAGGAATGTTCTCATGACATCAAATAATCAAAATCTTCACGAAAATATGGTAAAGTGACCTACATTTCACAAATAAACGAAAAAGAATGAAGATTCCATACTTTACAAGAAAGATATCAAAATGTGACATAAAATAGAACTTAAGCCTATAATAATGGTAGAAACAAGACTCTAAATCCTATAAAATTGACACCTATCAAAATATCATAGACTTAAAAGCTTGCTTGTCCTCAAGCAATTACACTATCTGAAATAATCAGATATCAGAAAGACAGCATGTACAAAAGCTAAGGTATGAACCTCATATGACAGCACTTAGACTCAATCCTAGGTTGAAGAATATATATTGAGATAAACTAAACTGCGAACAATGAATAATATTCAAGGTCTAATCACAAATCTGAAAATAGGAAAAACACATAACTATGCTAAGATTATTCATACGCATCATTCCCTTCTAAACTCAGCCAATCAAGGGTAATTGCACTAGATACCTTATTCAATACATTTAAGGATGGAAACATGAATTTTCAATCGGTGGGTTCAAGCTACTTCCCTGAATTCATTTTCAACCTTGTTACGCGAAGGACAAACATTTGTGATGAATGCACCCTTGGTACTTAGTTAGAGAATGAACTCAAAGTGTATGCATCACATAATGCACACAAACTCATTTCTTCTCCCTAAGGTAGAAAAGAAGAGGAGTTGTTCACTTTTCCCACACCTCTTCTTTTCTCATGTTCCTCTTTATACTCTTTTTATTTATTTATTTATTTATTTTATTTTATTTTTTTGTCGACAGTGCCAAGTTAGATGAACCTTTGGGTCATTGTCACTTAGGTACCACTGCCCCTTTTTCTTTTTCTATCATTTTTTTAACCTAATGCAATCAAGTTGAAAAGCTGGTAAGAAGGACTATAATAACCATGAATATTCTAAAACATAATATTGTGTAAGAAGTAATTCAAAAAAATAAGAATCGACCATCTGAACATCATGCAAGTCTGAGTAAGCATACTCAAATATAATCTAGAACCATGGATTCCTAAGCATAAAAGCAGTCATGATGAACCTGTTCATTCCCTTAACTCAAAAGACAGACATATCTTTATGATACTCATCATGATTCAGATATAGCATGTAAATTGAGGACAAGATTAGGAAACACCATCACAGACTTAGTTCTTTGAAGTCATCACAGGCAAAATATATCATATGCACGTTGGATTATGAAATCATGAAATCTCAGTAGCAAACACACTAATATAGAAAAGCAAAGCAGATGAACACTGACAAAAACATACTAAGACTCACAAACACACTAAGACTCACCAAGAGGGAAAACCCTCTACCCACGACAAAAGAACTGCATAGTCTCCTATGCAGTAAAAAGTACAGGATAGCAAAAGTAAAGGAAGCAACTTACTAAGGGAATAAAGGCAGCAAAAAGTGAGTCCAAACTCGATCACGCCTGTGACGAATAACACGGCATAGCCGTGTCTACTTCGGGATGCAAAAATTTCTTGAAAAATTACAAGAAATTCCTACAATTAGTAAGATGCTATTTGATGTACAAAATTATAAAAATCATACCATGGAATATCACAAAAAAGATCAAAACAAATATAACAATACAAGAAATAAACAACAAACAACAATAAACAACAGTCTGTCGATCAACACAACAAAATAAAAGATAAATACTTGGAATGACTCCCAAGCAGTGCTGGTTTAAGGTCAACAGCTTGACCGATGAACATGCTTCAGTGCACATCCAATGGATCAGAGGAAGTAGAAATAGCATGAAAATGCCTCTTTCTTCTTCGCCTAAATGTAACACCTATAGAGATAAGCAGCAGTAATAATAGGTGTACAGCATATAATGTTTTTAAATCATGCGAAACAAAAACATTTTTAAGTTGAAAGTCTTTCTTCTCAAAATCAATTAAATACTTCTTATCAACCCCACTACAAAACATCCTTGTGCAATGAAAATCAAAGTCCAAGTCCATAAAGTCTTCAATAGTAGTCCGTACATCCCTCATCTGTGTAGCACCTGCTTCCTTATCGGTGCAAAGGTGGGATGCAAGAAAATCCCTCTGGGCCTTTGAACAATCGGCAAGCAGAGGTATTGTCTCGACACTACAGCAGGAGCCTGAAAAAGAAGAACCTGACATATCAATAGATAAATGAAAATTCAAAATAGTATCACAAAAGTTCAGAGAAAGCTTCCCCTTCTTGACATCTATAATTGCTCCGGTGGTAGCTAGGAAAGGGCCACCCAAAATAAGTGGTAATCTGGAATTTCCGGACATATCCAAGACTACGAAGTCAACATGAACATAAAGTTCCCCAACTTTAATTGGGACATCCTTTACTATTCCCACTGGGCGGTGTATAGAGCCGTTCGCGAATTGGAGAGCTATAGGCGTGGGTTTCGTGCCTCCCAAGTCCAGACTTTTGAATAGGGAGAGGGGCATGATACTCACACTGGCCCCCAAATCACATAGTGCTCTCTCGATAGAAAAATTACTGATACTGCATGGGATACAGAAACTGCCAGGGTCAGGAAGCTTCGCAAGCATAAGTGAGTTGTACTGTCCTGTCAATGCTTTAACTATTCTTTATAGGCAGGAGACAGTTGGTAAATGAAGAGGTAAAGAAACAAGGACTTGCTCTTGGGTGACCTCTAACTCTATGGGCATTTTCTCAGAATATTGTACATCTGAGCTATGCTCTTCAGACTCTCCATCAAGCACTTCTCTAGGCATCATCTGAGGATCTTCCACTTGAGTTCCACTGCATGTAACAATCACGTTGCAGTGCTCCTTTGGATTTGTCTCGGGCTGAGAAGGAAGCTGCCCCAATGGCCTAGAGGTTGAAACTGCTTGCTGAACAATCTGGTTCTCCAGCATCCTCGAGTGCATGATCAATGAATCCACCTTTGAACTCAATTGCCCCACCGTAGAATTTAGCTGCCTAATAGACTCGTCCACATCTTCATTTCTCTTAAACTGGGTGGTGACAAAGTTCTCAAGCAGTATTTCTAAATTGGACATCTGTGGTTGATTGAATTGCCCCAGTGGAAGTCCAGGTGGTGGCCTAAAGGAGGACTGAGGGAACATATTGCCATAGTTTCCCTATTGCGCCTGATTGGTGAAGTTCTGGGGAATTTCCTGGTTCTGATTATTTTGGTAGGAGAAGTTGGGATGATTTCTCCATCCGGGATTATAGGTGCCTAAAAAAGGATTATTCTGTTGCATGTGATTGGGATTGCCTAGGGCATTCACCTGCTCAACAAAAACATCAGAAGAAGTAGGTGCCATTATCTGGCAGTTAGTAGCACCATGTCCAGTATTCCCACAAAGTTCACAAAAAATAGAATTGATAGGCGATGCATGAAAATTCATAGAAGTAAGTTGGTGGGATAAGGAATCAACCTTCGCCGCCAACGAACTGAGCATGTCAAGGTCATGCTTACCTCCTCCTCTTACCGGGACGTTTCTCTCACTCGTCCACTGGTAGTGATTCAGAGCCATGTCCTCAATCAAATTCATGGCATCGTCAATGTTTTTGTTCATAAGCGCTCCGCTCGCGGCTGCATCTACAGATAAGCGAGTATTATACAAGAGACCATTATAAAAAGTATGTACAAGTACCCATTTTTCCAGTCCATGATGTGGGCACAATCGTAACAACTCCTTGAAATGGTCCCAAGCCTCGTAGAGCGACTCGCCTTCCCTCTGGCTAAAGTTCGTTATGGTCTATCGAAGTAGTAAATAATATCGTTCCCACAGGGAGCAGGTGTCAAGTACCGACCTTTAGTGTCATTGAAAGGTAGATGATTCAAACTCGGAATTAAAGAATTACACTAAAACTAAATTATCGAATCAAGAAGTCGACAACCTTAAGGGAAAATTACAGTTTAGGAAGTGTTCGGAACTTCAGGTTTTACCACGTTGAATGCTTTAAATGTAAAACATTGAATCAAATTGAAATAGCAAACGGATCTCCTTCTCTCGAAGCACAATCCGACAGTAAACAACTTAAGGCGATCAATCCTATGGTACAGATTACCTTCTCTCGAAGCGCAATCCGGTGCCTACTTAAGCTAATTTCCTACTCTCGTAGCAAAATTAACTTAAGAAAGACCCAATGGGCTCTATGATGATCTTAAATCCTCGAGTGACTTTGAACGACTCTCGTAATCCAAGTTACAAGTTTAAATGGGCAGTCGAGTGTTACGATTCACCTCTTGGCTCTTATCGTAACACTTCGCACATATCGATGTTTGGCCAAAACATAAACACGCAAATAAGCACACCACATTTAAATAAGAAAATTTACTAAAAAGTATCACTAAGATTCATAAAAGATGTTTACATATGAGAATTTGTTCAACGGCTACGCCCGAGTCCCGAACTAGGGTTTTACTCTAAAGTATACATCATTTTACACACAAAAACCTTAGAAATCAAACTCGAAAGTGAGAAAAATTACTAATCAAGGGTAGGAGACGATGAATCTTCGGTTTTATCTCGAAAGCCCCAAAGAATCTGGTCGAATCGGGCCCTCGAACGAGCAAAATTGCCCTTTTTCGCCCTAGTCACGTTTTCTCCAAGGTTCGATCCCAAAAACCACTCCAAAAATCTTATTTTTTGGTTCTATCTCTTCCTTGGGCAGTTAGGAAGTTTCCCTCCAAATTTCAGCCAATTTCGAGTTCAGAATCACTCAAATTGGGCGAAAAACCGTCGAATGGTCGATCTGCGCGGAAGCCGTCACGGGTGTGATGATAAGCACGGCCAGGCCGTGTTCAGTTCGGCAGTCTGCGATGAAGTAAGCACGGCCAGGCCGTGTCTGGCTCGCAGAGTGCTGCAGAGTTCTGCCGAGATGAACATGGCTGTGACGGTGAACATGGTCTGGCCGTGTTCTCTGTAGAAAACTCCAATTTGCCTCAAATTTGACATGTTACCTCATAGCACTGTGAGGAATGTTCTCATGACATCAAATAATCAAAATCTTCATGAAAATATGGTAAAGTGACCTGCATTTCACAAATAAACGAAAAAGAGTGAAGATTCCATACTTTACAAGAAAAGATATTAAAATGTGACATAAAATAGAACTTAAGCCTATAATAATGGTAAAAACAAGACTCTAAATCCTATAAAATTGACACCTATCAGCGGGGCAGCCGATGGGAACCAAAATTGAAAACCTCTCTATAATCGTACACCTCAATCAGGGACCACACCTATATATAGGAAAAACCTAATGGGCATAATTACTTATCAGCCCATCAGAGATAAGACAATTATGCCCCTAGGGATTCTACACAATTAAAAGCTCCTTTCCACACTATAATTAATAGATGACAATTAAATAAATTAGAGATAAAATTATATACAATTAAATACTGCAATGCATGTATGTCTACATGCCCAAATGCAATTTATTGTGCATGAACATGGTGCACAGTCCACATAGATCCTAACAAGAAGATCGCAAGGTCCAACGGATAGCGAGGAACCAAGAAATCGGAGCAACCGAGAAGAGGGAATGCCTCATTAGGTGAACTCGTCATCGTCACCCGCCGTTGTAACTCCAAACCCACGGGAGAAGATGGACGCCGAACAGGGGAACACAGGAGCACCTCCGACGTCGCACCGCCACGCAACCACCCATTGGACGTCGAAGGGGATGGCTGGGAGTCTCTACCGGCTACCTGATCGAGGGGGACGAGCGAAGAAGATGGAAGCTTTAGGAACGCCAAAAATCGCCGAGAGCAGAAGCAGAGCACGAGAGCATAGAGGGCTGAACGAGTAAAAGCCACATCCCCCTTCCTCTCGAGCAGACGTTGCCTATATGGCGATGATCCGTCTCCCCTCTTCCCAGCTTGACAGCCAGGTGAACAAACCAGCGTTCGCCACCTGGTTCCACGTGGGTAAGTGGCTTAGTGTGTGGTGCCAGCCTGGCACCCACCTCAATGCTCGCCGCTACCACCGCCCGCCATGCAGCCGCCGTCCGTTGGAAACTGCATCGTCCGTCGACGCCGGCTCGCACGCGTGGTCGGGAGGCGTCCTTGTTGCCAGCCATGTTTCGCCACGCGGTCGTCGACACGCTACCCAAACCTCCTCACATCGGCCGCTCGCCTGCTTCCGAGGACGTCGTTTCGCTGATCGAAGACGCTGTCTACTGCGCTCGTGCCACGCAGAAACTCCACTTGCCGACGAAGCTCCACGCGGCGTCGCCGCACCTGCCCGAGGTCGCCGTCGAGCTCACTTCCCTCGCCGGATGCACATGGCCGACGGAAATGAGACGCCCGCCGCCCGTTCCCCGTGTGTGAGATCTCACCATATCTCTTCCCTCTGTGCATGCTCCATGCATCGAGACCACCACCGCCGGCCGTTAGCCCCTAACGCTGACCAACGTGATAGCTCGAGGACGACGGACGGGGCTAGAAGATGCTGTCGCCTACTTCAAATGCCGCTATAGTCATCACCCCAAAATTGCACGTAGCCCTAATTTCGAAGGGCCTGATCTCTGGGTCGATTTTGACCCGATCAACAGCCCAATTCGCTAGTCAAAATCGGGTCCGGGAGATTTTGGGCATATCACCTAGGGCATTTTCTCACATCCAGTCGTCCATCTACCTAATCCTGCAAAATCAGAAAAAAGAAAAAAAGAAAAAAAACAAAAAGACGTGTCAAAACGTGTCCAACTTTTATACCATTTAATAACTCCATTTACATCCCTTTCAACCCTGCCCTATCACATGCTAGTTCATCATCAAGTTTAGTCAATTCAAAGAATAATTAAGATCACGATCTTCATTTCTTGATTGATTCTGCACGTTGATCTTCCTTACCGCTGCAGTTGGACTCCGGCGGCGGTTTCCTCGTACTCTTCTTGCCGACCGTGCGACCAGGAGACGTAGCTGCTTACCGGGAAGCAGCTGCTGCACTCCGCCATGCACCGCTGCGGCCGGCACGCCCGGCGATCCTGCACTCATCGCCGCCGCCTTGCAGGCCCGACCCTCCGACGCCGCGTCCTGGAGCGGCCCCCAGCACTCGACCCGGTTGAACTCGGGGAGGTTGGAGTGGAAGTAGACCCACACCGTCGCCGACTCCAGCTCCGGGTGGTTGCTGAACAAGCTCTCGTCCCCGTGAACGAACGCCTTCAGCACCTGCACAGTCTCAAGTTAACAAGGGAGCGAGATCGATCGGGCGTGTGAGTTCATAAGCATGGGGACGAACCACGGGGAGCTCCTTGCAGAAGATGTGGTAGCGGAGGCCGGCGATGACGTCGAGGAGGAAGTGGCCGCCGCTGATGTGGCAGTGCACGTGGAGTGACATCTTTTCCTGCACCTTCTTCCACTCCGCCACCACCTCGTCCCTCTGCAGCCTGTTGTACCAGCCCTGCAGCTGCCGCGGGAACAGTGTAGGATGAGAATTTACTTCATGGAGCTTCTCCGCCGCCCCAAAGATGCGACTTTTATAGAACTATTACCTGAGCGTGGTTGACGGTGTCGGAAATGGCGAGAGTGATCCGGGAGGTGATATCGCTGTGGGTGAGAGTGTAGGTCCTGGGGAGCTTCCCCTCCTCCGCCCCCAAGAACTGCACGTTCAGTTTTGATTCCTCAAATATCGATGGCCGAAACAGCCTCGCCACCTGATCGAAACTCAATAATCAAATTATGAAGCGATCCCAGAATGTGGCGATGATAGATCAAACAAATCTAAGTAACTCTACCGGAGCGGCGGTGCGCCTTTGTCTCCTCGTATTGCGGAAGATAAAAAAAAGGGTTCCTCAGATCAGTGCAAGTGCCGAGCTGATTTGGTTGAGCTGGCTGCAGAAACATGACGGCGGCGAACCCCATGCTCAACAGCATCAAAGGCTTAGATATTGACGTAATTTTATGTAATCCTTGAACGGGCTATTTCTGACTCTCCTCTCACTCTTCACCTAATTGTTCATATATATAATGGAAAGCTTTCCAGGATTCACTGGTACTCGGTGTGTTTTGTGTGCGGGAGAAGAAACAGGGAGGTAGAAGACAATGACGTGGCTCTCGGTTCCTTCCTGGAATTGGGGAAGTCGAGCTATTACGGCAGTGATCTTTCTTCTTCCCGTAGTCGGTTTAAGGGAGAAAATAAATTAAAAAAGATTTTAAAATATTATGGTTAAATATATTTATATTTTGGATAAGTTATATTTATATAATATATATATTTTAAGTTATTCAATCATATAAATGTTATAAGTAGATAGATTTATTCACGATGAAAAATAAGTATTTTTTATTATCGTGGATAAACTATACACACTGTAGCATGTTTATCTAAGATAAAAAAAATATTTATTTCTCATTATGAATAAATTTATCTATAATAATATTTGTAATATTGAATAGTTTAGAATATGTAAATTATATAAATATAATTTGTTCATAATAAAAATATGTTTAAATGGGAAAGCAAACGACCTAACAATATCCGTCCTTTTGTCTGCTATTCATAATAAAAATATGTTGAAATGGTAAATTTACATTTTTACATTTTTGTTGGCTCTTATCGTTTTCTAAAATGTAAAAAACAATCTATATGTGATAAAAGTTTTACTGTTTTAGGCAGGATATTAGGATTCTCTTCAATAGAATAATATTTAAATTCTAAGAAAAAAATTATTTCGTAGGGTAATAAAAATTTTGATTCAGTAAATTTGATAATCCACACTCATTCCACCCACAAATGAAAATGGACTTCAACTCAAAATCATGATCTTGCCACAATGATTGAAGCACCAAACGTCGTCCCGTGGTCGGATCAAAAGTGAAAATGGGCACGCGTCGAATCCTTTGCCTGCCAAGGCCAACCTAGCTCAACCTCGCCGCGTAAATCCGCACATGGGAAATGGCCCACCTGTGACCTGTCCATCGTACAGCCCAGCCAACAGTTAGATTTGTCGAATCAAAAGCTGTGCTCGTATGGGCCCACAAGCAGTGGCGGATTTCCATGAGAGCTACTATGGGCAAATGCCTGACTTGCTAAAATTTATATATCTTGTATATAATATTATATAAAATTTATCCCTATTAGCTAATTATGTATGTTTTTATTGAATAAAAATTTATATAATTCTAATTGAACTATGGTTATAGGTAAGTGATATAAATTTACTAATCTACAACTATGCTTCTAATTCTAAGAATTCTGATAATTTTCACATACTAACTTACTATATTATTTTTTTAAAAAAAACTATTTATATTCTTCACAACTTTAAGCCTCTCGCATAGAAATAAATTTTTTTTATAAAATAATAATTAAATTTTATTTATTTATTTATTATATTATCCCAACTTAGCTCTGGTCCTGATCCTAATCAGCGACTGGCCACAAGTAATATATTTATAGGATCCAATCCTGTGCGCGACGTGGCTGATCCCTTATCGGCTCGTCTATTTATATACAAAATTTAATAATCGAGCAAGTTGCTTCTCCTACTCCGTGACATGGACGACACATGACACGCAGATCACGTGGAATCCAAAGAAATAATTTGTGAAATAAATTAAGACCTCTCTAAAAAAATTTTGAAGCAAAAAGTTAGAATAAATATCATTAAAAAAATCAGATATGAATTATTTATTATTTTATCCAAAATTTTGGTACCAATTAGTCATATATAACGTGGAAATTATATTATTCGTACGACTGTGCTTAGAGCAAAGGGTCTACAATACTCCATATGTCGGCCTAAACATTTTAAATTAACGATGGCTTGCTTTTTAGAAACAATAATTGCCATTATATATTTCCTTTTGTTAGGCCTACGGGCCAAATCTTTGGGCCTTACCCAAAGATTCAGCTCGGCCCATTCCTATGCAGCCTAGTGGAAGCGGATCAGTGGACCGGATCGGGCGCGGCCCGAATCCGGATCCAACTTACGCAACGGGCGTCAGGCGCGTGAAGTCGTCGCGTGCGTCGGACGCTGACGCGACGCGTGAGGCTGACGGGACGGAAACGGCTCAATTTGCGTGTAGAGTCGTGTGAGGAAAAAAAGGGCAGACGACGCGGTCGTCTCCCTCACGAGGTTTTGTGATCAAAGAAAATCTCATTGACTCTTCTCTCGTTTTACCCCCTTCGATTATCGGACTTCGTCGGACGTCGTTGACGGAGCTTTCCCCTCGTTCCGGTGGTGTGGGCGGGAGGTGGAATGCCGCGGGGAGCTTCGTCCCCTCCCCCCCTTCTCGTTGTCGCCGCTTGCGTTTTCTCCGAGCCACCGTCGTTGACCTCACCGAAGACCTCACCGTCAGACCGCCTTGGAAGGCGCATCCGGGCATCAACGTCGTCGAAGGTAAGGAGCCGGCGGCCAGGTGTCCGTCGAGGTACACTCACCGCTCTATGCTCTCGTTCCCGGCCACGCTCTCGGCTCCGGCGAACCCTCCACTTCTTGCCTGACGTGGCCGATCTCTCTACACTTTCTTCCCGTCCGTTGCCGACCGCCTGCGTGCGTGAAGTCCCGGCGTGGACCCGCCAGCGTGCGGACGTTGCGCTGCTCGCCGGACGAGCTCTTCCGCCTGCGTGTGGCTTCTCTCTGTTCTCCTCCCCCTGCCGCCAGCGCGCGTGCTTTTCTCCGGCGCCGTCTGCCGCCTGCGTGCGACTTGGGACAGCCCCCTTCCTCTTGTTGTTCGTGTGGAACTCGGATTGGTGTGCTACGTTGTCCCTGCCGAGTCCACTGGGAGCTTGGAGCGAACGGACAGACGACGCCTTTCTTTGCTTCTGCCCCCCCCCCCCCCCCCCCCCCCCCCCCCCCCCCCCCCCCCCCGGTAACCTGTGTGTACACTTGTCCGTGTTCCTGCTTTCCAGCAGCTTTGTCCGCCTGACATCTTAGCTCGTGGCTTCAAAGTTCTGCGGGGACTCTTCCCCGGGTTGGTGTACTCACCCTCGGGCGAGTGTGTTCATTCGGTGCCCGGCTCTCACTGGCTTGGGTCGCTGCCTTTGGGCGAACTCTTTTCTCTCCGTCATCGGTGTGCGACGCCGAAGAGACGACCGTCCAAGATCGCCGAGTGCCGGCTTGATCTTTGGACTAGCGTGTGAGTCCATAGTCGGCTGGGGGTCGGTTCGAGGAATCGACTCCGCCAGTCACGCCCAATCTGGCTGGCTTTCAGCCGTTGCGATAGTCGCGTTGACAAATTTGGACTCGAGTCAAGTGTTGACTCACATGGAAATTCACAAAAAAAAATAATTAACATAATTGTGGGCGTGACAGCTTGGTTCCGTTGCCGGGACAGCGCACGTCCCCATTCCGTACGAGCGTCGTACGTGCTTTTGGATTGACCCAATGCGCGCGCAGATGGGGTCTTCGTCAGATATTGAACGTCTCATAGCTCAGCTGGCTCGACTCACCGAGGAGCTAGAGGCATCTCAAGCAGAGGTCGCGATGCTGAGAGGCGCTACGACGGCTTCGATAGCACCGACCACGGTCGATTCCGACCAAGAGGTTGTAGTGCGACGTCACATGGACTACTCGAGCGCTCCTGGTATTCGGGTCGGGGTACGGGATCGGGTGGCGCAGCCCGAATCCGCATCCGACTCCGTTTACCAATGGGGTGTGCGTGCGTCGTGGGAGTGGGCACAGGATCAGGAGGCGCTCCTGAATCCCCTGGTATTGAGCACTGCCTCCTTCAGTAGTGAGAGGCCTACGCTACTCTATGTGGCCGCCCTTATAAACTCTCAGCCGGTGAACGCTATGATCGATACGGGTGCGACCCATTCTTCATAAGCGAAGCCACGGCTAAGAGAGTCGGACTTAAGACATTCCCAACACAGGACCAAGTGAGGTCGGTCGGTGCAGTAGACCCCGAGGTTTTATGGGTATCGTACAATGTGGATATTGTAATCGACAGTTGGCAGGGCTGCTGCCATGCGAAGATACTGAAACTGCCAGATTATGAAGCTATCTTCGGCCTCGAACTTTTGGTCAAGGCAAAGATAGCCGTGATGCCATATCTGTATGGGATACAGATACATGATGAGGACTCCCGTTGTCTCGTACCGTGCATTGGGAGCACGGAGCCGAGAAAAGGGAAAAAGAGGGACTCCAGGGGAGTTCCCTTATCTGCAAACGCCTTGGCTGCAGGGTTACGCCAAGGAGAGCCGACACTTTATGGCCGTTTGGGTGGAGGGCCCCCACCCGACAAAGAGTGAGACTCCTTTAGCGGTCAAGAGAGTGTTGGAGGAGTTTGCCGATGTGATGCCTTCGGAATTACCGAAGCACCTCCCACCTAAGAGAGGGATCGACCACAAGATAGAGCTTGTGGCAGGATCCAAGGCTCCTTATAGGATGCCGCTGGTGGAGTTGGCCGAGCTCCGCAAACAACTCAACGAGTTGTTGAAAGCTGGGTTTGTGTGGCCAACCGTGTCACCCTATGGAGCCCCGGTCCTATTCCAAAAGAAGAAGGATGGGTCTTTGAGGTTCTGTGTGGATTACAGAGCCCTGAATAAGATAACAGTCCGGGACTGCTATCCTATTCCTTTGATCCCAAATCTGCTGGATAGACTGGGAAAAGCTTGGATATTCTCCAAGCTTGACTTGAGGTCAGGTTACTGGCAGGTCTGTATCGCTGAGGGCGACGAACGGAAGACAGCCTGCGTAACCTGTTATGGAGCTTTTGAGTTTTTGGTCATGCCCTTTGAGCTAACCAACTCTCCAGCGACGTTCTGTCATCTGATGAATCAGGTGTTAGCACCTTTCCTAGATGACTTCGTTGTGGTATATCTGGATGACATAGTGGTGTATTCCTCAAGCGTTGAGGAACATTTGGTGCACTTGAAGAGGGTTCTTCAGGTTTTGAGGGAAAACCAACTTTATTTGAAGTTGAAAAAATGCACATTCATGTCAGAAAGAGATATCCTTTCTTAGACATGTGGTTGGCCACGGCCAAGTGCAAATGGACAAGGACAAGATCCGAGCCATTGTGGAATGGTCGATCCCCTCAAATCAGACCAAGTTGAGGAGTTTTCTCGGTGTTGTGAACTTCTATCGTAAGTTCATACGGGGTTGTTCGAGGGTAACAGCGCCCCTCAGCAACTTGCTGAAAGAGAATACCAACTGGGGTTGGGACGATCGGTGTTAGCTGGCCTTTCAAGACTTGAAAGAGCGTATAGCTTCTAAACCAATCTTGAGATTGCCAGATTTCGGTAAACCTTTCGAGGTTCACACTGATGCTTCAGATCAAGCAATCAGTGGTGTGTTGATACAGGATGAGCATCCCGAAAGCTGAATGAGACAGAGCAGAGGTACTCTGCTCATGAGAAGGAGATGGTAGCAGTAGTGCACTGCCTCCGAACATGGAGAGTTTATCTCCTAGGTAACGTCTTCGTGGTGAAGACTGATAATGTGGCGAATACATATTTCACCACTCAAAAGAAATTGTCGGCCAAACAGGCCAGATGGCAGGAATTCCTAGCAGAATTCCAGTTCTAGTGGGAACATAAGCCTGGAAGGGCTAATATAGTGCCTGATGCACTGAGTAGGCTTAACGCCTTAGTCTGCTTTGCGATCTCTAGAGTGGAAGGAGATCTCCTTGCGAGGATAAAAGCAACATCTATTTTCGATGAGGAGTATCGAAAGATCGTTGATCAGATCAAGTCGGGTACGACCCGACGATATTATTTGGATGCCGATGACGTTGTCATGGCGCGTGGCGAGAGGCCACTAGTTCCCGCATCCGGTGGGTTGCGATGTGAGTTGTTTAGGGAGCTTCATGATACCCCGTGGTCGGGTCATCCAGGACAGAGGCGTATGTTCACCTTGTTGTCTAGGTCATGTTATTGGCCAAATATGCGTGCCGACATTGAGATGTATGTCCGCACATGTCTTGTTTGTCGACAAGACAAGGTCGATTGGAGGTTGCCGGCTGAGTTGTTGCAACCCTTGCCCATACCCGAGACCCCCTAGACTAGTGTGTCCATGGATTTCATTGGTGGGTTTCCCAAGGTTGAGGGGGAAACATCCATATTCATGGTTGTGGATAGATTCTCCAAGTACGGAGTTTTCATTCCAGCACCCGAAACATGTTCAGCGGTGGTAACTGCTGACTTATTCTTTCAAAATATGGTGAAACATTTTGGGCTCCCAACGGATATCGTGAGTGATAGGGATGCCCGGTTCACTGGACGTTTCTGGTCGACGTTGTTCGACAAGCTGAGAACGAAGTTAAACTTCTCCACAGCGAACCATCCCCAGACGGATGGGCAAACGGAGCGGGTAAATGCCCTCGTGGAGGACTGCCTCCGTCATTACGTGACTACGAGTCAACGAGATTGGGTGAAGTGGATTGATTCGGCACAGTTTGCCTACAATCTCCACAGATCCTCATCTACGAGGAACAACCCCTTTGAGCTTTGGGTTGTACCCAAAGATTCAGCTCGACCTGTTCCTATGTAGCCAAGTGGAAGCGGATCAATGGACCGGATCGGGCTCAGCCCGAATCGGATCCAACTTATGCACGGGCGTCAGGCAGGTGAAGTCGTCGCGTGCGTCGGACGCTGACGCAACGCGTGAGGCTGACGGGATGGAAACGACTCAATTTGCGTGTGGAGTCGTGTGAGGAAAAAAAGGGCAGACGACGCGGTCGTCTCCCTCACGAGGTTTTGCGATCAAAGAAAATCTCATCGACTCTTCTCTCGTTTTTCCCCCTCCGATTACCGGACTTCGTCGGACGTTGTTGACGGAGCTTTCCCCTCGTTCCGGTGGTGTGGGCGGGAGGTGGAACGTCGCGGGGAGCTTCGTCCCCCCCCCCCCCCCTTCTCGTTGTCACCGCTTGCGTTTTCTCCGAGCCACCGTCGTCGACCTCGCCGAAGACCTCACCGTCAGACCGCCTTGGAAGGCGCATCCGGGCATCAACGTCGTCGAAGGGAAGGAGCCGGCAGCCAGGTGTCTGTCAAGGTACACTCGCCGCTCTTTGCTCTCGTTCCTGCCACGCTCTCGGCTCCGGCGAACCCTCCGCTTCTTGCTTGACGTGGCTTATCTCTCTACGCTTTCTTCTCGTTCGTTGCCGGCTGCCTGCGTGCGTGAAGTCCCGGCGCGGACCCGCCTGTGTGCGGACGTTGCGCTACTCGCCGGACGAGCTCTTCCGCCTGCGTGCAGCTTCTCTCTGTTCTCCTCCCCCTGCCGCCTGCGCGCGTGCTTTTCTCCGGCGCCGTTTGTCGCCTGCGTGCGACTTGGGACGGCCCCCTTCCTCTTGTTGTTCGTGTGGAACTCGGATTGGTGTGCTACGTCGTCCCTGCCGAGTCCGGTGGGAGTTTGGAGCGAACGGACAGACGACGCCTTTCTTTGCTTCCACCTCCCCGTCGCCTATGTGTACACTTGTCCGTGATCTTGCTTTCTGGCGGCTTCGTCCGCCTGACGTCTTAGCTCGCGGCTTCAAAGTTCTTCGGGCACTCTTCCCCAGGTTGGTGTACTCACCCTCGGGCGAGTGTGTTCATTCGGCACCGGCTCTCACCGGCTTGGGTCGCTGCCTTCGGGCGAACTCTTTCCTCCCCGTCACCGGCGTGCGACGCTGAAGAGATGACCGTCCGAGATCGCCGGGCGCCGGCTTGATCTTCGGACTAGCATGTGAGTCCATAGTCGGGCTGGGGATTGGTTCGAGGAATCGACTCTGCCAGTCACGCCCAATCCGGCGGCTTTGGCCGTTGTGATAGTCGCGTTGACAAATTTGGACTCGAGTCAAGTGTTAACTCACGTGGAAATTTAAAAAAAAAATAATTAACATAATTATGGGCGTGACACCTTTCAATCAAAGAGATGAAGACAATTTATACACATTAGGTGAGCTATTAATGGTTTTGATTAGTTTGTGAAAAGTTATTAACAATAAAGATTTTTATTAGTTGAAAACTGGCCCTGTAATATGCAATATTTTTCTAATAATATGCAATATTTTTCTAATAATAAATCATTGATCCATTCTGCCGCTCAAATTTTTTTATGTTTTGCACGCGCTACAGCGCATCTAACATAAAATTCCATAAAAGATAAATGATTTGCACGTGTATGGTAGAAATCACATAAGGGCTTGTTTGGCCCACTGTTGATAGCTTTATAACTGTGTTAAACTGTGCTGTGCTGTGTTGTACTGTCTAAATTTATAAGATGTTTGGTTAATAACTTTTTAACTACTGTCAAAATTTAAAATAATAAATATATATTATTTTAAATTATTTAAAATAATAATATATTTTATTTTTCTTTAGTATTAAAATTTTTAATTATTTAAAATAATAATACTTAAAATGATTTGAAGAAGTAGAAGCTGCAAAAGCTTCAAATTGTAGCTTTTTCCAACTTCTGCTTTTTTGTTGCTTTTTGTTGCTTTTGTTTTTCCATTACCAAACAATTTTTTTTGCTTTCTGCTTAAAAGCTGATTAAAAGCAGCTTAAAAGTGGGGCCAAACAGGCCCTAAGCTAGATACTCAGTTTATAATCTAAAGTCATATGGCGTAACTATAAATCTTAAAATTTTTACGTATAACATTATTGACAAATTTTTCATCAATTAAAGTTATTATTGACAAACTTTTTATCACCTATAATTATTGTTGATAGACTTTCTATCAACTATAATTATTATTGAAAACCTTTAACTTATTTTTGACATACCTTAATTTATAAAAATTAAAATTCATCAAAAATAATTATGGTTAATAGATTTTAATTTAATATTGATCAACCTTAATTTATTGTTGATAGATATTAAATTATTGTTGACATAAGATCTGTCAATTATAATTATAGTTTACGAAAGGTCTATCAA
Source organism: Costus lasius (assembly GCA_027563935.2). Classification (NCBI taxonomy): domain Eukaryota; kingdom Viridiplantae; phylum Streptophyta; class Magnoliopsida; order Zingiberales; family Costaceae; genus Costus; species Costus lasius. The sequence goes on along the minus strand of CM050447.1, from coordinate 19,890,078 downwards.
CAATTTACTTTAGAAAATTTTTAAAATTCATATTTTCACATAGGGGTGTCAGTGGGTATCTGGATTCGCGGGTACCTGACCCGATTACACTGGGTTCGGGTACCCATTTATTTAAACTGGACGGGTTCGGATTTGAAATATATAAACCCTTGTCGGGTTCGGATTTAAGCCATCGGGTACCCGGTACCTGAACCTAGTTAGTAAAATAAATATTTAATTAAATATTTATAATAAGTTAATGTGTGGTCCACGTGGAGGACCTTGTTGTAATTTTTTTTAACCTTGGGGACTAAATGGTAAAGTGGCAAAGTTAATTGAATTTTAATCTCTCTCTCTTTTCTCTCTGCTGCAGCTGCCTTTCACCCAAATTTTGTTTGCTTTTCACCCAACGTCACCCGCCTCTTCTGATTTCTTACCCAATTTCACCTTGATTGCCGCCTCTTCCGATTTTGCTAATTTACTGCCTTTCACCTGATTTTGTCGTTGATTTCATCGCCTTTCGCCAGATTACTTCGTCGTTCAAGCTCCAGCTTCGCCTAACCCTCCTCCTTCACCGGCAGGTGAGGGTTAGCCCTTCCTAGTAGTGTTTTTGTGATGTACTCGCGTGTGTTCGAGCGCTGACGAAGCCTTCGTCCTTGGTGGTGGAGTTGGGGCTTTGTTGTGCGCTACCGTTCACTGTCGAGTCACCGTTCGTTGTTGGTTAGCGTGAGTTCACCTCCAACAACAAGTGGTAGTGTGCTCGCATGTGTTCGGACCTCGATGATGCTTCCTTCCTTATTAGAAGTCGTGGCACCGTCGTTTGCCGCCGTTCGCCACTGTTTGTAGCCGCTGACCTTTTCTTGTTGTTGGTTCGGGTGAAGATCATCCATTTGCTAACCTTAGTATATGTTTGGTGCATAATTATTTAGTATGTACACGTATATGTACGTATATATAGGTATACGTATACACACATGTATCCTAGGTTAGATTTGTATAGAAATAGACTGGTGTATCAGTTGCTTGATAGTTATGTGATGTATTTTGTATGTTGTGTTGTTATAGGTGTTACTCGGACCAAGGTCGGACAGGGAGGTCCTCGAACAAAGATCGTTAGACGTAGTAGGAGCTACTGTGATACAGGCAGGAATCCTATCATACTCTTTGTACTCATGGTATTAGTTGTGTTATATTGTGCAGTTGATAAATACCATGATATCTTGTAGCTCTGTTGTTTGATTTTGATTCGATATCTGTTGCCTTCTATGTGTTGTCCTTATTCATGCATATGGATGCTTGTGTGATGTTGTTATATGGGTCACCTGGTAGTTACATTATTGAGGATGACATTATTTATTATGGGCTATTGAGCCGTGTTGTGATATTCGGCCCATCGGGTAGTTGTATGCTATGTCGTGCCACATTGTGATCTTTTCTAGCTGATATTAGCCAGGGCTATGCCTTATAGGCCAGCGGACCAGGGAGTATACCAGATGCCGTTTCACGGCTATGGGGCCGGCTGGTAGGTTTCCCAAATGGAGTCCTTTGGGATTTTCCAGGGTTACCTGGGTGTTGGACGCAACACCTCCGAGCTGTCATTGAGGCAGTTGTTCCATCGTGTGAGCAATGATGGAAACACTATATATAAGAGTGCGGGCTCGTCATGGAGCATTATATGGTCATTACTCTTGATTGCACGGTGCATTTGTTATTTTTTTTATATTTTGTTGCTGTTGCTTTTTTATCTCATGGTGATTTACAGATTTGGTAGAGTGTTTTATTACCATTCTTTGATGCAGTACCATTCTTTGATGCAGTACCATATATGTTGATTCTTTGATGCAGTACCAGGTAAGGAAGTTGCTCCTGATGCGGGTGATAGTTAGAGCTAGAGATGACCTGGATCCTCAAGTTGATATCAGCACCTGCTAGTTAGTTAGAGTTGTTTGTGCTGATATGTTTTGATTTAGTTGGTGGATATAGTGTTGGTATTTTTGATTGATCGAGTGTATCGATCTTTTGGTTTGGTCTTTTGATCGATTAGATTCATTTTGATTGCATGTCTGATCGTCTGATGTTAGTATTGTACATATTGATAGGTTGATTGTATCAGTTGGTTTTATTTTATCGTACTGATTGTGGATATACAGGTTGAGGTATGATTGTGTTGTGCCCTTATGATCAATTTACAGAGGGGATGTTGTCCTATGGGTTTATATTTGTTGTGTTTCATGAGCAATTTGCTAATCTTGGCTCGGTTAGTGCTCGTTTGGGGCATGATAGTTAAACTTACCGAAACAGCCAAACCCTAATCTCTCGCTCCAGCTAGACATCAGCCGTCGCCACTCTTCCGCAAACCTCTACTCTCGTCGCTCCGGCTAGCCATCATCCATCGCCGCTCTTCTGCAAACCTCTCGCCCTCAACTTCTTCGTCACCGACCTCCTCTCTCCATCTCAACGCTCCAGCCATCAGCCGTTGTCGCTCCAGCCTCTCGATGAGGGCGGATGCGAAGGGCGAGCGGGGGCGACTCGACGAGGGCGGCGCGAAGGGCGAGCGCGGCGCGAGGGAGGGGGGGGGATAGGATCTGAGCCACCTCAACAACGCTTTATCCCCCCCCCCTCTGTCCACGCGGCCTCCTTCCTTTGGAGCGTTCACGCCGCCTCCTCACTTTAGAGCCTTCACGCGGCTGGAGATCGCCTCTGATCTCGCCACCCGGAACCTCGCGCCACCTCCCACTTGGCATGCATGCTCTCGCCACTCGGTTGACTGCTTGGGGAAGAGGAAACATCGGCATGCTCAAATCTGGCCGCCTACACGATCCCATCGCGAAGGGCGAGCACCGAGTAGCGAGGTAAGCCCTAATGTGCAGTCAGGTTCGAGTACCCATGGGTACCCGTTTAGGTGGTTGGGTCGGGTTCGGGGTTTGATATAGGTTACCCGACCCGGGTTCGGGTTTAGGGTATCTAAAGTCAGGTCGAGTTCGGGTTTAAGGAAAAACCTCGGGTTCCGACCCGTTGACACTCCTATTTTCACACTTGTCTTTAAAATTCATGAAATGCAACTTAGGCCATTTCTCCCTGTTCCTTTCCACTTGAAACAAAAGCCAATTTGATGTAGGGAAGCACACTAAATCACATTCTAGCCTATCCAGACATTCAATTTTATGTTTTGCAAATGGTATAGTACATCAACTGTAAAATTCTGTAAAGACTAAATCGATTTCCGCGTGTGTAAATTGATATCCCAAGTGTTACGGGCAATTTTTTTTTCCTGAAAATCTTGTATTGAGACCCGGCAAAACTTTCTTCGAAGCCCTTAAGCCATAATCAAAAGTGAAGTGTTTAGTTATGGACACTTAAGTGAAAGCATCAACAATCTCAATCACCCATGCTCATTAGGGGTTCGGTGACTCACCACCCCTACGAGTACGCTCACAGAAATCACACCACTAATATCTCTCAACCCGCACTTCTCACTCATCGTAATACCCAAATTGGGCCGATGGACAACTAACTATACCTGAGCTCAAGAGCAAGCAAGATCGACCCTTCGAGGGGTTGAGCTAAGTAATAGCAGATAATAATCAACCATCCCTAAGCGGGCTCACACACTAAGCAGAAGAGGTCGATCAAGCAAAAAGCCCAGAAAGAGCTCGATCAATGATGCAGCTATGACAATTAAGTTTTAATTCCGAGGAGGTTATATTTTACCCTAGTAGCGTGCCTCACTCCTCGTGTCTTGGATTGTCAAAGAAGCTTCCGCGTAAGCCCAAGCCAAGCCGTTATACACGTGTTGTCACTCACGTGCACCGCACAGCAAGCCCAAGCCTCACATTGGACCCGTACGCAACAACCACACGCATGAAGGTGAAGCTCACACAAGCATCGCCCGGCCACCATTTGTCTGCAAGCCTCGCCTCGCGTGGAGCTAGCCGCTACTGCTTGCCATAGCCGTCGCCGCTAAAGACGTTGAAACCCTAGCCACTCGCATAGAACACTAGTATTGCTACTTGCTACTATTGTCCCTAGTTCGTGAGACGCACGAGAGCCCACCTACGTCGTCGCATGCTTTGCTCGCCAGCATAGACGAGGTTGTCGTCGTGGGGATGAACCCTAGCCCTTGCTTGCTCGACATGGCTGGCACCTTCGCCGAAGATCGTCGCTTGGCAAGGAACACTGCCTGATCTTGTCCACCGGTGCTAGCAAGGAAGGACACCATCGCTACTTGCACCCAACAAACGCTGTCGCTTCCTTCTATTGTTGCAACTAACACATCTGTGACAAGCATTAGCTCTAATGCACGAACAACTCTTACTATCTACTGCCATCATACAATGCCCCGATGGCACGTACGTGTGTGTGGAACCGAGGAAGCGCACCGCGCTTCCCACTCTCTCACCTAGGTCTCCAACCATCAGCTCATAAACGCTCTGGGGAAAACCTAGACTCATCAACACATTGACGTCACCTTGTCGCCTCTGAGGTATTTTTCAAACCTAGGGCACTTCCCACACACACGCTATGTGTCTGCACTTAAGGCGCCACATGTGCGCCACTAGGGCCCGCACATAAGTCGAACCAATGGTTCAATGTGAATCTTGTGTCCAGACCATGTCCAAACCCATAATTACGTGCATACTCTTTCACATGTGTTAGGGCAAGCGTTCGCGCCTCCCTTGCGCATAGGGGTGAGCGTTCAGTTTTTACCGATTACCGAAAATTTTAGTAAATTTAGTTCGGTAAAAAAAAAATTTTGGTTTCGATTTCGGTAATAAGTTTAATAAAATTCGTTTTTTCGGTTTCTATTTTTTTTGGTTCGGTAAAAAACTAAATTTACCGATATATATATTAAAATATATAATATAATTAATATATATTAAAAAATATAATATATTATATTATATCTTAATTTTATTGTAGTTTAACTAGTTACTAAAAGCCTAAATTTATTATCGAATACCTAATAACTTAATTACTCATTATATAATTAACTAAATCCTTAATAATTTAATTTTTCAGTAATTTACCAAATTTACTAAAAATTTTTTAGTAAATTTGGTTCGGTAAAATTTTGATTTTTAGGAAATTCGGTTTGGTTTCGGTTTTTAAAGTTTCGGTATAAAAAAATTCGGTAAATAAATTTCAGTAAATTCGGTTTCGATTTTTATAAAAAGCTCACCCCTACTTGCGCATTCTCAAATGCCTAAATTAGGGTGACCAGTTAGGTCAACCCTTGGTGGATGTGATTTGAATGTTTGATCTCTAGGTGCACTAAGAACGAGCTAAGTAAGTACTCGATCTGGGCCGAAACTGATCTATTAGTGAGGAGGCTGAAGGATTAGACCCTAGCGTTGAGCACTGATGTACACAACCCCCAAACAGTATCCACTAACATCTATATCTCGGGGGATCCAAACTCTGTATAAACTAAGCTCTAATATCTGTTTTGTCATTGATGTTGATGTTGTCTCCACCCCACGGTGTGGTATATTTATAACCCTCGCTATCCCGTGCAATTGTCCATATAGCTTCTTGAATCATGCCCACGTGGCTCCATCATAGACTGGGTTAGAACAGTCCACTTAGACTCGTCCATAATTATTAAATAATTGTGAGATCTAGACTTAGTCATGTGTTTGCAAACTTAAGGCTTATTGGGCCTCAGGTCTTCGAAGTCGTCACGTGTTCTAATCTATCAATCTCATGGCACACACATGACCCATGCATAGATCTGATCATAAGGATCGATGTCTCAGAGTCGTCCATTGACAATTGTGTGTCAACCATCGTCACACGTGCATCCTTGAGCTTTTGCCACCTTAGTGCCTGTCCAATCGTCGGATGATGAGGATTAAATCATCTGTCGTGCTCGATGTGTGATGGAACTTATGGGCTAAGTTCCTGGTGACGAATGTAGGGAAGCCCATTAAATCAAATTCTGGCCCATCCGAACATTCAATTTACAAGCTCATTAAAACAGATGTTGGGCCAGTGGAACACTCAAGCCCATTATATCAGGTGTTGGGCCATCTTACCATTCAATATATCTAACCCCGTACATATATCTGCGTGTGCTGACCGTTTCGAGGTCTGAAATCACAACAATTTTTGTGGCGATGGACATCAGGAATCCCGGCCGGATCGCAGTACCCGCCGTCGCCTCCTGATGCGCCCTCTTATCCCTCCTCGTCTCACCGCCGGACTAGCCGCCGCTCTCCTCTCCGCCTTCCCCTTCCCCTCTCCTCCCAATATCCTCTTCTTCTTCGCCGCCGCCGCTTCTCTTTCCGTCCTCCACCTGTTCAAACCAGCCTTAGCCCCTCGTACCTCTCTCCCTCGCAGCCACCGCGGCCTCTACCACTCGGTGGCGATGAAGCAACCCTCTCCCCCCACCCCGCCGCCCCTCACCTTCTCTTCCCCGGAGTCGCTTTCCGATTGGATCCGCCCCCGGCTCCCCTCCGACGCTTTGTCATCCTGGGGCGCTTCCCCTGGCACCAAATCTCTCCACAATCTCTGGCTCGAGATCCACCACGGGGAGACCTCTCTCCTCCTCCTCCCCAACTCGCCGGGCGATATCGGAGGTGGCGAAGATGCCTCCTGCGCCATCGTCCGCGTCGTCAACGTGGCCGCCGTCCGGATCAGGAACCCTCGTGGTGCCGTTCTTGTGGAATCCCATCAGCTCCTCTCCGACGGAAGCATCCGATACCGCTTCCGTCCCCTCTCAGAAAAGATGATACCAGGGGAGTCCGTAGAGGAGGCGGCCGCTCGAGCAGTTCGGGAGGAATTGGGTAAAGACGTGATTAGGATTGTGCCTGGGTCGTACCATATGAGGGTTGAGGAAAAGGCGTCCGTATCGTACCCTGGCCTCCCTGCACGATACGTTCTGCACTCTGTTGATGCCGAGGTGGAAGGACTTCCAGAGGAAGGAGAATTCTCCACCGAGGAGAGCGGGGAGGGCATTGAATCAATGGAGAAGGCAGTTTTTGTTAGGAGGCATTTCTGGAAATGGGTTGATGATGATGGCAGCATCCAGCAAGCACGAGGATGATTCGGGTACATAAAAAATTTTGTTCACGTACGTGGTTGATTTGTTCTATACTTCTTGTTCTGTTATTGCAATAATCTGTTATATTTTTTATAAAGATTTCCAATGAAGAAGCGAGGCAGATGAAAATACACCAATTATGATTATATTCAATAATTGGATATACAATATGAATGACATTGGTAGAACACATTGATTAGTTTATTGATGGTTTGCTTTGAATTGAGTTATATTTGCGTCAATTATCCAGCATTTGAATTCAGAAACGAGTTATCTTTTCAATATATCAAAATGAACAAATCGTAAACAAAGGCTTTCTTTTAGAAATTGAGATGTGGTATTATGTTTGTTACATGCTTGGTGGAAAGTTGACACAAACCCTTTCGTGTATCTTTTATTACATCCAGCGGTTACAAATTGCTCAATTATTTCAGTGCTTGATAATTTAGATATTTCATCACATCAAGCAATTGTGTTTGGAAACTTTCTTTAGCATAGGCTAATTTGCGATCTTTTATTATTATTATTATTATTATATATATATATATATATATATATATATATATATATATATATATATATATATATATATATAACAAAGTTGCAAATTGTGAACTACGAATCAGCTTGTTTCTTATTTCATGAGAAAGTTTTTATCTTATACATACTTTACCTTTACAAATGTTAATATGATTCACCTTATAAGTTCTCTTTATCTTTCTAATAAAAATGAAAAATTAATAAATCAAAGTGTTGATAATAACTGAAAAGAACTACAAATTTATGATAAATAAAATAGTAATTCTTGTTGTGTATATGGATGATATACTCCTACCTGGCTGCAACATGAGAGGCATAATGAAATCAAACAATATCTACATTCACGGTTCATCATCAAAGATCTAGGCAAACCAATGTACTTTTGGGGAATTGAAGTTGTATACAAAGAGAAAAGCATGAACATGAACCAAGGATTCCGAATCAGTTGAATTTTTGGTTTGTATTGGGTGGAAATGGGTCCGGTTTTACTATAGCACCATGTCAGCACAATCGATTTCATTGTAGTATATTGGTATGAAACACCACTTTGGACGAGTTTTTCAAACCTTGACATGAACATATCAGGTACATCCAAAGACCCATGCTGTAAATTGTGAACTAAGTCTTGGGAGGGAAATAAAATTGAGAATGGAGATTGGCTATTTAAGTTAGGCAATGAAAGATGTGTAAGCTACATGAAGGTTACGACGGTTCTTTCTTTTAGTGACATCATTTGTGGAGATGTGTAGGGATGTCAGTATGAATATGTAAGGGTAAACCAAATTAGGTTTTTATTTCTACATAAAAGTTACGAAATACATGAAAGACTTTAGATTGATGCTTTAACAAAAAAACCTAGTGTATATGGGAGTGATCATAGATGAAGGTAACAAGATATTGATGACCATCTTGATTAAAAGGAGGACACAAACTTAGAAATTTGACTTCACTAAATGAAACAATACAGACTCCTACTAGTTTGGCTTAGTGGAAAGGTGATACAACAATGTTTACCAAGTTGGTGGGTATCTCAGGTGAACTATGGACAAAACCATCAGGAGAGAAGATGTTTGAGTCCTGCCTAGAGAAGGATGTTTGAGGCGATAATGCAATGAATATGTGGTGGAGTAAAGTGCATGAGGAGGTGATGGAGATGATGATGTATCGGCTTATAGACACCACCACGTCTAGGGCCTCCACCACTAATCAAATAAAGTGCAATGCAAAGGAAAAAATATTACAAAGCAATTGGAGGAGTAGACGAAGGCACAAATGGGAAATAAATCAACAGGAGATTGTGGAACAGAAAGTACATCAAATAGAGTAATATGTGGGGTAAGAGAAATAGTGCCAATGCCATCGATAATGATAAGATAACCATCAACATTAGGGATTGGTGGGTGATTTGTGCTGATGGTCAATCAAGTAAATAAACTATGATATACCTATCATATGAGAGGAGACATGCCAATTATCCAAGAAGTGCCTAAAGTAGTAAGGGAGGTTATGCCTAGAGCAGGCAAAGAGGTGGCGACCAGAGTCATAGAGGAATCACCAACAGGTGAGGGTAGTTGAAGAAATCTCTTGTACTTAGAAGTAGTAATAGTCACCAAATGCTCAGAAGATGGATCAATGACTAACATATGTGGCAGACCTGAGCCAGATAATCAGGTTGAAGTGAAGGTTTCAAGAACCACTCAGCATGTTGAAGACAACCACATTTTATCCAATAATGTTTAGGGATTAGTGCAATTGTAATGTATATAGGGTGAGAAACACTAGTCAAGACCATGGTGTCTACCAGTACCAAGACTGCGAGTAAGGTGAACGGGGAGCTAGAGGGCACTTGGAGTATTAGGTGTGTAGGATTGTATAGAAACATGAAAAATCTCGAAAAGACATTATGTAGGCTTGCTATGGATGGATCCACAAGTAACTGTGATCTAACAGTACAAAACTGATCAGGGAGACCAAATAAGAACTTAGCGAGGAGAAAGTCCTCTCACTATTGACATATCAAAGTAGAGGGTGATAGATACGACATATATTCAAAGCTGGCGTATAAGTATTTGAAAGGATATTCTAGACAACTTTAGCGGTCTTAAAAAACATAATACTAAGGGTGATACTTATCTTCATGCTATTAAGTAGCATAGTGAGGATTATAAAATTAGATTTTTCTCATGCTTTGTAAGTAGGATCATTAAGTAGAAGTGTCAAATGGTTGCCTTCCCATGAGAGCCTAAGAAGGAATCACCTGAATTGGGCTCATAGCAAGTGGTTGGCACCATTTAGCTTAATAGTTGCTTTGGGAGTGGTATTAGGTTTGATGTCTCTCATCTTGTTGTTGAAATCTGTCTATGTTGTGGAAAAAGAAAATTGGAAAGGGCACAATTTTATAGTCAAGAAGGCAAAGAGCAGAGGTGCGAGATCACCTGATACGTTGAATATTATCTGGGTAATACCAAACTAGAAGAACAACTAGGATTGCTCTAATAGGAGAGGATGTAGCACGATAGCAGATCTGTTCATTGTCCAAGACATTGAGGTGGAATAGGAGGAACCAAACAATAGAGATAGGCTCCCAGGAGGGGCTAAGAGCAAAATCCATGCTCAATTACCTTCTCACCGGAGACATTGGAGGAAGGTGGATGTGCCACTCACAAATCTGTGAGATAGGAGAGGGTGTCAAGGCAAGAGAGATTAGTAGGGAAGCGACAACGAGGCAAGGGTGGATAATGAGCAGGGTGAGTGGTAGTGAGTAGGAATGCGAGCTTTGATGCCAAGTTGACAAAAAACCTTCATCAATCCAACATTAATGAACATGAGGGTAGATGTATAGAAATAAGATATTATATCATGGGCCAAAAAATGGACCTAATGGGCGTCGTAATAGAATTGAACCCAATGTACCCTTTTGAGACATATTATAAGCTATGTATTTCTAGCTTAATCACACAAGTTAATTGTGTATTAATTAAATAATAATTTAAATTTTGTTTAAGATTGCAAATATAAAATATTATACTCATAAAAAAAAGCAATTTTTACGAATGCTTTGCGGGCTTAACCATTTAACCTACCTAAGCTTATGATTGATTTATTATTCAAACCTATCATAAATTCAACTAATAAGAATTATCATTTGGATTTATTGTGTTGTAACTCAAAAGACATGTAATACCCCAGTTTAGTTCCACGTTAGAAATGAAAAAAAAAGATCATATAGTATATGAGGCTTAGTGAGTTTGCTATTGTTAACTTAGGCTTAAGTATTTTAATAAATAGAGTCATGTTGCCAATTGACTCACCAAGTTAATAAGTTAGGTTGCTTAGGTTATAACAAATGGTTTCATACTAAAACTTAGTCTTATGCATGGTGATTGGCCAATAGGAAAGGGCTATTGAGGGTGGTGGAGTTGCCATTGGGCTGACCTCATATGCTACTGACTAAGAGATGATTCTTAGGCATGTGTTAAGTTTTGGGCTTGACAAAGACGTGTCTTTTAAGTATGAGAGATTGTAATATCGTAGATCTCTCACATTAGAAAGGGGAGAAAAGATTATATAGTATATAAGACTTAGTGAGCTTGTTACTGTTAACTTGGGCTTAAATATTTTAATAAATAAAACTATGTTGCCAATTCACTTATCAAGTTAATGGGTCAGTTTGCTGTCATAACAAGACATTAGACACCATCTATTTTCAGAGTATTTTTTTTCTAAAAATATATTCTAAATCACTAACATGTGAGTCGAAGTAGCCATAGCCTTTGCAAGTTGTCAAGTTTTACATGGCTTGGGTTGCCTCAGGTGTGGCATGATACCATAAAATTTTCTATCCCATACAACTTGTGGCTTGTTGGTGGATTAGAGTTGTTCTACACTTCTATCTACAACACGAAGATACCACATTCTATGTTGCGCCTAGCATGTCCATAACCCAACCCACATGCTTGAAGAATTTAGACCAATGTGGCATTAGGACATAGTGGTTGATGGTATAACTCGTGTGAAAAAAATTTAGGGAGCCTGCTGCTTGAAGCCATTGGATTAGAAGGATAAAGATCTAATCCGTAGATTTCAGTGCATGTTAGTAGGAATGCTAACATGCAGGACGATACCTGCATTAATCCAAATGCTGTTATGTGTTGTGCAAACAATCCAACGGTTTGATTTGGATTCTTTAAAATTTTTAGGGAGATGTGCTCCTAGAAAATGCACCCTAACTTATGCACATCCTTAACAAGCATGCATGTGTATGTATTTGTATGGATGTACGCACACATTGTTGTGTTTTTCTTTCAAGAAGACAAACATTGTAGGAGATTAGTCCAATGAGTGCATTATGGGACCAAGGCAAGATTAATTGAAGCATATGATATGCCATGAATAATCATTGTATATTATCAACCTATTGAGCCTATTTTTACTTGTTTGAGTAGAACATAGGTTTGTAAGTGTTGGGTTAAATTGATCCTACAAACATGTTCAAGTTTAGAAACGAAGATTCTTCACTTGTTGCTTTTGTGACCCTTGTGTTTGTTATATCTATTATTTTCTACATTCTCTCACTATTCAGTGAGTCTTGCATACCTGATGTTTGCTTGACGTTTTATATTGTTGAAGTATATTACTTGTGATGCAAGTAGTTTTTAGCATATATGGAATGTTGAATATCCTCCGAGGAAAGGGGGAGTGGTATATCACATAGAATTATGAAAGGAAAAAAAAAAGAAGTGTGACAGTGGCAACCCATGAGCCAGCGTGAACTGTGGCCCATGAACTTGTTTAGCCAACTCTATGTGGGTGATTCAATCCTCCTTGATGATTTGACAATCATTCTGCAATCACCACTCAAAATAAAACTACACATTGATTTAGATCATAATCTGAATCAGTGGTGATTTCTTGCAAATCACCTATCCAATTAGCATCTTGGTGGAGCTGTCGCATTTAATTTTGCCTTATTGTTTATCTCATTCTTCCTAATTCGATCTCGGTATTTGTTGGACTTCTTTATTGAATATGAACCTATCCAGATGTCTGGTTTGTGTTGCTTCATGATTGAAGAGGCTGACAACCTGATTTTATGAATAAAAATTGGGGCATAGAGAGCGTGTCTGAAGTTGAACTGTAGAAGTGTTAAGTCATTGATCATGTGCTGGAAATGAGAAAACTAGGACGATTTAACAAATTTGTAAAATGATTAAGGGGAGCTATTTACATGCATCATTTTCTTTTATGGGAAGACATGGGTATTGTTATATTAAACTGATGATTATTGCATTGAATAATGGTCTCTCTAAAATATTTTGAAGCTATGACATTTTTTTTCTCAACGATTGCAGAATCTTAATTAAGGGCTTAAGAACTGTAGGTGAGTGAACTAATGAGGTTTTAAAATGCTTTGGTAAATTGACTAAATGAGTTTTTTTCCCATGAACAGACCTAAATTTTCAACATGGAAGGAAAAAATGAAATTGAAATCATGGAACGTGTTGTTCAAATTGATTGGACTTCCGTGTTTTAATTGCCTTGCATTTTGCTATTGCCTATGTTTCTTATCAAATTATGTCAATACTATGTCGGTGCATAAGTTTGTATGTTTTGACATACATGTGATTGTATTGTAGTGAAGGTGGTGGAGAATGAGAAACCAAATTTTAGCTATCGTATGGAGAACATAATGAATAGACTAAACCATTCTCTGAGTCGGGAAGTTAGTGGTAACGTCTACTTAATTTATATTTGGCCCAAGGGTCCTCACAATCGTACACATTTAAAAAACCATTCTTAGTTTTGACCTGTTAAAATAAAATATGATACTAAATGAGATATTGGTTTTATCATTTAGTCAAAGAATATTTGAAGTAGCGCTTGAAGGGTGTAGCCCAAGGGTGTGGTTGATGGTGCAACTTGTGTACACATCCACTAGGAAGTGTATAGGGCGTGTGTATATACACATACACCATGTTATGTTTCCCTTTCTAAGGAATAGAACACTCTACGAGACTAGTTCAACTGGTGCATTTTGTGGGTAAGACAAGATAAATTGAGGCGTACAAACTGCCACGAGCAAGTGTTTTTGTAAAATAAACCGATCATGCTTATTTTTAATGGGTGCCCTAGGGATGGAGTGCTGGGTCAGATTGAGTCTAAGGTCTTGTTCTTGTTTTAAGATTGAAGATTCTTTGTTTACTACTTTTAGGGCTGTTTTGAGTGTTTTGTGTATTATTTTCTACATTCTCGTATAGTATAATTCGCTTGAGCCTTTGGACTCGCTCAAGTTTTAAGACCGAAGATTCTTTGCTTGCTGCTTTTAGGGCCATGGAGTGTGTTTTATATGTTGTTTTCTACATTCCTGAACAGTGTAGCTTCACCGAGCCTTGAATTCATGATGTTTGTTTGATATTTTATGTAGTTCGAGCATAGTACTTGTAATGCTACTATGCAAATATTTTTGAAAACTGTGGAAAGGTTGAATACCCTGCAAGCGAGCGGAAGCGGTATAATCTGAAACAAAAACCAAATTTGTGATATGGCACGACTGATCGCCTAGCCCATATAGCATTTTGGGCTGGCATGAACCGGGACCATGAACTGTTTTAGCCAACTCTTATGTGGCTGTTTTCAATCCTACTGATTTGACAATCATGCCAATTTGCAATCACCAGTCAAAAATAAAACTAAACACATTGCTTTAAATCATAAACTGAATCGGAGGTAATTGCTTGCAAATCACAGGTATCAATCCGCACACTAGGAGAACTGTCATTTAATTTTGCCTTTTCTTGTTTGCCTCATTGTGCCTAAGTGGATCTCAGTATTTGTTGGATTTCCTTTTTGAAAATGAACTTGCCAAGATGTCATGTTTCTGTTGCTTCGTGTTCGAAGCGGCTGACAACCTGATGTGTAACTAAGGTTTATGTATAAAGAAAGGGGCATAGAGAGCGTGTCTGAAGTAGAACTGATGGTGGAGGATAAGAAACTAAATTTTGACCATCATATGAAGAACATGTTGAGCAGAGTGACTGATTATAGGTGCACATTTGTTATCATAATTATTTTCTGAGTCGTGAAGTCAAGTCATATTGGCCTACGGATCCGCACAATCTTATATATATAGAGAGAGCTATACTAAGTTTTGACCTGTTACTTCAAAATGTGACCATCTAGTCAAAGAATATTTGAAATAGTGACTGTTACCGGAGATTCCACACTGCCACATCCCGCACGTGAAATCACATCATATGAAATATTTGGTTTGCTGACTGAAGGGATATGGCATTGTTCGACGATATATCTCAATATGAATCTGACAGATAGTTGGTTTGCTGTCTGCGGGTGCCAGGTTTCTAGTTAACTTATCGAAGATTCATACAATAAACAAAAAAACTAATAATGACATTTTTAAAGAGAAAATATTTGATTTTTTTCATAATTATAACCAAAGTTTGATAGTATAATTTATGATAAATTAAACAAACAATATATAAACTTTGTCATAATTTTATTTTCACATATACAAACTTTTAGAAAGTATTCCAATCAAGTCTCTTTGTTAAGTCTTTTTTAATGAATTATCTACTTCATTATGAAGGAGGGTCAAATTTCTACTATATAAATCGAATCCTTTTGTTCGCTTTCAACTCACTTTCTTCTCCAAAGAAAAGAGCAAGTTATCAATATTAATTTCAAATGCTTCTAATTAAATATCTATTATAAATTTAAACAAAAATAAAGTAAATATATAAAATTAAGTTATTTACATTCTTTATTTTCTTTAAGTACATGTAACTTATCGTATATTAGTTTTCAATAAAAATATCTTCTTTGAACATTTTACTATAAAATATTTCTTTTAGTTGTTTCGCTCTGATTTCTACCTATGTATATTTGTCCTTCACAATTTTTCTTGTTCCTTGTCTTTAACTCAATCGCATGGCTTTGAAGCTTTTGTTTATCTTTTCTTCGGGATAACAAAGGATTGCCACTGCAATTCCTAACTAACACTTTGATAGTTTTTTTTTTAAGGAAAAGAGGGGAAAAAAAGAAGAAATACCTCCTTTTTCATATTAATTTCATAAAATGATGGAAAGAAAATTTCATTGGATTTTCATATTTTTTTGTTCCATTTAAATCGGGCAAAAAATTTCTCTCTCCCTTAATAGTTCTCTCCAGTGAGCTACCACCTCTTTGCTCCCTACCTACGAGTAGCTCTCCCCTCTTGGTTCCCTATCCGTGAGCTCCCCTGGATGTGAGCAGCTCCACTTCTTTGCTGCTCGCCCGCAAGCTCCCTCCTCTCAACTCCCCACCTTGAGTAGCTCTCCTTTTCTCCTTGTCCTCAAGCTCCCAACTTGCTCACGAGTAGCTCCCTACATGATCTTTCTTTTCTATTATTTGTTGCCTAATTTTTTATCTTTCTCTCTTTCTTTCCCTTGAAATAAACACAATCTTTTTGTCTTTCAACACATTAATTAATCCATTTTAAAACAATGGAATAACTTGACTAAAATTTCTGTGTAGTTTAAAATTTTAAATGAAAAAAAAAATGTAATGATCTAATTGAAAACAAAAATAGTTAGCATTGAGGTGAGTTAACGCACGGTTAGGTTAGTCAACTACTGATAGGCTCAAATTCTCCTATCAATTTTGACCAGTCAACTGGGCCATTGATCGGGTTAAAATCGACCCGAATTGGAGCCCAATCCTATTTAGGGCTTGCGGCTGAGATTTGGGCAATTAGGCGGCGGTTGCTTGAGGCGGACGGCAGCGTCCGATTGGCGACGCTGCTCCCCTTTTCGAGCTTCAGTAGCGGCCGGCGACAGGTGGTTGGTGTCCGGTGGCAGGCTCGACATGTGGAGCACGTGGAGAGGATGAGATCCGGTGAGATCTCACGCGCGTGGGAACGAGCGGCGGTTGCTCGTCTTCCGATGACACACGTTGAAAGATGAGGGAAAAACGAGGTCGGCGGCGACCTTGGGCAGACGTAGCGACGCCGCGTGGAGCTTCGACGGCTGGTGAGGCCTCTGCGTGGCGCAAGCGCAGGAGACGACGTCTTCAATCGGCGAAGCATCGTTCTCGGAGCTGATGAGCGGGCGGCGCGAGGAGATCGTATAGTGCGTCAACGGCCGCGTGGCAAGATGCAGCTAGCAAAGACGACACGTCCCGAGCACGCGTGCGAGCTGGCACCAACGAGCAAGAACGAGGCGGTCGACTGTATGGCAAAGAGGGGCTGGCGGCAAGGGCTAGTGATGCTCGACGTGGTTGCCAGGCTGGCGCCGCGTCTGAGCCACTTACCTATGTGGAACTAGGTGGCGAATGCGGGTTCGTCCACCCGACGGTCGAGCTGGCAGAGGAGGAGGCGAAGCGACCCTATATAAGCGACGCTTGTCCGAAGTAGCAGGTTGTGACGCGTTTGCTTCATTCCGACTCTCGTCCTCGTGCGCTCCTCTCTGACTCTTGGTGTCTCCGGCGACCTCAGGTTCTTGCTTCCCTTATCCCTCTCGATCCGGTAGTTGGTGGCGACTCCTGGATCCCTTCCGACGTCAGTGGGTGGTTGAGCGGTGGTTCGACGTCGAGGGTTGCTCTCGCGGTTCTATTCCTTACTCTCGCCTTCGATTGGTGTCGTGACGATGGCGGATCCTCCGTTCATCTGAGGTATCATCCCTTCCTGGTGCTTCAAAACTTTCTGGTGTTCTCCCTCCCCCGGTTTCCGTCATTCTCTACCCTTGCTCCGGCGTTGTTGTTTCTATCCGACGTCTCTTCTTCCTCGTCGACGAGTTCGATGAGCGTCTGTGGTGAGCTCTCTCCCTCTCGGCGTTTGGTTTTGGCGTCTCCCCACCTTGTTGTGTTTCTTTCCGCCTGTGTGCAGACGCTTTTCTCTTGTCGTTGACGTAGTTCGGGTCTTGGTTGACGTGTGTTTTCGTTTGGCTGTTTCGTCCTCCTACGCGTGTTTCGCTGTGTGCTCTGTTTCGAACTGCTTGCGTGTAGTCATTTCTTTCTCTTTTGAGCACTGCCTGCGAGCGGTGTTTATCTTGTTTCTTTCTAGACTGTTCGACTGAGGCTGAGGTGCTGTCTTCTACACCTACCGGTCACGCTCAAGTCAAATCCAAGCTTCCGCTCGTCTTCTGGTCTCGCCCCTGTGTGGGACATTTGCGTTGGTTGGGTCCTGCGAGACACCTTTTTGGCTTCTGGCTTGTATTTTTTTAAAAATTTTTATTACACTAATTGTGAGTGTGACAACTAGCATGTGTAACACTCTGTTGGGTTAGTCAATTGACATGTGTATGCTAAAAAAATATAATAATTTTAAAGAAGAGACAAAGACAAGCATAATGACATATATTAAGTTCAGAATATTATGTATTTTTGCATCAATTAATATTAGCAAAAAACATATATTATTCAATTAAACCAGTATGCTTAGTGTTAGGCCCTAGAATAGTGGGCCTAAGATATGTGGACCTGGGCCGAGTGGAAACGGGCTAGGTAGAGGCCCAAACCCGTGCGGAGAGCAACGAGGCGAAACCCGCCTCACGCATGCGTCTTCTCCAACAAGGATTTCGGACACGCCGACTTCCCCGAGCTTCTCAGATACAGGCGTTGGCCACGACGGCTTGGTCAGCGGGCGAAGGAAGCGGACGCAAGGAGTGGTATCTGGAGGAAAGATACGGTCGCATCTTCGTCTTCCCCTAGATGGTCGGACGTGACACAATCCGCAAGTGCACGAAAATGTCAAAGTAATACAAAAAATGTTGAATCCCATAGGGAACAAGGTCGAGTACCAGAAAATCTAATTCTTGATATCTAAGCTGATCAAAACGGGATTTTAAGGACTTGAAACAAAAGGTTAAGCAAAATTGTAAACAAGAAACCAAACGACAATGGTAGGAAAAATATATGAGAGAGATATCGGGGTAATGGTTTCCACCACACCGACAATTTTAATTGCGTTTAGAAATATCAATTACAAGGATTTATGATTATGCATAAGGAATCTAACCCTAGGGTACAAGATGCCCTCTTTCGAGTGTACACCCCGATATTCGCCTAGAACGGTCTCCTACTTTCGTGGTGGATCGTTCTAGGTGAATCCAATGAGTTCTGTGGTAGATTCTGAACCCTTGAGCCAAGACCAAGCACTCTCGTGTCGAGGCTTCGCAAGTTTCACAAAGAGGTTTCATCGTTACGATTCTACTCTCGTTATGAATCATAACAACTAAGACACGTCAATACTTGGCCAAGGTACAGATCATGCAATAAGTACATCAAGTGAAATATGCTTAAGATATAATCCAAATAACAGAGTTAAAACATGAATCGCATATAAGAATCATCGGTGGGCTTCAACCTAGCCCCGAAATAAGGTTTATGCTACAACCATCGTTGAAACGCTAAAAAATCTCTCTTTAAACATAGAAAAATCTCGGGAAAGAGTTTCTAAGAGGGAGGAGACGATGAACCGAAATAAATAGCCAAGAATCGCCGAGTTCCGATGATCGAATCTCCGAAAATCGCCCCAAAGTTGCCCGTCGCCGCCGTCTTCCTTCCTAGCCGCTTCGTCGCGTGATTGCTCGATGATTAGGGCACGAAAATTGGGGCTTTTATACTCTTTTTGTTCTCCTTCGAATCAGCTTTTCATAGAGTCCTCACTTGCCAAATTTGGACTTGAATCGGGTCCGAAATCAATGAAAATCCGAGTAAGGGTCGTGCTTTCCAGAAAGCATCACAGGTGAACCCCGCCGGGTTCACCAGGCAGTGAAGTTCACTGTATAGTTCTATCGCGAAAGAAGCACCGGTGAACCCCGCCGGGTTCACCTACCAGTGAAGTACTCTGTAAATTTCTGCGCAGGTTTCCTCGGATACAATCACGGGTGAACCCTGTGGGGTTCACCTGGTGGTGAAATGTTCTGTGGGTTTCGTCCTTCGGCAAGATCACTGGTGAACCCGCTGGGTTCACCTAGCCATGAAGTCCAAAGAAAGCTCCGATTGAGCCCAAATTTGACGGGCAGTTTCGTCTTCTCATAAGGAATCACCCAATGCTTTTAGATTCTTCAAAATGACTTCAAAATTGGGTGATTTTACCTGAAATTCCACAAGAAAGATGAAAAATGAAGATTCTGAAGATTTCAAGTAAATAAGTTTTAAAGGAGTGTAAAAACATTCAAATAAGCCTAAATTTATCATGGAATAATAATAAAAATCACTATAAAAATGCATGACATCAGGACGCGAGCCCGCAGCGCATATCGGACGCAGGTTGCAGCAGGACCGAGCGAGTAGAGGACTTCGGGCAGCGGACACAAGCAAGGGGTGAATCCGTTATAGCAAACCAGCTTCACACGGAACCCTTCGCCACATCAAACGCAGGCGATTGAGTCCGCCGCTGGCGAAGAAGGCGGAGACGAACGACACCTCTCTTCTATAAGAAGAGACGCCTAAGGGAGAGAAGCCATCGAATAGAAGCGAGAGTTCCGGTGAGGTTCTGAGAGTTGGGCCAGCAACGACGAGCGTCATGGCCGAGAGAAGGAAGTCCTATGAACGGCATCGTGTGAGGCCGCCGACGTGAGGGATAGAGTGAGGCGTGGGGGATGTTTTTTGTACTCTATTATTATCGAGAATAAAGAGTAAATTTTCCTTCCCCTTCTGATCCGGTGATCGTCCATTGTCATCTTCGTTTTCGGCGGCGAGTGTTGTTTACGTTCCCTTCAGGCAGCGCTTCCAGGAGGCAACAAAGGCTGAGGGAGAGACGAGGGCGTCTCCTCCCTGCCATCTCGCTCCAGGAGCTCCGGCGGCTCTCCCTTCCCGGCGACGGCGGCGTTGGACGCGGACGGTGTCCGACATGAACGAAGACGAAGGGAACGCATTGGCGTTCGCTTCGAGGGCAGTCAACGCGGCGCGGGTCAATGACTGTTTCACGCGACGGATTTTGGAGAGGCTGATGTAAGGGTTATGTCTGCAGAGCAATTCAAGTTTCGACCGATTGAAATTGGAAGCGCTGAAGTCGGCGTGACATCAGCACAAGCGAAAATTCGAAGGGCGCGGCCGATTTGGACGCTGACATAAGGTGACATCAGTAACGCGATTTGATTTTTGTTGATTGGTCAAAATTGGGAGGTAATATGAAATTAGGGTTAGGGTTTTCCGCTCGTGTTTTCGAAATTAGGGGAAAAATTAGGGTTTCCGATTGTTTTTCAATTTGGGGGTGATTTTGCACCCGGAGATTAGGGATTTCACACCGGTCTAGAGTTCCGTCAGAGAACGTTTAGGCCAGGGCGTGACAACTGGTATCAGAGGCTAAAGTTCCAATCAGGATGGTGAATCAAGGAGATTGGATAGTGCGGATAGAGCAATTGCTCGGCTTGACGGGGAACAGTGATAACGCGGTGGTTCCTCAAGTGGAGGAGTTGCAACGCACAATGGAGCAACAGAGGTTGCAAATCATTGCCCTCCAACAGACATTGGAAGGGATGGCGGCGCTACAGGAGCAAGTAGCGGCCTTACAGGAGCAGATGGCAGGCTCCGCTGCAGCGCATTAGCAGGTGCAGGAAGATCTCACAGTGACACGCTTGGCATTGGCATAGGTCCAAGGCGGTGCGCCTACTGTAGCCATGGTGGAATATGGAGCTGCCAGAGGGAAGGTTCGCATCCTAGAACCTGCGATGTTCAGAGGAGCCCGTTCATCCAAAGAATTGGGTAACTTTCTCTGAGATATGGAATAATATTTTGATGCTAACTATGTTTCAGACCAGGAAAAGGTGAGGGTGTGTACAACATATCTCTCCGGTGATGCAAAACTTTGGTGGAGGACCAAAGTTGAGTCGACATCTGGAATAGCTGGCTGGACATAAGAGATGTTCCGAGAAGAACTGCGGCAGTAGTTTCTTCTTAGAAACTTAGAGGAACAAGCACGAGACACATTAAATCGGCTAAAACATACGGGCCCAATCCAGGAGTATGTTCGGACTTACTCGACACTCATGTTAGAGATAACAGACATGTCAGAGATAGATCAACACTACACCTTTCTCCGGAATCTTCAACCATGGGCAGAGGCTGAAGTACGAAGACATGCGCTGTAGGACTAGAGGACGGCCGCCGCGATAGCCGAATCTCTCATGAATTTGAGAACTTCAGGTACGACTTTCTCGAGAGCATCAAAGTCGCCACCAAAGCGTAGCTCTCCGCCAAGAATGAGAGCCCCAGAAAGAAAGAGATCCTCTCCCTGGCGAGACAAAGGTCAGCCGGCACGACATGAGCAGAACTGACCTGCAGAGAGAGTGCAGGATCAACCGAGACCGATGAGTTGTTTTTTGTGCAAAGGTCCACATCGGATACGAGATTGTCCAGACCGACAGCGGATTACGGCAATTCCAGCGATCGTTCAGCGGGAGTTGGCTAAAAAATAGGTAGACGATGAACCAGCAGATGCATGCATAGGGAGCATCTACCTCGCACCGATGGTTGCAACAAAAACGCCCGTAACGGATTCTCCTCTGAGTGGATCGAGCGTGGAGCTTAAGCAGGAGACTCGGACATGTTCACAGGTAGCATCCTCGGCGGGTGAGGCGGACGCAAAGACGGCGTCCTCTCCACCGGTTTCTTCGGGAAAGGTTCGCGGAGCAGATGAGCCTTCGCTTCCTTTAACTTACGAGGAGTTCGACCGCAAGCGTAAGGAAGGCTGGAAAGAAGCCCACCGGGTTATGTGTGTTGAGCAAGAGCGGTGGCTCTCCGGCAAGCGTTGAAGGGTGAGAACCCCGCCTGTGATAGACATTGAGGGCGATGTCTAAATTAGGCGGGGGAGAATTGTTAGGCCCCAGAACAGTGGGCCTAAGATATGTGGACCTGGGCCGAGTGGAAACGGGCTGGGCAGAGGCCCAAACCCGTGGGGAGAGCAACGAGGCGGAACCCGCCTCACGCACGCGTCTTCTCCAGCCAGGATTTCGGACGCGCCGACTTCCCCGAGCTTCTCGGATACAGGCGTTGGCAATGGCGGCTTGGTTAGCGGGCGAAGGAAGCAGACGCAAGGCGCGGTATCCGGAGGAAAGAGACGGTCGCATCTTTGTCTTCTGTTGGATGCTCGGACGCGAGCCCATCGCGTAGATCGGATGCAGGTTGCGGCAAGACTGAGTGATCAGAGGACTTCGGGCGGCGGACACAAGGGAGGGGTGAAGCCGTCAGAGCCGACCAGCTTCACACGGAACCCTTCGCCACATCAGATGCAGGCGACCGAGTCCGCCGCTGGCAAAGAAGGCGGAGACGAACGGCGCCTCTCTTCTATAAGAAGAGACGCTTGAGGGAGAGAAGCCATCGAATCCTGAGCATCGAGTAGAAGCGAGAGTTCCAGTGAGGTTCTGAGAGTTGGGCCAGCAACGACGAGCGTCGCGGCCGAGAGAAGGAAGTCCTGTGAACGGCGGCGAGCGAGGCCGCCGATGTGAGGGATAGAGTGAGGCGTGGGGGTGGTTTTTTGTTCTCTATTATTATCGAGAATAAAGAGGAAATTTTCCTTCCCCTTCTAATCTGACGATCGTCCATTGTCATCTCCGTTTCCGGCGGCGAGTGTTGTTTACGTTCCCTTCAGGCGGCACTTCTAGGAGGCAGCAAAGGCTAAGGGAAAGGCGAGGGCGTCTCCTCCCTGCCATCACGCTCCAGGAGCTCCGGCGGATCCCCCTTCCTGGCGACGGCGGCATCGGACGCGGACGGCGGTCGACACAAACGAAGACGAAGGGAACGCGTTGGCATTCGCTTCGAGGGCAGTCAACGCGGCACAGGTCAACGACCGTTTCACGCGATGGATTTTGGAGAGGCTGACGTAAGGGTTATGTTAGCAGAGCAATTCAAGTTTCGGCCGATTGAAATTGGAAGCGCTGATGTCGGTGTGACGTCACCGATTCGGACGCTGATGTAAGGTGACGTCAACAACACGATTTGATTTAGTTGACTGGTCAAAATTAGGAGGTAATCTGAAATTAGGGTTAGGGTTTTCCGCTCGTGTTTTCGAAATTAGGGGAAAAATTAGGATTTCTAATTGTTTTTCAATTTGGGGGTGATTTTGCACCTGGAGATTAGGGATTTCACACCGGTCTAGAATTCCGTTAAAGAACATTTAGGCCAGGGCGTGACACTTAGTGTAACAGATGTCTCCCTCTTGGAATTCTTTTGGGCTTTTCTTTCATTTTGTACTCACTATGGCTAAATTTTTGTAAAAGCACAAGTTGACAGTGGAATAGTATTATTTTTTAGCTTTTAAAATTTTCGTTTCTAAATTATTTTTTTTTGCTTTTAATTGTGATTACCAAAACAATTTATCTTCAAAATCAGCTTAAAAGCTGTTTAAGTGGATCAAACTGGCCTAAATCTTTCTATTGATTTGCCTTGGAGTATAGTCCAGTTGTCCGCTAAAACTTTGGAAAAATTAGGTAAGGCATGTTTTTCGCCAATATAATTGTCTCTATTTTCAAAAATAGAAGCAGTACTATTATACCAAACAGACTTAAATATGTGGTTAAATCTCTCAACTGATTCAAATTTGTCTTTTTAATTATGGAGTTGAGTATAGGCATTTGAGATATTTTTTCTTTGAATTCATATTTATATTTAATTATTTGAATATGCTATTATATAAAATTTAAACTAGAAATAATAACAACAAATATTAAGTTATGCAAAACAATCATTTTTATAAAAAAATTGTACATAACTTTTATATTTTGTGTGTTTATTAAAAATTTGTTAATATAAGTATAAAAAAATCTTTTTTAAAAAAAATGAAAAACTTGATCTAACATAAACCACAATGTTCGACGCGCATAGCGCGGCCACCCTGTGCTCAGGTTTGGCATGCAATATCAACAAAAAATTTCTGTTCCCCAATTTCAGAATTAATGAGTAGATGTGAGTAGGGATGACAACGGGGCGGGTCGGGGTCAAATTTTGTCATCGCCGACCCGACCCAGACTTCCCTAAACCCGTCCCTGAATTCGACGGGTTTAGAAAACCCTGTCCCACACCCGACCCCGCGGGGAAATCTGATCCCGCCCGACCTAAAAAATAAATATATATTATAAATAATATTTTAAAATTAATTTGCATTCTTTATTCATAATATATAAATAAAAAAATATTTTACATAATCTATATCATCATTGCTACATAAATTATCAAAATTTAGTAACTAGACTATAACTTATAAGAGATAAATTTGTTATTTTAATAGTCGGGACGGGTTTGGGGTCGGGTTTGGGTTCGGGGCGGGTACCTAAATTACCATACCCGACCCCGACTCGACTATACCCCCGTCGGGTTTTCCCTGTTGATTTCGGGTCGGGTCGGGTCGGGGATAGGGTTTTTTGTCATCCCTAGATGTGAGTTTGCCTCAAATCACTATGCCGGAAAAGACACGTGTTTCTCCTACCTGCATTCTCTAATTTAATTCAAAAGTATCAATTAATTGTAGTGGAAAAATAAAACTAAAGGGCCTCAAGCTCCATTCATTCATAGACCAATCCACACAAGTTGTGTTGTTTACTTTGTTATTTCCTAAGCGAAGTGCGTTCTTGTTTCCGATGAAAGGTAGGCATAGAGTTTCGGCATGCACATGCAAATATTCGACAAACACCCCCTTTTTTGATCGAAGACTTGTCTTGTGAAAAACTCCCTGAAATGAAATCAACGTAATCCACTTGAATTTTAAAATTTAAAATTTAGTATATAAGATGCATAATTGAAGCTTCAAATCTATACATAAGAGTTTGGTGGGATGTTAACGTAAACAGTTGTTGATTTCTTAAAAATTAAAATTTCTAGAAAATCAGCTCCAGAATACATTGTATAAATAGATGCAGCAAACAGCCAAACCTCGGAGTGTTTCTTGTGCAACCTCCATCCATCCTCTTCGATCATTACATACACAGTACAGAATAATTGCCAAAGATTTCAGCGGCGCCGGCCATGTCGTCGTCCAAGTGGCTGAGCTGCTTGGTGTTCCACCACCACAACAGTGGCAGAGGCAGTGTCAGCGCCTCTCTCAGCTCCGAAAAAAATTCCAACTCCAACCTCATCCACTTTCCACAGCAATGCCTGCAGCAGCTCTTGCTTTCCAAGGAGGAAGTTGACTGTAGTAGGCACAGTAGGAGCTTAAGCGAGGTCAGACGCATATTTTACGAGGCAAAGGACGGAGTGGAATTGATGACGGCGATCGATCACGTCCAGAAACTAGACACCGGCTACCATTTCACTTAAGAAATTGAAGCTGCTACGGAGTTTTTGTTCAGAAACAGACGTGAAATTATTGATGGTGGAACAGATAAGTTCCTTCAAATCACCACGCTGTTTCGACTGCTAAGGCAAGCTCGATACCCTGTATCGTCAGGTAAGTTCTGTTGTTTTAACTATTTTATAGTCGCTCATTTGTTAACTGTAAATGATCGAGATCACTTGTGTCATTAGGTTAAAGTAAGTCCTCTTGTTGATGAGCTTAGTTCATTACTGCAGACATGTTCATGAGGTTCTTGGATGATGACGGAGAGTTCATGGCGTGTCTGGCTGGGGAAAGCGCCGACGGAATGATCAGCCTGCACGAGGCGTTGTTCTTGAACACCGGCGCAGAGAGCTTGCTATACAAGGCCAATGCGTTTGGTGAGCGTTTGCTGCTCGCCATCTGGAGTCCTCCCTAATGACAGCAAAGATAATGACAGCAAATATTAATGAGATTAATTGTAATAGGGATGTCAAAGGACATCTGTCAAAGGACGTGTCCCTTCAGTGCCAAAGGATGTGTCCCTTCAGCATATTGTGTAACTCTATATATAGAGATAGTGTCTATTGTAATATTAATCTAATGAATACAATGTAGCCCTTGGGGATTCTTTTCCTCTCTCCCTCTTTCTAACTTCTCTTCTAACATGGTATCAGAGCCTAGGGTTTTCCTTCGAACGCAAATTTGCAAGAGAGCAGTTCTCTCTTTCTCCCTTTCGTGATTCGGCTCTTCCTTCCACTGTCCATCATCTCTCAACATAAGCATATACAGTTTGGTGCGTCCGACCTAGATCTCTGCCTCCATGCTCCACGCTAGACACCTCGATGATGTGGTCGCCCTCTTCACCTTCTTCTTCAACCAGTCCACATCATGTCCAACGTAGCCCCTCTGCAGTCTACGTTTCTTTTCCTCATATTTTTTTTCATTCATCAACCGATATTCTCTTTGAGATCCCTTAGCGTGTAGTCGCTTCTTTTCGGGTTTTATCCCCTGCTTCCTCTAGGGTTTTATACCCTATTTAGGTTTTTATCCTTTGCTACCTCTAGGGTTTTATCCTTGTTGTTGGCGGAAACCTTGTCGCCCTTCTCTTTCTTTTATCTTCAATTTCCTCTATTTCTCTCTTCTTTATTTCCGATTGAAGGTGTCTGCCTCCGGATCGCAGCATCGTCTCAGTCCGCCTCGTCGCACAACCGTGTCCAGTCCCTCATCTGCGACAGCGACCTCGATGCTGCCTTTTCCACTGCACACCATGTTGTCTTTCTCTTTAGCTTTTTTCAGCAATTCCCTAGTTGTAGGGTCTATTTCACTCCCTAATTTATGGAGTTATTTTAAACTAGACAGTTGAGGGACCCGTGAGGGTTCGTGCCTGTCTAGGATTATAATTCCATAAATTAAACCTAGCCACGGTAAGGGTTGCAACCGACGAAGGGTCACTCTCCTATCTCTTGCTTGCATGGCAGTCTCTATGCAAAACTTACCAATTTTCTTCAAATTTTTTGCCTCGTTCCTTCTAAGCCAGCGCTCACCTTTGCCGCCTCCAGAGCCTCACGACCTCTTCGCCCGGGCCTCGTGGCTCCTCTTCGGTTTCTTAACGGAGCTTGCTCTCGCCTCAGTCTCAAGCGGCGCTCGATTTCTGTTGCCTATGCCTTCTCCCCTAATGCAACAACAACATTCTTGTTGCCCGGGATCTTCTCCTTGATTTTTTTTTCTTTTCCTTCATAAGCTTTTTCTTCTTCTTCATCTCCTCCTTCTTCCTAGTAAAGTCGAACAGGCCTCTGTCTTGCACCTCGACCACCTTCTCCCCACTCTCGACGCGCTTGTTGTGCTCCTGTTCCGCCATGATTACTTGAATCTCAAGGAAGATATTAAACAAAAATTCTTCGCTCAGTTTTGGATGCACTCTAATCATGCTCCCTTGCGCTCTCATTTAAGCTAGCAGCTTCTACGCGACGCCTTCCTCTCCAGCGCCTTTGACGCGTGTGGACATTTCTGTGTCCGCGTGTGGCTACGTTCATGTGCAGCGCCTCTACCGGAGCCTTCTCAGCATTCTCAGCCTACCTCAACAGTGGAAGCAACTTCTCCCCGGAGGGATCTTATCAGCTCCGCCACAGCTCCATCATCTTCGGCCACTCTCTTTAGTCTTCTTATGCCGGCTTCTACAAGTAGTGCCTTACGCAGCCTCTCTTTAGCCTTCGCTAATTTTTTGAGCTTTTGCTGACAAAGTTTACTATCCATCCACATTGAGTTTGTGGGGGAGTAATGACAGCAAAGATAATGACAGCAAATATTAATGAGATTAATTGTAATAGGGATGTCAAAGGACATCTGTCAAAGGACGTGTCCCTTCAGTGCCAAAGGATGTGTTCCTTCAGAATATTGTGTAAGCAACTCTATATATAGAGGTAGTGTCTATTGTAATGTTAATCTAATGAATATAATGTAGCCCTTGGGGTTTCTTTTCCTCTCTCCATCTTTCTAACTTCTCTTCTAACACTCCCTCCCCAACTTGGACCCTGACGTTGCCAGATTCGTCAGGCAAGCCCTGGATCACCCGTACCACCTAACCCTACAAAGGTTTAAAGCTACACAGTATCTCAGCCGCCACCGCCTCCACCACCAAGATAGATGGGGATGGAAGACGCTCGTGCACGAGTTTGCAAGCAGTGACTTACTTCTGATCCAGGCTCTGCACAAAATGGAGCTGAAACAAGTCACTTGGTAATCGATTGCCTTCTACTCGATCGAAGAATTAATATTTAACACTCACGCTCATCAGTGCCCGCTATATTGGAGAAATTTTCTACGCGCGTGTGTGCGCTTAAAAGTGGAAAAACGGGTGGCTTAATTTTTATATTAAAAAATATTTTTTTTTAATTTTTTTTTTAGAAATACTATATTCCTTATAATCTATCCAATGGTATTAAATTTAGGGTATTCTAGAATATATACATGTATGAAATATCCTATGCAAAATTGCATATAAGACAAAAAAATATTTTATATATAAATTTATATAGAGTTTGTATAGGATATTTCATATATGTATATAATCTAGAATACCCTAAATTTAATACCATTAGATAGATTATAAAAAATAGAGTATTTCTAAAAAAAAAATTAAAAAAAAATATTTTTAATATAAAAATTAAGCCATCCGTTTTTCCACTTTTAAGCGCACACACGAGCGTAGAAAATTTCTCCCGCTATATTGCTCGAGACCAGTCGCTGAAATGGTACACGTGGTCGATGGCGACTCTCCCGAACCCCAGATTCTCAAACTACAGAATCGCACTCACAAAAGCCATCGCGTTTGTCTACCTTCTTGACGACATTTTTGACGTCTACGGATCCCTTGAATCGCTTCACGCAGGCAATCAACCAGTAAGCGTATCTAAGCAAGAATCTACATTTAACGACCCGCTGACGAAAAAATTGCTTGGCAGAGACTCTTCCTTTCAATCAAAAGAATCTTTAACAATAGGATATGCACACAAATCTCAAAGTATCTAAAGTAAAATACAATCAAATTTTATAAAATATGTATAGAATAAAATAAAATACAATCAAATTTCATAGAATACGATAAAAATATTATAAAATTTATACCAAATTAGTAGAATCTGTCTACAATAAAGAATTCTAAAATATGTATAACACTGAAACAGAATCCATTATACTGCTGATCGATATTTTATGAAATATTTTTATTGTAGATAGATTTTACCAATTTAATATAAATTCTATGATATTTTTATTAGATTCTATGAAATTTGACTATATTCTATTATTTTATTCCGTATAGATTCTATAAAATTTTAAATATATTTTACAATATTCTATTACATTATATAAAATTTGATTGGATTCTATTTTAGGACTACTTTACTTTAAGATTCGTGTGCATATCCCACCTTAAAAATGTATGAAAGTAAGATGACGGGACCTGCTTTTGATTGAAGGTGACTGCGAAGGCAATTTTTTCCCCGCTGACCCACTCCCAACCAAACTGACGACGGATCTCAATTGAGCAGATGGGAAATCTCTGCTGCTGATCCTGTGCTTCCACACTAATGAGATCGAGCTACTGCTCAACACCACGAATGAGATCGCTGAAATGGTCCGCAGGGAGCACGGATGGGATCCAATCGACTCTCTAAAACGATCGGTAAAAAACAAAAATACGTTTTTTTTTCTCTATCAATTGATGAACCGATCAAATGATGACTAATTTGCAGTGGAGAGATTTGTGCAACGCGTTTCTGGAGGAAGCCAAGTGGTTTGCCGGAGATCGAGCGCCGTCGGCAGCGGAGTACACGAGGAATGGCATAATTAGCTGTGGCGTGCCCCTCGTTCTGACACACATATTTTTCCTGTTAGGGCAAGGGATCACGCAGGCGACGGTGAACGTTATAGAGAGCCATCCGGGCCTAATCACTCGCTCAGCAACGATTCTTCGACTCTGGGACGATCTAGGCAGTGCACAGGTAAAGAAACAATTACGTGAATTAATTTTTCTTAGATTTGTGCGAATACGTAAATGCTGAATTCCCGCGTGCATGCAGGACGAAGGCCAAGGGAGAGACGGCTCGTATTTACAGTACTACGTGAACGAGAGACGGCACTGCTCGGTTGGCGCCGCCAGAGAGGCGGCGGCGCGAATGATAGCTGTGGCGTGGGAGGAGCTCAGCAAAGAGAGCTTCTCGCCGGGCGCCTTCTCCCAAGATTTTGTGACGGCCTGTCTGAATCTCGCACGCATGGTGAGAGTGATGTATAATTACGATGAGTAGCAGAAGCTTCCTGTGCTCGAGGAGCATGTAAATTCGCTACTTGTTGAGAATAAATATTAATTACGATGAGAAGCACAAGCTTCCTGAGCTCTAAGAGGTACCCAATATTTGATCAATAACATGAGCAGTTGTGTTGATCTCACTTTTTTTTACATTCGAAGCATTTTTCAAAAAAAAAAAAAATTTAGAGAGCGTCTTCCTAAAATCGTTAAGAAAAGCTACTTTAAATCGTTGGATCAAAGAAAAAAAAAATTGAATCTCAGATTTTATTATGCGCTGTCATACTTGTTTTAATCCAGAGACTGTTACAAAGTACTATCTTCCCACTGACTGTTTATAATGTTTTTTAAAAATAACTAACTGAATTCAGTTAACATGTAGAACCGAATTGTGAATATTGAAAATTACTGACTAAAGTGTAAAAGTTAATATACAGGCCGAAGACAGGTCCAGAAGATCCAAAAGGGCCTATCGAAAGTCAGCCCGCTATCACACAAGTGACTGAATTTAATTTTATATTTTATTTTATTAGATATTTGTATTAAGATAATAATTTAATTTTAACATATAATTTTAAATTTTAGTAATCTTAGTAGAATTTAGATTATCCAAATTTAGTACGATAAATTTCTATTTAAATCTTGTAATCCTAAAAAAATGAATAAATTTGGCTTATCCTAAGAAAATGAATAAATTTGGCTTAATAAGATTTTCCTATTTCGTTACTCTTCTCGCACGAGGTGCTGGCCGTGAGGCTAAATTTCTGTTTTCCCTCAGTTCCCTTTATCGCTGCAACTTTTCCCCTTTGCCGAAATTCATCTGCCCCTTCTAAAATCCAGTCGCCGTCTTCTTCCACGGAAACCAGCCATTCCGTTCTCCATTCGTTCACGCTCACTTCCGCCACCATCATCACCACCTTCGCCCGATTCCATCCGCCTCCATCTTCAGATTCTGTCAAATCCACTTCCACCGCCTGAACGTCCGCCTCAAACGTCCGCTCGCGTTCCCCGTCATCATCCAGATTTCCAGCCGTCCCAACCTTCTTCGGACGTGAGTCCGCCGCCAGCACGCCCACTCGCTGCCGCCATCTTCGCAATCAGCCGCCATCTCTCACGATCGTCCACCAATCCTCTTTAGCTTTAAACCATCTCCCTATTTCCTTTGCCCCTTCCCGAAATCCCCGCCGCCCCGTTCTGAAATCCCAGCCGCTCGCCCAAGATCGACGCCATTAACACCTTGCTAGAAGCCTCCCTGTCCCTTCCCCAACGCCCCTGCTCGCCCCGATTTCGTCCGCTGCCAATCCTCTCCGCCGTCTTCAATCTGCAGCCGTCCCGCCACCATCGCCCTTGGACAGAGAACACCACTCGACATCCTCCACGCTCGCGACCCTAACACCAGCCGCCTCCATCTGCACCAACATCGTCTCCTGCCTTCCAACCTTAGCGCCCATCCGCCAGCCCTAGAAGTCGACGCCGCCTGTCAACGAGTTTGTCGCCGCTACCTTCGTCACCATCGACGCGGACCTTCCTTTTGTCCGCCGCCTTCATCAATTCCGTCAACTCCACAACCGCCGCCAGCGTCCGCTCGCCAAACCTCACGCTCGCCTCCCAAACATCGGCCGTCTCTGCCACACCTACTGATCGAGCCTCCTGAACTCCAACTCCACGCTCTCTGTAGTCGTGCAGCAACACTCCACCCTCTGAGAAATCCGGTGCTGTTCTTCCCTCGCTGGCCACTTTCAATCTGCAGAAATCAATCCGCTGTCCTATGCCAACGACGTCCCAGCCACAATCGACGTCTCCCACATCACTGCTTTCATTCTCTTTCGTCCCTTGGTTCCGTCCGCTTTTCTCTAGGAGCCTGTCGGAAACCTCTGGAACCAGATTCCTCTCTAAATCTTCAAGTTCTAGTATCACGCCCCGACGGAAGCCGGCTATTCCTAGCTCAGAGTTTTCCAGGAAGATGACAATATTGATAGAAACAAAGGAACTATAAAATCAAATAAATAAAAATTAAATTTAAATTTTAAATAAATAAAAAAATTAAAGCATAACATTATCTACCCCTTAAAAGAATTTGGTCCCTCAAATTCACGTACCATGCTAGAACAAATAGGGGTATTGAGCCTTTACATCTTCTTCGCGCTCCCACGTAGCCTCTCTATCTGAATGATGTTGCCAGCCGACCTTAACCATCGTGATGATCTTGTTTCTTAATTGATATTCTTTTCTTTCCAATATTCGCACAGGATGTTCAACAAAGGAAGTATCGGACTGAATTGGCACTGTCAATCTCTCTAACACATGAGATGGATCAGATATGTATTTCCGTAGCATAGAGACATGAAAAACATTGTGCACTCCAGAGAGAGAGGGTGGTAATGCCAACCGGTAGGCTACTGCACCTATCCGTTCCAGAATTTCAAAAGGTCCAATGTATCTCGGAGCTAGTTTTCCTTTCTTTCCAAATCTCATCACACCTTTCAATGGAGATACCTTTAAAAATACATGGTCGCCGACCATGAATTCCAAATCTCTTCTTCTCCTGTCAGCATAACTCTTTTGTCTGCTCTGAGCTGTTAACAACCTTTGCTTGATTCCTTGCACTATCTCTACATCCTGTTGTAGCATCTGAGGTGCTGACAATAGCCTTTCACCCACCTCATCCCAAAGTACAGGGGACTTGCATCTCCGTCCATAAAGGGCTTCAAACGGTGCCATCTTTATTGATGAATGATAACTGTTATTATATGAGAATTCTGCCCAATGTAAATAACTTTCCCAATTTCCACCAAAATCAAGTACACATGCTCTCAACAAATCTTCCAAAGTTTGTATAGTTCTTTCTAATTAACCATCTGTCTGTACTAAAATGCAATCGTGTACCCAAAGCTTTTTGCAAACTACCCCAAAATCTAGAAGTAAACCTCGGATCTCTGTCTGAAATAATACTAGTAGGTACACCATGCAGTCTGACAATCTCATTGCAATATAGAGTGGCTAACTTATCCAAGGTGTCAGTTTTCTTAACAGGTAGAAAATGTGCTGACTTAGTCAATCTATCAACAATTACCCAGATTGAGTCATATCCCCTTTGAGATCTAGGAAGCCCTGAGACAAAGTCCATTGTAATATGCTCCCACTTCCATTCGGGTATAGGAATATTTTGCAACTTTCCTGCTAGTCTCATGTGCTCAGCCTTCACCTGCTGACATGTTAGGCAACATGATACAAACTTTGCTATGTCCCTTTTCATATTGTTCCACCAATAATATTCCTTAAGGTCCTTGTACATCTTTGTACTCCCTAGATGAATGGTAAGCTTAGATCGGTGTGCTTCATTTAGTAACTCTTCTTTCACAGGATGATTTTCTGGTACACACAGTCTTCCTCTGAATCTCAGCACTCCTTCTGAATCTTTTGTGAAATCGGGTAATAGCCCTTGTTCTACTTTCTTACTCAAAGATAATAGATTTTCGTCACCCAATTGAGTCTCCTTAATTTTTTGCACAAGCTGAGACTGAGCTCTCATCACAGGCAAGTAACTCCCTTCTGATTCATTTATTACTTCAACACCCAATTCCACAAGCTGTTTAATTAATTCGGTTGGTGTAGTCCTCAGACGAGCAAGTGTTCCTTCTAATTTCCGACTCAGAGCATCGGCTACCACATTTTCCTTGCCAGGGTGATACTTAATTTGGCAATCATAATCTTTCAGATATTCGATCCATCTGCGTTGCCTCATATTCAGCTCCTTCTGACTAAACAGATATTTTAAACTTTTATGGTCAGTGAATATTTCAAAAGTAGTGCCATATAAATAATGTCTCAATAACTTCAAAACAAAAATGATGGCTGCCAGTTCCAAGTCATGCACTGGATAATTCTTCTCGTGATTCTTGAGTTGCCGAGATGCATAGGCAACTACTCTATCATTTTGCATCAAAACTCCACCCAGACCTTGACCAGAAGCATCAGTGTACACGATATAACTATCTTCTCCAGAAGGGATTACCAACATTGGAGCGGTAATTAATCTCTTTTTCAATTATAAGAAGCTATTTTCACATGTATCCTTCCAATCAAATTTCACACCCTTTCTAGTCAGATAGGTCAAAGGAGCAGCCAACTTAGAAAATCCTTTCACAAATCGTCTATAATACCCTGCTAAACCAAGAAAGCTGCGAATTTCTTGCACTGATTTTGGCCTCCCCCACTCAGAGATAGCAGAAATCTTCTGGGGATCCACGGCTATTCCATCACCAGAAATAACATGGCCTAGAAAAGCCACTTCTTTAAGCCAAAAGTCACACTTACTGAACTTAGCATATAGCTTTTCCTGCCTCAACCTTTCCAAAACTAATATGAGGTGTTTCTCATGTTCAGTCACACTGCAGGAATATATCAAAATATCATCTCTGAAGACAACCACAAATTTATCCAGATAATCAATAAAAATTCTGTTCATCATATCCATAAAAACTGCAGGTGCATTAGTAAGTCCAAAGGGCATCACTAAAAATTCATAGTGTCCATATCTTGTTCTGAATGCAGTCTTGGACACATCTTCATCTCTGACTCTTATTTGATGATACCCTGATCTCAAGTCAATCTTAGAATAAACACATGTGCCTTTCAACTGGTCAAATAAATCGTCAATTCGGGGAAGTGGATATTTATTTTTGATTGTAATGGCATTCGGCTGTCTGTAGTCAATGCATAATCTCATAGATCCATCCTTCTTCTTTACAAAGAGGACTGGAGCACCCCAAGGGGATACACTAGGTCGTATAAACCCTATATCTAAAAGTTCTTGCAACTGGCTCTTAAGTTCTTCTAATTCTTTAGGAGTCATTCTGAATGGTGCTTTAGAAATTGGAGCAGACCCAGGTTGAAGCTCAATTGCAAATTCAACCTATCTTTTTGGTGGAAGTCCCGGTAACTCCTAAGGGAACACATCTGTGAATTCCCTTATCACTGCAACATGCTCCATAGGCTCTCTTGTTTTCTCTTCTAATTTCGAAATGGATAATAGAAATCCATGACACCCATCTCTCATTAATTTCTTGGCTTTCATAGCAGAAATTATGGGAGCCACTTGTCCAGAGACTCCTATAAATCTCCAGGAAGGTAAACTAGGAGGGTTAAAGGTCACAACATAATTATGACAATCAACATTAGCATAATGGATAAAAAGCCAATCCATGCCCAGGATAATGTCAAAGTCTGAGAAGTCTAAAACCCTCAGATCAGTTTCAACAACTAAATCACCAAAGATGAGAGGACACTGTTTTAGTTCTAAGTGAGATTGCATCACACCTCCAGAAGGTGTGCAGACAGATAGTTTAGTACTAGCTACAGTGGGCTTTTTCTTTATTTTCATCACAAACTCATAAGAGATAAAAGAATGAGTGCTACCAGTATCAATAAGCAGACATGCAGGATAATCATATACTAAAATAATACCTCTCATTACTGTGTCTGGAGCTTCCTGAGCCTCTTGTTGGGTTACTGCATATACTCTGGCTGGGCCTGAAGGTCGTTGCTGAGGCTGCCTCTGCTGTGACCCCGCCTGACTAGCCTGACCTGGTCTCCCATTGTAAGTATTAGGTCTGGAGCTCTGTTGGTAGCTTTGTTGATGGCTCTGCTGGTAACTTTGCTGTGGGGGTTGAAATCCTTTCCATGGGCAGTTAATATTATAATGGCCCCAATCCTTGCAATAATGGCATCGTATTTTGTTAAGAGGGCAGATATTAGCCGTGTGTCCCTCTTTGTTGCATTTAAAGCATTTTCTTGCTGGCCCTATTGAATTAAAGCTTGGTGCGTAGGAAGAGTGTACAGGTCTCTGATGGTTATTGAATACTGCTCCAGATCTCTTCCCATCATAGGTTCTTGTTTCCATTGGCCTAACTGACTGATTGACCTTTCTCTGTTCTGCAAATTCTTGAACCTTCTCTGTTTGTTTATCTTTTTCCACATCAAGTAGAGAAGCTTCTATTCTGAATGCCATATTTACCACTTCCTGAAAGCTATCTAATGGGATAGTGTTCATCTGCCCCTTTATGGTGTGATATAGTCCCTTGATGAATAGTTGACATTTTCTCCTTTCGGTGGTCACTAATTCTGGAAATAGATCAGATAACCTCTCGAAGTTAGTCACATAAACATTTACAGTCCTTTTTCCTTGTTTTAGGTTCAAAAACTCCTGCATCTGGCTGTCTTGAAAAGTTTCAGGGAAATATTTCTCAAGGAATATTCTTCTAAAATCAGCCCAAGGGATAGGACCATCTCCAAAGATAACTCTCATACCAGACCACCACGTGCCAGCTCTATCAGATAAGAAGTATGTGGCCAGTTCCACCTTTTGCTCCTCAGGGCATCCTAGTGCCCTAAAAGTTTGCTCCACCTTTAGTAGCCAATTTCTGGCAGCCCAAGGGTCAGTAGTACCGGCGAAGTCACCAAATCTATCCTTTCCCAATTGAGAAAATTGCATAAGCATACTGGCTGCCCTAACTAGCTGAGTGACTACGGGTTGTGGTACCAATGAAGGAGAGGACGATTCACCCTCGTCCCTGACTATTTCAGCAGGTGGTGCTGCCTCTAGGGGTACTGAGGCTTCATACCCACTTCTTCTTCTTGTAGGGGCTATTGGTAGGTTTTGAGGTAACTGTACCTCAGCATCAGGAGGATTTCTAGCTCCCCTACTTCCTTGACTTGGGATTGCTCTGGCTCTAGTTCTAGGTGTCATCCTGCCAACAAAATACATGTCATATAAGGAATGTTTGCTTATTCAGTTATTCTAATCTTAACCCCATCCTAGTCCTAATGTTCCTATATTCTTAGGTTTTCTTACTAAACCTCCCTCTGATACCAATAAAATTGTCACGCCCCGACGGAAGCCAGCTATTCCTAGCTCAGGGTTCCCTAGGGAGATGACAATATTGATAGGAACAAAGGAACTATAAAATCAAATAAATAAAAATTAAATTTAAATTTTAAATAAATAAAAAAATTAAAGCATAACATCTAGTCCTCTACAAACAGAGTACGTATTCCTCTGTCCAGCACTTGCTTGTCGGCGCCAGCATCATCGACATAACCAACACGCTTTCAGCTAGATCAGAAGTCTTTGACAAGCCTCAGATTAAGGTCGCGTTTGGCATTGTAGGCGGGGCGCCCGATCGCGTGGGGCGTAGGTCAAAACAGTGTTTTCCGTTTGGCGCTAAGAGTGCTTATTAGCTGCTTATTTCTGTTGACCAACTCTGACCGGGCGTTTTCCGTCCGGCCCCGCCTATTAGCTCTCCCCTGTCGGTGCGGACTCGAGGGTTTTTTTCACGCGCCCTCTCGAATGTTTTTCAAGTCTCCACGCCGATCACCTAGTTTTTCAAGTCTCCACGCCGATCACCCAGGAACCCTCGTTCTGCATACTCGCCGATCTCGCTGATCTCGCCGATCTCTCGTCGCTAGCCGATCACCCAGGAACCCTCGTAGCTGCATACTCGCCGATCTCGCCGATCTCGTTCGTCGCTAGCCGATCACCCAGGAACCCTCGTAGCTGCATACTCGCCGATCTCGCCGATCTCGTTCGTCGCTAGCCGATCACGGTAGGTGGTTGATCCTTTAAAATGGATATCATCTTTTCTCTCGATTTAAAATGGATAGCTAGGCTATAAATATATATTTCCTTTTGTGATAAATCATGTAGGGATCTGGTAGAAATGTAGAATCCTAATGCCAGTGAATTTGTAGTTAACTTTTTAGTGAAGACAGGTAATTATTCTGATGCAAAGGTCTTGCTTACCTTACTATTTGGTATTTCTTAGAATAAAGTGGGGGATAATGCTTGCCACTTTTAACTTGATATATAAAGTAACAGTACGTTGTCCATTTTACCAAATTTATCGTTCCTTTAGCTATTAATAAATAGGAAATTTCATTATTCTTTGCAGTATGGTGTTAAAATTTTTATTTTAACATCATTCAAGGATACTTGCTACATTGAGATTCTTCCTAGTGCTGAAAGATCAACACGAGGTATCGCTACTTCTATGCTGCAAATGTATTTGTTGTACTGAATTTTTCTTGTTTCTCAAAAGTAGCAAGACTAAAATCTGACCTTTGTCCATACGAGTTCTACGTCTGTCATTGATGAACAGAGCACACCTTGTTGATTGGCTTATTCCGTGGCAGTGTTTTTTGTCACTTATAATTGACCGTGGAGTGTATTCATAGGATATTTCTAAGAAAATCCTGATTATTTTTTCTTTTTTTAACACGCCTCCCCCCATGACACCTTTTAGTAGCGCTGACCTGAATTGTGATTTTTTCATCTTGTTTGCTGTAAGACAGAATGTTCCGGTTCTTCCAATATGAATGTTTTCCGGTCCTTGATAGTAGATCTATGTGCATAATTGATGTTCTTCAATTTTTAAAGAGGTTGCACCTTGCAATATATGAACTATGAATGTTTGTTATTGACATGTGGATTTAAAATCTATTAGATGATTAAGTGTTACGTTAGTAGACTACTCATTTTTTTAACTAATCAATTTGGTTAATCCATTAGGGTATTTTTAGATGGAATATAACACGAGAAGATCAGGAAAGGCTATATGGAACTTTCACAATACATGGATTTTCTGTGATATATGTGTTTCAGCTATTGAGCAATCAATGAGACCTGGCACTCATTTTAATACATAAGGTTGGAAATATGTGGTGGATAATTTTCAACAACAAACTGGTATTATGTATGACAAGGCTCAATTAAAAAATCGATGGGAACAACTTAAAATCGATTGGAAGCTATGGAAAGAATTGAAGGGACGAGAAACTGGGCTTGGATGGAATTCTAGTCTTGAAACCGTGGACGCACCACCAGATTGGTGGGAGGCAAAAATTCAGGTATTACACCAAATTTAGTATTATAAAATCA
Source organism: Costus lasius (assembly GCA_027563935.2). Taxonomy (NCBI): domain Eukaryota; kingdom Viridiplantae; phylum Streptophyta; class Magnoliopsida; order Zingiberales; family Costaceae; genus Costus; species Costus lasius. The sequence continues at coordinate 19,850,534 of CM050447.1, read as the reverse complement.
TAATTCAATTGATATATATATATATGTGTATTGTATTTATAGGTCAATAAAGATTATGCAAAGTTTAAGAAGAAAGGCATTCATCCTGATATCGAAGCGAAGAACGATATTATGTTCGGCAATACTGTGGCCTTAGGATCTGATTGTTATACACCAGCCATACCTCCATATGTCAATGATAATATGAATGTGGGAAGCGAAAATGACTCTGCACCGGTAGAAGATTTGGAAAATAATTCAATGCATGCCGAATCATCTCAAGGTAATAGATCATTGAATGCTGAAGCATCCCAAGCTAATCGAATAGCTAGTAAGAGGAAGGGCGGAAATTCAGAAGTATCAAAGTTAAATGATAATTTTTGCAAATTTATGAATCTCATGGCTGAATTTAAGGATGTTATGAGTCCACCAGGCTGCGGTGTAAAAGATGTTATGACTGATCTGAAGAATCTTACCGGTATTTCTAATGAAGATGAGATGTTTTATTTTGCCATGCTACTATTTGAACAAAAATCAAAGAGGGAGCTATGGAATTCATTGGAGACTCTAGAAATGAAGATGCGTTGGTTAAATTTTCAATATGACTTGTATAAGAAATTTGGTCAGGTTTAAGTAGTTAATTGTGTTGGTTAACTTTTGAACTTATATCTATGTATTAAACTGGTATTTGGATGATGATGTCTTTGGATTGTATTTAACTTTTGAACTTATATTTGGGTGATGATGTACTGTTAAGACATCTCTTTCTAATGATGATGATGTATTTGGATGATGTATTTAACTTTTGATATATATATATATATATATGTATCTCTTTCTAATGATGATGAAATTTTTTTTGTGCTTTAATAGAAATGGAGAATGTAGCAAATGCATATTTTTGTGAAAACAATGATGATGAAGAGAATATGAATTTAACTCTTTGGTTATGCGGACATGCTGTTGGTTCTTTGATGATGGATTTTAATAATATTTCATTATCAAAATCACCTTGTATGACTTCTGAATTCACTGGTGCAAAGTGGATAGGAGATATATTATATGGCCATCCAGAAAGATGTAAACGGATGATGAGAATGGAGGCAAGAGATTTTTTACAATTGTGTTATAACTTAGAACATCATTATGATCTGAAGCCATCTAGAAATATGGGAGTTGTTGAAAAAACTAGTATTTTTGTATTTACATTGGCCCAAGGTGGATCAAATCGGCGAGTACAGGAACGTTTTCAACATTCAGGAGAAAAAATTAGTAGAATCTTTCATGAGGTTTTATGTGCAGTCTGTAAATTGGCTAAAGATTTAATTAAACCGGCTGATCCAGAGTTCAAAGATATCTCACCACAAATTTTGAACGACATACGCTACATGCCTCATTTCAAGGTAAATTATGAAGTTTATTATTCTTTTGTATATAATTATATGCATACCATCTAATTGTTTAATTTTTTGTAGGATTGTATTGGGGCTCTTGATGGGATTCATATTGATGTCGTAGTTCCTATTGCAGATCAAGTTCGCTATATTGGACGAAAAGGTCGGCCAACGCAAAATATATTGGCTGTATGTAGTTTTGATATGAAGTTTACATATGTTTTAGCTGGTTTTGAGGGTACGGCTCATGATAGTCGTGTTTTAACAAAAGCAATTACTACACCTGCATATGAATTTCCTAGACCTCCACCAGGTATGAATTTGATTGTGATTTTGAAATGATTACCTCATGAAACTATAATATATTTTACATTTGAATTTTTTATTACCACAGGAAAATATTATTTAGTTGATGCTGGATATTCACAATTGAGAGGATACCTTGGGCCATATAGAGGAGTAAGATATCATCTTACTGATTTTCAACGTGGTCATCCACCACAAGGATACAAGGAAGTATTTAATAAAGCGCATGCCTCTTTGAGAAGTTGTATTGAACGAACGTTTGGTGTATGGAAGAAAAGGTGGGACATACTACGAGATATGCGATCTTATAATTATAGAACTCAGGTGAGGATTGTGGTTGCAACAATGGCATTGCACAACTATATTAGGGGAATAACATGTAATGATGGACTATTTCAAGAAGCTGACGTTGATCCTGATTTGGTGGCAGAGAAAAATTTGTCTGATGATGAAGAATCACATCAATCACATCAACACAATGAAATCGATAATATTCGTGATCAAATTGCATTAAGTTTGATGGAATCTAGAAATTAGTTACTGTATTTATATATAAGAGACCTGGTATGGAACTATGGATTTTTAAAAATTTGGAATTGTATGTTTCTATAAAAGACATGATTGTTAAATTTTGTAATCTAAAAATTTACAGTATTCTGTTTGCTTAATCACTGTTTTTAATTTTATATAGCATTTTATTTAATTATATTTTATATTATTTTTTTCAACAGCAATCTACAGGACCTGCACAGCAACAGTACTTACAGTACAGCAACAGTACTGCTTTTACAACCTACAACTGCAGAACCTGCACTGCAATCCCAAACTCACCCTTGGTGACACCTCAGACTTCTACGAGTTGATTACACAAAGGTATAATTCCCTATTTTGTTTACATCTTAATTTAGACAATTTCACTTATTATCATTGAAATTATTTGCTCTATACTACTGTGCATGCGAAATCTTGACATATTCTTTCATCTAAATTTGTGAGCAAATTTATTTATTTATTTGTATTGTGATTTTACTATTATTGCTTCCTGAAAATTGTTCGTGCCTGAAATCAATAATAGAATTCAGTTTTACACCCTAGTATAGAGATTTATGAACTTGCCAGCACATGAAAACTAGGAAGAAAAACACAGGATTATACACACCATTACCTGTACCCGACACGCCTTGGCAAGATGTCAGTATGGATTTTGTTCTAGGATTGCCACGAACACGAGCATGACATGATTCCATCTTTGTTTTTGTAGATCGATTTTCTAAGATGGCCCATTTTATACCATATAGGAAAACTGCCGATGCTTCTCACATAGCTGCCATATATTTTAAGGAAATTGTTAAATTGCATGGTGTACCCCGCACGATCACTTCTAATAGAGACGTCCATTTTGTAAGCTACTTTTGGAAAACCTTATGGACACTGTTAGGGACAAAACTTAAATTCTCTTTCGCTTATCACCCACAAACAGATGGTCAGACTGAAGTCGTTAATAGAAGTTTAGGTGATTTTTTAAGATGTCTTATTAGGGATCATGTAACCAACTGGGAAGAAATATTGTCAACAGCTGAGTTTGCATTCAATAGTGTAGTGAATAGGACAACTGGTCTCAGCCCCTTTCAAGTGGTCCTTGGTAATGCAACCTAACAAACCAATTAACCTCCTACCTCTACCTACTTCCACCCGACATTCACAATCCGCTGATTCTTTTATTAAACATATCCATGAATTTCATACTGAAATCAGACACAAAATCTCAGAAAGCAATAATAAGTATAAGAGTAATGCAGACAAACATCGTAGGCCACAAAATTTCAGTGAGGGAGATAGAGTGATAGTGAGATTGAGAGCTGAGAGACTTCCACCTGGTTCTATCAAGAAATTGCATGCAAGAAGTATAGGTCCATCTACGATTAAACATAAAATAAGTGATAATGCCTATGTTGTGGATGTACCTAAAAATTTGGGAATTAGTCCTATTTTTAATGTGGAAGATATATCATTATATTATACACCGGAGGAACCAGAATCCAATGAATTAACACCACATCAACTTCCGGATGAAGTAGAAGATGACCAAATTGAAGCTATAATAGAAGATCACATTATTCTTCATCCTGATCAAGTAGAACATCAATACCTAGTAAAATGGAAAAGTCATCCAGATACAGATAACACATGGATTCTTGAAGACGAACTTCGACAGATTGCCCTATAAAAGTTGGATGCCTATAACTTTGATAATTCACCGGAGGTGAATTTTTCGCCCCCCGGGAGAATTGATGAGACATAGAAGACAGGTCTAGAAGATCCAAAAGGGCCCATCGAAAGCCAGCCCGCTATCGCACAAGTGACTGAATTTAATTTTATATTTTTTTTATTAGATATTTGTATTAGAATAATAATCTAATTTTGACATGTAATTTTAAATTTTAGCAATCTCAGTAGGATTTGGATTAGCCAAATTTAGTACGATAAATTTCTATTTAAATCTTGTAAACCATAAGGGGATGAACAATTTTGGCTGAATAAGATTTTGCTAAATTTCTGTTTCCCCGAGTTCCCTTTATCGCTGCAACTTTTCCCCTTTGCCGAAATTCATCTGCCCCTTCTACATACAGAAATCCAGTCGCCGTCTTCTTCCACGGAAACCAGCCATTCCGTTCCCTATTCGTTCACGCTCACTTCCGCCACCATCATCACCACCTTCGCCCGATTCCATCCGCCGCCATCTTCAGATTCTGTCAAATCCACTTCCACCGCCTGAACGTCCGCCTCAAACGTCCGCTCGCGTTCCCCGTCATCATCCAGGTTTTCCACGCCACCAACCCTCCTCCGTCGCCCCATCAGCTGCTTCTTCCGTCAATCGAGCATCCTGAATCCGACTCCTCTTCCTCTCGGAGGCGAGTCCCTCATCGACTTCATACGGCCTGCCTCCGCTCGGCATCCCGGCAATCCAGAAATTCGGCGCCGCTTCCCTTTCCGTCGGCCGTTTTCGCCTGCAGATATTCTTGCCGGCGACTCCCTTGGTTACGCTAGAGGAAGGGCATCCGCATCACTCTGTCGCCGCCCCTTTCCTTATTTGTTCACACCGCCCAACCCTGACGCCCTACCTCCATTGACGTCCGCTCGGCCGCCAGTTCTTGTCGTCCCCGATTCCGTCTCTGATTTCACCGATTTTCAGCCGCTCAGCATCACAGCACCGCCCCAAAATCCGACGCTACAATCCTCCTTTCGCCGGACGCCTGTTACCTGCCGTTTGCCGCTGCCCTCAATCAACACCGACGACGCCTGTATCTTTGGACATCGTTGGCAGCCAGACGCCCTTTCTCTGAGTCAACACCCGCCTTTCCTGTTCTCGTACTAGAAACGCACAAAGATAAATTGCTGATTCCTTACCCGGATCCAACCCAAGCGTCCAACAGGATATCGACCCATTAGATAAGGTATAATTTTCTAATTTTTCCTCACATTCTAATTTAGACAAATTCACTTACTATAATTGACCCGCCTTTCCTATTTATTGGTTTGCATTGTGATTTACTATTATTGCTTCCTAAGATTATTTTTGCTGGTGCCTGAAATTAGTAACGAAGCAACTACAAACCCTAGTGTAGGTATTTACATCACCCCCTTCTTTTCGCCCTACATCAAGATAGCTGCACACATGAATAGAAATGTTTACACTTAGATTGGAATAATAAAAGAAAATAGTAAACCACACTTTTTTTTAATTTCTGAATATAGAGATACATCTAGGGGTCTAAAAATCGGTGGAACCGAACTGAATTGAACCGAAAATTTTGATTTGGTTCAGTTTCAAGCCAAATTCAATTCGATTCGGTTTGATTTGAGATGATTAAAAAAATTTTGGTTCGATTTTTGGTTTGGTTCAATTCGGTTCGGTTCGGTTCGGATTGAACCGAACAAACTAAAATTTAAATATAATATTAATATAACATATATTATATTATTATTTTTATTAAAAATTAATAATATAATAGTATAAACAAACTATATATATATATATATATATATATATATATATATTGGGTTTGGTTCGGTTTTTAAAAAATTTGGTTCGGATTCGGTTTGGATTTTTTTTTTTTTTTGTTCGATTTGAAATTGGTTCAGTTCGGATTGAACCGTTTAGACACCCCTAGATACACCTAGATAGTAATTAATTACTATAGTCTTGACTATCCCATTGAGGCATGACGGAAACTCCTACATATCTACAATAGCCAGATGAACTTATAATTTAAAATAATAACATACCTAATATGATCATGTTAAATATATATATATATATATATACCTAAAAAAACTCGAATCAATAACTTTAAGTTGATATCAATAATAACTCAAAAAGCCATTAGATAATAGAGAGATTAACTAAACTATTGAAAGTAAACTTAGCAATTAATAAAAATTGTATGTATGTCTAAAAATTTAAATTCTTATTACCCTCCTTAATTTGTGTATCAATTTTGGGTAAAAATTAAATGAAAACTAGAGCTTAGTATCCATCATTTTTCATAAGGTTTTTTTTAGAAGTAACCCATTAATTAAATTTCCTTATGTGGTAAATTGTGATACTTAACTAGTTTTTTTAAAAAAATAATAAGCCATGTGAGTAAAAAAAAGAATATTTTTGTTAAAAAACCTATCTATCATCACATTAGAGTCATAATAAGCCTCAATTTTCAACAATCTAATAAAAAAAAATCGATGTCCATGTCACTCCATGTACATGTAGAGCAAGTAGAGGCATATACACATCATATATATAGGGTGTGCTTAGAGCATTTGTCTAACTTTTACTTTCTGGTACAATAAAATAAGGTGCGTGAATACTGCTTTTAAAGAAGGAAATGCATATAGCAATCAATGGTAGGAAGACAATGGTAAAAAGAAAATGCAGATAGCAATCACAATCAAATAAATGGGTGGGCAGACAATTAGTGGACAACTCTGACAATTGAGCCGTTAACCTCTAACTTTATAATCAAAGGCCAGTCCACCTAAATTTTTTGGTAGGTATGGTCAAGGATGATTTTGATTAACTGCATTCTAACTATAGAAGTAATTAGCAATGTCACAATTTGTACCGCAGAAGTGGAAGGGGTCAATTCGATATAAAGAGACTTTATGTTGTCGGTGACAAATGAACTACAAATGTAATCAATACTACCGGCCAAAGAAATATTTTTTTTCAATCTTTCCATACTTTCTTTTCGTCCTTTCTTTCTGATATCTCCAGTTTTTTTTTGTTTTGATGCTTGAATCTAATTTTTATAGTTCCAAGACGCAAGCGATGAAAACGTTTTTGTAGATAGCATTTTATTTTTCTGATGTTTGTACTGGATTTTGGGCCGGCTTCAATCTGGCTTCCTTGGCGTGTGTATTCCTTTTGAGGGATGAATATTCTCTTAGCCAACGAAGATGAGAACCATGGCATTCTCCACGAAAAGGTTTTTCTACTATTTTTTACTTAGTTTATTCGATAGTTTTTTACTAATTTTTTTTATAAATCTTTTTTACTAATCTCATTAGCACTTAATGGCTAAGGAGAAGACCATTTGTAAAGTAGGAGGTATTTTATTAATTTTTTTACTTCATATTAATGATGATCTATACCTAACACCTAGGTTGGTTTTCCCAGGCGAGGATGAAACTATGTAAATGGTCCTCTGGATGATTGTCTCCTTATTTTCGGTGCTTGTCAACGGCCTAGTTGACCAGGCCAAGTTAGCCTAACACTAGGGTATATTTGGGTTGATGCCTTCCATGTTAAGTCAGAATCAGAGCTTGCCTCCAGATTTTTCTGTGAAGCACCTAGGAGGGACCTTATCTCTTTCAACTCTCTTCTATCTAGGTATGCTCGGAGGGGGGATTTTAGACTTGTAGCGAAGCTAAAGTTAGACCTAATAAAGTGTCTGCCATTACTCTAATTTGCACATTTGTAGAGATGGGAGAGTTAAATCAAGGAAGGTGCATAGATAGATGGGTGCTAAAGTCAAACTACAATCATCATGTGAAGAGGACTACATCCCGCCCTTCGGATGAACCCAAACAGCCTTGCCTGCAGAGTGTGGGGAAACTAAGGTGTAGATTATTCATTATGAAGTAAAAGATTAATAAAATATCTTAACTATAAAGTAAAAAGATTAATAAAATATCTTTTCCATGCAGCTCATTTGTTATCCTCCCCTCCTTAACCATGAGGTACTAATTAAAATTAGTAAAAAAAATTAGTAAAAAACTATGAAATAAACTATCCAAGTAACAGGATAATAAAAATACCTTTTGTGTTACGAATGTCATAGCTCTCATCTCCTGCTGACTAAGAGAGTATTCATTCATCAAAAAGGATAGACATGATAAGATATACAGGCCGAAGCCGGCCCCACATCCCGTACACATACCAGTAAAATAAAGTGATACTTTCAGTAAGATTTGCATCGCTTTGGAACTATAAAAGTGAGATTAAGCATTAAAAGTTCGGCAGCCCCAAATCCCGTACAAATACTAGTAAAATAAATTGATACTTTCAGTAAGATTTGCATCGCTTTGGAACACATTAAGCATCAAAATCCCGTACAAATACCAGTAAAATAAATTGATGCTTTCAGTAAGATTTGCATCGCTCTAGAACAGATTAAGCATCAAAAGAAAAAAAGGGAGATAAATACTGCACCGGCGATATAAAAAATTAAAAAAAAATGACCGAAGCAAGTTTAGCAAAAAAACATAATCGATTTCCCTTTAAAAAAATTTGTCGGAATCGGCGGAAATAACCCTCGCGCTCGCCCGATCTCGATTTCGCCCGATCTTGATTTCACCCATCCTCCGCTTCCCTCTTGCCGCCCAATCACCGCCCTCTTGCCACTCACCATCCTCTCTTCTCCGTCTCGCCCTCTCGCCGCTCGCCCCTTTGCCCTAATCTTGCCACTCGACCTCACCATCCGCTCGCCCACTTGCCCTCATGTCACCAGTGTAGCGCTTGAAGTCTGCTCGCCTGCTCGCCTTCTCGCCCTCAGCTATCGCTTGCCCTCTCGCCTGAAGCACTCCGCCCGATCTTTCTAATCTCCCAATAAAGAAGCTCCCGATCTTTCTAATATCCCAATAAAGAAGCTTGAATCTCGAGGAGATTGACAACAATAAAGCAGAACTTAAAAAAAAAGAGGGAGAAAACTTACGCGTAAAAATGACGAAGCGAAAATGACTAAGAGATCTTACGGAAAAAGAGTAGACGATAAAGCAGAACATACTGTTATATATAAATCAATAAGAAGAGTTGTCGTGTCTGATCTCCCTTAAAACACCTTTCCCTTAAAAAAAATTTCTTTGAATAGGCGGAAACAACCCTCACGCTCACCCGATCTCGATTTCGCCTGATCTTCATTTCGCCCATCCTCCGCTGTCCTCTTGCCGCTCAACATCCTCTCTTCGCTGTCTCACCCTCTCGCCGCTCACCCTTCTGCCCTAATCTCGCCACTCGACCTCACCATTGGCTCGCCCACTTGCCCTAATGTCGCCAGCGTAGCGCCTAAAGTCTGCTTGTCTTCTCGCTCCCAGCCCTCAGCCCTCAGCTATTGCTTGCCCTCTCGCCTGAAGCACTCCACCCGACTGCCCGATCTTTCTAATCTCCCAATAAAGAAGCTCCCGATCTTTCTAATCACCCAAGCACCAGAAAATAGGGAGCCAATCATTGAGAGGACCATTGCATCCTATCCGGATGATGCGAGGCTGCATTTGGGAAAAACCATCCTATCCAGAAAATAGGGAGCCAATCATTGAGAGGAGCCATGGTTCTCATCTTCTGTTGACTCAGAGAATATTCATCCCTCAAAAGGGATAGACATGCTAAGTGTGATGCCCGATTTCAAATGGACCGGGCTGGAAGCAAGTGGATTGGACCGCGGCCCATATCCACGACAAGATCCATTCCGTGGAGCCAGATTGTGGTCAACATTGAGGAGTTGACCCTTTTAGAATTTCTTCGACGCAGACAAAATCAGACTGAGTAGGCGGCTTCGTCCCAAGGTGCGATCAGCAGCGTCCTTCCCGGTGCCATCTCCGACGCTGGTGATGGCGTCTGCTCTGGCGGAATCTATGGACAGACGGATGTGGATTCAGCAAAGGCTGTCGAAGGCTAGTGGAGCTTGGCGAGCGGCTTCAGTAGCTGCATCAGCAGACGCGATAGGAGACAAAATCACACGGGGGCGTGATTGGCGGGCGCTCCAGATGGAAGGCCGGTTGGCGACCATTCCACCTGCCAGATACAGTGTCGCTTCTCCCTCCTTAAGAGCAGGCGGGACAAGCTTCGTTGGAGGAGGGATTCGGAACAGGGAAGGAGGAGCTGGGCTTCTTCTATTTCGTGATCCGTAGAAGCCTCGTCGAGTTCAACTTCTGCTTCCAGCTCCGACCAGGTGGGAAGAAGGGGGAGGCGGGACCGAAACCACAGGCGGTGGCTTCCACTGCCTCCCCCATGCGAGATCGATGGCATCTAGGCAACATGAAGGACATCCGCCGCCCCTCCCCTGTTCCAGAGCCATGGCTCTGATGCCGTCATCGGGAGGGCGACGAAGAGAGGCCGGTGAGGACTCTTCCTAGAGCTCCGAGCTCTGATGCCAGTGCCAGGCGGGCGCCGACCAATTCTCTCCGGCGAGGATTGAGAGAGCTGTAAGTCGACAGCGAGGGACCGTCGGCGTGAGGGAGAGAACATTGTAGGGTTTATGTAGGCTGGTTAAGAGAATCAACAGAAATTTCCTTAAGATCCAATTGTCTTCTCTAGCTCCGGTGTGTTCCAGCCATCTTCCCCGTTCACAGCTTCCAGTTGTCTTCTCTAGCTATGGCGTGTTCCGGCCATCTTCCCCGTTCACAGCTCCGGCTAAGAATGCTTCCGCGATGAGGGTTGAGGCTTGGACGCAGGTTCCGAGCCTGCTGCACACCCTTTCCTACCCATCCCTCTCTGGCAACAGGGGCCGACAAATGAACACAGGCGGCGTTCGTTCGAAGGCGTGTGAAGGAGTGGTGACGCATGAGTTCGAACAAGGAGCATTCGAAACGAGGCAAAGGTGGTCAACGCCAGAAGTCAAAATTAGAGAGTGGGATTGATTTGGAAATCGCAAACACGTGTTCAATTTTGATTTGGGCTTTCTAGCGCACAGTTCCACACTACTTTTGCCTACATGGACGGCTTGATTAAATGGGGTGTGACACTAAGGAAGCCAGGCCGACGCCGGCCAAAAATCCTATACATACGCCAGAAAAGTAAAATGCTACTTTCAAAACTATTTTCATCTCTTGGGTCTCAGCTTGGAACTATAAAAAGGAGAGTAAAAAAAAACTGGAGATATCAGAAAGAAAGGACGAAAAGAAAGTACAGAAAGATTGGTAAAACCCCTAAAAAATTTTCTCGAAAACAACCCTCGCCCAGCTCTCTTGCCACTCGCCCAATAAAGAAAGCAGTAAACCAAGAACAACTGAGACTGAGAGGAGAGAACTTACAAAATATCGAAGCGAGAGGAAAACAGCCTAAGGGGAGCGAAAGGACGAAAATAAACTGAAAGAAAGTACGGAAAGATTAAAAAAAAGCAATAACGACTAAACTGAGAGAAGATAACTTACAAAATATCGAAGCAAGAGGAAAACAGACTGAGAGGAGAGAAAGGACAAAAATAAATGGAAAGTACGAAAAGATTGGAAAAAAGCAATAACGACTGAACTGAGAGGAGAAAACTTAGAAAATGTCGAAGCGAGGAAAACAGACTGAAGGGAGAGAGCACCTTATGCAAAAATGATAAAACAACACACTGCTGCTGTTATACCCTAGTGTTAGGCCCAAGTAGGGGTGAGCAAACGGGCGTTCAGGACTAGTACTGGTACAGAACTCCCAGTCCCGAACTCCTAAATTTTAAATCATAGGTACCGATACCGGTACCGAATTCTAATTCGGGTGTTTGGTACCGATATTGAATTCCCAAAAATATTTTCAGGAAATTCCCGAAATCCCAAAATTTTAAATTCGCAAACACGTGTTCGATTTTGATTTGGAGTTTCTAGCACATAGTTCCGCCCTACTTTTGCCTACGTGGACGACTTGATTAAATGGGGCATGACACTGAGGAAGTCAGGCCAACGTCGGCCCAAAATCCTATACATACGCCAGAAAAGTAAAATGATACTTTCAAAATTGTTTTTATCACTTGGGTCTCGACTTGGAACTATAAAAAGGAGAGTAAAAAAAAACTAGAGATATCGGAAAGAAAGGATGAAAAGAAAGTACGGAAAGATTGGTAAAACCCCCAAAAAATTTTCTTGGAAACAACCCTCGCCCGGCCCTCTTGCCGATCGCCTAATAAAGAAAGCAGTAAACCAAGAACGAATGAGACTGAGAGAAGAGAACTTACAAAATATCGAAGCGAGAGGAAAACAGCCTGAGGGGAGCGAAAGGACGAAAATAAACTGAAAGAAAGTACGAAAAAATTAAAAAAAAAGCAATAACGACTAAACTGAGAGAAGAGAACTTACAAAATATCGAAGCGAGAGGAAAATAGACTGAGAGGAGAGAAAGGATGAAAATAAATGGAAAGAAAGTACAAAAAGATTGGAAAAAAGCAATAACGACTGAACTGAGAGGAGAAACTTAGAAAATGTCGAAGCAAGGAAAACAGACTGAAGGGAGACAGCATCTTACGCAAAAATTATAAAGCAACACACTGCTACTATTATACCCTAGTGTTAGGCCCAAGTAGGGGTGAGTAAACGAGAGTTCAGGACTGGTACTGGTACCGAACTCCCAGTCCCGAACTCCGAAATTTTAAATCATAGGTACCAATACTGATACCGAATTCTAATTCGGGAGTTCAGTATCGGTACTGAATTCCCAAAAATATTTTCAGGAAATTCCCGAAATCCCAAAATTTTAAATTCGCAAATACGTGTTCAATTTTGATTTTGCGTTTCTAGTGCACAGTTCCACGCTACTTTTGCCTACGTGGACGGCTTGATTAAATGGGGTGTGACACTAAGGAAATCAGGTTGACGCCGGCCCAAAATCCTATACATACGCCAGAAAAGTAAAATGCTACTTTCAAAACTGTTTTCATCGCTTGGGTCTCGGCTTGGAACTATAAAAAGGAGAGTGAAAAAAAACTGGAGATATCGGAAAGAAAAGACGAAAAGGAAGTACAAAAAGATTGGTAAAACCCCTAAAAAATTTTCTTGGAAACAACCCTCGCCTGGCCCTCTTGCCGCTCGCCCAATAAAGAAAGTAGTAAACCAAGAACGACTGAGACTGAGAGGAGAGAACTTAATAAATATCGAAGCGAGAGGAAAACAGCCTGAGGGGAGCGAAAGGACGAAAATAAACTGAAAGAAAGTACGGAAAGATTAAAAAAAACAATTACGACTAAACTGAGAGAAGAGAACTTACAAAATATTGAAACGAGAGGAAAACAGCCTGAGGGGAGCGAAAGGACGAAAATAAACTAAAAGAAAGTACGAAAAAAATTTTAAAAAAAGCAATAACGACTAAACTGAGAGAAGAGAACTTACAAAATATCGAAGCGAGAGGAAAACAGACTGAGAGGAGAGAAAGGACGAAAATAAATGGAAAGAAAGTACGGAAAGATTTGAAAAAAAGCAATAACGACTGAATTGAGAGGAGAAAACTTAGAAAATGTCGATGCAAGGAAAACAGACTGAAGGGAGAGAGCACCTAACGCAAAAATGATAAAGCAACACACTGCTGCTGTTATACCCTAGTGTTAGGCCCAAGTAGGGGTGAGCAAACGGGAGTTCAGGACTGGTACTAGTACCGAACTCCCAGTCCCGAACTCCCAAATTTTAAATCATAGGTACCGATACAAAAGAAAGTACGGAAAGATTGGAAAAAAGCAATAACGACTGGACTGAGAGAAGAGAACTTAGAAAATGTCGAAGCGAGGAAAACATATTGAAGGTAGAGAGCACCTTATGCAAAAATGATAAAGCAACACACTGCTGCTGTTATACCCTAGTGTTAGGCCCAAGTAGGGGTGAGCAAATGGGAGTTCAGGATTGGTACTGTTACCAAACTCCTAGTCCCGAACTCCCAAATTTTAAATAATAGGTACCGATACCGGTACCAAATTCTAATTCGGAAGTTTGGTTCCGGTATTGAATTCCCGAAAATATTTACAGGAAATTCCCGAAATCCCAAAAATTTAAATTTCTATTTTTTTAAATATTTAAATGTTTAAATTAATAAATAATATATAAAGAATAAAAATATTTTTAGAAAATTCTTAAAATTTTAAACTCATGTATACTTTTTCATAAATATAAGTGTCTAAATTAGTAAATAATATTTAAAAATGAATATATTAATTAATTAGTAAAATATAATATTCGGTACTTCGGGACTATAAAATTATCCCAAAATTTTTTTCAGGTACCGGTATTAGTCCCGAACTCCCGTTTGCTTACCCCTAGCAATCAATGGGTGGGCAGACAATTTAGTGGGAAGCTCTCACAATTGAGTCGTTAATTCGATATAGAAGTAATTAGCAATGTCACAATTTGTGTGGCAAAAGTGAAAGGGGTCAATTCGATATAAAGAGACTTTATGTTGTCGGTGACAGATGAACTACAAATGTAATCAATACTACCGGCCAAATAAACATTTTTTTTTTCAAACTTTTCGTACTTTCTTTTCATGCTTTCTTTCCTATATCTCCATTTTTTTTGTTTTGATGCTTGAGTCTAATTTTTGTAGTTCCAAGATGCAAGCGATGAAAGCGTTTCTGTAGGTAGCATTTTATTTTTTCGATGTTTGTACTGGATTTTGGGCCTGCTTCAACCTAGCTTCCTTCGCTTGTGTATTCCTTTTGAGGGATGAATATTCTCTTAGCCAACAGAAGATGAGAACCATGACATTCTCCACGTAAAAGATTTTTCTACTATTTTTTACTTAGTTTATTCGTTATTTTTTTACTAATTTTTTTATTAATCTTTTTTACTAATCTCATTAGCACTTAATGGCTGAGGAGAAGACCATTATTAAAGTAGTAGGTATTTTATTAATTTTTTTACTTCATATTATTGATGATCTATACTTAACACCTAGGTTGGTTTTCCCAAGCGAGAATGAAACTATGTAATGGTCCTCTGGATGATTGGCTCCTTATTTTCTGGTGCTTGTCAACGGCCTAGTTGACCGGGCCAAGTTAATTTGGCCTTGGGCCTAACACTAGGGTATATTTGGGTTGATGCCTTCCATGGTCAGGGGTGAGCAAACAGGAGTTCGAGACTGGCATTGATACCGAACTCCCGGTCCCGAACTCTTGCATTTTAAATCATAGGTACCTATACCTGTACCGAATTCTAATTCGGGAGTTCGGTACCAGTACTGAATTCCCGAAAATATTTTCGGGAAATTTCCAAAATTTTAAATTTCTATATTTTTTTAAATATTTAAATGTTTAAATTAATAAATAATATATAAAGAAATATAAAATATTTTTAGAAAATTCTCAAAATATTAAAATTTTAAACTCATATATACTTTTTCATATATTTAAGTGTCTAAATTAGTAAATAATATATAAAATAACTATATTAGTTAATTAGTAATATACAATATTCGGTACTTCGGGGCCATAAAAAAATCTCAAATTTTTTTTAGGTACCGATACAAGTACCGAAATCCCGATCTAAAATTCGATACCGGTCCCGAAGTACCGAATACCGAAAAATTAAGTATGGTACTTCGGTTCCGGTACCTTATGCTAATGTTAACTGCTTAGTATGGATTTTTTTTAAAACCATTGTTTCTGTTGATGGTACAGATTGGATGGGATTAGTGTTGGTATTTGCTGCAACTTGAAGACGTTGAAGCATGTGGGATCATCACGTGCGCAGCGTTTGTGCGCGATCTGCATATAACAACAACAGTGTGTTGCTTTATCATTTTTGCGTAAGGTGGTATCTCCGCTCAGTCTGTTTTCCTCTTGCTTTGGCATTTTGTAAGTTTTCTCCTCTTAGTTCAGTCGTTATTGCTTTTTTCTAATCTTTCCGTACTCTCTTTTCATCTATTTTCGTCCATTCTCTCCCCTCAGTTTGTTTTCCTCTCAGCAATTGGTGATTTCCCCTTATCAGCCTGAGTGCGATCTTTCGGCTTCTTTCACCTCTTTCTCTTCCTCTCGGCGTGGTGCAGCATAGGGAGGCTGATCCATTCCATCGAGCGACACCTCGTCAGTGGTGTGCGGCAGGATTTCTTTCTTTTTATTTCCCTATCTCTACTGGAGATTAAGGTAAGATTCTTGCCAATTTCCATGTATTCGATCATTGCCGATGTTTCTTGGTTCTTGTTGCCATTAGTCGCATGTACCATTAGAGGACTTTTTGCGTTTAGTTGTTGTCCAATCGCCAATGTCACAGTAGTTTCCAAACATTCTTCTTAGGAGTAAAAAACAGAATGAAAAACAAATGGTAGAAATCATTTAATTGAGTTTTTAGATTTCATTTTACTTGTCCCGCCCCAACAGGTATTAGGCCCCGGCCGATAGCCCACTTGTGGCACATGACAATTGGGCCCGCTGATCCAACCTGGCCCAACACTGTTAACATCAAATCAATAATAAAATCCCAACGTACACATGTATATGTATCAACATCCGTCAACATCAACAGGTACAACAACTCAGCCACGTGGCTAATCATCACCATACAACAATATCACAAGTTATAACAATGTTCAAAATGTAAATACAACTAGTATTGGGGAGTCATCTACATCTATCTATCTATGACCGATTCGCCCGCGACGAACCCACACCAGGACCTGAAACCAAATCAACATATGCAGGGGTTGTTAGCCAGAAGGGCTAAGTAGAGATTAAGTATATGGTACAACAATACTAATGGAATACGTGCCAAATATACATACAACAAAACCTATCAAGTGCACTAAATATGTACTTTATAAACCATGATCAAGTATCATAAATATATATCAACACAGCAAATAACAATGAGCTGTGGACCGAGTCATCCTATATGGACACGCACTCATATCTGAGTAGTCCCAATACCAGCTCGCACACTAGAAACGATTGCTCGTCAACAATTCGCTAGTATTGCGTCCAGTACCCTATCATATCCGTGCATAATAGCACACTGTATGCAGATAACAAAATAGCCAACAAGGTTATCCTCCATAGCACTATATAAATCTGACCCCAAAACACATCCGACTGGCACTCCAGTGCCACCAATACAGCCCGAAGAATAATGTACCGTACTAAGTATGACCCAAATAATAATACCATGTGCTAGAGAGCACACATGCGATATAAATAATGTGAAATCCTAGTAAACCAGGATAAGGATATATCATGCGAAGAAATATAAATAAATAGTCATAATCATGTTCAATGGAATAACAATCCAAAGGATGTGACAACAATAGAGTAATCAGCAAGACGCCCCTAACTAATTGGTAATGCCTAACCGCAAGATGCCTTCTAACCAAGCGGTAGATACCTTGATAAATGTACAAGGAAATAGATCCCTATCTACCAATGTAAGTCTGACTAATCCCGATCCCAATTTATTTATTTATTATTTCTTTTTTTTCTTGACTTATTTTCATAATTAATTATTGATGTTCGTATTGTCTAATTCTCTACATGTATTAGTAGTTAGTTATCAGTGTATTTCAGATACATACTCCAAGACTACAAACATGTAGGATTTCTTAATTAATATACGTATGGAGTAGGTTAGGCACTAACCTAGCCCACAGCATGTGTGGATGTACCATCAGTCAGAAGTTCACCGGAGGATCGCTAGAAAGTTCACCAGTTCCAATAGAAATTAGCCGCGTCCCAAAGTCCGTCGAATATAGGAAAAAGAAGGTCGTCGGGCCTTGCCGAAGCTTCACCGTAGTTCCGCTAGAAACACATCGGAAAGCGTCGAAACGACGGCGGAATTGGCTGGAAACACCCAGCAGCACGTCGCCGACCCTTCCAAAGAAACCAAGCGAGCTTCGGAGGAGTTTTGAGAGGGAAACAGAGTCGCCGGAGTTAGGGCTCGGCGAACTCACGTCTAGCCGATTCATGCCGGCCGAAGGGACAGAGGAGAGGGAAATGTGGGCGAAAGCTTTGCCGGAATCTCAGGAGCATGTCGCCAATGGCTGGAGGTTTCCCGGTCGGGGGCCTCATCGACGAGAGAAGAAACGACGGATGAGGGAATGCGAGAAGCATGAGAAAAAGAAAGGGAAGCGGGTAAGGAAGAGAGAAAAGGGAGAGAGAAGGGGGCTCAGTTACGTGCGGGAGAACGAGATGGGGATGGGATGGGACCAATCCTAAATTTGTTTTTTTGTTTTTTTTCGTTAAATTGTTACAGACGTAACATTACTGAATGCTATTGTTCAGTTGCTCGTTTTTAATCTTCCTTTTTAATCTTTTAATCGCATACTAAAATGTTGGTACCTGGATATGATTAAATAACCAGCTAAATTGATTCTTATGCTCTTTAATTTTATTCTCTAAATGCCATCATCACTTTATATTGATGTAATATTACAAATATAGGATCATTAGTCTTATTTATTGGTCACTTTTTCACTTAATTATGAACAATTACTTAGATTAATAACATTGTTGAATTGTGATTAATATACAATAACAGCTTTAAATTCATCAGATAATGTTGAATGATGTTAAAGAACGGAAGAGATAGCTGCGCACATGAATAGAAATGTTTCCTCTTGATAGGAATAATAAAACAAAATAGTAAACCACAATTTTTTTTTAATTTCTGAATATAGAGACACACCTGGGTAATGCGCCATATTCTGTAAATTGTTTTTACATGGTTTATTCTCTTACTTTATCAAAATCAATATGACAGTAATTAATTACTGTAGTCATGACGGAAGCTCCTACATACCTACTGTCACGCCCACAATTAAGTAAAGAAAAATTTTTAAAATACAAGCAGCCAGATACCGAAACTGAGTCACACAAGACTCCACAACAAGGCTTCCTACGCAGGGGAAAAGAAGAAACTAGGGCGGAAGCAGGAGCACAGCAATCGGCTAGGGTGCGACCGGCAGGTGAGAGGCGTCTCACCTCAGCCAACAGGGAAGCAAAGCAAACGAGTGCAGCAAACACACCGCACGCAGGCAGTGAAACAAAACAAGAGAGTTGCAGAAGCTACACGCAGGTAGCCGGGACAGACAAACAAACAAAGACATCCGTGCACAGGAGAACAAGAGAAGCTGTACGCAGATAGCCGAACAAAACAAGCAGCCCTACTCGCAGATAGGGGAAGAATGGAAGCAACACGTCCACGCGCAGGTGGACGAAAATACAAAGAACGACGACGGAAAACTCACGTCGCCGGAAACGGACACGCACAGAACTCAGCGAACAGGAAACGGAGAGAACACGGCAACCAAAAGCAAACCCACGTCGATAGCAAGGAACAACTGCGACGACGGGGAGGAGGGAACGCCGACGAGCCGCACAGAGGGGATGCCGGAACAGAAAGAAGCGGACGGGGAAACGAAGCACGATTCTCGTCGGAATCAAGTCGTTGATTCCGCCACAGCCACGTCGAGCTGGAAGAAGAGAGAAACTCGTCTGAGGAAGAAGGTTACCGCGGGAGCCTCCTTTGACGTCGAATCGCCACTCACCACCCACTGACGTCGGAGGTAATCCGGAAGCCGCCGCCGACCGCCAGATCGAGAGGGTCAGGGAAGAAGACGGGAGCTCGGGGAGAACACCAGGAAAAACGACGAGAGCGGGAGTCAAGAGCGAAATGAAGCAAAAGCCGCATACCTCCTCTCGCAGGCGAGCGTCGCCTATATGGCGTCGCTTCGTCTCCCTTCCGCCAGCTCGACATCCAGGTGGACGAACCCGCGTTCTCCACCTAGTTCCACGTGGGCAAGTGGCTCGGACGCGGAGCCAGCCTGGCAGCCACGTCGAGCGTCGCCGCCCATCATCGCCAACCACACCTCACCATGCGGCCATCAGCGTTCAAAATGCCCATTGACGCAGGCTCGCACGCGAGCTCGGGTTCATCGCCGCCACCAGCCGCTTCTCGCCACGCGGCCAAGATGCACTGCACAAGCTCCTCATGCCGGCCGTCCATTCCCCCATCCCGAAGTCGATGCCTCGCCATCCAACGGCGTCGCCCACTGCGTGCGCGCCACGCGGAGACCCCGCCTGCCAACAAAGCTCCACGCGTCCTCACCGCGCCTACCAGAGGTCGACGTCCGTCAACGCGTGCCCCTAGAAACGAGACTCTCGCCGCTCGTCTCCCCGCGCCTGAGATCTCGCTGGATCTGCCTCCTCTCCATGTGCTCCACGCGTCTAGCTCGCCGCCGGTTCCCAGCCACCTGTCGCCGGCCGCCGCAGAGCTCGAAGACGAGCAGCATCGCGAATGGACGCCGCCGTCCTTGTTACGCCACCGCTGCCCACCTTTCAGAAATGAGCGCCGAGCCCTAATTTGGCTACGGCTGAGAATCATGCCCGATTTTGACCAAGTCAACCCACTCGTTGACTGGTCCAAATTGGGCCCTAATTTTGGGCCTAACATCCTCCCCCACCCGAGGTGGTCGCCGTCCTCGGCGACTCGAGGTAGCTCCTTAGCTCACCCTCGAACTGCCATAGTTCGGAAGCCTTGTGCCAGGTTGCTTCCTCTATGGGGGATCCATCCCATCGGATGAGAAACTCCGTATGTCGGTTCCTCTTCCTTTCCCCTAAAACTCAGTGATCTAGAATATTGCCGATCCTCCGGTGGAACTCCGTCCTAACCATCGGTGGGGCTCGGTAAGATTGTGACCGAGAAGAATCCTCCGGATCCGAGTGAAACTTCCTCAAGAAGCTCACGTGGAATGTAGGGTGCATCTGCATTCTCTCAGGGAGTTTCAAGCGGTATGCTACTGAGCCCACTCGACTCAGTATCTCAAACGGGCCATCGTATCTACGGATAAGACCTCAATGGGCCTCCTTTGCCGAGATCTTCCTCCCGATCTGCGGGGTAAGTCGGAGAAGAACTAGATCGCCCACCGCGAATTCTTCATCCCGACGTCGGCGATTGGCATACCCTTGCATCCGTTGCGCAGCCAACTCCAAGCTATCTCTAGCCTCTCAGAGTGAGTCGATTCGTTCCCTAGCTTCCCGTTGAGCTGTAGGGCACTTCCCCGCGGAATCCCTTTGCACCACGTCAACAGGCGTTAGGGGCTGTCTTCCTAACACTAGCTCAAAAGGGCTGTGGCCAGTGGCGGATGACTTCTGCAGGTTATAGGCATACTGTGCCACATCTATCCACTTCACCCAATCCTTTTGACTGGCGGTCACAAAGTGACGGAGATAATCTTCCACCAGAGCATTCACCCGCTCGGTTTGCCCATCCGTTTGAGGATGATTGGCTGTGGAGAAGTTCAACTTGGACCTCCAACTTGTTGAACAATGTTGCCCAAAAGCGTCCAGTAAACCAGGCATCCCTATCGCTCACGATATCCACTGGGATGCCAAAATGCTTCACCACATTTTGGAAGAATAATTCTGCAGCAACCCTTCCTGTACAGGGCTCAGGGGCTGGGATAAAGACTCCATACTTGGAGAACCTATCAACCACCACCAACACTGAGCTCTTTTCGTCAACTTTTGGGAACCCACCAATAAAGTCCATGGACACACTCGTCCAGGACGTCTCGGGAACAGGCAGCGGTTGCAATAACCCTGCCTCTAGTCTCCAATCGACCTTGTCTTGCTGGCAAATAAGACAAGTGCGGACATACATCTCAATATCTGCGCGCATATCGGGCCAATAGCACGATCGTGCCAACAAGGCAAACATTCTGCGTTGCCCTGGATGCCCAGCCCAAGGTGTATCATGGAGCTCCCTCAGTAGCTCCCGGCACAGTCCGCCCGTCGATGGGACTAATGATCTACCACCTCTAGCCAAAGCAACGCTATCCGGACCAAGATAGTAACGTCAGATCGTGCCCGACTTAATCTGCTGAATTAGCTTTTGATACTTCCCATCAAAAGCTGAGGCTGCTTTGATTCTGACTAGCAGATCCCCTTCCACTCTGGATAGGGTGCAGCACACAAGGGCGTTAAGCCTACTGAGCGCGTCAAGCACAATGTTGGCTTTACCCGATTTGTGTTCCCACTGGAACTGGAATTCAGCCAAGAATTCCTGCCAACGTGCCTGTTTAGCCGACAATTTCTTTTGCGAGGTGAAATAGGTATTCGCCACATTGTCAGTCTTTACCACAAAGGCACACCCGAGAAGGTAGACTCTCCAAGTCCGTAGGCAATGCACTAAGGCCACCATTTCCTTCTCGTGAGCCGAGAAGGTTTGTGTCACCTTGACGCAAACTTGCCACTAGGGCATTGGCTGATAAGGGGACCCCTCTTAAATCCCTCTTCTTTCCCTTCATCGTCGACGTGCTCCCAAGGCACGGCACGAAACTAGGGACTTGCTCGTCATAAATCTGTATTCCATATAGATGTGGCATCACACCAATTTTGGCTTTTCTCAAAAGCTCAAGTCCAAAGATAGCTTCATAATCAGCTAACTTTAGGATCTTTGCGTGGCAACGGCCCCGCCAATTGCCCACCGCAATATCGACGTCATAAGATATCCCTAAGACTTGGGGGTCTACCTCACCGACCGACCTAACTCGGTCCCGTGCGGGGGATATCTTAAGGCCGATTCTAGCTGCTGTCGCTTGTCCTATAAATAAGTGCGAGGCACCCGTATCAATCATAGCATTCACATGTTGCGCATTTAGAAGACAGTCAACATAAAGCAAAGTGGGCCTTTCATTCATTGATGATGAAGTTGCAAGTACAAGAGGGTTAAGGAGTCCCTCTGGCTCCTTTACATTTTCTTCTTCTGCCACTAAGGCAGCCAAACGATCCCTCTTTGGGCGGTTCTTCATCATATGTGGACCTCCACATATATAGCAGGCCATGCTGGTGCTTGCTGTCTTTGATGGCCCCGGGGTAGCTGACCGGCCCTTCACCGACTTGTACTCTCTTGGGGCAACATGGTTCTTCCTCACAAAGGGTTTCTTGCCCTTGGCCGCATAGGGGATCCTCGACCTCGAGGATGATGCACCAATGTGATGATGCGGGGGCGGGGCCCTCGACTCCTTACGATATGTAAGGCCTTCAGCAGCTATCATTGCCGCTTTAAAGAGTTTGAAACTCTTGGCGGCGCAGTTCATCTCGGGCCCACCCTTGGAGTCCATCCATGAAGTGATAGAGTCGGGCCTTCTCTGACAAGTCATCGATCTCAAGCATAACCTACGCAAACTACTGGACATAGTCCTTTATTGCGCTAGTGTGCTTGAGTCGCTTTAGGGCGTCCCACGCCGCACAGTAAGAGTTCCCGGGCAGGAACTGATCTTTGATCTCACTTTTGAGCTCTTCCCAGGAGAGCTTCCGAGCTGGATCCTGCCCAAATAAGCTGGGTGCGGCCTGAGTCCGCCACCACAGCTTTGCGTCTCCGGAGAGATAGGCAACGCAAGTGTGAGCCTGCTCCTCCTCAGAGACTTGAGCATTCTGAAAGAATAACTCCATGTCCCATAGGAAGTTCTCAACTTCCTTAGTAGAGCGTATGCCCATAAAGGGCGCAGGTTCATGGACACGCCGTCGCACAGCGGTCACTTGGCCACCCTCAGCCTGAGGTTGCTGCTGAGTAGCAGCACGTTTTAGGAGGATCACCTCCATTTTGAATTGCTCAAGCTCCGCAGTTTGGCGATCCATGCAGATCTGCAGGTCTGCATTAGTAGCAGCCAAAGTATTGTTTGAGGCTATTAGCCCCTTCACCAAGTCAACCAAGTTCTGGTCTCCCAGACCAGCAGCATCTCCCACAGCATCTTCAAGGATGCCGATGCGTTCGCCGTTGTTGAGCACCATTTTTGCAGCTTCTGTTTACAACACACTGTTCTGTCCCTTACAGCACAACAGAACAGAACAAACACAGCAAAATCACCCAAAATACAACTATGGAACGTGACCTGGGCTTTGATACCAGTCTGTCATGCCCACAATTAAGTAAACGAAAATTTTTAAAATACAAGCAGCCAGATACCGAAACCGAGTCACACAGGACTCCACAACAAGGCTTCCCATGCAGGGGAAAAAGAAGAAACCAGGGCGGAAGCAGGAGCATAGCAATCGGCTAGGGCGCGACCGGCAGGTGAGAGGCATCTCACCTCAGCCAATAGGGAAGCAAAGCAAACGAGTGCAACGAACACACCGCACGCAGGCAGTGAAACAAAACAAGAGAGCGGCAGAAGCTACGCGCAGGTAGCCGGGACAGACAAACAAACAAAGACGTCCGCGCATAGGAGGACAAGAGAAGCTGTACGCAGATAGCCGAACAACACAAGCAGCCCTACTCGCAGATAGGGGAAGAATGGAAGCAACACGTCCACGCACAGGTGGACGAAAATACAAAGAACGACGACGGAAAACTCGCGTTGCCGGAAACGGACACGCACAGAACTCAGCGAACAGGAAACGGAGACAACACGCCAACCAAAAGCAAACCCACATCGACAGCAAGGAACAACTGCAACGACGGGGAGGAGGGAACGCCGATGAGCCGCACAGAGGGGATGCCGGAACAGAAAGAAGCGGACGGGGAAACGAAGCACGATTCTCGTCGGAATCAAGTCGTTGATTCCGCCACAGCCACGTCGAGCTGGAAGAAGAGAGAAACTCGTCTGAGGAAGAAGGTTACCGCGGGAGCCTCCTTTGATGTCGAACCGCCACTCACCACCCACTGACGTCGGAGGTAATCCGGAAGCCGCTGCCGACCGCCGGATCGAGAGGGGTCAGGGAAGAAGACGGGAGCTCGGGGAGAACACCAGGAAAAATGACGAGACCAGGAGTCAAGAGCGAAACGAAGCAAAAGCCGCGTACCTCCTCTCGCAGGCGAGCGTCGCCTATATGGCGGCGCTTCGTCTCCCTTTCGCCAGCTCGACATCCAGGTGGATGAATCCGTGTTCTCCACCTGGTTCCACGTGGGCAAGTGGCTCGGACGCAGAGCCAGCCTGGCAGCCACGTCGAGCGTCGCCGCCCATCATCGCCAACCGCGCCTCACCACGCGGCCGTCAGCGTTCGAAATGCCCGTTGACTCAGGCTCGCACGCGAGCTCGGGTTCATCGCTGCCACCAGCTGCTTCTCGCCACGCGGCCAAGATGCACTACACAAGCTCCTCGTGCCGGCCGTCCATTCCCCCTTTTCCGAAGTCGATGCCTCGCCATCCGACGGCGTCGCCCACTGCGTGCGCGCCACGCGGAAACCCTGCTTGCCGACAAAGCTCCACGCGTCCTCGCCGCGCCTACCAAAGGTCGCCGCTGACCTCGTCTTCCCCGTCCGTCAGCGCGTGCCCCTGGAAACGAGACGCTCGCCGCTCGTCTCCCCACGCCTGAGATCTCGCTGGATCTGACTCCTCTCCGCATGCTCCACGCGTCAAACTCGCCGCCGGTTCCCAGCCACCTGTCGCCGGCCGCCGCAGAGCTCAAAGACGTGCAGCATCGCGAACGGACGCCGCCGTCCTTGTTACGCAACCGCTGCCCACCTTTCAGAAATGAGCGCCGAGCCCTAATTTGGCTACGGCTGAGAATCATGCCCGATTTTGACCAAGTGAACCCACTCATTGACTGGTCCAAATTGGACCCTAATTTTGGGCCTAACACCTACAATAGCCGGATGAACTTATAATTTAAAATAATAACATACCTAATATGATCATGTTAAACATGTATATATTTAAAAAAAAAACCTCGAATCAATAAGAGCTTTAAGTTGACAACTCACCGTTTAAAATAATAACATACCTACAATAGCCACATTTCAAATCACCGTTCAAGTTCACAACTCAACTAAAGGGTCGTAAAAGAGACATAAATTTGTCCCTTCACCGTCCGGTGCCATGGGAAGTGTTTTGCTGGCTTCTAGACTCAAACTTTTGATTGAAAAAATATCACTCTATTTAATTCTTATTTTAAAAAATAAGGTATTAGGCGCTTTATTCTTTTTAATCTGAAAAAAACTCACCATCAAATCTGAATTAACAATTTACCTCCAAATATTTACTAAAGGTTGCTAAAAGTGAGACCCTGAGAGAGTTCCACGTCACAAATGGACAAGAAAGGCTGCATTTCTAATATTCCTACCAGATTGATTCCCCTCGGATCTGGGATAAAAGAGATACATCTCCTGGTGCAGGTAGTGAAAAGGTTTTACTGGGACCCCTCTTCCAGCCAGTGCTGTGCCTCTCTTCCCTGTATCGTGTCTGAACCCGGAGGCTGAAGGCTGTACTCCTTCCACTGCATGTTCACATGCACGATCTGCAGCGGAAGCAGCTGGATTTTGGCTAGCCTTGTTCTTAACACCAAAGTCAGAGCAGCTAGATACGGCGCGTAGGCGAGAAAGAGACGAACATAACTACTATCCATCATTAGTTATTAGTTGGTTTTATGCAATACTGTAGGCCATTCAATCCACAAGGTCTCGAGGCTTGGATGTTTGGTTGAAGGTCATTCCATTCATAAGATTGAAGGTTCAGGGTGAATCTCTAACTTGCAGGTTTTTCTTAGATATGAAGTCACCTATTCAGATGGGAATTTTTCCATCATTTGTTTCATTATTCATGACTTTTCTTGTACTGTGTAAGCTTTTTTGTTTTCTAATTTCATAGTTCCACATAGCATATGTGGACGCATTGCTTGTCGGTCGAATGAATGTCTCCGAAATAGTACACCAAATTGTGAAATGTCTAATCCGAATAAATTTTGATTTAATGTACACATAACAGTGTACAGTAATTCGATTAGATATTTTTTTTTGTTTTTTTACTGGGATGCAACACATAGGGTTGACTAATGTTGTAGTTGGTAATTGGCAAATACTACCATAGCCCTTGATAGCATTTTATAATGCCTATTTTCTAGCAATATTTGCCCCTAATAGCTCATAAGCGAACTAAGACGTGAATTTTAGTATACTCTAAAGTTTGGCGGTTGTTTACACGAGGTATTGATCACTCTAGACGTGGATTATTCTATGATTCACCATACCAAATATATTACATCCCAAGTGACCTTCTAAATATTACAAAATTTGATAGATCAATTTACAAATATATTTTTTTCTCTTGAAACTAAAATCTTAGTTTTTAAACCACGTCGTATTGAACATGATTCATAAGATTAAACACTTATGTTTTTCCATTTTAATTAAATGACACATTTGATTGAATATGATCTGCAGGTCCGATGCCACCATATTTTTTTCGCTAAAAGAAAAACAGTGTAGATTGGTCAAAATCTTATAATCAATTAGCACTCCCTTTCGAAGCTGGAGCAAATAGGAGTTGTACTATGAAAAGATCATAACTATTTTCAGCATTGATTATTCGAACAAGTAGCAATCTGTCAATTGGCAATATTCGAAATTGCTATTGCAACTGGTAATAAAAATTATCCTCAATTAAGAAAATTAACGAACCAGTATGAGAAGAAATCAATATGAGGCCATGAGCGCGTTTTACACGCCTAGGTATGCGGCACGCGCAAACATGTGCGCGTGGTCAACTAACGTCAAATCCCAATAATTTTCTTGTAGAACAAATCTTGCATAGATCGTCAATAATGTCGGCAACATCTTGTGGTGGAGTCAAACGACTCAAACCCATGAACTAATGAAGTAGGGTAACGTTAAATTCTATCCACAAGATCACAAGTTACGTCTTGACATTCATGAAATTCATGAAGTCAAGAAACTCATGATTCACGAGTTCAACGCTGTTGGATTTGGTATTCACCATGTGGACCTTGTGGAACACAATGAAGAAGCAATTAGCTGGTGTGCGAGCTAGCTACAAAAGGGGGGAGATTGTGCACCGAAGCGAAGAACATGCCTGTGCAATACACATAAAGATTACTGCAATTCTCGTCCATCTTTTCAACAAACAAATACAATGCTGGCGGCGCGAGGATCCAGCTGCTTCTGCTCGTTGGATACGAACAAGGTCAGCGATGGAAGGGTGACCACTGCCGGAAGTAGCGGCATATGTTTCAGCTCGAAGCAGCAGGACCAGCAGCACCGGCTGGTGCTGTCGCCAGTCACGTTGCCAATTCATTCTCAAGTATGCATACTATTGTATATTATGATCTATCTTGGTGTTCTTTCTTAACTTTTCAGACTGCTTTTTGTGCAGATTATACAGTATATATTCTCATAAATATCAAGAGGATTTACATATATTCTATCTTGTTGTAATTTTTCTTCTTTTGTGTGCAAATAATATCCTTTTCATGTTATATCTAGATCTAGATGTTATTGTTTGATTATATATTTCTTATTTGACTTGTCTCACGTGGCTAGCAGGAGCTTTTACGTCAAAGGCACGAGATGAAAGTAGAGGAAGTCAGAAGCATCTTTCACAAGTCAACGGGGCAATTGGACTCCATATTGATGATTGACTTTGTTCAAAAACTTGGTATTGACTATCATTTCAACGAGGAGATTGAAGAGAGTTTGGAATCCTTATACAACAACCGCTTCAACATTTTTCGTGGTGATAAAAACCACAACTTCCCCCAAGTTGCTCTTCTTTTTCGGCTATTGAGGCAAGAGCGGTACCCTATATCATCAGGTAATCAAGATTTCTTAGATAACAAAAATCTAAATGCATAAATTGTAACAATTATAAATGTAATGAACCCTATGCTTTTGTAGATGTATTTGATATGTTCTTGGATGAGAAAGGGGAGTTCTCGGCAAACCTCACCACGGAGATTGAGGGAATAGTGAATTTATTTGAAGCATCGCACTTAAACACTGGTGAAGAAATACTTGGAAAAGCTTATGCATTCACTGCCCAGCATCTTAGATCTTTGCTGCCAAATTTGGAGCCAGAGGCTGTCACAGTTCTTAGACAAACCCTAGATAATCCATCTCACTTGACCTTGAGAAGGTACCGAGCTAGGCAATACCTTAATCATCTCCAAGAACCCCAAACAAGAAAAGCAGCAATGCAAGAACTTGCGAGGATGGATTTCAACCTGGTCCTGTCGCTGCATCAAAAAGAACTGAAAGAAATCACCAGGCACGTAACTGTATTTGTCTAGTGCCGTTCTCTTAATGCTATTTAACCTTCTTAGATTCTCATTTCGATCATGTAATTAATTTAGGTGGTGGAGAAGCTCTGGGTTGGCACAAGAACTTCGGTTTGCTCGAGACCAGCCATTGAAATGGTACACATGGTCCATGACGAGCCTCACGAACCCTAAGTTCTCAAGCCACAGAATCTCACTGACCAAAGTTATTGCCTTTCTTTACCTACTCGATGACATTTTTGACGTCCAAGGAACACTGGAAGAGCTCAATCTCCTCACCGAGGCCATCAAAAAGTAAGGATCATCAAGATGAATTACCAAGTTGTCAACATTTGTCAGACCTAATATATGAATGTGGATCACAGATGGGAGCTTTCAGCAGTGGATTCTCTTCCTCCTTACATGGGGAGATTCTACGAGGCACTATACAAGAGCACAAATGAGATTGCACAAATTATTTCAATGGAACACGGATGGAATCCTATAAACTTTTTAAAGAAATCGGTATTTATGAACGATTTGAATTACAAATTTTTTAATTTTATATAATATCCATACGCATGAATTTTCTGTTTTTTTTTCAGTGGATTCAAGTAAGCGAAGCATTCTTGGTGGAAGCCAAGTGGTTCGCTAATGGTCAAGTTCCAGGAGTAGATGACTACTTGAGGAATGGAGTGATAAGCTGTGGCGTGCCGCTTGTGCTTCTGCACTTGTATTTTCTCATAGGACAAGGTGCAACGGAGAAGAGTAGAGTTGACCTTCTAGAGAGGTTCCCAAAACTAGTGTCGTCTTCAGCTACAATTCTTCGACTCTGGGATGATTTAGGAAGTGCCAAGGTATTATATAATGAAGAATTACTTCATTTCCAATATGCAATTCCGGTTTCTTTTTCATGATTTGTTAACTAATATCTAATTGATTAGGACGAGGAGCAAGATGGAAGTGATGGTTCATATTTGGAGTTGTTCATGAGAGAGAACCCGAGTTGCGGGGTTGAAGCAGCAAGAGAGCATGTGATGCAGATGATAAGGAGGGAATGGGAGGAGCTGAACAAGGAAAGCTTCGTCTGGAGCTCTTACTCTCAAGAATTTGTGACTGCTTGTTTGAATACAGCGAGGATGGTGAGAGTGATGTATAGTTACGATGATGAGCATAAGCTCCCTGTGCTTGAGGAGTACATGCAGTTGCTACTTGCTGATGATCCAAATGTATAGGATTAGGAGGTCTAGTAATTCATATCATTTCTAATTGAAAGGTAGTTAATACTATGTTTTCTTGGACGGATGAAAAGTGCAAAGGAAAAAGAAAAATAGATAGATAGAGTGTGTTATAAGTTTTTCTTTCTTGTATTTACTTGAAATAAAAGAAAGTTTGAATGATTGATATATACACTCTAATTTTTATTTTTTTTACTCATATTATATATAATAATAATAATTTCATAGAATTATTAAATATTAAATATTAAATACGAGTAACGACAGCGAGGACAAGCAGCAGCGACAAGAACGAGCAGTGGCAACGAGCTTGAGCAGCGACGATAAGGACGAGTAATCGAGAAAAGCTCATAGTGAACTAGGACAAGCAACAGTGCGGTGAAAAGCGAGTGTGAAGTTAGTAAAGTTAAAACATAGTTTCAATTTTTCATACGATTTAGGCGGAAAGCAAATAGAAGGATTAATGTATAACTTTTTCCTCCTAAATTATTCATCCACCTCTTAAACTATGCATCCACTCAAGTAAATAAGTCTATACTCTTTTCCATTCTTATTTTTCTTCTTTTCTTCTAACTTTTTCCTTAAGTAAACATGACCTAAAAGAATGATTTTCATTGACTAAAATTTGATGTCTAAGTCAATTATAATTAATTTTAGTTGAATTACCTGTACAACACAAGTCAACTTTTAGAGTAAAGCATATATAATGTTGCAAGTATGGAGGTAGAGCAGTGTATTAAAATCTCGAGACTAGCAGCTGTAATTTATATCGCAAATTTAAGACTCTTCCACTCATTGTATAAATCTATATAGAAAGTAAGTCACTAATTTAGACAGCATTATTGAATAATTGGCATGTGTTTATGATTTAAATAAAAATTAACTATCTTATGCTTACAATATATTATGTCAGGGAAACTGTTAATTCAAGGGGCTGATATCAGCATACATCAAAATCATAAACTCGAAACAAATTATTACAATTAATTAGGGATTGATGAATGTTTGTTCGATATTTATATTAAAATATTGTGCAATTGACTTACTTAATTATGCTGCAGAAACGTATGCATTAAAGTATTTTGTGATTAATTAACTAATGACAAATAAAAATCACCAGAATGGTAAGAAGAGAGTGCGGCGTACACTATTCACCGGATCAGTGATATCTACAACTTTTCCAGCCAAGAGACTTGCATTTGGCATGCATATCCATGCACTGCACAGATCACCTTTCCCCTTTCAAGAACATTACTGTATCTTCATTCATTACATGAACCATCTCTTCGCCATGCCTGCTTCAATTTAAAACCCTAGACCACCATTCATGTGTTCTTCAATCACATTATCATCATCAGCAGCAGCAGCAGCATCTCCCTGTCATGGATATCCGAGAGCATCAAGATAGGTGATTGATCTTTCTCTCTTCCCCTGTTCAAGTTTTTTGTGTACTTGTGCGAATGACCATGATGTTTGATCCGGCTGCAGAGCGGCGCAGGAAGAAACCACCGGCGTTGACCATCCTAAAGCGTCGCTCTCAAGTCAAACCATGAGAGGTATATAATCGTAAATTTGATATCCATCCCCTTTCTGTTGCTTCTGTTATTCCCTTCATTGACTTCTGAGTGTTGACTTTTTGATGATCGAACGCAAAACTTCAGCGAGAGGCAAGCGAGAAAGGGAAGGGACATCGCGTCAGGCGGCTATTGCCGCGGCAAACAGTAACAAAGTGTTCCTGCACCCGCTTCCGCCGTCTCTTGTTAATTCTCAGCCATCATTGTTGCGTCTTAAACCCTGGACAGCCGTGGAGGAGCCAGACAAGAGGTGGTTCTTTAGTGATTATCACCTAATCAACTCTTTCCGTCCGTCGCAAGTGTTTAAAGATTTGACACCGATCATGAGGCAACACCTGAGCGAACTCCAACGATACCTCGTTGCCCAGGTGGCTCGATTTTTGTTTTAATTTTTGCGCGGATTCTTTAACTTGGGATTTTAATATGGTCTCTTTTCCTACGACATGTAGAATGAACAGCTTCGGAGGATGTTGTTGGAGAAGTGGCATAGACACCTCCGCGCTTTTCTCTACGAGGCGGAGCTGGCGGCGACCGAGAGGATACGGGAGAAGGAATCTCAGGCGGAGCAGGTAATGCGGCAACTCGAGGAGCTCCAGCGGCAACTCTTCTACGCGAGGGCCGAGACGGCGGCGTGGCAGAGCGAGGCGATGGCGTCGCAGGCCAACGCCGTGGCGGCGGGTCACGACGCCGCCGTTCTCCGCGCGCAGCTCGAGCGAGCGCTGGCGGCGCTCTCGGAGGGCACGGGCGAGAGCAGCGGCCTCGCCGAGCCCGACGACGCGGACTCGGCCCATCTCGACGTCCAGCTTCCGCTGCCTACCGCGTCCTGCCGAGTTTGCCGTCGCGCCAATGCCGCCGTGGTGGCGGTGGTGCCCTGCGGCCACCTCTGCCTCTGCGCGGACTGCGCCGTCGCAGGCGTCGCCGCTTTGGCGTGCCCGTGGTGCGGCCATCTAAGTAGCAGAACCGTCCGAGTGATCTTCTGCTGAAGGCTAATTAAAAGAGCTACATCGCTTGAATCAACCATACATATTGGCGAATTGATACTAAATATATTTGATTTTCGTTTCGCTTCAATCAAATTAATTGTTTGTTTGAGATTGGGAAAACTTGTCTTCATGTTCTTTATGTTGCTGTCCAAGTACACA
This sequence comes from Costus lasius, assembly GCA_027563935.2. Lineage (NCBI taxonomy): Eukaryota > Viridiplantae > Streptophyta > Magnoliopsida > Zingiberales > Costaceae > Costus > Costus lasius. The sequence continues at coordinate 19,817,759 of CM050447.1, read as the reverse complement.
ACATCTAGTTGAAGTATTTTTTTTTAATCTCAAATATGTTTATGTTTACTTTTGTGTTTTTCTTCATACAATTGTGATCATCAAAAACAAACTGAATTGATTAATGATTAGTGAGCTATTATCGACATACCCTAATTTACGATGTTTGCACAAAAATGAGGCAGGAAGTTCCACGTAATCAATGCAAGCTCTTCGCAAGCTGTGGAGAAGGGTTGCTTCACAGGAACTTTTTGCAATGATTTGGAACCAAATTTGTAAGCGGAGGGGCCGCCCTGAGCGGGGGCCCCATTCGTCGTTCAAATGGATCCCAATGTGTAATAAACGGATGAGGCTCCCGCTCGGAGCGGCCCCTCCGTTTACAAATTTTATTCAATGATTTGTCCTCAACTCTGAACTCCCCTTTACATGAGTTGACTATTAATTTGATCATTGTCCGTCCTTTAACATAAATAGCTAGGTCAGCATTCAATTTTTACCAAACGAAATGTACTGAATCGAATTTACCGATTTATATTTTATCAAAATTTTTATAACTGAAATCGAATCGAATTTTAAAACAATTTATCTCTGAACTGAATTTACTATTTTTTTTTGATAAATTCGATAAAATACTAATTTATCAATTTAAATTAGTTTATCTATATAAATATAATAATATTTTTATTTTTATATATTTATCAAATAAATTTTAATATTTTTATTTTTATATTGATAAATTTGGTAATTTATTGACAAAAATTTGTTGAATCTATTAATTTAATATTTAGTATTGGTAATTTCAATTTTTACTGTACCAAAAAATAAAAAATTTATGCCGAAACTAAATATCGATTTTCAAAAAAATTATTACTAATGCCGATACCGAATTTACCACTTATGTCGGTGAATTTGGTAAAATCGATTTTTATGAACTGTTGCTATAAGAAAACCTAACTATTTTTCATTATAGCAATTGTATGCTTTTATATAGCTTCAAACGAGGCTATGTTACTTAAGACTCCTAGAGGCCAAGATAAAAGTGCTATAATCACTTACTAATATTATAGATTGACACTAAAAATAGTGAAATTAACACTAAAAATAGAAAAAAAATATTAAGAGGATTATTATGAATAAAAAACTATAAGTATGGGTGATTGTTAAGTCTAATGTAGCCAACCTATATAATTATTGTGAGTATATTGTAAATAATACTCTAATTTTGACCTTTTGGAATGGTCAAAATATATTAGAGTTTATGAAATTAGTAAATAACCTTTAATTTTCTTAATTTTAGCTAAAAAACAAAAAAAATTATTCGTCTCATTTTACCTTAAATAAAAAGTTTATAATTTTGTCTCACCTTATACCCTTAAAAATGTTACGCGAAATCGATCACTTTCAAAGTGAGTGGGCTAAAATAAAATGATGTACATTTCGACAGTGCAAAATAATATTAATGTGGTGTGAATTTAAATTGAGAGGTTTAAAAAACAACACAAAATATGTATTAATGATTTACAATTTTTAATATATAATTAGATTCTTTTTTAAAAAAAAAAATACTAACAACGCAAACCCGTCATGCACTCACGCTTGCTTATTTAAACGACATGACGGATAAATGGTTGAGTTATTTCGCCCTGTGTTTTTTACTCCGACAGATAGGGATCCCACGAGGGAGGTGCCGGGATGAGGGGCGGCAAGCGGCCGATGCACGCAGCGGCGACATGGGTGAAGCGGTAGTCGCCGAAGGTGAAGGCTTTCCTCTCGGCTCTGGCGGGCATGGCGACCATCGTTTTCCTCCGTTTCATCGTCCATTGCCACGATAACCTCTTCGTCACGGCCGAGGCTGTCCACGCCCTCGGCATCTCCGTCCTCATTTACAAGCTCACCGAGGAGAGGTCTTGCGCTGGTGCCCCCCCTCTCTGTTGCTCTCTTTTGGTTTTATTTTTCGTCTTTTGTTTCAATTATTGTTGCAAGATATCAGCCTTCTTACATTTTTTTTAATTAAAAATCGTATTATTGTTCTTGCTACCGCGTGCTTGTAAAACTTTGAGACGTAAACAAAGACGCAGGCTCAGTGCATCAAACACCGTTCTGAAGTGCCTTGTGGGCAGACGGTGGATTTAATTTTTCTTCAGGGCTTCTTAGTTCATTAGAAAGTATTTCGGAGCTAGTTTTGTTGTTGATTCTAGGGCATTGGTATTGAGCTAGATTCTTTGTTGAGTTATGAGGGCTTTGTTAGGCTCTCTTGCCCCAAGATACAACCAACCATTGTTTCTCTGCCAATGTGCGTCAATGAGGAACTTGTCATCTGCTTTCAGGGCCTGTTTTATTGGGGGGCAAGAAAAAAAAGAGAGAAGAGTAAAAAGGAAAGGAAGAAAAATAAGTGGGAAGAAAAATAGGGAGGTTGGCAGCAAAGAAGGGGAGAAAAGTGTTTTCTCCCTCTTTTGGAGAGAACAAAAAAAGGGAGAAAAGTGGTCTCTTTTTCTTTTCCTCCAAATCAGCCTTTTCAACAAATCAAGAGAAAAGAAAATTTTCTTTCTATTTATCTCTTCTTTCTCCCCAATAAAACAGACCCTCAATGTCGAACGTGTGAAAAGAACGAGAGAGCCAAGAGAAGTGAGGATCGAATATAGTATGTACTAAATGTTGTGTTGCCTCTACTTAAATTTGTCTTATTCACTCACCTCTAGATAGGGGGGCTAACGGTAGTATACGTGAATAAATATTTTGGCAAATTAAAAGAAATAAAATTAATTGCTCAATACTTGTACCTATACCTGCACCCTTGGCCCAACGTGTGCACATGTCTATGTTTGGATTGGCTTAGACTTAATCAATTGAATGCCCTGAAAGCACCACTAGGCTAGGGTGATTCAACTCAAATTTAAACTCAAGCTTTTCTTCTAAATTCCTCTATGTGGAACTTTAAGGGACTTTGGGTTTTTCCCTCTAAAAATCTTCTACAAAAACTTAAATTCTATTAAAATTAATCAAATGAAAACTAACTGTCGTTCATATACACTTAATACATAGAGCTCCACCAGAAGTGATGCAGGGAACTAGGTTTTGAACTATATCTCTTTGGGCCCAATTTTGAATGGTGCACACATGATAGAGCTAACTGTGATGCGGGGTTGTGTATTTTTAGCCGTGTGCAGATATCTTATGTTTGTGTGAGTTTGCTGGAAGTGCCCAGTTTCTAGTCCGCGACAGTATATGAAAACTTATATATAAGAGAAACCCTATAAAGAAGTATGTAAAATCACCTCTTAGGATATCTCTTTGGGTCTCTTTTTGAGTCATAGTCTCTTTATTACACTATAGAGGAGTACTTAATTACCTTACTAATGAGATATTGTAGCCTTTAAATATAACTTCAATAAACACAATAGTGTTTTTATATTGTGTTTTTATAATATTTTTGATTTTGTACTCCTTGGCCAATCAATCAAAAGGTCATCACCTATCAAATCTCTTTCCAGGGTTTACCTATCATGTTGGTTGGGTTCCCTTGTAGGAGGGCCCATTATAGACAAATCCTAATTCCCCTAGATACAACCATTACTTTGGTTTGATTTAAATCTTTTGTGAGGCAATTAACATTAACAAGGTTATTATCTATTTTTATATATAATACATAAACTATATTATGAGTACCAAGTCAATCTAATAGTTTTCTACCTTATTTAATGTATCTACTCAATTTATTATTCACGAGTTTCTCTTTGTAAAATTCTATTACTATTTTACTGCCACAATTTATAGACATTGGTGGATTGATTGATATTGTCATTGATATAGAAGAACAAAGATTTTTTATCCTCTAAGCAAACTAGATCAAGAGCTATTAACTCTGCTTCTATGGTGCTTTTGGCCATGATTATTTGTTTAGTAGATTGCTAAGAGATGGCTCCACCACCTAGAGCAAATACATATTCATAAGTTAATTTGATGTCATTGGAGTGTCACAAAATCCTTCTAGTACAAAGGAATATCCATTATAATTACTTGTTCCTTTTAAATATCTGAAAACTCTTTTTTAGCATTCCAGTGAAGCACACTAAGTTACCAGTGTGCTTATTGAGTCTTGACACTTTAGCAAACTCACACAAACACAAAATACCTACGCATAGTAAAAAATGTACAACCCCACTTACAAGTAGTTATATCATGTGTGCATCATTCAAAACTGGGCCAAAAAGGATGTAGTTCAAGACTTGGTTCACTATATCACTTCCGGTGGAGTTCCATATATTAAGTGTGTTAAGCACTGCTGCTACCAGACCACGTGCTATAAATGTCAAACGACATGTTTTCATTTGATTAATTTTAATAGACTTTGAGGGGCATTTGAAAGGGAAGCTTGTGTTTAAATTTAAGTTGAATCACCCTAGCCTATTGTGGCTTCTCAGGGGCATTCAATTGATTAAATCCCAGCCGAGTAAAACACACGTGTGCGCCTCACCACGCCATGCCACACAGCCAATTAATTTTATTTCTTTTTATATGCTTAAATACTTATTCTCGCATACTATTAATAAATTATAATTTAAACCATTTACTCGATTTTAATTAGTCACTAGCCCCCATATTTAGAGGTGGGTGAGTGAGGCAAGTTAATTAAATAGCGTTTACCTTGTTATTTTTAGTCGTTGCGCCTCCACTATATAAGTAGAGGCAATGCAGCGCCTAATACATGCTGCATTCGATCCTCTCTTGTCTCACCTCTCTCCTTTTCGCATGTTTGATATTGAAAGCGGTTGTGGCAAGTTCCTCATCGATGCACTGATAGAAAGACAATGACCAGTTGTATCTTGGGACAAGAGATCCGAAAAAAGCTTATGCGAAGGTTGGCATATTTGTCTTAGTACAAATCAATTCATCTCCTCTAGTCAGATGTCTTCTTAACTATCTTATTTATTTTATTAAATTGCATGCATAGTTAGCTTAGAATTAATTGCACCTACATATTATTGTTAATTAAAGTAATTAACTTTTATAGTGCTTCAATTATCATGAATAGATTGAATTACAACACTATCTTGTGCACTATTCAAAATCAGGCCTAGAGGGATGCTCTCTTCTTATTTAACATATCAGTAAAATATATCTGATAGAGAGAGAATAAAGGCTCTCTTCTTCTCTTCTTTCCTTGTTTCCCCTAAGTTTATTTATTCTTTTCGTTGGTCAAAGTTAAAAGAAGTTGTACACAAATTTGACCACTATCATGCTTGTAATAATAGTAGCCTCACTTGTATCTTGGAGTAAAAGACCGGATTCAATGAGATGGCTAGATCTTTACCTTTGGATAGACAATGCACAAGTTAAATTTGGCATTCTACCAGGTTGTTATTCTTATCGGCATGATGGTAGAAAAGCCTGTAGTCTTTTTTAACTTTGAGCAGAAAAGGAATAAACATACTTAGGGGAACAAGGGTAGAAGAGAAGTGGAGAATTTTTAATCTATCCCTGTTTGATATGTTTTATTGATATGTCAAAACAGAAGAGGAGGACCTTGTTTATAGGGTGAAGGCACCCCTTCTCATAACCTTTTTACAAATTTAATTAAATTAAATAAATCAAATAGACACAACTTTAGAAAAATTAAATGGGAGGACACAAAATTTAAAATTATTAAATTAAATTGAGTTAAAATGAAATGTTACAAATTTTGACCATTTAAAAATTGTAAATTAAAATGAAAATGTAACAGAAATTTTCGGATGGTTGTAAATTGTTGCTGATAGCAATATTACTATTTAGTTTGAGGTTGAAAATGTTTTGTTACATAAACAGTCTACAAATATGGTTCTTGGGGAGCAAAAATGTAATCACTGAACTTAGTTGACAATTGTAGCTGTTGTCATGCATCTTGGTGACAAATACATTTGATCAAAACACAGAGAAACTTCCAGTAGGAACTTTATGGTTTTTAACGTGTCTGTACTTTTTGTGATTAATGTTACTACCTTGATTCAAATAAATGCCATTACGGCACACATATAAGCAAATCAAACCGGAGACAGATTTTATTTGCGTGTTTTGGACCTATTGGTTTCTCGTCCTTCAGGACATACTTTCTTCATAGTAGTCAAAACCACTGCCTAGAAATACTAGTTTTCCCTAAGTGGATTGTATGTCCAGTGTAACAATGGAAAAAAGAGCTTTGGCAACTGATGCTGGTTAAGTATAGAGCAACTTGTTCCAAATTCTCTCTCTAAATCATGACAGGTTGTTTAAGCACATAATTGCCTCGGGCAGATATCTGAAATATGATTTCTACTTGAATCTACTTTATAGTTGATATTTTTTTAATCATAATTTTGTTCTTTCACAATTTTTTCTCTCCTTATTTTTCCCTTTTTGTCATTTATGATTTATGAAGGCTTAGAAGAATAAAACAATATGTATAAATCCACAGATCTTCATAAACCTTCTTATCTGATATTGACTCTTTTGATAGTTTATTTGTCTGAATCTACTTTTTATAAATTCATATTGATCCTGTAACCGAACAGTTATTTATTATTGTCATTTTACTGAAATGTGGATCATGCTTGCATAGGGAATTAAAATAGTGGCTAAAAACAGAAATTCAGATTGTTCTTTCATGAAAGCCCTTTTGAGGATTATTTTCTGTACCTTCATGTGAAGTTGGTATTTTTTTGACAGAAAATTATGAATTTAAGATGTCTTCAACTTTTATTTCTTTAGATTCATGTTACTTGCTACCTATTATAGAAATTCATTTATGGCCATGGGTTGATTCTGTTTGCTTTACAATTTCTGAAACGTTCAGGTCTTTCGTTGAAATCACAGGAGTTAGCAGCCTTGTTTTTAGCTGTCAGATTGTATTGCAGCCTCGTTATGGAATACGATATACACACAGTGCTGGACACAGCCACACTTGTTACCAACTTTGGGTGATTTACATGATTCGCTTTAAATTGAAGTCGAGTTACATGGAAGATAAGGACAACTTTGCTATATATTATGTGATAAAATACTTCATTCAGTACCTAGATGCACTAATCAATTTTGGGAATTATTTTGCTTAAAGTTCAGGACTGATACTGATAGTTCTGTTCAATTGCCTCGATTATTTTCCCATGCTACGTAGAGAAATTTTAATAAATTGACAACACAGGTTCATTCTTTGACTTTCCTCATTCATTCAGATAGAAATTTCAAGGACTTTTTTTGTTCATTTTACTTGTGAATTATGCACTATAACTTGCATATAAACCATCTTAAAAGAAAATGATTTATTTTAGGGCTGAAATGACTGCTGTATCTGTGCTGCATATCATTTGCATATATATTTTTTTGGCGACATGTTATCTTCAGTAATCTTTGTGCTTGCCAGTAGTCATAAAAACTTCATGTTATACTGTAGTGCTGGTAGATTAAGCAGTAATGCTAACTCTGTATTAAAGAAGCTTCCTCCTAACATTGCTCCAGATCTGTAAATGAACGATAAGAAGGAAGGTTGGTGGTTTCTGCTGAAAAAGAAACTTTATTTTCCTTAAATCCAAAGATGTTTATGCTATATGAAGAATTCACTTCACATATTCTCGTGTTGCTTCCGAAGTTTATGCTCACAAGAAAATAGCTTGATTGTTCTCTGCTTCTCTTTGTGCGTAGGTCCTGCCTTGTGCTTTGTTAGCTCTTGCTGTCCATCCTTCAGCCTCACATAATATTTAAAATAGAATTAGTTGAGCCTTTTGTGTTTATTTGGAATCTGTTTCAGTATTGCCTCAACTACGGTTGATGCAGAATACAAAGGTACAAATTGAACTCTGAAAAGCTTGTAAAGTGTGAAGGAAACAAATTGTAATAGTATATCAACATTGTTTCCAGATTATTCACAGCACACTATGTTTTTGCTCTCGGTATTGCAAGATTCTGAGTTGCGCTCACTGGGTACTTCAGGTATGATACATTAATCATTCTGGAAATGTATTTTGTTAGCTTCTGCATAGGACGTTCATGGCTTTTTGCTACTAAAATATTCTGTTCTCAGCAGACTGATTTTCTTAAGTAGGAGTTCAATGAATTTATCTTAGTTTGTAGTACCGCAAAGGTGCCATCGGTAAACATGTGTTCACGCCTCATAAATTTAAACCATGGTCCTGTTACCCTAAAAGAACAATAAGTTGCGAAAATCTATAAACATTGCTCACCAGATTTGTGACCACTAATCTGCTTTCTTTTCCGTTTGAACATTTAAAAGCTCATTTTGCAGATTTTGCTAACCAGCTTAGTCGATCAGTTAAAATGACTGGGATATTTGACTGCCAAACCTCTAGAGTTTAAGATCTTGCAATCTGGCATTCTTCTAACTTTTTTGCTGCAGTTCATCATCCCCAAGAGCTTGTCCTACTACAAATGCTTTTTCTGTAAATAAGCTTTTACAGTTGACATTTTCTGAAAACAAATACTAGCCTCACCATTTTTTACTTCGTTTTAACTAGTAAATCTGAACGATGATTTTCTTCAAATCAAATAAATCTGTTTTTGTAGGTTCTGGATACTCGTGGTCGCTTGCTGACAGGTTTGGCTATGGTCTGTGGCCACCAATGGTCCTCCTCGATGAAATTGTGCAAACGTTCATCGTTGCTGATTTCTGCTATTACTATGTGAAGAGGTGTATTCATGGTTCTCTCATTTCTCGAGTATCGGTTCTTGCTTAGGATTAAAGTTCAGTATAACTTGGGTTTCTCCTTTTCGTTACCCCTTTTTATTTTTCTCCTGCAGTGTGTTTTGGCGGACAACTGATTCTACGGCTTCCCTCCGGCGTACTTGGATCTTCTATTCAAAATCTGAGTTTGAATTAATTTCGAATTTATTTGTCATTGTGCATATTGTAGAGCTCCTCCCGGCTCCCACGAGTGATCTGCTTTTTGACATTGAAAGTGGTGAAGGAAATTTTTTTCACTTTGATCAGGATTAAATTTTTCATGTAGTCTTTGATGTGAGTAGAATACAATCTTAGCTGGCATAATGTTAACTTATTTTGTCTGATAGAACTTTAATAAATTGCTTTGTGATTGATTAATCGAGCCATTACTTGCATCTCAGATTCAAAGTTCTTTTAGATGATTTCTTATCAGATTGTTTTGAAAGTTGAATTGGCCCGTCAAACTACGTGCATCTGCACCTAAGACGGATCTTTTGATCAAATTTGAACCGCCATTTAATTGAACGCAGTCAAACAAAAAAATTATCTAATCTGCACTCTCCGTCGTGTCTCAGTTCCTTCTCAATTGGTAATCTGGGTACCAGTCATCGATCGGCTCCACTCCCCGCTCGACGACGCGGACGCGGCAGATTGGGCAAAACGAAGACTTCGTCAGCAGCCAGAGATCAACGCACGCGCGGTGGAACGCGTGCCCGCACTGCGGCATCACACGCAGCTCCGCCCCGCGCTCGTACTGCTCCAAGCACACCGGGCAGTTCTCCTCCGCCTCGCCGCCGCCGGCATCGAACAGCACGACAGAGATGGCGCGGACCTGGGTCAGACAAGCCGGTTTGGTCTCCGCCGCGCGCTGGGCGTCTCCGTCCTCCTCCACCTCCTGGTCACTGTCGCGCCAGCTGCGGCAGCAGGAGCGGAGGACGAAGTAGACGCCGGCGGTGAAGAAGAAGACCGCGAAGGAGATGGTGAAGACAGTGTTGAGGTCGAGAAAGTACAACAGGGAAGGCGGTTGCATTTGCGGCATCTACTGGTCGCCAGAGATGGCCATGAACTTCTCCTTGGCACAAGACCGCTATATATAGACACACGACCAGACCGGAGAGTGATCAATCGAGTAAGGCTTATATTAGATTTGAATGGCTGCCAAAGATAAATATGCACAGCATCCGAAAAGATAATCTTGTGTTTATAGACATGCATACGTGCGCATATATTTGTATGTACAGAATTAAATCCCATTAGATGCTGCGAATTTAGCAAGCTGGCTGGTGAGCAAAAATAACCTACAAAATAATCACAATTGTACAATTCTAAGTACAACTCTTTCATTTCTTTCCTCGGGAATGCGCTTGACCTGCGGGTCAGGCGGCCGCCAGTCAAAGCGCCCTTTCCCTTCGTTATTTTTGCCCGCCGCATCTTTTAGCTGCGGTTGCCGCGGGTCAAAGTGTAAGCCGCGCGGCCCGCATTCTCAAACGGAGCCGCATCGCATCACTAACACTGAAAGATGCATATATATCGCACCCTTTGTCAACCGAATCAAAATCCTATGCACCCCCTTGGTATCAAACCCAGTGTGATACTTGAGTCATCGATCAAAACTAAAAAGATTTAAAAATATTTTTGTGACTTGTTTATCTAATAAACTTGAGAATGATGTTTTTATCCCTTTTCAACATATAAAAAAATTAATTAGCTTCCTCATTCAATTACAAAATCTAAAGAACTTATACATGAGTTATAACTTACAAGGTTATATATCTATGTCGGCTTACCTTTTTCAATTAGTTTTTGTAAGCTTTAAGTTCTTAATTATAATGAAATTGATTAATAAATATGGATCTTAATAATATAAAGTAATAAATGAAGTAGTATGCTAGGAAAGTTGAATACTAGAAAATAAAGATTTACCCTAAGACAAAGGTATGGATATTTGCGATTCTTGTTGACATCGACAATGGAATGCATACGTATATGGCATTCGATTTCGGCAATGAACGACAAAAGAAGTAGTAATTAGTAAGACATGTTCAAATGAAAAACATTCTCAATGTATTTGACTCACAATTATGATGATCAAGTCCTTAAGATAAAGTCGTGATTGATATATGTTTTTAATAGCATAAATCAATTAAACCTACTCAAACATAGGCTCAAATATGACTCAAAATGGAGTCTATCTTAGCCCAACACAAAATGCAATCAATTTGAATTATATCATTTGCAACACAAAGAGATTAGTTTATTGACTTGCCAATATTCCTATCTTAAGATGTTTCACTCTACATACCATGGTCATCAAAAAAATTAATAATAATTAATTACAATAATGTATTTTTTAATGATTTATCAATGGTTATGTTAATATTTTTCAATCTATTATTTTTAAACGTGGTGTATTATGTTATGTTTATGCATATATTTTTTAATGATAGATCAATTATTTTTGAATTCCAGAAAACAAAATACTTCAACTCCAATGATCTTGTCTACATCTTATCACACCATGGCAGATTGAGGTCAACGCATCCAGCTATGGAGATGTCCTTTACGACTTCCCTCATCTTCCTCTTCTTCTCCTTCCTCGGATCTGCCATTCTTCTCTTCTTCGTTCACCGCTCCTCGCGGCGTCTTCCGCAGGCCAATTACTCCCCGCTCAAGAGCTACCCCATCGTCGGCAACATTCCCCATCTCGCCAAGAACAGCCACCGCTTACTGGAGTGGACCTCCGAGCTCATCCCCGCCTCCCCCACGGGCACCGTCACCATCGCTCCCTTCGTCTTCACCGCCGACCCCGCCAACATCGAGCACATCTCCAGGACCCGCTTCGCCAACTACCACAAGTCCGAGTCCATTCTCTCCGCCTTCAGGGACTGTCTCGGTCGCGGCCTAGCCACCTCCAACGGCGAGGAGTGGCGCCTCCACCGCAAGGCCACCACCCCAGAGTTTATTGCCGGGTCTCTCCGCGCCTTCTTCCACGAGAACCTCTGCTGCGGGATCACCGCCCGACTGCTTCCCCTGCTCACGATAGCCAGCCGCCGAGGCGACGTCGTCGACCTCCATGACGTGCTCGAGCGCTTCGCGTTCGACAATATCTGCCGTCTGGTGTTCGACCGGGACACGCGGTGCCTCGGCGGAGACGGGAGCGACAAGGAGGGCGAGCGGTTCTTCCTCGCGTTCGGGGAGGCGAGCCGTCTCTGCGTCGAGCGAGCGAAGCTGCCTTTTGCCCTGATCTGGAGGGTCAAGAAGTGGTTCGGCATTGGCACGGAGCGGCAGCTGCGGGAATCAATGGAGACCATCTACCGGTTCGTAGACAAGTGCATCCAATCGGGCAGAGACTACCCTGCCGGCGGTCGCGACCTCCTCTCCCGGTTCACAGCCGAAGGGACAAACTCGGCCGAGTTCGTCCGCGAAAACCTCGTCAGCTTCGTGCTCGCGGGGCGCGACACGACGCCGGCCGCGCTCGTCTGGTTCTTCTGGCTCCTGTCGTCGCGTCCCGACGTGGTGGCCAAAATCAGGGAGGAGGTCGACCGAATCCGAGCCGGGAAACAGAGAGGAGAAAGTCACGGGTTCACGCTCGATGAGCTGCGGGAAATGAACTACCTCCAGGCCGCGATATCGGAATCGTTGCGGCTGTACCCGCCGGTGCCGCTCGTTCCGAGGGATTGCCTCGCGGAGGACGTGCTGCCGGACGGCGCGGTCGTGAGGCGGGGCTGGATAGTGATGTACAACTCGTACGCGATGGGGAGGAGAGAGGCAATTTGGGGGCCGGACTGCGGGGAGTACAAGCCAGAGAGGTGGCTGGAGAAGGGCGAGTTCCGGCCGAGGAGCACGTGGGTGCTGCCGGTGTTCCACGGGGGGCCGAGGACGTGCCTGGGGAAGGAGGTGGCATACGTGATGATGAAGGCGGTGGCGGCGAGCATCTTGGAGAAGTTCGACTTGGAGGCGGTGGCGGCGAGCTCGAAGCACCACCTTCTCTTGGCCATGGAGATGGAGGGAGGTTTGCAGGTGAGGCTGAAGGAGAGATCATGACTCGGGATTTTTTTTTTATTTGCAAATAAATAGCATGTTAAAAAAAATCAAATCTATTGTTAAATAATCCTATCATGGAGGTGTTAAATGATATAATAAGTGTTTTGTTATTATTTTTGAAAATTATTGAATTTTATCGTAAATTTACTAAATTACATCATTAAAATGCAATTTTAGAAGCACGTGGCCATAGATTCATTCGCATTTAAGCACTGAATTTGTATTTTTATAGGAAAAGGGATCTCCCAAAGGCACCAAAGATAAGTTAGAGGGGCTCAAGGTGATATCATGATTTACTACTTTGTGTAAGTTGATAAAAAGTATACCTTTTTATTTAATTAATAAGATTTTTGATGGGCCAAATCCCTAATGGGCCCAGTATCCTTAATAATCTAATCTATATTAGCTGTTCAACCATTTCAAAATTTAGATCTCATATATTTTTATAATTAAAGGTTGATCCATACCACATGAACTAACTTGCTAATTAAAATATTATTTTAACACAACCGATGAAGTAACTTGGAAATCAACCCATTTAATTATGCAAAAAGCGACAATAGCCCCATTCTTCCCTATGCTCCATGGACATTCTGGATCGTACGTTGCAGATCCGACAGAACCCAAATCGGAGGGTCCAACTTGAGCATAGTACCAGGATTTTGTCCGATTTTAATTGCAACCGTCTCCACTCGTAGACTCATCGGACGGTGATGATTTTATCTCCTAGATTGAACGGCATATGAAGTGTTTGTCTGGAAATCGCCCTATAAAAAAATTTGTAAAGAGACGCCGGAGGAAGAGAATCCGAGGCAGATCGGGGAAAATGGAACTCTCTTTCGCTGCTGCCCTCCTCTTTCTCCTTTTCGCCGCCCTCCTCTTCTTCAGCAAACGGCGATCTCCAACGTCTCCGGCCGACTCCCCTGCCGTCAAGAGCTACCCCATCATCGGCAATCTTCCCCATTTCGTCAAGAACAGCTACCGATTGATGGATTGGTCCGCCCAACTCATCGCAGCCTCCCCCACCGGCACCGCCATTGTCGCCCCCTTCGTGTTCACCGGCGACCCCGCCAACGTTGACCACATCACCAAGGCTAGATTCTCCAACTATCCCAAGAACGACGCCATCATCGCCGCCATCTCCGACTTCCTCGGCCGTGGCATCCTCAACATCAACGGCGAGGACTGGCGCCTGCAGCGCAAGGCCGCCAGCTACGAGTTCAACACCAAGTCCCTCCGCGCCTTCTCCCTCGGCGAGATCAGCAGCCAGTTAATAGGCTGCCTCCTCCCGCTCCTTGCGGAGGCCAGCAACTCCGGCGAGGTTGTTGACCTGGAGCATGTGCTCGAGCGCTTCGCCTTCGATAACATCTGCAGCCTGGTGCTGGGCGACGACCCGCAATGTCTGTGCGGCGGGAGGGCGGAGGGGGAGCGGTTCTTCCACGCGTTCGATGAGGCCACGCGCCTCAGCGTCGAACGCTCGATGCTGCCCTTCACGATCTCCTGGCGGATCAAGAAGTGGCTCAACGTCGGGTCCGAGCGGCGGTTGCAGGAATCGATGGAGGTCGTCCGCGAATTCGTGGACCGGTGCGTTCGGTCGAGGAGAGGCTGGCCAAGCGGCGGCACCGACCTCCTCTCGCGCTTCGCGGAGGCCGGCGACGGCTATTCAACCGAGTACGTGCGCGATTTCCTTGTCAGCTTCGTGCTCGCGGGGCGCGACACCACGCCCACGGCGCTCTCCTGGTTCTTTTGGATCCTCTGCTCGCGGCCCGACGTGGTCGGCAAGATCAGAGCGGAGGTCAAAAGGATCCGTTCCCGCCGACGAGAAGAACCCGGCAGCGAGAAGGCAGCGCCGGGGTTCACGCTGGAGGAGCTGAGAGAGATGAACTACCTCCACGCGGCCCTGTCGGAGTCGCTGCGGTTGTACCCGCCAGTGCCTTTGGTGGTGAGGGAGTGCAGAGAGGAAGAACAACTGCCGAGCGGCGCGCGGGTGCGGAAGGGATGGTTGGTGATGTACAACGCGTACGCGATGGCGAGGAGGGAAGTGCTATGGGGGGCGGACTGCAAGGAGTACAAGCCTGAGAGGTGGTTGGAGGACGGAGTGTACCGACCGAGGAGTCCGGCCGTGTTCCCGGCGTTCCACGCTGGGCCGAGGTCGTGCTTGGGGAAGGACATGGCGTACATCCAGATGAAGACGGTAGCGGCGAGTGTTTTGGAGCGGTTCGACCTCGAGTTGGCGGCGGAGAGGGGGCGGCATCACCTCTTGGTGACGATGAAGATGGAGGGAGGCTTGCCGGTGAGGGTGAAGGAGAGGACGAACTGAATTCAACATGTTTCCTCTAAGTAAAATAAGACATCAATAATTAATGGATTAAGCCATCGATAAATATAACTCAATCAGATGAAAAGTTTGAATCAAGTTAGACCATTACTCGCTCATACGTGTGTCAACCTTTTTTGCTTAATAAAAAGTCGACTCATGATGAAATGTGTTAGCTCAAATTAAGGTTTTAAAACTGTGTAATCGTAAGTGTGTGTAGCTCAGTATACTTTTATGCAAAAATAGTGTCTAAATCTACTTTCTTAGTGTGTACTGTGTACTATTATTGGTAAGTTGAAATTTAAATAAAAAGTCAACTCCTGATGCAATGTCAACGGACGTCCCTATAGTTTACCCTCACATTGGTTCTACGAATTAGGGGTGAGCAAATGGGAGTTCGGGACTGATATCGGTACTGAACTTCTAGTCTCGTACTCTCAAATTTTAAATCATAGGTACCGGTACTGGTACCAAATTCTAATTCGAGAGTTCGGTACCAGTACTAGTACCGAATTCTAATTCGAGAGTTCGGTACCGGTACCGAACTCCCAAAAATTATTTTAGGAAATTTCTGAAATTTTGAAATTATTAATTATTAATTTTTTTTCTTTAAGTATTTAAGTGTCTAAATTAATAAATAAAATAGAGCGTGGGCGTCAACGCGGTGGCAGCATTGACTGTCGCCTTGATGAACGGGCGAACGCGGTTTGCAAATGAGAGCGTTAGCTTTCGGATTTTCGAGTGCGGCGGCGATTACAGGTGTGGATTCGTAATCGGAAAAATGGGGTTTCGGATCCAAATTGGGGATCGGATCCGATTAAAGTATAGTTTCTCCTATTTCTCATTTGAATTAATATCTGACGTGGTTTTCCCTTCTCACTCTCTTTCCTAGATGAAGGTTGGAACCTTTCGTTTAGGCTGAGGGGCACGCGTGGGTGCACCCCTACCGGTCGCACTGAACCTGGACAAATCACATAAACTCATCCCATGAGTGGGACTTTGACCAATTTGAGCCCTGCGTAGCATTTAAAATTTGTGTAATAATTAATTAAGTTGATTCATATGTTTGTATAAAACAGGGCATGACTCTAGGTGACTGTGTTGACCTCATCAAGAATTGTTTTCATTGCATCACAAAACATCATTAGGAAACGAATTCGCTTCACAAGCACAAGAAAAAAGGGAGCCCATCATCCAGAGAACCTTTACATCCTATTCGATTGATGAGATGCAGCCTCGCCAGCAAAAAACCCCTATGTGTTAGGTAAGATCATCAATAATATGAAATAGAAAAATTAATAAAATACCTGCTAGACCATTTTTTTCTGGTCTTCTCCTCGGCTATTATGTACTAATGTGAGATGTAAAAACGATTAGTAAAAAAATATTAAATAAACTAAATAAAAACAATAGAAAAACCTTTTGCACGGAGAATGTTAGGGTTCTCATCTTCTGTTGACTGAGAGAATCTTCATTCCTCAAAAGGGATATAGAGGCGAAAGAAGCTAGCCCGAAGCCGGCATAAAATCCTGTACATACAACAGAAAAGTAAAATGCTCCTTTCGAAAACGTTGTCATCGCATGGGTTGATGGTGTCAACCCGTGCAGTAGTTTGGTGGTTGATGTGGTCATTCACGAATTCATCTCTTCAGATAAGAGGAACCACCGGTGGATGGAGGTCTATTATTTTGTTAATTCATCCCAAAATCACGAATTGTTGTATTAGGTTGAGTTACATTATTAAATAATCCATGAAAAGTTTTTTTCTTTTCAAAACTATTGCAATGCACGTACAATCATATGCAAATGGTTATGTAAGGGAAAAGAACTAAGTTAGGAATGTTAAGGATAAGGGTGAGCAAACGGGAGTTCGGGACTGGTACTGGTACCAAACTCACAGTCCCAAACTCCCAAATTTCAAATCCTAGGTACCGAACTCCCAAAAATTATTTCGAGAAATTCCCGAAATCCCAAAATTTTTAATTGTAAATTTTTTTCTTTAAGTATTTAAGTGTCTAAATTAATAAATAAAACAGGGCGCGGGCGTAAACAAGGTGGCAGCATTGACCGTCGCCTCAGTGAACGGGTGGACGCGGTTTGCAAATGAGAGTGCGGCTTTTGGATTTTCGGGTGCAGCGGCGATTTCGATTTCGGGTGTGGACCCGTAATCGAAAAAATGGGGTTTCAGATCCAAATTGGGGATCGGATCCGATTAAAGTATAGTTCCTCCTATTTCTCATTTGAATTAATATCTGACGTGACTTTCCCTTCTCTCTCTGTTTCCTGGATGAAGGTTGGAACCCTTTGTTTAGGCTTAGGGGCACTCGTGGGTGCACCCCTATCAGTCGCGCTGAACCTGGACAAATCACTTAAACTCGTCCCCTGCGTAGGACTTTGAGCAATTTGAGCCCTACGTAGCATTTAAAATTTGTATAATAATTAATTAAGTTGATTCGTATGTTTGTATAAAACAGGGCATGACACTATGAGACTGTGTGGACCTCACCAAGAATTGTTTTCATTGCATCACAAAACATCATCAGGAAACAATTCGCTTCACAAGCACCAGAAAAATGGGAGTCCATCATCCAGAGGACCTATACATCCTATCCATGCGATGCAGCCTCGCCCGCGAAAAACCCCTAGGTGTTAGGTAAGAGTATCAATAATATGAAATAAAAAAATTAATAAAATACATGCTATACCATTTTTTCTAGTCTTCTCCTCAGCCATTATGTACTAATGTGAGATGTAAAAATGATTAGTAAAAAAAATATTGAATAAACTAAGTAAAAAATAGTAGAAAAACCTTTTGCATGGAGAATGTCAGGGTTCTCATCTTCTGTTGACTGAGAGAATCTTCATCCCTCAAAAGGGATATAGAGGCGAAAGAAGCCAGGCCGAAGTCGACACAAAATCCCGTACATACAGTAGAAAAGTAAAATGCTCCTTTCAAAAACGTTGTCATTGAAAATACCTGCTAGACCATTTTTTCTAGTCTTCTCCTCAGCCATTATGTACTAATGTGAGATGTAAAAATGATTAGTAAAAAAAAATATTGAATAAACTAAGTAAAAAATAGTAGAAAAACCTTTTGCATGGAGAATGCCAGGGTTCTCATCTTCTGTTGACTGAGAGAATCTTCATCCCTCAAAAGGGATATAGAGGTGAAAGAAGCCAGGCCGAAGTCGGCACAAAATTGCGTACATACAGTAGAAAAGTAAAATGCTCCTTTCGAAAACGTTGTCATCGCTTGGGTTGATGGTGTCGTCCCATGCAGTAGTTTGGTGGTTGATGGTGTCGTCCACGAATTCATGTCTTCAGATAAGAGGAACCACAGGTGGATGGAGGTTTATTGTTTTGTTAATTCATCCCAAAATCACGAATTGTTGCATTAGGTTGAGTTACACTATTAAATAATCCATGAAAAACTTTTTTCTTTTCAAAACTATAGCAATCCATGTACAATCATATGCAAATGGTTATGTAAGGGAAAAGAGCTACGTCAGGAATGTTAAGGTAGGGGTGAGCAAATGAGAATTCGAGACTAGTACCGGTACAGAACTCTCGGTACCGGACTCCCAAATTTCAAATCCTAGGTACCGGTACCGGGACTGAATTCTAATTTAGGAGTTCGGTACCAATACCGAACTCCCAAAAATTATTTTGGGAAAATCCTAAAATTTTTAATTTTTAATTTTTTTTCTTTAAGTATTTAAGTGTCTAAATTAATAAATAAAACAAGGTGTGGGCGTCAACGTGGTAGCAGCATTGACCATTTCCTCAGTGAACGAGTGGACGTGATTTGCAAACGAGAGCGCGGCTTCGGGTGCAGTGGCGATTTCGGGTGTGGACCCGTAATTGGAAAAATGGGGTTTTGGATCCAAATTGGGGATCGGATCCGATTAAAGTATAGTTACTCCTAATTCTCATTTGAATTAATATCTGACATGGCTTTCCCTTCTCTCTCTCTTTCCTGGATGAAGGTTGGAACCCTTCATTTAGGCTGAGAGGCACGCGTGGGTGCACTCGTGCCCGTCGCGTTGAAAACTGGACAAATCACTTAAACTCGTCCCCTGTGTGGGACTTTGACCAATTTGAGCCTTGCATAGCGTTTAAAATTCATGTAATAATTAATTAAGTTGATTCGTATGTTTGTATAAAACAGGGCGTGACACTAGGCGACTTTGTAGACCTCACCAAGAATTGTTTTCATTGCATCACAAAACATTATCAGGAAACGAATTCGCTTCACAAGCACCAGAAAAAAGGGAGCCCATCATCCAGAGGACCTTTACATCCTATCCGATCGATGCGATGCAGCCTCGCCTGCGAAAAACCCCTAGGTGTTAGGTAAGATAATCAATAATAGAAAAATTAATAAAATACCTGCTAGACCATTTTTTCTGGTCTTCTGCTCGGCCATTATGTACTAATGTGAGATGTAAAAATGATTAGTAAAAAAATATTGAATAAACTAAGTAAAAAACAGTAGAAAAACCTTTTGTGCGGAGAATGCCAGGGTTATCTTCTGTTGACTAAGAGAATCTTCATCCCTCAAAAGGGATGTAGAGGCGAAAGAAGCCAGGCTGAAGCTAGCACAAAATCTCGTACATACAACAGAAAAGTAAAATGCTCATTTCGAAAATGTTGTCATTGCTTGGATTGATGGTGTCATCCCGTGCAGTAGTTTAGTGGTTGATGGTGTCGTCCACAAATTCATCTCTTCCGATAAGAGGAACCACAGGTGGATGGAGGTTTATTGTTTTGTTAATTCATCACAAAATCACAAATTATTGCATTAGATTGAGTTACACTATTAAATAATTAATGAAAACATTTTTTCTTTTCAAAACTATAGCAATCCACGTACAATTATATGCAAATGGTTATGTAAGAGAAAAGAGCTAAGTTAGGAATGTTAGGGGTGAGCAAACGGGAGTTCGAGACTGGTACCGGTACCGAACTCCCAAATTTCAAATTCTAGGTACCGGTATCGGTACCAAATTCTAATTCGGGAGTTCGGTACCGGTACCGAACTCCAAAAATTATTTCGGGAAATTTTTGAAATTCTTTAATTTTTAATTTTTTTTAAGTATTTAAGTGTCTAAATTAATAAATAATTAATTAGTGAATTGATGTCTTGTATTTTTATAGTCTTTTAGGCATATATTTACTAGTGAATCGAGACCAATTTTCATGCTTTTACATCTCTTTCCAGCTTATTTCATTGACTTTCTTTAGAAGCTTCACTTCTTGTCATGTTGATAAATACAGGACAATTTACTCACTTTTGGAGCTATTTGGAAGTATATTTACGTCCCCGAGTGAATCAAGAACCTTGACGAGACGTTCGGCTTCAAACGGAGCTAATTTCTAGAATTACAGCTGAGGCCCTAATTTGCATTATGGCCATAATTTCTGATTCGAATTCTCAAGAAGCCCATTTTCATTCAAGCATAATCATATTCCGAAGGCGTGCCCTTAATTTTCTCAATAGATGCCTTTCGAAAGATAAAAAGTTTGACAGAAAACATTACGGCTATAGTCGTAATTTCACCCTGCCCGTAATCTTTGCATCGGCAACCATTGATACCATACTATGGTCGGAATGCAAGTCAAGTCAAAGGTCAACTCACCCGCAAAATTTCAGACAAAACGGAGTTCACTACAAAGATTACCGTCATGCCCATAACCCTCATTACACCCGTAATGGTAGCATTAAGTGTATCAGAGGGCTGCAATAAATAGGTCGTAACTTTTCTGTTACAACTCCGATTTGGGCGTTTTTAATGTCATTACGAAGAGCTTTTAATGGCCTACAAGTTCATGGAAGTTTCAGGAGCTGAAGAGAATTGACGCCAATATTACAACCATGCTCGTGATCTCCATTACACCCATAATCTCTCTTGCGTGGCCTAAACTTAAAAGAGCCATAACTCTCTCATTATAGCTCCGTTTTGAACGTTCTTGGTGTCAAAACGTAGCTAATTCAATGGGCTATAATTCTGGTATATCAAAGGGCACCTCAGAAATGATAAAAGGGGTCTAAAGCGCTGAGGAACGCAGCGCCTAGTTGGGGCTCAAGGTGGGCTAGTGAGTTTTACAAGGGAGAAAGCTTTGGTGATAACAAGGGAGGAGGAAGGAGCCATGCTATCATTCTAGAAGACTTGAAGGAAAGTTGCAACGCTTCTGCAGAAGAGTTTTCTTCCTTTTTCTTCTATCTTTTCTTTAGTTCTTTCTAATCCTTTAGAGATCGTACTGAATCGACGTCATGCTAGCTAATCTTTTTATCGGAACAATGGTGTAATTTCGTTGTTTGTATCTTGTGTTCGAACTTATTTTTTTGTAACAAATGCAACTTTATTTCATGTTTATTCGATCTGTGCTATTTTACTGCTAGTATTGCATTGGCCACGCAATTACTTTTCTCGGGCGCCACAAGAAGGACCGAAAGGTGAATTGCGACGCTAGATCTGCCTTATCAATCATGCTCTGACCTGTCAAGAAATTGGGCAGGATTTGTGTGAGGAAACTTATAATATCTCTGAACCCAATGAATCAATCTAGGTACGGTGAGCCACGAAAGTAGGACGCCGATCTAGATTGATACCGGATTATGCCATCGAAAGAGGGTAATCTGTACAATTAGATATTTCCTTGAACACTTTTAAAATTGCGTTGTTATGATTTTATCTTGTTTGAGTTTAAGATTCATCAACGAGACGCACTCGAAGTTCCGATGTCTCTAAACCTTGTTTTCTATCCAAAACTTACACTTGCTTGATTCGGCTAGCATTTGTATTTAGTTGTATTTTCATTTATTTTTCAAAAACCCAAAAACATTTACCCGATTGTCTAGCTATTGATTTGCAATCACTTGGTACTTGATCACTGTCCCTTTGGGATCAACATCTTGAGTACTACTACAACAAAGCTGTCACGCTTGCGGTTAGTCGTACGATAAAGAACACATCATGAATATACCTTATTAGTTATAAATATACCTCACAAATATGTCTCATAAATTAGTAAATAATATATAAATAAATATATTAATTAATTATTAATATATATTTTGCTACTTCGGGACTATAAATAAATATCAAAGTTTTTTTCAGGTACTAGTACCGATATCGAAATCCCAATTTAAAAATCGGTATGGGTATCGAAATATCGAAATACTGGTATTAAAATACCAAATACCAAAAATTTCGGTACGATACATCGGTATTGGTACCGAATGCTCACCCCTACTACGAATGATCCGCCTGTTGGCTTTGGATCCGACCTTGGTACATTCGCAGAGAGTGTTTGCCTTGCAGTTCAAACGAAGATAATCTTACTCATTTATTTAGAAACATGGCTTTGTGGCTAAGACCAGTGCTGGGCCTTTTTCAGTCTCTTGTCAGCCTATTTCTATCCGTTGCAATAGGCATGGCCCATTTCGAGATAGACCGGCCCATCCATCAGCAAATTGCCAACTTTTTCCTAAAGTAAACCATCCATGCGGATTCTGCTGTGCTCTTCTGTCGTCAATAATAACACAGGTAACGGCAGAGCACCACCCAACTGCACCGCACATTTGGCACACGCGATCGAATCTAATGGCCCGCTTTGACCGCGCTATCACCGTCTTCTCCCCTGACGGCCACCTCTTCCAAATGGAGTACGCACTCGAGGCCGTCCACAAGGGAAACGCCACCATCGGTGTCCGCGGCACTGACACCATCGTCCTTGGCGTCAAGAAGAAATCCACCCCCAAGCTCCAAGACTCCCGGTAATACCCTATTCCGCATTCCCTATCATTGAGTTTCCACAGGGCCCTGTTATGTACTAATACTAATAGAGCAAGTAGCACTAATCACCAATTAAGTAAAAAACACAGCAATAATAGCACAATAAGAACATCAAATTTTACGTGGAAAACCCTTTAAAAACAAAGGGAAAAACCACGGGGGCAAAATCCGATCAAGAGGCTTCACTAATCAATGAGAGAGGTACACCAAGTCTTCTCTAGCCACAAACTAGAGGTAAAACATCAACATACATCAAGAGTAACAACTTCTTGGAATACTAAACAGCATATGACCATCATCAACTAGGATGGAAACCAAAACTAAGTAGAAAGATTGGAGAAATCTCACCAAAATTCATCAGGAAAGAACTGACCGAAAAGCGACCTTTGAGAACTCAAAATCAAGATCTGACCGTTCAGAATATGGGAAGATGAGTCCTTAGCTTGAGTGAAAATTTTTAGCTCGATCCAACAGTGCGTTTCTTCAGATCGTCCACTTGATCGAATGCTGTCCAGTTTTCTCCAAATCCTCTCAACTAGGGTTTTCTCTCTTGCTTTCTTTCAAAAATGCCTCCTCCCTTTTGGCTGCCCCCACCACTACAAAAGTTAACCCTAGCTCTAAAAAAAATAAGTAACTAAAATACCCTCAAGTTGGGTATATTAACCAAATTGTCATCATACCAAAAATTGAGTCATCCTCCATATAGGAGGGAAACTCATCTAACAAATCTCCCCCTCACGACTATATGGAGGGATTCATCATACCGACAATCTTGCAACAAATGTTATGCTTCTCTTTTGAAAGAGACTTTGTCATCATATCAGAACCATTATCATCAGTATGAATTTTCATTAACTCTAGTTGCTTTGAGTCTAACACATCACGTATCCAATGATACTTCACATCAATATGTTTTGATCTAGAGTGAAAAGTATGGTTTTTACCCAAATGAATTGCACTTTGACTATCACAATATAAAATGTGTCTCTCTTGCTGAAATCCAAGCTCATATAGCAACCTCTTTACCCATAGCACCTCTTTGCAAGCTTCAGTACTTGCAATAAATTCAGCTTCAGTTGTGGACAGTGCAACACACTTTTGCAATCTTGATTGCCATGCAACGGCACCACCTGCAAATGTAACTAGATAACCTGAGGTTGACCTCCTACTATTAATGTCTCCTGCCATATCTGCATCTATGTACCCAACCAATAAAGGCTTGTCACTACCAAAGCAAAGACATAATTGAGATGTACCTCGAAGATATCTGAAAATCAATTTCACAGCATCCCAATGCTCTCTTCCAGGATTTGAGAGAAATCGACTCACAACCCTAACTGCATGAGCTATGTCTAGTCTTGTGCATACCATGGCATACATTAAGCTTCCTACTGCAGATGCGTAAGGTACTGTCTTCATGTCTTCTTTATCTTTTTCACTTAATGGACTTTGCTTATAACTCAATTTGAAGTGACTAGCAAGTGGAATACTAACTTCTTTGGCTTGAATCATGTGGAATCTTTTATGTACCTTTTCCACATATTGTTCTTGTGATAACCATAGCTTCTTAGATTTCCTATCACGAGTAATAGTCATGCCAAGTATCTTCTTCGCCGATCCTAGATCCTTCATGGCAAAGGTTTTACTCAAGTCTTTCTTTAACCTATCAATTTTAGAGATATCATGGCCAATAATTAAGATATCATCTACATAAAGCAGCAAAATCAAAAAATCATCATCAGAGAATCTTTTAACAAAAACACAATGGTCTGAAGTTGTTTTCTGGTAGTTGTGCTCCCCCATAAATGACTCAAATTTTTTGTACCATTGCCTTGATGCTTGTTTCAAACCATATAAACTTTTTCTCAACCTACAAACAAGGTCTTCTTTTCCTTTTGTCTCAAAACCCTCTGGTTGCTCTATGTAGATCTCTTCCTCTAAATCACCATGAAGAAATGCTGTCTTTACATCCATTTGTTGAATCTATAAATCCATGCTAGCAGCAAGTCCTAGCACAACTCTAATAGAAGACATTTTCACCACAGGAGAAAAAATTTTATTAAAGTCAATACCCTCTTTTTGACTGAAACCCTTCACAACTAACCTTGCTTTGTATCTTGGTTGTGAACTCTTCTCTTTAGCCTTCAACCTAAAGACTCATTTGTTCTTTAATGCTTTCTTGCCTTTAGGTAACTTGACCAAATCACATGTGTGATTATCATGCAATGATTTTATCTCTTCCTCCATAGCCTTTAGCCACTCTTTCTTTTGATTGTGTGCTAAAACTTCTTCAAAGCATTCAGGTTCTCCCTCATCTGTCAACATAACATATTCATCTAGGGAATATCTGCTTGAAGGTTGTCTAATCCTATTAGATCTTCTTGGAGGAATATCAATTGCATCAGTAGACTCTATGGTCTCTTGGCCATCTGACTCAACTATCTCAATGTTAGGACCATCCACATCACTATCTCTTTGATTTGATTCAACAACTTGGGGGGCTAAGTCCAGTACATCATGATTTTCTTGTGGCTTTGGCATATCTGTCACCTTGTCAAAGTTTTCAATTGTTTGGTCTTCAAAGAACACAACATCCCTGCTTCTTATTACTTTCTTCGAAGCTAGATCATAAAGCCTGTAACCAAATTCTTCAATTCCATAACCAATGAAAATACATTGTCTTGTCTTGGAGTCAAGCTTTGACCTTTCATCTTTAGGGATGTAAACAAAGACACGACAACCAAATACTCTCAAATGCTTGTGAGATATATCCTTCATACTCCAAACTCTTTGTGGCACATCATACTGCAAGGGAACACAAGGAGATAAGTTAATAACATAAGCAGCGGTAATTAAAGCCTCACCCCAATAAGTGTTTGGAAGCTTTGCTGTGAAAGTAGACATCTAACTCTCTCCACAAGTGTTCTATTCATTCTTTCTGCTAGGCCATTTAGTTGTGGAGTCTTAGGAGGAGTCCTTTGGTGTCGAATACCCAGTGCTTTGCAATAATAATCAAATGAGCCCAAATATTCACCTCCATTATTAGTACGGATGCACTTTTAACTTCTTTCCTGTTTCTCTTTAATACTAACATGAAATTGTTTAAAGACATCCATTACTTCATCTTTGGTTTTCAAGGTGTATACTCATACCTTCCTTAAGTGATCATCAATGAAGGTTACAAAGTACAAAACACCACCAAGTGTTCTTGTCTTCATAGGTCCACATAAATTTGAGTGTACTAACTCAAGAATTTCAGATGCCCTATGTGGTGCAACAGCTCTAAATGCAACCCTATTCTGCTTTCCCGCTAAACAATCAACACAACACTTTAAAGGTGAACTTGTCAAACCTTGAAGATACCCTTTCTTACTAAAGTGTCTATCCCCTTTTGACTCATGTGACTAAGTCATTTGTGTCATAAATCAAAAGCAACATTATCAACAGTTGCATTAACAACTCCTCTAGAGCATCCAACTTGCATCACATATAAATTTGAGAACTTTTTACCTTGAGCCAAAACCAAGGATCCCTTTTTCAGCTTCCACTAACCATCACTGAAGGTGTTGACATATCCTTCATCATCAAGTCTTCCAACAGAGATCAAATTCATTCTGATATCTAGAACATGCTTCACATTTTTCAGTAGTAGCTTTGTGTCATTGTTGATCTCAACATAGACATCTCCAATACCAACAACCTGTGCAACTTCATCATTTCTCATATGTATAGTACCACAATTTCCAAGAGTATATGTAGAGAAAAGTTCTCTTTTTGATGTAACATGTGTAAATGAACCACTATCAATCACCCAACTAGAGTTATCATTAGTGAGATTTACCTCATCTCCCTTGCATAGAAGAACAAACTCCTTTAACACAGTATTAACTCTATTAGTCTCATCTTCACTTTTGCTTTCTCTTTTCTGCTCTTGTCTTTGCTCCCTTTTCAACTTTCTACAATATTTCTTAATGTGGCCTTTCATCCCACAATGGTAGCATTCAAAGTTCTTCTTTGGTCTAGATTTGCTTCTAGACTTATCTCTATACTCTGGGCCTCTACTTTTATTTCTCCCCCTGCTTTCTGCAACAAATACCTCAGCATGAGTATTAGATGGGCTACTAGTCTTCCTCCTTGTCTCCTCATTTAATAAACTGTTTTTCACCAAGCTCATGGTTACTACTCCATTGAGAGCTGAATTAGTAACCGAGACTCTGAAGGTTTCCTAACTATCAGGAAGTGTACCAAGAAGCCATAATGCCTGCACTTTATCTTCAAAACTGATCTTCATTGCAGTTAATTGATTTATAATTCTCTATATCTCATTCAAATGATTAGTAATAGGAGAACCATTTTTGTACTTCAAATTCATGAGTTTCTTTATGAAGTACAATTTATTTCCTCCTGTCTTGCGAGCATACAACTCATCAAGCTTACATACACCAAAGTGCATATGCATCATTTTCATCAGAGACATGATTATAAACATTGTCATCTACCCATTGTCTAATATAGCCATAAACTTATCTATTTAGCAACTTCCATTTATCATCACTCTTATCACTTGGTTTTGCAGATTCACCCAAAATAGGAGCATGATAATTTTTGCAATAGAGAAGATCTTCCATCTTCCCTTTCCAAATATGATAGTTGCTACCATTAAGATTTATCATTCTACTAGTATTAACTTCCATCTTCACAACCTAAAATAATTGAACCAAGCTCTAATACCACTATTATGGACTAATACTAATAAAACACTAATCACCAATTAAATAAAAACACAGCAATAATAGCACAATAAGAGGCCCCCCATTCCTTAAGCCTCTTATGATCCACTGTCGTATTGCTCCTTGTTCCTCAGATCGGTGCAAAAGATCGTGAGCCTCGACACTCACATTGCGCTGGCGTGCGCGGGGCTAAAGGCGGATGCTCGCGTGCTGATCAACAACGCTCGCATGGAGTGCCAGAGCCACCGCCTCACCATGGAGGACCCAGTCACGGTCGAGTACATCACCCGCTACATCGCCGGCCTGCAGCAGAAGTACACCCAGAGCGGCGGCGTCCGGCCCTTGGGACTCTCCACGCTCATCGTTGGCTTTGACCCCTACACTGGCGTGCCTGCTCTGTACCAGACTGACCCTTCCGGGACCTTCTCGGCCTGGAAGGCCAATGCCACTGGGAGGAACTCCAATTCGATGCGGGAATTCCTGGAGAAGAACTATAAGGAGACTTCCGGGCAGGAGACAGTGAAGTTAGCCATTACGACACTGCTTGAAGTAAGCTTGATTCTTTCCTATCTTCTGGTTGATGACTTTCTTTTCTCCTTTTAATTAGTTCAAACTGTCTCTTTGTCTGTTCACGTAACATGCAGTAGCCTCGGCAGTTGATGATATAATCATATATCATTTGTAGTTATGGAGTATACTTGGACAAGATACTGAGGAAAATTTTGATAATTAATTTAGAATGTACTAAACTGTTATTGCGAGAGGAAGTGAATATCAGATTACTTTTTGTGCTGTCAATGCGTATTATTATTTAGAAATAAAGTTTCAAACCTACATTTTGTTGTAAAAAATAGACTTTTTTAGTGTTTTCAAATTTGTCATAAATATTGAGATGCTAATAAAGTTGTTCTGAGTAATATTTTGAATATGAGTTTCTGAAATGTAATTGCTGTTAGCTTTGGTAAGATGTTTAAATCATTAGTGACAATTGTGGAGAATCTGATATTAGCAATAATTTAGCATCCGTAAACTAAGCTGTTGATAAGAGAGATTAAAACGAACAAAATAGAAGGCTAAAGAGAGATGAAGAGAAGATGGATTACCTTAGTTCTAGTCGCATTTCAACATCCATTTGGGATGGGCAGTGTGCAATGCCATGTTGAACACTGATAAAACCTCTAAAATTTTATAACATTCATATTGTAGGCTGCCACAGTTATTCATCTATCTCTCTTCCTACAAAAATTTTATCTCTTTTTGTATAAATCAAATGCCGAATGGCTGAAAATTTTATTTGGGCTTCAGCAAATTATTTGGTTTATTCAATTTACGATGTGGAATCTTCCTTTTTTTTGTTTCACTTATTTTTTAATGAAATTAGAGCAAGTAACATGTTCAAGATATATAATTCAGATAATATGGTGTTTTTATTTTAAAAGGAAAGACAAAGATGGAAGGTCCACCATCTCTTTTAATACTATAATACAAAATAAATGTACATTAACTATAGTGCATATTATCTCTTGCATTCTTCATTTTTCTTATTGGAAGCAGAGCTTTCTGCGTATGCAACATAGAGAGTTGTGGACTGGTTCCATGATTCTGGATTGTTTTTTAATCTTTTGATATTTCTTGCATCATTTTGAAGCTCGTCTGCTGTTTCTTTGGCAGTCACTCAATAGTTTGATTTATTTTTTACTAAAACAGACCGATCACAGAAAGATTTTGATTTGAGTTCTTTGAGACAAATTATATTATTTAGGTTGTTGAGAGCGGAGGAAAGAAGATAGAAATTGTTGTAATGACCAAAGAGGATGATCTTCGTCAACTTGAGGAAGCTGGGATTGATGCTATTGTTGCTGAAATCGAGGCAGAAAAAGCTGCAGTTGAGGTTGCAAAGAAGGCCCCTTCTAAAGATACCTAATTTTGATCTTCTAATTATTCCATATTGCTTTTTATTTCCTTGTATTGCTCCTCTTTGATTCAAGATTTGGTATTTAATTTTGAGCTTTATGTTGTATGGGAACTCAATTAACAGCTTCATTTGTGTGACAAGGTTTTTTCTTTGTTTACTTGTCACTTTGTTGTACTTTAATGGTTTCTTTTGTTCTATTGGTCAATGTAGTTTGTATCACGATTTCAAATTTATTTAGTGCAATTCTATGTATGTTGCCTTGTTTTTGATGTTACTGTAGAAAAGAAAAAAAAAAAAATCTTTAATATTGGTCTAAGTTATGTTTATGCAAATGCCAATCTGTAATAATGCCAAACATTTGACAGCCATAGCTCGCCATCTTTGGTATAAAATTATTTGTCGATACTGGAGTCATGCTATATGATGTTTCTAAAATATTAGCTCTGGTAGAAAATTATGAAGTTGTAAGCACATGGCTGGTTAATTCTGCAGTTTTAAGGGCGTTAGAATTTCACCATTAAGATAAATCATCACAAAAATTATCTATTTAATATTGTCTATAGTAGAGTGCATTCAGTTTAAGCTCATCATGTGCAGACTTTTTAGGCTTTCCTTGATCTTTTCACAGATTTAAATCTGATTCTAGAGATTTCATCTTGTCGCTGGTGCGGCATCTCATGAAAAACTCTTCCTTCATTAATGAGTCTAAATTGTAAAGCATCAAGTATAATAATTTTAATATCTAGATTGGTCGACTGAGTAAAAGCTATGGTTAAAGTGTTCCTTCAAAGCATAGGATTCTCTCAAATAGCATGATGGTGTTTAATTGTCTTGTTAACCATAGTCTTACTATTAATGCATTGAAAGGTAATAGAGTTTTCATCATGCCTCTAACCCTTAATACCCCCTTGTGCATTTTACAATATTATGTTACAGTGTTAAGGTCTGTTTTAGAAGAGAGCTTCTTTTTCGTAGATTCTTTCTAATAAAATAGACCCTTAATGCTGATGTGCATTTTGCATGATTATTATGAATTTTACCGTATTAATGTGGCTCTTGTGCATTCTTTCTTTCTAAGGATTTTGCCCAAGTGCTTAACTTTTTTAGCACTCATTTTGCTTACAATTATGTATTCGGCCTTCATGATATATTTTTTAAAATGCTTTTTTGGTTGCTAATTTATAGAGCATTTCATTTGTCTACTAACTTTTCATATGTGTGTGTTTTTTGTCTCAACTTTCTTCCCAATCTATTTGCTAGAAAAGTTAATGATTTGTTTAACCTAGCGATAAATATTATAATTACATTCGGTGTTAGGAACAAAACTAAAGGCATAATGTAGCCCTACTTATGGTCATCTTTTCTTTTCTTGTAAAAAGATGGAAACAAAGTTCTCAGGGATCTACTGGCATGGCGACTTTGAACGGTAGTTAAAAGAACAAGTCCACGTGCCACCACAAGCGTGGTCTCACGTCGAACGACGGTGCTGATGTTTCCAACGGTTAGAACGCAGCAGTGATCCGACGGCCAACGTCAAATGGCCGGTTGCCGCCCAGAGGTAACTTTCTCGAGCATCGCATCGCTGTTGCCGCCTGCTGCGGCTGTCGGCAAATCCATGGCGATTAGAGACGCGCTCCGCCATAAAAAATCTCACCCAAACTGCCAAACATGTGCAACTATCCGTTGCTTCTCATTCTCTCCCTTTCGTTTGATATCTACACATATATAATGGCTTCTATGCCTCTTGTTCTACATATGCCAGTGTACAGAATCTCAACTAAGTAATGGAGAGCAGCAGCATTCTGGTGGATCGATCTCCACTAAGTTCTCTAAACTCTGGAACCCTAATCTCCGTCAAAGGCCGCCTCCTTCCTCGGCTTAATTCTACGCCTCCACTGCTCCCTCTCCCTTCGATGATTCACCCTGCGCCAGCGCAGCCGCTTCCTGTAAAGAGGTCCAAGAGTCATCAACAGAACAAGCGGAAGCCGAGATCTCAGTCCGTAACTCCGACGACCAAGAATCCAAGGGCGAAGCCCGCGGCCGCCGCCATCGCAACCGATCCGCGGGATCCAGTGCTGCTCCGATGCTTGGATTTCATGGAATCTGTCTTCTCGAAGTCGCCTCCGCCTAGCAGTCTTCCGATGCCGAGCTTCCCGCTGACGAAGCCCTCGGTTAGCAATGATTTAGCGAGGGATGAAGGGGACGGCGCCGGCGGCGTAGGTTTCGATGCCGGCGCAACTGATGGTCTCCGGCGACTGCTCGGCCTGTAAAGAAGTGATGGTCATGGATCCGTTTTGGTGTTTTGATCGGGGTTAATGGTGAGTTTTATTCTGCCATCCATCCTCGAAAGTTGTCGTAACTAACTAGTGTATGCTTGTGAAGAGAGACCGAAATGTGCGTATTTATTAATTAGTGCTGCCAAAAGATTTTTTTTTTTTTTTTCAAAAGATTATTCTTTGCTCTGCTTAGTTTTTACAAAGGGAGTTGTTCTATGAAGACTTTCGTACTCATCGGTCAATTGAAAAAGACATGTTGTATCGTATGATTGAAACAGAATAATAATAATTTTATATGTGTATTTAATAAGACAATTTTAATTTAAAATCGACAGAGCAAATAGCTTATATTGAATGCGGTCACAAGCACAAATTCACGTGAATCACATCAGCTAGAACTGCAGCCATGACTACATTTATTTTATTTCATTTTTAAATTTAATTAATAATAAAAACTACATAGTAGATAAATATAATCGCTTGCAATTCTAGCTATTAAATGCGGTCACAAGACATGCCTTGTACAAAATTTCGCATTCTACTAAAATTTCCCTCATAAGAGATGGAGAAAATAGGCACTAAGACAAGAGTGCCATATACTAGAGGGACTAATTACTTAAATTATGGCCTTTTTAAGGGATTGACTTAAAATTATGACCCTCATAAGAGGTTGAAACGCTAAAAATAGAAGCGCAATTGATTAGCTGTTACGTCTCGGCGTCCGCTTTGGCCGCACGATTTCCCGGCCGGGGCCCCTTCTTTCTCTCTCTCTCTCTGCCCAAACGCAAAGGCGCTCCTTTTTTTTCCCATTCCTCCAGAACGTGAAGCTTGACATCTTCTTTGCGGATCTGTGAGCGTTAGGTTTGCTTATCCTCCCTGTCGCAGTCGTCGTCGTCGCCGTCAATGTCGGAGGTCTTCGGTTTCGTTGCGGGACGCGGAGCTGGGCCTGAATGAACATTGGCTTAGTTCGTTCCTTCTTTCAGGTGAATTTTGTTTAAGGTTGAGCCAGCAGGACATCGGCGGACGAGATGAGCGCGTCCAGGTTTATAAAGTGCGTCACGGTGGGGGATGGCGCCGTCGGCAAGACTTGCATGCTTATCTCTTACACCAGCAACAGTTTTCCCACGGTGAGTTATGAAATGGTGAAATTTCCCCGATCGACCTTCTTTCTCTTCGATTCTTTCGCCGCGTGTGTTAGGCGTTAGGTTTTCTCGCCAAAATGCGGGAATGGGTGAAACACTCTGTTGTCTAGTAAAATGCATTCTTTTCAGATGAATAGCCTAGAATGTAATTTGGGAGGGTCAATCTTTTTCGCTCTTCTACTCTTTGATTCTTTTCAGATTTGTGTTTCTTTTTTTGACAGAAAGGGCGTCCCTTAATTATCCAGGACGTAGTCATATGTGAATCATTCAACTTTTTATCTGGATCACATGGTATTGAAGGATGTATCTGTATAAATTTTCTGTGCGAAATAACACCGAACGATAACAATTGTTCAGGGATCTGCCGATTCCAGAAATTGTCCTGCTTATTTGAGTATCGCTGCTTCTTTTTTCTCTCTCTTTTTGGTTTTGCTTTTACCGGATAACTGGACCAGCTTCTTGGTGATGGAGGTCAATTCTCGTTTTTAATATAAAATCTTGTGTTGTTAATCTACTTTGAGTAACATGTTGTGCCTAAACAATGCGGCAAATTCAATTCAATTCGTTATGCCATCCATGGACACTCTGTTTCTGGGTTATCTTTGGAACTAACATGTTAATATTACGGCAGTGAGCAAATTATTGTCACGCCCTGAGGAATGTTTTGTCATTGTTATTTACTTACTGCAAGGGATGAGAAACGTGGAGGTTGCAGATGCTTTATATTCTTTGTCTTCTTGGCAGGATTATGTTCCGACAGTTTTTGACAATTTCAGCGCAAATGTTGTGGTGGATGGGAACACAGTTAACCTAGGACTGTGGGATACCGCAGGTAATTTAAAAAAATTTTCCCCTTCCACCTGCTTATGTATTTCTGTGTTTATATCTGCATCCTCTCTCAACTGTACTTGTTATAATATCATGCTCTGGATGAACAGGCCAGGAGGATTACAACAGGTTGAGACCTTTGAGTTACCGTGGTGCTGATGTTTTCTTGCTTGCCTTTTCTCTTATTAGTACAGCCAGTTATGAAAATGTTGCGAAGAAGGTGATAGGCTGACTGCCATTTCGTTACATCATTATTCAGCTGTTTAAGATTTCATGAAGTAGAATATTTTAGCTTTGCTGATTTTTTTTTCTTTCTTTCATCTTCTTTCATTCTGGCTTTTGGCTTTTCAGTGGATTCCTGAACTGTTGCATTATGCTCCTGGTGTACCCATAATTCTTGTTGGAACAAAGCTGGGTAAATGCTGATTATCATTAATTCGTGATACTAAAATTTGTTACGCTTTTTTTTTCCATTTTCTGATCAGATTTGTTATGTAGCAGCTATCTATTTTGACTTAGGTGTTATGTATATTACTTCTGCTGCTCTTGTCATCATCTCATATTTATGATAAAACTTGAATTGGTGACCCAAAGCGCTCACACCAGTTTTTCTCTTTATGTAAAATTTAAGATCTATTGGACTATTACTTACAAATCCTTGTTACATGATCGTTGTATCATGTGTGTAATTTGTGATCAATGGTTTGAGAGGAAGTGAAATTGCTTGGAGCAATCCTGGCTAGAGGACAAAAAATATATACGACAACTTGACTTCTAATAACTTCTGGAAGACTAATTACCAAATAGAAAATTTGCCTCGTTCTAACTTACTAACTTAGCATTCTCCGTAACCTAGACAATACGGCCCACATTATAGAAGTAAGTAGTCAAGTAACTATTACATACGTGAACTCTAATTCCACAGTTGTTCTACTCTTTTGACCGATGAGGTACTGTGGTGCTCTTTCATGTTCATATGGACATTCTGGTTGCTATGATATTAGATTACAACATTGTGATGGTTTTCTCTTTTAGAATATGTTTGTTTGTATTAAAGTTATAACAGTTAGGTGGTTGTCACCCAAGTGTTCCGTTCATTTTTCCTGAGCAAAAACCAAAAATTTAAGAAATAAGT
The DNA here is from genome assembly GCA_027563935.2 of Costus lasius. Lineage (NCBI taxonomy): Eukaryota > Viridiplantae > Streptophyta > Magnoliopsida > Zingiberales > Costaceae > Costus > Costus lasius. The sequence continues at coordinate 19,782,905 of CM050447.1, read as the reverse complement.
AGTAAACAAGTGTTATCTTAGGACTTTTTAGGTTTCCATCCAAACAAACAACGACAAGAAGGTTCTAATAGAAGAATGGTTTTTGATGAAATTTACACAATTACATTAGATTTTCTGCGTCACGTGTGCATTTCTGCCATTCTCTCTTATTCTTCATCAAATGGATGCAACCTGAAAACCTTTTCTCTGTTTGTGATCTTTTCCTTCTGGTTAAGCTTAACTTTTGAAGTAGTGCTAAGAGAGTTCAGTATTCTGCTCAGTGTATATCTAGCTGTTAATTGTTGTTGAAAATTTACCATGAAATGTGCATTTTGTCCATTTTCGGGTCACACATTCAGTGAAGATATTCTATTTGTTAGTCATAGAGAATTAGGGTTCAGGACTTCTGTTTAACTATAGAATTGAAAATTGTGATAAATAATAGTATGCACCCTAACTGGATCTTTGAAAAATGAAGTGCAGACACATTTTTGTTCTTTTCTACATTCAGGTAGGAGTACTGTGGCTAATCATAAAAAATCATATTTCATTATTTTACCTATAAACAGGAGGGCATCGACTCATAGTAGATGCTTGCCTTAATGATTGTGTACTGATTTTCTTTGGCTGGCGCTTCCTTTAGTCCACTACTTTTTTTATCTAGGTCATTTTTCTTGTATCATGAGCTAATTTTTCCAATTTGCGAGACTACTAAAAATTGAAAGGTACAATTTTGAGTTATATATTGTAAAATACAATGTTCCCATTCTGAAAAACTGAATACAATTTGATGTTTTAATATGTTATAGCAGAGTAGATTTTCTTTTCAGTTTTCACTTTATTGTCTTCAAGACAATCCTTGACTTCTTTTAAGCGCTTGAATTTGTTGCTCATATTTTATGTCAGTAATGCTAATTTGTTAAACATATTAGAGTCTACTGATGAATGTTCATGTTTGCAGATCTTCGGGACGATAAGCAATTCTTTGTAGATCACCCTAGTGCTGCTCCCATCAGTGCTGCTCAGGTAAATTTTCTGGCAAGTTATGCAGCGCTTAATCTTTTTCCAATATCTCATATGCATCATGTCAACATGCATCATGGATTGCTTTTGGTATTAAAAGTGGCTTTCATGATGTTGTAGGGTGAGGAACTGCGGAAGCAAATCGGTGCATCTGCCTACATTGAGTGCAGTTCAAAGACTCAACAAGTATGTGCTTCCCACATTTTCCCATGTAATATTATAAATAAATTAGTATTGTTTTGATGGTCTAGAAATGGTGTGATACAGAATGTCAAGGGAGTATTCGATGCAGCCATCAAGGTGGTTCTTCAGCCACCGAAGCAAAAAAATAACAAAAAGCAAGGTAAAGGTTGCTTCATATTGTGAGATCCGAGCGTGCAAAAAAAAAGGGGTGGTGTGGGGCTAATCCTTTTCATGCTAGAGAAGCTGGTAACTGTTGTATAGCAACAACAAATTGGGAAATCGATGCATGAGCTTCGAGAGGTTTGTTTCTTCTTGACCTTACAAAGCATGTACCGTATTCAAAATACCTTTCACAATAGACTTACGTCTTGTTGTTTGAATCTATTTTGTTGTTTTTTTTGGACATAGAATCTATTTTGTTGCAAAACGTGGCACTGAGTTTGTTGTATTATAATTAAATTACATAATTGGCTTTTTTAAAATATTCATAAGGTGCATGTGGTGTGCTTTTTAGGGCGAAACCCCCAAACCATAATTCTTGTACTCAAATGTTTATGCTCTCCGTTCCACAACAGACTAGATAGGAGAAGCTTGTGCTTTCAGTAGAAAAAAAAAACATGCTCCGGAAACACTGAACTAATTAAATCCCTCCATCCAGAAAAGCACTAGATAGCAAAAATTTGTATTCATATATACTTGCCATGAGGAAATCTGCATCAATCACTACTAAATAAACTAATATAATATTCAACTAACTGTTACTGTATTTGCCATATATATACAAGTACAAAATCCAGCATGGCAAGAACAATACACATGGTGAAAATTACTAATAAGAAAAAAAAAAAAAAACTTCACCAGATATATGCCCATCTCATGCATCTACAACTCATATGTTAAATTCGTTAGTACATTTTTATTGTAGTTGTGACCAATTGAAGGATACCAATGGTCCCACGTTGGATAAGGTGAAAAGCATTTATGAGTTATATGTTTTGTTGTCATTTCAACGAGTAAGAAAGTTTTGGGCCTTTCATAATGTGCGTCTGCTAGGTCTCCTCTTTCAAGTGTAATGTGCCTCTCATATCCTTTTTGCTTGATTTTTTTAAACTTGTGAAGGTTGCCTTAGTTCAAAAGGACACACCCATTCCTCCGCCCGTTTATCCTTGAAACTGTTTTCCTCCACAATTGTCTTCTTCTTGCGAATTCTCAAAGAAATTTTCTTGTCTTGAATCCTAAGGTCGAAAATTTACTGTGACACAACTATCACGCCTCAAGCTGCATCCACACTTTTCCTACAAGATTATTCTATTCACGATGTTGTGTTATGACGGTATGACATGATGAACACAGTTCAAAACGTTGAACAAACAAATATTTTTCACTACCTCTGATTCCTGCCCTTCTTCCATCTATCGTCCCTCGTTCAAAACTCAAGAGTTTCATCTCGGATATCACTATGCGTGCTCTAGCATGGTAAAAATGCCCCCTTTCGTTGTTATCTTCTCTTATTGGCCTCTATTCTGTCAACGATGATGTCGCGTGGAGTCTCCTCCCCCTGGTTCGGCGTTGCTTCTTGCAACGTATCGGTAAGGCAGTTTGCCATGACTTTAACCAATATCTTAAATCACTGCAGCTGCACCAACCAGCTCTTCTGCAACGGTGTCTCCAGCAAAACCAATACATAACTATGTTCAGCCCCTGTTCTCTGCCGTAGATGCCACCCCACCATCTCACTGACACCGGCTTTCTCTCCTCCGAAGGCGTGGATTCCATTGTTACAGATGCCACCTCCACCCCTGACTCATGGTCTATTAGACGCACCTCGAGCTTGATTTCGCCGCTTTAAAGTAGAAGGTTACAAACTGGAGTTTATTAGATCCAAGACGGTTGAATCCTTATTTTTTGGGACATGTCAACTTCTCTAGGATATCAACTTGGTCATTGGCAATATTCCTGAATCCTCTTGGTATGGTGGAGCAGTCGGCCAGCTGCGGTCAGGGAGAACGAGTATGGGGAGCCATAGTGGTGGAGGTGGAGATGCCAGAGAGCGGAGCGGTATATATATATATATAATAATTTTTATTAAAAAATTATTATTTTGTATTAGTTATAACTTAGCGTTGGTTTTTGGATACTTACAGGTGTAGACCCTAATCATACTCAGGCTATGTAAAAAAAAAAAAAAATCTAAAACTCATTCTAATACTATAATCAAATAATCGAATCGTTTAGGGTTCTTGATTGATTTAGATTTAATATTATCCCTGCTCTTCAGCCATTAAATCAGGCAAGTCTAACCATTAACCAAGAATTGTCAGATCAAAACCAAATGAGACAAAATTTACCTCATCTCAGACTAGGGTTTTGATTAGATAACCAAAGTAAAAAAGCTTGCTTGATCTGGTAAACTTAAGTTGACTCCACCGCTAGTGTGAAAATATTAGCTAGTCGTTCTAAACTCGAACTCATTTTATTTTCCTAATCTGTTACCTAAATTTGTCATAAATAGATTGGATTGGATTAGGTAACTATGTTCTGTTCAGTGTCATCCCTCCCCAAGAAGGATTTCGGATGTGATAACACATAATAGGGATGTTTTTTACAATTATTATCCCTTCATATAAGTCTAAGCGACTAAACCCTCAAAGATAGAAGAATTTATCTAAAGGCTTTGCTTAGTTTGATGTACTGTATGGATGCTGCTGCTTAAATCATTCTATATAGGGCAGCATGACATGTGTGCCATGTATCGCACATCATCCAATTATGTAGGCATATTGAGAACACATGATCAAGTGAATATTTCTTCGGATGAATGGATGATGTCTTATATACTATAATCGTAGGTAGTAATATACTATTCATCTTGGATAATAATTGCCAATTAAAATATTTTTGCTATTGCATGTTAATAAGTTTCCAGAATGATGAAAAATTACTTCAGACTCAATTAAAATCAGATCTTGTGATACTTTCAGAACTTCCATTCTAAAAGTACGGTGAGGATAAATTTGAAACATTTAATAAAATTGTAGCTTTGGCATTATTTTGATATTTAAATTTTCAATCGAAAATCTTTTTTTAAAAAAATTGATAGTGAGATTTGAAGTGCTTTGGGTTATCAAATACTATGGAAGACTTTTCTATAATTGCTCCTAACATCTATAGGAGCATATGCAAGTGTAGTGAGAGGTTTCACCCATTCAAAAGAATGAATCGAACTGGCACTTAATTAGTGAAATTGAATCTGACATTTAGTCGGGATAAAGCAAGCGAGCAGATGAAAATCCATTCTCGTGATGATAACAGGTCCCTGAATTTAAGTTGTTTGATTAGGTGCTCAAATACTTTGCTAAAATGCTTACGTCGTTCGTTTCGGTGCTTATGAAGTAGAACATTATATCATAAAAAAAAATTAAGATGGACATCTAGAGTCCTCGATTTTGATCAAATGGCTCAAGCTCAAACCTTCTTATAACCCTATTAAGATAAGCCTCTCTTAAGATTTTTTTTTTTTATCCCAACTATTTCTAAACAATGACATTGAGTGAATTACAAGCAAAAAAAACATTCATACATCAAAGCCGGTGCAGGGTTACTCATTTAAGGGAAAGATTCGTTGAAGTAGATGATGCAAAGAAGAGACACTCAGTTGTTGTCGTTGTACTAACTGGAAAAGTAATGTATTAAAAAATATATACTTTTTGTATGATGTGTTATAGAAAAAATATTATAGATTGTTATTAAGTAGAATATTGTATAAATTATATTTAAATTTAATAGATAAATAAGTTTTATAACGGTTTGATCATTGGCATGATAAATTATTTGATACAACTATAAAATAGTTGACTTTGCATATTATATATAGTCACAAATTTTCTTATTCTATCAATTTTAAGTATAATCTAATTACGAATATTATATATAATATTTATAAATTTTACATTTAATAATACTAAAAATTTATTTTATAATGTAAATAATATAATACATTTTTTATAAATTTACTTAAATGAATTTTTAAATTATAATATTTTAAGCATTTAATAATATCTTATTTTTATATATAAATTTATTTTAAAATAATTTATTGACTTAATAATATCTTTGAACGTAGGTATGTCGCTATTGTACACAGTAACGGATAGTAAACATGGATTCTATTGTTACTATACATTATTGACCACAATACTAGGAATGACAGCACGTAAAGTACTCATTATTTTTCACTCTACCATACACAAACCTAGCTAAGTTCTTTACTATCCTTACCCAATTAACTATACAATAATTTTTATAACCCTTTATTTGAACTCAACCCTATTAATTTTTTTATTACCCATTTAATATTTGACTCCGATACCCCCAACCAAACGCCCCACTGCCAAATTGAGAAGTTGGCTAAGTTACCTAATACTAATACAAATTGAGAAGTTGGCTAAGTTACCTAATACTAATACGCTAAAATTATAGCTGACTATCATACACGCCCTTAATTGTCCTTAGACACAAGGGCATATAGAGATATTGCCTAACACGCCCTTGTGATTGTCCTTGACACAAGGGCATACCGAGAAGTAGGGGAGAGCAATCGGGATTTCGGTGTCAGTACCGGTACCAAACTCCCGAACCTCAAATTATAGGTACCGGTATCGGTACCGAATTCTACTTCGGGAGTTCGATACTGGTACCGATTTCTCGAAATAAAATCGATACCGGTACCGATTTCCCGAAATCCCGAATATTTTTAATTCTAATTTACGTATTTCGGTATTTGTATTCGGTATTTACGGATTTCGGTATTTGTATTAAAAAATACTGAATATTAATATATAAATATTATTTTTAAATTAAATAATACATAAAAAATCGGGACTTCGGTACTTCGGGATTTTCCCGAAATAGTTTTTAGGTACCGGTACCGGTACCGATTTCCCGAATAAAATTTCGGTACCGATACCCATACCGAAGTACCTAAATACCAATACCGAAGTACCGAAAAGTTCGGTACGATACTTTGGTACCAGTACCGTTTTCTCACCCCTACTGAGAAGTCCCATAGAGACAGTCACATTTGATAAAGTGAGTGCTAGTCATGGCACAGGTTGATCAATTTTTCACTCATGCACGAAAGCACTGAGATAGTGTTTCAGTACTGCTCGAGTATAAATACGCAATGAGTAAACAGTAACAGCAATCAGGAAAAGGAAGAAAATTAGCCCAAATTTTGCAAAAAAAGAAAAAAATTATAGAAAAATCTTTTCTTTCTCGGCAACTTAGAGAACTGATCATGCACTAAATTTTTGAAGGGAAGAGTGTGTGCAAAATTTTGACACCACCCAAAAAAAAATTTTGACACCACCAAAACGCTCGATCAATTTGGTATATTGTTTTTCCCTTTTAAAAATTATGTTTTATTTATTTTGTGTTATCTTATTAAGTTAAATTAGCACTAGTTCTATTTTTAAAATAATTGTCTTCCATCACATTTGAACATCTTTTATTGCATATCCATTAAATTGTATTAATTATTTTACATGTGTAACGTTTTTATACTTAGCATTTTTAATCACGTCAACAGAAAAAAAAAATACCTTACAGGATGTATTCTTGAAATCTAGAAAACTCTATAAACTAGAATTGAAACCCTACAAAATCAATTTATAACTGTTTAAAATAACTTTGCTAAAAAATATAAAAAATATTATAACTATAATAGAAATTCATGACACAAGTGTATATTTGTCAGACGCCGGTCCGCTACAGTGGCTGCCATGTAGGATATTTATTATTTTTTTCCATTTCTTTTTCATCCCGCGCCGAACTGCACATGCTACGGGAGCTTCACGCACACCGCCGCTCACGTTGTCGGACCAGAAGACTGCGGCAGGGGAAGGGCAGCTCACGCCCTCGCCCCTTCAGCCCCATTGGCAACCCATAGGACGCCGGAACCATTGCCGGAAACGAGAACGCTGTGAGGGGAAACTTTCGCCAGTTTACTCATCTCCAAAAACCCAGTTACAAAACCCCTCATCTCTCTCTATTTACAACCTCACCACTCTCCCTCTCCTTCTAATCTTGCCGGCGCCGGAGTACTCGTCAACCACGCTATCAAAGATCTTCTTCTGGGAAAGAGGAGCGCAGCCTTCTCATGCCACCGCTCGTGAAGGTCTCGCCGTGGAGGAGGAGGCGCTCTCGCCGTCAGCTACTCGGGGAAGAGGAGGAAAAGGCGCTCCCGCCTTCATCGTCGTCCGCCATCGTCGTCTCCCACCGGAGACAATGGCTCGCGTCCTCCCAGCCTCGTTAGGAAGCGCCCCCGCTCGGAGAGCTTCCGCTCGCAGCCCCCGTCTGATACTCCGTCCATGAGAGAGGGGGAGCGCGGCCGTTGCCGCCTCCTTTTCTACCACTGCAACCGCCTGCCACGGACGCGACACACATCCACCTCACGTCCCTTCCGCCGCCTGCCTCAGACTCCGTTGCTGCTTCGCCCTTCGCGCGCGCGTCCAACTGCCTCAGAAATCCACCTCCAGCGTCGAGATCGTGGGCCTCACCAAGCCCACTTGCTGTGCTCGGCCCGGCCCGAGACCCATCCGGTCCACGAGCGTGACAATATTCTTGTATGCAAGTGATGTAACAGAGCTAACTCTAACCCCTAAATAGGTCTACAACAACGAAAAGTGCCTATCCCTTTCTCGTAAAGTCCTACCGAGGAATTCTACCTACCTTGGGGTTAAACAAAGTCAACATGAAATCTATGAAGACAAATGATCCCACCTAGGATCAACGCCGCTCCCAGGTTCAACCGTCAAGCATTGTCGTCACCGAGGAGCAAACGACGAGCACTAGTCGGAGAGGGGAAGACCTTGCGCCGACGTCTTCCTTCGTCTACCATTGAGTCCTCGCTGCCAGACGCAATCAAGACGCCACTCTAGGGTTTCGCCTGGAAGTTGCCCGCCACTGCCTGAGAAGAAAGGGAAGGATGCTATCGCCTAGGGTTTCGCCTGGCACACCTAGGAAGGGGACGCCACCGGAACAGAGGAGGAAAGGGAAGGAACACTGCCTATGTTCCCCCTTGCCTCTGCTGCCTAAAGAGAGAGGAGAGAGTTTGTGTCTCTCTCTTTGTTCACGGACGCTATCCGATCATAGGGATCGATGTCTTAGGGTCCTCCACAGACAATTGTGTATCAACCATCGTCACATGTGCACCCCCGAGCTTTGGCCACCTCTGTGCCTGTCCAACTGTCGGATGATGAGGATCAAGTCATCTGTCATGCTCGGTGTGCGATGGAACTTATGGGCTAAATTCCAAAAGCATCACACCTAGTATGCCGAGTATCACAGATATGCATAAGGCTTCAATAGGCTAATCTTACACATTTAATAGACTCTATGTTGAGGGCCGCAAGATACCTATCCCTAATGCCTTGTTTACGAGGAGGGAGAGGATGAAAACTCACATTTTCCCCTCATTTACTAGGGCGGACGGATGGGAGGAAGGAAGGACAATACACTAATCTTCCTTCAATTCGTGATCCGTGCTATAGTGATTCCTTCATGCTGCCTCGTCGACTCTCATCTCTCGCTAGCTGTCACCGCCACCTCTCCCACTCGCCACCGCTCCTCCAGGTCATCACCTCGCCTCCCCTAGCCTCTCCCGTCTCCCCGCTACTGCCTCCCCACACCTCGCCCACTGCTCCTCGCCTGATCACCTCACTGCCACTCGCCTCGCTTAGTCACCTCGACCGCCCTTATAGGTAATCTGCTCACCCACTGCCGCCTCCCCTCACCTCGCCCTCTTGCCTTGTTCGCAGCTCATCCGCCTCTCGCCTCACCACTGTTGTGTCCGCAAGTGCACAAATACTCGAAGTAATAAAAGATATCAAACCACTGGGACCTACGTGTTAAGTATCGAATAGTTGTTTTCTCACTAGCTAAGCAAATCGAATACGATGTAAACAAACGGTCGGGAAGTGTACGGATTATTAGAGAGAAAAAAAGTTGGGACTAGGGTTTAATTCACCTTAATTCCAATGACTAGATGGAAATAAGTGCTCGTCAGTTTACTCTTAATATGATAAAGATGAAATCTACTTTTTAAAGAAATTATCTCGCTCTCGCGACAACAATTTACAAAGAACAACTCTCGCTCTCGTGATTGATTATTCAGTGTTAAAAATAAGTAAACCTTGACAAAGAGATTTAAAATCACTCTCGTGGCTAAACTCTCAGCGTTAAAATCTCAAGTGAAACTAAATATTCTCATATCTTAGATTCACAGGTTTTACTTAGGGGTTTCCAACAATCCAATACCTAATCTCTTAGCATATTTTCATGTCTAACTCAATAATATTTTCTAGATCAGTGTTTCAACAAGAAATTAAACTTCAAAAATCTAGAAATAAGAACAAACCTAATCTCTTAGCATAAGTTCATAAATCTCAATTTTAGGGTTCCAAGTTTTGCAAATCACTTTTCAGTCCATATCACAAAACTCTAACACATGTTGATAATTGAAACTAGAAAAGATTAAAGACATTAATCACTTAAGTAAAATTATCATATCAAAAATATTTTGACAAAATAAAAATTATCTAGTCATTAAGAAATTAAGGGGATTACACCCCCATGTCCCAAGAAAGTTACGCTATCATGGAGTTAAAAAATACAATAAAAATTTATAAAAATATAGAAAAAGAGAAAACAAGGGTTTACTATAATCACAAAGGTGTGAAAAATTTCACAATCCGTGTTTTTTGGAAGTTTTCAGGTTGCTACAGTACCCATAAACAGTGTTTTGCGATTTTCCCTTCCGCTCGAATCTTCTTCCTTTGATTTCTCCCTCGTTTGAACTCCTTTCGATCTGAAATTTTTGGTGTATCCTCTCCTCTTATGGGTAAAGCTTTTATATAAATTTCGTTGCCTGAGGTGGCCTCTATACCTCTCGGCGCGAGGCTGAGCCCTAGGGATGTCCTTCTCAATTTCTCCTTCGATTGGTGATGAAATTGGATCATTCTTGTCCTCAAATCTTCTCCTCCTCTTATAGAACGATCCCCTTTTTACGGATTTTGAAATCGCATCCTAGATCTTTCTAATTTGGCTTTGAAAAAAATTAGATTTTAGAGATGGCGAAAGACTCGCTCAAGAATACAATTATGGCAGTGTAATTTTTAATATCTTTTGTGAATTTTGCTAGAACAATTACGGCCTGTAAAAATTATTACGGTAGTGCCATAATTCTTTTTGTGTATTTCTGGGTAGGAATTACAGTAGTGTAATTTTTATTACGGCATTGTCGTAATTTGCTTCTGTGCATTTTTATTTCCTAGCAGAGAATGGAAACTCCAAGACTATCCATGATGAACTTTAGCTGCTGCATCAAAGCTCTTGATGTCGATTAATTCACGTTGACAATGTTACACCAACATCGATACTCTAACCAACTCTAAACCAAATAGAAACTCTAAGAAATATTACTATGCTATGACATTAGGAAGATGCTCTAGGTGAAGAAATCACATCGCTGGACACACTGGAAATCAAAACCACAATGAGCTCCAATGAATAATTTGACACTTCAATTCCTCTTTTTAGTGGCAAGTCTTCACTCAAAGAGGCGATAAGGTTTCGAATGAAGGGAAGGAAAGTTTTCCCCCATTTAAACCCACCAATTACCCAAAAATAATGTCGCGGTTGGAAAGGCACCAGGTAATATGATAAAGGTCTAATAAAAGATCAAATATTTATATTTAAGTTTTTCTAATAGCTTGGAGGTTTGGTAACACGAGATAACTACGTCGACAGTTCGAGCTCTCTCAACTATATTTATAAATATTTTTTTTTTCATTGGCGAATAGCTCCTACTCGAATAAAACGAATGGAGCGAAGCGGAATCGCCTTCGTATTTGGTTTCGTCGGCGCCTTCTTGATAAATAATAAGATTCTTTTTTCCAGATGAAAAGTGTTGTGGTCTTCGCCGGCGCAGCTAACACCTTCCTTTCTGCCTTATATCTGCTCAATGAGGAGTACGCTCACGTCGTTGAGCCCATTCAGATGCTCGCCCTAAACCAAACTCGATCAAAGATTCTCTTCTTCTCTTTTTTGATAATTTCGATATGTTTTAAGGGTTTGGCAAATATCTTAGAATTTAAGAAACTGTGCCTGTTTTTGTAGGGGAATGGCCCTAGCAATAAAGAGCTCAAAAATTTAAAACAAGCGATTGAAGATTTAAAGCAACAACTCTAAGTTTTGGAGGAACAAAAATAAATCTGAATCTAGGAAACAAGAGACATTCTCATTCTAATGTTTCGGCATTGCGTATGAGTTCTTTCTTTGTCTTTTACATAGTTCTATTCCATGACAGAGTAATTGATGGAGTCATAGAGGAGCATTGGTGTGCCCTAGCACCCCTGGAAGACATCTGGGAAGATTCCCCAGGAATTGGGCTGTGCTTGTGTTCACTGGCGTAATCACTTTTTAGTGCAAATTCGGCCGAGCTTGACACGGGCGCGGCTGGTGCGGCCGTGAACTCCTTCATGACCGTGCTTTCTTCCGCGTGACTTCCTTGCGACCGTGATGGACAGAAGCACGCCCATGACACGGTCGCAAGGAAGTCACGCGAAAAAAGCACGGCCATGAAGGAGTTCATAGCCGCGCCCGTGTCAAGCTCGGCTGAATTTGCATATTTTGTTCACACCCGTTAACGCAAGAACAGCCCACCCGTGACAAGCTCGGCCCAAATCAGCTATATGCCTCTCGCCCGTGACCGAATCGTGAAAGTTTCGGCCAAAATTGCAAAAACTGTTCACGCCCGTGATTCAATGCATGACCGGCCATGACAGCCTCGGCCAACTTCCTAGAAACCTATCACTAGGGTTGAGCATATCAGACCTGAACTCCCGAAGTTTAAATCGTAAGTTCCAGTACCGATACCGAATTCTATTTCGGGAGTTCGGGACTGCTATCGAACTCTCGAAATTTATTTTGGAAAAATCCCAAACTCCCGAATCAGGGTTAGGGATTAGTCGTAAGCTGATTAGGGTTAAGTATAAAGGATTAGTAACTAAATAAAAGAGTAAATAATAAATATTTTTAATTAAATAATATATATAGGTTCGGGAGTTTAGGAGTTCGGGATTTTTTGAATCAGGTTTCAGGTACTAGTACCGGTACCATACACCCAAATAGAATTTCGGTATCGGTACCGAAGTACCAGTACCGAAATACTAAATACCACAAATTTCGGTATGATATTTCAGCATCGGTACTATATGCTCAGCCCTACCTGTCACGAACGTGAATGAAAGCACAACCTGGCTGTGAATAACTCGAAAACTAAGATGGGTCCTATTCTTCACGAAGCTTGACGCTCTCAATGATTCTCGCACCCTCCCGATCGCTTCATGGGGATTGTGAGCCCTTCCCCCACCTCGACGAAGCCACTCCACCCCATCAACTTGTCAAGTTTTCCACAGGGATCGCCCCAAGAACTGACAACGAATCGCTACCACAACCGAGTCCTAAACACCGCTTAAGAATTGGCCAACACCGTACAAAACCAGCCCACCGTCAGTCGGTTCTGTTGCTTTGTGGTGGCTTGTTCGGAGATAGTCTCATCGTCCACAATGGCCCACTTGGCAGCCCGCGAACTCTAGCACGTGCACCAGCTTTACCTTATCCTTGCTACCATAGTTGGTAGCTTCCACTTTATGTTAGTTAGGAGCGTCTTTTGACTACTTTTAGGAAGTTATAGCGTAGTTGGCTTCCCCAACAACCCCCTCATGTGTTTTGTGTGTGAACTCTCCCCTCTTGGTCTATAAAATAAGGGAAAGGGCTAGTGTGATTTTCAGTTCTTGTTGTAGTAGTCGCTTCCCCCATGCGAAGCCTAGGCCCAGCATTAACTCCAAGGGAGCTACGAGTGAGGTGCCTAGCGAGGTCCGACCACTCTCGTAACTCCTCCTTTGTACTTTTTCAGCATTTGAAGTTCAATCAAAAGAGCCCAGGTGACACCAACTCACCCTCGCCGCCTTTCTCCTCCAACTTGTGTGTTCTCTTCTCCTTCCCCTTTACTCCGACGAAAAAGCGGGAACTGACTTTTCGCATCGCCATGAAGGAAACCCCGCATGCATGCTTGCATTGAAAATTGACTCTACGATTGAGGTGAGTACTTTCATTGTAGTTTGTGTCATTTTCCTCGACTCCTCGGTGATGCTCAAATATGCATCTTAACGTGACGTTTTAGTGGCAAGTCTTCACTCAAAAAGGTGATAGGGCTTCAAATCAAGGGAGGGAAAGTTTTCTCCATTTAAACCCACCAATTACCTAAAATAGTATCGCGGTTGGAAAGGCACCAGGTAATATGATAAAGGTCTAATAAAAGATCCAATATTTATATTTAAGTTTTTCTAAAACCTTGGTAGTTTGGTAACATGCGATAATTACGTTGACGGTTCAAGCTCTCTTAACTATATTTATAAATAAATTTTTATTTATTTTTTTCATTTGCGAACAGCTCCTGCTCCAATTAAATGAACGGGGCGAAGCAGAATCGCCTTTGTATTTGGTTTTCGCTGGCGCCTTCTCGATCATAAACAATGAGATTCTTTTTCCGGATGAAAAGTGTTGTGGTCTTCGCCGGCACAGCTAGCGCCTTACTTTCTGACTTATATCTACTCAACGAGGAGTACGCTCACGTCGTTGAGCCCATTCAGATGTTCGCCCTATACCGAACTCGATCAAAGATTCTCTTCTTCTCTTTTTTGATAATTTCGATTGGTTTTAAGGTTTTAGCTAGGGCTGAGCATTCGGTAAATACCGATTACCGATTACCGATTTACCGATTACCGACTTTACCGAAAGTGATATTACCGATCGGTAATTTACCGATTTTACTGATTTACCGACTGGTAAAAATGGTAAATTACCGAATTTTACATGTTATTGGTCATTTCACTTCTTTTTTTTGAACAGGATGCATTCCCAGCCCGCTGCTGTCCATTTCTAGATAGAATTTCCAGCTCGCCTCCTGCCTAATATTCAACAGAAAATTCAGCTGCTCTTTTTTTCTGGTTAGCCGTTAGCATGTCGAGTTCATATCTCCTGCTATCTGAAACATGGATGGAGGTCCAACTTCTGTTTACTTCTTTATAGAGTTTACAACCTAATACCACTTATTTATGAGCAGGATTTGCAGCCGTCATACTGTCTAGAACTGGACGCAATACTCACAAATTTTCCTATCTCCTTCACAAACCCATTTCAAGGAATAAGGTTTCATAGAGAAGTCATACCCCACCTCTTTCATAACATTATGATCCAATTACAGATTTAACTAGGAAAACTTTGAAATAAACAAGTCAGGAAATCATTTGACTCATTTCATATTACGCTTAACTGAAAGAAAATAATTAATATGTGCAGAAAATGCTGGACAATGGAAAATGAATGCTGCCAGGTCAACAAAATTTTTCATTAACAATAAATACTTTAAAGTTCTCGAAAGGCAACTCCAAGTCTCCAACAGTTACAATAGTTACAACAATAAACACATCTTACACAACAATAAATACTTTAAAGTTCATTCCACATAATCATCAACCAGAATTCATAAACATAAACACATCTTACACAACAATAAATACTTTAAAGTTCAAATCTCATCATTGTTATTAATAATAACAAAATAGTTCAAATCTCATCAACCACATTCAAAATATCATTACAACATTACAAGTTTATAACCTTAAGCTCATTATAAGTTTACAACATTCCAGAATCCAGTCCAATACACAAATTTCCAGCACGGTCCAGACATCACATAAGGTCCAGCCACCAGCACGGTCCAGACATAAGCTCCAGTCTCTAGACAGTCCAGTTGTCCACTACAGTCCAGCAGAGGAAGAAAAGAAGTAAAACATATGGTTTGCCAATATCAAATTAGTGATAAGAATTAAAAAATTAAAAATTACCTAAAATGAGAAGATTCATAAACTGCATAAGATGAAGACCAAGTCACCAACTCTCACTTTGCCATTGTTGAATATTCTACAATATTTAACTCTTTAAAAAATTGTCAAAATTTATTAGTCATAATATATGAGTTTGCCAAAAGATGAAAAATGATTCATAATTAATAAAAAATTGCATTTTACCTCCTTCAAGTTTCTCAACCTCTTCAATGGTTTCTTCAACATTAATTGGCAATGATAATTTTCTTAACCAATCTTGGGCACACACGAGGGCTTCAACCAATTTTGGAGACAAAGAACTCCTAAATGGATCCAAAACTCGGCCCCCAGTACTAAATGTTGATTCTGATGCAACAGTAGAAATAGACACAGCAAGTACATCTCTTGCCATTTGTGAAAGCACAGGAAATCGAGGGTTGTTTACCTTCCACCATAATATGTCAAAATCATCAGAATCATCATCACCTTCTTCAGCCAGATACTTATCTAATTCTGTTTTAGCATCCCCCCTCCAAATTCTGACTTAAGCTTTTTCAACATTTCTTTTCTCTTTCTCAATTCAGCTTCACGAAAATATTCATCATCATCAGAGTCATTGGCTTCATGCACATGAGCCTCAACTTGAGCATTTCCCCTTGTTTGCAATTCTTTCTGGGAACCATACAACGTCTTATATTCTTTAAACATTTCATACAATGCCGCTTTAACTTCATTAGCCACAACTACACCCTTGTCATGCTTATAGAGATTGCAAAGTGAAGATTCAACATATGTAAATCTAAGGCGAGGATCAAGTATAGCAGCAATATAAATTAATTTATTTGTCTTTGATGTATCGCCCCAGTACTTATCAAATTTCTGTCGCATTGCATGAGCCATCATTTGCAAATCAAAATCTTCACTTCTTTGTAACTTTGTCAACAATTTCTCAAGCATAGTAATTTCATCAAAAAAAATATTTGAAGTCACATATAAATTGCCAGAAACTTTAACTGTGATGTCATAAAAATTCTTCAAAAATTTAATTGCCCTCCTAGCATCATCCCAATCTCTGACACTAGGAGATCCATCCGTCCCATCATCCATCATTAGATCATAGCAAAAATTAGAGTCTACCATTTTGTATCTTTCAAATGCTCTTTGAAATTTCTGAGCTGCATCAAGCATAAGATAAGTGGAATTCCATCTAGTGCTAACATCTAAGCATAATAAACTCTTAGATTGTATTTTTTTTTTTCAATTTCAATACATTCTTTGAATTTATTTCGTCGAGATGGTGACTGCCTGATATAACGAACAGCTTGTCTAATTTTCGTAACTGATGTGCCTATCTCTTTCAAATCATCATTGACAATAAGGTTAATTATATGTGCAATGCACCTCATGTGAATATATTTTCCATTTGCAATGGAAGAACCCCAATTGACACTTTTCTCTCTCAGATAGTTAATGGCAATGTTGTTACTAGAAGCATTATCAACTGTTATACAAAAGACCTTGTTGATACCCCAGTCAAGAAGACACATTTCAATAGCCATTCCTAAACCCCTTCCACTATGATCATCAATAGGGAAAAAGTTCAATATTTTTTTATGTAATCTCCACGACTCCACTCTTCATCAATATAATGGGCTGTGAGACACATATAGTTAACTCTTTGCAATGATGTCCATGTATATGTTGTTAAAGAAAATCTTTGAGATGATTTCTCAAAATACTTTTTAAGTTTCAACCTCTCATCCATATATAATTGCAAACAATCACGTGAAAGTGTCCACCGTGATAGAATTTTAAACCTAGGGCATGCCACTAATACAAAATGTTTAAAGCCTTCACTATGAACAAATCTAAATGGTAGCTCATCAAGAATAACCATTTTAGCTAATGCACTCCTTGTTGCTTCTTGATCAAACTTCCAAATACTACTACCGCATGATTTATCATTTTCAGTCTCTAATTTGAAATTAAGTTCTGTTTGTTGGCTATACGGGTGCTTTTTACATACTTTCATGTGATATCTTAACCCAGATGTGCCATTTGTTTTAGGATCTGCTCGAATTTCTCCATTACAATACTTGCATTTACCAGTAATACTACCTTGCTCAATAACATGCCTTGTAAAATGATCCCATACCTCTGACCTTGCACTTGATTTTCGTACTGATTTTGCTTTTGAAGCAACTACTGTAGTTTGTGCGGGAGTAGGATCTTGAGTTCCTTGAGACATTTGTATATCTTCGCTTTTTTCTTCGGGCATCTAAATTATATGTACAATATATAAATATTCATGTAATTATGTAAATACTAAATACAAATTACTAAACAGCTAAACAGAAATAAAAAACTTACATTAGATGAAAAAGATGAAGGAGCCGTGAGAAAACCCTAATAAGTAATATGGATTGAATTAGGAAGAGCTTCAAGCTGCTTTATTAGAAGCATGAGAAAATTGAATCAAAACAAACAATAGAAATAGTTCAGTAGTTCTACTCAACCATTCCACTAAAATTTATTGACCACAAGTGAGATTAACCTAAAGAATCAAAACAAACATGAGAAAATTGAAGCGTTAGTACAATTGAGATTAACCTAAAGAATCATTTATTGACCACAAGTGTTAACAATCATGCTAGTAGAGATGAAGCTACTAATGAAGAAGGAAACAGCAACATTGATAGCCACCTACGCATCAAAAGCCATAGAAATAGTTCTACTCAACCATTCCACTAAAATTTATAGCATTGACAAATGACAAGTACACAAGCAACATGAACAGATGAACTAGAAGGTATACTGTATAGCATTGATAAGTATTGAAGAAAGAAATGTATAACATTGACAAGTATTGATTATTGAAGAAAAAAATATATAACATTCGACTAAAATTTATGCATCGACAGATTGCAGTAAAGTATTGATAAGTATAGTATTGATAAGTATAGAAGAAAGAAATGTCGAGAGGAATGGTCCGCCACCATTGCTATAAAGACAACAAAATAGGCATTAGGCAATCGCCAGGTCTGCCACCATTGCTGTACCCGCCTCCACATTCGCCTCGTATCGGCCCGCCGTGGAAATGTCGAGAGCCCGAGAGAATGGAGGCAAATAGGAAAGGAAAGTAGTTAAAGCACCTTACCTTAGCCGCTTAGGTTTTCGCCTCTTTGGAGCGGGAAGCCGCGAAAAACTGGAAATCCACACGATGACGGATGGCCGGACGGCGAACGAGACGAAGGGCGGAAGCCGGATTCCAGAAGGAAAGCGGAAGGGGCCGAAGGGCGAAGGGCGGCTGCGAGCCTACGAATGCAGTCGCCGATTGCCGAATGCCCGAATGTGATTTACTGATTTACGACTTGCGAGAGGAGTCGTCGAGAGTTAGACTAGGTTATAATTATCAGACGAAAGGAAATTAACGAGCCGAGGAAATCAACGGCTCTCGATTCCCAACTCAAAAATAATAAAAATAAAAAATAAAAACTCTATATATTCGGTAAATCGGTAAATTTACCGAACCGAAAATCATTTACCGTACCGATTACCGATTACCGAATACCCTAAATTTTTTTACCGTTACCGAATTTACCGAACCGATTTTACCTTTACCTTCGGTAAATTCGGTAAAAATCGGTAATTATCGATTTATGCTCAGCCGTAGTTTTAGCAAATATCTTAGAATTTAAGAAATTGTGCCTGTTTTTGTAGAGGAATGGCCCTAGCAATAAATAGCTTGAAAATTTAAAACAAGCGATTGAAGATTTAAAGCAACGACTCCAAGTTTTGGAGGAACAGAAATAAATCTGAATCTTGGAAACAAGAGACATTCTCATTCTAATGTTTCGGCATTGCGTATGAGTTCTTTCTTTGTCTTTTACATAGTTCTATTCCATGACAAGGTAATTGACAGAGTCATAGAGGAGCATTGGTGTGCCCTAGCACCCTTAGAAGATTCCCGAGGAATTAGGGAATCTACCCCGGAAATTACAGGTGAAATAGAAGCCAACATGCAGGGGCTGTCACACTCGTGATGGACAGAAGCACGCCCGTGACACGGTCGCAAGGAAGTCACGCGGAAGAAAGCACGAACATGAAGGAGTTTACGACTGCACCAGCCACGACCATGTCAAGCTCGGCCGAATTTGCATATTCTGCTCATGCCCGTGAACGCAAGCTCGGCCCACTCGTGACAAGCTCGGCCCAAATCAACTCTATGCCTCTCGCCTGTGACACGATCGTGAAAGTTTCGACCAAAATTATAGGAATCGTTCACGCCCGTGATTCAGTGCACGGCCCGGCTGTGACAGCCTCGACCAACTTCTCATAAACTTGTCATTAGGGGTGAGCAAATAGAAGTTCGGGATCGGTATCGGTCCCGAACTACCAAAGTTTAAATCGTAGGTCCCGAATTCTATTTTGGGAATTCGGGATTGGTATCGAACTCTTGAAATTTATTTCAGGAAAATGTCGAACTCCCGAATCAGGGTTAGGGATTAGCTGTAAGCCAATTAGGGTTGGGATAAGGGATTAGTAACTAAATAAAATAGTAAATAATAAATATTTTTAATTAAATAATATATGTATGTTCTAAAGTTCGGGATTTTTCAGAATCAGGTTTTAGGTACCAATACCGGTACCATACTCCTGAATAGAATTTCGGTACCGGTACCGAAGTACCAAAGTATCGGTACCGAAATACCGAATAATATAAATTTTGGTACGGTATTTCGGTACCAATACTATATGCTCAACCCTACCTGTCACGACCGTGAATGCAAGCATAGCTTGGCCGTGACTAGCTCGAAAACTCAGATGGGTCCTATTTTTCATGATGCTTGACGCTCTCAACGATCCTCGCACCCTCTCGATCGCTTCATGGGGATAGTGAGCCCTTCTTCCTCCTCGACGAAGCCACTCCACCCCCATCAACTTGTCAAGTTTTCCACAGGGACCGCCCCAAGAACCGACAACGGATCACTACCACAATGAGTCCTCAACACCGCACAAAACCAGCCCACAATCAGTTGGTTCTGTTGCTTTGTGGTGGCTTGTTCAGAGATAGTCTGATCGTCTGCAATGGCCCACTCGGCAGCCCGCGAACTCCAGCCCATGCGCCAGCTTTACCTTATCCTTGCTACCATAATTGGTAGCTGCCACTTTATGTTAGTTAGGAGCATCTTTTGACTACTTTTAGGAAGTTATAGGGTAGTTGGCTTCCCCAACAACCCCCTCATGTGTTTTGTGTGTGAGCTCTCCCCTCTTGGTCTATAAAAGAAGGGCAAGGGCTAGTGTGATTTTTAATTCTTGTTATAGTAGTCGCTTCCCCCATGCGAAGCCTAGGTCCAGCATTAACTCCAAGAGAGCTACGAGTGAGGTTGTAGTCACACCTAGCAAGGTCCGACCACTCTCGTAACCCCTCCTTTGTACTTTTCCTGCATTTGAAGTTCAATCAAAAGAGTCGGGGTGACACCAACTCACCCCCACCGCCTTTCTCCTCCAACTTGTGTGTTCGCTTCTGCTTTCCCTTTACTCCGATGGATGAGCGGGAACTCAACTTTTCACAGCACCGTTAAGGAAACCCCGCATGCATGCTTGCATTGAAAATTGGCTCTACGATTGAGGTGAATACTTTCATTGTAGTTCGTGCCATTTTTCTTGATTCATCGGTATTGCTCAAATACGCATCTTAACGTGACATTTTTCATCGATTTTCCCCGGCTTTCCCTCCAATGCGCTTTCTTATTCCCTTGTCTCAAGTCCACTCATGACTTTCTGCATCATTGTTCAGCCACCCCTAGAGAACTGATTTAAGGACCAACCCTCCTAAAGTTCCACTACATCAATAATCTTTCTTTTTTGTGTAACAGCTTTGTTTTGATGAAAAATATGCTAAAGAAGGCAGAAGGCAAGAAAGTTTTTCAATAGGTTTTAAAATTTTCACATCATTGCATTTTAATTACCCTTTGCACATATAATAGAGGTTAAGTATTGCCTAACCTGCGACTGGAGTTTCTCTTTGTCAGAGTTAAGCTTATCTTTGATGTCCTCCATTTTTTTCTTATAAGAATGAGACTGCTTGGATAAATCTTCTTTATCAGTAACTAATGCATCAAAAGCTATCTATAATTGATCCAATTTAGTCTCATATGTTGCATGGTCCTGAGAGAGACTCAATGTTTTGCATAATAGCTTTGTTTTGATGAAAAATATGCTAAACGAAGGCAAAGGACAAAAGTTTTTCGATAGGTTTTAAAATTTCACATCATTGCATTTTAATTACCCTTTGCACATATAATAGAGGTTAAGTATTGCCTAACTTGCGACTGGAGTTTCTCTTTATCAGAGTTAAGCGTATCTTTGATGTCTCCCTTTTTTTTCTTATGAGAATGAGGCTGCATGGATAAATCTTCTTTATCAGCAACTAATTCATCAAAAGCTATATGTAATTGATTCAATTTAGTCTCATATGTTGCATGGTCTTGAGAGAGACTGAATGTTTTGCATAACAGCTTTGTTTTAATGAAAAATATGCTAAACGAAGGCAAAAGTGCTGGTGTATATGCCCTAGGACCTATGGCTAGTCTGATATGAGTCATATTCATTTGTGATATATATCCTGGCATAGTCGTTGTTGTGAATTTGGTATATCTGCGTCATATGTACATTTCCATATACAATATTCCCATAGATAGATTTATCTAATCTCAAAGGATTATCCCTGGTCAAGTATCATAATGGATAAGGAACAACTATGATGCACTTGAGACTGGCATATGCACTGGTTGAGCACGGGTTGTTAACACAGGCATATGGTTATATCAAGGTAGATATATTGGATTGACCCGCCGTGAGGATTTGACTTGGTGTCACAGGTCAAATCTCATAGTGACAGAGGTTCACTCGTCCTTGACTTGAGGGCATTGATATCTCTATATGGTAAGGGATGTACTTTGATATAACCTAACGCTCTGCCGTTGTAGGGGAGTCATAACGGTTGTCATTGGGTATATCTTGAGCCATATGAAAGATCCAATGAGCCAATAAAGGATTTGCCCCTTCCTTGCGAGGAAGCTTGATATCCATGGGCCCCACATATGGATGCATGACTGAAAGTGTATGGTCATACACAGGTGAGAACCTAATTTAGTTATGACCATTAGATTAGATTAAACAAGTGTGACACACTTGTCCAATCAGGATATCAGTCTAGCAAAAGAACTAGAGTATACGTGTACTTTATTACAGTTTTAGAGGATATCGATTATGACTCCATTCCGAGGACTTGGGTAGCAATGATGTACTGCTAGGTACCACTCATTGCTTGTGATGACTTAGGGTTGTCACTGCCAATGTCTGAGGAACCTACAGGGTTGCACACCTAGACACTCGAGATCTCGTATTAATCGAGTTGCCTATGATCGATTCATTTGATTGATTCGAGTCAGTTTGGGAGTCCGATGCATCACAGATACGTCTGATAAGTTGGAGATAATATTATAGAGCGTTGTTACATTTTGACTTTAGTTGACCCAATTGACGTGACTATAGTTGACCTCGGCAAAAATTTTGAGAAGGATAATCTTGGACCGCTTGCCAAAATAAAATCCTATTTAACCAATCACACATCCTTTTTTTTCTCTTGCAGCGTTTTATCTTCCACTGATTTGTGGCTTGCATAATCCTGTATATATTTATATCCACCCATGATTTGTGCTCCTGAAACATAATTAACGCAGTTGCTTTTAACTTGCCATTTCTTTTTTGAATCTGATGACGGATTTCATAGAAATGTACTATGCATACGCTTTGTATCCATTTTAATATATTAAGGATAAGAAAAGAAATGTATCTCACAGTAACACCATTAGTTTCCATTGCCTTGCAAGAAAACCTGGCAACGTTGACAATAAAGTTTAAGGGTATGTATACTTGGAAGGAAAATAGAAAGGGGCGAATTTTTTATTACTTTTTCCGTCGTTTACTTCAGTGGACGGATATTTAGGAAGGATTTTGGGAGGAAAATTATGAAAATTATCCGCTGATTTATCATCCGCCCAAATCGGGCGGATAATCAAAACTCACGCTCGGGTGGATACCTTTGCAGCCGCTTGCAACCCTTCTCTGGAAAGCTTCGCCGGAAAGCTTCGTCTCTTTGGAAAGCTTCGCCGGAAAGCCTCATCGTCGCTTAGCCTCGTAGCCCAGCCTCCTCGTCGCCCTTCCTCGTTGTTCGCCCTCTCCCTCCACCTCTTTCTCATCTTGTCCGGCGCCAACCTGCTCCACCGTCGTCCGTCCACCGCTCAGCCTCGATGGCGTGCAAAGCGTCCTCCCGAGCTTCCCTCTCCTTCCACCTCTTCCTTGCCTCGTCCAGCGCTAGCCCGCTCGACCGTCGCCCTGCCTAGCCTCGTCCGCTGCCCAGCTTCCCTCTCCCTCCGACTTCGCGAGCAGCGACGGCGTGTGAAGCGTCTGCCACCCAGCTTCCCTCTCCCTCTGACTTTGCGAGCAGCGACGGCGTGCGAAGCGTCCGCCGCCCAGCTTCCGTCTCCCGCCACCCAGCTTCCCTCTCCCTCTGACTTCGCGAGCAGCAACGGTGTTCGAAGCGTCCGCCGCTCAACTTCCGTCTCCCGCCGCCCAGCTTCCCTCTCCCTTTGACTTCGCGAGCAGCGATGGCGTGAGAAGCGTCCGCCGCTCAGCCTCGATGGTGTGCGAAGCGTCGCTGCGAGCCCACGGGAGGAGGGACGTGCGCGATGGGTTTGGGCGAGGTTCACGTGCAATGCACGTGTAAAACATTTCCATCCACAGCTGATTTGTTAATCCATCCACTGTGAATTCCATTTAAAATTCCATCCTTCCAAGTATACATAATGTAAGAGTTAACCACTCTTTTAATTGAAAATTGTTATGTTTCACAGATTGAACTCCAATTCATATATTAACGAGGAATGTTGTAAATACAGTCATGCTAATCTTTCAACGAGGAATGTTGTAAATACAGTCATGCTAATCTTTCAACGAGGAATGTTGTAAATACAGTCATGATAATCTTTCTTTGCCTTGATATGCATGAACATGTGGATCAACAAGAAACAAACCCCTGAAATAGATTTGTCGAGAGAAAATAATTGGACAATCGATCAGACTAGTAAGGGTAAGTGCGGCGCCCATGCTTTTCATCACTCCCCAGTCTACGCTCACTAGATCCACTATGGCCTCTCCATAGTGTAAATCAAATTTTAATCTTAGTCAACACCAAATTATATAAATTCAATCTCAAATCTGTATACAATGAAAGTCGTGTGAATATTCTAGCACCAAGTTATACTGACACAAAAAGTACATATACTAGTCATACATGCGGGATTGGCCTATACCGGATTGGCCTATACCACTTGATGTACACTGAGATTAAAAATATTGAATTAAGCATTCGCGACCATCAGTCAGCATCACTGGAACCAATTTCATCCCAGCCGGAATTGGTCCTCTACCATATAGTATTGATTGTAGATGTACTTTTAGGCTATGTTCAGTTGAATAGAATTCATTGTGAAAAAGTATTTTGATTCATTATATTTTCCTTTCTTTCTACGGTGAATTCTATCCAATAAAATATAGCCTTAGTTTTTAGAGGATAAAAAACTCTATAAAAAATAGAAGAGAAAGTTAAAAATCAACTTGGCCAAATCCTGCTGCATCGTATGCCCCCTATGCATAGATGTTCTGGATAACTATAATGACGTCGAGAAATATTTTACATACACAAAACCGGCCTGGCAACCAACGTCTCCTACCCTGCCCTTTGAATGTTTTACCACTTTTTCTCCATTCTGATATTGCACCTATTCCTACCTAATAAGAATAGCACATTAGCTTACTTACGTACTTATTATCATAATATAAATTTTTAATAAAACTAATATTTTAAAAAAATATTTAACGCTACACAAAGCTTAAGGGCCCATTTTATTGGAGAGAAAAAAGAAAAGAAAAGAAAGAAATCTTATCTTTCTCCTAGGAGAGATTGATTTGGGAGGAAAGAAAAATAGACCAATTTTTTTCCTTTTTGCATTCTCTCCAAAAGAGGGAGAAATTACTTTTCTTCCCTCCCTTGCTACCAACCTCACCATTTTTCTTCCCCCTCATTTTTCTTCTTTTCCTTTTTATTCTTCTCTCTTTTTTTTTCTTACCCCCTCCCCCGATAAAACAGGCCCTAAATCTATAAAGATCTCATGCTGAGGACGAATTGATTCGTTCGAACAGATTTAGCACAACCGGCAAGAATGAACCCACGCACGTGCTCCTTAGCCAAGGTGAAGAATTTCAACTTTCATCCAGACCAGGAAGAAGAGAGAGGGAGAAATCATGTCAGAAATAATAGAAAATATGGAAAAGAAAGGAAAGTATACCTCAGCCCATTTTATCCGATCAAAACCCGGATCCGAATCCGCTACTCGTCGTCGCCCGCGTCCATCGAAGCAACGGGACGCAGCATCCTTTCTTCCGACGAGCATGGCTGCATTCTACAATTGTCAAAGCTGATTGGAAGCCCCGTCCTCCTTCCGATGAGCGCTCGTCACACCGCCCGAGCTCGTCGTCCAACCGATTGGAAAAAATAATACTCTTAGTCAACGTTTGGTAAATTGATCAAATCCATTATTTCAATTTTAATATCCCGTGCATAACTTGATTCAACCTACTTGGTCTAGCTTACCTTAGTCAAAATGTTATAAACTCCTCGGGAAAAAGAATAGTCTTAGTCAACATTTAGTAAATTGATCAAATCCATTGTTTCAATTTTAATATCCCTTGCACAACTTGATTCAACCTACCTGGTCTAGCTTACCTTAGTCAAAATGTCAAATAACATTTTTACCAATCCAATGGTTAGGAATTATTTGGGCTCAATCTAATTAGATGTAATTTTGATAAGACCATAACAAGTTTAATTAGACCTATATTTTATTAGTTCGTAATTAAGACAGTATGTCTATGCCTAATTAGCTTTGTTTAATCCAATCCTACATGGTGATCATGCATGAATTTATGCTTGTGAGCAGTGGCGGAGCCGCCACGTTGAGAGGAGTGTGGGCAAATGCCTCCTCTCAAAATTTAAAACTAATTAGATATTAATACATTTAAAATTAACTAGATATTAATACATAATGTATATAAAAATTTTTGTTTGCCCCTATTAAATAAATTTTAATTTTTGTAATATTACTTCCCCCAAGTATCAATTGCTTCCGTATACCTTTGGGTCCTTCATCCGCCTTGTGAGTCACATCAAAATGTGTCTCCTATGAGGTCATAACAACTATGAATTCTTCGCCATTACCTTTTACTTTTTAGTGTTTTATTTTAGTTTATTTGTCAATAGTCAATAGGCATTTTAATTTTGTGTAGCAAACATTTTCTATTTTTTTTTTTTTTTTTCAAATGCTCACCATCACACTCATAGTGAGACACCATCTTGGCAAGTAGCCCTATATCATGAGAAAATTTTTTTGCTTTTTCAGCAACATTTGCAATTTCTTGTTTTATTTGTTGGTTTTGACTTTTGATTATCCAATTTGAAGGCATTCTAGACTTACCATACGTGAATCTTAAAATTAATTTCCTGCTGTGTCACATGGTAACTAGGTGATCTATACATAATTATATATTGATTATTTTGCTTGTCAATTATTAGACATTTGTATTCAATTCAGTCTTCGTGCGTGAATATATCTTTACTAAAGTTTTTTTTTGAAGGTATTTAGTGGAATCTTAAAAATAGACACTTAGGTTAGATTCTGTTGAATGAAATCCACGGTGAAAAAGATAGAAAATATAATGAATTTAGATACCATCTAGATTCATTATATTTTCTATCCTTTCTACTATAGATTACATTCAACAAAACATAGCCTTAGATATTATGTTATGATTACATGAACTCTTCCTCGATTCTAGGTAAGTTCCATCATAACACTCATAGAAGATTATGAAAATTATGGATTGGAGGTAGTTGATGTCTGTTGCAAGCCCTATAATCTTAAGGCTTTATGTTACTGTTTATCCGTATGCTGCTGATGACAATATGATCTCAGTAGTTTACTGTGAATTATCATTTCAAGACCTTGAATAGTTGTACTTGGTAGTTTCATGAACTTTGTTGATTACAACTTTTCATAAATATGGGAGCTGAAATGGAATATGTATCTCACAGTATACTTGATTTTGTTTACTTCGAATGAATAGTTTAATTGGATGATTACCTTTCATCATTTACACTGGTCAAAGTCAACCACTGGTTTTTCTTTTCTATAGATTTTTTTTCCTTTGCCTAAGTCATAGGATGTTTGATTGCAGATATCTCTTCATTTCATATAAATTATTTGGCAGCATAAATCTTAATGGGAAAAATAAGTTATTATCATATATCTAAATCAATTAACATCAATCTCATTGGACCCAAAACTTTGAGAAAATAATAAAGAAAATAAACTGAAAAATCACACAATTCATTTCCGATTAGAACACACAATTAGAAGCTAGCCACATAGGATACAATGGTTAAACTAGATCAACAAAGAAATATCTCATTTCGATGTTGTGTTTACTTCGATAAAATCCACAGTGAAAAAAAAATACATTGAATTTAGATATATTTTGCTACTAAATTTAATGTGTTGTTTTTTTCCACCGTAGATTATGTCTAAGTAAACACAGATTCGTTGAAGTAGATGATGCAAAGAAGAGACACTCAGTTGTTGCCGTTGTACTAATTGGAAAAGTAATGTATTAAAAAATATATACTTTTTGTATGATGTGTCGTAAAAAAAATACTATAGATTGTTATCAAGTAGAATATTGTATAAATTATATTTAAATTTAATAGATAAATAAGTTTTATAATGGTTTGATCATTGACATGATAAATTATTTGATACAACTATAAAATAGTTGACTTTGCATATTATATATAGTCACAAATTTTATCATTCTATCAATTTTAATTATAATCTAATTATGAATATTATATATAATTTATAAACTTTACATTTAATAATACTAAAAATTTATTTTATAATACAAATAATATAATACTTTTTTATAAATTTACTTAAACAAAATTTTAAATTATAATATTTTAAACATTTAATAATATCTTATTTTTATTTATAAATTTATTTTAAAATAATTTATTGACTCAATAATATCTTTGAACCGAGGTATGTGGCTATTGTACACAGCAATGGACAGTAAACATGGATGCAAAAGTACTGCCACTCTAATGTTACGACACATTATTGACTACATTAGACAATAGTAGAAATGGCAGCGAGTAAAGTACCAATTATTTTTCACTCTACCTATACGTATAATTTTTATAACCCTCTATTCGAACTCAACCCTATTAATTTTTTTATTACCCATTTAATATCCCACTCTGATAGCCCTCTCCTGATACCCCTTGGCAGCTACTCCCTTTTAGAGCCCTGTGTCTAAATGTTCGTCATAATTTTCATATTTTATAGGGTAATCTCTTTCCTCTTCAGTATAATTTGGAACTGATAAAGGCCATTGTCGTTGTTTAGTCTTGGGATCCATTCTGGTCTTTTATATATTTATATATATATATAACCACTTGATTGTAAGAGTTATTTATTTAGACCTTATATATTTAAGAGAAATTAAATACCCTGTAAGGAAGAGCAAAGAGATACACTGTATATAATATTTGAGAAAAATTCAACCCTATTGCAATCAATACCAAAGCAACTTAGGCTCAAAAGGTGAAAAGTATTGTGGAATGCATAAAAACCAATAAAAAGCCACAAGATTCAAACAAAAGAAATATAAAGTCGCAAATCCTTGTGATAGAGACAATTGAAATATTAAACATTAATGAGTCGAGTGCATTGAGAATAAAAAAATTTTGAACTAGCAACTCAAGGGATGATACTCACAAGAGCTATCTATACTACCAAGAGTAAAACAATATATAATATATAATTTCTCTAAAAAAATAGTTACTTGGGAATACAGGTGCATGGAATCCAAAAAATTTACAAAGGACTTAAAGAATGCCTTGCTAAGACGTCAAGTTGGGTTCTGCCTTGCATATCTCTGACCCTAGATAGCACAATCCCTAGAATTTATTTCGTTGAAAAGCATGAGATGACTTTTTTTATTCTAGTTATCAGACAAATCCAAACATCAATTAGCTCTTTGCCTAGAAAAAAGAACCTCTGTAGCAAATCCTATGGAAGCCCACAGAGATTTTTTTTTCAAGAAATCCACTCTTCCTACTCATGTCTCAAATAAATATCAGATCTACGGTTACTTTTCAATAACTTGAAATTTAACTTGATTGGAATGCTCGCATGTTATCGTTTGAAAGAGAAATAGCATCCTAGTCACCGTATACTTGAAACTTTCAAGTGTTTCAACTTCAAATATTGCAGAAATATAATGCAAGTGCATAACGCAATTCAAACTGTCATATTAAAATAAACTAGATTTCTTTAGAAAAACATAATGCAAGTATATAATGCAATTCAAACGGTCTATTAAGATAAACTTAGGCAATAGTAAATAGATAGGTGTTAAGGTTGAACAGTAAGCTGAGAAGTACTTATCCGACCAGTAAAGTTTTCAACCAAGACAAATTCAGTGCAACGTTCAAAACTGGTATTGAACATGAAGTATGGGTTTGAATTATTTATCAAACATTCAGCCAACTTCATAAAGAGGCCACCAATAGAAGTTTGTCAAAAACAATTTGGGAGAAAGCGTTCCCGGTTGTTGAAAATCATAAGCACGAATTCCAGGTCAATTATCCCAACTTGATTATTCCTCAAAAAATGACGGTCGCATCAGACTGGCATAAAGGTGGCAGCTTTTACCAAGCAATTCCGTGTTACCATTATGTTTTCCTTTGAACTTGTATTGTGTTTTTTATTGTGTTTTTTTTTTTTTTTTGCTTTTCTTTCCTTCTTCACTTTAATTTAATACCAAAATTTCGAGCTACGCAAGGCTCTCCCAACAAATTCTGATTCCTAAATCATTTGTTGGCTTCACAACAAAATATTCCAACATGAGCTATTTGAAGATTTAGGTAATACCTAATTCTTTATGGTCTGGGCCTTGTCCATTTCCCTCACCACTTGATCTCCATTTGGTATATGGCTATTGGCACCTCCAGAAGCTGAACTAATTGTATCCTTTTTTGTTCGGTCACTCAAATTGTCTTGGCAAGACGCAACGCTGCCCAATCCAAGATTTTGCACATGAGTGTCCAGAGAATCTGATGTAGATATACACTGAGGCAGGGAGTCAACGCCGCTTTGCATTGGTGTTGGAGGAAGAATCCAATTCATCCAATCATACCGCCGTCTTATCTTATCACCCTGAACCAGAGCACATCAAGAAAATTGTACAATCAAATTGTTGCGGATATTTGTGAATTGTGATCATCTTCACAATGTAATGAAACAGCACATTTAAGTCAAGTTACTGCATAACTAAAATAATCAAAAGCACCATATCAGACAACTACTTTCTGAACATGACAACTGGACAAACTATTGCAGTCAAATCATATTGAAGAACACAGTTAACAATTACAACAAAAGTAAAATATGAAGCAGTTGAAATTATTACCTGAATTTCCACAACTGTCGAGTGTCTGACTGACTCCAGTATATATGGTATATCATTAGTTAATTGCTTAACCTATAACAATAGGCCAAAAGAAATTTGCCTTCCGTAAGAATGCATCTTGAAATTTAATTAGTGTTTCCAAGTTCTAACCATACTAATAGCAAACAATTTTCTCCTAGCCTTTCTCCTAGCCATTCAGAACACATAAAGTCTATAACAGATTAAAAAATATAACAAACCTTAAACAGTTTCTTCAAGAGTAATAAAAATATTAATATACTGCCATAATGAGTTTTACACTTTAATATCATAACTAGAGAAAAAAGATAAAATTATTTAGAATGTGAAACCATACAAAACATACAATTTTTTCTATGTCAAATCAAGTTGAAAGATACTAAAAGGATATAATATATATTTCCACCTTCCAAAAATTTTATAAAAAAAGATGATACGAACTAAAACCTACTATTAATGGTTCCCATCACAGGAAGCACAAGTATATGATAGCAAAACATTGACAACATAGCTTGTTTGGAATTAATAAGGATTTGCTCAATAAAGAAATAAGGTCTCATTCATATCAGTCCATCAATGAACTTGTATGAACCATGCACATATTTGATGGTACAAGATCTTTTTTCCTGTAATTATGTTTATGTTTTGTGGGCCACCTAAGTATACAATCCATTAATCCTGTAAGACATTAATCCAAGCGCAAAAAAAGCATGGATGACAAACAAAGGCTTTTAAATATCATATGTCTATGCTCGCATAATCTGTGTTAGCCGAGAAAACCACCATATATCTATGCACACACAATGGAGATAATCTATGTAAACCTACATGCAACAATAAGAGCACTACTTTTTGTAAGAGGCACGCATAGCAAAGTGGCACATAGCCATGCATGCATAGCAAAGACAATTTGCCTTAAACTACAAGTGGGTATGACCGCAACTTGTTTGCACATACGAGAGGCATAAGCACATGGCGATGTGGATGTGCAAGTGTTCGCAAGGGAACCTTTAGGTTATAGTCTACTATGCCACCACTGCATCATTCGGTCCAACATCATCACACAGTTAAGCACAAGAAGCAATCAAAATCATAATGACGTAGCCAAATATGTGGACCTTTGGTCGCTTATTCATAATTGTGAATGCATCAAGTTGATGTTGTTAAGAAAAGAATAAAGAGATCAAAGAGAATTTTGTTGTTACGCCACCACAAACATAGTAGACAATAGCAACGAGGAAACAAAGGAAAGAGGGCCATGACTAGCGTGCGAAGAGGAGGCAAGAGAAGAAGAGAAAGTGAAGTGGCTAGAGTATAGAGGAACCCACTCTAATACCAAATGATAAAAAAAAATGATTCATCCATACAAAAGAGATTTTATATATGCATACATAAGTACATACATTATACACACACACATATTAATTATTGCATAATTTAGAAATAAGCAAGACAGTAGACATAGTAAGAAATAACTCTAACAAAACATATTAAACAATTTTCTATCTATAACATAGAATTAATATTAGCTTGTAATTTGTATCGCCTGTACAACCTTGTATCAATACTAGTAGAAGGTCGGGACCAGCATGCTAGTACTGATAGGTTTTTCAAATTCTTATCTGCAACAATAATTTTGCTCTGATCAACAGAAATCAATCTTAAACACTACTTCGTGCATGGAAGCAAGTATGTGATGAAGATCCTAGCTTAATGCAATAAAGGGTCCTAGTTTAAATAGTTTAAACATGCATTGGTAGAAAAATTTCTACTAGTAGTAACATGCAACTTCCAATATTAATTTATTTCAATAGAGAGATAGACTGAAGTGGACTAGGATTAGCTTTCATAGGTCCAATTTTGAAGAGATATTGGTTATAAGAGAGGAATCAACATGAGCAATTCACCCAACAAATGGAAACAAGGTTTAAAAATTCGGGTCAGAGACATGGTATAGTCCAAGAGTCATGCTTGGGCGGGTATAATAATGGCAGTACTGCAGTACCATACTGGTTGGTACCAAGGTTTACAAAGCCGGTCCGGTGACTCGGTCCGGCGAGCCACTGGACCGGTACGGTACCGGTATGGTATCGGCG